>CM036619.1:21245737-24184487 GCA_020746105.1 Trogon surrucura | reverse complement strand
TTAAAAAAAAAAAAAAAAACAAAAACAAACACAGTCTGCAAGGAAACACTGAATTAATTAGGATTGCTTAAAGAGGAGGTGACTATAGTGAGACACATGGTAGCAGTCTCCACCATGTCAAATGTCACTTCAAAGCGGGAGAAAACATTCTTTTTTCCAAGTTCATAATGAATGAAAGAGCCAATAAGTTTAAATTTCACAAAGAACATTCAGGTTACAGAGTACAAAAGTTTCCAACAAACTACCTGAGAAGTTCCAGAATTTGTCATTGTATTCTACTAAATATTATAGACAAAAACAGTTTCAGAATTGTATGTACAAAATTTGGGCATGTGCTTCAAAGATCTTTGCCATCACCACCATCTTCACAACATTTGTTCACACAAACCATGCAGTCTCAGAAGACATAGTATTTTTCCCATGTCTAGCCTGAAAATTCAGTGGAAGAGTGCATTACACAAAGATGAAATTAAATGAAACTTGATGTGCATTCTTCACAGGTTGCTGTCTCTCCCTGCAACAGGTCCTCTGCCTTTGATGTAGATTATGTAAGCACAAAAATAAGGGGGAATTTAATCTAGTCATGTAATAACTGGAATAGTTTTGCTAGAAAAATAATCTGCACAATGGGAACTAAAAAAAGTACAGTGGCTAACAGCTCACTGGGATGTCCAAATATGACTTTAGTAATAAATAAAAAATTAAAAGCAAGAAATAAAAAATAAATTTAAAAAAAATAGTATTATCCTGTTTGGTCTGTCTAGGTATAGAAACAGAATGATCATACTTACCAGAAGAGATCACAGAATCACAGAATGTCAGGAGTTGGAAGGAACCTCAAAAGATCATCTAGTCCAACCCCCCTGCCAGAGCAGGATCACCTACAGTAGGTCACACAGGAACACGTCCAGGCGGGTTTTGAATGTCTCCAGAGAAGGAGACTCCACAACCTCCCTGGGCAGCCTGTGCCAGGGCTCTGTCACCCTCACAGTGGAAAAGTTTTTCCTCATATTTTTGTGGAATGTCCTATGTTCCAACTTGCACCCATTGCCCCTTGTCCTGTCATTAGACATTTCTGAGAAGACCTTGGCTCTGTCCTCCTGACACTTCTTGGCCACAAGGGCACATTGCTGGCTCATGGTCATCCTGTTGTCCACTAGAACCCCCAGGTCCCTTTCCCCTACGCTGCCCCCCAACAGATCAGTCCCCAACCTGTACTGGTACATGGGGTTGTTGTTTCCCAGATGCAGGACTCTACACTTGCCCTTGCTGAATTTCATAAAATTTCTTCCCCCGTTCAACTCTCCAGCCTGTCTAGGTCTCTCTGAATGGCAGCACAGCCTTCTGGTGTGTCAGCCACTTCTCCCAGCTTTGTGTTATCAGCAAACTTGCTGACGGTGCACTCTATTCCCTCATCCAGGTCGTTGACGAATATATTGAATAGCACTGGTCCCAGTACCGACTTCTGAGGGACTCTACTAGATACAGACCTCCAAGTGGACTCTGTCCCATTGACCACAACTTTCTGACTTCTTTCCTTCAATCAGTTCATAATCCACCTCACTATCCAATCATCCAGACCACATTTCCTCAGTTTAGCTATGAGGATGCTGTGGGAGACGGTGTCAAACACTTTACTGAAACATTTAAACCATGTCCACTGCACTGCCATCACCTATCCACCTGCTTATGTCCTCATAAAAGGCTATCAGGTTGGTCAAACATGACTTCCCCTTGGCAAAGCCATGCTGACTCCTCCTAATGACCCTCACATCCTTGACAGGCCTGGAGAAAGCGCTGAGGTTAAGCTGTTTCATCACTTTTCCAGGGACAGAGGTGAGGCTGACTGGTCTGTAGTTACCTGAGTCCTCCTTCTTGCCCTTTTGAAGACTGGAGTGACATTTGCTTTCCTCCAATCTTCAGACACATGAAACACAAAGGGACAATACTCACAAGAACGTTTGCTGCTTCCTGCTTCACCATTTACAGTGGCAACAGACGAACAGGTGCAAAAATCCAACCCATCAACACAAAGAAAAATAACCCACTTGAAACGTTCAAATCAAGAACTAAAATTAAACTGACACATCACGACATTCCACATACTAGATGTCTACATCCCACCGAGATAATGGAAATGTTTAATAAATTACAAAGACTTACTAGTCTATGAAAGAGTAACTGAATATTAAGTTCTTAAAGCTCTGTCTATCTTCAAGCAAAGAAGGCAAACAATTTCTGTCTCTGCTCCAGAGACACCCAAGGTACTGAGAGAATACAAGACTCAACAGAGCTGCTTTCCCAGCTACCAGGTACATACAGAGAACAGTGTCACTGTCCCTGCTCAGACAGTATTTCCAATATTCTCCCCAATAGCTTCATAAAAACATAATTTACATTGTGGCCCCTAAATCTCATTGCTAGACTAGTGTAAAAGTTATCTACATCCTTTCCTGTCATGAAATGTAGTTCCTAAAGCAAACCTAACTTTTTTTTTCTTTTTCTGCTCCACAGGCCATGATGCAGACACAAGAAGTGGGAGGTATCACACAGTAAAATCCGGAGATTTGAATAACCAAATGAAAAGGGAAGTATAACCAAGGCATACTATTACTTGAACAATGACACTAGTCTTACATTTAAATAAATAAAACCCTCTGTATTATTCACTTGGTACTAGCAAAGCGAGTGAATAAAACAAAAACAACATCAAAGTCAGAGTTAAAATTCCAATATACCACTGGAACCGATATTTCAGTTCTTCACAGTACTTTGTTATCTTGGTAGGTGTAACCATTACTCTATGAAATAGAAAGCAAAAAATATGAACCACATAATGACAATCAAAAATAACTCTACCAAATAACAGACAATATACCAAATTCTGGACAGGCTAGGTAGATCAAAAATAAATTAACTTTCTGAAATGGTATTTTGTCTGATGAAACAGGACTTGGTAAAGATTGGTCATGATTTAACAAGTGGCATGACATACATCCTCAGGAAGATTCTTCCAGAAGGTAAAATGTTCCAAAGAGAAAACATGCAGACAAAATTCAAATGTCAATTATTATTTTTTAAAAGAAGACAGTAAATGGTAAAATAAACCGTGAGCCAAAAGTTGGCTCCCCATATCTTCAGGTTTATTTATCAAACTGAAAAATCTCTCCAACTTTCTCTTTTCCTGTATAAGACCAAAACTATGAGATGTTCTGTTTGTATTACAATTACACTAATTCAATGCAGGTCACTTGCTTTTTACTGAGTCCAGATGACATTTAGTAAGCTAAACATGGGCCAATTAGCTTAAAAAAAAAAAAAAAAAAAAAAAGGAGGAGAGGGAATGATCGCCGTTGGGTAGGTCATACAGTGGCTACAGAACACAATTCCTTGAATTACATTTTGACTACCATCAAACACAAACCTGAAGCTAAAAACTACCCTTTTTTTTTTGCCTTCTGGATTTCTCACATTGAAATGTACTAATTTAAAAGCCATCTCCTTCCAACCCAGAGGTGATGGATACAGGCTCACCAGAAGTTTTTATCTTTTCCTCTTTCTCCACTCGATTTAAAAATCTCAACAATTTTAATATGCTAAGAAGTACAAACAACGTAGGTTTCCGTTTATTTTTAATATCCCCGGTGGCCAACTAACCTTTCTAAGCTTGCTCATTTGAACTTACCACAGTAAAAAAAAAAAAAATAGCAGTGCAGATTTAGCAAATACTAACAATACTAATGGTCTAAGCCTCTTCTATTTCTGCAATAACATTTGTATTCTTAAATCAACCTGAACTGCCATGTAATTAGGCATACAAAAACCTTCACTGATAATGCCGAGAAACTAGTTCCAGAGGGGTAGGAAAATCCTCAAGCTTATCTCTGAGAAGCAAATAAACAGTATGTCTCTGCTAACAGCTTTGTCTGGATCACGGGCTGAATCTTTTCTGACAACAAGACTACCAATGAAATTATAATTAACATCTATGCTACTAAAGAAAACATGAGTTTATACTTGAAGCAACTGACTGCAAATCTGCCAGTGGTCTTCTTTCTAGCAATGTCCAGATTCGGTGTATTTTTTCTTCCAGAAGTTTTCCACCTCTCAAACAGTAATAATCAACTGCTGAAGTGTAATGTGTGATAAAATAGTAGCCCAGTTAGTTCTTTATTCTATAAAACACTAAATTTTGCAAATTAATTATTATTTGTATCATCTCAAAGTTTTGTACCCATCTCTACTTTCTCTCAACATGATGTGCTCAGCTTTTAGCAAACATCACCCAGTACAGGAAACAGAAGCATAACGAAACACGTTAGACATCCTCTAGACTTGGTCATTATCTTCAAAATATTACACACCCTGGAGGAAATACATGTAACTCGTGCAGATAAAGTGCTTAGCTGCACGTACGTGGTATCACTCTACAGGATCAAGGACACAGGAAAAAAAAAAAAGCTTCAAGTAATTAAGAAATAAGTTCATAGCATAAGATGTAATATTTTGAGGCCAGTAAGATAGACATACAGACATCGAAATAAAAGATCTACAATGGTGTGAATTGCCCTTGTATTTAAATTTCTCTTCTTAAAGTTTTAAACTATCCTGAAGGGAGAATGTTAAAAAAAATATAATATAGCAACTGTCTATCAAGATTCCCTAGAATTTAGTCTGCAATATTTCATTGCAATGCTGATAAAATTTTACAGATTTTGCTTCTGATCTGTGGTCTGTGTTATACAGTCTTGTTCAAACACTTACTTATTAACCACATTTTCTAAATTTTTCTTAATTTTTTAATTTTGGTTTAATCTACTGCAGTTTGTTCCATCAAAGACACGTATCACAGCTTTCCTACAATGACTGACACTGCAGAGGAGAAAAAAAAACAATAAAAAATAATTGAAAGCAAAGCCCTGTTACTACAGGATCACACAGAAATAATACTCTTTCACAAACAGTTTAGAGAACAAAAATTTACAGCCTATATTACTGGAATAATTACAGTTTAGCAATGTGGCTGTTGCAATCATCCAAGTATGCAAACAATATAGAAATGGTTGAAGCAGTCACTAGAAATGCTGCTGTTGTATAAATGGGCCATATCATACCCTTAATTCCTAGCAGCTTGTCCCCAGTTAAAACAAAAAAAAAACAAACCAAACCTTAAGGCAGAAGCAGGGAAAGAATTCTAAACGCAAAATTCTTCAAGACATGGCAGCCATATACAGTTATACATAAAAAGCCTTTCCTCTCTCCTTCAACATACATATCTGTTAGCATTCATACTCCTGGCTCTTCGAGCAATATGATAACTGTCCACCGAGTACACTACACAGCTCATATGAAAAGCATCTCAAAGAGCATCTCCTCAAATCTCACCTCGCTCCAACAGTCCCAGTTCAGGAATGGCACAGTACTTTACAGCACACGTATGGAATTACAAAGTGAAGGCTTTGCACATCTAAGAAAGGCACACTTTGAAAATGCTGGAGATCCCACCTCTCCCTCTTGCTCTAATTGTATGTATTCACCCCAGCAGCTTCACAGAAATTCTTCTATCCAACATGATGGTGCCCAGCTTGACATAATAATATCTAAAGAGCCCCCTATCGCAGAGACAGGAGAGGCAAGAGATACTCATAAGCAAATAGAAAAATAAAGTGTGCCTGACATAACATTAGCTGAGGGGGCACATGCAATTTTGGGGAAAAAAAAAAAAAAACCAAACACAACAACATAACAAGGAAAATGCACAACAAACCCAACCAAACTGGTTAACTTCCCAACATAAGAAAATAATCTAATCTCAGTAACAGTCTGCACAAAGTCACAACATCAACAAAAAGGAAGACCCATCAAAAGGTGCAGATGGAAGCAAATTACTACAGATTCGAAAGAATTCCAAAAATACTATTTTTCTGATCACAGAATAGTTGACATTGGAAGGGATCTCTGGAGATCATCTTGTACAACCTCACTGCTCAAGCAGGGCCACCTAGAGACAGGAGCTCAGGAGCATACCTCAAGTATGCTCCAGCACACTGCCCAGCTGAACAGGGTTTCTACTGCTCAAATAAAACAAAGGGCTGAGGAAAAACAGTACCTCATGGAAGCCAATAAATACAGATGTGATGCAAGTGACAAAATCCTAAAGGAAAGACTTGACATGGATTAGGGAGAATTGTTACTTCCTGTGAATTTCCAAGGCAAAAAGATCTCCTTTGGAAGTCGCCCACCTCAAAGGCTGTCTTGAAATACTGTCGCAAATCCAAATCTTTCTGAAAACTATCAGAAGCTGTTCTTGAGAAATATTACACTACTCTATATATACCTGAGGTGAAAAGATCAAAATTGAGCATAATGAATGAACAACTTCATAGAGTCTTGAATTTCTTGTTACCTCTTGCATCCTTTTTTTGTCATGTTTGTCAAGAGACTGGCCTTCATCTGGGAGAAAGAGATTCCTCTTGGTCATATGTACATACGTACAGGCCACGGAGGAGTTCTCATGTCAAAAATTTCTCATGTCGATGATGAGAGGTGGACGACAGTGTTACTGTCTTGTTAAAACAGGATGAAGACTGAAGCTGTACCAGGCAACCTGAGCCTCAGAGATACTGTCAAAGTTAGTTATGAGCTAGCACAGGGTGTATGCGAATTCCAGACAGACAGTCCATTCACCCAGACCAAAGCAATAGGCTAATATAAACCAGGGCTACCACAAAGACTTCACCTTAAGAGCATCATGACTGAACCTACAAACTTTGCATCTCTATTAATCCTTAAATTTTTCTGGAACAGTCTTTATCACTGTATTTAGAGCAGACATCTTCCCTCTGCAACCCTACACATCTAGTCTAACACCAGCCTGTAAAGTGCACCCAAATCTATTCTAAATCAGAAATGAGAGCAGCTCAGTTGGAAGACAGCAAGACCTGGAAAGCTGCTGAAGACTACTGGCTCAAACTTCAAATAGCGAAAGACAGGCACTCTGAAGACATGGCCCTCAGCCTGAAAGCAGCGAATGCAAGTGAGAAAGCACAGGTTTCTCTAGAACAGACAGAAAGACCCGATAGCACAGAGGATAATATCTTGATTATTCCTCCTGCAGTTTCTCTTGGCACCTTAGAAGGAGCTACAGGGGATGATGTTCTGAAGCAATGACTCGAAATCAGCACAGCATATCCCAAAGGGCCCTTCCTGTGGCAAAGCCCCAGGCATGGCATAACCAAGAAGCCCAACACGCCCAGTGTCCAATGAATTATCTTATTTGTCCATAAATGGCTATGCCTCCTGAAGAAGGGAATAAGCTTTCGTAAGTTAATGTAAAAACATAGCTAGGAGTGCCAGAAAGATGATTAAACAAGCTGTCCAACCAGGATGAAGAGCATTTACTTGAAGAAAATTAAGAAAAAAATCACTTATTTTAAGTAAGCCTTTATTTTGAGCAATAGCAAACTTCGTAGAAGATCACAAGTCAGCTGAGATACAAAAGGAAAGGCAGATGAGAGATTCCTCCGTCCTTCCTTTACGTGCAGAAAACTAAAAAGAGAGAGCGTGAGTGTGCTTGCTACAGACTGCTAGGCTGCAATACCATATTATGTTAGACTGACACAAGCAATGATTTAGACAGGAACAATGTGGAAAATACAAATGATTCAGTTGCTGGAGTTGAAATTCAAGCACAGATTAAACTCAGAAAGTATCTTGAAAGCAGCAAAAGTTTTAGCTAGAATAAATTCATTTAGAGATTCAATGCCTGTAATTATATTTTTCACATGACAATATCCAATGCCTGGAAGTCAAAGTTAAAACGCTTTCATGTGAACCTGCCCAGCAGTACAGACACAGAGTGATTCACCTGGAACGCTAATGAATACTGATCCAAAGGACGTATTTGACATCCAGTTAATGTTGGGAACGCATAACAAGACCCATTTGAACAACAAACATTTTCTACACACTAGTTTAACATTCCTGAGGCACTTATTCTTAGCAACAGAACTGACAAAGCCTCAGATTTAAATTCATCATAGCTCTTTGGCATAAACATTAAAGATAAACAGCTAAACAGAGACCAACAGCTCACGCTCATGTGGTCAGCAAGAAGACATCGTGCAAGTCACTGAACAAGGAATGCCTTCTGAGCGCTGGTAAACGCTGCACTTTTTTGCTTGCCTGAAAATGTCATGGAATCATAGAACAGTTCAGGCTGGAAAAGACCCTTGGGATCATCAAGTCCAACAATTAACCCTACACCACAAGCTCACCCCTAAACCATATCACCTAACACCACATCTAAGCGACACTTAAACACATTCAGGGATGGCGACTCAACCACCTCCCCAGGCAGTCTGCTGTAACAGGGCATTATTTGCAAATATATATAATCAAAGAACTCATGTGTGTGTGTGTATGGAGTTCTTAGAGAGACATATCTATATATATCCCCATATATAAAAAACTAACTCCATATATATATATACGAACATGACTTCTTTGATTATAGGTATCAAGATAGATAGATATATAGATAGATGTTATATATACACATATATGTCTCTTAAAGAAATCACAGAATCACAGAATCATAGAATGTTAGAGGTTGGAAGGGACCTTAAAGATCATCTAGTCCAACCCCCCTTCCAGAGCAGGACCACCTACACTAGAGCGCACAGGAACGTGTTCAGGCGGGTTTTGAATGTCTCCAGAGAAGGAGATTCCACAGCCTCCCTGGGCAGCCTGTGCCAGTGCTCGGTCACTCTCACAGTAAAAAAGTTTTTCCTCATATTTTTATGGAACCTCCTGTGCTCCAGCTTCCACCCATTGCCCCTTGTCTTGTCAAATAACTCCACATATGTCTATAAATGGACATAAAGTATCAGTAAAAATAATAATTAACTGATTTCAACTTCACTCCACAGAGGCAGGTTTCCACATGCTTGAAAGTAGCTTGTAACCATGAGAAAGAAATTATAAAGACTACAATGCTCCTTTTTGTCTTAAAATCCTGAGGCTCCTGACATCTAGTTCTCATCTGGAGAAAGTTTCCTAAATTCATTGCCTCTGAACAAGATTTGCGTGTATTTCCTGATCAAGACTGTCCATAGCAGGGAGGAAGCATAACTCTAAAGTACAGGAGCACAAGGCACAGCAGTTATGGAAGGGCAAGTTCTCAGAATCCATCAGTTACATCCCATTAACTATTCACTAGCGGAGCATGACGTTATAACTACTGTTTGGGGTTTTTTTTTCCCCTTAGGAAGCTGGCATGCTAAGACAACAAAATACAGGTGGAACAAATACTACCGAAAAATCTGAAAGCAGAGGTTTCCTCATCATCATGGCTGAGTTTTCACCTTCACTAGAGTTCCTAACACACTGTAGCTAAGTAAGTCACAAAAAATGTCAAAGCAGAGTCAGGTGCAGAATGTCTTCTTCCTCTAGCATATAAACTTAGCATATACGAAGACGAAAAATGTAATTCAAACAAATCCACACAGACAATTTTCACAGATGTGGCGAAATAGAAGCTGGGTGAAACAGCACTGCAATCTCTCAAACAGGAGGTTTTTGCCAAATTTTGCTTACCTTTTCTCTCCTGCATACTGGAGACCTCCCCTTCGCCCAGCCAAAGCACCAGGGATAAGACAGAAGGTGAAAGTGAGGAAAATTTAGGTGGAAATTGGGGAGAAAGACAACAGTTCTGAGCAGATCTTGCCTGACCTTAACAATACCAACTGAGCATTAAAGTTTGGCCTTAAGTCATGGTGGTGGAACAGCCAACTATCACTCTGGATCAAAACAAGGCCATCTAACACAACACAGTATCTATTTTTGAAAGCCACTGTTCTGTGTACTAAAAAAATACTGATTTGAAAAGCTAAGCATACATATTTTGTCTTTAACAATTAGTCACCTTCATTTTAGTAGTGAATATTCAACCAATTTCCATGTTGGAAATTTAATTAAACTATAAATACATTTAATGATAAATTGAAGAAGTGAAAATGTAGAATTTATCTCATAAATCTGCCAGTTTCCATGAACAACAGCATCTGAAAACAACACGCACTACCTTCACATGTCGCCCAGCATTAGATTTCTCTGCCATTTGGACTTAATGGCCCAAACAAGTAAAAGTCTCTCTCAAGGAAGGAAAAAGTCATCTTTGGTTGACTATCATTGGAACGGTTACTTGAAATCAGTAATCACACAAATCTTTCAAATTCTTATCATATTACCAATATTTTACTGGAAACAGATGTTAGCAGCACAACTTTGGCAGAATTATTGAACAACTTTTTTTCCAATTTCATAACAAATTAGGCAATGCTTAGTTGATGCATCTGAAAAAAGTTACAGAGTCACAAGGCCTAAGGCACAGGGCTGGGTGTCATAATTTAAACCATCACCAGCCGAAACACAACATTTTACTCTGTAGAACAAATTTCTTTTGCAGATGACAATCTTTCTCTGTTAATAAATTCTAAAGTCTCAACAGCAACTAAAAGCTACCATTTCAATATCAATAGCTTAGTAGAATTCTTACAAACTTAACACTAAAATTCCCTGAATGTTTACAAATAAATACTGAAACACAAATTAAATAAAATTCATTCATTTATTAGAGGCCATCTTGGGCATATCGATCATGAAAGGAGATTTTTTTAATTTGTTACACAAAAGCGAAAAATAATCTATTGAAGGAAATAATTCAAAAGTCACCTCACCTTGTGAGTCTACTGCAGCAACTGAGTCTATGTAACATTCTGCAATTTAAAGAGAAAGCAAGATATTTTCAGAGATTGTTTTTAGTCCCAGATTTGGTGCCTTGGCCCCTAGTAATCCATTTTACTGCCTTTAAAGTGACTCTGCAAGGCTACTTTGAAACACATTATCGTCAAAAGAAACCAAAAAAGTTGGAGAGTGTCATCAAACACTGAAATTCTGGAGTGTGAAATTGCTAATTTTAGTAACATGCACCAAGAGAGCCTTTTGATCAAAGTGACGTTGTAACATAGGCAGAAAAAAAAGTTACTGTGCAATTGCCAGGGCTGCCAGTCTCCATCTAGTCACCAGGTGTCACCTGGTGCTGCTATGACTAAACTGTGTTAGTTACAAACATAATTATGACATTCACTGTTCACCTTTTTCTTGCATTAAAAGTATAGGTTAATTTTATGGACAATAAATTCCCTTGAGATCTGAAAAAAAGCTGAACTAACCGTGTTTTTTTATTTTCTGGTTATAGGTAAGTAATCAGGGTAACATCCTAATTAGACTATTAAGCAGCAGTGGGAGAAGAACACATTCATTGCATGAAACTGTTCCTGCAGGACACGTATGGCCCTTAATGGCTTATGAAAATTAACATTATGCCCACTGACTTCATCCGTAAGAACAAACTCTACAGAAATCAGCCAATGAGCTCAAGTTGCTACAGGAAGCCAAAATGTGCTATATAGAAATCTATACCTATAAGGATTGTCAAAGATAAAACCAGGAACATACTCCTAATGATTTTTTTTTTTAATCTGAGGTTGCACTGCAGTTATCTTGAAATATTTACAAAGGAAGAGGTGATAAAGAAAAGGAAACAAGTATCTGTACTAACCTAATGTTAGTGTTAACAACCTCCAAAGGCACCAAACAGTGATTTCCTTTTTTTCAGATATGAGGAAATTGAGCTGTATGATACCATTTACCGAAAGTTAAGCACGCCTAAATACAGGCTGGTCTTCTTTAAATCACATGTCAACCACAGAGGTAAAAAATAATAATCAAAGGGGTAACTTGATCTACCAGTAAAACACTTTCAAGAGGCAGAAGAATCAGAAACAGATACAGTTTTGACTCGAAGGGGATGTTTGTAACTGCATCACGTTTTAAGACCACCACACATACATAGTATAGAACAAATCTCATGTGAAAAGGCAACAACTGCGTGCTTTGATCACCTCTTGCATGAACAAAGTTTATGAGCAAACGTGCAAAAGCAGGTCTCACAAGAACAGCTTTTGTGAATTTCCAGGTTTGAGCTAAGCAGAACCAATTCTCCGTTCAGTGATTTCACTTTTCAGCTAAGTCTCCTCCAAGGGACTGCAATTCTGAAGTTAACAGTATTATTTTCTCAGCGTCTGCTTCTAAAATTGACAGCACTCAATGTTAATAGTTACTGCCAGGGACTGGAATGCAGGAAGGTTCTTGCTTATACTTGCTCCTGTAGAAACCAAGGTCACTGCTAAATCTTGTGTGCCACATGAGAGTGCCCTAGAAAGGGTCCTAAGTAAAAAAGGTTGCATTTGCAGGAAGGAGTGGACAGGACAGGTGACCCAAAGCTGACCAACAGAAGTATTCCATTCCATGTTTGTCATATTCAGTGTAGAGCTGAGGGATCACAAGGGTTGAGCCCTCTTCTTCTATGGCCGGCACCCAAGGATGACTCTGTCCGTTCTTCTGCCTTCGATCCCAACCTGAGCCTTCCTGAATCCAGTTCCTGAACCCAGTTGCCACTGAATCCAGTCTAGGACTTCCCCAGTGCCTGCCCACATTGCAGCGATAGTGGTGACTCATGAAGGGAGTTTCAGTATCAGTTTTGTATGTATCTGACTATCTTTCATAATTTTATTATTATTTCTTTGTATTGATTCGGTTCCATTAAAGCCAGTTTAGAGTTCTTTCCGACCCACATGTCTCTCTCCCTTATTCCCAGAGGGGGAAGGGAGAGGGGTTAGTAGCATCTGTCAGTTAAGTGGCCAGCTCAGTCCTAACCCTTGACAGTGAATAGTGAAAAATGTGTTAAGTCATTTAAATGTTCCACATGATACAGAAATAAAGGGTGGGATTAAACTCAGACTAGCAGAATGTAGTTAATCTCCTCCTAGCTTCTTTGATGGGGCAAGGACCACCAGAGGCTTTCAATCAATGAGTGATAGGTCTTGAAAGAGAGATCAATTTTTCCATTAATTTGGAAATCAATACTACTGAAAGCTCAGGTACATCATAAAACGTCGATATATAGAGTCCTTTGGTACCTCTGGAAACCTGTAAAAAATAATAATCTATACCTCTAAAACATTTCAAGACAGAAAGACAGACAAGCTGGCTTCCTGGTAGCAGTTTCTCAAAAAACTCCATGTGCTGACCTTTATGTTCATGTATACTACAGTAATACTTCTCCAAAAAGTTGCCTTTTATTTTTTAACCACCCAACCAATATCACATCAATGAAACAATTTACAACAGTGTTCAAAAAACAGCTGTGTCAGCAGGGCTGACATGATACAATTATGCTGATGTGACAGCTTCTTGCATGACCTACTTCCAACTCCTCTGGTGCTTCTATAGCAGCAATAAATGAACTGAACCCATTATTTTGGTAGAAAATTACCACATCTCAACAAAACCAAAGAAAATCCCACCACAAAACACACACAGACACAAAGAAAGTGGGGGGGGAGGCAGGGAGAAAAGGCGTTCTATCAAACCAGATATTTGGATCAGCTCAGAGACAATACTACAGAAGCTTGTCAGGTTAATACAACCTTGAAAGACCCTAAGACACTGGATGCAAAAATCCTGACACACCTTAGGGATGTTCCCTTCTACGGCAGCAAGCAGAGTTGATTAAATTTTATGCTTTTGTTAAGTCAGGAGGAAAAAGGTAGCAGAAGTGTTTAAAGTCTGTGATTATTTTCTCAATGATTTTTTTGAAAGCCGTTTGTTTTTTTGTTTTGGGTTGTTTTTTTTTTACTTTGGGAATTATTTTGTATTTTAAATTTCTCTATATATAGTTTAAACTCTGAGAATTTTTGTCTTAAGTTGTAGGTATTTTGTGAAAGTTCTCAGAAGAACCCTGGATGACAAAGGTTGCAACTGAGGATGTGATGGTGCCATTCTGCTATAGCTAGAATAGATGGAGTCAAGTCGTCTGGGTTCACTGAGTAAATTTGTCCAGGACCATTGACCAGTTGTCCAATAATATAATCACTGCTACCAAGACACATGCTAGATAAAATACACCTAGCATAGGCATGTTCGTCAGTATTGCACTCACACTTGTCCTGTGTAGCCTTCTTATGGGCCTGTTAATCCAGTTGATTTTCACAAAGCTCCTTTCAGACAACGCTAAAGCAGCTTTAGGAATCATAATGCCAGCTCAGAAACACTGCAACAGAAAACAGAATATACTCTCTCCTCCAGTAAGTCAATTTAAAAAAAAAAAAACACCCAAACAGAAATGTAATAGGTTAAACTTTGTATCGGCTAATGTTATGTGAAATAAATTTTAATCTATGCTCAACTGGCACAGAGTCAACAAGTCAGCAGGAGGAATATTGCGGCATATGCTATAGTCGCTTAGAGAAATGCACTTCTGTGCCCACGCTCAGTCCAGGCTCTGCGAATGAATCCAGGATGAAAGGTCAAGAACCAGGACCTGCAGCAGCAGGTATTTTTTAGGCGGAGAGACGCAAACATGTAAATGAGCTCCGAGGCCAGGTGTGTTGCTTTGGATACTGACGCATTAGCTCGGCTGGCATGCTGCTCCCGAGCCGGAGCCAAGTCACGCAGTGCCCTCTGGGAGCTCTGCCATCTGAGCACCCAGCAGCTTTCCAGCACCCAGACAGACAGACAGACAGACATGCCCTTTGGCTTTTAGCCTGTCCAACTGTTCACACAGGGCTACAGCAGTTAAGACCTTTCTCTAGCACCGTCTCCTTACTGTAGTATTTCCAGTCTAGCAAGAACCTTGTAGTTACTTTGTACTCTGTGTGTTATCACAGCAAGGAAGTGGCATCACATCCAGTTGCTCCTGAGTCACCATTTACATATCACAATTCATATGAATGCCAGCAGGATCAACTTCTAAGAAACTCTGTGTTGATTTCTCTATACAATTAACTAATCTGACTGTGTAACACCACTGCATTCATTAAAATCTCCCTTTTAGTTTGTTTTAAAAGCTAGGAACTTAACCATGCTCATTTTCCCCAAAAATGAAATGCTTACCATTTCTGAATATCAAAAACCAGTTTGCACAAATTATTGTATTCTTCAGAGAAACACAAGATGGAATAACATTCCCCCCTCACCTGACAAAAAAAAAAATTAATGTATTTAAAGTGCACACGCGGTTGCTCTGGAGAAACTCCTGGAGAAAAATAAAAGGACAGGATGGGCAAAGCTCATTTGTGTCTGTAAGTACCTGCCCAACGTAGACATGCCCTCTGTCCCACGGTCACAGTTCACGATTATTACATTTCTTAAGGAACATCCCGGTTGAAAGAAGGTGATTATTTCAACACATGCATGTCAGTTTGTCCATAAATCTTGTGCTTGCCAATGCTACCTGTTTTACATTTGCTTATGTAAATATTCATAGCATGAAAAAAGGAGCAGCAGCAGAAAAAATACCGGGCTGTCATTTCTGAGCCTACGGTCACGGTCCCAGGACACTGGGAAGTGCTGCAGGGGCCACCACAGGTTCCCTTGAACTCCATCAGGGATCCTCCCCACTGAAAGAGTCTTTTCTGAGAACAGATCACTATCTTCCAAAACTATTCTGAATTTCTGGGGGAGAATGGAAAATGTAGCACATCTGAAACTTCCCAGTCTCTCCAGTGTTTCTGTAATTCTCGCCATAAATTAGAAGTTCTCTTACTAGTTCTGATTTCCTCCACCAGAACACCAACTTCTTTTCCTTATCACCAAGAGTATAGCACACGCGCTTTGCAGAGGAGGCTTTTGTTGATAAAGGAGTTTTTCAGCTAGGCAGGTAATGATAAGCAGCATTTTCAAGAATTATGTCCGTATTTGCTCTTCTGAAACATAAACTAGAAATGGATAATGCAATAAGATTTGAGGTGTCTGGAATGCCAAGTTGTAATCTTCATAATCAATGTGAATTCTCAGACACAGTAAAAAGACACAGAAGAAAGTAGAAATCTGGAGGTAGAACTTCTGTTGGCTTTATTTCTTTCACATGCGAATACCAATGAGAACTTAGGTCTGGAATAAAAATTCGGATCCATACAGATTTAGAAAAAAGGTCCTGCTATCTAAAAACTATAAACTTTTACTCTACCGTTCTGCAGGTAGATAACATAGCTTTCAAACACAGCTTTTTCTGCCACGGGATATCAAAAGTACTTCTTACACAGTCTCAATACATTTTTAAAACAACGTAACAATGCAAGCCAGCGTTAATACAGAAAATTCTAATGCAAAAATTACAAATTGTATAACCAAATAATTCCAGTTAGTTCAAAAATTACTGACCATTTGTTAGATCTTTAAGTATTTATTTAGTCAGAAAAATAAAAAGCTGAAATAAAAAGCCAGGCTGGTTTCACTCTTCTCAAAAACCAGGGTGGTCCAAGTGCAATTTTTGATACCACTGGTGTTGCCAGGGAAACAAAATGAAAACAGGTGTCATCAAATGCAAATTAAAGATTTAGTTCTATGTTAAACCACCTTAAAATAAAGTTTCCATAAACTTTTTAACCGATACTACTACAAATTTGACAATACTTTAAAACAAGAAAAGGATTATAAGTCGTCTTTAGACCATCAAATTTTAACTGAAACAAATTTAGACTGATTGGCAACCCTTTCTTTTAAATAAATAAATTTCTTCCATTAAATATGCATCATCCTCTTTAAAAATGACCTAGTGTACATTCTAAGGCAATATAATACCAAGGCAGAAACAGGGTACATACAGTCTTAATAAGCTTTCCCCATTCCAAATTTTACCTTCCTTTCAATCTAAGCAATTTTTTAGATTTTTTTACAAAGTAAACAACCAGTACAGTCTTAAAGCATTTAAAAATCTGTAAGTAGTAATAGAAGCTTAAAATTTTCCTCTGAATCTGATTGCAGTTTTCTCTCACATGATTAAATTCAAATAAATATTCCTGTTACTAAAACCCAACTAAATACACTTTTGCTTTTAAAAAGTATAATAACATGTTAGGATTTTTTTTATATATATATATATATATATATATATATATATATATATATATATATATATATATCTTGATATAGTATCAAGACTCTTTAAAGCACCTCTTCCAAGTCAACTAGTTATACTGACAGAAGGCATGTCAAAGTTTAAATGAATATATAAATCATTTCAATAAACAAGCGCTGATCTGAAATTCCAAGAACTGTTTATTTACTGAGTTCTTTTCTGGCTTAACAAGACACTAGTCACATACAAACATCCAAATAAATCTACTTCAATTAAAAACAATATACAAATTCCCTTCTCTTCAACAAAGGTAGCTGCCAAACCTTTGAATAAAAATTAAATATGCGTATTATGTGCTACTCCTGGAACTTGGAAGATGACAGAAGAAATAGCAGCATCTGTAGCAAACATATTTGGTTCTTCCCTTAAAATTTTTGAAACCTGTTAATACATTTCACAATATCCTGCATGGTACTGTACAATTTTCAGTAAAAGGAGTTCTCTTTAGTCGGTGCATAAACACCTTGATGAATAATTTTCCAAGTCCACAGTGCGAGACAAAAAGAAATTTAATAAATTCAGCACATAGTGATGTGTTCAAATAAAGGAAAGGCTTTTTCAGATAAGAATGTCTGTAAAGTTAATTAATAAAAAAGTCTTGTAAGACTAAAAATGCAATTCTAGTTTTAATACATCTTGATGATTCCCTACCAACTGCCTACTTCAAATAAAATTCTCCTGAGATCTAAGTCACAAAACAGTTTTGCTTTGCACTTTGATCTATGTTTACAGTTTTACTAACAACACAAATGAGCAAATCTGGAGTGATTTAAAACTTCTGAATGAGCTTTTGGGTGGTGGGTTGTTTGCTTGTTTTTTCTTAACATATGCCCAGGGAGAAAGCAGACAGATCAGCAGCAGAGAATCATGTTAACCTACGCCGTGCAAGTTTTGTTGAATACATTCCTGGCTTTACCCACATTAACAGTTCTACTTTAACAACGCTCACAGATGTAGAGCTTGATGCAATGCTCAAGTCTTCAAGAATCCGTCCCTCAATTTCATGGCTTCACTCTGCTTACTGTTCCAACATCTTTGAAAAATAATATTCCCGGGTTAAACATTTCCCTATCAAAGTATCTTGCAAATAAACGGGTAGTAGCAGTGCATGGTCCTTTTTTCAGATTAGCACTTGTAAGAATATGAATCATACACAAAAGATGCACAGCATTACAGGAAATTAGCCAAGATCAAACTTCCTTTACAGTTACTTTAGTTAAAGTTTCAAGTTAACACACTTGTGTGTAATTACAAAATTACTGTACTGATCATCCGCTTACTTTGAAAGTGATTAATCAAAGTCAGAGAAAACCAACCGCTGTGTTTCAAATTTCCTATTCAGGAGTAAGTCTGAACTAATCTAATTTTAATTAAATCCTCATTTAGAAGAATTAAATAAATGTTTTCCATTTAATTCAAATTAAACTCTAGTTCCAGCACAAATTTCAAATATTGTCTTTTGTTGCTACTTTATTACACGTGACAGGTTTCCTTTTTGCACACGTATGCAACTAACAAACCTGGTATCATTTAAAAAACTAAAGAATTTATACTTTTAACAGTAATAAACTTACTTATTCTACCCGCAAAATCCTAACAATATGAAAGAATGAAGATGCATTCTCCAAACCCCAGTAATTATGACAGATTCTACAACCCCTTTACCTATATTGCAACAGTTTTTCTACGTAAGCTTTCGAGTCATCTCTTCACTGAAGGGAAAATCAAGTTAGAGAGATGCAAGAAAAGAAGAAGAAACGAAAAGCAATACCTACAGGAAGACAACAATTACATACATCAGATTGAAGACTTTTCAAAAGCTTTAATGTGGACGGGAGTAGGGCCTTGTCATCCTTTGATTTAATCACCGTACACAACTCAAGTAATCTAATGTTTTCATAGTATGCATCAATGGTAATGTCATATTAACCTGTTCTGATTAGACAAATAAATATGAATGTGAACCTTTATAAAGCTCTGATTTCCTCACATTAGTGATCTCTTCTTCCAGATTTTGCATAGCTTCCCCTCTCTTACCTTAGAAGCATTTTCTGGATTTCCAAAGCTGAACTCAACTCAATCCTGTCTGGTCTTACCCCATCTTTCTTCTGCTCCTTACATATTTCTCTATGTCATTTTTCCTCTCTATGAAGAGCCAGATACTGACAAATTAGTATCTTGATTAAAAGAAATTACATCATCAGGTCAGCTCTGCGCCACTTTGCAAATCTTTAGAGAGAAAACAACTCTTAGTGGTTTGTACTCTCAAGGGTCCCATAACTCAGAGAGATCTGTCGGTCTTTTCTGTGGGAAGAAGGGAGTACAGGATCTTCATAAAGCAATGTGGCAAAAACTCTTAAGAAAGGTCCTTGGAGTACTATGGAGAAGTTTTTTATCATCTGTAAGTTTTGCCAGAGGACAAATGGTATTTTTCCTATCTTGCTTTTACAACATGATTACAAAAACTCCTCTTTCCACATGAAACAGGCTGACGTTAAGGTTACTATCCCTCTGTATTGCAGGCTGCCAACTCTTGGAAACTGGATGCTACCATGCTAGCACATCGCTCTCTAGGAGCCTTGATACACGAAACTGAATCTGGTAAAGTCAAGCAATGAATTATTGATTGCCATTTCAGAAAATAAGTAAAATACTATGTGCTTTATTTTATATGTTTCACAACCAGACAGCTCTAAATTTGTCTTCAGCGTCTGAGGAAAACTCACACACTACTGCTTGTACTCCGTTTGTCTTGTCTGAATAAGCTGTGCTTGGTATATAGGAACTTTCCTTAACTATATGCTAGGCATGTTGAAAAAAGGGAAGAAACTTTACTTCTGTATCACCAGAAACTAGTCAATACTCCAGGGGCACTTGCCTGGGTGCTGTGTATTTCCACAAAGAAGAGGAGCCTAAGGAGGAAAACACCTGAACCCTCCCTAGATCACCCTATGTACATAAGTGAGCACCAAGTGCATTTTAACCAAAACTGAAATTCTAAGTTTGAAGGTCTATATATAACTTGAAATTAATTTTAAAATAATAAAAAAATAATAATAAAATAATAATAAAAATCAATTTTCCAAGCAGGAGCTCTGCAGATCTATGAGCAGTTTGCCCATGAGACACAAGTGCAACTTTGACACGTAGTGATTTTTCTGCAGGACCACAGCTCGCAACTCATTGAGTTTGAGTCCACTGCTACAAATAACCACAGTGAAAATTAATGTCAAACAAAGACAATTACCAAGTATCTAAAAAATGGCTCTTTTCACCCAGTAAAAATGACATCGCTGCAACAGTTAACGGTTGCCTTAACTATATTCCAGAAAATTTATAAATGTATTTCCTTAAGCTGCATAGAACCCACAGAAAATTTGCTTTTACACACTTATGAAAGAATGCTGACAAAATAAGTAACCAAATCCAACTCTCATTACAATTACCGCAAGCACTAACTGGCTTCTTAACTCACAGAAAGAGTAACTTCCTGGCGATCAGCAGCTCCAATATCCAGATATTAAGGTTCTACCAAAGTCTGTGCGAATATCTCATTTAGGTATGTACGTCAGGTATTTGCTTGCAATAAATGGACTGCACACAGGTGTACAAGTTGAAATGTCCAAAATTATTTTTTTAATTTGCATAACACTTAGCAGTTCTCAATTCCAGAAGCCTTGTCAAAAGGAGTCAAGTCATGAACAAGCTGTTAGGACTGGCCTGCACCTCAGCAGTAATTTACCAGACCAGAGGTAGTTAAGGTAAAGAAGTTTGTTCCAAATCTACAAACATTGAATGTTCTTCAGGGTTAAAAATAAAATAAAAATAAAATACAAAATAAAAAACAATTAAAAAATAAAATTAAAATAAAAAATAAGTAAAATAATTTATTTTTAAAAGTAAAGTAAATTTTGAATTAAAAAGTATTTGGCACTTTGATTTTTAAATGTATTGCTGAAAGAAAAGTCTTAACTGGTTTTTTTACTCATGCAAAAATCACCGTACTACAATTACTAATGTTTTGATCAGAGCAGGTAGACAGGCTGCTTAGTGAAGTAGCAGCATATTTAAATGAAAATTTAAAGCTTTCTTTTTTAAGAACTATTAAATAAAGTCACACCTCCTTAAATTTCAACCCTGAAAAGCTGCTGAGCAAAAAAATAATATTACCAAAGACACAATACCTAGAGCAGCACTGGTATTAGTATGGGTGCAACTGGTTCAAATCACATACACCACTACTCCTCTCAAAGAAAAAATGCTACATATCCTATCGCCATATGGAGTTGCATTTCTCCTTGTGATTTATGTGAGACACAACTCCTTTGACATTGGTTTTTTTTTCCTTCTTTCCCCATATCTATATAGAGAACATACTTAATTTTCTGTGAGACAAATACCATCTGGTATTAAATTGTGCTCATTTTTTTCTTGCACACAGTTACAACACCTATTTGAAATTCTCGCTATAAATAGTACCACAGAGGCAAATATGTTATGAAGCAACACCTGCCTTCAGCTGCAAGCAAACTGAAGGCCACTGCAAGTTTACTCCATGAAGTTCAGCTGTATCAGGGCAACAGCATCTAAAGCTGGAAAATCAGATGAGGTGGAAGAGAGAGGGAGTCTTTGTTGGGGAACACCTACCCACAAAAGGTCTGGAACCCTGTTTCATTTCCTTAATATGCCCAACTAGAAAAAGTCAAAAAAAACCCCAACAGGTAGGACAGGCTACAAAAAAGGGCATTTTGTCCCTTACAACAGGCATGCTGTCGAGCCCAGCTTCAGAGCAGGTAAGACTGCACTGGGGAAGGAATCTAAGCAAAAAAAAGGCTGGCAAAAAGCTTTTGGGGGGCTTTTTTAAAGCCGGCTACAGCAACCACACCTGAGGCCGCACCGGCAGCTCCAGGGCGGACACCCGAGATAGCGTGGGCGGAGCCACCCTCAGCGGCCCGGCGATTTTAAACACGGTGATCAGGAGGTAAAGGCCATTTTGCTGTCGAGCCCAGCTTCAGAGCAGGTAAGACTGCACTGGGGAAGGAATCTAAGCAAAAAAAAAGGCTGGCAAAAAGCTTTTGGGGGGCTTTTTTAAAGCCGGCTACAGCAACCACACCTGAGGCCGCACCGGCAGCTCCAGGGCGGACACCCGAGATAGCGTGGGCGGAGCCACCCTCAGCGGCCCGGCGATTTTAAACACGGTGATCAGCTGTTAACTGTGCCCTCAGGGTATAAGAAGTCTTTGGGAGGGCAGGGACGAGTCCCTGCCCACCGAACAAAAGGGTAAGTCTTTGTTAAAAGGCAAGCACCTAAAAGGCCCGTAAACTATTCCGTGCATAGCTTTCCGGAGAGTCTTTGTATTGTAGAGCCAACTATGGTTGCCACCAGGTCAATGGTTGTTAGAAAAACTGTGGGCACCCAGACAGAGGCCCCAGGTAAGCATGTGGGTGTTCAGGCCTCGGGCTGCAGAGAATGCTGGAGCCTGGCACTGGCCATGGAGGGTAGTGGAGGTGACACTTGTGTCCGATGTGACCAGGTGAGCGATCTGCTCAGCCTGGTGGCTGAGCTGAAGGAGGAAGTAGAAAGGCTGAGGAGCATTAGGGAGTCGGAGAGAGAGACAGATCGGTGGAGTCACGTCCTGAATGGCAAGCAGCAAGCTCTGCAAAGAGCTGAATATCCCCCCACCTCTGGCCATCAGGCAAAAGGGGGGGACCGAAAGGATAGGGAAGAGTGGAAGCAGGTGCCTGCCAGGAGAGGAAGGAAAATCCCTGCCCGGCCTCCCTCACCTGCCCGGTTGCCCCTGCAAAACAGGTATGGGGCTCTAGACAACGTGAGCCAGGCAAAGGAAGAGTCAGTGGAGGGTTCACCCATAGGGCTGTCTAGGGTGAGTCGCTCGGATACACGCATTAGGACTTCTTCATCTAAGAAAAAAAGGAGGGTAATTGTAATTGGAGACTCCCTCCTGAGGGGAACAGAGGGCCCTGTCTGCCGCCCTGATCCGACCCACAGGGAAGTCTGCTGCCTCCCTGGGGCCCGAGTTAAGGATGTTATCAAGAAGCTTCCTGGTCTGGTCAAACCCAGGGACTATTACCCGCTTTTGGTTATGCAGATCGGTAATGATGAGATAGTACAGAGACGGCCAGAAGCAATCAAAAGGGACTTTAGGGCACTGGGGCGGATGCTAGAAGGATCAGGCGCACAGGTTGTGTTTGCTTCTATTCCTTCAATTATGAGGGAAAATAGTAGAAGGTTTGACAAAGTGCAGCAGATTAATACTTGGCTAAAGGGGTGGTGCCAGCGGTCTAGCTTTGGATTTTTTAACCATGGGGAGATCTACAGGGCACCTGATCTACTGAAACAAGCTGGGGTTCAAATGACACAAAGGGAAAAAAGGATCCTTGGTCATGAGCTGGCGGGACTCATAGAGCGTTCTTTAAACTAGATATGAAGGGGGATGGGGTTATAGCTGGGATTGCAGCGGGACAGTGCTCTAGAAATTATGAGGACCAGGTGGCCTTCCATCCCCCTAGGGTGAGATCAGTGTGCTCAGCTTGCTCCCTGAAATGCTTATACACCAATGCACGCAGCATGGGGAATAAGCAGGAGGAGCTAGAAACCTGGGTTCGGGCAGGAGATTATGATCTGGTGGCAATTACAGAGACATGGTGGGACAGCTCACATGACTGGAATGTGGTCATGGGTGGCTATGTCCTTTTCAGGAAAGACAGGCCAGCCAGGCGAGGTGGTGGAGTCGCTCTTTACGTGAAAGAGCAACTACAATGTCTTGAATACCATCCAGGCATGGAGGAGGAGCAAGTTGAGAGTGTATGGGTTAGAATTAAGGGGCAGGCTGGCAGGAGAGATACTGTTGTGGGTGTCTATTACAGGCCACCAGATCAGGGTGAGGAAGTTGATGAGGCCTTCTACAGGCAGCTGAGAGCGGTCTCACAATCACAGGCCCTGGTTGTCGTGGGGGATTTTAACTTCCCTGATATTTGCTGGAAGGACAACTCAGCCAGCCAGCCACAGTCCAGGAGGTTCCTCCAGTGCATCGATGATAATTTTCTGATGCAAATGGTGGAGGAGCCGACTAGGAGAGGAGCACTGCTGGACCTCATCCTCGCTAACAAGGAGGATCTGGTTGAAGCAGTAAAGGTTGAGGGCTGCCTTGGCTGCAGTGACCATGAAATGGTGGAGTTCAGGATCTCATGTAGCAGAAACAAAATAGCAAGCAGAATTGCAACCCTGGACTTTGCCAAGGCAAACTTTGGATTTTTCAAGCAATTACTAGAGAAAATCCCATGGGCAAGGCTGTTTGAAGGTAAAGGGGCCCAAGACAGTTGGTTAGCGTTCAGGGACTGCTTCTACCGTGCTCAAGATCAGAGCATCCCGACACGTAGGAAGTCAAGGAAGGGAGCCAGGAGACCTGCGTGGCTAAACAGGGATCTGCTGGGTAAGCTCAAGGGCAAGAGGAGAATTTACAGATCTTGGAAGGCAGGGCTGGCCACTTGGGAAGAATATAAGGCTGTTGTCCGAGGGTGTAGGGAGGCAACTAGGAAAGCAAAGGCCTCCCTAGAATTGAACTTGGCGAGAGGGGTCAAGGACAACAGGAAGAGCTTTTTCAAATACGTGGCAGATAAAACTAACACCAGAGGCAATGTAGGCCCACTGATGAATGAGGTGGGTGCCTTGGTGACACATGATACAGAGAAGGCAGAGTTACTGAATGCCTTCTTTGCCTCTGTCTACTCTGCCAGAGGCTGTCCTGAGGAGCCCCATTCCCCTGAGGCCCCAGAGGAAGTCAGGGCAGTGGAGGAGTATGCTTTAGTCGATGAGGACTGGATTAGGGACCAATTAAGCAATCTGGATATCCATAAATCCATGGGTCCAGACGGGATGCATCCACGGGTGCTGAGGGAGCTGGCTGATGTCATTGCTAGACCACTCTCCATCATCTTTGCCAAGTCTTGGGAGACGGGAGAGGTGCCTGAGGACTGGAGGGAAGCAAATGTCACTCCAGTCTTCAAAAAGGGCAAGAAGGAGGACCCGGGTAACTATAGACCGGTCAGCCTCACCTCCATCCCTGGGAAAGTGATGGAACGACTTATCCTTGGTGCCATCTCAAGGCATATCAGGGATAAGAGGGTCATTAGAGACAGTCAACATGGCTTCACCAAAGGGAAGTCGTGCTTGACTAACCTCATAGCCTTTTATGAGGATATAACAAGGTGGATAGATGATGGCCGAGCGGTGGATGTGGTCTACCTTGACTTCAGTAAAGCATTTGACACAGTCTCCCACAGCATCCTTGCTGCTAAACTGCAGAAGTGTGGTCTAGACTCTCGGGCAGTGAGGTGGACTGTGAACTGGCTGAGGGGAAGAAGCCAAAGAGTTTTGGTCAATGGGGCAGAGTCGGGTTGGAGACCTGTATCCAGTGGAGTGCCTCAAGGGTCGGTACTGGGACCAGTATTATTCAATATATTCATCGATGACTTGGATGAGGGACTAGAGAGTACTATCAGCAAGTTTGCTGATGACACCAAGCTGGGAGGAGTGGCTGACACACCAGAAGGCTGTGCTGCCATCCAGCGAGACCTGGACAGGCTGGAGCGTTGGGCGGGGAAAAATTTAATGAAATACAACAAGGGTAAATGTAGGGTCTTGCATCTGGGTAGGAACAACCCCAGGTTCCAGTATAAGTTGGGGAATGACTTATTAGAGAGTAGTGTAGGGGAAAGGGACCTGGGAGTCTTGGTGGACAGCAGGATGACCATGAGCCAGCACTGTGCCCTTGTGGCCAGGAAGGCCAATGGCATCCTGGGGTGTATTAGAAGGGGGGTGGTTAGTAGGTCGAGAGAGGTTCTCCTTCCCCTCTACTCTGCCCTGGTGAGACCCCATCTGGAATACTGTGTCCAGTTCTGGGCCCCTCAGTTCAAGAAAGACAGGGAAGTGCTGGAGAGAGTCCAGCACAGGGCAACTAGGATGATTAAGGGAGTGGAGCATCTCCCTTATGAGAAAAGACTGAAGGAGCTGGGGCTCTTTAGTTTGGAGAAGAGGAGGCTGAGGGGTGACCTCATTAATGTTTACAAATATATCAAGGGTGAGTGTCACGAGGATGGAGCCAGGCTCTTCTCGGTGACAACCACTGATAGGACAAGGGGTAATGGGCTGAAACTGGAACATAAGAGGTTCCGCTTAAACTCGAGAAGAAACTTCTTCTCAGTGAGGGTGACGGAGCCCTGGAACAGGCTGCCCAGAGAGGTTGTGGAGTCTCCTTCTCTGGAGACATTCAAGACCTGCCTGGACACGTTCCTGTGTGGCATAGTCTAGGCATTCCTGCTCTGGCAGGGGGATTGGACTTGATGATCTTTCGAGGTCCCTTCCAATCCCTAACATTCTATGATTCTATGATTCTATGATTCTATGTGTAAGGGTCATCTCCAGCGAAGCTCTGCAGTCTGAAGACACTTATAAGTCTGTCAGAAAAACGAAGAGCAATCTCTTTTCTTCTCCTCAGACTCTCCCTGCATTCACAAGGTCAATAAAATCCAAAGGAGCAGAAAGAGCATGGCAGCACTGCACCTGCAGCTATCACTCCCAAGTGTGACAGTGTACTTATGTACACAGGAGTTTCTTTAAATAATCACTTAGTTTCAATCATAATAGAGTTCCAAATGGACAGTTGAGACTCTGGTTTTGCAATGCCTTGAAGACAACCCCAGGACCAACTTGGCCAATCCCCAAAAAAGGGATGACCCAATTCTCTTACCGATTCCAGACATGACGGTTTTGCCACCACCAAAGTCCAAGCATCATGTTAACAAGAGTGAAAGCTGCTTCATGTTACTTGGTTAGTTTCAGATGGATCAATCTTCTGATCCAGCTCATCATGTGGTTCCAACAGATGCCCATCCCAACAGAATTGGGTGATGAAAATATGCAGGTAGGAAAGAGGCAGGAGTACTGCCCCTTGGTAGCCATCGCCTGCATTTAGACCGGTTTAAAGCAAATGAGCATCTCGATTTAAAGCCTAGGGAGGTCCAAAGGTTTTCCAACAGCTCTCTAGGAAGCCTGCAGCAAGGAACACACTTCTCCAATTCCAATCTAGTGCCTCAATCATATCACATCAGGGTCTTAGTTTCCCACTGTAAACATGCATTATACCATGGTTTACTATTTACAAATTTACAATTACTACAGCATTGTGTAAGACAATACACAGTAAAAACCTGCCCTGAGAAATCAGATTTTTTGAAGACAAGACATGACATGACACAATGAAAGATCCAGAGGGGGAAGTCACGACTTCCGTTCTGTTCTTTCAGCTATATGCATTCCAACCGTTCAAAGAACTGGATGTACTAGGGTCTCACATGCTGTTTTTCAAGACCTAAAATTTAACCATTTTAAAATAATCTTAGTAAGTTAAGTCACTTAAAAGCATATATTGTATTTAATCACAAGGTAACTATCATAACACAAATGCAGAAAAGAAATATTGAAAAATTACGACCTCCCTGAGGAATCGCACTCAGTGAGTCTTACCTACAGCTCACTGTCATTCTTCCACAAGATTCTGAACAGGTAGTAAAATAATAAACAGTAATGTACAATCAGAAATCCATATTTTAAATCTCTTTAAATATTAGCTCACTCTATCTAGAAACAGCAGGCAAGATTTCAAGTTACAAATTAACAAAAAGTGTCTCATAGAAAGTTCTTAAAAAGAAAAGGACTTTTAGATGTTAACTCAAATTCTTTTCTAAAGATAAGCAAAAGCACTAAAATGAGAAAACCATAAAATATACTTTTACAAACCTACTCTAAATTAAAAGCAGTAATGCTGAGATAAGATAGGTGAACTCTCAAAGAAAATAATGGAAACCAATGAAACAACTCCATCTGTTAGAGATAAGAAAAGCAAGAGGGACTATACGGAAAGAAATCTGACATCACCAGAATTGTTCTTCTTTTTCCCCTCTCCTCAACTTCTGGTGCAAAAGGCACAGAGGAAACCATTTTCTCAATGACTGAAAAACTGGTCTCAATCAGAGAGCGATGCTCAACATGACACCTTCCTTGGTTCTTACAGCTTTACACAGCAATAATTCTCATTTTAAATGCAATATACTGAGAATAAAAAACTGGGAAATGGTAGATTGTTATAAGATACATCAGGAATAAAAAGGTTATTACAAACAGATTAGTCCAGGGTGGAAACGACACAGGCGAAGCAGGAGGCATGGATAATCTGGGTAAGTGCCATGGAAAAATAAATATCATGATTGGACTTCAGGCAAATGGAAGCAGTTCAAGTTGGCTTCCTCTAATTCGCTGCAAAACATGTGATACCCACATGTCCATTTCCAACAAACCTCACCATAAAGAAACAAAGGCAAATACTGTGAAGTGTTGAAAAAACACATCTACCACCAGCTTCTTCCATACTGCAGCAACGTGAATTATTACAGCTGCCTGATAAGCATGAAAGAAAGGGTCTGGGGGATTTTTGTCTTTTTCTTCTTTTCTTTGGGGGGAAGGGAGCGGGTGGGAAACATGGGGAAGGGGTGAAGATAGCTACCAGCATTTATCTGAAGTACACCAGCCCAGCAGTAAGTGTTGACCTTGCAAAGAACAAATCTGACAAAACACTGGTTGCAGTTTCACAGCTGGTCTATAAGGCTCAACACACGGCTGGGGCCAAAGGCAGTAACTCCACTCAACCCACCTCCCCTGTCCATCTACACACTCCTACAACTTCTCCAGTTCAGTGCAAGCAAATTTCTGTCATGGTAACTTTTCAGAACATCGGTTCTTTTATCCAATTCCGTGTGAGGCCATAAAAATGCTAGTGTTTGCTTAACAGAAAGGTCAGGAACTCCTGGGTAAGGATAGGCAGCCCATACTTAAATTGGCTTAAACTCACCATAAAAGTCACAGCCTCACAGCAATAAATGATCATGTCATTGAGTGACTATAAGGAAAATTTTTGCTAAGGGTGGTCCTACAGAAAGGACCTCAAAAAAAAGCAGTTCTTAAGGTTTAGTATTAGCTTGATACCAGGCAAAGTGTTGTTGATCTTGTGAATGAAGGCAAATAGCAGCAGTAGGTGTATTATTATCAGGTAAAAACTTGGCAACTTCAAGGACCTACCACCAGAAATGCTTTTACATAACAAATTTGAGATTGTAGCTTGATTAGCAAACAGAGAAGGTATTTCAAGAGCATGTTACTAATTTTTACCAAAAAGCAAAATCGCAACCGTAACAGCAAAGCAGTGCTAATCTTTATGCTTCCATTATCAATATTTAACAAATACACAATAAAAAACAGCAAAAGAGGAATTTAAAAACAAACAGAAAGAGTGCATGAAGGAGAGACTGAACAAAACAGTTACTAGTTTGAATTTAATTCAGACAGTGGTAGGACATAAATACTTTATCACTACAGGACAGCATACATGCTGCAGTCACCAGGGGATGTGGGAAGACAGCTGTTGCAACACCTCACTGCAGCTTCAGAGTAGATCAAGTTCTGCTCTAGAACCACACTGAAGCCACCTTTCCTTAGCTTCACTACAAATTCTTAACTGCTCACCCCAACTGAGCAAAGGCAAACGCAAACACCGTTAGCCACAGAAAGCCCAGCTGCCGCACAGATTGCTGCAATGAACACACTTTTAGCACTGCTGGGTGGGTTAGGTTACCCAGGTTTGAGTGGTTTTCGACTTATCAGCAAATTCCTTGCTATTTCTAGTGCTGTATCACCACATTTTAGGACGACCTTGAGGACATTTGCATTTCTTCCTCCTCTAAAATTACTTGAAAACACTCCTTCTTTGATGAAAACTCAGAAGTTTCACCCTTCATCATTAGCAAAAGCACAAAAGGACTCTGACATCAAATATGTGAGGCATTCCGTAATCCTTACGTGAATCGAGCATTAGACTTACTGAGCTGGCAAATGGTCTTGACCTTTGAGCCTCGAACCACGTATGACAACTGCAGGTTCTGCTGAACTCGGGTTTGCAGCAGAAACAAGTGAAACAGTATTGGTGACACTTAGGCAGCCCGTATACTAAGACATGATACTTAAACATAAGAAAAACCTCCTGGTTTTAACCCCCCATGTGAAATTCCATTTTGCACCCCTCACTTCTCATTCTTTCCCAGCTGAAACTAGTGCAATTCTTCAGAGTAGCTGGAGTGTGGTTAAGCAGAGGAAGCTATGCTTGTTTGCATGGAATCTGCTATTTCCTCTCTGCCAAAACACTTGTTTAAAGAAGTCATGTAATATTTCGATTAAGCTGTAAATGCAGTTGACAAGGAAATGGCCTACTGGCAGTGCATTACCTTTGTGGCAGTGCCAACCAGCCTACAGCGAAACAGTGCACATGGTAATTTCAATCTGCATTCCCAAGTAACAAAATTGTGCCTTACATAAATACCACAGAACTCCAGCAACATCTAGAAAAAGGAATGAAAATTTGCCCAAGCCTTCATGCTTGCCTGTATCAATTCTGTGTCATAACTAAAACAAAGTAGGAAAGCATCTGCGTATGTCCAAAAGTCCTGTGAAGCTATATCATATGACACTGGGAAAACTATTGCAACTTAAATCTGTGTATTTCTTGTTAACCACTGTAACAACTCACTAATAAAAATTAAGAAAAACTGTAGGTATCAGATATACAAAAGAGTACTAAACTGCATACAAGCCCTTAAAAACCGTAACGTAATTTATTAACAAGAACACATGTTCAATGTAACCCAGAGTTGTGTTAAATTACTTTGGCCTTTGATAGCACTCATTTGATTACAAGAATTAAACAGATTCACAAGCTTTCAAACTCAGTGACCTTTGATTTATAAGCAGCTATTGTCATGCATATAAAAATCCTCTCTGATAATGTAGTCCTCACCTTTCAACAGCTAATGCAACTACTTACAATGATCTTAAAATGAACTCATATGTAACTAGACCACTTCATTAAAAGTACAAAAAACCCTGTGCGGTCAAATGTATTTCATTTGTAATCAATAGTTCTTCAAAATATTTTTAAACATTATTTCATCTAAAATGAAAATCCCATAAAATACAAGCTTAAGAGACACTTACTTTGTTCTCAGCTTTTCATCTGAGTATTTTCAGTTTGAACAGTAATTTTAAAATAGTTAATTCCACAGGAAAAAAAAAAAATGTGGTGCAGGAAAAGTACTATGCTTTGCTTCCAAAATTATGCAATGTTTGGAACTGCAAAACACTCACTAGCTTTAACCAAGCCACACATTGCCATAAAACTTCAGGAAACATCTCCGCTCCAAAAAGCACACACAAACAAAAATCAAGAACCCGAAAGCACTAAATACACTTAAACTCATACATGCATCACCTTACAGTAACCATCTCTGAACAGTACCTTCTCATTCAACAGCGGTGGCTTCCTGATAGTAAATACTTGACATATGAGGCACCAGCAAAAGAAAACTGAATAAAATAATCTGGTATGTATGCCATTTCTGTAGCAATTCAAAGACGAAAAAGATCTGCTTTTAGTAATATAAAGTGCCACTTTAATACCAAGTGGGCTTTACAAACAAACAATTCAAGGATAGAATATTTATTGATGCTTGGTGCAATCAGTGCTGCTATGCTACAGCTCACTTCAAAAAAACACAAGTATGACTAACGGTGGCAAAAGTTAATCCTAGATAATCACTATCTCCCATGAACTTCTCCAAGCAATTCCTTTATAACTGCTACTCCTCATAAAGTGACTAATCCTGTTTACATTTTATTTTGCAAAAAAGTAAACTAATTCAGTTACAGACTTCAAGAGTCGGTAATAAATAAAAACCGTCAGGAATTCCTAATATCTCCATTGCTCACATAGGACAATTCTGAATCCTTCTCCAAGTCATCTTTACTTCAAACCTTCCTTTGAGAGGAGGATGGCTTCTAGGTTATGGAGCACTCCAAGTGCAGGTAGAGCACAGACTAGGCTCTACACATTGCCTTCAAGTCGATTAAGCACTTATCACTTTATCTCTTTCTCAGCAAGTCAAAACCTGTAGTCTTAAAATCTTTATTGTTTCTTTTTTCCTTCTTTTTTAATTCAACAAAGACAAAAAACAACAGCACGCACACTTACCCTCATTGGATGAATATCAGCATACGGAGGCTTTCCTTCAGCCATTTCTATTGAAGTTATACCAAGGGACCAAATGTCTGCCACGCAGTTATAGCCAATCTCTTGTATTACTTCAGGAGCCATCCAAAACGGCGTTCCTATAACGGTATTACGTTTTGCCATTGTATCCTGTAATTATATTATTTATGCAATTAAAAAAGATTTTTATTTTCAGATTCTTTCAATATTAATTCTGTATTTAAAAATTAAATTAGCCACCCAGAGGTTAAACAGCAGTGATTTCCAATTAAGACCAAACAGATTCAGCCCATTGACCTACACAGACCAAACAAGACAACAATCATAAACCTCAAACAGAAGCTTCAGGCACTTAAGCACACCAGGTTATAAAAATAAGCAACTAAAAACTAAATAGCCTTGCAATACATTAAATACTCATCACGATAAAGAACGTTAGCTCTACCACTAGTCACTACTCCGACACAAAATTTAAGGTAGAATAAAAACACAAAAGTAAATAGTTAGGAGCACTGAAGCTTTTTAAACTGATCTTTCCCCAGGTACTTACTGTTAACTGGCCAGCCACACCAAAATCAGCTAATTTTGCATGTCCCTCGGTGTTAAGAAGGATGTTTCCAGCCTTTATATCTCTATGTATTTTTCTCATAAAGTGCAAATACTCAAGTCCTTTAAGAGTAGATTTCAGAATAGTTGCAATTTCATCTTCTGTTAGCTGCAAGAAAACATAAAACCATTTTCAGGTACACACACAGAGCCTATATATTTCAAGTATTTAAACCATCATAATTTCATAATTATTACTATAAACAACATAGGCAACGTACCTTAGGTATTTTAAGACAGGAATATGCCCAATAGCATTTACAATTCAAAACTCTGATCTTAAACCATACAGGTAGATTCTTACATGTCTGGAGTACAATCAGAGCAAACGAGCTACACAACTAGAGAAGCGGCTGACTGATGCACATCAGGTGGCAGAATATGCAATATTCTCTTGCTTGTCAGTCAAATGTTACAACCCTGGATGCTGACATCCTTCATAAAGATTACTGCACAGCTTCTACAGTAGAAAACTACGTTTATCACTAAGATCATACATAGTGTCAAAGCAAAGGTAATGTTGGTCACCACTGGGCAAGATGGCACCTACCAGGGAAGTGGTCGAGTCACCGTCCCTGGAGGTGTTTAAGGAGATGCTGGATGTGGCACTTAGTGCTGTGGTCTGGCCAACGGGGTGGTGTTGGGTCATAGGTTGGACTTGAAGATCCCAGAGGTCTTTCGCAGCCTCAATAATTCTGTGATACCAGAATACTTCCCTGGAGACAGTGACAGTCCTTTCTCTGCCACGAAAGGCTAGAGCTATTCCTCAAACATCTGTGCCCTCAAGTTCTTTACACAGCTTGCCCAACAAACTAGCACAGTCTGATATTTGGAAAGAGACAAAAGGAATGCCACGTTTTCTTTATTTCTCAAATTTCTACATACAAAATGCCTGCTGAGCCTTCAATCAGTAGTATCAAACTTTTGTCCACCAGCTACTCCTAACTGCACTACTATTAGTTTCTCATTGCCAGCAATTTACCAATTAGAATGAATTAGGAGCTTCTTCACAAGAACAAAAAAAACCACAAAACAAAAAGCAAGAGATAAAGTTGTACAGAAAATTGCCAAATCATTATTTTTCACAATGCTTGTGAAAAATACATTCTTCAGGGATAGCTTGCTACTTATTATCTGTAGGGAGATAACATAGCATGCAGAAATACACACACCCAAATCGCTTCCAACTATTTTGCAGGATTTTATTCAAGTCTGTCAAGCAAGACATTCCTTTTAAGGCTAGTGCCTTAATTTTACATGGAATGTAAGTAAACGTTAATTTTTTAAAATATTTCTCACTCTGCCTGTGCTCCATAATGACACAAAGCAGTAGAATGCTCTCCAATGACCTTCCTAAAGCCCTGCTCAGCCTTGAAAAAGGACAACTAAGATGTCAGAGTACTTTTATGCTGGAAGGTGCCAGTAACTATTGTTGCTTCTTCCTTTAACTGTCTACAGTTACAAAAATGATTGAGAACGGATGCCAACCATCTTTTCTTAAACAGTCCTTTTCTTGATGCCAACTGATGCAGAGAGTGAATGTTCACTGAACTCGTGTTCTTTTTTAAATTATCTGCATCACTTGACAACTGCTAGATGATACCTTCAAAGGAAAATACAATCAGACTAAATATATGGCTCTTCAATTGCAGCCACAAATACTGTATTTTTTTAAATAACCACCAACAGTGTTAATTAGTCTGCTGTCTACGCAAAGGTTTCCTGTTAGTTCTAAATATTAAGTGTAGATAATCCTCAAGAGCTATTCCATACCATGCTTCTATCACACTACAAAGTTGTACAACTGAACTAACAAAAATTTTAACATAGCTGGTCCTGAATACATTTCATAAGACAAGTTATGTTTTAGTAAGCACAACTGCCACTATGTGAAGATGTCAGCTCACAACTTTTGAAGTAATTGCAGCCTGTTAATATCTTCTTGCCTCTTAAAAGCATATTCCTTTACACAACATTTATCAGTTAATAATACTATGCTCTATGGCCACACAGAATTTTTAACACGTGTCTTTAATATAATAATGTTCTTTAATAACACCAAGTCCTTCAGTTACCTCTGAGAATTAAGGCAGAAGAGTTCAGGGTTTTTAAAACTTCAGAGTTCTGAAGTGAACAATACCTTTTGCACAGTTACACCCAGCTCCCTCACATATCATGTTTGCTGTTTATTTTTCAGTCAGGATGAACAGAAAGGTATTCTCAAATTAGTCAAGTAACTTAATACAAACTGAGTAACAAAACTGAAATTTTGAAGAAAAAAAAAATCACAACAGGAATATTTATTGAACTCTGTAAAAGCATCAAAAAGGAAACAGTAAGAACTCTCGACCTTTTAAGCAAAGCAGACAAAAATTTTAAAGCTAAAAAAATGTAATAAAACTATCAGTGATTAAACACCTATTATAAAGGTGTCAACTATAAAAGTGTTAAAGGCTTCTTTTATTTACTACTTTAATGTGTTGCAGAATTCATGTACTATCACAAGTGATACAATTAGCTGCAAGTACCAACTCGCAACAAGCTGAGACATTTCATTACCAAGGAAAATACAATACGGGAAAAAAAAATCTGAGATATATTTTCCTTTATCTGCTTCATAAACTACATAAATGACTACTTAGTAAGTCATGAGTTAGCAGTTGTTTATCTTCATTGCTTTAGATAAACATAACAGGAACACAAACTCCTGAAAAAGCATAATCAGAGGAATAGTAAGAGTGAATCTTCTGCAGGTGCAAGATTCCTTGAGAATACTTTTTGGATTTTCATCAATGTTTATTCCAGAATAAAGGCAAAAATACACACAATTCATTCCATGTGATGTGATTTATCAAGGAAAATATAAGAACTATTCATGCAATTGAAATGCTGTTCAATTACAGTACATTAATGTTTTAATATAAGAACTAAGCAAATGAACTTGACACATTTTTAGACATGCATGAAACTGCAAAACTGAAGACGAACATTCGAATTTGGCTGCATCACTGCACTGATTTTTTCCCCCTCTTTCTCTACTTTTCTAATACTACACTGAAGTTAAGCAATAGCAACTCCTTCTAGCTTCAGTTTTGAAAGTGTTGGCACACACCTTCACCTCCTTCCAAAAAAACCCACCACCAAAAGCCCACTCATAATCACTCTAAGCCAACGGAATGACTCAATAGAAAGGAAAAAAAAAATATGTCAGCAAGCTTATCTGCACTTGAGTTGCTCATAACAAGATTTAATTATTTAATGAAGAGAACTGCTTTGCTATTACAGCTTCTATCCAGTCTCATAAAACCTAGGCATGGAGCCCAAGGGCACGGTTACACGTACATTTATTTAAACAGCAGCGCCAAGCTCCAGTCCCTCCTTCCGCTATGGCCTACAGCAGTAATTCCCGTTGTGCGTCAGCACTTCCACTGAACAACCATAACTGACCCCAGTTAAAAAATAAACCCGTCTGCCCCATTACTTTTCCAACAAATCAGCTCCCTGATTGAATTCACGGCACAGTCAATAAGAATGCAGCAGAGTAGGAGCTGCTCAAACCGATACTGCTTTCCAAATAAGTACGTGCGCTGCTATACCCAAAGAGTCCCAGTGACTTTTAGAAACCTTTCTCTACACAAGCAGAGGATGAAACTGATGGTGACATTAGCTCCATGCTCCACAGCAAGCAGTTGCCGCCTCTGCTACGCATTATGCATTCCCTGCCTGCGATTTATCTTCAAGATCTTTCATTGTTCCTACTCGGTGGCGTGCTGCTCAAAGCCTCTATTTGTGTTACTTTATGCTGACTGCTGCACTGCTTGAAAGGACTGTATGCCAGGAGAACTGAAAAACCAGTTATACAAAACTCAAACAAGACTTCTTTCCTAGTTTTGCTCCCTTGCTGCAATGCCATCTACTGACCTGGAGTCAAGCAAGGAGGAACTTCAAATCAACTGTAAACTAAAGTATGGCCAGAAGAATATCTGGAGAAAGAGACAATCCTCATTATGTGAGGTAATAATTTTGTGGTGAAGTACACTAAAACTGTGATCATCTGACGACTCACACTACAGGCGATTTAAGCTCTGGCTGTTAACAGATGCTGTGCTGTGAATGACACCTGACATGCCGAGCATAACGTTTTCTGCCAGAGCTTTGCCAATTACTCATTGCCCATGGCAGTCCTTCCTTCTTGAGAAGAGGACTTCTCACAGTCTTTCCCTGATGTCACATGGTGTCCCACCTCACAGGAGACCATCCTCCTGCTCCATGTGAGTCCTTCCCACCAGCATGGGACCCACCATGGGCTGCAGTGTCTTCTGCTCCAGCACAGGTCCCCCTCAGGGTCCTGGTTCTCTCTGGGTGCATCCTCTGCTCCTGCACAGTCTCTCTCCCCCCTGGCATGGGGTTCTCCATGTGCTGCTGCATTCTGGATATTTGGCCACCATTGATCTCAGTTTGCAGCCTCTCCTGCTATCTCAGCACAGGCTCAGGGAGATCTTTGTCCCAGTGACGTTCTTCTCCCTGCTTTGTCCTTACCGACCCCATGGTTGACCTCTTCACCTCCCTCTCCTCTCCAAAACAAGAACTCACCAACACAGAAAACAGGACGAGACAAAGAGGCTCACCCAGTAGTGATTGGCCTGGCCTTGGCCAGAGGCAGGTCTGACTTTTACCTGGACTGGGGGAGGCCCTGAAAGTTTTGCAAGGAGCCACTCCCACCGCCCTGCCTCTTCTACCAGAAAAACCCTGCCAGACTCAAACCCATGATATCTAAGTATTATGATAAATTGTGCTTCTAAGGCTCTGCAGAGAAGGTCTCTCTTCGATATCTTGTGTTCCTAAGGAGGTAAATCCCTAGCTTTAGTTCTTGAAAAAATACTGGTTGAACTATAGACCTGTTAGCCTAACCTCAGTTCCTAGAAAAATTATGGAGAAAATCATAGCGGGTACTACTGAAACGCATTTAAAGAAAAGGGTAATCATCAGGTACAATCAACATAGGTTCACAACGGGAAAGTCCTTTTTAACTAATTTGATATCCTTCTATGATAAGGTTACCCATCTCGTGTATGAAGGGAAGGCAGCAGATGCAGTTTTTCTGATTTTAGTAAGGCTTTTGACACCATCTCTCATAGCATCCTTCTGGACAAATTGTTCAACTCTGAGATGAGCAGGTACACAGTGTGCTGGGTGAAGAGCTGGCTGAGGGCAGTCCTCAAAGGGTTGTACTGAATGGGGCTACAGCTGGCTGGTGACCAGTCACCAGTGGTGCTCCTGAGGGTTCAATTCTAGGGCCAGCTCTCTTTGGTATTTTTATCAAATATCTGGATGCAGAAGTTTAAATGCCTCATGAGTAAGTTTGCTGACAACACCAAACTGCGAGGTGCTGTTGGCTCTGTTGAATGATGAGAGGCCTTGCTGAAGCATCTAGATAGATGAGAGCATTGGCCTATAGGATGAAATTTAACAAGTTCAAATGCCAGATTCTGCACCTAGGACACTATAATGCCAGACACAAGTATAAACTAGGAGAGGAGTGGCTGAAGATCAGTCCCGCAGAAAGGGATCTGGGGGTGCTGGTCAGCAGCAGCTCAGCAGGAGTCAGCCGTGCGTGCCTTGGCAGCCAAGGGGGCAAATCCCATCCTGGGGTGCATCAAACCCAGCATGACCAGCCCGTCAAAGCGGTGACTGTCCCGCTGTATTCAGCATCGGTGCGGCCTCACCTTGAGCACTGTGTGCAGGTCTGGGCCCTACAACTTAAGAAGGATGTGAAGGTCCTTGAATACATCCGGAGGGAGGCAACAAAGCCAGTAAAAGGGTTGTCCTAAAAGGAATGGCTATGGACCTTGGCCTTGTCTAGCTTGGAAAAAAGAAGGCTGAGGAGTGACCTCACTGCTCTACAGCTTCCTGAGGAGAGGACATGGATACAGAGATGCTGAGCTCTCCTTCCTGGTTCCTAGTGACAGGGCACGTGGGAATAGTTCAAAGCTTCGCCAGAGGAGACTTAGACTGGACATTAGGAAGTATCTTTACCGAGAGGGTGGTCAAACACCTGAACAGTCTTTCTAGAGATGTGATTGACATTCCAGGCTTGTCACCATTTAAGAGGCATTTGATCAGGGCCCTTAATAACATGCTTAACTCTTGGTCAGCCCTGAAATGGTCAGTGGACTAGATGATTGTTGTTAGTTCTCTTTCAACTGAAATCTATCTTATTTTTTCTCCAGTTAACCCCATTTGGATTTTACAATGCATCCATCATTCTAAACTTGCAACAAAAGGTCACGTGTTTAAAGACAGATTACCTAAATGCATCAACAGCTTATGTCTGCATATACATAAGACAGGAAAAAACTGTTTTGTTGGGAAATATGTAGAAAATTTTTTTTCTAAATGCAACAATACAACATACAGTTTTTCTTTACATCATACAGAGACTAGTTGGCACATAAACTAATGTAAGCCTGATGCAATTTTGGGTAATAGATGAGGCAGAAACACTTTCTGAGCCTAGCAATTATTGAAAGCAACAAGGGACTAAAGCACGCAAAACCAGATCCAAAGCTTCCCCAATTACTCATTCATTCACAAAATCTTACAAAACCACAAATAAACTCGTAAAATCCACATTGAAATACCTAATTATGTTTCCTCCCTTCTTTACCCTAAATCACTGGCTCTCCTCATAAGGACAGTGGAAAGTCACTATGTAGATAGTATAGTATCCCTGGAAGTGACATTCAATTTACAAAAGAAACAGCTTAGAATCAGCCCATAACGCACCTTGTCACAGCACACAATTTGCCATCACCTTAATACTCAGTACTCTCTAGTTCTAACAGTAGTTTGATGTTGGCATACAAGTAATGCCACTGGTGACTACCACACAGAACAATTAAAAGAAACACTATTTAATATTTTAATACTAGGAATATGTTACCGTCAATGTTGCTATCCTGGCCTGAATGTATGGTTTTTATACTGTATTATTCATGATCAAACCATACGGGTATGATGTTTCCTGCTAAAACAGTTGGTTTATATGATTCTGAGTTTTTAAACACACAGCAATATTCTTCCTCCAATGTAGCACGCTCTATAGCTTGTACCTGAATATCATTTCACAATCATTATCTTTGTACTTTGTTTCTGATTTCCAGTTGTGTCAAGATCCTGATTTAAAATCCTGTGGAATGTTTATCTGCTTAGTATCTTTGGCTAGTTCTAATTTTGTACACTTGCTGGGCTGGTGCTACCCTCTAAATATGAGTCAGTCATGAAGCAGTTTCAAACCCTTCGTCATCAAAACCACCAAGTCATATACTAAAATGAATGACAAAGGTGAATGAACTCTACAGCCTACATAAAAACATTCACCATGAAACCAAACTTTAAAAGGGAAATTTGGAGCAAAGCAGATCACACTAAATTCAGGTGTCCCACATCTATTAGGAGACCAGCTAATCCACATATTTACATCTGACTATGGATGCCACGCTCAGGGGAGAGTTAAGGATCCGTTTATCCGGTCTATCACACACTACCTAATCCATGCAGCTGTTGCAACAGCTCATCTACAGGTTCTTCACTCGCAGTCATTCTCCTTCCTGAAGGCCCCTCTCAAGGAGTCTGGGTCAGCTGCCTAAGCCCATTCCCAGCTGCTCTTTTTACACTAAGGAATACATGAACATTAAGCCTGATGCTTCCAGGAAGCATCAGATTACTGCACCTAAACAGTTCGATTAGGTCAAGCCCACTGGGTAAGTCCCCTCTCACTGCAAATAAAGGCGCCATGGTACAATCATTCCTCCACCAGGAGCTATGAAACTCGAACATCACCAATCTTATCATAAACGCATACCTCTCATTGTCTTCACTTATATGAAGACAAGGCTGGACTAACAAAGAGGCTGAGATGCAGACAAGACGAAGAAATGAGCAGAGGAGAAGAGATGACAGTTACTATTGTAATAGAATGTTAGCAGTCGGAAGAGACCTCTAGAGATCATCCAGTCCTATATATTTGAAGTATAACTTCTGAATTAAAGCAGAAAGCTTCATAGAGAAAAAATGCTGTTACAGTTGTAGCTCCAGCCTGAAGTCAACATTACATTCTGGTTCTCACTGTCTGCTACATACTTAAAGGAGACTACACTCTCCTGAATCCATTTTCCTTGAGCTTTACTTTCAGAACAATTCTGAACACAGAATCCTAAGAGGAATGAGGACTACTGGGGAAAAAAAAGAATCTACCTGACAAAGGAGGTCACAACTACCTTTGCGATCAGGCTTGCTAACCTAGTGAAAAGAGCTTTAAACTAGGTTCACCAAGGAACAGAAACCAAAGCTTTCAGGTGAATGGAGGAACAGAGAAAAGGGAAGCACATATCAGATGGGGTTCTAGAAGAAGTTTTGTCCCTCCCTTTGAAAGAACAGGAGCAGACAGGGATACATCTGAAACCCTGGGCACAAAAGCATACATCCTGTGACGCAAACAGGAAGAACTGCCAGCCTGTGCACAGCTGCAGAGCTGAGATGTCACTAGAACTGGAGACACAACAGGAGAGCTCACACAACCAGCAGGCTGTGAGAGATGGATGCGAGCTCCTCACAAACAACAAGCAGGAAGGATGAGCACAGCTCTGCTACGGAACACTTCAACTTGTCGAGAGTTTACAGATCAAAATCAGAAGGGCAGACCAAAAGGCGGATGCCATCATGCAAACTACCCAATCAAAAAAGTCAAATAGATGAAGTCATCCTCAGCACTGGAAGAAGTCTCTAATCACAGGCCACTGCTCACAGGTGGCATGGGGGGGGTAGTATCAACCACCTCAATACCTGTTGGGAGGGTAACATGGCAGGGTACAAAAGTTCAAGAAAGACAGGGAACTGCTGGAGAGAGTCCAGCACAGGGCAACTAGGATGATAAAGGGAGTGGAGCATCTCCCTTATGAGAAAAGACTGAAGGAGCTGGGGCTCTTTAGTTTGGAGAAGAGGAGGCTGAGGGGTGACCTCATTAATGTTTACAAATATATCAAGGGGGAGTGTCACAAGGATGGAGCCAGGCTCTTCTTGGTGACAACCACTGATAGGACAAGGGGTAATGGGCTGAAACTGGAACATAAGAGGTTCCGCTTAAACTCGAGAAGAAACTTCTTCTCAGTGAGGGTGACGGAGCCCTGGAACAGGCTGCCCAGAGAGGTTGTGGAGTCTCCTTCTCTGGAGGCATTCAAGACCTGCCTGGACACGTTCCTGTGTAGCATAGTCTAGGCATTCCTGCTCTGGCAGGGGGATTGGACTTGATGATCTTTCGAGGTCCCTTCCAATCCCTAACATTCTATGATTCTATGAAAAGAAATGCAGGAGTAAGTAGTAGTAATTTTTACTGCAGGTGCTGTACAGGCCCACTACAGGAGATGTTCCCCTAGACCAGCTACTCATTAGTAGAGTCAGAACTCGTCAGTGATGGTAGAGGCAGCCTTGACAAGCAACTATAGGATGGCAGAGGTCAAGTTATGAAGGGAAGTGACAAAAGCAAGTAGCAGAACCAGATTTCCAGAGAGAAAACCTCAGCTTATTAAAGGAACTAGTAAGTGGTATCCCCAGGCCTGCTGCCCTAAAGGGCAATGGAACTTCAAAGAGTTGGTTGAGCATCAAGGGCAACCTTCTCAAAATATGAAAACAGTCCTTCCTGACATGCAAGATAACACACAAGCACAGCAGGAGGCCATCTTGAACGAACTAGAAACTCCTGACTGAGCTGAAGTGCCAAAATTACCGCACATAAAGAGCAGGACAGATTACCAAAGACAAATAAAGCAGCACTGGCCAGATAGATACTAAGGAGCAGAATTAGAAATGTCAAGGTTAGGGTGGTTTTGAAACTGGACAGCAATACAGCGGATAGTAAGAAGAGTTTGCAGGTCTATACGCAGGAAAAAAAAGTTCAAATAAATTAAGAAAGAAAAACACAAGAAAAATGTTGGCCTCCTGCTAAATGGGGTGGTCAGTCTATTGACAAATGATGCAGAAATCTCCTAAGCATCTTCTTTGCATCAGTTTTTAGAAGGGTTTCTCTCTTTCTCTCAGCTGTCTCTGTGTAGGAGCAAAGTGGAATGAGTTAGGAACTGCTCTAGTAAATTGGGCAAATACAAGCCCATGACAGTAAATGAGACACATTCAAAGGCACCAAGGATCTGGCTATTGCCAACTCAAGACTACTTCTTATCTGCTTTAAAAATTTAAAGCAATCAGGGGATGTCCCTTGTCAGATCATCGTCAAAGAAGGCAAGAAGAATGATCCAAGGAACTACAAACTGGCCAGCTAATTCTCAGTCCCTGGGACTTTAAGGGGCAAATCCTCACAGAAGCTAATTTCCAGACACACGAAGGATAAAAAGGCAACTGGAAACAGCCAGCACAAGTTGACCAGAAGGAAATTGCGCCAAGTTAACCTGACCACTTTCCTACAAGGATGAAGAAAGAGCTGAGGATGTAATTAAGTTTCGACTGTATGGAGGCTGTCAAAAATCTCCAACAACATCTTTTTAGTCAAATCCGGGAAATCATGGAGAAGATGTGGAAGAACAACCAGATGGACTGCCAGGCTCAATGGTGGTTCAAAAATGTAACCAACAGCCAGCCTTAAGTAATATTCCTCAGAGGTTGATACCTGGGTGAATACTCCCAACATCTTCATCAACAACCTGAACAGTGAGCTAAAACACACCTCAGTGACATTTGTGGATGACATCAAACAGAGGGAAGCTATCAACCCACTAAAAGGTAGGGTTGCCACACAGAAGGACCTCAAGAAGCTGGAGCAGTTAGGTTGACAAAAAACTGGGAACTTCAACAAAGGCAGAGTCCCACCCCTAGGACAGAGGAACCCTGTGCCAAGAACAGTACGAGTCGAGAATCAGTGGAGCAGGTAGCAACGCCGCTGCAGGGGTGTCTCCGGTAGACAAGGTGAACATGTGTCAGCAGTATACCCTCACTGCAAGGCAGGCTCACCATATATTGTTCTTCATTAGGAAAGCACAGTCAGCAAGCCAAGTCAAGCAAATATTTGCCTTTATTTAGCATTCGTAAAGCCAAATCTGGAACACTGCACTCAGTTTCAGACTACCCTAAAAGATATGCTGACAAACCGCAGAGTCCAGCACATGATATACCAGGTTGACAGAACAAGGTTTGTCTTGTCTGAGGAAAAGTGGATACTTTAATGCAATTTCAAACAATCCAAAGAGGGATAACAAAAAAAAAAAAGATCGTGACAGAGGCAAATAATTCTCAGAGTGGCAGAGAAAAAGGAGAACAGGCAACAGTAACAAATTGTCACAAAGGAAGTTCAGTTAGATACAAGAAAGAACCTTGCAGGGCTGCAGAGACTGCTGAATCCCCCTCTTTTCAGATTTTCAAATGAAACAAGGTGCTTATCACTCTAGTCAAATTTCAGAGTTCACCTTCTTTGGAACAGGAGATTTGATGAGGTGATTTCCAGAGTTCTCTTCTAAATTAAAATTATCACTTATTCCAATAAACCCATTCCAACTTTAAACACAGATATTTTTTTTGTAAAATAAAATATATATGGAAGAAGTGTATGTTGTTCTGACCTTGATCAAACTTGACTCAATTCCTTAGACTGAGACATATTTTATTGCCTGGATTAGAATTTTACATGCAGAGAAGTTGACTCAAACTTGAAAGACATTTGACAGTTCAGCTGATGTTTCTGGCTCTCCAAGGCAAACAATGATGGGGTTCTTCGAGGGCAAAGAGCACAGTGGGAAGGCAATAAAGTTAAACTTCCACCCTTTGGTATAACAGGAATAACAGGGATAAGACCCTTTGGTATAACAGGAATAAGACTGTGTGAGTGTTTTCTGATGCAAGATGTATACGGGCTATCAATAGAAGGCTGACCTGATTAAATGTTCATTTAAACAGTTACCTCTGACTGGAACACATTAGTATCAATTTCTTTATATTCTATGTTTACACGGTCATTTTATTGTTTCAGCAACCTAAAACTAGCGTTACCAAAAATATATATATAAGAGGGCAATAAGGCTGTTGCTCGCAGCTCAAACCGAAAAACGAGTAACTGATTTCAAACCACGAATGCAACTTCTGCCATTCTCCTAAAATCTTCCCATATTTGCCTTCTATCTATTGAATATGCCACTACACATTTCTGTAGAGAAAAAAATGTGAAAATCCTATTCCCCCCTCAACATATTATAGCTGCTCTCATCTTTTAGCAGTGACCCAACCGCAGAAAGAGCAAATCAGCAGCAAATCTAAATATTGTGAAACCCAGAAAATACAGCCATTAGAACTGAAGTAGTATTTTGTAAGCTTTCTTCAGAGAAGCACACTTTAAAAACAGTCAGTGAATCATATGACGCTAAGCATTTTAACATTATATGGCCAGGAACACTTTTAAAACTGCTCACAAAATGATCTCCAACATTTTATGCATCTACCTTGGGTAATCTAAGTGGGAAACTACAGAAATCACCCAGGAAGCTAGTTCTCCTTAAAACTTACTTGTAGATGCTCATAGCAATATCTGACTAGTTAATAACAGTATTTAAGAAAGAGATGAAGGTCAGATAAAGTTTGTGTAAACATAGTTCTGTCTTCAGAGCAACTCCTTTAGTATTTTTCAGATCAGACCTCAGATTATACATTTATATTAAACTATAGCAATGATTCCTCAACTGACTGAGCAAGATTCACTAACAGTGAGTTTTGTAGAAAAAGCCAGAAGAGAGGACAATTAGTGTTTCACACTGCACATGTATCAGAGGATGTTGCACAGCCAATCCTAGTTCAGAAACTTCCCGAATTAATAAAGACATGAGGATCATGTGTCCATGTGTTCAATAAAGACATGGAGGATCAGAATTGTTTCTGTGTTATTATTTTAGGCACATTATATTTGTCAATGCTCTTGACTTGGATGATGGTTAGATCACTTTTTATGACAAATTAATGCAGAACACCATGAAATTCCAAAAGGTTCACATACTTTTTCTTGCAACTGTATATGTGTCTGTGTTAAGGTCACCAACAGAACGCTAACAGAATGCAGCTTCATTCCAGTGACACAGTCACGAGTCAAGTCTTTGTTTCGCAAAGAGCAAAAGAATTCAAACATGTCCAAAGCCTCTGCCTAAATCTTCCAAAACTCAAAACTTACAAGACATCAGCATAGCACTTGAGAAATGAAAGAGTTTGCTTTGCCTTTTTTGTTGTATGCACCAGCACACTCCCTTATCCTAAGCCAGAATAAAAATTCCCTAGCCTGGTAGCTTGCCTGAATGTTAAGCACACATCAAGTAAACAGTGAGAGTTGTCTGCTTCACCTTTTCAGAGATGTAAAGCACATGGATTTCCTGCTCCAGCCATGAAATATTTGCCTTCAGCCACAGGCATTTCCCGATAGACTGCATTTTGAAAACAAACTCTTACAATCTACAGCATCTTCTGTATAGTTAGAGTTTTACAGCGAACCTCATCATCATGTGTAGAGAAAAAATTGTTACTTTCAATCTACTAACACTTGTTAGATTCTTTTTTTGTAGTAAACAGTAAGATATACTCACCTCTTACTCACTTCCTTTTTGTTACTGATGGTTTTCAAAACCGTCTACCATGTCTCTCCTTCCAGGTACCTCTTCTCAACCCAGAAGTATCCAAATCCATTTAGAACCTCCTTCTAGAGATGTATTCTTTACTTCTGATCACCCCTGTCACTTTTCTCTAACTTTCATAGTTCTGTTACATTCTTAGTACTATTGTAATCTTTTGGCAATCACTTCTTCAGTTATTTCCAAACATCAAGAAGTGCTCATGAGCTTGTCTACAAAGACTTTGTGTCCTCCACCAATGCAAATGTTGTCTCTTCACATATACTTATGCTTTTCTCAGGTAGACAATACCATAAAGCCTTTCAAGATTTTCCCTGTTTTTATTACTGGAAATAGAACTTTTCTCATCAGTATTTCTACCCTCTTTCCCTAAAAAGCACAGCACAGACCCATGGAGTATTCCCAAAATGACTATTTACTCACACCCTCTTTTTTTGTACTTCAACCAACTACCCATCTATGACAGAACCCTAAAGGCATATTTCTTGAAGAGCCTCTGGTGTGGAAGTCTGTCCATAAATCTTCCAGTATAAAGGATATCTAGACCAACTGTACACCAAAACATCATTTTGTGCCCAACAGCTCGTTTACAGAACTTTACTAGCCCCACACTGCATGACCTGCCTTTACAAAAAGGTATGTTAAATTTACCCTCATTACATGTGGTCTATCTGGATATCAGTAAAGCATTTGACACAGTCTCCCACAGCATCCTCATAGGTAAGCTGAGGAAGTGTGGTCTGGATGACCAAGTAGTGAGGTGAGTCGCTAACCGGTTGAAGTGAAGAAGTCAGAGAGTTGTGGTCAATGGGGCAGAGTCTGGCTGGATGCCTGTGTCTAGTGGGGTCCTTCAGGGGTCAGTGCTCAGGCCGGTGCTTTTCAATATATTCATCGATGACCTGGATGAGGGATTAAACAGTGTTGTCAGCAAGTTTGCTGACGACACAAAACTGGGAGGAGTGGCTGACACACCAGAAGGCTGTGTTGCCATTCAGAGAGACCTAGACAGGCTGGAGGGCTGGGTGGGGAGAAATCAAATGAAGTTCAACAAGGGCAAGTGTAGAATTTCGCACTTGGGAAAGAATAACCCCATGTGCCAGTACAGGTTGGGGACTGCCCTGCTGGAGAGCAGCGCAGGGGAAAGGGACCTGGGGGTTCTAGTGGACAGCAGGATGACCATGAGCCAGCAATGTGCCCTCGTGGCCAAGAAGGCCAATGGCATCCTGGGGTGTATTAGAAGGGGAGTAGCAAGTAGGTCAAGAGAGGTCCTCGTGCCCCTCTACTCTGCCCTGGTGAGACCCCATCTGGAATATTGTGTTCAGTTCTGGGCCCCTCTGTTCAAGAAGGACAGGGAACTGCTTGAGAGAGTCCAGTGCAGAGCCACCGAGATGATGAAGGGAGTGGAGCATCTCCCTTATGAGGAAAGGCTGAAGGAGCTGGGTCTCTTTAGCTTGGAGAAGAGGGGGCTGAGGGGTGACCTCATTAATGTGTATAAATTTGTCAAGAGGGAGTGTCAGGAGGACGGAGCCAGGCTCTTCTCAGTGATGTCCAATGACAGGACAAGGGGCAATGGATACAAGCTGGAATATAGGAAGTTCCACAAAAACATTAGAAAAAGCTTTTTTCACTGTGAGGGTGACAGAGCACTGGAACAGGCTGCCCAGAGAGGTTGTGGAGTCTCCTTCTCTGGAGACATTCAAAACCCACCTGGACATGTTCCTGTGTGACCTACTGTAGGTGATCCTGCTCTGGCAGGGGGGCTGGACCAGATGATCTTTTGAGGTCCCTTCCAACCCCTGACATTCTGTGATTCTCCAATTCTGTGATCCAACGTATTTATCGATTATTCTGTTTCTTAGAATAGAATTGATGTTATTTAATCCTATCAGCTTTAACCACAAAGAAAAGAAGGGTTAGTTTGTCTGATCATGAGTACGCATTTGCTCTAAGACTCAAAAATCTCTTTCCCTCAAATCTCTAATATCTCTACTACATCAATATTCTAAAATTGATACAGGAGAAACTAGATTGCCTGATTCAATAAAAATGTACATATAGCTGTAAGGACACAAGTTTTAAAGGCTGCAGGAACTCCAGCAGTCTCCCACTGGTTTTGGCTTTTTCCCATTAGTTCAACATTACAGTAGCCCTGATGCAAGCCTCCTTTTCAAAAGGGGCTCCCTCTAGTCTGGACATCACTCCCACTTCCTAATATATTCAGTTCCATTTTCTGTTGCATCTTGTTTTCTAAGCCTAAACATCATTTGGGTCTCCTCTTTTCCTCTCTGCTCCCAGCTATGGTGCAAAGAACATACCAGGGCACATTTACAAAATGTCAAGAGATGGCAAGTAGGCCATCTCACAGCGCTTTTTGGTAAAATTAATAACCTTCTGTTACCTTCAGCCCACTACTGAAGACAATGGACACAAAGGAAGTAAACTGATATCTATAACAAAACATTTTTCAGAGAAGTTTCTTCTTAAGTAGAACTAACAAAGACCATTTCCTAAAGGTTTGCATCCACCTCTACATTACTGCTGTTCCAAGTCCATTAAGACTCTTCCATATAACCCTCGTTTTAGTTCTCTCTCACATGTCTTAACTGGTATTCCTTCCCCTTCTCATTCCTCGAGTAATGTCAATTACTTCCCATGCTCCATAATTACTGAGTGGGAGCAAGATAATTCTATGCCTTTCTCCAAACCATGCATGTACTAAGTGCCCTGCTGACAGACTGTAAGTTGGAAGGGATGGGGGGTGAGAAGCCACACACAGTTTTGCCTTATATAAAGCAGTTTCTTTCAAGAAACTTACAGGATCTTCATATTTCAAAATGCATTTTGCTTCTGCTAATGATCACTCCACAGAGGAATGGACAGGTAGAGAAACTGTGCAAGCTTGTTTCACAGGTACACCCCTTGCCATAAGCCAAGATCTTGTCTTTTTACTCTGATTTTCACTCTGGCTGCTAGTCTTAATTCAGAGTTTAATCGTAATAAGTGTTGTACATTTTTGGAAAAGGACTCACCGTTTTATTACGAAGTCTAATTATGTCTGAAACAGAGCCAGCTCCACAATATTCCATAACAATCCATAGATCTGTGTTCTTAAAATAGCTGCCATAGTACTTGACAACATAGGGACTAGATAGAAAAAAAAAATAAAGTTAGATAAACAGATAAATCTTTAGTAGGAAAAAAAAAAGCTAAAGAACAAGTGTTATCGAATACATTTTAAAATTGTAATTAGTTTAAGCAATGCCTTATTAGAATAAAGACTGACTGCTTAATAAAACTATAAAGGCACTACTATATATATATACACACACATACATATATATACATACACACACATCTCACGGGCTTTCAGTGACCTCCAAATAAAGATATCGTTTTCCCAAACATTAGCCTTCTGATATAAAGCTTTGGTTTTCCCCCTCTAAGGCCTCTCTTGATTTTTAACCCTTCTCACAAAGTTGAGGGCCAGTTCAGCTCATTCGGTTGAGCGTGGTGCTGAAACACCACAGGTCGCAGGTTCGATCCCCGTTGGGTCCCCATGTGTTGCCTCATCTACATGAGAGGCGTCCCTGCCCATGACAGGGAGGTTGGATTAAAATGATCTCTAAGGTCCCTTCCAGCCTAGGCCATTCTATGATTCTATGATTGTTGCAAGCTTCCCTTCTCAAAAAGATTGTCTTGGTTTCCTTTCTCCTGAGAAAAAAAAACCATGAAAGCTCACTCCTGTTTTTCTGGTTTTACAGGCATGAACTTATTTCAAGTACAGATCTAGACTCCCATATTAAACAGAAGCTACTGCTGGTTTGAACAAGACTTTGGGATTTACGAATGCATTTTCATATTGAAGTGTCTCATATGAAGAGACAGTATTGTCATAAACAGAACATACTGCTTTGCTACTCATCAGTTTGCCACTTGATATAATGCTTCCTCAGAGGCACTTGCAAAAGAAAGGCAGAAACACATGTGGCGGACATAACAAGGATCATCCCTAAGAAAAGTGATTAGATGGTATATTTATGGAAATAAAAGTTTGGAGGGGGTCTTCTGTGGCAACTTAAGGAAAGGAGGTTACAGCTAGATTGCCACCCATCTCCCACAAAGTCAGCAAGTAAGATACAGAGACTCAACAGCGGCTTTTGGTCAGAACATCTGTATTGGGGGGCAGAATCAAACGTTTTGTTTTGGAGTAAGAAACTGTATTGTAGGATGAGCACATTTGGCAGCAACGTCTTTCATTAGATAACTGCTGTAAGAAAATGAGAGGACCCATGGTTGCCTTCAGCAACATGGTGTTATCTTTACAAAAGACAGGCCAAAGCTATTGGCAAACTATTTCACTAAAGAGCAACTGTCAGTACTACAGGAACTTGCCTTTACAGAACAATTCCCTCTTAACCAGTCAAAATGCCTACCATTTACAAGTACAACATACTGATCCTGACCTGTGTAAATTCCTGAAGTGAGGAAGGTTACAATTACTTCTGAAGAAAACCCTCCGATTCATGACTGTCTCTTACCAATTTACACTACGCTGCTATTGCCAGTGCACAGGAAGAGCTTACGTCCTGCTCTGGGGATCAAATCTAGTTCCACAGTTAAGGAGACAAACAAGATTGCTGCTTCCTTTTTATTCTGCACCCATTACGAAACTCTAAAACCAGCCAAACAAACAAGACAACTCTCACTGGGACAAAAAGGATGAAGAGAAGCCCCCCAAAAACCTCAAGGGTCCCAAATCCTTCTAGTATCATCTGAAACAATCTTATTGCACATATTTGTGGAATATACACAAATTCTTCCTGTTCTTCCCGTTCCCTTGCCTCCACATTTAACAAGCTTCTAGCATCAATGCCAGAAGGGAATGGATTGCAAGGTCCAGTGTGTTCATAGGTCACAAATACTCAGATCAAGGCTTGCAGGCAGAGGTTCTAAAGAAGCCTGGAGGACTGTGGCATTTTCATGTGCTAGACACAAGGTACTCTGAGGCCTCTACCTCTATACTTAAGGATAAATATTTGACCCTTCCCTCTTCCTTCACAACCTCATAGACCAGATGTTGTGGAGTTCCATGTAACACCCAAGAAAAACATTCAGCAACAAATCTGAATGAATTCAGACTCCATTAAAAGGATTATCTTGCTATCTAGGACAAGTATTGCTCATTGTGCAAGAGGAATTCTTCATTTAACGACAGACTTCAACACTGACCCACCACAAAAGCACACACACAACTGAGAAATAGCAGACCACTTGCTCCAATTCACCAAGTTAATGGCTAAAGCAACAAGTATTTTAAAGAAAGTTTTGCATAGAGTGCAAAGCTTTCCTGTTTGCACTTCAAGTCCCAAACAATACTCTTACGCCACTGATCAGACATGAAAAAAGACTCACCCTGGCAAACCTGACTTTGAAGTTACAGCCAAAATCTTAAAACATTATCCCCCGAAAACAAAAAAATAAAAAATTGATAACTCCATAGAAGTGAGGAAATGCAAAGTGATTTCTGCATCCTTGCAGACCCTTGATGTCAAGGGTTCCATTGCTACAATACTAATAATCACAAGATGTATCATTTGCGAACAAATGTAAGTTAACAGTCCTTCAGCACTACTATAAAATTGCTCACTTTTTAAAATGTATATTCCTGTATGTAAAAGGCAACCAACAGAATACCATTTCAGAAGTTAATTGCTAGCTATTAATCTTGTACTAGTAAAATCATCTGAAACAGGTAACTCAGAACTCACAAGGCCCAAGAGATTTAACAGGAAATATTTACTTGCACTGGCCCAAAAGTTTAGTGAAGGAAGCATAGAGAGTTCCAAGCAGAAGTAGTTGGTCTTTTAACAGTTTCTGTTACTATTCTTCCTATTCATACTTCCTTCAACCCAAGCCAGGATAGGAGGTTTGCAAAGTGGTGCCTTTAAGTAAATTGCGCACCACATTAATTTTACATGTGAAAAAGTTTCCACCTGCATTTATTGCAGCTATATTCATAAGTGCAAATATATTTTCATGTAGACTCTTAGAAAGGGAGTAAAATTATCATACCTACCTGTCACATTGCTGCATTATAGAGATTTCTTTAATTATCTCTTGAAGATCTGACTCCACAGGGACCTGCTTAATCGCTACAACTTGTCCAGACTCTTTGTGTATTGCTTTAAACACACTACCATAAGACCTAAAAATAAGAGAGTAAGAGAGACATTTTTTTTTTAAACAAGATAAGCTGCTTCTCACTTCCACTATGCAGAAATTTTAAAAAGTCACAGAAGCCGCACGTTCATGCAAAACTTGGACCATCTTTTCAGGCTGCAAAAAAAATCAGTTCTGTCGAGGCCTCAGAAAAGATGTACCTCTGAAGCACAAATCTTTGTCAACATGTGGCACATCTACTTCCAGTACAGGTGCAAGCACCTTTGTCGCCTTAAAAAACAAGGGACATCAAAAATGCATAAATATATTTGTGGAAGCATGGAAGTCTATTGATGCGTGCATTTGCTTTATTATTAAAACTTGTCTAGAGAAGCATTCTTTAAGCCTTTACAGTCACTCTCTCTGTAACTTAATATTGCAACACATGCTTATTATACTGTTTCCCTCTGATCTCACCCACTCATAAATAGCTGCACTTACCCTTCACCAAGTTTCTCCAGAACATCAAAGACTTCTTCAGGCTGCTTAGTTAAACTATCTTCACTTAGCTTCTTCAGTTTGCTAAAAGAAAGACAAAAATTATTTGTTTGTTTGGGGGGCAAAAAGATACAGAACTTGAGCAAATTTTCATACAAGTGAGCAGATAGGGAAACAAAATTTACTGAAAAACGTATTCCAATGAAAATAAAATGCCTAATTAAAGTTCAGTAATAGAATTTCAATCAACCATCATATAAGATGGAGAAAGTTATGACATTTGTCATTATCATTTTCCCACTAACGTTCACTCAATTCAAGCAGGCATGGGACCAATTCACTGTCCAAACCACTTCTTTTACTAAAGTAGAAACAGTCAAAGACTACAGTAAAGCTCACCTTTCACCAAAAAGCAGCCAGCATGCAAACACGTGCTCATTACTGCCTAGAGTACACTATGTTGTTATTTAAGAAAGTATAAACCAATCCTTCACTCACATGAAGTATTCACTTTCTAAACCACACCACTCATAAGCCAATGAATTACATCAAGCCAAAAGCAGAACCCAAGGACAAGATGATTCTGGGAGCATATGGTAGCACTTCGCCTACCCAGATGGTAGGAGAACACTGAATTTCCAAGAGGAGAATTCTTCAGATTTGTTGGGGCAGTTCCTTTTGCACCTTTGTGAAGGTACATAGGGGCATGTGCAACAAAATCTCCAATTACATAACGCCACCATATTTCGCCCTTCAGTTCTCTCTCACACAGTCTCAAATCTCTCAATATCACCCTACAATTTCTCCCAGCACCTTCAGCCCCACTCTTACCACTATCATTTATCCTTTACAAGCAGTCCTAGCTTTTCCACAGTCTCCAGCATTCCCATCCATGCAGCCCCCCAGACTCCCAAACTCTGTGGCAGATCATAGAAGGGCCTAGGTTGGAAGGGACCTTAGAGATCATCTAATCCAACCTCCCTGTCACGGGCAGGGAAGCCTCTCAACTAGATCAGGCTACTCAAGGATCTGTCCAACTTGGCCTTGAACACCTCCAGGGAGGGGGCAGCCACAACATCTCTGGGCAATTTATTCCAAAGTCTTGCCACACTCGTACTGAAGAATTTCTTCCTAAGATCCAATCTACATCTGTTCTCCTTCAACTTAAACCCATTTCCCCTTGTCCTATCAGCAGACACTCTTGTAAAAAATCCCTTCCCAGCCTTCCTGTAGGATCCCTTCAGGTATTGGAAGGCAGCTATTAGGTCCCCCCGAAGTCTTCTCTTTGCAAGACTGAACAATCCCAGCTTCTGCAGCCTGTCCTTGTAGCAGAGGTGCTCCAGCCCCTTGATCATCTTTGTGGCCCTCCTCTGAACGCGCTCCAATAGATCTATATCCCTCTTATGGTGGGGGCACCAGAACTGGATGCAGTATTTGAGGTGGGGTCTCACAAGAGCAGAGCAAAGGGGGAGAATCACCTCTCTTGACCTGCTGGCTACGCTTCCCTTGATACATCCCAGGATGCGGTTGGCCTTCTGGGCTGCGTGAGTGCACTGCCGGCTCATGTTGAGCTTCTCGTCTATCAACACTCCCAAACCCTTCTCTTCAGGGTTACTCTCAACCCACTCTGTGTCCAGTTTGTATTCGTGCCTAGGAATGGCCCAACCCAGGTGAAGGACCTTGCATTTTGACTTGTTGAAGCTCATGCAGTTTGCACTGGCCCATTTCTCAAGCCTATCAAGGTCCCTCTGGATGGCATCTCCTCCCTCAAGTGAGTCCACGGCACCACACAGCTTGGTGTTGTCAGAAAACTTGCTGAGGGTGCACTCAGTGCTGTCATCCATATTGCTGACAAAGATGTTGAACAGCACTGGACCCAGAACAGACCCCTGAGGAACACCGCTTGTCACTGGTCTCCATGTGGACATTGAGCCATTGACCACAACTCTTTGAGTGCGACCATCCAGCCAGTTCTTTATCCACCGAATGGTCCATTTGTCAAATCTGTGTCTCTCCATTTTAGAGACAAGGATGTCATGTGGGACAGTGTCAAACACCTTGCACAAGTCTAGGAAAATTACATCCGTTGCTTTTCCCATGTCAACCAGCGCTGTAGCTTTATTGTAGAAGGCCACTAAATTAGTCAGGCACGACTGGCCTCTGGTGAAGCCATGTTGGCTGTCACCAATCACTTGATTACTTTTTATGTGCCTTAGTACAGCTACCAGGAGAATCTGTTCTGTGATTTTGCCTGGCACAGTGGTAAGGCTGACTGGTCTGTAGTTTCCCGGGTTGTCTTTTGTTCCTTTTTTAAAGATGGGGATTATGTTTCCCCTTTTCCAATCTGTGGGAACCTCACCAGACTGCCAGGACCTCTCAAATATGATGGCTAGTGGTCTAGCAACTTCAGCTGCCAGTTCCTTCAGGACCCATGGATGTATCTCATCAGGTCCCATGGACTTGTGCACCTTCAGGTTCTCTAGGTGTTCCCGACCTGATCTGCTCCTATCCTGGGTGGCTCTTCACTCTCCCAGACCCAGCCAACACCCTCTGTGATTTGGGTGGTGTGGTTCAAGAGGCTGTCAGTAAAGACTGAGGCAAAGAAGTTGTTGAATACTTCAGCCTTCTCCACATCCTCAGTAACCAGGTCACCGATCTCACAACACAACTTGGCTACAGGCTTGCAATGGAGCTGACACTGAACACAGCACAGGAAAGTGTAAACACACACACACTGCAACGAGGCCAAGTAGCTGCATCATGTAAATCCATCACCCTAAAAGTTACAGGGAATTTTGCTGCGAGACTGAAATAAAAAGTTAACACTCTATGATAGCCAAGGGTATTATTACAGCAGAAGATGAGCTGAAGAATAGCTGGTCCTGTAGTGTGAGATATAGGCAATGTATTCCATGTGCAGGAGGAGGAAAAAAGGAAAAGTGGGAGAAAGAGGAAAAACTTTGATAGCAGATCATCAAGAACTTAAAGAAAATACGTTATCCGGTGACACTGTCCTGGAAATGAACACAAAATAGGGGAAGGAAGAAGGGGACAGACAAAAAAGAATGTCAAATCTAATACTGGAAGAACAGTGTTAAAAACCTTTTTCAATTCCATAATATACAGAACTAATAAAGCTAAATGACCGATTAAGGAATTCCTGAGTCAGAAGAGACTTGTTACTGCTAACCATCTAAGACAAAAACTTAAAGTAATTGTATAAGCACACAGGTCAGTCATATGGATTGGTGTTAAACAAGGAAAATGGAGGGTGGAGTGCGGAGAGAAGGGTCTTACAAATCCATACATCAAAAAAATATTTCACAGATATGGCAATTATATGAACACAAAAAGCATCCACAACCAGTAAGGAAAGGTACATAAACTGTTGTAAAGATCATGTAGTTTGCTACAGTAAGTAGGCAGGAAGCTGGGAAGCATGTGTGTTTACGGAAGAATAAAAATCTCCACAGCAAAGGAAAGGCATAACTCATGAACACAAAGAAAATGAACAGAAAATTCAAATGAGAATAGCTAAATAAAATCTGCAAAAGTGGTCTACAAATCAAACATAAGACAACATAACAACTCTGCTTTCTCTTTTACTCTCTTTGTGCTTGTTAGAGACTAGAAAGCAGAAAAATTGAACTTAAATCTTGCAGGGAAGCACCTATTTCATCACGGGTACAAATGTAAGTTGAGACAGATAAAAAGAAGGGGGGGGGAAGATTTTTCATGTAGGTATTAAAGAAACAAATCACTTTGCTTCTTTCTTTCAAATTCTCTTCTCCCCTCTGATCAGGTTATCTGCAGCTCTAAAGCACCTGAAGAATAAGTTCTTGCAACGATCCTCTGTTGGCCACCAACAAAAACACGGAGAATACATTTGTGATATCAGCAGAGCCTCAAAAAATAAAAAGCATAACCACTAGCTGAGTCTCTCACTTGATCAAAGAGCTGCATAACATAAGACGTACTCGGCAGTGGAGGGACTGAACTTTTTAGTAACACACAGTTCAGAAAACATACAGTAACCTCAACCAAAGACGTCTAAGAAGAGAACACTTCCACCTATTCATCAAAAGAGCAATGCCTGTTAAAACGAGAAGAGGGGGGGAAAGGCATATCAAAAGTGTTCCAGCAGCACCACTAATGCCAATGCATTGGGAGTACCTGAGCTAGGGAAATGATCACAAACAGCCATAAACTGATCAAAACCAATGTCAAAAGTGATTAAATACCAGATTATCTGGAGTACTTAACAGGCAATGTGAAGACCAAAGAAATAAGCTTTCTACAGCTTCAAAACTATTTTCACATTAAACATGTTATGAGACCAAATAATACTTAACACTCGGGAAACTAAGTGCTAAACCTATTTAGAGGAAGAAAAAAAATACATCAACCTCAGGAATTTCATCGCCAAGTACACTGCACAGAGTATTTCACACGCCTTTGCAGTATATTGTAAGAGTATGATGCTAAGACCAGTATTCAAGTGACAGTATTAACACCACAGTTCTTTGAACCACAAAAAGATCCTAACGACTCAGACTGTTTAGTGATTTCTATTTCTAGAAGCTTAATAGAATTCCCAGCTCTGTAACTACAGAACAGTGTGTGACATATGCTGAGAAGGTTGCAATAAATAAAGCATTTATGAAAACTTCACAAGAGGCAAGGGAGGAGAAAGATAATTGTAACTGGTTGCAAAGCACTACTTAGAATACAAGAGGAAAACACAAGAAATATTATATTTGTTAAAAACAAGCAACTAAAGGACACAGAAACAGACAGGACTCAGAAACACAACTAAGACTTCAGAATCAGCTTCTTAATGAGGAGTTGTTAGTGTGCATGTGTGTCCTACTACCCACACTTTGAAAACGTGCGAGATAAGCCCAGCGAAGCCAAAAGTATTTAAGTGTTCTACATGGGAAGTGAATACTGTGAGTGAGAACCCAGCAAAACACCTACCTGCTAAGGCATGACTAGAAGTGGGGAAGGGAGGCAGGGGGAGTAGTGGCACAACCAAAGGGCTCAGGAACAGAGAGAAAGGAGGCATCTCACTCCTCTCCCTCACAGGTCCCCTATTTTCGCAGAACAAGCATTTAAAACAGAACTACAATGCTAGGACAAGAGTTGAGAAAAGGATTTTCTTGTTCCAAGTATGTTTGATTTTCTGCATAACACCTAGTCTCCTAAACAAGAAAAATACACCCTAGCAAAGACTTGGACTTCTATAAATCCAGTGGATAAGAGAACACTTATATATACTTAGCATGACCAGACTGTTACACGTTGCTGAGTACATCAGCAAAACTCTACACAACTAAATGAAGAAAAATCTAGAAACAGTGAGAGGCACCCAAGACATAGAATCATAGAATGGCCTAGGCTGGAAGGGACCTTAGAGATCATTTAATCCAACCTCCCTGTCATGGGCAGGGACGCCTCTCAACGGGATCAGGCAACACATGAGGACCGAACGGGAATCAAACCCACGACCTTCGGTGTTTCAGCACCACACTCAACCAAGTGAGCTAAACCGGCATCTAGCACAAAGATCAGAAAAATCTGAACTGGGACATAATAGAGCAAGAGATTCCTCTACAACATGAAAAAAAACAAAGTACAAGTTTAGTGCCCTACAGTCATTACATGCAGATTTTACAAAATAAATCGGTGGTGTTCTACAGAGGTAGGCATTAAAAAAAGCCTGAAAGCTAACAAAGAAAAACAATGCAAGACTAAAGAATAGAAGTCCATCAATTACTGTTATGAGTTATGGAAAACTGGACAGCTGCTGCATGAAGCATGAATATATGTGGTTTACTTTGCAGAAGAACTAGCACATTGAGACATTTTAAAAGAATGGCTGGGATTAACTACACTGCTATATTAAAAAAGAAGCTAGTGAGAGAAATCACTGTAGTCATCAGAAATGGAGGTGGCATGTGAAAGCCTTGAGACATTCACACTGCTTTACACCATTTAAGCTAGTTTATGTTACTGCAATGCAGACTTACATTTAGTTTTCTAGCAATAAAACCCAAGCAAACCTACATTTTTGTTCCATCGTTTTCAAGAGGAACTTGCCAATTGTCATCCAATGTGACCTCAAGTGCTCATTGACACAAATATTAAAAACACTATATTTTTCACAGACAGTCCATATTTTAAAAACAAGTTTTCTCTTCCCCCAGAATATGAAAAGTTGTATTTCAGGCAAAATTAAACTCTCCGAGTTTAAAGGACTAGAAAACTTTAATTAACATGCTCCACACTTGTTAAGCAGCCTTTTATTTGGTAGCAGCACAGAGGAGATGGCCAAGATTAAACACTATGTATTTTACATAACTGCTTCTCTAGCTGCTTTCCTCTTCCCTTGTCTGCAGCCTCCCTTTTTGGACAGGAGTATGCCATCATCTACATAAAAATGCAACAATAACAACAATACAAGACTTCAAGGCAAATTTTGTAACTGACTATTTCAAGAGCAAATGTCCTTTTTAGTGAAGGAAAGAAGTATAAAGCACATCTGAAATACAGTTAGAAATTCAGATGCAAGAAAACACCGTGTCAACTACCGCACAATTTGGTCAGTGTAAAAAAAAAAAAAAAAGTCATAACACCTACATTAAATAGTTTTAAAAAATAAACAAAATTATTCTGGAAAGGATCCCTCCTTAGAACTCTTGTTACTGTTGTGCTACGTTGGTCAAACAGGCAAAACCACTGATTTTGACAGCATCCCCACTGAAAAGCCACAGTGGCCTATCCTGTCACTTGGGCTCTATCACTGCTGCTTTCTGAAGGGCTGTTCTGAAGATTTACAGAACACACAACTGTGCTGTGTGTCGCTCTACAGGACAGGGTGGAATAAATATGTCCTATACCTACAAGGGAACACTGAGATTCTAGTACATGTATACAGCTTTGAAGTGTTCATATGAAATGCTTGCACTACAGATACCATGGCAATAAATCCCTGTCAGTAACTGCTTCCGTGGACAACAGGTACCAGAGTAAAGAAGTGTAGTGCTCACATCTGTTTCACCAAGTAAACATGCTGCGTCCATTACAAGCCACTACCGCATCTAAGGCAGGTATCAAAAAAAAAAACAGTCATAAAAAGCAACCTGTAGTTGTTTTGGACTCGCAGAAAAAGGAGGTGGCCTAGCAGAAGAGTTGGGAATGCCTAACAATCAGAAAACTGTAGAAAATGGGCTGTATATATGCACATTTATGAAATACTAATTTCAAGCATTCTCTACCACTAAAGAAACAAATCCATTAAGCTCTTATCACATTCAAATTTCCAGAAACAAGCTTCAAAAAACATGTAAAGTATGAAAACATGCCAGAGAGTTTAGATGTTCTCTCATCAGCTTTCTATGTCTTCCTGACTGCATCTAAGGATTTCCACAGCACCTCACTTTCAGTTAGGCCAGACACACACTTCCACCTATGTAATAAAGTCAAAGCAAATGGCAGATCTTCCCGAAAGAAACTTGTAGGTCATGCTAACTTCAAGTTTTATTTTCAATCCTTCGGTATCACCAGATCCCAGGCTTTGCACTAGGCTGGTAACACTGATTACTCCTCAGACATTCCTATTTCTTCTCCTACACCCTTACTGGTGCCTGTCCTACTTCCTTTGAGACATGCAGCTCTGTCACCCCGAAACCGCAGTGGAGTTTCCTCATCCATTTGTCTGCTAAAACCACTCTGCACAACAACTACAAATCAATTCTTGTTCAAAGTTATCAGTCGTACTGTTCCATTGCCACCTAAAAACACTCTCCATAACTACTACTAATCAATTCTTGGTCAAAGTTTGTGAGTAGTAGGTACTCTTACTTGAGGTATTACTGGAGGAAAAAACAGTACAAGTTTAAGAGTGCACTCTTCTCAAGTCCTGTCAGCCCGCAGCAAGTTGTTTTAGAGAACTTTGAAGGTTTTCAAATCATTTACATCCCACATTTAAGTGTGATGTAAAAACTAATCTATTATCTCCTACCTCCTCTATATATTGTGTAGTACCTAGATTTTTCATTAAGGGGAAGCAAGAGTAAAACACTTAGAGCTCTGACAGTGAGTGTGTACGTAAACTGTGTAACTACATTCTGTACACCGCAGAAACGCATTCTATGTAGCATACAACTACATCCAAGAAAGGATCGTTCCAATCTAAATACGATTAAATGGAATACGATTGAAACAAAATTATTTTATGCACCATGACAATAGTTTCATATTTAAAGCCAAAGCTCATGGCTTCGCGTCACGACACACGTGCACGAAAAGAAGTCAAATGATAAATGCAAAACAGAAAAGCAGCAATTAACACGACCAGATGGCCTATGTACTTCAGGAAACACATGTGCTGTGGGAACACTTGATTTTTGCCTCGTCCCACTCCCTGATTTGCAATCGCAACTATGCACCCCCACCCCCACAGGCATTCCCCCCCCCCCCCCCCCAGCAGGACACAAGGGCACTTTCGAATGGGCAAAGAGAAGAACTGCTCAGGCCGGTTTCTTCCACGCACCCGCACTACGGAGCGCACGGACCCTCCAGGCCACAAAGGGCTCTTCCCGGCGACGGATTTTCCCTCATTTCATATTAAAACGTTCCTCTTGTAACTCAACCACCCCCGAAGGGTTTGTCGCTACCCGGGACGGTCACTTCGGGGAAACCCCCCTCCGCAGCAGGACATCTCCCTCAACACAACACGACCCCCCCCACACCCCGGCCGCCAGGGCAGGGCTCGGCCCCCGCGGCTGTCCCGCCGCCGCTCCCCTCACAGCCCCCCGCATCGGAGCCGGCTCCCTGCCGGCCCAAGGCCTCACCCCGACCTCGCTTCCGGGAGAGGAAGGGGCCGCTCGGGAGGGTCGTTACCTCTTGGGCGCCGTTTGCTCCATGCCGCTGCTGGCCCCCCGGCCCCGCCGCCCGGACGGCCCGGGCACCGCCGGGCCGGCGGCCGCTAAACTCCTCACAACTTCGGCGGGAGCTCGCTGGCCCTTTAAGCGGGGCTCGCGCCCTCGCTCGGCCGCCGCCGCTCCCAGCCCCTCTCGGGCAGCCGCCACTACCGCTACCTACCCGGCTGCCGGCCGAGGCCCCGCCCCCCCGCGCCTCTCAGTGGTTGCAACCCGCGCCACCGCGAGTGCTGATTGGGCGGCGCGGGAGTCGCTCAGAGCGGTGGGAGGGACGAGGCCCCACCCCACCACACGGGAAGAGCAGGCGGCCTCGTCCCGCCGGCGGGAGGGGAAGAACGTGGAGGAGGCGGCGGCGGCGCTGCCGGGGCCGAGGCGCCGCGCTCCCGGCAGCCTCCACGCGGCCGTGACCCGCAGGGCACGCCGGGAGCTGTAGTCCTCGCCGGGAACCCGCCCTACCCGTCCCTGCCGGAGAGACGGCCGGAGGGGCCCGGCCGGGCCAGGAGAACCGGGAGGCAAGGGAACAGAGAGCCGGGGCCCTGAGGCGCCGCCGAGGCGGAGGAGAGCCGTCTCTTCCCCCATACGCTCACCTGGAGCTGGGCCTCGGGGCGAGGGCGGGCCCGAGGGCGTCCCCCCCGCGCTGCCGCCCCCCCCACGGGCCCTGTCGGCCCCGGGGTATCGCTGCCGGGCGGCCTCGGCCTGGGCGTCCAGCCTGCCGCCCGCGGGGCCGAGCTGCATCCAGCCCCTGCTGGGGAAGTTAAATCTCCTCACGGCTCCAGAGCGCAGCAGAAAGGCAGGCTCGGGAACGGGGGAGCTGCTCTCCGCAGCTGGCTCGGGTGACACGGCCCAGCTTTGAGGTGAAAAACGCTGGCACTTGGCACTGGGCTCTTCTGAGGCCGCCAAACCATACAAGTTACCCGCAGAGCCATAGGAAGCTGTCACGTAATTATTCAAGCAGCACATTTTAGGCCACTGAGTACTTTGTGGCAGTTACCTGCAATTTCTCTCCCTTAACAGCTTCTGACTTTCCGTACAGCAATTTAAGATACTGACAAGGCATCCAAGTATATCCAGCCAAGTCAATGCAAGGAAAGCTTAAATGTTCAAGCCAACTCCTGTATCCTTTCCTGAAAAGTAGGTTTATTTGTGTAACTACTGGAAGTTAAAGGTAGTAAACCACTTAGGCAAGATTCGTAGAAATAATGAGATGCCCCAGTTCTGCTTTAAACTGATTTTAGGTGTGCAAGTATAACAGCGCTCCCTCCTAAAAAAAATAATCCTGGCTCCATACCTAAGTTCATCTCTTTGATGTGCATTAGCAAGGCAATTCTGAATGACTGAAGTCCTACTGTTGTGCAAGTCCTCTACTTTGGCTGAGTCAATCGCGAACTAGTTGACTCACTGTGGTGGAGCTAAATGCACAACAGCAATATTGAATGAACCCACAAAACAAATCACACACCACCATATGACCTTTTAGGTTTCTTTGTTTTTCTGAGTCATGGAAAAACTGCAATAGAACATCTTCCTCTGCACAAGGGATTAACGCAGAGCTCTTCCAAGTATCATCCCACAAGCCAGAGTGGCTCACCAGCAGTGCTGCCAGATGTGTCCATACCATAGACAACTGTAGGAGATGCCAAAAAAAAACCACCCAGGAGAAGAAGCCAGCAGATGCCTCAGATGCAGTGTGGTGTGAGTGCATTGGAAAGTGGTGGGGAGGAGCCTTGCAAGATTTGCCATCTCCCAGTTCTAGGACAAGTGAGGAGGTCAGGCAAGTAGAAGATGCCATGTGGCTAGTGCTCAGCTTTGTTTTGCAGGGTATTTAGCTATACTCACCGACCAATTATTATTTACATTTCTCCAATGCCACCTAATGAAGGGAAGCTTGAGATTCCTATTTGAGTGTGATACTGCTTTAACATATATCTTTAAGGTAATATTTTGTTCAGAGGAGGCAGGTTTCCTCCAGCTCCCCCTCTCAAACCAGAGCTGCAACAAACTCCACACTCAAGCAAGGAAAAGGAGTCTTAGAGAAAATACAGGTACTATATTATAGTTGTAACAGCAAGACAAAGGAAGGAAGCCAAGAAGTGTTCCCTCTCCTCATTCACACATATATTTCTTTCTCTGGAAAAAAGTTAGGCTAAATAGCCTAATTTGCCACTCTTCCCTCCCCCTTTAACAACAGTTGATGAGAACAAGTCCAAAGAAAATTTGGCCAAGAATATGAGATTAAATATTTGTTTTCTTTATTCAGAACGATTCAATACCACTATTCCCACTCCCAGAAAAAAAACAGACTACCTGATAAACAAAGAAGGGAGCAGGAATGTCCTTGATCTATGCCACTGAAGAAAGAAAAGTGTGAAAACACACAAGATGGCTTTATAACTTAGCAAGGCAGACAGTGCCAAAAAAATATGGACTAATTCCATGCCTTTCTCAGAAAAGTTTCAGTTTGGCCTTATTCAAGTACCAGAATGCTTTGTAAGTACTTGTGCTGAAAATAAAATATCAATTAGAAGATAACATATATACGATAGTATCTTTTGAGATCATTTTATTAACTCTTATAATTTCAAATGGCATTTTCAGTCAGTGATATTGGAATACATAACGCCATCTCACCTTTCCCCTGCAACATGAATTTGTGAACCATGCTGTGAAATATAACACTAATTTGGTATTCATTACAATACTGTACATAGCCACCAGCAAAGAAGGAACTTTGAAAGGGAAAACAGACTCCCTCTGTTCTACTGCTTCATTCAAGAAGCTTTCCAGTCAAGGGAAGACTAGATGTTCTGGAGGCATGAATGTACTATGAGATTGCTGGTGTCTAGACAACATGGAGATGAGGAAGTTGCAATCTACATGAGTATTCCCATGATTTCTTCCAACAGTGGAACTATACAACATGCTAAGAAGGCACGTGAGTAAGAAAAGGCTTGAATGTAGCGCTGTCTTAGAAGTATAGGAGAAAACTAACTCAGTTACTTTTTTTTCTTCTGAAGTACTTAATCCATTTCGCCAATTTATCAGCATGCATTAGGACTCCTTTCTCTGCAGAACTCTTATCAACATCAAATTTGATGTCTTAGACCAAAGGATGGCTGAAGACTATACTTAGTTTTGAGTACTATAATTATTTTATATTATAATGTAGTTTTGTCAACATATAAAATTATTTACATTATACTTACTTATACTGCAATGGAATCAGGAATCATGATGGCATGGACAAGTATTAGGTGCTGTGTCACCACAAACTTAGTCTGTCTGGAAGCCCCTGACAAGTTTGAACCAAAAAGCTCCAAGATGCCAATCCTGCCTCCGTAGCACATAATTCATAATAAATCTGAGAAGGATAAAAATTACTTGAGAAGCTTGTGTCTGAGTTTCTAACTGGTATTACTAATGGTGAAATTTAAATTCCAAATATATACTTCAAAGTCTTTCAAAAACATCATGCAAATAAGTATGTTTTAGCAGGGACCTTATCTAGTTCCTTTGGTAGCAAATAAAAGTAGCTTTACTTCAGAAAGCATTCGAGCAGGATCATTTAAACAAGGTGCATTGTAACTAATACATGGCACTACTAGAAAACAGCAGAATTAATAGCATGTTTTCCAAGAGATACGCGTTACAAACACCTTATGCTCTCCAAACAAAATACCCCTAGTCCATCACCACATCTGTGGTGCTTTTCTACATCCTAGCTCTTCTGCCCTCATGCTTTCCACCCTTTCACTGCAGTATCCCCCCAGTTCTTTCATGGGGTCCTCAGTCACCTGTATCCCCAGTTCAAACGACAGCGATCTACTGGAGAGAGTCAATTGAGAGCTGCAAGGAGGATTAAGGGACTTGAACATCTCTTCTGTGAAGAGAGACTGAGAGAACTGGGGCTGTTTAGCCTTGAAAGGAGATGGCTGAGAGGAGATCTAGTTAATGTATAAAAATATTTGAGGAGTGGGTGTCAAGAGGAAGGTGCCAGTCTCTTCACAGTGGTGCCCAGTAATAGGAGAGAGAATAATGAGTATAAGCTAGAACATAGGAAGTTCCACCTCAACATGAGGAGAAAGTTCTTTACTGTGAGGGTGACGGAGCACTGGCACAGGCTGCCCAGAGAGGTTGTGGACTCTCCTTCTCTGGAGACTTCCAAAACCCGCCTGGATGCGTTCCTGTGTGGCCTGCCTTAAGGGGATCCTGCTCTGGCAGAGGGGTTGGGCTGGATGATCTCTAGAGGTCCCTTCCAACCCCAAACATTCTATGATTCTGTGATCATTCCACCCTCTTGGTGCACTTACTGCCCGTGTAGTATTGCCCCCAGCTCTGTGCTCCTTCACACCCCTCCACATCACTGATCTCTTACCGTGCCTTGGCCCACCCTGACATTCCCCCATGGAGTTACGGGTGTCCTGTGCCTGCATCACAACTGGTGGTTTAACTCGCAGGAGAAGGTGTTTAGCTCACAGGAGGTGGCAGCAGGTCAGTCCACAGCGTGGTCCCAAACCCAGCACCCAACAACAGAGTTTCCCTTCGTTTTCCCTTGCTGTGGGGTGGACAGTCCCACAAACAGGGCGTCCCCTCCTCTACCCATCACGTATGAGGTGTGTAAAAATAGGAACTTACTATATTTACAGACCTCCAGCTCTTTGACAAACGTTATTAATACTAGCCAGCTAAGGCACAAATGATTGGGAAGGGGAGAAAGGCAAGGAGCAGCAGGCAGGCACAGAGACAGAATGAATTCGGGAGTCTGATTTCCTTAGAAACCAATTCATAAATTCAGTAGACAAATACTCAACAACAACATGTTTGCATGTCTCTCCCTGTGACTGCCTGATAGCGATCTGGTATGCCAAAAGTTAAGGAAAAGGCCTTGAATGAAATACCAGCTTGTTTATACAGAAGATAAGGCTGACTTCTGCCTGTATTTTTTCCTACCTATCATGTCTAATGTGAACTAACCTTGAAGGCTTATCTAAGAATTTGTTATATACTTTCCTAACCCTGTCAGTCATAAAATAGTTATACATAAAATATAAAAAACCAGCATATTCTCAAGTTTGAACTAAAGTTTAGATTTTTTTAAAGCAAGTTTTTAATCAAGCTTAGGAATAAAGAATTGGGGTGTTATTATTTTTCCTGAACTATTCACAATCTAACAGTTAATTAATATCCCATTAAAGGAAGTTCACTTTTTGCTGGTCCAGCAAAAGATAGATGCAGAAAATAGTAATGAAACATAGATACAGATTCTGCCATCCATATCCACTCTATTAAATCAGTGCAATTCTAAAAATTCCTACTTGACATTAAAAGAGCAGTAAAAACGTGCGAAACATTAGCTGCACTGCTGCAATTCCTCTCATTACCTAATATACGTAATTTTGGTTTCCAAAATATTATTACTAGACCTAAAGACAGTTGTTGATTAGGATAGGATTTTTCTGTTGACTAACCATTTAGCTCACAGTCTTAGTAACAGGCTATAAATAAACTTGCCATTTGCTATTTTTCCTATTATAGCACGCTATGGTAAAAATAAACCATGGATACAGAGTTGCTATTTACAGTTAACCACAGAAGATATTCCAGCCTGTACTACAGCTGCATTGATTGTGCTCGCGGGATCCACAGATTGCCATCAACTTGAAAAAAAAAACAAAAAGCAAAACTCAAACTCATTTTGGTTTGTGAAACAATTACTGTTGTTGTGGTAATACTGAGGGTTACTCTGGATTCCATTCCACACAAAAACATTCCCGCTTTTTCTGGGGACAGCCAGCTGTTCTCCAGTCTGCAAAGAGGTGTGCTCACACCCTGGAGAATAAATAAATAGCATTTAACTAGCAAGGCTTGACGCCTGTGTTATGAACGGAAACCAATATCAATAACTAAAGAATGATTGAATCATCGCTACTTGATGAAGAAAGTAGTAGGACATGGAAAAAACTTCATCCGCCTGAGTACACGCAGCCTTATGCCCAAGGCTTCCACCACCATGAAGGCTACATTTTCTCCCACCTTCCAGTAGCTCAGAGTTTGAGGAGCACACAGTAGAAATATTTAGGGGAGATTAGGATTTTTTATTATTATTTTTTTTTAGGGAAAATGCTTTTAAGAGGCTAACAAGACCCGTTCTTTGAGATTTAAAGAAGGGAAGTTTCCTTGCCCTCGTGGACCTTGCAGAGAAGTGCTTGAAGAGAAGTGTAAAAAGATGGGAAGCACAAGTACAGAAAAATGACAAATAAGAAGAACCCAATACAACTGGAAAGCACATTGTTAATACCGGGCATTACAAAAGCAATGTCATGAAAGGCTTATGGCTTATTCAGTTACAGTACTTTTTTTTTTAAAATCCTTCCTACTTATTTCTGAAATACATCTCCAGTTTGCTTCATAGATAGCACAAAGCAAGTGCTTTATATTTAGAAGAATCACTCACTCTAAATGCTTTAAAATCTAGAAACCACAAAATTTCAGTTTCCTACTTTTTTCCAACATTTCCCAATCGAAACATGCCAGAAGATCATAATTCAAGTCCAAATAAGCTACTCACGTAACACATACAGTCACACTTTAAAAAAAAAAAAAAAAAAAAAAGAAGAAAAAAGTCTTAAATATAATTCTGGTCTTAAAACTTCACAAAAAAGGTTTAGTGGCATAAGAACCATTTCATGACTGACTGTGAAGTAATGGGTCTGATTACAAGATAAGATCCCGTGGAAAGTAGAAATATATTCAAAACAAGAAAAATGTTAAGATTTGCACTAACGTTACCGTTTTGCTCTTAAAAGCAGCGGGAAGCCTTCCCCACAGCAGCCCATGTACTAAAGGAACAGCAAGGCAGCAAATAATAAAGTTTCACAGAACTGGCTTTACACGATGCACTGATTTGAATCTCCTCTAATCAGGTTTGGTTTGGTTCAATGGGGGAGAGTTTTATGGCATCCTCAACTGCTACCCAGGATGACTACTTAAACTACTGTCACTACCAAGCAAGGGAACTTTCTGCTGAAAACAAAACTTTGAAATGACTGAGGGTACATAGGTCAGGCTATAAAAACACAGCAAAACATAGAGCAAGTTACTATCTAGAGAGCTAATTGAACCCCATTAAATTTGAGACCTAAGCTTTTTCCATTATTCCTTCACTAAAAATAAATTTTCTTAGTTGCAAGCCAAAAATCAGTGAGACTAATGGATTTGTTTAATAGCAAGAAAAAAGGAAAAAAAGAGTTAACTAACGGCCATTGACACTGCCCGTTTTTACCCAGGCTGGGTTTAGCAGGAAGAAAATGTTCTGGTGCTATGATTTTCTCTGCAGAGTGGAGGAAAACAGAGCAATTCCATATGCTAGGAGCTTTCTTAATGGAAACAGTTAAATTACCACATGAGGAATATCACATGCATACCACTTCCACCTAAAATGAATCACTCCTTCCAGTTGAGAAAACTGAGCTCTTTTATCTTCCTCAGGGTGGAGTCCATCTCCTCCCATAGATCCCTACAGAGTAAAACTACTAATCGTTTTAAGATTTAAAGACATTACTTCTTTTGTGTTCGTATATCACATTTCAATGTCTTCTAAACAAGAGGGAGTTTAATGTTTTTGTGTAACCTTGAACTGGGCTGTACACAATTTTTATTGCTTCATCCTTGAGCTCTTCTGTAGTTCCATGATCTAATTTGTTACACTGGTGGTATTAAGCTGCTCTTAACGGATTAACAATATGCAGTTTAAATTCCTTAAAGCTAATTTTAAAGCGAATGTTCTAATTTGAATAATAGGTAAACTGATGAAACAGAAGGAAAAAAAGCCAAGCTACATGTTTTAATACATACTGTGTCTCTCCTTCAGTAAGATTAATAGATAGTAAATCCCTGCTCTATGCAGTTCAAACTAGGCAGAATGTCTCTAGGACCTGATCCAAAACCCGTTAACATCAACGGAGTTTTTCTTTCAAATATATTACTTTGGGGTTCAGTTCTCAAAGGAGAGTCCTGTCTAATTTGCTTTTGGGAGCGTGAATATAAATGCAGATTTTTGCCTGACTTGTGTTTCCATCCTCTGCTGCAGGAGGATGGTGGAAAGGTCAAACTTGGAGGCAGATCACATTAGACACTACCACTTATTTGGCATAACATCTTAATAAAATGTCATAGGTTCATTTGATTAGAAACAACGCAGTCAGGGAAGATAAACAGTGTAGAATTGGTCTCTGTATCGTGGAATAGATACTAAGCATCTGAAATTTTAGACAGTGGGAAAATTTGCTGTTCAGAGTCACAGGGACACTTACGCAATGTTGTATAATACGCATTGCATATTAATGTATAATGCATTACAATATCAATGTATAATATGCATTATACGATATGCAATGGTACAGCAATTTTAAGTGAGAAAATGCGTAGGAATATTAAAGTCACACAACTGTGTTAGAATATGATCAGATACGTACAGCACCAGTTTTACATAAAGTAACAGGAACAACACATTATAAACACACTTGCTTGATTCTGTGCTGTATTATTGGCATTTGTCTTGACCTTTCAAAATGGACTATCAAAAATCAGTACCTCATTTTGACAAGTGTGGGATACTCAGCAGCTCTTAATTAAATGCCTCAAAAGCAGAACTTAAAACTGTGTTCTAAAGTATATTGAATTAGGCTCCTCAAGACCAGTTTTTGGCACCTGTTCTTGAAACTAGGAGGAAAAAAAAAAGGCACACTGAACCAAGACTGTGCATTATTTTCCAGGAATTCAGCAATTTCTTGGAGAGATTAAATTTACTGCAGCTTTGAAATAACAGGGTTACTGCACATTCCGAATGGTCGAGTGTCTCTGCAGGACTGGATAACAGCTAGCAAAGGGGTCTCAGGGGATTTTATTGTAGTTAACCCATCCTCCTGTTCTGTCCTTACTTTTACACACAAAAGAAAATGTTTGTGTTTAACACAATATTTATAGCTCTGAGTGATAGTCAGTTCCTTTCTGGTTTTACTGTACCAGCATGTACAAGAAATACATAAAACTATATATATTACCGCTACTATTGTGCAAGATGTTGTATGTATTGTAAAGCTGGCTCTCTAATAGAAGGCAGCTAAAGACCTCTGCACTTAAATCTGCCAAAGCTGATACAGCAATCACAAACATGTGTTGTTACACTTCTCGTGGCTCATCTCCACATGGTGCAGCTGTTGTGCTGGCTAAAGAAAATGCAGGCCCAAGGGAAACAAATTTAATTCAGCTGGGGTGACTTCCACTAAAAAAAGTGTTTTAAGGAGAACAGGTGTCTTACAGTAAGGGGGATTGTTTAAGAGGTTTTCCTCAAGCTTGCTTTGCTTCTAGGAAGTCTGTTCTAAAGTGGTATGCTGTGATAATAATCTCTTGCAGTCTAATTTTTAAATAATACCCTTCAGAAATGCAACAGATTCCCGAAATTCTATTTTTGTTTGTCTTAGTCCTGGAACAGGAAGGCTAGCACAGGACCTTATCACACAAGTTAGAAGCTGGAGGGAGCCTCATTGCTGTTATTTGAATTCCCGAGCCTTAAGAAGGTTTGTTTAATCAACAAATAGCTGTGCCAAGGCAGATCCACAGCCCTTGTAAGTCGCCAGTTGACAACTGTGCCAGTTTATACCCACATATCTCTTGTTTTAAGCTTAATTTTTTACTAAAGTCATTTAAGTATAGCTTCCTCTTAAATATGTTCTTACTTGCTTAAAATAAATAAGCTAGGCTACACCATGTAGTCTTATAAAACAGTATTAAGTGTGTGACTTTTTTTTTTCTTTTTTAGAACGGCCTTTACCTTGCATGCTATCCTACCTTCTCTAGCTCCGTCATGCATTCCTGCCTCTGCCTTCTGCGTATATCGCAGTGGAAAGTGTTTGACTGATGCTCAGTGGCTGACTCAGCAGCCTTCCCGCTGTGGTCCGTAGCAGATCCCACAGTGCTGAGGCAGCCGAGATCCCTGGAAACTGGGAAACACCGTTTTCCCAGCAGGCTCTCAGGAGGTCTCTGTCAGCACTGACTGAAGCAGCCGTTTGGACAGACATTGCAGGAGCCAGCAGATCTTTCCCTTCCTGCTGTCAGCCCTCTTTCCAAAATGAGGTTACTCCAGAGGGTAGTCTCTTGTGTAGGTCTCTTCATGCTGCAGTTTCCTCCTTTTTTCCCTGTCTCCCACAATGTCAGAATTCCCTCTCGTTGTGGAAACAGAAGTCCAAATGAGGGATGATTTTTCCATGCAGACCCTATTCCTTGGTTGGTTCTTCCATAGGATATATAGGAGCTGGTCTGAGCTCTTGCTTCTCAGGTCATAGCTAAATAAATGTTATGATGACAAACTTCTGTTTTTCTTTTTTTTTTTGTAAGGTTAAGCTCATTCGCTCTTACATCAATCTTTACTGCTACATGCTGTGTCCTCAGAGTGTCTTATGCAGACCTTGGGCAGTTTTCTTCTCAAGTTTCTAAACTGGAGGCCCAGTACTCCTACTGAATTCCTCCATTTGAATAAAATGCAGAACTCACCGAGGTCAATAGCAAAATTCATGAAATTTTTGTCTTCTGTGTGTCCACACACAAAGACCTGCAACAAATTTTATATTTTTGCAGGTGTCCCCTTACCAAGGGAAACAAAATTGTTCTGCCCTTGCCGCTTTTCTCAGCAGGGCTTATGACAAAGTCCCCGAGTTTCACTGATAGCAGAAACAACCATGACCATGCCACATGTCAAAAGCCAGTGGATGGACCTGAACTGCACCCTGCCAGCGAGGGGAAAAAAGGATCCTGATTAACAAAATGGGGAAAACCAACTGTAGAATGAAACCTGTGTTCACAGTGAAGCCATACTGAGGTCACTCAGTTTTTACTCTGTGTGGGTACAACCAATATCTTTTCCAAACAGTGGGGGGGAAAAAAAAAAAAAAAGAATAAATAGATTAATTCAGCAGAGCGTCTGAGTGTCACCCAAGGAAGCTGGTTAAAGTAATATCTGAATTTAAGAGTAACCTCTTGCTTTTCATGGCATTGGAGTATGTGCTTTTCCAGGAAGTTTTGTGTTTGAGGTTCAGGGAGAAGGTGATGGCCATCTCCTCTGAATGCTTTCAGATGACTGATTTTCAGAAGGCGGCTGGCATTCTTCCAGCTGGAGGCCTGGCCATTAGATAAGCTTAACATTATGGTGGCCATTTGCAAAACAGATGAGAGCAGAAATAGCAAGAGGAAATGAGAAACCTAAGAAACCTGCTGGAACTCCCTGCAAATAAAGACCCAACCTTGGAAGGAGTAGTCTTAGATCCCTCCACCGAAAAAAAAACTGATAAGCACAAGTTCTCAGCTGCTAAAACTATAATCACTGTCCCAAGGGAGATAAAAGCACCAGCTGGAGAAAGAACACCACAAGTGCCAGCCTCAGGAAACCTAGGAAACGTTGCACTTGCTTCTTTTGTGAGAGTCTGCAGTTTTTTTCAGTATTACCAGATAGGATTCATTTGCTTCTGCTTTCAGGTTGTTTTTATTAAAGATGACGTCCACGGCCATCCTGGCTGGGAATCCTGTTTAATAATCCCCCCTTTGCCAGTATTTAGAATGTGTCACCTGGCATTGGAGCGTTATGCTACCAGAAAATTTGACAGGTATAATCCGGCGGATCCTGTAGCGGCCATTCACATCACCCTTCCAGCTGCCTTTTCCACCTCTCTGCCAGGAATTACTGTTTCTGGAAGCAACTTGGCAAGAAAGACCATACCTGTAGCTCAGCATTTCTAGTTCAGTCAGATGCAGTAACTCAAACCTGCAAGCAGATATAGCTGAGGGCCATTCATTTTTGTTCTTCTTTTAGTAGCTGAAGTCTCCTTTGCACTGGCATTTGGAAACATTGTGAGCAGCAATCCTTGGTTACCGCATTTTCGCTATCAGGGTTTCACGTGGCAATGGAACTGATGTGGTGGAAACAGGAATGGCGCTTTCTCCGCTGATAATTTCCTGGCAGAGGGAAAATGTTAAGTCATCTTTTTTTAATCAAATAGTCTCACCTGAGTAAATATTCTAGCAATTTCAAGTTTTAATTTTATTATCATAGTCTGTTGCTCAAGCTGTGTTTTTTAACCGTGCAGCAGTAACAGTGCTGTGAGCACATGAAGATTTTTCAAACTGGCATTGTACTCAGTTCCTTTTACATTTCCACACATAATCTGCATAACATTATTAAATCTTTCCTGTACATTATTTAGCCTCTGGGATCAAATGAAATCATACATAACTGGAACTCTTTCGGCTTTGACAGATGTCCTCTGGCAGATTTTTTGCAGCGGTTGAAGTTGTTACTGCTCTCAGCTATTTTCCTGGCCCTTTCCTGGAATGGGACATGTCTCAGCTGCTCTGGTGGAAAACACTAACCTCTTGGCTTTTAAAGACAATAAAAGCAAGTTTGAGTTACTGCACTGGACTTTGAACCAAAATGGCTGAAGCAAAGGTATGGTCCTTTTTACCGACTCACGCAGAGGAGGAGGAATCCTTCCCAGACAGCTGTCGAAGGGGTTGGGATGGTAACATGGAGGGCTCCCTTGAAGCTCCTGAAGGAATATTTACAGCATCTTGCCTCCTGGTCTGTTTTCCATGGGAGAGCACAGGGAAGTTGGGTTTTATCTTAAAACAGTGGAGGTCATCGTAAAAATACATAATCTTTGCAGCTCTTCTTTTGTAAGCATATAGATTCCTCCGAAATTGATCTGCTTCGTGGGCTGTCGCCCACTGTGGGTCACAAAGTCATCCTAAGTAATGTGGTACCTAGATGATGCAGAGTTTGTTTGCTTTTATGTGTACACCTGCAGAAAGATTTTTATGTGTGGGAGTTTTTTCTTCCTTGCACATTTTGTAAATAACCTCTTCGCTAAAGAGTACCCTGAGCTTATGATCTCTGCCTAAGTTACCACACTTTCTGCAGAGCTGGACTGAACAAAAATGTCATCATTTGCTTTTTAAAACTTCTGTATCAACCATTTAATGTGGCAAAACCCCCACACTATCACATTTTAATGAGTTCAGGCGGTTTTGAACAAGTGAGCATTGAAATCTGTGAATAAACTTAAGAATGTGTCACTGCCTTCAAGAAGCATACTTTGATTTTAAGAAACCACAGCTGCAACAATAAGATGGAAATTTGACACACACTAGGTTGAAGGTGGCAAGGATTAAAGGTATGGAATTAGGAAGAAAAAAAAAACTTGCACTGTTGAACAGAATATGGGACATAAATCAATGACTAACTTTGGCTAAGCTTTGCCTTATGGAAGTATGCAGCATTGCAGCTTCGCAGTTATCAGTATTTGTCATCTTGAGTATCGGTACACATGCCAGATGCAAAAGAGAGGCCCAGAGAGAACATGGGGGATGAGGAAAAGAAAATTAATAATTTCAGTGACAATGTACACTGTTTTGATGTGAAACAGAACTTCTGTAATATTTCAAGGGACTTACACACACATATATATGTATGTATGGAGAAAAGCTGTTGGAAACAAGCCTTTGACTTCAAAATGTGCCTGATTATAAAGAATGCTGATAAGAATTAAGACAAGAACAGCTGGAACTTTGATTGCAGTTATGTTTTCTTCTGGAAGTTTATTTCTAGATCACTTTTGCAGCTGCTTTTATCTACTCCTTAGAAGTTCTTGTAGATTTGAGGAACCATTAGCTGTAAAAGTAAACATCATCTCTGGTCTGGTTTTATATATCTTCCTGAAACCATTGAGGGGAGAAAAGATAACATTAGACTAATACTGAACTAGATCAGACTTAAGTGATGCTTTGAACAGCCTTTCAGCGTTTTAGGCTCCACCTGTAATTCTAAGTTGAGTATTCCTAATACTCTTCTTTACCAAGCAGACAGGAATAAACAAGCTCTAGGAATGAAAATACTTTCTCTGAAAAACTCAAATTCATGTCTCACTGTGCTTCAAAAGACAGAATGCTTTCAAGCATGCCTCCACTATCTAGGTACAAGGATGGTCCTTAAAACCAGTTCTGCTGCCTTTCAGTATCTGTCATCTATAAATATTATGCTTTGAATAAAACAGATCTGCAGTTTTGACTCTGCTTCACTCTATTTTGTTATTGTAGTTGTTTAAACCTTCTTTAATAACTGTGAGTTTGTATTTGCTCAAGAGCTGTCTGCTTGGAGACTGGATAAAGGTCAGGGTTAACCCTTCTTAACCTCAGCTAATGACCTTTATCCGTGGTCTCCTTTTCAGATCTCAGGAGTGTCAGCAATGCTGCTGTGGCCACCATCTGACTCTCATACCAGCTCCAACTGAAACAAACACACTGTATGATATTTACTTGACACTTCTTCCCAACAGAAATTCTTACCACGCCACGGTGGTCAAAGCCCTCTTTCCGAAGTCCAGAGAGTTCTCTATTTTCAGATTTCACAAAGAGTTCAAGCACAAGGAAAATTTAGAATCCTTTCAGATCAAGAATCCTTTCAGATCAAGAATCTTTTCAAGTGGTTTCATGAGTCCTCTTGTGGGGCCTTTTTTGGATTCAGAAAATACTTTTTCACTTACTACAGTCAGCTTTGATTTCTCTGTGCTGAGCATTTCTGTAAATGATGGGGTCTTCCTTGCAACTCCATGGGCACTGTCCACAGGAAAGCCCCTAGCCTTGCAGACACCGTGGTTCCTTGTTTCCGTCACAGCCAGCAAGGCTGTCATTCCGAAGCATTCCTTGTCCCAGGGTCTCTGCTGCTCCCTTCCACACACACACACAGCCCCTCAAAACAGCAGGTGGATGCCATCCAGCACTTCAGAGACAGACAGACTCACAATAGTGAAATTGCTCCTCGTTCCATTTGAGCCATCAGTAATCGTCAGGATAAATGAAGTGGAAAAGGGAACTACATATTACACTTGAAAGTTTGTAGTGTGGCTGGCAGTATCTCTTTCCCCTCTCCACTGATCTGAAAAGCTGAAAATAAGAGGCCTTGAAGCAGTTCTGTTTCTGCTGCAGTGTAATGTGCTCAGCTTTCAGCAGTTCTCTGGTGCTAAAATGAATTCTTGTGCTGAAATGAGTGGGATTTGTATTTTTCTTGGAAACAGTTCCCAAAGGGGCCTTTGAAAGAATAGCATAACCAACTAATAATTTTCACCAACCTATCATGGATGAGCAGGTCAAATGAATGAAATAGTTAATGCAAATAAGGCAAATGTGCAATAATCATTGATATTCTCTATGAGAGGGACCATGCCATCTACCATGGACAAAACAGGAGGAACATCCATTCACTGGTTTTCATCCTACCATATACCGGCAAATACTTCTGAGGGGTCTGTAAAAGGAAACTAAGGTGAGCAAGTGGAACGTCAATCCTCTGAGCGGGGACCTGTATCACCACGGGAAGAGCAAAAAGAAATCCATGAGCAAAGAATGTAGAAATTCACTGCTGCATCTCAACTCATATTCATCCTGGTTTTATGTGCTTTCTGTCATATCCAGAGAGCAGAGACTGTCTGCCATGATGCACTGGGTGTGCCCATTGTCAGCTGAAGTGCTCAAAGGGAAGGGAAGTAGAAGAATATTCTTTACTGAGAAGTCTTCTGACTGGTTCCTGCCCCGCTCAGATACAACTGATTCAACTGATCTGCTCCTGTTCCCAGCTGGTGCTCTGACTGTGCAGCCTTTCTGTGTTCCAGAGTGATCTTGCCCTGATCTTTCTCTACAGTGGCTGTGAAGAGTTCATGGAGAAAAAGGGCTCTTTCTCCCATGCCACAAGCTAGGTCCAAACTGTTCTGCTCTGCATCACAACCACAGGCTTCATGTTGGAACAACTGTCCTTTCACCCAACAGGATGGTGCACACAGTGGTGCTACAAGTGGCGGCAGGAGAAGCTGAAGGGAGCACGAGCACTTAAGGCAGAAACAAGGTGAGTATGACAGGTGACTGAGGACTACCCACTTAACTCATGGAAAAGGACATGAAAGCAGGCACAATGAAAAAGCCTTGCCTGTGACAGTAACTGCTCTTGGATGTTTTATAAGCTTTTGTTGATTTGTTTTTATGAGACAATCTGATAACAATGGTCCTGGCTGAGGAAAACTTTTAAACCACCTTTAAAACATACACTCAGCAGGTGACTTCGGCGTATAAAGAAACTGGAGCACCTGCTTAGGTACTGCCCTGGGTAGTGACGAACTTAAGAATGCACATAAGTGCTTTTTTTGGATCACACCCAGTACAGATACAGGGTCCTGTTTAGCCTTTACAGTGTATTTAAGAGTTTTCAAATGCCTTGCTGTGGCAAGTTTTCCCTTGATTTTACTTGTATTTCAGGAATCGTCAATATCTTAACTTTAAAAGACCCTGATTTTATTAAGAAGTGCAGGGTTTCATCAGTAAGGTTTGTCTGGACATTCTGGGGGCAAACTTGCCTGGGAACAATTGGTACAATTTTCGTAACATCCATTATTGTCCTTTTCTTTGAATTAGATGCCACAAACAACTGAAGAAACACGCAGAGATTCATACAGACATTGCGCACATCTGTAAATGATGATTTGCATATGCTTGCACTGTGCTTGTAATGCTCTGAAAATATCTGAAATGCTCTGGAGTATCCTGGTTTATAACATACTGTTCACCACAGTTTACACATTGAGAACGCATGCTGAAAACAGGAAACACACATGCGGAGGGTAGGTAAAAGGGGATTATAGTACGCATACATTCGACAGAATAGTCTCAGTTTAAGAGTATCATAAGCATCAGGCTTGCATAAACAAATCAGTGCTTAACCCACAGATGTATCTAATGACCATATGGATTCTGCATGTTTACAACTGGAAAAACCCCTCTGAGCTTTTCTATTGTTTGCTGACTTTCACCCTATAGTATTAATTTTATTTGTGAAAATCAACTTATTCACTGGGATAAAGAAGGCTCTTAAAAGGAAATGGAGTTATTTAACACACGCCACAGGACAAGATGAATGGGCCTTGTTCTCTGCTGCCTTGGAGTTCTCATGTCCTAGGTGAGTTACGAGGCATGCGACCAAATGTACAACTGCATTTCTTAAACGAATTTATTGCTTTTATGCAATATTTGTCTTAGATTTCTCCACTAACAGTTGGCTCGGCGACTGCAAACTTCACAATCCTTCCAGCCCGAGGCAGCTGCAGAACTTCATCGGTGCCTGAAATCCCCCCTTCCCCAGGAGCAAAGTGTACAAGCCCCACGTTTGTGCAGCAGGCAGGCGGCCCTGGAGCCCCGCGGACCTCCACCTTGCGACCTGTTTACTTGGCAAGTTTGTCTGCCAAGCGAGGTAGAGTGCCACCACCAGAGAGTAAGCAAAGCCTACCAGCCCGGGACCCTCTGAAGACCCTAGGCTCATCTCGGGGAGGGGGGTGATGAGATACGGAGCCATGAGAAAGGGGCCCACACGTGTGCGATGAGTGTCTGCTTCCAGCCGTGGCTGTAGGCAACAGCCCTGCTCAGTGTTTCAGTGCTGACGGCAGGAAAGACTTCAGCCAAATGGTTGCTCAAACCAAACTACAAGAAGGCACGTTGTATTTCTTTACGTCTTGACAACTGCTCATTTCAGGCACCACGAAAAAAATCCTTCTTTTTTAGGCTAGAAAGGTCCTCTTACCGAGGGCTTTTCTCTTCCCTGACGAGATCAGTTGGCAGGAGGCTGGGAGGAGTGGGAGAAAGGCGGCGGCTTTGGGGTTGCGCTGGGTGGGCTCTCCTCGGGGCAGGACGGCTGCAAGAAGAGAGGTTCTCCTGGCAGTGGATGAACATCCCCGTCCGCTGGGACGGGGCAGACCATCCCCTCCGGTGCAGGCCGGTTGTGTCAGTCTGTGCCCCCGCCACGGAGCCTTTGCTCCGCAGAGACACCCCTCTCCCGGGCTCGGCGCCCGCCATCGGAGCAAGGCGGCGGCACCGCAGCGGGCGGCGTCCTCGCCCCGGTGCCCGCCGTGCCGGCGGCCGCCTCCGTCTCCTTCCTCGGCCCATCCTCACCGAGCGATCGCACCGCGGCACAGAGCGCAAATTCCGTGGGACGAAGGGTTCCCCACTGCCGCGTACGCGGCAAAGCTGGTCTCGGGTACGGGCCGTTGGACACTTCTCCCGGTGTGCCCATGAGCCCCGACGTGGGGACAGGAGGTCCCAGGCGCGGGTGACCGGGGCACGGCGGCGGCTGAAGAGCCGGGCGCTCGGTGCTCTTTAGCGAGGGCGAGGCGAGGGGAAGACACCCGTCGGGCTTGCTGAGGTGGCGGTGCCCGTCGCGGAGGCGTCGAGGCAGGCAGCCGGCGGTGCGGAGGCGAAGGCAGGGCACCGCTGCCCCCGGGGCGGCCCCGCGGCCGGGAATGGCGGGCAGCGGCCGCGGGCGAAGGGGTGGTGGGTTTGCGCGCCTGGGGGAGACACGGGCGAGGTTCAGCCCGCTGAGGTCGTTGTGTGCTTAATTGCTTTATTCTTTTTTTTTTTTTTATGGAAATTAATCGCAGCGATGTTTTACGGGGGTCTGAGGCTGACGGCGAGGGGAAGGGAGATGCTGAACTGGAGTTACACCGACGGTATCCCCTGGAGCCTGCCTAGAGCGTCGTCTCCGGCCGCCTACGCCTGTTTGTCAAACCTTGGCATTGCCTGACTGGTACATTAAAAACAAAACAAAAAAATCCCACCCCAATAAATCTGAGTGAAGTAGGTGATGATTTAGTCATCAAGAAACACCAGCGGGATCAGATGCCAGATCGACGGGCGGTCACTTGTTTTCCTTAAAAAAAAAAAAAAAAAAAAAAAAAAATTAAGTAAGTCCTCTGTGTGTAGCCCGAGCAGTTTGCGCACCAGTCTGCCTGTCGGCGGACGGCAGCCCAGGGCTGGGACCGGGCCCGCGGGTGCGCTCGCTGCCGAGAGACAGCTCTGCTCTGCACGCCCCGGCAGCGCGGCCCCAGCCAGCGACCCTTGAGGTCCGTCGGGGCACCTCCACAACCGTGGTGCGGGGGTGCCCTGCACCGGGGAGTGTTCTCCCTCGGCACAGTTCCTGTCATGAGCTGGAGCCGGCCCGGATATCCCCGCGGGTCGCTGCTGCGGCAACACTGGCCGCGCCGACTCCGCTCTCGGCCGCCCCTTCTCCCTTCGGCGTGGGCTGTGGGTGCATCCCACATTCGTTTTAGAGGTGGTGAATTCCCCCGCCAGTGAGCAGCCGCCTACTGATGACAAGCGGAGGTTTGCCGAGGTCTGAGCCGCTTCGTGCGTGCCTTCCGCGCCGCAGCCACCGAGCCTCGCCGCGGGGCCTCGATACCTTCCCCCACGTGCGGTTCTGTGCTCCAGGCCAGGCGGGTGGTCAAGGTTGGCCTTAGGCTGCACAGCCAGCGGAGAGGGACTGCTTTAATCTGTCCCTCGTAGTGACAACAAACACTGACTATCTCCCTGCCCCCCGGACGGAGTTCAGCGCTCAGGATGTAATTTATTATTTTTTTTAGGGGGAGCCGGGGGGAAGCTGAAATGACGCGCGGATGGGAGCCGGCGGAGAGCGTCCCTGCTTCCCCCCCTCGTCGTCGCTCCTCGGAGCACCGCGGTCCCCGTCCCCCGGGCGGCAGGGAGAGAGCTCCGCGCCGGGTGCCGCCGGGACGCTCGCCCCAACGCGGAGCCGAGCGGGCAGGGCGCGGCGCCGGCCTCCAGGGGTCGCTGCAGCACCGCGGGCCGGGGCCGCCGCCGCCGCCTGGTGCGGAGCTCCTGGCTCGCTCCGGCTCCCGCCTCGCCGCGCCGCGCCACCGCAAAGGGCACAGCGGCGCAATGGGTTCTGCGCGGCCGGAGCAGGGCACCTGCCCGGCCCGGGAGCGCCGGCACCCTGCAGGCCGTGGGGGTGGCCGTCGGTGCCGGCCCCGTGCACCGGGCGGCGGGGGAAGGCCCGTGGGGATGGGAGTGGCCCTCGCGCGGTGGACGCGGGAATGTGACACGGAAGCGCGGGGCTCCGCCGGGACCCAGCGGCCTGCGCTCACGGTGGTGTCACCCCTGTTCGACGGTGTCCGCTGCCGTGGAGCCCCGCGACGTCCCAGTGATCCCGGGCTCCGGCGGGTGCAGCGGAGCCGAGTGGCGCGGCAGTACCGGCGCGTCTCGCCGCGCACCTGCTGGCCAGGCCGGGCGGCGGCGGCCGGGGTCACCGAGCGCTCCCCGGCAGCACAGATGTGCGGCAGCGGCAGAGTGCGGCTCTCCCAGCTCCCGGCGGAGACGAAACGTCCCACGAGCGGCCGGGGAGCAAAAGCCCGGGCGGCTACGTCGCACCGCTCCGTTCTCCTCCCCAGTTCCCTTCGCTCTGGGGCTTTTTCGTTGTCTGATCGGATTGGACTTTAGGGAGATTGTTGCTGGTTTGCGTTGTTTTGGTTTGGGGTTTTTTTTTGTGTGTTTTCTGGTTTAGTTTTGGTTGTGGATTGCTTTTCTTCTCTTTTTATTTTTTACTCTTTTAAAAATTTTTATTTTGTCCAAATAAGTTCGGCTTATTTTTCCTCGCGGTAAAGTATAAAGAATGATGGTTCTCCCGAAACAACCCACCTCCTATCCTTGTGTCCAGGGGTGTCCTCCTTGGCATCCACAAGCCAGCAGTGCGGGGCGGAAAATGTGGCTGCTAAATCCCCTTTCCACTTCGTTCTTGAAGCAATACAGCCTCGCTCGAGAAAGTAAAACAACGAGAGCATGCGGCTCACTCCCCCGCGTCGTGCCGGAGCCCCCCGATCCGGCCGCGGCCGGTGAACCCTCGCCCTGCGCAGGCACTCGCGGCCGCCCGCACCCACTGCGCACCCGGCCCGGGGGGGATCGCTCCTGCTCCCGGAATTGTGAATCCCGGTGTCCTCACCGCCCAGAGGACGAAATACTATTTATTTAGGGCGACTGAGTTTTAGAATACTGTGTTTTCGAAGCCGGACTTTATAAAAAGAAACGAAAAATAGCCCGAGCGGCCGGCGGCAGCCGCGGACTGGAACGAGTGGCAGCCTCGGCTGCTCTGCCCTGTAAGCGGACACCTCTAAACCTTCCTCTGCCGATTCCTATTCCTCCTCCTCGATTATTTTTTTTAACTGTATACTAAAAGAAGAACAAAAAAATCCAGATGCAGTGGTGACTTGTGTCCTCTTCTTTTCCGCTGGTTCGAATTATCCGACACAGACTCTACCTTGAAAAGTTTTCAATGCTGTTTTTAAATGCCATTTCTTCCGATATCTTTTTATGCTTCTCAAAGCTTACTTCCAATCTCCAGTCCATGTTATACAATAAATTTTCCATACGTGTGATTTAAGTAATGCACGGGACAAGATAATGTTAGAGATACAAAATCACCCCAAATTCGCTGTGTCCAACCAACCGTATCGCAGTTAACGACGAAAGTGAATACTGTGCTCTAACTGAGAAATTTGAAGAGGGTCGCAGAGGCCTCATTTAGCAGTAAATTCCCCTGTAATAAATCGAAAGTGTTCTCGAAACTATTTGTCTGTTCCAGGTAGGGACTGTGTGTTTAGTCACCTAGCACGGGGATACCTCTGCATAGGTTCTCCTTTTGAATCTGCTTTTAGGCGTCTAAATACCAGGTAAAGGGCAGAGCCGAATCGCTGAGGTGCCGGTCCATAGGGCGACCCGACGAAACAGCCGCGGAGTCATTGGGACGTGAGCGTTACCTGCACCTACAGAGAGGTGGGCGCCTAGAAAATCCCCACAGCTCTGGGAGGGGGACACACATATTTAGGTATTTGAGCAAATCGTGCCGCGTGTGTCACACCGACCGGGGCACGGCGGGCGGCCGGGGTGGGAGGTGCGACGCAGGGAGCGCGCAAATTCCCGCGGCCGCGGACGACAGAAGGGCGAGGGGCCGCTCTCGAAGGGAAATGTCACTTCAGGTGACGCGGGGGGGAGGGGGAGAAGGGGGAGGCGGGGGGCGTCCTGCCCCTTTAAAACCCAGTTGCTACCCAAACACAAGTAAACAGTGGGGCCGGCGCCGCGGGGCGGGCCGGGGGCGGTCCCGTCCCGTCGGGGCGGAGCGGCGCGGCCCCGATCGCGGGGCTGTGCGCGCCGTGGGGTGGGCCGGCGGCGGCGGGCGGGCGGGCGGGGACATCGCTCCACGCCACTCACCGCTGAAATGTGATGGACCGGGCAGGGGGCGGCTCAGACTCTCGCCGAGCTTCGCCGGGGTCGAAGGCGGGAGGCTGCGGGCGACTGGCGGCGGTGTGTGCCGGGGCCCCGGGACCGCCGCAGCCTGAGCTCCCAGCCGCCGCCCAGCCCAGCCTTGCCCAACATGCCGGCCGCCGGCGGGCCCCGGCCCCGCTGAGCGTCCCCGCTGTGGATCTAATGTCTCCGTGACGGTGCCGCGGACGCCGCCTCGGCTCTGCCCCGGGAGGAGCAGCCGGCTGCGGTAGGTAAGTGGCAGCCCCGGACCGCCCTGACCGCTGCCGTCGGCGGGAGAGGGGCGGCGGGGGCCGCGGCCGGGCCCTTTCGGCGGGGAGAGCGGGATGCCGGGTTTACTTTCAGTTTGCGGCTCCGCGGCTGCCAGGGAGAGCGGTCGATATCCTTTCACGCGAAATTCTTCGCGAGGAGGAGCCGGTCCGTGCGTGCAAAGGGGGCTGACCGACGACGGGTCGCGCTGGAGAGGTCCTCGGTCTGTGGAAATACGCTTGGCTGCGCGGGCAGCGGCGGCCGTGGCTTCGGGTTTGAGGCTGGAGGGGAGCGGAGGTGCCCCGGGGCTCACCCGGTCCCCGGGAACGACGGCAGCGCCCTCGGGGTACGGCCCCGGCCCCGCCGCCGGGGAAAGGGGAGCGCCGGCCGGCCGGCAGCGAGCAGGTAGAGAGCGGTGTACTGCCGAGGCACCGGGCTTAATTTAATTAAGCGCTCTGAATGGGAAGGGAAAAGGAAGTGCCAAGGTTTAAGTAACATCCGTTTTTGGTTGACTTTTCCCCCCCGCGCTTCTTGATAAGTAGCCTTAAAATCGTGCACGGAGGTATTTCTGGTCTTTTTTGGTAGGTTTTAATAAAGCTACCTCCGAGTACAAATACTAACAGATGTACTGTGCTTCAGGCAACAGTGTAGTTTTAAAAGTTGCTGCGTTAAAACACAGATTTCGTATTCGGAATAGTTTTTCGGACTTGGTTCTTCGACGCGAAAACGAGCGCCGTGCAGTGATGTCGCCACACGGAGCCACCGAATGAGGCGATAAAAAGCAAAGCTCTGCCCTACAGAAATGCGGTACCTACCTCGGCCGTAGCTCGAAGCCGGTGGCTCCGAAACCCGGGAGTAGCCAGTCGGGATGGAGGCAGGAACCGCGGTAGCAGCCAGCGAAAAGCGATTTTATTGCCTCTGTTGTCGGTTCCTGGCGGAAAGCGAATAGGAACTCACACTACGACATCTTTAAAAATAAGTCGCTAAATATAAACATCCCCTCTCCGGAAAAAAAAAAAAAAAAAAAAGAAAAGAAGGTCGTCGACGTATAGAACAGGTCGTATCGATAACACTGTCCCTGATCTCGATACAAACACAAACGAGAAAAACCGGGCAGCAACGGAGGGAACCTCGGAGAGCCACGATTCAAGGAAAACGAAAACAGGGGTGGGTAGTGCTGCCATTCACACCTAACCTGGTTGCCGTTTTTTTTTTGTTTTTTTTTTTCTGGAGGTCCACTTCAGTGCGATGTCACAAACGGAGAGGAAAGGTATTTCGGGGAAAATACCGAAGAGTCGCTTTCCTCCCGGAGGCCGCCCGGTGCCCGCGGAGCGGCCCGAGCCGTGTGGCAGCGCGGGGAGCGGGGCTGCGGGGCTGCGGCGGCCCGGAGGGGCAGCGACACCGCTCCCGAGGTGCGGGCTCCGCGCTCCGAGAGCCTCCTTCATTTTTGTTATCATTGTCTCGAGCTTTTTGGGTTAGGATTTTAATTTTTTTTTTGGGGGGGGGGGGGGGGAGACGTCTTGTTTATTTTGGAAACTGCGTGTTACAAGTTCCTCCACTCAAATCCCAGGGGGTGCTGGGGCACCCTCGGCCCTACCTCTTGTTTACAGGCCCGGAGAGACCCCGGCGCTTGATTTCGCCCCTTTTCTGGGTCCTGGCAGCCGCCTGCCCACTGGAAGTGAACCTCACCCAAAACAAAAAAAAGGAGAAGGCAGAGGCTTCTCCCTCGCCTCGATGCCCCCCCCTGCCCCGCGCAGGAGGGGGAGCGTCTCCCCGGGGACGCCGAAGCGTCCCCCCGGGCGGCGGGAGAAGCGGGCCCGGCGGTTTCGGTTGAATGGGCTGAGTGAAACCCTCTGACAGTCACACAACACTCATTAGCTCCCAGCCCCTCCGCTCCGGCAGAGCTCCCGGCCGGGGGACGGCGGAGGGGGTGCGGGGGGCTCGGCCGGACGGCTCCCTCCCGACGGGGCTGCGCCCCCCCCCCCCCCCCCCCCCTTCCCGGCGCTGTGGGATGGAGGGAGCCCGTTGAGGGGCAGCGGCGTGCGGGGCAGCCCTCGGCGGGCCGAGGAGGCCTTCGGGCCGGTCGCTTTCCTCGCCGCCGATGGGATCGCCCGGGCTTGCTGCGTGGGGCGGCCCCGGCCATCTGGAAGGGATCTCAGCGCAAAGTGGATTTATTTAGGACCTAGGGCGCGGGGGGCTGGGTAGGTGTGCGTGCGGGGCAGGAGCTCCTTTTACTGTCCCTTTGGTTATCTTGATAAATGAGTTGTTGTTGAAGGAAGAAAAATAAGCACCCGAGCTAGGATAAACGCGGGGTTTATCCCCCCCTCCCTCCCCCGCCGCCCCCCGGGCCTGCCTCGGCTCTCCGTGAGCACCCTGCTCCTTCCCGGGGAGGCCCCAGCCGGGAGAGGTCGGGGTCGGGGCCTCCGCGCCCGCGGGGGCCGGGCGGATGGTGGGAGCGACGCCGGGGGCCAGGTCGACGCGGGGGGCAGGGGGGAGGCGGCCCCGGGGGTCTCCGCGGTGGGCGCTGCGGGGGAGATGGTGGAGGAGTGGCGGGGAGAGGAGCGGCCTCGGCCCCGGTTCCGTTCCGGGTGTCTTTTTCCACCATTCGTTTAATTTGAATCCGCGGCGCCTTCGGTTGGCTCGGCGCTGCATTTTCTCCCTTTTTTTTTTTTTTTGTTTTGCTTTTAATTCGGGGTGGATGTTTCTAGGAGCGTTTTGGGTGGGATATTTTTTGTTTGTTTGTTTGTTGGGGTTTTTTTACGCTTTAGCTTCTCCGGTCGAAGCGATCGCGCCGGTGTGTCGGTGGCGGCCGTGGGCCCCGGCGGAGAACGGGACCCGGGGCTGCGGCGGGGCGCTGGGGCCGCGATAAGGCAGCGCCCCGGAGCCCTGCTTGGCCCACCCCAGTTCCGCCGCTGCGCTCTCCTGGGCTGAAGGGAACCACGCCGTTCTCAGTAAAATTCTCTTTCCCTTCTCACCCTCTTTCTCCCTAGGATTTTTTCCGGTCTCAAAAGCCCACCAAAGGCACCAGCTGCACCGCCGGCCTGCCCCCGCCCCGGGAAGATGGGAAGCAAGGCTCTGCCAGCCCCGATCCCGCTGCACCCGTCCCTGCAACTCACCAACTACTCCTTCCTCCAGGCTGTGAACACCTTCCCCGCAGCTGTGGACCAGTTGCAAGGTCTGTATGGACTCAGCGCCGTGCAAACCATGCACATGAACCACTGGACATTGGGCTACCCCAATGTGCATGAAATCACCCGCTCCACCATCACGGAGATGGCGGCCGCCCAGGGCTTGGTGGACTCCCGCTTCCCTTTCCCCGCGCTCCCCTTTGCCACGCATCTTTTCCACCCCAAGCAAGGGGCCATCGCCCACGTCCTCCCAGCCTTGCACAAGGACAGGCCCCGCTTTGACTTTGCCAACCTGGCCATGGCCGCCACGCAGGAGGACCCCCCCAAGGTGGGGGAGCTCGCCAAACTGAGCCCCGGACTGGCTTCACCCCTGTCGGGCATCAGCAAGCTGTCCCCGGACAGGAAGCCCTCCCGCGGCCGCCTGCCCTCCAAGACGAAAAAGGAGTTCATCTGCAAGTTCTGCGGCAGGCACTTCACCAAGTCCTACAACCTCCTCATCCACGAGCGGACCCACACGGACGAACGGCCCTACACCTGCGACATCTGCCACAAGGCTTTCCGGAGGCAGGACCACCTGCGGGACCACCGGTGAGGGACCACCGCGACCGGGGACAGGCCGTGGGGAGCCGGGGTTGGGGGAACCGCTCGGGGAGGGGCGGGGAGCGTGAAGCTGAGGCGCTGCGGGAGCTCCGAGCTGAACCAGGAAGGCTCAGAGGAACTCCCGCTCCGACTGCGCTGCCGCGGATCCCCAAAACCCGTGCTCTGCGTGGGACGGACTCCCGCTTTGCAGAGCTGGGGTCAAGCCCCCGGGGCTGTTGCGCTTCCGAAGCGCGGTCCGGGGGTGGCGCGGGGAGGAGGACGGGGCGCAGGTGGGCCCTCCACGTCTCCCCGCCATCGCCCGCCTCCACCTCCGCACCCGGCGGCCGGTGGCGAGCGGCTCCCGCGGCCAGCAGGCGGAGGATCCACTCTGCTGTCGGGGGAGAGCAGGCTCAGGTCCCACCGGCGCAGCAGATGATGTCCCGATCTGTCACCAGAGAGGGCAATCGCGCTCGTATCGAATTATTGCAAATGTTTTGAACCGATAGAGAAGCATAAACAAAATTATACCGGGGAGCGGGGGGGGCAGGCGTTCGCGGAGAGCTGGGTTTGGGGGAGCGGGGCCCGGGGACGGGTGGTCACCGCGCTCCCGGCAGCGCCGCTTACCCCTCGGGTTGCCTTCCAGGTACATCCATTCCAAAGAGAAACCCTTCAAGTGCCAGGAGTGCGGGAAGGGCTTCTGCCAGTCCAGGACCCTGGCGGTCCACAAAACCCTACACATGCAGGTGAGCCCGGCGCTCCCCGGCCTCCTCTGCGCGTTGTGCCGCGGCTCGGCCCGTCCCTCCGCGGGGAAGGGGCGGTGGCTGCCGGCGGGACGGGGCTCCGGTTTGGACGGGAGCGAGTCGACTCCGGTGCTTGACGGCCCTGTCCTTCCCCGGGGGAGGGGAGTGGCCGGCGGTTACCTCCGCGGCCGCGGGAAGACGGGTTTAACGCCGTCGGGGACGCGATCGGCGGCGGGTAGCGAGCCCCGGGTTTGGTTTTGTTCACGCCGCCGCTTCGAGGCGTTTTTCGTTGAGGGCTCCAGCCCTGCCTCGGCGGCGGCGGCAGCCAGAGGACAGCGGGGCAGCCCGCACGCGCGGAGCGATGCGGAACGGTGCCGAGCGTCCTGCCCGCTCGCCGGGACAGCCGCGGCCGCTGGCGGGCAGCGGGAGTCCCAGAGGGGAAGGATGGCGCGGCGGTCGCTTTCCGAAATGTTCACGGATCGAGAACTATAAAATAACGCTTTTTGGGGCAGGACAGGGCGAGGTAGGAGGTCTCCCGTCCGCCCGGGAGTGCTTTCGCTCGTGTCCAACCCCGATATTTCAAGTTGTGCGTTGTGATAAGAGAAAAAAATGCAGTAATACGTGAAACCAGGTAGTTTGTGAAGGATTAATCCTTTGCTTGCTTCAAATCTGAACAGGAATCTCCACACAAATGCCCCACATGTGGAAGAACCTTTAATCAAAGAAGTAATCTGAAAACTCACCTTCTTACCCATACAGACATCAAGCCCTACAACTGTGAGCAGTGCGGCAAAGTGTTCAGGCGAAACTGTGATCTACGGCGGCACAGTCTAACTCACACCCCGCGGCAGGACTTCTAGAGCAGCCAGGGATCCGCGCCCGCTCCGGCAGCTCCAACTTGCCCAATTTACTCAAGGACTGTGTTGTAGGAACTCACAGACACGCACACATGCACATGGAGACACATATGCAGACTCGGGGCCAAGCTTTCCTACCACACGTCTGCGAAACTCCTTTAGAGAGTGCGGACTGCAGGATCGGGCCCCTCTCCAACCTACACCCAGGCGTAAAGCTCATCTTTGTAGATACTCGCGGCTCATTTTAGAGCTCTGTACAGAATGTGGTTTTCTTCGTTTGTTTGTTTTGTATCGTCGTGTCAGATGCACATCGATAACAAATCGGGGAGGCAAAGTATCTCTTAAAAGTGTATTTCAAAATAAATCCTTTTTTTTTCCCAAATACCTCCTGCCTTGTTGTATTATTCTCTGAACATTTGGCCTTTTTTTTTTTTTTTTCCCCTGATGTGTCAATGCAATAGTAAAGCATATTGAATATATTTCCTAGGTAATTGTATTGTCACAACAATTTTGGTGATCGCTTTTGTCTGGCCTGTTTCACTGTCGCTGTTGTGTTATCTATTGTTAAGTAAAATGAAAGTGCCGTATTTGAGAGTTTATAGCTCTATTACTTAATAGTACGAATGTCTAAATATTAACTTCTGTACGTTTTTGATTTTCCCGAACGATTTTTTTTTTTTTTAAAGAAGAGAAAGAAAGAAATACTTGCAAATAAACAGATCTTAGGAAATAATGCATAGAGCCGTTCTTACGCTAAAGCGGCTTATTAGTAACTTATTTGCAATCAGCCCACATATTGTAAAAGTCATCCCTCTCGCGGAGATTGCGGCAGGCAGCCTCCTGCCAGTAGACTTTGGACACGGGCAATTCACCCGCGTAGACAGGGACTTTATCCCGCAGAAGACGATTCTTTCCCGACAGCTCTGGAGGCAAACAGCGAGACGCAAATACCGCCCGTTCCCCCGCCCCGGGGCTCATCCGCAGGACCCTGAGGGCCCCTCTCAGAGCGGTGGCCCCGGCGGTGGGGAGCCCCCCACCCCCCAGTCTCCGCCCGCTTCCATCCGCGCTGCCAAGCACAGGTTGTGCCCGGGGGAGCGGAAGGAAGGGCGTCAAAGAGGGGCTGTTCCTCCTCTCCCGTGTGACCCTCCCTGCACCGTGTCCCTCCCCACACCCCGTTCTCCCTCCTTCCCTGTAAGCCCCCAGCCGCCCCCCGCCGGGGTGGCACTTGGCGGCCCAGCATGCCCACCCCATGAGCTGCACGCTCAGCACCTGCACACAGTGTGCAGGTAGCCCGTTGGTGACACCGATCTCCAGGCTCCCCTTCCCTGTCACCCTTGTGAGCCCCTCACTAGGGCTTCTGGTCCCCTCTGGGAAGGCCTGGTGTCTGCACTAAGGCCTTTTTCCCTGATGTGTTGCAGGGTGGCTTGGATGTGCAGCCCCTCCTCTGCGACCTCACTGATCGTGTCACTCCCGGCACCTTCCCTGCAGTGTCCTGGGTAGTTTGGGGGCCCCAAAGTTGTTCTTTCCGAGGCTGGGGACACACATCCTGCCCTACTCCACTCCCAAACTAAGGATCAGGTTAGAACGGCAGGCAGAGATCTAGCCCCGCTGGCTCAGGGAGCCCGGCTGGGGAGAGAGCGGGGAGCAATCCCCTTGCAGGGGGGAGCAGCTCAACAGGGAAGGCTCTGCTGCACCCCTGGGACTGCCTTTACACACACACCCCCACACACCCGTGCTGGCAGCCCCTGTCCTCCCTCTCCAAACTGCTCCTCTCTCCACATTGCTCCTCTCCAAACTTCTTGCCATGAGCATCTCTCGCTCCCTCTCTGTGAGCATCCTCCTAATATCTGATTTCTTCCTATGTGGCTGATTTGTCTATTCCCAGTGCATTCCCATTCTCCCAGTAGGATATTTCTCCAAAATTTCTCTATCCTTATTGTTCTCCAAGTTCCTGTCCCCAGGCCTTTTCGCGTCCCCAAGTACGTGCAGTGAAGCTGGGATAACTCTGTTCAAGTAAACACCCCTGTCAGGATACATATGGGCTTAGTCGGCTCCTCCTAGGCCAAGTTCTATGTGCAGTTTGTTTGGAAAGAACTTAATCAGATGAACGATATCAAAGGACTAAATTAAAATGATTGCATATAGCTAAAGTTTATTTAATTGTTTGGAACTGCTTGTTTAATTATCTTCCCCCTGAGCAGACACAGACTGTAAATTCATCTTCTGAGGATTTAAAAAGTTTAGCGGCCAGAATAAAGCCCAAATTGTTGAAGAGGGCCAGTAATAAGCATCTCTAACGGTTCCTGGATTGATTTTTAAATTTAAACCAGTAGCTATCCTCTTAAAATGTCAAAGGATGATTTAGTATTTCTCTTTACTGTCAATACACTTGCCTATGGCACTGACACGCTCCATTCACTTTTTTAAAGATCAGCTCTCCCTGGGACATTTCAGAGACAGCTGTAAAGAACATGTTAAAATACACATACGGTTCATTGGTTTTAGACCTGTTGGGAACAGAAACAAGTTCTGTAAAGTTATCTTTTGGGCAGGGCTAGGGTTTTTATAGCCGTAAAGTGCCATCCTGACTTTCACAATGCAAACACTAAATACACTACTATCCCTGCGGCTGCTGTTTGTGTCTGTGTGAAGTATCTTCCTTCTCTCTGGAGCTCAGTCCCAGACCACAGCACGCAGCTCCGTGCCTCTGCAGTTTTCTGGAGTCTTCCAAATTGCCTGTCACCCACTTCCCTGTGTTTCTCTCTCTCCCACTGCCCCTTGTTTTTCAGGGCTGCCTCTTTTCTCCTGCTCTGGAACTGTTTGTTCTGCACCTTTTGTTGTGTTAGAGGCAGCAGCTGTGCTATGTATCAAGGAGAAAAAACAGCAGATAAAAAGATATAATGTGCTTGTAATTCCATTTTTTTGGGGAAAATCAGATTAAAAAAATATAGTCCTTATGTTACATCTGAAAACTGAGCTCTTTGTACATTAGCTGCTGAAATGGATGCTGTCTGCAGTCCATGGCAGAGCAGCTCAGTCCAGCTATGTGTGTATAACACTTTTCTATGAGGTCATCTATTGCACAGCATGCAATTCCAGACCATGCTATTCCAGACCAGCATTAGCGCAGCTTTGCTGGCAAAGCCCAACTCTGTACCAGTACCACCTCAAGAACAGGCACAGCCTGGATGTAAATGGGAGACAGCCCAGTGGCACCCCAGGAAAGCAGTATGGCTGTGTCTGGCTGGGGTTAAGGACTGGTGCAGAGGATCCCATTATTTGAGTCATCTGAGTAAAACATGAGAGGTCATTATTTACTGAACTTCTCCCCTCACTGCTGCTTTCATTTCCCCCCTTCTTTTCTTCTCACTGCTTTGTTTTTGCATGTTTGCTTCAAGAGCTGCTCCTCTCACCCCGGCCTCATCCTGTACTACACCCTGCTTTCTGCCCAGTTTCCCCTCCATCTCCTTCCCTGCTTTTTTTTCCTCCTGTTTCTTATTTGCCTTCCCTCGTCTCACCCTATGTTTCAACCTCTCTTTTCCTAAGCAAATTCCCTCACTCAGACTTTTCAGTCCCCTATTTTTGAAACATCCCAGGATCCACTTGTTGCCTTGATGTGTCCTGCAGCCACCAGCCTGTACGAGCTCCCCTCTCCTCATTTAACCTAGACCTTGCTTTCCCTGCTTGATGCTTCTGAGGTGCTACCACTCCTTCCTTGCCCTTTCCATTAGTCGGTGCCATGTCCACATGGCACTCAGGAAATGTCGGTGCGGGTGTCCTAGATGTACTCAGGGTGTTCAAGAACCCCAGCACAGATCTGGCAGCGTGGTGCCAGGAGGACCAGGATCTGTGGCGCAGGCGGGTGGGAGAGCTGTTGGAAGCAGCGCTGTGGCCTCCAGAGTCCCTGGCCCTTGTGGAGGTCAAGAGGAACCACTGGTTTGAGGTGGATGAAAAAAGCAACGTACTGGCCCTAAAATGTCAAGACTGAATTTGCAGTTGGGCAGCAAAACTGCACTGGTGGCTCAGAGCCTCTAATCGTTCCATGCTCCTGATATTGTAACTGCAGATAGTCCTTTATGTGTGGAAGAGTGGCTTTGTTTATCAAGCGACATTATGCAGGGATTTAGGTATATGTTGCTTTTGTACTAACATTGTACTATGTTTCCAGCAGAGTTTCACTCCTCATAGCATCTCTTTTCCTCCCTAATTAGACAAGCTTTCATTAGTTCTATTTCCTAATTACAGTGGTGTAATTATGGCAAAATAGGGTAGCTACTAGCCAAAATATTATTTTTGTTGATGTTATTAAACAGATGAATACTTAGATTTTAAAATGTTTATTTACATTCGAAATAAAGTTGTCATATCTGTATAAAACATTCTTTATAATATCTATTTTTGAAAATCCAGTTCCAAATGTTTGTGAAATTTTTTCTCGAAGCTTCTAGTCTACCAGAGATGCAAAAATATTTACACTGAGAACACTAAATGTCTTTTCTAAATCTGCAGAATTAAGGCAAATCAAAATGTAGGCTGCTCTCCCTCCTTTGAGCTGCCCTTGTGAGCCTGTGCACCCTTTCCCAGGTGTAACTTTTAAATACTGCGGAGGAATTTATGCTAAGAGGAGCAGGACCCCCAAAGCGTTTACTCCCCAGTGCAGAGGCCTCACACTTTCATCCCCACGTGTCCAAGCCGGAGCTGTGTGTGGCCACTTTCATGGAGGCTTCTTTCCTCCCTCAGCACTGGGGCAAAACTTTGCAGTGCCAGTTGAATCCTTAAAAAACTTATCTGAAAACTTACTGTTATGGCAAACACCTTGCTCAACCTGAAGCGAGTGATCTGTGCAGCAGAGTCCTGCCACCACGGCTGTACCAGGGGGAGCACAAACAGGTTGTGTCCCCAGCTGACGTGCAGACGGGTGGCACGGCGCCCGCGTGCTGGGAGATAACAGTGGGCCCGGGGGTGGACACATGTCTCCTCTCACGTTTGGCTGTGCTGGTTGAGGGTGGCATCTCTGCCAGCTGCAGGTTACTGCTGGCCCCAGCAGCCAGGTCTGGAGGGTGTCATGGGACTGGTTTGGATTTTGGAAGCTGGGGGAACACTCCTGCAAGCCATCCCGTGAGTGACTTCATTGAGGCTGCAGCAGAAGGGGGTCGAGGAGGGTGCTGGGCAGACTCTGGGCTGCTCAGGAGTGACCAAATGAATCTCCAGGCCTTTGGGGTCCATCTGCCATCACCCTCCTCCTGACAGGAAAAGGGGAGCAGCAGGACTTTTTCTTCCCTGAAATTCTCGTAGGATCCAGAGAGTGGCTCCATCGCCTCACAGGGTTGAGGGCCGTGGCTGGGAGAAGATTATAAACCCCCGCTCTTTCAGCTTTTCCCTCTGTGCAGAGGTCCCTCAGACTTCTGGCTTTGCAAGGAGCAAACTTCACCTTCCCTGCACAGATGGGCAGGAAACCTGCCGGTGCGGTGCCTCGCCGTAGGCAGCGCTGCGAGACTCCCACTCCGCCGGCAGCGCCTTGACCCGCGGCACCCTCGCTGCGGCTCCTGAGGGCTCTCCTACGCACCGAGGCATTTTGGAGACCCGTTGGTGCATCCAGGGGAAGGAGATTGATTGATTGCTTGATTGCTTTTCTTTTTTTCAAGCGTAAGAGGAAGTCAAACCTTTTTTCTTTTTTTTTTTCTTTTTCTTGGAAATTATTTACGAGGCATTGTCTCTGATATTGCCAGCTGACATCCTTTGGCGTCACTACCACTCAGTGCACTGAAGATGCCTCAAGGTGTGTCAGTTGTGCTTCACGTCAGCCTGCCTTGATGTATCTCTTTGGCTAGGATTGAAAGGTACAGTTTCTAAATCTCCTGGTGACCCATTTTGCATGGATCACTGGTGCGCTAGAATGTAGCTGCTCCTTCCCATCGTGTTAACGCAAGTTTGGCTGCGTTCAAAGCAGCCTGCGCTCCACGCGCCACGCTGAGCACACGGGGAGAGCTTGCACTTGAGCTTCTGCGTGAAATAGGCACGGCTACTACAGGCTCAATAACTTCGGCACAAGTTGAGTGCTTTAGGTGCTTTTGTTGCTCTATCACGGTCTTTTTCTTTAAGCCTTGTAAATCCTTTGGATTGATAAACACAGCCACGCAGCTGGATTATGTTAATCTGGGGCTTGCAGTTAGCAAGCACAGAGAATGCTCCCAGGTTGCAGAGGCACCCTCTCCTCATGGGTCCCAGGGCCCCCCCCCGGGCTAAACTGGGCAACGATACTCAGCATTCAGTGAGTCAGCAGAAAAAGAACCAAAGCTCCTGCAAGGGAGCAGCTCAGCACCACCTATGGTCACAAGCTGTCTGCTGGAGTGCCGTTGAACTGGTTCTGGGGATGGCCCTAATTAATAGTTAATTAATACTTCTAGCACAACCCTATGGCTCCCTGTGCTTTGCTGGCTGCGTGCTGCCCCGTCTGCCCGGGCGCTGGGCTGGCGAGGAGGGCGGTGGGAAGGCAAACCCTCAGGGGCCCTTCTAGAAAGCCCCAAGGCTCAGCTTCGATGACAGATGGGATTGCTGGGCACCAACAGCTCCAGGCATGCTCAGGGCAATGCAAATGCAGCACATTTACCCGCAGGGCACTCCGGCCTTCAGAGGCCTTTCATGCCCACCTGGCTAGGGTACAATGTAAACCCGGCCCTAATTTAGTCCACGGGCTGGTTCTGCTGGGATGAATCATTTAACCACACAAGCACCCCATGACTCTGACTCTCATTTCCGTGTTGTAGCCTCCTTTTCCCACTCTACGGTGGAAATGACAGCCTGATCCTGTCCTGGAGATGGAAACCCTAGGAAAACAAGGAAGCCTTGGAGAGGATTTCAGTTATATAGATGACAGAATGAATGTGAGTGAATGGGTCAGATCCCCCCATCTTCTTGTGTCATGTTCCCATTACACTCTAATTTAATTTAACAGGAAAGCAGGTCTTGAAATTAATGCTGCATTAAGAGGTATGTGGCAGCTCATACACAACTGTATCTTTGTTATGATTCATATTTTCAAACTCCCGTAGAAAAAAATTAAGAACTACCTGACAGTTTTCCAGTAGTTCATCTGTGGACAACTCACATGTTTCTGAGTCTCATTTGCCTAATTAAAACTAAACCCAAACTCTAGACACACAAAGCGTTTAATGAAAAATTAGACCGCCATGCAGCCACATGATGCTTTCCTTTCCTGGGGGCACAAGAGACTCAGTTCCCTAAAATCACCCAATAAGTCCAAATGAGCTGGAATTACGGCACAGGACTGAGGGCTGTAGGTGTAGCTTGCTGCCTTCACCTGAGTCTAGCCCTACAGCATTTGTTTTCTTCAACAGAATTTTTCAACTGGGAAGTGAAGATATGGGCAGATGAACAAGTTTCTGCAGGGAAAACAGGGGGTGTGAAAGTTCAGCATCTCATCTACTGCCAAGAAATTGTTCTTATGTATTCTTTAACGCCCTCATAAACACAAATTCACTTCCCCTCTCCCACAAGGGATGAAATACCTGGCTTTTGCTACAAGGAACCATCGGGTAAGAGAATGTACTTGGACACTTGCCACCAAAGACCAGTCAAACTGCAGGTTGATGCTACCTCTTCCTGCCATTTGTTGGTTGTCTCCCTAAACTCTGGGACATAACAGGTTAATTTCACTTACAGATCCACAGCAAAGTCCTGATTCAGGTGAAGGAATGGCATGGGAGCTTCCCTGCTTGACGGCCTTTGCCCCACAGCCACTTGCAGGCAGCAACCTGGTTTGACTGAAATTCTTCAGGTTTCAGCAACAGGAAATTGCAGATGAAAGAACGCGCTGTAAAATGCACTTACACAGTTTCAGTCGCAAACTGTGAAAAGCAGCAGCTCCCCCGGCTCTCAGCTTTAACACTGCTATTGTACACTGGTGTTTCTAACAGCATCGAGATCAATGGAGGACCAGAGCCTTGTTGTTGCAGACAATCTCCCAATGGTGCTCAAGAAACCCCCATGCTACCATCACACAGTTTGCTGTTTAAGCATCTCAGCAACCATGCAAGCACACTACAGTGTCCTAACCACAATAAAGAAGGTTAGGAAGGCGATTTTATTTTAAAACCTAGTTTTGAGGAGTTTTGTCTGCCAAACAGCAGCTGAGGTGCCCTGAAACATTCCTCATGGCAATGACAGATGCTCTTTAGGGGCCATGAGAAGAAAAATTATGTTTTTGGCTGGTGTGTTATTCCTTCTCCTTGGGGAGTCCCAGGGATGGTTCTCATACAGGTGTGGGTTGGAGCACTGGCAAGGAGATCCCTTTTCCAAGACTGAGTGGGCTTTTTTGCCCCCAAGGACTTCACACCGCTCTGGTTTCCACACTGTGCTCACCAGTAATTTGGACAGTCTGTGGTAGTGCAGAGGCTGGTCAAGACAGCTGAGTGAACTCCCAGGACTCCCTGCAGCACTGGAGCCTGGAAATAGGCTCTCCCCAAAGCAGCCGGAGGCCATGGCCAGGAGAGGGGCGGGTGCATGGCTGGTAGGAGCAAGGCTGGCTTGTTTCTGCGCTGGGAGGAGGCAGGGACCCTTCCTGCTCCTCGGGGACAATAGGACCCATCCTGGGAGCGAATTGGTTTCAGTATGGGGCTCTCCATCTTGATCCATTTTGGATGGGCCAAGACATGCCGAGACATGCCCTTTCAATAGGCTGCATTTTATTAAAAGAAAAGTAGCTGTGGGCCAGATTGTAAAACTAGGTGGGCCTCATTTGTCTGTCCCTACTGTAAGCCAATGAAACCTTCAACATATCCAAACTCTCACCTTTTTACCCATTTGAATGAAAAAGCATCACTAATAAAAGAAAATGACTCACCTAATGCTAAACCTGAGCTCTGTAGATCAGCTTTGATCAAATTCACTGACATTTGGATAACTGCATTATTATAACTAAAACATCTTTTAAAGTCTTTTTTTTTTCCAGACGCTCATTCTTTAAACTTTGCTTTGATCACTGTGCATATCCTTTTCAGCAGAAATTTGTCCACAGAGAGTGAATTTTTTTCATTTGTTTTTCATATGGATTCTCTTTCCTTTGTTCATATTTTAAATCAGTGAAGCTACCCTTCGATCTAACCCTTATAATAAAAATGCAGCTACTGTGTGGCTTTTAACAACTCATTTAACCCATCTGTGTCTCAGTATTCTTGTTAGCAACCAAAGGAAACTAACACTTATTTAGGCAACGAGGCTGATCTTGAGGCTTAATTAGATTTTTTTTTTTTGTAGGATAAAGTAAACATTTTAGAAGGGCAGAGCAGGGAAGTGGTAGTCTCTGTTATGGTGATCTAACACCACCAATTTGTAATATGTTACAACAGTAGTATTACAAAATGCTGTGTAAAAGAATATTTCTTTCAGAAAGTCCTTTCGAATTAGTCCAAGTGCTCCAGTTTCCAAATAAGTCACAATCCGAGACCATTAAAATAAATGGAAGCAGGAATGTGTCAGAACAATTACAAATGAAAAGATTGAAATCACTGGAGCTGGAAGGGCAAACATTCGCCTGTGCATACATATGTGTCTGTGTATGAAGCTCAGCTTTAAATGCTGAGGAGGGTAAAGTTTGACTTTTCTTTTCCTATGGAAAAAAATTCACACATCCATGATGCAATAAAATTTAGTTTAGCATTAGAAAAATGCATTTATAACCATCTTTTCCCTTTCAACCAAGCAGGAAGACGATTTAAGTTTTAATTTGCTAATTATCGTTTATTGTAATTTGACCATCCAGCTGAGGAAGGTAGACGCCGATTGTTCATTCCCGAAGTGGGCGGCTGTCAGGCTCTAGAGTCAAGATAGTGCTTATTAGTGGTTTTTTACAGCATGGGCAGAGTTCTTGTTATAGCTTGTAACAGTGGTGGATTAACCGCAAATAATCTTCAAAACTTTGAAGTCTGAAGCTGTAGCACCTTTTACCGTATTCTAGAAAAAAAGTGAATGTGTTCAAATAACCTTTGCTGGTGCGATTCTTCCCCCGTCTCGTACCGAAGTGCAGTCTTTAAGGCTCGCAGGACTGCCTGCGCGGCCATTTTGCAAACACGTATGCATGTCATCTGACAGAACGAGCCCTGAAACTCTGTGTGGTTTCTGTCGCGAATAAAACCATTTGTGAGCGCACACATTTGCAAAGATCAGGCCCTGCGAAGGTTAGCGCCACATCAAGCTTCTTAGGGATGCCTTGTTATCCCAAAACACGTTGAGCTGAGGATCTCTATTAATATCAATCTGCTTTAAACAGGAGATAGTAATTTTTTAACCCAGACATTCTCTAATATTTTCATGATGTGGCTCATACCTTAATAGATAGCAGTTGTCATGCAGATCTAGCCATGCAGCCCACAGTTGCATAACATATTTGTGGTAATGAGAACCCTTGCCGACATGGAAAATTAATATTAAGAAAATTAATGTAAGGAAAATCTTTAATAGGTTTTTATCTGTGTCTAATGCAATTTAGCAGTTAGCAGAAGGAAGAAATTTAGTACCAGGTGAGTAGTCAGCTCTTCAGAAATCCTGCTTCGTTGACCACATTTTGAGACCTGCTCTTTTGACTTAGCACTTCAGGAGGAATATCTGCTTCGTAAACAACAGCATGAAACATCTCACTCAGAATCCCGCCTGGCAATCTCATCTGTCAGAACCTTGCCCACAAGAAGAAGTCGCTCGGCACAAACGCTTTTCATTTTGGTGCCCTTTCTGTTCAGGGAAATGTTTTGAAAGCTCAGAAACTTCAGCAGGGCAGGAGAGCAAATTCCTGCTCAAGCCCACCTACCAGGGACGGGATGCAAAGAAATGTTATCTTTTCATTAGCAGCACCTGCCAAGTCCTGTGGAAAACCAGCAGTAACAGTTATCCCTGTAAGAAAGGCTGCTCTACTCATTTATTGCATTTTCAAGAAGTGTAATCTCATAACAACAGGGTAGCATGCAGAAACTGTTCTGCACAACAAGGGAAGAAATCCTGGATGGAGACCGACCTTCTCTGCCTCCCACCCCAGATTCTCGTGCCTGCCACAGCACCAACATCCACCCCGTCAAAGAACACCGATGCTGGTATTGGCTTTTGTTCAAGGTGATCTGCAAAAGGCAAAGCAGTTTAGATGTCAGGGCCTTTTTATCTGTTGCCTGTATTTCTCTTGAATCACACATGAAGGAAATCTGGTGTATTATTCCCCTTTTTGCTTCCAGGAAAGTAGGTACTAACTCCCTTTATTTCCTGGGGATTGCAGATGTTAGAGATGATGGAAGCACAAGATATCTGACATGACATGACAGAAATCGAGGGAGTAAAGAATTCTTGGAAGAGAAGTCCCCCTTTTTTTCCCAATTTAGACAGCTTGAAATTGTTTTGGTTTGTTTAGCTCCTACCTAAATTATTTGAAAACAATACTTAGCAAGAGGGAGGGATTTCTTGGTAAACATTGTGTACTGTCTGTTATTTTTTCAAGGACTGGGCAGGCTCCTAACAGCCTTCTGAGTTCTCCCTGAGAGGCACCAATTGCGAGAGGAAGGGTTGTATTCGATTGATAAGAAACTTGTGTGTATGTGTGCAAATAAAAAGATCAGCAAATCCAGCTCCATTATCTCCCTTTCCTTTTGCATGCCAGATCACCTTTAGCATCAGGCTCAGTCCTGCAGCTGCTGCTTTCAAGCAGGTCTCATCAGCACCAGCCGTGGTTGCTGACCTGCTGTGGGGGCAGAATCAGGCCCCCTCTTTCCAGATCCCTTCCCTTCACCCTTTCATTCCCACAGCCCAAAGGATGTGCAAAATGAAAGGCAATTGTTTTCTGCACTTGTTCAGAATAAAACTAAAACAGATGCTAGAAGTCCTCTGAAAGTGGAAGATAACAACTGTTTTCTAAAACACTGACTTTTTTTTTTTGTGAGAGAGAACCACTGCTGCTCATCCTTTCATTACCGAGAGTGTATGGAGGCACAAAGGACGAGGCTTCTTTTATCACAGAACTGACTATCTTCCTGGAAATCCCAATGGACACATCTAGGAATGTTGCTAAGATGAAGGATCTTTCAGGATTTGGATAGCTAGTTTTACCCACATCAGAAATAATTTATTCCCCTTAACTAATTCAGAGAATCTTTAAGCCAGATTGACTAGCAATGTGAATGTACATCATCATCTCAAATATTGGCAGAAGTTTGATCACACTGTTCAGAAACAATATATTTATAAAACATGCTTATAAAACATAAACATTGGTGTCCATACTGTGCTGTGCATGCCCGTCTCATTTATTTTAATCCCCAAATATTTCAGATAACTTTATTCTGCAGTATGTGGATGATTAAGTCATAATTAGTTCATGTATGAAAAGAAACAATGTAATGCAAAATGCTGTAATTTTTTTTTTCCCCGGAAGACTGATACAATTAAAATCAACTTTTGTTAGTCGTCTATGCTTTTTTTATACACAGTAAATAACACATATATATTTGGACACATATACATTACCCCCCCCCAATATATATGATGTTTTGTGACTAAAACAGCCACATTTTTTATCGACAACAACAAAACATGGACTCAATCCAATCACTGTGTAGTTTTCTGTCACATAAATACAGTAAAGAAATACTAAAATAATTTATAATTATACTCACCATACTACAGCAGAAAGTTTTCTTTCTAGATTTCTGTCTAGATTTTTAACTCTATACTCATCTCCACTAGAAACCACTATTCTGTCTTGCTTTACCATGTTGCCTTCTCCTCAGAAAATTACTGCTTATACTCTCATAAAGCATTTGGCAGACCCATAAAGATAAAAATGTGCACAAAGAATAGATCACAAAAATTTTTATCAAACAATACATATCAAAGAGATGAGACTCCACTTCCCTTTTGCTACCTCCACTCATATATTTTAACATGAATCAAATCATTACTGCATCATTGCTAGTAGGCACAAATGGCTCATATTAATTCATTTCCTATGTTTCAAAATTATTTTTTATTAAAACCTTAACCATCATTATATCAAAATGATATGCTAATAAACATTTAAAAAAGATGATAAAGTGGAACATTTGAACTTCTAATTCTTCTTAGGTGGATCCAAAAGCAAAAACACATCAAAAGAGAGGAAAATCTAAAACTTCTATTAATCTTAACCTGAAGTTCAAGCAACGAGAATATGAAGAGATTTTCTAATACCTAATATTCCCTGAAAATGTTTGTAATCCACATGTGACTATAAAACAACTTCTTGCTTGACTTCGTTGACCCAGAATTGTCAGTGGAATAAAAATTTCAGTAATTCCTAAAGGTAGCAAAGTGCGATTCGCTCTGATTTCGGCTTAAATAATCTATTTATCTATATCTGCCTTTTCTGTCTTTCTGAAAGCAGAGAGGATTTGCTCGTTCATGGTCTTTAAAAACACTGTCTTATTTTCATTAAGCTAAGCCCACTGCTGATGTAATTCTTGCATTACAAAGGTCTTAATTTAAACCATGACATAAATGCTTTTCATCAGTTGATTTTTTGTTCTTTGTGCCAAATTTCTTGCATTTTTAAAATAAAGAATATGGTGTATAATAACTGCGGCGGGACAGCCTGCTTTATTCTTCAATATGAAAGACAAATGGGGTGTGACATGCATACGTTTCAACATGCAGCACTTACTTCTTCAGGACCTTTACTTTTTCCACTGTTTTCTCAGTAGACTATTTCACTTCCTTTGAATCAGGCCTAACGATAACACTGGATTTGAAGCACGGTTCTCGGCGCTGAGCACACTGACGGGACCAAGAGGTGAAAAGTGCTTCTAATCTCTCTCCTCTCCTCTCTCTCTCTCTCTCTCTCTCTCTCTCTCCCCCCCTTCCTCTCCCTCTCCTGCTCCCTGCCTCCCTCTCCTTCCTTCCCCCCCTCCACTCGAGGATTTGGGGTCTGCAGATGATAATTTACAGAACATTTTGAAAGAAGGGTGTGGATGCATTCCTAACACCCCAAATCCTGGTTTGCATTACACATTAGGGATTTCAAAGCACACCAAGATTTAATCATAATCAGAAAGTAGAGAAATCACTTCTACAACATTCTGCAGCATCGAGTCTTTTTTTTTTTTTTTTTTTTCCTTTGGTACCACTGTAACTAATATAGCAAAATTGTATCATCATCGTGTCATACTATCATTGCAATGATTGATGAGCTATGCTAGTGCATTTGGGAAAACTGCATAACTTGTTTAGTTTGGGTATTATTTCAAGTTTAGGAGCTCGGTAAATTTTCAGATGGACTCAAAAGACACCAGCTGTTTCTCTACTTAAATGTGAAAGTATAGAATAATTTTTTCTTAATTAACGTTACTGTTAATGAATCAAGATTGCAATGAGAAGGATGAAAATATTTTGTTTAAGCAAAAGTTTTAATGCGATCTACGCTAACAACAAACTTCAATGTTAGTTCATTGATCTTTGTGAGACAATATTTTCAGATATAGAACAGATGTAGAAAATCTCAAATGAATTTGTAGAAAGAATGAAATCTTCTCACGAACTCTGCATCTACTGCATTTTAGAAAATGTTGACCTCAAACCTCCATACTTGCCCCGGCTTTATGCTTTGCCCTTAAACAAATGCTCCTAAAAGTTGCTGAAGACAGGGTACAGCAAATGATTGACCTTTAATTTGTCTAATTTTTTGTATTATTCAAGACATATAATCAAATGGAAAAGGTATCTTTTTTTATTCGGATCAAGTGTCTGTAGCTAATTAATTTATCTTGATATAAGGTAATTTAAATAGATTATTTCCTGAATATTAGGCAACTCAATAAAACTTAAACTGGGAAAATAAATATTGTCATTATTAAATACTTAGGACTGCAGTATGTTGCCTATCAATTGCAGACTATATCCATAAGGCTGGATATTATTTGTCTTGTTATTTTATCTTTTCTCCTTTATTCACATTATTGTCTGGGCAAAACTCTTTAGTATGGACCTGAGCAGAAGAGGAGAGCTGGGCTATTCTTTAAGGGTGTGTTCATCTTTAAATTTTTTAAACTTATTTTGATAGATTTATATCAAGGCTGAAGTAATTCACTCTGGGACAAAACTTGGCATCAAAACTTTTAAATACAAGCACATTTTTCTTTTGATTTTTTTTAAAGAGAATTTTAAAATCAGTCGGCATGTTCTTAAAGGCAAAGGTTTAAGTCCTGATCCATTTGAAGTCAATGGGAGTTTTGTCATTGACTTTAGTGGAGCCAGGACTTCCTTCAAATGACAGAAAACAATTACATTTAGTGTTTTCAGATGAAAAATTTGTGCTTGTTTAAATTAAGATTTTGTCTTTTTTTTTGAGGAGGGGGGTGGACACATATTGTATAACCCATAGCGTGAACTCATCTCTGGATATCTTTCTGTTAAGTGACTATCTTTTTTTCATTAAGATAAGTAACAGTTCAACATATGTGGTTACTTAAGAAATTCCTCAGGATCTTTAGTGGAATCTGTTGGGATAAGATGTGAAATCAGCCGTTGTCATTCATGACAAAGATCCCACATAATTTTTCCAAGGAGCTCGGCATGCCAACGAGAGTGGATATGCACGAGGGCTTCTTTTTTTTGCCCACGCACTTTTCATCTGAGATTTGGATCCGAGATGGGACTTTTGCCTTTCCTGCCCTCAGCTGCTACCGGATATCCCTTTGCATTTAGTAACTTACACCTCTGACCAGACCTGGAGAAATGGGACCTTTATTAACTTGCTTTGCCTCACAGGTGGATGAAGCTATTGTTGGTGAAATCCTGCTCGCCTTAATCAAAGGACAAACCTTGACCCTCAGAGAAGTTGCTTGTGTGAGGTACCTGCAGGATGAGGCCCAGCCTCTCTCTGTCCCAGGTAATGCTTTTCAGAAGAGATTTAGTGTACCAGAAAGCTGTTCTCCCCTTTCACCTGACAGTACAACTCTGATTGCATTCAAATATTAGTGATACTACAGTTATCTGAGGTAGTTGACACAATTTCTGTATGAGGGACAAGTAGTTGAACCAAGCCTACCCCAAACTGTCTCAGACCCTCTGACACCTGGGTCTCCCTTCTTGGGGGGGTTTAACCCCACACGTGGGACCTTCAGGCCAAGCCAGGCAGCTGTAGAAAGGGCAGCTCTTTCCCCTGCTGGCAGGGTGGAACGGTGCCCAGCTCTGCCAGTGAGTACCAGTATTCCTGCAAGGGCTTCAGGATGTTAGAAGCTGAACCAGCTGAAACTTCCTAGTCCGGTCCGAGAGGTGAGCCAGCATTTAAGGCCTTTTTGGGTGTTTCCTTTGGATCTAAGACTGATGATAATTCTCTGGTGCAATCCTGTTTATCTACAAAGAATAGACAGAGATTGCTTTCCTGAACCTGAGGAGGGACCTACAGCCGCATGCAATGTCTTTGCCCAGAATCCCTGGCCAGCCCTTCCAGAGAGTTTTCTGCTGAAAGGGAGCTCTGCTTTCTGCTTTTCCCCCTGGCTCTGCAGTCAGCACTCATTGAGCTTCGCCCCAGCTGCCCCAGATTTTGTGGACATTTGTCTCCATTCCCTGTACACCTCACATCATCTGTACCGAGGAAGGTGGGGCTCCCATGTGCCCCAGCAACCCAGCGAGACCAGAGCTTCCACCTGTCTCCCACCTCCACAAAAATGTGGTGAACCTGAACAAACTGGGTCAGTGGCACCACATTGTGGCTGTGCCCTCCCATCCCAGGCACAGGAATGACAGATCTGCTAACATGTGTACACATGCTAACATATGTACCCTGGCGACCTGCCCTTCCCAAATGCTCGGCAGAAAGATGAGTGACAAGTATCACCTAAAACTGTCCAAATAAACAGCTCCTTCTGCTAGATACGTATGTACCATGGCCTTTCGAGCTTAAGTGTGTAGCGTACCATGCTCGTGATGAACAGACAGTATTGCTTATTGCTGACAATAAGCATCAAGGTGAGGGTGAACAGTAAGTCAGACTTGGGTAAAGTCAATGGTTGCTCTGTGAGCAAACACGGAAACCAAGCCAAGAGAGTGAAACTCTCAGCTTTTATTCTTTCCTCCGCATATAATATTCTCTGCAAATGACGTTCCTGTACGTCTTGGCCATTCTCTGTATGTAAATGTACTATTGCAGTGTGTAGCTGCCTCCACACATACACTTTCACCATTATATTCTTTTAATATTTTTTTTTTTGAGGGATAACTATGTTACACGTTACCATCATCAATAGCTTGCATTTTCATTATTATGATCCTTCCATCTTTATTTGAGGAATAATGAAGTTACATGTTAATACTATGGACAGTTTGCACTGTTAGCATTGTATTATACACCTATAAAATCTAATAATAATTTCATATTTATAACATATAGCTCTACACTCCTGATCCGATCACTTTCATTATCTGCTTTCAAAGAAAAAAAGTCCATTCTTTCTCATTTCTTAAATCTGGGCCACAACATAGATGGGAACATGGAAGTAATGAGACCAGAAGTAGGGTCACTCCTTTAGCCTAGTTATTTCTCTGAACTTTTAAGTCAATTTCCTTTTAAACCTCGATTTATAAAAAATTTGGTTTATTGTTCCTCCCTCATTTATAACTACAGGCTTTGTCCTTAGAGCTGTTATTTCTTTTCTGTTCCAGCACATGGTGACATCTCTTGCATCTTTCCAGCTTCTGCAGCTTTGGAGAGGCAGTGTCAGACAGATTCTCTCCCGACTTTCCTTTGGCACTGTTTGGACTACTGTGCTTTCTTGGTTGCTGCCCTACTCCTGCAAGATACCCTGAGCAAGAAATCTGGTTGAGCGGTACGTACTTCAAAAAGGATGTCATGAGACTAACAACACTGTCTTTCAACTCATAGTTTAATTATCATTAGATTAACTATTTTCTTGTGATATTGCAGTGATTGGGAGCCCTACTCTTGTGCTAGGTCTTCTCTTGTAAAAAAGAGAGTTACATCAGTGAAAGTCTTTGTGACAAAACTATTCAGTTCAGCTTTAAATCTCTCCCCTGTGCTCTTCTCTCTGTATTCCTGCAAGGTGTGATCAAAGTGCATGAGGCTATTTGTTCACCTGAACGCTCTTGGTACAACCCTGCCTGCATGTTGCAGCTGTGCCCTTTATGTCAGTGGTTGCACTGAACCCCACATAGACTTTTTAATTATGACATCCCAGGAGAAAACATTAGAAGCCTTCAAACACAGTGTTTTCTACAGGAATATAGGTGATTTTTCAAAGATAACTTTTACATAGAAGGTAGAGAATGTCAAGGCTTCAGCTAAAGTTTAACTGTAATATGGCATTGATATGGAGGTTACTTTATTAAATGATAATGAACTTCAGTCCTAAAGGATGTGTGTGGTCAGCAGTTACATGTATTCTGAGGGCTTTCTTAAATCTTCCTCTTCATGAACTCAAGCTTGCCGTAGAGAAAAACTATTTTTTCTCTCCTCGCAGTTATGCTAATTATAATATAAAATATATACTACGATATGTTTTTAACATAAAATAGACACAATTATATTTTCCAAAGACTTGCACTTACGGAAAAATACTTTTGACCATACAGAAACTGAGTGCCCACTACTTGTGATCCAAAGGATCTTACAGCATTTCAGTCGGAAAAAATCAGGTCTCACAACTCCTCATGAGGCAGTCTGGCCTTATGTTTGGGAAAGTTGAAGAAGAAGGGACTGGAGCAAGATAACTCTGTACATTAAGGAAGAGAAAAATGCTGGTCTGTAAATTAAAACTTTTCAGAGAAGTCAAATTCCACTCACTTTGGTGGAAGTGCAACTTCCTTTGTAACCAAAGGAAAGAGCATGATCAATCCTTCTACATTCAGTTCTCTGGGTTTGAAAATTCAAACACAAGAGAAAGTATCTCTCTGACTCTTCTATCGAGGGACCCGTTTTCCCGCACTGCTTTGAGTGGAGCTGTACCAGCGTAAGTGAGGATAGCACTTCACTTGACCCTGTGCTCGTGCTTATATTATTGCCCCTATTCACAGAGTGGAAACTTGCTGGATTTTTTCCATTAGGAGGAGAAATTGATGATAGGAGTCAGGAATGTCTTTGGTTTGTTTACAAAGCATGTGCTCAGAATCTTGTTTCTCTGAATGCAGTAGAAACAAACAACAGACACTTCTCTTACTCAGAGTTTCCAAGCTTGCTTCTGTAGCTCAGCCTGTTCCCCATAGGGCCGTGCCGCTCCAGTTCGGGCCCCTCGCAGGACTGCTGCTCTGGCTCCTGTTTCTTATGGACAGTGAGGCACAAACATGCACCGGCCCCCCACATCTAACCAACTGGCTTCCTCAGCTCCGCATGCCCCCCCAGGTTCTGGTCGAGCTCAGCCTATGGGCCTCTGGCACAATTTGGGTGGCATCTTCTGTTGTCTCCAGCCTCCTACTCCAGAAGGGACTAAATTGCCCTTTTCATTTAGCGCAAGGGACGGACATCTGCATTAGGTTTTCTGAGGTGTGTGACTGGATTAAAAAAATCCACTACCACAAAAATTCCACATAGATACAACGCACACATTCATGCATGCACATGCACATCCACAGATTCTGAGCCTTTGGAACAGCTGAGTAACTTGTAGTATAACAGAATTACAAAATCATTTCATAGTTGTCTAAATAATTTACAGTTCTCAGTTCCATTATTGTAGGCAAGGTTTCTCACTGGTTTTACAACAGCACACCTTATCTCAGATCTGTGGCATGAACTTTTGTCAAAGGAAAATAAATAAATGAGAGCAAAAAATCTTGACAGCTAAGTATCATTTCTGAATGCCTGCAACAAAACAGTGTTCTCACATTTCAAACAAGTGCTAATTTTACAGTATTGAGTCAGTCACTCTTTAGCTCTACTAATCACATTTTGATAGGAAAGTGCAATGTATAATGTCAGAAAGACATCTTTCCTCCCATGAAAAAAAAATCCCCAGTTATTTCGAACTAAAAAAGTGGAGACTACAGGCAGGCACAGTTACACTGTGCTGTATTTCTCAGCTCAGTCTTAAAGTTTTTTCCATCTTCAGTAATACTTGTAGCGAAGAACATTAGAATATATTTAATTGCAAGTTAAGCTAAAAGCAGTTTCTCATCAGAATCCAGTGCTCAAAAAGTAGAGAGCTAAGGGAAGCAAAATATTCTTGTAGACTTGTAGCTTTGTAATGTTCCCATGATTCTTCCCCGGACAAACATCTTGTAACCTGAAGTGCACAAAGGTTTGCTTTTCTGTGATCTCTACAGCTCCCCGATCTCTGTAGTATGTATATTTTAATATGGAAAACTCATCAGATTAATTTAATCTTAGCTACACATACGCTATTCTAAAACAATTTAAAAACTCTTAGTAGGGTGTGGCAAGTATCACATTTATCACATTCACATCAGATAAGAGAATATCTAATAGTTTATGAAATTGATTCTTTGAACCTGGTGCTGGGCCAATAAGAAAGGGCAGTTTTCAGTGATTCTTTTCAAATGTTTATTGGATACACACATTGCTTGTATTTGTCAATAGCATTGAAAGCTGTGACTAGATAGGACAAAATAAACATTTTTAAACATGAACAGACTGCATTAGTAGCAGTGGAATGCATCTAGTTAACTAAAGACATTGTCCTCAGGCGCTAAAGAGATCATAATTACAGTTGCAACTCCACCTTCTGGCTTATTTTGCTCTGAGGAGTCCAAGAGTTAGGATTCTTTATTTTGAATAAATGTGGATACTTCCTTCAGGGTCTGAAAAAGGAAAAATTGACAGCTACATTCCAAAGAAAGCTTAGCTGGATGGAAAATGACTGCTTGCAATACTAATGTGCTCTTTGTTTAGAGGCTCAAATCAGTATCATCTCTTTAAAAGGGTGTAAGTAGGATAAATATTGAATCTGAGACCAAAGAGTTCTCTTCGTTTCATGAGTTAAGGATCTCCATATGAAAATAAGCGTATATGTGTGAAACATGTTTTTTGAACAACATTCAACAAATTTGTGGGAAAAATACAGTGGAAAGCTCTTTTAGCCGGTGGCATTTGGGCTGCTTCAAAGAAGCACTATGGGAACACTAAGATAAATGAATCAGATGGAGATGGAGAGTGAAAAAACAGCTACATCTTTGACTAATTTTCTTCAGTGATAACAAAGAGTCTCAAGTTTTCCATAGTTCTCTCCATATTTGTAAAGCTAGGGTACTGCCACAGATACTATTCTATACTAAAGACAGTATTTTTAACGTCCTGTATTCCTCTTCTCCACACCTATACATAGCAATTGACTCTCCTTGTTCATTGTCAGAAGGATTTTAAGCATGTAGCTCTCTTTTAAAAAAGGAATCATACACAGATTTCACTATAAAAGTCTTTCTGTATCTGTAGGAATCAATAAGGACTGAGTCAGACATGGGTTTTAACAGAAAAAGTTACAGGTCTTTGTAAAGACAAGCACCAGCAGTGAAACAGTGATAAATGAAGTTGTTCAGGCTCCCTGGCATGCTGATTCTGCTGAGCACATTTTACTGAAACAGTTTCCATATCATGTTTGGCCTCATGAATGTTCAGTGGTAGAGGCCAAATCCTGTCCTCAATCCAATCTCTGCAATTCCCTTCAACCACGTTGCAGCTTTCATCTGTTTTCTTGCATCAGATTCTTTCACGGGATTTCAGCTGTGCCAAGCATCTTGAAGTTGTATTACCAAGAATGTTTCAAGCACAAATTTCTTAACCTCATCACCAAAGACAAGCGTTCTTGCCCAAGTACAGAAAGGGTTGCTTTGCCCTAAATCCAAGGTAAAAACTGACAGTTTTGCATCACTTTGAGCTTAGATCTTGGTCTTTAAAGCTATGGCATAAACATAGGCATTGAATTGAAGTAGGATTTGGACTTTGGAAGAGGAATTAGTGTCAGCAGGAATCTGTGAAATGTTTCCAGGTGAAGAGAACATTCTTCAGTGTGTCCCTAGACTGGCCTTTCTGCAAAGCTTGGGAAAAACAGCATCTTAATTTTCTCCATTACAACCCACATTCATGGACTGAAATTACAGCTGCGCCTTGGTCTGCTCACTATTTCCACCCGCTCCCTCCCTGGTGTGTCAACCCTTTCTCCTTCCTTCTGAGCAGAAATGAATGGGAGAGCAGGGAAGCTTTTATTAATCTCTGCTCAGGGCTGGCTGGGGCATTAGTGGGGTAACCAAAGTGTCAAGACTTCCCCAGAGGAGAAAAGATTAACCAAAAAAACAAAATCTGTGAGGAGAAAAGGCAAAAAAGGGGCAGGAGTGTGAGAGCTGACGACTCATGAGTAGATCAGGAAGGTACCAGGGGACCACACAGAGCAGAGGACCCCCAAAAATGCCCACCAGGCTGCAAGTAACCATGTCCCTGCTCAGTCCTTCACGTTTCCTTAGCTAGACTGTTGCACCTTGACAAAAAGCCTTTCCTGCCATGGTCCCCCACGCTCCCTTGCCTCACTGCGCCAGTGTGGCACATGTGTGCCTGAGGGACATCCCCTCTGCTCTGTCCTGCTCCCCTGGCAAAGTGCCTGGTTTGGCTCCAGAGAGGGCTGCTTTCCTCTCCCTACTAGACCCAGGGCAGCATCTAAAAATGACCCTGGGTGTAATGACCTCTCCTTCTGTAAGAGGAGAGATTCGTTTTTGCAATGCTATCACGTTATAAATCCTAACGTAGCCAAGCCAACGCAGGAACGCTGCGCTGCCAGTGCTGGCACATTTAGAGGAGTATGGATTGGCTTTTTGGGTGCTCAAGCACAGTCCTAGCTGAAGTATCTTCAAAGAGAAGCTTCAAGCTTCTGGGTGGAGGAGAGAAGGAGTGAAGCCTGGGGGAAAAGGCAGCTGATGTCCAACAAGGAAATGAGGAAGGTATCATCTCTTTCCCTGCTGAGAATGGGGTCATTTCATTTGAAGAAGAAACATCTGAGAAATAATTTTAAAATACTGTCTCACGACAGCTAGGACTAGCAGATCTCAGTCAGGGGAAATCTGTCTTTAAGTTCTAGGCACTGGAACTGTATTTCTATTGTGTTTGAACCAATTCAGTCAACCCCACTTAATTTCCATTGTTGAGGGAGTCTAAAAAAGGCAGGAAAGAAAGAAAAAAACCAAAGTCTACTGGAGAGATATGCTGAGAAAGAAAAGAACTCTTTGAGAGGAGGGAAAAAAGTGGAGAATTGACAGGAAGAATAGAAAACGTAGCTAGTGAAGTAGTTTTTGGGTATTTTTTTTCTGTAGAGATTTTGTTGTCAGACTATTGTAACCATCCACCTGTATAGTAACTGTAAAATACACAGTGGACATAACAAGCTAATCTTCTGACTTTTCTTTGCGTCACCCCTATGGGGAAAATGCCACAAGAGAAATTTATCTGACATGTTGTCATATCTCTTTGCGTTTTAAACCTGTCCAAAATGAAAAAGTAAAGCAGTTTGTTTGAGTTGCAGAAGGGGTTTTGGCTTACTCCCCATGAAAACATGATTATAAATTCCTCCTTCATTTGCTGTTGGCATATTATAAACAATTGAGTCCACTGATTACTGGGTTATATAAGAATTCTTGTGTTATTTGAGACTTAATACATCAGGCGCTGTATAAAAGTGACATACCTATTTTTTAACTTCTAAAATCCAAACTAAAAGGAACTTTTTCTGTTCCGTGGGATTTTTATTGTTGGCTGGGGAAGAGGAAAGAAAACTGTGGGAGTTCTTGCCTCATATTCCCAAGCTGATTGCTTTCAGTGCAAGTTTTACCCATTTGCAGCTGAGCTGTGTGTATTCCTGCTCTGTGACAGTGATGTCCCCATCCAGATATTCAAAAATGTCAGTGTCCTTATTTAAACTTCTGGGGTTCAGTCTCTGCATTTGATTCAAAATTTTGAAAGTCTTGGCATCTCTCGTGATGTTTCTTGATGAATTGTTGGATATGAAAGAAACTGCATTTTGACCATCCCATTTTACCTTAGTTGTGGCACGCCACATTATCTGTCACAGATGGGGAAAAAAACATGTGAATGAATGTAATCCATTTATTGGTTTATGGTCACAAAGTCCTCAAGGGAGTGTTCCAAATCCAGAATGCTGGATTTGGTATCCCAGTGAGTTAGCAGAAACACATAGCTTCCTATTAACTATATGCCCAGCAGTGCTCAAATTTTTGGTAAAGTCATCAAAGGTGCAGAGCAGTCACATATAGAAGAAATCTTACCAGACATTTTTATAGGCAATTGCTTTTTTTTTTTTTTTTTTTTAAAAAAAAAAGCTTTCTCAGATCTTCAAAATGCAATTGTGGAAGAAATTGTCTGTATAGGAATGACCCAGCTGAAGCGCCTATGTTCAGAAAACATTACTATTCTATATTATTGAGTCCATAGCTCTATGCATGTTATTGTATTCTATGGATGCTGTACAGTATTTGTCCTTTTCTCATGTACTCTTACAAATGGTATATTTTTGCCTGTTGGTGACATACCACAGTAAACCTGTACCTTAGGTCTTTGAGTAAGTGAGCGTGAGGGTATTGTAAATTCACTTTTTCTGCAAGTTGCTCATAGATTAACAGCTTTCCTTAAAGAAAAAGAATGGGCAGTTACAGCAAGAATGGACTTACATTGTCCCTTAACTTTGCTTCAGCTTGATCATGAAAAGAACCCTGATATTAATAAGAGACATGATCTGAGTGGACTAGCAGTTTTCATTCTTTCAGTTTGTCTTGTCAGTTGTGCAACCAATTTTTCTGTTATAGGGACATTTTCTTAGCCAGAAAGCAGTGGAGAGCATCACATTCATTTTCTGGAGTCATGGAGGATCCTGCAGTATTTGGATCTCTTCATGTCACACTGGATATCCAGCATATTCCAAGCACACAATGTGTTTAGAATGGATCATAGATCCTATTTGATAAAACGTGCGAGTGAAGCATAATGTGTAACTTATTAAACTGACAGCTCAGGAATCGATTACTCATTGGTAAGAGACTCAAAGTGAGAGCATAGTGAAGAAGAATGCTATTAAATGGGTTTCTACAAGCAGGCTGTGTGGTCCACAATATTAAAAGAAGAAGCAGGAAATCCTGTGTTCCACCTTTGATTCCACTACCAGCTATTTAACAGAATTGTTTATTAACGTAATCATTATTTGCACAACAGTGTCACTTAGAAGCTTTAAATACAGGACCTCAGGTGAGTCATTTCAGGGTTCAGTTTTCCTATGTCATAGTAATATTTTAGAGCCATGTTGTTAAGAAGACTTAGCAATGTTTGCTGAGGACTTTGAAGAAATGAAGCAAAGTATTAAGGTATAAGGAGGGTTGTTATTTTTAAAAAAAATCTTCATTATTTTTCAAAAGCAAACAATTTTGGCAAGACGATAAAAGGAAGAAAGAAAGAGGGAGTGTAGGACTGAAGACAGTATGTTCATTTTCTTCTCACTAAAGAGGTAGTTCTTTAATGAACACTATATTCTTTCATTCTCATTGTTCTATCACCCAGCCTCTTGCACTCAAGAGCAGTCACTTCATATCTGTATTTACACTTCTCAAGCCATACTCTGTGCTCGTGCTTTTCAGCACTTTATACATTTATTTAAGGATCAACTCAGAGCACTTATTCCTCTTATTAGGAAAACACATCACATTCACACATCACAGCCTGCAACTGCAAAGCTATTATAAATCATAAGACATCACTGACACTCCCCTTTCATCTTCTCAGAGATGCAATGCTCTTTTCAGGGGTGTGTTATTTTCATGTAGGTTGCCTTGCTACTTCTTCCTTGGGATTGACATAAAGAGTCTTCCATTTCTTTTCTCAGCCAACAGTTTTTTTTTCCTCCTGATAGTGCACAACAGTGCAACTGTTAGTTGTTGGTGTGCAGGTCAACCCATGGATCTTTAGCAGTCGAAAGCTATACTGCGAAGAAAACTCCTTTTCCAAAAGGCAATGCCTGTATCAAAACCATTAATCTAATCTTCTTGTGCTCAAATTATTACATTATGTCTACTGGTAATGTATTTACTGTACCAATTTAGAGATAAAAAAAAAAAGAAAGTACAACTCAAGTCATGACATCTGTGTGCTATGAAGAATAGGATAAAATCTTGACTTTGCTTTCAGTGGTTTTAAGCTGAATTCAAGTAATATAAATTAGGTAAATATCCAGTGAGAGGAAAAAGTAGTTTGACTCAATGAAAAAGACATAACAGGAAGAGACAATGTCAGGAATGGAAGAAGGCTGACTAGAGGACAGTGGGAATGTGTCATAGGCAGCACAAGAGGTAATTTGGAGGATGTGACTGTAGAGACGCAGTCAGGAAAACTGGAAAATAAAAAAATTAAAGAAGATATTATACAATTTGAGCCCTGCTGGTAATTCTGTAGCATACTTCAACTTCATCCACAAGTTGCTTCTTGTCAGCTCATTAAGTCAATCCACTTGCTTTTTTAATCGCCCGTGTTGCTGATGATAAGCATGTAAATGTTTTGTGGTAACATTAGGTGACATCTAGTTATCATCATTTAAAACATGATCTAGCTCTGAAGAAAAGGTGATCAGTGAGACTCCGCAGCTCTTTCAAAATCTCTTTTGTTATGGTTATGAAAAATAGAACTATAATTTTTAAAAAGAACTCATGAACTTTAAACAAATAAGCAACAAACAGTCTGATCTGGACAGTTCAGGTAAATTAAGCTGGTGTGAATCAGTCGATAACGTGGTGAAACTGGCTACATGGTATTCCAAGAAAGTTCTTTCAATTTTCTGCTTAAAGTCACCATTAAGTCCACAGCTTGGTTTTAGCTATCTGATTTCTAGAAATTGTACATTAGCTAAAAAGATGTGTTCAGTGAATCTAGTCACAAGGTACTGCCTTGACTGTGCCTGAAAATCATGCGGGATAAGCTGTTTGTCTGTCTTCCTGCCTAATAACGGAAGGTCCAACTCTGTGAATTTAGTTAAGCCAATCTATCTGGAATAGGCATTTAGCTTATTTTAAAAGCCACTTTCTGAAAAGATAAATTTCCTAATCTATAAAGGGGAAATGGGCTCTTTTTGGATTAGAAAACACTATCTTCGGAGTTTGCAGGATTATGTCTTCACTGCGTGAACCCAGTATTCACACAGGATTGTGTAATGGTAAAAGTATTTGGCTGGAACAGCCAGCTTTATGATTGACTCATGATATTCTACTGAAGAAGATCTAAGTGAAGATAGCATTTTCAAAAGAAAAATATTACTGGTGCTTGACTACCTGTTCTGTACAGCATTTATTCGCACTTGTCAACCAACCAAAATAAAACCTTTAATGCTGCCAATTTGTGACCTTCTTTGCTGTAAAATATTCTGTTACTAAATCAGCACTTCTCTGCAGTCTGTGTTTGTCTTAAACCTTTTTGTGAAACAGTATCTACCTCCTTAGAGCCATTTACTGCTCTTGCTGTGTACGCAACGAGAGTTCTGTGCAAAGATCAAGGGGACATTAGGTGTAGTTACATCCAGGTGATAGTGATGCAGGGTTTACTTTAGGGTTGCTCATTTATTAGGATACATTTTGTATGTTCTTACTGAAGGACAACTCAGCGGTACTGGAGCCTGAACTCATTGTTCTCAACATTTAAATGCCTTTTACACCGAATAGTTAGGATGATCTGGATAAGTGTTTTGAGGTTTTTTAAGGTAATGAATTAAAGATGTATGAAACTAGTTATGTTTTACCAGCTTAATACAGCCATAAACTGCAATGCCTGATTTATCCTGATGAAATAATGAGAAGATGTTAACATTTCTCAGAATAATCTGTGATGAATAGGAAGTGTTTTCGCCTATGGCTATATTGTGCTAGGGTCTGATTATATCAGAGCTCATAAATTATAAAGTCAGAAGGGACCACTGTGATCATCTGGTTTGGCCTCTTCTATAACACAAGCCATGGGACTTCCCTGAATTAATTCCTGTTTGAACTGGAGCACAAAGTTTAGAGAAGCAGCCAATCTCAATTAAAATATTTCCAGTGATGGAGAGCCCACAGCAACCCTTAGTGAATTGTTTCAAGGAACAACTATTCTTGCCCTTACATTTTTGTGCTTTATTTTTATTTTGAATTTGCCTTGATTCAGCTTCCAGCAATTAAATCTTATTATGCCTTTGTCTGCTAGACTAACTCTCATTCATCAAAATCACATCCCTGCAATAGATACTTGTGGTCTGTGATCATCTCATCTCTTAGCCTCTTAAACTCTTTGAGTCGATTGCTATAAAATATGTTTTCAGATTCTTTAATGAGTCCCATGGTTCTTCTCCACAATCTGTGTAATTTATTAGTATCCTCCATGGATTGTAAACATCAGAAATGGACTGTGGTCCATTACAAGTCCTACCAATGGTAAGTGTAGCCATCACACCATCTTCCTCACCCTTCATATGTGCTCCTGGATCCCTTGGATCCCTCTTAGATGCAGTGCCCACTGACAGGTTACACTCAGCAGGTTACTGACCTTCAGCATTAGATAAAGCCAAATTTTTAAATGTTATGAGTAATTTAGAAGTTTAAAAAAATGTATAGCAAAAGAGGTTTTAGCTTCCTTATGTAGGATTGGATTACATCCAGGCTGAACATAGCTGGACATGGGTGCAGGAAAGAATTCCCTTCACTGGCTGACTCTCTCATATATCTCTATGTGTATAGCTATGTGCAACAGCCTCAGTGGTCAGTGGAGCACCTTCAGGTGCAAATCAGCAAATCAACTGATGAAGGGAAGAGAGAAAGCCATGGCTCCACTCACAGCAGAACTTGCTCCCCACCTTTCCACTCCAGTGCAGTGGAACTGGGCCAGGGGAAGGAATGTCGTCTGGCATCCCATCACCCAGTCCAGGAGATCGTAAGGAAGGAGCACATAGGGAGGCAAAAGTGTGTCTGGAGGCAAATTTCTCCAAATCTACATGGCGGCGAAAGCTTGGGATCATTCAGTTTTTAAGCAAGCGCAGAGAGGGAGTCAAGACAACTCAATAGCCTGGCAGTATTCCTTCAGCTTTGCATGCTGTCTTCTCTGACCAAGTGCCTCCTCAAAGTCACTTTATAGTTCATTCTGGAGAATGAGTAAGCACCCTCAAACTACTTCAGACAGTGTCATCTGTAATTTGTGACTTGCACAGGCACCTATGTAAACCAGCCACTCACCCTCAGGGAGCTTAGTGAAGCTTGTGCTGAGCCTTTTTCCTGTGCATAGTCACTGCTGTTGCATGAAAGGTTTAGATTGAAGCTAATGTAGGTATCGCTGCTGATACTGGCATTGTGTTTACTGTGGCAACATAGATTGGCCTTCAGTTCATAGCTACTATTGATATCAGCCAACAGTACAGGGTAAGGATGGACATATTTTATACAGTAAATTACTCTGTGGCAATATCCCCAAAGGGAATGTATATATACTAATGTCCCATTTACTGCATTTATTAGAGATACCAAAATTAAGTGTAAATACCATGGCCAATTTATGTGCTTAGCATCCTGTTACATGCCCTTGAAGTCTTAAAGTCATTAGCCTCATACATATTTTAACACACTCATCTCTCTCTTTCTCTTTTCTTAACTGTGTGTGGGATCTAAGATATTTTCCTCAGGGCCTGGAGAGGTGTTGCTCCACACTGTGATGTAGCACAGGGTCCTGGATATACCCCGTAGGAGTTTAATGAGTGTTTATCTTCTGGTAGTGCCAAAAGGCTGTCTCGTAGTCAGTCCTTCCGCTGGCTGTAGTTTCTCAATGTAGCACTGATCACATCTCAGTGGAGGTAGATTTTACTGTCCTTCACAGCAATGCCAACATCCTGGTGCTGTAAAAATGTCTCAGAGAAACACATGCTTGCCCACTGCTGTATTACATCATCAAGAATTTACTTCTTCAGTGCCCTGAGTTTTTCAAGATCACAGTTTATCCTGGGAAGATCCGTGGTTACAACAAGGTCTCTCGTTTAGAAGGCAGTCAGGTTTTTGGTGGTAAAGGGTTCTAATCTTTTCATATGCACAGTTGTTCCTCATCCTCTCACCACCAATAATGACAGCAATGCTGGAGCTATGGATGCACATGACATTGTGTGTGGCCTCAAGATGCTATTCAGGCTCTTGGTACATGTGTTTCTTTATTCAGGAATGGCTGACTATATATTTTCTTTGCTTTTTTGCAGAGATACGATCTCATACTGTGTACGGGTGATTGCAACTACCCAAGCTGGTTAACTCCTGAGTTAAGTTATTGCCTCTCTGTTCTTGGGAAACAGTCTCAATTCACAAGATTCAGCAGGAAACAAAGTAATACGGGCTAAACTTACTCTCAATTTTGGCAGTACTTCGTATTTGCAAGAGATGTATGAATGCTTACTGTGTAAGTAACTTCTAACTCAGAATTGTAACCTCTTGAGGTGCATTTTCTTAAAAAGGTCTATTCCTACTGTGCTCCAAGGCCTGCTAGGGATGCTGCAGTGTTTCATAGCCTCTTTTGCTGTTTGGACCACATTTCCCCACGTCTCACATCTGCTCACCAGGTTCCTGGATATCCTTGATATAGTTTGGCCAGTTTGCTGTGCCTCTGGCTCTCCAGATACAGAATTTTCTTCCAAAATGGCTCTGCTTTATTCTCAAGAGTTTCTATTTTAGGTCTTCCAGCTGCCCTTACGCACACTATCTTCTATGCCCAATTCATCTTGATAGCTCCAATGTTCTTCAGAGGCAAGCAAAGCTTTTCCCTGATGTCTGGCTATGCTATCAGAAAGCTAGGCACAAGCACTTGTAAATCTTTGCCTTGCAAAGTTTGTTTTCAGATATTTTCCAAATCCTTTCCTTGAAACCAGCTGTATAAGAATAAAAAAAAACCAGGAAAACTATCCACTTCACACACACATTGGGCAACGGCTCACTTTTTTAAAAATTCCTGGTTAAAAATTATATATAGCTGGATTTCCTATCTGTCAAATTTCTTCTTGATCATTTTCTCTGTTTTCATGCTGCAGGACTGCTCTGGCTAACAATTAATTTTGTATCTGCAAAACTAGTCTAGTTCTGCAGTGTCAGAAGTTTTATTAAAAGTTGTTTATGAATTTCTGCTCTTAAACATACAGATGCAACTGTATTGCCAGGCACCCTTGCCAGTGCATGTTTTTCTCCCATTGGTAAGAGTGACCTTGACAAAAAAACTGTGAAAAATTTCCGTCTTCAGTTCAACCCTCAGTTCTGTTTCAGTGGTATATCAATATGCTTGCCAACTGGTTATAGTGATTACATTTAAAGGTGTGAGATATGTTCCCCGATAGGTGTGATGGCAGCATCATGCTGAAGCTGTTTTCTTCCTACAGCATCTTTCTCCAGTAGTGTAGTGATTTGACCCTGGCCGGTGGCCAGGTGCCCACACAGCTGCTCTATCACCCCCCCTTCTCTGTTAGGCAGGGGGAGAAAATATATCAAAGAGCCCATGGTTTGAGATAAGGACAGGGAGATCACCCACATCTACTATTCCGGGCAAAACAGGCTTGATTTTGGGTGAAATTAGTTAAATTTATTAAAGAACAAATCAGAGAAGAGTAATAAGAGAGAAAAAACAGATCTTAAAAAAAAATAACAACTTCCCCCCATCCCTCCCTTCCTCCCAGGTGAAATGTCAGTCCCAGTTTATCCACCTCCTCCTCCCAAGTGGCACAGGGGGACAGGGAATGGAGGTTGTGGTCAGTTCATCCGATGTTGATTCCACCGCTGCCTCTTCCTCTGGGGGAGGATTCCTCACTCTCTTCTTGGGCCATTGTGGGGTCCCTCTCATGAGAGACAACCTTCATACACCTTTCTCCAATGTGAGTCCTCTCGTGAAGATCAATCCGCCCCAATGTGAGTCTGGGGTACAGCCCTTCAGGAGGAAACTGCTCCAACGTGAGTCCCCCACGGTGTCACAAAAGTCCTGCCAGCCAACCTGTTCCAGCATTGTCTTCTCTCTCTTCCATGGGCCACAGGCTCTGGCAGCAACCTGCTCCAGCGCGGTCTTCCCAGGAGGTCACAGTCCCCTTCAGGCATCCACCCACTCCGGTGGGGGGTCCTCCATGGGCCACAGATGGACATCTACACCTTGTCACATCCATGGGCTGCAGGGGGGACAGCCTGCTTCATCATGGTCTTCACCATGGCCTGGGGGACTTTCTGCTCCTGTGCCTGGAGCACATCCTCCCCCTTCCCTTCTTCACTGACCTTGGTTTCTTCATATCTCACTCCTCTGTCTCTCTGCCAGTTGTTATGTGGTTCTTTTTTCTCCATTTCTTAAATATGTTTTCACAGGGGCGTTCCTATCCTATCATCACTGATAGGCTCAGCCTTGGCCAGCAGTGGGTCTGTCTTTGGAGCCGCTAGCTGGCATTGGCTCCATCAGACTTAGGGGAAGCTTCTAGCACCTTCTCACAGAAGCCACCCCTAGAGCCCCTTGGCCACTGAAATCTGGTCAGGCAAACCCAATACAAGTAGCTACACCAAGGGTTTCCCATGCATTCAAGAGTCTTGGAAGAAATATCAATGCTCCTCATGATCTAATAAGAGAAAGGAGAGAAAATTGTGTGGAAAAGCATAAACATAGGCAATAAAAATGTATGTAAATAAGCCAATGAGAATATAAAATGAGAATGTAATGGAAAAAGTTAGACAGCAGTCAGCCTTGCTATCCTCTTCTCCTTCTGCCCACCACCACTCCCTGGGAGTCAGATGCTCGTTAGCATTGTCTCCATATTGAGCCCAGCAGTGATCCCTTAGCTCGCCGTGAGCCACGTCAGCAAGCTGGCATGGCACAGATCACTGCTGTGCAAATGAGCTAGACAGGGTCTGGCAGCAGGATGGCGTAAGGCAGAACTCGTTCGTTCAGGCACATTTCTACTGTTTATCAGCCCACGCCAGCTCAGGCAGAAATTTCTTCATCAGTGGTGTAGACATGGCCCAGGCTCCTGGATGTTATTTAACACACGAGACTAAGCAATGCTTTTGCAGGGTTTTCTTTGAGTTCAGACTTCAGGGATATTGTGTGTACCTGTCTTTTCACACACATAATGCAGGAGGAAGCCACTACTACGCAGGTTTTAAACTAAAGCAGTATCAAGCCCTCAGTAAAAAACCACTGGACAAGAGTTTGTTCTGTGGCATAGCTGGCATAGAGATGAATCAGACTGGAAACTGCTTGCCATAAGAGAAATTAGATGACTGTAGAAAGGACGTGACATCATTTTATGCAAATAATAACTAGATGTTTAGAAGGTGGCTGGTATTTCATTCATGATACAAACATTTAATTGACAGTTTAGCCCAATTTCTACCAAAGACTGGCCATAGTTGGCTGTAAGACAAGTGCTTAGTTCTAGAGTTGCTGTCCAAGTCTATCCTCTTCCTACTCCTGCTTTACTGGTAAGACAGAAAACACTCTGAGGTTCCCAGGGCACAAATAGAACACAAGTCTTGCAGTACTGTTTGCTGATGGTCATTGACAGCTTCCCTGACTGGCATGATGAGCTAAGGTTACTTCTAAGCTGGTAGCCCTGGAAATGTTTTGGAGTTCCCGAAATCAAACAAGAAACATATTTCTGTAGGAACTCTATTAATTTGGGCTCTCATTACATATTACTTTTCTCTTGAGCTACATGCTACCTCCATTTCCACCAGAAAGAAGCTTAGGTTCTCAATCTGGTTTTAATCAGGCTCTCACCTTTGATCTGAGGAACCAAAATCCTCAGGCACACCAAACACACACCCACCAGGATATCTAAATGAAGCCTGGACAGTTGAATAGTTACTTTTCCCTGTAAAAGCTTCCCAACGAAGCTGAGGAGTAAGCTACATTGGCATTAGGTTGAGTGGAGCGCCTAAGAACACCTTGAGAGGCAAAGACAACACGTGTGGATCAGGTCACATGGTTTTGCTGTGTGGTGGTGGCATTGAACATGGAAAACACAGGGCAACAGACTGGCCCGATAAACTTTAGTCAAGATTCTGCTTTTAAGAGCATCAGTGATCAGCAAGGGAAAGTCTCATGGGAGCTGAGATGATGTTGGCAAGGAGAACATTGCAGAGGCCAAGAGTCACAATTCTGAAGGGCTGCTGGCAAAGTACACTTTGAAACACTTCCTCCATGTCTTCACTGGTGTTTGCCACATGCCAGGGGGCTGGCTCATGGGTCACGTAGACTAAGGGCCCAGACTGAACCGTGACCTCTGCAAGTGCTTGCCTTTCCTTCTCATGTGATGGGAGATTGGAAATGTGGCTGCAATGCTGAAACTGCTTGGCTGACATCAGTACTTGGGGTAGACTGCAAAAAATGGTTCCAGCACAATATCTGGAACTCGCATCTCCATATTTTCTTTAGCTGCGTGGGCAAGATAAGGAGACATTACCTGGAGAAAAGTTGTAAAATATTTTTCCCCAAGTCCTGGTAAAATCAGACTCAGTGGAGCGTGAGAGTCTTTCTGGGCCACTTAGTCAACCCTGAAAGGGGTTGGTACCATTGTGCCATTTACACCTTCGTTATTACACATATTACAATTGATAGTTACTGTTGTCCTTCCTTGCACTGCTTTGAGAAACCTCACTTCAGTCATGAAATCGCTTTTCTCTTAGTTTGTAGTCTCTTCTCTGGTGTGCCTGAAGGCAAGCACAAAAGCCTAAAACTGTGACAAAAGCATGTTATAAATACTCCCCTCTGAAAAGTTAAATGACCTTTCCTCTAAGATCAATTAAGGATACCGGTCCAGGCCAGTTGCTCAGCAAGCTGCTACCAAAATCTTACTTTTCCAAACAAAGTTGCTCCTTGTTCCTTTCAAGACTAAAACCTTAAAAAACACTCTCCTGAGAAAAGCAGGAGAGTTTTACCAAACCAGAGGAGTGAAACTGTCCCCCACAACATTCACCCCATTACTTTCAGTCTATCTAATACCATATAATTCATAATCCGAACCTCTTCATTTAAAAGTCATCTAAGAATGGATCAATAAGGAGAAAAGACATGAGAAGGAGGTTCTGTGCACATGTGGAAAAACGATCTAGAAGAAAATGGGGTACATGTGCTGAGGAGAGGTCGAGCATGTGTTTCAGTAGGAGGTTGTATTACAATTCCCACATAAATCGGGTCTGGCATAGAGCCTGTAAGCAGGGTTTGGATAGATTCATGGAGCCTGCATGTACAAACACATATTGGGGAAATTTTCATGTATCCACATACTTGTTTCAGTTTTGAAGTGCTGGTGCAATATGTGTGCCTAGGAGAGAATGAGGGCGCATGCAAGCGAAAGAAGGAGAGAGAGAGGGAGGCAGTTTCTGTGGCTATGCCAGCAGAGCATAAATACATAATTTGTAGCGTGGGAAGCAGCTAGCATAGAAGACCTCTACAGTGTTGAAAGTATGATGAAACATCTGGGTTAAAAGATTAATACAAAGGGAGCGCAAGAAGAATCAGATTGAGGAACACAGGAAGGAGAAGGAGCGATAGGAGTGATCCAGGGAGATGGTGAGGGACAGCCCACAAAAGGCAGAGCAGAAAAGCAGGGAAAACCAACTGCCGCAAATTGCAAGGAAATATCTTAAAAGAGACAAAGATGTGAAAGTTAAAAGGAAAGAAATTGTGTGAAGACATGGAAGAAATAAAATACACAGAGCCAATTTTTAAAATTGCTTTTCGTAAGCTGGAGTTTTGCTCAGGTGAGGACTTTCTGTTTGGGGATTATTGCTCTTTTGCTGTAAAATGCTCTGCAGAAACAGAAAAGTGTTTACAGCCAGTCTCAGTTGCTTGCTACCTCTCTCACGATTTTGTCTTTTTTTTTTAGATTTGGACAGATTTTTTCTTTGTTGCCTTGATAAGCCCTCTCAGAAAGTGGCCTTTTCTAGCTGTACTTATGCATCACTCTCACTGGCTCATGTTCAAACTGCCCCGTCTACTCACCAAAAAAGGTTCCTGTCTCTTCAAATTTTCAAAGATTTTACTATTTTAAGAGAAATTCTCTGTCATTCCTCATGCAGTTGATTCTTTTCACACTCGTTGTAGGGAAACATAAGAGCAGTTTCTCTCCTGGGCTTGCCTGAGATATTTCCATACCATTCCATCAGGATTTCCAAGTACAGGCGGGGTTTAAATATAAAGGGTCCAGTGAAGGGGAGCATCACCTGGAAATGGGGAGTAGAGAGCCAGGGAGAAGGATGTGGAGGTGAATAAAACAAAACAAGGGCAGTCAGGAGAGCGGCTACAGAAAGTGGAATGAAAGAAAAGCAGAATATGGAATCAGAAAAACTTTCTAAGTGGAGGAAATGGAGTAACATGCAAACTGAATATAGAGTAAAATATAGAATTTAAAAGGAGAAAATTAGTAGGGAAAAAATCATACAAGTGCAACAAAATTTATACAAGAAGTCAAGAATGGAGAGAAGAAACTAAGGGAAACTGTAGGGTAAGGTAGAGGAAAGTAGAATAAAGTAAGTAGGAGAAAAGCAGAATAATATGCCAGTGAGCAAATTTTTAAAAGTAAAACCTGCCTGAAGTCAGTGTCCGTTTATTTATAGGTAATGACAGGGAAGAGTTGCACTATATTTTTATGTAAATCCTGGGAGGCTGGAAACAAATGTTTAGACAGGCACTCCTGCTGGAAGACAGATTTTTGTTTTCCTTAGGCTTTTTATTAGCACACAGTCAGATCTCTGTAGCTAATTACACCGCTGCATTACTGATCATGTTATGTAGAGTGTATTGACATTGAGAGAGGGTGGACAGGAGGCACAATAGGTTCAGTGCTGTGTGTATAAACACTTCTAGCTACACCCTCACAGGAAAACGTTCCAACTCTCTCTAGGCAGTAAACAAGTCAAGACCTTCAAGAAAGCAAGCAACAGAGGCAGACCTAAACTGCATGATTTTTGATCCTGTCCAACAAGAGAGAAAAGGATGCTATGGGAATTAGAAATTCGGCTTATTTTCTCGAATACAACTTCTATGTATACATTGTCTGTGCGTGTGTTGTGTGTGTCCCCCCCTCGCCAGCCCCCATTCATTTTACTACTGTGGTTTGGATCTTTGGGCTTTTCTTAGATTAATTTCTGACCAGAACCAAGTCCAGTTATTCCACACACTTTTTACTCCGGTTTTGCAGCATTAGCTGCATTAGTAAGTACTTAATCATGTGTGTACAGCCATTGACTTTGCTCATGTGTGTAAGTGGTCAGCATTGTTAATAAGGCCTTCTAAATGTTTTAATTTCTTTTGGTGTGAAACCATACTTTTTTATTGGTTAAACACAAGCAGCTGGATGGACTTTTTATGCGTTTTAGCAAGGACGACAAAACTGCCCTTTTGTTTTACATTTTCTTGTGCTTAGATTGTACCATCATTCCTTTTATTTCCTATTTACAATATCTAATGTAGACAGTTTAAATGCTTATAAGAGCGAGGCAGGGAACAGTTTAACCTCTGACAAGGGCAGCATTTTTAAATTCAACTGTAAGCATTTAGTTAAGAAAAATCTGTTTCCACTTTCCCAATGGGATCCTTTTAAACAAAATGCAGGTTAACTGCATACAGCAAAGCTATGATTTCAGCCTTGCCAGAAAAGGCCAAATCCTGCAGATCCCTGTTCACATGAGCAGTTCTTCAAATTGTGAGTTTTTTTCAAGTAGAAAGGAATACTCATGCGATTTTAGGATTTGCAGAATTTGGCCTCCAGCTAACCACTTGGCAAAACTTGTGCCTCCACAATATTTGTAGTCCTGAGTAAAACCTCGTAAGTGGTTTTTGATTCCCTTTTGGTACTAAACTCCTTCAGAAGAAAGGACTGCCAGGTGATGAACTTTCCTGGGATTCTGAATGTTTGCTATAATGATAACAAAACAAGTCCCTAAAAGCTGAGTCATGGAATTTAGAAAAACAAAATTTTACAACGATGTAACTGAGGGACTAATGACTTCATCTTACTTCCTCTATGGATTTACACGAATGTAAACAATAAAAGGAATTTGGCTTGAAAAAGCCGATTGAAAATTGAAGGGTAACCTAGTCATTTTTAATGGGCCAAATTCTGTAGCCTTACCAGAGCAGAATTCCCAGTGTTGCCTGACTCAGGGCTGTAGCTCTGTAACAGGAGATGCACATCCACTGAGTTAGTCTTTTTATTCCCTTCCAGAAATATTTTCAGAAATGAAGCAAAGGTTTTTCCTTCCTGTTGAAAGCAGAGAGGGGTTCCTCTCTTTCATTCTATTCGGCAGAAGTGCTGCACTGCACCACTGTCTCTTCTGGCCCCGTACAAGGAGAATGCCTCCTTCTGCCTCAGCCTGCTTTGTCCAGCAGTTATCTGAGGGCAATACGTGTGCTAATCTCTCCGGTGACCCTCCTGCAGCCAGGAATGTCACTTCATTACACCTCAAGCCAGCACAGAATGGAACCGTGTTCAGAATCCTCCTGGGAAGGAGAAGATAAAATCCGCAGAGCAGGCGTTCCTCAAGCAAGGTTCGTGGCAGAAAAAAGAATAAACCTACCAAGTTACTGTAGGTTCACAGCAGAAATACAACTGTTCACAGCTCTCAGGCGTCTCTATCTGATTATCCAAGAGGATTTGGCAAATGTCCAAGAGGAATGATATGGTTGTCTGTTTTTGTGGGAAGAAACAAACTGGATAAAGTTAATTTCTTTCAGTGACAGACATCTGTGATTTTTTTACTGGATCTACCAATGAAACTAGTTCCAAAATGCTAGGCATAACAATATAGTCCAGTAGAACCCTGCATCTGAATGTTAAATATTATTTTATTTAGAATATATTTTCACTCTCTTTAAAATCAGACTGCTGATCGTGCTTGAATCGAATAAGACAGCCTAGCAGAGAACATTTTATGATTTAAGAATCCTCTGAAATGACATCAAAATAGCTGCTCCCTGTCTCCTAATGCCAGAATTTTGCATTCTGCTATCTCTAGAGCTCTCCTTCTCCTTCACTTTTCACCCCATTGAATCTATCCGAGATCCAACACTAAATACCACTTCATCCAAGACCTATGCTTGTTCCACCTCTGAAGAGGAAAGGAATCTTTTATCTGGTAATTTGTATTTTTTGTTCTTTCGTTCTCAGTATATTTTAGGCTGCTTCACATTAATCTCAGAGGCCTAGATGGCACGCAGAGCAGAAGGCAGGTGAAACTGTTCATGATAAATGAAATTTATCTCATGAATATCAGCACCTCATTTGTGTACGTGTATGTTTTCCCCGTTGCTGAGTTAATTATTCTTGGTAATACTACTGAGTCAGACACTTGAATGTATCATGGCAGACAAACCCATGTTATTTATGCATTTTCACTAAACTAATCCTTGCCACAGGCAAGATTTTAACCTTGTAAGGGGTTGCAAACTGCTCATGCATGTAGTTGCTCTTCCCAAGGAACGGACTGTGAGCAAACTTAGACTCATAGTCCCTGTTCATGCCTCATTCTCCATCTTTGGTGGGGAGGAATAGGAGAGCGAGCCACAACCATTTTAAAATCTCTGAAGATTCTTTGATATAGACCAAGTTTTACGTTGAAATAATTTAAGAAAAATAAGCCTTGGCTGAGGAATTCCTCTTTCTTAAGGTGACTGTAATTTCTTTATTAAGGACAGGAAGAATGGAAAATATCAGCTCTCATTCATGACAGAGATAAACCCAACCATCATGCAGCTGCCCAGGAGAGATGAGTCGTCTTTGCTCCGGCGCCTAATTCCAACCGAGCGGAGCACATCTTGTCTCCGCTGGCACAACCATCTGAAGGATCTTGCCACCCAAACCCTGGTAGCTCTCTTTTTTCCCTTTTGCCCCCAGCAGAGAACCTGGTGATGCTGGGAGAAAGAGGTGGCACCTCTGCGGGCAGGCAGAGCCAGCTGCCCCGGTGCTGAGCGCCAGCGGCTTAAAGCAGAGTTCCGGGCAGCAAAGTTGCTATGTTAAGGCAACTCTTACTCAACAGAGCTGTTCCCTGCATACCCTGGAATTAGAGCTGCTTACTTTTCTGACCCAAAACCTGTTTTTGCTATTGTTAGCACCGCAGAGCCACGGAGCTCCAGGACGGTGAGCTGGCTTCTCTTCTGTTTTGCACATCATCAACAAAATTGTCAGTTGATTTCCTATTGCAAAATCTTTATTGCCAGCAAGGACCTATGAGGCAGAATGAATATTTTCTTATTTTCAAATCTCAGGTGAAAACTGCATGTTGGCAGCTGGCAAGAATAGATTTTTGACCTGTACACTCCGCAAATATGATATGGAAGCCATCAAAAATGAAAAATAAGGATCTTAATTTTGTCACTGTTAAAGAATAACTGAATCACAAACATATTAAACAGAAGTCTGTTGGGTTTTTTTCCTTTTTTTTTTTTTCCCCAGCTGTTCTTTAAGGCTCTGTTAAGTTGTTCAGTTTCAACCTCGTGTTGAAACATATAGTTTTGCTAACCCTAAAACTGGCATCCTACAGGCATCACAGACAATGAGACTGGCTTAAAAATCTTAAGTTCCAGAAAAAATAAGGTGGAATTTTTAAACTTCTAACCTTTTACCAAATTTCTGTTTGTATTTTCAGATGTTAGAAATGTGACGGGTAGAAACACACTTAAAGAAAAAGAAGCTTAAAACGGTCATGGGTTCATTCATGTCCAAGAATGGCAGTTATAAAGGAAGAAGTAAATATTGAAACTCAAGATAAAATCTTAAGACTTTTCAAAACTGAGCACCGCCATCCCCCCAGACCAAAGGCAGCTCTTATTTTGGGATTCAAACTGTAAATCTCCACTAAGAAGGTAGAGTAAAAATACGGCAGAACAGTGTCGCTTCTTAAAAGAGAAATTCACTTTAAAATATCCTGAAAGTAAAGCCACTAAAAGCTCAGCAGCTGGTGTGAAGAAAACAAACCTGAACCACTGAAAGGTTTGCACGTGCACATTAAGGTGTACTTCTAGCTGTCCCTAAAGTGAAGCAATTTTGTCTCCAGTCCTCTTTGCCCAGTGAATACCCTTTCTGAGGTGAAGACAGTTAAACCCAACTATCTCCTTATGGTTCACCAAGGTCAACAGGAGTTTTAAATGTGAAAGGACTGCAGCACTTAGTCTTGTCTAGTTAGTCATTATAGCAAGACCTGTTGACCCTATAACTCCTTGCCCTACACTGATATTTCAGGCAGTCCACAAAACAGTTTAAATTATTCTGAGATTCATAAGGAAGAAAAGCATATAACTGGAAAACATCAGTCCTAGTGGAGAGTGGACTAAATCGAACTTACGCAGGGAAAACTTTCAACTATGTTGTCAAAAAAAAAAAAAGGAAATACAAAAAGGGAGACATTTGGACAGTTTGTACCCTACACTATAAAAGCCTGTCCCAGGCAAGGATCCAGTGGCAGGAAATGTAGTGCAATTAGAATTTGGAAGGAGGAACAAACAGGAATTGAACTCAGTTTCTATTAGAAAGCTTACTGTAGCTCTAATTCTACAGAAACTACAGCCAATAGGCACAATAAACAGCCTACAGGTGGAGATTCAAAAAGACTAAGTGGGGGTTGTATGAACAACCCCTTTACCCCACCAAAAAGAAGCACTGAGAATAAGTCATTGATGCAGCATGGAGTAGATGTTCACTCAAAGAAAATGTGAAAAAATTTACAGATATACAGGGTATAAGGTTTTCCCTGTTATAATACTTCTCCAAGGTGTAAAATATGTTTTAAAGAACTACTTGTCCTATTGTTCAAAAACGAGCTACTTTTGCTGATACAGAAGCTCATGACACAGTTTTATCAAATGTTTGTCTGAAATCCAAATAAATTGTTCTGTGTGAACTTCTGTATTTTTATCAGCTTTGCAGAAGTCCGAAAAGATAAAGTCAAGATAGAAGACTAATCAAACAGAGCTTTTTTTGCCACCTCTAAAGGCAGGGAGCTAACTGAATTTGGTAAAACTCAAGTAGACGGAAGCAGTTCACATGAAATTATTGTCAGCAACTTCACTCAGAACATGAAGTAACGTTTTTCTGAGATTTGAAGTGCCTATTACATTTCTGAGGATGTTTTTGTTCCTTTACTATCCCATTTGCTCCACTTACTTTTCACTGGGGCCTGCATATACAGAATGGCTCTCTTTTTCGTGTGCTGAGTGCAACCTTAAGCCAAAGCAGCTGTTCCCTTGAGTTTTCCAGCCCAGATCTTCATATACTTAAGAACCTGAAAAGTTGGAAAACTTCTAGATTGCTGCCTTAAACTCCTGAAAATCATCTCAGGGAAAACACAATTTACATACCATGTTCATTTTGATGCAGAATACACAACTTTACTGAAAAATGTGAATAGAAAAAAGTTACAAAATAGTCTGTATTTGGAAACCTTTGGATTTATGATGCCTTTATTGCATGCTGTACCTTTAACCTGATGTGAAATTATCTGTCTTCTGAGACACTAGCCATTTTGTTTGCAGTATCTGTTAGGCAAGAGAAGTGCACTCTCTTTCCTCCAAGAACAGAATTACTTGTACATCTTAGTATTCATCTTGAGATTAAAAGAAAAGCAACTGAAGGACAGAGAGAAAAGTGGAATGATTTTTCATATACACATACATATAAAATATATATATAATCAAATTTGTCTGTAAAGTAAATGAACATAATTCATAGCCATATATGGTGTTATTATTTGGTGCTTGCCTCCATTGTCAAATACATTTTGTCGGAGAGAAGATAAGAAGCCCTGCACCAACAGATGCTACTGAGCTGCAGTGTGGTGTCCACAACACCTGTCTCCAGAAGCAGTTGAATACACAAAAATTCCAGACTTGATGCCTTATAACCACACCAGGTGTTACCATTGGTTTGCAAACCATCAACATACATAATCCTAGTTTTAATCAAGCTATAGACTTCACTAACATAGCGACTCAAATTTCGAGTAAAAAATTCAGGTTTCAGTGGCCAGCACAAACCTACATTTTCTGTGACAATTGCCAACTTCCACAAGTGCAATAAGGGAAACTCCAAAAGGCAGTAGAAAAGCCCTTTTCTCAGTATCCCTATCGAACGAGCCCATTTTGTCCTTCGGAATCATGCATTGTACGGCATTTTCTACTTTGTTTGGTATTTGGATTTGGAATTTATTGCCAGGCTTCCTGGCAGCAAGCTGTGCAGGTTGCAGGCGGAGGCTGATGGAGGTGAGTGAATTAATGTGGTGGCTGTTTGGAATGTCGTCCAGCTGCCAGGGAGAATTATGTTTGTTTGCCTTTGGCACAAGTGTGAAAGGAACAGCCATAGATTTCAGAAGTGTGAGTCTACATTTTTATATCTCACACTAATGAATACATTTTTTTGTATCCTATACATTTGGGGAAATAGTAGAATTTATTTGTAGATTTTATTTACCACTTGTGTGGTAGAGAGGGAATGTTTCCTCAGAGGTCGAACTTGTACTTTAGAGAAGAAAAAAGAAAAAAAAAAAAGAAAGAAAGGACCTGACTAATACAAAACGGTGTTAGAAAAAGTTACCCTAGTTTCACTATTTTGGCAACTATATCCAAAGTCAGATTAAAGGATGGAGAATTTCAGCAAGATTTGAAAAGATCTTCATATAACATATTTGGGTGGCAAGGAAATGTCACTAAAACACATAATTTTGCATTTCTTTTCTGCTGGAATGTTATTTCTTCTAGTTGGATCTTTCCTGTACCTATACCTTGTCAGTTATCCCTACCCCAACCTCCCGTGCTAGCAACAGAGGGATGATAATGCTATTTGTAAGGTGCTCTGATGTGAAAAGTGCTACAGAAGATTGAATTGTTGTTGCTGGTAGGACCAGAAATATCCCCAACTAGATCTGTCAATAGCTGACACTAAAACAACAAGGTACAAAGTGCATTTGAAGACCGTCAGACACCATTGCCTTTTTGTTTTCTCTAGCAAACTGTTCCTTAGATAGCTGACTCGACCTAGCACTGTTTAAAAAGATCAAGGGCTCAGTGGCTCAGAAAGAAAGAAAAAGATGGAAAAGAATAATATTAGTTACTCTACACTATGCAAAGCCGAATGGTCTCTTATCCCATTACAGTATGTAAATAAAACTGTCACTTATATCTCTTCTGTTGATCCTAATAATATACAAAAGAAAAAGCACTTTGTGGTTTTGGTTCACTAATGAACCAAAAATATAATTCAAAAAATAAGTTTTTTACAATTATTTACAAAAATCTTGTTACAGGACAGACTTTTTTTAAAAAAAGAATTAATAATTACAGCTAACTTTTAGTTTCTATGTGCAGGCATGTAACTTACGCATACGATCAGGAAAACTGCAAATGAAAATAAGCTTTGCAATTTAATTTAAATGATTCTAAATTTGTTGTTCATATGTTAGTTGATCATTGTTAACACTGAAAAATACTATAACATAATTCAGTAACTATTTGAGGAGAAGTAAACATGTTAAACATCAATGAAAAAATAATTTGTAGAATTAATATTTCTCAAACGTGTATTTCCTTCCAACCACTTAAAAAATGTTTGCAACCTTGATTGCAGGCTATTCCCTTCAAGGAAAGAAAGATATATTAAGTGGCATGATCAGCAGGAGAAAGAAAAATAAATGTGAGTTTGTAAGCAGGACTATTTTCTGGTAGGATGAAGATATGAGATACTACTTTGGAGATGGGATTAGGGGCAAAGAGGCAGGGACAAAATCAAAGAAGAGGAAATCAAAAGAAGGAAAATGAGTGGCGGGAGGAGCAGCTAAAGGAAACAAAAATAAAAAGAGTAATAGAAAATAGGGAGTGGAAGATAAAGAATGTAACAGAGAAGAAGAATCAAAAATAAGGGTCAGGGGGGACAGAGGAAGGACATAAGAAACCAAGGGAAAAGAAAATCAGGGAGAACCATACAAAATAAGGGCAAGGTGAGCAAGCTAAAAAGGGAGGAAAAGAAAGCTCTCCAAATGAGTGCTAAACTGAAGGGAGAATGATAAACCTTCTTGGAGCAATCAATGCTTTACGATTACCCACACCCAAGCCCTCTGAGGCACCTTACGCCCTGATGCCAAGGTAACTCTTTGGTCCAGTGTCAAAGGGAGCAGGAAAAAGATGGCAGAGAGAGTCCTGTGGCAGCGAAACTTCACCTCTCCCTGAGCCGAGGGCTCCTGCCAACCGAGCCAGCTGCAGGCAGCTACAGCTGGTGTCACTTGGTACTGGCTTGGCGAGCAGGGTGAGCAACCCAAGAGCAGCCGGGGTGCTGGAGGCAGCCAGATCTCTGCACCTTCCCATCAGCTTCTTCGTACGCTGGGGCAGAAGGGCAGCTGGAGAACAGAATAGCGGGAGAAATAATGAAAAGCAAAACCCAGTGTGAAAAGGGCCACAGAAAGAGGACAAAAGAGGGGAGAGAGTACAGGAGAAAAGGAATTAATGGTCACGGCCTCTTTACAAGAAGAAATGACTCAGACAACCTGCATAAGTGGTCCCAGTGTGAGCTGCAAGGAGGAAAGGTCCAGCAAGCGCTGCTGACGCTCTCACGAGCTGAGTGATGTACACGAAAGCACAAGAGCACACATTTCTGTCTCAAAACCAGTCACTATTAAACAGGGAAATACTTCTGCTAGGACAGTTCAGTGTGGTACGTAAGCATGACTTCCTTTCTGAGCAGCTTTGACCTTTTCCAGAAGGCAAGCCTGGATTTATCTTCCTTATTTATTTTGCCAACATGGCTGTATTTGTCAGCGGAATAATTAGTTGAGTCAGTAGAGCTCTGGGAATACACTTCCAGTTGACATGCGCTCCCTCTTCTGGTTGGCATTTGCCTCTACACACCAAGACGAAAATAAAGCCAAGTTTGGTTCCTCTGGCTTTTCGTAAGTAAGAGGTGTAAAACATTCTGCTTGCCCTATTTTTATAGGGCTGCGAGATCCCTGTTGCTCATATCGCCCTTTGGTGGACCAATAGCCCATGAAGTCTGATGCCTTCTGCCTGCCAGACAAGTTTTACAGTCCATGAATCCATTCACAGATTCATTTGTTAAAATGGTATTTCTATTGTCTTATTGGTATGAGTGGGCACTAGTGTCACTGTTTTCTTCACCACAAGGGCAGTTTGTACATGCTCCCTCACACAGCCATTCCCAGCTGAGCTCTGGAACACAGGGCAACCAAAGCTTAATTTTGGGGAGAGCTGATAAATGGTCAGCTGGGCATTATTGCAGGTAGTCTTGCCAGTTCACTTTGTCTGAATGGATAGGCAGCAGGCAAATGCAATGCTAAAATCATGGATTCATAGCAGGGTTTGGGTTGGAAGGAACTTAAAGATCACCTAGTTCCAACTCCACCGCCATGGGCAGGGACACCTTCTGCTAGACCAGGTTGCTGGTACGTAACACATCTCAGTCTGAGAACTTCTGGAAAGAGAATTCTCTCTTCTCTTTGGATGTGGCCTGTTACAGTGTAACCATGTGAGGAGCACTCCCAATTGGCAACAGAGTGGGTCAGTTCAAAGAGCCAAAAAATGCCACATTTAGAGCTGTGGATGTTCGTGCTGGGTGGCCTCTGGTGTGACCACCAGCCACAAGAGCTCCAGGTCTCTCGTAGCATGCCAAGCAGTTTGAGTTAATGAACTAAACTCCATAGCAATCGACTTCTGACTTATAATCCCATCTGTAACACTGAGTCCTGGTCAAAATCTAGTTACGATCTTCCTGACTTGCTTCCACATCTACCAAATGGGAATAATCCGTACTTATAATACTTACCAGGCATGCTGAAGCAGATCTTCAGCATTTACACTTCATATCATCTGTTAAGCTGCCTCTGCTTGACTAGGTCATGCCTCTTTGGTGCTACCATATAAATGTTAAAATTTAACCATCACCTGATCTTCAAAAAGGGCAGCTTCAATTCTCTGCCATTTGGGTTTTTAAAATTACCTTCTGAAATACTGTTTTAATAAAAAAAGAACAGAAGAAAAATCTACTTGGCCAATTCAAGATCTAGGACATATTGTTGGATAGTATTTTACATTCAGACTGGAATTATTACTTTGGCCCTTAGGCAAAATGTGTCAGAAACTTGTCTTGGGTCATGCTAGCAACAAATAATAAAGAAAGCAAACATTTATAATTTTAAATATAGTCTGTGAGGTTTTTTTCAAACATAAAGACTAAATTTAGACAATTTTCTTGGAAATAAACTGAGAGAAAATTTAGATTATTTTTTCCTCTTCATCAGTTTTCTGACTGTTTAAATTTAAAATAAGCAGTATCAGTCAATTCCTATTTCCTCTTCTGGAAAGTTTTCTTCACTGGTTTTAACTGTTTCCTATCATTATCACAGGTCAGTGCTCGCAGACAGTAAAGCAGCTGAACAAAATAGGCACCCACTGATATTTCAAAGTGTTTTTCAACCCACAGGCAAAACTAAATTCCATTTATCCATAAGAATTTCACTCAAGCTTGTTGAGATTTCTTTGTGTTTTTTTTTCTTTTCATGAAATCAATATTCAAATAAATATTCAATTAGATTAGATTATCAGCTAATGTTTGCTAGAGTTTCTATTTAACCTGGAAAAGTTCTTTTTTTATAGTATCATTCAAATGGAATTGTAATTTATGTGAGAATTGCTTTACTTAAAACTGTTGTTGCTACTGCTGCTGCAGTGATACAGACAGATCTCAAATACCTATGTATCTTGAGGTTTTTTATCAACACTGTATGGTTTTGAAGGAACAAATCAAATAGTGCAGCAGCAGAGCTGGTGGGGTTCATAGTCATTCAGCATTTCTCTCCTAACCAGACACCACTCATCAAACGGAAAATTTGCTCCCTTGCATACCTAATTCCTTGTTAACCCAGGGGAAAGCTGACACTTCAGAGACATACAACTTGGCCAAACATTTTGCAGCTATAACGCATGGACAACTCGGGTGATAGGAATCCTCTAAAAAACCGAGATATAAACCCCAGCCCTTTCACTTACATCATTGGTCCCTAAACTCTGCTTCATGAGCACCTGCTGACGACACCGTGGCCGCCCAGGGAGTACAACTGGGCACAAGTTCAGAGTCCTGCAAGGTAGAGGAGGTGAGCTCTGTGGTCTGTCAGCTGCCCTGTGATATAACACACCGCGTGGAGCCCTTGGCATACAATATATCTCATGGCTACACGATGCTCCACAAGGTAGAAGCATAGCAGACAGTGCTGCCTGTCCTCCTGAAGGAGGACTGGAGTTGCCCTCCCCAACATCAGGATGGAATTCCAGTCAAAACAAGGAGGAAGGGCTTCATTTGCTTATGGACACCAAATAATGCAGTAGTGAGGAAAGTCATCTTGCCCAGGGCACATCCAGGTTTAAATCACTGCTGTCAGATTTGAAGTAGTGTCTGAAAGGGGGATTCAACATGACAGGTAACTACTTAGCCCCAGTGGTGTGTCTGTGTCTGTCTCCTTCTTGGACTGTCTTGCCTTCAGAACATGCTCAGAAGTCTTGACTTCACCCTGCATAACAATGAAACCTAATGCCAAACCCTCAAAATTTTTCACGAAACAGAATCCTTGTTTCCTGGCCAGCCCTATTATTGAACCTTAATATGATACAACATGTGTCCATATTTGCACACATGGTCCACAGCCCTTACACATGTGTAAATCCTACTGAAGTCATGTATAAAGGATCAGGCTCTAAGGCTGTTATAGAAAAAGTTCATGTTTCACTGACTTTTTGGTATTCTTTGAAGATATTACATTAAGAGTAAATATAGAGAAGTACATGTTATATGCAAGATTTTCAGAGAAATTTAACTTCCATGCCAGAAGGTCACATCTAAGGCAATATGGTCTTGGAACAAGTTCAAAGTTGTCACACTTGATAAAAATAGCTTAAAGGGCACATAACTGTGCTGGAATACGGAAAAACAGTGGAACATGAGAGGGAGAATGATTGAAGGCCCCATTACTAATTATGTACATATTTTGCTGCTATTGAGATCTAAGTTTCCATGCATGTACATGGTACTTAAGTTAAATAGAAGTTTAAGAAATTAAAAGAATATAAATGCTTTTGCATCCCTATACCTAAGGAAATAACATCTTACATAATGGAAAATCTTTTGCCAATGAACAATAGGATAAATTAACTTTGTTTCTAATTTCAAAATTATCTTTAGACACATTTCTGCATTACTTATTAATATTTTTGTAACACTTTCTTGAAAAACAACCCCTATATGTTTGTTTTGTTAATGTAGGAAACTACAGTCACATTTTTATGATTCATTTGAAACTGTTCCAATTATTTTGGAAGACAAAATAATTGACAGCTTCTTCTAACATACTGAATGAAGGGCAGATGTACACAACAGGAAGCTGAACTGCACAAAAAATTTGAATTGTACTGGAAGATGGGCTGTTATAGCATGATAAAGAAAAGTTTACATTAAGTTGACTCTTGAAATACACATAATATGAGCTTGGCAGTCATTAGCCCTTAGGATTGTGTTCTATGTATTGAATACTTGTTAAGCCACAGTCAAAACTCCTGCTCGTGCTTCAGCCATAGATTTAAGTGAGCATAAAATAAGATCCTAAAGCCCTTTTGCACATCGATTCACCCATATCAAAGTCCCACTAAGGAGGTGGGGGTTTCATAAAGTAGAAGGACACTCAGAAACCCATGAGTCATTTGTGTTCTACACAGAAAGCAAAACTATACATGTTTAGTGTTTTGATTTATTGAGATGTCGTCTTAATTTTGTCTCTGTAAAGAACATGTCATGCAGAGGAATCTCGTGCTTTGCTTTTAATTGAGGCATTTACTGTAGGTTGCACATACCTTTTAATGATTGATGGCACGGTGAAATCTTTGTGCCAAAACTTTTTAAAAAAATTAACGTTTGGTGATTTTGTAATGCAATACTTTAGACTAGTTCTGCCTAGAATTGCAACATGCAGGGCTCAGTCATATTACAGTCCTATTTATCTCAGTGATGAGAAAATGAAACTCTTACTTTCCATGCTTGGAAACAAATTTTTCATTCACCCGTACTCCCCTGTGTAAAGAAATTGCCTCAGATACAGGTTTTTTTTACCATCTTTTTTTCATATGAGACTTACGTAAATAATCTTGCAAGGTAATTTAGTATGCTTTGTGACAGCGACAATTTTTTGTCATTGCAACTACGTACTTACAGATTGAAGTCATCCCTTCAGCCAGAGGAGGACATCCAAAAGCAGAGGTATTTCATGCCTCCCATGATATGAACAGCTAATAGGAAGCCTTTATACTTTTGATGGCTCATGGAGAATGTAAATGATAGCAGAAGTGCCTGAAAACCACTCTAACACAGAGAACAACCAAACTCCAGGAGGTGCACTGGATACACAGAACTCTCTATACCATGCTTTTAAAATGTATAATCAAGGGAATAGGTTACACTATATTACAGCAGAGAGGCAACAATGTAATTTATGCTGCTCAGTTTAAAAGCATCACATTTTTATACAATAACAAAAAAGCAGAGAGTCTGAGTCATTAGAAAAATACTTGCACAGCTGGTAAATTGTATTTTCTATGGACCTTATACATGTGATTCTAAGCGTTAAGTATACACATTATTAGGGTCAATCCAAATCCAGGCTGCTGAAAAATCCAAAGTGTTGGAGGATTTAGGATCTTCCTGTGGATTTTGTTGTAGCCTTCACAATCTGTGCTTTCATTAAAATAATATATGTTCTAACTTTCCAGGTTCTGAAAGCACTCTTTACAATGTTAACCGATGCACTGTCTCACAGACCGTACAACCAACAGATTGAAACAATACTACCAGGATATATAGAATAATAACAACAATATTTATTCTGCATTTTCGTCTTCTTAGACAGATTGACCACTGATTCAGAAGCAAAGAACTACTGTGATATGGCCCTGGCTTCTCCCTCAGTTGGAGACAGTAATGTTTTAGTGGGTTTAGTGCTAACCATCTATGAAAGAACACAAAAGGTAGCACACCCCTGGAGAGCAAGATGATCAGGATCTGTGTGTATGTTACAATCCAGTTGCAAGGGATTGTACTGCTCTGTTCTTCCGTCTTTGTAAAGTGAGAATGAAACAGTCCGTCAGAAGTTTGCTTAGCTGGGGAAAATGACACATCTGCTGTCCATTCTTTTTTGCCCCAGTGTCTGGGAAGAAGTGCTTCATTTCTTGTTGCCTCTGGACAAAGACAGACCTACTGGAGGTGTTTCCAGCTGCCTCAAGTTGCTAGGACATTTTAGTTTAAACTCCTGCCCTACTCAAACTTGGGTTCACCTACTTTCCCGGTCATATTTACACACCGCATTTCTTTTGGCTGTGTTCCTCTGCTGTCACTATATCCCTGTCTTTATCTAGTGTACAATTCTGAGAGCTGGAGTGAACAAGAAGGTTTTTAGTCCTCTTGCCAGTTCACATGGTCTGCTGCTGGGAAGCCCTTGAGCTGGAAGAGATTAGAAGCCACATAATTCTCCATGAGCCAATGCCCACTGTTTTTAACTCAAAGGCCGTCCAAGTAATGCAAACTGGATTTGCATGACTCCAGTCCAATGGATTGGATCTCATTGAAAGGATTTTGCTACCAAAATTATTTGCATTGCAGCAGAGCTAAAAGCTACAGCCAGGAATCAAAGTAATATTTCACAAGACACTGCACAAACTCAGAACAGAAAGATAGACCCTTCTTGAAAAATATCCAACAGTAAGGTGTCATCTGACTTTATGCTTCCCCGAGATGTAGAAGTTGGCATGTGTTTTGTACATCAGCTTTGCCACAGGGAAATGTTGCACCTAATTACATCCCAAGGTAACAGATAACATGGAGATATGACTGATGGATGGGGAGCCCAAGGACATAATCGTATGACAGTGATCCACCAGACAGGGAGGGTATCAGTTCCCTCGCTCCTAGCTGTTGTCATTTTGGTAGACATCCTAGTGAGTGAGTTTTAAGAAAGGAGATGACAAAGTGTAATGAGGGCCTTCCTGGATGTTTAAAGCATGCTGTCTCCATGTATGAAAGACTGCTTATGCAATAATATACACAGGGTGAAAAACCTGGTGTCAGGGTGGTGATTTGCATCACTGCCACAGCAGAAGTGAGCATGGATCTGTTGTGAGAGTAAGGGTCATGTCCCGACAGAAATGCAAAGCACAGTCAGGTGGGGGTCGGGCTCTTCTCCTGGGGAACTAGTGACAGGACGAGAGGGCACGGCCTGAAACTGCGTCAGGGGAGGTTCAGGTTGGATCTCAGGAAGCACTTCCTCACAGAGAGGGTGCTCAGGCATTGGGATGCACTGCCCAGGGAAGTGGTGGAGTCACTGTCCCTGGAGATGTTTAAGGAGATGCTGGTTGTGGCACTGAGTGCTGTGGTCTGGCCGATGTGGTGGTGTTGGGTCATAGGCTGGACTTGATGATCTCAGAGGTCTTTTCCAGCCTCAAGAGCTGTGTGATTCTGTGAAAGAGAGGGTTGGTACTTTGTGGAGAAGAGAAATTGTGCGGATTTGCAGTTGCCAAGTGCTTTAGGAAAGGATGCTGTGCTACCTCAGACGTGAGATGATGAGAACATGAACTTCATTAATTGATAGCTGCCCTGCTTTCAGAAGCTTTCCATTCCTAAAGTTTAGTTTACCTTGATAATTATTTTGTCCAGCTTCCCTAAAGCAAGTATTCATCCTTTCTCAGTATCACATTTTTTTGTCTGAAAGCAGAAAATGCACTCTCCTATGAAATACAACTCTTTCCCCCTCCTCACACAGATTTGTTTCTTGTTGAAGAAGAAACTGTGTGTAACATGACAGAAAGCAGAGGTATGAAGAGAAAATAGCCTTAAATGACAGTTTTTCCTGATAACTGGTGACCAGAATTAAAATCAGCAGCTGTGTTCATTTGGGAAGAGGACATCTTTTTAGTACACTACATTGTTAGGCCTAATTTACACTTATAGAAATGTCATTTGTTTGAAAACACAATAAAGGATATAAGGGTATGAGTTTTGTTACTGTATACCAGACGACTCATGTGGTGACAGCCTTTAAAATAAAAACTAAGAATTCGTTTTTGAGAGTTCTTTCCATCTCATAGACTCATAAATATTTGTTCTTAGGCATGAGATACCTGTATCAAGCTTGAACAAGCTACCAGAAACCTGGTGTTCAGATAGCAGCAACTCTGGGTTTTGTAGTCTATGTTACAAATGTAAATTACTAATAGATTGAGTTAGTCATATTTTCTTCATTTCTGGCATAGACCTTAAGAATTTTCAATACAGAGCAAGATTCAGAAAAGAGTGAGAGCCATCACTAATAAAAATCTTTGCAATATCTCATACAGCATTATAATAAACTCCCACTTAAATCATGCTATAAACATTTGGGTACTTTACAAAAAGTCTCTTAAATTCTGACTACCATTAATGATCCAGGGTAAGTCAATAGTCTTCCCATCCTTCCAGTTTTTAGATAATATGGAGAAAATAATAGGTGTATATACTGTAATTGAAATGGCATCAGGAACATTGATTTGATCTAAAACTCAAAGTACTGAAAATTGGATGGCATAATTATTCATCTTTGGACTAATGAATGATATTTACCTGTACATAAAGAACTGTTCACTTTATTGTGGACAGATTATATAAAAAGCATAACATGAAGTATAAAAAGAAGTGTAACAAGAAGTTCTTGTGCACCACATCAATGCAGGTTGGATATGGCCCACTGGAAATCAATACCAATTGCCAGTGAGTGTGTTACATAGAAGTATGGATTGAAAAAAAAACAACCCAGCCCTTGGATTAAAACAGAAGATATGCAAAGGTGCCTTCTCAGTGAATTTAAGATTGGTAGAAGAAACTTCCACTTCCTCCAACTTCCTTTTCATATCTAGATTAATGTTTCTAGCAATATTGAATCTAAAATGTGGACACAAAATTACATGAATGAAACTAAAAGAAAATAGGACAGTCAGTAATTGTTAATGGCTGCCTAGACAGCAAGAAACACTTGCTTAAAAGCAAGAACAAACCCATAATGTCTTAAAACTTCTAACCAAAAGAAAAACATCTCGAAACTGCAATTCGATGAATGGGTGGTGTATCTATGTCCTAACTACCTTTTCCAGGTCTCTTCTACACCCTCTGTGTTGTATCACCTGCTCTGTCTTCCGCTCAGTTTGAAGTTCAAAAGAATCTTCAGGCTTTCAGCTTTGAGAAGTAGCGTAGTCACCTTCCCAGTGTCAGGGAGTGGTCACACATTGCCCATCTTTTCAGGCTGTCACTTCCTCCAAATCCTCTGCCTTGTTCAGGCCTTTTTTTCCAGTCTATGTTTTGTTTTTCAAGGGCAGAGGGAACCCTGAGCTGTCATTCTATCAGAAGTGGGATTCTTGCAGAGCATTTATAGCCATTGATTTTTGGAGAGGTGAGAAACAGTTGTTTAATTTAGTGGCACAATACATCAGAAATCATTTAGTGCTAACATCTCTAAATTGTTGGAGAGAAAAAAATAAACTATGTAAGACTTGTAAGTTATATGCTAAGACGAAGAGCTAAAAAAATTACCAAAAGTTCTGGAAATTACAAAAAGCCTCCCTCACATAAAAGATCCAAGTATCTCAATTATATGCTTTACATGCTCTCTTTTTAGTCCTTTGTCTCTTTCACAGTCTGATTTCAATTTATACAGACTGATTTCAGCGTTAGGGCTCATGTTTACTTATCTATAAAGTCCAAGAAACCCAGGAGATCAGTGCTGGAATAATAAAGATTTTATTCACACAGAGCTGTGGCTGCCAATCAGGTTCCAAGGGTGACTTTTTGGAGCTGACACGCGTTTTCTTGGCTTTGCAGTTCTTGCAGCTGTTCAACGTGTCTGATATTCATTAATATCAGCTCTACAATATGCAAATCAAATCTAGGGACATTTTCATTTACATTAAGGAGGAACTCTAGAATAGACTTCAGCTCCTGCAGAAAGGCTCCTGGCTCCAGCTGCAGGACAAGACAAGGAAAGGGCATCACAGAGTGTCACAGCTTCACTGAGAAACTCATTTTGCCAATAAATAATGAAGGGAACTGGATTTTAGCATAATTAAGGCAAAAACATTCTTGAGCTTTGCCATTTCTATCTTCAACCTCTAAAGAATCAACCGACGACACAGAAAGAAGCTGTTAGTTACTTCTTAGATTTTGAAACCATGTAATATTTTTTGAATCAGGAAAGATTGTAATAGCTGAAGCATTTATAGTATATTTATGTATTTCATATTTATTTAATATTATTTATAAGTACAAATACACATAGAAATATATATTGGGTTTTTTTTGGTAAATATAAATACATAAATATCAGAGAAAAGTGATCGTTTAACTCTTGAAAAGCAGGACTATTTTAAAAGAATGCATGCTAGAAGTTGTCATTAGAAATACATATGTTTTGCATGAGCAGTACAGCAACAGTCAAGCAAAAACCTGTGTGAAACTTTTAGCCCATAAATCTCCTCATGCCTGGAGGCAGTAATAAATTACATGTTTCTTTACATATACATTTTAAAATTGTCAAACATACATTTAATGTACTGGAACTCGAAATAATATCTTCTCGGCTGACTTCTTTTTGATGTATTCCATAATTAAGTGTAAAAGTCAAAGATACCTCTTTATACCCGAAGGACACACAAACCTTTAAAGCACATGGGAACAGGTCAAATATCTTTATATGCCCTAAAATTTCACTGCTGCAAGACAGGTAGTTTTTCTCCTTTGTTACCAATTCAACACTTTCAGATTCTAACTTCCCCAGGTTAGACGGGCACTCACACCTCTTGTGATTTACTTGGAAATTATACTCCTAGAAGACCAAAACTGCATCGCTTGTACACTCCCACTCTGTTCCATTCAGGCTTCCAATCTTGCCATTCATTCATGCTGGTGTGTGAATAAAAGTCTGGTACCACAGGTATCCTGGAGACTCAATACAGCCTCTCTGTCAGAGGTCTAATAATCCCAAAGCAATCTGAACGCGTGTAAAAAGAATTCAATGCCTGAAGCCTACATTTTAAAACAGCAGTTACTGTAGTTAAAATCCTCCTATGTGAGTGCACTGTCCTCGTCTGGACCAGACCCTGCCTCGCTCCCCTGTTCCCTGAGCCTTCTGTCCCTGAGGCGCTGTAGGGATTTCAACTGACCAGAGATTTAGTGTTGGGCAAAGCAGTTTCCTAAAAAAACAGATGAGGCAGCAATGAGCTGGGATTATATATCAAAAGCTACTTGATTCCATAACTTCATGACCTTGGTTCACTAAATTAGTACTTTTTGGTTTTGCTTAGTGTGAACTTAACAATTTCAACAGACTCTTGCTCATAATGATAGTTACAAACATTAAATTTATTTTATTTTTTTTTCAACGCTGATTTTTCAGTCTGTGTTCCTTAAACTTGTAAAAAATTACTACTTCATGCCTACAGCTAGAAGACTTTTCAGTATGATGTTCAGCAATATCTGGGGAATAGAAGAACAAACAAAATTTAAAACCATCTTTCGCACCTTTAAAACTAGAATAAACCTAAAATTCAGACTGCAATGCATGTCTATGTGCAATTTGTACTTTTCCAATTTGGTTTTATTTTTTCAAAATTTCAAATCTATGTACATTTAGGTTAACCTGAAAATAACACCACAGTAATAAAAGTGGCATGGCAGTTTTTGATGGCTATATATGATTTAAATATAATATAATATATTTATAATTTATAACAACTAGATAACATGACATCATTAATAAGCAATTTAATTCTAATAACAAAACAGATTGATTTATGTTGCCTGCTTTTGTTGATGTAGTTTTTAAATGTCTGAAAAATACTTGAAGATACTTAATTTCAGTCAGTGTAGTCATGAGCTCAGGAAATTCCCGATATAATATATTTGTATATAAACATGTATATACAGACATATATTATTTGTAAAATACAATATAACTTACTACAAATAATAATTTGTAGCAAAAATGTAAAAAAAAAAACCTGACAAGAAATGGTACAAATTAACTAGTCCAAATTTTAGCACCTAGAACAAGACTGGAGGAAGAAGCCCAGGCCATTTTCATCCTTCACAGCTGTTTCTAAAATATCTCTATTAGTAATGATAATTTAGGATTACCAACTCTTCTGTGCTGTCAGCCTCATGCTGTCTACAGGGCACCTCAGTAGCCTATAAAGAATCATAAAACAGCAAATTCTTCCTCCACATGCATAGTCTGAAGGCTTCTGGGACCAGCTGCCCACATCCACTGTCACTGGAGGTATCGGAGCAGGATAGTCAGAACTGCAGCAGGACAGACATGGACAGCAGTTTGCCCTGTAAGGCAATCTGGTTAAAATATTCGGTGTTAGCTGAGGGATATAGTGAAGGAGAAGGTTAGAGAGCTTAAAATCTTTTTCCAGCGAAAAGAAAGGAACTTCTCACAGGTTGTCTCTCAACCCACCTTGTCAGTGACCTCAGATTCTCTCATGCCCTGCAAACATCCTGGGCCAACCAAAAATTTAAAAATCTATTTAAATGTCTAATTTCTTTCTTGACTGCAGCCTCAGGTAGTGGGATAGTCACTTACCACCCTCTACCTTTTCTTGACTTCTCTCGTTTTTTACAGACTCTAATTTTTTCCTTCATTTTGCACACCCCTTCCTCTTCTGTTGCAGAAAATGGCAAATCACCCATAGTAGCAACAACACAGAAGCTAGAAACAAACCAACATCTCTTTAATGAAGATACAGTTGCCTGCAGGCAAATACTGAAGTCCTGTCCTCTGTTCTCTCCTGGCCAAACATGACACAATCTTGTGCACTTTTTCCCAGTCTCCAGGTTAAACTGTATCTGCTTTCGTTAGCTTTTAAGGGATTCGGAATTGCTCAAGTTATACAATATAGCATGTCGCTCTATCTGCACGTTTTGGTTATACCTGTCCTGCACATTTCACTGGATTACTGAAATATTGAATGAACTGGACTCGCTCAGGCAGCTGACATTTCCAGCAGCCATGCTCTTGTTGCTTTAGTATGCCCACGGTCATTACCACACTCCACCTGCCTGTCACCTGCAAATTCCTCAGGTACTCAGTCAGCTCTCATCCCTTTGTATGTCAGGGACCTCGTGTACCCCTTTGAAGCTATTTCTGTTTCATGCCACCCATTTCCTTTCTGTGAAAGACTGATTCCTGCATGATCCCTTCCTGCCCTTTTTTGTACTTTTTTTTTCTTCTGTAGGAAATAAATTATTCAGGGCATCAGCATACTTGAACTGGAACTGAGATGGAGGTAGTTATAATGAAACGCTAATAACTGCCAGGAAAATTACAGAGCTGTTCTGAGCTCCTAGGTCTGCCAAGCAGCTGCCAGGAGCACTCTGTGTCTCCCCTATTCTTCTAGTTTACCGATTTTCACCAAAATAGGGCGTTGCTCTTCATTTCCAAGCTCTCAGGAAACATTCCAGCATTGATTGGATGCGTCATTCAGAAGTAATCACACAGTGGACGAAGAAACACAGGAATGTGTTTCTGTCGAAATGAGGGCTGTTGATGCATGCTTAGGGTGTGCTTCAACATTACACTTATCTGCTGGCACATCCCTCTGCTGTATCAATGCAACTCTATAGGGAGGCTGTGCTATCAAGGAGACTGCTGTCACTAATACAGATCATTTCACTGAGCTGGCTTGCAGTACAGACTCTCAAGTTTTACCCGTAAAATTCAGCACTCCCACAATTCTAGCAGAGGGACAGAAACATGTAGTGGTTGTGTAAAGGAACTCTTCAAGGACATCAGCATTAAAAAAATCGTAAGTCAGAAGCATGTCCTTAATTAAAGATCACTGATGCTGTAAATATATTTCTGTCCGTCACCTGTCTGCTACCACCTCTTAGTCACAGCTTAACATGCCACAGCTGCTGAGGAATGGTCGAAGTACGAGCTGTGGGGGTGGTGACCATCATAAGAGGAAAAGCAGTCCGTGCTGCCTCAACTGCTTGTGAGGCTGTGATTCAGGAGTGAAGATGACACAGCCAATGAGGCGATGCTGTTTGTAAAACACGGGTAGATTTATGATTAACTCAGCATGTGTATATCACAATAGGCAGCTAATCCATCAGGAGCTAGACACTTCAGACCTTGATTAGCTCAGCCAGATTTCAACATATGTACTGTTACAGGAGGTAGACTCCCAGCCTGGTGCTCATTGTTTGGGCCTGGCTTCACATGAAGCTACCTCATGTGCCATATATTGCTTTCTTTTCTGTTTGCAGTCATGTAACTACACTACACAGACTAAACATACAGGATTTCAAATTTCCAGGAGGAATACGTAACACACATACAGAATCATCATAGTATCATAGAATGCATTGGTTGGAAGGGACATTTCAGGGCCATCTAGTCCAACTCCCCTGCAGTGAGCAGGGACATCTCTAATTAGATGAGGTTTCTCTCAGCCTCACAAAGCTTGATGTTGAATGTCTCCAGGCATGGGGCCTTTGCCACCTCTCTGGGCAACCTGTTCCAGTGTTTCACCATCCTCATAGTAAAGAACTTCTTCCTAATGTCTAATCTAAATCTACCCTGCTCTAGTTTAAAATCATTGCCTCTTGTCCTATTGCTACACGCCCTTGTAAACAGTCCCTCCCAGCTTTCTCATAGGCCTCCTTTCAGGTACACTGGAGGGCTGCTATAAGGTCTCACCGGAGCCTTCTCCAGGCTGAACAACTCTCTCAACTTGTCTTCGTAGGACCTAGAGCACCTTGCTCTATTCCTTTGATCATTTTTATGGTCCTCCTCTGGACCCTCTCCAACAGGTCTATGTCTTTCTTGTGTTGAGGACTCCAGAGCTGGACACAGCACTCACTCCAGGTGAAGTCTCACCAGAGCAGAGAGGCAGAATCACCTCTCTCGATCTGCTGGCCATGCTTGTTTTGAATCAGTCCAGGATGCAATTGGTCTTTTTGGTTTGCGGGCATGCATTGTCCCAGGCTTTTCTCTAAAACTCAAATCAAAGGCCTTTGTAAAAGGTTATTCATTATCTACATCAAAGTCATGCCCATGGGCACTGCCCACTGAACCTCACCCTGAATGGGTCCAGGCTCTTTTCCAGATCATCCACATGTCAACCCCTGAGGAGTCCATTAATTCATGCCTTTCCAGGGCATTTGCTTGCTGCCAGGAGCAAGCCCTAAAGGCCTCAGGGCTGTGGGGAGGGCTTCTCTCTATGATCAGCATATTGAGAGAGCTCTGGGCACACAGAAAATGGAAGGTCTTTCTGAGTCACTTTCACATTGGAAGTGGTGAAATACAGAATTTAAGCAGAACTTCACAGAATCACAGGATATTAGGAGTTTGTGTCCAGTTCTGGGCTCCCCAATTCAAGAGAGACAGGGACCTACTGGAGAGAGTCCAATGGAGAGCTACAGGGATGATTAAGGGACTTTAACATCTGTCCTGTGAAGACAGACTGAGGGAACTGGGGCTGTTTTACTTTGAAAGGAGACAGCTGAGAGGGGATCTTATTAACATATATAAATATCTGAGGGGTGGGTGTCAAGGGGAAGGAGACAATCTCCTCTTAGTGGTGCCCAGCAACAGAACAAGAAATAATTGGTTTATGTTCTAACGAACATAGGAAGTTCCACCTCAACATGAGGAAAAATTTCTTTACTGTGAGGGTGATGGAGCACTGGCACAGGCTGCCCAGAGAGGTTGTGGAGTCTCCTTCTCTGGAGACTTTCAAAACCCACCCGGATGCGTTTCTGTGTGGCCTGTCCTAGGGGATCCTGCTCTGGCAGGGGGTTGGACTGGATGATCTCTAGAGGTCCCTTCCAACCCCAAAAATTCTGTGATTCTATGAGTTGGAAGGGACCTCAGAAGATCATCTAGCCCAACCCCCCTGCCAGAGCAGGATCACCTACAGTAAATCACACAGGAACGCGTCCAGGTGGGTTTTGAGTCTTTAGAGAAGGAGACTCCACAACCTCTCGGGGCAGCCTGTGCCACTGCTCTGCCACCCTCACAGTAAAGAAGTATATCTCCTTAGGTTTAGGTTGAACCTCCTGTTTTCCAGTTTGTGACCCCTGCCGAGCGTCCTGTCACTGGACACCACTGAGAGGAAAGAGTCTGGCCCCATCCTCCCGACACCTGCCCCTCAGGTATGTACAAGCATTGATGAGGTCCCCTCTCAGCCTCCTCTTCTCCAGGCTAAACAGACCCAGCTCTCTCAGCCTTTTGTCGAAGCGTAAAACTTCACTCAAAAGCAAACTAATACAAGTGTGCTACTCTGCAGGGCAGCGCCTGCCCGCCGTGGGAGGGAGCAGCACCCACGAGCCTCCACTCCCGCCCACGGCAACCTCCCGCCCCGCCGCCTGTCCCGCCGCCTGCCGGCTCCTGGCAGAGCGCGTGATCTCCGCCAGCTTCAAGGCCGATTTCCGGCCCCGCCTCGGTGCTGCCACCAAATCCTTCCGGCTGGAAAGAGCGTGGGCCGGGCGCGGAGGCAGCGGACTCTTGAAAGAGAGCACAGGCGCCGGGAACCCGGAAGTGGCGGTGCGGCGGGGCCGGAGCGGCGGGAGGTGGCGGCGGGGGGCTCCCGTGGCCCGGCCGGCCCGGTGAGGGCGGCGGCTGGGCGGGGGGAACGGAACCTCGGAGGTGTCCGGAGCGGCAGGTAAAGGGGTCCTGAGAGGGCGCGGAGCTGGGGGAGGGAGGTGTGAGGAGTGACGCGAAGGTGCGGGCGGGGAGTTCCCGGCTCTGTGGGGACGCCGGGAGAGGCCGCGGCGGTGAAGGAGGCGGGGAAGGGCCCCTTCGAGAGGGCTGGAAAGGGAGGTTTGGGAGAAGAGTGGTGGCAAACGTTAATGTAACCTCGGCTTGGGCCATGGAGGGTGTTGGTTTGCTTAGAGTTAAGGTGGCACGAAGGTGGCTGTTTTGCCAGGTGCTCAAGACACCAGCTGGGTGAGGCGTGTCTGAGGTGATGCTTTAGTACGAGGTTTTATTAGTTAAAAGTGACAGGGTTTCTGCCATTTACATTTTATATGAAAGCGTGGTAGGCTGCTTGACCTTCTTCTCTCCTGTTTCTTTGGTTTTGTTTGGGTTGACTTTTTTTTTCTGAGAGTGACCAAGCCAGTTATTAGCTCCAAAATATAAGTATATAAGCTGGAAATTCCTAAGTGGAACTGAATATGCTTTTATCTTGCTATGTATTTCACCTTTATATGTGCGTGTATGTATCTCCGCATATAAATGTCAATGTTTATAAAACGGAAGTTAAAATACAGTTTTTAATGCATTTAGGTAACGTGACTCTTGCTTTATTGAAAATTATGCAGGCAAATTTATTAAAGGTCCCTTCTGACCCAAGCCATTCTATGATAATATCTCATCATCTTGCCTTTTTTTTTATAGGTCTTGACCTGTAACACAGAAATCTTCCAGAATGCTGGAGTCGTATGTAACTCCTATTTTGATGAGCTATGTGAATCGCTACATAAAGAACCTGAAGCCTTCAGATCTGCAGTTGTCACTCTGGGGAGGGGATGTTGTACTTAGTAAACTTGAGTTGAAGTTGGATGTGCTTGAACAGGTATGGTATGTTTGCAGTAGTTACAGTCTAATGTCTTTGATTTAAGAGAAGTTGACTAAATAATTTGCTTTGGTCTGCGGAGATGAATGTTCATGTAATACTCACTGGTTTACTTGTTATGCAAGTCCATTTGTCCCCTGCATTTAGTTATTCTTGCATTAATTCCGTGACATTTGTTTAGTAATGAACGGTAATTCTTTGCACACTCTGTAGGTTATGGGGTGTGAAGAGAGTCTTTTTTGTGGACATGTTTCTTCTTTCAGTAATCATAGTTTTATGGTTTGAACATCAACTAAACTGATTTTCCAGGCGTATTTACTAATTGCTTCTATTAACTAATCTAAAATGTCACAAAGTAAACTAGAATCTATTTTTAATTATGCATACTAAACACAGATTTTTGTTTTCCGTATTGTTTTATGATTCCACTTTTCATCATTCCAGTTGTATCTAAACTTAAGAATAACTGGTTTGTGCAGATTAGATCAGAAGCTCTGTATAACTTAGCTTTAAAAAGACAAGCTTGACGAAATAAAACACTTGATGTAGAATTTGGAGCTTGCTGTTAAGTCTTGGCTGAGGGATTGTTTCCTTCTGTGCTTACCTGAGTTGAAAAGTTAAGGAGTTGAGTGTGAGACAGATAAAACTGTTTTCTGTTGTGCATGGTGTCGTGAGTCTTAGCTGTGAGCCTTGTGTCCAGATGCAGTCCAAATGAAGAGACTGAGGGAAAAGCAGCAAAAAACAATGTGAGACTTAGGCAATATGGCAACTGCAAGAAAAGTAAAATAGACAGGGAATGTGTTCTTAATTTTGGATAAAATGAGACAAGCGTCGCGGGTTATAGCTGGGCCGGCCACTAAACGCGGACAGATGTTCTCTAACCCTCTCTTCCCCTCCAAAATGGGAACGAAAAGGGAAGGAGGCAGAGAGACTTAAGAGTTAGAAAACTAAAATGGATTTAATGAAACAATAGTGGAAATAATAGTGAAGTGATAAGAATAAAGAACTATATACAACTATATATAAGCCTGATATCGAACCCAACTGCCCCTGATGGCAATCCCCACTGCAGAGCAGGAGGCACTGGGGCAGCCCCAGGCTCAGCGGCGGCGGGAGCTGGATTTGGGAACTCAGGATCCAGATCAAAAACAGGAGATCAGACAGAGTCCTCCCTGGACACCGGCCATTGCAGAAAAGGGACACAAACTCTCGTGGTCACACAATTTGTACTAAACATGATGTATATGGAATGGAATACTCTTGTTGGTCACCTGTCCTGTCTATTACCCCCCGGAGGTGCAACCTTTTACTTCCTTGTGCCCCCTCTTACTACCCAGCACCCCCAGCGTGGCACACAAGAGCCAGCAGTGGCCTTGGTCAGCGAGAACCTTTCTGCATCCCAGTCACAGGCAGTAACTGTACACATCAGGTGTTATCATTACTAGTAGCAAGCACTGTCTGCAAAAACATGCTGCTAACTTCAGAAAGTTAGCCTTTTAGAAGTGACTAAACTGGAAATTAAAAATCACTGAAGAGAATTGGACTTTTTAGCTCAAACCAAGACAGACAAGGTAGGGTAAGAGTTACATGGATGAGACAAGAAAGTGGAATAAATTGTACTCGGGAAGTTTAGACTGGACATCAAAGAAAATTTTCTTATGTTTTAATTGGTTTATGAGGTATTGGAATAGACTGAGGAGACTGCATGGTCTCTGTGAAGGGAGATCTTTTAAAATGTGAAGAAAAATTTATGATTAATGAAGTATCTCTGATCCTGTAATGAAAAAGGAGACGATGTTTTGAGAGATGCTGTCCTATTTTCAGTGCCTTCATCTCCCTTCAAGTATTCAGTGACTTTGGCATTTTCTTTCAGCTCTCTTAGTTTCTCTTTTTTCTTGTTACCGCTTGTCCATACAGCTGTTGTGGCTACTAGACTTCAGTTGTGTAGGATGTGTTCCCCCTCTGAATATTTAAAGCCTTTTTTATTGTGTATATTATGAAGTCAAGGAAGGGTTGATGAGAGAAGTTCAGCCTCCTGTTCTGAGCAGGGCTGTGCCAGCATTATGTCATCAGCTGTGGATTTCTCCAGTTTAGTCTTGAAATCTCCTGTCCTGGTTATGAAAACCTCATCTTTGGATAAACTGTTTCCGTGCTATTCTGTGTAGAGAGGAGGTTTGTCCTAAAAACAAATCATGACTTGGAATGGATTTATTGAACATGCTGAATTACGTGGTGCTCTTAAGATCTTGTTGTTGATGTCTATGTTGTTCCTTTTGAAATAGTTTGCTGGTAGGTGATCACTGGCTTTGCCTGTGTGTCAGCTGGGTCCCTAAATATCCGGTACAATCTGTTAATGTTGTGGCTCTTGCAGAGGCAAATGTTGCTGTATATATTTGTGCTTATGTCTTACCAGTTTGAATGGGGACGTGCATATGTGATGAATGCAAAATATAGCTGCTTTTTTTTTTTTTTTTACATTATTTGGCTGTGTGTTTATTTGAAATATAATGACCTTAATTTGGCTCTTATTATTCTTAGGAAGTTGCTGGACCCACAGACTATTTAGGATGTCTTTCTCTTTATGCCAGCTCACCAAAACTCTTTTAAGTAGGTAATATGTGGTAATAGAACATCCCCAAGCATTTGCAGCTGGCACAGAGCTCCCTTGAAATCTTGAAGTCTCTAAAATTGATCAGTATTTATTATTTTGTTTGGATTCGCTGCCTGGATGGATTCATAAAGTCCAAAGTTAGTCACCTTAACTGGCCTGCTCTTTTAACATCCCTTCTGTCCTCTGCTCTCATCCCCAGCCTGGATCCCTGGCATGAATGCAGCCTTAATTTCATGCTTTAGGCTTTGGATACGAACACGTGCATCCTGGATATCTTTGGAGCTTGAAGTGTTTTCAGAGGATTCCAACTTTTGTGAAACTACATGTGATTATTTAGGAACACTTACACTGGTGCCGAACTACGTGGACAAAGCACCTCGTAACAGATTTTGGAAAAGTCTGTGCTTTCTCCCTGCGCTCCTTGCACTTCAGCGTTCCCATGTCAGGCCACCAGACAGAATCCCAAAGAACAGATAAGAACAGAGCGTAAACCACTGTTTGTCTTTTAGAAGATTTTACTTTATTTCTGGGACCAAGTCGGAACCTTTGAAATCAGGGGTAATACAGTTGTTGACATAGATTTATCAAACCCAAAGAGAATGTTTCAGTACTTGAAAATACTTTGCATATTTTTACGTGTTTTTATGTTATGTGATCTCATTAAACTAAGCTAAATGTTATTGCAATAACTCTTAGGGGTCTGTCCTTCCCCTGCATAGAGCCCCCCCACCTTTTGTTTTTTAAACAATATTGGTTTTGTAGTGAAAGCTGAATACTAGTTTGTACTAAAATTCAACCTTCTAGGTGCTTTTGCATGTAATCATGTCACTCTTTGAACAGACAGTTAATTTTATGATAATTATCTTCTAGTTGAAGATTAATGAAATTTTTGTATTTTTTTTTTTTCCTATCCTGGATGATTCAGTTATTAGAAGACTAAGCATTCCAAGAAATCTTCCCTCTAGGCATAGTAACTGTCACGTTGTACAAAAACTGCTTCAGGAAAGTATTTTGCAATTAAACTTTAAAATTAATATTAAAATATTGCCTTATGGAAAAGCCTTTTAAGCACTTTTGGCAACTCTTATGCGAAGTCACTGTGGTGCTAGAGGTAACAGAACTACCTATGAACTTGGTAACTAGATTGTTTGTAATATTACAGTTTATGTGGTGGTACCAAAGAGGTAAGAAATGTGTTGAGCTCTTTTTGCTGCATGTGTGCATTTCCGTAACATCGTAGCTTATTATATTAGCACTTTTACAAACTCGAAAGGGAAAGATGAAGCAGTCTTTGACTACTAGGTGAAGGAGTACTTGATCCGAAGATTCTTGAATTTTGCTTTAATGTGGACTTCTCATATTTGAAAGAGTTTAGAAAGAAAAGTGAAAAAATGCCAAGGTACTTAATATAATTTTAAGGAAATGAGGTCATAAAAATGTCCTTACTCTAAGTGTCTGTGTTATGTCCCACTGGGTTACTTCTGAAATACGGCCTTGAATGTGAAAAGGTGTTTGAGTTAATACTGATGTGGAGGAAACAGTACTTGCCTATCACCCCAAAGTTTGGGAGAAACTTAACATTTTAGAGTAAGGGGAGACTTTAGGGCACAGGGAATTATGATTGTCTAGTCTGCAATCTTGCATGATGTTGTCAATTATCTATGTGTCAAGCCCAGGAGTTTTTCAGCCACATCATAATTTTTTGATGGATTTATATGATGTAAATGCAAAATTTAAAATGTGAAGTCTAATCAGTCATAAGTACAAAAAGAATTTCATGTGGTGCTTAATGAAAGGTGAAAGACTGCATTAGGAAAGACAGAGGAACATAAATGTTATGCTGTGTTGTGAGCAAGTGACTAAATTTGGCACACGTTTGTTTTGTATTGTCTTCTGAAATAACACAACAAAGATTTTTCTGCATTGCTTTAAAGAAACTTGCTTGTGCAGTTAACTGTATCAGACAACATTTGTATCTAAATTGTTGACAGAGAACCGTGTCTTCTAAATACTCTGTGCGTTTGCCTCTATCACCTCATTTCAAAGGAATTCCTACTTCGGTTTCTTTCAGTATCTTACAGTTAACTAGGCAAAAATGAGCATGTGTTAAATCTATCCAGCAAATATTGGAAAAAGTTCTATTCTAGAATGCCTTTTGAAGTAAACTTGTAACTTACGCTTGTGAGCACAAGTCACGATCTAAATAGACATTGTGGTATTGATGAATGATGTAAAAATTATGCATGTGTGAGTCTGGAAAGGGAATTTATTTCTACTTATTTCTATTACTATTAATAGTCATAGTTTGCTGTCTTGATTCATGAAAGCATTGTCTTTTAAGCTGTAGTATATTTTTAGATTGTGGGGTCTGGGGTTTGGTTTTTTTTCCATGCATTTTTTGTACCCCTTCCCTCCCTTCTCCTCCCTGACCCCCACCTCCAAGCTATGGGACAAAAGGTACCTTTGCATTTATTGTCTGATCAGTGTAGCAACATCTGTAGCTAAGCTGCATTTCAGTGGCTTAACTAGGGCTCTCGGGATTAAAATTTTATTTGTGTTGATTGTAAGCCTAAGGCTGAATTTGTGAGAATAGCTTTTAGCTAAAATTGTTCAGTATATTCGTGAATGAGGTGAAGAAAACACTTTGAAAAAAGAACTAACTTGTTTTTACAAGCCATTTTTATGAGAAAGTCTCTGTCATCTTTTGGAGTGGGGCCTTGGAATTAGATGTGACTTTGCATAAGTGTGGCTGAGGTAGGAGTCAAGAGTTTCCTCTGACGTGAAACAAGTGTAACTTTTTTAAACTTCATTAATAAAAGCTCATTAAATGAAAAATACTGATTTATGAACTTAAGGCTGTACTTCGCAAAAAATAGAACTGTCATTTTGTGTAGTTGTCTTCTCAGCAAGTTTTATCAGTAGTGAATATGAATATATTTCATCTACTCTTCATTCTTGGATGCAAGATGAACTTTTTCGCAGTACCAGTAGGAAGGCTGAGGAAGTATTAGCTGCAGAATGGAGAGAGTATTTCTTAAATTTACTCCTGGTAGGAGCTGCTGTTGCTGTGACGGTGCTAGGTACTTTTGCATAAGAGTAGTTGACTTCTCTTTTGGGTGACTGGAGGCTGTCTCAGGATGCTCATCTGGTGCAGTTGCAGTAGTGGTTATTTCATCTCTGGACTTAGGACATGGTAACTGCTCAGAAAAATAAAGATTTGGTTTTTTTTATAATCGTGTAATCGTAGAATGTTTTGGGATGGAAGGGACCTTTAAAGAACTAGATGACCTGCAGTGAGCAGGGACATTTTTAACTAAATGTGTTAAAGATCTAACAGTCCAACCTGGCCTTGAGTGTTTCCAGGGATGGGGCTTCTGTCGCCTCTCTGGGCAACCTGTTCCAGTGTTTTGCCAACCGCATAGTACAGAATATCTTTCTTTTATCTAATCTAAATCTTCCCTCTTTCAGTTAAAAATTGTTATGCCTTGAGCTGTCGTGCTAAAGAGTCCCTCCCCAGCTTCCCTGTAGGCCCCCTTTAAGTACAGGAAGGCTGCCATGAGGTCTCTGCGAAGCCTTCTCTTCCCCAGGCCGAACAGACCCACCTCTCTCAGCCTGTCCTTGTAGGAGAGGTGCTCCAGCCCTCTGATCATATTCATGGTCTCCTTTAGACCAGCTCCAGCAGGTCTGTGTCTTTCTTGTGCTGAGGACTCCAGACCTGGACCCTCTAGGTGGTGTCTCACTGGAGTGGAGCAGAAGGGCAGAATTATTTCCCCCGACCTGTCCCTCATTTCCTGCGGAGTCCCTGTGTTGTGGCAGCTGGCTCGCTGGCGCTCGCCGAGGTGTGATCTGTGCGTTGACTGGGTGGACTGCCAGGCATTTGTCAGGAGCTCTGGACATGCGTCCAGCAGCTTATAAAGCTGTGTGACATCCATGTGCGGCCTCGGTGTGGAGCAGTCTGATTTTGCCAATGAAGAACTTAGTAACTTCGTGTTTACTGAGCGGTTTAATGTGAATAGGGCAACAACGGGCCAATAATAAGAACACCAAGCTCTTACAGCTCAGTATACTAAAATGGTTTGAAGGAAATTGCTTCACTGTGACCTTGTCGATGTTTGTTTCCAGATTTGTGCTCTTCAAAATAATGTATGTTGCATATTAGCTTAAGTATTTACTTTCATCTGCTTAATTTCTACTTGTCCCTTGAATAGTGACATATTTTGCAACAGCTTCATGGGAGAAGTGGTTTGAAACTGTCTTTTATTATCAAGGACCTGGTAATTCAAATATTTCCTTTGAATTGTAATGTACTAATTGTATGTTGTTGTATTACGTATATTATGTGCAATATATACACATGTATATATTACATACAGGCTAATTGTAATGTAAGTGTGCAAGCAATTATAAAGCTGATTGCCATGCGCCATGGTGCACTGCTAATTTTGGGAGGGAGAATAAGTTTTGACTTAAGTTTTGTACTGAAATCATACTATTTTATATGTCTTGAATTTTGACACGTTTCAGTAGTTAATTCACTACTCTTGTTTTTGTTAGGAGCTGAAACTACCATTTACTTTTCTAAGTGGGCATATTCATGAACTTCGGATTCACGTACCATGGACAAAATTGGGATCAGAACCAGTTGTCATCACTATCAATACAATGGAATGCATCTTGAAATTAAAGGATGGAGCTCAGGTAAGAAGTAATGAATATTTTTCTAGCATTGAGAAGTCAATGAGAGTAATTGATTCTATAGATCACTTTAAAGTTGTTTCAAAAATCAGGCATGGGAGGTTGTGGTCCCTGTTATTTTCTGAGAGGCTATTGTTATTCTCATCAGGGCTAGTATATTTCTTTCCTCTAATTTTTAATTCTTTGTTAGCTGTAGCTGTGTTCTTGCAGATGTGAAAGCATGTTCATAATGCTCTGCCAGATTTTTTCCTATGACTAGACAAGTCATGGGTTTTAAGAACCATACAGCACCGCGTGTGCTTCCAGCTTCTTCCTCCCACGAATCGGTGCTGGTTGCCTGATGCAGTTGCGTGTCGCACCACTAGGGATTGGGCATTTTGCAAAGGATGTGTTGTTATTACTGAAGGAGTGCTTTAAAAGTGCTGGAGTGTAATTCTTTTGCCTTTAGAAGTTAGAGTACTTGCTTGAGTGTACTTGGAAGGCTTCTTACACATAAGGGTCAAAGAGCTTTTTGTTTAGGTGCTCACAGTAAGTTGTCCATTAGTGCTATTTCACAGGCTCAGGAAAGATTTTCTTCGGAGACAAGGAAGCTGAAATATGCAGTGGCTCAACTTTGTTGTATGTCTCATTTATTAACATACCTGAGTACTTTTTGTTTACTGTTGAACTGGTTCTTTTAGTCAGTGTGGTGCTTTAACTCTAGAGAGATTTTGTGGCTTTTTTTGTTTGTTTGTTTTAAAGCCTTGTTCATATTTAACTTTCAACATAGTCTTCCAGTTTTATTAAGCATCATGCAAGAGAAAATTCCAATTTGTGCAAAGCTCTTGAGCGTTTGGTAGGGTGCTTGATGAGCTGTTGACAGTTAGCATAAGTAATTAGCTGTAAGCCAGTGAGAACATTGGAAAACGCTTTTCCATTGTCTTTGTTTCGTGTAATCTTCTTTTATAGTTCCAGAGCTGAAAGACTTTTATTGCTGGAGTAGAAATCTCTGGTCCTAGGTATGCCACCCCCAAATCACATGCTTACGTTCTGTAGTTACACTTAATCTATGTGCATGTGTGCCTATATGCACGTGTATGCACACCGACAGCCAAATGTTAAGTACTTTTCCAAAGTTAAGGTAAGATTTCAAGACCAGATGTTCCATGAGAAATGTATTTTAGAAGCAGCAAATTGCGACTAATTATAGAATTTGCAGGAAAAGATTTGTAGCCCGTGACTTCTTGCAACCCGGAACTAATACTTGATATTGGGCTGTGCAGATGGCTACTGCTGGAATGATCAGATTTCCTGCTTGCATGGTATTTGAAACTGAAATTTTGTGGTGCATGCAGCCAGAGGTCAAGTGTCACGAATGTAAAGCACTCTCAAAACAAGTATTTGTTACAGATGTCTAAGATTCAGAGGCAAGAAAGGATTTTTGAAAATTGCAACTGACATTTGAACAAATTATTCAGTGGTATGTACACTCAGGAGGGTAAAATCTGGGTCTGTGCCATAGAAGGATTATCTTTGACTAACAAGAATGTAAATGAAAACACTTTTATGCTGTTTTCTGAGGATATGGTTAAAAAAGTGACAGTTTGAATTTTATTTCTTATGTTACTATTTGAAAGTGTTTTATAAAGAGAAAATGTTTTGGCACTCTTGTGTTCTAGCTTTCAGTGTGACAGTGTGCTTGGATAAAGCCAATTGTCATAAAAATCTTTGCAGTCAGTGAATAAAACACCTGAATGAAACTATTTCTATGGAAAGCAGTAGGAAAATGAACTTTCAGTGAATTTATCTCTATCTGGAACTCTTTTACCAAGAATATAATATCAGTGAAGAGCATAATTAGCAAAAAAAATTTAGTTCTGTTTTCACAAATATATTGGTGTGATCCTGCATTTTCTTCAGATGACATCTCTAATGAACACAAGCGTAATTTCATCTGAGCAAAAGATAAAGTTTCTCACTTCAACTTTGGAAAGAGGCTATTTCAAAAAATGTTTATTTTGAAGATGTATATGGATTAAAATAAAGGCTGTTATTTGAAGCTATTGTCCAGTGGACCCTAAGGAGTTTTGTAAGCAAAAAAACCTCCCCCTTTGTATGTTTTTGGAAGAGTGTTAGTCCCTTTGTGAGTCTTGTGTACATCTGGTGCTGTGTCACTGTTAGTTCAGTTTCAGTGTTAGTTTGGTTGCGGTTTGAGTTGTTGATGCGACTGCAGCGTCTTCTCAGCTGAGTTCCAAGTTTGGAATAGTGGCTCAACTTCCAGTTTCATGCTAATAATCTCCTTTTTTAAGTGGAAATATTGTGTAAGTGGTAACTTCACCCAGTGATACACAAAACTCATGGTGTAGAACTGGTCATATTTCAGGAGAACTTATGAGTTTGAGCAGCTTGAAGGTCACTGCTTTTCCTCTCTCTTCTGTGCTTTTCTTCCCTCTCTACAGGTGATATTACCACTTCTTGGGCAGAATGTTCAATAAATATGGCTACTTTATAAAAAAGAAATTGTAACTTAAGTGCATCAGGAACAGAACTTTGCAGTGATTAAAGGGGTGTTCTGATGAACGTGATTTGTATGTGCTCTTCTGGTTATGAGTTTAGTTAATGACAATAATTGAAGTAGGAACTGTGTGTGAGGCATTTTGCATTGCTTTTTGATGTCTGTCAGCTTAATGCAACTGTGCCTGTTTTTTTTTCACTTCTGAGCATAATTTTCTGCAGCACTGGGTTTTAAGTATGACTTTTTATAGTGTTATCAAATTAATGAAAATATGGTGGCAAGTACAGTTTGAAATGCATTTACTTAAATGTGGTTCTGAAGTTCGTGTGACTTGTATTTTTTATGGTAATTGATTCCTATTAGACTGTTCTTCATGAATGTTATGTATTATTTTAGAGGATGATTAAAGTTCCAGTATTATATTGTTCTCGTTACTTATCTCTGTATATAAAATCTCAAGACTTTTATCTAGAATTTAAATCCCCTTGCTAAACCTCTGTAAATGCTATGTTTTTCCTCTTAGATTTTTTTTTTTTTTTGTCTTTGTACTGTTGGACCCTTCTCGACTTCTTTCTTTTCTACCCAAATTACACATATATATATATTTTAATAAGCTCTTTGGAACTCTTTGCTGGGTTTTCTTTCCCTCTTTATGCTGCAATACCTCTGTGCTTGAACTAGAGGCTTTAAATTCAGACCGTGCAAATTTGGAAGGACAAGCCTCTGTCTGTTTCCTTCACCTTCCTGACATTATAACTAACCACAAGACTAATCTTATTTATGTTCAACCTTGAGTGCTGTGGTTTTTAGTCTTGGAACTGATGCAAATCAGGAGGTTCAAGGAGAAATGTAATATCTGTATTACTCATTCACTTTTGAGTCCTTGCCTTTAATCAGGATGTAGTGCATCATGAATACGCTGACGTGGGTGAAGACGAAAACTCTCTCTACCCCAAGGATAACTATGGAGATAATTATGGCATCAGGGGACACTGTTAGATACAAGCACTTACAGGGGCACAGGGAAACCAAGTAGTTTGGATCAGCGTACCGACAACTAAGCACTGTTTCTTTTCTGAGGCATTACAAAGAAGGTTTTGAAGTAATGTAATAACTTTGTGGAAACAGTGGAGAACAGCCCACAAACATGACTGTTGGAATAGCAGACATGTATTCTTATCTGACAATCAGTAAAGGCTGCCCTCAAAGAATGCTGAAAGCAGAAACTGATCCTGACTGGGAGGTGATGGCAGTGGTAGATAGGGTGTGCAGACGGGTTATGAAGAACTTTGAAGGTTAAGACAGAAGGCTTGTGTTTGAGAGTATAGTTAGATAAAGGTCTTGCTTAGGTGGTAAAGCTGGCTCCAGGTCTGAAGCAGTGCTTTGCTGTTTTTCTCCTTCTCACTTGGGTTGCAGTAGTTAACTGAATGTGGTCGTATGGTCAAGTGGTGCTGTTTTTCCTATTGGAGTGTATACACATGCAGTTTAGTGATAGCAAAAATATGGGGAGATGTGGAAGTCAGAGGACTGACAGTCTTTAGTGGCCCACTTTTCTACTCTTTGTGTAGAAGCTTGAAGTCCTTTTTAAAATATTTTAGTTTGACACTTACTTTCGTAGAGGTATCTTTAGTTCCGTAAACCTGATATTGGGTTTTAACACTTCTATACAAAGTTTAAGGTGAGGTCCCTTCCAACCCCTGTGATTCTGTGAACATTATATCAAGAGCTGCCCTACCTGAAGCGAACTGTGTCATTGTTGAATCATAAGCTCGGATTAATGATGAGTATGAAATTCATGGTTAAGCAGCCAGTTCATGCTGCTTTTGTATGTGCTTAATACAAGGGGGATTTTATCTGTTTCTATCTACATACAAATAAATATATATAAGTAACAAGAACAGTTTTCTGTATTAGTTTTAATTTAAACAAATTCCTTTGTATAAATCAGACTTTAAGCAGTTTGATCTTTTCCAAAGGTTCAGGAAGCTTTGGCAGAGGCTGTGGTTGGGTTTTATACCATTTTCTGTCAAGATCTCCAGTCTGAAGAGTTCTTACATTTTTCTGTGCATTGTTTGATGTGAAAAAGTAGTAGATTCTCTTTCAAGGATATTCTTTCTAAGGGAGAAATGCCACGTCCCACAAATCTCTTGCAAAAACATTTAATAAACTGATTTTTTCAGTGGAGGAAGGAGTTAAAGGCAGACTGCAACAGCTGCTAGAAAAGGCCTTGCAGCATTTTGTTCGGATACTTGTCTTTGTACTTCCATTTTTTTCAAATGAGTGGCTGAAGAGGAGATCCTGAACAGCTTTGCTTAAAGCTGGATTAATATTCATATGCTCCAGCTGGGCAAGCAAGAGTGACCATGTCATTTAACTATTTGTTTTGTGCTAAGCACTTCCTTATGAAAAGACCTTAAAAGCAAGGTACCTGATGTTTTAGATTGCGGTAGTTCTGCTTGCAAAAGAAGAAATTGCCCTTGTGAATTTGTTGAAAGACACCTATGTAAGTCCTTCCATGGCCATTGCGTTGCCTCAGCCTTGAATAGCTGGATTGCCTTCCTCAATGCCTGTTGCCATGGCAGTAATTTTGGACAGTTTTCATGTGAATTCGCCAGCATGTTTCTTAAAGTCCTTTTCAGGGCTAATTAATGATGATTTGACGTGTCTGAAGCTGATTCCTGTGAAAGGTATTGAATGGTCCCACTTGATCCCTACTGTTGGTGTGCTGCCTACAGGCAAAGATAGACGGGTGATCCTGACCCGATCCTGGTGTTCGTCTGAGTGGGTGAGTCTTGCTTTTAGGGTGTTTCTGCTAAAGAACAAGACTTGGCGTAGTAATTGCTTTTGCTTTCAGTTCCACGCAGTATTGGGTGATGTCTTCATCAGCAGTGCTGTACTTAACTCCAGAGAACATGGATAGGGACAAGGCAGGATAAACTCTCTCTCAGTATCTTGAAAATATATGTGGCTCGGTTTATGTGAGAAGGATCTGACTTGGAGGATGCTTTTCTGAGCAGCCAAGCAGTGGATGACTGAGAGAGGGAATGTAGGAGCACCCACTGCAACTAAACTTTCTGGTTATTGTAACGTTTTGCCGGTGTTTTACTGTAACAGTGCACATGTACATGAAAGATGTAAATGAGATATGTTTTACTTTTTGCTGTTTTCTCTTCTAAACACTCTCTCCAACTGACTGAAAATTAAGTGCTTATTAGGAGGATGTAAATCTTGATAGTTTAGATCAGTGAAATATTTAGTCCTGCAAATGGTAACTTTAGACATCTTTAAAAAGAGAAGCCAAGTGTACTGTGTCAGGCATGCTTACTGTGGTAGCAGACTGAGGAACAGAAAAGCCATCAAAAATGTAACAGGCTATATTTCTTACTAAGGAGCTCAGATTTTTGAATGCAGTACGTTTCAAGAGGGATCTTGTCAAAATGGTTAATGATTGGACTTGATCTTAAAGGTCCTTTCCAACCTAAATGACTCCGATTCTAAAATCAGCCTGGTCATTATTACAGAATAGATTGAGCTTGTATAACACCAATGATTTGCATTTTTTATTTGTATTTTTTTTGTGTTCAAATGTATGCACTTTGTGAATTAGAAGTGTAATTGAAGACAATGCAAGGTGGGGGTATGGCTCTCTGTTGCAAGATAAGGAAGGTGCCAGGAGTTCTGTGTAGTTGCAAATTTCCCTTCAGTGTCTGTAGCAGCTGAAGCATCCCCTATCTAGTAAGTAAATATTGCCTTTTCTCAGCTTGCCTGTTGTTTTCTGAACAAGACCTTCTCTGTATACCTCTGTGGTGTTGTGCAGATCAGGTTTGTGCTTTTGAAGAAATCTCCTGTCTGTCCAGGCTTACTGTATTCTGACCTGCATCATGTAGTGGCCTCAGAACTAATGAGCTCGTTTCCTTTTGAGTGAAACTAAAAGGAAAAAGTACTCTAGGAGCATGTACTCCAGCTGCTAATTGAAATTAATGAGTGCAGTTATCCTGTGGGATTTGTTGATAGAATAGATATTCTCTGATCTTTGGGGAATGACGTATTAGAGAGCAGTGTAGGGGAAAGGGACCTGGGAGTCTTGGTGGACAGCAGGATGACCATGAGCCAGCACTGTGCCCTTGTGGCCAGGAAGGCCAATGGCATCCTGGGGTGTATTAGAAGGGGGGTGGTTAGTAGGTCGAGAGAGGTTCTCCTGCCCCTCTACTCTGCCCTGGTGAGACCCCATCTGGAATACTGTGTCCAGTTCTGGGCCCCTCAGTTCAAGAAAGACAGGGAACTGCTGGAGAGAGTCCAGCACAGGGCAACTAGGATGATTAAGGGAGTGGAGCATCTCCCTTATGAGAAAAGGCTGAGGGAGCTGGGGCTCTTTAGTTTGAAGAGGAGGCTGAGGGGTGACCTCATTAATGTTTACAAATATATCAAGGGTGAGTGTCACGAGGATGGAGCCAGGCTCTTCTCGGTGACAACCACTGATAGGACCAGGGGTAATGGGCTGAAACTGGAACATAAGAGGTTCCGCTTAAACTCGAGAAGAAACTTCTTCTCAGTGAGGGTGACAGAGCACTGGAACAGGCTGCCCAGAGAGGTTGTGGAGTCTCCTTCTCTGGAGACATTCAAGATGTGCCTGGACACGTTCCTGTGTGGCATAGTTTAGGCGTTCCTGCTCTGGCAGGGGGATTGGACTTGATGATCTGTCGAGGTCCCTTCCAATCGCTAACATTCTGTGATTCTGTGATCAGCAGTGATGGTGTGGTGTTGTATTAGGAGCTCAGATGGTGAATCCCACTAGACCACTTGAGTTTTTTCAGATGTTTCTTCTGGGTGGATCGGTTAAGAAAGTCTGTCTAACATTTAATGCTTGCTTATCTACTTTTCATAGTTAGTGTGTCTGTTACACTAGTCATGTCATGAAACATCTAGCTATAGATGTAGTACAAGCACCATTTTCTGATTTTTTTCCTTTTCTCCTCCTTCATAAAAGCACATTCCTCTAATGTTTTCTGGGACTGTAGTGAAGTTGTATGCTCCTCTTACCCAAGGGTTCAGGGAGAAGTTTACACGGTAAGAAAACAGAATTTAAGCTTTCAGAATGATAGATTTTTATCACTCTGCTCATTTTTGTAGTGATATAAATAGCAAATATTCTGCCAACAGTCTGGAATTGCTCCTTCGGAATATAATCTATCTCAAACTAGAAGGAAAAGGACCACTGTGGTAGTCAAGCAGGTCCCGTATTACAGGCAGATACCAGCGCTTGATATCTGTGTATTTGGCATGGACAGGAGACAGCAAATTAATATTCATATCCTACTTCCAGCAGTGTCTTGAACTCTGTATAAACAGCAGAGCATCCTGGTATGAGATTATTTGTCAAGAAGGTTTCAAATTAAATTGGAAGAATTCTAGGCATATGAGGATGGGATGCAACGATAAACAAGGAAGGTAATGAATGGTGGCACAGCTAAGCGGGGCAGCTGTGCTTCGGATTGTCATAATGAAATTTCTTTCTTAGGCATGAGCAAGTGAAGTCCTTCACACTGACGAACCTCAAGCTATGGTTTTATTATCTTACGTTGACACCTTATAGTGTTGCCACTGTTCATTTTGTGCTCCTGTGTACTGTGGGAACCTAATTCAGTACTAGGGGAGAGAGAGTTTTCTCCTTTTCATGTTTTGGACGTCTGGCTCTGAAGTTCCTGTTGTCTTATTGCTTCTGTCCCCAGAGCTACCTCCTTCTGAAGAAAGGAAGAATTTTATTTGTTTGCATTGGAATACCTGACTAGCTGAGAAATCTCATTTATTCTGGTGAAACTTTGTCAAGCTGCCGTATTTTGGAAAGATATAATACTAACTTTGGACACGTTGGAGTAGTTTTCCACATGTATGAATCTTTTGGGGAATCCTGCATAGTGCTGACTTACTTGAATCTGTCGTGTTCCAGTCTTAGTAGTCTACTATGTTGCTGTTTTCTTCTATGCTTTGAAAATAATTTTTTTTTTTTTTTCTTCAAAGCAGATTACCAGAACACAGTTATTTCATGGGTTTGTTCCAAAATAGATGTGGATATGGGGTTTGCTGTTTTCTGGATCAACTAATTTCAGCAGAAATCAATGCTTTATGCAACATGTGTTTTTGATTTGCACTTTTTTACAGCCTTTGGCTTTTGGGCAGAGACTTTTAATATTTTTCACTTCCCTTCCACCTTTATTCCCTTTTTAATTTTTTTATTTCCAAGTTGCTTTTTCTTTTTTTTTTCTTTTCCATTTTAAAACCATTGAAAATGTGGGCACCAACTTCCTAATTAGCTTCCTCCAGTTTGGCTACAATTGTGCTTTGGTATTTGGAGTAGATTTTTCTTTTTTTTAAATTTTTTTTTTTTAAACATCTTCACTCTTCCATATTAGGTCTCTTTTTCCTCTGTCAGCATTCCCAAGTTCTGTAAAATATGATTTTGACAAAAACTCATCTCATCTTTCCTTCAGTTTACCTGGCTGATGAAGCAAGATGCCTTCCTTCTTGCTTCCAGCTTCAGCCTACTTCTTCCTACATGCTGCTTTGTGTCTTGCTGTGAAGCAAACTGGACAGTTTACTTATCTTGCAGAAAACAGAACCAGTCCCCAAAAGGTGATGAGATTGCTGGATTACTTTGTGCTGGGTTAGTGAGTTGAATTAGGTTGCTGGGTGATCGAGAGAGGGCTGAGGACAGCACACGTTGAAGACCGGAGTGTTGGAACAGCTCAGATCTGCTTAACTGTCTTGTCTAATTGCATCCTTGTCTGATCAGTCTCATCCCACTAAATTAGGTATTGAGTGGTTATCAGCTCTGCTACTGAACTGACCTTTCTAAATGTTGGGCAATGCTGTTCCCTGCCCACTGCCAAGAGTCACCCTCTGGAACTGGAAAATATTCAAGACCCGGTGTCAGTCTGTGGTGATGCTGTGTCAGCTCACTTGGCAATTTCAGCTCAACATAGAGAATGAGGAAGTAAACTGGGTCCCTTTTCACAGAATCACGGAATGGTCAGGGTTGGAAGGGACCTCAAAAGATCATCTAGTCCAACCCCCCTGCCAGAGCAGGATCATCTAGAATAGATCACAGAGAAACAGGTTCACGATGGGTTTTGAAAGTCTCCAGAGCCAGAGACTCTACAACCTCTCTGGGCAGCCTGTTCCAGTGCTCCATTACCCCCCCCCCCCAGTAAATAAGTATTTACTTACGTTTAGGTTGAACCTCGTGTTTTCCCGTTTGTGACCACTGCCCCTTGTCCTGTCATGGGACACCACTGAGTTTTGTCTGGCCCCTTCTTCCTGTCAGTCACCCTTCAGATATTTATAAGCACTGATGAGATTCCCCCACCTCAGCCTCATCTTCTCCAGGCTAAACAGACCCAACTCTCTCAGCCTTTCCTTGTATGGGAGATGCTCCAGTCCCCTACTTGAAACTGAGTTGAGAAATGACATGGTGACAATTCAGACTCTCAACATTTACCGTTACATCAACAAATATTCATATAATTTTTCTCAGTGCTGTCATTGTTGAAGGAAGACACTATTTTTCTTTGCTAAAAATTGAAGTGTTACGAGATTGTTGCACATGGGCTACCATTTGTGAAAACAAGAGCTAGATATCAATCTGTGTGAATTTTCCTGGAACTAGAGTGTATTAGGAGTAAAGATCTGTTGTTGCAGATGCTGCAAACCATGCTGAGAGTATGTCTTGGCTGAAGTGCTTCACCATGTCTTAATTGTGGAAACTTGCATATTGTTGAGCATATTTTATTGTCAGAAAAATAGGGCACAAGTAACAGCCATTTTAACCCATTTCTCTCTCTCCCTTTTTCCCCCATTCCTCTTTTTGCTTCCGTAAGATTCTCTGAAATTGATTCTAGTGTCTAACTGTAACTTGCCACTGGCAAGTTGTGTTCTATTTAAAAAAAGAAAAAAATAATCAAATTTTGTATGCCAGCAGCTGGGAAGACTACTTGACCCACAAAATGCACATTTCTCTTTAGTCATGCACTTAAAAACTTATAAACCTATGCCAAATACCAATGTTAACAAAATCTGTATTATTTTTTTTAAATAAAAGCAGGTGCTTCTCTTTTCCACATGGATAATGATGTTTCTGTGCTCATCTCTCTTGAGTTCTGCTGTGCAATACAATTTCACTTTACTGAGCTGCTGCTTAAACCTTTCTTTGACACTTAACATCTGCACATATCCCACTTTTGTTGTTACTCCCATTTTGCCTGTGAAGTAGGTCAAGAGCTGTCAGTTCAGGAGTGTTGCCCATGTGGAGGGGAAGAGTTTTTTGTCTCGGTGGAAGCTGATGTTGTTTCTTTTACTCAAAACTGTAGTTCCCTATTTCCTGCTTTGTTGCTTTGGGGGATCATGACATTGCTTAACAAGCGAGGAAGCAGCAGACCTACTTACTGGTCTAGAACTGCTGGGGTTTTTTTGTATGTATGTGTGTATGTATCTGTGTATGATAAAGGCAGCTTCCCATCTGACCTGTTCATTTCATTATTGCTTGATGGCAAGAAGAAACAGTTGGGAGAGAAAATAGAATAGCACGTAGTGCATAAGTAAGCATTTGCTTTACATAGTCATAATTTCACTGTTATTCCACTTTTTAATAAGGCAGTGATAGCAGTGAAGAGGTTTTTTTCTGACTGTTCTGTGGGCAGGCACTGTCATGTATGTCCAGCTGAATGGTAGTGAATGTATATTTAATTTCTTTCCTTCCCTCAAACCAAAACTATTTCTTCTGCAGTTCTTTCATGGACCATCTTCCCATGTTCTGTAATCACTAGAGAACTGCAGACCCCAGAACTCTGGGTATTTACACTGTGTACTACAAATATATTCTAGAAAAATTTCCATAGAGATTGAGAATGTTATGGTTGTTTATAGATCAAATTAGCTGAATTTGCTGTGTGGAGTGAGAGAGAATAGAAAGAAGATATGCAAAGGACTTCTAGGATGCAAAATAAAATTGGAAATCTAATATCAGGTTGTGTTGAAATGTAAATAATAGGGTTTTTTTTCTGTACCAGCTAGGATAGTATTCAGTACTTTTTTGGTTTTATTTGTTTGGAGTGGCTGTGCTGCCAGGGAATCGAAGGGATTATGTAGAGCAAACCAACATCATAGTAAGGAAATGGATGGTGTAAGTTAGAGCTAATGCAGCGATAACTATCGTCACCTGTCTTTTAGAACTTCAGCATATGTTGTGGGTCTCAAAGTTGTGGTAGATTTGAATATGAATATTCTAGAATTGTTTTTAGTGCAGCTTAATGCGATATGTTTCTTAAAAAAAAACAAGTCAAGAGCTTTGTAGGTTGAGAAAGCTACTAATACACAAATCACTAGTGTTTGTGAAAGGTAGGCTCATATATTCTAGGTGACATTACCTGTTTTTAAATTTAAAGTATTTACATATCTGAGATATGTACAAGTGCAAAGGGCGTTGTGTATCTGTGCGTGTGAGTTTTCTGAAATCAATTTCAAGTGTTCGTGTTGGAGCAAACTTCAAACTTAACAGCACCTCCGAAGGGTGACAGGGCTGTTGGTTGTTCAGGTCTTTGGGAAGTTCACTCCTGACATAGGCCCCCTTGATGATAATTCTTTGGTTCTGTATCTCAGACTTGTTAGTGTCTTGCACTCAGAAGCCTTTTAAACTCCCTAACACAGCTGCTTTGGTAAGTCATGCATGGCAGTGCAGCAGAGTTCAACAAACTATTGCATTTTGAATAAACTTAAGAGAACTACTAATTGCTCAATTTACGAGCCGCTTCAGAGTGACTGTTTTGAATGCAGTGACACATGCCTCTGAGCTTGTTAATCTTCCTATGTTACTGCCTGTCACGTAAAGATATTTACAAGTATATTACATCAAAGTTAGCAGGGAAAATAGCACAACATCTTGGCAGCAACTTGTGCATTAATAAATAATGATTTTGGAAATGTATAAGTATGTTGAATGCCAACACTTTAAAAAATAATAAAATACTGTAACTTTATGTATTGGGAGACTGTCTATGGAGATGGCTAAGAGGATGATAAAAAAGTTCATCTGTTTGATGAACTGTGCTGTGGGATAGTCCTGGGCAGGTGGCAAACTGATTCAGTCTGTGTTAGCCAGTAGACCCATTCCTCCCTGCCACGGTCCCTTTGCTCCCTTTTGGTGTGGACTAATGTATTTGAAGAGCAGAAACTAGCTCATAATGTCACTGATGAAACTGGATTTCAAATTTAAGACCGAGTTGCATTTGCAATTACGCAGCTCAGAGTTCAAACCTGCACCAGCTGCGTTCAAAACAAGGTTGTCACGGTACAAGTCTTCACTGGTCTTGGTGATGCACCGGCTAGAAAAGGTTGTTTAGGTTCTTTTTGGCTGTGGTTGATTTGGTGAATTAGTAGTGGGGAGTGATGTCACTGTAAGTCTGCCTGAATTTTGGAAAAGAACCCATTTACACAGCAGCAGAGACAAACAGCGATCACTGCAATACTATTGCTATAGAATTTTATTTCAGAGCAGATCTTTATTTTTTTGCAAGCTTATAGGGACCTCCCCAAATATTAGTCTTTTCGATACACTTGATTACCAAAAGTGGAAAGTAACAAAAGTATTTATTCTGCAGGTGGGCAAGTAGATATAAGAGTTGTAACTCGGATGCCACAACCTTGCTGATTTATATTGCAGAAAATAGATTTACTAAAGCAAATACAAATGCTAACATGTCAAGTGATGTATTTCTCTTTATAAAGTACAGAGAAACTGCTCTGCTGTGTAGATAGAGGTGTATAAAGTAGAAACATTAAGAGTAAGCCTTGCACCTTTACTGGTTTTACTTAGCATTTTTCCCTGACCTACTTACAGTAAGGAAATGCAATGCCAATAATCGATGTCTTTGTTCCAAGGCACAGGGTGAAGGGATTTATATATCATTTTTGGCATAATTCCTCGAAGTCCAGGGTTGGATTTTGATTCAGCTTTCCCTGGCGTAGTTCTGGAATACTTCAAATGATTTACTTTGGAGTAACTTCAGATGTGTCCCAATCTAGCTGACTTCAAATCAGGACCCTACAATCCAGCTTTGTTTCATGGAGTCAGGTGAAGAGTTTGGGCTGGTATGGTTTAACAGGGAATGAGGTGAGGTAATGCATTTAAAAATAATTCCTTGGAGAGGAAGTAGTTTTTCCTCATTTGTTGATAGATTAAAGCATAGTTAAATTTGTTGGAATGTATTTTAGCTCCTCATTATACCAAAACCTACTGTTCCAGAATGGGCATGATTTCAGATTTTGTAGTGGAAAAAACCTGTAATTTATCCACCTTTGGTAAAAGTATCTTAAAATTCCAAGACATGACATACTCTTAATTCTTTCAAGTACAAAGTGTACTCTGAAATTGTAGCTTGCTCCTTTTGGAGAGAGTGGTGTTTTCTCTGAAAGGGTGGGATTCAATTATAATTTATGAGATACATTCATTGAACTTAAGCAGGAAAATTCCCTTTAGTCACCTGTTGCTTGTGACTTACCTTATAATACCTGTACTTAAAGAGTGGTTCCTGCTTAATAATGTTAATGCAAATCTGATGCAGATTGTGTTTTATTTTGCATACTTATAGGCAATAATAAACTCTATCCCACTGAGCTGCACTTTTTCTGAAAGAATGGGGAAATGTTTGGGCTTAAACATGTACTTCTTTTTCCTAAGGAAAAATCACTGCCATGCCATAGAGCCCCAGGGAAATTGTATTGTGCTGCTGGCAATACCCTGGACTGTCCAGTTGCTTCAGTCCTCTCTTAGTTTAACTTTGACTGTTAAATAAACATGAACTGTAAATGTTTATTTCTTTGTCTCTGGAGAAGATGGAACAAATTTGATCCCTCTGCTGAGAAGTAAGATTTTTTTTTTCATTTTCCTTCTTTCTTGTCTCCTCTTTGGCATGTTTTTTTAGTGATTCTGCCCCTGACTTGCTAAGAAACCATGTCCTGAGGCCATCACCTTGGCTTACTGAGGTTCTTCGCTTTAGTTTAGTTTCCTTTACCCAGGCACCTGTCAGCTTTGAACTAGTTTATGTCTAGCAGGGCTGTATGTCAAAACGTAAAGGTCTAAAGAGCCCAGAATGCTGCAAAGTGTTGTCCTTCACTTTCAGTATAAGTCTTAATGCATTGCTCCTAATTGGAGGATGAATAGCCCAAAGCTGCTTTGCCCTTCTTTATTTTATATGCATGAATCATTCTGGAAGATTTTTGTCAAATAAAAGGCTCTATTGATCAGACTCACTTAATTTGCAAGTGTTTTCAGTTCAAGCTGAAAATATATTTTGGTTTCATTAGATAGCAAAGCACTTTTTTTTTTTTTCCAGTTAGCCTGTCAGTGTTTTTTAACGTTCCACGTTAGTGTAGGATTACTTGAAATGAACTAACAGCTGCTGCAGCAGCAGTAATGCGTAATTACGTAGAATTAGACCCAAAGCTAATTAGTCCTGATATTTGTAGAATTGTGTTGATTATTAGGGACTACTTTTCAAGGAGCCACAGTGGTTTTTCCATGCAGTTCTGTGAGCTGAGTGGTCTCCTGATCAGTGCAATCAGTACTGCTCTGCTGTCTGACGTGGGGAGCAGTTGTGTTCCAGTCTGTTGGGTGGGTGGGCTGCTCTTAGGTTTGTTTTTTATTCCCAGTGGCAGGAGAGTGTCATATTTCGTGGCTTCTGGGATACTTTCTGTAGGTACCATCTGGACAGTGTTGTCTGTGTGTGTAGTTCCTACTTTCCTCTGCCTTCCTGCATCTCTACTGGATTCCAGGTGTTGAAGTTTATAGTCCTGCAGGTTTTCCTCGGCAGGGCCTGCTGAAGACCCGAGGAAGAGGGTGGGTAAGTGTGTGCTGCTGACTCCGTACAAGTCATTCAGCCTGTTCCTGATGGTCCTCCTTCCCATATGTTCCTCGGATGCGGACAGCGACGAGGTTGTGAGTTGGAAGCATTGTTCGGAAAGTGGCCATCTCTCCTGGAAGCTCTTCGACCTTTTCCCCAGCGTGCATTTAAATAGTGACTCATTATATGCTGGGGGAGAGGCTACAAGCCTCCTAGATGAAGTGGTTGTGGGGAGCAGGCTGCCTGCTCCAGTGCAGTCATCTGGTGTGCAGCTGAGGTTCTTAAGATAGGAGGCCAAAGGGAACGAACTAGATGAGTTGTCCTGCCATACTTGCATGTGGCCTGTTGGCTATAGGTTGCTCATCCTAGGTATTTGCTTACAATTGTGCAGAGCATTAAGATTTTGCAATAAAACTTCTAGAAAAATACTTAACACCATGAGAAAAATCTGCCTAAGCCACAGTGAACTCTCCAGTTCTTTTTACCAGCTCTCCACAAGGAGGGAGCATCTGGTGGACAGAATAGATCAGAGTCTTGAGTGCATATGCTAGTGGTTTTAATGTCATCAACAGACATTACATTTTTTTGTTGATTTATTTTGTGCAACAAATAAAACTTCATTTCCTGCTCTTTTAAGGATACCATACTTTGCTTGACTTGTACAAAGATGAACGGTGGTTGCATCCATATAAAAGTTGAAAGCAGTTGGATGCCATGGAGTTAACAGTAGACATCTTTTTTTATCTACTTATGTGTATACAACAGTTCTTTTCATCTGAAATTCTCCAGTCAATGCTAAATCTAATGCAGTTAAGTTTCCCTGGTATTTAAAGGTCAGGATACTCTCATCTTTTCTTTGTTTATTGCATATCTAAGAGTATCCCACTCGTAAATGTGGCTTATAAAACTGTGGTTTATATGCCCATATACTGATTGTTTAAGCACTTCTGTCTTCAGTAAAGTAAAACCTAGTGAACTGTGCGTGTAGTTGTTGGAAAAGCAGAGATTTGCTTCTCTTGCTGTGCTTATAACCCAAATTAACTTGAAAAAAGAGCACGCTATAGCTACTCAGTCATTTTACCTTTGGCGTTTTTGATGAAAACTTGATTTCTGCAAAATGTGTGTCTCTAGTGAAATTCCAGTGTTGTTTTTACCTTTTCTTTCTCTTTTGACTTAGGGGAGGGGAGAAGCAGCTGAGTTTGGAAGAGCACAGCAGTATTTCCCTGCTGGTCAAAGCACGACCCTCACATTTTTGGGACTATTCAGTATCGAGTTGTACCTAATTAAACTGCTGCTCTGTTGTGTGTGGCTTGTAACTCGGATGTCTGGTTCTGCATTCTGGGCTCTTCCTGGCTGTGTTTCCTTGGAAGCAGGGCTCTCATCTTTTTCACTGAAGTGCATAATAAGGTGCATGAGTTCTGTGGCTACAGGGCACCACTGGGGGGATTTTTTTTTTTTGGAGGAGACAGCTTGACACACCCAAAACTGGTGTGTCTGAAGTAAACTTTGTGCTTCCAATTAAATGACAATTTTTTTCCCCACCAGTCTTCATCTTGATACTTGCTTGCAGTCAGTTGGCTCGTTTAGCATCTGGTGAGGAGCAGCTGGCGATGAGTATTCATCTTTCCTCTGGCTGTGCTGCACCTGGTTAGAGGTTGATGATTTTGGCCCACAAATTCTGTTGGAGATGCAGTTATATGATCCTAACACTATTTGGGAGTAAACTGGAGCTAATTTGAAACTAATGCTTTATGTCCTTACCCATCGTTAAACTAATCTGATGGTTATGCTAATACCAAGATCCTGTTGGGTCCTTGACATCAATGGGACTGGTACAAGTCCTGTGTGTGTTTCTTGCTTTTAGAAGATGGATCCCAGCTCCTGAAGTAATTTATGATCTGCTGACATTGATATTTTGTGATTTCTGATGTAGTCGGCTGTAGAGAGCAATCTGATGTGCTCCTTTCTCACGTTTTGTGGGGAAAAAACTGGGAGGCAGCTTGCTGGCTCCTGAACGTATGATAAGTACTGCCATGAGGGGAGAGAAAGCTGTGGGGACTGCTGGTCGTACTTCTGAAGAGATCCCCTGGCTGTGAGATACCACAGAAATATGAAGGAAAGGTGGTCTGGTGGGATTAAGCTTTTTATGAGTGGTGGTACTTTTCCTTTTTAAATTTTGTCCTGTCCTGCTCTGCAGCACCACTCACGTGTATTCCTTTCTCCCCATTCCCTTGTGCCTCATCTCCAAATTATCTTATTATCTTAATTTTTAATCTCTCTCTCTCTCTCTCTCTTTCCCCTCACCCCCTCCCTCCTCCCTGTATGTTCTGGTGTTTTGACTTGCTTGTTTCTTGATGCCTGACCTGTGACTTTTGCCCATCTAAAAAGTCTGATGTATGACATTTTAAGTTTTATGAGTATGTAATATTCTTGGATATCTTTCCCCAATTCAAAATCTTAATAATGATACTTGTGTCTTGAACATGTAGCATGTTTATTTAGTACTACTGATTTTTCATTTGAAGAAACAGATTTCTTGCATCTCTGCGAAAGGCTGATGTATAATAGTCTTGTATAGGCAGAAAGCAAGGACATACTTGGAGTATTCTGCTATTTTTAGTGTTTATGCCTGCCTCTGGGGAGATGTGCTTTCTTCAGCAATTTCTAAAAGTAACCCCATGGACCTATTCTGGTTGTAATAGCATAAAAGCTTCCTTTGTACATGATTTTTTTTCGCCATTGAACACTGTGCTGGCTTGGTATAGATTCTTGCACAAATCAAAATCCTTTTGATATTTATTTGTATTCTTGAGTATAAATTCATGTCTTCTGTCGTGTTTACTCATATTATTGAATAAGAAATGTTCTTGTTCATACAAGGTTACCCTCTTTCTGCAATTTAAGAAACACAAGTGTATTCCTAAATGAACGTTCTGCATTTGCTCTGGTTTTGATTCTCTGCGATGTGTGGCCTGTTCAAAAAGAAAGGCGCTGCTTCTGTCTGAAAGGCACTGTATATGTAAAAGCAAATGCTGAAGTATCGTGCTTCTTCACTTCAAGTATGTACTGATTAATCAGTAATGATTCTAAACGAATAATGGATGAGTCTTCCATGGTGTGGAGATTTTACCTGTGCCTGTGCTACAGCATCAAATCTAGTTTTGGAACGAGTAGGAGGGCAGGCTTGGAAGATGGGGAAGGGAGGACAGGGATACTTGATATCCAGGTCAGCCCATGCACGTGAATATGGTGGGTTTGAACATTTTCAGAATGATTCTTGAGCTTTACTGCTTGAGAGATGGCCTATGTTTCAGGTTCCTACTAATGTCCTTAAAGGATCACCCTTTGCTGTGCTACTGGCTAATTCTCCACCTGAGCTGTGTTCTGCTGCCTGAGCTTATGCTTTGCCTTTCCAGACCTGACTTCTCTCTCGCTTAACAAACTCGTGGTACTTCAATTGCTACTTAAATCTACATTAATATTAAGAATTATTTGGAACTCTTGCATGGTTCATTTTGCCTTGGTTAAGACCCAAGTTTTGGAAAGTGTTCATGTTGTGTTTTGAAGATGGGTAGTATATAAGCACAGTCCCAGTCAGAACACCAGGCCTGAGAAGCTTGTCCTGCAGTCCTCTACCAGGTTCCATAAGTATTTATTCATTCAGAATTCTGGTCTAAACTAGACTGAAAATGATAATAACTAATTAGAGGACAAAGATAGAGTCGTAGAGTGGCCTAGGCTGGAAGGGACCTTAGAGATCATTTAATCCAACCTCCCTGTCATGGACAGGGACACGTCCCAACTAGATCAAGCAACACATGGGGACCGAATGGGAATCGAACCCGTGACCTTTGGTGTTTCAGCATCATGCTCAACCGAGTGAGCTAAACCGGCAATGTTTACATTAATTTGATACATTTATTTCTTAAAAAGTCTTAAGGATTAGCAAGTACCAGTCTGACAAAACCAGTTATATAGTGCCCTGTTTTTGAGTTTAAATTTATGCAATAAAGAAAAACCTGATTTGGAAGCTCAATTCTTTTAATAGACTCTTTGGATGAATCTCATAATTTTAAAAAAATCAAACAGTTTCACAATTGCTTGTGAGAGTTTCAGCATATTTTTATTTGGCTTGGTAAGCAGAGGTAGTGTGCATAGAATTTGCTGATGTAGGTTTTTTCTCTGGCAATAAAAATGCTAATAATAATGGTCTTTATCACGCTTCTGTTTATAAATAGAGCTGTTTACAAACTGTCACTTGATAAAATTTTTAATGAAAACCAGTTTGGTTTAGGAAAAACTGCATTTTCTTTACAGTCTTGGGAATGTTACTCTTTGTCTTGTTTTTCTATGTATTCTTTTGGAAACTTTTATTTCTTAAAAAAGAAAAGTTATTCCATGGACTGCTTAAATATTTGATGTTTTATCCAAAGCTTCTTGTATATAATTCTATGAATCTGTAAAATCACTTATATATTTTTCACTAGGGTGTTGAATATTCAAGACTGAAGTAAATTCATCACTGGAATGTAATGCCTCTTAGGATACATTTTCTTAATTGAGTCATTGCTTTTCCAGTCTCCTAATTAAAATCACTCCTTTCATGGGAACATAGCTACATATTTCATTTATTGAAGAGCAGTGATAACTGATATGTATTTAAATATGAATGTTATATGTATAAATATAAATACGTGTTTATTATTATTTATTTGAATTTAAATTACAACAGCAATATAAAATGCAGATGCTGTTCTATATCATTATCTTTTTTTTGCTGTAGTCTAAGACTTAGAGAAAAAATATTATTAGCGGTAATGTACCTCGGGGTTGGAAGGGACCTCAAAAGATCATCTAGTCCAACCTCCTGCCAGAGCAGGATCACCTACAGTAGATTGCACAGGGATGCGTCCAGGCAGGTTTTGAATGTCTCCAAAGAAGGAGACTCCACAACCTCCCTGGGCAGCCTGTGCCAGTGCTCTGTCACCCTCACTGTGAAAAAGTTTTTTTCTAATATTTTTATGGAACCTCCTATATTCCGGATAGTATGTTCCTATGTGTTGGGTTCCATTATCTGCTTGGTAAATTAGTTCTTTTGCTTCTGGGTAACAGCAACTGTGACAAACTTCTACTGACATGTAAGTTGTTGGGGAAAACAAGTCCCTAATAAAACTGGTAAGCTTACTGAACTTCAAAACCAGTCTCTGGTACGTGTTCAGAGATAATACAATAGAGACTAAGTTCCAGTGAGTATTGAAACTGGCTGCTTCTTGGTGTTGGCTGTGTGGATTCCTGATTTTCTTTTTCACTTGGGCCAAGCTGGTTCTGCAGGTTACGGAGAAGGTTCTTGTTGCTACAGGCTGTAGTGGTTAAGGTGCTGCTGGAGATCAACCCGAGGACGGCAGAGCTCCTGCTTCCCTGCTCTCATGGTACCTCCTGGGAAGTCTGCAAAGTCCCCGACTCCCAGGGTTGGCTGCCTCATCCGTTCCCTCTGCAGCCCTTCCCTCGCCTCGCGTGGGGTCCAGCAGGTTCCCCAGTTGTCAGAACTCACGTGTAGCTCAGGAGCTTTTACTCGGTGTGTTTTCTTGCTGTGATGTACTGTTCTTAATTAATGCGGTTTTGAAACTTGGTTGCCCAAAGATTGGTTTAAAATATTTAATGATTTTAATTTCCTACGTAACAGCGGCATCTGCACGAAATACTCTTCGCATAGCAGGCAGTTTCATGATTCTCTGGAGGGAATGGTTTGCTACAGCTGGTTTTGCTGTGTTCTTACTCAATAAAATGTTTTGCTGAACATCTCGTAATAAGCTGCTGTTACACAGTTATGGTGTTATTTCATAATACACCTACAATAATCCACCTGCATGGATTTTGGCAAAAGATTTAATGAATTGAGTCTTTGCCCACTGGTGGCCTCCTGCTACCTCCCCGCCCTGAGGTGAAGAATATTCCAAACTCTGCTTGAAAGGTAATGTTGGGGCAAAGTAACTCAATTAACACACAGAATCACAGAATGTTAGGGATTGGAAGGGACCTCGAAAGATCATCAAGTCCAATCCCCCTGCCAGAGCAGGAACGCCTAGATTATGCTACACAGGAACGTGTCCAGGCAGGTCTTGAATGTCTCCAGAGAAGGAGACTCCACAACCTCTCTGGGCAGCCTGTTCCAGTGTTCCGTCACCCTCACTGAGAAGAAGTTTCTTCTCGAGTTTAAGCGGAACCTCTTATGTTCCAGTTTCAGCCCATTACCCCTGGTCCTATCATTGGTTGTCACCGAGAAGAGCCTGGCTCCATCCTCGTGACACTCACCCTTGATATATTTGTAAACATTAATGAGGTCACCCCTCAGCCTCCTCTTCTCCAAACTAAAGAGCCCCAGCTCCTTCAGTCTTTCCTCATAAGGGAGATGCTCCACTCCCTTAATCATCCTAGTTGCCCTGTGCTGGACTCTCTCCAGCAGTTCCCTGTCTTTCTTGAACTGAGGGGCCCAGAACTGGACACAATATTCCAGATGGGGTCTCACCAGGGCAGAGTAGAGGGGAAGGAGAACCTCTCTCGACCTACTAACCACCCCCCTTCTAATACACCCCAGGATGCCATTGGCCTTCCTGGCTACAAGGGCACAGTGCTGGCTCATGGTCATCCTGCTGTCCACCAAGACTCCCAGGTCCCTTTCCCCTACACTGCTCTCTAATAAGTCAGAACACAGCTCCTTCCTGAAGAAGTTGAGGGGGGAAAAAAACCCAACAAAACACAGCCCCGCTAGGTACGTAGCCTTAACAAACATGCCTTTTATTGCTTACCTGAAATGCCTGGACACAGTGTCTTTATTCTGGCTCTGTTGTCTCATGGTCCTGTTTTACATCAGGAACAGCTGGATGTGTCTGAGATGCATACTGGCACCTGGTTCGTGAACATGGTGCCGTGGGATATTCAGATGGTTTAAAAGGCAGTCATCTAAACAACTGCACATCAGTACAGGGAAAAAGCTGTTTCCAATAACTTTTATAGATCTTGCCGTATTTAATAAACATCTAGTAATAGCTGTGTGTGTAATTGTCTCTATATGATCAGAATCCATTATTGGACATACTTTTACATTCAGATGCCAAATTAAAATCTATTGTCAAATGTGAGGGTTTTTTTTTCTTCCATTTAATGTACTGCTCTGTCTATGGTTCAACTTAGTATGTTGTAGTTGATTGAAGTATTGCTGTGAGATACTTATGGGAATTTTCTCATGCCAGTTGGCTTGGCTGATGTTCAGAAAGTCATTTTCCTAACTTCTTCCAAACTATTTTGGTAAACTTACAGTTATTTGATATAATAAGCCGTTTAGTGAATTTCAGTCTCTTTAAATTCTTGTAGAGAGACAATCAATCATTTGAGTGTTATGTAGCAAAAGAGATACCTGTGAAAGAGTACAGGTAATGTCTACTGCTTCTTTCCCCTCCGATTAAACCAGGTTACTGGCCATTCTATACGTTCTGCAACTCACACTCTTTGGTGAAGGTTGTATTTTGTGTGTATTCAAGATGCTGTTTTTAAGGAGCACTTGTGAGTTTCTGTTTCTACCCCTCTGCTTTCCTGTTGCCTTTGTCTTTTGTCATCTTTGTCATGCTATCCTGCCTTCATTTCTCATGTCCTTTTTTTGGCATAGTTCTGTAGTCAATATTGGAGTAAGTAATAATTGAAGATTATTTTTACTGTCCTGGATGAATAGGCTTTTAAGACTGACAGGAGCTTTTTGATCATCTAGTTTGATTTTCTTACAAGAAGGTGTCTATAAATTGACCAAATTCTCCCTGATCTTTAGGGCTACCATAAATGGGATTTCTTCCTTGGGAAATGTATGGAACCCAAAAAATGAGTTTGATGCCTCAAAGTCTTTCCTGGGTGGACTTCTGAAGGACTTCTTGAAACTTGTTCAGGATGTTTGCAGGGCTAGCAGCCCTTGGAAATTAACTGTCTGTAACATTTGACCTTGTTACTGCACACTTTAAAGTGTGAGAGAGGACTTCAGCTTGGTGGTTGAATGGTGCTGCCTGATGTAGGGACTGACTGTCACAGGGCTGGTGCTCTCCCAGGTGCGTGCTCTGGGCTAATGGTATTTGCAGCAGGGGAACAAGGTGACACTCTAGGGTGGAAGGCAGAAATAAAGAGTACTTTCTCCTTTTTTCCTCCTGACAGTAGGGAGAGGAGGTTTTCGTGTTCAGAACTTGTTACAGAGGATGGGACACGGCAATTTGGCGATTTTAGCAGCAGTAAACGTGGGAAAGGACTCAGCTGGACTAGGGGTCTGTGGCTGGCATATACTTTACGAGCTATTTGGTGAAATGATTTATGTCATCTTTTGGTTGCATGAGTGTGGGTGGATGAACAGAATTGAGCATAAATGAGTGTATTAAGCCAAGTGTGATATTTGCATAGGAGCAGGGAGGGAAAGAATAAAGGTGGTGGGGACCAGAAAAGAAGTGGTGAGTATGTTGGGGCTTCGTGAGCCCTCTGAAATGTGGTGTGTTCCATGTATTGCTGCGTATTTGTTTCCTCAGCATTGTGTGGAATATGCCCAGTTTTTTGCGAGGAGGTGCTCTGCATAAGAGAAATGTTCCTGTTGTCCTTGGTCATTTGCCTGTTGGGTCTCTTTGGGATAAAACCTAAACCTACTGTGAAGAGTTACTCTGTATTACTGCTTTCTGCAACTGTAAATCAGAATTGATAAGGAAAGAGTAAGAAGATGCAGTACCCTGAAACTTGGTAATTCCCAGCCTTTTTTATATGTGATTCTAAGCAGCTGTCAAGTGCTTTCCTACTTTTAGGAATATGTAAATAATCCAACTGGTCACAGTCCATAAATGTCTTGATGCAGTCCTTTGAACATCAGTGTAGTGCACTTTGTTTAAGCGTGCCGGCGTATGTAATAAATCAGTAAAGTTGATTTTAATTTGTATGTTCTTATCACTATTGTTTTGTAGACTAAAGAAGCCTATAATCTATATATTTTAATACATTTAATACGTTTTAAAAACCTAATCAGACAGGGAAATGATTCACATGGAAGTGCACACCTGTGTGTGAGTAAAAACAAACCAGGCAAAAATCTTTTGATTTACAGAGATAGTTATGAATAGTTACAGTTGTTTATGACAAAAATAGCAGACAAAAAATATTCTCCCTGGCCTGCAACATGAACTGTATACCAAGGTTTTTTTGTTAAATACAATTGTATTTTTTCTGATAAAATATAACATTGTGAATGCCACAGCTGACTGTTACTTACTTGATACTTCTCACAGAAAACTTTTTCATAAACTCTTTTCCAAAGATGAGTAGAAGAATCACAGAATCACAGACTGTTAAAGGTTGGAAGGGACCTTAAAGATCATCTAGTCCAACCCCCCTGCCAGAGCAGGATCACCTACAGTAGAGCGCACAGGAACGCGTCCAGGCGGGTTTTGAATGTCTCCAGAGAAGGAGATTCCACAACCTCCCTGGGCAGCCTGTTGCCAGTGCTCGGTCACCTTCACAGTAAAAAAGTTTTTCCTCATATTTTTCTGGAACCTCCTGTGTTCCAGCTTCCACCCATTGCCCCTTGTCTTGTCAGTGGACGCCGCTGAAAAGAGCCTGGCTCCATCCTCCTGACATTCCCCCTTGACATATTTATAAACATTAATGAGGTCACCCCTCAGCCTCCTCTTCTCCAAGCTAAAGAGACCCAGCTCCTTCAGCCTTTCCTCATAAGGGAGATGCTCCACTCCCTTCACCATCTTTGTGGCTCTACGCTGGACTCTCTCAAGCAGCTCCCTGTCCTTCTTGAACTGAGGGGCCCAGAACTGGACACAATATTCCAGATGTGGCCTAACCAGGGCAGAGTAGAGGGGCAGGAGGACCTCTCTTGACCTACTTGCTACTCCCCTTCTAATACACCCCAGGATGCCATTGGCCTTCTTGGCCACGAGGGCACATTGCTGGCTCATGGTCATCCTGCTGTCCACTAGAACCCCCAGGTCCCTTTCCCCTGCGCTGCTCTCCAGCAGGGCAGTCCCCAACCTATATTGGCACATGGGGTTATTTTTTCCCAAGTGCAAAACTCTACACTTGCCCTTATTAAACTTCATAAGATTTCTCCCCGCCCAACCCTCCAGCCTGTCTAGGTCTCTCTGAATGGCTGCACAGCCTTTTGGTTTGTCAACCACTCCTCCCAATTTCATATCATCAGCAAACTTGCTGACAACATTCTCTAATCCCTCATCCAGATCATTGATGAATATATTAAACAGCACCGGCCCAAGCACTGACCCCTGAGGGACCCCACTAGACACAGGCATCCAGCCAGACTCAGCCCCATTGACCACAACCCTCTGGCTTCTTCCCTTCAACCAGTTCTCGACCCCCCTCACTACTTGTTCATCCAGACCGCACTTCCTCATTTTACCTATGAGGATGCTGTGGGAGACGGTGTCAAAGGCCTTGCTGATGTCCAGGTAGACCACGTCCACTGCATGGCCACCATCCATCCACCTGGTTATGTCTTCATAAAAGGCTATCAGGTTGGTCAAACATGACTTCCCCTTGGCAAAGCCATGCTGACTGCTCCTAATAACCTTCTTATCCTTGATATGCCTAGAGACAGTGTCAAGGATAAGATGTTCCATCACCTTTCCAGGGATGGAGGTGAGGCTGACCGGTCTGTAGTTACTCAGGTCATCCTTCCTGCCCTTCTTCTAGACTGGAGTGACATTCGCTTTCCTCCAGTCTTCAGGCACCTCACCTGTTCCCCATGACTTACCAAAGATGATGGAGAGTGGCCTAGCAATGACTCCTGCCAGCTCCCTCAGCACCCGTGGGTGCACCCCATCAGGGCCCATGGATTTATGAATGTCCAAGTGTTCAAACTGATCCCTAACCCACCCCTCATCAATCAGGGCAGACTCCTCCTTTGTCATGACTTCCTCCTGAGGACGGTCTCCAACAGTGTAGACAGAGGCAAAGAAGGCATTCAGCAACTCTGCCTTCTTTCTGTCCTCTGTCTCCAGGGCACCCACCTCATTCAACAGAGGGCCTGCATTGCCTCTAGTATTAGTTTTGTCAGTTTTGCCTCCCTGCACTCCCTGACAGCTGCCCTGTACTCCACCCAAGTGGCCAGCCCTTCCTTCCACAATTTAAACACCCTCCCTTTCCACCTGAGTCTGCCCAGCAGATCCCTGGTTAACCAAGCAGGTCTCCTGGATCTCTTTCTTGATTTCCTACCTGATGGGATGCACTGATCCTGAGCCTGGAAGAAGTGGTCTTTGAATGCCAACCAACTCTCTTGGGCCCCTTTACCTTGCAGCTCCCTGTCCCAAGGGGTATCCCCTAGCAATTGCTTGAAGAGGCCAAAGTTGGCCCTTCTGAAGTCCAGAGTTGCGATCCTGCTTGCTATTCTGTTTTTACCGCACAGGATCCTGAACTCCACTATCTCATGGTCGCTGCAGCCAAGGTTGCCCTCAACCTTCACTGCTTCAACCAGACCTTCCTTGTTGGTGAACACAAGGTCCAGCAGCGCTCCTCTCCTGGTTGACTCATCCACCATTTGCATCAAAAAATTATCATCGAAGCACTGGATGAACCTCCTGGACTGAGGATGGCTGGCTGTGTGGGACTTCCAGCAAACATCTGGGTAGTTGAAATCCCCCATGAGAACCAGGGCCTGGGATTGAGAGGCTGTTGTCTTCTGCCCGTAAAAGGCCTCATCAACTTCCTCCTCCTGATCAGGTGGTCTACTGTAGACACCCACCACATAGAATCATAGAATCATAGAATGTTAGGGATTGGAAGGGACCTCGAAAGATCATCAAGTCCAATCCCCCTGCCAGAGCAGGAATGCCTAGACTATGCCACACAGGAACGTGTCCAGGCAGGTCTTGAATGTCTCCAGAGAAGGAGACTCCACAGCCTCTCTGGGCAGCCTGTTCCAGGGCTCCGTCACCCTCACTGAGAAGAAGTTTCTTCTCGAGTTTAAGCGGAACCTCTTATGTTCCAGTTTCAGCCCATTACCCCTTGTCCTATCAGTGGTTGTCACCGAGAAGAGCCTGGCTCCATCCTCGTGACACTCACCCTTGATGTATTTGTAAACATTAATGAGGTCACCCCTCAGCCTCCTCTTCTCCAAACTAAAGAGCCCCAGCTCCCTCAGTCTTTCCTCATAAGGGAGATGCTCCACTCCCTTAATCATCCTAGTTGCCCTGTGCTGGACTCTCTCCAGCAGTTCCCTGTCTTTCTTGAACTGAGGGGCCCAGAACTGGACACAGTATTCCAGATGGGGTCTCACCAGGGCAGAGTAGAGGGGAAGGAGAACCTCTCTCGACCTACTAACCACCCCCCTTCTAATACACCCCAGGATGCCATTGGCCTTCCTGGCCACAAGGGCACAGTGCTGGCTCATGGTCATCCTGCTGTCCACCAAGACTCCCAGGTCCCTTTCCCCTACACTGCTCTCTAATAAGTCATTCCCCAACTTATACTGGAACCTGGGGTTGTTCCTACCCAGATGCAAGACTCTACACTTACCCTTGTTATATTTCATTAATTTTTTCCCCGCCCAACTCTCCAGCCTGTCCAGGTCTCGCTGGATGGCAGCACAGCCTTCTGGTGTGTCAGCCACTCCTCCCAGCTTGGTGTCATCAGCAAACTTGCTGATAGTACTCTCTAGTCCCTCATCCAAGTCATCGATGAATATATTGAATAATACAGGTCCCAGTACCGACCCTTGAGGGACTCCACTGGATACAGGCCTCCAACCAGACTCCGCCCCATTGACCACAACTCTTTGTCTTCTTCCCCTTAGCCAGTTCACAGTCCACCTCACTACCCGAGAGTCTAGACCACACTTCCTCAGTTTAGCAGCAAGGATGCTGTGGGAGACTGTGTCAAATGCTTTACTGAAGTCAAGGTAGACCACATCCACCGCTCTGCCATCATCTATCCACCTTGTTATATCCTCATAAAAGGCTATGAGGTTAGTCAAGCACGACTTCCCTTTGGTGAAGCCATGTTGACTGTCTCTAATGACCCTCTTATCCCTGATATGCCTTGAGATGGCACCAAGGATAAGTCGTTCCATCACTTTCCCAGGGATGGAGGAGAGGCTGACCGGTCTATAGTTACCCGGGTCCTCCTTCTTGCCCTTTTTGAAGACTGGAGTGACATTTTCTTCCTTCCAGTCCTCAGGCACCTCTCCCGTCTCCCAAGACTTGGCAAAGATGATGGAGAGTGGTCTAGCAATGACATCAGCCAGCTCCCTCAGCACCCGTGGGTGCATCCCGTCTGGACCCATGGATTTATGGATGTCCGGATTGCTTAATTGGTCCCTAACCCAGTCCTCATCGACTAAAGCAAACTCCTCCACTGCCCTGACTTCCTCTGGGGCCTCAGGGGAACGGGGCTCCTCAGGACAGCCTCCGGCAGAGTAGACAGAGGCAAAGAAGGCATTCAGTAACTCTGCCTTCTCTGTATCTTCTGTCACCAAGGCACCCATCTCATTCATCAGTGGGCCTACATTGCCTCTGGTGTTAGTTTTATCTGCCACATATTTGAAAAAGCTCTTCCTGTTGTCCTTGACCCCTCTCGCCAGGTTCAACTCTAGGGAGGCCTTTGCTTTCCTAGTTGCCTCCCTACATCCTTGGACAACAGCCTTATATTCTTCCCAAGTGGCCCGCCCTACCTTCCAAGATCTGTAAATTCTCCTCTTGCCCTTGAGCTTACCCAGCAGATCCCTGTTTAGCCACGCAGGTCTCCTGGCTCCCTTCCTTGACTTCCTACGTGTCGGGATGCTCTGATCTTGAGCACGGTAGAAGCAGTCCCTGAACGCTAACTAACTATCTTGGGCCCCTTTACCTTCAAACAGCCTTGCCCATGGAATTTTCTCTAGTAATTGTTTGAAAAATTCAAAGTTTGCCTTGGCAAAGTCCAGGGTTGCAATTCTGCTTGCTATTTTGTTTCTGCTACATGAGATCCTGAACTCCACCATTTCATGGTCACTGCAACCAAGGCAGCCCTCAACCTTTACTGCTTCAACCAGATCCTCCTTGTTAGCGAGGATGAGGTCCAGCAGTGCTCCTCTCCTAGTCGGCTCCTCCACCATTTGCAACAGAAAATTATCATCGATGCACTGGAGCAACCTCCTGGACTGTGGCTGACTGGCTGAGTTGTCCTTCCAGCAAATATCAGGGAAGTTAAAATCCCCCAGGACAACCAGGGCCTGTGATTGTGAGACCGCTCTCAGCTGCCTGTAGAAGGCCTCATCAACTTCCTCACCCTGATCTGGTGGCCTGTAATAGACACCCACAACAGTATCTCTCCTGCCAGCCTGCCCCTTAATTCTAACCCATACACTCTCAACTTGCTCCTCATCCATGCCTGGATGGTGTTCAAGACATTGTAGTTGCTCTTTCACGTAAAGAGCGACTCCACCACCTCGCCTGGCTGGCCTGTCTTTCCTGAAAAGGACATAGCCACCCATGACCACATTCCAGTCATGTGAGCTGTCCCACCATGTCTCTGTAATTGCCACCAGATCATAATCTCCTGCCCGAACCCAGGTTTCTAGCTCCTCCTGCTTATTGCCCATGCTGCGTGCATTGGTGTATAAGCATTTCAGGGAGCAAGCTGAGCACACTGATCTCACCCTAGGGGGATGGGAGGCCACCCGGTCCTCATAATTTCTAGAGCACTGCCCCGCTGCAGTCCCAGCTATAACCCCATCCCCCTTCATATCTAGTTTAAAGAACGCTCTATGAGTCCCGCCAGCTCATGACCAAGGATCCTTTTTTCCCTTTGTGTCATTTGAACCCCAGCTTGTTTCAGTAGATCAGGTGCCCTGTAGATCTCCCCATGGTTAAAAAATCCAAAGCTAGACCGCTGGCACCACCCCTTTAGCCAAGTATTAATCTGCTGCACTTTGTCAAACCTTCCACTATTTTCCCTCATAATTGAAGGAATAGAGGCAAACACAGCCTGTGTGCCTGATCCTTCTAGCATCCGCCCCAGTGCCCTAAAGTCCCTTTTGATTGCTTCTGACCGTCTCTCTACTATCTCATCATTACCGATCTGCATAACCAAAAGCGGGTAATAGTCCGTGGGTTTGACCAGACCAGGAAGTTTCTTGCTAACATCCTTAACTCTTACCCCAGGGAGGCAGCAGACTTCCCTGTGGGTCGGATCTGGGCGTCAGACAGGGCCCTCTGTTCCCCTCAGGAGGGAGTCTCCAATTACGATTACCCTCCTTTTTTTCTTAGATGAAGAAGTCCTGATGCGTGTATCCGAGTGACTCACCCTAGACAGCCCTATGGGTGAACCCTCCACTGACTCTTCCTTGGCCTGGCTCTCATTGTCTAGAGCCCCATACCTGTTTTGCAGGGGCAACCGGGCAGGTGAGGGAGGCCGGGCAGGGATTTTCCTTCCTCTCCTGGCAGGCACCTGCTTCCACTCTTCCCTATCCTTTAGGTCCCCCCCTTTTGCCTGATGGCCAGAGCTGGGGGGATATTCAGCTCTTTGCAGAGCTTGCTGCTCGCCATTCAGGACGTGACTCCACCGATCTGTCTCTCTCCGACTCCCTAATGCTCCTCAGCCTTTCTACTTCCTCCTTCAGTTCAGCCACCAGGCTGAGCAGATCGCTCACCTGGTCACATCGGACACAAGTGTCACTTCCACTACCCTCCATGGCCAGTGCCAGGCTCCAGCATTCTCTGCAGCCCGAGGCCTGAACACCCACATGCTTACGTGGGGCCTCTGTCTGGGTGCCCACAGTTTTTCTAACAACCATTGACCTGGTGGCAACCATAGTTGGCTCTACAATACAAAGACTCTCGGAAAGCTATGCATGGAATAGTTTACAGGCCTTTTAAGTACTTGCCTTTTCACAAAGACTTACCCTTCTAGGTCTTTTATTCAGTGAACAGGGACTAGTCCCTGCCCTCCCCAAGGCTTCTTATACCCTGAGGGCAGAGTTAACAGCTGATCACCGTGTTTAAAATCGCGCTGAGGGTGGCTCTGCCCACGCTATCTCGGGTGTCCGCCCTGGAGCTGCCCGTGTGGCCTCAGGTGTGGTTGCTGTAGCCGGCTTAAAAAAAGCCAACCAAAAGCTTTTTGCCAGCCTTTTTTTTTGCTTAGATTCCTTCCCCAGTGCAGTCAAAAGGTGAGTGCTTGCAGTCAAAGAGGTGGTCTGCATGGAAGGGCCGGCTAACAGGGGCTCTTTTCCTAAGATGTTGAGGCTCGTGCAGCACTTATACAAAAGGAAAGGCCCCAAAAGGTTTCCCCCAAATGTCAACAGCAGAAAGAGCCAAAGGGTTCATGGATCTCAAACTTTATTTGGAGATATGTTTCACGCAGAGATGTTGGGTGTTGCGGAGCTCCTTGTCTCCATGGCTACAGGGAGTTTCCAGCTGCCTGCAGGACCATAACAAGGTACAAGGATGGCGCATGGTTTGGAGCTTCCTTTGTCCACAGCTGCCGTGGCCTGTAGGGCCATAACAGAGTACAAAACTAGGTCTATGTGTGTTTCCTGACCTGTAGGTCAATGTCCCTGTAGAAATCAGCAGCTCTCTCTAGATGAGTGGCAGAGGAAGAAGACGACAGGTCTGTGCCATGATCTGGTCATGTCCCTGTCCAGTGACTTAGCTGTCAAAAACAGAAGCATCAAAGAACAGAGCAGCCACCCCCCATCGCCACGAGTAGCCCCTGCTTTCCTGCCGGGGACTGTGACCTGGATGCTAAGGCTGGTGCCAGGAGCTCATGTGTGGCTCAGCCTCTGGCTGCCAGGGGAAAAAGGATGCTTGGCCTTGCCATGGCTGGAGAGAGCTCTCAACTCTCTGTAAGACCGTAATAGGGTATAGGTTGGGGCTACCTTATCTGTCCTGTAGTGTCCTGACAGCTCTCTGGCTGAGTGTTGGAGAAGTGAGAGAAGAGAAGCGTGCCAGGATCTCGCCATGTCCCTACCCAGGCATCTGCCTGTAATAGGAGAGGAGAGAGAGAAGGAGCAGCCGCTGTCCCTCACCAGGGACAGACCCTGCCCATCCCTCCCCTGCCCTCCCTTCTCAGCCCTTGGACACCTGGCTTCTGGTCTGCCAGCCTGGTCTTCAGCAGCTCTTCCAAAATCCACCCACACCAGCAACGCACTCGGTGCCACGATCTCTCCATGTCCCTGCCCAGGCATCTGCCTGTAATAGGAGAGGAGAGAGAGAAGGAGCAGCCGCCGTCCCTCACCAGGGACAGCCCCTGCCCTCCCTTCTCAGCCCTTGGACACCTGGCTTCTGGTCTGCCAGCCTGGTCTGCTGCACCTCTTCCGAAATCCACCCGCACCAGCAACGCACCCGGTGCCACGATCTCTCCATGTCCCTACCCAGGCATCTGCCTGTAATAGGAGAGGAGAGAGAGAAGGAGCAGCTGCCATCCCTCACCAGGGACAGCCCCTGCCCATCCCTCCCCTGCCCTCCCTTCTCAGCCCTTGGACACCTGGCTTCTGGTCTGCCAGCCTGGTCTGCAGCACCTCTTCCGAAATCCACCCACACCAGCAACGCACCCAGTGCCACGATCTCGCCATGTCCCTACCCAGGCATCTGCCTGTAATAGGAGAGGAGAGAGAGAAGGAGCAGCCGCCGTCCCTCACCAGGGACAGCCCCTGCCCATCCCTCCCTGCCCTCCCTTCTCAGCCCTTGGACACCTGGCTTCTTGTCTGCCAGCCTGGTCTGCAGCAGCTCCTCCAAAATCCACCCGCACCAGCAACGCACCCGGTGCCACGATCTCTCCATGTCCCTACCCAGGCATCTGCCTGTAATAGGAGAGGAGAGAGAGAAGGAGCAGCCGCCGTCCCTCACCAGGGACAGCCCCTGCCCATCCCTCCCCTGCCCTCCCTTCTCAGCCCTTGGACACCTGGCTTCTGGTCTGCCAGCCTGATCTGCAGCAGCTCCTCCAAAATCCACCCACACCAGCAACGCACTCGGTGCCACGATCTCTCCATGTCCCTACCCAGGCATCTGCCTGTAACAGGAGAGGAGAGAGAGAAGGAGCAGCCGCTGTCCCTCACCAGGGACAGCCCCTGCCCATCCCTCCCCTGCCCTCCCTTCTCAGCCCTTGGACACCTGGCTTCTTGTCTGCCAGCCTGGTCTGCAGCAGCTCTTCCAAAATCCACCCGCACCAGCAACGCACCCGGTGCCACGATCTCTCCATGTCCCTACCCAGGCATCTGCCTGTAATAGGAGAGGAGAGAGAGAAGGAGCAGCCGCCGTCCCTCACCAGGGGCAGCCCCTGCCCATCCCTCCCCTGCCCTCCCTTCTCAGCCCTTGGACACCTGGCTTCTGGTCTGCCAGCCTGGTCTGCTGCAGCTCTTCCAAAATCCACCCACACCAGCAACGCACCCGGTGCCACGGCTACCGCCAATGTTCTGTCTTATGTGACATAGCCATGACATCACTCGAGCTTGTTCTAGGCACTGGTGGCTGCCTACTCTAACAGAGCCATGGCTGGTGCCTGGAGTTAGTGCCGTATCACTGTGACATGGCTATTAGCTTGCACCATTTAGCCAAGAAGAAGTAATTTAATTAATTTAATTAATTAATTTAAATATCTTTAAGAAAAAAATAAATAACAATTAGAATAATAAATAAATGACTGCGACAATATTGGGGTGGGAAATTAGGTAGTTGTAGCAGCTGTTTAAAGAACAGGCCCCTCTCCTCTGCCCTGGTGAGGCCACATCTGGAATATTGTGTCCAGTTCTGGGCCCCTCAGCTCAAGAGAGACAGGGAACTGCTTGAGAGAGTCCAGCGCAGAGCCACAAAGTTGATGGAGTGGAACATCTCCCTTTTGAGGAAAGGCTGCAGGAGCTGGGTCTCTTTAGCTTGGAGAAGACGAGGCTGAGGGGTGACCTCATAAATATTTATAACTATGTCAAGGGGGAGCGTCAGGAGGACAGAGCCAGGCTCTTTTCAGCCATGTTCAATAACAGGGCAAGGGCAATGGGTTCAAGCTGGTGCATCGGAGGTTCACAGAATCACAGAGTGTTAGAGGTTGGAAGGGACCTCAAAAGATCATCTAGTCCAACCCCCTGCCAGACCAGGATCACCTACAGTAGATCACACAGGAATGTGTCCAGGCGGGGTTTGAATGTCTCCAGAGAAGGAGACTCCACAACCTCCCTGGGCAGCCTGTTCCAGTGCTCTGTGACCCTCACTGTGAGAAAGTTTTTTCTAATATTTTTATGGAACCTCCTATGTTCCAGATCCTTGCCCTGTCAATGGATGCGGCTGACAAGAGCCTGGCACCGTCCTCCTGACACTCCCTCCTGACATATTTATAAACATGAATGAGGTCACCCCTCAGCCTCCTCTTCTCCAAGCTAAAGAGACCCAGCTCCTGCAGCCTTTCCTCATAAGGGAGATGTTCCACTCCATCAACTTTGTGGCTCTGTGCTGGACTCTCTCCAGCAGTTCCCTGTCCCTCTTGAGCTGAGGGGCCCAGAACTGGACACAATATTCCAGATGTGGCCTAACCAGGGCAGAGTAGAGGGGCAGGAGGACCTCTCTTCACCTACTTGCTACTCCCCTTCTAATACACCCCAGGATGCCATTGGCCTTCTTGGCCACGAGGGCACATTGCTGGCTCATGGTCATCCTGCTGTCCACTAGAAGCCCCAGGTCCCTTTCTCCTACACTGCTCTCCAGCAGAGCAGTCCCGAACCTGTACTGGCACATGGGGTTATTTTTTCCCAAGTGCAAAACTCTGCGCTTGCCCTTGTTGAACTTCATAAGATTTCTCCCCGCCCAGCCTTCCAACCTGTCTAAGTCTCTCTGAATGGCAGCACAGCCTTCTGTTGTGTCAACCACTCCTCCCAATTTTGTGTCCTCAGAAAACTTGCTGACAACACTCTCCAATACCTCATCCAGGTCATTGATAAATGTGTTGAATAGCACTGGCCCAAGCGCTGACCCTTGAGGGACCCCACTAGACACAGGCATCCAGCCAGACTCTGCCCCATTGACCACAACTCTCTGGCTTCTTCCCTTCAACCAATTAGCGATCCACCTCATCCAGACCACACTTCCTCAGTTTACCTATCAGGATGCTGTGGGAGATGGTGTCAAAGGCCTTGCTGATGTCCACATAGACCACATCCACTGCACGACCATCATCCATCCACTTGGTTATGTCTTCATAAAAAGCTATCAGGTTGGTCAAACGTGACTTCCCCTTGGCAAAGCCATGCTGACTGCTCCTAATAACCTTCTTATCCTTGATATGCCTAGAGACAGTGTCAAGGATAAGATATTCCATCACCTTTCCAGGGATGGAGGTGAGGCTGACCGGTCTGTAGTTACCCAGGTCATCCTTCCTGCCCTTCTTCTAGACTGGAGTGACATTCGCTTTCCTCCAGTCTTCAGGCACCTCACCTGTTCCCCATGACTTACCAAAGATGATGGAGAGTGGCCTAGCAATGACTCCCGCCAGGTCCCTCAGCACCCGTGGGTGCATCCCATCAGGGCCCGTGGATTTATGGATGTTTAAGTGTTCGAACTGATCCTTAACCCACTCCTCATCAACCAGGGCAAACTCCTCCTTTATCTTGACTTCCTCTGGGGCCTCAGGGGACTGAGGCTCCTGAGGACGGTCTCCAACAGTGTAGACAGAGGCAAAGAAGGCATTCAGCAACTCTGCTTTCTTTCTGTCCTCTGTCTCCAGGGCACCCACCTCATTCAACAGAGGGCCTACATTGCCTCTAGTGTTAGTTTTGTCAGCAATGTATTTGAAGAAGCCCTTTCTGTTGTCCTTGACCTCCCTCGCAAGTCTTCATTCCAAGGAGGCCTTAGCTTTTCTGATTGCCTCCCTGCATTCCCTGACAGCAGTCCTATACTCTACCCAAGTGGCCAGCCCTTCCTTCCACAATTTATATACCCTCCCCTTCCACCTGAGGCTGCCCAGAAGATCCCTGGTTAACCATGCAGATCTCCTGGATCTCTTCCTTGATTTCCTACCTGATGGGATGCGCTGATCCTGAGCCTGGAAGAAGTGGTCCTTGAATGCCAACCAACTCTCTTGGGCCCCTTTACCTTGCAGCTCCCTGTCCCAAGGGGTTTCCTCTAGCAATTGCTTGAAGAGGCCAAAGTTGGCCCTTCTGAAGTCCAGAGTTGTGATCCTGCTTGGTATTCCGTTTCTACCACACAAGATCCTGAACTCCATTATCTTGTGGTCGCTGCAGCCAAGATTGCCCTCAACCTTCACTGCTTCAACCAGACCTTCTTTCTTGGTGAACAAAAGGTCCAGAAGCGCTCGTCTCCTGGTTGGCTCATCCACCATTTGAATCAAAAAATTTATCATCGATGCACTGGAGGAACCTCCTGGACTGAGGATGGCTGACTGTGTGGGACTTCCAGCAAACATCTGGGTAGTTGAATTCCCCCATGAGAACCAGGGCCTGGGATTGAGAGGCTATTGTCTTCTGCCCGTAAAAGGCCTCATCAACTTCCTCCTCCTGATCAGGTGGTCTGTAATAGACACCCACCACAGTATCACCTAAGCTAGCCTGCCCCTTAATTCTTACCCATAAACTCTCTACTTGCTCCTCATCTGCCGCTGGATGGATCTCAATACACTCCAGTTGCTCTCTCACGTACAGAGCAACTCCCCCACCTCGCCTCATCGACCTGTCTTTCCTAAAAAGAACATAACCATCAAGGCCCACATTCCAGTTATGTGAGCTGTCCCACCACGTCTCTGTAATTGCAATAAGATCATAGTTCTCCAGCTGCACATAGACTTCTAATTCTCCCTGCTTATTCCCCATGCTTCTTGCATTGGTATACAGAGACTTCAGAGATTTAATGGAGCATCTGTTACCGTTGCTTGTGCCTTTTATGCCTAACCCTGGGATACTTCCCCTTGGCTCATGTGTAGAGACTCGGGTTTTATAAGAAAATAGATTACTCCTGGAAAGTATTCTGCTATGTTTAGGCCATCTGTGTTTTTTTTTTTTTCTCAAAGTTTTTTTTGGTGGACTGAATCTAGGGCAACAACTGCGTAGTATGAATTTTGTCCCTATAGATGGAACCTTTTTGTTTGTGAAAGTAGTTGTGAAATAACGTATTAATAGATAAAAATACAACATATCTGACAGTTTCTTAAGCAAAAGTTGATAAATTTCTGTATACATACACAAACTCCTACTTAAATATACCTATCAGTTTAGCTATAAGCATATCCACATATACTGTGTGTATATTGATCTATCTTTATACCCTACAGTGATGAGCATTGTCAAAACTCCTTCGTGAATTAATCTTCCCTGGGAAGGAATTGAAGACTGTAACATCTGCACACAGCAGCAGAGGTTGTGCCATGGGCAAGCGTGTGCATAATGCCATTATAATCCAGGCGCTACAGACCAGAGGTTGATGCATCTTTGGTTTTTGAGTTCTTAGGTGTGACATGCTAATTTTTAATTTTAGATGGTATTTTACTAAGCTGCATCTGTATATTGAGGCATTCATAAGTTAAATTCATAGATAGAGAGGTTGTGGAGTCTCCTTCTCTGGAGACATTCAAGACCTGCCTGGACACGTTCCTATGTAGCATTATCTAGGTGTTCCTGCTCTGGCAGGGGGATTGGACTTGATGATCTTTCGAGGTCCCTTCCGATCCCTAACATTCTGTGATTCTGTGATAAGTTTGGCATTGATTGGCACTTGTGATGTAGATTTCTAAGGTGGTCCTGTGACTAGTGCTATTTTTGTCATCTAGAGTTTTTATGAAAATCATAAACGTAATATGTACAACTGACAACTTCCCAATATTCTGTATCATGATTTAGCATGAAGTTTTGGCTTTGTAATATAGGTGATTTTTGTTGTTAATCTATATTGCTACTGCTTTATCTTTCAAAGAGCTACTAGAACACACAACTTGCTTACTGCATTTCTTATATTTTAGTCATTGCATTGAAGCTGCAACTCTTTAATCGTTTTTTTTTTCAATTATTTTTTATATTGATTTTTCTATTTAAACTGTATTTGTTTATCCTAACACTTGTAGAGTGTGGAATAGTTTAAAAAAAGATGGCACGTGGGTAGAAAAAAGCTGTTCATGATTTGGCACAAATTGTCACCTACGTGCAAGCGTGCAATGTGCTTCATAAGGGGAGCAGGATCAGGATGAAGTTCTAACGGCCACATCGTGTTTCTAGAACCACACATAAAGTCACAATGTAGGAAACAGTTCACTGTGTTAAAAAAGATATCATTGTGTGCCTACATTAAGAGACTTGCACAAGTATGATGCACTGCCACAGTCATAACTTGAGGTAACTTTTTTGATCTGTAGTGTGTTGTCTATTTGAATCTTCTGTTACAGCTTAGGAACTGATTTTGAGGCTCACATGGGCACTAAAACACTATCTAAGCATTCAGTATGAGGTCGAGGTGTGTGGTTCTTTTTGTCCTGGTTTCTTGACCAGGAAATTTGAAAACCATAATCTGCCAGCTCGTTTGCTATATGAAAGCTAGATTTTTTTTTTTCTTCTTAACAAGCATAAACCAAATACTTAATCTCTTTGTGCAATGAATCACAAACTTGTGTTCCTCCTCCAACAGTAAATCATGAGATAGAGCAGCTCTCGGAATCAGTTGACCATGCGTATTCAGGATATCAGCTTGAGTAATGTTTTTTTTTTTCTGAAATATTTTAGAGCTCTGTATATCCAGAGCACTTTAACAGTATCTATATATCCATGCTTTCCATGCTTTATGTTGAAAATAGTTGTTCAAATTTTGCTGATTCGTTTATTTTAATGGTATATATGACTCATTCAGAACTGCCAGTTGCAATGTTCAACTTTGTAGGGACAAATATGATGTAGCTCAAACTGCTCTGTGAGATGTGGGGTAAATATTTGCCCCAAAGGCTGTTTGAGGTGGAAGGAGGGGGAAGACAGTAGTAAGGAGACCTACCTAGAAAGAGTAAGTGGTTGAGGGAGTCTGTATGTGGTGGATTCAGGAATAGATGGCCCACGGTATGTGCCGCAGGAGTGTGCTAAAGCATGAACCACGGTGATTGCCATGGGGGGACAATCCTGGATTGTCTTAGTCTTTAAGTTATTGATGTTACCTTAAATTCACATCAAGGCTTTTTTTTTTTTGTAAAGTAAGCAGTTTGCCTTCTGAATAATGGAGTTATCTGTTACAACTGCTTTTAAGGACTAGAGATAAAAAGCATCAGTCAAGGAAAGCTCTCTCTTCATTTGCTGTGAATGCAGTTGCATTTAAATGAATCTGTAGTGTTGTGGGTAGTATGCTTTAGGCTATTTTTTTGAAGAAGCTAAAACTATCCACTATGTGAACAAATACATACCGTGGGAAATGATAAATGGTAGAGAAACCTGAATGAGTTGATGACTTAATGGTGTTACCTGTGATTTACCCATGTCAAACTTAAATTTAGAAAAAAGATTTAAGGTAAATGAATAGATAAATGGATGAATTATAGAAATAATAGAATGTTTTTTTGTGAGCTTAGCTTTAAATATATTCTGTAGCCTACATTATCCAGAAATTTTGTTACAGATGATCCATGTTTTGATTTGAAACAAGATATATTTTCTTTTTCCACAGTAAATGCTCTCTGAGCTTTTCTGCTTGGCCTTATGGAAGATTAGAGGATATTTCCAGGCTTTGAACTTTCCCACATACATGTTTTTTCCCAGGTTCTTTTGAATCTGATTTCTCCATCCTGTTGTCCAATTTTTAATCTCTTACTTTTACATGTGGCTGGATTGTGCAGTTGAGCACAAACAGCAACAGTCTTGTCCTTATCCTCCTACTCCTTTCAGAATATTTGGGGTTTTTTTCTCTTGGGGATTCCATTTCTTTCTGACACTGACTTTCCTCCCTCATTTTAAACATGTACTCATTCTTTCATTGCAAATTAGACCAGAGGTAAATGAAAAAATATTTTCCATTCAAAATGATTGACGCAGGTTTGGGAGAAGGGGTTTTACTCTGAATATTATATTAAAAAAAGCAAAAAAACCCACTCTTCTGGTTAGCTTGTTACCAAGGAAGGTGTATTCATTTGAAGAATTTCGAATGTCAAACTTGCTGCAAGGAAGTGACATGCAGATGACAGTGACTAGAAAGGTTAATAAATATTGGATCTGGATAAAAATCCGTACTGCCTGAGAAGAGGCACGTGGTACTTGAAAGTAGCCAATGTGATAAAAATGTCCATGTTATAATTACAGAGATCTTTTGTAAAAGTTGGCAACAGTTATAATGTGGTGTTGACAGCTACACTTCTCTTAATATATAGTATTCTCATGGTTTTGTGTGAGAGATTTCTGACTATTTTAGAAGATAAATTATTACTTGTTAGGTTTAAGGTAATGTTTTAAAAGCTTTCTTATTTAAGAAGCAGTGCATTAAAAATAGCAATAAATTCCTTAAATATGTGCACATCACAGACTGACAATTGCAAAAGAAATGACTGATTACAAGTAAAAAATCCTTAATGTACGTTTTGAATAAATTGCACCTACGTATACTTAACCAGGAAGTTTTTGTAGCCATTCGGCCAGCTTTATAGTTTAGTCCATTAATTTTATTAACAAGTATTATTTAGATAAGATGTAATTGACAAATTACCTTTGGTGAAAATCTGTTTTTCTCCATAGTGGGGTTTGAAGTTAACTTAAAAAGAAAGAATAAAGTACCAAATTTTAGGTGAGTTGTTATAAACACAGTAGGGTTATTAATGTGTAATTGAGAGTTTAAGCATTTTGATAAAATTATCTTGTTTTTATGGAAGATGTGCTTGAGACAACTAAATAGCTCGAGATAACTGGAACCTTCCACTAACTGACTTCTGTGTTTAGAATTTGATCAGCAGAAAAGTTAGAAAACAATCTAAATTAGTACAAATGATGTTTCAGCCAGATGTATGGAAGTCCCTAAAAATTTGACATAATTACCTAATAGATTTTAATTAGTTAAAACTATTTGAGTATAATTCATAAGGAGCAATGGATGCAAGCTGGAGCATAGGAGGTTCCACAGAAATATTAGGAAAAAGCTTTTCGCTGTGAGGGTGACAGAGCACTGGCACAGGCTGCCCAGGGAGGTTGTGGAGTCTCCTTCTCTGGAGACTTTCAAAACCCGCCTGGACATGTTCCTGTGTGACCTACTGTAGGTGATCCTGCTCTGGCAGGGGGGCTGGACCAGATGATCTTTTGAGGTCCCTTCCAACCCCTGACATTCTGAGATTCTATGTGATTCTGTGAGCATTACATGAGATCTTGCATTCTCTTTAACATAATTCCCCACCCTTCTGAATTTGCAGAATGCAGTGAAAACTGTGGAGAGTTTCAGTATTGCTGTGCCTGTGGCTGAGAAAACACTTCCCGAGCAGAACTTGCCCGTACTGGCAAAAACTTCCTAAAGAGTACTGTTACCAGCTTAGGAAGAGTTGCCTGGTGTGTTTCCATGGAGAATGGCCACAAGCTCAAATTTTGCTTGGATCCATCTCAAACAGTAACTGAGGAAGAAAGGACTGCTAGGGTGAAATCTGTGACCCCACTGCTTTTGTGTTGTCTTTAAAACTTGGTATCTCAGGGAAACCAGATGTGCATGATTCTGTCTGTCATTGAGTCTTCTTTTCCTCTTCTCTTGAACTGCTCCATTAAGTTTTGAACCTGTTGACTGTTTTGGAACAGTTTTGATGGAGAATTAGTCACTTCAAGGATAATAACTTATCAATTTGTGAAAATCAGTGGCAGCTGGGGAGACCCTAGTGTGTATATTCCCCCTTCAGATGTTGGCAAGTATAATCTGTTGCCATTCTGTTACCTCCTTTTCTCTCTTCCCGCCTCCAAAAGCCAAACACTGCCCAAATGATGCTCAGCAATGACAAGAGCTTTCTTGGATATCACATTCTTAAGGCAAAACTTTCTGCTCCAGGCTTTTCTGTCACGTGTCAAAGGTTAGTCATGATGTTAGCAACTTGAGACTTGGAGATTACTCCGTTTGCTGGGGCCCTGCTGTAGGTATGCGGTTCAGAAGTGTTCAGGGTTAGAAGAAAATTTGGTCTGGACAGTGTTCTGCCTTCCTCTGGAGGAAGTGAGTGGCAAGGTTATGTTGTAATAAAAATTATTATTACATCCTTGGCAGGTGCATAGTGGAGGGAATTCTTGCACATGGAGTCTGGCTTTCTAATAAACTGTAGCAGGAAATCTGTTAGGAGAAAGTACCCTCTAAAGGAAGTGTGAAATGGGGCTGCAACTGCAACCCACTAGGATGGTGGTTGGGAAACAAGTACCCTTAAAATTCTGCCACCAAAAAGACAAGTTGGCGAAGAGTCAGTGCCAGTTGAAATAGGGCTGGGGACTTGTGCTATAGCCATCTAGCAGGTAGAAGAGATTACGACAGGAGTGACTTGAATGGGCCAAGTTTTTGCTGATGATTTCCAGAGAGTGTTTAATGAATTAGTGATATGATGGAGCCATGCCCACAATAGTGTTTTGATTTCCCAAGATGATAAATGCTACAGAAGTAGAGCTCAGCTATTCTTAATTGATATTTTAAGGCACCTGTAACAAGGGTGAGAGTAAGTTCAGTCTTCGGTACAGTATCCTCCAAAGTAGCACAAGAAATAGTGTAACTGGCTTAAATACCATTACTATAGACAGAAAAAATGCAGGGAAAAAAGCCGTGTTTTTTGTGGTGCTGCTGTGGCTGGACCTATCTGGGTGAGGTGATTCTGCAACAGCCTCTGAATTGTGCGTTACAACAGCTGTTCTGGAGTTTCTGTGTATGGAGATAAACTGTTTCAACTTGAAATATATATTGGTTTGGTCAGACTTAATTTTCGAGAGAAGTATTCTAACAACAGGTATCAATTCTTGTAATGCTTTTAATTTTATTAGATTTGATTGCTGATGAGCACAAGTTGGAAAAGAGTTAAAAAATCATGTAGGTCATTTCTCATCTCCTTTTTTTTCCTTGTGTTTTCTGTCTGTTCAGAGTGTGCTCTGTTTCAGAGTGTGCTCTGTCTCTCTTTTCTCCCAGTGTTTCAGGGTAAACTCTTTCAGATGCTCTTACTTCTTGTTTCCAGGCACAGAGACTATGTGGGGCAGAAGGATGCTTTTTAGACCACATCTGTCTTATGTAAACGATGTCCCCACATACCAATTTTGCCAGAGGTCACCCAGCACTAGTCTTTCCACTGTCTTTCCTCCTGATTATTTTCCTTTCAGGACACTGAGAATTACTGAGGGTTGTGTACCGTGAATTTTGTGGAACAAATGCTTAGCAATTGCCTCTTTTTCATCCCTTCCATCCTTCCTTGTACAGTAGTGCCAGATCTTGGGTATAGGTGCCAGTTGCTACTGTCATATTTCTTGCTGTTTGTTGTTTTCCTTTTTGTAGCTTTGAGAGCTCATGGATCGCGCTTCACTGTGCTTGGTATTAAACAAACACAGAATAATGTTGCAGATTTTAAGATGCTCCTGCCCATAGCCCCCCAAACCAAAGCAGTGGGCAAACTTCCTGTAATATAAGGAAGAGTGAAGCCTTTAAGAATCTTATCCTAGGAGGATCATAGAATGTTAGGAGTTGAAAGGGACCTCAAAAGATCATCTAGTCCAACCCCCCTGCCAGAGCAGGATCACCTACAGTAGGTCACACAGGAACGCGTTCAGGTGAACTTTGAATGTCTCCAGAGAAGGAGACTCCACAACCTCCCTGGGCAGCCTGTGCCAGGGCTCTGTCACCCTCGCAGTGAAAAAGATTTTCGTAATGTTTTTGTGGAATGTCCTGTGTTCCAGCTTGTACCCATTGTCCTGTCACTGGACACCACTAAAAAGAGCCTGGCACCGTCCTCCTGACACTCCCCCTTGACATATTTATAAACATTAATGAGGTCACCCCTCAGCCTCCTCCAAGCTAAAGAGACCCAGCTCCTTCAGCCTTTCCTCATGAGGGAGATGTTCCACTCCCTTCATCATCTTTGTGGTTCTGCGCTGGACTCTTTCAAGCAGTTCCCTGATTGCAGAAGAGCCATTTTGAGCTAAGTGCGTTCTGGTAGAAATAAACATCATGGTAGGTGGCCTCATAAGTTTTTAAAACCACAATAAATGTATCAGAAACTTTACTAGATAGTCAGTTAACAGTTTATAATGTAACTTTATTTCCAAAATAGAAGGAAGATATTTGTACAACTCGTTTCTCTCAAAGAGACTTGCAAAATAATTTTATTTGTTGCTCTGTCTTGGGTGTATTTCCAATGAACAATTAGTGAGAATCGCCTGTATTATTTATCTTTGGCTCTCTGACCTTATCACCCTAGACTTTCAGACTCTGACAGCTTCCTTTCTGGTAAACAAAGCTAAGTTCCTCTCAAATACCTTGGATAATCAGCTCATTAAAAGAGTAACAGCATCACAAGGAGATGCTGTTGCCCAGAAATCAGTAGGCAGTCAGCAGGTGTTTTTGGGGATCAGTGCAGCGGACTTCCTTTGGCTTCTTGGCTTCCATTTGGGGCTGCTGTGGCAGCGTTTTAGCCTGTCCGCAGCTTTCACAGGGATTTTTAGCTCATACTTCTATTTCAGAGCACATTATTAATTCTATATTAGCATAGTGTATTGTAGCATTATCTAGGCGTTCCTGCTCTGGCAGCGGGATTGGACTAGATGATCTTTCGAGGTCCCTTCCAATCCCTGAGATTCTGTGATAGCACAAAACATGGCTTATAACAGACTGAAAAATGGATGTAACCTTCTGATCTAGCACGAGTATCATAGTGTGCTTCACTGGTCACTGCTGCTGCTTGTCTCTGTCTCAGCTGAAATCAGATGCAACAAGATGCAAATGCAGGCTGACACCCAGTTAAATTTAGTTTTGACTGCTCCAGTTTGTCCTAACCTGGTTTCTGTTGTTGATTCCCCCTGCTCATTGAGGTGATTTGCCACTGCACCTCTGCCCCAGATTCCTTGGTATTTCTCCTTTGTAGTTTTGTACATAATTCAAGTTGATTTTTTGACATGTTTCTACTTGAAATAGTACCGGAAAAAGAGGAAAAAAAAAAAAAAGTAGAAAAATAAAGACCTTCCATCATGTTCTCATCTGCCTCAGAGAGAGAACTTAATCTCTGAGTACTCACTCTGAGGTATGTGATTTTCCAGATGGAAAAGAATTAAAATTTTATAAATGAGAGAAAATGGACTGTCTTAAATACACTTGTACCTTCAAAAGTCTATGTGTAGAAGCTATATACGATTTCCATATATAGTGCAGAACAACTTAATTATTCCACAACATAGTAACTTGGTTTGACTTGGCTAAATCTTCTTTTCAGTATTTTATACTGTCATGATTTCAAAATAATGTTTGTAATTTTAAAGTTAGTGTGAATTAGACTAACTCACACCTTCCAGAACATTTATGGATGTCATATTTAGGTCACTGATTTTACTCTGTTTCGATGTTGTTGTGCTTCCAGTTTGCTGTTCCTTAGAGAAATAACAAGATTTTCTGTTTCTGTATTTCAGGTTCTGTTTGCTGTTAACTCAGTAAAATTTTCTTTGCAGGGTAATTGTTAGTGAAATTTGGACTATATTAAAGTTGCTGACTTGTTTGTGAGTAATGCCTGACCTGTGCTAGCGAGCAGAAGCATTGTTGCAAGGTTAGACCTGTTCTATGAATTAATGTATCTTTTTGATAGTGCTTACCATTTTTAGTGAAACTTGTAGTGTAATCTTCACACTATTTTAAAAAACTTACATTACTTTTTGTTTCATTTTTGTGTGGAGGTGAATTGTAGATCAATTTGGACTGAGACTCCACCACCTCTCTGGGCAGCCTGTTCAAATACTTGATCACCCTCCTGGTCAAAAAGCTTTTCTGTGGCTTGGAATTGTCTGTGTTTGATTTGTTAACGGTGTTCTGTAGAGGATGAGTGGCAACAGAATGACAGAATTGTTGAGGCTGGAAAAGACCTCTGAGATCATCAAGTCCAGCCTATAACCCACCACCACCCCATCGGCCAGACCACGGCACCAAGTGCCACATCCAGCCTCTCCTTAAACACCTCCAGGGACAGTGACTCCACCCCTTCCCTGGGCAGTGCATCCCAGTGCCTGAGCACCCTCTCCGTGAGGAAGTGTTTCCTGAGATCCAACCTGAACCTCCCCTGATGCAGTTTCAGGCCGTACCCTCTTGTTCTGTCACTGGTTGCCCGGGAGAAGAGCCCGACCCCCGCCTGACTGTGCTTTGCATTTCTGTCGGGTACATGACCCTTACTCTCGCAGCAGATCCATGCTCACTTCTGCTGTGGCAGTGATGCAAATCACCACCCTGACACCAGGTTTTTCACCCTGTGTATGTTATCGTATAAGCAGTCTTTCATACATGGAGACAGCATGCTTTAAGCACCCAGGAAGGCCCTCACTACAATTTGTCATTTCTTAAAACTCGCTCACTAGGATGTCTACCAAAATGACAACAGCTAGGAGCGAGGGAACTGATACTCTCCCTGTCGTCATGTCCAGCCTATGACTTGACACCATAACGTCGGTGCTGTGATGTGACCCAGAGTCTGGTTCCTCTTTCCTTTTTCTCTGTACCCTGCCAGTAGGTAGCTGTAGACAGCAGCAGGATCTCACTTCTTGAGGCTGAACAACTGCAGTTGTCTCAGTGTTGTCTGAGGGAGAGCTTATGTGCTCCAGCCCATGGTGGCCTTTGGTTGGACTTGATTCTGGTACATCCACATCCTTCTTGTACTGGAGAGCCCTAGACTTGTGTGATATTCCACACGATGTCTCATGAGGGCCAAAGAGATGGGAAGAATCATGTCCCTGACTTCAGCCGTGCTAATAAAGCTCAGCACATGCTTGACATTTGCAGCAAGGGCATGCTGCTGACACATGTTTGACTTGCTGTCCTCTAGGACACTTAGATTTTTTTATCACTGCAGAACTGTTTACTACAAATTTGACTTTTAGTCTCTACAGTTACACAAAGTGCCTCCATCCCAGGTGCAGGACTTAGTGTTTGCATCTGAACTTCACAGAGCTCCTTCTTCCTTCCCTCTCAGCAGCAGCCTTGCCCACCAATGCACTGATTCTTCCCCCAGGTTGGTACCATACACAGCGTTGCTGAAGGTAAACTCTATCCCAGCTTCCAGGTCTTTAATAAGGGTGTTAATTGCTGTAGATTTTGATACTGATCCTTGGAGAATCCAAGAAGTAACCAGCCATCAGTTAGAATTTGTACACCTGATCACAACTCTCTGAGCTCAGTGGTCACAATCTTTTTCCCCAGCTTATCAACCAGATAGTGGGAGATACCACACCAGTCTGGGAATAAGGTGTGTGCAGGAGACTGTGTGAAAAGCCTTGCTAAAATGAACATATTTTGAGTATTACTTTTAGTCTTGCCATAGGCAGCTAACCGCTTGGCCATATAAGCACAGTCAGCTAGTCAGAAGTAAGTTCTTGTGGTTTTTGCATCTTGTAATTTTAGATATACTTCATGGAAGTAGAAGTAGGTAACCCTTATTAGCTTGTAAAGGATATTAAGCTCATTGTGTTAGAAATGTCAAAGGGTCGGTAAATGAAAATTTGTAGAAGAGAGAAAACCACAACGGAGAACTCTCTCTGCAAGTTTGCGCAGTAGGTACTTGGGAACGGTTTGGGTTTAAAAATTTTGTTCAAAGCAGTCATTGTTTTTACACGTTTTCCATGGTGTGCTTTTTTTTTAAGAAGTCAGTTTTCTTTGTTTAATTTGATGAAAGCAGAGGGCCAATATTTGCATAAATAGCAAAGTGATTCCCAAGAGAAAACAGCGTTTTCCCATAAAGCATGCTTATGAGGCATTCCAGAGGTCTTACACTTTAAATAGGATTTATGTATTTTAAAATGAGAAAGTGTCTTTTTAAAAGAGAAGAACTATGTAGTTTAAATTTGGAAAAGATAATGAACTAATATAACTCCACTTCAAATCATAAACCTCATATATTATGCGGTCAAGTGTTGTCTACTGTAATTTGCTTTAAACCTTGCAATAACTGTGTTATATTGCAGTAGAAAATTGACTGAGGAACTCACATGGTAAATTTACCAACCTAGCTGTCTTCAGTGTGTTACTTATGACTTGCATAGTTTTAGAAGTAACCATAGTGCTCTGGAAAAAGATTTCAGCAGAGTACCTGGTCTGATGTGTTTGCCAAAAGGAAAGAAGGAGCCTGGTTGTGCAAACTTCTGTTTGTCCTGGTTCAAGGTGTATTTGTGTAACAACACCTATAAGCAGGACCTCATGTTAAAATTTTTTAAGGTTTCTAGGCTTTTCTTATGATACAAGCTAGTGGAAAAAGGTATTTTTTTAAATGAGTGTTATTTTCCTTAAAAGGCATCACTCTAGATACATTGTGAGTATTTTTTTTCCGTTTGGAATGGCTCTCATTAATGCTGAAATGAACGGGCATTTATCGGATCTCATCCTATAACTGTAGTTATTAGGCCTTGTAGAATGTAACTCCCTTCCCACCCCCAGCATAATTTTGACTTCAACTTTGAAATGTTTGTCATCTGGTGTGAGGTGGATTTATGGGAGTGCAGAAGTTTTAGTGCCTTTTGGCCGTGTGTTTCTGGTGACATCACTGTGATCTAGGCACAGTGTGTGACTCCAGTTGGTTCCAGTGTTAAATAGTTTTATAATTATGCTAGTTTTGGCAGTTGGCTTGGAACTTTTTCCCATCTCTTTAATGAACATGTTTTACTTCGGGGCTTATGAGACAGCCACATGTTTGAGAAATTAATAGTGTGCTCTTGAAGCTAACATTGAGCAGAAGCGTGCAGTTGCAGAAAGCTTTTGGATATAGATCTGCATAGGAATGTAGTTCCTATAAGGTCATGGCCACTGTTATCATCCTCTGCTAGTAACGAGTGTACCATTTGCTTTGTAAGTATCTGTAGCTGTTGTGAAAAATAGTCTATGTTCATGCTCAGAAAAGCTCTAAAACCTTTTTTGATAATTGTGTAAAATAAAGAAATCAATGTTATCCCAGATGAAGTTTTTTTTTAAAAATATTTGGTCAGGTTGAATTCTTCTTAAACATAGGTATACTCTGTTACTTCATGGGTGTACACAGGTCTACTTGTGACAAATTTTATGTTGCGCTTTGGCACAGTCTTCAAACATGGCATTTTTGTTTCACTTACTTTTAGGTCCAACTAGCTCTAAATGGTTGCAGCCATTTTCCGTCACAACAGGCTCATAGCATGGGGAAATATTAAAAGCTTGTTGTATTACAATTTATTTGCAGGTTAAAATTGAGACTTTCTTTTACAATTGACACAATCCAAGGATTCTTCACCCTTTTCCCTTAAAAAACACACAACCACCCCCCAAACCCAGTGTGCCAGTGTATATTCCTAACTCTCTGAAAGCCGTAAAAACTTAAACCACTCTTACTTCATCTGTGTTAGTTTCCAGGAAAAAGTCATTGGTTAAAAGTAATTTCAAAAATTTTAGCTTGAAATTCTATCTTCTCAGTAAACTGGAGACATGATGAGGGGTGATGGTTTTAAACTAGTGCAGGGTAGATTTAGATTAGATGTTAGGAAGAAGTTCTTTACTCTGAGGATAATGAGACACTGGAACAGGTTGCCCAGAGACGTGGTGGAGGCTCCATCCCTGTAGACATTCAAGATCAAGCTTGATGGGGCTCTGAGCAACCTGATCTGGTTAAAGATGTCCCGGCTCACTGCAGGGGGTCAGACTAGATGACCTTTAAAAGTCCCTCGCAGCCCAGTGCATTCTATGATTCCATGAAGGAGAGGTGAACTCTTTCTGGTTACAAAATACGCGTGTTGATGAAGAGGCTTCCCTTGCCCCGGAGTTAAAGATAAAGCACGAACTTCAAGCTGTCGTTATTACTCGGGTACACCATGAAGAGAGTGGTGGCTTCCTGGTGGAATTTCACTGTAATTTGAACTTCTGAGAGAGTTTTTGGGAGACTCACGTTCCTCAGTGTAAAACACTGGAAGATTCTTGGAGAAAAGAAAGCAAACAAGTGCCCTCCAAACGAGTTGATGCTAAAACATGAATTTCACTTTTTCAGGCATGGGAGTGGGAAAGTCTTATGTGACTGATATTGCCAAATAACTATAAATTAATAAACAGCTTGTTTTAATGCTGTATTAATAACTGGCATATCTAAAATCCTTTCTGGTAACTCATCCTTGTTTTAGAAGCTGTCTTCTACCATTCTAAAGCATTTATCAGTCTGTCTTTCAGAATTTCTCCAAATAAGTTCATCTCTCTTTTTCTTTCTTCCCTAGGTTAAGATTATGTTGCTCATCATCTTTTTTTTCCATAGTGAAATGGAATCTTAACTTTATTAGAGAATTTCCTGGTGTTCCGTTTTTCTAAATGTGGAGTGGAAGGAAAGAAATTATCTGGTAGTTTTTGAAGTTGTAAACTTGTATTTAAAATATATCATTACATGTAATTTATTTATTATTTCCTTTTCATGCATAAAAAGCATTAATAAGCGAGTAATGTATAGATTCAGTTTTGTAATTTCTCTGAGATTGTAAAAAATGCCAGGCAGCCTGCAAGGAAACACATGATCTATCCTGTACAAGCACCCAGCACAGCTGGACCTGAAGAATATTATAGCTTCACACTGCGGTACTTGATCCTCAAACCATTCTTTTTGTGAACGTGTTGTGTGATCCTAGTAGTGCCGTGACTCAGGGAGGTTTTTCTCTTTTTCTGCGAGAGACTACATCTATCAAAGAGGTAATTTGACTTGGGTCAAAAGTTGTAACAATTTGCTTCCTCTCTAACGTGCTCTTCTACTACACATACAAGAATGTTTGCGTTGCTTTTCTTGGCTTTCTTGCAATTGAGTGTTGTAGTTAAACTGTCATTCTGGAATGTTAGCGGAATACTAGTGGAGTATTTAAAACCCTAAATTCACCTAATTAAGACTGTCTTGTGTCCGCAAACTTCATCTTGTAAGGCTTATGTTCTCTGATTATGAGCCATGTTTCCTGCTTCTGAATTCCTCAAGGTGAATAAACTATATAAAATGCCCAAGATGAGCAGGTGCCCTCAGCTCATTTATCTTTTCTAGGGCCCTGCTTTACTGTTTTAGAAGTCTACAAAAATATTTTGCTTTGTGAATCAACTTCACTTAGCTGTATTAAGAAGAACATGACTCTGACATACTGGAACTGTCTGAGGTGGTTACATGTAAGCTTGTAAAATTTGGTAGTTTCTTATATTTGTGTTGGTAGTCTGCGGGGCTCTGTCTCTTTTTGAAGGAATGTTTCACCAGAAATTCTGCTAGATGAAATGTGTTTAGTTAAAGGTTTTTGATTTTTTTTCTTTCTTTTGAAATAAAACTTACTAAGAATATCAATTGCAAATATTTCTTTTATGTTGTCCAGCTAGATTTCTAATAACTTCTGCAGTTAGGCGCATGCTCAGGATTGAATTGATGGAAAAACAGTAACAGAAGTAACAGAAGATGATTTACCAGATCATTACCAAGTTGTTCTCCCAACATTTATTTTCTTTTTGTTTGGTTGACTCAGTTGCTTGCTTTTCCTCTAGCAGGAAGACCACGAAAGTTGTGGTTCCAGTTCAACAAACCGCAGTACTACGGAAAGCCTGAAATCACCAGTAAAACCACGACGAGTTCAGCAATCTGCTTCTCCTGACCCTGATTTACCTCCAGGTAATCCATAATTTCACAAACTAGATTGTAGTTGAGTGACAGAAAATACCTAAATTTCATTCAGGTGGCCACAGTGTCCAAGTTATTTGTCCATCTACAACTCATATGAATGTTAGTGAAATACTTGAATATTACAAAATAGAATCAAATTGCAATAAAGGATATTTAATTCTTAAATATACAGAACTTGTTTTTAGTGGAGGATAGATTAGCATGAGAAACATACTGTAGGAACAGTGTGTTAAATATTGTCCTCTGCTGCTCTGGTTCTCCTGTTTCAGATCACTCTGTTTTTCTACTGTTCATTAACTGCTTAGTGGTTCACATTAGGCTCTTTTCTCATATGTTTTCAGATTCTTACAGTGGTTTTAAAGTTTCCTCTTTATGGGAATAATAATGCTGAGAGATGTTTCTTACTGAGCCCTGTGTTTATTGGTAGAGATGTTCATGTTTTTTTTTTTTCTTCCTGATGCGGGATTTGGCTCAGTTGAACTTGGAGATATTTGTATGATACATAGTTCCTCAGGTATTTTTATATCTGATTACTCTTGCCTCTGAGTTTGCACAGAAATTTGGAGTCTAAGGTGGTGCTTTGTGCAGAAAATTGGAGAGTAATGGAATGAATTGCAATTTGCCGTGATGTTTAAGGCCCCTTCCAGCTCAAGCCATTCTGTGATCCTTGGGGCAGTTTAATTTTAAAAACCTGGCCGTTTTGCGTTTGACTTCTGTTAAGAGCAAGTTTAGTGTGTGGAATGTTACGTGCTACAGAGTATCGTCTTACGTTGAAACGGGTGCTTGAGGAGCCAGATCTGGAGGCTCTCTTAAAGCTCAGAGATTCAGTAAACTCCTGTGGTTTGCAATCTTAGGACTCTTGGGATCCACCAGGTCCTACGATGAACAGTGCTTCAGTTCAGGCAGTTCATAGAATCATAGAACAGTTCAGGTTGGAAAAGACCCTTGGGATCATTAAGTCCAACCATTAACCCTACACTACAAGTTCACCCCTAAACCATATCACTCAACACGACATCTAAGCGACACTTAAACACATCCAGGGATGGCGACTCAACCACCTCCCTAGGCAGTCTATTCCAGTGTCTGACCACTCTTTCTGTGAAGAATTTCTTCCTAATGTCCAGTCTAAACTTGCCCTGTTGCAACTTGAACCCCTTCCCCCTGGTTCTGTCCCTAATGACCTGTTAGAAGAGACCAGCACCAACCTCTCTACAATGTTCCTTGGCCTTGGGTTCTTTAGGTCTCACCTGTGAAGAACAGGAGTCAAAGGCTTGCCGAAGAGTTCGGTGATTATATTGCCTTCGGTGATGTTTTTAGGGTTTTGGTTCCTCAGGTTTCTTTCTGTCGTTATCTGTGGACCTCACAGAAAGCTGTAGGCTTAGTGAAAGGCTGGAGGTGATCTTGTGATGTTGACATCTGATCAAGTTAACACATTCCAAAAGATGTGTTTACGCAGATTCAGATGCAACATGCACACTGAAAATTGGTTTGCACGTCATCTTTTATGAATATATTGTGGTTCTTGGTGGTTACTGTGCTTGTACAAATAGCTCATACTGTATTTTCATTACTGTAGCAAATTATCAAATCTGTTGTGTTTTTGTTGCTGTCTGATAGGTTCTGTAGGTGTGCTGTGTGCTGTGAAACTGTAGGGCACTATCACCTCCTTCGTTGTCGTCATAGTCCTTCTTCAACTGCACAGAGCGTGTTGGTAGTGAAGTCTAATGATTTGGAGAGCATTAGTGAAATTTTACCCGACTTAAGGGACTGTAAGTTCTTTCCATGTGGCAAAGTTTCTAAATACAGTTGGTTTGGGGTTTTGATGCGTAAATAGCACTGTTTAGTATAGAGGTCTTGTGTGGTAAAGCCTCTGAGAGGAGTAGAGGCCTCCTTATTAGGAAGATTTTATTCTCTGTGATCTAGGCTATGGCTTTGCTAAAATTTAATTTGTGCATCCTGAGTTTTAGGAAGTTGTTGGTTCATCTACTTAGATGTGCTGTTGTCTTTGGAGAATATCTGTAATTTGTTGAAACATTCATTTATCCCTTAGCTCTGATGTGATCTCAGAGATGGAATTAGGCAGAGTTTAGCTAAAAATGTAGCTTTGGTAACAAGAGAACGCTGTGAAACTTAAGGTGTTGTGATGTTACCAGTTTGATATCAGTTCTGTTGGTTGAGCAGACCACTCTGGGGACTATTATGCTACAATATTTTGGAGGGTTGAATCTGGAACAGCATTTGTAGCTCTTACTGCACAGTGCAACCTGCTGGGTTCTGAAGAATTTGGAAAAAGCATACATGTGGATTTTGTGTTGCACCTCAGGAGACAATCTACCCCTACAGATTTTCTAGTGGTTTTAGTCATTTCATCATAAATACCTGAATTTTACTGGCAAAAATGGTTTATAGTGTTATATTTTAAAATTACAGCAATAAGAAGCAACGTCTACCTGTTTTCTCCCACTTGTAATTACAATTCTCTTTCTAAAAAAAAAAAAATGATAAAACCCAACCCATATTATACATGAACTTGCTGATGTTTTTATTACTTTGTTTTGAATAATAAGAATTACAATTTAAATTAATTTTCTTAGGAGACTGATGCTCACTCATGGGAATCTGATTCTAGTGTATTTGAAGTTCAGATTGATTAGAAAGCTGGTACAATATATGGTACTTTTTACAACATACTGCACCACTAGTTTGGAAATGTCCTTACACAAGTGTGAAATGAAGTTATCAAATCCGTGATCCCTGTTTCATTTGGAAGATAGAATTCTGCTCCCTGTTTTTATGCACTCTGACAAAAAGACGTATAAATGAAAGTCTTGTTGCTCTTTTCCTGAATACTGTTGGCAACTATCAGAAGTTGCTTTTTTTTTTTTGCCCACTTCTATGATGCTGGATTTATAGTGTTTGTTGTTCACAGTAGGAAAAGGTAAATTAGATTGACTTTGAAAAACCCTTGGAAGCAAAATATTGAAAAAAGTTTGGACCTATGGAGGGACAGCTTCATTTTCTTCAATGAAATTAGCAACTTGCTTTACAATCATAATTAAATTACTGGTTAGGATTTTATAGTTCCTAGTTATGTAGTCTGCGTAAGAATTGTATGCTGAAGTTAAGAAAGGCAACTAAATGCTTTGTGCCAGCTTCTATTTATTTCCATGTCAGTTTACTGATAAGGGACCTAGAAGACCCATATTTAATTATTGAAATAATATGTCTGGTTTTCTGAATTCATGTAACCTCAAAATATGTTATCATTTTAAGAAGTCAGTGAGAAAACTCTTAAAAGCAAGTTATTCCACATTTTTGGTAGGTTTTCTTTTTGATTGATATGCTAAAAAGGTAAATCCAGATTGTGTTACAAATCTGACAGTACTAAGCTGTCAAAATTTTGACTTTCACTTTGTTTCAGAATTTCCTGTTTCTGTAGAACATTTTTAGGATTTTGTTTTAATACAATTACAATCCTATTAAGATGGCAGAAGATGTTAAAATGCTATTTCTGTCCTGCTGGAACTAGGGTTGTTCAAAGGGTGGCATACACTCAAGAACGTTATAAAATGAAGAAAGCTGACTTATGATAAGAAACATGATAAGTATTTCACAGTTAGGATTTGAATACTGAAATACTTCTAAAGCATAGAAAAGTACCTGGTCACTTAATGGTGGCTGAAGGTATGTTTTGCATTTAATAAAAGAGATTTTTGGAGGCTGAGAAATGTCTTATGTCAACTTAGTAAATTCATACTTGTGGAACGCAAGAAAATCACTTACGTAATGGTAATATATTCAAAGTTCAAAAGTATTTTTTGAGTGTGATAACAATGAATAGCTAGAAAAAGCAGAGCAGAAAGTACGTAGCAACCCAAGTCTGCTTCTACTGATCTCACAAAATGTTTTGATGTTAATTTTAAGTTTTATTTGAATTAAAATTGCTGATGTAAATGAGTCTTATTTAATGCAAGTTTTCAGAAAACTGCTCTTGAAACCTGTGAATTTAAAATTGTATCATTTACTGGCTTTTATTAGTATAGTTACCAAGCTAGACCTCTATAGCATGTAATAGATGTATTTTTAGATAGAATGAGTAATGTCATATTTTTTAAAAAAGTAGGAATTTTAAAGCTTGTGGTTTTTTTCTCTTTTTTCTTCCAGCACACATGAGTTAGCTCCATAGTTACATTCAGTATACATAAGACATCGGTATGGTAACATTTAATTTCTTTACCATATTGGTAAAGTAAGAGTGTTTACTGCATACTGGGAATTCAGGGACGAGATTGTTTTTCCAATCACATTATATCTGAGAAAACTTAAATGGATTTCTTCCCCAGCAGGCTCCAGTGCAGGTGCTTACTAGTTGGATTGGTGACAGAAATTGATTTTGTTATATCTCACAGGGATCTTGCTGAGCGTGATATGGATATATTAGCTTTTAGAATGAAAAAAAAAAAAAAGTACTAGGTACAGTAATGTTTAGTTGACTTTTATAAAACCTGAGCGATGGGCAAATAGGTGTAATATATGCATACTTGAAAAGTAACCTAGCAACTGATGTTCAGTTTTCCAAACCGATTTCTAAGTAGCTTTCAAGTAAAAGAAGTCACTGTCGTTAAAATTCTTTGTCTACAATAATCCAGAGTCGTCTTAATTAGTTTGAAAGTTGATTCTTGCCACCAGAAACTAACCTCTTACACTTGATTTCATTTCTAGTATTTAGACTATTTGTTCTATAGTTTATGGAATTTCTGGAAGGATGGTTGACTTAACTGAACTGAACATTAGTTTTAAGGCCTGTGACTTTTGGGTAAATAAAGGACAAGGATACTTGGTTTGTTTTAATTTTGATTTCAAAAAAGAATACAAGTTGAAAATAATGACTTTGGTAATAAGTGAGTTTGCCACCGTGTCTTCCTTATGACTCCTAAGAATGACTTTTGTTTCGTAGGTTATGTTCAGAGTTTGATTAGGCGTGTTGTGAACAACGTCAACATTGTGATCAACAATCTCATATTAAAGTATGTGGAGGATGATATTGTTCTCTCGGTCAATATCACTTCAGCAGAGTGCTACACGGTGGATGAGTTTTGGGATAGAGCCTTTATGGACATTTCTGGTGAGCAGATATTTTTTGGTTTTAGGCATCACAATGGAGGCAGTCTTAAATATACAGGAATTTGCAAGTGTAATAAAAATGACTCTTTATGTGACAAGTACTAGTTTCTGCCTCTTCGTTTCTTATCCGTTTTACCTTATCCTTCATTATGAAGTGCAATTATAATAATATGGTTTTATTCTTAACACATACGTGTATGGTCACAGATAATTATACGTCTTTTCTGTTCCGCTCTCCTCACACTTGCCATCCTTCTGTGACTGCATTTCATTTTGTGTTTGCTGCTGGCAGGGAGCACTTAGGCCGGCTGCTTCTAGTTTTTATGAATGAGCAGGAGCATCTTAGGGCATTCTGTGGTGATCTTAAAACTCACTACGCAGGCTGGCTGGAGATGCACTGTAGTGAGCATGGCATAGCAATTGCAAGACATGATTCACTTCGCTTCACATTTTCAGGGGAGAAAAATCCCGACTTTTTGATTTTTATCTTCAATATCTGAATGTTTCAGTCTTTGATTACCAATGTTCACCTCTAAGTCTAGATGTTACTGATACTTGGTAGAGGTGGTACTTGGGCACAGTGAGAGTATTTTAAGATCACACAGATATCTCTGGTAAAATGGGGAATTTAATTAATGATTTCTTGAACACTGGAACCATTTCTTTGGTCTGGCTAAAATTACTGCAAACGAATACGACAAAATTACGAGATGTTTTGTGTTAAGTTCACTATAATGGCTCTTCTTTGTTTTGGAAGGTTTCAAAGAGAGCTTTGGGTGAAAAAATGTAAAATGCTTTCTGGGAAAATAAAAATAATATTTATTGGTCTTAGAAGCAATAATCTTACTTTATAAACAGATCTGAGGGGCAGTGAAAGGATAAAAATTTGAATTGTGTGTAACTGTTGTCCTCACTTTTTAAGTATTCAGCTGAAAGAGTCTGTGACACATCAAATTATTCTCTTTAGTCACATTAGCAAGTACTTTCATGATTTAAGTAATGGCCTCACAATTATCTTGTATTGATCTCTTCTAGGTAAGAACATGTATGTGTAACTTATTTTTCTTGTGCAATTTGATTTTTTTTTTTTTTTTAACCTCTGTACTTCTTTTAAAAGCCACCGATCTGGTACTGAGGAAGATGATCAACTTTTCTGACTGCACAGTATGTCTTGATAAGAGAAATGCTAGTGGTAAAATTGAATTTTACCAGGAACCTCTGCTGTACAAATGTTCCTTCAGGACTCGTCTGCACTTTACTTATGATAACCTCAACTCCAAAATGCCATCTATTATTAAAGTAAGTCTCCAGAATACATTTTTTGGTTTTTTTGCTACTCAGTTGTAACGTTTTGAGGTTTTTCCAATATATACTTTATATTTAAAGTGAATGCCTAATGCGGCTGTTTTTTTTTAAAGGGATTTTTTGATTGTTTTGTTCATATGATGCAATTAGTCTATGTACAGTAACAGCATGTAGGTAAAGATCTCTCGTCTTTCCTGTTTTAAAAAAGAAAACATAATTGTAAGGAAGAAGAAATGTCGTATAATCTACTGAAGAAAAAAAGAATGTTTTGTGTTTAAGATTCTTGTAATAAGATGGAAACATTTTTTTAATGTTCTTGTTTCAAATGGAGCTCAAACTCTCATAAATACCAAGAAACTTCAGTATTAACACAGGGTAGTGACCTGCGTGAAATGGATCAGCAAGCAGAGCCCAGTTCCTGGTGAACAGGGGTGCAATGTTGCTCGTGGCCATCTGACAATAGGTGACGTATTTACATTTTACAGTGCAGAAGCAAAATGCTGTTAGTGGAGACACAGAATCACAGAATTGTTGAGGCTGGAAAAGATCTCAGAGGATCATGAAGTCCAACCTATGACCCAACACCACCCCATCGGCCAGACCATGGCACTAAGTGCCACATCCAGCCTCTCCTTAAACACCTCCAGGGACGGTGACTCCACCCCTTCCCTGGGCAGTGCATCCCAGTGCCTGATCACCCTCTCTGTGAGGAAGTGCTTCCTGAGATCCAACCTGAACCTCCCCTGACGCAGTTTCAGGCCGTGCCCTCTCGTCCTGTCACTGGTTGCCTGGGAGAAGAGCCCGACCCCCACCTGACTACACCCTCCCTTCAGGCAGTTGTAGAGGGTGAGAAGGTCCCCCCTGAGTCTTCTCTTCTCACTACGTGATTATGTCAATCCCATACAGTGTTACCTAGTGTTGCTGTCCTTCACTATGATGTATACCACTTGTGTGATTTTTAAAAATGCTTCTAGCAAAATGATTTTATTTTTCTTCCAAATCTTAAAACAGATATTATCTCCTTATCCTGCCTGTTGTTTATCTGCATAGAAAAGATTTATTATTGACAACTTTTAATCAGTTGGCCTTGAACAATTGGTATTGAAGTATTATTTTTTAATTTCCAAAATGTCTTAGGATTTTACATGCTGTTTTCTTAAAAAAATTTAAAATAATAACAGAATTCTGATACCTAAAAATTTTGAGTCTATATAAATGGCTGATACTAGGTTGTCACTCGTTCTGCATAATTAAGGCTGTGGCTTTTTAAATTTACTTGTAGAAATTTATTAGTCGAGTCTTATTAGTTTATTAGCATATTTTTATACAAATATTCATTTTATTACTGTGTTTTTGTACTGCCCGTGGAGATGCAGTACTGTTTACAAAATCATTTTCATATTGATTGAATTGAATTGCACTAAGGCAAATGATTTCCATTTCCATTATTCACCCACAACATTTAGAATCTGGACCTGGAACTAGCAATGTGTCTAATGTTATAGTAACCTTAGTATAATTTATTTTATGCAGCATTTGGTTTAATGAAGGTAGCTTTCTTACCAAATCTGGTTTTGGCTTTATAGCTTGATCCTATGCTCATAAAAATATGGAAACATTGAGTAAAATAGCCAAAATATTTAAAGAAGGATGATTTTTATTCCTTATAATTGCATTCTTTGAAAAGTTTGTTTTCACTGAAATAACAGTACTTAATTGCATGTCTAGCTGGAATATCCAGAGAAGCCAATATTCTGCACTGCAGTTAGAGTGAATCCTTTTCCCCCTGTTATGTGTCCACTTCCAACAATATTGGGAGGGGGAATATTAATTGCATATTAAAACCAGTATGTCTTGGTTTTCTTTAGCATGCAAAGGTTTTTTGAGACTCTGTAATGAAAACTAACCGTTTAATCAGATGCACTTGTAACTTATGTTTTAGAAATTTCCTCAGCAATGATTACTGATATGTAACATATATATGCAATATAAGTTACACTGGACTTTTCCACCTTCAGATCTCTTTACACAAAGAATGTGTGTTTTTGCAGTCCTTCGCCTTGTGCCGTATTAAAGCTTTTAAGAAATTAAAATGTGCATACAAAATGAATATGGAGTTGTATGGCTTAAAAGTTGGCTTTAGCGATGACAGAACTTTATCATTTGCTTTTGTTCTCTTTTGTATTATAGATTCACACGTTAGTTGAAAGTCTGAAACTTTCAATTTCCGATCAGCAGCTTCCAATGTTTATCCGTGTAATGCAGCTTGGGATTGCTCTTTACTATGGAGAAATAGGCAGCTTCAAAGAGGGGGAAAGCGAAGATTTGATTTGCCACACTAAAGATATGTTGGGGAATATCACAGGTAAGTACAATTTTCACTTTTTAAAAAGAAACATTAAAAACGTTGGTTTCTTTGCTTTTTCAAGTGCGAATGACCAAGGCTGGTCATGGCCGGGTACCTCCGCAGTCGGCCGTTTGTTAGAGGCCGTTCGTTGTGCTGGGTGAGTGTTCAGTGCTGCAACATCGTTTTCATGACATGTTTTGAAAAGTATTCTGATGGTCCTGACTAAACTGAGGTTAAGCTTTTATCTTAAAAAGTCCATTTTAGGAGTTGTGATGCAGAAGGCTACTTTGGATTTATCTGTCACTGTTGTGCAACAAGGCCCCTGTCTTTAGGTAGCTTGGACTACTTTTTTATTTAGTTCAGATGTGGCTGCTGCGTGTTTCAAGTGGTGTGGTTTTCCATCTTTCCTTGAAGCTTGTTACTGAGAATCGATATACCAGTATTTGCTCTAAACAGCAAAGTATTACTTTGCAGCATTTTCAGTAGTTGTCTTGTCTCTGCTTTTTATTTTCCTGTAACGTATTCTGTCCTCTACGTGATGTTTCATCATAACTTACTGTGACATGATCCTTTGAGGAGTGTCATACAGATGAGTGTCTTTACGTTTGTGTGATGGCTTCCCATCTGCTGCTTTCCAAATATTGCTGCAGTTATGACAGAGATGCTTTCTGAGCTGTGAACCTTTCCCTTCAGCCTCGATTTTATGTGACTTTGGTAGGAGCTACTGACTTTGCTAGTGTATTTTTATTTTTTCCAGTTGTATCATGTCACTTACTTGAGTGTTGAAGTTTTATGTTGGGTGAATTGTTAAGAATTTGCAGCAATTTAAGGCAGATGTGTAGGTGATTAGCTTGTAATAAAATATAAGTGAAATAGAATTTCTAAGTAGGTATTAGAAATTAAGTACTATAATGTATTTTCAGTTCTATACAAAATACAGGCAAGGAACATTCAAGAGTCAAGCAGGCATATTGACTTACGTCATACTATCTTTTTTAACAATTTAATCAGAAGTGTCATGATCTTGAATGTCCAAACTTGATCCAAAAGTTTTTCTAATGTAACAGGCACTTAATGCAAGAGGCAGAATGGACTGTCATTCTTAATTCCCAATTTTCTTGGTTTTATGCTTTTGTAGAGTAGAAGTTAATTTACTTGTCAAAACAGGGAACTTAGTTAGAGATGTGATTTAATGTCCTCAAAACGTAAGTTTTGGGTATACTCCCAAGGTTGAATTTGGGTCCAGGGGAGTAGGAAAAGATATTTACTACACAGTCAAGAGCATGATAATTTCCAGAAAAAATTCTTGGAATTATATGTGAAGGTGATGTGGTACTCTTCAGCAATGCTTATATTTATAGTATTGTAACAGTTTGAAACTTTGTATAAGTTAATTAATTCATTTTGTTCTGTTTAGGAAAAATACAATGTTAATTTACAGAAAGGTGGTTTTATTTTTATTTTTAGTTTATTTTTTATCCTGTGTTGCTGCCTTCTCTGGTTTCAGGGAAATAAATATATTGGAAAAATGACAGCAGTGGAAATTTCTTTGCCAAAATATAGACTTCAGTGTTGGTTGGCACAGATAACCATTTCACTGTCATGCCAGATGTAGAATTCTCTGTCATGCTTCTGCTATGTGGAACTGAGCAAATAAATAAGATGTCTGTAAATAGTTCTCCTCCTGTATTTTTTCTAAAGCTCAAATAGTTTTCTGCAATAGCATCCGTTTGTCTTGGAAATGTGGAATTTGTTACGCAAGATTTATGATCAGGAGGACATAACATTCTGAAAATATTAATTTTCTCGTGAGTCATAAAAACATGCTGTTTTTAGAAAAAGCATTAGTGTGCATTTGAGTGACACCTTGCATCTAACCAATGATTTAACTGTACTGTTTGCAGGAGAAAGGGTAAAGAACTTTTCTGTGAAGAGCTGCATCACTCTTGCTTTCAGGCAGGATTGTCATTGTAGTTCGTCTCAGTTCACCCGAATGTGGCCAAATTTTCATGCCAGAGATAATTATGATGTATTTAGAGTTGCTTGAACTTTGTAGCTGGATTCCTGGAGCTCCTAAGGCGAGCAGCGACCATTTGGATATAGGAAAGGCTTTGAAAGAACAGAGAAATTGTATGAGTCAGTATGAGAGCAAATGGGATGGACAGGCAGTGGGGTTCAGCTGAGAAGATCTGAGGACTGGAAACAAAGATGAGCTCTGTCATGAGAGGACTGGGGGGAGCAGCTGTAATGATGGAAGAGGATGGAAGGTTGGATAGGAGCGGTATACTTTTTTTGTTTTTTTGCTTCTTTCAGTTTTGGTGTGAGATGGGTGGTAAATATAGTTTAAGTGAAGAATGAAAATGAAAGGCATCTGCCTACAAATAGTCTCTTCTGCATCTGGAATGAAATTTGAGATTCTTATGTCTAAATGCAAGTAAAACATTGGCAATGCATCTCTCGTGCTTGCTTCAAATGTACGTCCTTGGGAAGGTTGAATTGCATTGCTGTCTGTAAATCTCATTTGCTTTCTGTTTTTGAACAGCTGTGAATGTGACTTCTTATAAAATAGCCATAATTAAAAGAAATAATATGTAACTTCACACTGACGTGCACAAAAGTTGTCAGAAGGGTCAGAAATTAGACTAAGGTTGCAATGCCAAGAACTACCAAGGAGGAAATTGGTAATTTCCAATGCAATTTTTGTTCAACTACAATCCACTCAAACATTGTCATTGTACTTAAATATATGATCATATCTATTTGACAGAATTATCTCCTTCAGGACACAAAACCAACAGTAGTTTTTGTGTGGCCAAGACTGAGCTGTAGAAACAATTTTAGAAGTCCATTTCTGTCTTTACTGCAAAATATTTTGCCGCATACAGGCTAAACCTATTGCCAACTGTTTTCTTTCATACCATTTATGCTTGTTTCCTGCATAGTTTAGTATATATGTAGGCATGTGTACACACACGTGCACGTGCATGTACACACACATATAGAAAATCTTTAAATACCTAAGGATTTCTTTTCCTCTCAGTGCATTTAAGCAGGATCACCAACCTGATGTTTACCAGGTTACCCATACCATCAGTTTGCGAGTTTACTTTTTTATTAGTTCTGAATTCATGTTCTGTCTGTGTCTGAGAAGAAAACAAAACAAAACCAAGCCACAACACTTCCTTAGAACCTCATGATGCATTTGTCACTGCAGATTTGAACTTTCCTGAGGAAATTTTGAACGCGCTATTTTCAGGAAAAAACATGTAATCAAGTACAATAATGAATGACATGTATTATCTGCTGAGCTATATTTGCTGCATTTATTTTCCAAGATTAACACTTCTTGAAATCCAAGACTAATTCCACTGGACTTGTGCCTAAATTCTTTACAGTTCAATAATGTAGTGATTGCTGAGGTTGATGATCTAAGGCTGAAGTATTGGAGCTGGTTAAGTAAGGAATGTTCTGAGAGGTTTGAAGAATAGAAAAAACCTCAAGCAGAAGAAGTCTTGCACTCTCTGGGCAAAGAAATATGAACAGTGGACTGGAAAAGCTGCATGGCCGAAGGAGGGGTGCAGGGCAGGCAGCTGAGATGGTTCTGCATAATGATGTTAGGAGATGTTCAGGGAGGTTGGATTAAATGATCTCTAAGGTCCCTTCCAGTCTAGGCCATTCTATGATGCTGTGTTGTGCAGGAGGAACCTTGGTACAGCCGTGCAAAGCTGCGGTCATGAGCTGTATAAGGTACTGAGCTGCTGAGAGTGGTTTTAACAGTTTTGGTCCCTGGTGCTGCCTCCTCTGGTTGCCTTGAAACTGTGTATTGTGAAAATCTGTTTTTTGGGTTTTTTTTCTTTCATGGGATGAAATCCATGGCAGACTCGATTCCAGCATACGAAGCATGTTTCTCAGGTGTAAAATGGCAGTAATAATACCTTTCTATCCCAGAGGAATATTGTGATTTTTTTTTTCCTAATGTTTGTAAAGCACACTGAGCTCGTTGTGATCTTTACTCGTAAAAAACCTAAATGAAAATAAATGTAGCTTTTGTGAATGTGAGTAGGTAGTGCTTTTACAAGACTAAACAGAATAAAATGTTGTATACATCTTATAAAAGTCCAATTTTTTAATGGGCTGAAGTACTCCCGATGGAAAAGTTGGTGATGCAAACAGTAGCATGGAGAATTTTTTGGGATACCAGTAGAACAAAAAGCAGATCAAGATAGTAAGTTTAAGATATTGCCAGCTTTGGGCTGAATATGAGACTTGAGTTGACTGAGAAAACCAATTGCAAATAATTTGTGACAGCAAGAACTTCTAGGTGAGCATTGGTATCCTCCTGAGGAACAGTACGAATACTTGTAATTCATATTTCAACAGACTGTAAAGATGCAGCTTAGACACCTGCAGAACAGGGCTTGTGGGATCAGGGCATTGTGTAGTTCTCTAAGAGCCAACGAGACAGTGAGTAACTTTGTTGTAGGCATCTGCAGTAGTGCTTTGTAACTGGTTAGCGAGATCCTGTATGCGGAGGGTGGAGATTCTGTATGGGGATGGCCAGATTACATTGGTTTGGAATGCATGTCTAGATACAAAGAATTATGTCACTTAAATGATCAGCAGATAAAATGAGTAGCAAATTAAAAAGAGTAAGAATTACATCTTCGCATACTTTAAAGTTCCTAAGTTGGGGGCAGTAAGTTTATAATATATATTCTTATTGTCTTGGGAGCAATAACCTTTTTGTGGAGAACTAGAATTTTTATGAATGCCTTTTAAACATCTATTTTATATTGTCTTCCCATTTTCGTTTTTTTTTGAAAAACATTAATACTCCTTAAGTATAGACCCCCAAAAATCTGATTAGATCATTGAAAGGCATGAGTCACTGGTTGACTTTTGTTTTTACTTAGTACATAGAAGCTTAAATATCAGGTGAGTTTTTTAGCTACTGATTGTAAAAAGTGTAGATGGCAGAATGCAAGCAATTCTTTTTGGTGCTCCTGGTGAGCAAAGTGTATTTCCAATTGATCTGCTTGAACTTGTGTGTGAAATATCAAACAAAAACATTTTCTGGCTTGGTGTTGCCAGACAACTAAAACCTTCTCTTGGTTGGATATCTGCACTTAAATACACTTTGAGGTTAACTGTCTTGGGATTTGTATCTGAACCCTGAGGCACTTGCTTTCTTGTTGTGATATTTCACATTATTTATTGTCCTTTGCTGTTAAAACAGAAAACAGATCTCCTACCTCTTGTGCTTGAAAATCACTGCCACTTATTTTGTAGCTCATCCTTAACTAACTTAAACATCTGCTCCTAAATTTGAGGTTGGGATATTGTTTAAATAATTGGAATTTAAAAGTCAGCTACTAGCAACCCCGAGTAATATCACGGGGAGCACTTTAGAGTATTTATTGATGTTATTTCAGGAATTCAGAATTGTGGTATCATTATTTGGAGTTTTCTTAGTTTGAAAGGTGATTCATTTTCTCCCTCCTTATCCATCAGTTCTTCTCTAGGGTGGTTTCAATGTACGGTAGAACAAGACAGGGAGATTTGCAGTAGAAGCTTGGGGAAGTTTGAATAGGTAGAGGTATGTATGTATGTGAAAAAGCAGATTCTCTGCAGCTGAACCTAAACCTTTTGTATGTTACAGTCACATTCCTTATCCAGTGGACTGTGCAAGTCAGGAATAAAATGGAGTTTTGATTTCTTCCCTTGATTTATGTTTGTAAGATGGGAGTGCGTTCTGGTCTAGCAGGATCCAGAGATTTCGGTTTAAGGAAGGTGTTCTTGATGCACAGATAGGAAGAAACTTGTTATTTTGCAGTACTGATTCCTGGCTACCTGAATCACTGTAGCGTATTGTCTCCTATAAAAGAAGAGTGATACTTCTTAATCATGTAAAAGTACTGTCATCGGAGTGTGTCACTTTGTGTAGTACTGTAGTTCATGCTGTGATTATGATGGCATCAGTTACTCAACTAGAAGGTGCTGGAGGTGCATTAACTTTTAAAAGGAGATGCAGAATACTTTTCAGACTAGAGTTTGATACGTAGATTTTGGTTTCTGCTCGTCTTTGCGCTTAAGTGGAAATGATTCCATCTCCTTCATTGATATTGCTGTGCTAGTGTAATAGATCATGAGCTGTTGTTTTTTAATATGTACTGTGAAGTAAAACTAGTTAAACGTCTGCAATTTAAGCTACTGGCATAGTAAATATTGTGAGTTAACTTCTGGCAGTCAATTTATTGTCTTTCTATGGTTTATGTACAAAATTACCACCTTGTTTTGAGTAAAATCCAGTTTGGCAACACAGCAACTAAATAGTCTAAACATTGGGGGAGGACCTTTTACAAACACTGAACTTTTTTTTTCTGTTTGTTAGTAGTTTCTTTGCATTCCTTTTATAATAAATACAAGCACAGCAAAGTCATACAGAAAATATTTATTACTCTGAAAGCATGTGTGTTACTACATTTGAGATTCTCCAAGGACAGTTCATGGTGCAAGGACAAATTTAAAGGCTATTGCACTCTAAAGTTCAGCACCAACACTCTTACTGGCCAGATAACTTTTGTTCCTTGAAGATCTGTTTTTAACATGATTTATTCCGTCAGTTTTGTATTCATAATTAATGATAATGTCTTCTTAGATGTGAGTTTGCAGTAATGTCTTTAGCTTGTAGCAGGTAAAAAATGGGTGAGGAAATGAATTTTAGTATCTACATTATGCAGTGATACAAGAATGAACATCTACAACTGTGTTCTTGAAGAACTTACAAAGTTTTATTTATTTAGTTTCACGGTTGATTCAACCAGATGAAAATTTATGCTGTTGCCAGCAGGAATGGTGATGCGTTCCCCCTGTCTTTGCCTAGTGCCGGCACTTGTATTTAGGTAACTACAGGCTGAGCTGGGTCAGACCTACCTGACTGACAACTAGTACAGGCAGAAACATCAATAAATACAAAACAATTTTCTACTGGGTTAGTTTCAGACTGACAGTGATAGATACCGGTTTTCAGACTTTTTAGAAATGAGTCTCTCAAACCCTTTGAAAGAAAGGATAGTGAATTTCTGAAGATCAAACTTGATTTTGACATGGAAAAAGTGAGCTGCAGTCACACTCCAATCTTGTTATTTGTGTAGAATGTGTTCCTCGGCTGGAATCACTGCTCTGTTTATAAAGGAGACCTCACTGTGGCCATCCAGTATCTTAGGGGGGCCTAGAAGAAAGCTGGTGAGGGGCTTTTTAGGACGTCAGGTAGTGATAGGACTAGAGGGAATGGATATAAACTAGAGATGGATCGATTCCGATCGGACATTAGAAAGAAGTTCTTCACCAGGAGGGTGGTGAGACACTGGCACAGGTTGTCCAGAGAGGGGGTGGAAGCCCCATCCCTGGAACTTTTTAAGGCCAGGCTGGATGGGGCTCTGGGCAACCTGGTCTAGTGGGGGATGTCCCTGCCCATGGCGGCAGGGGGTTGGAACCAGATGATCTTTAAGGTCCCTTCCAGCCCAGGCAATTCTGTGATTCTAAAGCAAGATTGTTCCAGTGTGATCTTGCTGTGGCTGGGTAGCAAGAGTAGATCTAGAAACACAGTGAGTGAGATCATTAACAAACTTATGTATGTAAAACATAGGCTGTTTATCACTGTATTTCACTGTCCTGTATGTTTGCAATTGATACAGTGGTTAGTGGAGTTAGTACCACCAGAGAGCCTTCGTGTTTCCAAAGTGCATACTCCCCTTCACACGTTAGCTGTTAGAAAGGAATTTATGCTTTGAATTATTTAGAGGATCTTGTGGGTTGCTTACTAGACTGATAACGCATTTGTTCCAAAGTTTGACTGTTGATTGCTGTACTAAAGGATGCAAGAGGTTTAATTAATGGTAACAAATGGATGTATCTTCCTCTTTTTCTGTTTCATCTCTGACAGGATATGGGCATTGCCGTTTTAGTCTAGCTACTCTTCTCTCTTATTTAATGGCTTCCAAAATGTTAATAAATAAACCAAACTTATTTGGCATCTTTTATCGTTGTCTCCATGTGTACAGGTACTGCAGCAAGAGGGATACTAAATGATGGCTGGATTTTTTGGCTCTGTAGACCAAATGTTATGTATGACCTAGGTCCTACACCTCAACGTTTTTTCTTTTTCTTTTTTTTTTTTTTTTTTGGCAGACCTTCCACAATTTCTTCTGTGCTTGCCAACAACAGTCTGGGCTAAAGTACATGAGTCATGCTCCATATCAATTCTTTTTCCTTCTACATCTGACAGTTCTGCCTCTTGGCCATTTCCAAGACTTTTTGTGCACCTCTTCTGTATTTCCTGTGTTTCAAGATTTACTTTTGGATTGAAATCTGATCCCTGACACTATTTTGCAAAGAGAGCAGGAAGGAAACTCTCATTGCTCTGGTGGGAGGTGCCGTCCTCACCTCTAAGCATTTGCAGAGCATTTTCAGAAGTGTTTTTTCTTATGCTGTTCTCCTATTGTGCAAGTGTATAAATAATTAGGCTAGAAGGCTAAAGCCTAATTAGACTATAATCTCTAACACTTGCAAGAATGAGATTTCTTAGCTTTAAAATAAGTAAATAGAGAAGGAATATTGCTATTTCTGTTCTCAGTTAAATAATACATTCAGTATTGTTCCCCTATGGAAACAGTGCTTCATCCTGTATTACCTGTGGTAATTCTGAAGTAGTTGATACCCCTTGGGAGTGCCGTAAGAGTGGTGATGAAGCTGGATGGATGAAGTTAATTGTGCACTTTGTACATGCACAGTGTTACTGCTTTGGATCGTGAATCTGGGACTTGCATCTTTGTGGAAATCCTTGTTTTGTTCTGTATGCTGTCTAATTTTTTTTTTTTTCCCATGAAAGACACGTTTGAGTTTTTTGACTCACAGGTAGCTCACCAGCTGTTTTGAGCATAGATTCACCTGTGTCATGGAATACTTGAAAAGCTGACTTCTCAACAAAGGAGGTTTTCAACCTTAATTTTTGGATCTGTGCTGTGCATACATTTTCTTTATTACAGCTTTTGAAGTTGAAGTCTTTTTTGTTTCATTTTAAAATTGAAAACTGCAAGATTGTAATATGTCCTTATTTAATAGGGCTTAATTTGGAAGAAGTCTTGAAAGCATGTGGTATAGATGACATTCTGGTCTCGCTCCAAATGTATGATAATAAAACTGTTGCAAAGAACCTTTTTTTTTGGAGGAAAATATTGATCAAATATTTAGGAATTTATATTTGAATTTTTTTAAATTTTTTTTCTTTCATTGAAAACCACATGTCAGTGAATGGTATGTGGAATACTGTCCTAAATAAACTTCACATACTACAATTTTGAGTATAATAAATTAATTTTGAAGCATGGCCGACTTGAAATTTGTCTTACATTTTGTTTTAAAAGGCACAGAAGATGAAACAAGCTCAGTAATGCAATATCCTACACAGTACATTAATCAAGATCCTTATTTGCATCAAGATGATGATCAGCAGCAAGGATGGGTTTCTTGGGCTTGGTCTTTTGTTCCCGCTATTGTGAGTTACGATGATGAAGAGAATGATTCCAGTGGAACTGATGATGGAGCGACGCTACATCAGCAGAAATCTCAGTCCCTCAAGGATCCTGTTATTTCAATTGGATTTTACTGTACAAAGGCAACAGTGACTTTTAAGGTAAGTATTTCCTTGTGCTGATTAGGATTTATTTGACTTGTCTAAAGATTATCTGAGTGCTTGTATGCTGTTTGTTTTGAGTCAGGGAGTATTACATTAATAACAAAAAATGAGATTGTTGAAAGTTCTTCTCACATCATAATGTGTTGTTAATTGCAGTGTGAGGTTTTTTTGCCATTTGAACTAGAAACTTGAAGGTGAACGTTTTCATCTTAAAGGGAAGCCACTTAATTAGTTGCATGTTTTTTGATGGGAGGAAAACCTTACAAGGTTTTAAATGTTTCTTTCAGTATTCTATCCATTGACAGGACAAGGGGCAATGGGTGGAAGGTGGAACATAGAAGGTTCTATAGAAATATTAGAAAAAACTTTTTCACAGTGAGGGTGACAGAGCCCTGGAACAGGCTGCCCAGGGAGGTTGTGGAATCTCCTTCTTTGGAGACATTCAAAACCTGCCTGGACACGTTCCTGTGCGCTCTGCTGTAGGTGATCCTGCTCTGGCAGGGGGGTTGGACTAGATGATCTTTGAGGTCCCTTCCAACCTCTAACGTTCTGTGATTCTGTGTAATATTTAACATAAATATAATAGTAAAAATGCTTTAGATTCGTATAGCTTGTGAATTGGTGGAATGCTATTTTTTTATTGAACTATAATGTGTGCAAATATGAATTTTAATTGAGAATGTTGAAAATATTTTCCAGAAGTTTGAATTGACGAAACAAAAGACAAATTGTACATATAATCTGAGCTATAGATTTGAGTGCTTTCTGTAAACAAATATCAAAACAGTTGATGGGTTTCTCTCCGTTCCTATTGTAAGCTTGCAGGAGGGAATATGGAGAGTGAGTAAGATAGACATCACACACAGAATCACACACAGAATTGTTGAGGCTGAAAACACCTCTGAGATCATGAAGTCCAGCCTATGTCCCAACACCACTCCATCGGCTAGACCATGGCACTAAGTGCCACATCCAGCCTCTCCTTAAACACCTCCAGGGACGGTGACTCCACCCCTTCCCTGGGCAGTGCATCCCAATGCCTGAGCACCCTCTCTGTGAGGAAGTGCTTCCTGAGATCCAACCTGAACCTCCCCTGACGCAATTTCAGGCCGTGCCCTCTCGTCCTGTCACTGGTTGCCTGGGAGAAGAGCCCGACCCCCACCTGACTACACCCTCCCTTCAGGCAGTTGTAGAGAGTGAGAAGGTTCCCCCTGAGTCTCCTCTTTTCCAGGCTAAACACCCCCAGCTCCCTCAGCCTCCCCTCACAGGACTTTCCCTCCAGTCCCTTCCCCAGCCTCGTTGCTCTCCTCTGGACCCGCTCCAGCACCTCAATGTCTTTCTTGCAGTGAGGGCCCAGTCCTGCACACAGGGCTCGAGGTGAGGCCTCCCCAGTGCTGAGCACAGGGGCAGAATCACATCCCTGCTCCTGCTGGCCACACTGTTCCTGATACAAGCCAGGATGCCATTGGCCTTCTGGGCCACCTGGGCACACTGCTGCCTCCTGTTCAACCAGTTGTCAACCAGCACTCCCAGCTCCCTCTCTGCTGGGCTGCTCCCCAGCCACTTCCACCCCAGTCGGTAGCACTGCAGGGGGTTATTGTGGCCAAAGTGTAGGACCCTGCACTTGTCTTGTTGAACATCATCCCGTTGGCCTCGGCCCATCGACCCAGCCTGTCCAGGTCCCTCTGCAGTGCCTTCCTACCCTCCGGCAGATCGACACTCCCCCCAGTTTGGTGTCATCTACAAACTTACTAAGGGTAGACTCAATCCCCTCATCCAGGTCGTCAGTAACAATGTTGAACAGGACTGGGCCCAGTACTGATCCTTGGGGGACACCACTGGGTACTGGATGTATTCACAGAAGTTAAGAATTAAGGTTCTGAATTAGCAAAATAGTTTTTAACACATGCCAAACTATATGCAAGTAAGTCAGTGTGCATAACCAATAGAAAGTGGCTCTTGGTTTTACATTAAATGAAGGCCAGGACTCTTCATAGCAGGAAACAGTCTTTCTACGAGCAGCAAAATAACTAAGGTTGATTTTTATGACTTTGAACCTTCCAGTTGAACTGCAGGACTTTCATAACCCTCACAGAACGTTTATGGCCACATGTGATGTTCATGTACTCGATACCACCAGCAGCTCCCTGTCCCTTTTTCTGCCGGTTTGGTTTATCGTCTGTGTTCAGGGAGGGTTTGGAGGAGCTCTGTGGCTATTTTCTCATAGCTGTTGTTGCTGGGTGGTGGAGCTGAGCGTTTAGCTGCTTGGCAGCTGTCAGAAAGGACAAGACAAATGACTTGGGGAGCTGCAGGCGTTCTGTGGGGAAGTTACCGTTTTAAGCTTTCAGTCTCCTGGCACATTTGGTTGCAAAACTTGAGGGCATAAAGCATCAACAGACATTCGGTCATGTTCTCTTGTGTCGATCTGCCTCAGTCTTCATTAAAAAACGAAGCAAAACCAAAAAAGAAGGAAAGAAAAAACCTCAAATAAACTTACCTCCCCTCCTCCCCCAAAAAAGCTAAAAATAAATGTTGAAAAATCTTTTTTTTGCGGCTTTAATTGTATCTCTGGGATACCCCTTGAAAAAATGAAGAAACGACCAAAACTCAAAAGAACGCAAATTCCAACTGAGTAAACAACCAAAACTCAACTCAGCGTCTTCTTCCTTTTGCACTTTTTCATATAGTGGTAATTTTGTGTGTTCTTTTCTCGTGTGAGAAAACTCATTCAAAAATGGACTTTCGTTTTTGAATATGCTTTGCTGCATTTGGCTTTTCTGATGTTTCATGGTGAAGTTTGCGCATTTTGTGTTACTAAGTGATAAAAATGACTTAAAATGTAACGCCTTACATTCTATAAATTTTAAATGTGATGTATCATACTAATATGGTGACAGTTAGGAGGAAAACAGAATTCATTGTTCTGTTTGCATGCAAAGAATGTATGGAATTAATTTGTGGTTCATATTTTGGTTAAAAAGTAAGGTCAAGTTTCCGCATTAGCATTCTGAACAGTTGATATCATTGCAGCTAAAAATCATGCCAAATTAAATGTAGCATTTTCTAATAATGGTGAAAATGATTCTTGTAATGTCTGACTTCTTTTAATCAATTAATTGCTTTTCCTCTCCAATAATTGCACACAGCTGAAGGGTGATCAGTGATGGTTTTTTCATCCAATTTTCTAGGACATTTTGGATTAAAAAATTTAAATTTGAAACAACATTCATGTGTATCCGCTCTTGAAAATAATGAGAGCTTATAGATGTTTTTATATAAAAGTTAGAATTTGAACTATTTAAGGTGCTCAGCATAGGTATTTTTTTTTAATGCAAAACGTAACACCGTCATTATGTTGTGCCACTTGTCTCCCTTTTCTTTGCTGCAGCTTACATGCTTTTTAACCTGAATGTTTTACCACTTAAAATTTTTGTGTTGAAATATATGCAAGAAATATAAATTCAGGTTTCTCTCAACTGCAGTGCCATGAAGCAAAAATGAGGATGGTTGTAATCAAAATATTTCCTTGATATTATCATGCTGTTTAATTATTCGCTGGGAGGAATTAATAATATATTTATGGATTTTTACAGCAGTTTATAAGCTAATTTAATACTTTGTTAATAATGCAACTGTGTATCTGTTTCATCTTCTCACATAGTTTCTCTTTAGGAACTAAACTTACAATAGTGGATTTAAAACTTTCTGTTATGGCATGTTTCACCCTGAAGTTGAACATGAGAAGTTCTAATATGGATAATATGTTACAGCTGTTTAACTGCACCTGTTTCCTGCTTGTTAATAAATTTTGGCCCATACTTTGTCTTCATCAGTTCTATGTATTAATGACATTACTGCTCTTTTTAATACTGACATTGACTTATAAAATGTGTTTATCTTATTGTTTCATAGCTCACTGAAATGCAGGCTGAAAGTAGTTATTACAGCCCTCAGAAAGTAAAATCTAAAGAAGTTTTATGCTGGGAACAAGAAGGAACCACTGTTGAGGTAATTTTCCATTGACAGGGGCTTTTTGACTCATAAATAATGTAGTAAATAGTTACTAATAAAATATATTGAAATTATTTCATTACTGGTTTTTCATATTTTGCAATATTGGATATGTTTATTATAATCATCACGTAGATAAAAATTCTTTAGATAGCTAGTGCTGTAGTGATCGGGCACTAAAGTAATCCCTTTTAAGTGTCCTCTTTGATGAACTTGTGGTTTTTTAAAGCTCTAAATATATAAACCTAAATGTATTTAGGTTCACTTTTCTCCATCTTTTCTTTCAGAGTAGAATTCTTCAAAGCATCACTTTTTTTTTTTTCCCTCACTAGGTCCTAATGAAAGGTGAACTGTTCTTCGATTGCCAAATAGGCTTTGTTGGTTGCCAAGCTATGTGCCTTAAAGGAATTATGGGAATGAAAGACTTTGAAGAGAACATGAATAGAAGTGATGAAGTGAGTATACTGAAATATCAGCTGATGTGCTGAATAAGCAATTCTGGTACACTTTGTTAAAATATTTGCTTACAAGAGTTGCGATTTAAGATTTTTGAATGTGTCGCTGGCATAGATAGGACTCAATATCTGTTCTTAACAGTTAGAAAGACGAGTATCTAAGACTGAGAAGCTGCAAAACGTAAGTTTTTTGACAACCCTACTATCTCCCAACATTATGTGTGCATACTTTGATCTTGTATAAGGAATTAAAACACAGTTGAAAACCTTTGAAAGTACTTAAATCAACAGACTACTGAAAGGGAAGAGATGGGAAGACTGTATGCTAAGGATAACGGAAGAGTGGCTCAAATATTGAGTTTTTTGCCTCATTTTTTCAATAAGGTTGATGAGAGCAATATTAAGTGAAGAAGTAAAACAGTATTAATTTCTGTGTTTTCAATAGAAGCAAAGCTTCAGACGCTTAAGATGAAATTAGATATCTCTATGAACTACTTGTAAAATATTTGATGAAGTGTTGCATGCAATTCTAAATCCAGTAACGAGGATTTTCAGTTGACCTGTGGGTAGAGTAGTGCCCTAAAATACTGGAAAGCAGCAACTATGTTTAGCTGTTTTTAAATAAAACTGAATAATGCAACCAACAACAGACCTGTTAACTTAATGTTAATGCTCTGTGAAGTCTTACAGATTATTGTAAGGAGGAAAATTAAAAATATAGAAGAAAATATAAAATGACTAATATAACAATGTCAAGTATCTCCTTCTTTGGAAAGGGATCATATACTGTACTGTGATAGGTGTGATGAGACAGGTTCTTATAATTTCCCAGTGAGAGCAGAGTGGCTTGGTGTCCATCTCAGATGTTTGCACAGAAGTGCACACAGCACAAGAAAAAAAAAGTTAGAGATTGTTACACAACTGTGGAGCGTGATGTTGTTTGCATTGTACTACATGGCTTTGTTAGATAGGGGGGAGACATGGCCGGGAATGTGAGGGTGGATGGCAGCCTTGTCTCCAGCACCTTTTGAGCCTGTGAGGTGTAAAATCATGAGGAAAGTGATTTTTGGATTGGGGTGGGTGGGGGAATGAGTTTTCTCTAGATTAGTTGACAAGAGATGTTTGGATTTTTGCTCTTTTTCATTTTTCTGCCACCCTCCAAGTTGTGAATTTAAGAAAATCTCTGCTTTTGTGAGAAGGGTGGTGATGTTGATGCTGCCTCACCTGTTCTCTTCCTGAGCTGCTGTAGTTGGGACTGTGCCTTTCATAAAACGTTCCAGCTTTGTTGTATGTGATTGAGAATAGATGGTTGGAAAAAAATCTATCTCGTGTAAATAGCCTTTTTGGAAGAAAAACACTTGATGGAAAAGCTGTGTAGGTTTCGGAAGGACAGACTATTTGGCATATGGACAAGGAATGTAAAAATCGAGATAAAAAGAGTGATAAGGTAGCAAGCAATTGAAATAACTGCTTGTTGTGAAGAGAATAAATAAAGCATCTGAAAGGCGTTGTCAGTCAAAGAAATGGAGTACGTAGTGACAACTCTGTCTATACTTCAGAGGACAGGGCAGAATTTGGAGTTACAATGACCTGAGTTGTTTTTTCTCTTGAAATGAAACTAGTATGATCTGTGTCATGGGCTGTATAATATTGACTAGTTCAGGCCATTTTTATTAATTTGAAAATGGGGAGGGAGTGGACAGGAACCTCACCTTTCTTGGAATGAAGTCATTTTAATTCTCTTACTTTAATTCAAAATGAAATAAACTCTTGAGGGATGCTACCATATCATTAATATGTCATGACAGGATTGAAACTGCTCTGTTCTCCTGACTGTATTTTTTCTTTTCCACCCTGCCTTACTATTTTCTACTACCTCATGAAGGAGGCCTACTTCTTCAATTGCGGAGAAAATCTGAGTGCGAAGGGGATGACATACCTTACCAATTCACTATTTGATTACAGAAGTCCAGAAAATAATGGTATTCGTGCAGAATTTATATTGGATGCAGCTCATCATAAGGTCAGAAATTACATTTTTCTTAAGAAAAGAAATTTCTAATGCTCTCCGATTGATTTCTACTGGTTATTTAGATCTGTGTACTGTTAGAGGAATGATTTTCATTACTTTGCCATTTTAACTCAATGTTGTGGGTTTTTTTTTTTTTAAAACTGATAAAAACATGTCCAAAAGAAAGCTCAAACTCCCCTCCTACCACAAAAACTGAATTAATGCCATAGTAACACTAGCTACAGAACACCTGTAGAGAAAAACAGAGATACGAGAGAATGCTAACAAAAAGTCAAGCTTTACCAGCACATACTTCTTAAACCCAAACACCGAGTAGTTCATGGTCTTCAAATGAAGAAGTGCTTTCTTGGAAACCAGATCTTGGGCAACGTCAGTTTTATTGTCTATGTGCTATATTTGTCGTCTTAGAGGAAGTCTTACTGGTTCTGCCTTTGGTGGAGACCAATTTCCAGTCACTGATAGTTTCGGTTGTTGTAAATTGTGCAGTAAAACTTTATTCTGTATTGTCTGCAACTATTAAAGACTGGATGTGATGACAGAGGTGGTCTCTTCCAGGTGTGTTCATAGGTGGAATTCTCTGCTCTGTGGTATTGTACAAGTAAACAATTTGTTGTTTTGAAAATATCTAATTAGTTTTGAATGCAAATTTTACTATTTTCACCTTTTTTAGTACTACTGATGAAGTGTAGCCCTGAAGAATCTCATAAAAAATAAAATGAGTGAAATCACAAGTACTTGTACATATTTAAACATTTCCTGTAGTGTTTTAGTTTTAAGCTTTACTTGGCCTGTCTTCCATGCTTTTATAATTTGCCTGTTTTTTGATGAGAGGGGAAACAAACTCACTGTGTAATAAGGGATTATACTATGTATAAATCCCAAAGACGACGTAAAGTCTTATTAAGTTTCATCCTGTTTAAAGATAAAACCACAATATTCCTTAAATATAAAAAGGCAGAGTGAATGAGCTTCAGTTTACAGTCCACTTAATTAGGCAGATCTGTTGGATGCAGGAGGTCAAGTGAAGAATATTTACTCCATTAAAGGTACTAATTAACTGGATGTTGTTGATGAATTGGTCAGCATGTCCACTGGAATTATGGATGTGCCTTTGTGTGGCCTCAAATAGAAGCTACATTACCTATCGGAAAGGTGAATTCTTTGGGATAACCTCTGTCCTTTGTCGTGATAAGCCTTTTCCGTGTGTTGATGCACAAATCCAAACATGAATGTATCTCTCTCATACCAGCCTATCAGTTGGTAATCTCAAGATTCTTTCCTCGTACAACGTTTTCTTTGTTTGCTTTGCTTTGTTGGTAGGAGACGTACACAGAGATAGCTGGAATGCAGAGGTTTGGGGCTTTCTACGTGGATTACTTGTACACAATGGAAAGCACCAGTGGCAAAGGTACCTTTTTTGCTTTGTTTACCCTGTTAAATAATAGAAACAAAGACTTTTCATGCCCAACTGGTCCTTGACCAACTGTCCTCTAACTTACCTTAGATTTACCATCAGATTCATCGTTCAAATCTTTTCATCTTTGTTGATTTGTTTGAGATTAACTGTTTTGGTCAGTTGTTGGTTGTTGGTGTTACTCCTTTTCCTTTTTTTTCTGCATAGCTAATCTTAATGATGTCTTTTTATAGTCAGTTGCTAAACTGAAAATAATTCTCTTGCAGCAGTGATAAAATTTGTAAAGCATGATGTCTTTTTTTTTTAAAATATTTTTGTCATTATTGACTTCAGAAAAAAAACAATCTTTTGAGAAACCCTGAAGAATTAGGTTGATCTACGTAATGCACAAGATGAAAAGGACTGTCATTTTCTTCTGTGAAGAAAATTGCAAAGATGAGAGTACAGAGGATTAATCTGTAAATAAACGTATCTGAAATTTTTTTTGAGCAAATATTAACCTAAGCCATGCACACACAGATCCTGAGTAATTCTAATAATTTTGAGATTTCTATTTAATTATCTTCTAGTCTGAGACAATACAGTGGATTCAATGCAGTAAGTGACCTGGCTTTTGTGACACTCGCAAAAGTAGATAGAGGGGAGTTAATGCATCAGCAAGTAATATGTATATATTTTGATACAGATATTCTTATCGTGATTCGTGGTGTGATTTTTCTGCCAGCCCCTGGAAAGTCTATCATCTGTATCTGCTGCTCTGCAGTTTTATTGCCTAAATAATACTTTCTTCACCACCTATGCATTTATTACCTTGAATAGTGATTCTGTGGATATCTGTTTGGATCTTCTTGCTGTTTTGTAACTGAAAGTTGATCTGTCCTGCTCTCAACTTCTCTGGGGCTTTTGCTTATTTTTGTCTCAATGTACGAGAAGTATCAACTCCTGGTGCTTTTGTTTTCTGGACTTGTTGAACGTTAAGTATAAAAGGAGTAGTAGACAAAAACATCTTTTAACATGCACAGCTCAGAAAAAAGAAATAAACTATGCTATTGCCTTTGATAGTACCATGATACAGTAGGCAGTTGAGCAGTTCTTTCCTGGCCCTGAGGCTTTCCTCTCTGTACTGTGAGTGTGATATGAAGCTGTGAAAATAATATGCATTAAGTCAAACTTCTGCTAGAGTCTGCTTCTGGTTTTAATAAAGAAACAACCGTTGAATTTCATAAAAAAGTTGAAGGGTAAGCCTTATCTCCTTCCTGAATTTCGGTGTACAAATTTGAATTTGCACTGACTAGTTGATTATGAGGGAAAAATTATTGTTGTGGAGTTTTATCTTAGTTCTGTGAATGCACAAGAAGAATATAATGACATGTTTTTTTCTGACTGTAACTAACCCTTTTCAGAAATTTCCGAACTCGGAGACATTTAATTTTTTTCCGCTAGGCCAGGGTACTGGTGTTTTCTGACTACCTTTTCCCCAACTGAGCTTCACTTGTGTTTCTTTTGGTTTAATTTCTCAGGGCCTCGGCTTTTATTTTCTGCATCAGTCACCAGGAAAACACCTCACAAAGTGCAGCTTGCTTTCATATCAAGTCTTGCTGTGCACTTTTATTTCAGTATTACTCCTCTAATATCATCTCTCTGACTACATAAAAGAAAGGAATACTTTATTTTTAAATTAATGGCTTAAATGGTGATTAAAGCTCTAGAATCAAGAACTTAAAACCTTAATTTTTCAAAAAGCTTTGTCCCTCGGACGAACAACTGTGAGATTTGCTGCTAGTTATTTTCTACTTAATTTTTCCATGTTGTGGGTCAAATATATAATTATTAAATAGAACATGAAGAAATAGATGTGAATTATTTCTTTAAATTGAAGGTATATATACTTTAAGATTTTGAAAACAATATAAACCCTGCTATTTCTAGTATGTGGTGTTTATATGCAAGGATCTATGTAAAAGTTTATATTTTATTATTTCTTTTTTTAGCATAAACAGCATTTTTAATTACAATCAGTGCACACCACATTCCTCTTAAAACACCTAACCCAACTTATAGGAGGCAGTTACTGTGATTGTAAGATTTTTATCTGCCAAGGCAATTTTGGTTTGACACGTTCTTTTCACCTTTAACCTTTCCCGAAGCATACGATTACTGATTAATCCACGGGAGCCTCCTGGATAACATTAACCTCAGGAATTTCATCTGTCATTTAAAGAAGTGCATTAATTACTTCAGTATTTTGAATGAAAACAAGATAGGTAGTCATGCACGGTAGTCTTATCTTGAAATTTTGCTTGTCCTCCCAACTTTTTTTGGTTTTGTCAGTTAGAATTAGACATGTACTTTACGAAGAGCTGAATATTAAATGGTCAGAAATTATTTTCCTTTATGCCTCTGTGAAGCTTCAGAAATAACCTGTGATCACCTGCTTCTGTAGAACCAATAGATTTTCCATCAGCACCTCTTTGCACTTAGAATTAAATGGAACTGTTCCAGCAGGGGATTGTATAAATTCTATCGCTTTGGTATATTATTCATATACATGCAATATGTACAAGTGAGGGTTAGTTTTGGGTTTTTTTTTTTAAATTGTTGGCTGTTACTACTTTCAAAGGCTTTCACCCTTGATATTTTTTTGTGTGATATTATATTCTTTTGCACTTCCTGGTAGTGTTTCTATCTGAACTGGATAGCCTGTAGAATTGAAATGATAAAAATATGTGTTAACTGCATATTAAGTAAATAATATCCCTGATAGGAGTCTGTATGCTGACTTTTTAAAAAAAATTCTTTTCCAGGTTTTATTAAAAGATCTTAACTTCATTTCCATCTGATTGTTTCAATAGGTTTTATAAGGTTGTATCTTTTATTTTTCTTCTCAGAAATAGTAAACAGACACCAAGGGAAACAGAAGTTATAAATGCTCTTGCCATTAACTTCAGTTGGGTTTTGGAGGCAAAGCTAATTCTTCTGAGTGTGTAGGCCTGCAGAGCATTAGGCCAGCTTTGCATCAAATTCGTCATGTTCTTTGTTTATTTGAGGACTTTTCTCCTTGCCAGTGCTTAGAAGTAAGATTGTTTTATAGAGGAAAAAAAATAAAATCTTTCCTTTGTCTTCCCTGAAGCTTAATTCTTGTATTAAAGAGACTGTACAATGATGGAGGGAGAGCAAAGGGAGTGTTCCCCTGGAGGACTAGGTTCTTCTTGGGCAATCAGAAGTAAAACATGCTTTCTTCCAGTTGGTTTGAAAGTAAGATTTGCCTTGAATTTATGAAGCACACTATGTCAGAGGCTACCTAACCACAAAAACTCAGCTACTCAGGAGTTGACAGATCCTACATCTCTGTGACTAAGTGGGCCGGTCAACTGTCTGTAGCAGCTGTGTCTCCCAGTGTCCAATCTGACAAGCTGAGCTTGTCTTGCCATTGCTGTTAGTACAGACAGATTGTGTCAGTGAGGAAGGCAACACAATGAGAATTTGGAATTGTCAAACTTTGCTGTGGTTTTGTGCCATAGTTCTCTTACAGGTGTGCTGAGTTTGTTATTGTAACAGGAGGGCAGGAGGTTATTAGATTTATGTGAAATAGGTTGATTTGTACCCAGGCAGGTAGATGGGTGAAAGGTGTATGAGATCTACATTGAGTAAGAGCTTAGAGATCACTTGAAAAATATTACTGTTGAGAAAGATTGTCAGGGAAGGAGTCAGTCCACCGCTTACACAGCCTTTGGTTTCTGTGGCGTGACTTGATCATGAGTACAAGGAGAACATGTCAAATGGACAGCTCTGCAAGTGCAGATGTGTTAGATTATGGAAACCAGGGTGAAATTGATGGCAATGACTGTGCTTTTCCTGGCTTTCCTTTTTGTCAGAGCTTTGGTTGGTGGATTATGGAGTACTGTGCTGCCTAAGGAGTATGCTTTATCAAGATTCACTGAATGAATTGAATTCTCACTACAGTTTTATCTCAGGACTTGTTCATTTTTATAGTTTAAGTGGTCTCGGAATCCATTTAATCTTGATGCTTGTTGTCAGACTGTTCATTTGTGCAACGATAAGTGAGACATTTAGTGTTTAGAGCTTGTGTCAAAGCAATGAAGACACTGTCAAAGTGATGATTTGTTAGAAAAAAAATGTGAGTGAAATTCTGCAAATTAAATATGTTATATGGTTGAGGGCATTTTTTTTGCAAGTCATAAGTAAAAGGAAAACTTAAGCTTGTGAAATTTCTGTAACTTCATTGAAGAATTTCCAGGAAACTTAGAGAAATATAATCATGCTGTTTGATAGCTGATAAGCAGCCTATATACAGTGAATATGTGGTTTTGGTCTACTTCCTTACCTTACATCTATGCCAGAAAAACAATAGCTCTAAGTTACTTGATACACTAGTTGCTATTCTGAGCACAAAGGTTCTAGATCTTTTGGATGCAGAGAGACTAAACCACACTTTTGTCTCTGTGGCGATCCTTCTAAAATGGGTCTGAGACAGTGATTAAAGAAGTTTTCATTCTCACTGGCCATGCTTTACCTCATCAGGGAATGAAAGGGAAGAGTTTATCCTCAGTTGTCAGTCTGGCTTATGACAATAGGAGTGAGTGTGGTTCTCATGGCTTTTCTAGCCCCTGTACCAGCAGCCAACACTCCCAGGGCCTGTATCTGTGAGCTTCTTTGCAGCACACCTTTTCCTTCCTTGTTTGGGATGGATACCTCTGTGATCAGGAGCAGCAAGCTTTGAGTGGCACAGCTGTCATTGGCACCTGGGTTAAGCTGCCACAGAAGTTTGGACACCTTCAGAGAGTCCCAAGCTTCAGAGCTACTAAGTTAATGGAAAAGTTCTTAAATTGTGCTGTGCTCGGAGGCAAGGCAGAATCTTGCCCTGTTTATTCTGCATTAAACAGAAATAATGTTTGTTTAATCATGTTAAACCACTTGTGGTATATTTACATGTTCAGCTTGTGTTGTTATCTGTTCTCTTACATGGTGTCTGTGATCCTAGGATTTCAAAGAAAAGTAACTGATAAATTTTATTATACCTGAATATTTGGTGTAATTTGTTGTTGTTTGTAAAACTTCTTGTAGCTCCTGGGAATCAGCAAGACCTTTCTTCAGTGAAGAGTGAAGATTTTGGAAATGTTCAGGAGATGTCTACAAAAAGCCTAATTGTCGGCCCACTCAATCTTCGGTTGGATAGCAGTGCAGTGCACCGGATAATGAAAATGATAGTTTGTGCTCTGGAACACGAATATGAACCGTACAGCAGAACTAAGCCAGGTTTGGTCCTGTTGTATATATGCAAATATACAGAATTGAACCAGGCCAAGTTCAGTCCTTTTGAAGAAGCAACTTCCAAATAGTTAAACTTCAAATCTATTAAGGGGCTTTATGATTCCAAAGAACAAAATTTAAGATAAAGATCAAATTAATTGCAGTACACCCATCAGTGTTGGATGTATGTCAGACAATTTTGAACACTTTGTAGGCTATTTGTTTCAGTCACAAGCCTTTTGTTGAGTAAGAGGGACTTACTTCATTGATGACTCTAGGTTAATTTTGGAGTCTTCTCTAAGAAAGTCTCATTATTGGTATATATTTATTAGTTTGAAACAATAATTATACAGGGTAAAAATGCATGTAAACAAGCTATGCTAAACTGTTATGCTTAGTTTTTGAGAAAGAGCTCTGCAGATTTCAAAGTAAGGGAAATGCAATTATGATTTCATTTAGCCTTACATAGAACCAGTGTAGAATAAAATTATTAACTGTGAAGGGGCGGGGGGGACAAACATTCAATTTTTTGGTTGACCCTGACTATTTCTGAAACAGCAACTGGAGACTTTTATATGTTTCAGTCAAATATATGTGATCTTGATTTATTGTAGATATTATGGATGCAAATAGAGGTATGCCTAGCTCAGAAGAAGTGGCATCCTTGGAGGAATACATTCCCACTCGACTTACAGTATTCACTGTTCTTAAGTGTACAATTATAATCCCTGTGGCAGAATTCAATTTACTAGACCACTTAATGCCTATAATCTTGGGTGAGAAGGTATGTATACACAGATATTTATTCAGTTCTTTGTATCAGCATATTTCAGATTAATTTTCTTGCAGGGCAGTTTTTCCATGTGCCAGCTGTATTGCCGAGTGCCAAATCGGTTTGATGCTCGTGAGCCTGACCTCCAAATACCCAAGACAAGCGGTGTGTGGAGTGACTAGCTAGACTTGTAAACTGAAGGTGTCGTGTACTAGTAAGAATAAAGAATTTGGAAGAAAAAAGACCTCAAAGCATAAATCAGATGAAAAAGTAACAGCTCGGATTTGAAATTTATAGAAGCCTTTTGATCAGCAGAGTACCTGTTGTCTTTTTGCTGTGCGGGTCTTGCCAAACTTGGTCAAGCCTGAAGTCTTTGAATACATAGAGGTATCGTAGGTGTTATCAGCCAACTCTGTGTCTACTACTTCCAGCCAGGATGCCAGCAGGACTTTGACTGCTACTCAGTGTCTAACTGTTGTGTAACTAGCTCAGAGAGCCAGAAATGAAATTTCCAAACAGCCTTAATTTGTTGTATCATTTGGATACATGTAGCTAAAGAAGCCTGTACTGGTTTGATTCCTACAAGACTCCTTTCTTGGTGCACAAAGCTGAGGTACTGTAGGGATCGACTGGTGTTTTGTAGTGAAGCCTTGCAGTAGGTTTGCATCTTGTGACAGAGGCTGGATGGTATTTTATGGATAAGAGAAAGGATGGGAAGAAGAGGAAAAAAAATCAATTATTGATTGAGTTCGGATTCTAGGAATTTAGATCTGATATTAAACAATGTGTTTTTTACAAATGGACAATAAATATGTTCCTAGTACTTGAGCATGAACTTTTTTAGTGGGATGTGTTTTGCAGAAATTTTCAGTATCTGTGGATTCAATTAAAGCCATCAAAGTTGGCTTTTATTTGTAAAGTACTGTGCTATGCTAAATATACAAAAATTGACATTCAAATGGACTTCCAGAATGAGAGAATTCTTTTCAATGATAGTTTTTTGTCTAAAATGGAGATGAAGCTGTGTATTCTAAAGGTGTAGCGAAAGTAACCTTATTAGTATTTGTGAAGCATTAATATGCAAGACAGATGAAAGAAGTTTGAAAAAAGTTTGGTTTCTTCCCCCATAGCACCTATCATGAGATGGTTTTGAAGGAAAAATGACATTGGAGTATCTTGATAAGAGGAGATACCTCCTGACTATGGCACTGCTGTCTAACTTGTGCTGGATTTACGTACAGAATGTGTTTATTTGCAGTGTATTTATGTGATTTAAGATTGTATGAGTATGCACAAGAGGACAAAGTAAAGAAACTCTTAATTTATGGTGTTTCTTACAAGTGTGCTTATACAGACTGTTTTCATTGGTGAAGTACTATAACGTACACAGTACTTCACTTGGATCACTAATCTATAGGCTGCAACGTATAAAATTTAAAGCATGTGCATTTATTCAGTGAGTGTGCTTAAGGAGTGTGTATCTCTTTCTTAAATGTGGACTGCTTATCTTTTCAGTTAAGCTGGCTGGAGTGAGTGAACTGGTGACAAATCTGTTATCTCTTTGTGTATTAAGATACATTCAGAAGGTTCTAATACTAGAAAATGAGACGTTGTCGGGGCCTAATGGAAAATGTTGTTTTCTTTCAGTTGTGAGCTGTTGTGGTGTTTACGTTATGGGCATGGGAGGATGATGTTTTTGTAGTGGGAGAACAGCCCCATATTTATTTTAGGTTTGAGGCAAACAATTTGAATTCAAGTGAACTCTTTGGTTAATTTTTTTTTTTTACTTAGTTTAAAACTGCATTTCCTGGGTTAAGCCAAGACTATTAAAAATAATAATAATTGAGTTTTAGACAGAAAGTCACACATGCATCAACTTACTGATGTATTTTGGTACAAGCATAATAATTCTTGGATTCATAGATTAATTTGGATTAGAAGAGATCTCTGGAGATGATCTCCAGGAGACCAACATCCTGCTCAAAGCAAGACCAAGTATAGCAGGTTGCTCCAGGGGTTGTCCAGTCAAGGGCTGAATTAGCTCCAGGGATACGGATTCCATGAAAAGCTTTCCCATAGACCTAGTTGAAATTGCCTGTGTTTCAGCTTGTGTCAGTTGTCACTTATACCCTTGCAGTACAGCTTTGACAAGAGTCTGGCTTCCTCTTCTTACCCTCCCAGTAGGTAACTGTAGACATCATTGGGATCTCCTTTTGGTCCTCTACATGCGGAATGACTCCACAGAATCACAGAATGCTAGAGGTTGGAAGGGACCTCGAAAGACCTAGCGCAACCCACCTGCCAAAGCAGGATCACCTAGAGCAGGTCACACATGAACGCATCCAGGTGGGTTTTGGAAGTTTCCAGAACAGGAGACTCCGCAACCTCCCTGGGCAGCCTGTGCCAGTGCTCTGTCACTCTCACAGTGAAAAAGTTTTTTCTAATGTTTCTCTGGAACCTCCTATGTTCCAGCTTGTATCCATTGCCACTTGTCCTGTCATTGGACATCACTCAGAAGAGCCTGGCTCCATCCTCCTGATGCTCACCCTTTACATATTTATAAACATGAGTGCGGCCACCCCTCAGCCTCTTCTTCTCCAAGCTAAAGAGACCCAGCTCCTTCAGCCTTTCCTCGTAATGGAGATGTTCCACTCCCTTAATCATCTCTGTGGTCCTGTGCTGGACTTTTTCAAGCAGTTCCCTGTCCTTCTTGAACTGAGGGGCCCAGAACTGGGCACAATATTCTAGATGCAGCCTCACCAGGGCAGAAGAACCTCTCTTGACCTACTAGCCACACTCCTAATTCTATCTGCAGTTGTCTCACTTTCTCCTAAGAGAGGGCTCATGTGCTCCAGCCCCTTAACTGCTTTGGTAGCCCTCCAACAGACTTATTCTGGTATGTCTGTGATATTGTACCAGATATAATACTTCACTTTCATGGATACTCTGACAAAAATGATTGGATGTGTAAGTTTGCAGCATTTATTTTTTTGGAATAGTGTCTTCTTTTGTCAAGGTGTCTGACATGACTGCGAGTACGTAATAATATATGACATTGTAAATGTTAGGTCAGTGTGAGTTGAGCATGGTGATAGTGCTTTGGAGTGATAAAAATGTAAACAAATACTTTATAGAACAAAATATTTTGACTTTGCATATTTTTGTAGTGGGTTGACCTTGGCCAGCTCCCAGATGCTCACCCAGCTGCCCTGTCACTCCCTCTCCTCGACAGGGCAGGGGGAATTGAATAAGATGCATTGAGATAAGAGAGGGAGATCACTTACCAGTTACAGACTTGACTTGGGAACAATTTAATTTATTGTCAATTAAAATAGTTTTGGATAGTCAGAAACAGACAAGAATCAAAATAACACTTCCCCCATCCCCCCCTTTTTCCCAAGTTCAACTTCACTCCTTCGTTCTCTGACTCTTCCACCTCCCATCCTGCAACACACGGAGATTGGGGGCTGTGGCCAGTCCGTAACACTTAATCTTTGCCGCTCTCGTTATCTCATTTTTCCCCTACTTCAGTGTGGGTCCTTCCCACAGGCTGCAGTCCTTGAGGAAAAATCTGCTGCAGTGTGCTCTCCACAAGGCTGCACTGTCCTTCAGGGCATATCCACCTGCTCCAGCGTAGGCTGCATGTCCACCATGGGCTGCAGTGTGAATATCTGCTCTGACGTGCACTGCTGGGCAGTCTGAGTGGTGTCTGGAGTGCCCTCTCCTCTCCCTAATTCTCTGACCTTACTGTTCATGCAGACCTTTTTAACAAGGCCAAGTGCAAGGTCCTGCAGCTAGTTTGGGGCAGTCCCAGAAACAAATGCAGGCTGATGAGTGGATTGAGAGCAGCTCTGTGGAGAAGGACTTGGGGGTGTTGGTGACTATGAGCCAGCAATGTGCTCTTGCAACCCAGAAAGCCAATCTCATTCAGGGTTGCATCAAGAGAAGCATGACCAACAGGCTGATGGAGGTGTTCCTCCCCTTCTGGTCTCATGAGACCACCTGGAGTACTGTGTTCAGCTCTGGGACCCCCAACATAAAAAGGACGTGGACCTGTTGGACCATGTCAAGAGGAAGGCCACAAAGATAAGGGCATTGGAGCACCTTCTGTCTGAGGATAGGCAGAGAGAGTTGGCGTTGCTCAGCCTGAAGAAGAGATGGCTCCAGGGAGACCTTATAGCAGCCTTCTAGTACCAGAGCGGAAGCCTACAGGAAAGACAGGGAGGGACTCTTTATCAGGGAGTTCAGTTTCAAACTGAAAGAGTGTAGATTGGATGAACAAGGAACTCCTGGCCACTATCAAATGTAAAAGGGGAACAATTGTGTGTGGAAGCAAGGACTTGTAACTTGGGATGATTATAAGAAAGTTAGCTGGGAAATCAGAAACCAGGCTAGGAAAGCTAAGGCCCCGACAGAGTCATTTCTGACCAGGGACATGAGAAATAACAGAAAGGGATTCTTCAGTTATGTGAGAGAAAAAAGAAAAATGAGAGAGAGTGTGGGGCCTCTCCGAAAGGGTACAGGCAACCTGGTTACTGAGGATTTAGAGAAGGATGAAGTACTCAATGATCTTTTTGCTTCAATCTTCGCTGGTAACCACTTGAGCCACACTACAAAGTCACAGAGGCCGTTGGCTGGGAGAGTGAAGAACCACCCAGGGTAGGAGCAGATCAGGTCTGGGAACACCTAGAGAACCTGAAGGTGGGACCTGATAAAATACATCCACAGGTCCTGAAAGAACTGGCAGCTGAAGTTGCTAGACCACTAGCCATCATATTTGACAAGTCATGGCAGTCTGGTGAGGTTCCCACAGATTGGAAAAGGGGAAATATAACCCCCATTTTTAAAAAGGGATGCAAAAAAAACCCCAGGGAACTACAGACTGGTCAGCCACAACTCTATACCATGTAAAATCATGGAGCAGATCCTCCTGGTAGCTGTACTAAGGCACATGAAAAATAACGAGGTGATTGGTGATAGCCGACGTGGCTTCACTAGGGGCAAATCGTGTCTGACTAATTTGGTGGCTTTCTGTGACAAAGCTACAGTGCTGGTTGACGTGGGAAAAGCAATGGATGTCGTTTACCTGAACTTGTGTAAGGCATTTAACTCTGTCCCACATGACATTCTTGTCTCTAAGATGGAGAGACACGGATTTGACAGATGGACCACTCAGTGGATAAAAAACTGGCTGGATGGTCGCACTCAAAGAGTTGTGGTCAATGGCTCAATGTCCATGTGGAGACCAGTGACAAGTGGTGTTCCTCAGGGTCTGTTCTGGGTCCAGTGTTGTTCAACATCTTTGTCAGCAACACGGACAATGGCATTGAGTGCACCCTCAGCAAGTTTTCCGACAACACCAAGCTGTGTGGTGCCGTGGACTCACTTGAGGGAAGAGATGCCGTCCAGAGGGACCTTGATAGGCTTGAGAGATGGGCCAGTGCAAACTGCATGAGCTTCAACAAGTCAAAGTGCAAGGTCCTGCATCCAGGTCGGGCTAATTCCAGGCACAAATACAAACTGGGCACAGAGTGTGTTGAGAGTAGCCCTGAAGAGAAGGATTTGGGGGTGTTGGTAGATGAGAAGCTCAACATGAGCCGGCAGTGCGCTCCTGCAGCCCAGAGGCCAACCGCATCCTGGGATGTATCAGAAGAAGCGTAGCCAGCAGGTCAAGAGAGGTGATTCTCCCCCTTTACTCTGCTCTTGTGAAACCCCACCTCGAATACTGCGTCCAGTTCTGGTGTCCCCACCATAAGAGGGACATAGATCTGTTGGAGCGCGTTCAGAGGAGGGCCACAAAGATGATCGAGGGGCTGGAGCACCTCTGCTATGAGGACAGGCTGCGGGAGCTGGGATTGTTCAGTCTTGAAAAGAGAAGACTTCAGGGGGACCTTATAACTGCCTTCCTATACCTAAAGGGAACCTACAGGAAGGCTGAGGAGGGACTTCTTACAAGAGCGTTGACTGATAGGACAAGAGGAAATGGATTTATGTTAAAGGAAAATAGATTTAGATTGGATCTTAGGAAGAAATTCTTCAGTACGAGGGTGGCAAGACTTTGGAATAAATTGCCCAGAGATGTTGTGGCTGCCCCATCCCTGGAGGTGTTTGAGGTCAGGTTGGATGAGGCCTTGAGCAACTTGGTCTAGTTAAGGGAATCCCTGCCCATGGCAGGGAGATTGGATTAGATGATCTCTAAGGTCCCTCCCAGCCTAGGCCGTTCTATGATTCTATAATTTAGATAAGCTATTTGCAAGAAATTCCTTTCTGTGAGGGTGGTGAGACACTGGAACAGGTTGCCCACGGAAGTTGTGGATGCCCTCTACCTGGAAGTGTTCCAGACCAGGCTGGATGGGGCTTTAAGCACCATGGCCAACTGTGAGGTGTCTCTGCCCATGGCAGGGGGGTTGGAACTGAATGACCTTTCAGATCCTGTTCAAACCAAACCATTCTGTGATTGCTGTTTCTCACTTTTTTTTTTTTTTTTTTTTTTTTTTAAAATCCTGGAGTCCTTTCAGCCTGTGTGGCATGTTTTGCCCTTACTTAAATATGTTTCCACAGAGATCCCACCACCTTGGCTGATGGGCTCACCAATGCCCTGTGGTGGGGCTGTTGCATCCCCTGGTCTCCCCTCACAGAGGCCACCCCTGCAGCCTCCCCACTGCCAGCACCTGGCCACCTACACCCAAGAGTGTTCTTGATAAAAATTTTATACATAAATTTTAAACTCAAATTGTTTTGGAAAGATTTGAGGATTCATATTGTTAATGACCAGAAGGCCATGGCATCTATAAACACTTTATTGCATGCAAATACAAAAAATGTGAGTGTGTGGAGGTAAGTATATGTAAAAATAGTAGACAATACATCTGTAGCGTAATAATTGCTTGTTTTTTTCCCTCCTCCCCTAGAACTTAAGTGGACTGTTAAATGCTGCAAGTTTCCAGCCCCTGCGACCTTTACCTTCCGTCCGAATTTTGGTGGATAAGGTTAACCTGGAGCACTCGGTGCCGATGTATGCCGAGCAACTGGTGCACACGGTCAGCAGCCTCAGCCAGCCGTCTGACAACCTGCTTCATTACTGTTACTCACACTGCTATCTGAAGGTAAAAGAAGGCTTTGAAATTTGTTTTGTATTGCAGTGTGCTAAGAAAAAGTTGATATAAATATCGATAATCCTAAGTGTTAGTGGGTTTCTTGGGAGAAAGCTTTCAGCTTATCTTAAAAGGATGTAAACACGTTTCACAGAATGTTTGCGATTGCTGCTTCTCACCTGAGCCAAATGTTTTCTAATATGACAAATAAGATCACATGAGGAAATTACGCAGACTGAAGTGCCAAGGTCTTTATTACAAGATTGGGTTAAAATAATTTGGGAAGAAACCTTTCCCCTCTTCTAGGATAATGCTCATAGTAGATGAGCACACATGTAGATTGCACAGTTATTAATTTCATGTAATATTATAAGGAACATTCATCACTTTTAGTGATATTGATAGAGCAAAACCACGATAGTTAAGGTGTGCAATCAAAAACTGTTGCCAAACGATTTCAATTTTTTTCTTATAAGAGGAAGAAAACTTCTGGATGTTCCTCACTGAGGTTCCATTCTGAGAGAAGCTCTTATTATGAGGTTGGGGGAAGTTTAAGAAGCTACAGAAAAATAGCTTTGAGATTAGTCAGTTACCGTCTGCTGAGGTTTTTGTAGAATGAAATAAATAATATCTCAAGAGGACTTTTGAAATACTCCTTCTAGCCTTTTAGGATGTGCTTGGGCAGCTTAAAACATTTTGGGTGCTACCAAAATGTAAATATTTACTACTAGTACTGTTAATTTTGGTAATTTTTTTAGTCGTTCATTCTGTGCTGATATCTCAATAGAGATTTAAACAATGAAATTCTTACTGTCTGCATTAAACAAAAATCTGTCTCAGAATTGCATGAGTTCCAGTTTTCTAGTTGACATTTAATCTCTCATGTTTAATGTGATGGCAGTGTTGCAAGCCATCTCTATGTTTTCCAGTTTGAGGGGACTTTTTTCAATGCAAAAAGTTTTTAACAGCAGTTAGATCAAGGTTTGCAAAAGGTGGACTTCAAGTTTGAGTTTTGTAGGGTTTATTTGCTAGCTTTAGTATGTGAATAGTTGTGCAGCATGTTGAAGAAGTCACTCTACAACCCTTTGTTTTCTGTATTGAACAGGGAAGAATCGTAGAATAGTTGTGATGAACCTTTCTTTATGTCACGGGTTAGGGAAAGTAAAAATCACTAAACAGAACTTGGTTTTTAGCTAAACCCAGGACACTTTAGATGCTCTTATTAAGAAAAAAGACTTTGAAGGGAAGCTTCTGGATTTCTTAAATATCTCTTTTTAGGCTAGTGTTGTTACAATTACAAAAAGTAATTTCATTTTATATCGAACACAATGTGCAATCTGCAAATTTAAAGGCTACAGGATAATGTATTTCAGTTGATAAGTAATAATTCAGCAGTTTTTAAAAATTCAACAGAGGGTAGTTAGTACTTTATTTTTGAGTGAAGGAAGTATTTTTACATGTATCCCTATTGGGACATTAGGTAGAGCTTTCTACTTTGTTTTTTGGTGAAAAGAAATGATCTGAAAAAATACACAATTTATTTCATATTCATCAAGTTTATTTAGAAATGTGTATGTATATTATGTTATAAAAGTAACTTGATAGTGACCTAATCACATGATAGCGTACCCACTTTATTTGTTTCAGATATTTGGTTTTCAAGCAGCACTGACTTCTCTGGACAGTAAAGGATTGTACTGCTTGCCTGTTCCAGTTATCCCCTCCTTCAGTACTGCTCTTTATGGCAAGATGATCAAGTTTCCCAAATATTGGTGAGCATTAAGCATGTACAGTGTATTTACCTCATGCGCTCCAATTACTTTTCTGTTTCTAATGAATGATTTAAAGGTGCCAAGCTCCATATATATCCTGAAACTTCTCTGTTTCTTCTATCATATTGTATTATTAAGTCTGTTATCATTAATAAATTTGTTTGTAAGGATAAGTGTTAGTAAACATTTTAGGCTCTTGTCTGGTTGAGAGAACAGGGTCTAAAATCTATCTAGTTTTCTTCTAGACCTTGTAGAATTGTGTGAACCAGTTTCCATTCAGTACAAAAGCTGAAGTTACACACTGATGACAAACTTGGTCTGTTTAACTGAGCAGGTCAGCTCTTTTTTAAACTGAACAAAATAAGAAGCAACAGATGAGGGGGAAGGGAAACCCAACCCCCAAGTGCCCCAAACCCCCATAAAGATTACTCATTGCAGTTACTTGATTCAGTTGGAAGTGTTTTAACGTGATTATCAGGTATTAAGCTGGTTTTAGTAGCTGAGATTTTAAATGCAAACACTTTTGTTCTTCAACAATTCTGTGCTTTTTTTATGAAAAGAGCTATATATTTATTTTTTTTTTAAAGAAACTCTAATGCTCTGGACAGTCAATATTTAAATTTAGCTCTGCAGTTTAAATCTTGTGAACATATGTCACTGTATAATTTTTTTTTTATTATTAATAAATTGTATTTATAAACTATTTTCAGGAAGATGTGTTTTGGCAATACCTTGGACCGGACATTAGTTTTCTTTATCCTTTGTTTTAAGCAGTTAGCTATCTGTAACGCTACTGTATGACCAATATGAAGAATCTTACTTAAAATGACAAGATGACAGGAGTAGAGATTAATGTGTTAAATACTTTGGCTTCAAACATTGTGTCGTAGAGCTAATTTCTAACATCCATTTGTTTGTGAAACTTTAATGGTTTATGACAAAAACCAACAACATTCTACGTCTGTGTTTGTTCCTAGTGCTGCATTATATATTATATATTATATATTATATATATTATATATATTATATAATATATTATTTTGTCTCTCACAGGCTGTGATACTGTGTTAAATATAAGAGGTTTATAGCATAATGAGCACACCACCAGGTGGTAGCAGCTTAATTGACTTTCTCATATTTTCCATCAATGGTTTACAAAAGTCGTAACTACTTGAAATGAATTGCTGTTCTGTTGCAGCGTTTTGCTGAAAAATAGTGTTACCAGGATACCCCGTAATCAGCACTAATCAGAGTACGTGGGTCCTCTGTCAGGATTGGCAGCTCTTCCTGACATGACCTGGCATTTAACACTGAGCTCTGGCTAGTGAACCTTGTTAGTAAACTGTAGAAGTAAATTAGCATTTAATGGTAAGCTTGAATCTGTTTAGTACATTATAAAACCCATGATTAGTTATGCAAAATAAAAAATACTCGAGAGATGGAAAGTAGTTGAAAAAGATCTGCAATCTGACAAGTTCGTGGTACGTTAGTGCTTTCTCACGAGTGCACTTGTGCTCTCTTCTGTGTGTGCTTGTGCTCGCTGCTCTCGACCTTGGGCTCCCTCGTGCTGGGACTCTCGTGTTTTTCCACGTGCGCTGTTACACACTTGCCTTCCTGCTCTGTCTTGTGTGCGCGGCCTCGCACTCACATTCTTTCTTCGTCGTTCTATGCTTCTCGCTCATGCTTTCTGTCTTGCTCACTTTCTCTCTCTTTTTAGAAAACCTGTTGCGTTACGATGCGTGCCCAGCTGGAAAATAGACTATGGTAGAGTAAGAACACAGGAAAATAAAAACGACAGCAGTTTTGGGGAGTGGAGGCAGGGGAATGGTCCTGTCTTAAAATAGTAAATCATCTCTCAGCGTTTATTAGTAGATCTTGTAAGATCAGCACTTATTGTGGTCTAGTGTATTTTACAAGAATTTTAGTAGCTTTCTCACGTTTTTCCTGAGCCGTCTTTCTGAAGTTTATTTATTTATTTACAGTGTGAAATTATTTTATAAAATGAACTTATTCCGACAATTTATCTGAACTAAGCAACACCAATTTGCGGGTAATAAAGTAGAAAAACAAATGAGTACAGCAGCAGCCTGGTTAAATGAAGTGTAGTTTGAAGTGAATAAAACTCCAGATGAAACGCATCAAATAGCACTTGAACTAAATCGAAATCAGCATGAGGACTGAGAGCGTCGTTGAAGTCATGCAGTGAGTGAGAATTAGTCTGGTAGGATAACCTGGTAATGTCATTAAACTTAAATTCAGTCCTCCTCCCCAAATTATACCACCTGCTTTATTTGGATTTTTAGATTTCACATTCCAGAGTTTCTTAAAGTACACACATCTGATGCTACATATGTTCTTGTGTTTCTTCATAGAAGATATATACTGCAGACCATACCTTTTAAAAACAAAGACATTTTATGAACTGTTATGGAATCCCCCAGGTAGTATGTTTTGAGTTAACAGCGAAAATCTCAACTTTATTTCTTACATAAATCAGTAGAATAGCTTTCTTTTCTAGTTTCAGTATAATAATCTTAAAATCTATATGATGTATAAAAAATGTAGTAATATTTATTTTGTTTAAAGTAGTTGATAAACATTGGTAGCATGTTTTAACAGATAAAATTTCAGCAACATGAGCCCAGGAAATTCCAGTAAATAATCATAAACATTACAAAAATGTTGTTGTTGTTTACCAACTAGATTGATGTGGTTTAATTTCAGTTAATACACTTTCTTATAAAAGTGCTCAAGCTCACCAGCTAACTAAGTCTTGGACATCTTTTAAATTGCATAGCTAATCTATTTTTATATGAAAGTAAAAACATCTGTTTTTTTTTGTTTTGTCAGGCCTAACAAGATGCAAAATACAATGTTCATGTCAATATTTTACAACTACTTTATGTAGTGTTGCATGCCAGATTGTAAAGCAGCTTTCAAAGCTTTCAGGAGGATGTCTAAAACCAACTGAGAATTAGCAGAATGTGGTTAAAAGCTTGGAATAAGTGACAAGAATGTTTATTGCCAAGCAGAAATCTTGAGAAGAATTAGCTGTTTTTTCTTTCTTTGTTTCTTTTTTTTTTTTTTTGCTACAATTTCTGTGGTAACAGATGAGGTAACACTCAAGTGTTTTACACAGGATTATAACCCTCTCACTTATAAGATGTCACTCTGTTGTACTCCTGAAGAATGTTAAAGTAATATTAATGAATATAGATTCTGAATAGCCTTCCTTTGTCTTCTTTTCTTGTCTGGATTGATAATGATGGGTGTAATTTGTTTATTTTGAGCTAGATACTGCTGAAGTTATGTGTGTTATTTTATTGCTTTGCTTCTCTTGAGCTGTCTTCTCTAAATTCCCTTCCTGTGACAAGTGTTCCAGACTCTTGTCTTCCTTATCAGGTCTGTGGGAAGGCTCTCACTCTACTGTCTCCACTTGTGAGAGCTTTTGAGACTCTAAAACACTGGTGGAATAAGGTTTTAAATGGAGATGACGTGTTCCATTCCCTCCATCCTTGCTCTTCAGCTTCTTGGTCCAGTAGTCTACTTTCAAGGGGTTGATTTCCGTGATAATGAGTCTCCTCTTTCTCATTTTGAGGCCACAGCAATAGCTGCTGGTTTGCTGTCTGCAAGGAAGCACCAGAGCGGACTTGACTAAAGCTGGTTTTGTTAAATTTGAGCGTGTGAATAAACTTTTTATGAGCAAGTTGAAGACCTGCTGGGTAAATTAATATCTAGGTTTTCATGTCCTGGACTTTAATTCTTAGAGAGTACAGAGCAGTTAATTACTGTTATGAGAACACAAACTTGCAAGTGGATCTAGATAATTACTGGTAAACAAAAAAAAGTTTTGAGAGACTAAATGGGATGTGATTTTTATGATGATGCTTTCTTTCGAGCTGTTCTCTGCAGAGGAGGTCTTCAGAAATAAATTTCACTTTAAACATAGGCAGTGTGCTAATCTTAGTCAAGCAGTTTCTGATAAAGAAGGATTCTTGATGACATGAGGCTCACTTTGTGTTGGTCTTGTGTCTCTTCAGTGTTTTTATTGAAGAGCTAATCATTATTGAGAAGTTTAAGATATACTCTTCTATAAAAAGAAGTTGCATTTATCATATGCTGTGCACCTCAGCTGCTCAGAGGTATGATGTCATTGGTTTTGCTGGTGAAAGGTGAGGATTAGACTCCTGACATACTTATTTTATTAATAAGTGCCCTCACAGTACTGAAAGATCACTATAGAAATCTACATACAGAGATCCTTATGTGGAATATACATGTGTATTTTCTGTAGACTTCTTTTTTATGAACCCATGAGAACATTTATGTAATATAGCTGTTCTTAATATTTCGACACAGATCTAACTGTAAATATTTACTATGTCTCTAGAATCAGTGATAATTACATTTGATTGGCGTGTTAGGTTGTAACCTCCTTTTTGGCTAACTGTTGTGTAATAATATTGACAAGCACACTTTGCCAGCAACCTGAACATCAGCATTTTGTAATTTCTTACCTGACTTGCTAGCTTTTGTGTTGACTTTGTCACTGTGTAGTTGCCGAGGGGGGTGCTTTATAGGCATGATTTTGCTTAACTTTTAAAATTTCTAACATTAATATTACAAAACCAGAGGATTCTGGAGACCCTATGTTATTCCTGTTTAGAGTTCTACTAAAACTTTCTTTTACTGTAAAGCTGTTTGTATTTTTATACAGCTTGACTTCCATTTTCTTTGATCCTTACAAGGCAAACATCCCTCTCAGTCAAAGTCATGTAGAGGTATGCCATGCAACTGTATTTTTACTGGCAGAATTCATTGCTAGGGTCCTTACACAATCCAGTAAGGATGTTACAGGTTCCAGTATGAGTCAGGATGTGCACCTGCTCGTGTGCTTTGTGGGTCATCTTGAAAATCCTGTGTGCCTTTAACGATAACACAATGAATGGACCGGAGTGTGAGCAATTCGTGTTGGTCCGGTGTGGCAGATGACGATCTGACTGCTTGCACAGTAAGAAATTTTTTAGCAAGAAAATTAGCTCCTGCTACTGTGGCCTTTACCAACAAGGTTATTACTGAGATGACAGCAGGAGATTTCCTCACTGAAGAGAGGATTAAAAGTGTATAGTGGGGCATCAGGTGAATTCTGTTGCTTTTTTGATTGAAACATCTTTGCAGGGCACATCCAGTGGAGCAATGCTGCTTAGAACTGGAATTCAGGATAGATTTGTGAGCTTGAAAGTCACGAAATGGCAGTTGTCGTGCAGTTCAGCGCGGTTGTGCTTGTCAGAGGCAAGCGGACCCTGCTGGCAGGAAACAGAGAGCCAGATATCCACAGACTGTGACCATTAGATCGTAAATCTAGGAAGTTTTCCAATAAATTGACACTTGGGTCTTGGTTTTGGCAACCTGTTTTATCGACTAGTCACAGTAAATCAAGAGTCGTGTCAATTTAGATTGGATGCGAGTCATGTTTCACATGGGCAGTTGAGGGGCATGCTCGTTTCCTGGGTCAGAAGCAGAAACAGGTTGAAAACACATGAAACTCGTTTTGTAGCATTCATTTGTGACTATTAGTTATGTCAGTAATTGGATATAACTGCCAGATGAAAATTCAGGGTATCCTTCGAAACAGAAGGGATCTGAGATTGCATGCCTGAACAGATGCCATCAGTATATGGGGCAGGAGAGAGTTTCAGTCATGTCAGCGTCATGTGAGTTACAGCAAGCATGTGTTAAAATGTGTTTGAAGTGTTGGGACATGCCAGTGATATGGATTGTGCAAAAGCAGACATACACAGCCACTCTCTTGGGTTCTGCAGAGGTAGAGTTTCCTCAGATGTGAAGGGGGAGCATGTTGCATTGTGTACTTCTCTGCCATTGGCTAAGAAATGCATCAGAGGGCGTAATACTAAATCAGTTTTATTTTGTTTTTAATTTATTGGTAGCTAATTCTGGTGTGCGTTTGTTAGCAGTGAATTTGAGACTTTCAGAAGTTGTTTTACTTCTTGTTGTGCATCTTGATGTTTGTTTGAGGAGTAGGTATGTCAATACATCATAGCCAATTGTAAACAGTAATAAAGGGTGATTTAACAATTTTACCAGGATAATGATTTTTCATCGGTAATGTGGTTAAACACTTTTCATTATATATTTTTCGTTATGAAAGCTGAAGTAGGCCATACTTGCATATAAAAATGAAGATGCTTAAGGAATTTGTGTGGAGTGTTTTCTAATCTACAGTGATATTAAAGTATGAAGTTTCACCATAAACATTTTGGGGCACTTTTCGGCTGTGCTCTTCTAGAAGGAAGCGGAACCCTCTGTCCAGGAGGGATTCTGCATTCTGAGTACATGACTTGCAGCTTGATTAGTGTGACTACAAATTAGTTTCCTTTGGAAACATCTAGTTTAATTTCTTTTAAAAGAATCAATTCCAGATCTAATGTTACTGCTTCTCGGCAGATGTGGCAGGCAGCATTCAGCAAATCTGTTAAAAGTGCACTTTTAATCAATGTAAATTGGAAGCAGTTGTATTTTTTAGCATTGTCCATGAAACGGAAATTCAGCAGAGTTGACAGTAAAGGCTGCTTATCTGTAATGTTTCCAGTGTAGTTATTTAGACTAATTAATTGTCAGGGTTCTTCAGTGAAAGTAAATAAGCCTATTAAGTAATATCTCTCTGGGGAAAGTGATTGCACATGGTGAATACTTTATCCTGGTTATTGTAACTTGCCATCAGTATTTCCTGGCATTTGTACTAGAAACAAACAAATACTATATTCAGGGTTAAAGCCATATTTTGCTTTACTTGAGACGGGTGAAAGGTATGAAAAACTTGGTGTTTTAAAGCTGAAGTATTGTTATGGAGCATAAATACTAAAGAAAATGTGAATTCCTGATTTAAATTCCTTTTGTGTTGGATGTTCTTGGAACTTCTGTTCCTCTTAGTTAATGTTACCACTATCTGTAGAAAATACCTGGTAGGATTTTCAGCGATATACTCAATTATGAGGCTTTTACCCATGTGAGCTCTGGCCAGAAAGATCCACTGGTGGCAGTTTTTTCCACACAATATTTGTCTTTTATTCCTTCAGAATCTTACCTGCAATTTGGTGCCCTTTCTGATCCCCCCTGCTACCCCTTAAGTGTATGTCTAAGTCACAGAATCACAGAATGTCAGGGGTTGGAAGGGACCTCAGAAGATCATCCAGTCCAGCCCCCCTGCCAGAGCAGGATCCCCTACAGTCGGTCACACAGGAATGCGTCCAGGCAGGTTTTGAATGTCTCCAGAAAAGGAGACTCCACAACTTCCCTGGGCAGCCTGTTCCAGTGCTCTGTCACCCTCACAGTGAAAAAGTTTTTCCTATGTTTTTGTGGAACCTCCTATGTTCCAGCTTGTACCCATTGCCCCTTGTCACTGGACATCACTGAGAAGAGCCTGGCTCCGTCCTCCTGACATTCCTCCTTGACTTATTTATAAACATTTATGAGGTCACCCCTCAGCCTCCTCTTCTCCAAGCTAAAGAGTTGATAGGATTGAAAGCACTGTTCTAAAAATTTGTAGTTGTTAAATACGGTAACTTGAATAAAAAATTACATTTTCTTTCATGATTCTAGTATAGTTCTCTATATAATTGTTTCTGAAATTGTATTATTCACCTCATGTGCCAAATAATCCTTCACCGAAGCTGTATGTTTAAAGGCTTCTTGAATTGGCTGTATACTTATTGAATAAGCAATATAGAATTGCTGATTATCTTTTTATGGTTACCTTTATTATGCTTGTGGAGCATTGTTATGTTGCTGGACAAGCTGTAGCATGTCCTTCTTTGACTCTCCAGAGCTTCACTCTCCAGTGGTAGGCGTCATTTCCACCTGGAATGAGGTACCAGAAACTCTATCATAGTCTTAAATTATGCACCTGTTTTTACAAGCATGTTAATGTGACACTTGGTGGAATTTGATAGCCATGATAAATGGTAAATGAAACTACTGTATTTTAGAAGCGCTATATTTATTTTCACTTAGAGCAACAAGTAAACCAAATATAAAGCCTTATTTGTGTGTTCACCTGTTCAACAGTCCATAATACCATAGCAGCTTTACTGCATCTGTGTTCATCTCCAGGTAGAAGCAGCACACTGTCCTGTTTCCAGTGTCATTTGTTGTGTTCTTCTCATGTTTATTTTCTCTGGGACCCAGACATGCTTTTTCTTTTCTATGAAAACCGTCCTTCTCGTAGATCAAGAACTGTCTTTTGTCCTAGGCTAAGTGTTTGTGTCTTGTTTGTATCCAGTGAAACATCTTCACAGTTTTTTCTCAAACACTTTTATCCTAGTTGTTTATAGTTTTGTATTTTTTCTTGTTATTTCTTTAGCAAAGCCCTTTAAAAGAAGTTCAAGTAACCTTTCAGTTGTACCTTCTGAGGAACAGGTATTGAAGACATGATAATGTTTGGATCTCCATTGGGTCTGTATGTTCAGTAGGCATTGTCTAGTTTTTATTAGGTTTTAGTGTTGTAAAGGATACCAGCTCCTTGTTCTGAACTAGATATATTTTTTTTTAGTTTGACATTTCTAGGATGAGAATGTCAGAAGGTGATTTGAACAAAAAAGGAATAATGAGAACTGAAATCAGGTTCATGTGGGATGAGGCCCTGTGAGAGATTTTGTTCTTAGAGTTTACTGTTTGTCAGAATGGATTTGGGAATCAGTTATACCTGTTGCAGGTGTTTCTGATTTTGATGCAAGCAATGGAACAGATTATGTCAGTGAAGGCACTGATACAAGAATTGTGGATTCATTTTTCAATAAATGAGAATTTTTATCCTGTATAAAATTTATGCTTTTTAAACAAAAACATACAGGATTTTAAAATAAATTTTAATTAGTTTTCTGTGATGATTAACTTTTCTTTTGAGTTTAATGACGGATTCCAAAATGAACAATGGAATAGAAAGAAATATATTTGGTAAGCCTGACTAGAATATTCCTTTGATAGTCAAGAATTGTGCATATACATGCAGAATGACAGAATTAAGAATCTGATTTTTGCGTTTTTCATGTTTTAAGGGAGAATGGAAACAATGTTGTAATTCTGTCAGTGACTGTGTCTTGCTCCGCAAGTACACGTATTTGTTATACTCTAGATTTTATTTTGCATACATCTTGGATTTAGCTGTGTTCATATATTTCAGCAAGAAAATGCTTTTCTGACCTTGTATTTTATGGATGGTGTCTTTTCTTCTGTGTGTATGTGATAACTGATGGTCTTGAAGATTCGCTTGTTTTTCGTGAAATAGACTTGATGAGACTCACAGTGAATAGACCAAAGCTGAACACAACAAAAACGATACCCATAGAATCTGATTCTACATTTGTATTATTTTTGAGGAAAGAATGGTTCGAAGTCAATTCCAAAGTCGGTGCTTAAGACAGTAAATTTAGATTTAACCATAATTGTAGCCTTTGAAGTAAAAAGTATTATGCATTTACTGTGATTTAATGTTTTACTTTAAAATAGCTTCTGGTAACCTTTAAAATTCTTTTGAAGTTGCTAATTAATGAGACCACAATATACTAATTTTAACAACCTTTATACTCTTGGCTTCTGTGAAGTGTATACCTGCGAATCATTAGCGTTCATTGTCCATTCATGTCTTTGCTGTTGATGAAACCCTTGATCCATCGTTTGCTCTATTAAAGGCTTTTCTGATAATGGCGAAAAGCAAAACATCCCCCCCGCCCCATCCAGCCACTTCCTTTTGATGCTGTAACTTCTGTCTTCAAGGATACTAGAATTAGCTTTTGGGATACTTCCAGGCAAGAAGAGTGGAGTTAGGTGCTTTAATTTACCTTTCTGGATCTAATGGAATTCAGTAGTTGCCTGCAAATATGGAAATATGGCTTTGTTTCTTTTAGTCTTCTTTCTTTTTATGATATCTCTATTCAGTGCAGTATTTCAATTCAAATATTTATTTTGTTTTAGCTAATGCAGAAATGCACCTTCTTACCTCTCTGACCTTTATGGACTAACTAGAAAAAAATTTGCCAGAATTTCAAACAACCTTTTTTCTCTCACTGTAAATGCATTTTTTTTGTTCCACCAAAGATTTCATTTGTTTGTGAAACAAAACAAGTAGTATGCAAAAGTATTCAGTGTAAGATAATAATTGGGCTGCCACAGTCATAACTTGCTCCCTTGATAACATTGGGTTAAGCATGGATCTCTTTGCCAAGTGGCAGCAGCCTTTGTGTCCTGTCCCTGTTCTGTGGTGTCATGCTCAGCAGATGGCTGCGTTTCTCAGGGCGTTTCCCTGAGCACCAGTGTGTTTCTGAGCCCTCCTGGCTCCCTGTTTTACCTGCTAATGGTAACCAAATGGCTCTGTGTGGCAGATTTAGAGGACTGATTTAAGGGCTGTTGCCGCTGCTCCTGGGAGTGTGTGAAGGGGGAAGGTGGGGACGAGAAAGGAGAGGATGAGGTGGTTTCTCTGGGCAGTAGTAAAGTAGGCTGCTGTGTGGGAAGGCAGTTCTGCAAAGCCTGTCCCACCCCTGTGGCTACTGACATTGCATTACGCTGTGGTTACTGAAGCAATGATACGGGATTTACAAAAGCTGCAGAAAAAGTAAATGCTTGCTTTGTATTAATAAACGCGGATCTTGACTATTTGGAGGGTTATGGGCACTAGCAACTTTTACCTGCTTACTTCTGGTTGTTTTTGTGGTCTTCATTGTCTGCCGCTGTTTAGTTACAGGGTCTCCAAGTTTCAGCTGATTCACAGAATCATAGAATGGCTTAGATTGGAAAGAACCTTAGAGATCATCTAATCCAAGCTCCCTGCCATGGGCAGGGATTCCTTTAACTAGACCAGGTTTCTCAAGGCGTCATCCAACCTGACCTTGAACATCCCCAGAAACGGGGCATCCACAATGTCTCTGGGCAATCTATTCCAGAGTCTTGCCACCCTTCTACTGAAAAATTTCTTCCTAAGATCCAATCTAAACCTCTTCTCCTTCAGTTCAAATCCATTTCCTGTTGTCCTATCAGTGGACACTCTTGTAGAAGACCCTCTCCAGCATTCCTGTAGGTTCCTTTCAGGTATTAGGAGGCAGTGCCTTCCAATGAATGCAATGCCCATGCCCTTGCCCCTCCTCCCCCTTCCTCAGGAGGTAAATGATAACGTAATTGCATTTTTTTTTAGGCATTTCTGTTTTTCTGAGTTCTGCTGAGAAGATACAACGCTCAACTGAAGTAGTAGATGTAAAAGTGCTCTGCTTCTGCTATCATTCCATCTGGAGTACTTTCATCAAGCCAGTGGTTCCCTATAGAAAGTCCTTCTTTCTTTCCAGTTTTCAGTCTGTTTTTTTTTGTTTTTAATATGTTTTGATCTTTGTTCACTGTAATGAGTACTGATTTTTTTCTCATGGTCGTTATATTTGGACATAATGCAGCTATCTCTCATATCCCTTCCGTTGTCCCCACTATGGAGGGGGGGACAATGGAGAGTTTCTTATCCCATGTTTTCTGATTTTCCCCCCCCCACACCTTGTGGAATTTGAAGATACCATTCTTCAAAGATTCAATTTTATGCCCAAGATTCAGTGAAAAAGCTAACCACATGTATTAAGAACATTTTAAAGGCTCGTTTTATGATCTCAGAGCTGTGAACTTGGAACTTTATTCTTATAGATTGTCTGTATCACTTCAATTATTCTTTCTGGAAACAATTATTAACTACTGGTTAGCAAAAGCTTTTTTTCCAAGAAAGAAATAGCTATTAGTGACTTACCACATCCCAGATTCCTATCATGTCTCCCATTGATGAGCTTTCCCAAAACCAGTAAGCCGAATTTGGTCTAAACATCTGCAATGTTTCTCTAATGCAGGGGTTATCCCTTGTTGGTGTCACAAATTACTAGTTCAATCTGTTGCATTTTGAGGCAATGACTTAACTGGAAGGTGGGGATAGACTTCTGTCTTGCCTTCTTTCTGATTCTTTTAATCCAGTAAGTGGAAGACTCATCTGATGCTTAGTGGGGTTCAAGACAAGGAGACTTAAGATTTTCCTGCCCTCACATTTCTTGCAGCCTTTGACTGTTTTCTCTTGGTGTCTCAGGGTAGATAAAAGTTACAAAAACCATCCCACTGAGGTCACTGCTTCTCATTTGTTGCTTCACAAACCAATATTATTATTTGCATCATTTTTAATCTAATGATTCTAACTTTGAATATCCAGATGTAACAAAACAAAATAAGTGATTTTAAAAACAATCCAAGTTTAGAGCTCCTAGCATGTATGTCCAAGTCTTGCATTCTTTGCTTTGAAAGGTTTTATCCTTTTTAGATATTTGGATTTATTAACAATTTTTATTTTAATAATGTATTTATTTTTACTCTGCTACATGAAACTATTGTTCTGTTAAAACACACATTGCACTGAGAACAGAGAATGTGTAATACCTGTTCATTTGCTAAGACCTATTGAAGCTTGTACTTGGTGTTTTCGTTTTCACAATTGCTTCAAGGAAATGTGTTTTTTCTGGAGTTTACATATGAACTAACACTTTGCAAACATTGTTCATCACTGACAACTTCAATTACAGAACTGATGTTAAAAGATGACTATGCAGAAGTCTGTTTTGGAATAATCGTTCCCTTCTAAGCCCATATCTAAAATTTTTGAAAAGAAAAAGTTATTTTTGATTATTCATCAACAACAAGAAAAAGTTGAAACAACTGCTAGTTGAAACATTAGCAGTGTTTCCCACAAGTGAGAAATAAAGGCAGCTGGAGCTGCTCAAAATTCACCTATGTAAGAGGTGACATATGTCAGACAGCCTTTAGTGAAGTCTGTAAAAGAGCAGAAGAGGTTTTGAAGACATCAATCTTGGAGATGTTTTTGGAATTAAGAGTTCTAAAACATGTTTATTATTATTTTATAGTAGTTTATTTGTGCTGGAGGACCAAGTTAATTGTGTATTGCTGTCTGAAGCCTAGAAATTGTGTTAGTGAATGGTTGATGTGACTGGTTTTTATTGGGAGTAGTAGTGACTTAGTCTTGCTTACAATTCGAAGACTGTAGTGGTTAACTTCCTTTGGCTTTCTTCTTCTTCCAGCACGCTCCTTTTATTATTCAGTAGCTGTTAGTGTTTCCCTTGTCCAATAGTAGTGGCTTAAATGTTAAGAAAAAGGATCGCAACTGTAATTTTCTTTAAGTTGGTATGAAAGGTCAGATGAAGTAGAAATATGCATTTGTTTTCGGTGTGTAGGTGAAGCCTTTGTTCGTGTCACACAAAACCAGCACAGGTTTTCTGTTTGCCTAAGAGGAAAGGTGTGCAAATGCTGACTGAAATTATTTGGGCATCTAAATTGCATTCAGGTTCTTCTAAGGCGCAGTTGCTGGTTTTAGTAGCAGGTTACTGGTTTAGTTATTTTGGAAAAAATGAACTAATAGTATTTTACTGTACAGGATATGAGTAATAACAAAAATTAAATTTTTGGGAACATTTTGCAGGTTCCAGCTTTGCAGTTGGGGACTCTGTATAAACCTCTGGACCCAGCTGTTCACCACTATATTCTTTCAGTCACTCTGAGGTGTTGATTTTAAAAGAATGAGTTGCTGTTCCTAAAGTCTACAAACCAAAAATATTTCATAGCAGGCCTGTGAACTTATGTGGGTTGCTTATATCAGTGCCTATGCACGACCTATAATAAGGACCAATTCATGTTTTCATTCAAAAACAGTGAAGAAAACGATTTTCTTTAATGGTATGCCAGATTTATCCAAGTATTTCAGCAAGTCTGTATTACAGTTTGTCAGCAAACTGGGTACAACCAAAGTGTATTTAAAAATCATTTAATTAGGACAGATTCATTTTCACTCCATGCCACTACACAGCAAGACTTGCTTGTTCATATTTCCTTAAATTTATTCTGGAACTTGTCCAAGTTCAGCTTTAATGAGTAGCCTATCCTGCTAGTTACATTAGGATTTATTTTCCCCTAGAGAAGAGTGTTTGAATTGGTGGGTTTTTAACCTGTTCAGTTAAATGAACATATGTTCAGAACTGCATCTTAACTCTTGAGTGTGAAGATCTGAGGAATAATTATTTCTGTTATTGTTAGAGTTTTAAAGTGTCATTTAAAGAGTGGTTTTAAACTCCAGCTATGTGGCATAACTGTTTAAATATGGTGATGAGTTTTGATATGAAGTCACATTCGGTTGCTTAATGTGAATTTAATGATACAATGTAGAAACATGGATCTGACTTGGTTTACTGAAAAAAATATTTGTACTTGTATTTTCACTTACTGCTTGAATATATCTCTTGGGTCATAAAACTTGGTTAAACATAGCTCAGTTCCTTATTAATGATGGATTTTGTGTATTAACAGGTGCAGTTTGGTAGCAAACTTGTATTTTAAGTTGTTTTAAATGCATTATTTGTGTTTCAAAACTATTATAATAAATCCTGAATTATAAATGTACTTTCATCACTAGCCAGATCTAGTTAAAATTTCCTTTAAGCAACATTTGCTGCACACATGGCATAATACTTCCCCCCTACCTTGATGTTGTTTCTATAAAAAAAGAATTGATTTTCTTCAACTTCCCATTCCTCCAAATTTATCTTAAAATGACCAGTAGGCTTTATTCCTATGGGATTTTTAAAGTACAATAAAGTACAATTTTAAAGTACAATAAGCGTAGAATTTGCATATTGTTAAAAAAATTTGTACACTGCTATTACCCATAAAGAGACTACTTTATGTGAAACATAAGTTTTAAATTTAGTGTACTTGGGTACAGTAGCTGTAAAAAAAATAGTCAAACTTGTAAAGGAAAATATTTTCCACTGTCGTATTGTATGCTGTATTTGTCACAACTCTTCACACACCCCTAAAGTACATTAATTTGTTAATATAAATGTGTTATTTTAGATGTTCTTGCAGTCATGTTCATCTTGAATTTTGCTGAAAATTTTCTACCTTCTTTCTTTCTTTTCAATTTTACATTAGGGAACCTATCTTTTGTAGTATTCAGATGCTTTTTTTTCTGAAACAATTAGTTTTAATCCAGCAAAATAATACTCCAAAATAGAAAGTAGAAACTATAGTAAGTTATCTGAAAGGATAACAAATGGAAGGAGGACAGAATGGAAGAATGTTCCAGTGCACTTCTGCAATGAGATAAGTAATAAAAGATCACAATACATGGCTTGAATAAAAGGACTACTAGGAAACACACTGCTTCATACCCCTGTGCATTACATTCCTTTCCATGTAATACCTGCAAAAGCTTTGCTAACATATCTGTCTCGTTTTCCAACTTCAGTTCTACATGAAACTAAATTGTTTGTGCTGTCTGTATAATCTTGAGCTTTAAAATAAATCATTTATGTACTGTGTATATAGCATTTTGTTTTCCAGGGGTGATTATTCCGAAGTACAGAATCACCTCTACTTAAGCACACCTTTTCTGCCTGTAAATTGCAGAGCTTGGTAGTACACCCTAGGAGATTCTATGAGGGTGAGTTCCATTCTACCTTGGAACTGGCATTAGAAAAGATCTCAGTGTTGCAGTCTCCACCTGTGCTTTTCGTGGAACCCAGAGCTTTTCTTCTAGTGACTGTATGGATATATGTACACTTAGATGCATGTATCTGAGGAGGTGAAATGAGAGATACGTGTTACCTAATTGCGTCCACAAGAGAGTGATCTTCATGTGTATTCTCCTGCATATTGTGTGATGTGTTCCAGGCTGTTAGTTCCTTTCGGCTCTCTATCTGACTTAACTATATTTAAATTTTTTTTTCAACCAGGCAGCATCTTTCCCTATTTGTCTAACTTAATACTGGCATTATTTTCAGCTTTTGTTTTGTCTCTCTTTAAAGTAGTTCTAATTTTGTAACTAGCTTATATTTTGAAGTGTAGACAAAAAGATTTTGGTCTTTTTTTTTTTTTTAAATGGCTTTCTTGCACCAACAGATCTCAAATGTGCTTGGACGCATTCTTTTCTCAGATCGCCACGTGGTATTTGTACTTTTTGGGAGAAGAACACTTTCAGGAAAGGTGTGTGGTGTGTTTGAACTTCAAACTGAGAGGCAGGAAGAGCTTCAGGAGCTTTGTACAGATATTTTGTACCCTTTTGCTGACCCATTGTGCTGCAGTTGATAGAGTAGTGGTCTCAGGCAGCGAGGTTGACATGTGGTCTCCTGTGCTCTAGAAAGATCCTTACATGGCTGTCAGCAGAAGGGACAGGTAGGAGAGCCTTAGCGCCCCTCAAATAGGCAAACGTGATTTTTATTATTCTAACTCGCTGTTTGATGTCAGTGATTGCTATAAAAAACCCAAATGCACAAGGCTAATACAAGATTTCTTCTGAAAAGGCCTCTAATGAGTTTTGATTTTCCTAGCAACAGAGGCTGTACCAATCCAAAATACGATAGGTCCAAACTTCAAAGACTGTTAGTTTCCTTCGTTCTGAAGGAAATTTCTACTACCAGACACAAGGCTTAGCTTTTTTCCCGTATAATCATGACATTTTTTCGTCCTTGCTGTTTTTTTCTGCAAATAGCATTTGAAGTTGGCAGCATGGTTGTGTCATTAGCTTCAAATGAGTTGCAGCTCAGAGGCAGTCTTGTTGCCGCTTTCCTCCCCCTTCTCAACATTTTTGAGACAGGTAATCCTGATGCCAAGCTTTGAGGTTGAAAAACTGTGGTCTAAAGACTACTGATTACTATTACAGAAGGCTTCAACATCTGTTTTTGTTTGTTGTTTGTCCTCTATCTGTATTTATATCCATTTTCTGAGAGTCTTTCATAGGAATCAGGTTTTTCTTTTATTCCCTTGTTTTTTTATTTTTAGTGAGGAGCAATGGAATCGGCTTTTGTGGATGTGCTTAACCTATCAAACTACATCCACAGCTGAGATAATTCATTATGGTAAACTCCCTTTATAGGGCAGAAAGTGACCTGCAGAAAACAGTTCATTTAGTCTCAGATCTAAAATGAATGGATCTCTGTTACTTATGTAAGTTCTGTTTTCTTTTAGCTTAAAAGGGTCTATGCAGACATCTTAAATATGTCAATTTATACTGTAGGTATCTAACACTTCATGAGATTAATTCCATTTAGGAGGCTGAGGGGTGACCTCATATAAATAAGTCAAGGGTGAGTGTCAGGAAGACGGAGCCAGGTTCTTTTCAGTGATGTCCAACAGGACAAGTGACAATGGGTACAAGCTGGAACATAGGAGGTTCCACAAAAACATTAGGAAAAACTTTTTCATGGTGAGGGTGACAGAGCACTGGAACAGGCTGCCCAGGGAGGGTGTGGAGTCTCCTTCTCTGGAGACATTCAAGACCCGCCTGGACGCGTTCCTGTGCACTCTGCTGTAGGTGATCCTGCTCTGGCAGGGGGGCTGGACTAGATGATCTTTTGAGGTCCCTTCCAACCTCTAACATTCTGTGATTCTGTGATTCCAGTGAAAATGGTTCAGTTAACTATTTCCTGGTATTGACAAGGAACTGCGGGAGGAGATCTGTTTGTGAGGTGAAGTGAATGCTTAGTGACATGAGGTGAATGCTTGTATGTGAAAGTCTAAATTCGAAGGGATGACATTTACCTTTGGCTGTACTCCTGCTTCAGCATGGTAGTTGATACATGTCTTCTGATGTTCAAAATGCCGGTTTCCAAACCGTGTTTCATCTGTCATACAGGCCTTATCTGCAGCTTCTGGGCCCAAAGTGCTAGCAGCAGAACATTTTGCTATTCTTCCTCTAGATGATGATGATCATGGGTTTGAGAAATGCTGTGCTTCATTCTCGGCGGTTTTCCTGGTGAAGGGCCACTCTCCCAGTCAGGTGCAGAATATGCAAGGAAGTCTACTTCTTACTGTGTCACTTCATGCTGCTACCGATTTTAAAGAGTTTGAACATCAGGAGTGGCCTATTTCTGAATTCATGGAGCCTCCTACAGTCTTTACTGCTAGTGTGATCTTGTGCATGTTTGCTCATCTGGCTGTGAGCATTTTCTTGCGGAGCCAGATAGGAGATGCAACGTATTGTGACTGCTTGTAGCAGTTACTTGGAAGGTTTCAATTTTGCTGATCTCAAGAGCCATTCAGTGTCTGCAAAGGAATAGTCTTTACGTTTTCAATCCCTTGAACATTTTGATAAAGGATCTTTTTTTTCCTGGGCTAAGGGATTACGTGAGCAGCTTCTGATTCTGCTTTCCAATGGAACGTCAACCTTAACCTAATATTCTTAATTTTTGTGTGGCTTTAGTACCTAAATTCTTCTAACGGAGGAAATTTTCAAAATGGGAATGAACTAGTCTCTGCATCAGTGATTGGGGATATTAGAGAAAATAATGTGAAATGGGACAAAAAGTATGTTTCAGCAATGGAACAGGAGGTGGTGAGGGAAAGAATAATGGTAAGTGTGTTGCAGGAGAAGCCTTCAAAATGGGAATATTAAAGAACTTTTGCAGGTTTTGCTGAATGTAGCAAATCAATCTATTGCTTAATTATTGGTAATAGTGTGTAAATTAGGAAGACAAAATGACTTACTGACTTCACTATAGTTGTGGTAGAGCCTGCTTGTCGATAGTGAACTATATTGTCACAGAGTTTACTTCCAAACGAAATGTCCTTTACCTCACATTACCCTCCCAATGCCTGTCCTTATCTATTCCTCCTTCCCAATTTTAAGGTAAAAAGTATTAAAAATTATTGGAGTCACTTAAAGAGCTCAATGTCAGCCAAATATATATATATAATGTATGTATATGAGGAGTATGAGGAAAAATGTGGAATGTGAGGCTCTGTATTTTGTTGTGTGTATATTATCGTCTGTGTGTTTCTTTTTTTTGGCTCACTGCACATATCTCATTTAGTGATTTCCTGTAAGCTTTTAAATAATTTTTCAGAAAATTAAATTTTTGAACAGATTTCTTCTGTTTTTAAAAATTGCAGTTCTGACTAGCTCTTATTTTGGTGGGAGCACTTGGAGTTGCTTTTGTTAAATATTTTAAAACGAGAGATAATTAAATAAAAATATATGATTTTTCCTGTTACGTTTTGGAGGGAGATGTAAAGTTAAGTGATGCAACGGAATCCTTCTGTAGGGTGAATTTCAGTATAAGTAGCATCACCTCTTGCAAGAAGAAATTTAACAGACACACAGCTCCAACATAACAAATTAACTGGTTATAGTCTGTTATTCTGTGACTAAGTTTTAAAATTATTATTTTTATGTACCAAAGTAATGTTTTTGTTCCTTTCTCAACATTTTAAACAGGACCAAACGAACTCATGTCCCACTAACAGAATGCATATTTGAGCTTCCTAATTTGACACTTCAAGCAACTAGAGCTCAAACCCTTCTGCTTCAAACTATTTATCAGAGCTGGTGTCATCCTGCTGGAAATGTCAGTTCGGTGGTGGTTAATGAAGCTTTACTCAATGAGGTTTTCCAAACTTCAGGTAAATATGTGATGTTCTTGTTTAAGTATTTATTATGGTACAAGGGCGCTTCTAGTGAATGTGCATACAACTGTATCCTTTAAATCCACATTTTTACTTGTAGCAGTTAACAGACAGAATATTTTTTGTGTGTATATGGGTATTTATAGCTTATGCTTAAAATCCAGGATGTAAGCTAAGCCACCAAGCTTCACTCCTTGGCACCAGTTTCTGGATGCATTTAATTTTCCCATACAGGATAATTTTTCCATGCTTCCTTCATTTGAAACATCCACCCTTGCTACCTTATTTGGTGCAGTGTTGTAACTTAAGATCATTCAGAGGTGAAGCTGGATTATTAAGGGCTTTATTAATCAATGGCATACAGTGATTTTTTTTTTCTGAAGGGCCGCAGATGTTTCTCGTCTGGTTTCATAAATAAATGTTACTGAGCTGTTGTGAAACTGCTGAAGATATGCAAGTTACAGTGATGATGATATAAATAATGAAGTTGGTTATGTTCTGTAAAACACCCATGGATTTTTGGACTAAATTTAGGATTTTGATGAGTTTATGAGAGGAGTCTGCAGTCTTCAAATGCATAAAGGTTATCCAGAAGAAGAAAATATATTTTTTTTTTATATTTCTATGCAGGCTAGAATTATTCAGACCCACTGTTGCTTAGACCCATTGTTGTTTATCTGTTGTAAGTAAACATAGCAACAAGAATTGAGATTTTTTTGGAATCTCCCATCCTTACCAGGCTTGGAAAATACATTAGAAGGGTGATTCGTGTGTAGTAAATCATGACTCGAAGCAAAATGGTAGATTAAACTACCACTGGAAGTCTTTCAGTCCTGTTTTTCTCAGTCTTATTTTCCTTTTTCAGTCTTGTATTGATCTGAAGATGATGAAGAGCTGTTGTGTTTTTGGGTGTGTAACCCTTGGAATAACTTTAAGAGCTTAGTTTTTCTTTCTATCCCAAGATCTGCTGATTCTCCTTATTCCTTGATTCTGTGTGGTTCACCTAAGGATAAAATTGTGTGGTTTTATTTTCAAGTACTCTTACTTGTGAAGGTAGCAGCTTTACAATTCACACCTAGAGAAATGTGGAAATACAGTCACTTGGTCATTTCAGAGGGTCATCGGGCTTGCACAGTTCCGAAATAACCTGTTCCAACGTGTAACACGTTCCAGTCCTTCAGTTCAATGAACTGCGATACAGCCATGCTAACAAAGTGTCCACAGAACAGAAATCTAGAGGACTCATTCTGAGTACTTACAATAATGTAAATGAACGGTACGGTACACTTGTCTTGATCTTCTCTTGTTCGTGACTTAGCACTTGACCTGGTAAATTTTATACTTCTCTAGTTGTAGTTGACATGAGCTGGATGTAGACTGTGTTGTGTTCAAGGCCATGAAATGACTGCAGACTATCCTTTTGTCCTAATTCTTGGCTTGGTTGATTTGTAAGTCTACCACGTGTTGTTGGAATACCTCCGTATGAAATTTAGTATCGTGCCTTGTTGAAAATCATCCTTGTAGTTAAGGTCAGCTTCCACACACTTTACAAGTAACATGTATGTGTGCAAGCATCTGAAAAAAACCCAGAAATCTGACTGGAATTTTACAGGAAGCTTGCGTTTTCAGCTTTCTTGGGGTTTCTTTTTTCCCTGTCTGTCCTTCTCCCTGTCCTGTCTTGAAATTCTTTGCTTTTATTCTGCTGTAAACACCAATCATAAACTGTGTTTCCTGAGTGCTGTCACCCAAAATATCTTCACCTTTGACATTTTCTCAGCTGCCTATGTCTTTGTTACCACTATTTGGGTGGTGATTGAAGAGTTATTGTACCGAAAATGCTGTTGCTGAGCTCCTTATGTCTTTACTAAGGCTTTGTGCTAGGTGCTTTTTTGAGTGAGCAAAGCGTCTCCATAATGATTCAGTATTATCTGAACTCAAAAGTGGTACCACAAGTCTTTTGTATCCTCTCAGCATATTTTTTTTTAGCGGGAATTATGGTCTAGTTTTATGCTTTTTCCAACACAGCCATCTCTTCCAGTGCTAAAACCGCATCACTGAAACTGTGCTTCCTATATGAGCTTAAGATCTGCTGGAGGGAGAGAAGAACCGATGAATTAGGGGAGGAAAAAGAAAATAAAAATGGAAAGAAAAAGGGAGAGAGAGGATCAACTAGTAAAAAGGAAAAGAGTTGCAGGGGAAGACAAAACAAGGAAGAAGCAGGTAGAAAGAATTCAAGTAGAAAAGCAGTAAAAGTTAGGAAAGCCAAAATCTAACAGCAAGAGAAGCACGGACTTGCAGGAGGAAGAGAGAACATCAGAGAAGAACACTTCAGCGTGCTGTGGAGAGTCTCACAAGATCCAAAGGCCTCTTTGGGAACCTGTTGGCTGGGTTAGCGCTGAAAGACTTTCTCTGCAGGTAGTTTACAGAGGGAGCTGTGCACTCTGTATTTCCACAAACACAGGAACAGAATTTATGGCTAGTATCTGGGGTTCTGGCCTATGGTTTCATCTGGAGGAAAAATGGTTTTCTGTTTCAGAATTCCTTCAAAATTAATTTAGGCTGAAGGTGGTGCAGGGATTCAGGACAAACTCTCAAGCTCTTTCCTCTACAAGTTCATTTTGGGAATAGATTAATAGAATTGCAGGAGGGGGAAAGTTGCTTGTAGATGAACTCTCGTATGTCCCCCACTTACTGTCCCCCCAGCTCCCCGCCTTCCAGAAATCTTTTTCTACTAGGAGGAAAATACTTTCCTCAAGCATTTCATGGTTTGTTGGTTATTAGACTTGCTGTCGTAAATCAGATAGTACGAGAGTTGCTCTTTTGATTAACTTGTCTAAAAGCAAGCTGTCCGAAAAAAATAAGTTACGAAGTTTGGAAAGCAAGGTGTATGTGTTTGGTTTCTGATGGAATTTAAGAATTAAGTGCCTGTACCACTCAAAATTTGTATTTGTTTTCCATATTAGTAAGGTCTGTTATCTTAAAAACACCAGGAAAAAGATGTGTACTGTGACTAGGTGACTGAGCTCAGGACTTGTGGAGGACAGGTAAAATTTCAAAAGGTTATGTTTTTTACACTAGACATTTATTGTTGCTATGTTTAAATATTATGCCTTCCTTGACGTAAATATAAACAATTAAACTTACTACTCGAATGAATAGGCTTTACCATTAAACGATACAAGAAAGATTAATACTGCTTAAAATACGAGTTGTGCAAGAACAGAAAATTTAAAATAATAAATGGGAATACAAAGTGACAAAATACGGAATACATTAATAAAGCAGCTGCAAACAACTGTTTGCTCTTTATCGTGCATTGCGAAAAAGGCATTATTAACTTATTGATAATGCATTGCATTCAAAGTAGAAAAAAAGAACAAAAGCGGTATTCATCCTACACATAGCTCTTTGGAAATTTATGTTGTGTTTTGGTTTTATAATCCTTTTGGTATACGAGCACAACAGTGTGTTACATGTCAGTTAAATAATATATTAGTTCTTATGGTTGCACGTGCTGGTGAGACATCACAATTTTGCACTGTAAATGTGGAAAGAAACATGAATCTTAAAAACATCGTGCTTTCTACATTTTTGCTAGTAGATGTATTGATTAGAAAAATTCTTAAGCAATTTTTATACTTTTTGTTTTTAACAAAAAAAAAAAAGTGTATGAAATACCAAAATTTTAGAAAAATGGTGCCAGTTAAGTTTTTCCAAGGTCAAGCATAACTAATCCTATGGAGTAATTTTACTTTTTGTAATTTTACATTTTATTTATTTATGGAGTAAATTTCATTATTTGTTAGTAGGTACCTGAAGCACTCAGTTTCTAACTATTTCAGCCTGCCAAGAAAGCATATACACAGTCACACATGGCTTTAGTTTACTCTGGAAAACTGGAACTTGCTACCACTTTTTCCTTGTCCTATTCAGGTAGTTCATTATTTTGTTGACAGTTCAGTTCCATTAATCTGGTATTTTGGGGAAAATTGCTTGCAGACCTTACATTTCTCTATTGAAGGTGATCAAATAGGCATTCGAATCCCCCATGTAAATGATGTCTTAAAGTTAAAATAAAATCTACTTTCCAGAAAGTAACTGTAAAACTATTTTATGCAAGATTTCATGTGGGATACCTTAATGGTTGAATAATAAATTTTACCTCATAAAAATGAAATTCAATAATACAGTAGCTTTCTCAGTGCAGTAGCATCTGGTTGAATCTCATGAGAGCCAATATTTTCCAACTCATTAGGATCATGTCGTTCTGTATGTCGTCAACATTGACTTAGCCAAGCTACCTTTACTTACATAACCGCCAAACTATTAAATAGGTCTCTTGTGGAGTGAAGTCAAATATTCCTCTTATTTTGCTTTTGCCTTGGAAGAAGAGAAGAAAATGTACACACTGTAACATTTAAACATCTGGTCTAAACCACATCAGGGTAACACTGAGGAAAGTAACAGGATTCAGTGTTCTTCCCAGGTGTACATATAAAAAAGGGCTTGTGGAGCTGCTTCATAGTTCTTTTAACCACTTAGGAAAAAGACTGAAATAAGTGACTTGCCTTTCTAATACCCCTGTTTTTAAAACTACTTTTTTCCTCTTACCTGTTCCCCTGCCACCAAACCCCAAAACACAAAACCCAGCAAAAGCCCAGCATTTCAAAGTTTAGTGGTAATGCAGATTGGTAAGCTCTAATTGCTTCCTTGCAACATACTGGCATTCGATCCCTGGCCAGTTTGGCATTTATCTTGAGGAGTATGACTTAAACTTTCTGTTTAAAATCAAAGTGTAAGAGTGTATTCTTTTAAGTAGTTGCTTGGAAGTGGTGGGACACAGCTGTGTGAAACTTGCACAGTATAAACAATTTGCTGTCTTGCATGGGCGATTGTACCCACATGTCTCCTCGTCCTTCATGTAGGCTTCTGAATGCAGTGTGGAAATAGTTGCTGTGAAAGTCTGGTAGATCATCAACCCTAGTGTGGAAACACAGTGGGGATAAGCAACCTAAGCACAACTTGTTCTTGAGCTTTATATAGTTGTGTATAATGTTTTAGTTCCTCTTATTGTAGACATTTTCAGTGATATTCCTGAATTAATTTGCACTGAACATGGGATAAATGGGACATTTTATCACTTTAATATGTATTCATTGGGGTTTAGCTTCTTGAGTATCTTCTTACTAAATCCTCTGCCTTAAGCAATGATTCTGTAGCGAACTGAAATGAGGAACTAACATGAAGTATGTATGTAAACCTGTAATTATAATTACCTTTTTTTTCTGGTCTAAATATACACTAATAAGCTTTGAAATTTAAAAATTGTGTTCTGATGAAAGAATGGTGGTAGACATATTTAGGGCATTCATACAAGTTTAACTCGGATTTGTAACATCATGTTAAAGAATCTCGTGTTCTTAAAAATCCACGTGAGACTTTAAAATGTCTGTTGTGGTGAAAGTGAATGTGTACAGAGTATCAGCACAGTCAAGGAGAAAAACCAGAAAAAAATCAATAGGATGTGAGAGGAATACATATACTTTTATGTACATCTATAGACTTCATGTGTATATAAGCTTCTTAAGTTGACTTGTTTTTCAGAATTGGAGGAAAGCTCAGTTCAGCTCCTATATTCAAATTAACAGGCAACTCTTGTTGAGTTTGTTGGTGGGCTACCAAAAACAAGACACCTGAGCGTGGAGCTATAAATAGTGCCCTTCCTCCAGAGCCTGTAGCTTATTTGTACAAATAGCAGTGGAAGCTGTGACTGGGAGCACCTGTTTTGTTTGTTCAGCTGCTAGCTTTATGGTATTTCTTGTTCTATTAAGAAAGGTGTGTTTGGGCAGCAGGGAGGTAGGCTGCCCTTTTGCCTTGTTCTAGCTGCCGTGCACTGCATCAGGTGAAAAACTGGTCGGGGAGGTTGAACTGGTGGCTTCTTTTCTAAGAGCAGTAGAGTGCATTGAGACTGAGCTACTGGAATTCAGTGTTACAAGAAGACTAGGAAGAACCTAAGTCATGAATCTCCTGTGTAATGGGAACTGGACATTTCCTGGGAAGAGCTCACAGCAGGCACAAAAGAAAGCTTCAGAGACAACAGGAGGAAAGATTCTTTTTTGGGGTAGACCCAGAGAAGCTGTCAAATTTATAGTGAACTGTGAAGCCATCAGTGGTTGCTGGTGTAAGAATAAAGCATGAATGAGAAGGCCATGGTGTTTTTTTTCTGCCTGTGTTTTAAGAAGGTGCATGCAGTGGTCATGCAACAGAAGTACTTACCCCAGTCATGCTGAACAGGGCTTTTCAACATTTACCCCATTTGCTGAACGGGGCTTTTCAGAAGAGCAACAGGAAGATATTTCTTTGCGTAACAGAGTTGTCAGAAAATTCTAATTGAAAGGGACTTCAGGAAGTCTCTAGTTCAATCTTCTGCTCCAGTCATGATCACTTATGGGATCACACCAAGTTCTGTAGGGCTTTACCCAGTTAGTCCTTGAAAATGCCTGGGGTAAGAGCACTGTACCTCTCTGTGCAACCCGTACCACTGCTTGGCTGTTCTCATGGTGAGAAAATGTTTCCTCCTATCCAGGCAGGATCTTTCTTGTTTCAATATGACCATTGCCTTTCATCCTTCTACTGTGCACCACTGTGAAGAGCCTAGCTACGTTTTCATCACAATCTTCTTGTACATATGGGAAGGCTGCCAATATGCCAAATTATTACTATCATTTTTCACCTTTTGAAACATTAAAGCAAAATGATAAATGAGGAGTCCTGGCTAGTGCTAAAACTCCATGATGCTGCCTCTGGAATCTGTTTCCTGTTCTAATTCTCATGTCAACTAGATTAAACCTGAGCATCGATGATGAGGTATTTAAATCTTCTCCCAGTCGCTGTAGATCCAGAAGAAAATGTTCCAGGTAAGTTTTCTCACACAGATTGTTGCTTAGGGGTGTTACACTGTCATTGAAGGTATTTTCTTGGAAAAACAAAACCCGCTGTCCTTAGGTTTATGCATGTTCAAAGAAAAAAGGTAATGAGAAGAGGTTGTTTTGTATCACTCTGTTATGCACTTCAGTCTGAGTGAAATAGTTTGTTCAGTTTGTAATGCTGTGCAGGTCAGTAGTTTTGTTTGAGTAGCAACTTTTTTTGCTGTTGTAGGGTTAAAGTTAGTAAAAAGGCTTTGTGATCCTGAAAAAACTTGTATCACTTTATAAGATGTTCCAATTTCTTTTAGCATGTGTTTATCCCTGTTATTTAGAGTGAGAAATTTTGCAGTTTGGAAAGTAGTAGGCTAACTACAGGTTTTGATTTTGTCGATGCAAGAAATATCAGCAAGGAAATTTTGAATGGAATAGGTTATTAAAGAAATAAATGAAATTAAAAACTAGAAAGTACAGAACTGAAGAAGTTTCTGTGAGGAACTTCATGTAATAACAATCATTGCTGTAGTACTAATCTTCACTTTACAAAGAAAACCCCAAGGCATACTCAGAAGTTGATAGATGAAGAATACCCACATTTATAACCTGTTCAACATGGTAAAAGCATGCTTTCTGTTGGCAAATGTGGAACCCTGAAGGCTGAGTAGTGAGTTTACTTACTGTAGCAGTGCCTACAGTGCTAATAGTTTACAAAACATAGTATGCTCTAAAATTACTTTTATGTAACTGAAAGGCATTGAAAATTACTTTCTGTTTGTGGGGGCATTTTGGTTCTTGCGACAAGGTAAGAGGATAAAGACCAATGATAATCTTGCCGTGGAAGGTTATCAGAGTATTGCGTACTGCAATAGCAATTGCTAGTCTGATGCCCCACACGATTTATTGTTATATTAAATTAGGCTTTTTAAAGAGCTCCACATGTGATTATTTTAAACCTAGCTGTTATAGGTCCAAATCCCAGTTTGTAATTGCATGGATGTTTGAGAAAAAGATACTCTTCTGCAGGAATATATTTTGAGGGAGAGTTGTTAAGCTGTTGAAATGCAGACTGTATGAGGAGTGATGATTGTGGCCCTAGCAGTAAAGAATAATGTTTTTTCTACGTGTCTAGTCCACCTCATAGTTGTAGAATAAAATTAATGCAAGGTGCATGTAATAAAATAATGGTAAGGGCAGAAAGTATCATTTTACTGGAAAATACTGTCCTACAATTAGACCAGTGCTTTGACCATGAATTGTTCATGTTAGTAGTATGCCTCTAAAGGTGGATAGTTCTTCTGGAGAAAAATTCTGCCAATGATAGAAATATATAATAACTTAAAAAGATAGTAAAAATAAGGCAGACAAAGTTAGTGAAATGTTAGGTTCTCAGAAATTTATAGTAAGCAAGAAAATTTTAAAATTAACATTTTACAGTTTTGCAGAGGAATTGCTGAGGAATAAATGAACAGAGGGAGGTGTTCTGTTGCAGTGTTATTCAACAGTATCCAGTGAATGTCTCTTCTGTTTGTGTGAAGCATTATAGGAAGATTAAATATGACACAACGGATGTAACTGTTTTGATCTTGCTTTGAAGTATTGTACCATCATAGGAAGGTATTTCTTAGTTTGCAGTATTGTTGTAGATTTTTTTTTTTTCCCCCCATAAAGACACATATCACACTATGTGATACATTAATTAAAAACTTGGATTCTAAGGAAATGTGAGAATTATATGTGTAACAACAGCTTCTGAATTTTGGTAACTTTGTGTTATGCAAATTAAGAGCTCCTACATCTGCTTAACATCCTCCAAAACATACTTTGGGACCAGGCTGCTGTCAATGCAGAGAAAGTAATTAGAGCTGTTTCCTGAAATACCTTAGTTTTAGTTGAAAATTGTTTAAATAAATGTAGTCCCCAGTCTGAACTTAGTTTCTTTCTGTTAAGATTCTATCATACGGTTGGCGCGCACACACCAGTTGTGTGTTTTGATTTTTCATCTTTTTTTCTTTTCCTTTTTCATACTCATTTTTTGCTTTTTTTGTTTGTTTTGTTTTGAGGGCAACACGATAAGTCTGGATATTACACCTTCTTATGCTGATTTCTCCTGTCTTTACATCTGGGCTTTGTTGCTGCATCTCATTCATCATCTTTTACTCTTTTTGCTGTTTTTATGTTGAATCCCAGGGTGTTTGACCCTTTTCTTCTTTACTGGACTTCTTTTGTTTTGATCTTTTTCCTTTCTCCTTTTAATTTGCCTCTTTTTCTGCTCGTCTGTGCTGAACAGCAGGGAATCTAATCATTTAGGTATGGAGGGGTAAAATTCTCTTGCAAGGTAGTTTCAAATGTTTTTCCTGTTAAAGGTGCTTTTTCTGAATGGGGATTTGTGTAACCATTTTTTTCGTAGTTATTGCAGAGCATGAAGAGTGACTGTAGGAAATACAGAAATTAAGTAGAAATGTGGTTCTTCAGTAGTGCTGTAGACATTTTTTAAATGTAGATTGATACAAAAGGGGTTTCTGAAGTATTCCAGTAATTTTTCCAATTTAAGATATTGATGTGTTTTTTCTCAACCTGCCAATACCGCCTAAGGAGACTTTCTGCTGTGTCTTTTGCAACTGGACTTGCCTATCCCGCACCGACCTTTTTAGCCGCCAGCGCACTTGTAGCAAGTGTGGGTAGAGCCCTTCCCGTATCTTCATTCGCGAAGCCCAGCCATGATGATGATGGTTGGAAGAAAACCTTCATTACTCTGAAGAGTCTGATCTTGTTAAGAAACTACATTTAATTCTTTTTCAAATGAATTGTTACCTTAGCAGTGTATTGTAACTTGCCTCAGTTTTCTGAGAGAAGTGAATAACGCATGATTTAGAGGAAGATGCAAAATGAATTCCAGCATTAGAGAAGCTGGTGATATGTCCCTGCACCTCTACAGAGACTTTGAGTTCCCTTTACTTTACCTGTCTTATTTTTGTTATTCCAGCTACTTTATTAGTTAGCATTTTTTGTTCTCCTGTATGTAATCTCAGATTTGTGATGTAGTCCAGTCATCTTAAATTAGTTATTTTAGTGACTGGAATTACTGTAGAAAATTTCTAAAGAAAAATAATAACAAGTAAAAATACTAATAAACTAGTGACATGCTTTACTACAAGCTGACCAAGGAGAGTTTCTGTGCTGACTTAAAGAACTCTCCTAAGTTACTATTACCATTTTAGGAAGACAAGGAATCCTTGAGATGTACATTTTCGACTGTCTTCCAGAATGTTGTTTTATTTTTTTTTTTACTGGCTTCTCAAATAAAACCTACTGAAAAATCCAGTGTCTGGTATCTGTGTATTAGCCTATTTAATGTGAATTCAGTGGATTGTACTCGGAAGCTATCTGGTGTTTTTTGCCTTCAGATTAGATAGCAAAAAACATCCTTCAAATGTGGTTGTACCCCACTGTTTGATAGCTGGGTCCATTCAGATTTTTGAGTTTTTATTTTCTGATATTTTGGCTGTGGAAGGACTGTGTTAAATTCTGTTGCTCCCCTTTAACTTATGTGCCAACATATCATCTCAGAAATCCAGACTCCAATTAAATTTTGGGATGCAGAGTTCTACTCTTGTTTGAGAAACTGTGACTGTCTGTTACAAGCTAAGGAAGCAGGAACAGGGAGGGCAGATTTTTGTTTTTTGTTTTGGGAGGGGGGTTGATGTGATGTTTATTTCTGTTGTGTGTTTTTATTTTTTTTTTACCCAGTTATACTGTCTTTCATGCCTTTCAGGACTTAAATACATGTTTTTACGTTTGACAGTGAATATTTGCTGTTGTGAGTAGTTATGGCCGTGTGTTTGGTAGGCTCTTGACAGTAAATGTCTGACTGGCAAGTTCAGATTTGCAGGGCATACAAAGCAAAACACCTGTTAGATCCCTATTATGCTTGCAGATTCTTTTAGAGTCCCCCTTAGCTTCCAGAGAACATAATTTCTGCATGTATTCAACAGCTTTTCAAACGCCGTGAAATTGTGTTATAGCAAAGATAATGTGCAGTCCAGAAGGGACATGTTCTGGGCATGGTCTTAGGAAGTTGCATCTAAAAATACGCTGTTTGGGCCAACAAACCAAATCACATCAGAGACTTAGGAGTCCATGGTTATTCACATCTACTCTTTTTAGACTGACTGCAAGCTTTAAAGCAAAGCTTGGAGGCACTGACATCACAGCATTTGCAGTTCTGTTGAAAGCTCACATGATTGCGTCTTGCTATAGCTCTCATAGCTCCCGGTTTCGTCAGTTAGCTCTGTATTCCATCCACTGGGCTTAGATGAGGTGGTTGTGATCACCAGAGTGCTAAGCACTTGATCTTCTGTCTTTCAAGAGAGCTTTTTATAAAACTCGCTTTGATGTGTACTTCGTGTCCAGGCTACTTTCCCAGTGGGATCACTTTTATGCTGCTGTCTATTCCTATGTTGCAGTATCCCATATGTTATCAATGAAACACAGCTTGCCGGCAGATTTGGGCTTATCACCGAGATAGTACCTCTACCATATTCAACAATAAGAACAACTACTTTAATTAATAAAATTTACGTTCTGTAAATTTGCACAAAAGCTTGAAAAGCTGTCTTTGCAGGTACAGAATATCCTCTACATACAGGAAAAAAAAACCTGTAGGGAAAAGGAAATGGTACTGGCCTGAACTGTTGTCATGAACTTGGTCCTCCCATCTCATGCCCTCCCAATTCCTTTGCTACTTTCATTTGAGTGATTTATCCGAGTTTGAGTGTAAATGGTCAGGGGAGTTTAGTTTCTTTCTAACGTTGTCACTAAAGAGCCGTTCAAACTTAATAACTGGAGGGGAAAATGATCAACAGAAAAGAGCTGGTGGTCAGTCTTCAGGGCATTGCATAAGCACTAAAACGTCCACACTTTTTAGTTGGAAGATGAAATAAAGAAATATGGTTCAGAGCATTCACTGGAAAATATTTTTTTTTGCTGGTGTTTTTTTTTTTTTTCCTTTAATACTCATCTATCAAGCATTCAGTCAGATGCTGCACTTGCTATGGTAGCATTTGATGATAAAATTTGGCTGCAGAAAAAGAAGCTACAGATTTTGTAACAGAATACCTTGAAGCGTATGTACAGATAAATCGGATGATTTTCTAGAGAGAGAAATTTCCCTCCATGTTACATTCTGAAGCTGGTCTGAGTTATGAAGGTTGTCATTTAGGTTTCTATGAGTTTTTCTAGAACTCATCTAACTGTGCAAATACTTCCAGGGTGAACATGAGACATTTTTAATTGCAAGAGATGACCTTGTTCTTAGGATTTCAAAATGGCACGAGTATCTGTATGCTAATTAGTTTTTCTGTGAGACTTTAATTTTCTCTTGAAATTCTTGTTTGCTGCAGTGCAATAAGATTTCTCTGTGTGTGGAATAACAGTTACTCTGTGTATCGCATTTCTTAATCTCCTTTGCAGTCTGTTCTTTCAGTGTTTTACTCTCGTTTGTTTGAATATAATTGAACATATTCTGATACATATTTTTTTTCCCTATGCATTTATACAGCTTTAAAAGTTTCTACCACAAAGAATGGGGAAACTTGAAGCTTTAATATGCCAACCTCAATATATGCCTGAGTATTATCTATTTGGAATTCCAATCCATAGTTTGTTTATGAAAATATAAGTTTCTGGTAGGTCACAAAAATACTACAGCAGTCAGATTGAAAACTTCACAAATAATGTCAGAAAATTTGAGGTGGCGGCTTATTGAAAAGACTTCATGGTGCAAAGAGGAGAGTTGGGTTTCTGGATTTCTTCTGCTTGGGGGAAGGGTGGCAAAGGGGGTTCCAGTGCTGACACCCGGCACCTGTGGGGTGTGTGACTCCCAAGAAGCTTTGAGTGTCACCTTGCTGTCACCCATTGCAACAGCAACTCATTCATGGTGCCCCAGGGCAGGTAACAGGGAGGTCCTCTTGGTCCCCATTACCAGGGGTGCCAGCCAGGACAGAGCTGTCCCCGGCCCAGACTGATGTTACAGTCCTGTAGCATGAAATACAGAGAATAATGAAGGAGCAGAACCCTAATATGTGAATGTTCTCTGCATCAGTGAGCAGGGCTACAGCTGTCCGTAGCAGCAATTGCTGCCCGAAATGGCAGTGAAGAATAATGAGCAGATACAGTAGGTAAAGTAGGGCCATGTAACCAAATCTGACTTTGCTTCATTGCAGTTTTGAAACTTGTTTTCATTAATATCACATTGTTTAGTAAGTTGTAGTCAGCAGAGGCCTTGAGGCATCTTATACTCCGCAGGAAAAAGATGTGCCCTTCATTCCTGTAAAACCCCCTTTGATTTTCTATTTCGTTGAGGCGGTACAGGACGTTGTTTTAGTCAATCAGAAACTGACTTGGTGCAGTTGCACTTAACAACCGCAGTTCAGAGCCAACGTACCCTTACAGGTGACTCCCTGCTTGGACACAGTTTTCCAGGTGGAGCTCAGACTTGCTGGCCATGGCATCAGGATGCTTCCCTCTTTCTGTAAACCATTGAAATATTATTTAAATGAGTTAAAATTTTTATCATGTCTGTAGTTCACTTTCTTTTTTCTCTTTGAAATATATATGCAGTTTTGACTAAGTCTTTGTATTGAAGTGGGGAGTACATTTTCTTTCTTTGCCCTTTTTTTTTTTTGTCTTAGCTTTCACTGATTTTAAGCATATTGACAAGAAGACCGTAATGCTGAGATTATCCATCATCAGCTTAGTGCTGAATGTTGGACTCCTGGAAGCCTCAGAGAACCGCTTGACTTTCAAATGCTGTTCAACTCATTATTTTGGCATTTGAAAAGACACTGATAAGAGTTGCTTTGTAGGAGGTAAATGTATTGGTATTTGACGGAACTGCAGGATGTATTCACAATGAAACTTTTCTGTCTAGCAAGTTGAGGTGTAACAAGTTGCAGTAGGAGAAGAAAAATCCAGTTAAAAGATGCTTTTTTTTTTTATATTGTCAACAGTTAATGACAGTAGTAATGTACTGAAACTGCAGTGTTTTTTTGATAGATTCCTGCTGCTGTTTAAATGCAGGAGAGGAATCCTGTGGCCCGCATTTTGAAAGAATTGAGGCTGAATGGTCACAAGGCTTTCTTCTTTTCTCTTTCATTCTCTGTTACTTGATGCTTCACAAATTATTTTCTGTTTGAAATGTTATTTCCCCCAGATCTCTAACTGGAGCCAGCTGATTTCTGAACTGTCCTTTTGATCAGGCTGTGTCTATTTAATGCAGTTGACCCTTGTTAGCTTTTGGTGCTAGCTGAAGTTGTATATTTTGCTATTGGTTTATATTTAATTTGTATCTTATTGTGTGTATGTTTTCTTTATAGGAGGCTTCTGTTCATTCCGTTGAATATTAACCTAATAGGTTTATCTGTAGTGACCGGTGATTGACAAATGAAATGTTTTGTTAGTATTACAAAAATCCAGGCTTACAATACCAAATCATAAGAAAAGCTTACAAAGCTTGCTGACTGTGATATGCTACAGAGGTTGGTTTTTCTTTGATTTACTGCTTTAAATACAGGTTATTAAATGCTGTTAGGGTAAACCCCATGAAACTGACTGTTCCGAGTTAAATAAGTGTAATGTAGTTTGCTGATGATTGCCATGTCATTCATTAGTGTAATCTTTAAAATAATAAAAATATCTCTTTTTAATTGAAGATAGCTAGTTTTCGTTGTCAGATGTTTGTGTTTAGCTGGCTACCTTAGATGTTTTTTTTTTTCTCTTCTGCACAATTTCTCTTTGGAAAAGGAAGCTTCCTGATAAAAAAAAAGTAAATAGAAAAGTGATTCAGCAGTACTCCACTTGTTCAAGATGTTCTGTGAAGTAGATGGCTTGGGTTTGTGTGATTTCAAAGATTGTAATGTGGCTGTTCATACTATTTCCTTGCTATGAAAGCTAATGTGTTTATGGACTGTCATGTGTATGGATAGAAGCCTCTTGACTTCCCAGTTATCCTTGCTTTTGGGTTTGAAATGATTGTTCTGGCACCTTTGATGTTGGAAAGGTAAAATAACTTCTTCACTTTGTCCCTGATGTAGGCAATCAACTTTTTTAGCCTTAGAATCTAAATTTGTCAGGTGAATTCCATAAGCCTACTGTGAGTTGCCTGGATTTAATCCTGCTTTTCAGAGTACAGCGTAAAGTTGTACCGTGCTGCTATTTTTGTGCTTTTAGTTCCACACCTGTTTCTTAGTTTAAAAAAAGAAAAAAAAGACTTCCAGAATATATAAGTACAATAGAATTGTCCTTTAGATCATTCTCATCTGTGTTAAGAACTGGTTTTTGATATTTCAGTTGTAGGACTCTGTTTCCCAACAAAAGTCATGTGACATCAGCAGTGAGGTGCAATAAGAGCTCTCTTAGGATTACTTTAAATAGAATGGAAGACTTTGGGTATATAAGGTTGTGTGGCCTTGAATGTGATTTTTATTTGATATATGAGCTGTGACATAGCTATTGCATGACTGAGATGTGCCTGTAAGCGATGTTTTGTACAGATGGGGTTTCTCTGAAACAAAGCCAGCGACTAAATCTGAATGTGCTCATTTAAAGGGTAAAGAATACTTCATAAAACATATGGAAACATTTCTATATGTTTTTTCATTAAATACGCTTCTTAGTCCTTAAGCATTTTTTATGATTGTTCATGCTAATATGTCACTTACCTGAATGACGACTGCGTAAGCATCTGTTCGGTGTAGTCACTTTTGTATAATATTATGAATATCTTATTTTAAAACACACTAAATATACTTTTCTGTTTTATTATTCCATAACTTTTCATAATTTCAAAGGTGAAATATTCGTTTTCCTAGAACTGCTGTAAAAAACCCTTACCTTTATGCATTGCAAAATATATGGTTTAGAAAGAATGTCAAATGATGGTAATGGGGTACTTGCACAGTATGATTTGAATTACATGGTTATTGGTGTCCACTGAAATAAAATCCAGGATTATGTACATTTGAACAAGAAATGTAAGCCAAATTTATACAAAGAGGATCTCGCTCTTCAAAAGCACGGATGCTGAAAATGTGCAGGAATCATGGCAGCCCACAACTCAACGGGGACTTTCTGTGTCATGCTGTGTCAATAGGAGCAGTGATAAGTAAAAACAGCAATAAGTAAAAATACGAATATGTAAACGTACATTTTATATGTGGTGTTTTTAAGGCAGAAAATAATGCTTCTGTCTGGGTTTTTGTTGCTTAAAAAGAAAATGAAAAACCAGAGGGCACAGAGGAGATCAGTAAAGTTCATATGAGAATGGGAGAAAGACACCTTCAATTGAAATGAGTTCAGAAGGCATCTTTGTCCTCTGAGATTTGAAAAATGACCTGATTGTGCCACCTGTGTACTTTCAAGGGAGTAGTAAATTGAGTAACAAAGGATTCCTTCATGTTTTTTGCCTTTTCTGTGATAAAACCCTCCAGCTAAACCCATGGAAATCGGTATATTACAAATGAAGGACACTTTTCCAGTAGCGAGAATAGTTACATTTATACCAGCCTATCAAGAGAAGTGTAGAAGCTTAAATATTTTCTGCAATTTACTGGAGGAATTAGTTACCCCTTATGGGTTAGGTGTCATTAGACAAACTCAGCACATACCCGGTTCCAGAGGATGTCAAGGAAAAGGAGTAATTTCCACATGGGAAGTAAGTACACTGTCCAAGACAATGTTACAAGACAATGCAGTTTCTGTTGGTTTATGTTAAACAAGTAAACAAACGTAACCTCTGGATAAATATGGAGAAGAGAACAAAATGATGGAAAGGCTATTGAAACAAAGACAACCCTTGTGGTTCAGAAGTCTTATTAGTTAGAGGATGGTCTAGGAAATGTAATTCAGATTTTCCCTCTTCTGGTGCTGTTCCTCAGGAATCCTGCCTTGGTTCCAGGTGGGATGTTGATTTAAGTGGACCTTTGGTTTAACTCTTATGTTCTTCAACAATTTTTGAATGCAAACTGTTCATGTGAAGGAACAGGTTTTTTTCTTAACTGAAAATTTGAATGTTAGTCTGAAATGAGGTACAGCAAATATGTTGTATAATCATATGGTTTTTGTGCAAACTCAAATTATGCAGTACAAGGAAGTCCTTTCCTTCATTTCCTTCTTAATGCCTACTGAAATTCTAAGAAAGCTAGTAATGACTTTTGACAATATAGTGGCTTTTAATTCGATACTGTTATTTTCAGCAGGTGATAAGTATTTTATTTTTTTTTGTCTTGTGTAACTCACCATTGAGACAGGTGTCTGTCTTGGTTACTTGATACTGAATAGAGTCCTGCTGGATCATGTTATAGAAGAAATGATCTCTTGCTGTCTCTCTTGCACACATGCTATATATATGTATTGATTTAGAACACCAGCACTGCGTTAGATGTGTGCACTTGTTCTAAGAAAATGAAGGACATATTCCAATGTCATTTATACAGTTTACTGAGTGCTCTATTACCATGTCTATTAGTTTTGTTGTTTTATTCTTTCTTACTGATTGCATAGAGAGTCTTTCTATGTGGTTTCTCTATTTTTGCTATCTTGTTTTTTACTTAACTCCATAAGGGCTTGTCTTAAGTTGCCTTAAACTTCCATCTCCTCTTTCTCTTAATGTCTGACAATCCATTCTTTTCTCTTTTGTTTTGTTGATTAAGAATCCAAAGCATCTGAGCTTCTTCTGCGGGTATGTGATCTGTAATTGCTTACAGGGACCCTGAGTTTATTAAGTTTTGTAATTTTGTGGGGAAAAAAAAATGAAAGAATTTCTGAACAGTAATTGGTAATATTTTTCTAGTTTGTTTATTTCCAGGGATGTGAGGTGGAAACTGCAAATCCTAAGATTACCAGTCCTGCCCACACATGTATATTCTCATTTCCCCGATTCCAGATCCCATGTTAGACCCTAAGTGCTTTAAACTCAAAACATCCTTTAATAATATGTATGTAGTATCTTGTATTATGGATCTAGTTTTTTTTTTAACTGTGATGGCAAATCCATAGTGGGTTTTAACACTTAAATGTATTAAATTAGTGGTGGCATTCATAGCTGCTCTTTAGAATTGCTAATCTAGCAGAACAGTGCCCTGATGCGTGAGGTCTCCAGGCAGTAGCTCAAAATAAATAATGCCTATCTTTGCAGGGGTGGATTTTAAGTACATTACCCAGAAACAAAGCAGTGATTTGTGTTCTTTCTTTGTAATAATCGTATGTCATTTATAATGGATTCAGAGCTTTGCTTTATCCCCCCTCAGCCCCAAGATTACAGTGTGTTTGAGACAGACTTTTAAAAACTATTTAAGTCTAATAATACCCCCAATGGAAGGCTTTAAGGGTTCAGGGAATAAACACATAAAACTTGGATCTGGCTCTTGCAGAGATGGTCTAGCTCTTTGATAGTCTTTTTGAAACTTTTGGCACCTGTTTATTCTTGTGTATCCCATTGAAGTGTTTTGGTGCCAGATCTTAATTGCAGACATTTTCATAAGGATAAAAGGATAAAACTCATCTGTGCTATCTTACAAAGGATGCGATTTCCTGGTTTTTTAGCTGATACAGGATCATACTACTGTGTAAAGGAGTGGTCCTCCTCTCCCCTCCTGACAGTAGGTTTCCCACACCTTCAAGCAGAAAGGTGAACAGTTAGTTCAGCTTGTAGATCTAGCTGGAAATTACTCCTTCTAAGGGTTATTTTTTGGTTGACTTAGTCATTTATCTGGCTTATAATGGTGGAGGTTAAAATTATTTACATTATTTGTGCATTTAAAATGATTATTAATACCTACTTCTTACTGTTTACACTTGAATTATGTCAGTTGCATGCGATTATTTGTGCCTCATGTACTAGTGCTGAAGTCTATGCTGCCTCAATGAAAAGGATGTGAAAGTTGATGAAATTCCGCATTCTGCTGTGTTGTAGCAGCTTGTGGCATTGTGTCAAATGTGCATTAGGAGGCAAACCAGGTAAAATTTCTTTTAGTGGAATCCCTATGTTGAAACTTTACAAATCATACCTGTCCTCAGCGCGTAGGTGTGATTGAGTCCCTCAGTTTCAAAGTGGCAAGTAACTTTCTGTAAAGCAAAGTTTTTATTTCTTTTACTATTTTTACTACTATTGTTTCTTTTACTACTATTTGGTGGTTATTTCAGGACTTGTCGCTACTTAGTCTCATATGGTGGGGTTTTTGCAGATATGCTTCAGTAAAAAATTCCATTTTTTTTCTAACCTTAAAGTGGTAAACAAATGAAAGTCAACACTGAATAGTTCTCACCTTAGTTTGGAGATGCAAGAGAACAAATCAAGAGAATAGAATTTTCAGATTATAGGAAGGTGCATATAAAGATTGTGTTTCCGAAAGGATCTTGCAGCTTTTAAGAGCTGTGAAGCAAGTCTCTATACAGCTGCATGGGTATGCAGTGCAAAGAAAATGACTATTTGTATCCAAAAAAGCATTAATAATATCCATGGTATAAAACCTATTACTATGTTTTTGTAAGAGCTGCCACCTGGCCTGTAGATAATTTTTGGTTAATAAGAAAAGTCATTCATATGTGATATTATTGGAGCAAATATGAATTTTTTCTGTTTGTGAATTATTTTTTGGGGGGAGGGGCTGGTGTTGGGAGTGGTTTTGTTTGCTCTGGGTTCTGTGCAAGTAGGTAAGATGTAGTCTCCTTGTAGTCTCTCCGTCACTTATATTTCCTTCTAAGTAAATGACTGTGTTGCTTTATTTGATATCTTTACAAAATATGTCTGTATGTCAAGCTATGTGGCTGTATTTTGTGCAGTTTCTTACTAAAATGAGTAAATATATTACCTCATCTCTTAATCAGCCAACTATGCCACTGATGACCCAGTATTTATGGTGTAATTCTGCTGCTGCTGAAGCTCAGCCATACTCCAGGGACCTCTCCATTATACGCTGCTGTAGGCAATTCTTAGGGTGTAGAGCTAAATACCTTTTTCCCTTAGTTCCACTTCCATTTTTGTTTCCTTTGGGGTTTTTATTTCCTAAGGAAACTTGGCCTTTCCTTCACTTGCTTGAATACATACAGTGTCTACTTGTTTTGTGATCACTGGGAGCAACTGGAGCAAGTGTTTTCCTCTGTTTTCATCTTTGTTTCTTTATATTTCCCTTGAGCGCGTCATGTGTTTGTATAGGTGTGGTATTTTTTATACTGGCAAAATAAGTGACCAGCACCACAGATGAGACTTCTTCAGGTGGCATTCTACTGAGACACTTAGTACTTCTTTTTGGGTTTCAAATTACTCAGTTTATACAATTGCAGCAGAAATACTTTAGACTTATGCAAACCATTAGAGAACGTAACAGAGTTTTCTGCTTATGTGTGGCTGAAAAGTGGCTTAATGAATTATAAAACTCCTCTGTTCCCTTTTCTTATAATGAATGCATTATCCCTAAGGAAGATGTTGGACTAATTCTAAATGAATAGGTTTCTAGAACTGCCAGCAGCTGCTATTTTTGACATGAACAATTGTCTTCTGAAAAAACAAAATTTGGTCATCAGCAAAATTTTTCTTTTTAAAATATCTGGATATTTTTGGCCTTACTCTACAGTGATGACGTACTTAGAATAAAAAATACTCATTCCTTATGGAAGAAATGATATCTCTGTCGTCTTTTATTTTACAGCTTGCGTTTATGTATGTCCATATCAGTATGGGCATATTTTCTTCTTTAAAAGAGTTATAACAGTGGTAGAAATCTTTGAACTTTTTAATATTTTGGTCACTGATGTGGGGTAAATTGACTTTCATAAATCGTGTCAACATAATTTTCTCTTTCCTTGGTTTCCTATTGTTAATAGTTTGTCTTTTCATATGGTCTGTCTTCTGTGTATTAGCTTCTGTTGCAATGAAATACCTTGGGTTTGCAGGATAATGACCCAGAACTTTCCAACTGTGAATGTATTGGATGATAGGATGCAGCATATTGAAAGTTACTATGTCTAACCTCAGCTGCCATCTCACATAGCTGGTCTACACATTGCTTCTGTGTACTCAGTGAAAGGTTATTAGTTAACTATTTCCTCTGGGAATTCATTTGAAGCATATGTGTGATTAATTACTATGTATTTGGGTTGGTGCATTGAAAAAATTTCTTTCCTGTATTTATTGACAGTGTTTGAAGTCTTGGGACGTCCACTGTCATATGTTGTGTAACCACTACAAGAGGTAGCTAGTGCATTGTGATGGAAATGGAGAAGCTTGATGTTAGAATATTTTATTTATTCTGTCATATAATTGAAGCTAAAGAGGAATTCTCCCTTGTTCCTCTGCTTATATGCATGTTCTTCAAAGCACAGATGTAATTTGAAAAGTTTCATTATCATGGTTTATTACCCATTTGCTGCACAGAGGCGTCTTAGCACTGCGAAATTAATTTCCGTTCCCATGTGCAAAACTTCTGAATTTGTTGTAATAGCATAAGGAAAAGTCCTGAAAGAAGATGCATGTTAAAGCTTAATTTAGCATATCTTGTAGCATGATCTTCAGGGAGACTATCACTTAGCTCTACTTGCCTGTTACCAATTTGTCAGAGACTTCTCACAAGTTATCCTGTTTATGCAGAACAGATAATCAGGGTCTTCACAGTGAAGGATTTAGTAGTTGAGCTCAACTTGCCGTGGCGAGAATAACCTTGGGCTTGTCTCATGGAAATAATAATTCCAAAGGAGCAATAATACTGCTGTTACAGTAGTTTCGATTTTGTTCCATAAACAACTGCCCTCGGAGCTTTAACGTGAGAATTGACTTGAATGTGGATAACCCAGATACAGACTGTAGGGAAGAGTTTGATCCTCTTCAGAAGTCAGCAGAAAGAGAAGCAATATTCACAGCAATTCCTAATTAGCATTCTTGCATGGACCCCTTAGCTCTGATTTCTGCAATGCCAGCATATGTGGATTCAAGATATGTGTATGCGTTAGCGTAGGCTTAAATTTTTTGTTTGGGGGGAAGGAATCTGATGAGAAGAAATGCTCTGTGCTGTGTGTGTTTATTTCTTTTTGGGAAGTGACTGGAGACTATTCAGATCAAAGTCTGTCAGCAGGAGTAACTAGTTAATGTGAGGTATCTGGAAATGCACAGTAAAGAAGGTTCAATGTTGATTTTTTTTTTTTTTTTTTTAGATTCTGTATGTGTTTGTTTTCAGAGAAAGACTTATGGCTTATATTATTAGAATACAGTGTTCTAGACATGAATGCCATCTTTCCACAACTGTTGCGTATGCTTGTGCCTATAGAACAAAATTAAGGCAAACGAAATAATAAACATCCCCATAGTTATTTATTAGGTTCAATTTTTTTTTTTTTCGTTTCAAAAGGAGATCTTTTCTGAGTGTGACATGCTAAATATTGAACTAATTTCTAAAGGAATGTCTGCTTTTCATTTTTAAGATGGCACTGTATTCAATGCATTCTAAGCATGTGAAAGTGATTATGGAAATGAGGGTATGTGATTTGAGCTTCATTGCCACTTTGGTGTGCAGTTTAACTTGGATTAAAGACCATGTTATTCAACGCTTCTGCTAAGAAGGGTTTTCTGTTAAGCACAGTAATTACCTCATTTTATTTCTCTTTAGGAGACTTTTGTTTTAACGTATACAGAAATTAGAGTCTCAGTATTGGAACTCGCATTGACAGGTCCACTGTTGACATTTAATGGTTTTATCTGGAAAAAGCAGCTTGCCTCAAAACATGTTCTGTTAATTGAGAGGTCTCATATCTTCCTTCCTCCCACCATCAAAGAAGGGTTATAATTTTTATACCAGTGTTTTTCCAGATATTTACTAAAATGTTTCTAAGTAGCAGACAGGAGACAGCTGCTCTTCTGATTTGGGGTAGTAGAAGGGCTATTGCCATTTGACTTTTCTCTAATGGATTGTTTTTTGATACTATTTCGTGGCTAATCTCTCCCATATAAATTTTCTCACTCTGCCGATGATGGCAACTAGCAAAGCTGTGCCCTGATATAGTCCCTGGGGAAGAATGGCAGTGGCTTCTTACAGTGGTGCAATGTAAAAATAACCTGAACTTTTGACCGTCCCTCAGTTTACTGTTAACTAATTACAGTAACTGGAAAAGTTTTTCGGTTGACATTGCTTAGTCATAAATTAACTTGTTAAAATACAGTGTGTGAAGAAATTCACTTGGAAAACTTCAAGAACTTAAGAAAATTAAGCTTTTAGCTTGAGACACCTTTTAGCTTTTGGCTGGCTGGACGGCTAGGGAGAAATTAATTTTCACCTGTGGGCGCTCTGTCTGAAATTCCAAGAAAGAAATACTATTTTCATATTTATTGATGTAAACAGGAGAATATACAATGTATTGTTATATAATGGAGACATGTAGTCCTCTTTAAGGATTGAATTTAGCTAGGCTTTAACCATAGATTTATAACTAATATGTAGATACATAAAATTGCTAGGGAATTTTTGACGGATAATTATCTGTTTGATTCTTGAAGGCTTCAGAAGAGTAGAGGACGGAGAGTGTTTTATTTCGCTAAATAAGCCTTCTCATTGCTTTGTTGAAGAAATTGTATATGAAGACTGGAGTTAAAAGTTTAAGCTTTAAAACCTATTGTACCAAAATAATTACCAGGAGATTTATTTTTTCTTCAAACTGCGTAAAGTATTACATTAAAGCCACATTTCATGGGCATATTGTGGAAGGAAACTACTTCTCAATGCACATCTTATACAAGTAGATATTATGCAAATACTCGACCTGTTCTCAGTGCAGTAATCTTTTCCCCACATCTTTGATTAAGGCACATAAGTTAAAATTTCATTTTAATCTGGAAACAAAAAAAGAACATGCAGTTTATTTATTGAGTTATTGTGCCTTAAATAGGATTGTAAAATACAAAACAGTGGTAGTAACTTACTGATTTAATTACCAGTAGATGTAAGAGATAGAATTTACTACAGAAAAAAAGTAAAATCTCAAAGATGAAGCAGTTGTGTAACTTCCAGGCAAGTAATACATGACACATTTAAAAATCATAAGAAATGGTTTAATTTCATTAACTTCGGTCTAATATGTTGTGCATCTCACTCTTGGTAAACCACAGCAGCATTTACTGGCTATTGCTTCAAAGCACTACTGTTTTTCATTCGTTTTCATTGGCCAAATGTGTCATAAGAGCATTAGCTAAAGTCTGGAAAACAGTTCTCATGGATTTTGCTTTAATGATAAATCTAGCATATAGTGCACTTGCTGATATAATCAAGTGAATGGAATTTCCAAAATCTTGACTTAATGTCTTTTAAGTATGAAGCAATAATGTTTTTATGAAGTAGCTTTTAAATGGCATTTGTTGAAGTGGAGAGCAGCTGGATTAGAAGGGTCTGTTTCCAACTGCAATCAGCAATGATCATAGTCTCATATTACAGTCACCCTATAAAATAGCTTGTATTTTAAGAAAAACGGGAAAAAAAGTGGAGGCAGGAATGGAGAGAGAAGTAAGCATGGTCTGGGTGATGCCCAAAGGGGTCTGGAATTGGTTCCAGTTTGATAATGTTGCTTCAACTCTTTGGGCAACAGCGTAATTCTTAGTATAGGAAGTTCTTTTGTCAATTTATGTTTTATCAGATTTTAAAAATGCTGTCAATATGAACTTCTCAAGCATTTTAAGATGTTGGGTAGCTTTTTAATTGTAGTGTTTACCAGGATAAGATTTAACTAGAATAAAGACCAAAATCACAGCACATTTTGCAGTTCTTCCCTCCATTTCTCTGTATTAAAAAAATCTTTTTTGCTACTTCTGCGTTTGTATCCGTTTGTGTAAATGGAATGTATTTTGGCATATCCCACCTTGGTTTTGTCCCTTCTTCAGCTGAAAGACTCTTTGATCAGGGACAATATTTTCTTCTGTTTCTTAAAGGACATTACACACGTTGTCAATAGCGTGTTCTAAAATTTACGTCACTGCCGAGATTCAAACTTTGATTTAGGAGCCCCTTGTACCCTCCCAGTAATTGCTTATGGATTCTCTCACATGTTGTATCAATGGATTAGCTAAACTAGAAGCCTTTGTGTGTTTTTTTGTGTTTTTTTTTTGTTTGTTTGTTTCAGCAAAAGCTTGTAGTTTTCCTGAGGTAGGCAGGATATATATACTTCACTAAACTATTAATGTCTGCTGGCTTAACATTTTGCAGGAATGTCTTAAGTATCTTAAGACCTCAATGAATGGATAAAAATTTTGGAGACATGAAATGCTCTTAATCAGAAGTTCTCTTCTTCATTGGTATTGTTGAGTAGTTCCCAAGTGGAGGTCTTATGCTTTTTAACTTTACTAATTCGATTAAAAAAATGGTGTGGTATCTGCAACAAAAAATGTAGAGGGTCAGCAATGCCTTCGTTCTCTTAGATTTCTTGATTTGATTTATTCCAGAAGGGTTTGATACACTCTTAGGCAGGATCTGTTTAAGATATGTATAATATAACTGTGCCTAAAATCCCAGCCAGCAGAGGCAGACAAATTGCTGAATTTGAGTTTTAAATTAAAAGAAAGCAGAAGCGTAGATGACTTGTGAAGAAATTCTGAATATTGTTTGACTTGTGTAGGCTAAAAAATGCACTCATCCCTGCCATCTAGTTGTGTAGATACATCCTTCACCACTAGAGTAGTAACTGTGCTTCCATGTCAGTTAGCTCAAGTTCATTTTTCTTCCTGGAGAGGACCTTTTCTTAAAAATACTTCACTCGTCTGAATTCTCTAGACATAGAAGAGGGATTTATCTGTACTGAAATGCATTTCCTTGGGATATAAGACTCACAATACCATAGAATGGCCTAGGCTGGAAGGGACCTTAGAGATCATTTTAATCCAACCTCCCTGTCATGGGCGGGGACGCCTCTCAACTAGATCAGGCAACATATGAGGACCGAACAGGAATCAAACCCGTGACCTTAGGTGTTTCAGCACCATGCTCAACTGACTGAGCTAAAGGGAAACTTACGTCATGATGTGTCTAGGTATTTTTAGTTGGAAGAGATTGTGTCAGGCCAGGCTCGGATCCATACCTAGAACAAGGCGAAGCCAAGTTCCGCGTTCAGTCTGCTTAGGGAAGTAGGTCCTGGTGTCCTGCTGCCTTCTGTAGGGTTTTCCATTCTGTGGAGCCCGACTACTGTGCGAGTGTGCAGGGCTCTCCTTCCTTCCCTTACTGGGATATTCCACCTCCCAGCCCCAGTAATGGACCCCTGAGCACCATGCGTTTTGGCACTACGGTACCAAAATACGCTGATGCTCTTAGTAGAATGTGTGATTGGATCTGTCGTCTTCAGAGGTGATACTGAATCTTTGCTTCTGGAAAGGCTGAATTTGAATGCCTTGACAGCAGTGGGGCAGATGTGTAACACTGCAATCGTTGTGGAATTCAGCTCATTCAGAAGATTGTCCTGTAACAGCAGGGTTAAGATTACTTCCAGGTACAAGCGAAAAACTGCTTTTAGATCTGCATATATAACAGTAACTCTGTAATAATAGCTCTGTGCTAATTGTGTAGTGATTAATTTTTAGAATATAAATAAAATTATCACAAAACACAAATCCTCCCCTATATAACGAATAATGCCCCGTAAGACCTTATATTTCTCTAGAGAGAAATTAATTCCTCTAAGCTAAATGTTTTCCTTGAGCTCGGACAGGAAATACCTTCCAAACCCAAGTTTAGAACACAAATTTTCTGACTGATAGGTTCATGTATAATCCGTTGTACCACTGTAATGCCCAGGGAAAACTCAAGGCAGCTCACCCAGCTCCTCACTTGCCCTTTCCCTCTCTAATTTCTTTTCTCTTATAGTTCACTGCGTAGTATTGATTAACACTTATGACTGCTAATTAATTTTAGGGGTTTTTTTGCAATACTGACAAACATTTTCTTAAAGATTTCCTGAAAATTCAGATTTTTTCAGGGGGACTAGTAGTCTGGATATTTATGGACATCACATAATTTGGGTCTATAATACTGTGATGATCTTCAGTTGTTTTTCACAACAGGTGTTTTAGGTTTTTTTTCTGAAGTGTTTTCTCAGGAGCTCTTACATGATGGTAGATCAGTTTAGAAAAACAATTATATATGTATCCCTGAAATCACAGATTTTTTTGTTGTTTGCATAAAAGGAATAAGTATCTTTGCCATTTTCATTTACCCTATATTTTTTGGTTTTAAGTGTTTCTTTTTGATTTTATTATGACATGTTTTAGTGGCTCTTTTACCGAGTATGGCTCAGTATTGTTCATCCTTTAGTATCTGGTGCCATGTATACCTTTCAGCATTTACTACAACCTTTACACCACGTGAGGAAATCACTATACGATTGTTAGTTACCTATCAGTAATTCTAATGATTAAATTATACGTTACCATAACGTTAACATAACCTTTATGTATATTACTAAGCCACCAATAGTGATATTCCTGTTGGATGACAGATACATGGTCCTGAAATGTCATTAGGTCGTGTTTGAGAAAGTGACCTTTAGGAAGCCCCTTCTCTTCTTTCTTGAAATCAGGCAATTAACTTAATGAAGAAGGGACGGTTGGGAATAGATTCCTGCCCATAGTGTTCCCAGATGCTGTCAAGTACTGCTGTACGCGAGCAAAAATGTGGAAAAACGTGCATTAAATGCATCTAGGATTTGTCCTGATGGCGTTCGTATTTTCTTATGTTTTCTGAGGCAATTTTTAAATGCTAAAAAACATTCTGGATAAATAGGGTGGCAAACTGTTTTTAAAAGTTTTATCCAATTTTTTAGGTTGGTTTTTTTTCTTGCTTTGACATATGAAGCTTCTTAAAGGAAACTTGCATGAAATTAGGCTTACTGCTTTTTTTCTGGTTGATTAAAATATTTTAAACATCTGTATGGCCACCATGAAATTCTGTGGATGCTAGTGTCTTCCAGACAGTTCTGAGAGATAGTAATTTTTGTTGTTGCCTTTAAAAACATTAAAATCATACTTTAAACAAGCAAGCAAATTAATTATGGTGAAGAGTCTATTCTGCACTTCTTTTTGTCAAGTGTATTTAGGAATTCACCTGTGATCTAAGCAGTTAGAGCAAAAAACCATAGAGATGAAAAAATGCTATGTAGTTATAGTAAATGTGACAAAGTATAATATATAACTAGTAAGAAACTTTATGATACACTAACTGTAATTGATTCCAGTGATTTGTCTGTTAAAGCCAATGCAAATAATTGTAACATCTGTCAAAAACCAACCACTAGCATGAAAACCTTTTAACATTTTGCACTTAATAAACTACTTTATACATAAACTACCTTATTGTTTATATTAAAAACTAAAAAATATTCAGTCTGTTCCAGCCGTTCTAACAAAAACTTTAATAAGCAGACGTTGCATAAAAATGACACAATCCAGCAGTTATTTGGTGAGGCCGGCGTAATCATAAATTTACCGTCCATGCTTTTCCAAAAATACTAACCCATATTGTTCTCCCTGGACCTGTTGCAGGGATGACTAATCCAGCTGCTGAGGTCTCCCTTTATGTGTTTGATGGAACACTTGGCTTGCTCGCCTACAGCTGTGTGTTTATGTGCAGTGCACACCTGCAGGGGCCTGACAAATAGCTGTAGTATGCAGAGTATACAAAATTACCCTGGCAGTGCTGCAAATAAGGAAGTTTCTGTTTTGAAGTCCATATGTGTGTGAGCTCGAGATGCCAGCTGGGGTATTTATGTTGCATTGCACAGATGTAAAACTGCCAACTGATTTTATACCAAATAAAGGCTAATCTTTTTATACATACTTGGTGTCAGAGTTATGAAGTGGTACATAAGAATGTTCTCACGACTTAGCCCTTTTAAAATAAAAACCGACGTTAAAAATGCTTGAACTCACAATATGCGTAGAGGGTAAAGATAAAAACTTGCTGCATTTGCTTGGGTATCTGCTATAGCGCAGTATCTTAAGGGTTTTATTATTAGTGATGTGTAGTTATTAGCTGCACGTAATCAAGGCTTGATTTATTGTATGCACATACACTGTACTATATATGCTTTTTTTTCCAGGAGGTCACTTCAGCTCTGTGTTGAGTCCAGTTTATGAGTTCTGAAATGTGAAAGCCCAATTTATATAGCTACTTAACTTGAAAGCTTTGTTTTCCTATTTTCAAATGTGTTTAAGCACGGTGATGACTTTTCGTCAAATATAATGTGTACTTTGAAAATTGTTATCATGGTTGGTAGACCTAGTTTGTGAAGATACTTCTAAAGGTAATATTTGTTTTCAAATACAAATTAAAATGGAAGCACTAATTTCGTTTGCTATAACTAACAAATAACACAGATATATTGTTCATTTTAGCCAGTATCTTGACTTTTTGTATGAATTGCAAAGACAACAAAGTGAAATGAATAGTTTGTTTTGATGTTTCACTTCATATGCTTAAGTACTGCGTAGTTCATCCTTTTTAAATGCATAAAAGGAGGGCTTGGGGAGGGGGGGGTTAATGTACAGATGTGAAAGTGGATGGTTTTTGTGCTTCTGACTGCATGCTCTGGAAGTTCCTTAGCACTTAGTTACATTTTTAGGCTTGACACACCTTCTCTTCCAATTACATTTTTTTTTTTTTTCTCATTACTCTATCAAGCAAATATAGTGCTGTTCTTAATTTGTTGTTTATTCTGGGCTGCTAAAGCATTTGAAGATGTGTAGAATTCTGCTTTGGCTTACTCTGTCACTATGTATACTTGAAAACCATTTATGCTAAATGTGTAAGAACAAAGAAAATGGGAGCAACACTGAAGTATATCACTACAGAATGTCTCCCAAAGGACTGAAGAATTTATTTTGCCTAATATAATGTACAGCTTCGAAATGACCAGCCGTCGCACACAGCTCACCAATCTCATAGACCTTTCTTAAACCAGAAGAATTTCATACGTACACACGTGTGCGTGCACAGGCTCACCCTGAGCAGTCTTGGGCTGCCTGAGCTTAAAATTAGCATCTGTAAATATCCTCCAGGATCTCAAACCTTATCTGGATTCACAGGGTTCGGAAATACCATTTCTTCATTACTGAACTTTGGAACGCAGAAATTTCAGGCTTAATGTTGGTTAGCTGAAGAGATAATGACGTACTGCGAGTGGGAGGAAGACGAGCTCTACCTCCACAATACTGCAAAGGTTTGTTGTTTTGGCTGATGTACAAGAGTAAGTGTTGCCTATGAGATGCTCGTGCTCCCATAAACTGCTCCGAAGCTCGTCTTAATAGCAGAGAAGGCGGGGGAACAATACGGAATACCAAATCTGAGCGAAAAACGGAACCGCTTCAAAACAAGCTCCTTCTGCCAGACGATTATGGGAAGTCTTAATTGGTGTTGTATCTTCATTTTAGGAAGTACGTTTAAGACCAAAAGAGCAGAATTCTGTTGGTGTGTGAGGAAATATGTTGAAAAGATGGTTTGGTTATTTTTTCTGTCGGGGTCAGCTCTCTTCTAGAAGGGTATCACTTCAAACGGATTGCCGCCACTGCAGGTTGCAAACACACAATTGAAGGCTTCTAGTTCTCAGCTCTTGCACAGATGTCTTTCAATAAGTTTAGCCAGTAATTTCTTCAAATTGCTCAGTTTATCAGCAGCACATGTCATCAATCCTGGAGTGGTTGCTCAAGTCAAACTGCAGAATCTTTAGCTTACAGACACAGCTGCAAACAGGTGAACAGGCAGAAAGTAATTTGTGCAGCTTGGTGGCTGTCAGACAAAAGACAGACAATCTGTGTTTAAAACAGATTGCAGGCCTTGCATGAGCCAGACAAAAGGGATTTCTCCAACTGCAAATAATTCCAAGGTTAACATATTTTCCTTTCTGCCATTAGGTGATTTGTTAAAATTGGAAACAATGAGCATTATAAATCTACACAGAAACTAGAGATAAGATGAAAGAGAAAAACAGATCGCTAGAGAAGTTTACATCCTTCTGTTGAAAAGCATACAACTGGCATTCATATAGGCCTCCTTTTTATAAACTAAGCTGAGCTGTAATACGTATAAGGACATTCAGTACATATTTGAAATTATGGTAAGGAAGTCTAATGGGCAAAAGAAACAGCACTGTAAAAGGAGTAAATTCATGGAAATGTTCCTCTGTATTTCAAGGTTGGCTGCTTTTGTTTTTTTCTTTTCAAATTCTCTTTTGGATATCATAATATATTGTGAAGAATTATCAGGATTTCATTTTAACTTTGAAGACCTCTGCTTCCTCAGATATTTTAATATTGGGTAGATTTATTGAGAGTTATTGTAGCAAGCATATCAGAGTTAAAATTTGTAACAAACGAGCTTACTGTTGTGCTAACCTAATTACAGTAATTTAGAAAAGATGTACTTCCCCAATCACGGATATTAGTTCTTCAAATTTATGACTATAGAATATTTATTCCTTCTACTTTTCGTAGACTCTGTAAACCTGCATTGACCTCAAAACTCCTGCAGCTTTCTGTGAGGTACTCATCAAGCTAATGTAATATAGCACTTCTTCCTGTTTAGTTCAGTGAGTAAGTACTTACGTGCAATAATATGGACGGGTAATTATATGCTTAGTTTAAGTTGTTCTGGCAAATTTGTTTTCCATGTTATTTAAAACTTATCAACATAGAGATATGAGGGTGGAAGAAGATGCAAAGAGTAACTGTCTCAGGTAGCATCTGGTTTTGTTAAGATAAAGATTCTGTGTGTAGAGAATAAATCAACCTGCTAAGGACACTTGTAAAAATATGCTGAAATCAATGCACTTTCTGTGCGTTATATAATAGTATGTATTACAGTGAGTTCATGAATATGATTGTATGATCCTGTTTAATCATGCAAAGGTGTTTACAAAAATTATTTGTCTCATCAAAGTTCATTGTTTTTTAAATTAAACCCAGGAGCTTGTTTGAAAACAGTGTGCTCTTTTTGTTGGTCATGTCTACATTAAGTGCTTGAATCTGATGTGAATGTTGTCGTAAGTGAAGAACACTGTCGTTAGGCTATTGGAAGCTTATACTTCTATCAATACACAGTACTAAATAATTCTGCATGGAAACTTTGCGCTGAGTTGGAGAATTCCTTAAGTGTCCTACTAAAGGAGTATGTCACAAGCATGCACTTCAGTAAGCTGTAGTATGGATGTGCCCCTTTTCATGCTTTTTTTTGGACAAAATGCAAATTCAAAGATTAAATTGCATGCCTTTGTGCTATGTTACAGGACTTTCCTTGAATATGGATTTTCTTCTTTGTATCTTCTGAGGAGATCAAAATCTTACTGTCTGTTAACTTAATCACACTAATGAACATTTCCAGTTCTTTGGCCAGGGAAGATTGTGCGTTAACTCCTTTTATTGTAGGGCTGACAGGATACGTAGTGCTTGGTGGTTGTGCGGGGTGTATGCTGCTCAGTGTAGCCTGACGTTGTGACGGTGCAGGTGTACACGGGCTTCATGCGTTCACTGTGAAGGTGAGATCACCGCCTTTAAAGGATGGTTTTAATTTGTGTTGGTGAATCAAGTGGATACTGTATTTAAGGAGGGGAAAAAAGTGTACTCATGCAGGTTGCTGTCTGCAGTCCAAATTGCTGATCAGAGAGTCTTTATACACATCGGTAATGTGCTGTGCAATATAAGCTGAAATATATTCCACAAGGGAGGAAAACGGAATAGGTTACATACGCTGTTCCTAAGTGCAATGAATATAAAACTCCATTACTCACTTTAAGCAGGTGCTTTTTATATGAGGCTTTAAAGAAATATAAAACTGCTGGTGAAATGATTGGTTTGTACAGACACGACTTAACTTCCAGTACTTTGACCAGATAAAGAGGCTAAAAATATTTCTACAAACATTTCTTTAATGATTTCAAGGATTAAAGGTTAATATCCTCCTGGTGTAAGAAACTGCCATTCCAGACACTGCATGTACTGTTTCTCCTTAAGTCCTCAGTAGTCACATAGAATATTTAAAAGAAAATACAAATGTTCTTGTTAAACTTAGAGCATTGTGGTTTTGAGTTTACATCCTAAACAGTGTATATTTAAATTGCTGGGAGGAAGCACAGTGATATCAGAAAGAAATGTAGTGCAGTGTAGAAAACAGTAACTGAGTGAGAATAATACTCCAGTTAGAAACAAAACTCATCTGTAAAGAAAGTGAAATCTTGTTATCTGTGTGTGTGGAAAGCTGAATGTGAAAGGGTAGCCTAAGAACTTTCTGATCTTTAAAGCAGCATATACTGTCTGAGAAGGAAAATCATGGGGATGCTGTTCAAGATAATACCAATATATTGTATTTTAATCTTTTTTCCATGTAATCTCTATACTCTTTTACTTACCCACCCTGTCTGAATTACTGTCTTCCTACATTTCCTACTTCTTTACAGTCAGTATCCAAAACGGCAACCTCTGTTGTCCATTTTTTAAACACATAACTGGTGACTTTCTTCACCTCCCAGCTGAAGGATGTTAATGTTCTTTTTCACTTCTCCCACCATCTCCAGCAAGTCAGGAGATAAAAGACTACACCTTAGATGTTAGTTCTTTATTATTTTTTTTATAATACTGTTGCTGAACATGTCTACCCTTCTTCTTCGGAATTTTTATAAACCTTTTTGTTTCTTTACTACTTAAAGAATTGTTGTGTCTAGCTCTAGAACTTTCAACTTGTTGACCTTTTTACTGTTCTGTAACTGTTTTGTCCTATATGCAGTTATCTCAAATTGACCTTGTTAGAGATTTCAGTCATTAGATATTCCATTTGACAGCATGCAGTTGACCAGGTGACATGTGCTACAGGGAGCCTCACAGCCAAGTGCAGGTCCAGGTGAGATCTGACATTTCTTGTGCCTTGCATAGTAAGTATGTTACATAGTGCTACAAGGTCTGCTCTGGGGAATGAATGAGGCTTTTTAAGGGCAAAGAAATACAAGCCCATAGGAAATCAGCTTTATTAGGTTCATTGTTGCCAAGTAGCTTGGAGAAATGAGCTCCCCAGTTGAAACAGAAGGTGATGAGATCTGAAATGAGCTCGGGTTCCTCTAAGACTTTGTCCTTCCTTCTCATGTTTTGCTGTCATAGAAAGCTGTAGATATCATGTCCCTTTTACTAAAAGAAGCGTAGTAAAATGCCAGCCTTATTCCAGAGCCTAATATTGCAACTTACGCTTAATGTATTTGAAGACAAGACATTTGAACTGATACAACTTGAACTAAACTGAATGGAAACTCAGGATAGAAAATTCAATTCAGAATTTTTGTGATCACATTAGCGTGCACTGAGGAGAAACTGTTTTAATGTATTTTACATGATGTTTTGCATGAGCTATTGATCTTACCCTGAGATATAGGAAAACTACTGTATTTGAAGGGAATAGAGGAGGCCACATCTGGAATATTGTGTCCAGTTCTGGGCCCCTCAGCTCAAGAGAGACAGGGAACTGCTGGAGAGAGTCCAGCGCAGAGCCACAGAGATGATGAAGGGAGTGGAACATCTCCCTTGTGAGGAAAGGCTGAAGGAGCTGGGTCTCTTTAGCTTGGAGAAGAGGAGGCTGAGGGGTGACCTCATTAATGTTTATAGATATGTCAAGAAGGAGTGTCAGGAGGACGGAGCCAGGCTCTTTTCAGTGATGTCCATTGACAGGACAAGGGGCAATGGGCACAAGCTGGAATATAGGAAGTTCCACAAAAACATTGGAAAAAACTTTTTCACAGTGAGAGTGACAGAACACTGGTACAGGCTGCCCAGGGAGACTGGGAGACTGAAAACTGACACAATTGCAAGAAAATTTATAATTATGATAATCATAACGTCGATATTAATGGTAAATGAAGTTGAGTTAGGAAAAAAAAAACTTGTCCCTTGACACTTCATTAAAATAAGCTGCGTAAATTACTGTTTTGAAGAGGAAAGTAGCCTCTGACTGTCTGTGTTAGTGCTGCAAAGTGTGGTGTGCAGGCAGTGGCGACTGATTAAAAATGTGTAATTGTGAATACAGTAGAGATGGTTGGGAAACTTCATCACGAAGATTTAGTTTTGCTACAAAAAAGAGAGAGAAGTATTTAAAATGTGGCTTCTACATTTTAGAAAATATCTCTTTGTTTTTCCAATTTCAGAAAAACAAAAATGGAAAAAAAAACCCCCAAACTAAACAGAACCCCCCAGTGTTTTCTTCTCAGGTGCTGTGCGCGAGGAAGCAGAGTGATCAAAAGACACGTTGACGTTCCTGCGCTGCTGCTGTTTTACTGCAGTGAGGAACATGAACGCTCATGCTCCCCCAGTGCTTTGAACATGAGAAGTAGGACCGATGCCAGCTAGAGCTGGTATTTGTGGCTTCTATTATGTTTGTACTGCAAGGAGGAAGGAATTAAGTTTGGTTTTAGCTTCAAGTTCCTCAGAAGTGCCATTTCTCTAACCAAGTTCAGTACAGACTTCTCAGAAGTTCTCACTGAGGGCACTGCTTAAGCAAGGGCTGAACACAAATGAGTATCTCTTGTGAAAGAAATGAGGTTTCTCTTATGCTTTGATTTTTTTGCTAGCTTTTCTATGTTAGTGATGTAAAAACATATATTTGTGTCTGTGAAAATAATTTGACTTTTTTTCACTGAATTCAGTAAGACTTACACCTAAACACTTTAATTTGGTTAATAACTCCTTGTTTTTATTCATGGATTGATCTTTTCGCTGAGTTTGAAGCCATTTTGAAATATATGTCACAGTTTTTTTACTAGATCATGTTGCCAAACCATAGTTTATTAGTTCTTAATGCTTTAAATACTGAACTTTTTCTGAGACTGTAATCTAAATATGGAGAGAATTCATGTGGAGTTGCTTCTAGAAGTTTTAGTCATGCCTTATTCATTTCCTATTTCATATTTTGCAGTTCTCTCTTTTATGATCTTTGTAAAGAATTATTTATTGTATTTCAGGGATTTGGCGGCACACAGTCCTGACTCTTGTCCTCAGAATCAGTAACATACCTCTTTTCCTGGTTTCCTGTCTTTTCTGTTGGTCAGATTAGACTTTGCCTCTTGATTTTTTTCCATTAATCATTGCAAATTTACCTTACTATGAACAAATTGATAAAAGACATACATGCCACTAGTAAAATCACTAACTACATAACTTTGACAGGTCTTAAATTACGTGATTGCTCAGCATTAATAGGCTTGTTAAATGAAACTCTGGGCTGATCTATAGACACAGTTGTGATCTGCCTGTGAGTATTTGATTTCTTCCTGCTTGCACATAGAATGTCACCAAATGCAGGGGCTTGGAGCAAGCTGCATGGCTGGGTTGTGTACATGGAGAAGACCACAGCTATAACCACAACAGTTGGGGGAAAGATGTGAATGCCTTCTTCAAAGTGTTAGAGAACCTTGCTTGATGATACTTCTTAGTGTGTTTCTAGAACAGAATGGCTCTCTGGGCTTGGAGTTAAGGTGAAATCGTTTGTACAAGGTGTAAATTGTCAAGGCATAGTAGATATTAAGTTTAAGAACCTTTCTGCCCATTTTTGGGTTCTGCAGTATGGAAATTTTTTAGGTCTTTGGTGACATACTGTATGTGTGATAGTCTGATTCAGCTCAAACAGATTGTCTGATCACCAGGTATAAATATGGTTATATATTGGGAAGGGAACACTTGTTTTTTTACTGCAAATAGCTCTACATCGTAGATACAAGATATTTCCAGTACAAAAATCACACAGATACAAAGCTGTCATTTTTATCTGGAAGCAGCCATAAGTTCTATTTGGTGAAGACAGGTATATGTATCTTTCTGTCTTCATAAAGTCTTTGGTTACCATGTTCCTGCTGAAAAGAACTAGAGAAAATGTGTACTAAAAACCAAATGTGATTGTTCTCCAGTTTTGACTACACTGAGCAACAAAGTCAAATCACAGCGTTGCTCTGGAAAGTATGGTTCTGGAAGAGCGAGTACAGCACAAATTCTACTTTGTTTTCTTCACTTTGGAAATAAGCCTTTCTTATGCTTCATTTGCAGGATGTTGAATTTGGATAATGTTGCTGTGTGCAATGATAGATTTGGTTGTTCTAGTTCCTCTTCGAATTAACGCTCAATGTCTTAATTAAAATTTTGTGGAGTGTTTGTCTCCACACTGAATTTCCGTTAGTGTTTGGAAGCATAGAGCATTTCTTATCTAGGAGTTTTAACATCTCCCAGCTCAGTCATTCCCTTGAGAAGATACCACTTCTAAAATGTTAAAGTAAACTTTGAGAGGAGGGAAGTAAGCCCCAGTCTTTGCTCACTTAACATTTGATGAAATAGCTAAAATATTCCTTAAATACCTATGTACAACTGCTGATACTTTGATTTTATAATGATATTACGATGATGAAAGAGATAAGGGAGAATATTTGGGAAGAACTAAAGGTATAGGGATGGAAACTGCAGATTGTCAGAGGCAGACGTAGGAAACAAGGCTTCTTTCTTCTCTATAGAGCAGCTTGCCAATTAGACAAGTTTATGAGGGATGGTTCATCTTTTCCAAAAATTTTCAGAGACTGAAAAAAAATGTGCAGTTTCCCTGTATTAAACCTGTTCATTATAAATTGTTCACCAAAAGACTGTAAATATTCTGTGTGTTGAAAAAGAGGCTTGTAATTGGGCAAGGGGAACCATCTGAGGTTCAAGTGAGTTTTGTCTTCATGGTGAAAGTCCATTTAGACATTCTGAGTTCCTTATTCCTTATTGTAGGCCGTGTATAGGATTTTAATATTTAATAAATGAGTTTTCTGAGTATCCATCAGTCCAGAGCTGTGAAACCTGAGCAGAATTAATTTTTCTTACAACTTCTCGTTGTTTACTGTGGTGTGCTGTGGTCGTCAGGTGTTAAAACTGAGAGCAGGATGATGTTGCCATTTGATGTAAAAGCAGCACAGAAAAAGGGACATGATTATGCTATGTTTTCCTAATACTTTTCTATTTACTTTTATATTTTCTTTTCAAATAGTTGAAAGCAACTGAGAAAGTGTTCATCCTAGCTCTCTGAAAGGTGTTCCAGAACGAAAAAGCTTATTACTGCTATCAGTTACTTCTTCTTATGCATTAAAATATCATTGTTATTTATACAATTATGGATTGAGGGTACGTGGATTTCTTCAAGACCGAGCTATCTGGCTTTCTTGGCTCTCTGTCACGATCCCTAACTGCTGGCTGAGTGAAAAACGGCCCGCTGGCTAGTTTGGGCTGTGCTTTGCTGGCTCTTATGCATGTCAGGCAACAGGACGAATATACCCACATTTTCATGAAGATAGTAGGAAATAAATGTCTTTGATAACACCACATATCTTGCTAAAATTCAACAAGTCCAGGTGTTATTTGGTGGGGGAATAAGAATGAACAGAAAGAAATAGGGAACATGATCATGTGAAACTTGCTTGCTTGTTTTCAAGTATGATACTAAAACAAAATCCAGGTTACACCTGTAACTAGTAGGCAAGGTTTTAATCTTAATGTAGAGGGGTTGTGCAGGGTAATACATCTAAAAGTGGACTCCAGGATGGAAAATACTTAGTTTTAAAAGCACTTAATCTTTCATAGTGAAGTGAAAACAATATATTGAACATCACACCTTGTAATTTGCGGCATAAAATTGTTGCTGAAAAAGGGAAAGAGCAAGAAACAGCAAGAAGCTACCAGTTTTGAGAGGACTTGAAAGATGGGGGTCAAATCATGAACTCAGGTTTGTTTTTCTTTGGCTGTAAACTGGTCTGCTACTAACAGTGTTTTATAATCTTTGTTTTGGAATAGGCAGAAGACAGACAAAACCATATTTTTCCTCCCTTATTTCTTTCCCCCTCTCTCTTTTTTCCCTCGTCTCTCTTTTTCTTCCCCTCTCTTTTTTTTCCTCTCAACACAATGGTCTCTATTTGCACAAGTATTTAGGAAGCATAAGGAGGCAGAGCCAAGACTAGGAAATGCCTACAGATACCCTATCTGCTTTTGAGCATTTCATGCATTGTGTCTCTTAACACAGCTTAGATCAAAAGGGATTTTCAGCTTTAAAAGAGGTTTATCCCAGGCAAGCCTGGGAGTGGGTGTATTCATGAGACTAAAACTGGTAGCTGGTCTTTGAGAGTGGGAACCAACGTGGTGGTGTAGCAGCAGGCACAAAAATGCGTTGTAGTGAGTGTTCTTTGGAGCCTGAAGCCTTTCTGAATCACAAATTAAAAACACAGAAAACACTCAAATTTTGGTAAGGAAGTATACAAAGAACATGGAACCTACTTTCACATGGCAGTCTGGTTTACATGTGTCCCTTCATATGCTGCTTCTGTGTTCCTACCTTGGAAAGTACTTTTTATTCAAAAATTATTTTGATGTCTTACTGGAATATAGTCTGCTTACCAAATATTTTTATATACAGTACTACCAAGTACAATTCAGTGTTTAGGAAGTACGTACAGTTACCAGGTTTAATCCTAAATCTTCGGTTTAATTTTATTAGTAATTTTTCCTTACTAGTGAATGTATATTAAAGGTTGTTCTTTGGGTTGTCTTTGAGAGATGATGGAAAAAACTGAGTTAATTTTGTAGAGAATATTTTAAATTTCTTTAATGTGTAGCTGTCTTGAAATACATATCAAAATGCCTTTTTTACTTTATTTCTTGTGTAATTATGGAACAGATACCATGTTACATATGCAAGGAAAGGTTTCCATAATTATACTAATGTCTGCATAATTAACAAGCTGCTTGCCAGTTTTAGCTGACAAATTCCAAGTCACTTATGCACAAGGCAGAAAAGAATGATAAAAAATTGGTCAATTCTGTTAGTTTTCCTTTCATACTTCTTTTGGGTGTTGAAACTATTTATTTCTTGTTTGCAAGTAAATTGATGTTTGGTGTGGGTTGGCGGGGGGTTTTTTGGTAGTTTGTTTTGTTGGTTTTGTGGTTTTTTTTCCCCCCTGATGGGCAGTGCTGTAGAGAATCAGAGGGCTGGCTTCCTCCACCCTTGCTCCGGGGCTGTTTTGGGGGCTGCCCTCGAGCTCTGCCAACATATCTCAGTCCTGACTTGTCAGACCCCCTGCTGCTGCCACCGCGGTTCTAGGCAGCTCTTCAGAAGTGGCTGCCAGCAGCACTGATTTCTTCCAAGCGGTGTGGCAGTTCTCCGGTGCGCACAAAGAGGGGCTGAGGAAAGACCACCAAATTGTATTTCTAGTTGCAGCCTAAGGCAAGGTTTGAACTCCGGTTTCCGCTGGAAAATGGCAAGTGTGCCGTTGGCCTTCTCTGCCGTTCAGCTGCGTGGATGTAGAGCTTCAGGTTGCTACTGAGTACGATGTTGTTGTCTACGTGTAAGCTGGAAACACGTAGTCATTTTAAGATCCTGAAATAAAAACATGGAAGAGAATAGTTGAGGTGGCACTTATAAAATCAAACAAAAGTGTATGTATGCGTGTCTATGCATATTTATTATTCCAACTCCTAAGTGACCTTGTGTGTTTTCCTCACAGTACCTGTATATATATTTTGCATAACTGTTTGTGTTAAAATACCCATATAGAGCGTTTTCTCACTTCCATTTAAAAACTGTGAATAACAACAAAAATGCTATGAGAACATCTAAGGTAGATAATTAAAGTATAATTAAGTTTAAATGCCTTGGTGAAGGAATATAAAAATATTTAAATTCAACAGGCTAGTACATTTGCAGTTTTCTTTTATTAGGTGTGAAATCTAAGAATCCCCTGCCAACTCTTGAGGGTTCAATCCAGAATGTTGAATTGAAGTACTGCGGCACATCATTGGTCAAATGTGCCTCTGGGACCGTGGGATCAATAAAAATTTGTGCCAAAGCCCCAGGTATGTGCAGCTGGACCATGTAAAACTTTATTGCCTGTATAGGAGAATTGGCCTTGCTTTTTACAAGGAGAGTTACTGAAACAAGAATTTACTCATTGTTCCTATGAATCAGAGAGGGGTTTTTTTGTATACTGTTTTGGTTTTTTTTTTATTATCATTGTTCAAGTGTGCCAGGATGATCCAGTCTGGCCACAGTATAGTGAATTGTTACACTAAATTAAAAAATAAAGGTTTCTTTTATTTTTTTTTCTTCTGAGAGAAATATCTATCTAAACTGAAATTACTCTGCGTATTTGCTTTTTGCTTTATTTGTAGCATAATTTTGATGTATTCTGTTTATTGTTGAATGCCTCATTTTCCATTAATGTTACAAGTATTTATTGTGCTAGTGAAGTTTCTGAGGGGTCTGTGATAAATAGCTTTTAGATTTCTTTAGTATCATTTTTCTTGAAGACCACGCAGTAACTTTACCAATCAGTGTCTATGATCTCTTTCGTGTATAAAGGCGGCTCATGTCAAGAGCTTCTGAGTTCATAGGAATTTTTAAAAATACTATTTTATAAAGATGGGATAGAAATTACTTTCTAAAAAAGAATTGATTACATTATTTGAAATCCTGCTGGATGTACAGACATTTACAGGATAACATTAAGGAAGTTGTTTAATAGTTTTATATGAGGCTCATCTTTTATTTCCTCTTTTAATTCTGCGCTCGCAATGTTAATAGCTGTTCTCTTTGGAATAGTGAATGTCTATGTGTTGAAAATTTAAAAGCTGTAAGGAGTCTAATCTTTATCTTAGGTGACGGTGGAAAGGAGAAGCTGATTCCTTTAATTCAAGGCCCTTCTGACACCAGAGACTTACACAGCAGCAAATGGCTCAATGAAAGTAGAAAGCCAGAATCCCTCTTAGCTCCAGATTTGGTGGCCTTTACAATCCAAATTCCACAGTATATGGACTACTGCCATAACTCCGGTAAGTGCAAAACTCTTGTTAAGCTGGTTTCACATTACACCTTTCCTATCCAATCTAATTTTCAAAAGAGGGGCTTGATATAAAATGTGCCAAATGCCAGAGTATTTTTCCCATACTGCACACATTGTAACTTTTATCTCATGGTGAAAAGCAAAAGCAGAAAGCAGCATTTTGATATGTGTTTTCTTCAACAAGGAATGCTTCACTGACTTTCGTTGCCTTTATTTATACAGAATCTTTTGTAAACATTTCGGGGGGGGGGGCAGGATCCTTGCTGAGAATATTAATATTATTCTTTCTTCCCTTTATCTGCTGGGTGAAGCTTCTTATACAGAGGTTGACAGAGGAGATTTGAAATGGTTTATGTAAATCTGCAGCCTAATTTATAATTAAAATTTGTATATCATAAAATTTGTTAATAATAAGAAGGTGATATTAAAAATGTTACAGAGCATGTATTTGATGTCATCAAACATGGTGTTGTGGTGGATTTAAATGAGAAACAGGTTAATATTTTCAGAGAGTTGCTTGGGTAAATTTAAGGGTGATGTTGACTTTGTGGGTATAAATACTCTTACCTGACATTCTTATGGTTTCTGTGGGCTTTAAATGAAATATTGGCCTGGTTTAAGCAACACTGATGATATTGAAATGTATCTAGTTTAAAATAAGTCTAATATAGTTTGTGACATACTTTTGGATCTAGGTTTTGCTGTCAGTATGGTGCATTTGACAAATCATGCTTTCATGTTCTTAAAAGTTTATCCTGTTGCCATGCTATGAGTGAAATCAAGTAGGGGAAAAAATTACCCAAAAAGCATTTAATTTAAGAAAAGCAGAAGAATTAGCTGACCCTAATACTATTACGTGCAAAAGTAAACTCTAATGTATGCTTTTTTCCCTCTCTTTTTTCATGTGCAAGAGTTGTTGGTGTTAGTCTAAAAAATTACAGTATTTATTACTATCTTTGTAATTTTATGTGCATATGTGTGCAACGTCTGATTCTTAGGCAGAGTAAATATTTGTAAGCACTGTGCTCTCCAGCAGTTGACACGTTATTTTTTCAGTAACCGTACTCTCATGTTTCTTGGAGAGCATCGTGTTGGATATGTTTACAGCAGTGTTCTAATGATTCAACAGTTTTTCAATTATTCAGGTCCATTTTTTTAAAAAGTGAAAAACTTTTGCACCTGTTGTCTCACTTGAATAGTTTTTAAATCTCATTAATATTTATTACTGTTATTGCGTTTTCTGCCTTTTTGGGAATCTTTTCAGTTTCTGATTTTTGTCTTAAAATGTTAATTACATTTTAAAGGAGCTCTGCATCCTAAGCTATAGTATAGAATTATTGCTTTCGTTACAGCTCACAGTGATCACATAAATTTCAGCTTCTCAGTATTATGGATGGTCCTATTAGATGCGAGAGAGCACTTGATAGATTGTGACAGGAGATGCCCACGAGAATTAAGGCACCAACAAATGAAATGCTGCAGGGACTTTGAGAGGCAGAAAATTGGCTTGTAATAGACAAGTGTCTGTGGTGCCTGTTTTGTAGATGAACGGAGATGCATTTAAAGCACTAAGATTTTAGGGTTGAAAATTTACTTCAACACTTCACGCACTCCATCCCAATGCCTCTGGAAAGTTGTGTTGATTCTCTGTACTGGGTGGCAGTGACTAACCTGCCTGCTCAGCCTCTAGCTCTGCTTCTCTGGATCTGTAAGGTGGCATCTGTGACTGGTGACAAAAGAGAGGGAGAAGCTGACTGATGGGTTAAAGCTTTGGTCCCAGCAAACATGAAGATTAGTGTACTGCGAATGTTAGGAGTTTTTTTTTGTGTGTGGTTTTTTTTTTTTCAAATAAACTAAATTAGGAAGCATTACTGTTTAAGTTACCTCAGGTTCAAGACAAAGGGTGAGGGAGTTAAAACCTTCACTTTTAAATACTTGTTGAAGAAATAGAGACAATTTAGTACAGGAGATAGGACTATCCTTCTCATTATGACTGAAAAGTACATGGAGAGAAAATAAATTCTTTGAGAGAAAAAAAAAATGCTTTTTCTGTTAGTTACCGTCACTTGTGGGAATTAAGAAAGCTATACTGGGTAATTTGACAGAAAGTTCAACTTATGCCTCAGGAGATTAAAAGGGTTATTTAAAGCTCTACTACTGGAGATGATTGTGCAGTGCTGAACTTGTGCTATTTGAGCAGTTTATCCTAATGGTGTTAGATATGATGTTCTAAAACAGGAACTGAGACTACAGAGAAGAGTGAAGATAGTAGTGCAACCTGCTTGTAGAAACAATATAAAAAAAAGCTATCCAGGAAAGATCAAAAAAAGCTTCTAGAACTATTCAGTGTTACCAGATTGCTGGAGATAAAGCCGGGGTTGGCCAAGTCTGCTGACTCTACAAAGTACATATACAAATAGCTGTGATGCTCTCAAAATACACACGTGATTTCTCAAAAGAGCTGAGAGGGACAGTGGTTCCAGCCTGGTGGGGTTGGATAAGTTGTCACCCAGCACTCAGGTAAACTCAGTTGACTTGTCTCTGTATACAAGGATTCAGAAAACTTTGCAAACTCGGTGTTGGTGGAGCTGCTGGTCACACTGGGCAGAGGGCTGCACTGGAGCTGTACAAAGCTGCTGAAAAGCTGCAAGTTAGCCACTGCATCCAGAACAGGAAGATATAATAACTTTGCTGTGTGTAAACCCAAGAGAAGCAGTTGCAGGAGATTTTCTGGGTACTCTGGAGGAATCTTGGAATACGATATCATGCCTGTGGAATCGACTTTGAAATATTTTTTTTCTTACATAAAAATTAGTGAAGGAAGAGTAGAATGAATGGAAAACAACTGGATCTAAAATCAAGGCAGCTGTTTGGATGTAAAATGCCAAGGAGCAGCTTGTGCAAAGGGTATGAGGTTTTTGAATAAATCAGGGTGTTTTTACCTGGAGAAGAAGTAGGGAACCTTTCCTCCTCCACTCTCTAAGTCAGCAACTGTCTTGTACTGCTTGAATCAAGCGATCCAGGGTGTCCAGGATGGTTGTGCAGCTTCCTACTCACTGCTTGTCTGTAGGTGGCCCCGCAAAGACCGAGGGTGTGTTTGCAATTTGAGTAATAAAGCATTTTACGCTAGTGTTTTATTTCTTGCTTGCTATTTCACTTGTTGCTGCTGAGAGGAAGAGGGGGGGGGAAAAATACAGTTCTAGTAGTACCGTAGTGCATTGAGCAGCCAAGGAAAAAATTCCATAAAATGGAGTTCAAAAAAGAGCAGCATTGAAGTGTGAGATGTATAGCATATGCAGGCAAAGTACGCATTCTGTACAGCAAGTGCACACACTGATGATTACTTAGCAAGAGTGTTTTACTGTTCAGTGCACAAAGTGTCATTATCACAGTGGAAAACTGCCCCACGTAGGGCAGAGGAAGTGTTTAGGGACAAGAAATGTGAATATGATTTTGTTTAGTCCTTAAATACAAGTCTGCATGCTGGTGCTTGTAATTTTGGATACTTTTTTTTTTTTTTTTTTTGCATGAAAACCCACCCCGGCCATCTCTGTGCATAGTTCTAAAAACGGGTGGATATGCTCCCCAGTCTTTATCTGAACCACAGCGTATAAAATAAATACAAAAGAGGAGATTATTCCATTACCCTGGGGTTTGGGAAGGTCTTCTTATTGCTTCTCTGAAATAACCCCAGCTTTATTAACCCTCAGAGCAAACTGCAGACCTTGTTTGTTTCACCTGGTCTTGGAGAGAAATGGGGAGATTTCCAAATGAATGCTGGTGTTAGTATTTAATTATAAGCAGCTGTTGAATAGATGAGGTGAGCTGATTAAGCTCTGTTTGGTTTGCCATATTGAATAATTGGGAGTGCGTGCACAGCCGGTGTATGGAGAGCTTTATTGCATATAAATCAAGAGGAACTAAAATAAAAAATACAATTAATAAAGTCTTCTTTGAGGTTAACTTAAGTATTCGGTAATGCAGCAGTGAAATAAAGGAGTAAACAAATACCTGTATTAATATCATGCTCGTGTGTCGTAAATTGATACACCCGGTGGAGCAGAGTAAGGGTGAGAAGGCTTCTCTAGTTTGTGAAAACAGCATGAAGGCTGAAGAGCAAATATTCAACCTTGTAAAAGTTGATATTTCTCATTTAAGTTATATTTTTCTTAAATTTCCATAGATGTTTGGATTTTTTTTCTCCACTGTCAATATTTTCTAAGTTAAGATAAGATCACTCCCCCTCTCCCCCTGCACTCACCCCCTGGACCCGCAAAGGAAAAAGAAATTTGTGAAGAGAAAGTATTTTTAAGAGTGAATAAATCATACATTCTAACATGAAAAAAGTGCTATAAATGTTGTACCATCAGGAACATATTTTTTTTTACTATCATGAACTGGCTGATTTTTATCTCTTAGAACTTATTTGAAAGGAGTTGAGAGATTTTACGTGTGTTTGGATTTATGATACACACCTTCTATGCCCGAACTTCCTCTTTCTTGTAGTTAAAAAAGCCTGCCATTTACATATTTTTAATTTAATTCTGACTGCTTAGACTGTGGATAATGCAAAGTCTGGATTTTAAAGCTGGAACAATGATGCTTTAAGTTCTCGGTTCTAGTTTAAGTGAGCGCTTGTGCCAGTAAATAAAAAGGAAACTTGTAAAAAAGAATTCGTAAAATAATTTGAAGTATTTTGGAAAGATTTGACACAATGAATGAATAAAACCACTTAATATATTGGAATAATTAAAGACAATTCACATTTGTGGTTTCAGCATAAATGTGTAAAAATTATACCCATCTATCTTATTACATTTCCTTTTCTCTCCCCGAGGATTTCACTATGTACTTTATCTGTAATTGTTGCCAGTTTTCTATCAAGTTCCCACTGGGCTTCTGGTGCAAAAAATCTTATCCTCTCGATGACAGAGCTTGCCTGAATGATTTCATGCTTCTAGCATTTTTGTTCACGGGAATTAGGGGCAGAATGTAACTGCAGCTGAGCATAGCATCTATTTTTGTAATTTTGAAGTTTAGACTCTGTTATTGGAACTAAATGAAGAGATGCAGGTGTTCTCCAGTTCAGGTCCTTTGGGATTTTTTGATGGTAGATGCTTGAAAAGAAAATGCATGTGTTTCCAGAGTCAAACAGCAGCTGTGGACAAGGATTTATGTTTTTCTCAGAACTTTGGGATTTCAAAATGTAACATTTAATCACATGCACAGAAAGGAGAGCAAATGTTAAAGATGTTACATATAAAACTAGGGGGACTGATCTTTTTACCATACCAACCAGTTGTGGGAATAGAGGAACAAAGTGATCTTTAATCTTAATATGCGCAATTTCAAAAGGATTATGATAGTTGCCAGGACTCTGGTTTTTGGAGAACTGTGCTCTTGCAGCGCACAACATTTATGTCCTTTTAATTGCTTATAAAACCTGGCTTATTCTTGTATTTTGCCTTGGAAAAATGTAAATACTAATAGTATAAGTTACTAAAAACACAGTATTTGTGTAGTCTTATGTTGGAGTGTGGTGGATTTAAATTCAGATACGTGTACATTTTAAGAAGAATTTTTCTAGCAATGTCCTGTAGTTTTCAAATTTGGATTAAAAGTAGCAGTTGAATTACCTGAACTGCAAGCCCAAATTTAGAAGTTTCTTAAGTTACGGAACTTGTGAACAGACGTATTTTGTGGTGGTAATGCAGTTTTTCCCTCCCTTTCTCTCTCTTATGACTTTGAAATTAGTTGATTGTAGTATTTTTTATTTTATGTGAAATTCAAGTGAGGGCAGCACATGGTGGTACTACTGAGCAATTCAGGATGGGAGGATGGTGTGGGGAAAAGCAAGTTGGTAACACTGGTAAATGAAAGTTAGTTAATACCTATCAGAGCAAGCAAAAGCCTCTTTTTAAGTGCATATACTTTTCTGCATTTACCAGCTTGTCTGTGCTCCACCCTCCTCCATAACCCTCACTTCTCAGTAGGTTGTACGCTGCAGCCAGGTTAAGTATCAGACATTTTTCTAGACCTGAATCACAGAATGTCAGGGATTGGAAGGGACCTCGAAAGATCATCAAGTCCAATCCCCCTGCCAGAGCAGGAATGCCTAGACTATGCTACACAGGAACGTGTCCAGGCAGGTCTTGAATGTCTCCAGAGAAGGAGACTCCACAGCCTCCCTGGGCAGCCCGTTCCAGTGTTCCGTCACCCTCACTGAGAAGAAGTTTCTTCTCGAGTTTAAGCGGAACCTCTTATGTTCCAGTTTCAGCCCATTACCCCTTGTCCTGTCAGTGGTTGTCACCGAGAAGAGCCTGGCTCCATCCTCGTGACACTCACCCTTGATATATTTGTAAACATTAATGAGGTCACCCCTCAGCCTCCTCTTCTCCAAACTAAAGATCACCTCTGTATCTACTGTCTTGCAAAGATCCAGCACTTAGTACTTTTTCGAAGAGGAAAGTACACTTGTCCTCGAGCACAGTCTGTTACACTGTGGGCTGCAGTTATAAATTTCATGTCCATGGGAGTAGCATCAGGGAGGGACATACTATACTATAACATTATTTCCACTGGGTTGCCTAACTGGCAGTAAATTCTGGTTATAGAAAGGTAATTGCACAATGCAGGAATAAGGCAGCTTGTTCAACTTTCCATCAAGTAATTCTGCAGATCCTCCTGGGGGAAGAGGTGTTTTCATCTCTCGGCTTACGTAGCGTTCAGTTTCTCTAAATATGCCATAAATCCCTCAGCAATATATGTACCCTAGAATTCTGAAATTGTGACTAAATGGAATTGAGTTTTGTAAAATGGTACTTGAAAAATCAATAATAATAATAAAAAGATCTTAAAAAAGGCAAAAACTACTTTCTGTCCTACCAGTTTTTAGGAAAACAGCCTATGTAGTTAAGTTCCCTGACAATATTTCTGTTTTTCTTCCAAACGTGACTGACTTTGAGATGTACTATTCATCTGCACAGTGGAAGTCAGTGGAATATCTTTACCCAGACAAGTGCTTCTGACTTCTTCCAATTTCCTTTTCCTAATAGTATCACTTAAAGTTTTGGTAATATAGCAAAATAAGAATAAAACTTGGACAATGAAGATGGATATTCACCTCCAAATAGCAGGAGCCTCAGATGTTGCACTAGGAAATATGTTGAGTGAGGGAAAACCTGATTCTCCTCGTGGTTTATACCTTTTCTTTAGAAACACATTGCCTGACTTTCTCTTCTCTTTTAACGCGGGATAACAGCATTCTGCCTATAGATAATATAGTTGATCATGTAGTTCTCGGGATAGGAGGTAGTACTTCGGTATTGGTAACTGACAATTTGAGCTCGAGTGGTGGGTACTCTGGGCTGTGCGTGCTGTAAGTGCATAAAGGAAATCTCCCCACCTTCTCTTTAAACAGTGCATAACCTAGAAAAATCTGTAAAAGTATGTAAAAACGGTGAGCTGCTTTTTTTTTACTTTTTTAACTTTTAAATCACTAAGTCTGTAAAAGTTAGGGAATGGCAGATACGAGATTATTACTGCATGTGTGTTCCATAGGATTTCTGTCGACTTAACAATCTTGTGATAATCAAGTATTTCATATGGCCACCAAAGTCATATTTAACACTTCTAGCATGAAAAATAAATTAATCTAAATGTGAATTCAAATGATAACTTCTATTTCCATAGTAGTATAGAATAATGTATCTGTGCTTCATAGATTGAAGAAAACGTATTCGCCTCTTCCACTTGTGGCATCTGGAAAAACATTATTCAACAGGGTGACTAGATACTTATTAATGGTGCAGGGAGTTTTGGAAATGTGACAGGCATAGGCCCTCAGCAATTGCTGACACATAGCTTTGGACATCGAAAGCTGTTTTTAATTGAGAAAATACATGTTGGCCAATGTATTGGGATAGTTCCTACTTATTTTGAAAAAATGCCATGGGAGCTTTAACTTCCATTTGGACGTTTCCCAGACGTGGGCATAAGGGACTGTAACTGTTTACTTTCAAATGGTGTTTAAACTGTTTCCAGGTTTTATAATTGAATTATATTGCTCTCACTACCACTTTGGTGATGTAAATGATTCGTATAATATGGGTTTTTTTTTTTGTAATGAAACTCTAAATAGATATCACTGAAAATCCGTAGACTTCTGGTGGTAAAATATAAACGCATTTTGACCAGGTCAAATTTTTTTTTCCCCAAACTTTACAAACAAGTGATTAAATAACATCTTTCTGAACAGAAATTCAGCACATCTCTCAAGATTCCAACCTAATCTTGAACATTTTCAGGGAAGGGTCATCCACAACTTCTCTGGGCAACTTGTTCCAGCGTCTCACCATCCTCACAGAAAAGAACTTCTTCCTAATATGTCATCTAAATCTACTCACCTTCAGTTTGAAACCATTAACCCTTGTCCCTACACTCCCTGATAAAGAGTCCTTCCCCCTTCAGGTACTAAAAGGCCGCTATAAGGTGTCCCTGGAGCCTTCTCTTCTCCAGGCTGAGCAACCCCAACTCTCTTGTCCTCGTAGTGAAGGTGCTCCAACTCCCTGATCATTTTTGTGCTCCCACTGTAGACTCACTCCAACAGGTCCATGTCCTTTTTTTTGCTGGGGGCCCCAGAGCTGAACACAGCACTGTGGCTGGGGTCTCACAAGAGTAGAGAAGAGAGGGAGAATCACCGCCCTTGACCTGCTGGCCACACTTCTCTTGATGCAGCCCAGGATGCAATTGGCTTTCTGGGCTGTGAGTGTGCGTTGCTGGCTCACGTTCAGCTTTTCATTCACCAACATCCCCAAGTCCTTCTCCCCAGGACTGCTCTCAATCCACTCGTTGCCCAGCCTGTATTTGTGCTTGCGATTGCCTTGACCCGGGTGCAGGACCTTACACTTGGCCTTGTTGAACTTCATGAGGTTGGCCTGGGCTCACCTCTCCAGCCTGTCAAGGTCCCTCTGGATGACAGCCCTTCCCTCCAGCGTGTCGACCGCCCCACACAGCTTGGTGTCATTGGCAAACCTGCTGAGGGTGCACTCAGTCCCACTATTTGTGTCACTGACAAAGATGTTGAACAACACTGGTCCCAATACCAGCCCCTAAACTAATTCAAATTAGTTTAATTTTCTTCATGAGCTGTGAAACTTCTGAAAATCAGTCTCCATTTTTATCAAAAGCCTGCAAACCGCATAGAAGTTAATACTGCTGGAACCATTAGTCACTCTTAACCTTTTGACCATTTAATCACTTCTGTGCTGTACGAGCTGATTTCATTTTTCTTTTACCTGTGCACTGAAATAGAACTAATATGTGTAAGATACTCCTGGATGTACTTGTGTAAGTTGGCAGAAATATTTTAAACTGGTATGAGGAAAACAGTAGCCTGTGTAACCTTTTAGTTCTATTTAACAGCTACTGATATAATGTGAGCATTTAATGTTGGAAATATCTATATAGCAGATTTCTAACTACAACACCTTCAAACACAAATACTGTATATTTGACGTATTCTCACATTCTCAGAATCACGTGGAGTACTAAACCTATTTGAGAAATGCAGTGATAGGATTATAGTGGATATATAGTTTAATTAAATAGCTAAATATTTTTAATTCTTAATTTTAATCTGATTTATACTCTTCAGTTGAGTAAAAGTCCTTTCAAAAAGGAAAAAACTTTTTTTTTTTTCTGAAGTTGTGTCTGAAAGAGAAGATTCTAGATGTTGTCCTAAACTTACAGCTAGGTCGGTTAGGATAGACATGTTTGCTGGAGCAAAGTAAATTGCTGAACTGAGTCCTGTGTTCCCATTCAAAACATTCATCTGCTGCTAGTTGTTGATACAGAGCTCCACTTCCAGCACAGCAAATTAATTGAAATTCTGGTTTTCCTAAGTGTTTTCCTAATTTGTGATGTATTTTCAAAATGAAGTAGAAAAAAAAAAACCCACAACGTTCTGTTTGTCCCCAAGAGATTTGGAAAATTGATTCTTTATGTCTGCAAGTGGACTGATAAATCATTTTGGGGTCGTGCTATCTGAACACAATGAGAATGTTGTTGCATGATTCTGCGCAGAGGGTCGGGTGCCCCGATGATGAGAACTGAAGGGATGAGGAGTCCCGAATAAATGTGTCAGCTCTTTCAGTTGGCACAATCAGAGTCTGCCTGCATCTGCCAGCTCTTCCACTTCAAGCCCATGTGCATCATCTGTCACTGAACAGCTTCTTGGGCCATTTGCCTGGGATTGATGCCAAGCTGAAGAAGTAGCTTTGACTATGCTGCCTCATGTCCAGAAATCTTGGAAAAAACAACCCCCTCTCTGTGCGAAGATAGATGTAAAAGGAGTTGGACAGATTGGAGTTTGAGCCACATCTTTTTGAATTTCAGTGTTGATAACTAACTGTCATGACAGAGGTAAAAAAGGGCCATGTTCTGGTACTATGATACACACCACAAATGTATGTAAAGTATAATCTAAAAATCAATGCTAGATATCAGAATAATAATCTGAATAAATCAGAGGCTGACTGCCTCTTCCCACATCTCTCCATTCTCAAAAATGCTTATGCTTGGTTTCTTTCTGGAATGAGACTACTTAAACCATACAGAAACATTGCTTAAATATGCAATATAAAGTATAATATTAGAACTGGTTATCAAGGGGATTTCCCCCCCCCAAAATGGAGACCATAATGAAATTTTTGTCAACAAAACCAGTTCTCATTGGGAAAGATCAAAGAAGATATGGTCAAATCTTAATGACGTGTTAAATGCAGTGTTTGGCTCAACATTAGTGAGCTTATGGCTATGGAGCACGTGCGATGGATCATCGCCCCTGGTTAGTAGTAGTCTCTTCTGTGTTTGTCCATGGCACAGAGTAAATTCTTTTAAATAAACTGGACATATTTTCATCATTGAACTTTGCATAAATTATATATACTCATATATTTCATGCTTTTGCACTGTTTCACAGGCTTTTGCATGCTTTTGCACACTTTCTACAACTAGTGTAACTATGTTGGTGTTTGTTTACCTATTCAATGTAAATAAATCACTGAAAGGAGAATATTGGTTCTCCCTCTGATTTTGAGCTTTCTTATAATGTCCCTGTTGTGATAAGAGAAGGACGAATTCAGTATTAAGCACATCTTGTCTCTAGGTTGTGACCTGAAAGTTCATAGAAGAAAATCAAGATGTTCAATATGTCTTTGTTGTATTTGAAAGATATTTTAGCCCAAGCCCTGGATTAATATTTTTCAGAGGCGAAAACAATTGCAAAATAGTTGTTCTGTTCATGTTTGATAATATATTTGTTATTAAAGGATCAGCTTAAAATTAATCTGTCATATTAAAATTGTTTTCTTAAACCAGCTTTTAGAAAACAAAGTAATCTTCGGTATAACGGAATTTTCTGAAAACAGACTTGTGTATTTTAAAGTCCACATATCAGTCTTTAGGCGGTTGCTTGTCTCCACTGATGAAATAAAACTTTACTACAGATTGCAGTCAGTTGATAGGATTGATAGTAAATAAAAATTAGGAAATAATTAAGGTTTATTCAATTGTATTTTGAAGGTTTGAAACCAGGCACAATAAAAATATAATAATCTTCATAATACTAACATTTAGTATAAAGACTCATAATAATTTGAAGCTGTTAATACTTTTTTATTTCTTCACTGGTAACATAACACAGAGTAAGAGTAAGCCTGTGAAAGGGATGACCTAACACAACTGTTTGAGTGAAACATCTTTATCAAGTTAATACAAGAAGCAGTCATGCCCTACTTGAATTACTCATTTATAATGGCTGAGCAGCAGCCTGAATGTGGACTTTGAAATCCTGGGAAAATAAGATGCGTGCATGCATTCAAATGTCTAAAGTCTTTACTCTGGAGCAGCTGTAAAATGTTGAAGTGAGATGTCAGCTACTAGTTGTCTACATTTTCAGTCCAAAGGGAGATGTGATGATTTAATTGCTAACCAAGGTTAGTATTATTTTAATCGTTGCATCTTCAGTTCAAGACTTTCTATTTTCCAGAGCCATTTGAGACCTAAGAAGCAGAATATTTATTTGCTTTTTGCACATGTTTAATGCACAGTATAGTCCAGCTTTAAGATCTTATTTGTTTCATTACAATGCATAGATCTTACTCTAACTTGTGTTTATAATGAGGAGGTAGTAATCCTATGGATTTGTAAAATATCAAAATAAAGCACATGTATGGGCAGCAATTTAAAAAGTGCTACCTGCATGCTTACTAAGGATATGAGAGTATAGCAGCTGGTAAAAGCCGTGTATTAAAAGGTTGTCTGTCCCTTTGTGCTGTTGGGATGTTGCAGCTCGCACAGTATTTTGCAGGTGTCTGCATTACTAGGTTCCTTGCCTTCACAGTTTGACATCGCGTTTCCTTTGAAAGGGTAGACATGTAGGAAATTAACCATTCAGCTTGAATTTTCTTCAAATGCTTGCACAGTACCAGAGAGTCTACATCCCATTACACTTGAGTCAGACATTTTTGATAAGAAGTGCCAGATGTTGTGTCTCAAGTACCTTCATACTTCCCAAATCAGTAGTACAGAAGTAACCACTCTTCTTTTACTGAAGGAATGGTACAAGCTGCCATGACATGGGGTGAGTGAAAACAGGAACACCCCCTTTTGCATCTTGGAATATCCGTAAGGGCAGTGTTAACTTTGTGTTGCACTTTGAAGGCAGACAGCAATGACTGTGATATATCTGTCCAGGGATACTTGTAATTGTCTTACAGCAGTTGGTGGGACTACAGGGGTGCTTACTTAAGGACCATTCGGGAACCAGTCAAGTATGTTTTTCCTTCTTGTTCCTGTTAGGAGTAGAATTAAGATTCCTTGTACTTCATTTCAGTCTGTTTCTTGGAACAGGGCATCTCCCATCTCAACATGGACCGCACAAACTTAATTTTTCCTCTGGAAAATTGCTATCGCAAAATCATGACGAAGGATCTGGTGTTTTGTACACAATGGCAGCAGATTAAGCCACAAAATCAGAGATTGTGCCTTCCTTCTTGTTAATGGGAAAACAGAGCTGAGAATAATCCACCTTGAAGGTAGAATTATGATGGTTAAAATTCTCACTAATATTTGTCAAAGGCAGCGCTACTAGAGGTATTGGAGATATCTCCTGGAGATTATTCTTTGCACAGGAGTTTGCAGGACTCATTGAAATAGCTTTAAACTGGATTTGAAGGGGGAAAGAGGTAAAACTAGGCTTGCTAGAGCTAAACCTGTAGGCAACATGCCAGTTTTTGAGGGATGGTGTGCTAGCAATGGCCTGCCATCTCAGTGAAAGTAGTGGATGGAGATCTGTGTGGCAGCAAAGATGCAAGTGTTACTGGTGTAAAAAACATGAAAGCATGAAAGTGCCCGAGAATGGTCATATAAAAATTAAGGCTTCTCCCCCCCAGAAAGGCGGTGGAATCAATAACCCTGCTGAAGTGCACCTACACCAATGCGCAACAAACAGAAGGAGCTGAAAACCATTGTGTAGAAGGGAAACTATGACATAGTTGCCATCATGGGAACATGGTGGGATGACTTGCACAACTGCAGTGCTGCAACGAGTGGCTATAAACTTTTCAGAAGGGACAGATGAGGCAGGAGAGGCAATGGGTAGCCCTGTGTGTTAGGGAGTGTTTTGATTGTTTACAGCTTGTTGATGGTGATGGTAGGGATTGAGTGGGAGTCTGTTATAGATCATCCAACCAAGATGAAGAGACAGAAGAAATAAACAGCTGGGATAAGGGTCATGATCACTAGCCCTTGTTCTTGTGGTCAAATTCAACTTGCCAGATGTCTCCTGGAAATACAATACAGCAGGGAAGTAACAGTTCAGGAGGTTCCTGGAGTGTGTGGAAGAGAACTTCCTGACATAGGTGGTGAGGGAGCCAACTAAGGAAGGTGCTTCTCTGGGTCTGTTACTTGTGAACAGAGAAGGACTTGGAGGTGATGTGATATGATGTGATGGTTGGAGGCCATCGTAGACAGAGTGATGACAAAATCATTCTCTTCTTGGTTCTTGGAGGAGTAAGGAGAGTCGTCAGCAGAACTGCTGCCTTGGAGTTCTGCAGGGCAGACTTTTCACCTGTTTAGGAGACTGGTTGACAGATTCCTATGGCAGGCAGCCCTGGAGAGCAAAGAAATCCAGGAGGACTGGAAATTCTTCAAGAAGGAAATCTGAAAAGACACCGGAGCAGGCTGTTCCCATGTGGTGAAAGATGAGCCAGTGGGGAGGAAGACTGATCTGGCTGAACAGAGAGATTTGGCTGGAACTTGGGAAGAAGAGGAGACTTTATAACCTTAGGAAGAAGGGGAAGGGAACTCAGGAAATTTACAAGGATGTCATGAGGTTATGCAGGGAGAAAATTAGAAGGGCCAAAGCCCAGCTAGAATGCAATCTGGCTACTACTGTAAAAGACAATAAAAACTGTTTCTATAAATACATTAACAAGAAAAGGAGGGTTAAGGAGAATTTCCATCCCTTATTGGGTGTGAGGGAAAACATAGTGACAAAAACATGAGGCAAAGGCGAAGGTACTTAATGCTGCCTTTGCCTCAGTCTTTAATAGTAAGACCAGCTATTCTTCGGACACCCAGCCCCCCCAAGCTAAAAGACAGGGACAGGGACCAGAATGAAACCCATAATCTGGGAGGGGCTGAACGGGATTCACCCAAGTGTACCGAGGCAGAAGTGCTCACCAAGCCACTTTGCATCACCAGTCCTGGCTAACTGGGGAGGTCCCAGTGGACTGGAAATTAGCAAATGTGATGCCCGTCTACGAGAAGGGCCAAAAGGAGAATCCAGGAAACTACAGACCTGTCAGTCAGACCTTAGTGCTTGGAAAGCTTATGGAGCAGATCATCTTGAGTGCCATCATGTGGCAGATACAGGACAGCCAGGTGATCAGGCCCAGTCAGCATGAGTTTATGAAAGACAGGTCCTGCTTGACGAACCTGGTCTCCTCCTTTGACAAGATGGCCTGCTTAGTGGATGAGGGAAAAGGCTGTGGATATTGTTTATCTAGACTTCAGTAAAGACTTTGACGCTATTTCCCAAAGCATCCTCCTGAAGAAACTGGATGTTCGTGGCTTGGACAGACATAATCTTTTCTGGGCAAATAACTGGCTTGGTGGCCAGGCTGGTGGATGGTGTTCAGTCCAGTTGGTGGCCAATCACAAATTGTGTTCTCCAGGGCTTAGTATTGAGATGGACCTGGCATTGCCAGGTTAACAGTTGGACTCTTACGATCTTAACGGTCTTTTCTAACCTAAATAGTTCTGTGATTCTGTATGGCCGGGGAGGACAGTATTTATCTTACACGGTTTTACGAAGTGGAGCATTTTGGAATGGTTTGCATTGCTCTTCTCCAATGAGGTACTCTAATGGGCTGCTTCAAGAAGATGATGTAGGAATGTTTGCAAGAAGGATACACAAACCCCTGTAGCCTCAACTGTCGCTTTGCTGTGTTTGGCTTCAGCTGCCACAGTTTTTCACCTCTTCTGAAGTGGCAGCGGCTTAGCTAGCTCTAAGTGGCTTCTGTATATTTACATGTGAATATACTTCAGCAAATGACTCCAGAACATTTATTTTTAAGCATGTAAAAATTAGTAATTAAGAAGCATACTTGTACAAAAGTAGCATGAGGTAATGCTAAGGCAACAAGATGCTTTTCATTCGTTTTCTGTGAAGTGAAACACTTGCAAGTGAATGCTGTTATATTGGGAGCCACTATAACTCAGGACCAGTTATAGCAGCATTTTGGTCCTGCCTTTGAGAAATAAAGCAATGTCTGAGTTCTTGCTTTACTTTCTGACACGGAACAAGCAAATTCTGCCACTTCTGTATAATACAGATGCTTCTGTTTGTTCCTTTTTCTTAGAATCATAGACTCATAGAATGTTCAGGGTTGGAAGGGACCTCTAGGGATCGTCCAGTCCAACTCCCTGCCAGAGCAGGATCCCCTGGGGCAGCCAAACAGGAATGCATCCAGGAGGGTTTTGAAAGTCTCCAGAGAAGGAGACTACACAGCCTCTCTGGGCAGCCTGTGCCAGTGCTCTGTCACCCTCACAGTAAAGAACTTTCTCCTCATGTTGAGGTGGAACTTCCTATGCTCTAACTTAAACCCATTATTTCTTGTTCAGTTGCTGGGCACCACTGAGAAGAGATTGTCCCCTTCCTCTTGACACCCGTCCCTCAGATATTTATATACCCCTCAGATATCTATATACGTATATACATTCGTAATATTCTTTTTATGGTTACTGGCTCATACTATAGCAGCCAGCATGTAGGACTGCTGTTTGTGTGCTCGCAAGCCCTTGACCTAGTCATTGTGGACAGTTGTTTTGGGGTTCACACCTCACAGGGACATGACTCCCCAAAGCATTGAAACTTAGAAACGTTCTTATTGCTGCTCCTTCAGAGAAGTAGAACCAGTGGGAAAATTTTTTTTTAAAAAATAATTCGTTAAACTAGTGAAAAAGTTGAGCTAATCCAGCTTGCAGTACTGCTCCTTTTCTTTTTCCAGTAAAGTATATTTGTTAAAAGAGAGTTAAAACCCTCTTCCTACCGTTTATTTTTTTTAAATTGGAATGCCAAAATAAGAATTTGGAGTGACCAGAGTTGTTTCTTAATTACAGTTGAAATGATCTCGTAATTCCGTCCTACATTATTTGATCTAGTCCTATAGATAGAGAGCTACAACTTTAGAGAGAATAAAATCTTTTTGGCTCTAGATGCTCTTGTTTCCCAAGTGAGACAGGAGGGCAGCTTCTTTAATTCCTCTCTCTGTAGCTGTCCTGTTGGTAAATCTCCAGTTGATTCTTCAAACGCCAGGAAGAATGTCAACTGAACACTTGGTGGGTTTTGATGAATCTGACTTAATTTCTGTCACTACTAGTGTGGTACAATTGATGACTTTTAGGGAAACGCAGACCAACTCTCCTTGTATATGCTGGGATAGAAAACAGAGTAATAGTTGATTGAGTCTTTCTAATATTCTTCAGTGGCTTTTCCTTGGTAAGATTAGGAAAATAATATAATAACTTATGACATGATACCTTCTTCATAGTTATTTTAGGAATTTTTACCTGCCCTTGACCTGTAATGAATATATGACACCTGCAATGCTTTTAAATGAAGCTTACATGCCACATTATTTTACATCTAATAGATGTTTTAGGTAATAGCATTGATACAGGTTTATATAAACATAACTTCCGAGAAAATCAGTATTTTGAGCTCCATATAGCTTCTTTACTAATGTTTTGGTGCGCTCTTATAAATTAAATTATTTTCTGAATATATATGTCATCACAATATAAGTCCTAGACAAACGCTGTTAAGTGTGGCAGGTTAGAATATGTAAAAGATGGCTTGTATCACTGGCTTTAGTGCAGTAGTTTAAGAATAGCATTATACTTACTTAGAATGGTAGCATGTGCCTTGCATTTCAGTGTGCTAATGCAAACAATATTCAGACTTTTCTAAGGCTTTTTAATATTTTTCTTTTGTGAATTGCAGTTTAATATTTAGTTACTTATTAGCGTCCATTATTATTGTTATGCTTTGGATCAAGGAAAAGATAAAATAGTCTGAATTGCAAAGCATTCCATAGTTCGAATTTTCTGCTTAAGGAATAGCCAAACGTAGCAGACTGAAGTTCAAATTTATATGGTGAATAAGTTTGAGTAGTTTTCTGTGCCATTAGCGGAACAAATTAAACTTTTGCTGGTTGAGTGCATATACCTAAACAGTGTAGTGTGGGAGGATTATCAGCCAGTTAGTCTTATTGGTTTATTGGCAGCAGAGCAGATTTAAACCAAATTTTCCCATGGCAGAGGTACTGTATCAGCGATCCCAGAAGTTTTCCTTAGAAATTTATGAAGTGGTATGAAAGTAAATTACTGACGAGCCATCAAAGCAAGTATGTTATTAATTGACAATTTATTGACTTCATCCTTAGTGCTAGTTAAAAGAAAGAAAAGGAAAAGGATTAGGATTCAGTCTACACTTTGAAAGCTGCGTGAGGTCTTTTGTACGATTGTTCAGTTAAGCTGTAATTAATTAACTTCATTAAACAAATATTAGTAAAAGAGTAAAAGCACACTTATTCTGATGCATCTATAAAAATAGTCTTAAGATCAATGTAAATGAGTAATGGAAAGTGTGAATCTGGGTCTGGTTAGGGCAGAGTGTAACACCAGTTATCTTTGATCTTCTAAGAAACTTAGTCCTTGCTCAAGTGAGTCTCTCCTGGACCTCCCTGACTAATTGCCGAAGAACTGCTGGGTCTTTACCCTTCAGGTTAAGGTCAAAAATATATTGCTGTTTATTATGCTGGCCGTTTCTTTGTGCCTATGTTTAACACCTCTAATTCAAACAGCATTGCAACTTGCTTACGTTGTTTATTATTTTACCTATATTAAAAGTTAGGAACTCGTGGTTACAGTAGAAGGAAGCTGTCTTGTGTCGATTCATTCTTCTTCTGTTAACGTGCTGGCCCTGGCTAATTATTTAACTTCTCTGAGTATCCTTGCATCTGTAAAAACATATGTTAACATGTATGCAAAATGCCATGGAAATTAATATGAGAATATTTTCAGACTCTTGTTTGGAAGGTATTACGTGAAGCCTGGAATTTGATAGTGATAGTAGTTAAATATTAAGTATTAGTGAATGTGCTGTAGGTTTTTTATGCATCTAACATTTGAGATAGGAATTCAATTCCTTCTAATATTATGAGAAAATGAAGGTCTGCTTAAGCACTAAAAAAACCTTAAAGTTGATTTTCCCAGATCAATCATGTATAACTTAAATTCATAGCGTTTTTATGTCAGTCATGATTAAGACACATAGATTTAATGAGAGGAATATTTTTCCTATTACTAATAGTCCCTAAAGCCTACTGCATGTGAAACGCAGGCCTTTTTCTGATGCCTGTGAAATTTTTCTGTTGCTTTGGTAAATAGTTTGCCAGGTAAGAGGGAGAATGCTTGACTTCGAATCAGAGTAGAATTTCTTGAAAAAATACCGTTCTGAGCAGTGTATCCACAATGGGAGCTATTACAGAATAGTTTACTTCGCTGTTGGGTTTTTTTGGCCAATTTACTCATGAAAGCAGTCACCTAGAAATCTGCTTAATCAGTAATACTGTTTTGAAAATAAACATTGTATAAGGATCTGTCCTTTTCCATTAAGAGCTCCAAACATTCTAAATAAATAAATTTTTTTTTTCAGTCACCCATGATATACTTCGCTTCTTTGATATTGTCAGTTTTACCTACTTCGCTCATGGTACTTCAACTTTGATCTCGGCTAATTGCCATTAAATTCACACCGCTTACTGACTTGGCAAGCCAGAGCAAGTTAATGCTATTCATCATAAGGAGACCAGTTACTTTATTCTGTCCCCTCTAGGCATGTGCTTGTTTGTTTAACAGCAAAATGATTTGAGAAGTTTTACATATGCTGCTCATACGTTTTCCATATGAAAATCAATAACATAGCAGAATTCTCCAACTAAAGGTTTTTTTAGACGTGTTTCTTGCTTAAGGCATAGGTGTATTTAAATATTTTTTTTTTCTATTTCAAATACCACTTCTGTCCCACAGTGAGATTTCACTTGAGCTCTTTGGAGCTTGTCCTTAGGTCAATGAAGGATTTTTATTTGGTGGATCCTCACTTTTCAGAATGAAGATTACTTTTGCCAGCTGCGTTTAACCAAAACAAATGCAGGCTTTTTTTCTGGGGTTATTCCACCCCTCCTCAGATGCAGGAGACTGTCTCATCTTGGGTGAAGAAAAGACAGAATCTCCCAAGTCTGTGTGTCCTTGGGCATGCTAATGGTCCTCATCCAGCTGATGCTGTGGTAACTTCTGGGCACTGCATAATTATTTTTTTTTTACCAGCAGTAAGGCTGATAGGGAGGAATTAGTACACTGAATAAGCACATTTATTAATTTAAAATATTTTAAAATACTAAAATAATATTCTAAGTACTGAACATTTCTGATGAAGGACGTATATTGTAAAAAAAAAAAAATCGTGTTTATTGAGCTTTTTTTCTCCAAAAAGAGGATGACTGTAATCACTGTGAACTAAGATAGTGGTTATTTTTAACCCTGCAACTCCAAAAATTACCCTTAAAAACATCTATCATCTATTTACCAATAATAATTCTGTTTCCTAGAGGATGTAATCACAGTGTACTTTTGAGGTGAAGTGTAACATCTAGTGCATTAATAGTAAGCTAAGAATAAACAAAAATCTTGGAGTAGATTTTTATAATCTGTTTTTGTAATCTGTTGAATTGACTTTTAATTTGAAACTGAGGGGAAACTTCAAATATATTTAGTAACATTCTTTGCTAAATCCTTCTGAAGGCAGCTTGGGAGATAATAATAGTACTTCATGCACTTGCCAGTGTTCTTTCAGAACTCCTTTGACCTTAGTTAATAACAAATTTTCAGCATTGTCATTTATATAATCATCTCCCTCTAGGAAAAAAGAATGGGGAAGTATATTTGAAATATCAGAAAATATTTTTGTTCGTAGAAGAATGTAGAAGTGTAGTGCTTACCCCTTCTCTCGAATAAAACATTCCAGTAGGATTTGCTGGTTTGATCAAAATTATTTGTCATTTTTTTTAAATGGTGAGTTGTTTTGCTTTTGTTTTGGGCACTTAGTGTTCTTTATTTCTACATATTGTACTGTCTAGTGCTTTTCTGCAAAACTAATCTTCCTGGAGTATTCTTTGAATTTTAGTCTGCCTAGGCTGAAGGAGCTGGGTCTCTTCAGCTTGGAGAAGAGGAGGCTGAGGGGTGACCTCACTAATGTTTATAAATATGTCAAGGGGGAGTGTCAGGAGGATGGAGCCAGGCTCTTTTCAGTGATGTCCAATGACAGGACAAGGGGCAATGGGTACAAGCTGGAACACAGGAGGTTCCACAAAAACATTAGGAAAAACTTTTTCACAGTGAGGGTGACAGAGCCCTGGCACAGGCTGCCCAGGGAGGTTGTGGAATCTCCTTCTCTGGAGACATTCAAAACCCACCTGGACGCGTTCCTGTGTGACCGACTGTAGGTGATCCTGCTCTGGCAGGGGGGCTGGACTAGATGATCTTTTGAGGTCCCTTCCAACCCCTGACATTCTGTGATTCTGTGATAGACTCTTTAGTGGATGTTTGTATCACTGTGTGGAACAGCTGAGCTGCCAAGTTTTATGCATTTTGATAACTAAGACAATTAAATTATCTTTAATTTTCCATGTCAGATATATGTAATTAATAAGAACATGGAGAATGAAAAAATTTAACACCAGTATGCTGGGGAAAAATAAAGGATAAACCTGAACTTGCAGTAAGGCCAAGCAAATCTGTTGGACAATACTTCTCAAGAAGTGCTGAAAAACTACGGTATTGTGATCTGTGTCCAGATGCAATGGCTGGAGCACCTCTCCTGTGAAGACAGTCTGAGAGAGTTGGAGTTGTTCAGTCTGCAGAAAAGAAGGCTCCAAGGAGACCTTATTGTGGCCTTCCAGTATCTCAAGGGGGCCTACAAGAAAGCTGGTGATGGGCTTTTTAGGATGTCAGGTAGTGATAGGACTAGGGGGAATGGATTAAAACTAGAGATGGATCGATTCAGATTGGACATCAGGAAGAAGCTCTTCACCATGAGGGTGGTGAGACACGGGAACAGGTTGCCCAGAGATGTGATGGAAGCCCCATCCCTGGAAGTTTTTAAGGCCAGGCTGGATGGGGCTCTGGGCAAGATGGTCTAGTGGGGGATGTCCCTGCCCATGGCAGGGGGGGAGTTGGAACTAGATGATCTTTAAGGTCCCTTCCAACCCTGACAGTTCTATGATTCTATGATTCCAATTCTCCATTACTTGGTTATATGCTAGAATTCAGTAATTAGTGCAGTTCTGTTGTTGCTGTTGTTTTTCTGGATGGTAGCATGTCTTAAGAATCAGATTTAGATGAAATGCTTCATCATGCCGTGATTGCTTAAATAATTTCACACCGGAACAGTTTGTCTGTAAAGTGCAAACAGTGGAAATCCAAGCCAGGTGCCAGAAGCAGCGCAACTAAGTGTGCAAGTAGAAACCTCACCTGAACTTGACTTCCTCTCTTCCTTCTTACAACCCATACCAATAAGAAAAAAATGACACTCACAAACAATCCTGTCGGTGTATCTGCTAGAAGTAGTGATATGAGGACATTAAAAGTAGCCTCAGCATTGAAGATGTCCACCTGCTGTGCAGATGTACAATGTATTCAGGATTGCTTTGGGTCCTTAGGGCCCTTCATCTCATTTTGGAATGATGTAGTGTAAAAACTCTACGTTTGGTTGGTTTTGGTTTTGAGACAGTTTTCTCGTAAGAGTAGTGATGATATTTAGAGAGCAAGATTTAAAGAAGAGGCTGTTTCTTGGTTTAGTGAAGTTTGAATTCTTTCTCCAGAAGAACAAAATGTGATGTGAGAGAGTTAAATACAGTAAAAACTGAAATAAGCTGTCCAATCTAAAATCGTTAGACCACCCAGGTCTTGGACCACCCGAGGGACCAAGAACAGGCAATTGCCTGAAAGAGGTGGCCTTTTACTAGAGGTCGGACAAGTGCTATTGCAGATCTCAGAAATATTTGGTAGTGATTTCTTAATGCAGCCTGGTAGGGGTGGTCCTTATCTAAGTTTCCACTGTATAAGCAGGGTCCCTGTGAAAATGGCCCTCCTTATTTACTTATGACCTTAACCTTACTTTTTTTTTTTTCTTTTCTTTTCTTTTTAGGGCAAAAGTAAAATAAGTAGTTTAGCAATGTGTTGCTACTGAGTAGAGATTTCAAGTTAATACAGAGTTTGTGTAGTGTCACATGTAAATGAGATTTTTGAGTCGGAGATATTCAGTCAATGCCACTTTTAGGATTTGCTATGAGAATCTAAACAGAAGCACTCGTGTAAATAATTCTTACTTAACTGCCTTAACTGTGCTTAACGTTTGTGAAAGATGGTACAATATATGAAACCAACTAATTCAACATTGAAAGTGCACTGTTCCCAAGCTTAAATGGTCTTTGGTAATTGTAGAAAATCTCTTCTTTAGAAATTGAAAGTAGCAGGTGTTGCCCTTAAAACCACAGTATGTATGAACTTTGCAAATATTTTCCATGATTACAAATAAACACTCCTGGGAAATTCCCTTGAATTCAACTCTTTCCTGTGGCAATCATGATTTCAGGATGGTTTCCCATTCTGTTATTTTTTTAGATGTTTAGATAAAGTGTAAGTCATATAACTTAACCAACCCAAACCAATGTTTTTGTGTACATGCTTTTGCAGCGGTTACTGTAATGATAACTTAAAAGGCATAGAGAGGGTATACCTTCTATTACATCACCTTTTATTTGGGACCAGAATCCCTCCACCATGTCTCCATAAAATCTTATGTTTCTACAACCTTATTATTTCAGTAGCTTGAGAAAATTAGAAGTAAACTATAGCATGTTATGCAAAACTTGTCTGAAGCATATTGCTTTACTTCATTAGCATTCTTTTTCCCTATGAGTTTTATTTAACATTTAGTTTAGTGATTTTTCTTTTCATCCTTTCTTAAAATGAAATAAAGGTAGCATCTGATTTCTCCCAGTGCAGCACTTCATACTGGCCTAATTAATTAATTATTTTCACTCAGAGGAATGAAATTTGTTTTATTGGTACAAATGCGTGTACTTTCATAGTGTTTTATTCAATCTAAAATGAATAGAGGCGTTCTTATGCCCCTGTTGAAAGATATAAAGAATTCCTGTTTAATTGCAAAATAGGAAGAAAGGACTTCAGTTAAAGCCCTGCAAGCCTCTGAGGGGCTTCTAGAGCAGCAAGATACAGACATGGTGGATCGGAGGATGCTGTGGAGGGAGCACTGGTGGGATATAGTGCAAACGTCTGAACGTTGGGCCTGTATATTCCTGTGGATAAATGTGTAGATGTATACACTAATTTTGACCTGTGCATTCATAATAGTTTAAATATCAAATTAATTCTGTTCATTAGTAAGTTCCACAGTTACTACTTTCTTAATTTAATTATGTTAAATGCTGGGGAGGAAGAACCCAGAATAAAAGACTCAGCCTGTTGGGTTTTTTTAATTATTATTTTATGCTTGTGGAGTATAAGAATATAGACTTCGGTGATCCGCATCATCAAATGAATTGCGAGTACCAATCTAAGAATATTTTAAGTCAGAAGAGTTTGCAAAACATCCAGGCCACATATCCTACAAGCCATAAAGGCCTTTGGTTTTGCCACCCTATAACAGAGTGAAAAAGAAATTAAATTACTTAAAGCAGCAGAGGGTATACTAATTACATTTTTAATTTCTTTTATTAAGTAATGATGTGATGCAATTATATTGGTGAGGAAAGTGGTAAACGTTATTCGTAGGTGGAGAGATAAGTTGTGTATTTTTATTACCAAGCTTTCTAATTTTCCTGCCATTCTGTCATGCTAATAATTCATTGCACATCTATGTAAACAGACTCCCGATGAACAGTTTTACTGAGGGGAATGTTCTCGGCAGGGCTTTGTTAAGCTGACATTCTGTGGTTTCGCCTCATAAAACTAGCAAAGGGCTCTCTGCGTGGAATGTTAATGGGGTGAAGTAATGAATGCAGGATGGGATGTAAGATTCGAGCATGCATAACGTCCTTACTTGGGGGTTATGGAGGAGAACCTTGCAGACAGTAGCTAAGAGATAAAAGCACTGGACTATTTTTTTTTTTTTCCCTTCTTTTCTTTTTTTAAGCTAACAGTTGGATCTCTCTGCTGGAAAACTGGCTTTGAAGCTTAGTGGTGGCACGAATGTAAGAAAGTAACAAAATTAAGCTAGATATTTTTCTTTTCATTTACTCTTGGTGAAATGAGCAAAGTTAAGGGTCATCCTCTTTGTTTTAACACTATTTTCTTTTTTTTTCCCTATTTCAGAACATTCTTATAAATTATGGTTTTTTTGTTGTGCAATAATACACTATAATGAGATTTTCTTTAAGCGGAGGGCTGGTTCTGCCATGTTTTTGCTTTCATTTTTCAAAAGTAGCACTTTGGGAAACATTTGCCTAAACTAATTTAAGTTCCTGGAATTTGTAATTGCTTTTCTGGGGAAAATGTATTCAATACTTTACTTCATAGTTCCCAAGGAATCAAGTAGTGATTTTTTTTTTTTTTATACAAGTCCAGTGCTAATTAGTTACATTGCTCAGGCATGACCTGATCCTGAATTTTGGTGTAAAGAAAACATCTATGGATGAGCTGTTTCTTCTTCTGTGTAGGAGAGATATTTGTTAGTTGAGGGCCCAGATGAGGTCTGGTGAGGCCAGTGTATTTATTTGTGCTGCAGTAAAGCCCACCCATAACTGTCAGTCTGAGGTTTTGGGTCCTTAATGACTTGATCACTTCATCCTCTCACTACTCGATGTTGAAGTGCTGCTCCCTTAAAATGTCTAGTCTGAAAGGCTTTAAGCTCTCCTGGTAACATTTATTAGAAACGTGGCAGTGGAAAGGGATGGATAATTGTGATTTGAAATAGATAATACTTGTTTTGGAGTAGAGGGTGTTTATTTTTTTTCAACAAGGCAAAAGATTTTGGTATTTTTTGGTGAAGTACAGACAGGCAATTGCGTTAGAATAAGGTTTCATGATATGGGATGACAAGTACTGATAATACAGAGAAAGAATACAGCTTGCTTTGGGAATGAACACTGATTGAGATTCAAGGACCACTAAACAGTTGGGCTATGATAAACTAAACATGGGGAAAATTGCTTACTAGGTGATTTTAAAAATAGAGAGTCTTGGCTGTGTGATACTAGACAGGGAGGGGCAGGCCTGGATAAAATCAAAGTTGCCCATTTACTGGCATTTGTCTTTATCAATGCATTTGCTTCCAAGACAAGTGAAATAATGGGATGATCATTGGTCTAGGTCACTAATTCCAGTTTTCACTATTTTGGGAAAACAGGTTTGTAGCACTGGAAGAATACATTTTTTGGGGGCATAAGGGGTGAAGAAGAGAGGTTTAAGGAGAGACAGGATAACCTTTGTAGTACTAGCATTGCTGGCTCATACCAGTTCTAGATAAATTATGGTATATTCATGGAGAATTTCATATGCATATGGAGTACAATTAATGACATAAAAAAATGGTCATGAGGGAAAATGGAATGTGAGATGCTTACTTCTAGAGCCAAACGTTGGTAAAATGAACAGTACTAAAATAATATCATGTTGTAATGTTGATTGAATATACGTTGTGTAATTTACCTTTTTTAAATAATGAGGTGTCTTAGTTTATTAAGATTATTAAACAAGCAGATAAGAGAGAGCTTTATGATCTATGAATATTGGTAAGGAAACAGATTTTTGAAGCTTTTGAGAATCTAACAAGATTGAGCAGTGATTCTAGAACAATTTAAACTCAGAGGTGTATATTTTAGTGAAGGCACTGATTAGAACAATTTAAGAAAGGTAATCAGTGTAATCTCTGCTACTGGAGTAGTTAAAACCAAGTGTGGGCTTTTTCAGAAGATATATTTAAGTACAACTATGTGTTTGTAGGCTAATTCAGGGAAGTTTTTGCCGCCTGCTTCTCAACACAGTTGAGTAATTAGGTGGATAGATCTTGATTTACCATTGTCTCTCAGTACATAGTACTGAGAGGATTTTTGTAATAATAAAAGTCTGTCTGTTAAGTTAGCAAATACAGGGTCTTTGTTAGATTTACTTGGAGCTTTTGTCCTAAATTCTTAAGCTGTAGAATTTTGCAGGACTTTCTGTTCCTCTTGAATTTTAGAAATAAAAAATAATATCAAGAAATAACTGTAAAAGAGTAATGTGTAACTTAATATCAGTAATTATCGTGGTCATTATGTTTGACACATGAAATACAAGGAGTGGTGAAGACTAAGGTTGCAGCTGGCCTCGCTCTTGTCAGTGTTCAGGTGCGCTCAGTAAGATGCAGTCAAGTGTCTCGGTTCATTCATACTCATTTTTGGTCATTCAGATTTCTTCAAATGAGTTGGTTGGTCTTTCTCTCCTGCCTGATAGCAAAAGTTGGAAGTTTGGTTTAAAATGCAGGCTTGAAATATTTCGATTTTAACAACCCATTCAGTGTGCTGTTCTGTGCAACAGTGGTTGCGTTGCTCTGATGGCACCCGGCTGCATGTGTCCTCTTTGGACAGTGCCTTTGTCCAGTGCCGAATGAAGGTACAAGGTTTGGATGAGAGCAAGCTGGCTGAAAGCCAGATAAGATGAGGTGATGGCAACGGTTGGAAAGAAGCAGCTGGAGGAACCCTCAGGGGTCATGTTATTCTTTGAAGGAATGTAACCAGTGTTAATTCTCAGAGCACAAAAAGTGTACTGACTAGATGCTCGTTAAGCAAAACTGGGTTAGTTTCTGATTTTTTCCTCCACCAAAAAAGTTGGCTTAATGGGGCAACTTTTGCTGACGGTGATATAATAGAGCATTATAGGATCAGAAACTAAAGGCTGTGTAACAGCAACTCCAGATATTTTCCTATAGGGTCTTAGAATTGTAAGATACAAATTAGAGTGTTCTTCTGGTTTTTTTCAGATCTCTTTTAGTTTATTTCCTTTTTTGTATACTCATGTATTTACACTTATCTTAAATATAAACAAGTTCTCAAATCACTGAAATGTGGAATGGGTATTTAATCAAGTATTCTCTACTTCATGACTGTAAAATGTGGGACATTGAACCTTTTTTGTTGTTGTTGGTTTTAGACTTCCAGTATAATGGTGCATTGAGTTTTTGTTGTGGCTCTTAATTTGCAAGATCTGCTACTTAATTAGAATCTTTGTTACTAAGGGCAATTTATCCATGTCATTTTTTAATGTAGTTTTTATAGTAAAATGTTAGCTAGTTATCATTAATAAGAGTTAAGAATGGAGTAAGAAGATTTTGATAATGTAATTTGTCATCTTTTGGAAGAATTACTCTATATGCTGCTTCAAGAAGAGCAAAGAGTAGTAATAATTACAGATGCAAATTTAAGAGGTGCTTCATGTTTCTTTTTAAAAGGTGTATTTATTACTTGAATGATGACAAAACTTTAGAACGGAGTGAATGTATACCTTAAATCTTCATCGAAGAATCAGTGATATTTCAGTTTATAAACTGTTATTTCAAAACAGATTATTAGAATGTAAGATACTTCATGAATAAGACACAAGTGCACAGCATTTACTTATTATATTTAACTCCTGCTTCAGTAGAATAAAACAACATTGGTTTTGACTGGTAAAACATAAAACTTTAACTCATTTGACTTTTTAATGAATGTCCAGGATCGACGGTTGTGTAGTCTGGTTTAAAACTGGATGCTAGAGTTTGTTGTGAGAGTAGAAGCCTGAAAACAGAAGTTGGCCAAAAGTGGATTAATGGCCAATCTCAAGCCACATTTAATTCACCTGAAAGTGTGATATTTATTAATAAGCCCACTTTGTTGGCAAGTCTTCAATGATTTGACAAAAAAGTTTCCCTCACATGGAATTTATTAGGTGATTTGAGTAGTGTTGCATCATTTGTGAAAAAGCATCGTACGTTTTTTTCTGTACCGTTTGTAAAAAATAAATAATATATCAAAATGGTTCTACGCACAATTTGATTCTTAATCAGTATTACAATACCTCTAATCCACCAGTGAATTTTAGAGTTCTTGAGTTCCCAATCCACTTTGGCATCCGTGTGTGTTTGGCTCTCAGCAAAGCTTTTATAAGTCTTAGAGCTCACGTGCTCTCCTGAGCACTGGCACTTGGGGAAGACCCAGAGGGTCCCTACATGTGCTGTCCTAAGGGTCAGGAATGAGCTATTTCCCAAGAAGCTAAAGATGCCTCTTCAGCTGTTCATAGCAAGAGTCTTTCTTTAATCCCTTTTAACTTTTTAACAGAGGTGTTTTATGCCATTACTAATAAAACTTATGTTTGTTGGCTGAAAAGGTCATGAACCCAATAAGATTTGAGGCTAGAAGAGAGCATAGGAAGTCTCCTAATGATAGAATCATAGAACAGTTCAGGCTGGAAAAGACCCTTGGGATCATTGAGTCCAACCATTAACCCTACACTACAAGTTCACCCCTAAAAAACCTGAGCCCAACAGAAGTCAGATTAGTTTGCATGTAGTGCAAGGAACCTCATAAAAGGAATGTTTCCAGTATTTTTCCTTTTATTTCTACTGTGCTGTCCCCTTCTGCTTCTTGAAAACTAGCAATTGCCATATTTTTACCTCACCAGTATCACATACTTTTTAAAAAGAAAATAAGCACGTTAGAAGGTCTTGAAAAGAGAAGTCGGGCGCTAATAAACTTGCAGAAACTGTGACTTTATATTGCTCAAATGTAGGAAGTTAACATTTGAAATTAATCATCTGAATCCTAAGGCTTGAGAAGTTAGAATAAAGTTGTGACTGACATTTAAAAAGTGTTTTAATATATTCAGGTTATTTACATAGATCTGCTCCAGTGTTTTGTTTAAGAGAGCATGAATTTCTGGAAGGCATTTGATGATTAATCACATGAACTATGACTGTGGTATCATAGGAGCAAAATTATCATTCTACCATAAAGATTTAATCTTAAAATGTGGATTAAAAAAATTGCTCAGCTCAGCTGCGCTTCCTTATCCTTTTAATGAAGCAGAGACTCCATGAAATTTGTTACCTTTGGTGTTTTTTTAATACACTGCAAAAGGAAAATATGTAGGAAACTGAACTATAGCGAATCTTATTTTTTATTTTTTTGAGATTTGACAGAGAATTCAAGATAAAGCTTAGACCTCATGTACCAAATTGCAGATTATTTTTTTCATGTATTTATTGGAAAGAACCTGAATGTCTCTTAAGACAGAGAGTACCTTTCTACCACAATCCCGTAAATCAAGTGTTAAGTAAGTAGAAATAGTTGGATTCTGTGAAGCCTTTTATCTCTCTTAACACTAAGTGGCTGAAACGATCAGCTAGCTGCTGGTTAGTTCGCTCTTCCTGGCTTCTTGGTTTGATAACCCAAATCAGTAATAATTCTACTTCATTAAAATGTCAAAGACCCAGATCTGTCTTCGCCTGATAAAGAACAGGCATTAGGGTTTTAGAGCTGTCACTATAGTCTCATTGGATTATGCTGCTAATTTATAGATTTGTCCGTGGCACAGCTCTTTGACAGCAATGTCCTTTGTTAACACCTTTCTTATCAAGCTTTTCTTTCTCTGCTCTGCTGCTTATTTATTTGTTTCCACTTCTGTGAGGTCTGCTAAGGCGAAAGTAATGGACTTTCTGCTGCTGTGGTGAGGAGTGTAATCAGTAGCTGCAGCGATAGCATTAGCAGGGTTAGGGCAGTGCTTTAAATTAGTGGCCTGAGAGTGAGTTTGGCTCTATTGGGACAGAGTGAGAAGTTTGCCATACTTGGCCAAAACCGGAAAGTGATCGTGCCCTTGGAAGCACATCGCTAGACATTATTGTCTTTTTAATTGGTTAATTTTTAATTGGTTAATTTGTGCAGTTGTTTAGACTGCTTGTCCTCTCACAGGGCTGTAATGGAGAGAGTCCTAAATTCAGGTGGTAAAGAAGACAGAGTGAACAGAAGAATAATGAAAAAGTAAGGGAAGCCCTCTAGTGATAGTCTTACTGTGATAAAATGTTTTATATAATTGAAGTACTTTTTTTTGAGGGAGGAATGGGGGGAAGTATATTTATCCACTTGTGAAATTATTGTGTATACTAGAATTGCAGACTTCAGGACAGGCTCCTTCCAGTATTTTTGCAGTTCTGGGAAATGACAATACTAGCGTAATCATTTATATGCTTCTGTTTATTAGATTTATAAGAACAGATATAAAATGTGATTACATGAATGCAACAGGCTACTTTTCCTGACCTGAGCTTTTATTGGAAAAGAACGAGGATGCTGAACACAATTTATTTCCTGGAAAATAGCTTTGATTTTTATTATGGAAAATGTAAACTTTTGCACTCCTTTGTCTTAAGTAACATTGATTTTTAATTATAATAGTACTACTAGAAAGTAGTTACAACCTGGAGACTGCTTTCATACAAGAATAGATTTTTGGCTACATTTTATTGCTCTGAAAGTTAGTTCACTGTGATAGAAAACTCAACAATTGTTAACCTGTCTTTGAAAACCCATACATGTTTTTCAGTCAACAAATGTTTCATGAGATTGCAACTAGATTGCAACAAACAAATTTATATAGAAGTTGTATTTTGGGATATGGAAAAATATGTAAGACTAAAACATCTGTTGCTGACAAGATACTCAAATGGCAAAAAAAGTCAATTTTCTCTGAAGTGGCAAATATTGGCCAATCTCCCAAGTGTCTTTTGTTTTCACTTATTTCTTTATTGTTATGTTATTGTTGTGCATTGCATTTCGCCATCTCCATTGAAATTCCTCCTCACAAACTCTTCTTTTGTGAGCCTGTCTGTTAGCACAGAACCAAGAGATGGAAGAGGCTTGTTAGGTCACCCAGTCAGCCTTGCTGTCAGAGAAGTGAGGAGAGGTCAGCAAAGAGGGGAGGGATGTTGTCAAGTTTCCTCTCGTATGTTCTCGAGTAACTATTGGCACATCCAAAGGAAAGTCCAGCAATTACCTGTGTTTTCTGCAGATTGCTTATGGACCTGGTCCATGTAACCATTGTATAGGTTTCAGACATCACATTATGATAAAAGTTTGCAGTTTAATACTGAATCTGACATCTGTGAAAGAATGCTGATAGTAAGAAGCAAGTGTCTGTGTGTAGATGTAGATAATGTGTATATATAGTGTGCACTCATATGTTCCTATTTATAAGGTGGGAAAGCTTCTTGTCCATATGTGGTATCTGAAAAGCCTAGAACGGTGTCTTACAGCTGCTTGAGACTTAAGATGATGGCCAGCCTGACTGCAATAAATAAATAATGCAATCTGAGGTGCCCAGAAATAAAATCAAGCCTAAACAAATAAGTTATATGATACATAATTATCTCACATGAGTAACAGATTTCATCATTCCATCATCCTATAAAGGCTCTACACTACAGATAAAAGGTGGTGCAATCTGAACTAGTAGTTTGATGCAAGTCTCTTGGGATTTATCTAATTGTTTATGTAATAAAAACAGGGTTAGTAGACTGATTTCAAGGGGAATGATGAAGAAACAGGGAAGACAAAAAGTCTGACCAAATGCATGCGTACACGTGTATATATAACACACATGTATATCTGTGTGTGTGTGTCTATATATGCATGTATATGCAAATGCTCTTTTCTCTCTATCCTTAAAAAGAAATGTCCAATATAAAGTTGAGAGATTGGGCACATCAGTATCTTATCCCATAGTTTTGTTGTTGGGTTTAGCTGATATAATTAATAGCCAGTGAAGTGGCGATGCTCTGATTACTCTTTGAATACCGCAAGTGGTGTAGTTCAGAGCACACAGGCTGGTTACATCCCACTGTCTGTGTCAGAGCAGTCCTACGTTGGCTTAAATGCGTACATGACCTGATTGGATAATTAACAAAATTAAATATACCAGATAGTTTGATGCTGTCCCTTTGAGAGAGTGGAAGCTCTTCACATCTCTTGAAGTAAATAGGAATGCTGGACAAGAATCAGAGGCGAAAAATCACTTTCCACTCAGTTTGGGCAGAGAATTTTATAGTAGCCTGACTTACAACTTCTGGAGTTCAGGATTGGTTTATTTATCACAATGTTCTTACAATTGTTTTTAAACTCCGAATATGCTGTCTTTTAGGTAACAGCAGGCTTTTCAACCCAGCTAGATACAATGGCTTAAGAAGTACATATTGCAAAGTAATCTTTTCTCCCCTTTTCTCCCCAGGCTACAGTTACTAATAAAAAGTCAAAGAGTAGTACTTGGAACCTGTTGCCACATTGCTCTATTACTTAAGGAAAACACAACATCTTCCTGATTTAAATGGACAAGTTAGTGCCCCTGAATTTTTACCAGGAACCCCATGAGCACACAAGGAGTAATATATAGCGAGATTTCTTTCTTTCAGTATGAACGAGTGCACCAGGGATGTTTAATGTTTGCTTTTCAAAACCAAAACCTTTCAGCAAGTCCTTTCATACGCAGAATTAGAATGGCTAGTGCCAAATCCAAAAGGTTCGTCTGAGAAATCCTGATTGAATAGGACAAACAAATGTCTGGGGAAACAATTTTATCTGATACAGTAGCTCTGATAGTCTAGATCTCTGTGGGTATTCTGGTCAGAAGTGCAATTAAGACAGTTGTTAGCATTCTCTCTCTTTGTACAGGTTCTTAGCATTAACAACCAAGATCCTTCTCAAATGGCCAGAAAAAAATCCATCTGCCTTAAGAGGAAACTCCCTGTTAGTTCCAAATTATGAAGAAAGCCGATACCTTCGCAGCCACAGAGTCAACTTCATCTGTAATGCACCCCGCAATTCCCCCAGCTGTCAGCTGGCATGATAGCTATCAACATAATCACTAGACATGCTCTGTGGCTCTGACCCTTTTCTGCCCTCTCTATAGGAAAGTGTCTGTTCCGTGAGCTAATGCTCAGACACAGATAATAAGGCTTTCCTTCCCTTGCCCCGGAAATCTACTTCAAGGTTGTCATTCTCTTCTAAGTGAGGCTGCTGTTTAGTCCTAGTACAGTCCCTGCTCGCTTGAAAAGTAGCAGAGCTCATCATTGCTGCTTTGAAAACTGCAAGTCAGGCTTTGGGTTTGACCAGTTACTTCAGAAGTGACATCAGGCTATTGCATCTTCAAAATGACTAGGTGGCTCCCATGTATTCACAATTGTGTCCCAAGTTTTCTCCCGTGCCATTATCCATTTTCATTCCGACTCTCAAAATGGTTATGCATCAGTCCTTGGATAATATTGCCAGCTGTACTTTTTTTTTTGTGTAGTACAGTAAGAAATTAAGTTAAAACTTGTTTCTTTCTCATTTTCCTTTTGATTTTTTTTTTACAGAAGTCACAGACATTCTGATACCTCCTTAGCAAAAAAAAAACCCCACAAGTAAACAAATGTAAGCGATCGTTTTCAAATATTAATCAATTTACTGTGGTGATCACATTACATCTAATAAGTTGTGGTACTGCATGTCATTTTTCAGACCTCATTAGTTTTTAAATTTTGATTTCTGTATTCTCGCATAGAGAACTACGGTATTTTTGTATTTTCCAGTGTGTCTGGGAGCTCAGTGAGCACATCTTGTTAGTATCAAAATGTTTTGTGAAATTGTTCCAGATCTATATCAACTATATTGTGTTGTAGGATGCGTCTGCAAATTTTCCAGTGTAGTGGGACTTCAGTGGTGTGTGAGGTTTTGAGATGAAACAAGTGTTTACAAATAACTGTGATATTGTTTGAAATATCATTCCTAGGCTCTGCTTTTTTTTTTTTTTACAGTTCAAACTAGTCTTATTTCCAGTTACTTTCATATTTCCCTCTGCCCTATGTTATTGCGAGAATAAACAGAAGAAAAATCTGTAAATAATTGAATGAATGGTTGGGAGATGTTTATGAGTAGCGGCTGGATGAGCTGCAGGAGAGAATAGAGGAGATTGCAAGGGGAAGAGAAGAGACTTGGTCTTGGGGAAGGCAGAACGAGGGAGAAATAGGTTTTACCTCCATTGAAGGATAACGAGAATGGCTATTCTCATCATTAAATGTATATACGCAGTTGGAGGCAAGGAGGCTTCCACTTGGTTTTTCCAAATTAAATCCAAATGCCATACCTTTTGCACCTTAAATGATGTAGGTGGTAGGATATTTTAAGGTAATTGTATGATTCTTACTGAGTAGACTCAAGAACTTTTGAGTTCTTGATATTCTTGGTATTTCAAGTCAATTAAGCATTGCATCACTTTAGAAGATAACCTCATTATGTAATTTCTATCTCTGAGCAACACAGCTATAAAACTAAAGTTCTGTCTATACGATTAACTCCAGTTTTGAATGATTATTTTTCCACACAAGTTTCTAAGTAGTCATTGAATCTTGAACATAGAAGCAACTTTCTATTTTTTCTTCTTTTTTTTCCTGTTTCATGACATTGCAGTATGTTGCAACTTCTGTTAAACTATTTAGTTTTCAAACTTCTGAGTGATACGAAGACTGTATCTTCGGGGGCCTATTTTCACACAGATGCACCCCCACTGCCACCCTTTTACCACAAAAGGTTGAGAGCTGTTGTTCTAAGAAAGTCAGAAGGCTCCTTAGGGGCTTGTAATGGTAAGTTTTAGTGAAGGGATCAGGGAAATCACAGAACCATAGAATGTGTTGGGCTGGAAGGGACCTTTAAAGTTCGTAGGGTCCAACCCCCCTGTAGAGAGCAGGGACATCTTTAGCTGGACATCTTTAACTAGATCAGGTTGCCGACCACTCTATGTTTGGCGTACGTTCTTGGTTTGGATTTTTGTTGGGGGATTTTCTGTGAAATGTTGTGAACGTTCATACTTCCAGAGCTCATATTCCTGGTCTGTCTCTTCTAATAAATTGTAGAGATGTTTGCTGGGTTCCTACAGCCTTTCACCCAGTAATAAATGACTTCTTCCCTGTAGATTACCAGTACGTACCAGGAAACCATTGAATATTTGGCAGTGATGAAATCATCTAGTTTGGTGTAAAGGTTATGGAAGAATAGGTTTTTTTCAGAGATACGTGTAATGGTTGTTTTTTGCAGCTGGTTTGGGAAAGCCTGCCTGAGTGGTACAGAAGGAAGGTTGAAAGAACATGGATTTGTGAGTCTGATGGGGCCGTTGACTCAGGCCAATTTCAATTCAAGGGAGAAGCTTCTGCTCTGGATGTCCAAGCAGTGGTTATCGCACCGAGATTCCAGCTACTCCATGGAGAGGGAAAAGACAGCTCACCTGATAGAATAATTTATGGTGAGGTAAAAGTCTCCTAATCCAGGAAGCGTCACTCTGGTGATAATCCACAATAGCTGCTTCAGCACCTTGTTTCTTCAGACACTGTGGACAAACAAGTTCCTCCCCATCTGCTGTCTGTCTTAGGACAGTGCTGCATTGTAGATATTGCTTTAGATTTAGTAAGTATAATGCAAAAATAATGAGAGATTATTCACAGGGATGGTTAAACACACCGAGAAAATGATCTAGGCTCTGGATGATGAAAAGAGTGATTACTCTGTGGTAGCCCTTTAAACAAAGTTCTGAGGGAACAGTAGCCTTCAATTTTTCAAATTTTTTTTTTTCTTAGTGTGTATTGAGAATCTTGTGCTTAAGAAATTGTCTATGAAATTAATTAAGGTGACTGCTTTAGGGTGTTTTATTTTCTTAACGTTACTGCCCCCATATGGATATAGTCAGAACGTACAATAGGCGTAGGGAAGGTATTATGTGTAAAGGAGTTTTAATTTACTTTTTTTTTGCCAACTCTGAACTCTTGGATTTCAACTTGCTTATATTTGCTTGGTATTCAAACAAAACAAGGTATGGAAAAGTAGGCACAAATGCTCTCAAACAGTTAAGTTGAAAAGAAGTGCACTTTAAAATAAACTATAACTGGTAGTTTTGCAAATGCACCTGTAGACTGTAAGTTTTCTAGAATATCATCATACTGCTAGATAAAGATTCAAGCACTTAAACTTTCTTTATAAATGAGTAACTGTAGCTGCAAACTTTTAACATCCATTTCAAGATTTTTAAAATTAAATGTAACAGGTCATTTCTAAACTTTAAAGTCACATAGCTAGTGCCCGTAACTGAGTTAAAAGTGATTTTTGCTAAAACTAAGCATGGTAATGTGCTAGAAGAAATGCGTCTTCACTTTTAGGTTATATATAGTTGTCCGTTAAACAAATCTTACTGCCAGATTTAACTGGTTTCTCTAAATAAGTAAAAAAATAGGAAAAAGGTAGTAACATTTTTTTTCAGCACTTTTGCGTAGTTCACTTATAGTACTAAATTTTCAATCCTGAACTGGTTGGATTGAAAGATTATTTTTAACAATCCCAATGCAGCAAAATCCAAAAATGAGGAATTAGTGATGATTTACTATTGCCACAGCAGCACTTTTTTAAAATGACCATTTCCAGGCAACTAGGGGAACAGTTAAAACTTCTCTTTTTTTATTTAATCAGTTAAAGTGTTACAGGCCAAGTTGAGTGTTCTTGCAGGCCAAGTCGAGTGTTCTTTATTTATTCCAAGTAGCTCATTCAGTAAATTCTTTGAATGTCCCAAAGGACTCTGTGTGGAAAGGATGTTTACAAGTACAAAGTCAGTGTTATACTTACACTGTATGCTCCCTTAACTCTAGTTTGTTTTAAACACGCTGATATATGTTACCATTTGCAACATTAAATGTGTTCTGCTCAGGGTGACAGCAATTTGTAAACTATTAAATGTAATCAATAATAACCTCTTTTTTCCTGACAGTACCCTTTTCTGTTTCTTCCACAATCCGAGACTGTTAAAATGGTACCAAACAATAATTTTTGCTGCATACAGCAATATTTTCCCCTCTATTTCATATCTAAAAAATCTTTCATTCTCTTCACCTGTGTGGAATTCCTTAGTTTATGATCCTCCTGTAACTTAATAAATCCCAGTTTTCAAGTGAAAATGCATTATCTTGCCTCTGAAATGCAAATTTATTTTGGAAAATAGCCGATAGTGTGTGCTTGTTGTCTGTAGAAGGAATGGGGGATATGCAGGCATTTACAACAACTTACATACCTATAGTAAACCTCTCTAAATACAAGTAAGTTATCTTTTCAGTTACTCATTTACTCTTCAGATTTATCTTAACATTGAGGCTTTCATTTGCAATATTGGAATCAAACTAGCATAAATAAAGACAAAATGAAAAAAGAAATTGCAAATGTCCCCTTACTGTAAGGGTAGCAGGTTCTGCATGATTATCTTTTAGCAGATCTAGTTGTTCTCTGTTGTAATTTTTAGCAATTTGCCTTCCAAATAGGCAGTGCTGCTGCAGAGTGGCAGAGGTCGGCAAATCGTGTGCCTGACAGCGTATGCTGTTTTTTACGGGGGTGAACAGAAAAGGAATGGGAACGTTTTTTTTGAAACAGCAACACAATATTCATGTCCCTAATTACCTATTGATAATTAAGATATAGTATGGATTACTTGGGGTAATAGTAGTTTAGGAAAGAAGTCAGATTAAAAGAATATTTACTTCTTAACCCGCTGTGTAGCCAGATAAGAAATGACGGCATGCTCAGTGGTAATGGATCTGCTGCTCTTCTGTGCCATTTTAGGGCAGACGCAAAAGCCAGTTGCACAGGAGAGAGCAGTAAAATGACTGCAGAGAAAAATTAGCTGACATAGAATGGAGTGGAAGAACAGCTGTGGAAGTGGAGCTGAGTGACACACTCCGTGTCTCGTGCCTTACTTTCTTTAAAAGAAAAAACTTGAGGTCCACGTGGTCCAAGTTAACTGATTCTTCTTCTGCAGCACCATCCCAGTGAATCTCTGTGAAGTGAGAATCCAAAATATATTAAAGCTTCATGTCCTGTTATAACTTCCAATGACAAAAGAACAAAATACTGTCATAAAGTTTTGCTCACTTGCCCTGTTACTGAGTTTGCGTTCCTTTTAAATTATCTTCCAGTTAAATCTACTCAGCTGAAGAATATATCTGAAAGGCTATTTCCAGGTTTGGCTTACAGCATCAAAATGTATGTGAGGCAGCAAATCTACTTTCTTGAGTATGGGGTGGTTTTTTTTTTTGTGATATCAAATAGAAATAATACTGGCCTAATAGGAAATTTCTAGATGATAACTATTTGCTGTATGAGACCTATATATAATGATTGTTTCAAAACTCCAGTTACAAAAATTAGTTTCAAATCAGTTTATAGTAAATATTTCTCACACTGTAAAAGTAAATGGTACATTCAAAAAATAAACTATGTTACAGCTTCAGAAAACTGAACATAGTTAAACAAAAGCAACAGGGTTAGGTATAGAACGTCTGGAGGAGTATGGGGTACGCCGATGGGTCAAAAGTGAAAGCATTAAATGCACTTGAGGGCCTCCGTTTGAAGAAATAAGGCAAGATGCTGATGAGAATAAAGGTGTTTGGTGTGTTGAGAATAAGAGGAGCATTACAGAAGGAGTGAAGCAGATGGAAGCTGTTGGATAACTGAATGGACAGAAGAAAGATGAGAACTCAGCGAGAGTAACTGTAGTTGGAGATAACATATAAACATAATCAGTATATTAAAAACCTAAATTAACTATGCCTTAAAAATACATTTTTGAGCTCTTCTTTTGGGAATCCAACCTGGTAGATCTTGCCATATTTTGTGTGGCTTTGAATACTGTATTTCTACTGAGACCAGCAACATTGCCACAATTTCCCATGCTGCCATTCTCCGTTGTTTCTCCCAAATTTATCAAAGGACCAAAAGATAATGCCAGGCTTCTGCACTTAGTTGGTTTAAATTGTACTAGCCTACCACAGTCTTGTAGGAACCTCTTGCATAACTTTAAAAAATAAATAAATCACCTAGGCAAACAAGAAAACAAATGCCTCTTTTGTTGTCCCGTCCTCTAGAACTGCTCTGCCCACCGCGGTCATCTTCAGTGGCAGGAAGGGATGGACAACTTGCACCAAGTTTCCTGGACACTACACGTTTTGGTGCCTTTTTTTGTCACCAAATGCAGATACAATTTTCATTCACTCAAGTAAATTTTCTAGCAGAAATTTCCCAGAACAGTACAAATATATGCAGATTGCATGTGCTCCTTGGCCATTCCCCAACAGAGGTGACAGAATCCTCCTTTACCTGGAGCTTCTGTAGGGGCACGGCTCTGCTTTTCTGCCCAGGTAACAGCTGAATTTGGCCTGGATCACCAGAGGGCACTGGTGGGTCTCTTTAGGGGGCCATACTGGAGACAGCTGATGCCTGTAGAGAAAGATGTACTTTTTTCATAATTTCTCTGATAATACCTTTTCTCCTTCTTGATCCAGTAAGCTTTCTGGAAAGCAAATTATAGAAAATACATTTCTTGGTGTTTGTTGTGGATTTCTTCATCTCCCCCCCCACCCCATCCCTTCCCTTGTACTCATGTATTCCTACTTCGGGTGCCTAAGATGATTCATGGCATTTAGGGCCCTGGCAATCAATAAAAGCATGCACTTCTGCGTGGCAACTCAATACTTCCACCGAAAATGACATTGCCTGTGAAGGGTCATTGTAGCTTCTCTCAGTATTTTAAATTTAATTTATTGTTTTGTGCTGTGCGTTCACTTTGTGATGAAAGAGTGATGAGGAAAAGTTTCTTTGCAAAAGACTATCTGTGTGAGGCTTCAGCTTAGAGAACATTTACAAACGTTCTGCACTAATGGAAAATACTTAAAGATGTTCAGAAATGTACGTTGCTTCCAAATGTGTCAGTGGTGACAAGAAAGTAGACTTTCATGTAATAATAGGCTTACATTGCGTTTCAGCTTTGTTATTTGACTTATGTGATACTGAAGCTTGAGTACCATGAAGTTTGTGGCTAATATAAATTACTTTTTCACAGTGAGATATCTTAAGGTGATAGAATCCTTGCTTATACTGTGAACGTTACTTTTGTAGCTTCACTTCAACCAGCTATCTGGAAATAATGCTGGATCTTGTGTAACCTGTTAGGCACTTCAGGAGCAGTCTATCTCTTACAAATTTGTCAGCATGAGTTTGCGGCCAGCACTTGAGAGTGAAAGAATGGGCAGAATTCATGTGTGCAAGCCAGCATGCTCCAACAGGACTGGGGGCTTGTGAGTTGGGGACATAGCTAGACCAATTGGGAACATGGGCTAGTTCTTCTGGAAGGTGCTGGGAGCTGGGTGTATTTGTTCTTCAAGTGCCATCTGTGGAGGATTCTCACCCTTTTCATGAATGTGATGGTCCCTTGTGGTAGGAGTCTGCTAGGGCTGGAGCAGACAGTCTGCATATCCTGCGAGAATGGGAATAAATATGGTCTATAATTTGTGAGGAATGTTTTAAATAGAATGTTATCTCGTCAGTTGTAAAAAAAAAAAAGTAATATTAATAATTCTACATATAAGTATTTTTAGGTATTGCAGTAATAGTGGTATCTCTTACATTTAAACTGTAGATTACATTAGAGAAATTAATACCAAGTGTTGGTGGTTGTTCTTCTGTAGAAAAATGCAAGACTAAATTAATTTGTGGATGTTTATCAGTAAATGGTTATCTAATTATCAGTACTGTATGGATTATCCCCATAGTGTTCACCTTATAATAAAAATGTTTCAGAGTGTAAAATATGCTGCACATCAAATACATGATGTTCAAAATCTCATCTATAATATACTGTATTTTTTCAGTGTCTGTAACTGCTTCACTAGTCACTACAGCTGGAGATATGGGCACAACTACAAAAATTCAGATTAGATCCACAGGTGATCTATTCATTAATTTGCTTTATTCCACTTAAGTGAAAAAGTCGTGTCTAATAAAGAAGTGTACAGTAGGTTCTTTGATGTTAAAAATGCTCATCTTTCATGTCCAAAAACCCCTTTTTGCCTTGATTTTTAAACACAATTAGTATTCATTAAGTTGTAGTCTGCCACAAAATAGATGTTTAAGATTGTTTTTAACTGGTATATTACCTTTATACCATACTTCTGGGACAGGAGACTTAGAACTGTGTTATATTTAAAGAATATCTGATCTGATTGTAGCCTGTGAATAAGTGACCTAGAACAGATATATAAGTCAAAGTTTAAGTTAATCTTGCCATCCATCTTTGCCTTAAATTTTGAACTCAAACATCCTTTGACCTTGCATACATTTGCTTATTGTATTTCTCACAACTGAGTTTCATTTACCGTTAAATACTATGTTTGTGTTTTCTTTCACTCGTATTTTGCTACTGTGATTGGATTCAAGCATCATAGCATTTCTTAATAATCATTATTAAAATTATTTCTAATGTGAAACATCTTTTTCTTTGTGACTGGAAGCTTTAATGAAATTCAGTTTTAGCCTCTTAATAAAAAACATCAATTGAACATCCATTGAAATCCATTGTCCTGCTCTTGTGTCACTGAACATACTGACAAACAAGGAGAACTGGACAATCGTGTATCCCAAAATACAAGTTCTTTAGGCTGTTAAATAATATTTCTTGTAAATTTAAAACAGAAAATCATAATGCGGCTTGTGATGCAGATTTGCTCCTGTGCGGGAACATGTCCTGAGTTGTGGGGTTGTGTGAAAAGGATAAATACAGAATTCAACGTACAATCATATGAGTTACAAAGACTATGTAAGGGTGCTAGGGACAGTTGCATTTAGTGAAAAATGAAACGAATTAATGAAATACGTGATTTGTCAGACGTGGACACTAACATAGACGTGCTCTCGTAGTGCACAAGCAGCAGGATAAGGTGGTTGCTTACTCAGTGTGCCTTGCTATTTTTCTAGCAATCCATGCGGGAGCTTTCCAGCTGAGGGTACCAGAACTTAGAGCAGATTCTCTTAGATAACGTACTTCCAATATGCCTGTAACAATATCAGACTGCCGGTGTGAGCCTGTCTTTCTCTGAAGCACACCACAAACACGGCCGGATTGGTCTGAACAGAAGTTGTCTTCCTTAAACTGAGGAGTTACTCACATGAGTTACTCTGCAAAAACAACTTGGATATTCCTGGCTGTTGATGACAGGAGGTTGTTTTCTGACAAGTTTTCTGGATTTAAGTATAGACAAAGGTATTTTTTTTCTTTGCATTTATCTGTAAAATAAGAAAACTTCCAAGGCAGTCATATTAACTGTTCATCTGCTTTTGCCTTGGACTGAAAACAGCAAAGTAAACAGAGTTATTTTGAACTATCTTGTCATGTTCTTCAGTGGACACTGTTTAGCATCTAGCTTGTCACTCTGGAGATAGCTGAGCCTAGATTATTATTTACAATTTATGTGATTTTAATAACCTTTTGACTTGGTATAAACTTACATAAAAGGGGAAACCAACTTTACAGCAATAGTAACAAAGCAGATAAAGCTTATTCCCCATAAAATAAATGGTGTGGTAAGGAGCAGGAAGCACCTAAAACACAGCATGTGTGGTTCTGTTCTTTCAACTGTACTTTTCTTAAACCCAGGACTTAATGAAACTTTAAAATTATTCAATCCATCATCAAAAATCGGATTTTGTTAGAATGACAGCTGCATGCTTGAAATGCTTATACATCAATCACTTTTTAAACAGTTTTTAAATGTTCTCACCAGTTTAAAAAAAAACCCCAACTCCATGCTGTAACCTCCCCCCACCCAAAAAAAAAAAAAAAAAAGCCCAACCTGAAAGCCAGGTATCCACTTAGTATCGCAGAATATAAAGCTATCAACAGGCACAAGATTTCATAAACATCTGCATTTTATTCCAGAAAGATGGTTTCTACACTTGGTGTGATAATTGTAATAAAGGTTAATGAGCTGGGCAAGAAGCAGCTGGCCAGAATTATTTCCCTTAATGTCAAGAAAATGAAGATGAGGTAAAAGTTCTCCAGCTTTTTTTTTTTTCTTACAGGTACAGAAATTACATGGTAATGCTTGCTGTTACGTTCACCTCTTGGTTTTAGGACTGTCACCTCTCCAGCTCCAGCATAGAAATCCAGCTCCGAGAGAGCTGGATTAGCAAATGATTTGTTTAGCCAGTGCTATGGATACAGGGTAGGGACCATCCCAGGCCTGCAGTATCTATCCCCTGTCAGGCAGAAAATTTGAAATTGCACAGAGTACCTAGAGCATACTTACAAGTAAACGTTCCCTTTTATGTCTGATTGCTTAGGAATTACTTTGAATATTTTCTTACTGTTTTTACGTGTTTGGATTTCTTACTTAGTGTAGTTTTAACCGTCTGACGCGTGCACTAACAAATGCAGGGAAACTTGGCCCGAGTAGTTGGTAGCAGGTATGGTTTTTGCTGATCTGTAAAATATGATGCAAGAGCACATACCACTCTCTTGGAGTGCGCTCCCAAAAGATCTGCTCAGAAAATTAGTGTTCTGAAGACATCGTGATATATTGTTAGCCATCTGCAGGAATATTTGTTTTGTAAATAAAACTCAGTGTTCTTATAATGCTTGTGCAGATGTTTTGTGTGTTTTACTCAACACTTTTTTTTGCTAGAAATCCTAAATGAGGTTTGTAAAGTCATAAAGCTGCAGTGTTCAGTTTACTGCCAAAATAATACTAAAGGTTACATGTTTCTGTTTGTCACATTTCTCTCAGAAGATGCTGTAAAAATGTGAAAGCTGGTTTCACTTAAAAATCACTTTTTCAAAGCAACGTATTTTAAAACTCCCACTGTGGCTTAAATGTATGACAGCAGTTTTCTGTGCTCGTATTAGTGAAGAGATGTAGTTTTGTAATTTACCTTTTTTGTGATTTTCTGGTGCCTGTCCTGGAGAAGTTTATGTGCTTTTTTCAAATAATAGTAATAGAAATAAGTCAAGTTTTGTAAATAATAGCCAACTAGCCAGTGTTGCTATTTTTAATGAACCATTCACTTAAGCCCAAAAGTGAAAGTAAAATCTCTGCTCTAAGTTTAGCTGGGAAGTGATTTAGAACACTGACTGAACTAAACAACATTTTGGATTTATTAATCACAATTTATACAGACAATTAAAGTTTAGCTTGTTTCAAGTTCTTAAAAAGGTTTAGCAATGATGAAAGAGGTTAAAAAGTAGATTTGAAAATAGATATACTAACGCATTAGTAATACTATTATGTAAACATATTTTAAGCCTAGTTAATCTGATACAGCTTTCCTATAATTCAGAAATATTAATTATAAGATTTAGCCTGACCTGACCGAAATAAGCTCTTGGTTAGATCCTCATGAGGGAGAAGATACTGATCACGAGTCTTGAAGAATCGTAAGTCTTGAAGAATTCATGTCTCAGCGTGAAAGAAAGTGAGTTTACTATATTAGGTGTTTTGGTTTTTTGGATGTATCATGTCTAGCTTTTCTGAATCTTTAGAATAATTAATCCTAACAGCTGATGTTAATTGTATGTTCAAAATTTTACCAACATGGTGGTATTGAGAAGAAGCATTTACATCTGCATCAACTAAATGGTACAGTTATTCTGAAACAATTAGTAAACATTGACTATCCATCTCCCTACTCACTACAGGTTGAAATTAACTGCACAAACTTTGGCTTTGTTTGTAGTTTTGTGCATTGATTTCTGATGTGAAAAGACTAACAGTTACTTTTTCTGTTTCCTACATTGGAAGCTCACAGCTTTATTTCAGGTAGAAGAATAAACAAACTTTTAAGATATATTGGTTTGACAATCTGGATATCTTCAAGGATATTCTGAGTGCTGTCTTATTTCAATAATTCAGAACTTTTATAAAATTTACTTCAGAACTTTTTATGAATTTATATTTCGGGGGGGGTTGTATTCTTTTTTCTTTTTTGTATTTCAGTTTCTAAAAACACTTTATAAATTTTCAAAATTACCCTCAGTAATAAAGACAAGATGATAAACAATCTCCTTCAGTACTAAGATAATCTTTCTCTGCAGTGTTCGTAGTGACCATTGTCTGTAGAGTCTGAATTACTGTGCGTTTCTAGAAGCATAAGCACTAGTTTACAAAGTTACCAAATAATTAGAGGACATCTCATAACAATTATTTTTTATAACTAGTATTTACGAAGCTCTTCTAGAAGAGGATAAAAACAATACCAATAAAGGTACATTTTTAAATTTTATATAGATGCGACTGTGATTAATAGAGTAATTGTTTATTTCTAGAGTTTGCGCTTATTTACCAGAAGGAACATTTTATTCTGCTGTGTTTAGTAGCGTCCCACTTAGTTGAAGGTTAGGAGATGAAAACTAAAGACAAGGAATCCAGATTACATTCAGTATGCTGATCTGTAAATTCAATCAGAATTTTAGGCAGTTTCACAATATACAGCAACAGGGCCTTTCTCCTTGGTATTTGCACTGTGTGGGAATTTTTCTGTTAGCAGTACACTGTATTATCTTGAAAAAGTCATCCCATGTGTGATACAGTTAATTTGAAATCTTCTTTCTTGAATCTCTTGACCTTCAGCACATTCCTAAGACTTTCTGAAGCTGACTCCCCTCCTCTAGCTGTGAATAGAGTTATTTCTACATGTCAGTCCGTGCCTGTTTGTGTCTTGGTATAACCAGTTCAGTGTATGTGGAGATGCTTATCTGTTCTTCCTCCTTCCTTATTTGTAGTTTTCTGAAGTCGAGGAAGGTTTTTGGTTTTATATGACAGGTGTAAGTCTATCAAAATGATACTGTAAAGCTCGAAATCAAGTTGCCTTTAATGGACTTGTGGAATTCCATTCAGATTTGGAGTTCAGTTAATATGATTTTATTGTTTAAAATGTACTTTTCCTTGGTTTTGTAAAGTGAGCAAAGATTCAGTGAAATGATCTCTTTTTTTGAAATTATTGCCTACACAGGCATCAGCTACAAAAAGGACCAGGACTGACTGTCCACTAGAAAACCTGCCTGGTTTATGCTCATAGTATTTAAAACTTGTATTTCTTTCACCAACACTGAAATTTTCATATTTTACTGAGCTGTTGGTTTGTTTTATGTTGTTTTTTAATTTAGAAAAAGGTTTCTTTCAACTTGAGCTGCACATATCAAGTTTCTGTTGGAGTGCACGTTTTTAGAAAAAGTGAAAGGAAAAGAAAAGTTTATGGTAGAACTGCCCATGTAACTTTACCTGTCTTGTTGAGTCACAACTTTGACAGTGTAACATACTGTGGCTATTTTTATTCTGGCTTATTGTTTGGCAACTCATCTCTATGCTATTTATTGCAATCTTGAATCACTGGTGTAGAGCATGAAGTCGTCTTGAGCAATATGAAGGAATCTATATATTAGGACTTTCTGTTTAAAAGATACATAGTTTTCCAATCTTTCTCTACTTACGTTTTTGCTATAGAAAAGCATTCCACCTTATGTGGAATTCCTGCTGTAAATCTTGCTTGCCTTCCTAAATTATTATTCCTCAACGTCTGTGGGTGTATTCTTTTAATTGAGCACCTAAGAAATTGTGTGAAATCTTCTGGATGTTTTCTGTTGCCTCTGAAAATCTGTAATGTTTAAGAAAAAAGGAAATGGAAACAACTGTTGTATGTTGTTCAGATTCCTTTTAAGAGAAGGCACATGAGGCATCTACTGCTGAAAAGACTTCAGTTTTATAACTTAAAGTGCAAAACCAGTTGGTATCTGTAGTCACAACACTACAAATACTCAGCTGCTGAAGAAGAAATGAAAATAGCTCCCTTGATGCCCTGTTGCCATAGGGGAAGAATCCTGTTGCAATTCCCAGAGTTTTTCTGCTATAAGAAATTGCCAAATAACATTTTGGCAGATGATACTGAGGTGTTTATAAATACAGAAGCTGAACTGTATTAAGAAACTTCTTGGGAGTTTTCACAGCATTTGCTGGATTTAGTTTAAAACCTCTGTTATAAAAGTAACAAACTGAAGATTGCATTGAAATTACTTAGAAGGAGATATGTTGAGATACTGCTCATTTTAACCATATATCATTAGGTAACAATCTTCCTGCAATGTTGTGTCACAATAGACACTCGCTGTCGATGAGGACTCCAAGGTCTTTCTCCATGGGGCTGCTTTCCAGCAGGACATCCCCTGATCTGTCCTGGTGCCTGGTGTTATTCCTCCGCTGATGCAGGACTCTACACTTGTCCTTACTGAACTTCGTGAGGTTTCCCTTTGCCCATCTCTCCAGCCTGTCCAGATCTCATTGGATGGCAGCACAGCCTTCAGGTGTGTCAGCCACCCCTCCCAGTTTCACATCATCAGAGAACTTGCTGAGGGTGCATTCTATCCCCTCGTTGAGGTCGTTGATGAAGATACTGAAAACAACTGGACCCAGTACTGATCCCTGGGGAACACCACTGGCCACAGGCCTCCAGCTTGACTCTGGTGATCACAGCCCTCTGAACTCTGTTGCTGAGCCAGTTTGCAATCCACCTCACAGTCCAACCATCTATCCCGCATTTCTTGAGTTTACTTATGAAGATGTTATGGGAGATAGTATCGAAAGCCTTACTGAAGTCAATGTTTAGGACATCCACTGCTCATCCTTCATCTGTGACCATTTGGTCACACCTTCATAGAAGGATATCAGATTGGTCAGGCAAGATTTCCCCTTGGTACGTCCATGTTGGCTACTCCTGACAATCTTCTTTTCTTCCACTTGGTTAGAGATGGCCTTCAGAATCAGCTGTTCCATCACCTTTCTGGGGATGGTGGTGAGGCTGATCAATCTGTAGTTACCCAAGTCCTCCTCCTTGGCCTTTTTGAAGACTGGAGTGACACAAGCTTTCTTGCAGTCAGTCCTCAGGCACCTCTCCCATTCTCCATGGCTTTTCAAAAATGATGGAGAGGGGCTCAGCAACATCAGTCAGCTCTCTCAGCACACGTCGACGCACCCGATTGTGACCCATGAATTTGTGTGTTTTCAGTTTCTCCAAGAGGTCTCTAACCCAATCCTCACTGACCAGTGGGAAGTCTTCCTCGCTCAAGTTTTGCTCCCTTGCTTCTAGTGACTGGAATTCCTGAGAGCTGGTTGGAGGAGTAAAGACTGAGACAAAGAACTCAGTTTGATTCCCACTGTTCTTGCAGCTCTGTTGTTATGCAAGGCATGAAAGAAATTATTTAGTATAATAGGCAGTTTGAGCTTTTCCCTTTCCAAGAAAACATTCTTCTTGATATTCACCATTCCCTCAGAGGGTTGAGAATACCCATGTGCAGGTAGAAGTTTTTGGGACAAAGCTCCTCCATAAGCAACTGCAAGAGTTTACTCAGCAGTCACTCTGTCGAAATATTATTTCCCACACTCACTTGCAAGAGGTCTGTCCAGTGGCATGGATTTTCTCAGTAGCTTACCTCTCCATGGCCCTTTGGCCTTCAGATGAAGCTCTCTGTGCAGAAGTTTCTGTGTGGAATTTGGAGAGTTTTTTGCTTTAACCTTGCTCTGGGTTTGTCTACAATAATTAGAACTCATTTGTTGCGTATCTGGAGACTCTGGTATCTTTGGCTAATGTCTGTCTACACTGTATGTAAAGTGCAGCTGCTGGTGGTACACATTTGTATACAAACTTACCATGAAGAATGCAGTCAGAAAAATCTACTAATACCATTACATTTGGAAAAAAAAGTAGCTGTTATCATCTAAGGCTCTGAGGTCCACACCCAAGTGGTTTGGACTTGGAGTTGTTCAAAACCCATTTGATTTGGAGTTAACTATAGTAAACAGCCAATCTTTTAATAATAAAGAAAATTACTTAAACAGTAAACGAAATTCGAGATACATGTGTGTATACCTTTTTATTTCTGTGATCTCTGCTCTGGGATTTGAAGGATGTATAATGCTTCTAGCAAGGAGCATAAAGTGAATCAGAGAGCATAAATACTGAATGAATGGTGCTGTGAAAGAGAAGTTTCCAGGTTTGTATGCTTGAAACTGACCCTTTTGACTGACCAGAGCTGCGTGCAGTGTTCTCAATATCTCTGTACACAATGGATTTATGCAGTGTTATAGTTGATATTTTCTCTTTTATTGCCTGTTCCTTCCTTTCTATCAAACGTTGAGCCAATGCTTTTCTAGAATAAGCAGAAATCTTGTTTTCTGAGTCAAAGCAGTCAACTCAGTTATTTTACATGTGAAGTTAAGACATGAAACAGCAATACCAGTAGGAGAAGTATGTTTAACTGTATTGAATGAAGTGGGATACTCTGATAGTCCTTCGGTCAGCCCTCTTCTCGGTTACCCTGGATAGCTCAGCATAGCTGGTCACTACATTAATCACCTGGAATTTTTCGGGCACTTCTGTAGTGAAAATGACCATGTTTTCCTACCACCATTTCCAATATCAATTTCTCTATTTAACTTTGTCTCTTACACCTTGTAGGTAGCATAGTTTCTTTAAAATCTTTTGATGCTAAACCCTGTGCAGTTTGTGTAGGGAAATCCAGTAGACTGCGTAACTAAATCTGCTTTGTCTTTATGCTTGTTGATTCCTTAGGAGAACACTAGATTTGAGCCGTAGTATTTCTTAGTTTATAATTAAATATGTTCACATATTTGTTATAGAATATAATGTGATCCAAAACTAGTACTGGGCTCCCGAAATGAAATGAAAGCAAGGATTTGCTGCCCTACTTTTCTCATTTCTAATCTCAGTCCATTAAGTATAGGAATTAGCAAAGTTATTGTTTAACAAAAAATAGCTATATAAATGTTTTATTTCTAGACTGTTTGAGAATGTATCTGTTTTCAGTAGTTCATCACATATCCATTCTGTGGAATTACTACATTTTACAAGTGAGGATAAAAGTCCTTGTAATCCAAAAAACTAGCCACCACAGCCTTTAAAATAGGATCAAGGAGGTCTCAGCCAAGTAGAGCAAACAAAAAATTAGGAAAATTGCCTCATAGTTTCTTCAGAGCACCAGACAACTTTTTACTTTAATGGAATGTAGTCTCCTCTTGACGCATAAGAGTGAGTAATTGCGAGTTGTACTCATTTTATACAGAAAATGAAAATGAACAGCCTTGGCATTGTGACACGTATTTGAGTTCTTTTGTTGCAGAGCTAAACAAGATAAAATTCTCAAACCTTTCCTAGCATTTTGAAAACCCGATCAAGATAATGTGTGATCAAGTTAACGTAGTTTATGGCATTAATTGGAGGCCTAAGTAATCTTTGTCACACGTGATTGTGTGGTGTGGGATACAGAGGCAGAACTGTTGGTGGCCTGAGCGATAACTCTTTTATATGTGAAAGTATCGTGATGCTAGCAGAGCAGATCTTATCCATGAAGTTTCACAATAAACACAGTCTAGAGACTTGGAGTGAGATTGATGATCAGATTTACAACATCAGATGTTAGATAGCTTTCTGGTGGGACTTTAGAGGGGGAGAAGACCAGGCTTGGGTAGATACCTTTGTAAACCAAAGTGGTTAGTTGTAAGCAGCGCAGGATCTCTGAATACCCTCTTGCATAGCACTGTCACCAGTAATAGCCTCTCCTTGGAGTCAGTTTGGGCCACCCTGCATTTTATGAGTGGAAACGTAACTCTCTGAATGTTTTATTTCTCTCTATTTTTTTCGTGGCTAAACCAAACCAAGTGTTCTAAACACTTCATGTTCTCTAAAATGTTCATATAGTTTTATTCGCTCACTGAAAATAAGGTTTTGAAGTCATTATAATGTATCCTTGCTTTCTATCTGCATAGTTGTTTCTGTCAGTTGAATTCAGAGCTTCTCATTCTGCTTATATTTACAGAATAGTAAGTGTGGTGGTTAATTATATAAACAGGACCTAAAAGCCAACATGAGGAAATGATACTTGAGTGAAACATTCTTGCATAAAAACCCTGGAATTTAAGGAAGATGTGCTGTACAGCTCAACGTAGGAATATTACTGTTATGTGTTCATAGAAACGATTCAGTAATCATCCAAATAATGCTGATATTTCTGTATTCTACAGCTGCCTACACATTTCCTATTTTTTTGATTGTTATTGCCTATTAAACTATTTCTCCGAGCCCACATCACTATGTCCTCTAAAGGGAATTAAAACCTTGCTCAAATAAATTTTGCAGAACAAAACAGACTTTCAAGACACTTTTTTTTTCCCCAAAAAAAACACGTAGCAAACAAGTTAAATATGAATATTGTAGCATTTTTGTGAAATCTTGCGTCTCAGCATGTCATAACATGTTTCCTCAGTAAGAAAGACAAAATATTGTATGGACTCAATGCCATTCTTAATATCAGAGGCAAGAGAGGCTATGACATACCTGAGGGTTGTTCTTCACACCTTGATCTGATATACTTTGCTTCAGATTGATTTGCAGAAGAGTGGCTCTGTGTACTTTAGAAAAATGATGCCTGACCTACAGCCCTTTGCGTTAACCAGTGTATTCAGCAGTTCTTTGTTTTGCCTCATCATGTTATGTCTTTGACTATGTTGCAATTCCATAGTTCAGCATTTGTGTTTGGATATATGTACTGGTGGAGAGAGGATGTTTCTTTTCTTTAACCTTAACAGTGGCTTATCAGAATGTTCAGTTAAAATTAGGTCTGTTTGATTTAGAGTTATGATTAACACAAGTCACATCCCTACATTTAATTTTACTACTAGTTGCAGTAGTTACTAAGTTGGAGCACATAACTTTAACATCTGAATTCAATCCCTGAGTCCTGCTGTGTGATTTAACAACTTTGTTTCTCTGCCTCAGTTTCTCTATTTTTGAGATAAAAATAATGATGCTGACCTTTTTTTTTTATTCCAGCACTTTATGCTTTTCTTCTATAAACCTCAGTAGGAGAGTTACAAGGTCATGATAGCAGTAAATGTACATTCTTAGTGAATGTATCCAAAGATCAAAAGTTTTTTTGTTGTTGTTATAAAAAAAAAAGGAAAAAAATGGTGTTAAAATATTGTGGTGTGTGGATGCTTGAGCAAGAAACAGCTGTTGTATGAAGGAACTATGTTTGATACTACCTTAGGTCTATGGGAAAATGTTACCCCACTATTTCTGTTTTATGAAATATTCTAATATTGGTCTAAGCAACTAAACTAATTGATTGTAGATTTATTTTAAGCACTTGATGAAAGTAAAACTCCATGAAAGTACAGTAGACTTGGAGATTTTTTCTTCTGAGAGAAAATTGGAGTAACGTTTATGTAAGATGACATCTGTAATCATTCAAGTCAACTTTGAATAGGGAGACATGCAGACATACATTTCAGTAGTCAGACAAAATTTATTAACTTATTTGAGCTGGTATAATGTAAAAATAATTTTTCACATTCACATAAACTTTGATGTAGCTTGGAATATCTGTTTCCCTCGCCTGACTTGACAATTCAGGATGAAATGCAGGACTCTGTTTCTTAGATAAGCTAATTGTTTTGACAGACAATCCTACTGGCTTGGTGTTGATATTCCAAAGCGGACAAAAAGGTTTCATGTTTAATTTTTATGCTGTGTGACTTCAGTCTCTATCTCCTACTTCAGCTCTCGTTCTTCAGCTTGGGATGTGACTGAAAATGGCTGTGGTGCCATGGGATAGCTAATTGGTAAAGCCTGTTTGGAATGTGGGTAAGCGAGCCATTTGGCAGTGAGCAGAGTAGTAAAGAACGCTCTTTTTCCCTTAGTTGACTCCCAGGCTAAAATTAAACAGTTAGATACTTCCACATTTAGTGATTTACAGTGCATCTGTTCTGAGTCAGCTAGCAGAAAGAACTGAGTACCTATATACTTGTATAAAAAAAAGGGCTCTTCACTGGGGTTTAAGATGCAGATCTGCATTTTTAGAACGCCTTAATGGAAATGCCCTTCAAAATGGTAAGATAGGTAGGAAAAAGTTAATTTCTTCTTTCTGTTTTCCTTCAAAGTAATTGGATGCTAAAGTAATGATGCTAACTCAACCTGTATCAGCACCTGTTTGTTGTTTGTGTGTCCTGAGACATCTAGGAGTCACAAGCTCAATGCTAAAACAGTTCATGGTGGGGTTTATATAGCACAATGGTGTAATGGTTTAGTTACTTAGTTACTGAAAATAAACAAAACTTGTCTGAATTAGTTTTTATTGTAGACCATTCCTCTTGTTCGTATTTATTATCCTTCCCCAATAGAAAGTATACATTAACTATAACCTATAAACTTCTACAGCAAACTGAAGTTTTTGTTCATTTTGTAGGTGAATACGTAAAATGTGTTACTGAAAGTTTTTACTGGAAATAACGATATAGATGTGTTTGGATACTGCATATACACAAGAACAGAATTTAGAAAGAATCCTTTGTAGTTGCAGAGATAAAATACATTTTTCGATATATAAATATCAAGGCTGCTTCTCAATGTCTAGTACATCACAGTGAGTTATTGTTCCTGTGTTAAATGTCAAGTTTTAATGAGTAAATTTATGACTGGACTATTATTGTCTATTCTTCCTAGTAAATTTTTTTCATCGAAATGTTGGGAGTAACTCAGTAATGCAGTTTACTGTTTCTCAAGGTTCTTCCATCTCCGAAAAGACAACCATTTTCATGAAGTGTTGCTACCTCCCTTCTCCTTCTGAACGTACTCATTCACCTCTGGATTCCTCTTCCACCATTCTGCTGCCTTTTCTTCTGTCTCTATGATATTTGAAGCCCTCTCTTGTTCTTTCAACACCGCTGAGGATCCCTCAGCACCACCACTCCGCTGCTGGACTTCACCTGTCCTACCTTTACCTCTGACCTCTGTTCTCTGCAGCTGTTCTCCCCAGGTGTCCTCTTCCACTTCACTAGAGGGTGAATTCCATTTTTGTCCCACTTATTATGTGCTTTAATTTTCCCTTTTGAAGGAGAGGGCAGGGCTAGAGCCCCAGGGTAGCGACCCTTCTCCTCCTGGCTCCTCCAGCAGCCTTTGCTCAGCGCTCAGCATGGGAGGAGGTGGCAGCAGAGTCAACACAAGCACAGGAGCCACCAGGTTATCCTCGGTGGATCCCCAGTCCCTTTGGCACACGAGTGCTGTTGCTGCAGCTGTCATCATCCAAGGAAGCTTGTCAAAAAGCTGGATGAGAGGGCGAAGCACAGCCGTGCTCTGTGGCCTCCTGTTTGTCCTCCACCGCCTGCCTGCGGTCTCCCCTTGGCTTATTCCTTCAGGAGAGAGCCCGAAGTTGGAGAGGAGAGAAGTTACTTGCCCAAACTACCCCTAGCAAATGACACCATGACTTGGAGGAAGTTCTCAAACGTCGCAAAGATTACATGGTGTTGGGTTCAATTCTTATTTTTCAAATCATTTACTAGGTAGATGTAATAGATAACTCTGGCAAGAACTGGAATCGGGAAAGGAAACATAGTATGGTATAAGACTAAGGTTTGTTTTTTTCTGAAATGTAAATTTAATTAGAAGGAGAACAGGGGAGGGGAGAAAAGAAAGTTCACCACAATCTTAATGAAATCCAGGAAACTCAAGCGTTGCATTTTGTCAGAGACAAAATATCAATTAATTTTTTTTTTCTTCAACGTGTAAGGAGTCTGCTGCCAGCATATAACTTGGTCCTTGCATCGGTGAGATCTTCCTTGAAAACTGGGGAGGGGAATTCTTACTTCTTGGCATGAAAACCCAACTTTAAGGGTTTTTTTTTGTGATGGGGGAGCAGGCAAATCTGAGAAACTTCTCTTTGACTACATGGTTACTTATTTTAAGAAAGCTGTTACACAGAAAACAACTTTACATAGGTGATTAAAGTGCTCATTGAATATAGTGTCTGAGTAGCAAATAACAGCAGTAAATTCCAGTAATTCAGTATGACAGAAGTGGCCTGGTAGGAGGCCAAAGTTACCTGACAGTCAAATTGAAAGGCAAATAATGTAATAGCTTATCTGACTACTTGTACTGCTTGTACTGGTTTTTTTATGTGTTTTTTTTTTTTCTCCCAGACACAAGCTATCAATGGCAAAATACAACTTGAAAAATAAACTATGTTGTTCTCTGTTCTACCTTACTTCAGAGTTTTATGGGATTCTGATGCTGAGATTACATTAAAGTGAAAAGATAATTTTAGTTCAAAGCGTGGCTTAATTGTATTGAACATGTTAGTTTTACCTCAGTTTTTTGCAGTAAACAAGAAACTAAATTGAGTAACTAGCATCATGTGTTACAGTAACACTATTTTTTTTTTCAGGATTGTGTTATAAATGTGGAAATTTTTTGTTGACTTTGCCTGTAGGCTGACTTTATTCCTCACTCTTTGGGAGGTCTCCAGCTCCCACTTGTCATATCACATACACATTAAACCTTTCATTAAGTATTGGTGACAACAGGCAATCTCTTAAAGAGTCAAGATTCTCTTAGTTTAGCATCTGGTTATCTTATAAAAACCAGTGATTGTAGCATGTGCTTTATCAAACCTCTGCTACCTTCTATTTCCTTTTTCTAGTTTCCTCCGAATCCGACCACAAGGCATATTCACTGCTTTTCTTTCTTGCGCGTTACCCTTTTTCTTTATGCTTGACATCAGCTTTGCCCTAAATTGCAGATTTATTTCTAAAGTTTATTACTGACATGTAAAACCGTCAGATCACATAGACTAGTCTGTGTATAGGAGTCCTCACAGTGTGTGTTCCAACTCCAGGCTTGCGCTAGGAGGGTGATTTATCTTTGTGTATTTCTTGACTGCCATTTTCCCACTGTACTCATCAGACTTTGCTTGCATTGCCCCAGGTTGGTGGGTCTTCTGCCATTTGGAATTCAGCCGGTTTTAAAATTTTGTTATATACAACAAACTCATAACTTCCCCCCCACTCCCCATTTACAATTTTGATGATGTATTGTGTATTTAGAGGCGTATGTTTTTGCTGGTTTTTGGAAAGTACATTGAATTGTGTGACAAGCTTTCTGAATTTATTTGTATTTATTTTTAAATTCAGATTGCTGCATAATTATATTGTATACTGTAGAGTAAATATAGTCTGTATTGCTTTAGGAACAATGATTCTTTAAATTATAAAACTACTGTAATTCTATAGAACTTTGTACTGGGACCTTCCAGTAATCAAGATGTCTGGTTTGAATTTATTTCGTTATTTACCTCATTATTTCATTTTTATATTTATAGTAAAATTGCAAAACTTATGTGAAAAGATAACTGCCTTTTACTACTTGCCACACCTTTTCAATGTAATCAGTACATTTGTATTAATTTATATGCTTCTGAATTTTACAACTCTATAACTGAGTTCTGCTGCAATAGATGCTCTATCTGTACTATTAAATCAAAAGCCTCATCAGATTTTTAATGCAGATTTAACGGAAATAATGCTTCATGATTGATAGAATCATAGAATTGTCAGGGTTGGAAGGGACCTTAAAGATCATCTAGTTCCAACCCCCTGCCATGAGCAGGGACATGTTTTAGGATGCTTGCCTTGAAGTATCTGGTAAGATTTCTGGATACTGAGAATAGGTTTTCTACTGTTTTGAGCCCTAATGTTTGCCATGTAAGCTTTTCTTCACAAGCGTAAGAAAATTAGAAGCTTACTTTTAAGAAACCAAGTTATAGTAACCCTGTCTTATGATCCTAGGACTTCAAAAGTGAGATTTCAAGAAAATAAGATACATTGTAAAACTTATGGTATATAAAAAAAAAGGAGCTCACAGTAGTAAGACTGCCAACATTAGCAGAGTTCAAAAATTTGCCTTATTTTACCTGACCAGTCCACTAAAGGATATTCGTGACCACATTCACATTAAAAATGTTTATCCTGAGCAGCTTTGGGCAGGACACTAGCTTAGAGTAAACCTGTCTTTACTGAAAGAACTCACTGTCCTTGACCAAGTTTTTCTTTATTGAGACTGGGGGGAGTCATGCTTTATATTCTTTTTCTGTCAAGGGTCTCACTGACTCATTTCTCGCATCATGTTATTGTTGGCTGAGAATCTGAGGAAAGGTGTTGTGTGTATTCGGTTACACACACAGCTTCATGAAAACAAGCGTTATTCTTGGCAAAAAATTCTAATAAGCAAAATCTGATTGCAATTCTCTGCATTTCGTGTGTGCGTGTCCCCATAACACTAGCAGTGGTGTCAAGTTTCTCACTTTCAAGAAGTTATTGAAGTTCATGCTTTAATTATTACTCTTGGTTGAAATTTAAAATAATATGTATGTAAGTCCAAATAAAGTCTACATGAAACATGATTTGTGTGCAGGAGAAATTAATACATAAATGGGGATTCATTAGCCTATAGTTCTCATTTTCTTTTCTTTCCTTGGTGTATAGGTGCAGTACTCCTGTCCAGTGTACAAGGATTAGCAATTAATGTTGATCCAATCCTGTACACTTGGCTTATCTACCAACCTCAGAAACGAACTGGTAGACACCTTCAGCAGGTATGTATTTTTGGAGGGGAGGTTTTGTGGAGAGGGGAAACTTTCTCTTCTGTATAGGCCGGTGCATTCTCGTTCCACATATTTGTTCTCTGTCATCCTGTTCCTCTCTAGTTTGCGGTACGTACTGTTGATCTTGTTTTTTGAGTGTTAAGTTTTGCATATGAAAGTTTTCATTTCACAATGTTTTGATTTCTGTTCTTTTAATTAAACATCTTAATGTTTTTTGATGGTCACTGTTTAGAATCAGTATTTTGCAACTAGTATTAACTACTGAGACCTCATAAGCCTCCTGAGTCTGAATAGTAAATCACGTTTTAACCGTATGGGATGGCCTATCAAATAATTGCATAACTTGTTATCAACTTAGATTCTTATTAAAAACTTTTAATAGATGATGAACCATAAGGTTCATGATTTGATATAAGTGAATGCTGTAACAGATTCTGTGTGTAATATCAAAACACGTTTGCCTACAAAATACGTGGAAAATTAGAAGAAGTTAAGGCTGTGGGTCTGTGTGCCAAAATGTTTTAATTGATGAATTCCTGACCTTAATTTTCATGCTCCATGCTCCTGACCTTAAAAGAACACAGTTTTTGCCTGATTTTCAACTTATTCTAGTGGTATGCCAAACAACAGTTAAAAACTGTTCTGAAGCTTTAATTTGCCGTAACTGATCAAACTTAGTGGTCTTGTACCCTGACATTCTGTCTTGGTTATAAGTGGTCAGTTATTAAGTGGCCAATGTAAGAATCTTTCGATATTTGTCTTATAATTATGAAGGACTCTGCACATCAGGGAAGTTTCATACCGGGCCCTTGAAGTGGGAGGATTAACATGATCTGTAAACACGTCTGTTTCTTGTGTGCACATGATCTTGTTAGGTGGCAATTGTCAGACATTAATCTGAGTCCCGTTAAGCTCATTCTGCACCATCTGAAAAACTTCAGTGTGTGAATTGCTGCTTTATCATTTTAATAAATTCATGCTTTTTAAGTGTGTAGAGTTATTCTTCATTCCTATATCATAACTGAAGCAGCACAACATTTCCTGGGATACTTCTTTTTTAAAACAATCCATTTATTTACTTTTGCAGTACTATTATCTGTCCTTCCAAAATGTAATTGAGTCTGGTTATTTCAAATGTTTGCGTAAAAGTCTTCCCTTAACATTAATGTCTATAATCAGCTGTTACTTAATGCTTTCTCTTTTGTTTTCCCTTCTATACAGATGTCTAGAAAGGGTTTAGTGACTATGTTAGCAAACTTATTTTTCCATGGTTTTGCTCACTAGTGGCAAAATTTGGTTACAAATAAATAGTTATTTGGTAATTTGTCATTATGTTATACAGTGTTCTAAATTTTTTTTGATCTATTTATGATTGAAAAGATTGTATCACATTTCTGATGTTATTAACATTTAGTTGCTTAGTAATTTGAAATTATTTTAAATGTGAATTTATAAACCAGTCGACATCATGCTAGTATCACTGTTAACAGACTGCATGGAATAATAAAAATTGCAATGTCTGTAGTAGCCATGGAGAAACTCTTTCAAAAGAAAACTATACCTATATTAAACTATCCTTAACCAAAGACTTTTTCTTTAAATATTGTAATTATACTTGGAAAAGGATTCTAGTCAAAGTTACAGCCTTGTATATTGCTTACTAGAAAAAGTTGAGCTTGTTACTGTAGTCAGACTTGTGTAATGAAGCAAATGTGCTCCGTACAACCTTCATAATTTTTCAACGTTTAATGAAACAAGACACAATGTTGATAACACTGTTTTCCTCCTCTGTTCGAACCATCAGTCTTAAACAATTGCAACAGAGGAAAATACATGGCCATAGAAATTCCTTGTGTTTCAGAGATCTTAAGTGTTAAGATAGTTTAAGTTTTAATGTCTTACTTTAATTTTTTGCTCTGTCATTTTGGGTAAGCCAAAATTCTACGTTTTATCTGAAAACACAGAGTCAGAAAATCTTTCAGGATGTTTGGTTCTGTTTACACATTCTATTAAGTAATAACATTATGAGTCCAGTAAGTTAAATTATTAATTTATTTGGGACTCTAACTGTAGTTATGTAAACTTCTCATTGCATACAGGATAGGACTGGATTGTCTGGCTCCCCACAGAGACCTGTATTCCTTTACCTACCAGAACTTCTTCAGATTTGTTTGCCTTTTAGCTGTTACTCTGGGATTCTAAGGTTTATAATGCCAGTTTGGTATCATACGTATTTTGTATCTTTACTGAAATACTATGTGCAATGTATCTCTCTTGGCATGGTATTATCTGAAATCATGAAAAGTTAGAAATATCAGAACATACTTGACTTCATAAGCTGAAATAAGACAGAAGCAAAGCAGAAAAGTAAATCCATTTTTACAAACACATACATTTTCAATTCCTCAAAGCCGTGCTGTGTATTCTTTAAGATTAGTGTGATGAAGCCATCAAAAACATAATTCTCTTTGGCCTTAGTGAGATTTTAATCAACTGGAACAGAACAAGGAGTGACTGCTGTGTTGGGATGTGGGGGTACGCACAGCCTCAGCGAGGACTACTCCTTTTATTTTTTTGCTGTTAGACTGTTGCTAAACCTACCTCTGTTCTCCCCTTTCTTCCCAGCAGCTAATCATTGTAAAACTAGTGTGATAGCTGCGGCATTATTTGGTTTGTACAGGTGTTACTTCTTTATACTTTTCCCCTTTTTTTTCCCAACTGTGTCTACTTGATACAATTAGGTTATAAACTCTCTAACTGTGTTAATGTGGTATCTAGTACACCTCGTCACATGTCCTGACATGTTCTGAAAAATGTAATGAATGATAAATGAGGATTGTAAAAGTCTGACTAAAGTAAAACACCAAAAGGAGAGAGAAACTGTTTAAACAAAAAGTTTGGCACAATGATCGGTGAATATAAACACGTTCTTCATATATTTAGGCTAGAAGTAAAAGATTTCAAAATCTTGAGTATTAAGACCACGGTAAAGTTTTTTTTTGATGCTACTATTATAATTAGAAGGAAATTTTCTGACTTGTTCCTTTAGGGAATTTTATATCTTTTGGAACAATACATATGACAACTGTTTGCAGGTGAATGGGACTGGACTTAGTGTTTGCCTAAACATACATCATTCTTCCTCACATTTATTTTAAACTAACTTCACCCGAAAAAAAAAAAAGGAATTTTGAAGTAGAGCTAGTCTTTAAGGATTATCCACAATTCTTAAAATACAATTGAATGAAAAAATACAGGTGAATGGTATTGTAGCATATTACTCTTTAGTGTGGTTGCTACTGTAGCTATACGGTCAGTGCTTTAGGGTATATGGCTGTAAGTATATGGTGTTTTTCTCCATCCATTCTTAAATTCAACATGCATCTATACGTTTTTCATTGTCCCCTTTGAAGCACGGAAACAATGAGAACATTCAAGTTTAAAAATCCATGAGCTGCTCTCTCAACTTGAACATATCTACATATTGCTTTTGAATTTTTCTGATGGCTACTAGAAATGAGTGGTGTAGTTCTTAAGTTAATTTGCTGACATGAAAGCATTGTGTAAATTAAACCTCTTCTGTATTTAAAATCTTGTCCGTTACCGTCTCTCATCTAATTGGTGATACTGGGCACAGGTCAGTATGTCATTCTGAGGAAAATAACTGGATTTTAATGTGTAGTACTGCTTTTTTATATATTGGTGGATCCAGAGCTAGACAGACCCAGCACTGAGTAGAGGGGAAGGATCACCTTCCTTGACTTGCAGGCAATACTTTGTCTAGTGCAGCCCAGGATACCATTCACCTTTTCTTCACCTTACGATCTAGATGAGGGGATCAAGTGCACCCTCAGTAAATTTGCAGATGGCACCAAGTTAGATGAGAGCGTTAATCTGCTCAAGGGTAGAAAGGCTTTTCAGAGGGACCTGGGCAGGTTGGATTGATGGGCTGAGGTCAGTTGTATGAGGTTTAACAAGGCCAAGTGTTGGGTCCTGCACTTCCATCACAACAACCCCAGGCAACACTACAGGCTTGGGGAAGAGCAGCTGGAAAGCTGCCCAGTGGAAAAGGATTTAGGGGTGCTGGTGGACAGCTGGCTGAACGTTGAGCCAGCAGTGTGACCAGGTGGCCAAGAAGGCCAGCGGCATCCTGGCCTAGTCTGTATCAAAAATAGTGTGTTCAGCAGGAGTAGGGAAGTAATTGTGCCACTGTACTTGGCACTGCTGAGTCTGCCATTGAGTACTGTGTTCAGTTTTGGGCCCCTCGCTGCAAGAAAGACACTGAGGTGCTCAAGCAGGTCCAGAGTAGAGCAACAAGGCTGATGAAGAGACTGGAGAGCACAAGTCTTATGAGGAGCAGTTGAGGGAACTGGGATTGTTTAGTCTGGAGAAGAGGAGGCTTAGGGGAGACCTTACTGCTCTTTACAACTACCTGAAAAGAGGTTTTAGTGAGGTAGGTGTTGGTCTCTTCTTCCAAGTAACAAGTGGTAGGACTAGAGGAAGCGGGCTCAAGTTGCACCAGGAGATGTCTAGATCAAATATTAGAAAAAAAATTCTTTACTGAAAGAGTACTGAAACATTGGAACAGGCTGCCCAGGGAAGCAGTGTAGTCACCATCCCTGGAGGTGTTCAAAAAACATGTAGACATGACACTTAGAGATATGGTTTAATGGTCATGTTAGTGTTGGGTTGACAGTTCGACTTGGTGATCTTAAAGGTCTTTTCCAACCTTAATGATTCTATAATTCTTTGCAGCAACTGCACTTCACTGGCTCTTATTCAACCTGATGTCCTCCTTTTCTGCAAGGCTGCTTTCCAGATGGGCAGCCCTCAATGTACTGGCACATGAGGTTGTTCATTTCCAGGTGTAGGACTTCATGCTTCTTATTGCTGAACTTCATGAGGTTCCGGTCAGCCCATTTCTCCAGCTTGTCACAGTCTCTCTGAATGGTAGCACAACCCTTTGGCGTATCAGCCACTCCTCCCATTAATCATAGAATCATAGAATGTTAGGGATTGGAAGGGACCTCGAAAGATCATCAAGTCCAATCCCCCTGCCAGAGCAGGAATGCCTAGATTATGCTACACAGGAACGTGTCCAGGCAGGTCTTGAATGTCTCCAGAGAAGGAGACTCCACAACCTCCCTGGGCAGCCTGTTCCAGTGTTCCGTCACCCTCACTGAGAAGAAGTTTCTTCTCGAGTTTAAGCGGAACCTCTTATGTTCCAGTTTCAGCCCATTACCCCTTGTCCTATCATTGGTTGTCACCGAGAAGAGCCTGGCTCCATCCTCGTGACACTCACCCTTGATATAGTTGTAAACATTAATGAGGTCACCCCTCAGTCTCCTCCAAACTAAAGAGCCCCAGCTCCCTCAGTCTTTTCTCATAAGGGAGATGCTCCACTCCCTTAATCATCCTAGTTGCCCTGTGCTGGACTCTCTCCAGCAGTTCCCTGTCTTTCTTGAACTGAGGGGCCCAGAACTGGACACAATATTCCAGATGGGGTCTCACCAGGGCAGAGTAGAGGGGAAGGAGAACCTCTCTCGACCTACTAACCACCCCCCTTCTAATACACCCCTGGATGCCGCTGGCCTTCCTGGCCACAAGGGCACAGTGCTGGCTCGTGGTCATCCTGCTGTCCACCAAGACTCCCAGGTCCCTTTCCCCTACACTGCTCTCTAATAAGTCATTCCCCAACTTATACTGGAACCTGGGGTTGTTCCTACCCAGATGCAAGACCCTACATTTACCCTTGTTATATTTCATTATATTTTTCCCCACCCAACCCTCCAGCCTGTCCAGGTCTCTCTGAATGGCAGCACAGCCTTCTGGTGGGTGAGCCACTCCTCCCAGCTTGGTGTCATCAGCAAACTTGCTGATAGTACTCTCTAGTCCCTCATCCAAGTCATCGATGAATATATTGAATAATACAGGTCCCAGTACCGACCCTTGAGGGACTCCACTGGATACAGGTCTCCAACCAGACTCCGCCCCATTGACCACAACTCTTTGGCTTCTTTCCCTCAGCCAGTTCGCAGTCCACCTCACTACCCGAGAGTCTAGACCACACTTCCTCAGTTTAGCAGCAAGGATGCTGTGGGAGACTGTGTCAAATGCTTTACTGAAGTCAAGGTAGACCACATCCACCGCTCTGCCATCACCTATCCACCTTGTTATATCCTCGTAAAAGGCTATGAGGTTAGTCAAGCACGACTTCCCCTTGGTGAAGCCATGTTGACTGTCTCTAATGACCCTCTTATCCCTGATATGCCTTGAGATGGCACCAAGGATAAGTCGTTCCATCACTTTCCCAGGGATGGAGGTGAGGCTGACCGGTCTATAGTTACCCGGGTCCTCCTTCTTGCCCTTTTTGAAGACTGGAGTGACATTTGCTTCCCTCCAGTCCTCAGGCACCTCTCCCGTCTCCCAAGACTTGGCAAAGATGATGGAGAGTGGTCCAGCAATGACATCAGCCAGCTCCCTCAGCACCCGTGGATGCATCCCGTCTGGACCCATGGATTTATGGATGTCCAGATTGCTTAATTGGTCCCTAACCCAGTCCTCATCGACTAAAGCAATCTCCTCCACTGCCCTGACTTCCTGTGGGGCCTCAGGGGAACGGGGCTCCTCAGGACAGCCTCTGGCAGAGTAGACAGAGGCAAAGAAGGCATTCAGTAACTGCCTTCTCTGTATCTTCTGTCACCAAGGCACCCATCTCATTCATCAGTGGGCCTACATTGCCTCTGATGTTAGTTTTATCTGCCACGTATTTGAAAAAGCTCTTCCTGTTGTCCTTGACCCCTCTCGCCAGGTTCAACTCTAGGGAGGCCTTTGCTTTCCTAGTTGCCTCCCTACATCCTCGGACAACAGCCTTATATTCTTCCCAAGTGGTCAGCCCTGCCTTCCAAGATCTGTAAATTCTCCTCTTGCCCTTGAGCTTACCCAGCAGATCCCTGTTTAGCCACGCAGGTCTCCTGGCTCCCTTCCTTGACTTCCTACGTGTCGGGATGCTCTGATCTTGAGCACGGTAGAAGCAGTCCCTGAATGCTAACCAACTATCTTGGGCTCCTTTACCTTCAAACAGCCTTGCCCATGGGATTTTCTCGAGTAATTGCTTGAAAAATCCAACGTTTGCCTTGGCAAAGTCCAGGGTTGCAATTCTGCTTGCTATTTTGTTTCTGCTACATGAGATCCTGAACTCCACCATTTCATGGTCACTGCAGCCAAGGCAGCCCTCAACCTTTACTGCTTCAACCAGATCCTCCTTGTTAGCGAGGATGAGGTCCAGCAGTGCTCCTCTCCTGGTCGGCTCCTCCACCATTTGCAACAGAAAATTATCATCGATGCACTGGAGGAACCTCCTGGACTGTGGCTGGCTGGCTGAGTTGTCCTTCCAGCAAATACCAGGGAAGTTAAAATCCCCCAGGACAACCAGGGCCTGTGATTGTGAGACCGCTCTCAGCTGCCTGTAGAAGGCCTCATCAACTTCCTCAGCCTGATCTGGTGGCCTGTAATAGACACCCACAACAGAAGATATTGAACAGGATTGGACCCATTATTGACCCCTGGAGTACGTTGATTGGACTTGTTGGAGTCCAGCTAGACTTCATGGCACTGATCATCACCCTCTGGGCCCAGCCATTCAGACAGTTTTAAGTCTACTTCACTGTCTACTCATGCAGCCCATACCTCATGAACTTTTCCATGAAGATCTTATGAGAGACAGTGTCAAAGGCCTTACTGAAGTGAAGGTGGACAGTATCCACTGCTCTCCCTTCATCTACCAAAGCAGTCAATTAATCTTAAATTGGTCAAGAATGACTGACTTCTACTTGGTGAAACTATGCTGATTACTCCCAGTCTCTTTCTTGTCATATGGCTGGAAGTAGTTTCCAGAACTAGTTGTTCCATCACCTTCCCAAGCAGTGAGGTGAGATTGACTGACATGTAGTTCCCTACGTCTTTCTTCTTGCCCTTCTTGAAGACAGGAGTGACATTTGCTTTCTTCCAGTCCTCAGGCATGTCTCCCAGTTGCCATGGTTGTTCAAAAAACATTGAAAGTGACCTTGTGATGACATCTGCGAGCTCTCTCTGGACTCATGGGTGCATTGCATCAGGGCCCATGGACTTATATATGTCTAGTTTGCTTAAGTTTTCCCTGACCTAATCCTCTTCCATGGAGGGTCCATCTTCCTTACTCCATCCTTTCCCCCTAGTCTCTGGGAGCTGGGATTCAAGACTGGTCTTGCTAATAAAGACTGAGGTGGAGAAGACATTCAGTACCTCACCCTTTTTAAGTAGGAGAAGAGTTTTATGACTTGATATCAATGTGTGTTCCCGCAGACGATGAAATACTTTACCTGACTCTTTTGCTCTCCTCCTTCTTTTCTAAACTCAAGTGAACACAAGAAGTTAGTTAGGATTGCATAATACCTATACAATTTATGCACAATTTTAAAACAATATTTTGTGTTGTTTATGTATTTAACAGCTCTGAATAACGTACAAACAGAAGAAAACACAGTTGTTTAGTGTCAGAAAAGGGGAAAAACCCCAAACAACCCCAAACTGGTAACAGGGAAAAGAAGGGTTAAAGAAAAGATGTTTGTTATGAGAGTACTTTCACCTCATCATCAGCTGATGATCTTTCCAGATAATCGGTGTAACAAGTATTACATGATGCTTTGTCTAGAAAAAGAAAGATCATCTAGTCCAATCCCCCTTTAACTGTTGGAATTGATTTTAAGTTCTATTAGTTTATTGCTCAGTAATACTGAGACGTGAGTGAATTTGCCATGCCGTCTGGTTATTAACCTATTATGTGATAGTTCTAATGATTAATGGATTGCTTTGTAACCCTTTAGTATTTAATAAAGCTAGAATAAATTCAAAAATGTGCTTTTTGATTTTTCTCTCGGTTATTTCAAAACCTGAAAAATAGGTGCAAAGCACTCTAGAGAAATGTATTCAGTAGTAAATTATTTTGTACTGACATTTGATTTGTTATGTCTGTGAAATGGAAATAATAAGAAAGGTTTAAAGATATCAATATTTATAAAGAATATTATCTTGGAAACCTGGATAAAGTTTTTGAACATAAATGTTTTGCTCTTCAGCTCTGCATTTTCAGAATTCATGCATTAAGAAAAAATCTGATAAAAACGTAATTATTCTGCTTTATATATAGTCTGTGGTACTGCTCAAAGGGAGGTTAGTATAAACCAGATACATTGCACTCCATCCATATGTTCCCCATCAAAATCGCATACTTTACATTATCTGGGTGTTAAAATAATCACATTTTTGGTTCCCTGAATTTGTTAGACTTCTATGAAATATGTTTTCGTTACCACCATTTTTTCAATAACTGTTAATAAGCCATGAGTTTGGAGCAGCAGATTCGAAAGACATCTTACATACCCTGCTTTTGATGATTGATGAACCTACACTGGCTTTTAAGCAGGGTTTAAACTGGCACAGAAGTTTAAGTTGATTTTTTTTTTTTGATGTTCTTGTATGTGTCAGCCAAAATTGGTATTCATTTTTTAAAAAAATACTTCAGTCTGTATGGATTGTTTTTGTAAAGTGAGCTATGTGTGTAGCAGCAGTAGATGTGTTCCTGTAGCAGGGGCACCAGTTGCTCACTTGCTGCTTTTTAACATTTCTTTGACTCAGTATATAAATGTTATATTCTTTATGAAAGGTTAATTTAAGTCGAATTTGGGAAAGAGGCTGACTACTTGTATATATGCTGTTTGCTGCTTATTAACATTGCCTCCTTATTAAAAAGCAAAACAAAGCTACATTCAGGGCCTTGTTTCTTGTAACTTAATATTTTATTTTGACTGTTTTTTGAGGATTTTTTCAGATGTGGCTTGTGGCAGTGAGGCCTTGTTTCTAGTATTTTAAAAATATTTTGACTATTTTTTTGAAGATTTTTTTCAGATGTGGCCTGTTTTATTTTTATAAACCAGCATTGTTTTTCATATATTTACTCTCTTATAAAAGCCCATGCTTAGCTTTGCACAGATAAATATTTGAAGAGGTTTCTTTCCTTGATAAAAAAGCTTTAGCTATACTTTTATATAAGACATTCAGGTATATGTACCTACATAGACATGTACGTAGCTGTGTATGGCTGCATATTTTTCTCATTTTCTATGTCTGTTTCGTGTGCATGTGACTACCTAATTGAATGAGTATTTCAGTAACAGAGTAGATCTAAACCCAGCAGTGCAAGGAGAACATACTTGGTCATATACAAGAATAACTAAGCAGAAGGCATTTCACCTCTACCAGATTTGTCGTGCCTTAAAGCACAGGAAGGTAGTACACCTGCATGATTCCAGAATCCAAATTTATTCTCTTATTCCTGAACATCTAAACCACAGAAGATTGCGTAACCCAATGGAAATTTTTCCTCAGCTAGGCAGCTAGATTATAGAAGTCATTTGCAATGCAGTTTAATCCCTTTTTTTTCCCTTCAGATTTTCTCTGCTCATTTTTTCTTTGCCATTAACTTAAGAATTTTACTGTGTTATAAAATCCTTTCACTACTTCATGAAAAGTTCATTGTGAGCTAGAGGATACTATCAACTCTTGATGGCATGTGTTGGGCTGTTCTTCATTCGGAGGTCTGCATCAGAAATTTCTCTAGAACATTTACCTAAGGTGAAATAATGCGTTACTTGGTTAGTAGACTCATGTAGAACAAATAATTCCTATAATATGATCTGGTTTAGGATGATTTTTGGAATATTGCAGGTCTTTGTGTCTTTAAGACCCAAACACTTCTGATAATGAATGACAGTGAATGAATGAGACAATGTAAGGGTAAGTTACAGTATCCAGCACATTTTAACAAAGTTGGCTCTTGAGGGCAGAGCTGTGTTGCCCTTCTTGAGTTCTAGTTTTGTTTTTCTACCTTGTTAAATAGCAGGAAAGGCTTTGCTAAAACAGGAATGCTTCTGTGGTAGACGTAATTATCTTCTTGGTGTGTAGATTTCTTAAGTTTTATTAGATTTTGATTTCTGATATTGAAGGCCAAAAAGCACTGGGTTTATCCCTATCAGGATCTGCTGCCTCTAACCCCAAGGAAGACAATTAAGTTTCTGCAGGATATAGGAATGAAGTTACTTAAGGAACTAAAACTACATGGGACTTGAACCTTGTATCTTCTACTTTTAGAGACCTCTTGACAGAATGCTTTCATCAGTTGGTGAAAATATGGGGTTCTTGGCTGACATCAGTTCATCACATAAGTTTGGAAAAATTACAGCTAATTGGTGACTCGCCTTCTGTCACAGCAGAACAGTTTTCTGAGCATACTTGAAATTCCTCCCTGAAGCAATCACAGAATTTCATTAGAATTAGCAAGTTCACCTGCCAGGAAAGAAGATGCCTTTGTGAACCCTGGGGGTTAGGCATACTTAATCTTTTTAATTAGGAATTAGTTTCATTTTAATTCATGTAATTCTATTAATTAATTTAATTTTAATTGGGAACTAGGCCTCATGCCTAGTTTTGTTTGAGCTCTCTGAAGCAACTTCAGTGTGTACTTATATGACTAATTTGAGACATCAAAACAATGAAATATAACTCTAGTGAAGCAGCAGTTGTGATTTCAGGGTATTAGAACTTGTTGCAAGGTGGCCAAGGTAGGTCCTCATTGCTCTTGGAGCTCATTCTGGCACGGCTCAGGCAGTCTTGCAGCGTAGGTAAATATTGTTCTCTGAGGCAGATAGTGATTTCGTGACAGGGATCTTAGATGGCCACAAAACATCGTGCCTTGAGTAGAAGTGCCATCTGTCTCTATTCCAGTGGCATTTAATTTTTCTTCCTCCTTGCTGGTTGCAAGCCACTGCACATGCACACATCAGTCTGTGTCCATGCAGCATCCACTGTGTAGGATAGCTGGGTTAGGTATCATTTTTAAAGATGACAGCTCATGTCTGGGCTGAGGCTTTTGAATTGAACATTTCACAAGCCAGTGCTTCACTTTTTCCTTTACTAATAATATTTATGTTCCTGTCTTGGGATATTCTTTTGCTTTTGGTTTGTTATCAGGGAGGTGACTGTATAGGCATCCCTTAAATGGATGTTACTTGTCCACTTGATTGATCAAGTTTTCCCAGATTTGTCTGCTTCTTCTTCAGCCTTACGTTTGTGGGAAGTTATAATTCAGAAATGAAATATTTAATTACCAAAAATCCCAAGTAAAATACCGTATTAATTTGTTCTACCCAGGGCAAATTTCCACTCGCCTTCTTTACAGGGTATTTTAGATCCAGTTGGTTGGCATATCTCCATGTAAATCAGGAAATAACTCGGGAATTGGTATTTTTGGCAGGTTGCTTTTTGGCTGTTATTATTCTGTGCCTTTCTCTAATTTTAGATCTTAATCATTTCCCAAGTCGTGTTGACCACACAGTACTAAATAAAATAAAAAATACAATCTGTATCTGTTGATCCATTTGCATGCATAAATAGCATATATGTATGTTTTGTGTAAACATACTTAACATGGTGCATAATGTGTTAGATTATTTGTGTCAGAAAAATTAAATTTGGAAGAAGATAGCTTTCCTGTAGTTATTTAGCCACCATGTAAAAAGTAATTGTAATAATTATACTGGAAAAGTAGCATGAGTACCATAAATTGTTATTAATCTAATAGTCAGTGTACAATAGTCACAAAACATTTATTGCATTGATAAAACTATAGTCAAGATTCTAGAACAGAATCTGATTTTGACTTAGTGTCAAAAAAACTACCTCTTATAAATGTTGCTGTAGTTCCGTAACTTTATTAAATGTTCTTTATTTGTCTTCTTTCTACCAATTAGTAACCATAAAATGCACATCCCAAGTACGTGTGTTAAACTTTAGTACATATTACTTTATAGCCATCTTTTTGGATTCTTGTGATAAAATACTTATGATAACACTTGCCTGCAGTGTCTCCTTTCCTATCGGTTTCATAGTCTAGTACAGCTGTGGGGCTCTTGTCATCTGCTATTTCCCAAGCCACAATTTCCTCATCAGTTTGTGGCTAAAACCCAAATCTTGATGATCCTTTTCCATCTAGTTCAACATTGATCTTTCATCTTCTGCGTTCTTTTAACCAGAAATCTTTTGCCAAAAACCTGACAAGAATGTACTGGGCGTCATCAACAGCAACATCAGGCTTGATTTCAGTGAGCAAAGATGAAACAGCTGTTTCATTGTCCAGATCAGCACTCAAACACTCAATATTCGGTCATAATTTTTTCCAGCTTTGTCTGGCTGTGATAGCCTTGATGTTTTTCACTATGTGACTAGTGGTGTAACTTATATTTTGCTGATCCTTTTCTTCAGTGGTTCAGAAAGAGATGCTGCTTCTGCAGACAGTATTTCCACCGTTTTGTACTGTCTTGAATTGTCTGCGTTCACCCTTCAGAAACTCTTGTTCCACTTTGGCAAGTCACTGTTCTTGCAGTGTTACATCCAGAATTGTCAAATCGTGGCTCAACAGTTTCTGTCATGGGAAAGCTGCAGATGACTCTGCCTTGTGAAAGGTTTTATCAGATAACCTGCTAAATTTTGAAAATAACTGATGTAAAGTGTCTGACTAAAGTTCACAAAACTTCAGACTCTCTCTCTGTATGCATGTGGCAGTTTTTTCTGTGGTGTAAAACTTGTCTTTTCAAAGCTTTTGGCTTTTTTTTTTTGTTGTCGTTATAGCTAGAGGACACCAAAATGGCACATCACTGTATTCCAGGATTACTTCTTAGGGCTTTTGGAGACAAAGCGATGGCTGTACGTTCAGAGGGAGGAGGAGAGATGTGACTTCTGTTTGTCATTGACATTAGTATTTTCCTATTAACTTTGCATACCACTGTATATATAAAGTTGATTGTTTTCACTGGGGTAGGATTAAATAGTTGGTTGTCTTTCTTATTTCAATTTACTTTTATAGTGGAAAATGGTGAAGGCATTTGGAAGTCATTCTCCTTCAATTAAATGACTTTTCTGTTTGTTTTGGGGTTTTGTATGTGTGCACGTGTTGCACACTGCTTGATTCAGTGATCTGTTTTCTATTGGAGAAAATTTACAAGCACATTGCCCGCCTCACACGAATTTGTTTCCCACAGAGATTCCTAATGCAACGTGTGAGGTTTCTCATTACCCAGCTATATGGATTACATTTTCACTCCAATACCAACAAAATTAAATTACACAAAAATTAAGATGCGTGTAATCCTAATGTCTGATCTCTAGAAAAAGCTTTTGTCATCCTTAAATGATAACGCTCTGCAAAATCGATGATAGAAGTACTTTGTTTTTGTCAACTGGAATAACATCTACAATTTACGTAGCAGCTAATGCTACAGCAAATATTAACAGCAAACTGCACGACAAATTTGAGGATCCATTTTTTTAAAAATTATTTTGTATTTTCTAGCTCATGTTAACGAAAACAGTAACAAAGCCAGTAGACTGCATTCGTTTTGTGGACTAGCAGTTCCAGAACCCATGTTGATGAATACACGTCACTCATTTCTAATCTTAAAATACGGATGCAATCCTTATTAACTAGATTTGTAACTAGTCCTTATTAACTAGATTTTAATTCCTTCAGTTTTGTTTAACACCGTCATATTTTTAGCAGCTTGTTGTTTACTAATATGCATGAAAGACAAAACAATTCAAAATCAGTAGTGGTCAGAATTGAATTATAAAATTAAAGTGTAAGTAACAAATATAATAATGTATAAATAACAATGATTTTTTTCTTGCCAAGTTTAATGAAGGTTGATAAATTCCTTTGGAAAACTTTGTGATCTTTGCTAACTTTGGGATCTGGCTAAAATTTTCCAGTTTCCATTAAACATTTAGAAAATTTTTTTGCTTTGATGGCAGCGCTGGTTTATTCATCTACATTTTGCTCAGCTAATAAGTGTGGTATTTTAATAAATTATATTTCACTTTTCTGTTATCATAGAGCTCGTGTTCAGACTAACATGGTCTTTTCCACTCTAGATGATTCTGTGGTGTCGAGGACTTTTCAGTGTTAGGTTAATGAATCACAGAATCACAGAATTATTGAGGCTGGAAAAGACCTCTGAGATCATCAAGTCCAGCCTATGTCCCAACACCACCCCATCAGCCAGACCATGGCACCAAGTGCCACATCCAACCTCTCCTTAAACACCTCCAGGGACGGTGACTCCACCCCTTCCCTGGGCAGTGCATCCCAGTGCCTGAGCACCCTCTCTGTGAGGAAGTGCTTCCTGAGATCCAACCTGAACCTCCCCTGACGCAATTTCAGGCCGTGCCCTCTCGTCCTGTCACTGGTTGCCTGGGAGAAGAGCCCGACCCCCACCTGACTACACCCTCCCTTCAGGCATTTGTAGAGAGTGAGAAGGTTCCCCCTGAGTCTCCTCTTCTCCAGGCTAAACACCCCCAGCTCCCTCAGCCTCCCCTCACAGGACTTTCCCTCCAGTCCCTTCCCCAGCCTCGTTGCTCTCCTCTGGACCCGCTCCAGCCCCTCAATGTCTTTCTTGCAGTGAGGGGCCCAGACCTGCACACAGGGCTCGAGGTGAGGCCTCCCCAGTGCTGAGCACAGGGGCAGAATTACATCCCTGCTCCTGCTGGCCACACTGTTCCTGATACAAGCCAGGATGCCATTGGCCTTCCGGGCCACCTGGGCACACTGCTGCCTCCTTTTCAACCAGTTGTCAACCAGCACTCCCAGGTCCCTCTCTGCTGGGCTGCTCCCCAGACACTCCCCCCGAGTTGGTAGCGCTGCAGGGGGTTATTGTGGCCAAAGTGTAGGACCCTGCACTTGTCTTGTTGAACTTCGTCCCATTGGCCTCGGCCCATCGACCCAGCCTGTCCAGATCCCTCTGCAGCGCCTTCCTACCCTCCGGCAGATCAACGCTCCCCCCAGTTTGATGTCATCTACAAACTTACTAAGGGTAGACTCAATCCCCTCATCCAGGTCATCAGTAAAGATGTTGAACAGGACTGGGCCCAGTACTGATCCCTGGGGGACACCACTGGTCACCAGACGCCAACGGGATGCAGCACCATTCACAACCACTCTCTGGGCCCAGTTATCCAACCATTTTTTTGCCCAGAGAAGGGTGCATCCGTCCAAGCCATGGGCTGCCAGCCTTTCCAGGAGGATGCTGTGGGAGACTGTGTCAAAGGTTTTGCTGAAATCAAGGTAGACCACATCCGCAGCCTTCCCCTCATCCACTAGACGGGTCACCCAGTCATAGAAGGAGATGAGATTGCTCAGGCAGGACCTTCCTTTCCTAAACCCATGTTGGTTGGGCCTGATCCCCTGGTTGTCTTCTACATGCCGTTTGATGGCACTCAGGATGATCCATTCCGTAACCTTGCCAGGCACCAAGGTCATGCTGACAAGCCTGTAGTTCCCCAGGTCCTCCTTCTGGCCCTTCTTATGTGTGTAGGTGTCATGTTGGCCAACCTCCAGTCATCTGGGACTTCCCCAGTTAGCCAGGATCAGTGACAAATGATAGAGAGCAACTTAACCAGTTCTTCCAGCAGCTCTCTCATCACCCTAGGATGAATCCCATCTGAATCCATAGACGTGTTAGGATCTAACTGGTGCACAGAAAGTCACTAACTTCTTCCTCCTGGATTAAAGGAGGGATGTTCTGCTCCCCATCCCTGTCTACCAACTCAGGAGCCCAGTTGCCCTGAGCATGGGCAGTCTTTTTTTTAAAGACTGAAGCAAAGAAGGTGTTAAGTACCTCAACCTTTTCCTTGTCTTCTGTTGGACTTGATGATTTTAAAGGTTTTTTCCAATCTTGGTGATTCTGTGAAAATAATTACATGTAGAAGTCTAAATGTAGTGTTTCATAATTTGTTTTCAAAATATATGTGTTCCAGCCATTATTTCAAGTTGTCTTCTCTACATTCCAAAATATGACATTTAAGATATGCTGTTCATCACAATGTCGTAATTCGGTATTAATGTCTTTTGGTTTTGAGTGGTTCACAAGACACTTCTTTTTCTAGCAGCCTGTAGGAACAGTTCCACTTGGTGTGTCAGTAACTCGAAAAAAAGAGGATGAAGCATCAGTTGGAAGTGCACCTTTGGCAAGGCAGCAGTCGAATCAAGCCTCTGAGTATGCCAGCAGTCCTGTCAAAACAAAAACGGTAACAGGTATGATGGCTTAATTGAAACGATCCACTCTGCCTTTGCAGCCTCCCTTAATAGCATACATCCATAATTGAACAGCATCAACTGTGCAAATACTGTGGAACAACTTTCATTTTTAAAGAACTATTCTACCAGGAAATCACAAATCTTAAAACTAATCAAACTTGCAATTTTGAAATGTGTAGGTACTATGATTGGGACCTTGATAGTTTCATGCAACACGTTTTCTAAAATGAGATAAAGATGTGCTTTCAATAGAATATCTGCTATTTGCCATGATATTTAATATTTTACTCCATAATTTTATCAGATTTTGTACACTGTGGCTAATTACTTTGATTTCAGGCAGTTTTCTTTACAGGTATATAATGTGCTTGAGTGACTAGTTTAATAAGCTCATAATAGAATGCCCTTTCTAATTTTTCTGGGTCCCTCGCAAAATTTTTCACTTTATTTCTTTTTTATAATTTCACTTACTTTCTGTCTTTTTTTATGCTATTTATCTCAGATTTTTAAACCAGGACTACCACACTGATTATAGGTCTAGGACATATAATGCTACCTATACTCCAGAAGGATTCTCTGTAAAAGGAACAATGATCCTCCTGAGCCTCATATTTCTTAATCATCAAGACTCTAGCCACAAATACCTTAAGTTGTTGGAAAACTAAGATTCCGTCATTGATAAAACTGAGATTTCTATATTGAGAGCAAGCACATATGCGTAGTTTTTGCAGCTTGAAATCTTAAAATCATGCCATTCAGGTGACAATTTTGAATTTATTCTTTTCAAGTGTAGCGTGATCTCAGCAGTAACTCCCTTGAGAACTGCTAGAAACCAACCCTATGTATTAAATGAAAACAGTTTGTAATCACAGCTGTAAAATGATTTAAAACATTGATCTTGGGTTCAGTTTATTAGTTAATGACTGCTGAGACCCTGCCAAAATTGAAGCATGGGAAAAGAGCAAAACTACTATTTATATGGTATCTGTCTGTGAAAATCAAGGGTTTCAGTTCCTAAGTCTCAGAGTGTAGTTATCTATAAATATCCCCTTAACCACAAAAGCTTCAAAACCAGAGCAAGATAGCAGAATATGTGCTTTAAATTTTGTATGGTGTGGCTGTGAACAAGCCAGGTGATAAAGAAAGATTATTAGAAAACCAGTAGTAAGTATTTATCTCAATTCCTCCATCCACCCACTTTTCCTACTCTCAGCAGTTCAGCAGTTCCCTGTTGGTTCAATGAAACGTGATTTGCAGACATACAGTTATAGAAACGTGATTTGCAGACATACAGTTATACATACAAGTATAGCTCTTATGTCTGGTGAGTGACAAAATGATTGCTATATGTGTGTATAAATAGGTTTTATATATATATATATATATGAATATTTATAGCATATGTAGCATACATGAAGATATTATCGACTGCATTAGATGGGTAGGGTAGTCTTTGAAAGCTGTCCCATGCACACTGTTGAATAATGATCAAAGCCAAACTATCTGCTTTCGCACATACAAGATGGATGCTCATTCGCTGCTAAAATAACTTGTAGATTTCATTCATATTAAATAATTAAATTATTATAATTATTTTCACTTTGAAAAATATAATAGTATTTTCCATGCTTGAAAATGAAATTTAGTGGGTTGTGGTTTTTTTTACTGCCTCCTAGTGATTTCTTTTTTTTTTTTCTGTAGCCGTTACACTGAAATTTAATTTCGTCAATCTATACCGTGGCATCCAATAGATAGCAGTGCTTGGAAGTAACTATGATATCCCAGACACAAATTTAACACTGTTTTGTGAGATGTATCTCAGTGACCACAGCACCTAATTTTTTGGTAACGCTAGAAAAGTAGCCTCATACTTGCTTTTTAGTATCAGGAACACTTTTAATGGAAGAAGCTACTTTTTAGAGTCTGAAAAGGTTATTTATTTGTTTTTCTCACTCAGAATCGTGCAAGTTGACTTTTCTTGTAGTCACAGAATAGGTAACTAGGCGGAATTTAAGGTGTCATCTAAGAAGTCACAAACCTTTCAGCTGGAGTAGGCCTCCTACAAAGGCACCTGAAAACTAAATTCCCTGTCCCATAACTGAAAGTACACTTCTGATACAGAATTTTGCTGATCCTTGTTTACACAACCGCTAGGTCTTTGGTCATGGCAAAGAAGGTGACAGCATTTCACACGTCATGAGAGTCCATCAGGACAAGTGGTTTTCATCCCTAGGTCTGTCACCTGTCACCAGAGAATGCTCCATTTTGTGGTCTGGTGGGCAGACGGCAAGGGTATTTGCAGAATAGAATTAAACAATAGTAGATTTTGGACAGCTTTTTCCCAAAGGCCAGGTCGATCAGATCCACAGGTCAAAGAGCATGCTGGTTGTTGAATTCCTCTCCAGTTTCAGTATTATGGTGAAGTATCCATCTCAAGTTCAAAGCTCAGAGTAGGATCCAGAAACAATTAGAGTTTTAAAGTTTCATAAGTGCTTAGTCTACTACCATTTGTATTTCAAGCAGGTGGAAGATGGTGTCATAACAAGAAAGTTCAGAACTCTTAGTTGTCCATTATGTTGTCTGTCCTGGATAAATTGATTTCTATAAGGACAGAGCTCCTGTTGGCCAGTTTCTCTACCCTGCTTTACTTATTTTTCCCAGAGCTTGTAGAAGCGTAGTATCTTTGAGATATTTAGCCTGTCAAATTTGATTTACAGTGATCAGCAAATGCAAAAGGAATTAGAGGGCAAGCAAATGAGTTGCATGCATATGCATAGAGTACAGCATTGCATAAGCCTTCTTTCCACATGAAACCAGGCAAAGAAAGGTGCCCACCTTTCCTCTCAGTCACTTCCTGATATTTGATAGTGCAAATGCTTACAAGTTGGTTGTTAGATATGTGCTATAACTGGAACTTTCTTCTTAGAATAGAATCATAAAGGTTGGAAAGGACCTTAAGATCATCAAGTCCAACCTGCAGCCCTACACCCCCCTAACACTAAACCGTCTCCTGAAGTGCCAGATCCAGCCGTTTTTTAAACACATCCAGGGATGGTGACTCCACCACGTTCCTCAGCAACCCATTCCTTCTTACAGGAAGCATTAGTCATTTGATTCTGAAAGCTTTACTCAAATAGTTCTCTAAATTCCTTCAAAGTAAGGTATTTCTGAATCACTGTTAAGTACTTCTCCCTGAAAGTGGAGCTTTAAATGTAGATGAATCTCTTTTATTTAGACCTGATTCGGTGTTAGTGTTTTTATTTGAAGGCTCATCTTAAGTTAATAAACTTTCTGTGGAGTACAGTGTGGCAGAATATGAGCTGTACTTCGTAAAACTGGATGCCGTTGCTGATTATTTTTTTTCCTAAAATACAACTAGAATCCCGAACTAGATTCCTGATAAATGAGCTGTTGGAATGCAAAAAACTGGCAAATGTGGGAGAAGTCTGACTGGTGAGAAATCAATGGATTATCTGAAGTATTTGAATTAGTAGGTCACTATTTCTGCTCAATGAACTGAATGATTATTGTTTATTCATGCCTGCTATGAAATGTATGACTGATGATTTATTTGGGAAGATGAATGAAATTAAATAGGTGAATTAAAATACATGCATTTAAATCTGACATGCAGTTGCGTAGGGTACTTGAAAATACTAGGGTTTTCATGTTTTTATAAATGGGGTTTAATTCTTGGAAGGTTTATTTAAAAGGAAGGTCTCCAGGCATAGATGATTTATAGTATATTTTAAGTGGTTGGACAGCCACATACCTATATCAAAAACTAATTATTGTGAGTTTTCATAGCTAATAAAATGTTTGACTTTTGTGTTATGACGGCATGGTTTCTTCAGTTCAGTTGTGGATTTCAAAAGCATTAGTAACACAAATCCAGTGTAGTATATCAAACATGCTTTCTGTATGGAGAAATTCAAAGTTCAGAAAGAAAGGATGGGTGTTTAGTTTTAAATTACATTTAAAAGACTAAAGAACTTTCAGTGTGGTTTTAAAAAGGCAGAAGACTAGGTAGAGTTCCTCCTGCATTTACCAGAAAAGTTCTTGCAAATCCCAAGGCTGAAATTCTTACTTCGTCAAAATTTGTTTGGAATGGTAAGTGACATTAAGATATGAGCACACTTCAGATAGGAGCACACATATAACACATTTTTGTAATTAATGTAGTAGCTCAATGTTGCCTGTGAACGCCTGTTACTCATTTGTGCAAAAGTATCGGTCCTTTTTTAATTTTTGTTCCCACAACTAAATAGTTATTTTTTTTGCCGGAAGTGGTGCAGTAATCATTAAGAATTTGGTGGGAGAAAATACTGACCATAGCCATTCCCTATCTAACTCCCACTTTCACACAGAAAGATCCTTATTCTTGCACAGCAATGTTCATATCACATTTGTCTTTGTTTATTGACATATTTACTCTAGAAAAAGGCATGTTGGGTAAAAAGTCAAAAGCCTCTGTATTTTAACACTTACTCTGCTGCTAACTCATTGAACAATTGTTACGATTTATAGTCACTGCACCACTCTGCTGGTGTTTCCCTGCGTATAAAGGGCTTGCCCTGACTAGTTGTCAGGGACTTTGTGCCTCAGTTATCATCTTGGTTGATAGAAGTAATATATTGTCTGCACCGTTAGTAAAGCAGAATGCAGCAACAATGAAAGCCCAATAAAGAAATTATTTATGCAAAGATTATTCAGTGTGTGGGCAAATATATTGCATGTTTTTATAAGCTTAAAAGGACTCACTGTTCTTAAGTTACCTGAGTTCTGCTTTGATTATCAAGCATCATATGAAGCATGCAAATTTTTCACATACAGATCTTCATAGTCTTTCATTAGACAAAAAATCTGTTAACATGAGTAATGTAACAGGAATGGGGATATAGTGAATAACTTTTCTAATGATGCTGCAAAAACAAAATGTGTTTGTGAAACACTTCTGATGGTTCATAAAATATGATAAATACACCTAATGGTTTCAATAAGCCTGCTACTTAGATTAACTTCTTTTATTTTTAAGAGAAGTATTTTTAATAAGATATTCCTCTGTGTTTTTACAATTTCTTGTATGTATGTGAAGTTTTAATATTAAGGCGTGGAAAAAAATTCTCATATGGAAATGCATTCTATTGAGAACAGAATTTGTTTCTTTTGCCATCATATATGTACACAAAAGTGTGGATAATTTGTAATGTTTTTGTATATCTCTCTATATAGACGTGTGTTTAGTCCTGCTGTGTAGCAAAAATAAAAATATGTAGAATTATGAGGAAAACTGGAATGCAAACCTAAGAACAAAAAAGGTTTTGTATAACAAGTTTCACTGAATTTTTGCTTTTGCACTCTAATCTACATGGGAACAAAAAACTTCTGGTTTACAGAAAAGAGCAAGTAAGTTTTAAGGAAGCGTTTTTTTTGGGGGGAGGTAGTTTTTGTTTTGTTTTACATATGAAGAAACCAATTAATGTTCTGCAAAAAAAAAATCTGTAGACCATTTAGAATTTTTCAGAGTTGTTTGAAGTTTGAATTTTCTCCTCCACTGCATTTTAATCTCATGTCTAATCCCTTAGACCCCCTGATCAGTTCCTTAATGGCTTTTGTCGCAAACACCTTGGTATTTTTGTTTTTATGGCTGAAAAACAGCCATAGCCCTTGCGTGGAAGTGTGAATAAATATTAAGAAGTCCGAACGAGGTCTTTGATACTGTGGAGACTATCTCTCATTTTAGCAGAGGAAAAATCATGTTCATGAAAAAGCCATGTCATAACAGTACGATTTGCTTTGATTTCTTTCTTCTTTTAAATACTATTAATGTTCATGTGTGTTGCTGCCATGGCCTCTTAGTAACTATGATTAGTTTGCAATAGGATTTTCCTCAGCTTAACTGGGTTCTGATGTGTGAGAAGCTAGATGACAGGTGATGTGATGTGGGAAGGAAAGCTTGCCCAGCTTCTTGAGGTCATATGACAGCACATTTTGAGTACGGTCATACGACAGGGTGATGGAGCCCCTCTCCTACTGCAGGCTGCTACATGGGTGTCTGTCTATGAACCTTGCCTTTCAGTAGGAGCTCTCTGAGCTTTTGGGGAATCACTGAAAGTATGAGTTTGCCTGCAGCAGGATAACCTTTTCCAAGATGAAAGAAGTTGCTGCCTTCTTAATGCCTGAGGTATCTGGGTGGGCCAGGAAACGTGAGGCATCTTGTGTCAGAGGGATGAGACATGGCAGATTTGTACCACATATAAATTAGGAATAAGGAATTAGCATTGCATTTTGCCTCCCTGTCGTTCAATAGCGAACTGTAAGGAGAGAGGAGGAACTGAAAGCATGAGGCCACTTGTGAGTCTGGATCATCAGGAGTCCTCAACCCAGTAGTGGAAAATCTCTGCTCTGTGGTCTTTTCTGCTTTGATTTATTTGAGAAAATGTCCATTTGCCCCAAATCTACACACTCCAAAAGCTGTATTTTCCCTTTCGTATTCCATAGGTCACTGAATATTAATAGCACAGAATAGCACTATTTTCCCCAAAGATCTTTTTATTTTTAGACCTTTTAAGTATTTTATGGATCAGGCTTCTAAAGCAGCTACTTCCCAGTAGGCTAAAAAACACAAAGGAAGAGACACCTGTCTACATAAGAAAGGCAACTCTATCTAGAGTTTATACCTATGAGCCTTGCTTAGCGGCATCTCCTACAAAGAGGGTATGTTTATGATGCTTTTGCAGGATTGCCACTTGGAACTCCATCTGTACTTTAACCATAAAGTTGTGAAATGATTTATGAAAACTGCTACTTCTGGTAGCTCAATCCTGGTTGATTTGATCAGTCTTTTATAAGGGTGTGTTGGTTACCAGCATGTGTTCCGAAATTGATGGCGAATATAGCAGCCTCTGGGTGATTGGTAGTTGATAGAAATAATTGTGGTGTATAGTTTTACCAAAAAAATACCGATTTACACAGTGTGGAACTAAAAGATCACAGAATCACAAAATTGTTGAGACTGGAAAAGACCTCTGAGATCATCAAGTCCAGCCTATGTCCCAACACCACCACATCGGCCAGACCATGGCACTAAGTGCCACATCCAGCCTCTCCTTAAACACCTCCAGGGACGGTGACTCCACCCCTTCCCTGGGCAGTGCATCTCAATGCCTGAGCACCCTCTCCATGAGGAAGTGTTTCCTCAGATCTAATGGGAGTAGGAACATTTTAATCTTCATCTACACTGACTTTGTTACAAATTGAACTTGTACAACCTGAAGCACACCCAGCCCCCTGGGTGTTTGGTTTTTTCCCTTCTTCAGTTTGTATGTGTTTCATACAAATCATATTTTCTATCTAGCTGTTGCTGACTGGCTCTTGGCTGCAACACAAGGCTGATTACAGTGCCAGGAAACGTTCCTAGGTTTTCAGTTCAGTAGTAGCTGAGCAGCACAATTATTTTAGGAGATTAACCTTCATACTGAGACAGATGGAGCTGATCCAGTCTCCCTGTTTACTATAGAGGACTGGCCAAACACACACGATAGCCACACCAGGCTACCAGTCTCTTAGCAACTGTCATCTGATGGCCGTGCCTGATGGGGAATTAAGACATTTTTCTATCCCAGCATCCCTTCAGACAAACCTCTGGGACTTAACCAGTGCAGGAAAAAAAAAAACTGAACAGAAGATTTCTTTCTTTTCTTTTCAGGACTGACTTCTGTGCTTGTTTCTTCCTTCTACTCTGAAACACTTATCTGTCTGTTTTCCACAACTTCTGGTTGAAAGGTTCTTTATCTGTTTGTTGGATTTTGTGGCTTTCTTTTTTTGGTCTTTCGGTCGGATGTGAGATATTACAGCAAAGCTGGTTTTTGTCACTGATATTCCTGGACTTTGAATCAGTTTTGTGGTTTTAAGTTGCATGTATATGGAGACAAGTGGTGCTTTGGCCAACTAATTTTATTTTAAATTCACAGATCATTGTTTCTGGCATTAGCAAGTCAATTCCACTAATTGACAGAGAATTAGCAGAGTGTGTATTTCCCAGTTGACAAAACATGGGAGACTGGGGCAAAACTGAGCTTTAGATTCCACCCACAATGAATGTACTTGTTCAGTGATGTAGGATGTTGATATTCCCTGATGATTGTGCTGTAGAATCTATGGTTTTACATTTTATTTATCTGTTCATCCTGACCTGAAGCATTCCCACCTGTGAGATTTCTAGAGTCTAACAGAGACTTTGTGTACTATTCTCACCATTACCCACACTTGTATTCTGGAGTTCTGTACTTCAGTCATTGTTATTTTAATATTTCTTGATACTCAAGCTGTTCCTAATTGTTGCCTTGTAATATGTGTAGTGTAGGGCCTGGCTACACAGAGAAGATGATATGAACTGAGGTAGGCTAAGAAATTAAAGTAGAACAGCTATTCCTCACTGAATGTCTTTTTTTATCTTAATTAATCCATTCGTAATGTTGGTGGAATACTCACTGCATGGCATAAAAGTGTCCACATGAGGAAGTGTTATGAAATAGCTACTCCACGCTGCTTCTCCATATGAACAATTTGCTTGTTTGTCTCTCCAGCACAGCTGACAAGAAACAATCCTGAAATATCACACTTTTTACATTCTCATGACCCATTTTTTTTTTTTTTATCATTCTAATAGAGCCATAATTGGAGCCAGGAATATCTGAGAGGAGTGGTTATACTGCAGCCGTAAAAATTCTCTTTCACTCTTTTGACCACCTTTCTTTTTGCATATTTTGTTTCTTCAGAAGTTTAATAAAGTTAATACTTCTCTTTCTTTTCAGATTATTAAAAATACTGTTTGCTGAAGGATCTTACTAGAATATTAATCAGCTATGATCTTTTCTAGCCTTGACAGGAAAAAATGCCACAAATTAATTTGTCAAATGGGGTTAATATTGCATGCTTCTGGAAGAATTTCACCTCTCAGATGTTTCATTTTAAAATCTTTGCATGTTTCCTTGCATGATCAAAACTGACTGAAGACCCAGTGATGCATATCAAGGGGCATGTACTTTTGCTAACGGGAGTTCAGTTGATAGCGTAATTTTGTGTTAATAATTTTTCTATAGTTTGTATGCGACAGATTTCTCCTAGCTGTAAAATTGGGAGAGATAATTTGTCACTTGTGCTGATTTCAATTTAGTTTAAAATGAAATCATGACCACTTCATAATTTATTCCTGCAGTTTTGTCAGCTCAACAACACGTAGGCCAAAAGTGGAAAAGTTAAAGACGCTGACAATTACATGATGATTATGCCAAAACGTAGGAAGGAGGATATTTTGTAAGAGATGACAGGAGAAACTATGTAGTACTCATACACTCTTGAATTTGTAGTTACTTCTTGATCTCCTGACTAGTCCTTTTTTTGAAGTTCTACTCTGCTCATAGTCAGTTAAGTGCTTTTGTAATCTAAAAGCTTCCCATATTGATTTTATTAAATTACTAACAATTTAAGGAAATTCAACTTTTTACTAGGAAACATTCAAATTTGCTGACATATTTCGTACTTTAGTGCCTTTAAGCTTGACTGTAAGAAAATAGTTTAATTTTTATGCCTTTTTTGGAAGCATACTCACGTTTTTAAGTGATTTACAAATGCTGTAATTTAATATGGACTGTCTTTCAATTCTTGTAACAAATTTAGAAAACTAAAATCTCTTAGATTACACTGGCAACAATCTATGTGAAAACCTTTGGGATTGCTATTCCATCATCAAATAGCTTATCACACTTTGAAAACTGTCTTAATTTGCTTAAGTCAAGCATTCCTCATAATATTTTCTTAGCAGTCTATGTTCAAAAAGTTTAAGCATTTAGTTTCACTGCATTTCTCACTAGGCTTAACCGATACAGTTGTATTGCCAAGTTTAAAACTAGTATTAGACGCACTATTATTACATCCGTAGTGAGAGAAAATGTCTTTCAGAATTTGAAATAAATAATCTTTTTCTTTGCTACCAGTACATATATCAATTAGTTATATATTCTTTGTGTAACTGAGTTTTGTTGTTTGCATTAGAATCTCGTCCTTTGTCACTTCCTGTGAAAACCATGCTGAACTCATCTGAAAGCTGCAGAAGTCCTGAAGAAAGAATGAAGGAATTTATTGGAATAGTGTGGAATGCAGTTAAGCGCCTTACACTTCAGGTAAGATGAAAAGGAAGTGGGGAAAAAAAAAAACCCTAGTTAGAAAAAAAAAATTGTGGAAAAAAACCTCTTTTCAAACTTTATGATACTTTTTATGCATCCTAGTGCTTTTTATTAGAGGGTTTTTAAAGGAGCTCCCAAGTTTTATTGTCTTATTTCAGTAGTTTCAAAGTCTTTTGAGAATGAAAAAAATAAAATACAGATTTTGGGTAAGCTAAGCAAAGAATGCTTTGGTTTTAGAATATTAGTTTTTGAAACACTTTTTTATGTCTGAGGAGAAGATCCTTGAAGGAAAAAATGCTTGTCGCGCTTTTTGTGTGTTACAAGCATAGCTCTACATCTTTTTATCCGTAGTTAGAGTTGCAAAAGACCTCACTTTCTAAAAATATTTGAGGAATAAGTAAATGATAAATAAATAAAATGTGTACGATAAATAAAATGTGTACAGTAAATACCAACTTTTCACCGTAGACTGCTTTAGATTGTGCTTGCCGATCGATTTGTACGCGTGCTGTACACAAAAAGGCCATGTTAGAAGTCCAGTGTTAAGATTGCACGATCAACTACTAGATGGCTTAGAAATGCAAGGATTAGGACTCTCTTCTTCCAAGTATATATCCTGCGCCTGTGGGATATATTTATTTTATTAAACATAATATGCATTTTATTGAACACATAAATATATTTATATGTTAAATTCATACATATTTTATGGATTTTATTATCATTTGACATGAAGAAGGCAAATTTGTAGAATATTTTATCTGGTTAAATAATGGACTGCTTAGAGACTCCTACGATTTTTTCCTAAAACTATTTTCACGTTCCTCCATCTTTTATTACCATGATTTTAGAACAGAACAATCTGTAGTTGTTGTTAGGTAGTACCAAACTTCGTAACTTGAAATCATCAAAGGATTATTCTTTTAGTGGAAGTTTGAATAAGTAAATGCGTTGCGAAGCAAAGTAACTGGAAAGTTTATTTTGGAGTTGAAGCTGGTACTTGCTTAGCCCTAGCCCCGGCTTGCTCGTGATAGAATATTGTATGAGGATTTTGTGCATTGGAGTTGTGGTAACCTATTAGTATTTAAGTGAAAAGACTTTCATACTTAACTATAAAAAGTTGTTTTTATTAGTTAGTTGTTGTAGGATTTTTATACACAGCCTTGAAGTCTTCTTGGCAGTCACACTGTGTAGGAGGGTAATACTCACTTTTCACGTGTTCTTCATACTAATAGTTGCTAAAATTGTGGAGAAGTATAAACACAATTATTTTTAATTGGCTGTTAATGCTGAATTCCAGTGAGAACAATGAAGGATCTGTATTAAAAGCAAATGAATTAATGAGTAATGTTGCAATAAATGCCAACTAAGTAAGAGTGTAATTATTACGTATAAAACTTAGCCAGATATTCCACAAGCCTTTAAATGTAACTGGAATTATTTGAAAAAAATTAGTCTGTTTCCTGAAATTATTGAAAATAATATTTTCTTTAAAGCATATAACTGGTAGAAAATTTTAGTCAGAGTGAAACATGGATTGAAAGAACAGAAACATAAGGATGAGATGGACTAAAATTCCTGTTCTTTGAACAGTGGTCTTTATTCATGGGTCAAGAAGAAACTCTGTGACTTGTAACTCAGCAGTTACAGCTACCAGCAGTTATTCAGCAGTTACGAGACAGGATGATTTTTTAAGCTGGTTACTTAACACAAACTTAAAAAAATAAATTTTCACAACTAATTAAAAACTTCCAAAAATCAGGCTTTCTTAGAGAATAGGAATACTGTGTAGTGGTAAGACATTATGTTTTAAGTGGTCAAAGAAAACACAGCTGATCCTTATTATACTCATTTATACGTACAGGTAGCCTTCTAGTTCTCTCATTCATGTGCTCTGCTTTCCATTTATACCATTTTTACTTTTTGTCTGACTTCAAAACACGAATTTGTGGCCTACATTTTTAAATTCTAACAAACCGCGTGTGTCTAGCTCAGCTGCAAGGTTGCCTAATTAGGTAGAGCTAATTTGCATGTCAGGGGCTGAGGTGTGCTCTTACAGTAGTGACCACACCATCACCCCTGCATGACCTGGGTGCCCGTGGTCCTTTGTGCTTTTGGCGTTCATTGTGAGATTGTATTCCGTAACTGAAACACCCGGAGAAGCACATTAGCCTTGCTGCTGAGAGCATGTGATAAGCAGTTGGTTAGTGCAGAGAGAGGCCGCTTCCCAGGAGACACCTTTATGTGAGTGTCAGCTTGTGGGTCATCTTCAATGCCCCTAATTGGTTTGTATAGCTATAAAATGTGGGTTAGGGAAGGGCACCACTATCATGAAAGGCTATAAAGACTTTTGTACAACCTGTCCCTCTTTGTTGCAAGTTTGCAGGATAATTGTGTCACTTGTGACAACCCTTCCACCCACCCTCCTCATTTAGTTCTGATAGTTCTGCAGTGCATTTTTCATCATCCACTCTATCGAGCAACATTCTCTTTTTATAAAATATGAATTCAAAATACTCCATTTATTCCAGTAACTTAGTACTTTCCTTTTTATACAACAGAGTCTTAAAGTCATTGCACCTTTTTAGGTCTATGTATTAGTAGAAGCTTAGAGCAATATGCTTTGCTTAACTTTTTAAAAGTAGAAGGGAAAATGCTGCTTACTCCATTGGTTTATCATTAGTGTACGTTACTTAGCGTGTATAGGCCTTGACATAACAGAAATGAAAATAGGGGGTGATTCAGTTTCAAGAATTTGTAATAATTCGTTCTCTTTAACACGTGAATGTGTTCAGTATTGGCAAAAGAACACGTTGCTACCAAAACTGAAATAAGATCCTTGAAACAGAAAGGATGTTGCCATGGAAAAATGAAGTAACACTCAGTGCAGCTGCGAAGCATTAATGAATAGGATATTTTTTTAAAAGATCATTTGTGTTTGGTGTGGCTTGGAGGGTCCCAACCAGATGGTTTCCATGAACAGGATCTGACCCCCAGCTTGAGGACTTCTTACTGGCAGATTACTTCATTTTCTTTCCCTTGGATTGTCAGATCCTTACATTAATACAAGATTTACTGCTGCAGATTTATATTCAGTTACATAAATCAGTCACTTTTTACATTAAATTCACAATTTTAGACACACAGTTTAGCAGTTATTTAAAAAGTGTAAAAAGATTTATATGATAGCTTTAATATATGCTATTGATGTAGTTTAATTTTAAGAATTCGGATTACATCTAGTTTAAAGCACTTTCTGATTGATGAAGCAGTCTGTAGTGCATATTCTCACTTTTGCTCAACATATAATTCCATCATTTTAGGTGCACTCTTCTGTTCCTTCACTGGAATTTGTTGTTAGACAGATCTCCAGACGCTGTCAGACAAATGTACATGAATTCCATTGAAGTTATTACTTGTGTGTGAGCAGAATCTGCCTTTGAGAAGTTCAGCAGGTGCAATTCAATTTTGCACTTCCTGGACCTTTGTACCTACAACTTGGCAATTTCTTATGTGGTTGTAATAATTGCATAATTGGCCCTAAAATTTGGAATTTTGCGATGTGTTCGTTGTGTGGGCCCTTGAAATCCTGCAAGAATGTTTTGCAAAATTCATTTATTCATGTAAAATTTTACATGAAATACAAGCAAGAAAACCATACCTGTAAGTGAATCAGTAACATCACATATGGAGGGCTTGATGTTAACATGTAAACCCCCCTAAAATTAATGGTCCAACTCCCACACAGTTGTTTGATAATGAAGGGCAAAGTGGCTGCCATGTGAACAGGAATTGCCCTCAGGCATTTGGAGGGGTGAAACTGTTGTGATTCCCCTTCCGTATTCTTGATAGGGCAAAGTAAAACAAAACAAAAATTATCTGAAGAATTTGTCTGCAGTACAAATTTGTGTTGAACTATAAGTGTAAAAACTCTTCTGAATATTGAGATACCTTCTCAAGATTAGTTTGTAAAACATCTTCTGTAGGTCCTGCTGCTGGTGGTGTGATGAACTGTAGAATCTCTCAAAGCTGGTGGAATTTTTGAATTATTATTAACACATGGTTTGTATATCCAGGCAGCCTTTGGTTTTAATCGTCAAGGATATATGTAAAGAATGGATGGGGTTTTTTAAGCTGTTTACTCAGCAAATGCACTGATAAAACAAAAGTTATACTAATCATAAGTTCTTTTGTCATCTATTTATCATTATCCCACAATGGCTTGACCTGCAACCTATTACTAATAGACCAGAAAACGATCTAATGCGTCACTGTAAAAATCTTTGCAAATTGACACAATGACTAATTTACCAGTTAAAAAAAAATTCCAAATCTATTACATCTGTAACAATACACCATTGCTTTTCATCCAGTATAAATACAGTCTGCAACCTTGGATCAATAAACTACTTATCAAAGATGTAATTAACTTCATTTTACAACTCAAACAGTTCTAAAACTAGAAACAAACACAGACTTCATGTAACAATGTATTTATTTTTGCAAATTTTACTTATATTTTTCTGCAGTGAATTCTTGTCAACTTGTCTAAGCAAAAGGGCACAAAAATGCTGAAATAAAGATGAATATCTGTGTTCTCACTAGGCTGGCAAAGTACTTACGGTGCTGGGGAATTTCAGCTCTGTAGCGAAGTCTTTATAGAAGGTAACAGCATATAAAATGATGGTTAAATCTAGAGGCTTAACTATTGCTAACAAGTGCTAATGAACTGCAAAAAGAGGAGAGCAGATGAGAATATTTTCGGACTCAATTACACTTCTTGTAAAAAGCTGTTGAAATGTAGATAGGCGTCTCTTCAGTTTATATGGCAACACCTTTCTGACCAAATTTACAGACCAAAACCACAGTCCTCCTTCCCTGCCCTCCCATAATCGCAGTTTACAGGAATATATTATTTTTCAGCACTCTGTGTCATCTTTCCTCTTAATGCAACTAAAAGCTTAGACTATTTTCAATGAACTGCGATGGATGAATAGTTTGAGATTTTGTACCAAGATGAATACTCCACATTGGGATGGAAGAGTGGTAATCTGCTTCTGAGAAATCTCTCTTGGCTGCTTGTTTTTTTTCAGCTTGAAGTTCAGTCTTGTTGTGTATTCCTTCCGAATGACAGCCTGCCTTCCCCAAGTACTATTGTGTCGGGTGACATTCCTGGGACTGTGCGAAGCTGGTACCATGGGCAGGCGAGTATGCCTGGCACACTTGTCATCTGCTTACCCCAGATAAAGATTATGAGTGCTGGACACAAGCACATGGAACCGTTGCAGGAAATCCCGTTTGTTGTGCTGAGACCCATCCTGGAAGAAGGTAGTGTAATAACCACAAAAAATGGCTTAGTCTTTAATTTCCATTTTTTAACATTATTATCTTCATTTTATTTTGAAAACTTCTGATGATGTAATGGATTTTTAGCAGTATGTTGTGTTATTGATGACTAGAACTACTAATGACAAGGTTTGCCCCACAGAGATAAAAGTGAAACTCATCATCAACAAGCTATTTCCATGATACGTTTTGTATGTTTGTTGACGACAAAAGAACTTGGGAGTGCACTGATCTTGCCATTCAAGTTGCCATGTAGGCACAGTCAGTTTAACACAACAGGAGGGGGCAGTGAGTTGTAGATGCCAAGACAAAGTGGAAGCAGATTAGGAAAAACTTCTCATGCCACCTTTTCTGGAAAGAAAAACAATGCAAACCAAAAAACACCAACTCCCCTTCCAAAGCAAAAAAAACAACCTAAAAAAGTTTTGGATCTAATGTTCAGACTGGACTACAGGCATTGTAGCAAGGTTTTTGTAAGGATTTGAAGAAAAAAATTGAGAAGATTTGTATGAGTGTTTACAGGGGGATGCTCTTTTGCACAGGCTAAGGATCAGAATAAGTATGGCAATTTCTGAGTTGAAGAGCTCATATTTGATTGAGGTTTGACTTGTAGACTACTTTGAGGGAGGAATCAGCTTTCAACATTCTGCAGCAGACTGAAAAATGGAAGGCAGGGATAAGCTGTAAAGGACCTAGCAAGTGAAAACACACTTCTTATGTTCAGCATGAGCTGTCCCGGCTGTGCCCCCTCCCAACTTCTTGTTTACCCGCAGCCTCCTTGCTGATGGGCTGGGCTGAGAAGCAGAAAACACCTTAATGCTGTGCTAGCACTCTTCAGTAATAACTAAAACATCCCCATGTTATAAACATTTTTTTCATCACAAATTCAAAAGATAGCCCCGTACCAGCTACTATGAAGAAAACGCAGTCTATCCCAGCCAAAAGCAGTGCATTGGTGTACAGTTAGTTCATTATTGTGTTCTCAAACTATGTTATTTGAAAATAATTGTTGCTGTTTTGTGTATTCATTCCAAGATGAAGAGAGGGAGATGCAGCAATTGTTCCATTGCTTTTCTGACAGCGTTTTCTGGGAAAATTACTCTGTGTTCTGCATACTTGTTGCTGAAACAGACAATTACAACGGGTATGCTGTGGGTCAGAAGCACATACAAGAGCTGCTTAAGCCATCTGAAATTTGTTCGGATTTCCAACAGTGTTTTTTTTCCCCTCTCCCTTTGTTCTGCCCCTTATATTATACTCCTCTGCTCCTTCCTGTGTTTTACCTTAGCTCATAGCCACAAAAATAAAATTGCAGTTTTTTTAATACTGAAATTCTTGTTAGAGATGCTGCCAACTGAAAAGGGGGAAAAAAAAGAGTAAAAGACAAAGGTTATATGTGTTTTGTCCTATGAACTTTCAGCAGGAATTATCTAATTTGCTAATTATAGTGATGGATAAAAGGTAAATAATTTAACCAAAGACACTGTTGATTTCAAACTGATGGTGTAATTTAAACCTTTTATGAAAGTAAGAAGTCATTTGAATTTTGTCAAACCCCGGATTTGAAGGAAAGATCCTAGTGAGAGAAAACAATTCCCCTGGCTGGGATAAAGCCTATGGTAAGGAATTTATTTGTGTGTGACTTTGTGCTCTGGGAATGATGCCAAACAGAAGTTCTCACAATCTCGATATTTTTGATTCCCTAATGGAACTGTTGCCTTCTCCTATGTCAAAACTTCCCTTTAAACAGACTATTAAAAAGTGTTCTCAAAGCTTTTAAGTCACCTTCTTTGTTTTTCCCATGTAGAGGTAAGTGATTTTTATGGACTTTTGTTAGGAGGCTCTCTTAATTTGGGTTCTGTCTTTGAACAAGAATTTGGGAACATACTGTCGTTCTACAGACATGTTGCTATCTTGCTGAGATTACATTTGTTCAACCTTACTTTTCTTGGAAACTATTTTTTGAATCATTCCTTGTTTTATAAAGAAGATATAACTAAAAGGCTTGTTTGCAAGGATGTACTGTTACTTTTAAGAAAGCTGTGTGCTTGTTCATGTATTTTTCTTATTACATGAAAACCTAGAAGAGGAAGAAAGGGGAGCATAGCCATACTGTCATTTGGGGATATTGCAGTCTACCCACAGAGACTTACTGACCTCAAGATGTCAACATACTGTAAAAACAGCTTATACAATATCCCACCATCAGGTCTTTCTGTTTGTTTTTAGTGTTCTGATACATTTCTTTTTTTGACGTAATTCTAGTCTATAGGAATGCTTAGAAGAACATTTCAAGTATGATACTTTGATTCAGAAGCAGCTTAGCTCAGTCATACTAAGCAACTGTCTGTGTGAAGAATGAGATATTCTGTTGAACGTCTGTTGAATAATAAATAGAAGTAAGTTCATTAAAAGGTATTAAATTAACTATTATCCTTATAGCTCAAATCAATTGCATGATAGATCATAGAATGAATCATAGAGTGGCACAGATTGGAAGGGATCTTGAATGATCATCTGGTCCAAATTTTCGTGGCAAAGGGAGCCTAAATGCGATTATCCAGGACCCTGTCTGATCACTTCTTGAAAACCTCCATATCCCTGGGGAGATTGTTGCAGTGAGTGATTGCTCTTACTGTAAAAAGTTTCTTTCTTGTATCAAGATGAAAACTCTTCTGGCACAATTTGTACCTGTTGCCCCTTGTCTTCCCATTTTGGCTCCTTCACAGAGGTGAACCTCTGTCCAATCTGTAGCTGCCCTTTAAGTAAAACAGTTACTAAGAAGAAATTGCATCATTAAAAACTCAATTTGAGCAGAACTGAAGTTTAGAGACTTGCTTAGAGTTGGCAATTTCTGTGCATGCTTGTGTGCATCCACTTCAAATACTTGGCAATTCATCTATATACTCTCTTAAGTCCCAACCTGCAGGGTAAACTGTAATAAATTTACAGTTGGACAAAATACGTTATGATCAGGACTTCTGGACTGCTTAGTGATCCTCAGGTAAATCACTAGATTTCAGAGCAATAATGAGAATGTATTTGGAACCTATGAAATCTTCCTGGCTTTAGAAATTTACATTTTTAAAATTATTTAGAACCTTTTCCTCTCTCCAAATTATGTTTTTTAAACTGGTTACTCTTTTTCTTAGTCTGTTCACCCTGCTTCAATACTTTTTTCTTTTTTTTCTTTTTTTTCTTCCTTTTTTTCTTTTTCCTTTTTTCTTTCTTCATAATTTTTTTTTCTTTGCTTTTAATAATCCTTAGCTGGCACATGTAAAGTGTTCCTTTTTGGGTTCCTCCTGGTACTTTTTATGAATCCATCTTTGTAAAAATGTCTGGTTAGGTCAGATACAAAGTAAGATACAAATATTTAGGTAAGATACATTAAAAAACATTTTAGAAACCTGTGTTCAAAATATCTTAAAATTGTTGATATTGCTAGATACTATATTAACATTCTCATATGAGTACCAGTATCCTGACAATTATGTAAATCATTGTATTCCAAATATTTAAATCTGCGAGTTGGATTTTGTTTGTGGAACATGACAAATTATATAACCTCACAGAATTTTGTAGCATATGTTTAAATGCAGCAAATTGTCAAGTGACATAGAGGCAAATCAAAATTTAAGGCTTCTAATGCTAGTGTGTGAATTAATTATAATGAAATGTATGGGTAGTAAACTACTATATATTAGAATCATATAAATTTCAACCTGCAAAAAAGGCAGTTAAATGTTTAAAGTACAGCAGCAGTATGTTGACAGTCTTAGAAGTTATCATCTTGCATGAGATTTGTTTTTTAAATGCTCAACTTCAGTATTATAATTGAAAAATAATTTCTGTAAATAAATTCTGTAGTGTGTCATTTGAGTTTGTTTTCAGTATGATCATCTGTAAAACATGGTAATTATTGTAGATAACTTATTTGTTACCATTAATAAAATTCTATATTTTTGTATTATAATACTAGTTAAACATTGCGTGTCGCATGAGAATGCGAGCACATTGGAAATCTCTATAAAGAAATGTGAGTACAGAAAGGGAAATGAAAACGGTGGTCAAAGATGCTTTTTGAAGATTGCAAAGGGTAGCTTCTCCAAGCCCGGGAGTAGACCCCAGATCAGATACGTGGTAAAGTTTTCACGATCCTTCTCCTACCATTACTAATTTTAAACAAACAAAATTTCACTTTCGTACAAGTGTCAACATTGTATAAACAATATTGTGTACCACTGCCACTTCTGCAGTCTGTTTTTTAAGGTAACGTGTCATATAAAAGCGAGAGCAAGCGTAGAGCAATCATTGCTAGTTAAGTGCATTTATCAATATTGAATGTCGTGCATATGGAAAGGCTTACAGCGAGCTTAGAAACAAAGTTCATCTAATAACTACCAGAGAAAGTGCTTGCACATAGCTTAAAAATTTGTAATTATGTGTATTGGAAAAATAAATCAAACACTCTGTAGGGAAGGAGTATTGCTAAACTTTTACAAATAGCAGATAAATGCTGAACACCAGTTCTTTGAAAATTGTCTCGTTGATTGGGTCAGTGAACTGCCAAAGATCTGAAAGTAGAAATTTAAGAAGCAGGGGATTGGATTAGAAGATCTTCAGAGGTCCCTTCCAACCCCTTCCGTTCTGTGATTCTGTGAATTGTAGGCTGGACTTGATGATCTCAGAGGTCTTTTCAGGCCTCAACAATTCTGTGATTCTGTGAAGTTATCAAAGCTGTTGAAATATCTTAATGGATGCATTTTCAAGTTTTTTAAATCAGTACTGATGTTTTAAGAATTTTTAAATGCTCATTTAAAAGAAGTAGATCAGGGATTAACCGGAATCTTCATCCATGCTAGGGGTCTTTCATGTGTGTCTTGCCTATAGGAGATGTAGGGTGAGCTCTAGTTTCACTGAAGGCAATTTCAGGTTTACTTAAAAGAATCTCAGCAATGGGGTGACAAAATAATAGTATACATGGATGAGAAGGTTGGAAAATATCTGCTGACACTGACTTTTCCTTCCTTCATACTAATAAATAGTTTTTTTTAGTAAAACATATAAACAATGTTGCTTTTGATATTTAGATGCTTGGAGCTAATTATTTAAATAGTTTCATAAAACCAATCTGCAACTGAATGCAGGTAATAAAGCAAACCTAAGTACAACAGCAAAGCAAGGATGTATCAGATGGACAGTTCCAGTATAATGGTCATGTAGTGTGTATGGAGCTGAAGAAGAGGTAACTGGTGACATCAGGGGGAATTTATGTATTTATGCCATATACTTATGGCAGTGTTTGTTCAACATACTGTGGTTTCTGTACATGGATAAAATTTGATCAGTGTTTTCCTTTTAAGGTCGATAAAATGTGTATAGCATAGTGGAGTTAACATTGAGTATTTTCTTTGGAGATTCTTTCCTTCTAATCCATGAAGTACAAATTATGTTAATTTACTATGGTGATCACAGAGAAAAACAAAGTTCATGCATTGTAACTAGAAATATGTCATTAGAGTTGACTTTGTGTTTCATTTTTTCCCCATCTATTACAACTAATATTTTGTATTTCTTGGATGACTGAACTTGGAAAAAAATGTAGGCTACTAACTACTTTAAAATTTCTAGTCTGAAGCCTTTCCAAAATATTTTCAAGTTACTTTGGCTGACCTGAGTTCTTCAGTATGCAATAGCTTAAAAAGAAACTACTGAAGTTTTTGTTTCTTCCTTAGGATGAGACAGACTACTTATGCATACTCCTGCCCATATAAATTTAGTGCTCGTGCCACCTGTGGAAGAAACAACAGAACTTTTACTAAAATAGTGTGGTAAAAGGATTATTGGATCCAGCTTTATTTTAATTTCAAAACTTTTCTGAAATTTCTTTTAAATAATCACACTTAACACTTAATTTGTACTATTTCATAGTGCTGTGATTGCTCAGCAGGACGGTGTTGACCGTAGGCTGCACCAGGTAGCGAACACACTCTCCATATATCGTTTTAATACACTGATTTGGATTCTTTATTGCACTGTGAGCCTCTGAGGGGTCATCCTAGTGTATATATTTATATTTTTATTTGTTGCCACCTGTTCTGATTCTCAAGTCTGGCTCTTGTGCTTCTGGGGTATTAGTTTAATTTTGACTGCTCTTACCCATGACTCCAAAATCTTGAAAAATAAAACCTCATACCAAATTATCTTCTTCATTTTTGATAGAGGAAGGAGAACTTTTCTCCTTCTCTTTCTTCAGATGAATGTGCTCTGTACAAAGATGAAGACTATTTCAGCCCAGTCTGAGGTTTGTGGGTTTTCACCAGCCGTCTGTATGTCGATCTGAGACTTCATCCAGGTGCTTTTATGTTACTTTGAATTGGGGCAGTCTGTTAAATGGCATGATGAAGACCTTCTTTAGAAAGGAGAAAAAACCCAAACCAAAACTAAAATAATTGTTATGTTCTTGTACTCCTAAAGAGCAAAAAAACATCTTTCAGGTAAAATGGGAGTTATCCCCATATCTTTCGTTGTCTTATTTTCCTCACTTCTGTTGAGCTTTTGTTGGGTTTTGGTTCAGTGTTTCTTGCAGAGCCTAAATTCTTTCTCTGGGACCAAGTTATCATATGTAGAATTGTATTTGGTTTATGTGACAAGGTTTCAGTATCAGGGAGAACTGCAGTGGTGACAAGATGCTAGAAGTTGTCCAACAGAACCAAATCCAGCCAGCTCCAAGGCAAACCCACCACTGGCCAAGGCCAAGCCTGTCAGCATGATGTTGGTAGCGCCTCTGTGATGACAGATTTAAGAAGGGAAAACACCTGCTGTGCTACAGTAGCTGGGAAAGAGGAGTAAGAATATGTGAGAGAAACTGAGCTGACACCAAGGTCAGAGAAGGAGTGGGGAGAAAGTGCTCTAGGTGCTGAAGCAGAGGTTCCCATGTGACCTGTGGTGAAGATCATGGTGAAGACCGTGGGTTGTCCCCCTGCAAGTCCATGGTGGTCCGTGGTAGAGAAGATATCCGTGCTTCAGCTCAGGGAGCAGCCCACTACACCAGAGCAGATGGATGAGTCCTGAAGGATGCTGTGACCCCTTGGAGAGCCTACGGTGGAGCCTGTTTTCTGGCAGGACCGGTGACCCTGCATGGGATAGGAGCGGTCTGTTCCTGAAGAACTTCCCCTGTGGAAAGGACCTACACTGGAGCAGTTCACGAAGAACTGCATGCTGTGGTAGGGAGGACTGTCTCCTATAGGAGGTACTGCATGCTGGAGCAGGGGAAGAGTGTGAAGGAGCAGCAGAAACAACATGACCACAATCCCTATTCCCTGTCCCCCTGCCACAATCATGGGGGGATGAGGTTAGAGACTTTCAGAGTGAAATTGAGCGCAGGAAGAAGGGAGAGGTGGGGAGAAGGTGGGTTTAGATTTGTTCTTTTTCTTCATTATCCTACTCTGGTGTTAACTGGCAATAAATTAAATTATTCCCCCAAATCAAGTCTGGTTTGCCTGTGATGGTAATGGCTGAGTAATCTCCCTGTCTTTAACGCAACCCACATATTTTCTCTCCCCTGTCCACTTGAGGAGGGCAAAGGATAAAGCGGCTTTGGTGGGCATCTGGCTTCCAGCCAGGGTCAGCCCACCACAGGGATTCTGCTTCCATTTCCATCATCTGTGCTCTCAGTTCCTTTCAACTCCAGCTGGTAGAGCTGAAGGCATTCTCACACTAAAAAGAGTTCTCGTTGGCCTTCTGAAGACCTACCTAATCAATCCTCTCTGTGCTCCTGCTTTGGAAACTTTTCCTTTTCTTTCCCATCTGTTGTCAAGCTAAAGAAAACGGGTTGTACAGTTGCAACCATTGCGTTGTTCAGCTTGACACTGCCAATTCTTCCTAATGTTTCATGGTAGGCTGCCAGACACTTCTGGATAGGCTCCCTCCTAAATATAAGAAATTAAGTGCTCAATGTGTTTCTATAGTAATTTGTTTTTACAAAATTTATCACCATTCTTTTCCTTGGAGGCAGTGGAAAAAGCTGCACTGTAATCAAGGTCTCATTACCTGAGGAGTGCAGGGATATGCTTTACTCTCTGGCACCACTTTGTTGAAATGCAAGCTGTAAATTTTTAGAGGAAATGTAATTTTCTTTTTTAGTATTAAAATTTGTAAACATGTATAAGCACATAATGTAAGGAACTGCCTCTGTCATCCCTATGCTGAAATAAATGGGAGTGGTTTCAGAATACTCCTCAGTTTGAGGAAAATCATGTAAAGCAAAAATACTTCTAAAAAGACCGTGTTGTACATTTCTGTTCACAGTTTAAGGCTAAAATTCCCAATGGTTTTTAATGTTTTAAAAGTTGTAAATAATTTGTTTAGATTTTGAGGTATAGAATGGGATCAACAGTTGAATTATATTTGTGAAACTCTGAGATCAATTTAATGATTGTTGATTGCACTTGCTGACTTCCAAAGGGTTTTAGGATAATGCCTTTACTGAGTTTTGAGAAAACAGTAGCCTAGTTTTGATTATGCAATTATTTAACTGTTTTCCCTTCTTTTTAATCATTAGGTGATGCTTTTCCATGGACTATTAGTCTGCATCATTTCAGTATATATACTCTTCTTGGACAACAGATGACACTTAATTTAGTGGAACCAATGGGCTGTACTTCTACTTTAGCTGTTACCTCACAGAAACTACATGCTTCGGGGCCAGAATCCAGACACTCATTTGTTGTCTGCCTCCATGTTGACCTTGAGTCCCTTGAAATAAAATGCTCCAACCCCCAGGTTGGTACACTTAATTGATTTATGAAAGAAAATTAAAAATAACTTAAGTATGGTTTTTTGCATTTTGTTGAAGAGAATCTCTTGTATCTTAATGTTTTTTAACTGGACCATCAAGATCAAGGTGCTTTGACTGAGATTTGCTTTGAAACTCTCTCAAGTTTTGTAATTTAAACTCTTCTCAAAATGTAATAGCTACAGTATAAATGCATCTTTTGGCTGATGGAGTGAAATGAATTGCAGATGTACCATTAAATGCTATAGTGCTGTTCTGCTGTCACCGTGGATTCATATATTGAAGTAGTTTAATGTAATTTTTTAACATACTTTCATAGAACTAATATTTCTTCAAACATAAAATGCTTTTTAGGCAAACAATGATATCCTTTAGTCAAGAAAATAAAAACAAAGAAAAAAAACAACAGATGAATGTGTGGTAAACAAAAGTTACCATGTCATTTGTGTTTATTAAAAGGAAAAGATGTCGCTAGATTTTCAGAAAGTGCACACTGTCCATTATACTGACCTGGATCAAGTCAATAGTTCCAAACAGAGTAGGTTTTCTATGCAAAATTTTGAGTAATCTTTACTGGAAGTTGAATAACACTTTCCTGACAGATGCAACGTTTCCCAAGGTGCTGGAAACACTCTCGTTCTTGGGAATAGCAAATGTGTTGAGGTGTGATTCGAGCTCTGCATTCATGTGCTGTCTGCTCCAAAGTTTTTGTCATATATATGATTTTTCTAAGGACATCATGGACAAAATGGACTGTTTATTGCTCTATTTACTAGAAGGAAAGGGAAGGAACACAAAGTATTGCAATTTTGATGTGATAGACATCAGATTTGTAAAGATTTATGGACCTGTGCCCTAAGTCTGGGAATACTAAAGCTAAGGTGGCTGGTGTAGTTGTAATGCTCTCCATTCTGTGTATTCATTACAATATCTTCCCAGTTACACGCGGTTTTTCCCTTGCCTCATTCCATGTTCTATGAATGAAACAAGTGTTTTAAACTATGCAGGGGTTTTTTTATCCTCAGTGTGTGGCCTCCTACCTTATTCGTTGCCTTCCATCCAAGTTATTTCTGACTCATTTCCCATATGCTATTGTCTGCTTTAGTGGATGGGCTCATGCTCAGTGGGAAGAAGGTTGGTAAGAGTGAGATTGTGCACTGGACATGGCAAGTTAAAATTTAAAATTAAGCACCCTCAACAAGGTCTACTCATACTTGCAAAGTGTGTCTTTGCACTCATAAAGAAGAGTTACTGTGATATAAACGTTTAGATAGGAAAGGACAAAATTACAGTTTTGCTGACAAATTTACATTTAATAGTTAAAGAATTCTGAAAGCTTTATTTTGCAAATTTGTGGTATTTCCATAACATTTAATCAATTAATGTGCGATAATTTTACAGCCTATGGAGACATGTCTTATTGCACAGTAATTTTCATAGAACTGTAAAAAAATTATCTTGATATTGCAGCTATTCAGAGAATTGGTAAATATTTTTGAGATGTTCACATAGCAAAATACTTTCCAGAAAATTGTCTGATCAACTCTTTTCTTTTTTTAAAATCTCCAATTAATCTCATGGTTAATATATGCAGTACATTAATAGTATTAATTTATGAGCAGAATGGCAGTGTTATAGGTGGAAACCTAATCTAAATCTGAGTTGCAAATTAAAAAGAAAAATGGAGTAAGTAAAACACATTTTCAAGCTTGCCTGCCAAAGTGTGAGCAAACAATTTGCTCTGCAAACTGTAAGAAAATATTTGCACTAAAAAAAATCTAAATTGTAGGCTCCATGTAAATCATATTACAATTATAGTGAAATGTTAAAATGAAGTTGTGCAGTGGAATATCAGAACAAATATGTTGTCCTTGTACACTGTGATGTTACTCATTTACTGAAATATTATAATGACAAAAACAATGTGGATAAGTTATCTGAGTCCGGCGAAGGTTCCTGAGCTGTACTTTCACCCTTACATCTGCCTTGCTTGTCCTTTCTGCTTTACTTATGCAAAAGGAGAAAAAAAACACATCATTTTTCTTTAACCAGATGTTCGAGAACAGAAGATGGAAAATACAATTACATAAACAGCATTTGATAGTTATAAATTCACAGTAGAGTAGCTATGAAATTTGATTCTTTAGAATGACGGGCTGTATTTTGTCTATAGATGACAGCTTTAAAGTAGGTGATACTGAGTGAATTTGTTAAATGGTAGCAAAGGTGAAGTATGTTACTATATGAATATTACGAATTAATAAAAAAAGTGTTCTGATGGTTGTATCCCTTTAAAGTCAATAGATACTTCCAGTGTGCAAAATTGCCAGGATATTGCCTTTTGTTGTTGTTTTCAATTTTGTAGTAATGTGTTATTTTTTAAGTATAAAATGCGGTAACATACTGAACTTTACAGATTTTGCCAAGTATTCAGTGGGGTCTCATTGAGTTATGTGTGGTTTTGCTGGGGAGGGAGTAGAAGCCGTGAGCGAGGGAAACTTTATTTCTTAATAAATACTGGCAGAGTTAGTCCTATTTTTGTCATACAGCTTTTCTTGAATGTACTAAAAATAATTATGCATTAACTGTTACGCTTAAAAATACTGACAAAGGATAGAAGCTTTACACTTACTTACATTATCCAGACTATTAAGACTGCTCATTTGAAATAGTGCAACCAACATAAGAAGTAGAAATCCTTCCGTTTTAGTGAGTAATGACCTATGGAATAAAATTAAGTGTATTAAAAATAGTCAAAGACGTAACTTCAGCTCTTTATCTGAAGTCTTTAGATTTTGTTTACGTGCAGACATGTGCCTTCTCTTTTGCTTTAATGGGGTTTTTTTGTAAAGCCTTTTGGTATTTTCTGCTATTTAATATATCTCCATGAAAATCACCTCCCTCTAACCAAAATGTGCCCTTTTTTGTTGGTGAACTGTTGTTGTGTCTCTGGTTTCAGAGCAGAGTAGAGTATTAGGGTCATACTACTTGGCTTTCTGGTTGTTGGCAATGTTTAGAGATGGCTGCTGCTCTCTGGAGTAGCCACTGTTTCAGAGTGGCTGCAAAAATCCTCACTTGAGCAGTTTTTAAAACATCTCCCTGAAACTCATCAGTGTTGGATCAGCTGCTGACAAACCTCTCTACCTTGCGTTTGAGCATGTATTTAAACATGCAAGTGGCATCATTACTTCTTCCATGTGTCGCGGGTTAGGGCTGGGCCGGCCACTAACGCGGACAGACGCTCTCTAACCCCCTCTTCCCCCCCAAATCGGGAAGAGAAAAGGGAATGAGGCAGAGACTTACAGGTTAGGGAAGGAAAACTAGAACAGTTGTAATGAAAATAATACAAATAATGGTAAAAAGATAAAAGTGAAGAACTATATACAACTATAGATAGTAGCCCGATGTCAAACCCGACTCCCTCCCCCGATAGCAATCCCCACTGGTGCTGCAGAGCAGGAGGCACTGGGGAAACCCCAGGCTCAGCAGCAGCGGGAGCTGGATGCAGGGAGCTGGATTCGGGAACTCAGGATCCGGATCAAAAGCAGGAGGTCAGATGGAGTCCTCTCTGGACACCGGCCATTGCAGAAAAAGGGCGAACAAAAGGGCAAAAAGGGACGAACAAAAGGGCTGAAAAAAAGGGACGAAACTCTCGTGATCACTCAGTTTATACCAGATATGACGTATATGGAACGGAATACTCTCGTTGGTCACCTGTCCTGTCTATTACCCTCCGTAGGTGCCACCTTTTACTTCCTTGTGACCCCTCTTACTACCCAGCACCCCCAGTGTGGCACACAAGAGCCAGCAGTGGCCTCGGTCACTACAGGAATAAGTATCAGCAAGAGCCTTTCTGCATCCCAGTCCCAGGCAGTACCTGTAAACATCAGGTGTTATCACTGCCAGTAGCACACACTGTCTGCAAAAACATGCTGCTGACTTCAGAACGTGCAGCCTTTGAGAAGAGACTAAACTGGAAAGTAAAAATCACTAAACAGGACTGGGTTTTTAGATAAACCCAGGACACCATGTTATTTTGTTCCTTTATGAATAGTAGAGTAATTAAATTTCTGGAAGCTCTGCTTCATTAAGACAAGCACAGCTTAAGTTATCATTTGGTTTCTTGACCAAAAAATATTTTGAGGGAGCGAAGATAACAAGGATGTATGGTTTGGGTATGTGCCTGTATCCTATTAATTTTCTAGAGATGCTTTTGCCAGCAGTTAATGTTGTATTAATCAGATGGATTTTAGCAGTTGGTCTTCCTGAGTTACATAGAAGAGACTCAGGAAAACTTAGAAATTTGTATTTAGTAATTTAAAGGCTACCAGTGTGTATCAGAGTGCTGTGAACACAATATGTTTTGAAGAGTAACTAAAAGAACTTCTGGCCGTAGTGAAAATTGTTTGTATATGAAGAAAAAAAGGAAGTTCTGAGATGTTTGTCTCCTTTAAGGAAAAATTCTGTTGAAGGAGTATATGATCTACTCAGTGTAAGCCTTAAAACTTCAAAAGAAAATTCAGGATGAATTAAGAAGGTTTTTATAAAATTCTAGCACTTAACCTCCTAAGAAAGGACTGTAGCATGTACTTTGAGACTTCATCACACGCTCTCACGCACAAAATCAAGTACTGTTTTATATCAAATGTAGATTGACAAGAGTGTTTTTCTTGCATCTGTTCTGCCCACATAAGAAGCCAGCTTCTTCATAGAATAGATGTGTCCTGAGGCTTAAAGTTCTTATAAATATGAGAATTTCCATTTTTTATAATGGCAAGCTGGGTATGGTATCCAGCTGTGGATCTGCTTATATATTGTTTGCAGTTTTCTCTGAGCTTGCTTTATACAGTATATTGGAGTATGTTGTCATGCAAATTCCATGATTAATGCTTATTTACAAAAACTTGTGTAAATATCTTATAACCGAGTCAAACAATGTGCAAGTTAAACAGTGTGTTTCTGACCATTAGAATGACATATGCCAGGAGACTGCTGAGTCTGATAGTGGATATTCTTCCTATAACATAGAGCGGTTTTATCTGCTGTGTGGGATCATTATTTTAATACCATTTAAATGAATTATTATTGCATTGTTAATATTTCATAGACTGTGTTTGCCTTTTTCTAGAGGCAGTATATATATATATATATATATATATGTGAAATATACCACAAATTACCTGTCTTTAATTGTTAAAATCGGTATTAGTAAAAGTTTTACAAGACTCTGTTATTGATCATGTTTTTCAGCTACGTGCCATATGTTTAGACAAAGCACAGACTATTTTTATCAAAATCACTATTCTATATCTGATGTTAGTTACTTTAATTGCAATGTCCTTGCTTCTCAGAACATTATAAATGGTCAGGAGTTCAGTTCTGCTACACTCTTAGTCTCAATGGAGGACTTTGATGATTTTTCCTTCACTTCATTAAAAACAGCTTCATCTTTAAAAAAGTTGTGTTTTTTTTTTCTTTTAGGTACAGCTCCTGTATGAACTGGCTGAGATCACAAGTAAAGTTTGGAATAAAGTTCAGAGGAAAGGAATTCTCTATCAGTCTTCTGTCTATACTGACACCGTGACAGGACCTGCTCCTCCTAGCTCTCCGGTTAAAAGTAGTGTTGGTACTGCTCCTCCAGATACCAGCACATACAGCCCATCTGCTGACATTGGGACTACTACAGAGGTAAGCTTTCTTAAAAAAACCTGTATCATGTGAGTTCTGACTTTCAAGGTGTGGCGATGCACAGTTAAGTAAAAGCCAGAAGGATCAGAAAGAGCAGTCATGTCCCAGCGGAAAGCAGCTTTTGGCCCAATAAACTGTTGAAGAATACTTTTACTCAGTTTAGTGGAACAAGAGGAAAAAAAAAAGAAATTGCTGTATTGCTCCTGTGTTTATAATTTATCTGTATTATTTCTCTTTGAAGTGAATATTAGCTCTTGTCAGAAAACTTTGGTAAGTGTTTTCAGGTCAAGAAGTGTAAGGCATTTGTCAAATCCAGAACTATTAGCATAGTAACTGGTGTTTCAAAAGCACCTGTGATTCCTATGCTCCTTGTGAGTAATCCCAAGTACCTCCAGCAGTCAGCCTGTTATGTTGAAGCCAGTCACCACGATGCCTGGATCAGTGGAGAGCTGCTGTGTGTAGACTGTATTAGCACCCAGGAGAGGTACAGGGGCAGTGAAGGCTCCTAGGGGTGGCACTGCGCGTCACCCAGCTGTATGCTCACCTCCAGCTATGAACTACTTCTGGAGCTCAGTTCGTTCCCCTCTCACAGCTGTTGCATGTCTCAGGGGGGATTTGGGTACACAGCGTTGAATACATGAAAGATTGGTTGCTTGGTTTTTATGTATTTCTGCTTCCTTAATTTACAGCATTGTGTAACTGTCAGGATCAATCTGGTACCTGACCTCAATCTCTGTGTGTGCCTAAGCCTGTAAAATATTATTTTGAGGCATGAGAAAGAGTTCTGCTTCTCTGCCATACTGAGGAAAGAAGGCTAGTTCTTTTATCAGCATGAATACAGTGTCAGACTTCATCCATGAACCTGTGAGTCACCAGGTAGCAGATGTGTAGTAGAATGGGTGCTCACAGGAGGCTGTACAACTGAGTGGGCCTAGCGTGTGTGATTTTCTTAGTTCCTCTGTCAGGCTTACTAGTTAGGATGAGTTGGCCTTATTTGTGTTCCAGAAGGGAACCAAAAATGCCTAAGATGAGTTGAAGGTATACCAATGGGATGCCATGTGTATGCAACGCTTCATTCTTGACATAAAGCTAGTAGAATATGTGGAGACTGCTCAGAGGGATTGAGTTTCTTTCTCAGGATAAACATAGTAATTTGGGGAGCACCTGGTACAGCAGTTCTGGGACATGGGCAAGTACACAGCAGTTTGAACGCTAAGTGCAATTACACGTGCAACAGCATTTGGCTAGGTTTGTTTTAACCCTGTGTGTGGTTTATATTAATTCCCAGGTTTGGATAAAATTAAATGGTGAGATTGCTAGTGCTTACTTTTTATATGCATCATATACACACGCGCACACACAATCATTAAAAGGTGTTTGATCTACTAAAGTGTAGATCAACTAAGTTGTTCTACTAAAATGTTTCTAGATTATTTGAATAGCCTTTGTTTTGGTGTTTTTGTATGTGTGTATGATCTCAGTGGTGAAAAAATTTGCCATGAATACAGAATTGAAGGTAAGTAATAATAGAAAACAATATGGTCACAAAAGTAGTATTTTTCGACCTACTCGCATTAAGTCCTTTTCTCAGTAAAATCAGAAACCACAAGCTTTATAAATAACAATTTGGTTTTGACCCACTATGTAGAAAGCAGTATTTGGAGTACATGATGTACTTGGAGAATGATTCAGTAATTGTTTTAGTCCATATGTTACCAAGATTATTTTGGTAATATGGGTAATATTCATATTTTACCCCTTTGCAAAATGTTGTTCATAATTTACTTTTCTTCCTATTCTTAACAAAAGTTATGCCCCAGCTGAATTAATTTTTCTCCTGATCTAAATGAGATTTGGTGAATTACCCAACAAAGGACAATGTAAGAATTTGTGTTCGGTCTTTTCCACTCTGAATCTGAGACCATAATTTCAGTCTTGTCAGAACAGAAGGTTCTATTAAAACACATGGCATTAATATTGGATTTTTTTCATGGTAGAGGACTTAAGTTGAAGTAGCACATTGCAACTGAGATTTGAAAACTGCCTTGAAAGGAATGCATCATCGTGCTTAGGATAAATAAAAAAAATATTACCGTGCTTTGAGGATATTATTAAAGATACAGAAGAGGAAAAAAAGGTACAAACAGGAACAAACATCTGCATGAAACCATAGTTCATATGACTGAAAGACTGAAGAATAGAGCTTCTGTCCATCATCTCCATTCAGAGCTCAGCCCACAGTGTACTGTCTATGGCTGGGGTAGGAAAGCAGTCCAGAAAAAAAGAACCAGCACAAGGGATTATATAAATGCAGAGACGGAAGAGTGTAGTGAGGCAGGTGTTACTTGTTTAATGGAGACAGTAAGGTAGGAGAATATATACATGGCCAGATATTTGAGTTTGTAGGAAGTTTTTTGTAAGAAATTGCAAATGAGAATTAGAAGGCTGATTTTTATATTGTCAGGAAAAATTTACAGAGTTGTTCAAGTAGAAGGGTAATATTTTTGGCTCAGCAGCTGAAGAAAATCTTATTCCGTTTCTGATTAAATGGATGTGAATATTAAGTGTATTGAGGTGAATAAAATCTAAGCAGCGTGTAGGGTGTACAAAGTTTTTAATTAACAGCGAGTGAAGAAAAAAAAAGAGGAAGGTGAAGGTTTTGAACTTCAGTGGTTGACAAAAAGACTTGGAGAGAATCTTTGTCATGGGAAGTCAAGCCAGAGTTTAGATTCCTATAAGACTAATACCTACCAAAATGCTGTATTTGAGTTTGTGGGTACTACAGTTTCTATGAATTCGTGTGTCAATGTTTATACTTGAAGATCATCTTTGATATTCCCGGTTGACTTCTTGAAATCAGTTATTTCTTGAAAAGAGTTAGTGCTACTGTAAGGTGAAAAATCCCAGTGGAGTATTCATCTAAATGATGTGATTGCTGTGGGATGTAACATCAAAAGTTGTCCTCACCTAATGTTTCCTTATCTTTAAAGAATGAGGTTTAAAACAAAGCAAAGCTCAAAAAGCAATTATCCATTCACTCTTAGGACTAATTTTATGTCAAGCTAACCAGTTGGAGTGAGGTCAGTTGCCTAGTAGGATGACCAAGTTCATTCATTCTAGATGATATAAACAAAGTAATATTTTCAAAACATTTTTTTATTAAGCCATAGAGGAAGTGATCTTAAGCACTCTACCACCATTTAAAATCAAAGTAGCCATCACTTCACCTGATTTTTTTTTTCTTTTTTATCAATAAAAATAAATCTCAAAGTGTTTTGAAGCTATACAATGAATTCTGACAGATCATCATGTGTAAAGAAGCTACAAATATTGTTCCCGAGACTAAGCACAGTCCTCATGTCTGTGAGTTGCGTCATACTGTTGAGGGTAGGAAAGAGGTAGGAGAATCACACTTGGCCAACCAGTGAGAAATAGTAAAATGAACCATATTTTTTTCTTGCGTTTCTGGTTGACTATTTTAGAAATATAAACTAAATTACTTGTAACATGGCTTGGCAGTATTTCAATAACACATTCTCTTCTGTGGTTGGTGGCTCTCTTTGAACTCATTTAACATACTTCCTAAGAGCAAAGCACAAGCTAGGTTTTCCTTATAATGGCATCGTTACTGTCCTGTTCTTTGAGGTAAGCATTGTTGAGAATTTAAAAATATATGCATTAAAAAATTAGCTAAGAAATGTTTTCTCTCATTTTTTTTCACCGATGAAAGCCGATTGTCCTTTGAGAGTAATTAATCACTTAGTTTCTCTAATTACTTTTGCTATCTTAATCACTATCTCCATACCTAGCTGTAGATAGCATAATCATGAATTGTACTTCTCCTTTATTTGAAGAGGGTAGGATGTGAAGATGAGACAGAGAATCTGATCACTTCTGCTATCTCTAGCTGCTAGTTGGAACAGTCTGCTGAGTGCCTCAGTTACAGACCATATAGTATAGAATTTATTTGAAGAAAAATAACCTCCTCTAGTATATTCATATGTGTACAGAACCCAGTTGTAGATGCAGCAGTATATCTGAGTGGCATCGATACAAAGACCTATACAGCTATTCCTCTGCCCCAAAATCAGGTAAAGTAAGTCAGCAGGTCTTGTAGACAAGAAGTGTGGACAGGTTTTATTTTTTTATTGTTTTATCTCTTATGAAATATAGCGGCTAGTTCTACCTGTTAGAATGGCTAATGGGCTGGAGATGTCAGTCTGTTATAGTATTTTCAATGAGGCCAAGTTTATCTTCTTGGTGAAGATGCAGTACTCCACAGTCTATCCAAGTGTGGATCATTGTATACAACATCTATCTTGGACCTAAGACTTTTTATGTGGAGACCCTGTTTGTTCACACCAGCGTAACTTGTGAAATCCAAACAAGTATCTTAAAAGCCAGTTGCATTCTTGCACCAAAGTACAGTTGAGGGCTGAGTATTTTTCCAGGTAATTTCTGAAGAAGTAATTTCAATTTCAAAAATTGTAGAAGCAGCACGGAGAGTGTCAGAGTAACTTAGTACTGGTCAGCTTCATATTTCATGGTATTCCTCAAGTACTCTTCAGAGCCTAGTATGGAAAATCTGAGACACAGAGAGAGATTGGTGACATTTGGAGGCAAGAAGGCAAAACTTTTCCATAGAAATGATGGTCGTAAGGACTGTGGGGTGTCAGGAAAGTTAACCAACTGAGAATATGTGATACTGCTTGCAAGCGGAGCATGACTGAAAAAGGTACACTTTCAGTGAACAGTAGAAGGGAAAGGGAAGATGGAAGACAGCTTCGGGGAGGAAGCTGAGAAGCTTGGAGCAGCATTCAATGATTTTCCTGGGTCTGATTTATCTGTGGTTTTGCTGCAGGTTGAAACTCAACCACTTCTTTCCCCTCCCATAGAGTCTGAATTTCATCAAGGGAGCAATAAAAGCAGATGAGACAGTTATAGTGCAGGGATTCACTCACTGGGAGACCTAACACCAAAAAAAACCCTTGCTTGATTGCTATCTTGAAACTGGCGGGTCTGAAAACAACTAGCAAATACTTGAAGAAATACAAAAATACTTTTAGTTTAATCTCTTTAAATACTGTTTACTTAACGCCTTTGCATTCTCTTAAAATGCTAATACTATTTACTTGTTTTGGTCTTTAGAAATTTGAAGATGCTTAATATTGGCCAGTGGGAGCAAATTTAGATCCATGGTGATTCCTGTGGAAAATAACATCTTGTATTTGTAGATTAGAACTTGTTTTCAAACTATCGTAACAGTAATGTTTTTAGTGAAAGGAATAGAGGGACGTAATACATTAAAAAAAAAAAAAGACTGTTTCAGTCAGAATTTCACCTTGCAGCTATGTATTTTATAGTCATTATTGCTGATAAGCAACAGTTATATAGAGTAATTAAACAATAATATGTATTTCTACAGGTTTGCCTTAGGGAGATTTTCCAGAAGTTTGTGTTTTATCAAAGTCTGTATTTTGTTTATATTTTCCTATTTTTTTAAACCTTGGAGTATGTTGAACAATAATACTTTGCTGCAATAGATAGGTTTTATTTAAGTTTAGAGATTTTAAAGTTAATGTGTTATTTTGTTTTGTGGAAGACAAATGATTATTTTTAAAGCTTCTTTCAGCTGCAATGGACTTGCTATAAATGAATCAGAAGAAAGCAAAGTCTCACAACTGTTTATATTAAAGAGAAAAAAGTAATTTGTTTATGTGATCTGTGGATGATTTATATTTTAAGCTGCGTGTAATTCTTTTCATGCTGACAAGTTGATAGTGAGCATTACAGTCCTATGTGGACAAAGCTACCTAACCCTACTGGGTTTTAGTCTGGGTGGCAGTAAGACAGGAAAACATGAGTGAGAGTCTTTAAGTACTGGAGGGCTGGAAACAGTTAATCATTTTTACCATCCCTCCTTTGGAACAGCAAGAGCAAAGGTAGTACAGACTACAACAGGCCACTTGTTACTGTTTACTTAAGTACAAACAGTGGTAGAAGTGTTTAGTCCTTGGGGAAACTCAGTGATTGAGCAAGAACGCAGAAGTTATTTTGATAAGGCATAGCATTAGTGTGGCCAAACTGTGATCATCCCTGAGCTTTAGGCAGGCCAAGGATGAAGGCCTCCCATGTTTGGATCTTCCTGATGAACAAAGATAAATTCTGCTAAGAAAATAAACTCAGTATATTGGTCAATTTGCAACAATTGGTGAAAGAATTAAATTGTATATTTTAGGACTTGGCATGAGAAGTTGTGGGAAAATAGTTCAGGGTTTCTAACTCTGGCTTGATTTTTCTGGAGATCTGGAAACAGAGCAGAAAATTAATGCATAAACATATTTAACAATACCACGCTGGGTGCTGAAAATCCAAAATGAAAATTGAAACTGCATGAGAAACAAGAGTACATTCTCTCTTCTCGCTTCAGATTCTTAGTTTTTCACTGCAAAAAATTCTAAGAATTTGAGCTTTTTTTTAAAAAAAACAAAACAAAATACATTAGCTACTTGCAGACCATCAACTTTCAGGTCCTATGACTCTGCTTGGTGTTTCTGGTAACAGGACCGTTAACAGAAGGCTGAGAAGACATTCAGTCTCTTCATTTTTCACCTCCCAAAGGGCAGCCATATAGCAATGTCTGCCTTCAGAGGAGCATCTGCAGTGCTTCTGCCACTGAAAAAGAGAATGGGGCAATTCAACTGTTCACATATTTGAGTGGCAGGAAAAATTAGGTAGTATGTTCACATTGAGCTGTTGAAGTAGGAGATGGGAGAAGGCAGTAACCCAGTAACCTCTGACAGGGATGTGGTGTTGAGCAGCTGGGTATGTCTGTTGATAAGCTCTGCAGCTGGTGTAGTTGCAACCAAAAGAGGTTATCACTGAAAGCCTCAGTTCAAGGCAGTTTTTCAGCTATACTGTCAAGCTAACCAGTCCAAGTGGTTGTACATGCAAGTGCCCTCAAATAGTGGATGAGAACACAGTAACCAGAGTATGAAAATGCAGTGCAAAGCTAAGCACAAGTGAGTTGAGGCCCTGTCTTGGGCTTGCAGGCCCTGTGGAAGAGCAAGTTCTGAACTCTTGGCGATTGCAGGTCCAGGTGTCTGACCCCCAGCTCATTCTGCCTCTGGCTATGTCCAGAGGTTCACAATTCCTGTACTCCTGATAACGTTTTTCTACGTCAGCATCCTCCATTTCACTCTTAGAAACTCAAGGACTGGTTTTCAGATTCGCTTCCAGAAATACGTGCATGTGTAGGCCTTGTGTGTTGACTAAATAAAGTTTCATTCTGTGGCCACGCAGTTGTATGCTACACAGTTTGAATGGAATTAAATAAAGCCACCTCACGTGCTAGAAAAATCACAGTGTGAGAAACATCTGTGAATTAGACAAGCATAAGCACAAACAACATTGGAATGATGCCAGCAAAAGCTTAACTCCAGCGCTAGTAACAGAAACTGCAAACACCTTGGCCTCATTTCCTTACCTATGGATTTTTTGATTATAGCATATTAGATATACAGCCTACTCCTTCATGTATGTAGAAGAGGATGAAGCAGTTTCTAATACGTCTGGGCCTGTACTTGTAACTCTGCTTTCTCATAAACTTCATAGATGTAATAGACTTGAAAGTTGGTAGGGGCCACATTCTCTAAAATGCAGGATTTGCAGCTTTTAAATGTGGTTGCACATTGCTGAGTTTTTAATTATCAACTGGCTGATTCTCTGAGGGGCATAGTATGTTATTTAATATCTTTAGAAAAATAAGCATAAAGAAAAGTGTGGGAAAATGGTAGCCTCAGTTTTCTACAGAACAAAGTTATCTATATGCTCAAATCACTAAACAAAAACAGCTCTCTATGGAAAAAATGTTAACAAAATGCATGAAACATCTGAACACATTGAGTTATTAAAATAAAAGTACTCAATTATAAAATTCAGAGCTTGCCATCATGGCAGTACGTATTTACTGTTAACTGTATGACTTTAAGTTTAATTTACTATTGTTTCCTTCTTTTTTACTTATCAGACATGTAGAGACCTGCCAAAATTCTAGAACAAAGTTGATTTTAATGCAAAAAGCATCTTGCAACATGTTCAGTGAGAGAGTGAGGGTGCATATGGAAGGCAAGGAGGCAAATGTCTTTCATTCCCTCCCCCTCCATCACAGTTTATTGCTTACAATTTGGCAAATCGTGCATACAGTAGGAAAAAAAAAAATTATAAATGCTCCAGCTGTAAAAAAAAAAAAAAGTGAAAAAGGAAAAAAAGGAGAAAATGCTTTTTATAGAATGAAAGAATAGAGAGCAGCGACACAGAGCATCCACATGGGCTTAAACTTTAACTGTAAATAAGCATAATCTCAGGTTTAAATAAGTATAGTGTGGGGTTTTTTTCTTAACCTTTACTTTCTTGATATCCTGTGAAATCCATCTGAAAATCTGAACCAATGAAAATGTCCTTCGCTGGCTCCTTCCTTCAGAGATGCCCTCCTGAAAGGATCCTCCCCATCACAAAGTAACTCCCTCTCTAGAGCATGTGAGGTCTGATGACAACAGTCATCCCAGACACAGTCAATCTCCAACTCAGAAATGTCATCTTTTAGGGATATAATTCAAAGGCTAATTACGAAGGTGTGGGAAGTTATTGCAAGGCAACAGAGTGTGAAATAACTGTTTGAATGAGTTATGTAGAAGAAACAAGAAGAAAGGAATTTATTGGCAGAAATTGAACTGTTGCCATACTGATGGCATGAAATTGCAAGTCACGAAAAAGCATGAAGTTTCTCTGATGTCAGAATGAGGACTTTGCAAATAAAGACCCATTAAAAAGGGAGGCAGGATTCTCAAAGTGGTATCTTTCTTTCCAGCTGTGGAAGGATACATTTTTTGCTCCTGCTTTTTATAGCTTTGCAAGTAGGCAGAGTATGTAGCTGGAAGGGAGGCAGGCTAGTGTTTGAAGAGGGCGGACAGGGGCAGTCAGAGGATTGCAAAGTGGCTAGGTGGTTGCTGCCTCCTGGCTTATGCCACTCTCCTATCGAGAGCCTGCCGTTTCAGGAGAAGCAATAAGGACTAACATTGGTTAGCACTTGACAAGTGTCTGGTCTGTCGACATCCTTTCAGGTGCTGGGGGACTTCCAGGCCTGACACTCTCTGAGGCTGTTTCCCAGTTTTCTTTCCTTCGCCATACTCTCCTGTTCCAAGGATAGGTGCAGCCATCCATAAGAAGCAAAGCTAAATTTTGCTTACAGTGCTTACAGATACCTACTTCTATGCTGCTGTCAGTGCTGCCTTGTAGGACAATTAAGTGGCACTGGAGAGATTAGAGTTCTAAGTACTGCTTTTTTGACAGAGCAAGAACTTAATTCAGACCAAGGCTCAGCTGGTAGTTTTCTTCAGTTTGTTTCTGCATGTCTTTGGGACCTGCAGCTCTGTGTTTGTTGGTTTGTTCATTCATTCATTTATATTCTTTCTTCCTTGGCATCTGAGGAACAAAAGCCTACTGTTACTTCAATCAAATCTCATAAAGCAAAATTTCATTTCCCAGTCCATAAAACACATGTTGCAGTTTGATTCTAAATCTAGCGATGATGGTATTTTAAAAAATTACACAAGTTTATAGTTATATATAATGGTGTGGAAATACTGCTGATTTTTCTTAAAACTTATTGACAAGAGTAGGATATTTATTTTCTTTCTGAGTTGTGTAATTTCACCATGGAATGAGCATATCTTCCATGGAAATCATCTTGGTTAGACATCAAATAAATATCAAAATTCCAAAACATGTTGTTCATCATAATTTACAGTTCCTAATCCCCCAAACCTTCAATGGTAGTTAAAACTTTGGGTGTTTTTGGTCTGTAAATCTTGGAAACAATTGAGTGTTAATGCATCAAAGTAACAATACCCCCTTCCTTTCCTTTTGTGCTTGAACAATGAAGAAGACTTGCAACACTTGGTGGTGTAGTTGCAAGTGAAGATGCTGGTGGAATTTTAGTGGTTTCTGGTTGACATTAGTGATTTTTGTGTCCATTGCATTCAGTTTGGTAGGCTGTAAACACAATTATATGTTTGTATCCTTTCTTATTTGGAGGCAGTCAGTTCCAGCAAAGATGCAGGATTAAGTCCTGTGGTTGGTAGATGCTTTAGATGTGCTATCAAGAATTATCAGAAGCTGGCTGCAGGGCTCTCATGAGCCCTTGTAACAGGGCATAGCTTTTGTTTGTCATCTATTTATCCTAAAAGCTGTAACCATTGTGTCTGTTGAGCCCTTAATGTTTTAAGAAATGAGTGGAGATTATTGATGGTACAGAAACTTCTACAAACTCATTTGTCAATATATCTTACATTTAAGAATATTGCAGGTGACAATCACCTTTTTTAAACAACAGAAATATTTTTAAAGTGGCGACTAAAATGTTTCTGATTCCTACAAAAAGCTATTATGTTGTGAAATCGTTGTCCCAAGCAGTTAAAGCAAAGCACATGAAAGAAGGTTTCTAGTATAGAAGTGTTATGACCATACTGGGTATCTCTTCGTCTGGCACCTCTGACAACTCCTTCTTCCTTTGCTAAGTCATGGAACCTTCCAGTTTTACCATATAATCTTTGCCGAGGTCTACTGTCTCTAAAAAAGAAAAGGAGAATGTATGTCTGTGTTTTTTCCCAATGTTAAAAAATGGATTAATTTAAATATACTATTGTTGAGTCTGTATTTGTATAGTTGGGGCATCTACCTCAATCTAGACAGAAGAAGAAAGAGGGAGGTGAAAAGCACTAATTTTTTTTTTTTATTTTACTCAGTTCTTACATCTGTTTTACAGGGTGACTCTCTTCAGGGTGGTGATGATTCTCCATTCTCAGACTCCATTACATTGGAACAAACAACAAGTAATATTGGAGTTTCTAGTGGACGTGTCAGCCTATGGATGCAGTGGATGTTGCCAAAAATTACTATAAAATTGTTTGCTCCTGATCCTAGAAATAATGGCACAGGTACTCAACATTTTCCCCCTAATATTGTATTTTAAATTCCATACGTTATTTTACAGCACAGTATTAAATATTCAGAATATTTATTGACAGTATTAAACACTGTAATGCAGAAGTGATAAGTTGGATCTGTATTTTAAATTAGAGCAACAAGCTGTAGTTAGTTAGTGTGTGCCATCAGAATTCAGTGTTATTCTTTGGCATGAACTTCACCCTCCATGTGGAAAGGTGATTATATTAAATTGGAAGTTGGTTATTTTACTTAACAGAATGCTGTGTTTATTGCCTTAGGAATAATCGTGTTTCATTTTGATATGATTTAATTTTCCACATACAGACATGTAGTTTTGTATTAGTAATTTCAAATTTAAATTTAACATAATCTTCACAGTACAATCCTCAAATATGGAATTCAGTGTAGAAGTTTCAGCTTATTTGTTGAAAAGAGAAATATGCGTGGTACACAGCTTGTCTTTTTTTTCTTTGAGACTGAAATTGGATTATCATCCAGGTAGTAATTGTTTGAAAGGAAGCTGGATTCTATGAATGTGCTGCTATTCTTTTACAATTTTTCAGGAACTATGCCATGAATACCCGAGCCAAAAATTTCCATGTATGTGTCACTGCACATTTGTATAAAAAGGTTTGGGTTCTAGGAACTTTTCTGGTTCCTATCTGTACGGCACCTGAATCAAAAATTGGTTTATGAAAAAACTCTGAGTAGACATAGGATCACCCTATTTACAAAATGTAGTGTCTCAGATATATTTCTGGTTTTAAAACTTGCAAGTTTCAGATTAATAACTAATAACTTACATTTTCCTTGGCTGTTGCAGAAGTTTGTGTTGTCAGTGAATTAGAAGATCTCAGTGCCTCAGTGGATATGCAGGATGTCTATACCAAAATCAAATGTAAAATAGAAAGTTTTAATATTGACCATTACAGAAACAGGTAATTTCTGGGACTTGTTCTGCTTTAATTTTAGGCTGAAAGAAGGCAGCAGGTATTATTTTTCCTTAACTCTTTACTTGAGTTGAATTTAATTGTTCAATTTAAGTGAAATTATTTTAACCTTTTAAGTAATAAAAATCAGAATTACATTTTCTCAGAATTATAACTGATTGCAAAGATATGCATAGAAGTCATTACAAATCCAGAGAGTGTTTTTTCACACTTACTGCTCTATTGGTCCATTAGGCAAATACCATTCATTTTAGCAGAAATTTTGAATGCGAAATTCCTTAAACATTGCTTCATGATCTATTAACAAGTGCCGATATCTACTTATTTATGGAACCATACTCTTAGATATTAAAAAGAAGTTTCTAAAAACTTGAACTGTTTCTATTGCTATGGCATAACAGCACTGTAATGCAGGGAACTAAGCTGATTATCTGTCTGTGTCTGCATGACAGGGCATAGCGTTAGACTAATGCAGGAAAGTTGGGGAGGGACTGTTTACTGGTAGCAATAGGATGAGAGGCAACAGTTTTAAATTTAGAGCAAGATACATTTAAATTAGACATCAGGAAGAAGTTCTTTACTATGGTGGTGAAACACTGGAACAAGTTGTCCAAAGAGGTGGTGGAGGCTCCATCCCTGGAGACATTCAAGGTCAGACTTGATTGGGCTCTGAGCAACCTGAGCTAAAGTTGTCCCTGCTCACTGCAGGGCAGTTGGACTTGGTGACTTTTAAAGGTGCCTTCCAGCCCAACGCATTCTACGATTCTGTGAAAATGTCAATAATTGTCAACCACTATATCATCAATATGGTGTGTATTTAGAATAGGCACTAAGGTCTTGCGGCCTTAACAAGTCTTGTTGAAGTTTGCTGCACCAGTGTGGCTGTGTTCGTTTGGCACCCAGCCTCACGGTTCTGTGGAGAGAGAGCTTGTGTCGCCTTCTAGCTCGTATTGGTCACAACCACACTAGTGTCCACAAAATAAGAGAGAGACTATGCAGTCATTGATCAGCAGGGTTAGTGTTTGCCATTAAAGGTAACAGATCTGTTGTGGGAGACAGGAAAAAAGAGAAAACAGAGAAGTTGTCTTGCTGTCTGAGAGGAAAAAAGTAGTTAAAAGCCTCAGAACATTTTTTTGGCATTGAAAATGACTAAAATACTTAGGAGCACAAATCAGAATCGTCTTATGAGCCAATGTCTGCGAGGTTTTGTTGGACACTTACTGTTCCCTGTGTACAAAAGGAAGGAGATTTAGTATTAACTTAGCAAAGTCACTGACATTTCTGAGGGGTTTTTTTTCTGATCAGCTGTGTAAAAAAAAAAAAAATTGAATTCCTGTTCTTTTGCCTGAGTTACAAATACAGTTATTGTTTATATGTATTTGTGGTATTTAATAATCAAAATTTGTACTTCATTTTTTCCAAGTCTTTTAATGTCAAGCCATGATGCTTTAAAAATGGTTTGGAATCCCAGTATCTAGGTGCCCTTACAAACTTCTTTGCCCACAAATTCTGTGGAAAACTTGAGAGAAGATACTTCACTCCCAGAAGCCTAATGCTCCACTAGAAACATTTTCAGCTTCAGGGTGTTCTTGTTTGCTAAAGTTATATTGAGGTGTAAAAAAAAAAATCCAAATATTAAAACTTACTCCACTTGACAAAATTCTTATTGATCTCATTTGTATTTCATACTGTCTTTGAGGTATATTTCTCTATTTTTAAACCTCTGTGGACTAAAACCAAAATCAGAGAATAGATAAGGTGAAAATTGTGTCTTCCAGCCCAGGGGGAAACTGGCAGTCAGGACAATTTGAAGGAATATTTCTACAATCCAGAGAAAAGCTTTTGGTGAGATTTCTTTAGTCAACTAAGTGCTTACCTGAATAAATCACCTTAAGCGACATAATTTTCTTTATTCTTAAATATTTTAGAAAGAATCATTACAAGAACTGTAGTACAATAAGCTGTTAATACTTAATAGCTTTTTTTTTCTAAATACTATGGTTTTGTAACACATATGCGTACAGCTTTTTGTTCACAGTTTCTTAGTTCTTGTAATCATTCCTCTCCTCATTCTAATAAAGCTGTCTGCTGCAAATCCAGGGGTAAGGCCCTTCTCTGTATGCAGGTTTTTACTATACTTTTATTCTCCTGTATCTTGACCTCTTGCTATAGGTTGCCCTTTCACATAAATTTTTAAGGAGGTTTGTTTTTTACTGTTTTACTTGATCTGATTGAATTTCTGCTTTTAAGGAAAAGGTGCGGCATTGGGTTATCTTGCGGTTGCATAAAATGTGAAAGTTTAATGTGGTTTTTTTTTGCTTTTAGCATTATTTTTTCAATTTTTTGCATTTTGTCTTCCCTTCTTCTGTGCTTTGTTCTTTACCTCAAGTCTTGGGGAAGATTCTTGGTCTCTGGGGCAATACGGAGGCGTGTTCCTTTCCTGTACTGACAAGCTGAACAGACGTACCTTGTTGGTTCGACCCATGAGCAAGCAGGACCCTTTCAGTAATTTCTCTAGCTTCTTTCCATCTGTAAGAATCTTTTAAGTGATTATTTACTACAGAACTTCCACTAATAAAAGACAATTAAAGTGAAAAAGAAATAAAATATCTAAACTGGCTTTAATTTTTCATCAGCCAGTACTGAACACTGCATTTTGTTACTGTAATTCTCATATCTTCTTAGGGATTTAAGTACTTCGTAATGTTGCAGTATACCTTTATGCAATGTTTCAACATAACTTCTATAGTTATGCAATAATTAACAATTTCACATCTGACTGTTTTGAGTGCTTGGAATGTTATTTGCTATTTCAGAATATCTCAGTTTGAGATATTTAATCCCATTTTTTCTTACCTGTGTATCCTTGAAGGGCCCTGTATATTATGACGTTGGGTTCTTAATCTTCACAAATGTATGGCTGTCTGGAATCTTTGTATGTTAATGGAAGTTCTGTCATCAGATTTATTTTCATTGTGAATATTGATTGATAATACTTTCTCTTATTCTGTTTGTCTCACTTCATATAGGAGATTAATTTACTAATCTGTTTAAATCCACTTAATCATAAAAGCTTCCAGTTTTATAACATTTAAATTATGTATCCCGTTTATTTAGGAAACAGTTGTTATTCTTCTATTAATAAGGTTCCATTAAAATTAAATTGGTTTTAGTCAAATTTAAGATGCTGAAAGAAGCAACTACTTGCAAAATGTAGTTGCTTTCATTTGCAAATCTTACAGAATTCTATCAAAATGTTAAAACAATGGTTTTGCTAGTTACTACTTTTACATTTTTCACTCACAATGTACTATACGTCTGGGAGCTAAACATCAAATTGTCATCTCTAGCTAGGAAATGTGTCTTAAGTGAAGGAATCTTCTTTTTCTAAAGTACAGTGCAATGTATCTTTATTTAAGTGACATGCTCTACCACGTGGTACAGCTATTCTCTTCAAATACTCAGAGGTGATGAGAGCAATACCAGCTCAATTCTGAGAATATTTAGTTGACTATGGGTGGCTTATACACCCATGTTTAAATGATGTTGGGAACAATGCAAGGAAGTAAGATTTACTTCTAAAATGTTTAAAGTGAAGGAGAAGTCAAAATATATAACTGTTTGAAAAATTATCAGAATATTTTGGTAAATGTAGCCTCTTGAATTTGGAGTGGGTTTGGCTGATTGGATTTGAATTTCATACAACATAAATAATCAGAAAAGAAAAAAATGTTCAGCAATTCATCATTTTAGTTGACACATTACAGTGAAGTGTGGACACACTGTGAACAAATGATCCATTCAAAGAAATGAAAGAATTTGTTTTTCTGTTAAGAGACAGTGTAAAGCTATTAGGAAATACAGAACCCCAGACATCCTAACTAATAGGGAGTGTGGTAATTGATGGATGTTATGTGTGTACTTTTTTGCAGCAGGTTATTTATTATTTTTTTCCTTGTAACAGACAACTGCGAAACTTCTAGATGGCTCACACCAGCAGCATGGATTTCTTTCTCTCACTTATACCAAAGCTGTGACCAAAAATGTCCGGCACAAACTTATATCAAGAAATGAACGAAGAACATTCCATAAACTATCAGAAGGTCACACTGATGGTTCTCCTCATTTCCTTCATGAGATCCTTCTCTCTGCTCAGGCCTTCGATGTGGTTCTCTGTTTCCCTTTGCTTAATGCGATTGCAAGTATTTTTCAAGCCAGGCTGCCCAGAAGTCAAAAGGAGAAGAGAAAATCACCCGGCCAACCTATGAGAGCTCATGCTCTGACTTCCCGCAACTTGCCTCTGATTTATATCAACACTGGTGTCATAAGAGTCTTTTTTCCCCAAAATGAGGACGATTGTCATACTGCAGAAGGTGCGTTATTTTATGTTAGAGACTTTTTGGTACTTGGTCTTGTAGGCAAATACTGTGACTTAGTTAAATCACTGACCATTGCTAGGGCCTCTGGGTTTAGGGGCCAGAGTTAGGAAACATCTAACATTCATGCTACTTCTCTGCAGTTTTGCTGAAAAGTGGGGTTTTAGGTATTGGTTTGATCATTGCTTTCCCTGTACCAATAGAGTTTGCGTTTAAAATGTGATTATAAAAAAAGTAATTATCAAGAATTGTGGAAAGAGAACTTAAGCCAGTTCTGCAGTGGTGATTCTTGTGTCAGCTCTCTTTATCAGTTCAGTCCTCCAGATATGCTGGTTCTAGCAATGGGGTGTAAGCAGGGAGCCTTGGCTCTGGAAGTTGACGCCTAGAAAAACATGCCCTTATGAAGCAGGTAGATACTCTAGTTCAGTTTGGAGAACATTATTAAAACATGTGATTGATCATGCAGTTTATAGTTTATTTAATAATTCTTAGTTGAAGTTATTGAGACTCTCATATGCAAGAGGCTTTCAGCTGTTGGAAAGGTATGGATAGCGTAAGCTGTTCTTCAAACAACAGTAAGTAACCATTTGATCTATGAATAATGCTTTTTTCTGTAAGAAATTGTTTTCCCTTCATATGTAAAATGTATTTACGTTCCCATTACAATCTTTATATATGAATAAAGCGGTGCTGATGTTAAAATTGCACCTTGTGACAGCTGCTGGCACTGCAATCACATCCATTACCAACAGTTCTGGAGACTTTGGGAAAAAAAAAAAAGTGTTTCATTGCTATCACGATATGTTTACGTAAGTCCTATAGGTATGGATTGGGTTTTTTTACCATTATATACAACAGCACACAATATAGTCCTAAGAGTATAGTCTTTAGATTTTTCTCATAACCTAATTGCAAGAAGTGCAGACAGTGAGAATTTATATAGATCATTTTTTTGCCAGCATCTTCTACAATTTTCCAACTGGGAATGCTGAAAACACAGAAAGATAAAATTAGACTGGCTGTGTTGGCAAGAAAGAATTATGATTATAGTTGGAAGGGAGTTTTAGGGCATGCTGTCAAGGAATTTTTTTTTTCAAAGTATGTTTTTGTAGTTCTGCAGCTCTAAACTTCATTAAAAAGAAATTATTAAAAGCTTTGTGTTGCTGCTATCGATACCTTACTTGAAAATGCATGCAAAGGACAGAATTGCCATGGCTAAGGATGGATGTGGGAAGAAAAACTTTGTATTCTTTTAAAGAATAATACTAAAGATTAGCTTTACTAAATTAGTAAGAAAGCCAGCTAACCTCTTCCACTGGAAAATTCTGAAATACCATCACTATGAAAATCAGTACCATCCTCTTTTCATTTCTTCATTCACCCCACATTTTCCCAAGCTCTCATCTGAATGGGAAATAAATCTCTTCTCTCTTCTACTGCTTATTGTCTTCAAGAACAATAGAAATTAGAAACAGTAATGAGTAAGAGTTGAATATGACCCATGTTACTGGTGTGCTAGGTCAGAAATGCCTGGAGATATGCCCCCGTTAAGACCTCATTCATCATTTATTGATGAAGATTTTTGATCAAGTAAGATTTGCCTGTTTCAGGTTGTGATTACTGCCGTAAGAGTAGAAAAACCATGTCCTCGGTTCCTCTTCTAGTCAATCACCTGCTTTCGTACCTTGTAATTAGTGATAACTACTAAAACTACTCTCCTCAAAAAAGTCACATTCAATTATGACTTTGTGTGCAATGTGTTTTTTTTTTAAAAAGAAAATCTGTTCTTTATTCACACAGTCCAAAACCAAATGCAGAATGAACTATGGCACACAAACACTATGAAATAATCTGAATCACTATTTTTCTTCCAAGGAATTTACATACACGCATGCCTGAATACACCCACACAACTTTATAACGTTTTAGTTTTGTGGCCTTCGCAGCAGCACCAGATTAACGTTTTGATTTTGTGGTGGACTTGAAGGCAGCATTCTATCCTAGGCAATAGCAATACTGCCTTCCCTCAGTGTTTGATTTCTTAGTATATCAGGTGCTGTTTCAAGCTCTGACCAATTGCCCACACTTACTTAGTGATGAAATAGAGACAGCTAAATATATAAAAGCAACGTATAACAAATAGCAACAAAATTACTGCATAGCAGAACACTATAAATAAAAATTGTAAATTGCAAAGAACTGATAAGAAGTGGTAAAGACGGGGAAGGCCACGTCTGGCTAGTTGGAGGACAACAGGAACTTCTTTTAGTATGTACTAGGAGGAAAATATCAGGAATCACTAGAAAGGACATGATAAATTTGTTGATAGTGAAAAAGAAAAGGCAGCATACGGAATAAACGTATGTCCTGCATTTGTAGAAGTGATCTATTCTTGTCACGTGAGCACGACTCTCTACTTTGAAGTCTGTCATAACATATGGCCTGTAACATCCTCCTTGCTTGCTGTTAGAGAGTTTCGGATCAGTCAGACTGAGTAGCTTATGCTCAAGGATCTTAGTCTTATGAGGTTAATTTTTAACACACCTGGGAAAAGCAGGTTTTAGATGGCTGAAGGTATATCTAGTAAAATTAAAAGTGTGATGCTCAAATAAAATTAAGGCAGATCGTTTTATTGCTCTCCCTCAGTGAGTTTAGTGGAAAAAAAGTCTATTAGAGGACTCAGTTTACAAAGAGTTACATATTTGTTACTCAAAAATATATATGTTTTTTTATGGAAAATTAGTTGTGTTAAAAACATCTGACTTCCATTCTTCATTATGGCTTCCTTTCTTAGTTGGTAACATGTTTTCAAAGATTTTATATGCTTGGATATTTCTAAGGAGTTTGACACTGTGTCTCATGATATTCTGACTTAAATACATGCCCATGCAGTATCTGTGGAAATGTTAAATGAATTAAAAATGGCTAACTAGAAGTCTAAAAAGGAATACCACAAATTGACAATTGGAAATAACAAGTGAAATTGGTATTAAAAAATCTGAAAGTAAATATATAAACCCATTGCTACTAACATCAACATATGTTGCAGAGAATTTCCTGAGGAAAATAATATGAAGGACTCTATAGGCCATGAGTCTGGATCATTGTGCTTACATCACTGCTTCATACTAAATCTTCTAAAGCTGAAGTTATATCAAGGAAATAATTCATGCAGACTGTGTCTTCAGGACTGGAGACACTCTCCTGGGAAACAGGGGCTGAAAAGGGTCACAGAGGACTTGGTGGAAAGTTTAAGGGTCATGGTGGACTTAGTAAAAGCACTAAGGGAGGTAGCTGTACTTCTGCATGTGGCAGATGATCGAACATCATGTCCAGTTTGCTTTCTAGTATAGAAATGGATATTGATACAAATGGAGAGAGTGCTGAAAAGTTCCACAAATGTTAGTCAGGTGCTGGAAGAGAAGCCTTACATGGAAGGATTGAAAGTTAATAGCGTATTGAGCTCATCCAAAAGGACCAAGATGAGTGGGCAAACCAAGTGTGATTGTGAACAACGTTATTACGTTTGGGTAATGTTCTGGTTTGAGCTAAACAGAACCAGTTCTGTTCAGTGATTTTACTTTTCAGCTCAGTCTCTTCTAAGAGACAGCACTTTCTGAAGTTAACAGTGTGTTTTTGCAGACAGTTTTTCCTAGATTGTACTTACATTTCGTAGCATGGACATTTTTCTTCCCCTCAAATTTTTATATCATTATAACGACCATGATTATGATTCCTGCATTATTCCTATATTTTTAAAAGCTGATGGGGGAATTCATGGGTTAATGAACAGAGATGTGAATTCATCATCCTATGTCATGACTAAGGTTACCATTCATTAGAAACGAGCTGAAAATATGAATGCCGTAATTCTGTTTTAAAATTAACTTTATTTCTTGACCGACGAGTGATATCCAGCCTTGAAAACGCTTACATAATAGAGACCATGATGAGTAGCCCTATGTTGATTTTGCTCTTCTAAGTGTCAGAGACAAATTAAAATTCTTAGACATACTTTATTAAGAAACCCTTCTCAGAATAAGGCACCTAATTAAGTTGCAGTTATAATCTGAAGTCAATTTAATATCTTCACTCTTTTTTCTTACGTAGGAGAAAAAAAATTAATATATCCAACATGTTCAGTCTACAGTGGCAGGATTTCTAATACGAAGTTCAGTGCCTTCCTCAATTTTTGATCTAGAACTTGAAAATATAGTTTCTGATCTAGTCACAAACAGGATTCTGTTGTCACCTTAATTTTTCTACCTGAGTTCTGTATATGGCTTTACTTTGCTTTGGGAACTAAAGGATTTGATTTTGCTTTTCAAGCAGATTAAGTTCTTTTAAGTAAATCCCTTGTGTTCTGATTTAGTTGTGTGTCAGAACTTGTGTTACCACTCTGCTGCATGGTTACTGTGGTATTTTGTATAATTGTTTCAAAATACCGTATTAGAATTTATGTGAATTCTGCGATTTCGTATATCTGATTAAAAATATGCTTATCTATATAGAGAGCTGCAAACCGTGGTGTCTCATTCACCAGGACATTAATCGGTCAGGAGAAGCCATTTTTAAGCTCCTAGATTTGGTTGGTTCCTTCCACACCAAGCATCTCAGTCTTCAGTAAATATTTAAACTCTGTCCTGCTGCTCTCGTTTTGGTTTCAGAACTCGTATATGAGAGTCTTGCAGAATTTCCCGGGATGTGGAACCAAGTGTGAGACTGCTCCATCCTTGCTACATATTTCGCTGGTGTTGAAGTGAACCATTTCACTTCAGATGATGAACTCTTGGAGCTTGCCTCACTTGTTCTCAGGAGCTTCCTTATTGCTGTGAAGTCTTCCGAGTAGAACCTTATCCAAACGCTTTCTGTATGTCCATGTTTACTGAGAAGAAGATGCAGTAGATTCAGTCTTAGGAGGGAGCTGCACAGAGTTAGTTTACTGCAAGAAATGTGGTGCTGTTTTTTCTGGGCAGGGCTTTGGTTTTCAGTCTGATATGACCACTGCTTTTGAAACTAAGAATTCATACATGTGGCTGAAATTTAAATATGATGGAGTTGAAGCGGAAAGCAGAGATTTTTCTTCATGGAGTAATTTTGTTATTGATGTGGAATTTACTGTCCAGTACTACATCTTGTTCTTTGTATACGTGTCAGATTTCAGATTCTCTTGTTTTAGTTCTTGTGTTTGAACTTTTCATATGTGCTGCAAGCCATACCAAGCGCTACTACATGGTTACATTGTAATATCCTGCAGTGGTTTACATCTAAAGGACTTAGGCCCATATTAAAAAGGGTGCATGATTCAAAGTGCTTTATATCCTGATATTTCGTCAGGTAATTACTGGAGAAACAGAAGGATCACGAAGAAATCTGTGGGATCAACATCATTTTGGACGGAAAAAAAAAAAAAAAAAAAAAATTGAAACAGCACTGGAGAAAATGAGAAGTCACAGACCAAGCTTTAGTTGCGTGATGAAACTCTGTGGGGAAATTAAGTGACAATAGTTTTGTCTTTTACATGTTGCAGTGGTGCTATTGATTTTATGGCTTTTTTTTGTCTCAGCAGAACGGAACCCTCGGCGGACATTCTTATTTTGATTTTTTTTTTTAAAAAAATGTTTTTTCAATATTTCTGCTATGTGCATTGAACTTGTAATCATACACGTATTTTCTCCTCTCCTAACTGCAGCTAAACCAGCAATTAAAGAAGACACTTTAGTTCTCAAGATTGGATCTGTCTCCATGGCTCCTCAGGCTGACAACCCTCTCAGCAGAGCTGTGCTCAGAAAAGACATTTATCAGTAAGTGTTGGGGGAGGGGGGTGGGTTTTCGTATATGGCCTCAGAAAAATTCATTTTGAGAGAAGTTAATTGATCAATAAAACGGGTACGTGCAGCCTGTAAAAATACTTTTCACATACAGTCTTTTGATATTCAAACCCAGGTTTTTCTGATTTTCTTCACTTGTGGCCTTTCAAATTCATTTAGACAAATCAAGTTCTTCTGTGAAGTGCTGATGAATAACAGAATTTAAATGTCAAGTCATTACAAAGCTTAAACTCACAGATGAGAGCACTTTAAAAGGCTTTCCTTTTTTCAGCTACTCCTAAATTCACCTAAGAGAAAAGGAAATTTTTTGTGACTACCAAAGTGCTCAGTAGCCGTAGAGTGCGAAGGAGGTAGATCTTAATAATATAAATGGTAAACATGTATTCAAACTGTAGGATTCTTGATGTCGTGTAGATCAAAGCTGAAAGGAACGCAAACTTCTAAGGAGCTCTTTCCCAGTAAACACATTTTCTGTGAAAATGTCATGCTCTGGATTGTGTCACTAAGTATGTGCAAACCACACTAATCATATATAGGCAGCAAAACTGGTGAACATATGTAATCAACATGATAAAAGTAATATATGATCCTTAGTAGAGTTGGCACTGTTGCCAGACATAAAAGTATGGTTGCAAATAATACCAAGTGAGAAAAGTCACAGAAATACAGATGAACAAGTGTCTTAGACTTCCCGTTGGTCTGTTTTTCAGATGTGGCAATATTTTTAACTACTTCATAGTGCTCTTCAATAGAAATTACAAACATCAAAATCTTTTCCCAGCAGTAAAACATTTATTGCCTAGAAAATGACAGCAAGTTTTACTTTTTGTCAAGACTAGGATTTTGAGGAGACCGTGAAACATCTCCAGTTTCTCCTGTGATTGCTTAAAATTTGTAAGGGAGTCTCTTTCTTCGTATTTCCATGTGGAAGGATTTTTTAAATTAGTATTTTTGCTTGTATCATATAGTAGTTTTGCCTTTTTTTTGTCATTTTTTTGTCTTTTTTCAATCATCATTTTATCTATTGTATTGTGGAGCTTTCATGGAAGAAATCTTAGGGCCTGGCACTGGCGGTGGCTCTGGCTGGCAGGTCCTGATCCAACTGTCAGTCTCTCTAAGTGCCCGCAGATAAGAGATCTTCCTGACATCTCTGTACAGGCTCTTCCTGCTTCTGCCCTCTCCATTGGTGGAGACTTCCTTCTGATATCTGCTTTGAGATTTACAGAACCAAATGTGGGTTCCACTCTTCTCACAGCAACCAAAAATTTGCCAGAAAAATCCCCTATCCTAAAGTAAAACCTGCAAGTTCCAGCCTCCATAAAGTCATTTCTGTCACCTCGGGGAACTGTGCAATGTTCATGGCAAGCCAGGGAGTTAGCAACAGGAGGGCTGTGATTTACATCTAAAGATCAGTGAAGCTATGGCAGTTCACGTTTTTCAGTCTCATATCTTTACATTCATGGCTCTACCTGAAATGCAGAAGTTCTGTGCTTTTCAAACCAGAAGTCACTCAGCTGTTTGAAGATCCTGGTGCTCTTTTGCATTGTAGGTCTCTGGATCTTGCAAACATAAATGTTCTGGACTAATTTTTACAGTGTATATTTGGTTTTCCTATAAACACTGAGTCACAGACATCTATACAGACTATTACTGGCTTCTTTGTGACTGGTCTGACATCATATTTCTTGTGTCTTTTTCAGAGAAATGTCTGCCATTTTCAGTAATTTCCTCTAACTGCTTCAGTGACCATTCTTCTAATTTCTCGGCAGTTGTCAAATGACTCAGTCTTATCTTTGTTCCTTTAATCATCCAATTATACTGACGTTAGTGCTTTTAAAATACATTGGGGCAGAGTGTCAAGTTACTTTGCAGAGTTTTATGAGACAATATTGAATTTGGTAGTGGGTGGTCTTTCACTTTTGGAAAGAGGGGTTACTGTTATGAGCTGCTTAAGCAAGCTTCAACACTTTTGAGTAATACAAATTTATAATTTTTAATTAAAACGCTAAGATTCAGTTTGGGGTCAACGTGATTGCATTTTCTAATTACATATTCTTTGATCCAGAACATACTGTAGTTATAGAAGCATGACTGAAGGTAGCATTCAGTTTCTTACATGGCAATCACTGCTGTGAAGTTTTGGATGGAGTTTGTTTCACCATTTGACATTTTTAATTTGGAAAATAAGATAATACAATGGGATTTGTATTGTTAGGACAGGACACACAGTCTGTATTCAAGGAAGAAAAAACGTAACAGTGGGATATTTTGAACACACAAGCCTGACGATAGTATTTGTTTCTCTTAATGTGAGATTTCTTAATATAACACAGTATTTTCCCTTTTTAACCTGCCCAGAGTGGATGGTACTAGGTAGCAAAAATGTATAACTGGAGCTAATACAGAATGCTTACACATTAAGTAGTAAAATGAGCAAACCCACACAATGTGTAACTCATGTATTTTGGTGAAAGATTTCATAGTAAATACCAGCAGAGGTGCAAGTGGTACAATATACGGCTTGGGAGGCTAAGAAGAAAAATAATTACAGCACCCTGTTGATTACTGAATAATTAGCTGCTACAGCATTCTAATAATCCCAACATGTCATCTGTCTTTTTCCAACCTCTCTTCTCCTCTAATTTGCTGCTGCTGCTGCTTTTAATAGAATAAAAGGAAATAAATCATTGTCTGACCCACTGTCTTTACACTGTTTCTGGTGTGGGGATACAAACTTAATTTGTGGTGTCACTTTGGTTTAAACAGTCTTCTGTTTAGGTCTGAACTACAACCACATGCAATTAATGTCACTTCTGTAGAGTTTCATGAGAAATTTTTGCTTCTCATTTAGAAGCTGGTCTTTTAGGAAAAGCTGAGAAACTTTTTTTTTTGTGGCTAAAGGCTGAATAGAATTTCCAAATATCTTTTGAAATTGTCCCATAAATTCATATATGAAAAACCAAATGTGCTAATATATCGTTAACAGAATGCCAGTGCATGAAAGGTAAATCTGGTGTGGCTGCAGGTCATACTACGTAAACTGGGCCACTTCTGGCCTGTAAGCTGAGCTGACTCCATCCATGTCTTAGGAAAAATAACTTACTTGCCTTGGAGAGAGAACTAAATTGAAAATAGAATGTTGGAAGAAGATTGTGCCCCAAAAGTTTGGGCACAAATATTTTTTCAGGTGATTATTGGAAGTTGTAAAGAAATGTATTAACACAATAACTTCAGTTTTCTTATACCATATAAAAATTAGTCTAAAAATAACTATTTCCTCTACTATAAAATGGACTAATTTAGTTTAGACTATTAACATACGTAGTAAACAAAGATGCAAGTACCATAAGAGTAAACATAGCTGGTCACAGTAAGAGACAATTTTTCCTTTTATTTTTTTTCCCCCTACTAAATCCTGAGAGTTGATTTGTTTGTTTTAATGATTTCTCATGAATTTCTGATTCTTAAACCTCAGCTAAGGTGGGTGTGTCTTCAACAGATATGACCATAATTGTACGTTCTTTTCAAGAAACTGCCAGGTCTGTGGAACAGGATTCTTGTAGATACCAGAAGGCCTTGGGATGGGAACAGGGAACAGAATAGAGGAGATTTTGGATAAGGATACAACTGAGGTAGCTGCATAGCCGGGCTACAAGTGGAAAGAGCAGTTCATTTACTCTGACTCCTCCATCATTTTAATTGAGTTTCTGCTAAGCAGTGAAGGAGAGAACCTCATTGTTGTGGTTTTTAACTATAAACTTGGGACTGGGGGAGCTGCTGCTTGGAGACATCTCATCAGGCTGCAGCAAAACAGGATGGTGTGGTCATTCCTTGGCTTGTGCGATCATGCTGTGTCTGTTGGAACTTTCAAAGTGGCCAAATGAATGGTCAGATATGTTTGACAAAGCAGAGAAAGGCCTAGCAGTTTGGGGGAGGAAGAGTGCTGATAGGGAATCATGATAATGTCCTGATGGAGTGAACGTCAGCCAGTTATTTGATATCAGAGAAATCACATTGGAGAGAAATTTTATAAATGTTGTACCTACATGCATCTCTTTGGAGGCAAAAAAAAGTGCATTTCTCAGTCCAGGGCTCACTCTTGTTTGACTCTGGTGTCTCGTAAGATAAAAATTCCAACTGAAGTTGGATTTTTTTTTCCTCAAGATCTTCTCAGCTTTCTCATCTATGGATTCCTTGGTACCTAGCAAGTACACTTCTGCTACAGTGTTAGTGTAATGAAAATTAATGACTTAGCTGTATGCCCATTGCACAGACTTTTAGTAGTTGTGGTGTCTCTAACAATGCTGTGTTCAAGTTAAGATTTCTTAGTAGCAGTGAGCACTCCTCTCAAAACTCGGATGTATATTTTTGTGTGGAGAGTGCTAAAAGCAGTTACGCAGCCGATTCTGGGAAGCATAGAAACATGGAATAATTTCAGCTGGAAGGGACTTTTCTAGTTCATCTAGTCCAGCATCCTACTCAAAGCAATTGAGATCAAGTTGCTCAAGTCTTTCTTCAGACAACAAACTTAGCAGATTATTTAGATGTGTTTGATAATCACTTTGTAATTTCCTTAGTTCTTTCTTCTTTAATAAAAGTGGCTAATGTCAGCATGAATAAATCATAATGCTAGACTAGAACTAATCAAATGTGTCTGTCGTCATCTTAACTAGCTTTCTTCCCAATTATCTCACATTCGATGAAATAATTTTGTTGTCTTTTTAGTTTACAACATTATTTTCCTCTATGTATGGACACCACGTAGTGCAATTAAGCTGAGCGTGGTTGGAGTCCTTTAACACTTCTAGCCAGTGGAAACATGGCATAAAAGGGATAGAATTAAAAAAAAAGAAGTGTGTATGTAGGGGATTTATAACAATGAATAACATTAGTAGTGCTGAGCAACTGGCAGGACTGGACATTATGAATAGGAAAATGGCTGAGAAGACTTCATCACAGGACCCAGCAATTCTGGTTTTCTGAGATGAAGGAGATGCACGGCTCTGCTTAAATGTGGAGCAGCACAGATTCGAAATTAGGGTGGCATTTAGTTGTATTTCTGTGTTGGGTAAGAGCCCTTTTTTACCAAATACTGTGCAAACTACCTGCCGGGTTATAGAGATAATCGCCAGTCTTCCCCAACAAGGGTATTTTTAGCAAATTCGGATGTGAAATGTTAATTAATAGAGCTTTGGGGAGTATCCATGAACAGATAGAGTAAAATACTTTTGAGGTAAAGTATTGTTAATACAGAAATTAAATGGCTGACAAAGAGTACAGGCTCTTTAGAGGCTGTTGTGAAACAGTCTTGCTTACAGAGTCCACAATAAATATTGCTAAAATATCAAGTTCTGGAAGTTTAAGTGAACAGAATCCCAAGCTTTCCTCAGCTTGACCAATAGAGAATCTAATTGTTGTCTACACTATGGATTCATCATTTCTGAGATCCAAGATTTGAGTTATGTCATACATCAAAGCTTAATAATCCAGGTCTAAATGTTCTGTAGTCATTTTCATGTGTAGATCTTTTATAGATCAAAGCATAAAGCTGTCCTTAAACTGTTTTCAATTTGTGAATGTAAATGGAAATTCTTTAAACACCCTTACTCTCCTTCCCGAAAGAAAAGAAGAATTACATGTAAAGACTTTAATCATGAAAAATTAGCTACAAATTATTTCTTATTTTTTCTTAAAATATTTCATAACTACATCTATAAATATATCTAATCTACTAAGTTTCATTTTTATCATTTACTCTTTTCCACTATTTTTTAACTGTCAAACATTTACAAATAACAAAGCAATGTTGATTTTCTACTAAAATATCTATTTATCTTTATTTCAAGGAGCTTTATCCAGAACATGCTTGTAATAATTGTGTTATGCCCATAATTGGTTAACAGAAATCCTTCAGGAAAAAAAGAGTAATAAACAAATTTGTGTGTCTGTACTGATAGTGCTGGAGTGAGGGGAAGGAAAGAATGATGGAAGGAGTTTATGCAAGAAGCACATACATAGCCAGCAGTCTGTGTGGAAATCTGTTTTTTCTTTCAAATGTGGTTTGGAAAATCAAATGCTTTTCAAAACTTTTCAACAGCACCCACATCTATAAGCATCTTCTCTTCAGAAATATTTTTGGTTGAGTATTAAATTGCTGTGGAGTATGTTTTTGTTCAAAAAACTATACATTTAAATTATTGTTCCAAAAAGCCTGGATTTTCTATAACTAGTATGAGCAAAAAAGTTAATTCTTGATGATTTCCTTTTCAAACCAATTAACATTTTTTTGCATAGAAGTTTATTGTTCAGATAACTAAATGTTTCCCAGAATACAGACTTAATGTGTATAATTTCCTTTTAAGAGTTGATTATTTTATAAAGGTTTTAATAAAATTTATTTTCCATTTTATTTTTTTGAATACTTCATTGAAGTTATAGAGTAGGCAAAAAAAAGAATTAGGTAATACTGACCTGAGTTTCTTTTTTTTTCTTTGGATAAAGGCAACAGAGATAATCAGTGAAAAAATGTGTACATAGTTTTTGATGGAAATGTGAACAGCTTATTAAACTGTATGTATGTATCATAGGGAATTAGAATCATAGAAGGGCCTAGGTTGGAAGGGACCTTAGAGATCATCTAATCCAACCTCCCTGTCATGGGCAGGGACACCTCTCAACTAGATCAGGCTACTCAAGGCTCTGTCCAACCTGGCCTTGAACACCTCCAGGGATGGGGCAGCCACAACATCTCTGGGCAATTTGTTCCAAAGTCTTGCCACCCTCGGACTGAAGAATTTCTTCCTAAGATCTAATCTAAATCTGTTCTCCTTCAACTTAAACCCATTTCCCCTTGTCCTATCAGTGGACGCTCTTGTAAAAAGTCCCTCCCCAGCCTTCCTGTAGGATCCCTTCAGGTATTGGAAGGCAGCTGTTAGGTCCCCCCGAAGTCTTCTCTTTTCAAGACTGAACAATCCCAGCTCCCGCAGCCTGTCACAGAATCACAGAATCACAGAATCACAGAATGTTAAAGGTTGGAAGGGACCTCAAAGATCATCTAGTCCAACCCCCCTGCCAGAGCAGGATCACCTACACTAGAGCGCACAGGAACGCGTCCAGGCGGGTTTTGAATGTCTCAAGAGATGGAGATTCCACAACCTCCCTAGGCAGCCTGTTCCAGTGCTCAGTCACCCTCACAGTGAAAAAGTTTTTCCTCATATTTTTCTGGAACCTCCTGTGTTCCAGCTTCCACCCATTGCCCCTTGTCCTGTCAGTGGACGCCGCTGAAAAGAGCCTGGCTCCATCCTCCTGACATTCCCCCTTGACATATTTATAAACATTGATGAGGTCACCCCTCAGCCTCCTCTTCTCCAAGCTAAAGAGATCCAGCTCCTTCAGCCTTTCCTCATAAGGGAGATGCTCCACTCCCTTCACCATCTTTGTGGCTCTACGCTGGACTCTCTCAAGCAGCTCCCTGTCCTTCTTGAACTGAGGGGCCCAGAACTGGACACAATATTCCAGATGCGGCCTCACCAGGGCACAGTAGAGGGGCAGGAGGACCTCTCTTGACCTACTTGCTACTCCCCTTCTAATACACCCCAGGATGCCATTGGCCTTCTTGGCCACGAGGGCACACTGCTGGCTCATGGTCATCCTGCTGTCCACTAGAACCCCCAGGTCCCTTTCCCCTGCACTGCTCTCCAGCAGGGAAGTCCCCAACCTATATTGGCACATGGGGTTATTTTTTCCCAAGTGCAAAACTCTACACTTGCCCTTGTTAAACTTCATAAGATTTCTCCCCGCCCAGCCCTCCAGCCTGTCCAGGTCTCTCTGAATGGCTGCACAGCCTTCTGGTGTGTCAACCACTCCCCCCAACTTCGTATCATCAGCAAACTTGCTGACAACATTCTCTAATCCCTCATCCAGATCATTGATGAATATATTAAACAGCACCGGCCCAAGCACTGACCCCTGAGGGACCCCACTAGACACAGGCATCCAGCCAGACTCGGCCCCATTGACCACAACCCTCTGGCTTCTTCCCTTCAACCAGTTCTCGACCCACCTCACTACTTGGTCATCCAGACCACACTTCCTCAGTTTACCTATGAGGATGCTGTGGGAGACGGTGTCAAAGGCCTTGCTGATGTCCAGGTAGACCACGTCCACTGCATGGCCACCATCCATCCACCTGGTTATGTCTTCGTAAAAGGCTATCAGGTTGGTCAAACATGACTTCCCCTTGGCAAAGCCATGCTGACTGCCCCTAATAACCTTCTTATCCTTGATATGCCTAGAGACAGTGTCAAGGATAAGATGTTCCATCACCTTTCCAGGGATGGAGGTGAGGCTGACCGGTCTGTAGTTACTCGGGTCATCCTTCCTGCCCTTCTTATAGACTGGAGTGACATTCGCTTTCCTCCAGTCTTCAGGCACCTCACCTGTTACCCTGTCCTTGTAGCAAAGGTGCTCCAGCCCCTGGATCATCCTTGTGGCCCTCCTCTGAACTTGTTCCAACAGATCTATGTCCCTCTTATGGTGGGGACACCGGAACTGGACGCAGTATTCGAGGTGGGGTCTCACAAGAGCAGAGTAAAGGGGGAGAATCACCTCTCCTGACCTGCTGGCTACGCTTCTCCTGATACATCCCAGGATGCGGTTGGCCTCTGGGTTGCATGAGTGCACTGCCGGCTCATGTTGAGCTTCTCGTCCATCAACACCCCCAAATCCTTCTCTTCAGGGCTACTCTCAACCCACTCTGTGCCCAGTTTGTTTCTGTGCCTGGGATTGGCCCCGACCCAGGTGAAGGACCTCGCATTTTGACTTGTTGAAGCTCATGCAGTTTGCACTGGCCCATTTCTCAAGCATATCAAGGTTACAGTGCATCATAAAATCTCTATTGCAGTTTTTCTTTAATTTCAAAATGGTTAAAACTGTAGAGTTAATGTTATGTAAGGAAAATAGCTTTTAGAAAAGAAAAATTCATAATATTTCAAGGAGAGTTGTGTCTTTTTATTGTATAGAAGTTGTGAGACACGGTTACACTAGTACTATTTTCAGTTCTTTTCTTGCTATATTAAGGCAAAAAAAAGAAGAAAAAGTAACAGTGAGTATTTTAAACTTATTTCTCCAATTTATTTTCTCATTTTTCAGATTTCAGACCAGGATATGTTTTTATTCCTGAAGATATGTCTGAGATTTTTTTAACCGAGTTCTATCTATATTTTATTTGAATATGCAGTCTTATTTTCTTAATAATCTTTGCCTTTATTAATTGTTGAATTGCTGTTCAAATCAAAATATTCATATTAAATAGCAAGTTCTAAATATTGTCCTTTGCTACTGTACTTGAACCCATGCTTTGTTTGTAGCATGGGGATCTTAAGAAAGTCATTTTTATCTTCCATTAGAATCTTAAACCTCTCTTTGGAATAGGGCTTTGGAAATAAAGTCTCTTCCCGCTTTACATTTCTCTCTTCTTCTATCTTTAGTAGAGAGTTAAAAAAAAAAGTCTACTAAGTCTACTTAGACATTTCACCCAGTAAAATATTCATATATATGGATAGCATTACATGGAAACACCACTCCTAATTAACATTGGCATGTTTGAGGCTGTTGCAGCAGTTATTAATTTAAACCCTCAGTGGAAACTAATTGTAAAATAACAGCTGGAGCTGCCCATTTAGTTTCAGAAACATAGCTTGTTAATTATCTAATACCAAGAGCTATTCAAAGCTAAATTTATATTTGGAATTCAGCTTTAAAAATGTTCAGCTTTAACTATCAATCTTATTTTTACTTGAAATTTCTGTAATTGTGAGTTTTACTGGAATCTGCAATAGTACCTAATTTGCCTGAATACATATATTTGATACATATTTCCTTTCCTTATAATGTGATAGTAAAAATAAAATGTATTTCATACAATTATTAAAATAATTTTAGTTTCTTTGTGCAGTTCCTCATAGAAAAAAACATTGAAATATACTTTATAGAAACATTTGTATCAGAGTACTGGCATTATTTTGTCATTTAAGTCTATTTGTTCTTAATCAGGACAAGTTTTTTTAGAACATAATTAAATATGTCAGAAAAAAAAATCAAATAAATGTCAATTAAGAATAAATTCAAAGGAATAATCCATTCATTCAAACAGAGCAAAGGTGGAATTCATGAAAATGTTAGAAGTTATTTTTTTAAGTCCCCTCCTAACTCCCAAGCAATGCGTGTACTAAAAGATTTTAACATTAAGATTGCATTCCTTCTCAATGACTTATTGTTACTTTCAATTTTGTTTTGGGAACTAAATATGTGTTTTCAGTGAGCTCCTCCTTTCAGTTGGGCACGCTGCGTCTGAATTTGCAGAATTAGTATTTGCATAAATGTTTTCTTCACCCTAGCAGCATCCCAGCATTCACGGGGAGGAGAAGGAATGGAATTAATTTTACAGAGATTCACAGAGATGTGTCTATGTGTGCCCAATAGTCCTGCTCTAGAGGCAGGCGTAGATTTCACAGACAAACTTCATAGGGCTCCCATAGCCCTCCCATAGGGCTCTAGCAGTGCAGGATCCGCCCTGGGCTTATATCCCAGTCCCAGATCAAAGCCCAGCTGGCTGTGACTGGCTTGCACACGTGCCTCAGTGGGCAGGCACCGCGGTAACAACGTCGGGCTCCGTGTCCAAGCCTTGTTGTGGCTGTTCGCCTCACTCTAGTCCATTTGCTTTAGCCATGAAGGAGTTGCAGTAGTGAAGCTCTGTGCCTGACACACCTGAAGGCTGTGCTGCCATCCAGTGAGATCTGGACAGCCTAGAGAGCTGGGCAAAGGGAAACTTCATGAAGTGCAATAAGGACAAGTGTAGAGTCCTGCATCAGGGGAGGAATAACACCAGGCACCAGGACAGATTAGGGGATACCTTGCTGGAAAGCAGCCCCATGGAGAAAGACCTTGGAGTCCTAGTGGACAGTGAGTTGTCCATGGGACAGCAATGGGCCCTTGTGGCAAAGAGGGCCAATGGGATCCTGGGGTGTATTAAGAAAAGTGTGTCCAGCAGGTCTAGGGAAGTTCTTCTCCCCATCTGCTCTACCCTGGTGAGACCACACCTGGAATACTGTGTCCAGTTTTGGGCTCCCCAATTCAAAAGAGACAGGGACCTACTGGAGACAGTCCCAACGGAGAGCTATGAGGATAATCAAGGGACTTGGACATCTCTCCTATGAAGAGGGACTCAGAGAACTGGGGCTGTTTAGCCTTGAAAGGAGATGGGTGAGAGGGGATCTTATTAGCATATACAAATATCTGAGGGGTGGGTGTCTAGAGGAAGGGGACAGTCCCTTCTCAGTGGTTCCCAGCAATAGGAAAAGAAATAATGGCTTTAAGTTAGAACATAGGAAGTTCCACTTCAACATGAGGAGAAACTTCTTTACTGTGGGGGTGACAGAGCACTGGAACAGGCTGCCCGGAGAAGTTGTGGAGTCTCCTTCTCTGGAGACTTCCAAAACCCACCTGGACACGTTCCTGTGTGGCCTGCCCTAGGGGATCCTGCTCTGACAGGGGTGTTGGACTAGATGGTCTCTAGAGGTCCCTTCCAACCCCGAACATTCTATGATTCTGTGAAGCTCTCAGTGCTTAGGGCAGCCATGCTTAGTTTTTCTGGTAAAGCTTTTGAGTTTAGTCTGGTTATGATTGTTTCATTGAGGTCTAGTTCATTCTAACACCTGTGTGTGATTTAGAACTAAATGCGGGGTAGGTTTTCAGACTCCCTTTAAACTGACCTGTGGGTTCAGGTTGTGAAATTCTCAGGTCAGAGAGTTTAAGTGTGAACTTGGGAGACAGGCATGAGACAAGCATCTCTTCAAAAAGGAGTTTACTGAGTGTTCAATGCTAAATTTTATACAATTTATTGTAGCGTGTAATCCGTTTTTTTAACTGTTTAATAAAGATGCCATCATTTAACAGCTTAAGTTCAGAAGTAAATGTCAGCTGGAAAGTAAAACTTTCACAAGGGCATTGCTTTCTCTGTTGTGCTAGTGCACTACACTTCACTTTATTCTATAAAAAGGTTTCTCAGCTGTGGGTGATCTTAACTACCGTATGTTCCACAAAGTCAAGGCTGAGTTAAAGATACATGGCAGCTTGAACTCAGAGTTTCCTTGGTCTTCTGGTATTTCTTGCTGCCTCAAATACCATTTTAACACAGTTAATTAGTATTTGCTGTGTGGCGTATGTGGAACTTGACATGTGAAGTTTGTACAACTTCAGTTTTGAAATCTGTAATATGTTTATGGTGACTGAGTGGAGGAGAGATTAGGATTTCCTTTGTTTGTACTGGTTTGAGGTGGTGTTTAACATAGTTTTTTTCCATTTCCTTTTTCCAAAAAAACTGCAGTTCTGCTGTGATGAAGCCTATTGTAGTGAAGCCAATCAAAATAAAATCAAACAAATCAAACAAAAAATTTTTTGAGTTTTGGTAAAGTTTAATCATATTAAACTTTTTGTTGTATTCTTTTATATACTGAAATGCTCAATATTTTTAACTACTTGCCTTGATATTTTCTAATGTTTGGAGAATAAATACTTGTGCATAGGTTTTTTTTATACTGAGACCTTAAGGTTGTTGCAGTTCTTGTCATCCCTAGGAAGAGGAATTTCTTCTTCTTTTTGTGTCATAATCTTTTGCATTTTTTAAACAAATCCCTCAGTAATCTCATGTCTTTATTTCTCCTCAACCACCAGTGAAACACATCTCCTTTGATGAAATCAGGCTGTGTGACTGTTTGCTTCCCTGAAGTTTAATAATGGCCATTCCTCCCATTTGAAAATATTTTTCGAACTTCACATTCTTCCCCCAGTTAATTCTTGATTTACTACAAGGGAGAGAAGAACATGTCAGATGTTTGAGGAACTCTTGAGTAGAGAAGTCTCTCACCGTCCCACCAAAGCAAGTGATGTGTAGACTAGCCATGCCCAGTGAAGGGGCTAAAGGAGTCAGATGTGGCTCTGGGCTTCCTTGGGACAGGCCAGAATGGGGTGGATGTAAAGTTGATTTTTAATATCACTTTAGCCACGGTATTCTTCAGGCAATGAATTTTGCAGCCACCTAGGCTGTAAATCTAAATTCGACCTCCTTCATCTTGTAACTCCGTGATGGTGTTGGTTGTACTTGTGTATAGGTTGCTGGCTGAGAGAGCTGAAGGAGCTCAAAAAATTTGGGGGGGCATCTGGCAATTTTTATTTTTTCAGTCAGGTCATTGCCCTGAGACTGTTTACTGTGTAGGCACACAAGGATTAGCACTAGTAAAAAGGTAGTATTGCAGCAGCCTGGGCTTGGATCAGCTTAATCTACCATCATGCTTCAGGCTTTTGAAGCACAGCACAGAATCTGACACTATGAACTAAGAATTTTAATAAAATTCTCAGATTCATCATTAACATTATTAAACATACCATAACAGTTAAAAAAAGTAAACAAAAAAAGGCAGAGACAAAGCAAAAAGACATTAAATACCATTTAAAAATCCCAGGGTACCTTTCACAGTTTACACACTCAGCAACTTGAATGCAGTGACAAAAATTTTCAGATAAGCTGTAAAACTAGAAAGTAAAAGGAAATCTGAAATTTGGAGGGTTTTTTTTATGAGTTCTGTTGTATGTTTTATGTTATAAAGCAACATTATTGAAGTTTTTACATTTCTTTTCTTCTTTCAAGTTACCTCCCTTTAATCTTTCTTTTTCTCTAACCAAGTAGCTTTATAGTTAGCCTGTTATTGTAAAATACTGGGGGAAGGAGGGGAGGTGTTTGCTTTTCTGTTAACATGGGATAAGACAATTAGTTGGTCCTTAGGAATTAATGTCATTTTAAGAGTTAGAGTGATCTTCCTATACATGTTACTTAAGTACTGTTCCATTACTTTACACAAACTCCTTACAGTTTGTTTCCAGGGTTTCTTTTGCTGATTCTTAAGATTTACTATTGAATCCACATATCAGGGTTATTTCTCTATCTTATGTAATGAAAATGAATTTCCAAACGTCTTATCTGTGATAAAGATGTTTATTCTAAAATAGTTTAGGAAAGCTTTTTAAAACTTATGATTCTTTACAGTTTTCTTCTTAACTGTTTATGAGTAGATATAATTTCTATCAGATTTGGTTTCAATGGATGTTTTGTTTGTTGAAAGGTATTTTCCAGTAATATATAAAGCAGACTTTTTTTTCTTTGTAGTATCTTTAATTATAACAGGATCTCAAGTTAAATATAATGCAAGTTGTGTGCTTCTGTTACTGGGAAAACCATATCCCATTGGTAATGAGACATTTGTTAACTTCTGTATACAGATTGTGGTTCATTCCATAAATATTTGTGGGTTTTCTGATGTCCCTCACAGGATTTTGTCTGTGACAAATTCATACCACAGTTCTTAAACTACTTTTTGGATGGAAGATCTCTTTCTTTTGCAAAACCGTTTGCCAATGTCTTTTCTTTCCATCTGAAGTTTTTAAGTATTCCTACCTTGGTTTTCAATTATTTAATAAAAGGAGTTATCAAAAATGTACATGATGATTACAGGTTATTTGAGCATATTTCTCTGTGGGATACTATTCAAAGTCCCCATGGCCAAATTTTGTCCTTATTACTGTTATCCTGAGCAACTCCAGTTGTATTGTTTAAGTGAATATGGTTCCTCACCCATACTGATTTTTGAAGACAGCTTAGTGCTCAACCACCTCAGGTACAGTCAGTTCATCCTCAATGTTTCTTATATTTAAGCTCTTACTGTGTGTGCTACTGTGCATGCAACTACAGGCCAGTCAGCCTCACCTCCATCCCTGGGAAGATGATAGAGCAGCTCATTCTGAGGCCATCTCTCATCAATTGGAAGAAAAGATTATCACGAATAGCCAGCATGGATTTACCAAGGAGAACTCTTACTAACTGATATCCTTCTATGAGGACATGATCAAATGGGTAGATGAAGGGAGAGCCGTGCATGTCATATACCTTGACTTCAGTAAGGCTTTCAATACTGTCCCCCATAACATCCTCGTAGGTAAACTCAGGAAATGTAGGATAGATGATTGGACTGTGAGGTGGCTTGCGAACTGGCTCAGCAACAGAGTTCAGAGGGTTGTGATCACCAGAGTCAAGCTGGAGGCCTGTGGCCAGTGGTGTTTCCCAGGGATCAGTACTGGGTCCAGCTTTGTTCAGTATCTTCATCAATGACCTGGATGAGGGGATAGAGTGCATCAGCAAGTTCGCTGATGATGTGAAACTGGGAGGGATGGCTGACACACAGGAAGGCTGTGCTGCCATCCAATGAGATCTGGACAGCCTAGAGAGCTGGGCAAATGGAAACTTCATGAAGTTCAATAAGTGTAGAGTCCTGCATCTGGGGAGGAATGACATCAGGCACCAGGACAGATTAGGGGCCACCCTGCTGCAAAGCATCCCATGGAGAAAGACCTTGGAGTCCTAGTGGACAGTGAGTTGTCCGTTGGGCAGCAGTTAGGCCCTTGTCACCAAGAGGGCCAATGGGATCCTGGGGTGTATTAAGAAAAGTGTGTCCAGCAGGTCTAGGGAAGTTCTTCTCCCCCTCTGCTCTGCCCTGGTGAGACCACATCTGGAATACTGTGTCCAGTTTTGGGCTCCCCAGCTCAAGAGAGACAGGGACCTACTGGAGAGAGTCCAACGAAGAGCTACGAGGATAATCAAGGGACTTGAACATCTCTCCTATGAAGAGAGAACTGGGGCTGTTTAGCCTTGAAAGGAGATGGGTGAGAGGGGATCTTATTAGCATATATAAATATCAGAGGGATGGTTGTCAAAAGGAAGGAGACAGTCCATTCTCAGTGGTTCCCAGCAATAGGAAAAGAAGTAATGGATTTAAGTTAGAACATAGCAAGTTCCACCTCAACATGAGGGTGAAGGAGCACTGGCACAGGCTGCCCAGAGAGGTTGTGGAGTCTCCTTCTCTGGAGACTTTCAAAACCCACCTGGACACGTTCCTGTGTGGCCTGCCCTAGTGGATCCTGCTTTGGATATATGATCTCTAGAGGTCCCTTTCAACCCCGAACATTCTGTGATTCTATTATTTTTCTCCCAATATTGCTATTAAACCTTAAATTATTAGTTGTAGGACTCGAAGATAAACGTGGCATTCTTCAGCTTCTGAAAGCATTCTTCATGCCCTCTGATGCTTTCTGTTGTTAGGGTTTTGGGTTGGGGTTTTTTGTGAGAAGGTGGTGGCAAACACTGGTATGTTAATGCCTAACACAGGTGCCTGTTGGGAGTAATAAAATGCAGAGGTAGTATCAGGCATCTCCATTGAGTTCCATGCCAGTGATTGACAGAAATCACGGACACTCCATTTTTCTGGCATGATTGTGTGTGTGTGTTCTCCATCAATAAAAAATAAACATGTGTGAACGTGATAACAAATAGAATGTAGGAGTATCTGTAGATAGATATTGCCTGTACTTGCAAGATAGGAAGAGGACAGATTTGAACTCTTCTGACAACCAAAGTTACTTAACTATTCAGTAGTATTACGTAATCTTTGCACGTGTCAGTTTTTCAAGAAACGGGAAGAAATTTGCAGATTAGCAAATACAACTGGAAAGCAAATCTGATTTTTTTTCTGCTTTAAGGTTGGATGTGTATATGAGTATTTACATGTATTCAAGAAAATTTAGAGGAATGCAGTTCTCTGGTATGTGTTGGTTCAGGCTCTCTTTTGATTCACTTTGTTCTTCAGACGGCTGGCAATGGTTGATTTTACACATCCTTGACAAAATAAAAAATGTCTGATACATTATGTATTGTAGAAAATTCTGAAAATTCTTCCTAAAATCTACAAATTGTATTCCTCACTCTCTAGCTCTTAGAAAAATGTAGCAACTGTATTTACTAAACTGGACTCCAACTACAGATGATAGAGTTTGCGGTATTCCAGGCGGGCACTGTAGTGAGGAACCCCATATTTCTTTGTGTGTATCCTTGTGTATGTGAAGTGTCTGTGCTTTTTAAAAATTTTTTAGCTTCAGGCAGAAAGTAAAACTAAATTTTCTTCATAACCATGACCATTTATATGTTTTGTGTACCTGGTGGAGTTAGTTGAACTACCTGACATTGAAATCTGTAGTCTTCATGGTCCATGTTGTGAATACACAGCCATATTTTGACTAGATGAGGATATATTGCCCTTTAAGTTGACCTTACCTAAAAACTCTGTTAAAAAACATCTCTAACAAGCTTTGTGTATGTGCTTTAACTGATTTAGTGTGAAGGGTTTATATTTAATGCTTATGAAAACGGTGGTGTCTTCTGTGGTTTCCTATGGCAGAATGTAAGTTTCTGAGACTATGATGTCTCCTGCTGCCAAAATTTACCTCAGCAGCAGTGTATAATGAATGAGAATCCTCTTGAGTTTGGGCTCTGCTTCATTTTGTCATGTCCTTTACCTGTTTTCTGTGGATCCCTAAGATTTTTATATGTTTTATACTTTTGTCCTAAAGATGAATTTTGAGGTCAATTTCCTAGTATTTTCATTTGTTCTGTTTTTCATCTTTCAAAGCATATTCTAAATATATTTAAAAGCCTTTATATAAATAACTTTTTTAAGGGGCACGTCTGTGCTCATGTAGAAGTTTACTTTCAAAAAATTCAATATATTGGTATCACAGTTTAAGATTTGGCAATAGTATGCTTTTAAAGCAGAAGCTACCAATTTATTTTTCATCATAGAAGAAACAAAAAGCTACAGTCACTTCAAGAAACTATAAAAATCCAATAAGGAATAATGAAAGACAAGGGAATTTGAGGGCATTCTCTGTGTTGCGAAGTTCAATAAGAATTCTCTAAGCCAAGAAAGAAAACTTACCAGACAAGTTGTGTCTGTCCTGTGTTTTGATAGCACCACTTTGATTGTTTTGTGAAAAGAGGACAGAAGAAACACCAGTTTGAACAATTGCCTTTCAGCTCTTCATTCCTTAAAGAATTAGAATGAGCGTGCCTGCTTTTACACTAAGCGAACTGGAAATGTGCTTATTAGCATGTGGTTGGTCCTGAAGGACCTCTAGAAAGAACTAAACATGGAAGTGGAAAAATAATTTTCTATATACCTGAGGACTCGCCTGTTGGTTAACTTGTCTGTGTGTAGCAAGAGTTTCTACCCTCAGGCACGTGAACTCAGAGCTGTGATTCTCTCAGGAAACTACAAGTGCTAGAACCCAGGTAACTTGGACGCACTGATGATTTTACGTTGACCTCTCTGGACTCAAGGCTTATTCATTATATAGGGTGTAGCAGAAGAGAACAAATAAAATGGAATTTAAATCACAAGGGGAAAAGTTCAGACTTATAGGTACAAATATTCAAGATGTGCTTTGAGAAAAATTCATTTTAGGGTGGTGCAGTATCTGTAAAGAAGAGGAAGGACTGGGAAGAGTGGGAGTGCACCAAATTAATTGCCTGAAAATACAATACAGTTGATGCAATTACTGTGCAGACGCGCATGATGTCTGAAGAAAACTGTGGCAATTATCAAAGAAAATTGATATGCACTTATGCATCAGCATGTTGAGAAAGCAGTTGATTTGCAACCTAAATTAGGAGGAAAGCAGAAAAAGAGTGAATGTCTGTAAAAATACTGTTTTGTCATGAAAAGAATTCAATATCCAGGCAAATCTGGATTTCTCCAGTAGGGTAAATGTTTTCGAAAGGACATTTTTAAGTTCCTCAATTGGGCAATCATTTACTTTTTGCAATATTTAGGTGATTTTTACTTTCTTTTCTGAGGTTATCTTGACATCTCTTAGGAGTAATTTCTGTCTTTTGCAGCCTTAAGAATCACTGAGAATAAATTAAGACATTTATTTGCATCTTTTTTCTTTCCTTTTTTTTCCCCATCTTCATAAGCGTATTTAGAAGTAAACTGCACTTCAGTATATCTCATTAGGTATAGATTCATACTGAATTTGGAAGTGTCATTAGCAATAGTTTAATGGGATTTTAGGAAAACCAAAATACTGGTTTTAACATGAAAAGTAATATATTTCATTATGAATATGGAATAAATTTTCTACCAGGACAATTTCCCAGTGACACTTAAGTGGAAAAAGCAGTGCAAGGAGTTCAGAAAAGGAGGATTGAAGAACGTATTTTTTAAGATTTCGTTATTGACATACAGTATCATATACAGTATTTTAAAAATAGTTCCAGCTTGTCACTATGAATACAATGATTCTGCAATAAGAAAAATAAAATACAGGTGGCAACTTGAGAAACTAATCTAATCAGTCCCAAACATAAATGTGAGTTGACTTGGAAAGTTAAATACTCATGTTTTAGTTTTTCCTTGTTGTAGCATCTATGCTATAAACATCATCCATTACAATATACACATGCTGAAAATATGTGTTAGTACACATTGTTTATTATAAAGGAAAAGCTGGTATTTGTTTATTTATTTCTAACATTCTCTACCGCATCATGTAGAATTTGATTGATGTCCAGATATGAGTTTGATACACTGACACAACAGGGAAAAGAAATCCTGTGCTGTGTCAGCTCATCAAACACACTGTGGACAGCTCGTCTCACAGCTTGTACCATCGTACCAGGTTGTACCGCACCATTTAAAGAAATTCCGTGCATCAAATACGAAGTCTGTGCTCAGTGAAACTCAACCTCGGTATCTCCAGGTGAAGTTATAGAACATCTGAAAAGACTGAGGTATTGTGCCGCTAAACTCAGTGAATCAACTAAACCAAAGTAAAATACAGGACGAAAGCAATGGAAAAATCACAAGATTATTTACCTTAGCTGTGTGGTAAACCAAGTACACATATGAACTATTTGAAAAGAAATAAAAATTCAAGGTCCTTTTACTGCCAAACAGCATTAAGTTTTGAGACAAAATTATTTCTGCCGTGAAACAAAAGTCTTACGTTTTTGCTTTTTTGCCTCACACTCCCACTCCACCCACTTAAACTCTTCAAGCTCTCTACTTACTCTATTTAAAGAAACTCTATTCCACTTCTTTTTTTCTAGAAACATTTGGCATCCAAAAATACCGTACAGACCTTCCTTTGGAATTGTGCGTACTTACCGTTTATACAGTCTGTCAACTGTGTATTTATACTATGCTCCCTGAATTTTGGTGAATGCTTCAAAACTATAATGAGATTCCTCAAACTGTCTAAACATATTAAACAGTATAAAAATGAAAAACTGATCTTTAAAAGTTCAGACTTGCTCATGCGGTTATTTTTGCTGAGGAATTTAAACAGTAAAATTACAAAAGTAAGTAAACAGATGACATCTACATACACAGCTGCAAACTTCAGCTTTGTTTCATATTATGGTGGGATTTTTTTTCCTTCGAAAGACTGAAATTATAGTTTACCATACTCTACCTTATCATCATAGGATCCTTCGTACCGTGTTCCAGATACAACTCTAGAAGACAAGTGCGCTGCAGAAGTTCTTCAACTTTTTACGGTCAATTACTATGCCAGAACCTTTGGAACAAGGGGCGACTTTTAAATGTCTGCTCACCTCACGGGATATGTACAGCATTTCCTGCCAGTGGGATTAGAGGAAGGAAGCACAGGGCACAATGTTTGATGTGTGATCTACTGTAATTCCTTTCATGTGTTTAGTAGCTTTTATATGATCAATGCACCACTACCAGTCCTGACCTTCTTGTGGTCCAGTTCACTAAAATCTGACCTTCCTAAATGGCATTATAGTAGCACCCGCCTGGCACCACCACTGTAATTAGTGGACATGAGGGGGTGTTGTTATTTTTCACTATGAATATGAACATACTGGGTGTCAAAATAAAAATATTTAAGTAGTTACATAAACAGTATACATAAATAGTATCTCAATAAAAAATACAGTAGTTAATTTTTATGCATTTTTTATATATTTGCATTCTTATGCCTTTATATATGAGATGATCTCAGAATGTTTTCTGTGCAATTAATTAATTATATAAACAAATCATTTTGGCATTATGCCCACGATATATGTGTGCCTACAGTTAAAGAGTTGAATTTAGGGGACACCTCATCTTTCTCTGCAGCTGCCTGAAAGGACATTGTAGAGAGGTTGGTTCTGGTCTCTTCTCACAGGTAATTCATAGTAGAATGAGAGGGAATGGCCACAAGCTGCAACAGGGTAGAATTAGGCTGGATGTTAGGAAAAATTCTTCACAGAAAGAGTAGGAATAGGCTGCTCAGGGAGGTGGTTGAGTCACCATCTCTGGAGGTGTTTAAAGGTCGCTTAGATGTGGGATTGGGGGATAGGGTTTCGGTGTGGACTCTGTAGAGTAGGGTTATAGGTTGGACTTGATGATCCCAAGGGTCTTTTCCAACCTGAACGTTTCTGTGATTCTGTGATTTTGTCGCTTAGGGTCATGTAATAGGTGAATTTATAGAGAAGAGAAATGAAATCTGCCTCTCCTCTTTTCCCTTGGCATGTTCTAGCCTTTCAGAGAGGGAAGCGTGTCCCTCGGGAGGCCTGCCCAGCAATCTCCCTTGCCCCGAACCTTCTTGTGCACGATGTATGAAGACCTGGCAGACTGAGCACATCTATGTGTCTGTGCATCCGGTTAGGTTTGTCACCCCAGGTTCTAACTGAGACAGTATCTTCTGTTCTTGAGAGGGTGACAGCCACACGTGCAAAATAGGCACAAACCGTTGAACTCAGTTCTCCAGATTCCTTCTTTATGTTCTCTCTTGCATTATGATAGCTCAGTGAAAATCAGCTCATTTTACAATGTTTTTGGATGAAAGTAAATATCTGTGTGCCTCAATAGTTGCAGTTAATGAAGGAGGTCAAGTAAAGGCCACAAAGTAGCCAAAAGAAAAATGTTTGAAATTTACTTTGCTCGCTGTGCAGTTTAAGAACTGAGTTTTTTGTGTTTTCTGTTTTTAAGAAGAAGCTTGCAAAGTAATTGTAAGGAAGACCTGTCTACTCTAGTTTGGCAAGAAAAAGCTATGCTGAAAAATATATAGTAAAAAAACCCCAGCATATTTTGGTAAGATTATTTTTGGAAAAGTAGTTAGATTATTACTGTTTTCCATATATGAGAAACTCTACAAGCAGAGAGAGGGAATGTCTCTGTTTCTATCTCTCCCATCTATGTTTGTGTCAAATGTGACTATTTCATAGCTTGGAGATATTTAAGAGTAACAGTTTTAGGTAGAGTAGTTTGATGCCATGATACTTATTTTTAGGTATGCAGAACAAAAAAGGAACCAGTGCTCGAGAGGCACAAGTCAGACATTTAACCATTAGTTTAAAATAGAGAAAAAGTAACTTGTACTTGTGCTTTACTACCTCAATTGTTTGAAGCAGTCTATGACCATCAAAAGAAATTTTTGTATATGTTTCAGTCACTGCTTTTCTTTTTTTTTCCAACATACTAATTGTACAAGTAATTACCTCTAAGTTGATTTATGTCTATCCAAGAAAGCTATAAACACTGCAAATCATTATAGAGTTGGAAATACAGCGGTTGGTGACTACAAAGCATATTCAGTTAGAATTCAATTAATAATTTCTTTCTTTACGTTAGGAATGTGATGTATTTTTCTACTATGTAAATGTTTAGAAGTGGTCAGTAATTTTATTTTCCTCATGGAGCTAGCACTGGTGTTTTGTTTTTAGAAGAGTCTTCCCCATCTGGAGATGAGCCCAAGGTACCTTAACCACTCTGACTTACAGCACAACCTCCTTGTAGTGTCTTCTGTAGATAATGCTGATGTATCCGGCTCTACAGAATACAACACAAGAGCTAATCAGGGGGAATATAGTTTTCATTGTTAAACAGATTCCTGTAAAGATTAAATGTAATGCTAAAATGAAAAGTGACATGAGTATAGCTGTATGAACAAAATAGTGTCACTTGCTAATCAGTGAAGCATTAACCAAAGGTGCTGTACTGTACTCAGTTTGTATTTGCATTTAATAAAAAATTACTGGTATCCAATCCAGAGTATGCTGCCAGCAAGTGTAGAAATGGGGCAGTAGTTGAATTCTTCTGAGGCTGAGCTGGAGAGGGGAGAAGGAGCGGCTGCCAGCAAAGCCAGTCATACGTGGCATAGTTCCTGGGGAAAAGAGGCAGAAACAGTGAGAACTGGAGTTTACTGCCGACAGCATTTGAGAGCCTGTTCTACTGACCCAGACTAAAATAAACTGTTTTCAACATCCTGGCAGTCATAAAACACTATGGTTTTTAAACCACAAATAAGCCTCCCTATGGACAGATGCAGGGTGGGGAAACAAAGCCAAGGTTACCCTTTGGGGAGGTTTCAGAGCTCACTCTCCATGGCAAATTGTGTACCCAAGAGCATGTACAAAATTTTAGAGATTTGTCAGGACTTTCCCTTCTTGCCGAAGGATGTCTCCTCCTCTCTTCTTGCAATGCAACATTTTTATCTGCTGCTTTTCTCTAATTTCAATATTTGTGTCCTCATCCCATTTTCTCGCTCCCACCCACTCCTGTGTTCTCCCTTTTTTCACCTTAAGTTCTCATTCTACTTTAAGTATTCCTCACAAATATATGTTTTTCATCTCTCCAAAGTTAGGCAAATCCAAGTCTTCTGTCATGAACTGTTATGCAACAGGATTTTTTTTTATTTCTCTTCTAAGATCATATCTACATATATTCTGTGATGTTGAGAAAGTTCTGTTTCTCTCCTAGTCACACAAGTATTAGCTTCTTTGCCTGTGACAAAGAGGGATCTTGCCATAATTTAAAAAGATTTAAAAAAACAAATAAAAATAGTCACCTTTCTTTGAAATGCTGATTCCTTCCTGGCATTTTACTGATAGAAGCATAGCATTTTCAAAGGCCAGTATTGTTATCACAGATGCTCTTAAGTTTTACCACGTTTTTGTTCTCTTCATTTCTTAATATCTATAGCATCTCACGCCAAATGGAGCTGTGGTCTGTTGCACCCCTGATAAACAGGTGTTTCGATTTCCCCTGTGTAACATGTGTTGAGGAAAGTGAGCTATGAAGTTTTATTGAATTGAATCGGAGAAAGAGGTAGTTAAGGAGCATTAGGTTAGTGGTAACTATTCCTATGATTTCTATAGGAGTTCAGTCACATTCATATGTAATGAGCTTTCAGACTCCATTTGGGCTGGGAGTCCACAAGCTTAAGCAGAAGAGGAAGTGTTGCTCTTACATAGCATCTGCATCCAGGTCCAACTGGTTTTACCCCTATGAAGTAGAGGGTATATATTGATCCAAGCTTACTGTCCGCTTTATTTTTAGAATAGGAACAATCTTTTACCACCAGACAAAACTTTTGATAGTTGAATTTTGGGTAGATAGATTTGCCATCTCTGTACCTGGAAGCTGAAATGAGTGCACACGGAGATCTAGTAAGTGCTAACAAAAATTAGCTCTTGTCTGTAAAGTCTGTGAATATTCCTTAATCATTACATAATGTAGTCATTAAATGCCATTTTCCTGGCTTGTTTAGCTTTTTGTAGGTCTCAGATGAGCTGTAAGTGAATGGATTTAACTTTTTTGCAGTGAGTCTCAGAATTACTCTTATTCAGCAGCATGTAGTAACCAGTTCAACATGAACTGTTTCTTATATAAACATACAAAAACCTGACCCAGACTAAACCAATTTTTAAAAGAAAAACATTAAAGCTATGTTTCCTGTTACATGCTTATGGTCATCTTTGGTTGCTTATGATCATACAGTATTATTGACCAACTGTTGTATTTCACACCACCTGCTGCATGTGCAACCGCTGAAGGGTTCAGGTGGGATAGTGAATTTGTTTTCAGAAGTGGGAAGCAATTAAAATCATAACCCCCACAGCACATTTCAGCTGGTAAAACAGAGTTTATGCTAGGGGTAGGGAAGTCATGAATTTGACTTACTCTATTTCCCTAATTTTATTTCCTGCAAAGATGATGAAAGTTGTAGAATCAAAAAGGCTGCAGTGTTCGTGCATAGCATGTGTGCTTGAGATTAGGCCAATTCTGCTGCGGTTTAACTTATTCTCATCCTTCTAGGAAGTATTATCTACTGTGAAGTACAGAAGAGAAGAATTCATTATGCAGATGAAACTAGTATCATGTTCTGTATTCTATATTCTTAAGCAGATGTCATGTAATTTGATGCTCTGTTTTCAGTAATATTTCAAAAAATGTGTATTCCGTATTTATTTGCGTTGGACAAAGTTTGTAAATAGACATTGGGTCATACAATAATCTTCCATTTTTATTTTTTTTTAACAAAAAACAGAACTGAAATAGTGCCTAGAAAGAATAATAAGAGACACAGTTGTTGTGGTTAGATCTCTCTGTGTGGAAAGTTGACAAACACATTCTTGAGTTTTAAGAAACCACATTTAATTTTGAAATACCACTACTGACATAACAGATTTTCAGTGTATTTCTGCTAAGCATTTAAGAAAGTTATAGGGCTACTGAACAATGCCATCACACCGCCTCACCAGGAAAGATTTGATCAAAGTGACTTGCCTGCCATTCACATGCCTCTGTGGATAGATACGCTTAATTACTTACTTGTCGTAATTGGTAACATACTCCATTGGTGACAGTGGCAATGGTATTGGCAGTTTCAACTGTGTTTGGATTTGGGCAGCTTTGGCATTGTACTTTGAAATAGGGCACATACCTGTACTTAAAGATTGCATGCCTTTCCTGTATCACAGGTTGAGATATTCTGCTTTAATCCTTACTAATTTTTAAATATTTAGCACCAATGATTAAATGAATTGCAAAATTATTAAGTTGTCTGTGGAGACAGCAGTTATATACTAACTCTGGCATAAGACAACAACCTACAACAGAACAATTGAGAGCCAGTTTAGCTCACTTGGTTGAGCATGATGCTGAAACACCAAAGGTCACGGGTTTGATTCCCGTTTGGTCCTCATGTGTTGCCTGATCCAGCTGGGAGGCGTCCCTGCCCGTGACAGGGAGATTGGATTCAATGATCTCTAAGGTCCCTTCCAGCCTAGGCCATTCTGTGATTCTAATGGATTGGATGGCATATGCAAATAAGAAGCTTAGGCTTAATTTCAGATGTATAAGTCAATAAAAAAAGACTACAATTTGATGTGATCATAGATTGAAAGCAAAAATAAAGTAAGATCTCCTTGCTTCCTTTACTGACGTGTTTTGAAAAACAGTGATGAGTTCAATTGTGCATTTTTATTATCAAATGAGCAGTCCACATAAACCTATATTGTTCCCAGTATAGAAATGGCAAGATAATTTTTTGGAAGATATACCGGACTGGTGCTTATTAGCAGAAGACAAGTGATAGTAGAAGACTCTGCTGATTTTGTTGTAGTTTGATGTCACTGTTTCCCAAACTCAGCTCAAGACTGAAATACATAATAAAATCTAATGTAATAGAATTTAGCAGAATCCACAAGTCTTGTGGTTCACTCAGAAATGCTTTTTTCTCACTTGTCAAAAGAATTTTAATAGTAAAGCACTGTATTGAAATTCCGTGTTAAAAAAATCGAATTGCTTTTCCATCATCTTGGAATGTTCTTTTTAATTTTCATTCTTTGATAAATTTGAGTAGTGGAGCAATTGTTTCTGTGCAAAGTTGTTTGTAATTCTGATCCGTATCTGTTCTTTTTGAGGACTTAAATGTGACACCCTTTATCTGTTCAGTAGATATGAATTAGTTCTGCTTCTCCATAAGGCTGCTCATGTGGATGTGATTCAAGGTGCAGTGAGGCCACTGGTTTAATATTGTATCAACTTCATATCTGACTAAATTTTGGGATATGTTTATTTGTGTATCTCCCAATGAATTCCTTAGGAAATAGGCAGCTGGATACTTCTGAAAATCTGGGCTTAACATAATTCTTAGATGTCATCAAGCATGACAAAACCGATACCTTAATTCTCTTAATTTTGTATCTTAATGAATATCTGAGTGGTCTGATTTTGACCATTTTTGCTCACTTTTTTTCCTTTGACATTACAGGAGAGCACTGAACCTAGGAATACTTCGAGACCCTGGATCAGAGGTTGAAGACAGACAATATCAAATAGATCTTCAATCTATAAACATTGGTACCGCTCACTGGAATCAGTTGAAACCAGAGAAGGAAAATGGAAAAGGAGGAGTTTTGACAGAGAGTGAAAGAAATTCACAAAATCCAGCACTTGAGTGGAACATGGCTAGTAGGTAGGAAGGAGTTGTTTTAACTTAGTCTTTTCTAGAATTACGTATCACAAACACTGCAGATATCATTCACAGTATATTTAAATCAAGTAATTTTGTATTGTTTTTGCTTTACATTACAAGCAAATTTCCATGGAGTTTTAGATTATAATTTGAAATGTATAATTCTGTTATTGTTACACTGTAGTTACTCTCTGGTTACTGTGTGCCTTGATTTCCATTATAAGCTCTTCCTCTGAGTGGCTTGTTGTATGTTTATAAAAACAAGTCCACGATTTCAGCTTCTCTCTACAAGCAATGTGGGGGGCTTTTGAGTTTTCTTATTTGTGTTTTTTTCTTCTTTTTTCCTTTCTTTTCTTTTTTAATTCATTCATTTGTATTTTTACAAAGCTTGAGTAAAACCAGCTTAGACATTTGTAAGTTAGAGGAGGATTAAGCTGAATGCTTCCTATTGGTTCCAAACTGGTTTTTGCACTTCTGTGACTAAAACCAGATGAATTTTGAGGATGAGATATCCAAGGGAATCTTCCTCATTGTGTATTGTATGATACGTGCATGCAAAGCCCCACCCTCTAGTTAAACAGGATTGAAAGGTAAAGTATGGGCACACTTGCGTGGTATTGTAAAGTTTTCAGATATAAAGTAGGAGGGGTTATTATTTTGTGAAAGTTTGATTTTTTAATTTTAGTTTTTATACTGAAAAATTTATACAGGTGATTTAAAATTCTATTTGTAGATACTGTGTAGCAGGAGTAAAGTCTTGGGGCCAAGAACAAACTTGCAGGTCATTTTATGTATTTAATAGCATTCCTGCTAGAAGATACCTGTTTGGAAAGACAAAAAATGAACTATTGATGGGTTAATTTTCAAAAACAGGGGAGATCAGTGGCGTCTCAGTGAGTTTTTTGAAAGTGAGTCAAGCTGTAGCAAAAGAAGCTACATGAGGATGACACAAAGGCTGAGCTTTCTAAGTGATTTATTGATGAAAGACCAAGAGAGCAAATAAGCTCACTCTGGAGGACTGTATGCAGGAAGATGTGATCAAGAATAAATTCCAGTTTATGATTCAAAATTAGAGGGCAGGAAAAGCAGATCTAACCAAAAGGATAAAACCACAAGGAGTGACAGGAGCACAGTTGAAAATTTAAACACAGTCTCTCTCCTTCATTTGTAAGATCACCTGGTTCTTTCCAGTCTTTTAACCATTTCTTCTTTTTTTTTTCTTTTAAATTAATATGATTCCATAGAGTTTTTTAAAAAATTCTTATCCTTGAAAAAATATGTGTGACCAGCTAATTGGGTCTTGATGTTGGGCAAGTTGCCCATAAAGTTCTTTCTTGCAAAACAGCCTAGAGCCACTGGCATTTCTTGAAAGATAAGATGAGATTAATCTCCAAAGGACACCTGGCCAATTCACAAGATAAGCTAACATAGCAAAAACAGCCACCGAAGAATTTGCTTTCCTTTTCTTTCCAATTAATGACTGAAATCATTTTACCAGCATGCTTTGGTCTGAGCTTTATGGTTATAGATTTAGATAGGAAATTTGGTGGGGTTCCTGAAAAGCTATTAAGGTAAGAATGAGGGAAGCAGCTATTAACATATAATCCGAGTTCTCTTGGGTTTTTTTTAATAACTACTTGGACATTCTTCTGTTCCTCAGCAGGCTTCCAAAATAAGACTTTAATAGAATATACTTGATAAATAAGGAAGTTTGTTTTGAAATTGTTTTTGACTGACTCTTCTACTCAGGTTTTAATTTAGATCAGTTGTAATTAAATACATTAACTTTTCCTTTCTGGTATGCAGTATCGTATTTTAATTCCAGCTTGAATTTGTTTAAAGGGAAAGCTCGTATGAGTGTATTCTTGGCATTTTGGCTTAAAATTTTACACATTTACTACAGTTCTTTTTCAGGATGTTCGCATTTTTGCTTTTTAGTTGGCAGTCAGTTTTGCTGCATCTGGGTTTATTTTATGATCTGTGGAAGTGGTGTGCTGAGAACTGGAAGAACCTGCGCTGAACTCTGCCATCCGCTAAGATATTTCCAGCAGTCACCAGGAGCATGGGCGCATGGTGTTTTACATGGTGCTTAGTGTTTGCAGGGTGAAGTTTATCTTAAGATTTCCTATGACTACAACAGAAGCTTTATGCTTTAACCTACTTATGATACCATTTGCTTTTGTAATTCTTCAGGTTTCTTAGACATGTTTAACCTGGAACATAATGAATGATTTTTACTGAGTTATTTTAGGGTTAATTTCTTTGTTTGGTTTTAATATACTTCTATTTGTTTTTACTTATGTTTTAGACCCAGTGTTATGGTTTATTAAGTTCACTGGGGTTTAAGATTCTTTTTAGAGATCACTTTCCCTCATTTTTTTAATACTTAGGTGCTATGTGGTGCAGTGTAGAATCCAACCAATATCCAAATATTCCATACAGTTATTTTACAGAAGACTTCAGCATAGATACAAGCCATTAATTTTCCATTCCCATTTCTAAAAGCATTACTGTTTGGGGTTTTTTAATAAATTAAAATTGTAAAAATACTGAAATAGATTATTTTGCAATTTATTTTACTGGGTTGGAATTTGCTCATTTTAAAAATTTGCATGAAAACCAAATCACTCTAAATATAAGATTCATTAATATAATACCAACAAGTATTTGAAAGCTTTTGACACAATTTATCATTTAAATGCTTTACAGATAAAATAAATCCTTCAGATTTTCCCGCCACTTTTTCTGGAGTTCAGTATTTCTAATATCTCAGAGGTCTGAATTTTTTTAAAAACCTTCACAATGTAATTTGGAAAGCAAGCAGTCTTGCTTTGAGACGAAGCGTTGAATACTTCAAGGTGTTTAGCGTAAAATTCTTCAAGAAGAGGCTATTGTGAAGTGCTGGTGTGATACCTCCTGTGCCTCTGTGGGTCACCCCGAGAAGGATGGGGGAGCTGGAGCACTCTGGTAGGGTGGATGCTGTCTCCGAGAAAAGAAACATCCAAATGCTGTGCTGCACTGAAGATCAGGGATCATAACTCTTTCCATTATTAAATGTTTATACTTCACTGTAGATGTTATAAAAAGCTCCCTAATGGTGTAATATATAAAAAGAATACTGGAAACAGTCAGACAGTTCTAATAAGGTTATGTACAAATGAAACCTGTCCACATTTATTCCCTTTACCAAACAGCATGTGGGGAGCTGGGAGTACTTAACCAAAAGAAGTTTTCTTGATTGAAAACTGCTTTTTCAGCTTGCAGATCTCCTCCTCCCTCTCTCTCCTCTCAATGGAAAAAACAACAGCCCTGAAGGAAATAAAGAAATATATCCTCTCTTGAGGCCTCGCCTCCGTCCCTGTGCAATCCTTCTACAGCTCCCAGCAGCAACTTCTGCTTCCTGCAGCCTGAATAAACTCTGCTTAAAAAAAAAAAGAAAAAAAAAGTAGAAAAATTTAATTGAGCTTAAAAGCATTACTTCTCTGTATGGTAATGAATTGAGTGTGGCAATATACTGCATTACAGTTTTGTCCTTGGCATACCACCATCTGGAACAGCTCTCTGTGACTCTCATTGAGTACGTCAGGGAGCCAGTGATCTGTTGTACAAAACTGAACAAAATACCACTCTTGCTTTGCAAGGATCCTCAGAAAGGTTTCTGGCAGGATTTTGTTTGAATAGTTTTCATTTTCATGCTTTTTTGGAAAGTTGAAGTGCAGCTTGCCAAGATCTAAGAAGGAAGACCAGAAAAAAAAGATCTGTAGATTCATGTGTAGGGGCATTCCTTGTGAATCTTTTGGAGTAAGTGCAATACATCTGTATTTAGTCACGCATTTTAGTTGCTGTGTTTATTGTACCTGAAGTTGGCTTATATTTGTACTGTACAAAACCTTACTCAGTAAAATGGAGTACGTTGTTTTCTTCATTAAGCCACAGCAAATAAATGTTGCATGGCATTCTCCGTAAGATGAAGATTAGCTTCACTGACACATAGTTGTATAACAATAGTAATTCTGTACAGCCGGATGGTGTATGTTTGCTTGTTCCTTGCTTAATTTGGGTCATTAGATAGTACACAAAATGTTGCTACACTATTTCACTGTCTCACAGTGTGTCTTTGCAACACCACAGAGAGATGAAAGGATGTGAGCTATTCTGCCCACCTGGAGATGGAGGTCTGAGGCATGATGATGTCGTTAGTAGTTAGATCTCTTAATATATTTGTGGATCTAACTGATTTATACAAATGTATGGGAAACCTGCATGAGAAAAATCTTTCCTAAATCCTAAATGAGCATGCTAACATCTTTGGGTTTGCATTCTTCACACTACTAGAAAGCATTATTTTATCGTGTGATCTGTTCCTTGCTGTCACTGAGTTTTTTTGCTCTTTCAAGTCACAACATTCTTTGTGCGGATTCATCTCTCTGTGGTTAGTACAGTTACATGGCATGAATGAGCTCTTGATTGTCATTCATACATTGAATATGTATAAGTTTCTCCCTGACATATGTATTTTTTAAGTACATAAGGGCTCAAGCTCTAGATGTAGTAAGGTATTATTAAGAAAAAAAATTAAGAATAAGGCAAAAATTTCCAAGTTTTACATCAAAGTTATATTTCGCTCTTACAGGATGGCATTTTCAGTTTTGATTAGTTTTTTTCCACATAAGAAGGCCAAATTATAGTCCTTCTTGTGCGTTTTCACAGCTTGTCCAGTCTCACATCATCACACCTCTTTAATCAGTGCAACATCATCTTTGATAGTTCTTCCTCCTCCTATAAATTCAATGTGCTTCTAAGTGGATGTAATCAAATACTGATGATTTGATTTGATGTAATCAAATATTGTTGCTTTGATTACAAAATTCTGTTCTTCACATTTCTTTCTCTCTTCGTCCCACAGCATTTTTTTGGCGTATTAGTCATTAGATATGTCTTTGCTTTCAGGGTATTTCCAGACTCCTGTATCTATCCATTTCCCCTTACGTGTCTTCCTTCATTTGCTTTGACACATCTGCACCGGCTGCTCATCAGACCTCATCGTGCCGCTTGGCAGGGCTGCCACATTTAATTTTCAAAGAAGCACTTTCTTGCTCACTCCTCAGCTAACCTGTATGTTCTAAAGGCATTTCCTGTAAACATTCGCAAAGCTACTGCAATGTCTTCTCTCACATCTTTCAAAAAAATTTGTCTCTCTTATGCTGTAGCATAAAAGCTCATAAGACAGCCTTTAGGTTGCCACTGTGCAGATATCATTACCTATGATGCTGACAGTTGTTCCCTTTTCCTTCCCTGTCTGTGGGTGGGGTTTTTTTTTTTCTTATGCTTAAATTGTAAGCCTTTGAGGACAGAGACCATTTTCCTCCTGTGCTTTTACGGTGTGGATCTGTGGTCCGTAACCAGAGCTCATGTCACTGAGCCTGAATGCAGCACCACCGAGTGAAAGGCACCTCCAGGCCGTATCACAACTCTCTGCTGCCTTCTTGCTTTGCGTTAGCATATGGTCTTTCAAATGTGCTGTACTTTTAAGTGTAGATGATCAACTGCTTTAACATCTCTAAAAGTACTAGCTTTTCCTTTTTTTTTCCAAGACAAATATATAACAGATGCATAAATGAACCATGGAATGAATGTGCTGCAGACATAGAGCCATCATTACGCTCTTCACAATCAAGTTTTTTCATAAGCTCATGTGGCGTACACCTGTGTTAAGTTAACGGTGCACTTAGGTGCAGTGTGGAAGACTTAATAATTCAAAGTGGAATTTGTTTCTTTGTTCCTTTTGTACTCTTTCTCATATCCTCTCCCTTCATTATTTACTGTGCTCTGCTTGCCTTCTGTTTGTACTTACAATTACTTTGCTGATACTTGATTTGGCTGAGCTTCAAATTCACCGACTAGAAATGTGGGAAGTAGCAAGTAGAGCAGGAGAGGGATACCACTTAAGGATGATTTAAAAAATAAAAAAAAAATTAACAATCTGTAATACCAAAAAAAGCCCTTTAACATACAGTATACTGGGTATCTACTAGAATAACATTTGAAAGTTAAGAAATGGGAATACGTACATGCTGAAAAATAGTTTGAACAATGATTGAAGAGAGCCAGTTGTGGGTTTGGGGTTCAGTAAATAACCTGCTTTTACAGCTCTGTTTCATATGTTGAAATCATGCTTAATAGCATTTTTATGCTCCTTCAAGTGGAAGTTTTCTAATGTATAGCTGTGTGTTCTTTCATGGGATTGCTCTACTACTGAGATTTTTCACTCTCCTCAAAAACAAAAGCATTTCTTTTTCATCCTATTGAGAATGGGAAGTAGGAATTGGGTAGAAAGCCATCTGGTTTAAATATAAAATGAAGGCGATGGCAGGGGGAGAAGCTTTTGTAGAGCTGGCAAAATCTAAGACCATTTTCTCAGCTGAAGATGTACACTAACCACTAACAGGTCTGCGTTCTAATTCGAGGATCTAATTAGACTAATCTTCGTTTAAAAACATCATTAGACATCAGCAGAGCTATAGCTGACCAAAGTGTTAAAGCCTAAGTGTAAGATGGTAGTTCTCTCACACTCACTAACTGGCTGGCTCTGAAACACGCTGCGTTACTGCTTAGGGTGCGCCTCAGTCGTGTTAGTGAAGGTCATTTGAAGCAAGAGTTTATTAGACTTGTGCTCAGTAAAAAGTAGCTCTGTAGCTAGTGACTTCTGCATACAGTTGACCTAAAAAAAATTTAGAAGCTTTAAGGCCCACCCACATCGGACAGTTTATATTCCCTTACAGATTGCCATGTTTTCTACATGTTTTGAGGACAGTTAAGCAAATTGGTAGCAGAGTTTGAAGCATCAAAATAAAAATAGTCTAAGCAGTAAATCATCGTCTATGGATTGTGAATCTTTTGAAGGTGACCAAATTACAGTCACATTATGATGCGTATTTCATTTCTTTTCACCTTAATTCTTGGCCTACACACCATCAACATTTGAGTTGGTTTACTTCTAAAGAGCATCCAGTTCCGATTAACTAGACCTGTGTATCAATACCTGTTCTTAATCAAGAGATTTAGTTACTTATTCCATGTGAAGTCCAGAGATTTCTGCATAAACAAGCTTATAGCCATGTTGGCTTATGACATTAACGTAGATAATTCTAGCTCACGGTAAGGACTAATTATTTGTCTGGTTGCATAGTGCATCTGTCCAGCTCACTTCTGTGCCTTGTGCTGATGTCCGAACTGCCATATCTCCGTTACTGGAGATGGCAAGATTAAAGGCAATACAGGGATAAGTAACTGACATGCAGATGTATCTGAAGAATTCTGCATAGATCTGTTTTCTTCTTCTGCATGGCAGTGTGGTTCGTTCTCTTCTTTTATGTCATGATAGATATCTGCATAACTTAGAGTATGCTTTTAACTTGCATTCTTTCACAGTTGATAATTTTCTAAGTATAGGAGAGCTCAACCTGGACCAATAGTTTTCTGATAAATTTTAGAGTTTTCCTTGGTGAAATGCAGGTATTTAGCATTTCTGTAAATGACGATAGGTAAAAAGAATTACCAAGAAACTATCTTGTTGGAAGGGTTCTCCCAGGAATTTGAACTGTATCCTCTTCTAGGGGCTGAACAGCATCTTGATCTCATTACGGTTTTTTTCGTGATCAGAGACTCTCAGATGGCATTTTGTGGCAATAGTTTATTTGACCTGACCCAGAAGATTCTGGCTATTTGCAATGTGTTGTCATAAGCTATTAGTGATCCATCTATAACACAGTTATACCTCTAGGCTTAGTGTTTGGTAAAAAGGAAAAAAAAAAACCCACAAAACAAAACACCCAGCTGGAAAACAAATGTAATTATCAAGTTTAATGACACAAATATTCTTGGCAAGCAAGCGTCAATTTTTTGATGAAAAGGTACCAACTAAGAACAGCCAGTGACGGAAGAAATGAAGGAAGACTGACGTCCCTCCATTTTCAAGGCATCTTTCGAGGTCCCTTCCAATCCCTAACATTCTATGATTCTATGATGATTTTAAACATCTTGGGCAATAGTTATTACAAATTTAATGTGTGAGCCCTAGAGTTTCATGGATTTGCTAGTTTAATTGTCTCATGTCTTTCATTTTTATGTCAGTTATGCTGTTGTGTGCATAATCCTTTCACCACAGAGTTTTAATGCATGAATTCAAATATTATGCAGGCTGCAGGACAGCTATTCACAAAGTGAAGGGCTGCCATAGGCAAGTTTGAAAAATGCTTGTAATAAAGTGTGTATCTTTGTTCAAATGATTTTGTGTAGCTTCTTAAACAGTAGAATGTCAAATATCAAACTTGTCTACCTGGAGATGGATTGAAGAGACAAATATTTAGACCTACCTTTTCTGTGTAGTGGAAGTAGAAATCTGCCTTCAAGTTTGGAATTAACATGATTTATAATGATGATATTTAATGCCTATTGAGGTAGCGATCAAATGTAAAGCTGGTGTTGAAGCAGTTTTGTGCTACATGCTGGAGGTAAATATGAATATGAGAAACTTTTGCCCCTCGACAATGTATAATTTAATTTCATCTTTTTCTTTCTTCTACCTTTTTTTAGCATAAGGAGACATCAGGAGAGGAGAGCAATTTTAACTCCAATTTTAACAGATTTCACAGTTCGAATAACCGCAGCTCCTGCAATTATTTTTACAAAAATTGATGCTGCAGAGAACTTACACCCAGAGGTTAGTACAAAATATTAACAGAAATAAGATATCTATTATTATGTGGATAATCTTAATACTTTACTGTTCCACCATTTGAAGTGTCCAGGTGTGTTTTCAAATACAGAGATTGCCATCTGAGGGGGAAAAAAAAAGTTTTAGTCACTAGCTGAGATGTTCTTTCTCTGCTGGAGAAAGAATGTGAGTATAGCATTCGTTATTACTAGCAGCCTCTCCAGAGATAGATAAGCCTGTCTGCAATTCAGAAAATAGGAATCCTTTAATGATTTCAAGCAATATTTGAAAAATATTTGCAATGGAAAGATGTTGAGAACAGGTACTATAGTACAACATTATGAAACATTGTATTCACAAGCTTCTCATGAAGAAGCCTGAAAATGCAGCCTATACACTATCCGTAAGAAGAAGGTTGAGCTGAGTTCCTTTAGCCAGATTTTCAAACCCACAGATTGTCACAAAGCACCCACTCCCCAACCATCACTGGGGCTACATCAAGGTACAGTCACTTGTACTAATCTGTGAGTCAACTTTGCTAATGGGTACAGAAAATAAAAATTGACAGTTTCAGATTTTGTGTAAAGGGCATCACAAAGGCACATGGAAAATTACATAATGTAAAAAAGAAATAGAAAGCTTGGGGGATGGCTAGGGTGCATAGAAATTAAATTTTTAAAAAAATCTCTGAACTTTACTAATGCTTATGTTCAAGAAATTTAAATGTTTTCTGTATATACATTTTTGTTAGGTGTTCTCTAGATGACATTCTCTGATAGAGCAGTCTAGTTTAGATTATGAAGAGCTTGAATATTGTGCAACCTTCTCATGAGAAGGGGCAGTACTTCTACTTACTAAGCAACCTTTCTCCATTGATTCTGGTTTTCATCTCTTAATAGCTTGCCCACAGAGATTTTTTTTGTGCTATGTAACACCGATAAAACAGTGGCCATCCAGCTAGCTTTGCCAAGGTGTTAACAATGGTTTACAGGCAAAGAGAAATCAATTAGCTTGGTTACCGTAGAATCATAGAATGACCTAGGCTGGAAGGGACCTTAGAGATCATTTTAATCCAACCTCCCTGTCATGGGCAGGGACGCCTCTCAACTAGATCATCAATGAGTTCTAACACTTGATTTCACTATGAATCAGACAGCATTTATGTTTAAAAAAAAACAACAAAGCAACATCCTTTTCTTGGAAGGAAAGGAGAATTGGAGTCATTGCCAAGGCAATAAAACCCAAACTTTGACAGTCTGCTGTTTGATACTACCAAGAGATGAAAACAAGACCTCACGTGAGATGCTTTTCTTGCAAAATTTGTCTTAATAGTTATGCTGTTGAAAACAAAGCAGAGAATAAGCTGCATCTTTGCTTAGAAGCCTGAGCTTCTCCTGAAAAGACCAAATTAATACTGTATACAATGTTGAAGCATTGACTACAGCAGAGTACCACCATGTAGTTATACAGAAGCTGAAAGCTCTTTCCTCAGTAGATGTTATCTACTGTTTTACCTTAATTTCTCCACAGGAAATTTTGGTGTGTGGTCATTCGTTAGAAGTCAATGTGACGACAAATCTGGATTTCTTCCTCAATGTGGCTCAAGTGCAACTTCTTCAGCAGCTGGTACAAGCCAACATGATTGGACTGGAATCTTCCAGTAGCACCACTGAGGTAGGTTTTTTCCCTGGTTTGCTGGTGGGTTTTTTTAGAGTAACGTAGCATCATCTACACAAAATTATATGGGTAAATGAAATACACGTTTTACTATTGTTGGTTCAGTCAGCTATAAAATGCATTCTCCTGTTGTTCTAACAATAGGATGGGTGTTATTTTAACGGAATGTTATTCAGTAAATTAGACTAAGTCACTTCTGCAACATCTTATGCACAATTATCTTACATAAGCAATGAAGACCTGCCTGGACACGTTCCTGTGTGGCATAGTCTAGGCATTCCTGCTCTGGCAGGGGGATTGGACTTGATGATCTTTCGAGGTCCCTTCCAATCCCTAACATTCTATGATTCTATGATTCTATGAAAGAAATCAAATTTTAAGTAGGTTTTTGAAACTGTTTGACATTTAACTCAAATTTTTTTGAAGCCTAGGCATCTTCTTATGAGTTCACATACTACATTGCATTTCACTAAAGACGGTAAACTATGAAATTTTATCTGTGCCTAGTAAGCACTATTCACATTAACTGTCTTCACTCACGTCCCTAAGATTCAGTCCACCTCTGAATATTTTTATACTTCTTCAGTAAGAATGGTGATGGGTACATCCTAAAGAGTCCTTCATCTTCTGAGCAACTGATCTCTCATGTTTTCTAGAATCTTACTGTGTTCAGCAGCCATGTCTTGAATTTGTGGTTATTTCTAAAAGTTGATGTCTCAGTTTGCATTGAAGGGCAGTTACTAACTGTGACAAACTTTTAAGTTTAAACTTCTGGGCTGATACAAAAAAAGGTAGGAGAAAAGCAAGTGAAAACTTTGCCCTAAGGAAAAATATGCTTTTCTCGTCTTCAGAACCAGGAATCTAGTCAGTCTGACAGCATCTTTAAGAAAGTGTAAGTTAATATGTGACGAGGCACTAATTCCACTGGAATGGCTGTTAGACTCATTGAGAAACCTTCATGTATAAGAACAAGAGTTAGAGAAAGAGTTTAAGAGCAAGACACAATCAACTATTCCTTTCCAAGAATCTGGCTGGTGGGGAGACCTGAAGAAACTTTTCTTCCTTTCCTGAATCTCACAGTCTGAGTGGAAGCGAGGAATGCTCTAGAGCAGCCAAACTACTTATATTCCTCTCTCCTCACCATGTCAGAACCCCAGAAATTGTTTGTATCTGCTAATCTAGGCATCACATCACCCCCGGCTCCTTTATTCCTTCCCAAGGATAGAAGGGAAGTAAAGGATGTTCTTTCATTACCATGCTGAGACATGAAAGATGTACCAAAAAAATGCAGTGTATCTTTCTTTTCCTTGGATACTTTGCAGACACGGGGCCTCTTTTGGAGATGAATGTGATAAATAAGTATATATGGGAATATCTTCAACAAATAATTCGTGGAGCAGTGTTTTCCCATTGTCGGTGGAATGGATAGAATCATAAGGTTTGAGTGGGTGCCAAGAATTTTAATTTTGAGTTGACATTGTGCAGAAGTGCTTCGTGACTGATGTCGACTGTACAAACTTAAAAGGAATTTACTACATGATTTCAGAAAGCTTTTTGTTGACTACATCCCAGGATGACTATTTGTTCTTTGCTGATATCTCCATTGCATTATTGAGGTCTCCTGTAATAGGAATATTTCTGGTTCAAGTTGGTGTTTGCCTTCTCTTTAATAAGTTGTAGAACTATATCTTGATTTACAATATGGAAAATGTAAAATCCAATAGCCAGTTACTTTTTGTCCTGTTCTTTTTTCAGTGTTCTGTAGTTTCATGTGCCTGTGTGAAGGCACCTCACCTCCAGTATTTGCACATTTATTATTATCCTCATGTTTCTTCTTTATTCAGCCAAGAGAAACATAATACACTGTATGCTGCTCTTTTCACCTCAATACATGAAGTCTAAAGCCAGCACAAGGCTATTCATACCTCACACCTGCTAATTACTTCATTGCAAGAATCAAAACGTATTTTAGATTGAAAGTCACCTCTGGAGACTGTTCTTTTGCTCAAAAGAACACTAACGTCACAGCTAGATTAGGCTTTTCAGTGTGCTTTTCAGTCAAATCTTACTCTAAGGAAGGAGGACGTACTGCCCCTTCAGGTTATTGTCCCGCACTTAACTGCTCTCACTCCAGCAAATTTTTGTCTTTATATCGATTCAGATTTTTTGCGTGATACAACTTTTAACCATTGCCTCTGCACTTTCCACGGTACATCTCCAAGAGCAGTCTGACTTCATAATGCTATTTTAGGTAACTTCTCTTTTTCAGTCTGAACAAACCTAGGTCTCTCACCCTCTCCTCATAAATTCTGTGCTTTATGGCCTGTTAACTCTCTTGATGATCCTCTGCGTGCTCAGGTTTGTCAATCTTTTTATTCTACTGTTGAGCTCAAAGTTAGAGGCAGTACTCTAAATGTGGACTCTAACACAAGGAAATAATCTCACCTCTGATCTACTGGCTGTGCTGTTGTTAATGCTGCCCAGTAAGTGCTTAGCCTTCAACACGACAGGGACATGCTGCTGTCACATGTTCAATTTGTTGTCCACCAGGACCCTTGGGTTCTTTTCTGCAAAGCTACTTAGTGGCAGTCGTCCTCTAACCTGTATTTGGGTTGGGATTTTTCCACCTCAGGTGCAGGACTTTGAATTTGCCTTTGACCTGCGTGATGTTTCTGTTAAATCATTCCTCTGTTTTGTCAATGAATGGCAGCCCTACCCCTCAGTGTGTATCCACAACTCCTTCCAGTTTGGTGTCATCTGTGAACTTTCTTTGGGTGTGTTTTATGTCATTGCCAACGTCTTTAAGAAAGACATTAAACGGGATCAAACTTTGAAGAATGTCACTCTGTAGCTAGAGTTCAGCTACCCTGTGGAGCGGTGGCCATTACTCTCTGATTTTAGTTGTCCAGTGTGTTTTGTACCCAGGATTACCAAATTTAGATGTTAGGAAGCATCTCATTTGCTGTAAAACACTGTCATAGTATGTGACAAAAAGATGTTGAGCTGCGGTCATTTAACTGGTTTTTCATATCAGGTGAAGAGCACCTGCTGTGAGTTTACAATTAAACTGGTTCTAATATTATAACCTCTAACTAATTGTAACAACTCTGTATCTATTTCTAATGTATTTGATTTTTGTCTTCAGTAAATTCTATTCATCTGCCTTGAATTTCAAAAAAGTAAGCCACATTTAGTTAAAATGGCAGAAATTAGTGAATTGCATTCTCTGAAGCCTAAAAATCATACAGCAGGTATATCTCTTTTTATTGGATAAAGAGGAACTTCAGTGTATTAAGACTGCCTGGAACATGTGGATTTACCAACAGTAATTAGTTTTGATATTCATTAATATCAAGTAATCATCGTATTGAGTCTACTTTAAAAACAACCGTATATAAAAAATAACACATGACTATTTTTGAAACCAGTGTTTTCAAGCAAGTTACATAATTATATTTTTGACAAAATAAAAAACATATTTTAAGGGGGCAGGGATGAACCACATCATTAAGAAAACCAGAGATGGGGATGCTCTTTGATCTATGTATGTATTCTGCCCAGTATCCCACAGAAAAAAAAATACCCTGAAGTCATCAAGCTAATATAACATTCCTTCCTTCTGCAAGTCTCCTGACTCCACTCTTTCTTCTTGATCTTCTGTAGTCTACTTTGTTTCAGAAATCCACACATAAGTGTCTTAATTTCCAGTACTATTGACCTGACTCACTCATGGTGTTCATATGTAGTTCTCCAGTCTTTTTGTTGTGCTGAGTGGCTCTGTTTTAAAAATTAAGTACTAAATGCAAGGATAAATGCAGTTTTGTGTCTTTTGAAATTATTTGAGGACTTGTCTCTTCCTCACATGGGAAGAAAAATTCCTCAGAATATCATGATACCTTCTGCAGTTTTTTTTCTTATAATAAGGAAACAGAACTGAAGGTTTTCTTTGGTGCTTAATAGTTTCACTGGCAGATTTGCTTTGGTTCAAAATCTGTTGTTTTCTTCATGGATCGTCTTTTGGAAGGGATGGCATACTTCTTCCATTTGTATCATATTATCTTGGGGGTGTTTGCTTTGTTAAGTCTGGAAAGCACCATTATAAATATCTAGTTTAAGTCATCTTTTTGTAAATACACTAAATTTTCTCAAGTACTTCCTGCAACAAATTTTCGAACTTACTACACATAATATAAAAAGGAGTTTGTACAAATACTTCAGACACATTACTAGATAAATGATTGACCAGATAAATAAAGTTGATATTTGAGGCATATGATACAGTAATGGCCATAGTGGCTTAAACTAAGGCTCATTTATTTCACCCTACATTAGCATGTGACTTGTAAGCAGATACAGTAATTATGCATCCCTACAATATTTTCCCAGCTCTATTGTAGTATTTGCGGTTCAGGTGCTTACAAAGATAGTGGTGATGTTTATGTACTTAATAGTCTTCAGTTGTTTTTTTTTTCTCATTTCTCTGTCCAGTTGCCTTTGAAACTCAAGTAAGCTTTCAGCATCTGCAATAAACTATGGAAAGGAGTTCCACAGCTGAGTCTATGCAGTGGGAACACCATCACCTTGCATCCAGGTTCTTAGGGAAAAGAAAAAAATTCTTAGTCACCATATTTGTGGCATTTTATCTTACATGCTTGGGTCATACCCTGTTTTCAGTGTCTCCTTTCTTCTAGGTTGAATAACCCTAGGGTTTTTTAACAAGAATTGTTCCCTACAAACTGTTCCATTTCTTTAGTTAAGCTGTTCTGGCTATTTTTCAGTTTTACAATGTCCATTTCTGAGGAATAAATGGAGCATGGTCTGGGCCAGAATTGGACCCCCATACCAGAAATGCACCCACTGTTACCACAGTGATATTCTCTCTTTTGTTCCATCTCACTTTCTTGTAATTCCTGATAAGAGAATTAGGGGTTTATGTCTGCTACTGATTCTTTTCTTTTTTTTTTTCCTTTTCCTGCTACCCAAACCTTTCATACAATTGAGTATAATAAGGTTAAGAACTTGGGTTTAGGTGACAATAGTCATCTTGGAGGCCATCTTTTTATATTCCTTTTGTGTGTTTTTTCCCCGCTTCCATCACTTGATATTTCACTATATTGTATTTAATCTGCTATTATATTGCCTTATCATTCAGCGTTCTAGGTTATTTGGTTCTTCGTTGTTGGCTCTTGTCATTATTACCCTGATACTCAGAAAAAATTCTCACATTACTCTTCATTCCTTTCTCCACTCATGGGTATACTGAATGTGGTCAGCCCTGGCAGAGATCGCTGTGAGAGTACAACGGTATCCACAAATCATTAACTTGGCCTTGTACTCTTGTAACTGATTCATCTAGACTAATTGATCAATTATTTATCTAGGTGAGGACCTTCTTTCTTATCTCATGGAAACTTAGTTGAGTAGACACACGCACTGAATTGAGCTCTTATTCCCAGCTAGCACGTTGTATATCAATAATGGGAATCTTTTATCTGCGGAACAGGCTTTTTTACCTGTTGTGAGCTTGTTGCCTGATGCAGATCTGATTTTTCATGTGTCTTGCTTTTAAGGCACTGTACTCAACATTTTAAAATTTTACTTGAATTTCAGCTCAGCTGACAATATGGCTATTCGTCTTCTTTTCCTCTCCCTTCTGAAATTTATCTTAGCAATGATACAGCCATTCCTGTTTCTATGATGATTTTTTTTTCTTTAGATTTGCTCATTATTTTTTTTAGTTACCAACTTTGAAGTTTTGAGTCAAATTTGAAAGATTTTTCCCTGTAACTTAGAAATATAGACTTGCATTCTGTGCTTTATCTGCTTTATTTTTCCCTGGATAAATAGTTACTGAATTATCTTGTAATAATAATTCCCACAATTACAATTATTATGTAATTCTAACAAGTAATAGAATTACTTGCAAGTAATATAATTACTTGTGAGAAGAGAGCCTAAGAGTCTATGCTGATGTATTTATTCGTTGGTCCCTGAGGCCTCAGCTGTGAACACGCTTCAGAGGACCACCAGGTTTCTCAGCATCTCCTCTCTCTGTTGCATCTGGATGGGGCTCCTGCTTAGAGAGCTTTTTCTGAAGTGTCTGACCTGTGTTGTTGGAAAGAAAGTGATCTTTTAATGGCTGAGTCGAGCAGCCATTGGTGGCTCTTCAACAGCAGAAACTGAAGAGCTGGTTTGTTCTTTATTTTTAGAGGAGATATCCTTTATGCAAGCAAGCTTATCAGATTTTAAAAAATAAAAATATAAGTTGCAGTGAAAAAACTGGACGTTCCTGAATATTCCTGTCCCTATTTTTCTAGGTTGAGGTGCTGCTCTTATGTAATTGAGATTTCATTTGCCTTTCATAATATGGCAAAAGGACAGGCATGGAAACTTTTCAAGGGATTGTATTTAAGCAGATTGAAAGCAGGTGCCTATCCACATTGTATCACTGTTTTGGCACACCGCTCATTAAGAAAGCGTATGCCACCGAAATTAATTCACACCCAACAGATGTTTAGTACCATAAAAAACCCATGACCTGCTTGACACCAGTCAATAGAAGGAAACATTTATTCTTTTGATGTTTTTCGGTACGTAGCATGGATATTACCCATGTGTCTCACACACTGAAAATAGAACTAATTTTCTTACATAAATTTTATATAAATGCACCCTCATCCCTCCTTTTCAGCCATATAATTGTTTTTTAGAGAAACACATGCTTCTCCAAGTGTGTGGATTCATTTAGCAATGGATATTGCATTCAGAAACAAAGTCACTTCTGTTTCTAAATCAAATATAAAAATCTTAAAATTATATAATTTTGTCTAAATGTACTGGTAGTAAAAATCTAGTAGTAATCTAATAGGACACTAGTAATTTATCTTTTTAAAATATCATGGATATAGTAAGTGGAATTTTTTGGATTCCTGTCTTTATCCCAGGACTCTGTGTACATATTTGAATTTGAAGTGTAAAATTTCAGATTATAAATTATAATAACAACCCATGCTTAATTATGATAAACTTATGGGTGGGCCTTTAAACAGTCAAGTAATTAAGACTGGAAATATCCTGAGTTTACAGCTGTCTTTTTTGACATTTTAATAAATATTTGACCTTTGGAGTCAGGGAAGAAATTGTGGTGTTTTTTTCGAGTTTTAGACAAATAGGAAGTTTGTATTTGTGCTTTTCCTCCCCCAGCCTCCTGTGGCAGCGTAATGGTCTAAAGCTGGGTTTCAAATAAAATTAAGAACTTTAGGTTCAGGTCTTGGAAAGGCAATATCCACTTAGCATCCAGTTCAACACAAAAAAAGCGCATGTGCAGCTCATTACAGGAATAAATATAATATAAAAAATGTTGACTCTCTGAAATTCAGAAGCAGAGCAGAGATCACATCCTGAAATTGTTTTTTTTACTAATCAGCAAAACATTCCTAGCATAAGTGACCATACAATTTTTTAAAAACATGAGTACTTTTTGATATCTACTAGACAGGAACTCTTGGATTCCTTTTCAATTTTATCTCTGTTTATACAATGTATAAAATTGAATATTGACCCTCAGATGAGTCCAGTATTAAAATATTTCCATGCCCTTACATTTATCTGCTTTTGTTATTACTGGGAATCTGTTGCAGTCAGTTCTTCAAGACAGTCTTGAAAGCTGAATTTGTAGGGTTGTTTTTTTAGCCTTGAAAGGGAAGAGCTCTCCTAGTTCTTTCTTACCGCTAGATTACCTGACAAAGCTGGACAACAATTTAGCACATTTTGATTTAACAGTACTCAGGAATATATTATGCACTTCTTGCAAAGACAGCTGAAGAGTTTTAAAAGTATAATTAATGAAAGGTTACAAAGACCATCTAATAGCATCAGAAATAAAACTATCTCTGTGTAACTATTTAGATAAAAGTAGGCTCTTTGCCAACTTCTCTCAGTAATTAGAATTATAATATCTTTTATAGTATGTCTGAGTTTTCCTTTAAATATGTTTATGATTGGGAACAATCTGTATATGGGTCTCAAAGCTCACAGACATACCTTAATCCCATAAACTGTGATTATTCAGTTAGTAAGACTGACTTCTCAGAAAATGCTTTTTCTTCTCAAAGTGAATTTAACTAGATGGATTCATTGTTCTGCTGACATAAATTTAGTAGGGCTAGAAGACATAATACTGATGGTTGTTAGATTTTATCAGAACATTATAATTAAAAATACAATTCAGTACATATGCCCTGAATATAAGATCAAAATGTAGTCGTTAAGTTGTAGTTGCTCCATTAGCGAAATAGAGGAATTGAGCTTTTGGCATTGGTGAAATTCTCAAATATTTTATTGTGATTCTATAAGCAGAATAATGGTTGTTAGAGTTCTGTTTAACTTACCAAATAGCCTACTATAATCTTCAAAGTCTTAACTTTCTTCTTTCAACAGTTTGGCATTGCAGATTAGAACAATATTAGATAATTGCAGGCACCTATTCAATAAATAACCAATAATTAATTCAGTAACTTAAGCTGATCTCTTTGCTCTTAATTTTTTCTAAGCATGGTTCTATTGACACTGTTTTATCAATCACCATGAGTCTGACTTCATTACGGGATTATCCAGTAGTCAGTGCACATGGCTTTTGTTGGAGGCATCAAGTGGGCTTTGAAGGATTGGTACTAATACTGGATTTGTTCGATTTTAGTTACTATTTCAGGTAAATCTAACAACTGGGATTTTTACCGATTTATGGATTTAAGTAAATTAGGAGATTTATCAAACTTTAATCAAATCAAAAGTGTTAAAAGTATTACTTATTGTTTAGAAATTGCAATCTATGCCTTGTTGATGCCTGAATGTCAGAGTGGTGACCTGTGTTACCTCTTTGTTCCTTTTGTCTGGAACCATATTTAAATTAACTATATTTTAAAGCTGGAAGAATGAAGATAAAAAAACGTTGGATATAGACTGGCTTTGAATTTCATTGGAAGAGTATTTTTCATGTATATTGAAGGAGAAGAATAAGGGAAAGATGTGGGGAAAAGCAGCATTTAAGAGGTGAAAAAGCTTCACTCTCTTCCAAATATTTGACTAGATAAATCCTGAGAATTGTTGAGTGACTATAAGCATCATTAGTCTTATGAAGCATGATTTCACTGAAAGTTCTTGGTAAATAGGAAGAATTAAATAATTGCCTCAAAATACGTTGTGGTTCTCTGTTTTATGCTTTGGCTTCGTAAGTACAGACAGTCATCAAAGTAGCAACTCCTTGTTTAAACTTTAAAGGTGTGATTTCCAAATGGACTATATTTGCTGGTTTATAGGGCAGTGTTGTAAAGATTAGTGTAGACAAAAATAATAAAGAAGTGATGATTTATGAGTAAATCTTTTTTTCTTTAAGTGTTTTAGTATTCTGGAAAGAGTCTCGTGCCAAGTCTCCAGTACTGTGTTTTTGCTTTTTATAAGCCCTAGCTTTATACTCTTTTTAAATTCATCTTTGATGTACAGTAGACCTATTGTACTGACTTCTTCATAAAGCATTGCCTATTATCACAAAGAATATTACTTTGATCTGCCTGACTGGTTTAGAGCAGGGACACATATGTGGTGTTTGATAAATTACGAGAGGGGCAAAGAATGTTGCTGCCTTTTCATAATTATTCACCTTTTCAGAATTAATATATGCCAAATTCTTGTAAGAAGATGATATAATACCTGCACATGGAGAACAGAAGCAGAAGTTTTAGGAAAAGAAATACAAATATAAGAGTGAAGTGCAGTTAATGTCCTGATTTTCTTCAGTGATGCACCTAGGATTATAGGTGCAAAGTTAATAAAATGACTGTATTTCCTCATTCTTAAAAGAATTTTCAATAGTCTGGTAAAAGTCTTTCCAATATAAATGATAACTATTTTTACTGCTGATCAATGATAGAACAGGTGAGTTCTCAAGGAGTTTATCTCTTAGTCTGGCAAATCCATTTCCTGGTGTCCATCACTTGCCACCTGGAGATTTTTGGCAAGAGACACTTATTTTTCATACTAACATTTAGAAGTGGAAAATAGAAGAGCTCCTCTTTAAAAAAAAAGTTAAACACAAGCCAGCAGTCATCTTGGTCTGCTGCTGTCCATGCAGACATGCATGGATGACATATCTTACTGTAAATCAGTAAATCTTATAGTCCTCAATCCAGTATGTCCATAAGCTTCAGACTAAGGCTAGATTTTTTGAAAAATAGGGATTTCTACATAAATGATTGTTTGCTTAAATTTACCCTAAAGAATATTCTGGTCTAATATCTACATTGGAGGTAATTATGAATACAAAGCAGGTTTTTTTATCTTCCCTTAAGAACTTAAAAGGTTTTTTCAAATTCTTACTTTTTTCTTCACAAAATCACTGTGAGGATGATAACTCTAGGAGAGAAATCACTTACACTAGTGAACAAAAGGTGCTTGTTTTTAAAATTCAAGCCAAGTTAGACTTTTTGAGTGTTTTCCAGCAGATCTTATCTGAAACCTTTGTCCCTTTTCTGTCTCCCACTGGTGTTTTTCTCCCTATCCTCTCTGTACCTATTTGTCAGGTTAGGGTGTTTGTTTATTTTCTGTTAGCCCAAATGCATCCTTCAATAGGCTACAAGTCTGTACTTATCCCACACAATTTGAAATTTCACTAGGTGGTTAATATATTAATAAAAAAACAGTATAAGCTAGTTCTTAAAAGTGTCACAGCCAAATTCGTCATCTTTTTTGTCCATCATTCTTTTCTTATTCACCAGTTTTTAATTGCAGTGAAGAATGTAGCACTCAGCAATCAGTTGTTGGAAATATGGAAATATTTGGTCACAGCATAAGCAGAAAACAAAAAAATTGTCCCTATTTTGGATCTCTCCCGGACCTCACCTGCCCATTTCTGGAGTTCTGTTATTTCTGCCTGACCATGAACAAAACTTCCAAAATCCTTCAGTATCCTTGATGTTGTTGTATTTATGTGCTGCTATTCATTAGAATACAGTAGATCCTGCAAAAATGTGATACTTAAGAAGCTACTTCTTCCCTCAGAACACATTTAAAAAACCACCTTATTACAACTGTATTTAACAATTGAGCTGGTGAAGGGTGGACTTGTATGTACTGGTAAAATGGTCACACGAAGAATGACCTGTGACTGACACGTCTGGTTGGAATTTTTAGTCATAACTGATATATATTTCAAGCATAATTTGCAATCAGAAGCAGTAGTGGATGTAACAAGCTGTAATTCACCTGGAGGTAGTGTTGAGCAAAAAGGAGGGGAAACCTGGTGTGGGTAGATCTTTTCTAGGCATGACCTGCTGGGTAATGCTTTATGGTTTTGTAATACCTGCTTCTAGGTATTTGAGTTTTGAGCACTTGTCTAGGCTATCCCAGTGCTGGCCTCAGCAGTGTTTGTCAGCCTGCCAGATGATATTTTGCTTCTAGACCTGGCTCGTGGCCAATCATGTTGAGTAAACCCCACCAGTAGATGTGACATGTTCCATAAGGCTAACCTCCATGTTCTGCTAAGTTGTAAAGACAACCCACTGGCTCCCTGAATAAATGGTATTAATAATTGGGGAGGAAAAGCAAGAGTTGTTTCAATTTTGGCATTTTGTTCTTTTATCACAAAAATGATTTTTGGTGTCTTAACTAACGTAAAGATTGGATATTTCATAGTGAGCAGAATGTAACTTGTAATTATCCCAAAAATGGGAAAGGCTGAGGCAAGTACGGCTTCTGCCTGCTCAGATACACAGAGAAAATCAGCAAATGCTTTAGTGAGTGATAGGCAACACACTAATTTTTAACTTAGAGGTCTCCAAAAAACATAAAAAACTCATCTGTAGAAGCTTGATTCCTTTCTAGCCTGGTTGAATCAAACTGTGTACTGATTTGTCCCATTAGAGACATTGCAGTAATATCTGCAGAAGATAGAAGGCATTCTCTATCTCTGCAGATTAGTCTTAAGAAAGTATTTCTGATAATTTATAATGCCCTGCACTGTGCTGGCTCGGGAACTTGCTTTATTTATACTTTTTTCCCCTAAGCATCCACTTACGTCTGCTCTCAGAGAACAGGAGTCTAGAAGGACCTTTAATCTGACCCGTTAGGACCATTCTTACATTCTCTTGTAGTTTAAATCTGTTTATGGCAACCACATCAACCAGATAACTTCACTGTGAGATAAAGAACATGATTAGCAGGAGGTGTGTACAGAAGTACTGCAACAATTGTATGACACACAGAATTTGAAGGAGTGATAGCTAAGGGATTTTACAGCAATCTTTCTTGCCTGTGGTACAGGGGAAGCTCTTGAGTGAAGAGCAATTTAATTAAAATTTAGTCAAGGTTATCAATGTATTACTTCTATGGAGAATGAAAAAAAAAACAAGTAGTACCATAGTTTTTGTTGAAAACAAGCGTAACTTGGCTTTCCCTTTGTATTTTGTTTAAAAATAATAACAATCAGAAAACTGGTAAAACAAGTTCCAGATAATACTACTTAAGAAGCCAGACAGCCCAAGCATGAAGCAGCAGATGCACATGTTGCGCAGATGTTGTGTTGACTGGGTATTATCCTTATGGAAAGCTTGTGCAATTGGAAGTATTTTTAGTATATTGAAACTGAGAAGTTGGCATCCTCATTTACAAGTTTCTTTTGAAGAAGCTGTTTATCTCTTGTCTTTTGATTCCTGAAGTCTAAGGTAACAGTGTTAGAGAGCCAAAACAGTCTTGGTTTGTGTATTTTATAGAGATCAGATGAATTTAGGTAGTCATGATATCTCAAAGTGTGTTGGCACGTAAAAGATGTAATGTTCTGTGAAGATAGCTTCCTGAGCGTTTAAAGACTTCAGTAGGTATTTGAAATTTATTGCAATGACTAGAAGCAAAGCAAGCTTACTGTATGGTAACAGTAATGTCCCAGACACAGTAGGTATTGAAATGTGAATCAGTAAAATACTTTTTCGGAGCACTCTCTATTTCTTGTAGTTTTGCACAATTACTGATCAGATCTTACATATCTGCTCAGTTTTGCCCCACGTGCTAAAGCTTCAAATTTTATCTCAGGATACAGCAGATCACCCAGCATGTAGTACCGCATCTTTGATATCCTGGGCTATGAGACGCTTTCTGGTGGCTTAGCACTACAGTAATTGGAGAGTCACAAATTTATTGCAGCTGGTTAATATGTTTAATTTGTTAATAAAACTGTAGCAATTATCTCATTACCTGGAATGTGTGGACTGCATTTGTGAATCCATGATTAGTAAATGTAGCTTCCTTTATTTTTTTTCATGGTTGTCCTTTGAAGATCGTGAGGTATTATAAAACTCAATTAGGTTATGAAGTGTCAAGTTTAAGATAACAGCCTTAAAAAACAGAGGAAAGAGAAAGTAACAGAATTTGGGTTATTTAGATTTAAAGCAGTTTAACAGAGGTTCCCAAGAAGCTTGACAAGGATAAGCTTAAAACTGGGCTTAATTATTCTTGCTGTGTTTATTTTATGGCTTTGGAATGAATGGAATATTTTCAGAGAAACGTTTTCTCAGATGAGAAGTATGGCAGAAAGTTGTGTTTCCTAAGCACACACCACAACTAAATCCCCCAAGTAGCTCTAGTTTGTGTCACCAGCGTTAAGAGATGTCTTATACTTCCAGTCCCATATAGTGAGACCACTTCTGCGAGTTTTAAATCCAGACTATGCCTTGTACACCCCACGTAAATTTGTAAAAGAAAATCTCTTCCATGACCTAAAAGCGCATGAAGTTTTTATAAGGAGGAACGGCAATTCATATCAATCTGAGTAATGTCCTTAGAATGTGAAAAAGGAAAATGAAGAACTGAGAAACAAAGGAAAATGTCTTTCTATAGATATGTGATCTTTAACTTCTGTCCTAGAATTGCTAGGAAAAAAACACAGATGTTCCAAGCTGATTCTTGCAACCTAAATGGCTGTACTGGAGAGATCTTCCTACTCAGATTCTGGAAAAAATAAGTTGTAAGAGTAAAATAAAATAAAAATTTGAGAAAGAAACAAACAAACAAAAAAACCCCACAGTGTTTCCTCTGTGTTCTCATTAATAGTAATTAACCTCTCATGGCCTGGGTTTAGCTTTCATTCCACCTTTCTTATTTTTTTAATCCTTTTAGCTACAGTACTTAATTAGTACAGTGCAGTGTTGTTCAACATCTTTGTCAGTGACACAAATAGTGGCATTGAGTGCACCCTCAGCAGGTTTGCCAATGACACCAAGCTGTGTGGGGCGGTTGACACGCTGGAGGGTAGGGCTGTCATCCAGAGGGACCTCGACAGGCTGGAGAGGTGAGCCCAGGCCAACCTCATGAAGTTCAACAAGGCCAAGCGCAAGGTCCTGCACCTGGGTCAAGGCATTCGCAAGCACAGATACAGGCTGGGCAACAAGTGGATTGAGAGCAGCCCTGGGGAAAAGGACTTGGGGATGTTGGTGAATGAAAAGCTGAACGTGAGCCAGCAACGCACACTCACAGCCCAGAAAGCCAATTGCATCCTGGGCTGCATCAAGAGAAGTGTGGCCAGCAGGTCAAGGGCGGTGATTCTCCCTCTCTTCTCTACTCTTGTGAGACCCCAGCCACAGTGCTGCGTTCAGCTCTGGGACCAACATAAAAAGGACGTGAGGAGAGCCATGAAGATGGTCAGGGGCCTGGAACACCTCCCCTGTGAGGGCAGGCTGAGAGAGTTGGGGCTGTTCAGCCTGGGGAAGAGAAGGCTCCATGGAGACTTTCTAGCGGCCTTGCAGTACTTGGAGGAGACCTGCACAAAAGAAGGACTCTTTATCAGGGAGTGTAGCGATAGGACGATAGGTAATCGCTTTAAACTGTAAGAAGGTAGACGTAGATTGGATGTAAGGAAGGAATTATTTTCTGTGAGGGTGGTGAGATACTGGAGCAGGTGCCAAGAGAAGTTGTGGTTGCCCCTTACTGGGAAAGTGTTCATGGCCAGATTGGATGGGACTTTGAGCAACCTGGCCTAGTGAAAGGTGTCCGTACCCAAAGCCGCGGGGTTAGATCTAGATCGTCTTTAAGGTCCTTTCCAACTCGAACCATTCTGTGATTGTCTGAACTAGACCTTCTTGTCTCCACTCTTCTATCTCACACTACCATTAGTGGAATAGTCTAAAAGACGTAAATGTTCGGTCCAATCTCTTTGTTACGTACTCTGCCTAGCAATATTTTAAACGTGAGTTGTGGATATTATTTTTATTATCAGTAACTCAAATATTATTGTACTTTCTTATCAAAATAACAGGCTTTTAATATCTAAGTGGTATGTAAAGTTACTTTAAAACTTTGCCTTTTCAGATCATTTAATGTATTAACCAAAAAAAAAATCTGAAGTATTCTTTACAGAGATAATAAAAATATTATTAAATATGTCCAAAAAGCAAACTGTTCTTTAAATTATGGAACATATGCAAGAAATCATATTGGTTCATTTTTGGGGAAAAAAAAAAAAATATTAGAAAACCAGAAACTGTGTAAGACTTATTATTTGCTATAAATAGCAAAAATACTTCATTGTTGAAATTGAGGCAGGACAAAATCAGTGAAGACAACACAGTGGCTCAAACTTACCCCAAACAGAAGTGTGAGAGAACACATGCTTGGACTTTCTCACACTGTGTTCATTAAATGTGTCACAGTGATGATTTGCTTAATCGTCTGATGAGGAGACGAAAGTTTGAGTGTTAGGTCACACGACGTATGACTGAGGGCTCTGCATCCTTTGATCTTGACTAATCTTCTCCTTTGAGTCATCTAATGCTGGTGTTAAGTAGAGTTTGACATTGTAGCAGTGTTACCTTTAGACAGCACCGGTTACAGTTTCTTCCCTCTATGGAACCTGCTTGATATCACCTGCTTGATAGCGTGGAAAACTTGATTCTTGACAGTAATTATAAACACATGGATTTTGTAATTCTCTTCATTTTAAACTGAAATAATATGGGTTGTTTTCTAAAGGGAAAGCTGAGAAATAAAAGAAGAAAGAATAGTTGAAGCCAGTAAGGAGTTGGTTGAAGTTACAGTAATTTCTCAGTGAGCGATTTTGATTTTGAACTTCCCTGTTTTCTTTGCAGTAAGGACCCTCACTTTTTTCTGGCGTTCCATCATGAGAAACAGTCCCTTTTTTTATGCATTTTAACCTGGTTTTAGAAGTAAGTAGAGCTAAAGTGCTCAGTTTTTCTGAAAGAATATATAATATTTTGTGTTCGCAGCCAAATTAAAAAATAATTTTTATATCTGTTTTGTGAAAATCGGGACGTGGATGGTGGGAAACCAAAGCAGGTGTTACCACTGAGGGAAGCCTGTTGATTCAATGTCTGGCAGTAGATGCTCTTTGGCTACTTATGTGACTTGTACTGACCAGATGGTCAGCGGGGGATAAATGTGCTGCTCTAATTTTGTGCTGATTTTCTTAAGGCCAGAATTTCACTTTGGTACTACTACTTTGGTCTCTTAAGCAATGAGGTGTAATTTTTCAGAGCGTTAATTGTGTTAGCTGTCTTCCTATTTTTCAGGTTTTCTAGCCAACTGTAGTCTATTTTCAGACTATTTTCTTTAAAACTAATTTGCCTATTCTAGCAGAAATTCAAGAGCTTTTCATAGTTTGAAGAGTGACAAGAATACTCATATGAATAAGTTTTCTTTTTATTGGTAGTGATTTTAAACGTAAAACAGAATAGTCTTCTATGTGTATAAAATGAAATGGATGCAGAGATGTTCAAAAATCCAGGTTATTTTGTTGGACAGAATTTAGTGATGTTTGGCTGTTTTCTCTCAAATGAATTCACATGAGTCTGAGCTGCAGTGGTATTCTTGGGCCATTTACAACCAGTTGTATGCATACCAGGGTTAGCTATAACCTTATAGTTTAATAATTTTTATCATGTTTTAAACTAAAAAAAAGTTCCAATCTGTGATCAGAATTCTTCATTCATTAAATCTTCATAAAGGAAAATCTGAAAATCTGTGTTCTACAGCACTTCTGTAAGATAGTGAATGCTTAATTGTAAGGTGACACACATTTCCTTTTTCTGTTCATGTTAAAGACCTGGAACCTTGACATACAAAAGGAGGCTGTATGAGATGATTTGATGTCGGTGTGTTTTCTCCAAATATGTAACAACATGCAGACGTGTGTCAGAAGTTAGCACGTTTGAGACATAGATGTGCACAGAATTGATGAACAAAATTTGCACCATGTATAACTTCTTTTGTATTATTTTGGACAAATTGGCTATGTACTATTTTGGTTTCTTTGGTGCTCTGGATTTTTTGGGGGGGGGGGGGGGCTTTCCATTGAGTCTTGCTTTTAATGAAGTACCTACAATTTGTGGAATGACTAAATCTTTTGAAATATGAATAACATTAATGATATTTTGATAAATTTTACCATTGAGCTCTTCTTTTCATACAGTTTTAGTTGTGAACTTGTAGCTTGATAGTGTCAGAGAAAGTGCCAGAAGTATAACTTCTTGAGAGTGCGAATAAAAACCCTTTGCTGGAATAACTGAATAATACTTGAATCATTTTCCTGGTAGTTTTACCAGTACTTGGATTCCCTCATAGCCACTTGTTGGATGTTTTCCTGAAAATAAAGTGATCTTTGGTTAGTTCAAGGACACTATCAAAATAAATCCCTTGCCAGTATCTTGAGTCATTGCCATACCATGCTTCCATTGTTAGGAAGCTCTGTCTCATCATTTGATTTTGTTGCCAAAAACAGCAGGGAGGTATCTTTTTGAAGGGCTGTGCAATACTTTTTGATACTTCCTATGAGCAAGCATTTTAATTCCAATAGAAACCTAGGTACAATTCTTGTATTGAGAAAATGGTTTGTGGTGTAACTGAGACTTTTCAAATCAGAAATCTTTTGTTTTCAAGAAAGGAAAAAAGAGGTGATGGAACAAAGTAAATTTACGCTAGAATAGGAAGCCTTAAGAGAAAGGGTTCATTTTGCAGATATGAAGGGAAAACACATGAGGATTACTCTAAAGGACATATGCATGTATGTGGATGTACACACTTGCACAGGGGTTTCACACAGTGAAAACCTCATACAACAAGTGCTTTGAGTTATGTGTTAACCTGGAATTTGAAAAAATGAACAATTTAGTTTTACATTTCAAACCTAAGTAGTATTTTTAACATTTGAAATTGCTTTGGGTAAGAATTAAGGGGCAGGCTAGCTTAGGTGATACTGTGGTGGGTGTCTACTATAGACCACCTGATCAGGAGGAGGAAGTTGATGAGGCCTTTTACAGGCAGATGACAGCAGCCTCTCAGTCCCAGGCCCTGGTTCTCATGGGGGATTTCAACTACCCAGATGTTTGCTGGAAGTCCCACACAGCCAGCCATCCTCAGTCCAGGAGGTTCCTCCAGTGCATCGATGATAACTTTTTGATGCAAATGGTGGATGAGCCAACCAGGAGAGGAGCGCTGCTGGACCTTGTGTTCACCAACAAGGAAGGTCTGGTTGAAGCAGTGAAGGTTGAGGGCAACCTTGGCTGCAGCGACCATGAGATAGTGGAGTTCAGGATCCTGTGCGGTAAAAACAGAATAGGAAGCAGGATCGCAACTCTGGACTTCAGAAGGGCCAACTTTGGCCTCTTCAAGCAATTGCTGGGGGATACCCCTTGGGACAGGGAGCTGCAAGGTAAAGGGGCCCAAGAGAGTTGGTTGGCATTCAAAGACCACTTCTTCCAGGCTCAGGATCAGCACATCCCATCAGGTAGGAAATCAAGGAAGAGATCCAGGAGACCTGCTTGGTTAACCAGGGATCTGCTGGGCAGACTCAGGTGGAAAGGGAGGGTGTTTAAATTGTGGAAGGAAGGGCTGGCCACTTGGGTGGAGTACAGGGCAGCTGTCAGGGAGTGCAGGGAGGCAATCAGAAAAGCTAAGGCCTCCTTGGAGTTAAAACTTGCAAGGGAGGTCAAAGACAACAGAAAGGGCTTCTTCAAATACATTGCTGACAAAACTAATACTAGAGGCAATGTAGGCCCTCTGTTGAATGAGGTGGGTGTCCTGGAGACAGAGGACAGAAAGAAGGCAGAGTTGCTGAATGCCTTCTTTGCCTCTGTCTACACTGTTGGAGACCGTCCTCAGGAGCCTCAGTCCCCTGAGGCCCCAGAGGAAGTCATGACAAAGGAGGAGTCTGCCCTGATTGATGAGGAGTGGGTTAGGGATCAGTTTGAACACTTGGACATTCATAAATCCATGGGCCCTGATGGGATGCACCCACGGGTGCTGAGGGAGCTGGCGGGAGTCATTGCTAGGCCACTCTCCATCATCTTTGGTAAGTCATGGGTAACAGGTGAGGTGCCTGAAGACTGGAGGAAAGCGAATGTCACTCCAGTCTATAAGAAGGGCAGGAAGGATGACCCGAGTAACTACAGACCGGTCAGCCTCACCTCCATCCCTGGAAAGGTGATGGAACATCTTATCCTTGACGCTGTCTCTAGGCATATCAAGGATAAGAAGGTTATTAGGATCAGTCAGCATGGCTTTGCCAAGGGGAAGTCATGTTTGACCAACCTGATAGCCTTTTATGAAGACATAACCAGGTGGATGGATGGTGGCCATGCAGTGGACGTGGTCTACCTGGACATCAGCAAGGCCTTTGACACCGTCTCCCACAGCATCCTCATAGGTAAACTGAGGAAGTGTGGTCTGGATGACCAAGTAGTGAGGTGGGTCAAGAACTGGTTGAAGGGAAGAGGCCAGAGGGTTGTGGTCAATGGGGCTGAGTCTGGCTGGATGCCTGTGTCTAGTGGGGTCCCTCAGGGGTCAGTGCTTGGGCCGGTGCTGTTTAATATATTCATCAATGATCTGGATGAGGGATTAGAGAATGTTGTCAGCAAGTTTGCTGATGATACGAAGTTGGGAGGAGTGGTTGACACACCAGAAGGCTGTGCAGCCATTCAGAGAGACCTAGACAGGCTGGAGGGCTGGGCGGGGAGAAATCTGATGAAGTTTAATAAGGGCAAGTGTAGAGTTTTGCACTTGGGAAAAAATAACCCCATGTGCCAATATAGGTTGGGGACTGCCCTGCTGGAGAGCAGCGCAGGGGAAAGGGACCTGGGGGTTCTAGTGGACAGCAGGATGACCATGAGCCAGCAATGTGCCCTCGTGGCCAAGAAGGCCAATGGCATCCTGGGGTGTATTAGAAGGGGAATAGCAAGTAGGTCAAGAGAGGTCCTCCTGCCCCTCTACTGTGCCCTGCTGAGGCCACATCTGGAATATTGTGTCCAGTTCTGGGCCCCTCAGTTCAAGAAGGACAGGGAGCTGCTTGAGAGAGTCCAGCGTAGAGCCACAAAGATGGTGAAGGGAGTGGAGCATCTCCCTTATGAGGAAAGGCTGAAGGAGCTGGATCTCTTTAGCTTGGAGAAGAGGAGTCTGAGGGGTGACCTCATTAATGTTTATAAATATGTCAAGGGGGAATGTCAGGAGGATGGAGCCAGGCTCTTTTCAGCGGCGTCCACTGACAAGACAAGGGGCAATGGGTGGAAGCTGGAACACAGGAGGTTCCAGAAAAATATGAGGAAAAACTTTTTTACTGTGAGGGTGACCGAGCACTGGCACAGGCTGCCCAGGGAGGTTGTGGAATCTCCTTCTCTTGAGACATTCAAAACCCACCTGGACGTGTTCCTGTGCGCTCTACTGTAGGTGATCCTGCTCTGGCAGGGGGGTTGGACTAGATGATCTTTTGAGGTCCCTTCCAACCTTTAACATTCTGTGATTCTGTGATTCAATTCATCCCCCCGCAACGTTGCACAAGTTGCATCCATGGTCACACCACGAAAATTTTGAGATTGATGAATTTAAACTAGGTATACTGAATGGAAGAATATAGTTTGAACTTTGCACTTCAGCTGAGGTGTCCTGAATTAGACAATAATTATAGGATGTTAATATCATCACCCTAACTGGCAGCAACACATTTTCACTCTATGCTCTGCTTGCAGTGAGGTTCACTGCTCTCCATAGTAGTGATTTTCCACTTGTGTTAAATGTTTCAATGTTGCACTAGACTTTTGTTGAACGGGTGGGAGAATCTAATACTGTTTCTTTCTGTTTTTACTGTTTTCTGTTTTACTGTTTCTTTCCTGGTTGTGTTCAGACTGGAAGGATAAGAAAGTGCTCTACTCTATCGCACTTCTATTCTGCCATCTACCACAGAACCCAATACAGTAGAATTACAGCGAACTAAATTTTAGTACAGTGTCAATCTTTGGTGACAAGGCCACAAAGTACATGGACAGATTCTGTGGCTTTGGTAAGCATGATAAAATCCAGTACAGTGGTACTGTATTCGCCTTTAGGTAATAGAGTTAGTTGTCACGCTGACTTACATTGCAGAGCCTTTCTGATGAATATGGAGGAGATTAAAGCAGAACAATGCTTCCATTTTTACAACTTCATTCTGAGTTGCTGGTTGCTATATCAGATGGTGAAATCATAGATGATGATTATGATAAGACACTGATACGAGTCATGTGCATGATACTAATAACATTTACTGAATCAAATTCAGGTTTGCACCCATTTCCAGTTACTCTGAACCTACTTCTGCAGGTAATTAGCCACCAGTACCTCTCTAGAGAGAAGACATTTTAAAGCTCTCAGTTGCTTATACGTAGTATGCAACGTTGGTGTTTCTTCTGTGCTCAGTGGGTTTGCTTAATAGCTTTGCATATTAGCATTTTTTTTTCCTCAGTGTATGTTTCTAGGAAGTATTTCCAACTGTTTTCATTTCACTAAGACTATGCCTTTCCCCAAAACTACCTGTGACTCATTGCATGAATCAGGACTGAAAGCTTCCTTCTTGATCCCTTCTAAGTAAAGATTTCCACTAACGTTAACTTTCTCTGTCAATTCACAGTATTAGTAGTAACTTAATATTCTCAGAAATTAACAGTGACAACTATTTCAAATTATTGGAAAGTTGGTTAAAATAGAGAATCCATAAAACCGAAAATCCGTTAGCTTTAGTGAATAGGGATGGTGCCTACAGGTTTCGTTACACTCATATTTGTCTGAAGAACAGTGAGTTAAAACAGTATTTTATGATATAAAACATTTTTTCTTCACATAGCTACAGGGATAGCTAGGTCTGTGTATTTGCATTCGTTCGTCTGTGTTTTTGCACTAATTTGTGTGTCTTTTTTTGCTTTCCGACTAGAACGTGTAACCTGGTCTCCACAGATCAGCTGCTTTTGCCAGTTCTTTGCCTTCCAAAACAAGGGTAGAAGAGAGTAGGAGAGATTCATAGTCACAAATAAATTGCCTCCAAAACTTTTTTTTTTTCAGTGGAGATGGACACCTAACTGAGCTAGATGCTCTTGAAAAATTCTCTGTTTTCATGAAATTCATTCTATCTGGCAGGAAGGTATTTTCTCCAGATAAGTGTTTACTACACATGGAACATATTGGGCTTGTTACCCATTGTGTCTATTGAATCCTTGGTGTTTGTATGGAGTAATGTCTCAGTAGCCTGGCCTGGGTCGGGTGTCTCATTGGGTCTTTATCCAGATTTGTCCATGATAAAGCCCAGCACAGCAAATGGATTTATGCCCAGGATCAGCACGGCCATGATGAAAGCCAGAAAAGTTCACTTGGCTAAGCTGTGCTTGAAGAAGGCTTCATGTATTTCTCAGGAACCTGAACTCCTGAGCAAGTTTCCCAGATTCTTATGTGCTGCATTCTGACAAACTGAGAGTTTTCCGGTCGGTGCTATAAAATTGAAAACTCATTTTAAAAATAAATGTATAGAGAGATTTTTGTACTATTTATTTGTATATATGATCATATATATATATGTGTACATAATAGTGATCATCACTCTAAACAGTTCAAGCTTGTTGGCATTTATGTCACAATTCTACCAGAACATTGTTTCCTTATGTGGAGGGTTTGGGGTTTTTTTTTGTTCTATTCATTAATTTTATGCTTCTCCCTAACTTTTATCTTCCTTTAGATTAAAGATTTGATTAAAAGTAGCTCATGGCTTTGTCGTACCACTGCATGTACTGCAAGGCTGATATCTTAAAAAGGCTTGAGAGGAAATCAGAAATTGATAAGGTACCTTCTCAGAGATTGTTCTTGATAAAATATACTATAGCAATATACTGAAGGATGAACATTTCAAATTACATTTGTAAATGTCACACCTTACCATGTGTTAAATAGATTAGGCAGTTTTGCCCTTCTCTTGTTGGGGTTGTTTTGGAGGTTCCAGAGGATGGACCATCCTCAGCTTGCTTTTCAGCTGTATAGGCTGTGCAAGGTATATATTCCCTGCAGCAAAAAGGTTGTTTTTTCAGAAACAACCTTTTTGCTGCAGGGAATATATACCTTGCACAGCCTATACAGCTGAATTAGGATCTATGTGGAACATTTGCTTTAAGGAAGCACCTCACAAATATTTTGAAGTACAGATGTATTGTTCTTATGCTGTGTGCATTTTCATTTACAACAGGGCATGTTTTTTGCATGATCCCTGCAGCAATTGCATAGTTAAAAAAAAAAAATATGCCTAGAATAATATTTAAGAAAGTACTATAGTTAACATTCAGCAATAGGGAAAAAAAGCGACGTTGTTAGTGAATAAATAGGAACTGCATGACCCAAAATTGTAAAAACATTATCTTTATGAAAAAACAGTATTTGGAAAAAAAGCAGCAATTGTTAGTGAATTAACAGGAACTGCATGACCCAAAATTGTAAAAACGTTATCATGAAAAAACAATATGTGTAAATAATATTCAGTGATATCTGCAATATTTTTGCGTCTTTAATATAATATGCTGTAATAGTGACATACCGAAGTGGGTGACGGCCAAAAGTGTTTTCATTAAGGAAACTTGTTTTTATAATATCTAGGCTCCTAATTGTCTTTAGTGTTGTTATCAGCCCACAGTTAGATGGCTCTAATGAAATCTTAGCGCTGCACTTAGAAGCTTTGAAAATGGAAGACTGCTGCAGGATGTGTTTCATAATAATTCTCCGCTGATTTTCCAGTAAGGTATAAAGTCAAATCTCAGCATGGTTTGAGTGCTGGGTGCTTTGAAGCAGGCTCCTGGCACCGAGAGACAAGGCAGCTGGAAGGCGGCCGGGCTTGATTAGTCGGAAAAGCCTGGAGATGCTGCTCCACGTGTCATCTACTCCTGACGTGGGCTTACAGAGGTCCTGCTTATGACCTTTCGTTCCTGCTCCAATAACGCAATTCTTTTTCTTTATTTTAATTATTTTTAAGCAAGTTCAGAGGGCACAATTTAGGATGCAATTTTGAGGTTCATTAAGCTGATCCGAGCTGGGCTGCCACAGTCTGTCCTTTTCCTTCTCTTTGTAGTAATACAATGAGCCAGTGCAGGAAACAGAACAGGCCAAAAGTATGTTTTTTCTCAGGGTTTTCTGGTGTGGTGGGTGTTCTGTGGGGGTTTTGTTTGTTTTATTTCATGGGATTATTTTTTGGATGCTTTGAGAGCCTGAACTGGCTGTTTTACAGAATCATACATACAAGACACAAACGAGGAGGCACAAGTTCAGTCTGGCGTGGAATTGCACGTGATGTGCTGTGACAAACAACCAGCTAAAAATGGGGATATTTTGTAATTGCCTTGTTACCAAAAAAAACCCTATAATCTGGAATTCTTTATTTCCTGGTCTTTAGTTCACGTTCCACTTTATGTGGAGTCTTTATGTGTAGTCTTTTCATAAGATACTCTGGACAAATTGAAATATGATTTAGTCAAACATTAGACTACATACAAGTTCGTTTGCCTTGGTACAGGTGAGATGTAAGAACCTGGATTTTTCGGTTTGCAGGGTATAGTCTAACTCAGGCTAACATTCCTGGAAATAGTGTAGGTATTTGTACATGACATCTTCTAATCTTCTGTGGACTTAGTTATTTTAATTGCCTTTAAGATGCTCAAAACAGATAAAGGCACTACTATCTATTAAGGAAAAAACTGTAGCATTTTATTTGGGGGACAGTTTGTTTAATTGTATGCTTATTCAGTTAAGAGGCTGCAGGTATATTCCATATTATGAAAGTCAAGTACTAAGTTACTTTACTGCATTGCAATAATGACTCTTTTCCTTGTTCATTCATTCATCCATCCTATCCTAGAAAATAATGCCTAAATTTTCATTCTGAGGCTTTGTTGAATGCTGCCTTGAATCACTGCCAGAGTATTTGGCATTTGCTCCAGCATCTTTTAGTTTATTTTACAGAACACCAGATATTAATCAATGGGAGAATATTCCAATTTACTCCAATGGGAGTAAGTAGCTTTGTTAAATATCTCGCCTCTGGATGTCATACCAGTGAATCACCTGATATTTCCGTGTTTAATATTACTACAGTTTTTTATCTCTTGCATCTAAGAATTGTTCAGTGAATTCTTAGTTTAAACATTCTCATTTCATGAAAAAGTTTTTGATCCATAATTGAACAGGTGGTCAAGAAAACAGGACTTTTTGCACCTAAGCCCAGTATTGTGGTAGGTGCCACCCAGTAGCTCTGCGATTTCCACTCACATAACCCCACTGCAGGCTGTGGCGTGCCAGTTCCGATGGCAAACTTGTTTCTACAGCCATACTGGGTGCTGAATTCTGTGATTGAGCTGCCTCTAGTGTTTAAAGCAAGCTTTCTGTTGTGAAACCACAGCCTTAATGACTCAAAATTGTAAGTCTTTGCTTTTTGTTGTGGTTGTTTTGTTGTTTTTCACAATGTACTTAGGCACACCAGTGAATGAGACTTATTTCAACCTCCTGAAAGGTTTAGGTAGCTTGATGAGACAAAGTTGCTTTCTAGAAGATCAGATCAACACTAAACCACTATTTTGTCCAGCATATCTTTCTGCATGGAAACGTGACCCCAAACTGAGACTGGTAAAACTGCAGCCTTATACTGAAATCTTAACACTGCGATGTTGGTGAATGTCATGCAAAATCTAGCTGAAATTTCCACACTACTTTTTTAAGTGTCCAAGAGAAGCAGATTCCCATGGAAAAAAATTGTTTCTTGGCTTTAACAATAACAAAAAAAAGAATGTGAAAAATTAATTAACCCTCACCTTGTCTAAAGTAAATATTTGTATTTATTTTAATCCATTCTTTTCATACAAAAGGAGATATGCAAACTTAAAATTCTGACGTTTAATTTGAAAAATAACACCAAAAAAAGCTAATAATTTTAGTAAAAATATTAATGAAAAATTACTGTTGGACAAAGTACTTTGCTGTATTTCAGCCTGGTCTTTCTTGACAGCATTTCTTTAGGAAAAAAAAAGTTAACACAAAAGTTTCTTATTGGCCTTTCATAGGGTAGCAAAATAAACATGCTGTTTGTATTAAGCTTTGAAAAATACTTCTGTTGGCATTAGAAAGGATTTAGCATTTGCATATACCCATGTTACAGTTGGAACATTTAGAACAGCTTTGATTTATGACTATTTGTATCAGGGTTTAACAGAGTGTAACCTCTAACTCTACTTCTGAAGAGTTAGAAAAACATTGCATAAAGAAGCTGAGTTTATACTGCTCCTGGCCATCGCATCTTTCACATAACTCCTCCAGTATTGTGAAAACTACAATTGAATTCCTGTCAGGAGTATTTCTGTGGGTCTGGGAGCTCATATACACTGTTACACTTCAAATTAGCATCGTTTGGTTTGCAGCAAATTCTGGTTAAAAAGAAAAATCTGCACTAGAAAAATATACGTTTCACTTTTATTTGAAATGAACTATTTCAGCCATTTCTGATATTTTTCTTTCCTGCCTTTGGCTTGCTTCAATAGTTGCTTTTTGGGAGGACAGCTTTGGATTCATGTTATACATAACTTTTTGCAATTGAATTGGTACAGGTAGAAGCGAGTCTGTCTAGATGAAATTGCAGGACTGAAGTTTTAAATAAAACTTAGTAGAGAAACTTTATCAGACCAGAAGACATAATTTAGCAGTCTAATATGCTTGTATATATGTCTTTCATTGTCTTTTCCATGTGAAATTAATACATCAGTTTACAAAATAATTTTGATAATTATCAGAATTAAAGTCAATCCTAAAACTCATATGCAAAACAAAATAAAATTGCTTTAGTTGAAGTATTCATTAGAACAATGGAGCAAACTTTGGTTAACTAAACAAAAAAAAAGCTGCTTTTGATAACAATGTTACGTCAAATCGGTTTCTACACTGTTGGAGACTCTTTGATGGAGTAGATGAAGTACTTAGAACAGAGCCAGAAAGAAATTATGCAGTGTTTTCTTTGTAATTCCAGTTTAATCACAACAGAAGAAAAAATGGAACATATTCTTTTTCTGTAGCTGAGTTTGTGCAGTACGCAAGATTTTTATTTCCATGAAAATCTTACTATATTTTAGCAAAAGAATTAGGTCGCCTGCCACAGTGCTGGAGCAGATGTGATTGGCACTTTGATTCTGTGGTTTCACACTTGTGACTCTTTCCATGATTTATGTAATGTGAAGAATGATCTCACAATTGGCTGAAGGGTCTTGATCAGTGTCAAGGAACAGCTATGCAGAAGGCTGGAAATTTCACTTCAGTAGTGTTATTATGTAACTGTAATTAATATGAGAATTATGCAGATGTAGATAGATGCTTTTAATCTAGAGCAGTGGCACTTCCAAAGATTACGTTGCTTACAGTTATTCTATTAATTAAAGAATTATCCTGTAAAGTATCACAAAAAGGAAATAAAACTGATGGGAATATAGTAAATATGTAGTAAAATTTGCGCATGCCTATTTTTGAAAAGTCTTGAGAGATTAAGAAAGTGAAAATATAATGAAAATATGCTGCCAGTTGTCGTAAAACACCTCTCTGATTTGGGAAGTGTGTTAATTATTGGTCTGAAGTATTAGGTTTTGCATTTACCTTGATGGTTTTATTGCCTTTCTTTATGGAGCAAAAACTTTGAAGATATGTCTCTACCACCTAAATACTTTTTATCAGGAATAGAAAATACATAAGAACTACCTGGTGGTTAAGATTGCAGGGACCTCAGAAGGGACTGCCTGCCAGTTTTCAAAGGCACATATATTTATTTACCCTTGATTTTACGATGTCCTTATCTGCGTGTGTTCTTCAGGACATGCTATTTCCATGCCCTTTCACTAGACAGATGTATGCGGCGTATGCCCTATTGAACTCCAGGGGTTAAGCTAGTAAAGTTACCTATCTCAACACATGAAAAGGAAGAATTAGCCGCAGTTCCCTCACTACTAGTGTAGCTTTCAACACCTTCTCTATGGCGTCTAGTATTGATAGGATATATAACTGTGAAAGGACGAGAAAATGCGCTGGAGTGATCCAAGAAGTAAACTATCATCTTGACATGTTTTTTCTAGCTATTGAAAACCTTTCCATATTGCAACTCATTCTGACAGCGAAACTGTAGAATTCCTCTGATTTAAGTACCATCTGGTTATGCTCAAAGCTTTAAAGCTATTATCTCAGCATAAAATTTCAGCATCCTATACTTTTTTCTTCGCCAAACTATCCATTTTTAAGCCACAAATATTTTTCCAGTCCTTTCAGATTTTATCTAAAAGTATATTTTAACAGTATTTAAATAGTTCTTAAACAATAACAATTTATCTTGATAGATGACATGCTGTGTTTTTTCATTTTATTTTAATTAGCCATTGTGGAACCAAATTCCCTTTTGTTTTATTCCTTTGAATACTGTTTAATTATAGTTATCATGCCAAATATCTTAAAGGTTATTTTACCAATACAGTTTCATTTAACATAAGCCATGTGGAATCAATAGTCCTGTTTCCTAAAGTGAATGCTTGGAAAATCTTACATTCATATGTTAAGAGTACACATCCTTTCCTCATTAGTTGGAAAGTACAGGGATTTTGGCACAGGTTCTGTGTGGAAGCATTGTGCAGCTTTTATATGGATTTTGTTTTTAGCCTTTGATGACACTGTTTAGAATAGGAAGTATCTAATAAGTAAAGCATTTTGTCTAATGTGCTGCCAGTGTGTTTAATATATGCCTGGAGGTCTGAAACATTATCTTCTCCACTACAGTAATATGCATTTAATTCTCTGAAAGCAGAAGGTCGAACTTTTAAAAGGGACTCAAAGTACATTTTCAACTAAATAATTTAAAACACATGGGATGGGGACCAGAGTAATGTACGGTTAGTTTTTATGGTTTAATCATGATCATGTTAATGCACACCAGTAGCTAATTAAAGAAAACTTTTATTGTTCATTTTAAATGGGTTATGTAAAGAGTAAGAGAATTGATATAATACAGCCCAATGATAAATGTTACCGTTACGTTTGCTAACAGCAAGCTCATATTGCTGTTCTTGACATATTTAAAGTATTGGCCCATTTATTCCATAATAAAGCAAAGAATCTTTTTAGAGTTGTTATACAGAGAGTCATTCCCTCTCATTTCCTTATCCCATCAGAAGAATACCTAAATGATTCCCAGGTTTACTACCAGGCATATTTTCAGGTTAACTGTGACACTTTTTTGAAGGCTTGGTGCTTTCTGAGCTGAAGCCAGTGTAAGAAGTTTCAGTGGTAGTTCTGCACGTTTATTTTGTACCCAGTTGTGTTATATAAAGCTGTCTTGCAAATCATGGCTCACTTGTTCCAACCTTTATGATATATGTGGTAAGAGCATACGTAAGTCAAAGTTTCATTGTGGAACCGGGTGGCATGGAAAACTGTAATAGGTTATGGTGTCTTTCACCTTTCAGGCACTGGTTCATATTCCGTACGGCTTAGACCCGAGCAGGAATCACCATCTGACTGCTGTTCAGTGGCCCGTGTGAATTGATTTCGGGTCCCAGTAAAGCTTCTGTAGTCGAATGTCTGCATAACAGAAGTCTCAGCAGTTGGGACCAATTAACACCCTTGCAGTAGTCTTCATGGAGAAACTGTGGTCAAAATAGGGATGGAGGCAGAGCTAATTTCTTACCTTCCTTGAGGTGCTTCACATAGACCAGCACATTTAATAAATACTGAATTATAAAAAGAGGCAGAAGAAAAGAACTAGGCATCAAGTCATATCTATTCAGCTGTGAGATGAGAGGATCCGATTCAGAAGCCACAAGTACTGTGCTTTCTCCCTCCATCATGCATATGCAGTATTTTTTCCCTGGGAGATTATCATTTAGTGGATGTCATTTGGCACTCCAGCCAAGTAGAGCATAATGTAAATGTCAGGTAGCTGTAGAAATTTCTGCAGCATAGAGGAGAACAAGAGAATACCATGTAGTACCTCTAAGAGTGTCATTCGCTTGAGAACCGTGCTTTCTAAAAAGGTTTTTCACCAGACTGAACTGATAGCTGTGGAGCTCTTACAAATTGCTGGATTTAGCAGCATTGCCCTCTGCTTGGTTTCAGGCAGCATTTCAATGAAATATGGCAAGATTTTTTCACAGCTTCATCTTTTCTACCTTCTGCTTGCCCTCAATACATGAGCAATAAAACCATTTATACCATTTTTGAAAGTGCTATCAGTGCAAGGTATGGACAAAGCACTTCGTAGTGCTGAGGTGGGGCTGTAAATAGCTGAGGTGGGGCTGTAAATAGCCCAATTTTGCTAGGATAAATAGCCCAATTTTGCTAGGATATCAGGAGGAATCAGGATTGCTTGGCTCAAAATATAATAATTCATTAAAATGGTCTCTAGTTATTTTTACAGAGGCTGCATTAAAAGTGGTATCGCATTTACAAGTCGGTGATATGAGTCTACCACAGAAATCAGCCACAAGGAATTTTATTGGTTATTTGAAAAATATGTACATGAGTGAATCTGAAAAGATCGTAACCAGAGCTGGGAAAAACCTTTTCAAAGAAAATCTCATCTAGTTAATGGTTCTGTTTTAGGACTTCCTCTGTAATGCTTTTTTGTAGTATGTTCATTCCTGGAAAGAAAAGGAGAGGTGATTGTTCCCTTTGTTTCGTAAAGCACAATATAAAGGAACCTTTAAAAAAACCCTGCTTTTCTTTAACTCCTCCACAACCCGATTTCTGCAGTATATGTAGAACCTTTTAAGAACACTGCACAAAGACCAAAGCTCAGAAGAAATTCAGTAATTCACTACCCTTTATTCCAGTAGTTAAGTTGCTGGTAAATTTTGTAAGTACTTGTAATTCATTATTATATTTTTCAAGAGGAAGTTATAGTGTGCTCTAGTTTATATCTCACTTTTCAAAGATCCAGTAGGATGGAGAAGATAAAAAGAAACTATTTAAGGAGGCCTTGGAATGAAGAAATGAAATCATTGAGTCAATGTGCAGTGGCAGCCAAAAAAAAACCAACAAAATATTGGACATCGTCAGAATCAAAACTTAGAGAGGAGGCATCGTTTTACTGCTAGATAAAACCATAGCGGTCACACGTCTTGAATACTGTGTAGAGTACTCAAGAATTGCATAGTGGAATTACAGAAGTAGAGAAAGGAAACTAAAACGATTAAAGGTGCTGGAACAGCTTCGTTGTGACATCAGACTAAAAAGGCTGGGTTTTCCATGTCTGAAGAGAAGGCTGAGGGGAGGGCTACGATCAAGGTTTGCAAAGGTTGGCAGCAGTGATAAAGCTCGATGTGGACCTGAACATTAGAATCACGCACTACGAAAGATCAGGGAAATGCACCAACACTGAGTAGAAGATTGGTTTAAACCAGAGGAAGAAGGATATTGGAATTTGCTGCCTCTGAAGGTTGTGGAGGCCAGACACTGCCAGCATATTCAAAAACAGTGGATGAATTTGTGGACAAGAACTCCAGTAATGGTTACTAAAATGACTACACAGGAAGGTACCATTGGCATCCCAGATGCAGCAGCTGTGGATGCCTAGAGAGGAACAGATCACAGGATGTGGCCAGGGTCTATCATCTCTCAGCAAAGCTTCCTGCACCATCAGGAGCAGCATACTAAGTGGGACAAGTCACAAATCTGGTGTTATGTTAGCTCTTGTACAGAGCAGAGGAGAAATAATCTTCTGGGCAGTACAGGTGGAAGTGGTAGCTATGCTGTGGAAGCTGTACAGGGTGAATGTATGACTCTAAACTCCGTATGAATCTTAAGAGTTGGCCACATGTCATTGTTATTATTATTAATAATAATTGTATTTCTGCAAGGGTTCTTTTCCAAATATTTTAGCCTATGCTTCCCCACCTTGTCCTCAAGCTGTGAGGTCCCTGAACAAAGCCTTGCAACTTTTTGTTTCGCTCTTGCATTTCTTGTGATAAAAGTAATGGGTTTTTTTTTCTATTTATCAATGATGTATGTTTTCTGTTTAGAATATTTCTATATGCAATCATTTTTCATGTGAAACCTGGGAATGTCACAACCAAGTCTATATGTAGAACTTTGGTAAGCTAAAAACCCGTACCCCGTTCCAGAGCCAATCTTTAGGTAGTGCTGATGTTTCCTTCGACTTTGGTGTTATGGCAGCTGTCGTTTCCATGACTTAAGAAAAATATTTTTTCTGCAACCTAGTATTTAGACATTTCAGCTTACAATTTCCATTTAGTCTTTTTCTGATTTTGTGGTAGATTACTATTACATTCTATTTCATCTGATCGTGGTAAAGTATTTTAGTGCCAAAGAGGATGTTTTGAGCGTCAGTGCTCAAAACCAGAAGACAATTCTGACTAGGCTTTTATTTAGAATACATTATCTCACAGAGATATATTTTTACATTAAGCTGTAATTTTCCTATAAATTCTTTAGAGTTTAAAGAAAGAGTTCAATTTTGAAAAAAAATTTGTTTAAGCCTAGAAGTCATTACTCCTTTTTTTCTTCGCTTCACATGTTATTTTGGCACTTCATATGTTGTGAGTCATCATTTCATTGGAACAGACACCTGCTGTGTTTTCATGAGTGATTACTGTATTAAAGTTAACTTGGCAGATTTTTTTTGATAATTCTCTTTTTTGACATCATGTTTATATAGTGATTGTTTGCTGCCACTGAAATGGAAATAGTTGGGATATGGATATCCTAAGTTAATATAATATTTTCCTTTGCAGGTTTCCAAACAAGAGCAGAAGAAAACGGATGTGTCTGATGGAGGAACAGTTGATTCTTCTTCCCGTTACAGCGGGGCACAGGACAGTGGGATTGGCAGCGACAGTGTTAAGATCAGAATCGTTCAGATCGAGCAGCACAGTGGTACCAGCCAGCACCGCATTGCTCGTCCTTCTCGACAGTCTTCCATCGTGAAGAATCTCAATTTCATTCCCTTTGACGTTTTTGTTACAGCAAGTCGGATCTCCTTGATGACTTACTCATGCGCTGCCTTACCTAAATCAAAGTCAGTGCAAGATCAGAAGGAGGGTGAGAAAATAAGCAAGAGCTCCTTGAACCTTCCAGAAGCCGGCTCGGGTGGCAGCCATGATACCAAGAAGCCCAGTCTGCCGTGCATCTCTTCCGTCACAGCGGACGATCTTTTGAGCAGTAACGTTCCTCCGTCTACTGGGAGAAAACCAGGTCTTTTGTCACTGGAAAGTCTTCATGCTTCCACAAGATCATCTGCTCGACAAGCCCTGGGTATAACTATTGTTCGGCAGCCGGGTCGCAGGGGAACTGGGGACATAGAGCTACAGCCGTTTCTCTACCTCGTTGTGTCACAGCCCTCGGTGCTCCTGAGCTGCCACCACAGAAAGCAGAAGGTGGAAATATCGGTGTTCGATGCTGCTCTTAAAGGAGTAGCCTCAGACTACAAGTGTACAGGTAAGAGCATTTAACAATCACTCTTGGTTATAACTGCCAGAATAATTGCATGTCTCAAAGTGGTGGAAAGCAGCTGAGAAACTTTTAGGATATCTTTGAAAGTCAGTCAATAAATATACATATTTTTAGGATTATACCCCACAGCTGAATCAAGTTAAGTGTGTAAAATGTTTGAAATTAATTAAGATCTTACCTTTTAAAAAACAGTTCTTCCTGTTCCTCGGTATTACTTTCTCATTACCAGATTGTGATAGGGTTTGTTGCATTACTCTAACTTCTCAATTTTTTCTAAGGAAGTAAGATTTGTAAGCCAAGCTGATTTCATAAAAAGCATTTTTTATGACTATCACAATATTTTCCTATACTAGCCTACTGATAAAATTTATACACTGTAGGAACACCTGGTGTTTTGATCATAAACTGTAAGAAAATTATAGTGATCTTCCAAATGGCATCTAATGATGTAATGTATTTTAAGTTTTCATTCAGCTGAGTAATAGGGTTTTGCAAGAATTTCCTTCTCTTAATGGCTTTTTGACTTCTTTTCATTCCATATGTAAAGCTTCTAATAAAAATATCAGAATAACTCTTCAGTAAAAAGTACTCTGAAATTTCCTTTTTTCTGTATTATCTGTACTGCTGGAGAAATAAAATGATTGCAATTCATTTGTCGGGCAGTCAGTACTAGAAGTAAGAATTTAATGAGAAACATCACTACAGAGTATTACCCAAAAAATCCATAAATAAAAATGCAGAGATCTTCTGAAAATGCAACCAGAAAAATAAGGGGTTTAAATTGTTCATTGCTAATTTTTTGCTTGCTGGAGTTCATGCATCACACTGATTGTGTAAAGTAGTGTGCAGGGTTTTTTTCAGCTATGCTGCATCTTTGCCGAATGAGATTGTATCTTTTGAAAATTGGCGTTAAAATAATGTGTGTATGCAAAAGACTAAAAATGCTATTTTTAATAGATATTGACTTTTTTCAAATGTCTGAATTATAGTGAAACTTTTAAAAGAAATTGAACGGTCAAGTAGACAGCTGAAGAGATTTGTTCTCTGCCATGTTTTCCTTTATCGTTCTTCCATTTTCATCTTTCTTTGCAGTTTCTGTCCTGTCTTGAAACACAGCTGTGTCATGAATTTTATGTACTCCAGATTCCCGTGTATATTAATTAAAAATTATATAAAAGGTGGTCATTTTCACAACTAATATGAAAATAATTAACAAATCAATTAGTAAAGCAAAACTTGAACGAACATCGGAGTAACCAGAAGTTAAAGATTGTAACTTCATTAACTTGGTGTTTTGGAAAGATGCAATAGGAATTCTTCATTTCTCATATCTGAGGCATTCAAGTGTGTCCTCATAGAAGCTGCCACTGCACTATCAAGTTTTTTTACTGGGCAAAATTCTCTCTGTTCTGCCCCTACAGTTAACTTCTTTCACCATCCTCATGAGTATGGGAGCAATTCTAGAAAACATAAACTGTAAACAAGTCTTCCTACAAATTGAAGGTGGATTGGGGAGCACAGAAGCATAGCAAGAAGTTTAAATAATAAAGGTAGTAGGAACAAACAACCTGAGAGCTGTTCAGTCACAAGCAGTTCAAGTGAGACTCGTGCCAATTTTCTTGATGTTGTAACTATTTGCTGATAGTTTTGTTTGAAAGAGATGTATCATCTAAATGAAGAACAATATGAAGTTTATTTGAAAGCAGTGTTAGCTTCTCTGCCTCTCTACAATACGTATGCACTGTATTCCTGTGTTTCTCTGTGTATCAAGGACTGGAGAATGGAAAGAGGACATAAATGATGTTTAATTTACAGTTAATAGTGCTAAAGAATATTTCTGGTTAGACTCTCTAGAAGACTGCTCTTCTTGTGTCTGTCTGTATGCATGCATGCAACCATCTCATCTTTATCTAGGGTAGGATGGGGAAAAAGGCACAAGCTAAACATAAAATATGTATTTTAACTGGATTATAAGAACTAATGGAACATATTACCCCTTAAAAAACTCAAACATTTAAACAGTTGGGATTAGACAAGCGTACCTGAGGAAAACATTGAGTGCATTACATCACACGATGGAGATACGCAACAGCACAGCAGCAGCTCAGAAGATTGAGCCTATAAAATAGAAAATTCTAATCACAACGTAAAAAAATGGAACTTGTCTGGGCAAAAGGAAAAATGCGTGATGTTTGTTATAGGGTTTTATTGGTACTCCTACGGGAGTGATTTCTCATTACTTATACTAATATGGTAAAGCTTACATAGTTAAGCTATATATGAAATATGTAGATTAGGTCCAAAACATGCTAATGAAACGTCTGCCGTTTCAAGTCATCTTTCTATAATGAATGTGTGTAAAGAAAAAAAATCTATGGTTCTGAAGCAACTCTCAAATCTTACGGGACAGAAGTGAATGAAAATTCTGCTGTGAAATTAGGAAGGTTTTATTTTTTGGTGGATTAGCTCCAAAAAAACCCTTTAGGGTAAAGAAAAACTGGTGGTAGTTTGGATCTAGTTATGTTTTCCATTCTTCATGTCCCATTAGTGTATTTCTAAGGAATACATTTTACAGATGTAAGTCAGCAAAGAATACTCTAGAATTTAGAAACACTTTTAACAGGTAGTTTGATGAGAGTCTGTTTTATGGAGCTTTAAGTAAAATAGGGAAATTATCCTGTAAAACTACAGCAGCTTGAATTTTAAATAGAATAATAGTTAATCCTGGGTTGCTGACAAAATTAAGCTTACTGCCTTATGATGGTTTATGGCTTTGAACGTGTGGAAATGAAGGTTTTAATACTGTTAGAAGCCACATGTATGTTATCTGGGACAAGAGTTTTTTCATATTTTTTCAAGATTTCAAATTAATGGAGTTTAAAATTCAGGATCTTGCACATTAAGCAATCACTCTTCTTATGTGACAGAGTATTACACAGTGGCCAAAATACCCAACATCATCCAAAGACCTTGGCTTCTCTGTCACTGTCGTTTTTTTTTTGGTTTACTTTCTGGAACATGAAAGAAATAAGAACTTAAAGAATAAAATAGAAGGAAATAGGCTATTGAAAAGTTAAGTATTAGTGTGTTAATTAGTAGTTAGCAGTAGTGGCACGTTTCCATCAGGCCACTGTCTGTATGTGGGAGTATTTGCCTACCTTGGAGCTCTTTAGCTGTGCTTCTGATGGCTGTGCTTTCAATTTCCTCAGTCCTTCTCTCCAACCAAGTCCGCTGGCAAGTGGGTTTGTAGAAGGAGGAGACTTACTAGGTTATTAATATGTTAGCTGAATTTTATTATGTTTGTGCTAAACTTCTTCATTTTTGTTTTAAATTAGTTTTAAAATTGCACAGCTTGATTGCAGTTATGCTACTGCCAGGTATAGCAACTCCAAATCAAAGTAAATCCATTAATAGAATAAATATTAACTGCTAAATAGATGCCATTAAAAAGAGTAGTTGCTCCCTGAGTTTACTTGTAAGATTCTGTATAAATAGCATGAAAGATACTATAAAACAACCTTTAATTCAATGCTCATCCTGCGTTTAACAAAAAAGCATCTGCTAACCATTACTTTTGGAAACAGAGCATTGGCCATTTCCACTTAAATAAAAGTGGGTGCAATTGTTTTTAATGTAATCTCATAAACCACTTTTATAAATATTTTTTTTAAATCTTTATTTGCTTTGTTGCAGGTAATGTAATCCAGATACAAAAATTGCCTCATTTCCTGAGCATTGTGCTCTGGGCATTCTTGAAAAATCTTTTTTCTATTTGTTTGTTTGTTTATTTTCAAAGAGGAGGTTGTGGTGCTTGGTTGTTTTAGGGGAGAGAAATTTCTCAGCAAATAGCTGTTATGCATGGAATTTCTTCAGCTTCCGCCAGCGAAGAAGCATTTGCAAAAAAACAGGCATTGTGAAGCCATCCAGAATTATCCTCGATTTTTATTCCATTTTATTTTTTACACCCACGCCTTTGATGGCAGGGGGTCCATGAAGCGCAGATGCAGTAGCTAAGACCACATGTAACCTCTGATCTAATGGAAAGCCCGGGCGGTGTGGAGAGCAGCGCAGGCTGGCTCTGGCAGGAAGTCTGATTCACTGCCTCGCTCTCAGCCTCGACTTCCTACGAGGCACGGAGAGGATTTAAGGCTGTTTCCTAGCGCAGCGTTGAGGGAGTTCTGCTGGAGTGTCACCTGTTCCCCTCTGAGGATATTTATTGTCCAGTACATCTGCATCCATGGAGGGAGGGGAGGGGAGAGGGAGTGCAGCCCCCTCCGGTAAAGACAAGCTGGCCTGGGAACGCACATTCCTCAGGTTACTCTAAGTGCTCATTTTTGAACTTCCTGACACAGCACTTGTGAGTACGCGAGTAGAAATGTTTTCCCACTTGTGTTCTTGGAATTCCAGTGGAAACCATTTTTAAAACAGGACCAAACGTTCCACCTCCAGAGTTTGAAATGCAGAGATGATTGCAGCATCGTACTGGCTTTCAAAATTGACTGCAGACCAAAATGTGATTCATCCATTGAAATAAAAGCGAGTTGCGGAGCTTGTTTGGCCTGGGCACGGTTCCAGCCGAACAGGCCAAGTTGCCGTCCCGCGCACACCCTCGGTAGCCCTGTCCCCTGCCCAGCAGCTGCTGGGGTGCCGGGGATCGATGAGCCCCCTCACTAAAGCCTCCCAGGGGCTGTGCCCCCTGAGATGAAGGTTTTCAGTTTCTGGAACAAAACCACGATTTGGAGAAAGAAAATCTTCAAGATGCGGAATTTCTCCTGCCTCCCTCCTTTGCTTTCCCATTACTCCCCTTTCTCTTCAGCAGTTTGGTTTTTGCTCTCTCCTGTTAACCTAAGAATGAGGGGATAACAGGTAAAAGCTTTTGATTTCAAGCTTGCAAATTCAAATCAAGTGTTTAGGACGATACTTCATAAACTCTAAGTTTTAGAGCTGAGGTCTGGACATTAGCAAGACCAAAAGTAGCTTCGGATGTTTGGGTGGATTCAAAAATAGCCAAAGATTGTGTTTTTCTAGAAAATAAAAAAAAAAGAAGAGGGAATGGGGAATGTGGACGTATTGAAAGCCTCAGCTTCTCGGTCTTACAGATTTTAAATTACACTCTTGGTTGTCAATCTGTGATAGTTGCCTCACCGTTTTTCTCTTACTGCCACAGACAAATTTTTCACATGGTGCAGAGGATTGAGTTTCTGGCCGTCTTCACTGCTCTTCGCTTCTCAAGCCTTTCTTTTCTCTCTCTTGGCTTGCTGTGGAGTAATCCTAGCCTCTCCTTTTACTTATATATGCATCCCTTGGGTTTTCTCCAGCCTTTTCTTTATACAAATAACTGCAAATTTAAGTGTTGATTTTTGGGAGAATCATAGAAAATGGAAATGGAAATGACCTATTATAATACATTATTCAGACCAGTTCCCTGCTGATGCATAATGGTTCCCTATTGTATATTTTATAGTCCTCTGTCAAGTGTATTTTTAAACATTCTGAACATTTCCATCATTTCCTTGAGGGAGAAGAGTCCTCTTTCAAACAGCTCTCCCCATCAGAAATTCCTCACTTTTCAGCCTAGATTTTCTCCTTTTCATTAGATTGCTTTTCTGGCAATTCCTATGCTTTTGGCATAGAGATTGATTGATTGGTATTTTTTTATTCATTTCCTGATTCTTAATCCTCTGAAAATGCATATGCTGTTATTTTAATCAAGATATGCATATTTTGGTCTTTTTACCTTTGATGTAAATTAATTTGTCTTACCCTGATACATTTTATAGCCCCTATTTGGGGTTCCCTTCAGGCTTTTTAGATATACACCAGCATAGTCAGTTTTGAAACTTCTGGATTTTACCTTTCTTCTCATTATGTAAAAATGTATTTATTGACCTGTATCTGGATAATTTGGATGTACAGTCGAGTCTATTACCCAGGTTCCAAATCAACCATATGCCATGGGCTGGGAGGAAATAAAACTAGTTCTTTGCACGGCCCTTTGGGATTATTATCTCTGATGTAAAATAGTGTCAATGTATCTATGCTGCCTCTAGAATAAGCTCGGTTTCAGAATGATACAGGTTGGACTGAAGCTAATTTTGTGCATTGAGGTTTCTTTCTGTTGTGTTCCTAACCTGTAATTCTGGGGTCCTTTTCATTATTTGTGTATCTTAGTCCTTCAGTGCCTCAGGTAATGAAGAGGCACCTGTGCTGTGCTCCTTGGAGACGTGACAAAGTGAAATAATCTCCTGAGAGCCTCGTGATTCTTTATTTTTTTTGATTCCGTACTTATGTGCTGTATATTCACAGGGCCCCGGGGGCAGTGTTTGTATAGCTGATGTATTATGTCATGCAAAGATTTTCTGCTATGTAAGTCCTTTTCAGCAGAGATATTTTCATCTTGAAACAGTTGCAACTTTGAAATAATTATTAGGTATTTTATAATGTAAAGGCACCTTAGGATAATAGAAATACCTATAAACGTATTCTGCAGAAGAAATGTTTGAATTTACTGGATTTTCTGAAAAGCCTGGAGATGATCTACCTTGCTATATATAATATTCAATCATATCTTTCAGAAATGAGACAAAATCGTGACATATTCCAGCATTTTGCCCCATATTGGTACACTTAAATATTTCTACTAATACTTCTGAAGGAACAATAACTTACAGGTCGATTTAATTGATTCAGTGATGTTCTTGGCACAGTGTTCAGTAATGTTTACAATGCTTTACACTACATATCCTGGAAAACATTAGCATATTATTTATTATCAGCTACTAGCACAAAACAAGATATTACAGTATGGTTCCAAGTCAAAGGTAACATCCTTGCTCAGAACAACTACAAAACTATATTCAGGAAAAGACATGTACTTTGGTGGTATGGATGTTTTATTATCATTATTTTTTCAGCATACTAGGCAAACCCCAGACACAGGAAACAAGATATTCCCTAAAGCAGTTACTATGGAAAAGGGAGAGTACTGCACCATTCTGGTTAGTGTAATTAAAGGAAAAGGCAAAGAACCATAAAAATGTAGAAATTCACATGGAAAATATACAAATCTGTTGTATGCAGTGACAGCTCTTAAATAACTGTTGAGAGCTGACTTTATAAATGTATAGCAGGAATAAAAGGAAGGAAAGGCTGTAATGTATATGCCATGCAGTACAAATACTGCTGTAAAGTCATTGCCTGAAAATTGATCAAATAAAAACAGAAGAATGTGCTAACTTTTGATCTTTTCCATATAGATCTAAAGTCATGATCAATTGGTTTCAGTAGGTTCTTTGAAATCACATAAGGGTTCATATGTGCCAAGTTTTATATGAATCACATGATAAGGTCAAGAAATACAAATTCCAAAGCTGACTTTATATACCCAGTCCGCATATGACTGTGATACCGCGATACCATATGTTAACTATAATAGTGGGTATGTAAATACTGTTCTTGAAAGGAATCCATTCAGTAAAACCCAAATAAAGCAATTATAGCAGTTTTAAGTTGACTGAAAATGGGAGATAATAACATCAAGAAAATCTCCTTAAATCATTAAGAACGAGAGAGACATTCAAAAATTAACATAGCAGTCTGGATAATAGTTGATTATTTAAAATTTAAGACTCATGGTGCAAGAATTGAAGACTATTATAATGAAAGGTCATGAGTTGCTAAAGATTAAAAAAGCCTTTTTACACTGCTGGTTTTGCCATTTATGATATATGGAACATGAAGACAAGAATAGCACTTGGAGGAAATTAATTTTAATGTACTATTGTGATATTATAGACTGATCAAAAGAATACAATGCAGGATGGTATGCAAGAATAGCTACTGATTATCTGTTGAGTGAAACTCCAAGGAGAATCACAGAATCTAAGAATGTTAGGGATTGGAAAGGACCTCAAAAGATCATTTAGTCCAACCCCCCTGCCAGAGCAGGATCACCTACAGTAGGTCACACAGGAATGCATCCAGGCGAGTTTTGAATGTCTCCAGAGAAGGAGACTCCACAACCTCCCTGGGCAGCCTGTGCCAGGGCTCTGTCACCCTCACTGTGAAAAAGTTTTTCCTAATGTTTTTGTGGAACCTCCTATGTTCCAGCTTGTACCCACTGCCCCTTGTCCTGTCATTGGACGTCACTGAGAAGAGCCTGGCTCCGTCCTCCTGACACCCACCCTTTCCATATTTATAAACATTTATGAGGTCACCCCCCAGTCTCCTCCAAGCTAAAGAGATCCAGCTCCTTCAGCCTTTCCTCGTAAGGGAGATGCTCCACTCCCTTCATCATCTTTGTGGCTCTGCGCTGGACTCTCTCAGGCAGCTCCCTGTCCTTCTTGAACTGAGGGGCCCAGAACTGGACACAATATTCCAGACGTGGTCTCAGCAGGGCAGAACAGAGGGGCAGGAGGATCCCTCTCGACCTACTTGCTACTCCCCTTCTAATACACCCCAGGATGCCATTGGCCTTCTTGGCCACGAGGGCACAGTGCTGGCTCGTGGTCGTACTGCTGTCGACTAGAACCCCCAGGTCCCTTTCCCCTACACTGCTCTCCAGCACATCAGTCCCAGATGATATAACCCCATTGTTATTATGCTCTGTTCCTGCGATCTGGTAGCATTCTGGTCTTTTAGGCTTCATCATTTATTTTTCTGTTTTAATTTTCTCTTCCTGGCCGTGAAAATACAATATACAAATAGCAGGTTTTGAGCATAGATTCTCTTGTAAGGACTGCTTAAGTGTCATCATAATTAAAGCTAAAAATGTGTACTATTTAAAGTCAGCTCGTGGTAACTGTCGACTTTTACTCATGTTTTACTGAGCATTTTTGCAAGTTTTCTACATTTTGTATGATTACAGCTTTTCCCTCTTGCCTGTGTATGCATTCATGGTTGTACACATAAACCTCTCCGTAGGCACAAATGTTATCTATAACAGTATTAGGAATATTATTTACTGTGTTACATTTTAAACTTTTTAATTTTATTTAATCAATTTTGTATGTAGCGTTTTGTTATGCATCGTATTCCTGGGATATCATTAATGACTATGATCATTGTCACTTGTAGATCCTGGGAAGACTCTACCAGAAACTCTGGATTATTGCAAGATTTGGTTGCAGACAGTAGCAGGAGAGGTGGATGCTAAAAGTGGTATTCCACCTCCTCTTATCACTGTGCAGATTAAAGACTTCCTTAATGGACCAGGTAAGCATTTCACTTAAGTCTCTGTTTTCTAATGTAATTTATTTGTAGATATGCACAGATAGACACACACACATTAGATTATCAGAAAAATGTTGTATTGCTTGCTGATGAATGTGCAGTTTTCCTCCAGCAATTACTGTGAATTGAAATCCAAGCTGAGGAATGGTCAGTCCTGGACCAGTCATAGATTTAAGGTCTAATCATTTATTTTCTTCTCAAGGTAAATTTAGAAATTTTATTCCTCAAGGAGGCTGAGGTTGGCAAACTTCAAATAGAGTGAAACCTACCTAATTCTAGCCCTGGAACAACTGAAACTTGATTACAGTTATGTTTATAGAAGCTGACTTTTAAAATGTTTCTGAAGATTTTTATAACCCACCTTCTTTTGGGTTCTCTGGTATCTGGATAACTGTCATTGCAAATCTCTGTCGTCTGAAGTGCTGATCCTGGAAAATGTAAAAGATAGTGATAATGTGTTTCTTTAACTGACACACAATATGAGTGATGTGGGATGAAGGTTTGTTAGCATTTTCTTTAAGTAATGTGGCTTGAAGTTTCACTCCTAGAGTGTCAGAAACTCCTACAAATTGAAGTATGTCATACATTCTCTATTTTGTGAATTACGTATTTATAACTACACATCTACGTAGAACATAACTGAAAGTTAGAAAATACATATACATTTACCTACACCAGCATAATTTATTTCTCTTATGCATGTTTTTTATAATTTGTTGAATTTTGTAGCTTTTTTTTTTCTGCTGGGTATCCTTACTTCACACAGAATGAGCTGTTATCAGTCATTTGGTGAGCAATTTTTCAGTACTGGGTTTTCCTATTCATTCAGTTGCTTATTCATACAGTCTTACAACACACTAGTTAAACCTGGCTCTACAGCACAATTGCTAGTTTGCTCTGCTTACTGCTGTAGGATCTGAGCACTACAGAAGTACTAATTTACTTGCACAGCCCTCCCATGGGTGATGGAATAGTAGGCCCTCGCCATTTCACAGAAGGCAACTGAGGCACAAGGAAATTAAAGATTTTTCTCATTATATTAAGGTTACTAATTTAAAACACACAATTTAGTTTTCGAAGGTACATACAATTTAGAAATTTAGATGGTGGAAACACAAGTTACATTGTCTTTGGGTGAAGCAATAATCACTTCCACATATCAAACCCCAGGATATAAAATTGAACAACCAGAGAATGAGACATACATATTTGTCTGCTGACTACAAATACTGTGGTGAAGTATCTTGAAAATACGTGTTTTGCTTGTAGGCAGGAATCTCAAGGAAAGAATAAAGTATGTGAACAACCTCTTTATTGCCCCTTTTTGGGTTTTTTTGTGCTGTCCAAAAAGAAATATTTTAAGAGAAGATTTTAAAACCACCTGACAATACAGAGCTTTTGTTGTATTGGTCTCTTCATTAATAGCACTTTGAACCTTTGGACCTACTGCATGTTCTGCTGCCATTTGAACTAACGGATTAATTGATAATAATAGTAGATTTTCATTCTAATCATGACCAGTACAAGAAGGGTAAAGACACCCCGTATCAGTGGATTTATATATAGATAATGAAAGCAGAGGAGTATCAAGAGTCAGGATTTTTTAGTTCTATTGGAAAGCCACAAGGAAAATGTGTTCTCTCTTGAGGCTATGATCTTCTGGTCAACACTGCCAGATTGGTTTCCTTTTATCTGTTTTTATTTTTCCCCTTTTTATTTTGTGTCCTCTCTCTCTGGATCTGGCAGATTTCCATATTCCCACACCATTTGTCTGTGCGTTCCCCTTTTCTCAAGGTTCTCAGCTGTAGTTTTCTAGTGCAGCCTTTAATTTATTACACACCTCAAGGTGTTTCTCTGACACTCCCCTGTCTGTAGGATGGACTTCTAACTAAGCTGGCAAACATGGAAGCTGGTACCAGCTTGCAAAGTATATATTCACAAGCAGTCTGTCTACCCCATTCTCAACCATTCCATCAGATCCCAAATCGGTGTTAGGTCTCTTTCCTCCATGGTATTTGGCTAAATAAGGAACTGAAAAACCATAAATTAATGCATCATAAACTTCAGTCTATTCTCACAAAGCACATAAATCTTCAGAGATTCCCTCCAGGATCTCTTCTTAGCCAAAATGTGCTTTTTGTTTCATCTTGTTACTGCTGATTGAACTATCGTTGCACGTAACTCAACAGTAATTACTCTGAATTTTAATGAAGTGTTGTGCTGGTGCAATATAACAAACCAGCTCTGCATTCCTGTGCAGAGATCCTCTTCGAATAAACTAACCTTTACCAAGGAACCTTCCTTGGGGGCTGGAGGTTTCAATGGATGAGTAATGGAAGACACTTTCCGCAGCGCATGTGATTGCGTCAGAACAGCACATGCAAAGAGTTATGAAAACTCAGCAGGCTGTTGGAAAATAAGTTACTAACTCTCCTGAGGGAAAGTCCTCTGACCACAACTTCTTTCAGGGTGAGGTAGCTTGGCTGTCAGCAGACCTGGAGAAAGTGTCTGTATCACCAGGTCCTTACTAAGCTGGCAGTTACTTACTGAGGACAAGAACCGCTGCAAAACTCCTGAGAGTTCTTGTAAGGCCACCAGACAAATGATATTTGTGATGGAAGACACTTCAGTCACTAAATTGGATAAATAAATACACTGCTGGAGTATACTTAGGTTGCAGGCCTCAAAGGTCTGCACTTTTGTGGTGAACGTTTGGCAAACAGTACTGTTACTAACTGGCATATTTTCTAAGGTCATACTGTGTGTTTTTATATTCACTTATGTGTATATGTTTTATAACTGCGGTAAGTAAATTATTAAAATGCATTGGATGCACTAGTAGGTGCTACCTGTTGGGTACAGTTTATCTGCTGTTCTGCAGTCAGCACATTTTTAAAAGCTGTGCTTATGCAGATGAAAATCTGGGTGTACTGATTTCTGCATCGATTTTACATATATGAAGTTCAGTGGTTTAATTGTAATGTAAGTTTATCTTACAAAAAGTTGTGAGTGTGCTGAGGTTAAATCTCAAATATAACAATCAAACATGCCTGTGTTTTATGATGCAAACTACTATGCAAGAAGTTAGAGAAAAAATCTGCAAGTGGTTCCCAGTGTTTGCTGTGTTCGATAAAACCAGTACTCCTTGTAAATAGTTTGTCAGCTGAAGTAGATAAGTAGATAGTGTTCCACAGAAAAGTCGTATGGTTTCACCACGCAGGAAACCAGGTTGTCAGTCCATATTAGCTCTGAGATCAAAAAACTATAGCAAGTAGCTAAACTTGGAAACCACTAATTAAATGAGAATAACAGGATACATTAATGCACTTCTTGCCACATGAGTTGATTATTTAGTACATTTTTGGCAACTAAAGAAAAATGATATTTCTTCCAGATTTAAGGTAATAGGATCCTAGGAGAAATAAGCATTCATCATCAGGCCTGTGGGAACAGACCTCAAGTTTAACCCCACGATGGATTAGAGAACTAGTCTTTCTCTTTCTACAGTTACTAATTATATGAAATTTTTTTAATTCCATCTACATCAGTTTACATGACCCTCTCTCATTTATATTCAGGATTGTACATCTAATTCTTGCCTAATACGTATAAGCGAACTATTTATTGCTTCAGCATTAGATATTCATTAGGTGAGCAGCAGGTATGACCATCTTGTTTTAATAGGTTTGCCAGATTTATTCTCTTTACCCTGTAGTCCATCCTTGCAAAGTTTTTTAATCAACTAGCCTTTCTGAGGTGTAAAAGCTGTCTTTTTGATGTGTTCTTTCTGCATGAAAATGATACAAAATATGATTATGAAGTACAGCTTTGTATGGATTGCCTTATACACACAAAATACAGCTGATTTGTGCCAAAGTCCTCTTCCCCCAGCAGTTTCTTGGGAAGACATTAGGGTAGGTGTGAAATAACTGGGGTCCTTGACCCTTCACCCTTTAAAATAATTTCTACGGAACTAACTATCCAGACAGACAAAGCAATGCTGTGTCCCACTGAAAGGTACAGTGAGAGCTGGGGAATTGCTCTTCCCTGCCAGCCCCTCGGTGACACGGTTTGGACAGTGTGAGAGACACCGCACTGGATCTAGGGTTATGCATCAAAAGTGACAAATAAAACTGCACCATGGCACTCTCTCCAGCTTTTTTCCTCTCTTCGCAGAGGCAACAATTGTCTCCATTAGCAAGGTCAGTGGTTTGGAGAAACCTGGAAAATAGCAGCTACCAGAAACCCACTAGAATAATATCTCCAGCAGGTGATAGATTAGTTGGAACAAATTGGAACCATTGCACTTCAGCAATCCTGGTTTCTTTCAAGCTGTTTTAAAAATGTCGTCATTTTAATACACAATATCAGCCCCGCGGAACAGTCCACAGCAGGTTAATTTGAATCATATGATGTATCACTGCCCTCAGCTGACATGAGCTCCGTTCCATGTGTGAAGCCATAATAAATCCATTCCCAACCGAGGCAAATTCCCTGTGAGAAGGTGAACTAATCCAGGCCTCACACTGGCATGTTAGCCCTCCGTAATTGAAAGCAGGGCCACCTGTTCCCAGCACAGTTAGCCTATAGAGAGAAAATTAGCATTAGATCAGATACTTAATATATTGAAAAATCATTCATACTACTCGCAAGTTCAGCTGTGGGCTGCTTAGCATGACATCATATATAAACCTAGGAATGTGCCCACTTGATCCCAGTTTAACAGTTTTGTTAACCATGGTGTTTGTTAACTTTGAAATGAGAATTTTTTGATTTAATGAGAGCTGACACGTGAGAAGGGGAACTAGCCAGGGTGCAGACTTTTCTAATTAACTCTGGGTCATTTGCAAAACTTTTGAGCTTTTTAGTAGGGTTTTTTTCCCCTTTGCTCTTTTACAAACAAGTTTTTAAAGCACTGACACTGTAGCCATGAAATGATATTTATTTGATTAAGAGGGCAAAAAGAAATATTCCAAACAGGTGTACCAGCCTGTAGGTATTGCTTTGTGTTTGACACATCTATTGTCTGTAATATCAGTGTGACAATGCGTAAAATTATCAAAGTACCTTTCTAAAAGCAGTCTGCAACACTTATTTAAAATGTAGTTTCTTCAATGCCTGTGTACTGAAAATGAAAACTGCACACCAAGGCCACATGGATAACTTGGAAAATATTTTCTTGATTTTTTTTTTCAGTGTACTAGCATTCTTTTAAAACTTATTTCGGACATTTGTTCAGTTCTTTGAAATCCTCTTGGGTTTGGTTTTGTTGAGGTTTTTTTTCATGTATGTCTTCATATCGGTGTGTTATTGGGCTGCTAGGCAGATAGTAGAGAGTTAGTGTTTATGGGGTTTTTTCCACAGACATGCTCCGTGACCTGGAACAATTTATTTTATCTTGTCGTATTGTGCTTGAACTTCCTTGACTGTTCTGCTGAGAGAGTTAATATTTCCCTTAGCTGGGGTTTTTCCTTTCGCCGGTAGTGCCTCCCAATGCCCCCATGATAGTTTTTGGCCACTCAACCCTTGACACGCCTCTGTACTGTATCTGGTGATTGCACAGTTGCTTAATTTCAGTCAACATCCTGTGAGTAGCATTTACCTTTTTTAATGGTGTCTTTGGTCCTCTTCACCTACAACAATTTATTTTGGTTCAGTCATGACAATTTAAAAAAAAATTAATAGATTTACATCAGTCTGAGCCTTGTCCAAGAGCTGTTACTGTCTTGGTGTCGCCTTTGCGGAATGTCAATGGCGTACTAGGTCGTGGAAGTAGGAGCTGTTATGCTGGGGAACACCCCACATGGCTCAAGTTGATTAAGCTCCCTAAAGGCTGTAGTTTGCGATATTGGCCTCAGAGAGCTGCTTCTGTGGGGCTGCAGCACACAGACGGCAGTAGGTAGAAATACTGAGCAGTAACTACCAGCCTCTTTCAGACTAATTGGCATCTGTCTCACAGAAGCAGAATACAAGATGGACCGCAGATGGCCTCTGAAGCCTTGTCTCAAGTTTCTTCCTTCTTTTCCCTTGATCCAGATTGGGAATGATGAATTAGAGGATAAAAACAATTCGTTTGTATTCTCCTTGCTTTTCAATTTCTTTTAATTTGTCTCTCTTTTGATGCCTGACCAGGGACAATTGAGAACAGTACAGCTAGTCTTTTCTTTACATGTCTCCCTCTTTCCTATTTTTATAAATTCAATTTTTACAATTCAGCCATTTCTCTGTTACTGAAGGGCCACCCTCACTCCAAATCAAAATCAGGGCTCAAGATTACCTTCCTCAGATTTCCTCTGTTAGACTGCTTACATCAGGATGGGTGGCTCCCAGAGAAAGAATATTGCTAGTGGTAAAATGTTTCATGCCTGTTGTCTGCTCCTCTCCTGCTTAGGACTAGGAAATTCAATTCTTCTAAGAGTTTAGGGCAAACAGTATTCTCTTCTATAACAATACTATTTATTAAGGATGGTAATATTTTACAGCTTTCTTGGGGTGGGGGAGATTGAGACCCATGTCCAACCTAAGGAAGAAGGACCTGGCCTTTTCTGTATTAGCTATGAGAGATCAAAGATCCACTCCAGAATGAGGGGTATGAGAAGTGAAAAAAAAAATCATAAAAAATGCCTTATTTTTCTCTCACACAGTTCAGCATTTCTCATAGTCTGTGAAAAGATCTGAGCCTTATAAATAAAGCTTTATAAATAGTTTTCATGGAGTTTACTTTCTGGTTTTTCAGATTAAGAGTGTACTATAGTACTTTATTAGTCATAGAAATAGTAACCTGGTGTACATTAAGTTTTGATACATATTAGAATAAGCCCACTGGCTTCAGTAGGAGCTGGGACCTAAAGCAACTTGCTAGGAGCTCTGTTATTTTTGTATTGCTTATTCATCCTTAGCCCACCAAATAAAAAGTCCTTTGGAGTAATATCATTATCCCAGGTTCACAGAGTAAAATTGTATCTTCACAGTACAAATCTGAGTGTTATGGAGAACAAGAGTAAAATACTCATAACCCTGACATTTTTTATCTGAATCTCTAAGTAATAAAATGACAAAGAAAGAAATTGTTTCAGACAGAAATTTCAGAGTGCTGCTCATAGGTTTTCTTTTATAGATGTTATGATTTTGTTCAAACAGGCCATATTGAACCCAATGGGTTTTTTGTAATACATTTCAAAATACATAATAAATGTAAGTAATATGATGACTAATGGGTCAAGTGAAGTTGGAACTTTTTAAATGAGAAAATAGCTGGAAACAGTTTTCAGGAAACTATTCCAGTTGATTTTTGGTCCCCCACAAGGTGTACATTAACATAAACTCTGTGGAATCGCCTCTGGGACCTGAATTCCCTCTCTGATTTCATTATTGCAACGTGATTCTTTTCCTTTCACTGTTAAGTCATCTCCTGGTGTGGTGGGAGCATATAATAAGTGTAATTTATTTATATTTATCTAATCTCCTTTTAACTCAATAGTTATTTCATCATTCTGTTTCCTAGTAGCTGTTCAAAAAGTTGTGAAGGGTAATTAGAAACTAATAATTGACAGACACAGATCTACTGGGTAATCTAAAGAGATGTAGTGAAGAAATAAAGAACAATTCAAATTCTACATTCAAATGCTACACTGTAGTAATACCACTTTGATATCATCTAGTTCAGTCTGATTTAAACATAAACAGAAATAACTCACTTGAATGAATCCATTTAAGAATCTATTTATTGAGTCTATTTATGGGCACAGTAATTTCTTTACTATTTTTTTCCTGGAAACAAATAACACCTGGCAAAATATTGCTATTATGTCTTAAATCCAAAGAAATCATTGTGGTAGATAGTCACTAGTATGCAAGGGAGAGGATTATGTAACTGAGAAGCTAAAGGTGGCTTTGAGCTATGTTTTGCCCTGTACTGATTCTGATGTAAGTTTGCACAATTCAAAGAGTTGTATGAGTTATAGAAACCTGTGTTTTCCTACCAATACAGAATCTGCACAGCGTTAAGTGCTGTGCTTTCCAAGGTGTTTAAAATCATCTCGGAAGACTGTTACCGTTGGATTTTGCACCCTGGAAATTCTGTTCCAGCTGCATCTAGGTGACCCTTTACATCGTAACATCTCTTTAGCCCATTTTGAGTGACCAGAGGAGCTGCTGAACATCTATCTTCATCAATTGCCATAAATAACTCTTCATATTTCATCAGTTCGCACTGTTTCTGTCCATCACTTAAAAATGTTTTTCTTAGAAGGAATGTTAAAGGTTTTTTTGCAGTGCTAAGTATAAAGTGTAAAACAGGATGAAGATTAAAAACCATGTTGATTGCTCAACTGGATTTTTATTTTTGAATGTGTTACTTGAAATGCCAAAGAATCTCCTTACATAATCTTTCCCCAGTTGTAAAAATAACCTATGTCATTGTGAGATAGTTAAAATATTTGCAATGAAGGTTCTAGACTTACGTTTTCTGCAGTTATCCTCCTGACTGCCACCACCTTGTTGCTGGGGATGATTCATTGAATAATAATAAATTAATACAAACCTTTGTCAAGTTATCAGTCATGACAGCAATTTTCTGTGTGACATGTGCGTTTTTGAAACAGAAACCAGGAAGGTCATTTTCATTTCTCTGATACCCTAGTATTCACTCTTTTTTTTAGCTCTCTTAGGTGAGTGCAGTGTCTGTCAAAACAAGTGACTCACAGCAGTGATAAAACACAGGCCCAGGACCACGGGTGCTGTGCATGGTCCACCACTGATCTTCATCAACACCCTGTGTCTTCTCTGCCCTGGCCTGAGGAATCCCAAGAGAACTATTACTCTTGTATTTATCTCCTTTTAACTCTTTCTCAATCACTTTACTCTCTGGCTTTAGCTTGACACCTATTCTGTCAACTTAGGTCCAAGCAGTTTTGGAGCTGTAGAGGGTTTTGTTGGTTTGTTCCTCTTCTGGACTATACTACCATAGGAAAATGTTGGCAATAAAATGTGCCTTTGACAAAGCAGATGTGAAAACTTGTCATGCCAAGCTATAGGTCTAGGGAGGTTCTCCTCCTCGTCTTACTCTGCCCAGGTGAGACCATACCTGGAATACTGTGACCAGATTTGGGCTCCCCAATTCAAGATAGACAGGGACCTACTGGAGACAGTCCAACGGAGAGCTAGGGGGATGATTGAGGGACTTGAACATCTCTCCTGTAAAGATGAGAGAAATGGGGCTGTTTAGCCTTGAAAGGAGACAGCTGAGAGGAGATCTTATTAACGTATGTAAATATCTGAGAGGTGGGTGTTAAGAGGAAGGGGACAATCTCTTCTCAGTGGTGCCCGGTAATAGAACAAGAAATAATGGGTTTAAGTTAGAACGTAGGAAGTTCTACCTCAACATGAGGAGGAAGTTCTTTACTATGAGGGTAACACAGCCCTGGAATGAGTTGCCCAGAGAGGTTGTGGAGTCTCCTTCTCTGGAGACTTTCAAAACCCGCCTGAACACATTCCTGTGTGGCTGCCCTAGGGGAGCCTGCTCTGACAGGAGGGTTGGACTAGAGGATCTTTTGAGGTCCCTTCCAACCCTGAACATTCTATGATTCTATAAGCTTCCTTTTCTCATTTACTAACTTACAAACTTAATTATGTAGCAAAGCCACGAACATCTATTCTACTTTACCTCTTGATTATTATATCACTAATGGAAAAAATTAAGTGGATGAGGGACTTGTTTTGAAAGTGCCTAAATTGTTCAGAAACTTCAATCCTCGAGTGAGTTGGGTTTCAAACCTGGATCATTTTAAAAATGCTTCTTGTTTGTTTGTTTAGATTTTTGGGTTTGTTTTTTTTAAAACATTTTGCTAGATTAACACTTCTTTCCACTTGAGTATCATAAGGAAATTAATACCATAATGTCACATAGGTCTCTACTTTTTTCGTACATCTCCTTTCTCCATTCAAAGGGAGGAGGAGATCAATGATGTGTGCAAAAAGGCAGGCGAGTCTTGGGGTATTCCTTAGTGCCAAGAAGAGTGGACTGATTGCAAAAATGTTATGACATTTTTCTTCCCTTAGTTTTAATTAAAAATATTGGTACATAAGCATTTTGAAACATCTGCCAAGTTGATTCTGTGTGGTTCTGGATGCCTAAAAATCTAGGTCTCTTCTAATGCCTAGCTCCTGATCTTGGATACTTGCCTACTGGGCCCACGGATTAGCCAGTGTTTTGCTGTAGTTTTTAGTTCAGCGTGAAAGCATTTTCAGAAAACCATTAATTAAAGTTGTAAGTTTCAATTAAAATATCTTTTTCAGTCTTAGATTTCAGTTAGCTGTGGCTTGTGGAGTACTACAGATTTTTTTCTAGTATTGTTTTGAGCTTTTTAATTCAGCTATTAAAAAACCCTTGCATTAATAAGTTTCTCTTGTCTTTGTAGAAAAAGTGCTAGTTTATAATTCAGAGCTTTATTCAGATACCAAAGCTTCTAATGGAAATTTAGAACCTCTACATGCTTCGAGGGGTCAAAAGAGTGCTTTGTCATTGTGCCTGGGAGACTCTGAAGTCAGTATAAAGCTGTGCTTAAGAGCAGCTCCAAAGCTCTGCTCCTGTAGTCCTTTACTGTTGTGAAAACTAAAGAGTGGGAGAATTGAGCCCATCAGTTTACATCAGCATTAAGAGTAGAACGTGATCCTGGACAACTTAAAACTAGGTTCTAATTTTGGTGAAATATTCATTAATCTGTGTAAAACACTTCAGTAGACAGTACTTCCTATATATATTTGTAATGAAACTTGAAACTAAGTACTGCTGCTTTTTCTGCACATTTAATCTAGTGTAGATATATGTACAGAATTTTAATCATTTTTTGTTCTTGGGGGTGAGGCAGTGGGAATCGAACAGCAAAGTGAAAAGCAAACTTTCCCCCCTGCCCAGAGTTGTGGTCTCATTACTGGGTGAAAGCTGATTTTGAAGTGGAAAACTTCTAAAACTAAGCTAAAGCTGAATTTCTGTAATAAAGTGTAATGTACTGATAAAAAGGCAGATAGCAGCACAGAAATAAGTTTCAGCTATCATAAAATCTTGCTGCCGGTCTGTGAAATAATCTTGGTAATTGCAATATCTAAGCTACTAAAATATCCCTGATGTCAATGTTCCTGGTAGTTGCAATTTCTAAAAGTTCTATGAGTACCAAAATCCTTTGCTAAGGACACAAAGAACATTTTTAAAATATTGGATTATTCCAGTCAAATGAAGAAATCAAAACATACCTCAGTTTTTATATTTCACATTTTGTCTTGAAAATGCATTAAAGAATACTGCATATGAGCTGTGTAAGAAACAGCAGAATATCCATGTTATTGCTCATTTGAATGTGTTGAAAATGTTTGCTGTTGGCTTTGGAGTTTAGTCAAATAGTTCTATTGGATGTAAAACTCAAGAGAATGTGAAGTATATTTTCCTTCTGACACAAAAGGCCTAATGTATTTACCCTCCTACACACTGGAATAAAGTGTGTGCCTTTCGAAAGATAGCTGTGGTGATCCCTGGGAAGAAACAAGGAAATAAGATCAGCGTTGTGACATGTTTCTTCCTTTAAAACTGTATATAGTGAAGGATGCTTGTAGTACTTTTTTGTTATATTTTAATTCAGATTTATTCCTAAAAAATATTGTTTCATTACGTTTTACCATTGATTCATTCCTTTTAGTGAAACATGGTAGGAATAGTGTTATATCCACTAAATGTCTAATATTTTTACATTGCTTGACTAATTGCACTACAGCTTCTCATATTTCTTTCTCCAATTCTCTCCTACAGCTGACATAAAAGTGGACATATCAAAACCTTTGAAAGCAAATCTCAGTTTTGTCAAACTTGATCAAATAAACCAGTTTTTGAAGAAAATCGTAACCACAAATGATTATGAGCCCAGGAAGGAGGCGACTCCAACAGCTGCCATTATTCCAGAGGAGGATGCCACCTCGATGACCGAACGCTCCAGCGCAAAGGCTTTGTTACCTGCCCCGCAAAAGGCTGCGGCACAAGAAACCTTGTGGCAAGCCCTGTCCTGCTTCCAGAAAATTTCCATTCACACCGTTCAAATGGTTGTTTCGATGGAAACCATCCCACATCCCAGTAAACCTTGTTTGTTAGTCTCTCTGTCAAACCTCAGTGGGAGCCTGAATGTTAAAAGTGGGCATAAACCTGCAGGTAAGTGTTTTTGAAAGTTGGGAGTGCTACTGATTTGCACGAGTGGTGGTCTAGTAACCGTTTTAAAGCGTGGGGCATGGAGGAGAACTCCTCTAGCTAACATCATAAATCCACAACAGAAAATAACAAATCCCTGATAGACTCCATTGCCTGAGTTTTCCTTTCAGTGAGGCAGCAGCCAAGAGTGCTTAATTTTGTGGTTAATATCCCCTAGCTTGTAATTACTAATTTATTGGTGGAATTCTGGCTGAAATAGTGGTTACAAGCACCACTACTCTGGTATTCTGATAATTGAGCACATACTTCAAAGAGCAAAATTTTGACAGCTTTCACTCTATAACTACATTTTCTTGTTAGGCCCCTATATTATTGTTTAAAAAAATACAAAAATAATTGTTCGGAGCCCTGACATATGCTGCTGTGTAAATATTGGGTCATACTATTATTCTCCTCCAGGCCTATGAAGTTTTACATTTTTACATACTTCCTCTTCAGAGCTGAGAGTCATCCAGGGAAAACAGGGGCACCAGCCTCATTACTGCAGAACTGCAAGGAAACTTTACACTTTGGGTACAATTAACAGGATACCAGGGACTCATTTAAAATGAAGAGATTTTGAGTGTCTTTGTAAATTGTTTTATTAGTCTTTTAATAAAATTAATAAGATGTTGCATGTTAATGATGTGGAGATGAGCCACGTATAGGTAGTTGGCAGAGTAGCTCGCGAGGTAAAATGGTCTGTAGCCGAGAGGAGCAAGTTGTAGGCCAAGCGAGGTGGTGATTTATTTCTTTTTCATCAGAAATACTTCTCCTCAGGCCAACAAGTTTCACTGCTTCCGTATTGTTTTAAAAGTTTAAAATGAAAAATTTAAGGTTCATAGGACATGAAAGCCTGTGACAGTGCTGGAACCTGAAACTCTTGATTTATCCGTAAATAAACAGCAGCACAGGCAGGAGCAGTGCCTGCATTCCCACGCATTTCCAGTCGGGTTACAGCCCTTACAGAGAAAGCACAGCAACTGAGTAAAAGGCCCTTCTAATGTCCTATAAATAGTTCTCCTTTTCTTTTTGTGTAATAATCCTCTTTCCTTCCATCATTGCCCCTCTATCATGTATACATTATCTTGTGGTCTCCATGGCAAGCTTCCGTACATGAAAGCCCGAGCCCGATCTGTTGCTGTACGATAAAGCAATTTTGGCAAACTCAGCAACGTACATCACTTACCCTGGAGTTTTTCATCCTCCCCGAAGGAGGACATACCTCGCCTTGCACATTAAGCCTCGGAAGAGTTCTGCTACGATGTTCTGTTTCTTAATTCTTCTGGCAGTCTGAGGAAGCCCATCTTTATTTTTCATGTCACGAGCTATACGTGAACCTTCAGGATGTTTCTAGTCTGGCAAGCACTGTTAAGTAAAGCAATACTGATGCTGAAGCTAATGAAAATGGAAATTAAATATTCTATGTGAAGAACTTCCATAATCAGACAATAAATAGACATCAGCAGATTTCAACAGATTTTTTTTTTATGTTTTTTCCGGTTTAAGTTGCCTTACCTTTGCTTATAGAGCACTATATGTGTGAGGTTTTCTATGCTATTGTGGTGGTGCAATGAATCGTTTTAGATTTCGAGACTCAAGTGCATGAAAGACACATCCCACAAAACTGATTGAATCTGTCAAAAATTATTTTAATAAATTGTTTGGATTTTTATTTAAAATTACTAATTTGAAATTCAAGTGCTGATGGATATCAAAGTGGAAATTGTGACTTTAGGAAAGAAGATAAATTACTCAGTGTGAGAGAAACAGTATTATAATCTTGTGTTAAAAATACTTTAGAAGAATACCACAGTTACTAACTGGATTTTATTATTGCAAAGAAATTATGCAAGATACCTCAATTTAAAAAAAAAAAAAAGTGTAGTAGCTGTGTCTTGGGAGCGAAGAGTGTTTAAATATGTCATTTCTTCACTACTTTTCTTTTTACAAAAGGTTTTATAGATAAACCTTTTGAGCTGAAGAGGGTTAATGTCAGATCTTTTTTTTTAATAGAATGAAACTAATACTCGTACACTTCACTGTGTCTTTGATTTTACAGTCAAGTAACTATTGTGACCATCTGCAGCAGCTGCATTTTACGAATTATTTGCTGAACCAAACTAAGCACAATGACAAAAGTAGTCATCTCAGATGTACTGTTAAAACAGAGGAAGAAAAAGGAGCATTGCTTGCCTTTTGTACAGTATGGCCATCTGCTGTACAGATGTTATTATATAGAATGACTTCAGATACAATAATTGTAGAAAATTTTCATTAAAACCTCAACAATTTGCACTTGTTTACTTGAATCTGCATAACTCCCCAGTGAGACAACACAATACGCTTGGGGTTTCTTTGGTTCTCACTAGCTTTCTCTTTGATCCTTTTTGATGTGCTGACTTTAATAAACATAGTTAAAAACACTGTTCAAAAACATCATGGAAAAAACTACAAAGGAACAATTATAGCAGCAGAAACTACTCTAATCCCTTACTTACGCAAGCTATTTTTAGTGAAATATGGTTTTTTACACATTTTATGTGGCAGTGTTTTATAAACAGTGTAAACTACCCTTTTTCCAGATGAGTTTTAACGAACGAGATAAACTTGGTTTGTAAGGAATCCTATTTGCTAGGAATTATTTAGCAAAAAAACCTTAGAAGAATGTATTGTCGGCATTTTTCCTCCCTTACAAGGGGAAGACAAAAGTGTGTGACCTTGTGCTTTGATTTTTTTAACTGAAATTAAGGAACAAGCCTGTCATATAATTTTTTTTTTAATTATCAGTTTTCCCTCTAAACTTCCCCAGTTCAATCATGGAAACAAAGGGCTTTCTGGTTTAGTTTTCCTCCTGAATTTCTACTGAAAGTAAAAAGTTACAGCTGCTGAAAAATACAGAGGCTAGTTAGTTGAATTATTTAACTTCTAACAAAATAAAATGTAAGTGTTGAACACTTTGCAGTTGGACCAAATTAAAACACCTCCATTTCTACATATCCTGCTGCACTATTACACAACCTTAAACCTTTAGTGTGTCAAGAGACTTCATTTTTTGCACATTTTTCATGTTTTAATACAACAGTTACTTATAACAACACAGTTACTATTTCTGCTAGAACAGTTATATTCTCCTCTGTGCTTATGGTGAAATCCCAAGTATTTTGGTTTTACTTAAGTAATGCTAATGTAGAATGGGATGCAGTGTATTGGCAAAAAAAAAAAAAAACAAAACAAAACAAAATCCCTTTTCCAAAAAAAAAGATATTACTAATTTTGCTTTAGAATAGGCTACCAGTGTAGTTTTTCTTAAGTCATACTGATGTTAAATACAGTAATTATCTGTAGTCATTTTATATCTTGTGGCTTAGAGTTACAAGTGAGCACTTGCACCCGTTTCATACAAGTAAAACCCAAACATTTAGCTCATTTTTGGCAGCTTATTTGTACTGTTGATGAAAACCTCAAATTCAAGAGCTATCGTTAGACCTGGTTCAGTGATTTTTGTCCTCTGAAATACGTGGCATCTTTTACGAAGTGGCTAGAGCTCTCCGGTGCCGTGTACCCGGTAAGATTTGAGATTGCTTGGTGTCACACCTGAGGTATGTAGCTCACTCCAGAAGTCGCATCTCATTGAAGCTGAAATAATTTTTAGCAAAAAATACTAGGCAATATAAAGCAATTCTATACATATGGCTTTCAGTTCATTTAGGCTAGGTGTTGAAATTAGCACTACCTACCTGCCAAAAAAGCAGATAAATGGGAGAAGCTGAGGACTGTACTCTCCCCAGAGTGAAAAACGGCAAGAAGCCTGTAGCCTCTCGGTGGAGCCTTATTTTGCTCTGGCTGGACACAGGAGGGAAGCCTTGCTTTTCAGTGTCTGAACTGAGAGAGTTACAGGCATAAAATATTCCGAAGATCATAGACAGAATTCTGCAGCCCTTCGTCCCGTATAGAGAGATGAGTAGCATATAAATAACGGGGAAAAATAAACACTATTGAGTGTAGGATAATTGCAAATATTTTTGCTAAATCGGAAAGAAGTTACACACTCTTAAGATACTTTACAGTAATATTAAAAATTTAACACAGCTATTAACTGGCGTGGAGCAAAGACCAGACTTCATTTTGGAGTTAACTGACTCAAGAAAACTCTGCTAAGGCATTGTCATAGCCTTTGGATGCTGCAGATATGCAAGTTAGCCCATGGGGAAATAAAACATTAAATTAGATATGACTACCTAAAATAATATGCAGCAGTAACAAGCCATTTACAACACCCAGAAGACCTTTGTTACTTTTAGAAAGAAATATAAACTCTTTCCAACACTTGAACAATAGGAAATTAATTCTTTTTCAGTAAAAGCCAGAGGACAAACTAAATATTTAAATGGCCACTGAGGACTGAGGTGGAAGTGCAGCTTGTAGACAGCTATACAAATCACTAACAAACCTTAATGAATATTGGGTGTGGGCATCAGGGTCCTGTCAGATTTGACACCGTGTCCCAAGTAGCTTAAACCCAACACTCAAGAAAAGGTGGAGACCTCATCAGGTCTCTAACATCTGGGATTTTATTTGTCGTTTTGGCATACCCTGCAAGCGCAAAAGAAAGAGTAAAAGGGGATTATCCTGACAATGAAATGAGTTACTGAATCTTGTGATAATGAAAAGCAGAAGAATTCTAATTCCTTTCTATAGTCCCTGAGGTGGAGGTGCGTTTATAGTTCTGCGGGAATATAGTGTAGGAGGGAAGAACAGATGGCCTAAAATCCATGAAACAAGACACCACCTAATCCCAGGACTGAGTACCACTATTAATCCTGGTCAGATTCCCTACTGGTACTTCGTAACAGGGTTCAAAATTGCTACTGATGAACTAGCACCTTAACTTGGGGAGGGGGGGGGGGGGGGGGGAGAGAAAAAGGTTAGTTGTAGGTTGCTGATTCAAGACTGTGTGCATTAATTTTGTGGAACTGCATTTATTTTAAAAGGTAGACTCTCTTGAGCTTTTATTGTGAAAGTAACTTCATGGTTTTTTGAAACTGGAATTTCTTTTGTTAAGCAGATCCTAATGCTATATGTGGCACTAGTAGCAGCATTTTTGTGGTAGTCAATTCTACAGAATATTTACATTCGTGAAGAAATACAGGTGACCATGAAAGCTGAATGTTTTCTTTGTACGTTTTGTGCCTTCTGTGCATTTCCTCCAGTTCAATCTAATTTTTCAGTGTGAGGTACAGAACACAGATTAAGCGTTATTGCCCAGTCTTAAGTTCCTTAAGTTGCCTAAATTGTTGACTTACTGACAACACATTACTTCTTTTCCATGATAAGAGTAATTTTTATGGGATGAGATCACCAGCTTACTGCCCAAGCAAAAGGTGCAATAACATAGGAATCCTAGGTTACTGTGGTTGCACATTTCCACACTCTGCCTTGTGCTAGCTGTTATTCGGGCAGCTGTTCAGTGAGTTGAGCCGGGGCACCAATCGGTCTGAAAACTAATCCAACAGGAAAGAAAAGTTTCCGGCAAGATCCTCTCCTGCAGCTGGCTCACTCTGCAGGTACATGTTAATGACCATGCTGGCACAAGAGAGAATTCATAGAAGTGTATAAAGGAGGGAAGGAGGGGAGAGAGGGATCAAAAAAAGGAGAAGATTGGAACACAGGAGCCTGGACCTGAACTGGCCTGAAGCCCAGAGAACCACATCCCAAGAGTGCAGGGAAGGAAGCCTGTTCAGTTTGTGTGGCCTGAGTGTATCTGTGTATCTGTGAAGCCACAAGCGTAATTCACTGGGTTACAGAGGCTCCAACAGCACAGATACCGCCGGGCACTATCTTCAGGATGGTTATTTATAAAGAAAAGTTGCCTTCTGGTTTGTGTACTATTTAGTTTCCTAAAGCAGTGGAAATCAAATGGATCAAGCATAGAGCAGGGGAGCAAGACACCAAATCTGTAATTCTAATCCAGTTTTGTGGCAATTATATGGGGCTACATTTTGAATGGCATCCACTATTTTGTAACACTTCATGTACTGTGCAACCATTCAATGTCTGATATTTTAGTCGTGCTCAGTATCTACAACTTTATACATCGCAGTTGTAGGTTTCAGCTATCTCCTGAAAATAATGCAGGTTTTAAACAACCATCCAAAATTAAGATGTGCAAATAGATTTATTTTAAATCAAAGAACATCTCCACACTCATCTGTAAATTCAGAGTAGGAGTGGCTGGTCACTTTTATGAAAACTGCTGATATCTAAAATTAAAATATTTTGTGATGCAAGAATCAACTATTACTCATGTCAGTGTAGCACTCGGTCAGTTTTGAAAGCTGGACTCACATATGCAAAATGAACGCTATTTTTGTTGTTTTTCATTATACATTTTTCTCCACCTAATTAAAATAAGATAGAACAATAGAGAGCTTTACAAATATATTCTAAGTTATTATATACATTGTATACCAAAGACAGCCTTGACCAAGAATTAAAATCCCTTTAGATCTTAACTTTTAATATGCTCTCTCTGGTCAGGCATCACAAAATCAACAAGTGAACTGAGATTTTTCAGCTATTTAGTATGCAGTAGTGTAATGAACATGAAGTACCTGCCCAGTTATTCTTTAAGGGAGATGAGCTCATTTCAGATAGATAACCATCTTTGACTTCTTTTCTGATTCATCACTGACCTGAACTCCATTTGAACCTTGGTAGACACAAAACAAGCAGGATTCCTGGCCTGAGCTATAAAATATAATTAAGCCCTTTTGAAATGATGTGTAAAAGAACATAGCTTTACCCCCACTATAACTACTACCACCACCACAACCAATAAAGTTAAATCAAGCACTGCCTGTAATGGATTAAAATAATAAATGTTCCTGCATTTTAGTGTTTGAAGTATTTGAAGAAAACAGGCTCCCAGCAGCCAGGACTGCTGAATGCATGGGGACATTTATTAGTGACGAATTCAAGGGTTTGGCCTGTTTAAGATCATTACTTTCTGTTTACCGTGTGTTACACATCTCATGTTTTTAGGGAGCCCACGTGTGTCCCCATGTAACGCTGAAAAACTCTCTTTCACTAGAGAATAGCTAATTGGTAATGTGTAAATATTGTTCTCATGGGGAGAATGAAGTAGCGTAAGATTCAGCTCAACGCTAATGAGAAATCCAGTGCGGTCAGTGGATCGTTAACTAAATCTCTCCTGGAAAATTGTCCTTTACTACATCTCACCATTTGTTTGCTACTGCTGTTTCCAGACTTGAATAAATTAGCCAACTCTTAAATTAACTGCAGTATTTCCCCTGTAATTATTTTCATAGCTTTGTTACCCTTTCTTCTCAAAAGCTGCTTCGTTGAGGATACCTGTCAACAGACAGCGGTGTAACTGCACTATAACAGCTCATTATGTGACGTATCTCAAGTTTTCTTAAGAGGAAAAAAATCATGTATATATTAGATATAACAACATATTTACATATTCAAAGCTGGTTTAGTGTCTTCGGCAACTGTAAACTAGCTACTGAAGTTGCAAACATTGCAGATCATCACCTTAGTAATATGTGACATTGAAGCAGAAGGTAATAAGGAAAACCACTAGCTAATTAACCTTCCAGCAGCCCGGCTGTATCTGTGCCACCCCAGGCCTGGAGAACGCATGGGAACGCCTAGACTTCTCCCTTCGTGGCTATCCCTTGGGTGGGAATGCAGTCTGCAGCTGTGGAGGTCGGTGCAGACCACGTTGCTCACGTGCACCTTGCCCAGCCTGAGTCAACGTGGCAGGCTCTGTGCCCTGGGACACAACCTGGCTTCTGAGCTGCCCCAAAAGCAACGGTTTGTAGCGATGCTACTAGCTTCCAGGAGGCTTTACAAAAGCTACCTCGACTATAGTCCAGTGCCGTTTGCTGTATCTGTTGTTTTGTGCATTTCCATTTTCTTGAAACTCTTTTCCTGTATAAAAGTTTGCCAACTAAAATTGTGCTCTGCGTTGTACTAGGTGACAGTGCAGTGAACCAAACAGGATTTTCAGCTGTCTAAGGAAGAGCACATTACACAGAGCATAATAGGAGGGAAGAAAGAGCTCTGGACACACTTCTGCTTGTTTCATTTGGAGCTGATTCAAATATCAATATTTTTAAATGTTTTTGAAAACAGCAAGGCCATAGTTAATGTCAAAACATTGTCTATCCCTTTGTCTGTGAACTAGGAAGAATAATGAACTCTTTTTTAACACCTGTTTTGCCTAAACAACTGATTGTTTCTGTAAGGCAAGGGTTGGTTGTAATTTGTAATGTATTTGCTGCATCTGTTAAAATGGGCCAGCTCATTTTTTTTTTCCCAAAAGTCTCTTTATTATTGGTAAATGCTAGTATAACTATACTATAGATATACATAAAACCTAATATAACTATATATGAGGATACTCAGATTCTGTGAGGTGTCTTTGTAAATGTTAGCATAAATCAAGTCTCTATTGACTAAAACAAGAAAGATGTTAGAACAGCAAAACAAATGTTGTCTCTCAGTAAATTTTCTTCACTATTCTTTTTTAATGATCTCCATCTTTGATTTCTGAGCAAGTTACTTTCATGATGTTACCAAGGAAGTGGTAGCTTTTTTCCAAACCCGGCTACGTTATTTCCAACCCTATGAAAAGACGTGGATATTCCTTTTGAGCATGGCATGCCTGGTGTAAGTTGTATTTTGCTCAGTTAACCTGGCAGCGTGTTGTGGTGCTATTGTGGGTCTGGGTGGAGTCTGACAATGGAGGGCTGGCAGCATTTTTTAAACACTGTCCAAAGCAAGTGCTTCATATTTATTAGTCTCTTGGAGGAGTATTTTAAAAGTCATGAAACTATTTGTTCCTAGAAGTAAATTATTGCACGTACTGAAAAGTGTGTTGGTGTTCATGAGCAGTAATCCAAACAGAACAAGTTAACTTATACATATCACAACAATCGTTTATGAAGATATATTACTTCTGTGCGGTACCATCTCAAGTTCATTTCAAATGGAGACTTTGATTTAATCTGTTTAAGGTGAAGTTAGAATTCTACAATAGAAGTTTGTGAGAGATGCATGAAAGGATCGAATTGACAACAGTGTGTGGGAAGGAGATAAACAGAAAATTATTTTGGATCTTTACCCGTCTGAGACAGTTGCTTTTGTCATAGGAAAACAACTTCACTAACTGATTATATACTTTGAACGTTACTGTGGCATTTAGCAAAAGAAGCTCGCTTCTAGCGCATACTGGTATTTCTTCACTCCTTTCCCTTAAGATGTGAGATTATTTCTTTTCTAGTGTCATCCCTTTAGGATTTCAGTGGTACCCCATTGAGGCTTCTCTCAGGCCCAGAAATCTCTGTATTTACTATATTTACTTTTTTAGGGTTTGTGCATATCTGTTGACCTTCATTTGTGTGCTTTAAGCTTTCTCAAGACATGACTTTGTGCAAGTTTGTCTGAATGCTCTCTGCATCGTTTTATTTTTTTATTAGGAGTGCAGCAGGTTTGGTGTTAGGAGTCACTTAGTCCCTAAAAGGACATGTAGGTATAGCTGCTAGGAAGGACAAGGGTGTGGTTCTTGCCTATACAAGAGCATTGTGGGTTGCAACAAGAAAAAGAAAAATCTCTCATCGAGTCCCTTAGCTTTTCCTCATGTTTGTAGAAGACAATCCATGGATGTGCCTTGTAATATTTTATTTATTTTAAAATTACCAACACTTCCTTATTCTTAATTGTGTCTTCATTTCTCATTGTTTACATAGTGCTTGAGAAATGTGCTGCAGATTTTGAACCAGCAGGATTATGTGCTGAATGCTCGGTTCTGTTTCTAAGTCTTTGGATATTGTGTTTTCTTTGTACTTTGTGGAGCTGAGATGACAACAGAACAAGAGAGCAAAGCAAAATCCTTCCAAGTGTAATCCCAGTGAAAGAAAACATAAATAAAACCACTTGTATTCTGGCATTCCTTTTCCCCTTTTGTTATTTCTGCAACTTGGCACATATTCCAATAAAACTATAGAACATTTCTCTGTATTGCAGAGTTGTACACTAGTTGCTGAGAACTTCTCCTCTTTAAAATCAAATGCCTGTGAAGTATAAAAAAAATGATTTTTTTAAAAATTGTAGTTCCTCTTAAAATAACTAGACTGCACATAGCAGGGTGAGCCCTTCTCATAAAAACACTGTCTTGGTTTAAAGCTGTATGTGAAGCTGCTTCGTTCCGCAGTTTACAGAATCAAGTCTGAGCCAGTACCAAAAGGAGAGGTGTCAGGGTGTGTTGACATTAGTCTTCCTGGTTATCACCAAAGTTCATTATCAAAAAAACACGGAGCAGTTTCTGTCTTATGAACATGTTAAACGTGAGACCAGACCCACAAGTTCAGAAGCCAGCCTAAATAACCCAGAGCTAAAACCCCGTTCCCAGTCAAATGACAACCGCCTTGCTGACTGGCACGGGACAGAAGTTTGCTCGAGCCCTTGATCATTTTTACTAAACTCCAGACTCCTCAAGGGAGAGATTCTTCTGGTTTGTGGTTCATACTAAGGTTGGATACAGTTCAATGCCATTATCCTATGGAGACTATTAGACCACCTTCCTAGTGGATGCTGGATTTTTTAAAAAAATAATTCCAGTATATTTCCTTCCATTGCATAATACTATGAAATCATAACTCCGAGGATGCAGAGAAGCTTCCTTCTGGAATCTCTAGAAGAGATTCATAGGAGAAGTTTTATTGCATGTACTCAAAACAGCAAGTTGTGTTTTGGTTTTTTTTTTCCTACCAGCAAAGGTATGAAAATATAAAATGAAACTGTACCTTGAAACAGCTGTGTGTAAGCCTGAGGTGTTTTTTAATCTTTTGCATTTTGTAAATATCTAGTTTCATTAGAAAATAAGCTGTGGGTGTTATAAGGTATGGTGACATTCAATATTCAGGGTGTTGAGTCCACATATGAGCACCAGAAGAGAAAAAAACATAACTCAACCTCAAATGTAGTACTTTTATGTAAATATACAAAAGAGATACAGAGATATTAAGTATGGTTTGTTTTACTAAACAGTGTTTTGCAGTAAGTTAAATTCACAAGAGATGTGACATTTCTAGATGGTGTTTCTTTCCCCAAAGTATTTGTCTTTAATAAGAGTACTTAAGTTCTGTTATAAATCTATCCTGCTATTATCTTTTTTATGTTTTATATAGCTATGTAAAATGCAAATGGTTATGATGTGAAGAGTTTATATTAAACTGTTTTCTGGTAAACACACATTATATATTTGAAGTTACAGTAATTGTTTTGAAGTATTTAAATTCAAACATTGCCCTTATTCTTGTGCTAAGCACTGTAAAGTCTTGCAAGGCAGTAATTTAGGGTAATTAACCTGAACAAAAGCAGAGGGAATCGTTCAAAATAGCTATTTCCCATCAGTTTAAAATATAATCAAGTGAAGCAGCTGTTCTTGTTCTTAATATACTCTTTTGAAAAAAAATCATAGTTTAATGAAAAATGTCTCTTCTCATAAACCTTAAAATACTCACATGTGTAAAAAGTCGCAATGCTTTGGCAAATATTTCTTTGTAAGGAACGTGCACGAGACATACCTGCTGCCTAACTGCAACTCTGTGTAAAGCATGCTCAATAGTGTCCAAAGAGCAAGCAAAAATAAAAATAAAAATATCACAAGTCTTGTGGCCCAGCTGTGATGCTCAAACTCAGAGGAGAGCAATTGTCCACACAAGTATTTCCATCACAGTCAGTGGAACTATTTGTGTGAGTATCTACTTGTGGGCAGAGATTCACAGCTTCATGGTAAAGTGAATTCAAGAAATAAGCACATAAATGTTAAGAGAAAAACTACCAGCAGGATTAATTGTCCCTCTCTCCTTTCAGGTATTCATGGATCATCTTTAGTCCTTCACATAGAAGATTTCTTAATTAAGACAAGTCTCAAAGAAAGAGCCAGATCTCTGATGGGCCCTTTTTGCTGCTCTGTTAATGTAGAAGCCAAGTGGTGTAAGCACAGTGGTGATCCTGGCCCAGAGCAGTCTATTCCAAAAATATACATTGATTTGAAAGGAGGACTGCTGCAGGTCTGTATAAGATGCTTGTGGTTCTTCTGTTGAGGTAGACTGGCTTGGGTGATTGAGATTTTATAAATAAATCGCGTGAAAGCCAGCAAAGCTTTGCAGCCTACAACAGTTTACTGGGTTGGGGTTTTTGCTCATTTGTATTTTACATTTTAAAATACGTATCTATTCTTTCATGTAAAGCTGTTTTGTGTGTTTGTGGGGTTTTTTTAAATACTGCTTAAGCCATGTATTGTATGTGTGTGTTCTCTTAAAACCAGTGGATCAAATTACTAACAATATCTAGGAACCCATTCTTAAGTGTGTGAGTTTGTCCATGAGCTGTGTCTGTAATGCCTAGGGGTAGCTTTAAGAAATATATATCCTTGCTTTTTAAACTTACACCAGTTTCTCAGGGGAGTAATTATAAACTGTTGTTCGTAGCGATTAATACTCAGTTTTCCATGCTATCCTCTCCTTTTTGGAAGTGCCCACAACTTGAAACCAGTCCAAGAAGCATGGGAGTTCTTGAAATGAAAAATAGATTCTGTGGGGCTTAAACAAGTAGGCTTTAAGATATGTCTTGGTTTAATTATTTTTATTGTAGTATCTATACACACCAAATGTTTTAAAATAAATATATAAATCAAGCATATAAAGCACAAAAAGGAAATTCTGACATTTAGTCGTGTCATTAGGTCTTTTCCCAGAATTGGCATTAGAAGTTCTTAAAACCACAGAGCTGCAAACAGGGCTAATTGAATAATACATATTTTTAAAAATATATGTCCTAATGAACAAGTAAAGTCATTCTGCGTCTCTGGTTTTTTATTTGTTATTCGCAGGTACTTGGCTGACTGCCTCTACATGTTGTTAATAATAAAAAGGTGGTGGGTTTCTTCCAGAATTTGGGGGTTTTGACAAGGACCAGAAAAATATCTATAAATCTCAGAAAGCCATTTATTATTAGAGTATACACTGGGGTAATTAGCTTTTGCAGAGAAACAATTAAGTATTTGGTCTGGCAGAATAGATTTGAGAATGCTGAGAAAAGCATTAGCAATTCTGTTTCAAATTAATTTATTTACAGCTAATGATTTTACCAGCTCTAAACATGACCTCATCTACTACTGTTAATTTGTATTGCAGGAGAGCCTAGAGAGCTTATGTGAGCTTTATCTGTGAATATTGTAGTAGGCGTTCTGTGCTCTGGAGTTCCAGCTACCTAAAAATAAATTAATAAAATTGGGAGGAAAAAGCATTCCTTCCTCTTCGATCAGTGCAGGACTGGGACCTGTGAGATCAGCTTTGGTGACATGGCTCCTTTGACATGGTGCTAGACCAAGTGTGGGACCCTGTGCCCAGAGGTGATCTACAAACTGCAGTAGAGGTGCACTTAAATTGGGGAGTTGACCTGGGTAGCCCAGGACTATTTAGCTCAGGACTGGCTGCAGCTGTGTCTCAAGAGGTTTATTCTATAAGTTTACATGTAGATGTAGGGGAAAGAAAAACTTTCTTCTTGACGGCTGTACTACACTCCCTTTAGGCATTTTCTGATTTTATTTCATGTTTCAAACAGTGTGGCCAGCAGGACCAGGGCAGTGATTGTCCACCTTTACTGAGCACTGGTGAGGGCACACCTCAAATCTTGTGTTCGGTTTTGGCCCCCTCACTACGCTAAAGCCACTGAGGTGCTGCAGCGTGTCCAGAGAAGGGCAACTAAGCTGGTGAAGGGTCTCAAGAACAAGTCCTATGAGGAGCAGCTGAGGGAACTGAGGTTTTTTAGCCTGGAGCAAAGGAGGCTGAGAGGAGACCTTATCACTCTCTACAACTCTCTGAAAGAAGGTTGTAGCAAGGTGGGGGTCAGCCTCTTCTCCCATGTAACAAGCAACGGGACAAGAGGAAATGGCCTTATCTTGTGCCAGGGAAGGTTTAGATTGGATATTAGGAAAAACTTCACGTAAATGATTGTTAAGTACTGGAACAGGCTGCCCGGGGAAGTGTTGGACTCACCATCCCTGGAGGTATTTAAAAGACGTGTAGATGAGGTGCTTAGGGACATGGTTTAGTGGTGGACTTGATATCGCTACGTTAATGGTTGGACTCGGTGATCTTAAAGGTCTTTTCCAACCTAAATGATTAAAAGAACACATTTGCCAGATGGTTCTGTAGAGATTTTTTTTTGTTCCTGTTCTTTATTTTCACATTAAGCATAATTGCAAGCAACTAAGGTATAAGTAGAGCAGGCTTAAAACCATGTAAAGTTCCTATTGTTTGGGGAGATTTTTTACTTCAAATATGACAAAATGCTTGTATGTGCTTATTTTGACTTTTTCTTTCTTTTTTTAGGTTTTCTGGGGTCAAGAGCATTTGAACTGTTTAGTTCTTCTCCAGGAGCTTCTATGGCAGTACCTTACTAAAAAGGGCAGTGTAGATAAATCCATGTCTGAACACACGCACCCCACTTGTTTTTCTACAGAAAAGTGTCAGAGCTCAAAAACTGAGCATACCTCAGATGATCTGAGAACAGGCCTGTTCCAGTATATACAGGATGCAGGTAAAAAGAATATTATTGCTCTCTTTTTCTTTTTTATTTATAAAGAAATGCAGTAGTAACCTATTAAAGATACTTGCTTCTTACAATGAATAAATTTTTTGGAAAAGCAGTTGAAAAGACATCTGCTAGAATGAAAGAAAAATAATACATTTTTGATTTCTTTCCATTGCGCTGTAATCTTTTAAAAGTGAGGGAAATTGCTTTTTTATTTTCTCTCCTTTTGATCCTGAGGGGTTTATTTTTAACTACTTTGGTCTTATAAACCAGCATGTTTCTTTCTAGAAATTATAGAACAGATTATAGCTTTCTTTCATTTGACAGAAGCACAAAAGCTGCCTGGTGCCTACGAAGTTGTGTTTTATAATGAAACTGAGGAAAGTCCAGGAATGATGTTGTGGAGGTATCCGGAACCCAGAGTCCTCACTCTTGTAAGAATTAATCCTGTTCCTTTTAATACCACTGAAGACCCAGATATTAGCACTGCTGACCTTGGAGATGTTCTTCAGGTGGGTAATGAGAGTTTTCTACTGTCATTAACAAAAGTAAACACTGCTGTGAAGTGGATGTTTTCAAACTTACATTTATTAAAAATGAGCACATAACAAATATCAGAAGCTCTGTAACATCTGTAGGAGGTAAATGCCATGGCTTAAGCACATCTTTAGTTTTCAAACTGCTTGTGCAAACATTTTAACCACTTACTTGTAAAGTTTTTTCCATGACATAATAAGCTACAGCCAAATTTGTCCGATCTGGTTTGCAAGGATGCAGAGTTTTGATTCTGGCTTCCTATGATTCGACCCATCAGTTGTTACTTAGAGACTTAATTTGATTTGAAACTGAAACATGTGAGGAAAGACCTGATCTGAAATGGCCAAGATTCAGTGGAATCATTGAACTCAAGTCTCCAATTTAGCCATCTTCTCCCTTGTCTGTGATGACAGATGGCTGTAAGATCCATGGGGTGGAGAGAAAGGGCCTTTTTTCTCTTCTTTTGCTTTGAGAGGGTTGGAGTGGGCAGTCCAGTCTGACTGTGTGAGATCATGGAACTACCCTTCAAAGAAGGTCTGAGTGCTGCAGCTGTGTGACTCTGTGCCCCAAAAGTAGCCCATACCTCATGATTACACTGATCTTTAACTCTGAGAATTTGTGCTTTTTATAATACACAATCGAGTAGTTACATTCTCTTCTGTCTACTGTAATTCATCTTTATGAATTCACTTGCTCCTTGCACACCTATTTTGATTTTAACTCAGTGTTAATTTTGTTAATCTCAGTTTCCGTTTTGTATTACAAATTGGATCTGTCGTTGTGGTTTTTTTAGTTTCCATCTGATTGTTAATCAGAAAAGTGTTGTGAGTCGAGGGAAATAAATATCTCCCAATTCTTCCTATTTGTTCAGAAATGTTGAATTATATTTCATTATTGCTATAATGTTAAAAATTGCTTTTAAAATTGAATTATGCACCAATATGCTTTGAGTTATGGATAAGTAGGATAATCTTCCTCAGATAAATGGAATAATGTTATTACCGTGCACATACTGTAAGTGAGATCATGTAAGTGTCCTGCCAATTTCTTTGCCCTCTAGACAGCCTAATGTCAGCTCCCTTCAGTTATATGAAAATTAAAATTAAATGGGAAAAAAAATCAGCTCCACTTGGCATGAGGTTTGAATCAAAGATCAAAATTGTGTTATTGTATGCTGTCTTGATGACCCTATTAGGTTGCTATGAAAGCCAGCAGTTTGCCTTCTTTCAGGATGGTATTTTCAGAGCACAGCACACCAAGTTTTTGATATAATTACATTAGGCTCCCGTTATAGATAACAGACATCACGAGCGTAATGTATGTGCTTGTGTAATAGTATGACCCTGTACGGGGGGAGTACCAGTGGTCCTTCAAGTGGGCATACGTGAATGAACTTGTAGTAGCACAACGTTCTGCTGCTTTGTGCTTCCATGATGTGAACTAGAGAAAAGAAGATGGTTGGAATCCCCTTTCATTTCCCCTACAATTGCCTCAGACAGTAAGACAGAAACCAGGAAGCGCTCAGCTATCAGGGTTCAGGTTCTGTCAACTTCTTCTGGTCTTCATGTGGTTCTTCAAATTTGCATTTTATCTTATACATTGAACACAGAGAACTGTTCCCGTCAGTCTTATTTTAAGTTTGCGGTCAAGTATCTCTGTATACCTTCCCACCCTGATGGTTTTTACTGTGGCAAGCTCTTTTCTTAAGGTCTGTCAATTTTATGATTATTTAATTCTTACTAAGTCTGATATTACTGCTTTGAACTTTCAACTACAAGGGAAGAGATGAAAAAGTTCAGCCAAATTAGAAGACATCTATTCAAAAACTGTGCTCCTGGGCACATGGAGTGCAGAAATGCCTAGAGAAGGGTCCACGATTTGGTAGTGGGCCATTAATTATGGCAGCAACTTTTGCCTGGCTCTAAATGGTTATTCATCGTATTTTCCAGAAATGTTCTTGCACCTACACAGGGCAGTTCTACACAATGTAGATAAACAGCCATTTTAAGCATAGACAGTATGTATTTTTTTATTAGTCTAACATCAGTATGTGTGTGGTATAAGTAATACAAAGTCAGTACTTCCCCTTAATTTTTTTTTTATGGAGTTCCTGTTCAGTGACATAAGGTGTTTCTTACCCTCAAGTACTGAAGTTGCAGTCTGACATCACTTCTAGCCGTTTCTGTCCTGGAGATCTTTTCTTGTTTTACTCTCCTTAGGTCTACATCGGTAAATATACCTTGGAAAGACAGTTTTAGAGTTTATATAGCAGTGTGCACAAGTTCTCACTAATGAAGAAAGGCCATACATGGGTATTATTTTTGGAACACAAAAGCAGTTAAGTGAAGCAAAACCCAGTTTACCTCTGTGCTTACAAGTGTTTTGGGTGCAACCTTGTATAGCTAATCAAAAAAAAAAAAAGTTAATACTGGCTTCTGTGTCAAGGAGGAGATGTGCTATGGATATAGAGTATTCCCCCATCTTTTATACTGACATCTTTCTAGTTCTTTCATCGAGACTATGAACTCTTGACTGTCTGTCAGCTTCTGTTTCATTGTTACTAGTGGTTTCCTGTTCTCCAAGTTGTGAGATTTTTTGATTGTTTAGAAAGTGCTAAATACAGCTAAATATCTCAGTAAAATCAATGTGAGGGGTGAAGGAATATGTGCACAGGAGCAGTAATTCCATATTCTTGTGAGGAGAAAAAGGAAATGGACTGTGTTTTGTCCCTAGGTGAGAAATACTTGTAATGTGATCTCTAATCCACCACGAATGTACCCCTTGTATGAAGGGGATCTACAGAAAAGACCTTCAAGCAGCAACTCTGTTGAGAAAGGCATATGCTTTTGTCTTGACTACTGCTGAGATTATTTTTAAAATACATGGAATAGAAAAAGCGTATTCCACTGATAACTTCACTTAAGACAGCACTTATTTCGTAAGCGTGAAGTTAATCCCAGTGCTGACTCTACCTAATGTCATGTAAACCAGGATAATCACAGAATCACAGAACTGCACAAATCAGCAAGGGCAAAGGGTAGAGTGGTGTTGATGTGAGAATCATATTCACACCGCTGCAGGAGAGGAAAGTTCAAACTTGGAAAAATTTCACCAAATTAATTAAAAAAATAATAAGCGAGGTGAAGTAGCAATGCCATTACTTCAAAATATTGAAGATTAATATTGGTACATCAAAAAGTCTCTCTGGGACTGTCTCAGATACAGCAGGTGAAAGTTTCACCAGCATTCTTCTTGAGTGATATAAGAGAAAGTCCTGTGGTTCAATATATGTGGATGAGTAACTTTAAAAGTCTGTTTTATTGTGTACTTAAAATATGTACACAAAACCAGAGAGACAAGGCATACTGCTCCTGCTCCAAAACAGTTAATGTTACATTTATGGTACTTTCTTGTGCAGATAATTTCTGTATTAAAAATTGTGCGGTTGTTTGTAGGTTTTTCTCAGCAAATATTCCTGTGTGAAGACTTAATATATGCCTCACTTTCCCAGTTTTGCAGTAAATTATGTTCTAGCAGGCAACAATTACGTTCTACAAGGCAAGCTTGTTGTTATAGGCCAACAGGTCTTTATTGAGAACTGTGATGTTCGAGTTTTGCAGCAGTTAAAGTTGCAATCTCTTGGTGGTGATGATTCTCGTTCTTGTGAATATGTCAGTAAAAGGTCTTCCTCTGAGGGCTTTGAAACATGGCAATAGCCTTCAAGCAGAATATGTGTTACAAGGTATATAGAAGTGTTTCCTGCAGGGAACAAGAGTGTACTACACAGTCTAAACTGCAGAGGAAGGGCTTCATAATGTCTCTTCTCATCTCCCAAATGATGAGAACATTGGCTTGAGCTGGTAGCAGGGACAGCTGAAAGGGAATTTGTGGCTGTTTCCTCCATCCTGATTGTTCTGGGTGCTTTGGAAAGGCAACATTAGGAAGAAAAGATTAAGAGCAATTTCTAATCCCAGACAATAGTTTAGAGTTATGCAGGTAACACAACTGTCCCAAGACATAAAGCATAATTGAAGAAGCATGTATTCCACATCATAGCAAGGAACTGTATTTCAGAGCTGTCATGTAATGCTGCATTCAGCCATGCTTATACAGTTCCTTGAATCTGTCAGGTTGCAGCATTTGAGAAAGGATGAATGTTCTTCATTTCCATGGTGTTTTTACATAGGGAGCTGCAGGGAAAAAGAAAATCTGTCAATGACTTTCGAATTGTACAGATAGAATATGAAGTTAGCTACATTTAGACATTTAAGCTCAAGAAAAAATGCTGTTGGATACCTTTGCTGTGGGGCTTAAAACTACTTGTGGTATGTGTCTAGTTTCCCAAAGTTGTCCTGTGTTTTCCTGCAGTCTTGGAAATTTCAGATTTATGTTTGTCTTTGCCTCTGATTAGCCTATGTTATTTTACTTTTCCAATTTCATCTGGGCCACATTGTTGTGTCACTTTGTTCTTTACCAGGAGCAAGGCTGACAGGTTTGGGTTGACAGGGGAAAGAGCAACAACTGGGAGGGTCTCACCAAGATAGGAAAGCAATTTCTATGTCATCAAGTAAGTATTCTGCTTTTCTGTGCAAGCAGGTGAATGGGGCATGCAAATGATTTCTTGTACAGCTGGAGGTGGAATTTAGCTAGTGATTTTTACAGAGGTGCTCAGTGTTTGCCATTCCATTGTAGATTTCTTTCCAATGAGGGATACTGCAGGTGTTGCCCCATATCTCAAACAAAAAGCTATGTATTGTCACAGGAACATTTACACAAGTGGCCTTAGGTTTAAAAGGTGGAGAAAACCAGATTTGTCTGGTCAAAGTAATTATGTAATGTGTAACACTTTAAATCCTGAGCTCTCTGATTTATTTAAGCTGCATCACCAACACAGACATAAAATTCTTTCTCCTGGACTGTCATCCAGTGAGAGATACAAGCTGTTAAACCTTATAAGACAAAAGGAAGATAATCCATGACATTTGTTCATTTCTCCATGTGAAGTTAAAATAAAATATCTACTGAACTGTAACCCTGAAAGGTTTTTGTGTTTGAGGATGTTTCCCTTGTGTACCTGCCAGGATTCCTGCTTCCTGCAAGTGTAGTCAGCACTATAACAACTGATGAAAAGATGAGTGTGTGCTGAGTTCTCTGTTTTCCAGCCTTTCTTCTTTATATAGCATCCTAATTAACAGCACTTCTTCCTGCTTTAGAAAAATGGTAATTCAATTAATCAAATCTCAAGGTCTACTGGAGAAAATTGGGACAGTGAGTACAGTTCTGAGGCTGCAAAGGCTTAGTTGAAATTTGGTAAGGAAATACTAGGTAAATAAAACTGCTGTGGTAAAATTCACTCAGAGCATTTGCTGAGATGGCAAAATGCCTTTTAGGAGAACATAAAATGTTTCCAGCTTCAAAAGGTGAGGATGCAAAAAGTTGTCTGTTGCATTGTCTTACATGCATTTGCTATTTAAATAAAGCGTTTGCAAACTGTGCGATATTTTCAACACTGTCAGCCAATAAACAGTCATTTTCCAACGCCTTGCAGTTGTTTAAACAGTGGCTTAAAACTTAAGAATGACTGACATTAGACCTACTGTAAGTCATTTTTCCAGGAAGGATTTGACATGACAGTCAACTGGAAAAGAATTATGATCAACGTCAAAGACATTCATTTTTCCTTTTAACAGAGAATACCTCATTTTTGGCTGGCTCTGCTTCCTTTTTACTTTTCGTTCCCTGTTGGGGCTACAGTGTTCAGCTGGGCATTTGAGAATCTGGGAAAAGAGCTTTTTGGGAAACCACAAATTTTATTCATGTTTGATTTATTTCCTACATTCCCAAAGCAACAACTATTTTGGAAATCCAGATGATTTGTGTGTGACAGGTTAGTGATTTAAGTTCATGGTATTACTGGATAATAATCTGTAAAGTTCAACTGTGCTTATCGATAAACCTGTCAGCTTGCAAATTTTTGAATCTACTGCCATGCAGTTCAGTGTTGTCTTCAAATAATCAGACTTTTTAAGTGGATGGTGAAATAATTTGTCTAGCTGTTGTGAATTGCTTAGAAGGCACATTTGGTGCTTAGTCTCGGATCCTGCTTTTTAAAATGTACATTTCTTCTTAATTCTACCTTTTGATGTTATTAAAAATAACTCTTACTGGTCATACTACTACTGTACATAGACTGTATCCGGTGTTTTTATGATCTCGTGATTGTGTGAAGAGTTGCAATGAGCTTGAAATGATACAATGCAGTATAATTATTGAGCGTATCTGATCGTAAACTAGAACTGTAAGAGATGTCTTTAATTCTCATGTAGGAAAGCACTTTCCTGTTGGTAGAAGCAGTGTTTACATCCATGCGTTTGCACAAAAATGGATGCAGGTCATCACGTAAACAACTGGCTTGCTGGTAGCCTGAGCCACTTAGGCTTCAGAAGATCTAGATGGGAGCAAGTTTTGTGAGGCTGGGCACAGTTTTGCACATGTTTTCCAAAGTTAAGACCCTGACTATTAATGCTAAGATTGTCTTCATTTTCTTGCAAGGAAGGAAGTAAGGGCTAAAGGAGTTGCAGTGTTACACAATGAGTCTTAAGCAGATGTTGAAATAGAGCCCGTTCTCTTTAGGAATTCCAGCTTTAAACATTATTTGTGAACTTCCTTGCCTGAGAGTGGGATTATCTCAGACTTTACTATTTTGTTACTGTGTTTTGTGTGTATAATCTTAATTATTTTGCTGTATGATCTTAGCGTTCACCGCATCTAGATGAGACTGTATCGTTTGGCCTACAGTTTCTGTGCAGTCTGCAGGGAGTTAAGCGTAACTCGTTGGGAATGTTAATGGAAGTTGTGCATAATTTGCTTGTGCATCACACTGAAATTTACCCTTTGGGGTTAGTGAGCCAGTGAAAATTCTACCGGGTGCCAGAGGACTGACGAAACCATCAGATTATCTTAATGACAGATTTACACTCTCCTCGTGTTCTGTACTTTTCGGATTTGGGAACTCTGATTTATGAAAGTTTGCAAACCCAAGTCCTTCCTGCTACACGCTGATCTTGTGGCACTTCTCGTAGAAGTCAGACTTTACTGTGGTGAGAATATGTGGTCAAAATAGCCCATACACTGAAAGTTTTGCGGTACTTCATTTATTAATAGACTGCTACCCTCAGTCCCAGAGGTGACTACATTTCAACACCATAGTGCTCATATTATTAATACTGAAACTGAGAAAATGAAAAGCCTTAGATAAAACATGGAAGATTGTTCCTGTGTGAGAAAAAGAGAATAAGGAGTATTGCAAGAAGTAGGTAAGTCCCAACTGTAAAATCTCCTATCTATATACTTTTGTTTCTCAATACTTGCAACAATAAGTTAAGACCCTGATGAATTAAATAATGTTGCTTTTGCTGTTAGAAAAACGAATGATCTTCACATAAACTCAGTCTCAACAAAAGTAACAGAGGAAAAAATGGGCTTGACATTTAATGGTACAAGCATCTTCCTGATTAAAAAGTCCTGCAGAAATCTTCTCAGTTATAGCATAGCGCTATTCTGTGCTTTCTTAACAAAAACTGTTAGTGTGTTTAGAGTAATTTTTCCATAATGAAAAAGCCGGTGTCTGTGACAGATTACATTACTATACACACCTGCATTCGCTCTGAACCTGCTAGCCTGATAAATTGATAAGATAAGTTGGTCACATGTTATTTTAAAAAGGCAAAGAACATAGTTCCTAATAAAAGAATGCTACATATTTCTTCTAAAAGGTTAAAAAGCATTTCTCAGGGCTCTTAAATTACCATATTCTGATACCAAGGGAAAATAAAACCTGGGCTTAGAGTCTTGTTTGTACTTAGAGGGCTTTCCGGACAGGAAGGCAATCTTGATGCAATTCAGTAAACCACAATACCAGTGGGGCATTACAGGTGAAAAAATTGCAGCTGTACCCCTCACCACAATGTGTTACAACTGTACAGTGGAATATTTCCTGTACAGAAATAGGGCTTGGTTAACTTTGTTTCCCAGGAGTAGATCACATTAAAATGTTATAAAATCATGATTTCCTGCATTTGAATGCTTGTGGTTTCTCAACTGGTTCCAATATTACAAAGGGTTTTTTATAGCTTCTATTAGTTGAAGATGTATAGAAGCTTTTTTCCAAAGTCAGCTAAAAGGCAGTTATGTATTTTTAAAGAACAGTTTCTCTCAGAAGACAGGAGTTTTCTTTCACATCTCTTTATTATAACTATTTAATATTAATTTTAGAAACTGCAGTGCAGACATACATTTAAATGAAATAAATATTCTAATAGGACCATAAATAAATTTATAAAATGGAGTTGAAAGAGACGAGGTGTGTGTTAGTACTCAGAAAGCAAAATAGTAGTTATTTGCTTTATTCAGCTGCAGACCTCAGTACAGATAGGGGAAAAATTAAATTAAGCATATTCAGTTTTAAAGCGAGGGTTTATAATTTACATGTTCTTGCTTTAGGATAAAATGTGTTAAACCAAATTCAAAGAGAAGTAAAACAAATTCTGTGAATAAATTATATGGGATACTTTTGAAAAACTGCTCCAGTTGTGGTATCTGATTATTCCCGAGTATTGAAAATTGAAAGTGCACCGTAGTGGAGTAACTTTTACAGCCTAAAATATATGGATATATGTCAGAAGTAGAGAAAACCATAATAAAAATACAAAGGAGTTTGAGCTGAGTGGACAGCAAATACTTTGTGTAGCTAGAATGTTGTTAATCCTTGTACTACTGCTAATCCTAGTACTACTAATATTAAGCTAAATTTTTACCTCACTGTAAACCACTAAGTTTTTTTTTACATTTGGATCTTCATGAAAAGGGAAAATTGGTGGTCTGTAGCTGTGCCAGAAGAGGCTGTTTTCCACACTGACATGATACAATCTTAGTCCTGAGGAAGGCTAAAAAAATGTTATGGAGTGGGCAGTTTGGTTTGTAGCACTCTTTCACAATGTCAGTCACGTAAGATAAACAGCAACGTCGATGCTGAAGTATCCTGCAGTTGTCCAGTATTTTGTTTCACTGGTCAGATTGGATTGTGTGTGTTGTGTGAACAGGCATATTACAGAGGTTTTATTCTATTCAGTATTAATTTTCTTTTGAGCATATTTTCTACATAATATATTCTTCTGCAGGGTTCCTTTGCTCTTTTAATATAAATAATACTTCAAAGTCAAATTTAAAATTAATATTCTTGGTAGTTATTGCCAATAATTTTTCCCTAATAAAAATCTGGATAAAGCTTTCTGCTTCCTACTACTGCGACTTCTGTTCACCTAATGAGAGAATTGTATTTTTAAGGCAGTTGGCCTTTAAAACAGTAGAATATCCTAATAACAGAACAGCTTTATTACAGAGCAGGCGGTTCATTCATGCTCAGGAAGCTGGAGTTAAAATCTCAGCGTGGGTTGGCGTCTGACACAAAGTGCTAGTTTGTATTGTATTCTGCCTCGCGTTCACTTAGGTGGCCCTGCGCCACTGGAGAAGATAAAACACACACACACTTCCTGTCTTCTGTGTGTGTTTTCTTGTACAGTAGTTGTTTCTGGAACAAGAATAACTTCATTTCCAAGAGGAAGCGCCCACCATCTGAGGGACTGAGACTGAAGAAATGAACATTTATTCTGTGGAAGCCTATTTTCTAGCAAAAACAGGAATCAAAAGGAAGCTTTGCTGAAAGCAACGTTAAGCACATTCTGTAACCCAGCTGTTAATGTCTTTCTTTCTCTCTCGGCTGGACAAGATGCATTTTGCAGCCTAGGAGATCTGCATATGGGTAGTTAAAGGTCCGTTTTTCGTATTGAGTGTAAAAATTGTATGCTCCAGTGTTTAAGTGTTAAAACAATAATACTTTCATATAGCCTTCATTCAGCAGCCTCAATGCTGTAGGCAGATGGCTGTAAGCTTTTTCCTAGACAAAAAAAAAAAAAAGTCTGTGAAGAAGATGAGGTTAGCTAAGAAACTGAGATTTTTTTAATTATTTCTGTCCTAAATGGCAATAGTGGCAGTTTCTTAAGACCTGTTGGCATTGCGGCAATATGTGTAATGAGTAATAAGTCTAATCATTTATGGTAACTTGGCGGCATGTTGGAGCACGCTGATGTTGGCCCTCTGCTCGGCTGCAGAAGCATGCCTGGTAATAAATGGTGTGCACGCAAGGCTTTTCAAGTCTAAGTCAGCAAAATAATCTAAAGATGGGAGGATAACAGTAGGTCATAGGAAAATCTAGAAGCATGTTGCGATCATAAAAGCCTTTAAGAAACACGTATGGATCACCAGCCATTTCTCTCTCACCGTGTCTTATTATTTCACATAACTTCAAGTGGGAATAAGGAGTATCCATGTAGTCAATAGGGCTTACAACACATGCATGAAAAGTATTAATACGTGACACAGCATTTAACAGATTCCATAGCATTTCTTGACCCCTAGTTTCCAGATACGAATTAAATGATTCTAGTACAGATCGTGCACGACACAATCTATGACGAAGAGGAAAAAACTTGATCTATCACATTCTAGTGCATTAGTAGGAATACTCCATGATGATTATTAATGCTGTTTTGCTGATGGATTAACAAGCATGCAGGAGATGGCTTGGAGGATGCGGGTTTTTAAGAGGGTATTTTAGTTTAAGGGTGTGTTTTCTGTGAAATGTGTATGATAGAGGTTTCAGTTCTGCTCAATTCTAGGCAGGTTCTGTTTGTAGAGAGTTGATATATGTTCACAGAGATGTTTCTCTTTATGGATATGTTAGTGTCATATATACAAAGCTTTTTGTCTTAAAATAGAGCAAAACGAGATTCACAGATAACAGGAATCCACACTCCTCTAGTTCAAAAGATTTCTGCTCCAAGGCAACTGTTTCAGCTCAGTTGTTTCTTTGTGTCACATACTCACAGGGCAAGACAAGAACTGTCACTGAGAGGCAACTGCTTTCCTCCCTGTCGGGATTTGCTAATGCACCATTTTCATTCTTCATCAGAACAGGTCCACACAATTTTCAGATACCCCATGTCTATAGTCCACAGCAGTAAAGAGAAAAAGAAGGAAACTTCAAGTTCCCTGCTTTGTTTTAAATGTATTTATCTTGTTAACAGTTTTTGTTATAAGTACTGAAGAATTTAGGCTGTTTTCCTGTAGCTTTCGCTTCTGCTTCTGATGTCACTTTTTAATCCCGCTGCAAAAAAAGCTTTTGACTGCTGTTTTGCTCTCTATTGCCATCATCGTCATCCTTCGAAATAAGTCTTTGTGCCATAGTACATGGCTCTCTGGCAAAACTGAACTTGGTTAAATCTGAGGCCGCAATTAAATAATAGTTTTGTGCACACATGACACGGGCTGTACAGTAATGGTTCTTTTTCCATTTTACAGGTGAACAAAATCATTGCAATTAAAGCTTTCTTTGAGTGCTAGGAAAAAAAAGGAAAAAAATATGAAAAGTGTCTGGTGAAGAAGCATACTTGTTTAGCAAAGAAGTTTGTGGTTAGATATGCTTCATTAGTGTTTAGTTTTATAAAGGCAGCACTAGCAGTCACATTTTCTAAGAGGTAATGATTATCTGAATTATAACTTAGTTTTTATTCAAATATTTTAATGTAAAAGTACCATATTTAATTCTACATATGGGGGATTTTTTGTTGCAGCTAATTCACTTATTCCCACTGCCTATGACTCAGTTCTGGCATTAGAGCCCATTTCCAGGCTTTCACAACTGTTATTTTTGGCAACTAACATTGCCCAGAGCTACCATCTTTCCTTAAACTTATACAGATCAGGCATTAGTAATAAACCCCCTAGAACAAATAAAGCTAGATATGTAGGAATTAAAGATTCTAAGTCAACTAAGTCTTTTGAAAGGTTCAAACTGGAAAGCCTGCGGTTTGGACAGTCCCAAAGCATGAGCTATATTTTGTATGGGCAGTCACATAAAGTGTGTCTTTGACTTTTTATTTCTAATATGCAGATAATGCCTTGAAACATACTGTCTCTTGCTCTGGTAGATTTCTTGACATATTACAATACAGAAAAAAGAAATGTGAGCAAAAATAAAGACTAATCATTTCAATATATGCTTACCAGCCTGCTTTAATAGTTAGGTGATGCGTTCTTTCTGGCTACGCATACGGCTAAGTCCAGCGGTCATTCCTGTGCCTTTCCGAATTCTTCATAATTCACTTACGAGATTACCGTGACGTTCCTAAAAGGCAAATATACTATGTTAGGTTATACTAGAGCCTGAAGAGGAGTTATTACTTCTTCATGGCATAAAAATTGTTTTGATCATTTTACTTAGCCATCTTTTCCTCAGGAAAAGTTTAAATAATTCCACCACCTACAGAGTGGGGATTTGAGGGATATTTTTACAATATGTATGAAATCTGGTTTAGGGTTTTTTTCAAGTTTTGATCTGCCTTTATTTTCAGTCTCTCTGTATTACTTTCCTCTAGCTTTACTGATACTTTTCCATTTTTTTGTATTGTAATGCCACTTAGGGAATTTCCTTATTGTGCTTTTTAACTTCTTCATCCAGCTCATTAGTCTTAGTGGGAATAGAATTCATCTCTTGCTTAGTCTCTTTCAAAATGTCCACTACTTGTTCTGATCCATTTTTGTGAGATTCTGATTTAGGGAAACTTGTGTATAAGGTATTGTTTTGTTGTAAGATGTAATCTAAAAGAAATTAATATCCTAAATAGCAGAATAGCTTTACAAGACTTTTGTTGCACACGTATTAACTCAACAGCATTGACAAGAAAAGATAACCTAGGTTTTGATAGGCAATAGGATGTACAAGACCAAACCAAGTATTCAAATGTAGTGAATCAGACTCCTAGGAAATCTCAAGGCATTTTAAGGACTGAGATTTAAAAATATGCAGAAGTAAATACTTTTGTGTGCAGAAGTACCTGTGCAGCCATGAAAGGCTGCAACCTTTTGTCAGAAATTATACAGATCCTTTTGTAATGATTGAATTCCAACACTGTATGCTGTAGGAAATATGCCAAGTATTGCAGTATTTTGAATAAAATCAGATGTTTTATCACCAGTGGAGACTGTGGAAATTTGGAAAAGAGGTATGTGAGTGTGAATGACTCCACAGTGTAGTATGAAAGATGGTGGGTGCTGGAAGTTGCTGTTTATGTGTTAATAGTTAACATAGGGAAATTCCTTGAGTATATCCATAATCAAGGAGTAGGAGCATTACTGTAGTATTGTGATTTTGAGTGTTTGTCCACCGGCATTAATGGTTAAAATAGTTCAACACTGAAAAGTTTTGAAGAAATCAAACGTTATAGTGGCATTAAGAGTGAAAAGAATAAATATAGTGTGACTTTGAAATATGGCTACAAACACGATAATGTGATACGTCATGTTGCTGTTGTTGTGCACAGCATCATTGTAGAGTTAGCAACACAGAACCAAGAAAGTTGCTTTCTGGGTCCTCAAGCCCAGCCTCCTCCCATCAAGGCTATGCTTGTTGCTCTCCATAGTATTGACAAATCAAGCTTTTGAAAGCAACTGTCATGAACACCAAAACTGCCTTTGAACCTCACTGTCTTTTCCTGTTTGGGTTTCTAGCTTTACACTTTATTCATAGAGCTACTCAATTTTGACCCATAGTTTCTATAGACCTTTTCCTCTGTCAACTGTTTCTCTTCTGTGTCTGGGTAAAGCAGTCATCTTCCTTTTGTTTCCTTCATTTGGTCCTCAACTCTACGTAGATCCCAGTGTGAAACAATGCAGCTTTAATGTGCGGAATTGGAAATGTGTGATGTATTCCAAATGAGGGCCCGCTGGTATCTTATACTAGTCAAGTATATTTGTCCCTTGCTTCTGGAAAATATCTCACCTGATGTCTGTCAGGATGTCGTTTGCGTTTTCCAGGCATCATCATACCGCCACATAGTTTTCCAGATGACATTTACGTATCTTCAACATTTCCAATTGAATATGGCAGCTTATAGACAAATATGTTGCTATGTTTATGTATATAATGTACTTTTTTTTATTTTGTATCAATCTCTTTTCCTCAGATTCTAGTCTGAAATAAAATCAGCACTCTTGATTGATAGTGCTACAGTACTGGATGTTATGTATGTTTCTGGCACCAGAGTTTTTCTCACAGTTATCAGATACCTTTTTCTTTTTATTATATTTCCTTCATCCTGACCTTAAAAAAAAAAAAAAAGTGTAGTTTCTGTGGTTGCTTTTTTCAGTCTTCAGGTATCATTGTGACTTGACAGATGTAGTAAAAATCCATGTTTCGGGCTCTGTGGTTCCACATGTTAATTCTTCCAGAATTCTTTGGTGATTATTTATGTTCCCTTGCTCACCGCAACTTGAACCGCTGAGCTCCCTGAATTTTCCTTCTTAACCTTCATTCCTCTTAATTAATCATCGTGCTGTTGCCTCCATGTGCATTATAGTCCTTACTGAGTAAGAAGAAAGAATACTTACAGAGCTCTTTCTAGCTGTGCCTAGACTTGCGTCTCTCCAGATTCTTACTTTTTTCCTGGTTATTTATGTATGTATGTCTGTACACAGGAACATGAATTGCTTTATTATCTGCTTTATATCAACTTGACTTTTTGTATTTCTTGAGTATATATCTCAATTTTGAAATCTTCATATCTTACAGAGTTTGCATTTGTTTTAAATTCATATTCTCATTCACTTTCCTGCTACTACCAAAAAAAAAAGAGGAGGCATGAGTCACAATCCTTTATAATTTATACTTTTATTAAGATTTCTTTTCTGTTTTCTAAACTGTCACAATTTAACAGTTTATCCAGGAATAATCCAAGGGATGCGATTAGATGGAAGCTACTATATATGTATTGGGTTTGGGTTCTAAAAAGCACGGTTTTCTAAATAACATAGTCCATGAAAGAAAAATCTTATTGTTACAGGTACTTCATGATTTGTCTCAGGATTTCTGTTCACCTGTCAGCCCACCACAAAGTGTTGTGCTGCCTATCATCATTTTAACTCTGCATCTTTTGTCATTTTAGTAGACAATTAATGAGTAATTAATAAATAGGTATTTTATATAATAAAATTAAAAGAGGTAGTTCAAATAAAAAATAATTTAGTGCTGATTAGAATATCTTTGATACCATGATGTGATGACACTGGATGGATTTTTTGGCTGTATAATACAAATAATGATTAGTTGAATTGTCTTTGTTATTGTTGGATACTGTGGAACAAGTGACTATTTCTGTACGTAGTAAGAGAACGTTTGAAGTGTTATACTGCAACGATGTTGTAAAAGCATTTTAAGTCAAGATAGCACAGAATCTCAGTAATGGTTATAATTCTGATTTTCTATAGGGCAGATTATTTTTATTTAGTTACTTTTGCACTTTTTAGCATTTACAGTAAATCCCATTATGTTTGCAATCAAGCGTAAAGTAATTATGCCTTCTCACTTTTATCACAGATTCCTTGCAGCTTGGAGTACTGGGATGAGCTTCAGAAATCATTTGTTGCATTCCGGGAGTTCAGTCTGTCAGAAAGCAAAGTCTGTGAACTACAGCTGCCCAGTATCAACCTTGTGAACGATCAGAAAGAGCTCATAGCCTCTGATCTGTGGAGGATTGTCCTGAACAGCAGTCAGAATGTGGCTGATGACCAAAGGTAATTTTCAAGGAGGAGGGAAAAACAGAAATCTAATGCTATGCTCCTGAGAGATCTTTTTCAAGATCTTGGGAAATGAGATACTGTTTGCATATGCAGTAAGAGTAGCTGATCTTAAATGAGCTTCACTCAAGGGCATGGAGTGTACACAAAAAGAGCTCTCTTTTTGATTTATGGGCAGCCTGGCAGCATCATATTCATCCATTTTCTGAATACAAGGCTTATTGTAAAGTGAAGACAAACAGGCCATTTCCTGAAACCTCATAGCTGCACAAGGCAGTAAAAATTGCTAATTTACAAAAGAAGGCTGAGGTGCAAACCATTGCATAATGTAGTAGTAAACATACTTCTTCCATCACTCCGCATACAGCACCTTTATTCAGTCCTCAGTGCCAGTCAATGACTAAAATATGCCAAGTGTCTATTTTAACTATATTAATAAAACTTTGGTCTTTCAAGAGCATTATATTATTATTCACACAGCTTGCTTACTATGCTAGCAGTAAAAAAATTGATTCAATGTTTTTTCAAACACTGGGGATCCATTTTTCATTATGTTTGCAGCTGGAAGCAATGTACAATGACAGATATTCACTCATCTATTCAGTTTTGGTTATTATGTAGAGTAAGAAGAAATTAGTAGAAGTCCTCTCCCCAAACAGCAGTGGAATTGCATTCAAAGACCTTCTTAACATTTTATAGTTAAAGTGGAAAACGCAGAATCATTGGTATTTGCTGATTGTTACTGCCTGTGTATGAACACGTTTGAATGAGTATGTAGCATCCACATACATTTTATGTGAAGCTACAGAATTCAGAGAAATCAGGAAATACGAACACGGCTAACAAAATCAATGAAGAAAATTAAAACATCTGGTTTCCATTAATAGTATCAGGTTGAAAATGATTTCTTGATGTTAATTGTGAAAGAATGCATTTTCATCATTGAGAAGTTAAGTGTTTTAGACAAGGTTAATTCCTCTGAATGTGGGACCTTGGCAAAATTGCCTTCCTGGTCAGCTTAACACTGCAGAAATGTGAACTCGGTGGGAACTGAAAATGAAGTAGTGAAATTTAGTCGATTTTTTTCATCGAGGCATTTGGCACTCTAGTTATTGTTTTCTCCTCAAATTGGGTTCATCACTATATGCAATGTTTCACTCATTGAGCTCCAATAAGCTAATAGTTGTAATCATGCAGAAAGAGGCTAGGCTTAAAATGAAATACAAATAAATAAATAAATAAATTAAACTGGTTTGGACTGTGATTAACATGAGAAACATTTTGCAACACATGAATTCACCTGCCTTGAAGGTCTAAACTCATGAGATATCAGCTGGGAGGCTGCAGACCTGCTCCACAGAAGTGGCCATCCTCAGTGCCATCAGGGTGTCGAGTTATAAAGGGGTAGAAATATCCTCATGGGCTCGAGGTACCAGGAGACTCCAAGGAAGGCAGCTGTTCTGCCCACACCACTGATACGGGAAACGCTGTGTCCTCCACGTTGTGCGAGTACACAAAAAGCTAAAGCAGAAACTACAGCTGAAAGAACAGGAATTGAGGTGAAGCATTAGCAGTTCACTGCATGGGAATAGCAGGAGAGGGAAGAAGGCAGCAAAAAACTTGTGCCACACCGCTGAAGCATTTGAAGGTAAATAAACAAAAGAGAAAGAGGGAAGTCGAGGGAAAGTGTCCTGAACTGCCAGCTCCTTAGGCACATGTACAGAGACTGCAGAGTCGCTAGTCCTGATACTTTTAGTGGCCTGAGAAATTTATAATAGTTTTTACCTACATGAACTAACAGTAGACTGGAAATTTAAAGATTTGTGTGGGTCAGGGTGAAGTCCACCCAGAGGCCAGAAACCTGAGAGGTACATGGGGGAAACCTCTGATTTCAGTCAGAGAAGAGAGAAGGTTGTATTCCCTGCCTCAGCAGCAGTTTCAGATAGAAATACAAACTGATCTGGCTTTATACCAACTTCAAAAAAGGCGCACTGCAAGCTTTCTTAAGGATAACTGATGTGGAAAAAGTAGTCCTGACCAACCTAGAGTGATTCTTCTGAGAGAAGCTGAACAGGTCAGAAAAAAAAGCAGCTTCTCCTCAGAGATGAGGCTTTGGCCGATGGTGTTTGAGGCACACTATCCCTTTCTCGGAGACAAAGCAGATCATGCCAGTCACGTGTCACTGACCTGGAGGTTTTGAGACAGGTCACAGGCACTGAAATACAGGTAGTTACAGCTACCGAGCAAGTTTAAGGTAACAGGTAAACCCCAAAAGATCATGTTTGTTAAAGAGAAGCCTTGTTTAGGAGGTGGTGACACATGTTGCAGATCTGCTGAGGACGCCAACCTTTCCAGATGCCCAGTAGCATATAGAAAGTCCATGTTGGCAATAACTTTGCTGAAAATGTGGCTTCATCAGACAAAGTTATTTCTACCTATACAGATGTTTTCTTGTGACCAAGCACCCTAAAATGTATTCTGCTTTGCCAAACTTTATTGGTTTTGAGAGAGAGTTACTGCCCCGTGTCATGGTAAATTTCAGTGTTAGGCTTGTTCATAAAGCAAGCGTTTAACATGAATTCTTACAGACTTGTAAGAAGCACCACAAGGAGCTGTGCTTCTAAGCTAGTGCTGAGTATTAGACCAGGCACTGTCAGCGCTGAGGGATCTGCGAGTGAGAACGAGAAGCAAAGACACTGTAAAAGTTGGGTCTCGGTTTTCCTGGAGAATCATGATGATTTGGCATTAATTACATGCCGTAACTGCATGATTGATTAGCAAATTTAATTCACTATTAATTGTGAAATAGAAAAATGCTTAGTCTTGTTGAAGTATATTTTCTTCGCTTGATCTTGGTTTTGGGTCAGACTCCAACAGCTGCCATATGCATGCAGCTGCTGCTCAATGATAATATTTTTTCCTTTAGATTCTGAAGGATGGGGTGTGGTTTTTTTTTGTGGTAACCTCAATGATATGCTAATTACTAATACCAGAGAGTTGATCCCTTGTGCTTTAAGTACGTTATTACTGATTCCTAACATTGATTATGAAAGTATAAAACTCATGTGGCTCGTGTGACAGGAAAGGTTCATGAGAAGATGTGGATCCAGCTGATATGTTGAGCAGTAGCTGGCAGGCTAAAGTATATCAACCCGTAATGAATATGGGAATATGGAAAGATATCATGATCCAAATCCTGTGGTATGCAGCCTCTTTCTGAGATTGGTCAGGAACTAATTAGAAGTATAAAAATCAAGAAGCTATTTCGTTAAGGACATAGTATATGTGTATATGTTTATTTTTAAGAATTTTGTAGACCATTTATTATTCAATGAATGTACAAGGTTTGAATGAACATTTCTGAATGTTTATTCAATGAATGACCAAATCCGAAGTCCGTAGTGAAATAATTTAGCATCCCTTTGGGAATTTAATATAGTGTCTATGGAAGGAATCATATATGGCATAAATAACTGTTTATGGAAGACCTTAAAATAGAGGATTAAAAGGAATTTATCATAGATAAATTATTTTTATAACTTGCATTTTCATGTTACAGGACTGGCAATTTCTAATCAAAATTACCTTTATTTAAAGCTCTACTTTGTTGGTGAGACAGTAAAGCCCCTCCCTGGTTTGGTTGAGAGGGATTTATCATTCTTTGTTCAAATGGGTTGCATTACAAGATGTTTTATATATTTGTGCATCTCCTGTGTAATGTAAACAGTATTTTTATAATTACCGACATACTAATGTGAAGTAGTAATTGAAAATGCCTCAAGATACAAACCATGAAACAAGTACAAAAACATTTAAATAAGCCTTAAATTGCTACTTTTTAAAAATTAAAGTGAGGAATCATGATCATGTTTCTTGCTAATTGTTTTAGCTTTTATTCAAAGTAAATGATGTACTGAATTTTGACCTCTAACAAACGCTGGGTTCAGACCAGCATTTGAGTCATAAATTAAATGACTTAAGTGGTCTCTTTCTTCTTTGCAGTGGATATTTTCCCATGTTGCGGTTTCATCACAAATGGCAGATTTGGTTTAAATATTCCACTCTTAAAATAACAAGAATAATGCAGGTCACTGTTAAGTCATTGTTCCCAGTTGCCATATATTTAACTTGAACTGCTTTGCATGATGTGAAACTATCATACTTTATAATATATAATGACTTTGAATGCAGATATTTTCCATATTAAAAATTCTGATATTTAACAGATTCTTTTTTTAAAAAAAATCTTCTGGTATTAAAGTCAGGTCAGTTTTATTTAGAATTGCCTCTGGTTTTGCTACACCCATCCCTCAGCATATTGTGCCAAACACAAAGCAGTAGAACATGGTTATTCCTTTTCTCCCCAGCTGAAAAACTGTGGACAGTCCACACTGCATTTTGTAGCTCCGAAGAAGCCATGAGAATGTGGGAATGTTTTTTGGTATTTTATTAATTTGACGCACAAATTTTGACTTCACAATCAGATCTATCTCTCATATCAATGCTTCTGTTGTTCAGCAAGATTTAATAGAAAGTTTCCTGGGGTTTCAGCTAACACAGCTTTATTTTTTCATTGTGCACAACAAACGATGAAGGACTCTGTCTTTGATTTCTGTGCTCTTTGCAAGGTAAAAGGAGAAAGTAGCAGTGCTAAAGGTCTGACAGAAGTCTACCTACACAAAAAGATTAAATGGGATTTAATTTAAAATCAGAGAGTCATGGTAGTGATTATAGGAGGAACTACAGTCCCCCTTTAAAAATTGTTCATCCGATACTATGATCTTTTCTTACAGTTCTTTTTTAAGGCAATACTATAATAATTTGGATGCTGCTTTTAGTATATTTTGTACTGCAACTACTTTACACTGTTACTGCATTTTTATTTTCATAACGACACGGGGGCTCTAATTCTGGATACATATTCTGGTTGAGTAAAAATCAAGTGGACCCCTTCACAGGTAAAACAATACCACTTTAACAAAGTCTGGGCATGTATGAAAACAGCAATGAAAGAATCATCATTACATTTCTTTTCAGATGATTTCTAGAAGGTCGTCTCTGTAGAGTGACTTTCCCTAGAAGGAAAATCCTGCTCCTCTCAGTCCTCCGCTGCCGCCACTTGTCCCTCCCTAGCACACGAGAGCATGCAAGGCCAGTTCTGTCCTGGGGAGAAACGTTGTCCCACCCTCGTTTACTGTTTCTCTCTGGTTAGTTTTTTAAGTATGTGGTTAAACTCTGAAGTTTGTCAGGGAGTCGTTTCAGTGGTGAGCCTTTTTGGTTTCTAAGGTGACTTTCCATGAGGAAACAAAAAGCAGTTTTGAGTCACTTCGTTCCCAACATTTTAAGTTGCAGAATATTACCTCTGCTTGGTCTGCTGCTTGTGGGACAGAAACATGGAAGCAAAGCGTGGCTAAATGCTTTAAATTATTTCCCTGGTGTGAAGCTCCTGCTGCGTTTCCTCCTGCATAGTGTCATGGAGCCATAGAATTGTCTAGTTTGGAAAAGACCTTTAAGATCGAGTCCAACTGTTAACTTAGCGATGCCATGTCATATTGCCCTGGAATCGTTGTGGTTAGGAGTGACAAATGACAAAGATCCCATCACAGTAAAATGCTCAATAAATAAAAAACAAGTATATAGAATTTGACTACATAGGATTTTTTGATGGTTTTGTTTGGGTTTTACTTTATGAAAGTATCCATCTCCAAAAAATATATCTAAGGAAATAAAAATACTGAGTCACTTATAGGTGACTCAAGGAACTGATTTCTGAGGGAAAGAAATTTACAGTTTAAGAATAAATATCAAATTTCAGGGGAAAAAAAATGTCCTTCCTTTTTGCTGTAGTTAACATTATAGCTGATCGTGCAAGTTAAGTCTTAATTCAGTATATCAGTCTAATTATTTTTTAAAAAATTTCCTCATAGTTTAGTTAACATTTGTTCACACCCCTCTACCCTTTCTCTATTTCCATTTTGTAGGCACTGAACTTTTTTCTAATCAAGTTGCAGTGAGCAAAAATTCTTAAAATATTGACAATTATTCTGAAAGAACTAACCAGTTTCACTGATTCAAAAGTACTTAATGGTCTAAATCAGCATATGTTTGTGTCTTTTGCTTTCATGCTTTGGTCCAACAATGTAAGGAATATCCATGGCAGAGTAAAGAAAAGCATCCTATTTCTCTGACTCTAGTCCAGTCCCATAAATGTTTTAGCATGTGAACACAAGGAATAATTTTATTTCCAAATATTCCAATTCTCAAAAGACCTACAACACCATTCTTGAAATGCAAATGGGCAAGTTGGAGAGGTGAAGAAGCACAGGAAGGCATGTGAAAATCTGATTAAGTGATGTGTCTTTCATCCTTGACTGGCCTAATCTATTCTTGATATCCTGTCTTGATTCTTTGATAATTAGCTAATTTTAGTTGAAATTTACTGACACACGGGTATTTTAATTTATGTCCACAAAACTAAAGTTGGATTTAATCTTCATAAATAAATAACCTACTAGCTAGTTACAGTAACACAAAATAATACTGATAAATTTCCCTGGCTGTGGAAACCTATGCTGAACATTTTGAGTACCTACTATATTTGTGCATAATTTTGCAGTAACACTCATGGAATTATGAAGAATTTCGTCCTAGAAGCCTAAGATACATTGCTTTGAAGCCAATGTTCAAATTTAAACCTGTGTTTGAATTCAAAATATCTTTAAAAATTCAATGAAAATCTATTGATGTTGTTTTATAAAAACCTATTACTTTCTGACAAAATTAGTAAGTTGACCTTAGTTAATTTTTCGTTAAATTGTATTTCAAAAATAAAAGCAGTATTTGACTGAGGACATGGACTCAGCTTTCTTAAATCAAGTCTCTGTTTTTAAACTAAAAGTCTTTATTGCCAGACTGCAAAGGGAGTGAGAATAAGGAACATTAAGGATCAATTTGGCTTAAATTAGGTCTATTTGTTCCTCAGTGGTGTCTTAGCAACCTATGGAATTGTGATGTAGTGTTAGTTTCTCTCAAGAGACTGAAAGATAATGCTTGGAAATTCATGGCGTCAGGAGCACGGCTATGAAAAAAAAAATCAGTGGTGTGGCATTTTAAATATATAGTTAATGTGTTGTAATACGTGCTGGTAAAAGGCTCCAGGCTGAGCTTATAACACTCAGAGAGTATTTTTAAATGATGACTGTAGAGTGAGAAGGGCAAAGGGAAGAAAGCTTACAGGGTCAGGATTTGTATGTAGAAGTAATTTGATGGTTGTGAGTTGGTTTCCTTAAAGTAAAAAGAAAAAAAATAATTCTCTTGACCCGATGAACTTTCAGCTCCTCCTCGTAGCTTCAATAATGGTAATGTACTCCCTTTAGCTATTTCAGCAATTAAAGATACCTGGTATATGTTTTTTTTATTTTCTTCCAATATGCTTCACTTCTGTGGTTCAAGAGTTTGTAAACTGAACATGGGGTGTGATACAGGCATTGTTAGATCGCAGTCTTGTCTGCTATGTTCTGCTCAGGAAAAACTGACATTAGCAGTTAAAAGAGAATGATGGCATGGGCTGTGTCAGAAAACCAGCATGGCACATCGTCAAGTCCTACTGTAAAGAGACAAAATCCTGAAAGTGCTGAACTACCGCTTTGTTGTCTACCTTTTGCAGCTCGGAAAGTGAATCTGGCTCACAAAGTGCGTGCGATCAGCTTGTAACCCCCACGGCATTAGCAGCCTGCACCAGGGTTGACTCCTGTTTTACTCCTTGGTTTGTGCCATCACTAAGCGTGTTGATCCAATTTACTTATTTGGAAGTTCATCTTTGCCATCATCTTGATCAGCTAGGCACAGGTATGTACTCCTTTATGTAAAATAATAAAAGCATGTAGTTCATACGTGCTGCTTGATAGTAACTGGTTTGCTGTCCGTAGTCTGCTTTCCTCATTCAAACATGCATTCTTGAAATAAATTATCACCAACTGCCACTGGTGGTACAGACCTCAAGGTAAAACTGATGACTTCTCTGCACTGAGAAAGTACATATGGCAGGCAGTGGGGCTGGTTGATCATTCCCTTTCCTCCCTCCGGAATGGGTAACTGTAGAAGCCGTCTGTTCTCCGTAGTCTGATTAGTGACAGCAGGTGCCCCGTCAGTTTTGAGCCATCTTGGTGAATGAATTTGATCTTTTAAATTTTCCAGCATATTAACAGTATTATTAAAATATTTGAAGATTTTGCAAACCCCTTAAGTAGGAATTCCTTGAAAGAGCTCTCAGAGAACCTTAGATTTAACTGTTATATCAATTATGGTCACTTTTGGAGCTACATCTGGTTTTGTTCAGTGCTCTCTGTCATTGCATTAATGGCAGATACATTCCAAGAGGTCTTTAGATTATTGTCTGATTTTTCAAATGCCAGGAATACTTTACACGGAAGATGAGCAAATATCCTTGATAATTTTGACAGGGGCAGCTTTCTTTGTGAGTAGTTTTTCTGTTTCTGCAAGTATTAAAATATATGCATTATCAAATCGTCCTAAGACTGACGCTCAGCATCTAGCAGTTAATTTCTTGTCATCTGCTACCTCTATCAGTACATAATCTTCCTCACTATTACGCTCAATTCCAGATGCTCAATCTTTAAAATTACATGTACTGGAAAAAGCAAATATCAGATTAAAATCAAACCCAGCTGTTTCATTTTTCAACAGCAACTGAGTTTATGCTGTTGTTCTTCTCTAGGTCACCAAAAGACCTTAAATTTTGGGGCTCCGTTGTGCTGTTATATGCAGAAGGAGCACAAATCTTGCTGTATCCATTATGCTTTTGTAGAATAATAGGACTTGATCTTGGAAAGTGATGAGTGTTTTGGTTCCAAATCTGTAGATCGCTTGAGCATATGCTAATTTTAAGCATGTGAGTAGTTCCAGCAACGTAAATAATAACATCAGTGGAAATACTCACATGCTTAATATTACACAAGTGGTGTACGTGCCTTGCAGTGTCTCAGTGCTCAGCACTTTGCAGGACTGAGACTTCAGTGAGCACGATAAAATCTATTTTCTGATATATTTCTCATGATTTAGGCTTGGGATACTGTTTTGTTTAATTTCTATACTATGGGGCAACATGTCGTATCTCAGTGTGTTTGGGTGTTGAACTCTCTGTAGTTGCAGCAAAGACAATTTTCATTGTGTGAAACATGTTAGCCTGCACAGTCACATGTCAGCAAATATTATATTGCTAATTTTTATTGTATTTGTAATGTGCTACGTGTGAAATATAATATACATCTACTAGAGCAAAAATTCTCACAGAAATATGGTCTCCACTCCACACAGGCGGCAATCTGAAGTATTGTACAGCGTGTAGATAAAGCAGTTTGACTGATTCATCTATTTACCATGAGAAGATTTTGGTTTGCAGATACTTTTTGTTTGCAGCTGCTATTAATTACAGTTGTATTTTACATCTAATAAACAGTGTGAACAGGATTAATTTCAAATTTCAGAAATGTCGACTCTTATGAATTTTACTTGTTTTCATCATATGTACAAGCAGTCAAAACACAATTTACATAAGCATCCAGAATGTGGCAATGGTGATGTTCTAGTCTTGTTTGTTCTTTTACTTTTCAGCACTGCCAAAGTTTCTTCAGCCATTTTTATCTGATAAGAACATGCCATCTGATCTAGAATACATGATCATTTCCTTTGATGAGCCTCATGTGTATCTTCGTCAGTGGAGCGATGAGTCGATGTTCCAGGAGATCCAGTTTTCAACTAAAGCCAACTGTAAACTTTTGGAGTGCCGGAACGTGACTATGCAGAGTGTTGTGAAACCTTTCAAAGTCTGGGGCCAGGTTGCTATTTCCCGCAGCACAGCAGGAAGGCTATTGGACTGCACGATAATGGTGGACCCCATTTTCATCAACTTTGGCCAATATGCACTTCATTCTCTAAATACGGCAATTCAAGCTTGGCAACAGGTATGCAAATACAGCAGTGAGAAAAAATACAGCTGTTGTGATACATTTAATAGCAAATTAGAATACCAACTGCATTGATTAACAATATTCCAAGATGTAAAACTTTAATTTACACTAAAAGGCTTTTTTTTTTTTACTAATGAGTGTTAATTCCATGATAGCAGTGAAAATTAGGATTAGGTAAATATAGGCTGAACCACTTGAGTCTCAGTAAAGCTGCATGGATTCAGGTCAGAATAACCAGAATCTTGGTCTTGAAATACATACTGTTCCATTAATTTGTGAAAAAGGTGAGTGATGCACGATATGTAAGCACAGCTCAGTCTGAGCGGTAGAGCATATTGTTTCCAGCTACTACGTCTATCCTTATTGAAGTTCAACACTAGTTTCGCGTTACATTCTGCACAAGCAGCATTAATGGCCAAAGCCAGTCCCAGCGTAAGGAACCTTGCTTCTGCAATGACCCCTTGAAGGCCTGTAATTCCCTTACTCCACTACAGCCTTGAAATCAAATCATTCTCTTCATCTGCCTGAAGAACTATGTGGAGCCTGGGAATTAATTACCTATCATGGCACTACAATAACAAAGCCCCCAAAAAAGGATAAAACATCTGTTTTATATCAAAAAATTCTTTTTTAAGGGCATTCCATGGTTTTCTTGTTGCAAAAGGACATTCATAAAACAAGATCTAGTGTGATTTAAATCTTTACAGCTGGCTCAAATATCAATGTGAACAAAGATCTTTGTAGCTCCAATTTCTGTTTTTTGTCATATTTCGAACAATGCTTTTAATAAAAAACAAACATAGAAAGTATAAGAGAGTCCTTGGTAGGCTGTTCAAACCCAAAATATTTCTGACAGTACTAGTCCCTCATCTAAGACATGTGTGGCAACTACTGCAAAATGGCCTTCAGAAAGGTCAGTTTCCTCTTAGGATGGAAAAAAAAAAGAGATCTCTCAGACATAGCTATACATATAAATAAAATATGGTGCATAAATATTTAAGTGTTTTAAACCACATCACAGTGTGAATGACTGACTGACTACTCTGTGCCTTGAAGGAATATTCTGAGTTGAAAAAATGGAATTGTATATTTGATTAAGTAGAGCCATATGTCGTGTGGTATATTGCTGACAGGTACATTCTATGAATAGTTGGTACTGATTTATACATGGATTTGGCAATGTTAACATGAGCCACAGGAGGATATACTTCTGTAATTGTTGCTGTAATTTTCTCGTTTCCTCTCATGTCAAGGGTACTTGCCACCATGTTCTGATGTGGTGGGTATCTAGCCCTGAGTATTCGAGATTAAAAACTTGCATCGCTTTGAAATTATGGAACAGTTAACACACAAGTGGGTTCAAAATGGCTTATTAAATTAATTGTTACCAAGATGTTTTGTATGTGGCTTTACCTCCAGACTGGGGGGATGGCACGCGCTGCACAGAGTGGGACTGAATTTCCCAGTTGTAAGCATTGTTTCATGTTTGCTGTTTACACAAAATACAGTATAAATACTGCCAACTAGAAGCATGAATTTAATAAACAGGAAAGGTTTTTTGAATTCTCCACATACTTTTTACTGGATTAATATCTGGAACAAGTGATGTTGTAGTCAGTGGACAGACAGATGAAGCATGAAACAATTTGGCCCTGCACCTTTGGGTCAAGAGTTCAGGATTAACAGAAGCCTCTGTCAGTGTCTTTGTTTCCTAGATATAGACTGATTATATTTTTTTTTGTTGTTTAAGTAACGTTTAACATTTTGAAAGTAGATTAAGCCTAAAAAGCGCCAGGCATACAACTTGCTTTATACTTGTAAGTCACATGCTGAAAATCTGAGAGGATTAGCACTTTTTAAAAATAGTTTCCCCTTTTGACATATTTCACTGTCTAATCTGAAATCCCTGTTTAAATACAAGCAGTAACAGGCTAATGCACATCTAAATGCAAAGCTAAAGTAATGGTTTTAATAATCAAATAGCTTGGCAAGAAACTTCAAGATTGTTATTAATTTAGTTTTATTATTTAATAGAAACATACAGAGTATCAAGTGAGATAGAAAATGCTTGTCTCCTGTGAATATACATGGATGTGTGAGGGTTCTTTTACCCTTTATTTGAATATTTAAGCCTTCACAAATTGTTTTATAGTGTTAGTGGTTTGTGATAGCTAGAGACACAGGGTCAGCTGAGAAAATAGCTCTCCAGGTATGGTAGTAAGTGAGTATTCCTGGAGAAAAAAAAAAAACTATTGTGGTCTTGCACTGCAAATGTTTTCCTAAACCCCTCAAAAGTTGTAAAAACTCCTGTTTTAAACGATTAGAACTATTTTTCCTCAAGGTCTGCATGGTGCTTAACCCTTCTGTTAACAGTTGCGTAAGTTTCCTTAATGAGCTGAGATCAGTCAAAGTGACATCCATGATCTCAGTAGTTTCCCCATCCTTCTACTGTAAGCACAAAGAACAAAGGAAAAGGGTACAGAAAATTTCCTTGTAGCTTCGGTTTAACTTCCTAGCTGATAGTGTTCAGGATACTGCTGTGAGAATGAAGTTTAAGCAATCAGAAGGAAAATTTTCTTTCCTCTTAAAGAAATTGCTAAAGGCTTTCTGTCAAACAAGCATTAGTAGGAACTAGAGACAGTGAGTGTGTGTGTGCGTCTGAGAGGGAGAGAGAGGGAAGGCTTGCCCAGGTCTTCAGTAGCTTGTGAAGTACACAGAAAATAACTTTATGCATGTAAAGAGGCCTAGACTGTTATGGGGGGGTTTTCCAGATCCAGAAATGCTTTGAAATAGCTGTGAGCTTAGACTTGAGCAGAAAGCCCTGAGACAGAGAAAGCCTGGTGACTTGTATTATGTGGGATGTTTTTCTCCACTCTGAATAGAATTCACAAAATATTTGAAAGCCTAATAAAGGAGAGACACTTTCCAGGCCTCTCTGAGAGAAAAGAACAGCTGAAAAATGATCTAAAGAGGGGCAGGAAATTGTCCCCCAGGAACTGACCCTAATCGGTATCTGGTTCAGGCTGTTGATCTTTTGCTGATTCTTTTGATTTGCTGTTTTTAATTCACAGAGGGAATTTTTTTCCTAATCCACGCTTAGGTGTTCCTGGAGTCATCATTCAGCCCTTCAGCATCATTGCCACACAAATGGGGCAGTTCTGTTTGGTTTTGTTATGTCTGGTTTCTTTACACTCTCTTTTATCAGTCAAGGTTCCCTCACTCTTTACTTTTGCTGTTTTGTTTTTTTCTTTTGGGTCCCTTTCTGCTCACTCTAGAAGTTTCTGTCAGACTTCAGAAGTGATTTGGGATCCAGTCCCCTGTGACGGGTGCAGGGACCTTCTGCAGCTCCCCAGGAACTGAGGAGCATGGGTTGTACTCTGTCTGCGAAAATTCTCCTGCATTTAGTGCAAGGAGAATTAAGAGTTGCCTAGAACCCTGCCTGTACAGTGCGTGGTTGCCGTGATGAGCTAAAGCATCCCCAGGCTTCCCTGATGACCCTTTGAAAGGTCAGCTGTCATTATCAAGGCTTTAGGTTATCAGCAGCAGTCTCTTAAGCTTGGCAGCATAGAGCAATGCCTTATTATGTGAACCTTGCTGTTTCCTTGGTTAAAACTTTGGAACTCTTGTACAGTCGAGCTTAAAATACCTCCTTTGCCTAACTTTGAGAAGCATCGCTGTTAAAAGCAATGGGTTTTAGTAGCAAATCTAGCATTCAAGACTGATGATTAATGGCAGTCATTTGTCAGCACCAAAATGTGTGCAAGTCTATTAGTAATCCCTGATGGGATAACATTCCCCCAGTACAATTTAGGAGTTCTATGCATGCCAAATTTGCTAGATTCTCTTTTCCTTCTGGAAAATGCAAGAACCTACAGTTTGTGTTAACTTACTTGAGACTAAATTAGTTAGGTGAAAAGAGGGAAGTTCATTGTCTGGTGTTGTTCTTCCAATCTCTGTGTAATCAGCAAGAAAATGTTTTGGAGTAAAAAAAAAAAAAAAAAATAATAATCCTAGGTTTGGCTATAACAACATGCCAAGCTCTGTGGATAGTAAACCCTCCCTTTTAAATAGAACGTTTTGCAAAGCTGTAGCAGGAAAATATATATATTTGTGGTAGACTTATGAGTATGTGGGTATGGCAGCTTGACAGTAAAAAGTCATAGATCCACCACTAGAAAATGCCAAAATAAACTCTGCACTCTGAAGTGGCACTGTAAATGTCAACCTTTAGCATACTCAGATCTGCTACTGGATGTGATACAGACATACTGCTCTGTAACAAATTTTACTGCCTTGAAGAAGTGAGATTTTGGTTATGCTCACCTGACTCTTTTTTTACAGGAGATAGACGATCTTATGCCGAAGAATTCATGAGATTTGGAGAGAAGCTTTAGTCTAAATATTTTCATGCTTAAATACTCCTAATCTTTCGCAGAAACACTCCCAGCCAACTGTTCTGACATTCAGTCACAAAAGGAGTCGCAACCTGCCTCTAGATGTGCACCGTTTAGGTTCTTCTGAAATTAATAACAGTAGTTAATACATATTCAAGGATGCTAAATTGAGTATACTTTGCACACTTCACCCAGCAGTGTGCTACAAGCAATGTACCAAACTGTTCTTCGTGGATAAACAAGGACCCATAGCAATCTATGAGGAAATACTTTCTCGCTTTTGTTTGATCTCTGAATTTCTGCAGGCTTCCAGGCACATTGTTATCAAAGAACTTAAGACCCGTGTGATCGCAGACAGAGGAGGTGTTGGCTTCATTATGTCTGTTTAAAAGGTCCACTGAGAGCAAGGAGGGGAAACAGAACCAGCTCTCAAAGACCATGGAGGTCCCATAAGTTAAGAGAAAATGTCATGGGAAGAAAGGATGAGGACAGAGCAGCTGGGCTATATTGTGGAGAGAAAGGAACCAACCAATAATAAAGCATTGTCAAAAGTGTGTGCTGGGAAAGATGGGTCAAAAAGAAGTAACAAAAAGCCCAAGAAAGTGAATTCTTTGTGTTATAACCATTAAATTTCATGAAAACTGTCAAAATATTGCTTTATTGGGGTAATTATTATGGTTGCTAGATAGCTTCTTTTAAGTGAAATGTGCCAGCCCAGTAGTGACTAGGACAGAAATATAAGAGAGGTGATCTCCAAATCAAGTTGTCAGTCACACTTTGACCTCTCCAGCATAGGGGATTATAGTTCGTGCCTTCAGAGGCAGATGACCTGTAGCTCTGGTAATTTTTATGACTGTCATATAGTCTTATTGTGTCAACAGAGTGACAAGCAGCCAGATGAAAAGCAGAGAGGGATGAAGGATGCTGCAGGCAGGAGAAAAGTACTGTAAAATCTGAAATGTTTTTTTTTAAACCTGTGATAGTTTCTGATTTTTCCTATGTGGAAATTGGACTGTGGAATTGCATGATGCATTTTCAAACTAGAGTTGTGGAAATATTCTCCCTATGTCTTCTGCTTTTTCTTTTTTTTTTTTTTTAAGTGTTGTAGTATCAGGACATAGAGAGTCTTCTGCTGCTGACCCACAGCAACATTTCAAAGTAGAAGCAGCAGGTGTGGAAGAAGGAGTGTGCATGCAGCCTGTTGGCCTGAGAGATCAGTTGTTGAGCATGGAGAAACCTCTTCAGGCCTCTCCACTCAGCCTGTAGTGCCCCATCTGCGCTGTGGGACACGTCATTTCCCATTGAATTTAATTTCATTGAAGTCTTTCACATAACTTAGGAAATCTAGTTTTTATTGTGATTTTAAATCTTTTAACATTTGCATGACAGAAACATAAAGTAAAATATGTTCAGTCTCAGGATATATTTTGTCAACTCAAGCACTAGTTTGTGCAGAGAGCACAGTACTGCGAGACCAAAGCTAATGGCAAGAGATCTTGAAGCATTGCGCTGTTGTAACAGTCGGCACTGGGCAGACAGCTGCCAAATGTCTTGCAATTAATCTGATGCTTACTGGCTTTCATATCCCTTTCCTTCCAGAACCAATGCCCTGAGGCAGAGGAGTTGGTCTTCAGCCATTTTGTGATCTGTAATGACACACAGGAGACGTTGCGGTTTGGCCAGGTGGATACTGATGAGAATATTTTGCTGGCCACTCTCCACAGTCACCAGTACAGCTGGCGTTCTCACAAGTCCCCGCAGGTATGTTGGAAACAGCCCTTCAAACGCAGCAGTTGCTAAAGCTGACTGCTGGCTTTATGCTTTGGTTTTCTCTATGGTTTCAACTATCTCTGATACTCCAGTTTCTTCAGGAGTCACAAGCTTGGGGTTTCGTCAGAGGGAAAAGGTAAACAAAAAGTGAGGAAAGCCAGAAGTGTTTAGAACATACTCGAGGGTAGGACTGGACGTGCATGACCGCTTTTTGTAAAGCTGAGTGGTTGTGGAAACTGAAGCTTCTGAAAAAAAAAAAAGGCAAAAGAAGATCGCTTGCCAGGTTTTTATAACTAAGTGATCAGTGTCTGTTTTCTGTGATGTACATTAGAGGTTTGGGGAATTTTTTTAATGAATTGTTTTTACCAGAAGCATCTGTTCACCGAAATTGTTTGCAGAACAGGGTCAAACTGGACAAATCTCTCAACTCAGCATGTGCTTGCATTAGAAGGGATTTGAAATTGTCAAAAACACCCTACTTATATAGTTTAAATAATGCAGTTTCTGGTTTTTAGGTGTTTTTTTTAAGGATAAACACTGAAACTGAAATAAAATATTTTAAAATTGTCAACAGGAAATATTTCCATGAAACCATGTTGTTGGTTTTCTTGAGTGGTGGTAAAAAAATGGACTTTTCATCTTGGTTCCAGACAGGGCAAGAATTTAAATACTTGTTTTAAGTGTTCATGAGACAGCAAAACCATTTCTTGTGTCTTTTTAATATATATCCAGCTCCTGCTGAGTGGGAGACTAGAGACCTGTGCCACCCCACTTGCTGAGCAGCAGTCCTGTGCTGAAGACTTACTGAAGTTTTTACAGATCCTAGAAGAAGTGTAGTGAATGGCAGTTCCTAACTCATCTAGAGCCCTGGAAAACAGCAACCTTAGCATGTAGAAAGGTGACATTTGAATGGTAGCTCTAAACAGGAGCTGTGCCCACTTTCACTGCTGACAGGTTTTAGGTTTCCCTGGGAAGCAGAGAGGGCAAATTTACTGTGGTTTTGGTTCCTGTGTCAGTTGGTGGATATGCAAAACTACTGAATTTTACATGAATGTGGGTAATCTGTGCAGAGCAAATTCAGCCAGAGTAAACAGTTGCAGTTGACACTGAAGTCAAGGCGTAAGTTAAGAGGAGGGCAGGGTAATAAAGGGCCGTCTCACCTCAGTGACAGAAGAATTTTTATAAACGATGTGTGCTTGTGTAGTAGTGCACAGAGGGAGACCTTTGGAGGCTTGGAGACACTGGACTGCTCTATATCCCTTGTAACATTTTCGGAAAGGACATATGGTTTCTCCTACAAGCAAAACGCCTGTGATACCCCAGCCCACGGGCGAGCAATCCAAGTGAGTGACTCTGCAACTGGGCAAGAGTGTTAGATTGTGAGAGAGGATCACAGCTCATCAGGTGACAGGACTCGTGCTTGAGTAGCTCCGTACAGTTTTGTGAGGGAGAACGAACAACCAGGCTTATAGAAAGCTTGCTAAATGTGACCTGTATTTCATAACTAATTACCGTGCACTTTTGTAGCAACCACCCAAAACGTCATTTAAACCTTTTCATAAACACATGGAAAAAGAAGGAAATGTTAAAAGCAATTATAAATAAAACCAGACCTAAGTAAGTCTTCCCTCTTAATGATTTTGCATATCCATTTTCTGGTTACTGATATATACAGATAGTTCTACTAATGATAATGGTGTATTTCTAATAATGGTGTACTTCCAATACTAGTGCAAACTAGAAAGTGGTTTGAATATGAGGGTTAACTCAAGCAAAGTGAAAAGTAGGAGAGTTAAAATTGCTGCTTGCTACTGATACTTTCTCAGTTGCAGCCAAGCTACTAAAGACCAAAAGCACAACAAATATTAAAACATTGATATTCAGCTTGTCCTTTCAGTCACAGACTTGAGCAGTGCAAAACATTCCATTTTCATGGCCACTGTTTAAGTTTGATATTAAATGAAAAATAAAAGTGCAGGGTAAAAGGTGGAGAAGTTCAGCAGAAAACCAGATCACGCATTCGGGAGTGGGTGAAGTGACAGTAGGAACTTCAGATTCATTTTTCAAATAGTCATTCTGCAGCTGAGAGTTGGTGATGTCAAAGGGTTTCCCCCTTCTGTTTTGCTCTGATCAGATTCAGATTTGCTGAAGAATTGGGCTGATAAACAGTCGGGAGTGTCTTGCTGGATTCCCGTGTCCCAGGAGATAGGGAAGCTCACAGCTCGCTCCTGACTCAACCACATTGCTCGCCAGCAGGTTCTTCTTGTAGGGGGGCTATACCTCCCTTGTCCCAGCCCTTGGAATAATTTCAAGAATATTTCTACTCTTTTAATGTTTTTCAACAACGGTCTCTTGCTGGGAAATTTAGAGACAAAAAAATAGCACTGAGGTAATATCACTGAAAATAAATGGAAGCGGAGGCTTTCCACACACTGTTGAGGTAGAAGCAAGTTTTCTTTACAAAGTTCAAAGAATTTTGGCCTTTGTCTGTAAGTTTTGTTCATTTGCTGAATGCTACGTACAAATCAGGGTATATTTAGCATGCTTCTGAGTGGCATTTCGTCTAAACAGCACAATCCTTTGTCATTTTAGATCATAAAAAAATAAGTTTGCTTTAATATTATTTTTGAAAGTTGTTATGTACATTTTTTCTGTGATTGATACAAATCCTTGAAATTAAAATGACGATTCAATTAAGACATCAGGTTGTCCCTGTCATGCTATGGCATTTTTTCTAATTGTTTCCATGAAAAATTATCTAGCAGCTCATTATCCAAAGGTCAGAATAATGCCCAGGCATGGACAAACCCTCCGAGTGTCATATTCATGGAATGCTAGATGACTTCATAGTTATGAAATTATTTCATTTCTCATGATAATTCTCAACTTGCCAAGTTAGTGAATTTTAAGAACTCTGAGAGCAGATTGTAAGATAAATGTGAAATAATCCATACTTCAGGAGTCAGGGACTTCCCTCCAGGCATTAGTTCATACTTGACTTACTTGACTTACTCTTGGGGATAAAATGAGTTAGGACAAGGTCTTAGATACCACATTCTCTTACTGGGAAAGAAAACCAACTTGCACAACTTCGGCTGGCTCATGTTTCTTCTTACACAGGCACTAAGAAGCAGCGGTTGCCATGAAATACTTTATTTAACCTCTGCAAAATGTTTTTTTAGTATGGCAAGGCAGTTCAGTTAAATGAAAATAAATAGTTTTTAAAGGATTGTATTTCTTTTACATTTACATCAATAAAATTCTCCATTTTTCTTTTGCTAATTAAGCATAGTGAGAGATGCGGTAATTGCCCATTTGAATTATTTAACACCCTTAAATATAGATACCTAAAATAAGTTATTTTTATAGTAGCATATAGTTACATCATGTTTTATTTGCATTTAGAATTAATTTTAATATTAATGAAACTGCTATAGGCTATAACTAAAAAATTGATCACCTTCTTCCTGTTATGAAAACAGCTAGAGCACACGAAGGATTTGGATTTATCGGCTATTGATGGTGTCCCTCCAACTATTTGACTTAACTTAAAGCTCCTTCCTTCATTCATTCATTTTTTTCCCAGCCCGGATCTTCTACATTTCAGGGAACCTAACCTTTCCCTTTTAACTTTAACTCTGATTCCTTCAAGTCTCGCTAGTTTGGCTAATATTTCAGTAATAAGTCTGAGGTCCAATGCCTGCTCTTCTACTCCGCTCCATCCCCCATATTTTCCTCAGATTTCATGAGGTTTTGACCTTCCTTAGGGATAAGACACCCCCAACTATATAGTCCCTTTCAGAGTTGGGGTAAGTCCAAAACTGGTGATATTTGAGGCTTTAAGCAATTCTAGCAGAAGTTGCCAGACCTCGTGAGTTCCTTTTGCAGATTTTAATGAAAGTTGGAGGTCTGTTAGATGTCGTTAAAAGGGAAGAGAAGCTGCATCACGCCTGTGCTCTACAGACAACACTGGCTCCTACGTTATTATTTGGATCCAGCCTGCGCTCCTTATCTTGATCGTCAAGTTGCTTTGTGGGATGGGCCCCAGTTATGTCAAAAGTCGTGTTTGTCTCTAAGACAGCTGTGTTTTTTAGGAGAAGAACTGGAGCATGTGATACGTAGGGTGAAACTCAAAAGTTAGGCGAGAACAGATCTTCCTAGCAATTTACTCAGAGGTAAGGAATTCTGTCTTGCAAGACAGTAGACAGTTGGAGGGTCCCACTGGGGATCACAGCACATGTAAAAAACAGCTATTAGTGTAAGAGTCCCCCAAATATATTCTGCAGAGATTGTTTGCTTGTGAATAAACAGCAGAGGTCTTCTATAACATGCTAGTTATTATTAGCTAATTTTCCCCACACACAAACGTCAGCACAGTCCTCTGAAGAGTCAGAGAATAATGGATCTGAGTTCATAATTTTGCTTCCTGTGCAAAACATAATGTTGTGTAGGGGAAATCTGCATTTAAAGTAGCAACTCTCAAAGCTTTCTCCAGAGTCTTCTCTGAGGGTTATGGTAACAGCCTGTTTTCACTTCTCACTGTCCTGAACTTGCAGCAGCAGGTGTAATGGGCAAGGACTTCAAAGAGAATGTGGCCAAGTTACTGGTTATAAACAAAATAGATTTATTTCTTATCAAAGTAGGCAAATATGCCTGAAACAGCTCTGTCCTACTTCATTGCTACTTATATAGAATTTGAGGGAAAAATTCTCTATCATTTCTTTTCCTGTTCTTCTGAACCTACATTTATAAATTCTTAAATAGATTTTAGTAGTGGTTAATATATTAGTAATACCTTCATGAGAATCTGTTTAAAGTATTTCTTCTCTTATTTTAAATATTGTCCCTGCAAAGCACAACTCCTGCTGGAATTTTATAAATATATTTTTTCAGGGTAGTTGTAGATTTGGAAATAGCTGTAAGAACCACCTCCTTGTTCTCCTGCAAAAAAAAAGACTGAAACCAAATTTTAATTTATGTTGCACCCCAAGCAGGATCATAATTCATTGTTATTTATTTCCACGTTGCCATTCTTTCAGGTATTGGGTTATATAAAGTGTAAGATAATATACAGTACTCTGTGGGTTCAAACTTAGAAAATGTGACTTACTCATCAGTCATTACTGGGATATTTTCCTGTTTTATTGTTTCGGGATGTTACAGGTTCTCTGCACAACTTTTTGTACTTTACATAGTCTCCCCTAGCTCATTCACAGAACAACATCAAGCAAAAAGAAAAAGAAGTTTTATGTTATTTTTCACTGTTCAAGTAGTGAGAAGTGTATTTTTGCTTTCCTTTGGGATCCTGCATCGAAAATTCAATGGTTACACTCTATTGTATGGAATTAACTTTCTAGATTATATCTGGGGTAGATAAGGATTGATATTATCCATGAATCACATGAACCCTCATAATTTGATGACTGTTCCTTAACAAAAAGACTCTTCTTTTCCACAGTGTGTAGAGCTAGTTTGTACCTGCAAGGTTCAGACCTGCTTTGTAGATTGTCTTGGGGCTCACAAGACCTCCAGGAGGCCCCAAGGGTCACAGTTCGTCTGCCAGGTGTGGCCTTTCTTCTGCTAACCAGCGTGGGGATGATGGAAGTTGCTTTCTCCCATGCTTCATACTGGCCTGGTGTCTTACAAGGTCCAGTGGTGTAGAACTGGCCAGATCTTTCAGGTCCCACAGGAAAATGAAGTCAAACTGAAATTTGAACTGGTTTAGTGGCTGCTGCAGTTGACAGTTGTCATGTCTTGCCCAGGAGAGGGGGGACAAGTGACTTAGATTCGTAATTCCCCAAGGGAGTGGACAATGGTGAGACAAATCTCTAAGTCCAAACACATAAATATTTATTAATTTCTCACAGCATATAGATCAGACTCATGATAATTGGTTTTAGTTACGTTAGGGTAGGCAATATAGTATGACTTAACGATAAATCAGGAAAAGACCAGGTATACAACAAGCCCCAGCAAGCTGCCTGTTACTGAATGGTGACAGGGAAAAAGAACATGTAACAACTTAGAACAGGCAATACTATGCCTAACGGTTAGAAGAAGGAAACTAAGTATTAACTAAGCAAGCAGAATGGTAGGCCTTGCATTGCTTAGTGAGAAAGGGGAAAGGGGGAGAGAGAGAGAAGGAAAGAAAAAAGAAGGGGGAGAAACAGAAATCACCGGTCCGTCTTCCTCCATCGGCCCTGCTAACGAGGGTTCAAGGATGCCATCATCTTTACTTCTCCTCCTGCACTTCTTGTCTTCTTCGTCTCTGTCTCCATGCTTCTGTACCTTCTTCTTCTGTCTCCTGTCTGTCTGACTGTATCACACCTCAATTTATACACGTCTCTACACACGGACATGCTGTATGCCAGGTAGAGGAGCAAGGTCCTTAATTGTTTTCGATAATCTTCATTAGCATATGTGATTGCCTTATCTCCTTGGGAGATCCTGCCTTCGCAAGACTCCTTATCTCATGCATATTCGGGCCAAGGCTGTTTGAGGCATTCCATTTGGCACTTATCAGTTTGCCACACAGGGCCAAAAAACGATCTTGTTTTTGACCAAACTGGAGGTTTGTAAAATATTTAAGGCAAACATTCACACATCTGTCCACTACACCATGTGCAGAATGAACATTTCGTTCGCTGTTTTCCCAAATATTAATTGATTTTATTGTTCCAAGACCTGATCCTGGTCAGGGGCCACCTTGTATGCTGAGAACACAACCGAAAAATACTGATCATCCTTCTCCTTTAATTTTTCAGTTAAAAGTTGCTTTAGCTTCAGGTCTTAGAATCAGCTCCCGACTCCAGGGCTCTATTTCCTCCATGCTGCTGGATCATCATAGCTTTCATTTTTACTATCTTTTATGTTTTAAAATAACCAACTACTTCCACACCATTAACCACATCCTCACTTGATTTCTCCCAGCCTTTCAGAGTTGAGAGCAATAACCCATATTCTTCCCAAAAAGCTTTTTCTTGTTTCACTTCGAAAACAGATACAATCTAACTACAGTGAAACCAAGTTAACTTTGGTGGATCTACAGGCAAAGTAGAAATCAAATTGATATCACTAAGCATTTTGAAGGCTCAAGCTTTAAATTACTTATACAGCTGGAAAATGCTGCCTTTCCTGGACGGGCTCCCTTCTTAGTCTCATTTTTAATCCCCCATTTTAGTCTTCGTGCCTTGTCATATGACACTTGGCTTTATTTACTCAGATCATATCCTTCACTCACACATCTAGCTGAAAACCTAAGTGTAATTCTGAGGAGTGCATATAAATGTTCTGGGAAGAGCCCTGATAAAGAATACAGCTTTTCTAGCCATTGGCTTCGTGAGCAGCTTCATCTTAGTCTGCCTCCCCAAAGGCAATTTCTTTCCCTCTCAAAACAGAAATCCATAATGTCTCAGGATTACAAATCCAAACCCCAGCAAAGTCGAGTCAAAACAAAAAACTCTGTGTTATCTGTTGATATGTTTCCCTAACAGAAAATGCAGAAATCAGATGGTTACACAAATGAGTGCGTGTATTCACATACACAACAGATAGTCTGTTTTAAATTCTCCCTGAACTATCAGTTGCCACTTGTCACTGGATTGCATTTGTTAGACCATTGAATATTTTTTGTATCTTTTTGCAATGATTATGCTTGAACTTTTTTTTGAAGCAGAGTGTCAAATGAATACTTAGAATTTGCTTAAAGCTTGATAAAGAAAAGGAATTTACATAGCAATTACCATGACTCTGTAGTATTAGGTCAGTTTTATAGCACTAGACCTCTGCCTTGTTGAGTATCTAACACCATCTGTTATGATGTTTTCTGCTAAAATACTGTTAGTGCCTGATTACTTAGTTTTCTAAAATTACTTCAGTTTTTATTTCCTGCCATATATCTCTGTATCACTTAGTGTCATTTGCTAATTACTTCTAGCCACATTAAGTCTCACATTTAAATAATTGATTCACCCAGAGGTAACTTGTTTTCATGGAATGCAGTTTCTTCGCTCAAAAGTAAATTTACACAGTACCCAGTTCTTATATTGTTATGTCATTAATACAAAGGCGTTAGATATCTTTAAAATAACTTATGAAGGCTATTCCCTTTGCATGTAGCATTTACCAGTATACAAAAGCATGTTTATAAAATAAGAAATTGCCAATATATGATAATAGCTCTTTTTTATTTTTCTTTCTGAACTGTGAACTTAAATGCAGGCTAATCGTTGTGCTACAAAGAAAATTAATAAGGCAGCATTTGGGAGCTAATGACTACTCAGGGAAAGCTGACAGTGTTCCTTGGGAACATTCAACTCGTGAGCAAAGCTGTTTACACAGGGTGGGAGACATCCTAATGTTGGAGCTACATATAATCACTAATCACCATTTATGGCACTTATATGACATCTATCTTTGGAGCGCGCTGTATTTTGTGTGCCTTCTAGCTGAGACTGACTACTTAGTACCTTTCCTCATTATTTGGCTGTCATTTCCAGCTACCAGTCTCTCCAAAGTAAACAGTTTTCTTGTTTCTCTTGGTTTTCATATGTGATGAGATTTATTCCCAGCTGCCTCTGTAAGAAACTGAACTGATTCCAGCCACTGCAGTTGGATTTTACTGTTTTGTTTTGTTTTTCCTTTTCTGTAACTAATACTTAAGAATCAAAGCGACGTGTTTGTTTATGAGTTTGAGTGTCCTAGTGCACAGCTTCCCTCGATATTCTTGAATATAAAGCTGTGCCCACACATGTGCAAATCCAGATGCATGCCCGTGTGCACACTGGCACACATTAGCCTTTGTGCTTCCAGCATAAAACTAATTTGAATCTGAATGCAACAGTCATCACTCTTACAAATTCAAAAGCCACCCACTGAATGGATGTTATTGTTCTGTGTGTAACTTGTGCTGAGGATACCACAAATTGCAAACAGGCTACTGAGTTGTAATATCTTTGAAAGTTGTTGCTGCGGTTGTTTCTTAAAACAGTGAAGAAAAAAAAAAGAGCCACCATCCAGGCATTCGCTAAGTCCAACTGGCCAGATCTATGGCCAGTGCTATCTCTTTTTTGGAAACAAGTCACGGGAGAAGATAATATTGACAAGTTTCAATTTTTACTCATGTAAATAATCAAACTTTGGGCCTGATTCTGGTCTCAATTACTCAAATTAATTAATGACAGATGCCCAAAATCAGAGTGAAATTCAACCCTCAAGAGAGAATTCCCACAAGGCCTTTATATAACTGTTTTAAAGGACTTAAGTGATGCCTAGGCTCTTTGCTGGCCCTCTGCAAAGAATAAATTTTACCCAGAATGCTTGCTTCTTTGATCCCTTGTATATAACTCACATTCTTAAGTTTGCACAGCCACAAAAAGATCTATACAGAGCTAAATAGCCAGATCTTCAGCTGGCGTAAATTTATGTAACTTCATTGACCTACATGGAACAGTACCAATTCTCACTGCTCTGGCTTAAAGAATCTCCATGGGATAGAGGTAAGTGCCTATGGTGGGTAAATGGATGAAAGGCTCTTCAAATGATGAAAGACTGTATTGCTCTGGAAGTGATTTAAGTGAAACTGGAAAAAAAGCCACTCCTTTTCCGGAATAAATCACACAGGGAGTATAATTATGCAGTTAAATTTCTTCTCATGCAGTCAAGCTTGAAGTTGCCACCACATTTGTGTAAGAAATGAAATGTTTCCCATCTCTTAGCAATCTGCTAACTTTTACATTTGACACACATATATATGTGACCTATACAGATGTACATGCAAATAGATTTGCATGCTTTATTTTTAAGGGAAAGGTATCTGCAAATCTGTGTCTTATTCTGATGGCCTAAAATCTGACGTGGACCGGCGTTCCATATCACCTTGCTGGTAATAAAGGGGATGGATTTCCAGAACAATTTCAAGGGCAGTAAAGACAATCTCTGATTTACCATTTTACGCTCTCTGGTCTACGTAACCTTTTTTTCTGAACCATTGTGTGCTGGATTTTTGCCATCCTAAATACGCTGTTAAAGCAGGTGATTTATAGCTGTGCATGATACAGAGCCGTCTTATGGTATTGCTGATTCTTCTGTTTGTATCTGAAATGACGAAATCACAGAATGAGTGGATCATTCACAAAATTGGTATGCTTATCACTGCCGAGTATTAAAGCCAAGAATATTACTCGGTCATGGGAATTCCTATACTACTGCAAAGCCTTTTTTTTTTTCCCAGTTGTATATTGAAATAGTAATTGATTTCTTTCCAGCTGTTACACATCTGTATTGAAGGCTGGGGAAACTGGCGGTGGTCTGAACCGTTCAGTGTGGACAACACAGGGACCTTTATTCGTACCATTCAGTACAAGGGCCGGACAGCATCACTTATTATCAAGGTTCAGCAGCTCAGTGGAGTGCAAAAGCAAGTAAGTATTTGATACGGTTTGGAAAAAATAACATGAGTAATTGAAACTGTTACGTATTCATGAGTTAGTCGCTAGTCACCTAAAATATTTACTCTTTCCTATTGGGATCTGCAAAAAGGCAAGTGTAACAGCCTTCTGGGGGGATTTTGGGGAGATTTTGCAACTCTTTTTCTTCATTTTGGTATGGATTGTAGCATTAAAAAGTTCAGCTACCACCACATATTTCAGATGTTCCAGTAAACATCTCTTTGTGTGACTTTTTAGTTCTGACAGTGCTAAATTACACAATCTCTTGCATGTTTTAAGCTCGAGAAGCAGAATCTGTTTATTTGTTTGTTTTTTTGTTTATAAGAAGTTCTTCATATCTTATTCTGGGTTGTAATTCAAGCCCCTGTATTGCTAAAGAGAAAGAAGTAATGACTAAATTAACATTTGAAAATGGGCTGCTATGCAGTAACTTTTCACATACTATCTTTGTAAAGAGAACGGTAATAACACTGCAGTCATTCTGCCTGTATTATCAGAAGCCAAAGCATGTGGTGGACATAACATGCTCAGCTCATGAATATGGCAGAGCGCCTTACGTTGCACAACAGAAATACATCTGATCAGACAAGAATAGTGCCTGGTGTCACTGAAAGCCCTCCTGAGATTTTGCTTGGTAGATTGTAGCTATGGTGTGCGCCCTTATTAGTGAAAAGCAAATAAAGATGATTGTAGCAGGGCTATACATGGAATGCTCTTTCTCCATATAGCTTAGAAAAAGTCAGATATTTCGCAGAATCGTGGAATCGTAGAAGGCTTAGGTTGGAGGGGACCTTAGAGATCATCTGCCATGGTCAGGGACGCCTCTCAACTACTCCAGGTTACTCAAGGCCTCATCCAGCCTGGCCTTGAACACCTCAAGGGAGGGAGCATCCACAGCCTCTCTGGGCAATCTATTCCAGAGTCTTGCCACCCTCATGCTGAAGAATTTCTTCCTAAGATCCAGTCTAAACCTATTCTCCTTCAATTTAAGTCCATTTCTCATTGCCCTACTGCAGGACATACTTGTTCTGTAATAAGTAATTCAGGTATGATGGACAGCAACAACTCTGAGTTTAATTTGGTCATTTTCTAGGTGGGCACACAAATACAGAAATCTGGTACAGATATTTAATGGAATAGTAAGCTTTAAAACAGCAAACGTACCGCAAGGTCTGGGTCACTGTATTGTGATGTGAATGTGAGGTGTCAGTGGAAACCTTTCTTGTGAAGTACATCACTGCATCTGCGCAGAAAGGGCTCAGCATTTAGAGACCACTACAGTACTCTTAAAACCCAAACCAGCCATGGGCAGTACTGCTGAGTTCAGTGGGAATGAAAGTGGATATGTTAAGTATTTCTTTCAAGCCTGGATACTGCCTTAGCAATATTTCAAGCATTTTAATGCCTGCATTGCTGTGAAATTTCACATACATTTGGCCAATAAAAATAATGTTTTACCATTCACTGCCTTCAGCAGTGCTTGAGAAAGCCTAAACTGCAAAGATTATTCTTATACAGGTTTTCACTCTGTAATTCAATTTTGACCTTTTTTTTCCACAATTGTTTATATATGAGCTGATATTTTTGTGTGGTTTAGATCCTAATCTGTGGAAGACAGACAGTCTGTAGTTACCTCTCCGAAGGCATTGAACTGAAGGTGGTTCAGCATTACATTAGTCAGGATGGACAGGCCATTGTTAAAGAACACATCAACTGCCTCGCAGCCAAGCAGAAGTTGCCTTCATATGTCCTCGAAAACAACGAGCTCACCGAGCTGAGTGTGAAAGCTACAGGAGATGAAGACTGGTCCCGAGATGTATGTCTCAGTTCTAAACATACAGAACACAGCACTATCATTCAGGTATGACTAGAAATAGGTATATGGAATTTAGCGTAAAAGGTGTCTGAGAGAACTGAAGATTTTTGCCTTTAGACTCCTATTTGATATGATGAAGTTTTGAGCACTATCGTCCTGAAATAGTTCTGCTGTAATGCTGCTGATCTCTCTGCGTACAGGTACCATCTTCAAGGAGTTCAATTACATATGTGTGGTGCACAATTTTGACTTTAGAGCCCAACTCTCATGTGCAGCAACGATTAGTAAGTACGCTTGATGTCTCTGAAATCTAAATGTTTATGCCTTACATGCCGTATAATAAGGGCAGAATGATGCACTTGAAAGATTTATTAATAGCTTGCTTCAACAGTTATAATACTGGAATAAAACTGGCCTTAAATTGGTATATGCTTTTGGTTTTGCAGATTGTTTTCAGCCCTCTTTTCATTGTAAGGAGCCATCTTCCAGACCCAATTATCATACATTTAGAGAAGAGAAGTCTAGGGCTGAATGAAACCCAAGTGATTCCAGGGAAAGGACAAGAGAAAGCACTGCAAAATATAGAACCTGATCTTACGCACCACCTGACATTTCAAGCCAGGTAAAATACTCACCTTCCTTGCAAGTAGTTCATTTGTGTGGAAAAGAAGGAATAATTTACACTTCAAATTCTGGTGCATTTTTTCCGAGAGTACAGCATATGCAGAGGAGATACAACAGTTCAGGCATATGTGGCCTGAAATGATACAATAAGAAATATTAAATTAAGCAATCCACATTTTTGTGTTTTGAAAAGTAAATTCCTAAATTATCTTGAAATGGTGGGTTTTTTTCAAGAATACCGAAGAGTTTCTAGGGTCTTAGAAGGGTTATTACAGTGTCATAACAAGTTCATGCATGTCAGTTAATGCTCAGGAGCTTGTTAGACGTCGTATCTTCATTCATCTGTGATTACCTTGCGAGTGTTCTGACTGCAGGTTATGCTCATTAAAAAAAAATGTTAGTCCTACTAATGCTTGTTCTTGTTTTGTGACTGAATCTGTTTTCAATCACAGGGAGGAAGATGATCCATCAGAGTGTGCAGTCCCAATCTCAACCACACTAATTAAACAGATAGCAACTAAATCCCATCCAGGGGGCAACGTCAACCAAATACTGTCAGAGTTCTATGGCACTGCTAATCCTCCCCAGCCTGCGTGGCCGTATAATAGGAAGGATTCAGACAGGTAATTCTTTACTAAACCTTCTTCATGGTTGTTACATTGCCTTTTCAAATAAACTGAAATCACGTTCAAGAAGACTACATGTGATCAACATGGAATACGTTTTCCGTAATTGCATGATTCTCTCATGCAAGCTGCAGCATCTGTTGAAGGTGGGAAAAGAATGAGGTCAGCCTAGGGGCTGCCCTTGATTACACTAAGATTGCGTCAGCAAGGATTAAAAAAAAGAAGTATTTTTTGTGAAGGCACCTTCTTTGTTGCACCTCTAGAGACTGTTGTTTATTCGGTAGCTGTTTCAGTACAGAAACAGGGAGTTGCTGTAGGAAGAGTTTCTGAAAAAAATAAAGGGAAATGGGATTTTATGACTACAGAAGTCACGGGTTTAGCTCAGAAGGATAGTGATAATTCTGTTAAGGTGTTTCTTTAATTGAACAAATTTAGGTTGAGCTTAGACAGTTGAAAATTTGTAGCCTATATGTAGTTAGATCTTTCTGATAGCATCTCAGTATGTTCCACATTGTAACGTAAGAGGAGGCTGTCTATTTCAAAACCGGAAAAGCCTTGCAAATTTCTAAAAATGACAGCTTATCGTTTGTAGTCTTGAATTCATTGTTCCTTTTTCTTTTTATTTCTGAACAGCAGTGAACAACTCTCCCAATGGGATAGCCCAATGCGGGTAAAGCTGTCGGTGTGGAAACCATGTGTTAAAACTCTGCTGATAGAACTCCTACCCTGGGCTTTGCTCATCAATCAGTCCAAGTGGGACCTCTGGCTGTTCGAAGGAGAGAAAATTGTTCTTCAAGTACCCACTGGGAAAGTCATTATACCTCCCAACTTCGAGGTAAATTTGCCATTCGTGTTAACAAGCACATTTCTTTTAAACATTCCAATTCTCAAGAACAGTTATTAATCTAGATGATTCTCACTTTCCAGTCACTGTGTCTGTTAGTCATATACGAGTAGAAAAACAATAGAAATGTGCCATGCTGACTGAGCCACTGAGTGGGTAGCAACGATGCACTTGATAGCAGTGTTTGAAGAACATGTCTTAAAGATGTGTAGTTAAAAATTATCTATAAGACACTGTAGAAAGAAGACCTGCATGCCAACTGATTCAGCAGCCTTCTTTCCTTCCTGCCAGTTCAGCCAATGAATCCATAGTGTGGGCGTAACGTAGCAGCCCAAGTAAATTGCTGCAAAGGTCAAATATAGACTTTGGCCCTGCTGTGCTGGCCTGTCACCTGCAAAGTGTCTTGACCACAGCAGCAAAGCTGACAGCCTGGAAGGAATGTTTGTTTTGAGAGTGTATTGGATCAAGTGATAGCTAGTATGCTTCCAAAAAAAATTAATGAGATAGAGGGAATTAGAAACAAGGAAGATTCTTTAGGATGCCTGCCTTCCTGAATTCAGAGTTTTATGTACTGAATCTTCTCACATTAACCTGGCCACGTGCATGCTTTTTTATTACAACTCCAATTCTTTATTCTTGAATGAATCAAAATAATTTGACAGAGCAGTTTGTCAATTCTAATTGGATGATCTGATACTTCCTGTTTATTTTGCCGTCTTCTTTTCCTGCCATGTTTGTCTGTTAATAAACAAAAGGTCTGCCTGTTAACATGTCTCAGTGTAGACTGTAGTATTGCTTCCACCATGAAGGTCAGTCCCATATCTGCATTGTGATGTCAACTGTCCTTGTACCACATAGTAAAAATCAGAGGGAGAAGGGGAATAAATTAGATTGACTTGATACTGGAAACTAGATTTAACTCCAGTAGAAGTGTATCAAATTGTCAACAAGTGATAATCGGTCATTTTTCACTTGCAGGAAGCTTTTCAGGTTGGAATATACTGGGCAAACACTAACACTGTGCACAAGTCAGTGGCAATTAAGCTGGTTCATCATGTGACCTCCCCAAAATGGAAGGATGCCGATAATGGGGAAGTAGTAACGTTGGATGAAGAAGGTTTTGTTGAAGCTGAAATAAAACTTGGTGCTTTTCCAGGTCATCAAAAGGTTAGAAGAATATTGTCATGATTTATAACTTGATCACGTAAAAACAAAGACGTATATCAGATTAAAACAATGAAATGTATGCAGTGTGAAAGCTCCTCCCTAATTATTTTAATGCATGTAAAACTTAATGAGGATATAAACAAAGTAATAAATATAATTTAAATAATTAGATGGCCAAAAACAGTCTGCCCAGCTCGTGAAGATAATACAGATAATACTGGAAAAAGAATTAATGAATTCTCAGTCTTGTTTGAAAAACATTGACAGATACAACTTCAAAAGTATGTGATGTGGCTCCAGTTACAAAGTGCATGAATATATACAGGATCTCCACAGTTAAAAAGAAAGTGGCAGTCTTGGAACTCTATTTCAATACCTCCTGTGGTTTTGTGTGTGACCTCATCATCATTTGTATTATCTTACAGTTGTGTCAGTTCTGCATTTCTTCAATGGTTCGACAAGGTATACAAATTCTACAGATAGAAGATAAGACAACAATAATCAATGATACATCATATCAAATCTATTATAGGCCACAGCTTTCTGTTTCCAAACCCCACTCAGGAGAAGAGGTATGTGGATACTGTTTTTGTTTGTCAGCTGCGGCACATGGATATTTGGATATGTATAGTCTCAACTGCATAGGGCAGAGCTTGAACAGAAATCTTTCGACATAATAATGAATGACAAAGTATTTTACATCATCTTTATTTACAATACAGAATCCTGGCTAAATTCAACTCCGGTAATTAACTGTGATCAGAAATCTGTGCAAAGCAGGAGATTCTTGCATGTTGCAGAATTAGTTCTGCCTCTTCTCCATCTGTTCAGGCACTAATGGCCATTTCTGTAAAATAGGCAGTATAATCCATAGTAGCTGTTGAAATTGTTCTCAGAATCTTTACTGAGTTTGCCTGTAAAAAGGGCTGAAAACTTTTTGTTATCCTTTTGGGAAGAATCCAGTTATCTGAACAAAGCTGCAGAACTGGAGATGTACCCAAAGTTCATGTATTTCAGCGAACTGCATCAAATCGTGAATATCAGTTTTCTACTAATCACACAGTGTATTTAAGGACTAGCTTACAGGAACCACAATACATGCATGGTCAATATATTTTAATCAACCATTTATACATATTTGTTGAAGATTACATTTATAGTAAAATATGTGGAAAGAATTCTCAAGTTCAAATTTGCTAGAGGAGTTGACAGATAAATATTTTAAGTTCCCTATTTCTACGGGTTTTTTTCCTTCTACATTAGTTTTCTTCGTGTCAGTACCTACATTGTTCATTGTGCGTTTTGTGGTAGTTTTGTGAGATGGGAAGATGGAAGGATGTTGAGACTAAAAGCCATTCTTGGCTTTATATCTATAAGTGGATTTTCTTCTCACAGTTACGTTACAGTGATGTAACTGTTGCTTTTGGTGGAGGGTGGACTGTAGACAAGTATGCTCAATTAGCTACGTAAGGACACCTGAAGACAAAATTTGGCCAAATAGCTTTTATTGCAGTGGACTTAGTGTAGCCTGTGGTTAGTTGCCATCATTGGGTACTTGAGACTGTGCAAGGTCAACACAAATAAACTTCCAGCTAGGAGCCAGCACGTCGTGTTGCCACTGTCTTTTTTTCTTAATTTTTTTTTTTTTTTAATCCAGGACTTCCACTCACCAGACAGTGCGGTGTTCAGTGCCAGCCCAGCCAGGGCATCACCCAGCGAGGCGCTGAGCGCTGTGCCCTGCTGGGACCTGATGTCAGACCCCAGTGCCTTCGCTTCAGAGGTGCCTCTTACTGAAAAACGCATCCTGCTGAGTTTCAGCCCAGGCGGCTGTGCTGGGAGCTGGGAGCTGTGGAGCCTGCCAGCTATCATCAAACAGGAGTTTGCTCGACAGAGCGTGGCAGTGCCAATGGGGGTTCGCAGTGAAAGTGGATTTTGTACCAGGTACTGTACGCTGAGCGGTCGTGAACAATGAGCTCTGCTTGTTGCTAATAAAGCCCCAGCTAGTAAGAAACCATGAGAGATTAATGCGAAAGTCAGAGTAACACATGCCCCCCATATGTAGTGGCAAGTCTTAGTTTAATTTAAAAATTGTTATCTTTTGAAGGTTTTCATGCTTTTGTTATAAATGGTTTAATGTTATAACTGTATACAAGTTGTACAATTTTTATAATATATGGGCTGCTGGGTTTTTACATGTGTACAAAATAAGAGCATGAGAAGCTTATATTCAAGATGATGGTCTCTTTAAATCGTGAGTAACCATTTAAGAGTTCAAGGACTGTACAAAATAATATGACACAGAAATCTAGGTTTTGTTTATAAAAGGTGAAAATATATTTTAATAAGAATTAGAAGAGGATAAACAGGAAAAGAAAAAAAAGGGGTGAAGCTATTTTGAGACTAGAAGAAGGAAATATTTCCAAGTTTTAAAGCTTGAAATATCTGAATGTGTCTTACACTTACAGACAAATGTATCCAGCTAATTAAAAATAACAGTCCAATGACTTGTCAATTGCCCAGCTTCAGCTCTCAGACCTAACTATATGATCTTTCTTTTGCCTGAAGTGCTTGATATTCAAACTCTCATACAGTTCTTCTGCAGAGTCTAAGACGTATCATTGTGGATAATAAAGATTCTCACACAGACTTCAGAAAAAAAATTAATGGGAAGAACAAGGAAAGGATTCCTTGTAATTCTGAGACAGGCACAGAGGATGTCATGTTCTTAATCAAGTTTTCAGATTGTTTGGATTTTTAAAACCACCATGAAGTGAAGTTTTTTGAAAAAGCCAATAAATTTGCAGAAGAAAAAAAAAGAATTTGTGTTTATGCATGAAGACATTTTATGTAGCTAATAAGCAGACCTAAATTAATTTATTTTCATTTTGGAAATTTATGTAGTGATGATCCATAACATTAACATTTGAAAGGGCGATAGCATTGTGGATCATTCCAGGGGAGCAGTCAGTTACAGATTTATGTACTTGTTACAATATCTTTCATGTGTATCAGAGAAGTATGCGTGCAAATTCTTCTGGAAAATTTTGAAGATTTATGTTGAAAATTTGGGCCTTCAATCTGATGTTTTTAATTTAATAGAAATCTCTGCTGGCTCAGGCTCTCATCTTGCAAACACACGTGCTCAATTTAACTCATGAGTAGTTTCTGTCAAGTGATTTCTTCCCTCATGTTGTTTTTTGTGCTACTTCCACGTGTTCTTCTGTTTAACTATAGTTCTCAGTGGAGAAATGTACTTGCCTAAGTGTATACAAATATCTGTGGAATTGGAGCTTGATCATAGAGTCTTAGAGATGCCAGTTTCAAATGTTTTTAATTGTCCGGAGTAATAATACATAAATATTTCATCCAAAACATGCATTATCTAATATATCTGCTTCTGTTTTAGAGCTATAGTATTGACTTATCAAGAGCATCTTGGCGTGGCGTACCTAACACTTACAGAAGATCCTAGTCCTCGTATAATTATCCACAATAGGTGCTCCATTCCATTGCTTGTAAAAGAGAATTTCAAAGGTAGGTAGTATGCAGTAGTTAGAAACGGTGCACTGTTGTAGTAGAAATTATATTACTCTTATCTCCAGTAAAAAGTTGAGCTCATTATGTTGAGCTTTGTTACAACAAGAACTTGATGCCCTCATAAAGGTCTGTCTCAAAGTGAGAGACTCTGGAAGATACTGAAGCCTGGAAGGTATTGGAGCTAATCTTTAGGTCAGGAGTATGAATTTACACAACTTCAGGCTTTTGGGTCTCCCTGGTTCCAGCTGTCAAGGTGACTTGGTTGTAGGAAACTAATAGGCAGTGGAATTTTGTCGTCATCAGTTCAATCCCATGGAACATTTAAATTCTGTCAGATTCTCAAATGTAGCACAAAGCATTGTCAAAATTCCAGTTACAGTATATTAATGTAGTGATCAGTGGAACATTATTTATCTAAATCTTAATGACATAAAAAAGAAAAGGAAAAAAACCGAACATATAAAATTCCGAACAATAGATAAGTAATATTTTTATTTATTAGTAATATTTCAGACAGAAGCTTCCTCATTTGTGTAAGTATAGGTGAGCTTTGATTTAATACGGGTTTTAGGAAGCCCTCATCTTGTATATTTTATAAAATTTCAGATACACCAAAGTTTGAAGTTTATTGCAGAAAGATTCCGGCTGAATGTTCGGTTCATCATGAGCTTTACCATCAAGTCTCCAGCTATCCAGATTGCAAAACAAGAGATTTGTTGCCCAGCATTCTTCTGAAAGTGACGTCGTCTGATGAATTAGTGAATGAATGGAGTGATTTTGTGGACATCAACAATCAAGGAACACAGGTAAAGCATGATAAACTGTTTCCTAGTTCACAGCATAAATGTTTGTCTTCCTGACCTGCGCAGTATATTGTTGCTCTGCAATAAGCATGTCCTTTCGGTTGGTTTTTGGTTTTTCGTTATATAAAGTCTTTGGAGCTTTCCTTCCCAAGCCCCTTCCCGTGGGAATTTTAGGATACCGATTACCTTCTTCACTGGCTGTGCTTTCAAAATAGCTGGATCATAAATACAGGCTTTCTAGCGACGAATTTTTTCACTTCTTTTTGATCAACCTGGCAAGGCCAAGGTGTACCCTGGAAAAATCAGTCCTGAAAATTTCTGGCCCCTGTCAGTGAAGAATCCCACAGGATCCGGGAAAATCCTTCTAATTGGTAACTTAATTATCACAGGATTTTTATCCTTACATCTTGTCAGAATCATCACAGTCGTTCTCCTTCTGTGTCTTCACAGAAGCTACACAGGTCTTTCTAAAGCAAAACAAAAAGGCCCTTTTCTTTCCTTCTGTTATTTTTTTTCCTGTTTTGAGGTAAATGAAAACTTCCTTGACTGGAGTAATTCTTTTTGATGGGAATTTTTTCCATCTTTGAAGTCATTAGTTTACATGGAATCAACATAAACTGCTTGGCTCTTTGAAAGAAATACTAGTTTCAGATGTTTTCCCTGGGGACCAATCACAAAATGCTCTTGATTATTGAGTGTTATGTTATATAGCAAGTAGTTCAGTTTCATTCAGCAAGCCAGTCAAGCAATGCAAGGTTTCAGATTTCAGTCATTAATGTTATGCCAGACCAGGGTTCTTTATAAGTATCTGGCTCCTCGAAGGAATTAGATGCTAAGACAACATTTGGGGATCATTGTCTACTTGAAGAACTCTCCAGACAAAATGTGTAGCTTTCTGTTATTGAAGTTTTAGGGTTTACGTGTCTAGAAGTTCCCCAGGATTTCTCGGTCAAGGTCTTTCTTTTAGAAAACCATAAGTGGATAGCAAATATGCTAATAGCTTCACATACAGTGCAGTTCAGATTGTGAAATAACTGGGATTTAGAGGATCTGGAGTAATTTGTACTCTCTCTACCTAGTCACAAATAGGGACTTTTTTCTTTTATTAGAAGGAAATTTTATTAATTTACTAAAATTAAGGGATGTATTGTCAAAATCGTTTGAAATTGGAATTAAAATGACCAATCTTTAAGATCAATAAGGGTTTTTTAGAATAAGGGCATACTTGAAAATTCAGCAGTTGTCCTTTTTTCTCCAATTCCATCATGCAGGATTGCAAATCTCAGATAAGCGAAGGATTAAAACTGACATTTCAAAATTAGAAATTCTCTTATATGTAATTCTCCAAAAACTGAGACATAATTTTATGAACAAAATTTAATTATCTGTACAAGGATATTATAAATAGTATAATGAGAATCAGTTAACATGCTGATCCTTATAAATTTCCAAGTGCTTTTCATTCTGGTGACTTGTTACCATCAGTAAAGATTCTTCAGGATAAACAACTGTTTATTTTACCTGTGCTAGCCCAGTACCTTTTTTTTATTCCTTGAGTTTGCATTCCTTTAAATCATGGCTTCTGACATTACAATCTAGTAAACAATTGTGTTAATTACAAGAAAACAGAAGCCAACTTGCTCTGACGAGGACTGTTGTGAATTTTCCAAACCTAAGAAGACCTTCATCTTTTATATTCTGGAAAAATACAAAACTTGCATTGAATTATTGCAAAATTAAGCTCCAGAAAGAATGCATTATTTCCTAAGGAGAATATTGCATTGAATTATTGCAGAATTAAGCTCCAGAAACAATGTATTATTTCTTAAGGAGAATGTTTATTCCTTAGGACAACTTGTTCAGCGTGAAGGTTTGCACATCTGTAAGCAAGACACAAACCTGTTGTCAAGTTCTCGTTTTCCTCCCTTTTTAGTTTTATGCTTTCCAATAGGATTTTTGTAATTTCTTTCAGGCAGCACCTTGATTGTGAAGGTATTCTCACAAAACCAGTTTAGATGGCTTAAAAATGTGTTCAGTGTTGAGTTTTTAAGCAAGTCTTCCTGAATCCAAAATGTTATTTTTTAGTCTTCAGGTGTTTTGCGTCATGCTGCCAGCCATTCGTCTTAGCAGCTCTGAGCCAGGGCACAGCAACATAATGTTAATTTAGAGTTTATTTTCCAGAGGAGAAGGTAGGATTTCACAGAGCTCCAGAAATATGCCCTTCTCCGTAATCCAAAATCACAAATTAAAATTCCGTATTTGTTCTTTTATCATACAACCTCTTCTCTCCCTGGCACACCTTGCTTATTTCTGGAGAATAAGTTTCTTATTAAAACGTATTCAGTTATACAGTTAAAGGATGAGGTGCAATTTATATGAATGTACATATGAAATACTTAAAGTATCAGAGCTGTTATTTTCTGAAGCATTGAAATCTGTTTCTGTTTTCCATGGAGAGCATCATGATTCGAGTAAAAGTTCTCAACCAGAAAGCATTAATAGGATTAATTTAAATTATGACATTAAAAATAGTAATGTCAGTAGCATTCCATATGTTCCTAACTCTCTCCACTAGATTGTGTTCTTGACGGGCTTTGGCTATGTTTATGTGGACATTGCCCATCAGTGTGGAACAATAGTTATAACCTTGGCCCCAGAAGGAAGAGCGGGACCCGTCGAGATCAACTTCAACAGGTAGGCAAAGCACATAAAAGATGATAAAAAGCATTGCCAAGCAGTGCTGAGAGGTCGGTCAGCTTTCTCAGCGTGAATTGACTTACGAACTTTGGCTTAACTGCTTGTTTTGTTTAATACTGCTGCATGCTCTGTGGCGTGTGTTTAGACCATATGTTAGGCTTTGTATATCCCAGTTAAAAGAGGACAATCTGACATCAAAAGTCGTGTCACTTTAGGGTAAACACTAGATGTCTGATACAAAAGTAAGCCCTGAGCTGTTCATTAAAAAAAAGACATTTTCCATCATTAATTTTGAGTGTGTTCCTGAGTTTTAAATGTATTTAGCCAGGTCCTGCCATCTGTAATCATGCAAACTCTCACTAAAATTGGGAGAAAGCTTGATGTGCAAGGGCTGTAGAAATAGAGTAACAGTTGGTAATTAACTGCACTTGATTATAACACTCTTCTTTAGAAGACTTCCCCATTTCCGTAACACATCACAACCTGGTCTTCAGCTCCATTCAAGTGTGCTTATATCACTACCTGTTTCTTAGATGCATAGTGCCTGACCTCCAGCAATGCTGCTACAATTAGAGTGGAGTTTGTTGTACTGTTTTTGTTTGCGTGGTAATTAAGTATTAATCCTCAAGAAACTGGTCATCAGCAGTACATAATAGCCCAGATGCTAGTTAAATGGGCAGTTAACACTGCAGGAGGAGGCCCTCAGTGCCACTGGAATAAAAATGCTGTGGTGGGCGCTTGCTGTGTGTGATGTGAAGTGAATTATCCATAATAGGAACCTTCAGTAGTGGCTCCCAGAAAATACTGTAACAGCTGAGGTTGTACGTGACTTTCAGAAAATTATGTTTGTTGTCTGCTTTCATACCTTGCTCCATTGCAAATCTAATAGGAAATTACTGTGTATATAGAGATGTTCTTGTCCAAACCATCCTGTTGATCAACAAGAAAGAAAGAGAAACCCAGCATAAATGTGTAATATCCCACTTCTTAGAAGACCTCCTGGGTTGTACCCACTGTGGTGATCCCATTAACATTAACGGAACTTGTGCAATGAGTTTCCCCTGTATTATAGAGAACATCTGTCCCAGTAGCTTTTTGAGAAAGCAAGATTTCAGGTGAACTCAAAATACATAAACTAGCAAAACCTCTTTTCTCTTCTGTCTAGAAGTCAAGACCAGACCCTGTCACTGAAAATGTTCATCAGTCAATTAAGCCTCGCCGCGTTTGATGATATTACAAACCACAAAGTGTCGTCTGAACTTCTGCGTCTCACAGCAGACAACATCTTCCTCCACATGGCCCCAGCCACCAGCTACCTGAGACCCCTGTCCCAGGAGTTTCAGCGAGACGCTGTGGAAGGTCTCCCACAATTTCATAGTCTCCAAGTGTATTGTGAAGACTTGCAACTGGACAATCAGTTGTACAGCAAATCCAACTTCCATTTTGCAGTCCTGCTGTGCCAAGGAGAGAAAAATGAGACCGTGCAGTGGTCCAGAGTGAACAACCTCGTTGTTTGTAACAAAGATTTGGAAAGCTATAAGAAAAACTGCTTCATCAAACTCTACATTGCTTTTTCTGAGGAAGAGAATTTCATGTTTCATGTGAATGACCTCAGCTTTGAGCTCAAACCAGCTAGACTCTATGTGGAAGATACCTTTGTTTACTACATCAAGACTTTGTTTGATACCTATCTTCCAGAAAGCAAAACCACTAGTCCGTCTATGAATACTTCAGATACTACCCTGATACTGCCTGAACAAGTGAGAGAGCACGCAAGAGCTTTAGTCAAGCCAGTGAAGTTAAGAAAATTAACAATACAGCCTGTTAATCTCCTTGTCAGTATTCATGCGTCGTTGAAACTGTACATAGCCTCAGATCACACCCCTCTCTCCTTCTCTGTGTTCGAGCGAGGACCCATCTTCACCACTGCCAGGCAACTTGTCCATGCCTTGGCCATGCATTATGCTGCTGGAGCACTTTTCAGGGCAGGTCAGTAGTTTTCTTTAGCATGTAATATTTTTATTAGGTACCAGGATTCCATGATTGTCTCTCAAGCTGAATAACCTAGATGTTAGCCATGAAATTATTGTTTTCCTCAGACACTGTTTGATAATGATATTTTCAGACACCTTTCATGTCCTGCCATACTACAGAAGGGAAATAAAATGGCTGAGCAGACACCAGTGAAGATTTGTAAGGTTGTGCTAAACATTAGCCAGCTGCCTGAAGGCTTTATGAAACCCTGAACACAGCATAAAATGTATTCTAGCTGGCTTAGGTTTTGTCATTTTATATTATAGCACCAGTCAGAATCAACCCACACTCCTCACATAAACTCCCCAAAACTACATTTAATCAAATTATTCAGCATGTTGCTCTGCATTCAGAAGTAAATTATAGCCCTGAATGTTGTTTTGTTGTTAAAACTCCTTTTGGCTGCAGTTTCTGATTAGGAATCTGTCTTTCTTCATACAGCCTTCATGCTAAACTGGCACACAGATGTTTGCTGTCCTTTGATCCAAGAACTATGAAGTTTTCTGTTACTAACTTTTTCTCATACAGGATCAATAGTGAGCAATTAGTCTATCAGGTTAACAGGTACATTCTATTTTCCATAAATATTAATTTAGAAATCATGGAATTTCCTCTCTGATGTGTCTTGGTGTGAAACGGAATCTGTATCTACGGAGGCAGGAGGAAGCTCCTCTGTGAGCACAGCGAAGTAGCGTACTCCACACTGAAGCGTGGGATTTCTTCTCCTGCCATAGTACTGATCAGATATTCTGAAATCCTAATGCTTTCAGTTGTGCTGCGCACGTAGCTGTGACCTGATTTCTCTGCACGGTTTCCAGAATTGTACAGATGTATTTCAGGTATTTATAAATAGAAATAGTGAGATGCTGGTCTGGTGTTTCACTGTGTCCATACCTGACTTGCGTAGCTGATTATGGCAACAGTGTACACAATTGTGCACCAGAACGTTATGCACTGGTTCATTCTTTTCTGGCATTATTTTGCTTACAAAATTTGCAGGTTTTTCTTTTTACTGCTTATTTGGATTTGTTTTATAGCCAAATTCCCCAGTACAAATGGGGAGATCTAGTTTCTTGCTAATCAAGAGTGAAACTGTGGCCCAATATGGTCCCCAGTGTGAATGTTTCTCCCCACAACTGGCCAAGAGTGGTGATACAAGTGGTGGTAGACTGCAGCAGGAAATTGGGGTTATGCTGGCTTTTCATCCCCAGCATCCCAGGTGAGGCACACATGCTGGTGAGGGATTCCTGAGCCCAGTCTTGGTCTTCCCTCCTGTGCTACCCTTGCAGCGTGCAGCAGTGTGCAGGCCACCCCTCACTCCAGGCTCAGCTGAAATCAAGCAGGCATAAATATTTAGAAATAAGATTTGCTTCAGTGGAACTTCTCTTGAGGAAAATGCGCAAGCATATATTTAGTTACTACTTAAATCCCACTCGAAGCAGTAAAACTAAAATGCATCCTTTGAAAGAGGGTTACCATTTTTAAAATGGTGAATTGTGTTGATCGGTGTTTGCTTGGAAAAAGAGGATGCTTTAGTTTGAAGAGTTTGTGATACTTGTCAAAAGGCTGACTGTGTCAATGAAGTTAAAAAGGAGGGGGAAAGGAGGCAAAAAGCTTTATATGGGCTGCAAACCCAGAGTCCTTTCCTCACCGTCGGGTGAGTTACATTTCTCGGATTGGTCTCTTGTGGAAGAGGACCTCCTTCTCCTGCATTTTAACCACATTAAGCTACAAAACGATGGGTTGCTTGACCCCTTCTGCTCACCACTATCCATGGATAAATCATAGCTTCTGCACAAATGGCTTTCCCATACATTGCTCCTCGTGCTCCAACTGGGATATAGTCTTATTTTGCCCTCAGCTGCATGGAAGACCATTGCTGCCTGATGGGAGGGGGCAGGATTTGCCCCAAAGCCTGCTAAAGGGGGTGTATCAGGCTGCTCCACATGTTGTAAAGGAGTGGCCAGAATTCATGTGTTGTAAGCAATGAATGGGGCTGGAGAGGTCTACTCAGATATGCTGATTAGCATTACTTGTCTCATATTAGCAAAACTTGCAATGGAAATCTCCCATCCTTTTATAATTAAGTTGGTTTCTATTCAGAAGTTACTAAAATGCTATTTAAAAATATTACTGGTATCAGCCAGATCTAACTTTATAGTTGCCTATAAAGAAAATGCAGTGGCTCACTGTTAATATAGTCATAATTATTTCTTATTAGTGGATAGAATTACTTAGCATACTTCGGGAAACAATAACTTGATATGATACTATATTTCTGCAAAGTAAAATGCAGCACGGAGCTTGTGAATTGAGGCATTATTCCTGATTCATCATACTCCTATTCCCAGCTTACTCCCACGCCTTCCTCCTTGGGTTGGGTGGTCCGTGCCGGCAATGAGGAGCCGTTAGTTTCTCTCTGAGCATAGGCCAGGAAGGGTCACACTTGCTGCAGGTTGCACATTCCTCCCATGAGCCTCTCCAGCAGTGAGCACGCTGCTTCCAGGACTTCCCAAAACTGATGGCCCACAGATTCAGGGCCAGACAGCAACAGCCCATCCCTGGGATGCCACGCAACCCTTCAGCTTTGTGTTTAACTGGCCTTAATTCATTTTTCATTCCCAAACATGCTAGTTGGCCACACAGGTGGGTAGAGTTGGAGTCTTCCATGTCCTCATCTGGCAGTTCCTGCTGGGGGGGTTGCAAGGCAGCAAGACACTAAGCCACGGTATAGTTCAACCACTTCCCATCACACCACCCCCTCGGGACAAAGAATGCCAAGAGTGTTTGGCGGGGGGGGGAGGCATTGAGGGAAGGGCTGTAAGGGATTGTTGCAACGTTATTGATCAGAAAAAGCAGAAGGAGCATCTCTTCCATCTGCACATGCCTCCCCACCCCTCCGGCTTTTCGTCACTTCACACAGTGGCAAGGATAATTTATTAAAAATAACACAGCAAGGGAGTCACAAGCCCAGCCTGGAGCACTGGCTTCCCCCAGTCCCCGGCAGGGAAGGACAGCCAGAGGGGACACTCCTTTCCAGGGCAGACACCACAGGGCCACGGCCCTTGTTGCTGCTCTGCTCGTTCTTTTGCCAGTAGTACTCGTTTGTTGTTTTCATAGTTCATCCCACCCTCTCCCTTATGTCCACTGTGGTTCCCGCTTTTTATACTACGTGTACTGGAGTTCGTAACCTGCCAGGGCTGAAATGTGGGACAGATTCAACAAGAATAATAGATTTTTCCGGGAGCTTAGAATGATAGTATGAGATTAATTCATTTCATATGGGTAACATTTTCTCTTCTGTTCAGTTTCATGATTCAGCCTTGCACAGGAGTGACTGGGAGGGGTTAAGAGAAAACAAGAAAAGCATCTGGATAGCAGGAGGTTGTGGTGATGAGATGGGAATGAGGAGGGCAGTGCAGATCAAGGGCCCTCAGCAGGAGAGCAGGAGGCCAGACTGTCCATCTTTTGGTCTCCTGGCCCTGTTATAACTTGTGCCAGTTGAAATTCATGGCACTGGGGCTTGAAGACCAGGCAGTTCCCATTTAACATTTATTGCAATTTCTGAATCGCTCTCTCTAGGCTGCCAAAAAAAAAAAAAGAAAAAAAAAAAAGGTTGTGCAGCGCTATTTCCCTAATAAATCTGCTGCCAACCAGCCTGAGAAAGACAAGACCTGCAAACAGCTTTCCAGCAACAGATTGCTGCGCGCTCGGCCATCCAGCGAGCTGCTGGCAACCCTGCGTTTATATAGGAAACCAGATCCGCAGATACCTCTCCTGGGATATGCGTAAGGAATACTCCCCTATGAGTAACCTAATCAGCATGTAGATGTCATTGCTGTTTACACAACTGTACTGAGCAAAAGACATTTGTCTGGCTTTCACTGCACTCTGAAAGAAAATGATCAGCTTAGAAGGGTTGGGGTGGATTTAAAATAACTTCTTAAGCACTTGTCAGAAATCTGCATCCCCTTTCCTAACACTCCATCAAGCAATTGACCTGCACACTCCTGTAAAGCAGTACATTGTATCAGTGTAAACTCCCTGTCACAGTTCTATCACATAAGGATGTGAAATCACAATGCTGCCTTACGGTGCCTAAAACCAACCCGGCGATCTGAACTCGCAGTCCCGTTCCTCCGTAGCTGTGAGGCTCTAGCATCTGCCTTCCTAGCACACTTTTAGCAGAAATACGGGAAGCTCCTGGAAGGAAGTCATTCTAAAGCTATTTGTGAGTTTGCCAAAAGGATTTCTTTGATTTACGAAGTATGAAAGATTGCCATTTCTGAATTCGTAGTGGATGAGTTATTTCCTGTGTTTTGCTCAAAGGAAGTTCATAATGCGATGAATTCTAGTGTGAAAAAGATAATTAAGGAATAACCTTTTCACAACTGCTGCTTCTGCAGTTTTTGCAGCCTTAACATGTGTCTTGTTTCTCCACACAGGCTGGGTTGTCGGATCGTTGGAAATCCTTGGAAGCCCAGCTAGCCTGGTGAGAAGTATAGGGAACGGCATAGCCGATTTCTTTAGGCTCCCCTATGAAGGGCTGACCAGAGGCCCAGGAGCATTTGTCAGCGGAGTTTCCAGAGGAACAACATCATTTGTAAAACACATTTCCAAAGGTAGAGCTTTCCCTTTGTTGCTCCGACTACTGCTTTGTTGTCATGCGTTGTTAAAGGATGTGTTAAAGTTTTAAACGATATTGCTTGCAGCTTTGTTTGGCTTGCTAGGCTGCAGCGAAATGCTGGGAGGGCAACAAAGCTCACATATAACATCTTATGTATTAAACAGATCACCGCTTAACTACAGTGCGTAAGAATGTTTCAGAAACTTCAGAATTTTAAACCTCCCAGTGGGAAAATGGAGATTGGCTCAGCCCGTATTTCATGTGATAACTGCAGAAATATTAAAGGTGTTCTGTGCTTCTGCTAACCATCAGAAATTCTACACTCTGTCGCCTCATCATATTTTGGAATTTTTTTTTTTGAACAAAAGGGGGAAAAAAAAGTAGATACAGTTGTCATAACTGTGTAAGTACGTGGATAGGTTTTGACAGCAGGGCTGGTCTGGTCCGTGAACAGGAGCAGCTTTTGTTTTGCGAAGCCTGTACAAACAGTGCCATCGCGTGGCTCCAGCCGCCCAGAGAGACCCCGGCACGGCTGCCTCGGCCGCTCGCTGCTGCTCCAGGATCCCTTGGGACACGTCCTCCTGGGCTCCTTCTGTAAATATTTGTTTACCTTTCCACCACACCCCCTGCCCTGCTCTGTTTAGGTTAGCCTTGCAGAAGTTTGGGAGCTGGGGAAGGATGCTGGGATGAGTTGCTGTTCCCAGCAGTCAGGCGAGCCTGGTGCAGGCTAATGTAAAAGGCGTGACACGGACCGTAGAAGCAGTGTGGTGATGCTTAACAAATAGTAAAGCGTGTTACACATGGGTGACTTTTCAATTGACTTGCTGTTCTGCTGGTAAGCTCAGTATTGCAGTGAGGCACAGACCGTCTCCGTGTTTTAAATTACAGCATTTTGATCCAGACCCAAATGTATATCTCCATGTATTTAGGTACACTGACGTCAATTACCAATCTGGCAACAAGTCTTGCTCGGAATATGGATAGGCTGTCACTGGATGAGGAGCATTACAACAGACAAGAAGAATGGAGAAGGCAGCTTCCAGAGAGCCTGGGAGAAGGACTGAGGCAGGGACTCTCTCGTTTAGGCATTAGCCTTCTAGGTAACGTACTACTAAATATCAAGTTGAGTGATAATACTGTTTTCTGATCTGCTCATCAGCCTTTTCTACGCATGAGTTATAATTTCAAATTCTGATTGTTGTGGTGTTTTCTCGTGAAATAGCCTCACGGTGTGTATATGAGATACTGTTTCTTTTTGTCAAGGTTCAGTGACTTTCGTATATTTTTTTTTTGCTGATAAAATAATTGCAGATACAGAACGAGTTTGCACTCTCTCTCTGAAATAATATTTTCATTGGTATGTGTTGTATATCTGAGAAGAAAAGAATAATTCTGCATTGGGCAGCGTGATTTCTAAGTCTGCACAAAGACGTCATCACGCTGATGTTTAGTTTCCAATGAGTTATAGGAATGCCTTCCGAACTGCTTGGTTTTGCTGCACTGTAGATATCAGGGATTCTTGGTTTTGTTTGAAAACCACTTGAACTTAGTGCAGATGTTAAGTAAGCTTTGATGAGGATTTCTGCTTTACAAAGAGACCCAGATCATCCCGATTCGGTGTAATTGCACTCACGGAGCAGCCAAGTGGTTTGGTTAAAAGCGAAGATTACTCCGGCCATTTCAAAATAGTACCTAAAAATTTGTAAACTAACCCACACTGGAAAAAATCTCTGCGAGAAGTTTTGCAGTAAGGGGTTGGATTTTCTAGGTTACTTTTACTTGTCACACAGCAAAGGAATGCAGAGCTGTATTGTTTGGCAGAGTTCTTCAGTACGTATTAAAGAGTATGAATCCCTTAGAGATCAAAGTGACCAAAAGCAGCCCAGTGCAAAAGGTTAGAAGAGCTGAAGCTTGAAAGGATTTGTCCTCTTTCCTAATCTTCAGTAGTGTACACAACTCCTAAATTTGCAACCGCAACCCTGAAAGCCCTGAAGAGGAAGTGGTAAAAATGTTACAAGTTTGGGTTAAGTTACTGGAAATTATTTTAAGCAATAACATTAGATGATGTGAAGCACTGTCATTTGATAATGCCTGTAAACTGGCAAGCGAGTGTCCTGGGAGAAATGTGCATAAAGGAGAAATTTCATCTATTAGTAGCTACTATCCCAATAGTTAGCTGTTGCTGGTGTTGCAAATCAAAGGCAGTTCGAAGAAGGTTTTATTTTTCCTTCTTGTTTTATTGGGCTAAGGGCAGTCAGGTTGAGTAGCTGGATGAAAGATTATACTTTTAGAAGCACTGTGTCAGCCTGGTGTGTGTGTGCTGGTGAAATGGTTTGGTAGTCTTGGCTCGGTTAATAATAAGACAGCGAGATAACTTTGTGGCTACCTCCTTCACTGACACACCACAGCCCTTCAGAGCTAAAAACATCAGCTGTACAACCTGAAGAAAAGAGCAGAGCTTTGTGGCTTTGGCTGTAACACAGCAAAGCTTTTGCTGTTTGGGAAAGCCGGCAACTCGAAATGTGCACACACAAATACGCTGTGCCTGGACTGCCCCGCGCACAAGGCTCCCGTTGTTTGTGGGAGTACGCCTGAGTTAAAAACAAAGCCGAAAAAAGAGTTAGAATTTCGGTGTCCCCGATTTCCTAAGAAATCGGGCTTCACGTTAGAAACTTGGGGCTTTAAACAGTACTCCTCTGCAAGCTAGAATCCTGTTCTTACTCCTGCTGTTATTACTTAGAGATTGCCTCCTGCTAAATGCCTCGGTTCTTAACAGTGTAGGCAACAAAGCACCCAGATAAATAGCCAGGGTTTGCTGCATAGCTGCACTTGGCAAGTACGGGACCTCTCGCTAAGGGAGGAGTCATTTTTTATTTAAACCTGATTTTTAAAAAACATGTTTTATCTGTATACACAGCAGCATTCATGTAACTTGTGTTGAGACCTAAATTATGAATAGATCTAAATTTGAAGTTTTACAAACGCTTCAGAAAACTGTTTCTGTCCTGACTCTAAGGAGTATCGTGGCTTCACCAAAAAACAGTCATAGTTGAGGAGGAGATATATCACCATGCTGCTTTCTTTCATCACCATGTTCAGAGTAAACATGAACATGCTTATTCTAGAAACACTTCCACCTTCATCATACGTAACGAAACGAAGCAGAGCTGCTATGTTGTTTTCCTTGACAAGGACAAAGAGTTCAGATGAGCACAGAGATCAAGGTCCTTTGAAGCCGTAATTTCTGTAACTTTCTAACTGTAAAATTGAGAACTGTAAAGAAGATTTCTAGGATAGTCACAGTGTTATCATGTTTGTAAAAGCCGTCTGACTCATGCAGGCAGCTTAAAGAATTGCAAATGCAGACGTTGTGCCTTGGTACAGGCATGTAAGAGCCCTCAGTTCGCTGGTACATTGCGGTATCTGCGCAGAAAGAAGAGTTGCATTTCTGATTTTTCTGAAAATCTGGCTCGTGGTGGCCCTGGTTCAGGAAAGCACTTAAGCATGTGCTTAAGAGCTTTGCTGAATCAGGGCCAAAATCATGTACTCTTGTCTCCTCGGTGCAAGTTGTTCCCTGTGGTACATTCTTAAGTGCTTTGTCCTGTCTCGTTTTAAATGACTCAAGCACTGTCAGGGTGTTGTTTGATTTGATTGTTATCTTTGGCCAGCTGTTATCTTCTTTTATAGTTTGGGGAAGACTTCTGGGTCATTTTAGTAACATCTGTGCATGAGAAGAAGCAAAAGCTTATGATAGGTGTGTTTTTTCTTTTATATGATTAGACATAAATATAGTTAGATTGTATTTAAAACACAGTCCTGCACTCCTGACCAAGAAACTTATCTTTTGCATTTTACATGATGGAGTCAAGCTTAAAATAATAATTTATAACCATGTAAGAGAGAATATTGAAACTGTAGGCTTTATTTCCAACTACTGGTCCTAGTCAAAAATACCTTATTAAAGTAGCTCGCTTTGGGAAGTTGAGCATTTCTGAAAAACCAAAAACGTAACAAGTATTAGAAAAGCCATTTTTCACAATGGCAAAAGTGCTTGGCATTTCAGTTACTCCTTCCCACTTTTGGGGAAAGTGAATTGATAGTTGTACTGGCTGACAGTGTAACTGTGCTGCTAGAGAAGGTAGAGCCTGGATTTTAGAAGCTCAGGCTTTTGCTATTAAGGGGGGTGGTGGCTGTTCTTGCTGTGCAGCTATCACTGAATCAGGGCTGCTCTACGTTTACCCATCTACAAGCGAGATACTAAAAGCCAGCGCTAATCCCGAAGGTGTGCTATTCCACACACTAATTCTGCAAATATGGTAGTGCAAACCAACAGGTGCTCTTTTCTTTTAGCTGTATTTTTATGTGATATTTGCTGCAATGAGATTACACTTCAGCCCTGTTTTCGGTGTGAAACACTTGTGGCCATCCCGAAGGACAACAGAGAACAGAAAAGGAAGCGAAATAGTTTCAGCTTGGCTACTTTCCAGCCTCATGGCAAACAGTGATCAGTTTCTCCAGGACGAGGGGATTTTTTCCAACTGTTTCTTGGTCTGAAAGGGTTTGCCGAAAGCAACGTGAGCTTTGCTAAGTCTGTGAGCCATGCTATGTTCACCAAACATTGTTAGTCTGTGCACGAACCAGTTGCTGCCCATAATCAAAATCTTCTTGAAGTAATACAGTGATGTGTGCTGAACTATCTGAATTTTGTAGTTATCAAAGTATCTTTTTTATGGTTACTGAGCAACATGTATTAACCAGAGTGCATCCCAGCTAATGTTGAGCAGATGTTATGGTGTTGCTGGAACCTCTTTGGTCCAGTAATGGAAGAATATGTTTTTGTTTTGTTTCTTTGGTGTTTAATTTTATTGAGGTTTTCTTTATACGTTCATAGTCTGTGTGTACATATGTGGACATGCATATAAAATTGAATGCCTAGGATAAAGAAGGAAAGAAAAATGGAGAATTATTTCCTTTTTAAAAGAAAAATAAGGGGCAAGGGACATTAGAGAGAAGGCACAGGGAGAGCAGTAGGACACCATAGCTGTCTGGACTGTGAAAATGAGAATGGAAGGAGAGGGACCGCTGCAAGCGATTCCATGCTCTGCTTCCCTGGTACCCTGCTGAGCTCTGCGGGGAGAAACCTTCTGGCTAAGTCCATCCAGCGTGGTGCTCCTACCGCTAACTTTGTTAGAAAGAAAGAAGCCACATGCACACAGGGACATCTTCTTCACATGGTTTCTGCTCCTAGGAGATGCAGCGAACCTTACTTGTGTATCACCAGAATCTCACTGCTCTTGGGTTTTGAGGTTGCACAGCCTTCAGCCTACTTGTTTCTTTCCTTTGCCCACACATGATGCCCATAGGAGAGGAGCTGCACAGATCTAGCTTCTCCAGGCAAGGGTGGTAGGACCAGCCACTCCTTAATGAAAGGAGTAAGGTTGTGGTTTATTATTGTGATTTGTAGGCATGAGCACAGCAGATGAATGAGTGATGTTAGTGACTTTCAACTCGAAATAAGAGATTACAAAGAGAGAGGAGATCGTTGGTTGCATTTTTTGCAGGTACAAAGACAGGACTTGCAAGGGGATTTGAGCTACAAAAGGGCAATGGCTTCACAGACAAATTCAGAGTATGCATAAAATGACAGAGTAAGAGAAAGTGTGGAAGCACTAAAACCCAGCTAATTAAGCTATATATTATTTAGGCTACTATATAAATAATCTTGTATAACACAATCACAGCAGTTTCCATTCTATTGCCTTGTCCTTTGGGCCTAATTCCAGCTGAGAAGTGCCTGAAGCATACCACAGGTCCTTTGGAGTAGGCTCTTATTTATTATTACCTTATAACATTGCTCAAGTGTATTGCAGTAAATAATTTACTAGTCCTAGGACTTAGGTGGATTACATTTAATAAGGCAATAACTTCTGTTCTGAAAGGGCAGTTGCTGTGGATGACCTCAATAGATAGGGGGAAGGAGGTCACGGGGCAACGTAACACTGTAACTTAGCACAACACCAAGTATTGTTTTATGCCTTCAAATGCAGCAAAGTTGTACAAAAGAAGAGACTGGATGGACAGTCCCAGTTGTGTAATGCGGTGTTGGGGTATTATTTTAGTCAAGCAGCAGGAGCAGCTGGTAAGTACTAATGAGGCAGGATTCCATTGAAAATTTTATCATTTCCATGCGATGGCATTAAGGAAGCTTCATGGCCCTTGTGATACAAAGGGTGATTATCCAGCTGCACACTCAGTAAAAGCTGGGTATCACATTAAAAATAGACCAGCATTGCCTGGGGAAATACTATGTGTTTATCAGTAAAGGATACACGTATAGAAGTTGGAAGCAGTCCCTCTATTTGGAGAGGGAGGTATTTATGAGTGATGCGAGTTTCTTCAGTTGTTGATAGATAGTATCCTGGCTACCAGGATCTGTGGAAATGTGTGCTCCTTCTCATCTTCTGTTTGGACAGAATACCAGACTACGAGTACAATATTAATTCTTGCTGTTCAAAGTCAGCAACTTCTCCATTTCTCCAGTAACGGTAACTGGAACCATCTGAGAACCGGTTAGCGACTGGCTGACTGGTGCATGCCACGCTGGTAAACACATGGAGCCAAATACTTCAGCTGTGATTGTCCAAATCTGTGGAATTACGCCTGGATTTGCTTCCACATACAAAGCAAAATCTTCAAAATGGCAGTAAAAGTGCCTGGTTACCAAGGTGACACTTGGTCCTACTCCTTAAATAATTATTTTGTCTTGATGTTTGCAGCTAGAGGTGCAAAGTGAGAGTTTGCCAAGGAGCCTGCACACTTGCTTTTCACTGAGCAAAGAACCTCGGATCAGGCAGAGCACTTTCTAACTGATGTCACTTTGTCCAATCCTTGTACTCTTAGCGATTTCCAAATAGTTTATCTATCAAAATTACAATAACTAGAGACATGTCTGTGGTTAAGTGGCTAGAGTAAACTCAAGATCAAAGAAATGTACCACCTCACATACCTGTTTACATTTAGGAAGATTTAAGTCGGAGTTCTCTGTTGATACTAAAAGCTGGGAAGGTCACTGTGTCACTTGTAAAAGTTTGACCCATGCGCATTAAAGTAAAATATGACCGTTTTCACAAAAAAGTAACAAAAAGTCTCAAAGTCTAATTCTGCTAATCTCAGTAATATATCAAAAGTTGCATTAGCTTATGAACATTTCTGGCAGTGGAAGAGGATATAAAAGTGATCTATTGAATACAGGCAGTTTTTATTCTCATGAAGTCAATCTCGGGCTTTACGTGAAAGTCTCATTTCCATAACAGCTCAAGTCTTCTAAAATTGGTCAATTTTATTCCAAGTCCAACGTTTTCAGAATTGCTACATAGACTAAGCTAAGTTAACCTAACTCAGCAAGAGCATTTAGCAAAAGTAGTTGAAAGATAAAAACATACTGTCAAGTGATCTGAAAGTTTAAAAAAAGTACATTAACAAAAAAAAAAAAAGAGGAAGTTGAGATTTAACTTAAACTGAAGATAATGTATTGTTTAGCTAATTGGTCACATGGTAAATAACTGTATAAGAAGAGTGGGGTACAGTCTGTAATCCAAGTAGTAAGATTTCCTCTTATTCTGGGATATTAATCTCCACTAATCACTGGGCACTCTTGTTTTTTCAGGTGCAATTGCTGGGATTGTGGATCAGCCAATGCAGAATTTTCAGCGAGTATCCGAGGCCCAAGCTTCAGCCGGCAATAAAGCCAGAGGTGTCATCTCGGGCGTGGGGAAGGGAATCATGGGTGTCTTCACAAAGCCCATCGGAGGGGCAGCTGAGCTCGTCTCACAGACAGGTTACGGTGAGTTTCTCTATTTCCAGCATCGCTATTTATATTTTAAAATGCTCTTCAGATAGAACCTGCTGTGTCTTACTTACTTGCTTACTGGGTGACTTAGAGAAAGATATAGAAATGCTGAATAGGTATAAATGTTATGCTGGTTTTCTTAAAAGCCATCGTGTTGTGCTTCTCTCTCATGTTACCGATCAGCCACAGAAACACAGAATGCAGAAAGCATGAAGTAATTCTTGGAATACAGTAGAATAAGTTACAGAAACATATGCGCTTACAGAAGAGTTTGTAACATAAAAGTATTAGAGCAACACTATATCCAATTAGAGCATTATTTTGAGATTGCTTTGTTATGGCAAGGAAAGAGCTGTGCTGTCTCTGTGCAAAGAGAGGGTTATGTTCCTGAGAGAAAGAAGCGAGTCATGTAGTGGGAGCATCCCCTTTAAACTGGAGAACTGTGAGAAGGCAGTCCCGGTTTTGGATGCACGGGCAATCTTTTAACAGCCAGAGGTGGGTTTTCCAGCTAAACTAAGCACTTAGCGGCAGTGGTGGTGAATCCTTTCAGATAACCAAAAAGATAAAAATAAAGTACCAAAATACACTAATTTCTTTGCTTCCAGTATCAATAAATCAAAGCTGTCGGTCTGGATATTTAAATGGAGAAGTCAGGTAGGAAAAGCATGGAGACCTGTTAATACGAGGGCAACGTCAATAATTTCACTTCACTAATTACACTAGACAAATCTTGACGATTTAAGCTTTTATTCATGAGCAATATTTTTCTTTTTGATGTGTTAATTAGAATACAAGTCGTTTTTCTAGGGCTTAAGTTTAGGATATTGTTTCCCTGCTTCCCACTACATTCTGAACTCATTCCTTGAAGCAATCTGGTTAAAGAAATAATGAAACATTTAATTATTACAGTTCTTTCAAATCAGCTTTATCTTGTTTCTGTGAGTGTAAATAATCACCGTTCTCCTGAATTATGAATCCCATAGGTCTAAAACGTGTATCGGTAAAATCAGAAATGTTACCAGCTGCCCGTGGGATCGTTTTGCTGCTCGTGGTATTCTTTCTAGATCTGGTTCTGCATCAGTCTTTATCAAGAAACTTGTAACATTGGAGGGACATTTCTCACTGCAGATATGGGATACAAGACATCATGTTTTCCGTGAGCATGTGACAAAAAGGGTTAGCCAGGAAAAAACATAAAATCTGTATCAATAATAGCTGACAGCGCGTGAGAGGAAAACACACAAGAGTTCAAGTAACTCTTACCCACAACTGGATTGGAAGTGGGACCGTGCCTCTTGGGGGGGACCGAGGGGTGGGGGACCACACAGAAATAAACACATGTTCTCTCTTTCTCCATCTGTAAATAACATTTTCACTCACATAATGCTGAGAACCTCGGTAAGCCAACTGTTACAACTGGGATGCTGCTTTTTAAGTATTACCATCAACATGTGTGCTAAAAATTGAAGGGTTGTTTTTTTTCGGCGCTGATGTTTTGTTTAAATTATTATCCATTGTGTTAAAAAGAATCTGAGTTATTGACACCCTTGTGCAAAAAAATGCCTTTTGCTTCAATGGAATGCTTAATTAGACAAAAGAAATTTCTTTGTTTATTGAAAGAGTAACTTTGCAGTAAACCGTATAACATGAATGCTTGCTGTGTAACCTACTTCCTGTCTGTCACATAAAAAATCTTAAAACTACTTAATTTCTGAATTTTCTTGCATCTCAATCTTTCTGGTGACCGTAGCTCATCTGTAAAAGTTTACAAGCCATCTGAAAACATACATACTGTGTCATCTTCAGCTTTGGATAGTCTGTATAGAAACCTGTTTGACTGCTTTTTGTAGTCTCTGTTCCGTGCTGGCACCAAGAAGAATTCGCAATAAACGAGATGCCCCGGGAGATCTCATAAATGTATATGGATCTGTGTATAACAGCTGGATTAAGTAACTGAACATTTAAATACAGTATCTAGGCAAACTTGCCTTCTAAATTGCACCGATCGTGACACGTATAAGGAAATATTTGAATAATAAGCAAGAAAGTTAACAGCGGTCTTGATTTTTCTGCATAAATCCGAAGTGATGTGTCCAATCCTACTCTGAAATGATGGCTCTCGGAAGCGTTATGTTTCTCTTGACTGCAAGTGTATGGCTGATTTTTAGAACACGCAGTGCGTTGGGCTTTTTTTTTGGTTTCTTGCTAATGCAAGATCACGGAGGTTAAGTGCACAACTCTTGCATTGTAATATTTAATGAATTAACTTGACTACAGCTTCCAAAGATGTGACATCATTTTGGATCTGCACTATTTTATGAACTGCCCTAAACCAATGATATCACTGCAACATGTAACTGTTTTGTAGAAAACAACTACTAAAAGATCTTAAATTCTCTTACCACAGGTATTTTGCATGGAGCTGGACTTTCTCAGCTTCCCAGGCAGCGCTCTTCTCCAAATGATCTACATGTTGAGCAGGCTCCAAATAGCCACGTCAAATACGTCTGGTAAAATTATTTAGACACTTGCTCATTTTTACATCCACATTGTTTATTAATAGGTTCTGGCCTGTGGTCAAGTTAACAGGCTGCTTCCCTAGGAAAGGCTGAGTTATGGTCGTTTGTTTAGGAACATTAAACACAAAGGTAGTGCATAGAAACCCAATCTGCAAATGATGGGCTGCTGATCTGCTTCCAGCTTTGGAACTACAGAGCTGATCTTTATTTAATGGCATTCAGTGAGTTCTTACTTATTTATCATTGCACTGGGCCCAAGAAAAATACTGCACATCTCCAGAAACAGCTGTTGGTGAAGATAGCTTTATTTCTTACGCTGACTTTGTAAGCCACTTCTCAGGGTAATTTTTTTATTAGGATGGGAAATAGGCTGACTTAGCACGGTTATTAGGCCAATTTTGCAGTGAACGATTAAGGAGTTTTGATAAGTAACAGTTTCCCATTTATTCTCTAAATCTTAATTCTTACATCTTTCAGTAATGAAGACTTGGAATATACTCCCTGAGTTATTTTATATTTGTAGGTGATAGCTACAGGCTTAAGTAATAACGTTAGTGATCAAAAGAAGGAGGATCCAATGCATAACACTGACAACTGCTTTTTTTAATCTTTTTTTTTCCTCCTTGATTATGCAGGAAAATGCTGCAATCTCTAGGAAGGCCGGAGGTCCATATGGCCTTAGACGTCATGATTGTGAGTGGATCTGGCCAGCAGCACGAAGGCTGCTTGCTGCTCACCTCAGAGGTCCTCTTTGTGGTCAGCATCAGTGAAGACACACAGCAGCAAGCGTTCCCCGTCACTGAAATCGATTGTCTGGAAGATGATCAGCAAAAAGACCTGCTGAAGGTGCAACTCAAACAACAGAGAGTGCCTTCCGATTTGGAGGTAGGGATTCATTCAAAGATAAAGTTACGCTGTTGATGATGCTTTTGGCAACGGGCATGGTCACCTCTGGGCCTGAGGTCTAAGTGCCAGACCAGGAGACCTGCTGTTTTTATTCACCTTGTAGTCGACTGTGTTGTCCTTTAGATGAAAAGGCAATGTCTCCTCCCTTCTGTCCTCTTCCCGATCATGACATTTCATATCTGTGACAGCTGTTTTCTGAGGGGAGAAGTCTTGGGTCTGGGTTCTTGGTAAGCACGACCTCTTTTCTGAAGAGGTTCTCATGGCTACATCTGTGTGAGGTGTTTGTCGTTAAGCAAGTCAGTGTTGCTGCGTGTGCCTACAAAGTCACAGCAACAGCAGTTCCTTTTATTCTTCTGGGAATTCTGTTTTAACAGTTCAGTGGTGCTGATGCATGCTTCTTTCAGCCTGTTCCTTATTTTGCCACATCCAATGCAGTGATCTTGCTTGGCTCCTCGCTGTATTTACTTCCTTAGATCTTCTTTCTTCTCTAAATGCTAAATTTAAAATGGATCAGTACTTCTACTGAGATTGGATGCGTTTGCCAGTGAGAGCATAAATCTTTCATCATCAGGTTGAAAGATCTCTAAGCCATTTGAATACTGAGGTTTTGGATGAATTATTTTAATCGTAGAAGAATGTTTTATTTTTACACTTTTGGGAAACAATGTTTATTGTACTGAATCCTCAAGTGGAATCATATGAGATATCATTTGAAAAACAAACATGCATGTCCCAGTTGTTTTTATAAAAGTGTGTCAGGTAGTTCACAGACTGCTATACGAGAAATTTCTCTGTTTCAAGTATAAGAAAAGAACATGTAAAACCCCGTGAAGGACCAGGTGTGCCAAAAAGTGGGGGAGGCTTCAGCACCTTCAGTAAAACGCCAACTTTGCTGAAGTCACTGAAGAGCTTTGCCATCGACTCCAGCACAGCAAGGACTTCATCTGTGTCGTGACTGCACTTGGAATTTTTTTTTTAAAGCTTTTTTTAGTGCTGAATTCTCTACTTGAATTCTCTACATTTATTGTCTTTACACTAACCTCAGGCTCAGAGTGCTGTTGACTGACATTACCTTCTCTCACCGCAAAGCTACGTGAGGCATTACTTAAATTTTGATGCAAGTGGGCAAAGCTCAGCTTTTTTATCCCTGAGTGCTGAGTAGTTGCTGGAGGCACACGTCAGACTGGATCCAGACTATCCTGCTCAGTCCAGAGCTACTGTCCTGGAGGGAAGAGGAACATAATTTGTTCCCCCATAAGGCATTTGATGCACTCAACCCCTCCTAACCCTCACTTTAGCGCCAGCCCAAATCTTTTTTTTATTAGGCTGCGATGCGATGGCACTTGTCTTTGTATCTGGTTATCCGGGGGGTGAGGAGTAGGCTGCTGCTATGAGGGAAGGGCTGCTGACCCAAAGGTTGCCGCAAGAGGCTGGTGAAGCAGAGGGGCTGCCTGCCTGCGAGAAGGGAAGCTGAGAAACAGGGAGCCTAATTCTAGTCTGCACAGCCGCTGCAGCGGGGAATGCGCAGGACTTGCAAGCGGCTCCTGTACATGCACAGGAAGGAGGTTGGATCAGATGATCTCTAAGGTCCCTTCCAACCTAAGCCTTTTTGTGATTCTCCGTGGTGCGTGCAGAGGCCTGTGTTCCCTGATACACCTGCTAGTAAATATATAAAGTGTGCTGTAATGTGACCTGCGTTGGAGGTACTGGAGCAAATACGTTGGGTTTTTTTCTGAAGTTCTGTATAGAAATATGGGAGTCCTGCTCAAGTGGTGCAGCAGCGCTGGGAGCTGTAAGCCTTGAGCCACCCAGCCTCAGGACACAGTCTCTTCTGCTGGTGCAGGCCCTTGAGAATGCACTGAAAACGTATGGCATGGTAAAGGCAGTGAAGAGCACCCAGGCTCAACGTGGAGCAAAGTCAGTGGTGGCAAGACAGCAAAAGCTGAGTGATGCTGTACGAAACAGACCTGATAGAATATTCCTTCAGAATGCAGATGCTGAAATTTATGTGAAGGAGGAGCAGTTGAAAGTAAGGCAGACAAGAATAAGCAAGTTTATTTTTTTAATGTTAAGGCAGCTACACAATAAAAGATTCCAAAAGCTTATTTTTTTGTAATAACCTAGAGTTTAAGTAGTATTCTTTTGTAATTAATGTTTATTGGAGTTTTTTGCCTTACTGGGTCGGGAAACTTCATACTTGGCAATTTCCTTTCTGCAGCTGAACTTATCAGCTCTGTGGTGCTTGGGATGTTGTGTGCAGCTCTGGTGCTGGTGGGAGCCAGGGCCCCCCATTTGAGCTCCCCAAAAAAAGTTTCTAAAAAACCTTTGAATGTGATTAGGAGAAGGAACCTGCCTTGCAGGTGAGCAGCCTCAGAGCTGCAGACCTATACCTAAATAGAAAGCACTCCTAAATATTAACGATAGGCCATCCTGCTGCACTGAAGATGTACTCAGCTGAAGTGCAGACACATCCGTACATGATGATGTAAGTACAGATGGCCAGGATTTTTAGCTGGAAAACACCCAGGCAGGTCAACCAAAATATTATTATGAGTTTAGCAAAACAGAGGTGATGTTACCAAATATAATTTTTTTTTGCCAATTAATTTAGTCAAGGATCCGAGAAATAGTACAAAAAACCGAAACATTTCAACGTTATAAAAATCCACTTTTTTGTCTTATTGCTCAAAAAAGTAATTGCCAAAAGTTTTATTTCAGCTCTGCCCAAAACAGTTCCTTCCCTTCCCTCTCCTCAGCTTCTTGGAACTATTAGGAAACAGAACATGAGTTATTCTACAGCTGTAATCACCAGAGACATTATAGAGCATATTTTGACTCCTTCAGCAATAGGTTTGCCTGATGGTTTGTTCACCTCCATGACTTAATCCATCTGGCTAGAAATAGCCTGGATAGATTCTTGAAAACTCTGGCACTGACAACATTATCATTGAAAAGGAAGCATCAATTGTACTTGGATTATCTTCCAAAGTAATTGAGGCACTGCTTGGTTCCAGACAGACATCAAACTCAAAGGGCCTGCTCTTCTGGCTGCTCTTGGTATAGCACATGACATCGAGAAGACAACAAAACAATTGAAGGGCCCTGGAATTTCAGATATTCCAGAAATTCTTTGTGATGATCCGCAACAGGGTTTTCACTATATGTGCTATATGTTATCATCTCTGGAGCTGAAAACCAGTCTCTGGATTTTTCAAAGCAGTGAAAAAAAACACCAAACTAAAGAATCAGATCTCCTTTGTCAGTGCACACAAAGCAGCCCAACAGTGCTACACACCCATTGGGACTGCACAGCAAAGGTGCTCTAACGACTGCAGAATTAGAGATGCTGAGGGCTTATTCTTTATAAGCTGTAATGGGAGGAATTTTAGAAAAATTCTGGCCTTCTAGACTAATGGGCAGGGTATCTTTAAGATTCCTGTAGCAGGTGCATTAAGCAACCCCTGACTAAGTTTTGATTCATTGAATGGTGTGGCTATTATAGTTGTTCAAAGTAGTGGGCTAAAGCACTTAGAATATTAGGTCCCAGTTTGAAAAAAAAAAATTAGAATAACAGCAATTCCAAGTTTCTATTGTTGTCTTGACAATATAAGCTAAACTGAAACTGGCTGGAGAAGCAGACGGTTGCAGATGAAGTCATCTGGAAGCAAGCAAGGTCCCAGTTACTTTGGAAGACCATCCAAGTGCAGTTAATATTTGCTTCTGCATAATTAAGCTGTATTTGTGGGATATAGCCTAGGGCTGAATGAAGAATGGGTTCACAAGAGGAGGTGAGTGGGATGCCAGCCCCCTTTCCATCTCCTTTGGTAACTTGTGTCCTTGGGTCAGCGTGAAGGCAGCTTTCCCTGGGCTTCCTTCCCTAGAAGTAAAAATCAGAAAAAAATGTGGAGCCACGTACATGCGAGATTCACCCTATAGCTTAAAATCTAGTTTACATAGGTGGTATTTAGTGTAGTTCTCTCCTTTCAACTGGTAGAACAGACTGGCTGCTGAGATGCTTTTTCTTTGCCACCAGGCTGAAGACATGGTTCACACATTAGCCGTGAGTCTGCTGCAGCAGCCTGCCTGCTGGTTTTTCCCTTCTTCCCTTTAAGGTCATTCATGAAAACCATGCTCACCTCGGCCCGTTTCACCATTTCCGCTGTTTCCAGGCATAGGCTCCAACCTTGAGCTTCAGAGCTTGTTCATGAGCCTGCTTCCTTTAGCATTTTTGTGGAGATGATTGAAAACAGGAGTGTTTCTACTTGCTGAGCAGCAAATCCATCTCCAAAGGCATAGTAAAAAAAACCAGAAGGGGCTGTTTTGATTTGGACGTGACATCTGTCACTATCTATCAATCATATTAATTCTTTCTTCAAATAAGCAATGGTTTGTTTAAAATAAGCCTTGCACTCCAGAGATGTGACAAGATATTGATTGTGGATGGTAAATTGAATCCAATGGCAGTGTTTGAAAATATCATCACATTTAGTGAGGCATGTGTAAAACTCCCTGAAAGACAGTCAGAAGACAGCAGTCTTTGAATCCTTAGCGTGACATCCAGCAAAAGACACTTTGAACCCCACAGAAACAAAACTGGTCAGCAGTTCTCCAAGTTTAAATAAGGAAACATCAAAGCCTGGCCCAACGATAGTTTCTTTTTGTTCATAGGCATATTTTGGAAATAACTTTTATTTTGAAGGGCTTTGCCTGTGATATCACTGTAGCATCTGTGGTGGTATTTCTGAAATACATTTTTCTTTTAGACCATGCAAGTAGCTTGATGTCTGTTTCCCTGCTTTCCCTTCTCAAGCTAGTCATAGTCATCTTCAATCTTTTCCTCAAAAAGAGGGGCACAGCAGCTTGCTCTTCTAAAGCCAGACTTGTCCATGGCTTTTTGTCTAATACTGTATCTGTTTGGAACCATATGGTAGATGCCACCTTTCTGATCACAGTATTTGTTTTACTTTATATTCTTCCAGAAGTAGGTTACTTACACTCCTCTTTTCTACAGACTTGAACCTTTACTTATGTCAGTGTGAAAAAAGGGATTTCTTCAGAGACGTCCTTCCAACTCGTGGTGGTGGGAAAGGCAGTTTGCGCATACACCTTCATTTCTTCTCCAGAAATGACACGCCCAAATCACCTTTAGTAAAACCCGTTTGTTTAAAGGAAATGTAATTGTGTGGGTCTTCTGACCTGGAATGGCTTTTTTGGTTATCAAAAGCAGATGGATATATCCTGTCATAGAACTTTCACGTGGAAGGTAGCTTCTAGTCTTTATTTTAAATCAAGTAAGTTAGACTTAACTACCCAGATACAGCTATGGGCTGTCTTTAATTGTACTTTGTGAAAAAATGCTTTTGCTAATTAGAATTGCTGCATGATAAGCACTGCCAAGAGCTAGTGGTATTTTTCTTAAAGGGGTTCAGATTTCTCTCCTGTCTACAAAGAGCTGATCTGTTGTAAAGATCTACTCTTGACTAAGGTGTCCGTTCCTGAAATTCTCAGAAGATATTGCTTAGATTTTTTATGGCAGAATTAGAGCTTCTCGGAATTGTTGAAAACAGCAAAGGAGAGGACTAACCCACCAAGCACTAAACTATGGGAGAACACTGTTCATGAAAACATCCATTAAACTAAGAAGGATCCCAGGGTGGAAGATTTTTAACTGCAGAAAGTAACGTGGAGTTATTGTCCTTGCTACCAAGTTCAGGTTTTGTCAGTCATTCTGTAACTATTTTATCTTGTCTGATTTCAGGCAGATGGAGCTAGAGAGAGACTGTCAGAACAACAGTACAACCGGCTGGTGGAGTACATCACAAAGACGTCTTGCCACCTCCCTCCCAGCACCGCCGCAGTGCCAGCAACGCAAGCTGTGGCTACCGAACACCTTCCAGCTATAACGAAAACATATCAATATGTAGTTGATCCAAATTTTGCCCAAGTATTCATTAGCAAATTCACCATGGTGAAAAATAAAGCCTTGAGGAAAGGATTTAATTAATAATTACTTGTGGTGAGTATAGTAATAACTTACCTTTTGAAAGTAATACTTTCTCTGTAGTATCCTACATCAAGTAGGGATGCATATAATTTCTGAGGGGGCAGGACATGAAAATAAAGCTATGCCCAATAGCTTTTCTAATCTTGACAGCATTCCTGCTGCGTAGCCAAAATACTAGTGCCGGCAGAAAAGTGTTCTAGCAAACGAATAACATGAAAAGAGACAGCGTCAGACTGTAGCTCAATCAAAATCCTTTTTCTTTGCAATAACCAGAAATCAGAGAATAAGGAAAAATTGTGTGTGTGGCAGACGTTAGCACCACACACACACGCAAAATGTGCATCAATACCTACTATATCATATTTTAGGGTCTGCCAGTTTCTGTTATAAACCAGGTTTATAACTCAGCTGTAAAAACTTGCTCAAGGCTGAGCCTTATCCCCCCACACACACACTCTCCCCCCAACGTGTATGGCTTGAGGCAAAACATTTTCCCCCCCTAAATCTGAAAAACCCGGTGTGGCTGTTTTAAGTTACTAGTGACAGCTGGGTTTTAGCACCACTTTAACCTCAAAATAGCTTCCTTTATTTGACTGAAGTTTTGCAGGACATTAGTCCTTAATGTAAACTAGTGCAACTAGTGCCTTTGTGTGGTTTGGAGAACAAAACATGAACTACAACATGAACTTATTTTTAAAACTGTCTGTATACAGAAACTTTATTTTATCCACCATAAAATTTTCAGAAGACTTGCAATGTATATATGTGTGACAATGTGCGTTGTCCGGTCATTAGGTGGAAGCCAGCAACATGCAGTTTGAAAATTTAAGAAACAGAGCTTAGTCTTCTTAAAAAAAAAAATCTACCAAAAATCTGTAAGGTCTATGTACCATAGATGTGCAGGTGCTAAGTGAAGCATTGCAGGGTCTCGCTTACCTCTGGATCTGCCGCCACCACATAGTACATGCTCACTTAAGCCCTAATTAATTTTATGCTTATCATCTTCGAACATATAAAACCAGAAATATTTAAAAACATAACTTTTCAAAAATATTTGTGCTACACAAAGCAAGATTTTTTTTTTCAAGTTAATGGAAACGTATGGACCCACGGGCGCCAATTACATTAATAGTTAATGATGCCATCGCAGGAGAGTTACATGTTAAACACATCAAGACAAATGAGCTTTCTAAGTGTCTTATTTTTCAGAAGTTTTACAGTCTGTTGTAGACAAGAAATCAATGTCTCTGGGCACATTTAGATTATTTTATAAAACCAAAGCTGGTTATGGCAGTTTAATTAAAAAAAAAAAAAAAGGCTTATTTGGTTTTCAAATATGGGTGTTACTTTTCTCCTCTTTCCTAGGTACTTATGGGCATGAACTTTGTCTGGGGATTCCTGAACACGGCCAGAATTGGAGACAAGAACTGGAATAAAATCTGATCATCATTTGGAGTGGATACATGTGCTGTATAGTTAATAATTTCTATGCATATGTGATATGACCAAATGCACAGTAAATAAGAATGTAGTAACTGCAATGTTTTCCTCCTGAGTTCTGTTTGTTAAAAGGTATTTCTAAAAGCTGTGTCTCTTGTGTACTGAAAATACAGATGCTGCGTTGTACTTTTCTGACTGTGAAATAAGCCCATCCGTTATCAACATTTCATACAGTGATTTAATAATTTAGTCATTGTCTAAATAACACTATTTAAAAATATATGTATATACACACACACAGACTTCATTCCTGAATATTTTATGGAGATCGTTTAATACTTCTAATTTTGCATATTGGTGGATAAATTGTAATATAATGAGATTGTTTAAAGACAATAAAGGTATTCCTATAATATTTGGTTTTGTGAGCTATTTAGTCATCCAGTTATGAGGGAATGAACAGGTCACTACTGTGCAGAACAATGACAAGACAGACAAACAAGCTTCATGTAGACCCCATTAGATTCCAGTTGGTCACTGGACTTCCTTCTGTACCAGAAAATACATCATGACACTACTTTGAAAGTAAAAACTGATGAGTAGCTTGCCAAAAAACAAACAAACAAACAAACAAAAAAAAAACAAAAAAAAAAAAAGGTGCTGAAAAGTTTTATACTTTTGTGGCTAATGGAATCAAACCAGCACTGTAGTCACCATGTGAGTTAGAAAATCGGATTGTTATTTATGTAGTACACAAACCAGCCAAGAGGATGCAAACACATCGGTTAAAAAAAAAACAAGGGAAGGCAGTATAATTTCTAAAAGTTTGTAGATTTCAGCCACTGTCCAAGATACAGTTGTGCTTTTCCTGAATTATATTCTCCTGGAAAAAAAAACACTTGCTTGAATTACACTCTTCTTCAGTGAATTAAGCTAGCATCTTTACTGCATTAGGCAGGTTCTTTCTCCCCCTTCTGACCACATGTATGGAAACACGTCTGGAGACGGCATATAAATCAGCCTCTCCTACATCTGAGCTCTGTGAACTATGAAAACAAAGTTGTCCAAGGAGCAGCTGCCTGTACTTAGCTGCTGAAGCACTCCAGTGTGTACTCTTAAAACATGCCTACTCTTGTAATGCTCCTTAGACCTGGAGAGCTCACAGCTTCAAATCTATCTTTTTAGTTTGCTTCCAAAACAATCAATCATTCCTCAAACACTTGAGAATAAAGCGAGCCAGCCAAAAATTCAAAGGCATGGTCGGGCTTATACACGGCAAGACCTTTCCCAAAGTATTTGAGAGCAAATAACTCCTTTTTAATGTATTATTTCATATATAAATACAGCTAAGACCTTTACAGATAGTTGGGATGCTCTGAGAGCAAACAAGCATGATTTTCGGCTCTGTATCTCCTAGAAAGAACATGCTGGACCCTCTAACAAGCAGCTTAGGGTCTAACTCACACGTCTTTCTTGTACTATCTTAAGTCTCGCTCCTAATTGTTTGTAAGCCAGGATTGGCTGAACTCTTGGTGGCAAAGGCAAAAAGATAAAAGAATTTTTTTTTTAAAAAGGAAAACTGATGGGTTGGTGCTGATTTTTGGGCAAGAAGGTTAGCCCTTCTCCCTACTCCTACCCCAAGCACCCAGCTTTTCCTTCCCTTCCCATTCCAGAGAAACACAAGCTATGGGTTGGTTGTCATGGCCTGCTGCAAGGAGGGACTTGCTTTGCATCCACTGTGAAAGCAGCAATTACACCCTACAGACTCTCAAAGCACGGATGCAAAAGTTACAGCTCACCTTTCAGTGTGTGGTTGACTACATCTATCCAGAGGCATCCTTGAGCTCTGCTGAATGGGCAAAAAGCTATCTTCAGTCACAAAACTCTCATTTCTTTAAATCAACATGTGCTGGTCACCGAAGGAACACAGGCTACAATCCTAACTGCTGCTCGCTGTAAGAGTTTAAAAACTTTGAATTTAAAAATAAATTAATTCATGGCAACTGAGAAGAACAGAGGGACTAAAGCTACAAGGGAAGTCAGGTCTATTAGCCTGTACACCTGGCGGTAGCAAGTTTCTTTGCCTGACGCTGTCAGTGTGACTGAACACCCCGGCTATTTAAACCTGCAGACATGCCTGAGAAAATACTAGTCAGTACTTAACGGCATACAATGTTTATACCGTACACTGGGAAGATGAATGGGTATCATTTGCTATTGTTAAGCTCTGGTTTACATTTATAGGAGCTGGGGTATTTTGATTACAAGATGGTTTCCCCTGCACCACTAATGTCAAATTCTTTCTTTGCCTTAAGGAAGCACTGCCTGTATGGAAAGTTTAAAAACAATCCCATGTTGCTCTGTAATAGTGTTCCGGATCAAATACATTACTTACGTGCTTTCATTAGTCCTAACATTGCTCGCGGATACCTATTAAGTGTTAAGTAGTTAATGACCCATTTAAAATAATAAAGAGTTACTCCAAACAGGATTTGAACCGAAGCCCTTCAAATAAAACACAGATGGCTTAATTTGTCACGCTTCTTCATACAAAGCCTTCCCTCCTTTCACACAATCAGCTGTGACTGCTCAGCGAGTCTTCACATTCCGCAATCAGAAGGTACACTCCTAGTGCCACCTTCAGCCTCAGCAACAGGCAAAGCACAACGCCTGTTACAAATAATGGGTAGCACGGCAAAAGGCACAGCATCAACACTGTGCTTAGCTGACACTCCCACATATTAAGAAGACCATTGGTGTCTAGAAGTAGCACACAAATACTTTCAATACCGTAATATCCTAAACCAAGTCTTTCTTTTGTCTGCTTTTACCCTCTTTCCCCTTGTACATCAAATATAAGTGAACATACCTGCAACTGATTCACTGTCCCATTAGAGTAACATACCTTGTGCACAATTTGTAAGTCTTGATGTTTTGGTGTTATAAGGAAGGCAATACAGCAATGGCAGCAGAAAGACAGGAAAGTTGGCTAGTGTATTCCCAATTCTTTCCTCTCAAGGTCAGCTCACCTTGTGAAGCCTGAGGTAACACAGACCCTTCCAGAAATCCAGCCTCTCCCTTCCCATAACAACTATCCTCTTACATATCCCCACCAGCAGTTGGGACAACCTAGCTGTAACTGCACAGGGATATAGTTTGTTATCAAACGTGGAATTTGCAAATAATTCCTGGGGGAAAGAAAACTACATTTAATAATCTTGAGCAATTTATGAAGACTTTCCACCACTCTTCCCAGCATCTGAGCATTCTGACATTAACGAAGATAACTAAGCGCCACTGACGTATGTATTTTATTTATTGAGTTACATTAAAGCATGCCGTGCACTGAAGTGCATTACACTTTACAATTCAGTGAACAAATAAGGTTCGGTCATCAAGTCTCCTTAGACTGAAGGGGATCTGCAAGATAAAAAAAAAAATGCAAAGTTATGTTGGACAAACTTCATGCTCTAAGTAAACGTATTAGTATGTATGAATGCAAAGCCACAGAGAGAAAAGTTTATGTGGTGGTTTAGTCTAGAGGAATTCCCCCTGTTATTTCCTGATGGTTAAAGATTCACACACCCTTCATGTGGTGAACAGAAGTGAAACGTGGAACAAATCAAGAGCTGGAACAATGCTGCACAGCACGTCAGATTCACTGTACATGCTGCACTGATAACTGAATCTTGCTAAAGGCCTGAAAGAGAAAGGAATGCAGCTTTCAGATAGGAGCCAGAGAGGAAACAAGTGGTGTAGGCAACCTACCAAGGAAGGAAGAAAACCAAATTCAAATTGCTTCTCCACATTATACTGAATGCAATCCAAGACCAGCTGTGCTCCATGACAAGAGTCATGCAAGTGGGTAGCACCGAACTCTCAGCTCACCCCTTTATCCTACTACTGGGCACACAGCGCAGGGGCAGGACACGCCTCGCATCTGCACTTGCACGCACTTTCCCTTTCTGGTATCGCCACACAAAGCCCAGGCCAAGCAGACGAGAGAGCATCAACTCACACGTAGGTCTACGTGCTCAGCAGAAAAGAGCTCAGTGCAGAGTGCCAGGCTAACACCTTCACTCTTGAATTCTTCTCCCTGCCTCTCCTACCCTTTCCCCAATTTTGGGGCTAAGGTACTGATTCCAGCATGGGTATATAGTCCCCTCTATGGACACTATGGACTACCATGTACAGAATATATTGCAATAAAGTGGAAAAGGGAGAGCATGGATGACCATTGTACCCTTCACATAACTATACCCAGAAAAGCATCAAATTCAACCAAGATTTAAGCTACTGAGGCAAATGAAAACGTCTTTCATCTGTTCTGTGTACTTGTCCTTTTCACAGTCTTTCCAGAACACAGGGAACACTGGTATCATTTCCCCTTTCTTCTACTTATGTGTTCATGTGCAGGTACAAAAAAAAGAAAAAAAAACCTCTGTCCACTATAAAGAAGTAAAAAATATCAATTCTTACATAAATAGGCTAAGGAATAAGAAGCACCATCAATTCCAAGTAAATCATATATTTGTCTTTCACATTTTCTTTTGAACTGGTGTAATTAAGAAATGGAAGAAATGTTTAGGAAACATTTAATTTTAACAGGTGCACAAAATGTGCAACTTTTTTTTTAAGCTGCAAATGGGAACATAAGTTAACTGAGAGTGGAGCTCTATTTGCACTGAAAAAAATGCTGCTCATGATTTCAATTAAATATTCAACATGCATTCTTGTTGACAATGTTTGTTTCAAATAATTTTACCACCAGATGGCCTTTCAGAGTCCTCTGATGAAGGCCACCTGACTAAAGAATGCAATTCTAGCATCTAAGAAAGTTTAGAAGTGCCTGTATATTAGCAATAGGACTGAACCAGAGGCAGAATTACCAAGATTAAAACTGTGTAAATTTATCATTTCATTTGTTGCAGTCATAGCTAAAAAACACTAGCTTTCCCCTCTCACAAAAAAAAAAATTCTTTTTTTTCTTTTAACATTTGTGAGAAGAACTGGATCTCTGCTTTCTCTATGTAATAGTGTTGTGCAGAAACCACGTAGTTGTAGACTGTCACACAATAGAATTTAATATTAATAGTGTTAAGTACAAACCTCTTATTTGATCTTGCTGCTTTAAGCAAAGAGGCTGAGAAAATCCAGCTGGCCAGGATAATTAGAGCCACAGATTATCACGTAATGATCACAATATGAAAACATTCCAAAAGAATGAAAAAGCTATCATTCTAGATTAGTTTGAAGTCATTTTAAGAGAAGCAGAGAAGTCGGTGTAAGAAATTTGGATCAAGAAAGTGTGAGGAATTATTACTGAGTTGTCACATCATGAGCTTGTGCAGTTGAGTGGCTGTACTTACTATTAACTACAACAAGACTGAAATCAAGCCTTTTCTCCCTGGTGTTACGACAAATAAAGGAGACCAAGGTTTGGTAGCCTTCAAACAAAAGGCAGTGTCAAGTCCTAGGAAGACAGTATCACGGACAAAGTTCTATTCAAGTTTAATTCGGTATGGCAAAAATCTGAGTATCAGTACACAGCTGTATGCCATTGTGATTTTTTATTACATAGAGGTATGTATATACTGAAATATATTTCCCCTTGCGAGTAGCTCTCTTCCCCCTCTCACTAACTTCAAAAGACAAAAAGATGTGTAGAAGCTGTCTCTGTTTCTTACATTAGGATGTACACTATTAGAGAGGGCCAACCTCTCCCTTTTCTCCTTCGCTGTACAACCACGAGTACGTCAGTAGTAGATACAGAGAGCCCAAAGCAAAGCAGTTCAAGATGTGACAGCATCAACACAACAGTGATATCAGACAAGTCTTGTGGTTTAACACAAGAACGTTGTCTCTGGCTGAGTGAGGAGGGAAAGGCCCGGCATCACTCTGTGCAAGTCTCCTATATCACAGAAATCACCCAAAAGGTATTCACGAGCTTTCCACTCTGCCCTTACTCGCCGCTCCCATTTCCCGTATTTCTTCACGATTTTATTACCCAGAGGTCTCTCAAGTGCTGTCTGTAGCCCTTCTCTTTGGTAGCACCCTTCTATTTGATCAAAAACGAAGATCCTCCAGATAGAAGCACAGTGTTTCACTGAAACGATCTATCTTACTCTTGTTCTAATTCAGGGTAGCTTATTACCTGTAAATGACTGCTATCTTCATTTGGGCGGTGCAGACTCAAACACACCAGCTGCCCTCATGGCTTCAAAGTCCTTCATGGCATCATAGTTTTTATAGAACTCTGCATAAGCTCGTTTTCTGGGTTCAGCAACTCCAAACTGAAAAGTAACATGCAGAAAATTAAAGTTTGCAAAGCTTTACAAACAGATTTTTATTCTTTTTTTGTGTTAGCACTATGATTTGCATCAATGGGTATCAGCTTAAAAAGCCTTTAGTTCAAAATACCACTTTGTTCCCACTCAAATCCACAGTTCAGGCTATCCCACCATTGGTCAGGAAAAAAAAAAAGTCTGAAGTGAACCTTCAAAAGCAAATCTGTTACAATACAGCACGTTGCACTTTTAAGATCCAGAAACATTCCACCTATATGGACACTCATGCTCAATATCCTCCCTGCTGACAGTTTTATATGTAAAACATGCCATTATGGCAAATTCTGTGCCTGTAGGAAGCTAAAAATCTGTAGCTCCAGATAAAATGGCATCCTAAACCAATGTATTACATTTGAGCAACACTGTAGGTCAACTACAGAAGTCTGGTAAAATTTTACAAGACTGCCAAGCCACTCTTGTAGCTCAGCAACATAAAAAGGCACAATTCTACCTCCTACCTCCTTAGATACTCAGTCACCTGAAGCACAGGTATATATGCTCCAAAAGTCCCCCAAAACGTGAAGAAAAGTCCAAGGTGGGTTTATCCAAGAGTATGCAACACATAGCAAAGTAAATCACTACTAAAATCAATGTTACTTGTTCTAAATATGGTCTGGTGCCTTATTAGTGCATTAATTTGGGATGCTGAATAAGGTATAAAACCACCAACTACTAAAAAAAAGTCGTATTATAAGTCTGACCACAAACAAGCTTGCCCACCTCCTAACAGATGTGTTAAGTAGATGTTGAGCTTCATCTGTGCAAGCTTATTATTTCTGACAGACATTTGTTGATTTCTGAGAAGTCTGACTGTGATATTTCTGTGATGAACAGCCTGAAATTAACTTAATTTCTCATCACGTTTTTCAACAGCTTCCTGAGTACTCATATGCTACAAGTAGTACACGAATGAGTTCAATGGACAAACCAAGATCTAGTTCTTCCACAAAAATTCAGGCTATGCTACTTACACTGTGTAGGAGATCTGAGAATTACATAGCAAAGGCACTCAAGAACTACCACTCTAATCTTTGTCAGAAGTCTCTTATGGACCATGAAAACCAAACTTCGACTTGCAAGTGCCTATTTTTGAAATGCAATGCTCCATTTCCACATGATACTTCAAAAGAAGGGATAAAACCACCACACTAGCCTTCCCCACACTTGTATCTTCAGTGTGAAGGATGGGTTCTCCAAACTGTTTAAGAGCAAGTTATGTGAAATCGGTCCAGATTCTCTCAAGTCTCAGATACCGTGATGGGGAAAGGCACAGACTATCTACAGTTAATGTCCATCAATTGTGCAAATGATCAAGAGCAGTCCAGGACTAAGAGACTCAAGATTAAGTTGTCACGAATTGCGTGATCTTGATCACACAGCTTAAAGCATCAGGTTATTCGTATAATTTCTTCAAGATTAGGAAGATTTATTTATGCTCTGGAAATGTGCTTACAAAAATATGTTATTAAAGCTTTCTGATGAACAGCTCAACCAAACCGCAACAAAAAAATATTATGAATTCTTAAAACACTCTAATGAGTCCAATTCATAACTGAAGAACTACAGAGCTCACCTTATATAACGCTGCGCATCCCAGAGACACAAAAAATGCCCCAAATAGGTGAAACTTCATCCGTCTGGCCAAAAGACGCCGCATTTGCGGCTTAGGCAGCAGCGCAGACGACATGGTGACTGTTTCCTACAGAAATGGAAAAAAAAAAGGAAGAAGAGAGGAAAGAGTATTGTGGTCAGGAAGCTCTACCGAAATAATTTTCTGTAACTCTAGAAAGATTGTGCTTTTTGTATTGCATGATAATCATGTTCACAAATAAGCAACAGCAATCCTCTCTATGACATTTCAATGAGAATTTTTAAGGGACAACAGTCAAGGACAACCTATCTATGACATGAATCTCAGTTAGTTTTTATGATCCTTACATCCACCACTCATGGAATTGAGATTGGCCTTTGCTGTACGTATTAAATCCTTCCCTCCCTGCAGGGTCAAGATTTCAGACCTGCTGTCCTGGTGTTTACATCAGAAAACATTCAGTCCATTGACTACACTTCACTCATTTTTAAGGAAAAGCATGTGCTTCTTCCTGCTAAAGAAGTATAATTTTTATTTTACTTTAGAGCACGAACAATACGAGGTACCAAAATACATTTACAAAACATAGTATAATCAAAACATACCAGGTATTTCCATATTGAAAAATGGCTAGTTCTGCAGACTTCAAGTATTGCAATATAGAAGGCTTAACTATAGTATTACAGGACTCCCAAGTTCTAAACTGGACTTTTATACCTGATAAAGTTAGCAATGAGAACCACTAACACAGACCGTCACTACAGGGCAGCTTCTGTAAAGTTCATATGTTTGCAATTGGTGACAAAGCTGCTAACTCTGAACTATTTGTGTTTCAATGACTTGGCTGTTTGACTGCTCAGGTATCAAAATAAAACTCACCTACATTTTAATAGCTGATGAAGAGAAGCAAAAATGTCTCGATATGTTGACATAGTGCTAGGAAAAGGTTGGAATCGATGATCTGGGAGGTCTCTTCCAGCCAAAACTGTTCTATGATTCTAGGATTCTTGGACAAGCTTATGATTTGCTTTAGCAACTGCAAAGAATGCCGCACTACAGAATTTTTTTTTCCTACTCCGTTAAGATTTTACTAAAGACCTGCAAGGCCTGAAGCAGGCTTTAGGGACAAGTCAAAGGGGCACTCAGCAGGGTGCCACCCTGCCCTCCCAGGGCCACGCAGAGCGGCCGGACACCAGGATGCGGCCCAGCCGACCCCGAAGGCCTCGGCGCTGCTGCTCACCGGCTCTCCCGCACGTTCAGGAGGAGCCACCATCGGTAGGGCCCCGCTACCGGAGGAAGGGGCCGCAGCGCCGCGGCCGGGCTGAGACAAACCCCTCACAGGAGGCGCCCCGGCCCCTCGCTGCCCTCCACCGGGGCGAGGTGGCCGCCGCAGGGCTCGTCCCCGCCACCCTCAGGGACGCGCAGAGGTCACGGCCAAGCCGCGGCGGAGGGAGAGCGGCGGCTGGAGGCCGCCGGGATGAGGCGGCGCGGGCGGAGGGGTCCCCCCCGGCGGGGCGGGGGGGGGGGGGAAGTGGGGGGGAGAGGAGGAGGAGGAAGCGCGAGCGCGGCCTCACCTCAGCGCGAGCCCACCAACGTCCTTCCGCCCCGCCGGCCGGGCGCCCTCTGCGGTCGCGCTACCGCGCATGCGCGAGAGGCGGTGGCGCGGGTACGGCGCGCGGCTCGGCTCAATCCCGGCAGCGCGCGCACACCAGACCCTTCACGCGCTCCGACATCCCCCCTCTCCGCGGGGTAGAGAGAATGAATTCATAAAGCTCCGCTAAGAACGAAAGAATGACTGGCCAAGCCTAGAAACCAAGCAAGCAATTTGTAGTCCTTTCGAGATACCCCTGAGCCGGTTTTTGTTCCTTTTGTGGAAATGAGGCTCATACGTGCTCTGCCCGTGGTTTCCACCTGACCACCAGCTGCGTGTGGTGTTGGAATTGTTCCCCTTCCCGGGAAGGCTCTGGGGCATTTACACTAAATTCCTGCCTTGAAAAAAGTGAAGCCACTGGTGTGCACGGAGGTATTAATTCGAGCCTTGCGCTCCCTTGCCAAAGCCAGCAGATGCTGACACCAAATGACAAGAGGAGATGGGCCCTTAAAACTGAAGAGAAGTTGCTTTTCCTTTGGTGGGATTAAAGAAGAAGAAAGGATCAGTAGAAAATTGCGTAGCAAAATCGTACAGCTGCAGCTACAAGCTGGGGAAAATGGTCTTTGCAACAGCAGTCTAAAGAGATTTGATTGGGACGACATTCCTCAAACTGAAGTTTATTACAGTAGTTGAGACCGAAATGAAGAATGTCCGTCCAAGAATTTTTCCCATGTGGATTAACACAAAAAGCCAAACGTTAACGAAGTCATGCAAAAGGAATTGCAAGATATATCTATAACCTGGTTTGGGAAGGGGTGGGAGAGTTCCTTAAGGAAATACCCGGGTCTTCAAGGGTACTGCTGTTCGTGAGGTGAGCTCCTGCAGTCAGTCAGTGAGACCGGGAGAGAAATGGCAGGGAGGGTTGTCTAGGGGATCTTGAAAGCTTTACTCAACTTGCCCTCATATTACGTAATGTCAGAAAAAAAGAGGATACAAAATTAACTGGAATGAGAGCATAGCAGATTTCAAGGTTACTATCATTATAAAGCTGTATGTGAGGAATTGTCCTATAAACACCAGTCTTTGGTAGATGATCCTAGGTCTCCAAATAAAAAAAAGAATCTTGATTGCTGCTTTCAATAGCTTACTTCATGGCTGGCCAGGTCATTAAATTCTTTTCTATGTGACCAGTTTCCCCACGTGCCTGAGATACTGCTGGCTAGGCATCTTTGTGTTGTAGTTAAGATGTTAAATGAAGTGCTAATGGTTATTATTCTTTGACATCATTGCTGTGGAATATACAGCCAACTCCTTATTGTTCTGTATAAAGGGCAGTTTGGGACTGTGCAAATAAGGGATTAAAAAGGGATAGAAGATATGTTCGAGGAAGAGCTGTGGAAGGAAGGCAGAGATAATCCGCTCCGTTAAGTCAGTGCACTGAGTTGCAGTTTCTGGATGGATTATAAGGTTGAATCCAACTTTTGGACCCAGGTGGACCCCGTGCATCCAAGTGTGCCAAAGCAAAGAAACCTTCTGAAAACACTGAGGCATACAACACAGAGACCACAGCAGTCCTTTCCTTTCCAGTCCATCCAGTACCTGGGTTTCCTAGCATCTGCTCCGCTTGTCTTTTGGGCATGAATATTTGGACCGTTTCCTCAAAACATGGGACAGTTATCCAACTGGAGTCTGCAGTCCTCTTTTCCTCTCCAAAATACTGTAGCACCAACAACATTGGATGCTTCTTCACAGTGTCCTTGAAAGGGATCATCTTTTGAGGAGTGAACGAAGGCGTTAATGCTAAATCATTTCTTCCTTGTTCTCCGTTGAAATTTAAAATAAAATTTGTCTCTGACTGTAGCAAGAGGAAACTTAAGCAGTGAATCCTTGTCTTTTCCACAGAGAAAGCCAGCTGTGATACGTAGGACTGTACTGTCTGTGGTGTGGACTGGAGCCAACTAGGAACAGGACTGTGACAATCAAGTGATTTTGCATATGCCACAGAAAGTCTTTAGATAATCATAATCTGGATCAAATTAGAACGAAAAATCTACTGGAAAAAGATCACATGGGACATCAGCAGTCTCCTGAGCCAGCTTCATTCCTATATAGTTTAATTTATTATAAAATCTACCTCTCTATCACAGAAGAAAAAAAAACACAATCCTATGTGCCACGTATGAAAATGCATACATTTGTGCTCCTTCTCCTGTTTTTGTGCCAGAAATTAACTAATCAAATGCTCTGTTACCACGGCTGTGTTGACATCAATCAATGGTGCTGTGGAACAAGCAAAGATATTGTGGCACAAGAAGTTATTTAACAGAATTGGAATGGCAGCTGTACAAAAGATCAGAGTGAATCAATGATTCCTAAATGGAAAAAGTCAAAATTAGTACGGGGAAGAAAAATATTTTTATACTTCCAAAAGAGCATTATAAACAAAGGACAGAAAAAAAAGGTTCAAATCAGAATAAATGGAGCAGACAGGGATTTCACAAGTTTTTGTTGACTTTACGCATGCTTCTGAAATAGAAAAAAAAATCAAAAAAAGCAATTTCTTAAGCTTTATTCAGCTTGTAAAGAGACTTATTTTGATATTTTTATACACATCAAACAGCGATATTATTACATGAATGATCCATTGTTTGGTACCACCATGAGTTATATTGTTAAAAAAAGAGACTTGGCTATTTCCCGGGTTTCCAACTTACGGTCAAAAAATGGCTAGTGTGTGTATTCAGGCCCAAGAACTAGAAAACACATGAGGTTCTGCAGCTGAAACATGTGACACTTTTTTTCCCGCACTTTGTTTTCTGGAGTATGGTTCTGTATCAATTGTTCTCATTCTGAAGTCCTCCAAGCTTGGAGGGCCTATCTAAAACAAATACACTGTTTATTTTAGCAACAGGGAAACTTTGTTTAGACAAACTGGATATTTAAACAAGTAATACTCTCTATATATGTCAGTCTTACCGAAAAGTTTAACTTAGACAAGTCTAACGTCATTGTTCATCACCAGAAATGTTCTACATTATCACCTGATTTCTTAGGGAAAAAAAAACAACAAAGCATACATAAACACCTCCTTCCAGTCCCTGATCCTTGCTCAAAGCTCTTTAAATGGTGCCAGGATTTTTCTGCCTTTTGTGTTTTTAAATGTTGTGTAGCCCGTCTGCAATAGAAATGAAATCATCAAAGATAATGTTTATTGACTCTTCTGTATTTGCATAGAGGTGCCTTACTCTGAGGAAGTTGTTTGCATTCCTTATCCTTGTTTTTCCAGGAACCTGTGGAGTTAAATCACCTTTACGACCAAATACTCCAAACTGCAGTTTTACTAGTCAACACATAAGCTGTTACATGTAATTCAGTCTCTACAGTCCCATCTCAGACCCACTAGATGTAGGCCACAAGCATTCCCAGCCTGGTTCAGCTCCAGAAAGTGTCCAGGGTAAGACCAGCACGGGAGCAGAGGTCCTCTTTTGGAAAATGAAAGCAAGGACCTCAACACGAGGACAAAAGGCTAAGCTTTTCACATTCCTTTTCAAAGCACCGTTTGGTTGATACGCTGTGATGTGGTTTAGTTTGACACGAGGCAAAATTCTCCAGCTCCAAACATCATCTACCATATGGAAACTGTCATCTGGCAAATGGTTTCTGCATGATCTGCCCAGCAGTCTTGGTGAGTCTGGTATATTTACCAGTACTCTCCTTGATCTGGATGCATTACAGTAAATCTGAGCAGAAGATTCATGCGTACCCTTCATTAGTCCAAAGCTGTTGAAACGAATTATTCTTCATACTTCAGTAGGGTTTAGACTAGACTTTTGCTAGCTTTTATTTTTCCTAGCTGTAACCAGTGATCATCTGACCTCCAGGAAAGCAGAAAGTGGCCAGCTACTGCTGTTCATACAGCTATAATTTTGTTCAAGAAATTAATTCTCACAGCAAATGACAGACTAACTTAACCGTGGGTATAAAACAGTGGCTGTGAAGTGGAAACATCTCTTTCAAATAGGAGATCGGACTCACTCTCCTCAAGACAATACATTTGCCCTCTTCCTCAATTAGGTTCGATGTGTTTCCTCTGAGCACCTCTTGTCTCAATGTGCTCCTCTCAGAGGAGTGGGCTGCATAGAGAGGAGAAAAGGCCGTGCTCAGATTGGGGACTGCACTTCGAGAGAGTGACACCTAAAAATTTGCAGCTGTAGGGTTTACCCTAGAGGCATCTCTGCCCTTTGTTCGATTCACCCTGTACAGCACAGAGCTCATTCTAGGGAGAAAGACTGGCCCAGGTTGTGTGTAAAATGCCACTTCTGTGATTGTTTCCTCTGGCAAGTTTCTAGACCTCTCATTTCCGTCTGTTTGAATTCATGTCGAGGTGATGACATGGTAAGTGCTATGAGATGTTGGCAAGTTTTTGTTTCTTGGTCTAAAATGACAATCCAGGAGTTGGGGGGTGTCTCTTCCAGATTTCTTGTGACTTGTGTCATCACACTGCAGTCCCATCAACCAAATTGTGTCCATTTATGAAAAAAAGCGGTCATGAACACAGTTAAAAAAAATAACATAACAAGTACCCCAGAGATGAGGTATTTCTTGACCTCCTTATGACCTGGTGAACAGATTTTGAGCCTGAAAGCTTGTCCGTTGTTTCCAATTACATCACCTGGTCTAACAAAAGATATTCCCTCTTTCTAAAAAATGTCATTGGTTTTGTTTGTTTTGGTGTTGGAAGAACATACAGACTTAGGTTTGCTATGTGGTGTAAAGGCTCCATAGCTTTTATTTTATATTTGATGGTGCCTCAAATACGGTTCATTTTCTATACGATCATAACTTTGGCGGCACTTGAAATCGCAGCAGTCAGGCACTCTCTGACTACAAAATCCCCAGTGGAGCTAAGATCCATGTCAGACTGTGGTCTCAGTTTTGAAAGGTGAGGCACAGTCAGACGTGTGAGGCTTCCAGAAAGTAGTCAAATCATCTGTTCATGTTTTTTTAACAAACTTGTTATTGGCATAAACTTTTAAAAATATGTGTACTTAAACCAGCCTGTTTTAACTTTACTGTTTTTGTTTGAAATAATCTAATTACGAAATTGTGGATCTCAGGTTTCTACTGCATTGAAATTTTTGAGCTTCATGATTAACAAAACTGGCAATAGATAATAGCATAAGCAACCTTAGTTAAATATATTTTGATTAAATGAGTTCAGGATACATTTTCCTAAGACAAATTTGGCCATGTTCAATACGGCATTACATGTAAACGTCTGGAAAAATTGCAGCGTTTTTCCAAGCAGGAGGCATGAGATTACTATAATCCATAGCCTCCACCACAGTATTAATTAGCATGGCTCGCTAACCAGGGATGTAATATTTGTAAATGAAACTCTAGAAGGGCACCAGTAAGGAACAGGATGTTGAAGCCAAATGGAAAACATGAACCAATAAAAAGGCTGAACTAGCTAGAAGTGCAAGCTCAGCCTTTGAAGTTAGTTCAAGTACTGCATGCTTTAATTTTGGTGTAATCTTATGATGGGGGTACAAACAAGAACTCAGAAACAGATTTTGTAACATTTGGCCCATTTGTAGATGAATCAGTTTGTTGATGGTTACCAACAATTGCACAGCCAGGGAAGCTGTGGTCTTTGTTAAATTAGATTGAATAATTGGCTTCAGTGGGAGTTTCGGGTGCAAAGCAAATGAAGTGTCACGGCCCTTGACTCTCGTAAGATTCCTTAGCAGAGGCTACGCTTTTGCATTCAGAACAACCTGAATATGGATTCAGAGAAAATAAGTCCCTCAAGAACTCATGTACTCACTCCCCTGCCCCAATATGGATCTGAAAATACTTACTCATTCCTCACAGATGTGCGTATCTTATCTGTTTTTAGAACCCCTCTGATGACAATAAGAATACCAAAAGCTCTCTGGGCAGTTTGTTTCCAATGATTAACTATTGCCTGGCAATACAATCCATGATTAGTGCTACAGTACCTTGGCAAACCCAACTAAGCCTATGTGTTTCTGTGGTTTGATTTTGTTTTGCCTTGCTTTATTTTAAATATAGTTTGATGTGGAACTGTAGTGACAAAGCTGTGCTTTCCTGGTGTTTCACTCAAAAAAAAAAAAAAAAAGAAAAAGTAAAATTCACTGTTTTTCATTCTTCGGACAGCTTTCTGAAGGCCTGCAACTGCCAGGTGCTGAGCACCTCTGGAGACATGAATCAAGAGAATGAGTTTCAACATGTTCAGTAAATTTCAGGATCAGACAGCCAGGAGTTAAGATGATCTTTGAACTGGAAGGTCATAACTGGAAGAGGAACACAATCATACACGCTCTCCTTTTTTAGAACAAGTATTCAGCTCATTAGCTTGAAAATAGTAAATCATTTATCGTAGTCTTTAGTGAATGGCCCAACACGTGCTGTTAATTACTTTCTCATTTGGGATAAAAAACACAGAGAAAGTAATTTTTTTTTCTTGCATATGCTTTCTAGAGGAAAAAGAATTCCCAAAAACTGCGTTTATTTTCTCTTTCCAGCAGCCGTGCAGACCTCTGGAAAGAGCCATATTCATCAACAAAACAAGTGTAACGGCTCTGTCCTGTCAAGTGCAAGTGAGTACAAACCCAGACATTTTAATGAAACACGAAGACCTTAATTTCAAAAAATTATGCCAAAGAATATTGTTGGAATATTGTATTAGGAAAGAGATTATATACACCAAACTTAAGCCCTATGTGATTATGAGAGTAAAATAGTTTACCAAACAAGGTAATTTTATACATATATGTGTACAGTGTATATATCTATGCACGCAAACACACACAAATCCATGGTGTAGATTTTATAGACAAATGTATATATCTGCACACACATATACGCACACAAAACTGTAAAAGTGTGCTCTAGGGAAGTGACAGATCGGATTCACAAAGTACTTTTTTCAGGAATGAGTGCTATTCAAACCAGTCAGAGTCTGGGATTTATAGAACCAGTACAGATCAGTTGGGTCTCACAGCTGGGATGCAATTATTTGCCTACAGGTGAAAACTAGCAGGAATGTTATTAACTCGTTGGTTGCATTTACTGAACCATAGGCACCATGGCCTATTACAATGAATATTTCCAACGAAATCTCTGTATTTACTGACTTTGACAGATGGGGAATATTGCATAAGCTATTGTGTGCTTGTGCATTCCTTGAGTGTGATGCTGTTTTTTCTTGCTTGCCTTGTCATTTGTTTCATTTAACTTTCTCATTAATGGCACAATTGCTTTGCTTTGTTCAAAAATCCGTTTCTAAGAAGCGAGTATTATTTTCCTTTTAAACTTCTTGCCAGCAAAAGATTTTCAAACGCATATGGTACAGAGGAATCGTGTACGAAATTGTTTTAGAGGAAAAAGAAATATCTAAAATTAAAAGCACAAATTCAGTTACTACATTTCCACTTTTCCTTTGACATGAAATGAAGACTTAACATGAAAAATGCACACAGTTCATCAGTCTACTCCGAACAAATACATAATTAACATGTGGAATAAGCAATGCTGTTGTCAACGCTTTCACATATGTTACCATGAAACTAAAATATTTTAATTAGTAGAGAAATAAAGGAAAATTCAAGTAAATGCAGCCTGCATTTGGCATATAAATTAGCTTGTCTAAATGAGTATTAAAAGTAAGAGAATCTCTTCTATACCTTGACTACCCTTACCATATCAGGACAGCTTAGTGGGTCCTACATGACTCCAGTCTGCTCCAGAGCTCTGATAAATTATTACTTGGCAGAGAAATATCCATCGTAGCCATTGTACAAATGCTTTACTAAAACACTGCTAGAAATCAAAATGTGTAAGTTCATTAACAGGCAGGTAGAAAGGGCAGATGTTGGTGTTTTGTATTAATTGAATATGCTAGACTGACAGAACTTTATTTGAAAGCTATATAATAAGGGGAAAAATAAAAATCTATATTGCAATACCATGTGGCTTCTGATTTGGGAACTACAATTTAGCCTATTAGACATGGACTTGTTCCAAAAGTGCACATTCAAACAATCATGCATGAAGGAGTTAGAAACACAGATGTGAATTATAACTCTCTGAAATCCTGGGAATGCTCCAGATCAAGCCATTAGAGGTAGGTTTGAACTGTAAGTACAGATCCAGATCTAAAATTTTTGTTGAAACCTGTCTTTCTTGAACATTTCTACGGCAACTACTGAATGTATTAAAACCAGCAATGCTCCATAAGCTTAAAAAAAAAAACCAGTTAACTCCGTCTTAGCTGTATTCAGACAAAATTCACAATAACTGACTAAAAGCATTTCTGTCAAAAGGCAGTAATAAAAATCATCGGTTGATTGTAATGGGACAGTTTAAACAGGTCAAATTCATACTGGATTACTGCAACACCATCAGCCACGTACAGCTGCACAGTGATCAGTTTGGCCCAGTATTTAACATTGGAAACATAAATAATGTAAGGATTTTTTTTCCAAGTTTGAGACAGAACTTGGAAACATCTCATCTCTTTTCAGTCTTTTTTACACACACACAAGCCAAAATCCTAGTTTCGACTAGAGCAATAATGTTGGGTGGGAATGAAGATGGCCATTTCACAAGCGTGCAAGTGGTGGAAGATAGAAGATGTCCCCAAGTCTGTAATACTGCATAGAGCTAAGGGCACAGGACAGGCAAAGAAGGGACATTTGCCATTTTTCAGTACTCTCAACAGCAGGAAACTGAGGGCCCGGCATTTATGAAAATATTGAGCTCATTGATGCTTTCATGTGTAGACTTCATTAATGCAACTTTCTTCTATTTTTTTTTTTTTAGTAAAACATATTTGCAAAGCACGTCACAACGACTCTTCTCGTGCAAAAGATGTAGAGGGTGTGGCACAAACCAGTCTGGCCTCAGCCACCCAGTAGCGTATAATAATAGAAACTGGGTCTGCTGCACGTGGTCTACTGCTGTGTCTGCAAGCCACCTCGCTTCGCTGCTGATCTCAATGCCTGATGATTGAATACTAGATTTCCACACCTTGAAAGGGGTAAAAATCCACATCTCAGAGTCTAAAACCTTTCCTCGTGAACTGTACTGTAAGAAGCAGCTGAAAATAGATCATGGGGAATACGGAGGCATTGACAGAACTGCATTGTCCAGACACACTTGAGAAAGCATTTTTACCACTTTTTTAAATGGCCTGGTGACCGCCACTGCCACTCTTTGTGGACTATTGTAAGTGTACACCTTAATAACACAATCCAACACCAAGTATTTTCAGGAATTCATCTCATAGTCTGATACTTTATGTTAGGCAGTAGCAGGAGAGAAGTCAAAGCAAAATGCATAAAGCCCCTTCCTGAAGTGCGTAGTTACAGCTTGACTTGATATCAAAAGTGTTTAAATGAGTAACTTGAGGACTGCACCCTCAAAGATTATAAAATGTTTTAATAAACATGCCAGGTCTGATGAGAGAAAAGTGAAATACACAGTAAGAGCATCTAAGTGTAAATATTTACAAATCCAAATGACAGCTTAAAAAAATTCTGAAACAGTCGCAATATGTTTCATTACTTGGGAGTAAACAAGAAAAGTTAGTCAGAATGAATATGATTGTATTGTGTATTTTGAATGCCACTAAAGCATAAATCTATGCAGAAGGGTTTCTAGGTTTGCAAGTTTCTGAGAAGTGGCTTTCTTTTCTGTAGCAGCAAAGTCCACAGAGAACTGCTGTTCTGCTGTAGACTTCTGAAAGTCTCAAAGTATACAGAGTTAAAATTAAGAAGAAATTAAGTTTTAGTTATCAAAGGTGTTGTTGAGTAAAACTGTAAAACTTTTCTAGCCCTTTAAAACTGCTGAACTCACACGGGTGGTAGATCAGCAGCCTGAGAGTAAATAGATCTCAAGAACAAGGTAAAAAGGTAGTAGCAGTACATGCTTTCTGAAGTGATATAGGCTCATCCTTTAGGACAGCATTAGGTTAGTCTCTATACCTGTCCATTTCTCAGGCTCTCTGCTGAAACTGACAATAGTCATTACTTGGTCCCTTGAGATGAGACTAAAACCACTCTTCTGTTCCAGACATATCACCAACTAGCACTAATGGGGTGTCTGCTATTTCACCAGATCAGATACAGTAACCCAGAAATGAGGGGATCCCGTCTCTTAATATATTCCCTGTCCAATTGCTCAACATTTATTGAAAATTAACATAAAAAATGATGACATATTCCTAGCATTACTAATACCTGTGATCGTCCTTAGTTGCATACTAAAGATGTGGCCTATAAATGACTGTGGATGTGTGTGTATGTATACACATATATACATGCATATACATTTCGGTTAACATGGAGACAGAACTGTAAGACTGAGGGTTATCGTTAGTTCTGCAAACCTCACTGAAGTAAATGAAGTACTTATTTTTGTTTTTAAGTTTGATAGACCTGTATGGTATTAATCATAGTAACTGTCTGGAACAGTAGTTTTGGCGGGGGGGGCTGGTGAGTTTTCGTTAAAAATTTGGAAAAGCTGGAACATATTCATAAGGAGTTTTATCATCTGTGACAGATATCTGGATAATATTTTTCATTTTAGAACTAATCCAAGTATGATCCACGTCAAAGCTACCAGCATAAGATAAGCATTGTCTACATGTTATTTAACTGTGTCAAAAAGGCACGAAGGAAAGACAACAAACCAGAAACTGACTGCTGCGCTCCAGCACTTAGTTGCGTGCATTCTACTGACCACAGAAGTAGAAAGTGGCCTTTCACATGTTTTTTAGACTGACATAGATCACTGCATTTATGGCATTTCGTGATCCTTCTTTGCATTTCACATTAATGAGTGGTAGGCCACACAGTACCACATGTGCTCTGTTCACTACAAGATGCTACATTCCAGCCTTCTCAGATGTACTGAGCATTAAAGTTCAGTGCATCTGTGAAATTTGGGAAAACATGAAAAACAGGGGTAAGAATTTTATGTTTTACTCCCCTGTGCCTTCTACCCAAGACGCCTTTCTCAGATAATGTCACACAAACAACTTGAACACAGAAGGAATGAGAGAAGCATAAAGCAAACTGCCTCTGAACGGCGGGGAAAGTAGGAACTGAACCAATGATCCCCCTTGCTCTTTCTGCGAGGTTATATGACCAGGACAGTTATATCCATAAAAGAGAATGTCTTTCTTCCCTGCCAGCCTGTCTGAAGCAACTCCTCGTGAAAATCCCATGCAATTCTTGGTCATTGTGCCAAGAGTGAAAAAGGTAAAGACTGTTAGTTGTCCTTAGCTGCCACTCCACACTGAGGAGGAAAGCACTCATGAATGGTCCGTAGCAGTACGAACTAAGAGCTCCAGGTGAAATACTTCTGACAACTGAGACGGGGCTGCATGGCTCGTTTTCCTTGTCCGAGAGTTTGGGAGGGGTAGCAGAAGACAATCCCATCCCTAAGTCAGAAGTAGTCCTCGGGAAGTGAGCAAGCTGGAGCTTGCTGATTTGCCTTTCTCTTACATGCACTACACACATGTAGAGAAGAATGGAACCAACAACTTTGTGTCTGGGACTAGTGTTTAAAGTGGTCTGAAAAATGTGGTCTATCATCATCCTGTTCCCTGCCTAGCAGTTAGTTCTGCCCCTGCCACCTCTTAATTCCCCAGTTAATCCTTTGGTCCTAGTCCCGACATCACCTCTGCCCCAATTCTTTTTAAAACTCTTACAATTTTAAAAACAAACAACTCAGTAGGGAAAGCTTCACAAGAGTTAGACACTCGTGCAACCTTCTGGTCAGTAATGCCTCGGGATCAGTGAGGTTTTACAAAAGTTTTCAATCACATCTCTGTCATGATATTTTTTAAGCCTTTCTTGTGGGTCAAAACTCAGAAATGAGGGAGAAGGTGTACTTTAGACCAGCAGTCAGACTGGATTTGGAGCAAACCACATCAGTGTTGATTTTATGATAGCTCAGGCATTATTCTTGATGAATAGAAGTTGAGTGAATTGCAGTACTGAGAGCATAGCATGCCAAGACACACTGCTTCAGGGCTGTCGGTTCAATGCAGTATTTTACTTGGTCATTAGATCACACACTGAAGAACTGGGTTTGATTATAAGATCTCTAGGACCAAGACCACCTACTTGTTTGTACCATGCATACCTCAGTGGAATCTTACTCTGATTTGAGCCTCAAGGTATACTATTGAACAAATGAGTAACTCAAAAGTCAGTGTCACAATCATGTTGATACGAAATGTGTTGGAAGATGTTTATTTTCTACTCTTGACTAATGTCCCATGGTTCTTAATAATATTGTAAGTTGTCATCTTTGCTCTGGAAATGTAAGGACAAACTTCACATGGACATTGTTTTTGTGTCTCCACTGAATGTCTCTGCATCCACTTCCTCAGAGAGATTTTAATCGGCCTGCAAAAAGTAACAAAATGTCGTTGCTGTGTTGCAGGCAGTTGAAAAAGTCAGAACCATTCTTCAATAAATGCATCAAATAGAGAGACACAAGATGTAGTTGCATTGGCACTCACTAGCAGCCAGTCTCCCATCCAGCTGCTCACTCACTCACTCACTCACTCACTCCTGCCCTCCTCCATTCCCAGGTTGAAGTTCACTCCAAGCACCACTCCTCCTCTCCTTGTTATCACTACAGCTTCCACTCAGTCCCTCCAGTGAGGCAATGGGCAGCTCTTTCTTCCTTCTCACTCTTTTCCTCTGCTGCAGTGTGAATCCTCCATGGGCTGCAGAGAACATGTGCTCCACCACAGAGCACCTCCTCCTTGCCCTCCTCTGGCCTTGGTGTTCCTTCTGTTGTTTCTCACTCTTTTTATTTCCTCCTCCTCTCTCTGGCTTTCTTTGATCTTTCTTAAATATGTTTCACTGAGATGCCACCCTTGTGGCTGCTGGACTCAGCTGTGTCCTCTGATGGGTCCTCACAGAGGCTGCCCCTACAGCACCAGGCTCTACCAGTACCTCGACATTTATACCCAATACACAAGGTGTGACCTCCGCTGGAACAAAGCAGAGAGAAGCTGTCCCCATCAAGACTAGCGGTGGTCTTTTGTAGGTGTCTCACTCCATCAACAGAGTGGCCAGGTGACACCAGAGAGTGCTGCTGAGGACCACCAGAGGGTCCTGATGGGAAAAGAGGAAACCACTCCAAGGCTGTGGGAACAGTTGAGCTATTGGGAGGGACTGGGCAGGGCAGTCCCATTTTCAGTGGTGATGAGAAGCAGGCTGCAACTGAAACTGGTGGGAGAGACCTCTCAAAGCTCTCAAGACCTCTACTTTCTCCCTGTGTTAGCCTGTACCACAGCCTGATGCCTGGCAGGAATGCAGCTCTTAGGTTTTGAACAATGGGATGGGCCAGGGACTGCTGGGCTGGTGGGCCGCAAGGGCCGCAGCTGCCTTATAGACCCTCTTTGGGCACTGGGCCCAGCTGGAGGTTTCTCAGCTACAGAGCAGGACCGAAGCCCCCGTGCAAGGACTCTCCACAGATACAGCTGTGTGTGAAGCAGAACTGCAGTACAAAGGGACATAAATGTGTGAAGTATACTAACACCTGCAGAAGTGCGTAAGGTCCAAGGTGACTGGATAACTTTAACGGCACCTAGAAGAGGTGAGAAGAGGGCAGAAAGAGAACATGAGGGAAGACCAAGGAATGCTGCAGTTTTCTCTGGAGCCACACACTGAAAATGCTGCCACAGGAAAAGTGTGTTCAAACATTGGGAAGTTTACAAAGACTAGCAAGGGCAGGAGACGCCAACTTGCCTAAAATAGTAATGTTGAAGTATGGAATTAGAAAAGAGGAGCAGAAAAGGAAGTGGAGTAATAGTCCAAGTTCTTTTTTTTTTTTTTTTTTTTTACATCCATCTTATTTCAGCATAGGCTTAACAAACAGAAACAAAGCCTCTGGGGGATGCTTCTGTCTAGAAATTCAAGCTTTGAAACAAAATCTGCTTTTCTGTCTTCAGCAGATCTAATGTTTAATTGCCTTTGGCAGAGATGATCTATTGCTAGTTCTGTGTTGGTCCCTTACTGGTAACTCCATGGAGTCTGAGCTTCCCCCAGTCATCTCATACTATTTAAAACATTTTAACTGGAACGCTTAGATAAATACATTTCAGAACTACCATTTTGCCCCAAAGTTCCATCCAGTCAGCGTTAGGTCTGCTAACCGTGGTTGGAGTGAAAAATAATCTTGCCTTCATGTTGAGGCAGTACAGCTTCAGTTAAATGTGATTTGGAGTAGGATAACTTCCTAATAAGGAGCATCAGCACAGACAGCTGGAAAACTAGCTTTTAAGAATCCAAATTTCAAAGCCCACTTGTTGGCAGTCTGGTACTTACTGTCTATTTCTTGGGAAGATTTGAGCGTTTCTCCGAAATCACACTATTCTTTGCAAAAGTGGTGGATTTTTCAGAGTTTCCAGGCTTCAGGAAAGACATAGATGAAGCACCTGTGTATGCAAAGAAGATTAAAATGGTGCGAAACTGAATGGTTTCAATATCACATAGTGCTATTGCTAGCCCTACTGCTAAATTGAGTTATTTAATGAGCAGGTCATAATATCCTTGAGGAAGACCTGAGGGGATATACTTTGCTGACACAAGAATGAGGCAATGCCTCTTATGTCCCCTGAAAGCATATTGACAAACTGGTGAGAAAAAAGTTTCATGTCTCTGTTTGTATGTAAGCTGATGAAGCACAAGAAGCCAGGGAGGTGAAATATGTGTGTGAACCAGGTACGATCGCCATGCTGCTGTGCAGAATGAAGAAATGTCTATATTCCTCTCTGCAGTGGGACTTGTGCAGTAATGACAGTGCTGATAGCCTGCAACTTTCACCTCCCCTTTCTTAGAAAACTTAGAAGTCATGAGTATGGTGCAGAGAGCAACTCTTCTGCAGACAGCATAAAAGAGGCGGCAATTTATGCACACAGCTCCAAAGGAGAGCAAAGTCCTTATTCTGTGAGAATTTCGCCTAAACTGTAAGTATGTTCTCCTAGACTATAGAGCTTGGTTAACAACCTGTAAGGAATGATGATGAGCTTTTCTCCTGATCTTCTTGCTTTTTAAGGAGTACTCTCTCACGCTCCAAGGCTTCTATGTATTTGGAATAGGACCAGGAAGCCTGCAAGAACCATTAAAAACCATCAGTCTCTTGACCATGGCTCTGGTAGGCCCTTGTCTGTTTCAACAGCGAGACAAAAAACATTTGTGATATATTCCTGTTATTGAATAATCACCATTATTAAGATGACTTTTGTCATGACAATACTGGAATCACGGGAAAAATAGTATTGATACAAAGCAGTCTCAAAACACCATGAAATGTAATTTCAGCAGGTTTGAGAGATGATGTTTACATTAATTTATTCTCCATCTCTGGTCTAAGTCCTATTCTCTGTCCTTTCATCCTCAAAACCTAAATACAGCAGACTTTTCCCCTTCCAAAATTTCAGCCTTTTGTGCTACTGAGGACTTGATTTTTATCTACCCGCCACATCCTTCCAGTGTGTCCTTTCTCAAATCATCGAAGGCCTCATTAGCCTCACGGTTCTTTCTGCCTGCCCTCTCCAGCAAAAGCAGATCAACAAGAGATGTCATCCTTTCCTTTTCTAAGGAACAAGAGCTGCTCTTTACATTGCAACAACCACAGTTCAGTTTACATGTAAAATTTAGATCATTCTCCCAAATTAGCATGGGAACTGTACATTTATTTGGGCTTTTTCTTTTCCTTACATCATCAGAAGTTTGGAGCCAATTTGTCATGTCATGACTCAGTAAGAAGAACTTCTAGCATCTTCCTATTGCAGAAAGGGGCCTTGAGAAGAAACTGCTCTATAAAAGATTATTGTTTTGTCTGCAATTACCTGCCTGTTCTTAAGGACTTAGGCATATGGTATTGATATACTGGCTCACTCAACTCACTTTTTCCTTTTTTTTTAAATATGTGTGAGCAAAAGTTAAAAGTTCTATTTAAGGATAAGAGTGTGAGCTTTACCACACTGTTTGCACTTTGATTTCAGATTTTGGGAGTATTTCAGACTGCCTGTTTCTATATTCTGCTCATCGCTAGTGTGGTGCCATGGGAAGAGCTCTATGGAATAGAAGCAGTGGCCAAAGTGAAATTTAATCTTGCATGACATGACATAGCTGTGATTGTGTGGTTGCACAGATTCTACATTATGTCATGGCAATGTCAATTCAGCTATGAATGATCCCTTGATATGCCTAAGGTGGCATGTCTATTCTTCCCACTTCTGCAATAAAACGACTGTTGCATTTTTACTACAACTTTGATGCATTGTGAGAGTTGTTCTGCAAGAAGTACTAAAGCACTGTTTTCTGTCAGCTTTTCTATCCAAATACCTAGATTTCCTGAATGAGTTCAGCTTCGGTTTTTGACATATGAGCAGAACAGGACTTGAGCCTAAACCGAATTGTTTCAGGATATGAATTTCACAAGTGATGAAAAGCTTCTTATTCCAGAATTGAACTTCCTTTTCTTTGATTTATCTTTAAATAAAGATTCTTTTTAAATCTACATAACTAAATGTTGTTAGATATTAATACTACTCAGAACCTAAATATTAAAAGAAGTAATCACAGAATCACAGAATCTCTTTGCTTGGAAGAGACCTTTAGGATCACTGACTCCAACCATTAATCTAACACTGCCAGGCCACCACTAAACCATGTCCCTAAGCACAAGATCAACATGTTGTTTCAATACCTCCAGGGATGATGATTCCACCATTGCTCTTGGCAGCCTGTTCCAATGCCTAAAGCTCCCCTTGTGGCCATTCCTCTAGTCCCATTGCTTGCTAGTAGGAAGAAAAGGCTGACCCCTTCCTCCCTCCAACTCCCTTTCAGGGAGCTGTAGAGAGCAAGAAGATCTCCCCTCAGCCTCCTTTTCTCCAGGCTACACAAGCCCAGTTCCTTCAGCCACTCCTTACAGGACTTGTGTTCCAGACTCTTCACGAGCCTCGTTTCCCTTTTCTGGACACACTCTTTTTTGCCTTTTTCTGGACATGCTCCAGCACCTCAATGTTCTTCATGTAGCGAGGAACCCAAAACTGCACACAGTAATCAAGGTGTGGCCGTACCATCACCTTTATGGTAGGTAACCATATAATAACAAAGTTAGCTGTAGAAACGTGAACAGTTATTGAAGAACCATGTGACAGTAGTATTCAAAACCAAACTCCACCTTCCCATTCTCCCAGGATCATTTTATCTCTCTTGGATGATGACATCTGTAGCAACATGTTTGTTATTCACCTGCCACCCGTATCCATCTGCAAATGATGCTGGTCCTCTTTCCACACCAAACTCATCTGCAAAAGCACTGCTTGACAGACTGGTGAGTTTTGTTCCCACTTCTTTACTCTGCAAATAATAAGAACTCAGATGTAAACAATAGTTACTGAGCTGAAGTAAAAAATGAAGTTTGAGGAAGCAAAAGACTATCATTGGAAATGAGATAGTGTCATATGCAGTAATGTTTTGTAATGCCCAGTTTCATAATTCATCATGTTGCGCATAATAAAAACACTCCCACAGACTATCTTCCTTTCAGATTGAAATACCTGCTCCAAAATATAGCTGAGTGAGAGGGCTGATCTGCAACAGAACATATTTTAAGGACAGAGAGGGCATTGTGATCCTCTAATTTGGCCTCAGGTATAAATGTAGAACATAGGATTTGTCATGATTAGTTCCAGCTTGGTCCAGGAGCTGTGAATGAACTACTGTATACATTAGGAAAACAGGCAATCTGATTTAAAACATGTACAGTGAAGGACAAGACATTGTAACCCTTGGTAAACTGCCCTGGTGATTAACTATTTGTCATTTCTGTGTTGGTTTTGTGCTTTACTATGGTTGCATCTTGGCACATTCTGTCTCATGATCCCAAAACACTTTATCAACATTAATCAAGGCTCATATTTAACCTCACATAATTACAGAATCACAGAATCACAGAATGTTAGAGGTTGGAAGGGACCTTAAAGATCATCTAGTCCAACCCCCCTGCCAGAGCAGGATCACCTACAGCAGAGAGCACAGGAACGTGTCCAGGTGGGTTTTGAATGTCTCCAAAGAAGGAGATTCCACAACCTCCCTGGGCAGCCTGTTCCAGTGCTCGGTCACCCTCACAGTAAAAAAGTTTTTCCTCATATTTTTATGGAACCTCCTGTGTTCCAGCTTCCACCCATTGCCCCTTGTCTTGTCAGTGGACGCCGCTGAAAAGAGCCTGGCTCCATCCTCCTGACATTCCCCCTTGACATATTTATAAACATTAATGAGGTCACCCCTCAGACTCCTCTTCTCCAAGCTAAAGAGATCCAGCTCCTTCAGCCTTTCCTCATAAGGGAGATGCTCCACTCCCTTCACCATCTTTGTGGCTCTACGCTGGACTCTTCTCCAGCAGCTCCCTGTCCGTCTTGAACTGAGGGGCCCAGAACTGGACACAATATTCCAGATGCGGCCTCACCAGGGCAGAGTAGAGGGGCAGGAGGACCTCTCTTGACCTACTTGCTACTCCCCTTCTAATACACCCCAGGATGCCATTGGCCTTCTTGGCCACGAGGGCACATTGCTGGCTCATGGTCATCCTGCTGTCCACTAGAACCCCCAGGTCCCTTTCCCCTGCGCTGCTCTCCGGCAGGGCAGTCCCCAACCTATATTGGCACATGGGGTTATTTTTTCCCAAGTGCAAAACTCTACACTTGCCCTTATTAAACTTCATAAGATTTCTCCCTGCCCAACCCTCCAGCCTGTCCAGGTCTCTCTGAATGGCTGCACAGCCTTCTGGTGTGTCAGCCACTCCTCCCAATTTCGTATCATCAGCAAACTTGCTGACAACATTCTCTAATCCCTCATCCAGATCATTGATGAATATATTAAACAGAACCGGCCCAAGCACTGACCCCTGAGGGACCCCACTAGACACAGGCATCCAGCCAGACTCAGCCCCATTGACCACAACCCTCTGGCTTCTTCCCTTCAACCAGTTCTCGACCCACCTCACTACTTGGTCATCCAGACCACACTTCCTCAGTTTACCTATGAGGATGCTGTGGGAGACGGTGTCAAAGGCCTTGCTGATGTCCAGGTAGACCACGTCCACTGCATGGCCACCATCCATCCACCTGGTTATGTCTTCAATTAACCCCACAACATCCCCATGAGGTGAGTAATATAACACTCCAATGTTACAGATGAGAAAGTGAGAAGAAAAAAAAAAAAGACATCAAATGGTTCCCAAAGTCTCTCAGAAAGTCCTTGGAAGATCTGGAAAAGGATCAGAATATCCTACTTCTTTGCTCCCAAAGTGCCTTTTTCTTTCTCGTCATCCCCACTGTCCTCTGCACATATCATCTACGAGGGTGACTTCTGGGTATAGAACTTCCCAGGAAGTGTGGTGTTTCTCTTCTTTTCAGAAGCAGACTTACTAACTTCTGTGACACACTAAATTGGAGGAACAAGGATGCCAAAGCAAATACAGAAATAGTGTGTATGCCAATATACTACAGTTTATGTTTGTTAGCTTTCTCAATGAGAATGGTGAGTTAGATGAGGTCTTTAATAATGTTTTCTCATAATAAATTAGGCAATATTATAGCAATGTCATATGCCATGATATTACACCACTTAGTAACAAATAAGCTTGCTGCTAAGAAGATTGAAGAGAGAGGAGGGAAATATGATAAAGGAAAATTAATGCTTATGGGTTTACCTTTCTCTGCTAAGGGCATGGAAAAAGTAAGTATATATTTACAGTATAAATTAAAGCTAAACTCTAAAGCAAAGAATCCAAAATCTATTTTGAAGGTAAAGTGCAATTGTGTATATAACAAATTACAAATACTGGCATCCAGGCAGTTTGCAAAAAGTGACTAATGATATTTTTCAAAGTATGTGGCATGTGCATCAAGCAGTTAACAAAGGAACCGATCCACAAACAAGTCACAGTTGAGTCCATCTAACTGTGCCACACTAAGAGCAAATAAGTGAAAACGGAGAAGTAAATCGTACTCTACCAAGGCAACATTTTTTGAAAAAACTATTCCAGCTCAATATTGAAGCAATCACATTAGGTTGAATGTTCAAGTTTTATTCACCCTGTACCTACCCATTCTTGCCTTTCAGACACTTAAGTGTAGAAGAGGTCCCTGCACTGTACTCTGCTCACATGGCATCCCTTGCTGTCAGCCGCTCCTCCACTGCACTGAGTCCATAGCCCTCAATAGCATTTGCCCCATAAATAATAAATAAGCACAGACAAAAAATATTGAGATAGGCAAATAATGCCAAATCATGCATCATTGCCTAGTGAAAAATTGGTCTGCCCATTTTTTCCATTACCCTGCATAAAAGTCCAGTTCTTATTGAGTCAGTTCAGAAAATGCAGCGAGCCTCGGTAAACTGAGCACTGCAGGGACAAATCTGTGACAAGGGAGAAAATAAAATTCCTCCACCAGGACCACGACTGTACTGTCAGATGTGAACTCAAAATGGCTACTGATTGGAGTTGGGGGGGGGAATACATACATATATAAAAGAAAAAAATATTGTTTCTCACCTTTCCAGAGCTTCCCTCTCCTTCATCATGCGCCTGGTGGGGCAGAGGAGCATAGACATTATTTTAAATGCCAAGAAATCATCACTTTCTACAAGCTGCCAAGAGAACCTGCTATTGCTTATGTTGGATGAGCCTTATCGTTATCCTTCAGGGATACTGAATCATTTGAATAGTTATGTTTTCACTGAGGGAACAGAAATACCAGGCAAGAGAGCAGGGAATGGCAAATTCTTTAAACAATAATAGAGAAGGGAAAGAGTTTCAAAGACTTATCAGTTCCATCTATTCTTTCAATTGTAAAAGATAGATGGTTTACTGATATTTTTTGGTAAGAAAAATAGTCCACACTGTATACCGAACTGCATTCTCTACTGTCACTTTCTAAAATTTCTTACCCTACTTCCCAGCTTAGAAGGCTAATTAATTTTTCCCAGTTGTTACCATAAAAGCTAGTTTTTTTCCCTCCTGGCCAAGATTTTCTCTTTACTTCCTTGGTCTTAATCAGAAATCTTATAGACAGGCAACAAACAGATGGAAAAAATAAGTCTGTGAAACTGCAAAAGTGCATTACTTTGAAATATTGCATTCTTGCACTGTAAGTATTGCCAATGGCCTTGCCAGATATATCTGAATAGAGACAATGTGCTTTGGAGGAAGGAACATGAGTTCTTGAATTTTAGGCTTCACTTGACATTGGTGTGTGGCCTTGAGTAGCACTCCGCTAGTCGTCAGTTTTTCATGTGTCTAGAAGAGGATAACAACATGTACATGTTCTTATGGGCATATATGTCTTTGGGTACTCATGTGGTTCTCATCATGAGCAATATCTCAACACATGTGTACATGGTATTTTAAATATGTAAAGGTCTTATAATGCTGCTTACCATAGTTTGCATGTCAAATAATTTCTCTGCCCTTAAAGGAATGTTCTCTCCTCAAAGCTGGCCAAACAATTACATTTTGTAAAAAATAAACTGTTGCAAAGCTTATAATCAATAGCAAAAAAAAAACCCATTCTATTTTAATAGAAAATTCCAAGAAAAACAATTTTACAAGCAAGCATTCCGCTGTAGAGGTCACAGTTCTGTTAATGCACTGAAACTGTCTGGAAACTCAGTGTGAATAGCAACAGTTTCACTGTCAGAGCTGAGAAATATTCAAGAAAAGACAAAGGCTATACAAAGTAATTAGCACATAAGTATTTTCAAAAATAATGTGCAGACTTTCAAATGCTCCTACTGAAAAAATAGATGTGAAATCTGTTTTTGTTTTCTTTTGCTTTCAGTAGTAACCCAGAACTGTAAATTCTGGAAGTGGACAGTATATACTGAAAGTGCAGATGGGTTTGCAGTTACCCATTATATACATGGACCATATATAGTGGGGGGGGGGGGGTAAAAAAAATTAGCCTTCTTTTTCGCTCTTCTTTTGACTCAAAAGATGACTAAAATATATTTTCCTCTCTGCTTAATGAAAGAAGTATTACATTAACTCATCTGCTTCAAGTTAAACATATGTATATGCATTGGCAGGATTGGGAAATAATTGCTCTAGGACTGGGTTGCATGTAAGACTTGAATTCTAACAAAAAGATTTTGGTAGCTTTGAATCAGGCTAAGAAAAATATATCTGAATTCACGTATGTTTGCTCATGAAGGAGTTTTTATGCAGTTTGTCAGCTGTCACCTGAAACTTTGTGAGCCTTACCTCTGCCGTCTGGCCTTGCATCCTTAGCATCATTTTCCCCTTTTTTGTCTCCAATGCAAGTAGAATCTTGTCACTAACCAAACTGCTTTGAAACTTACAAAATTTTGGCCAAAATTTAAACAGAAGAGCAAAAATGGTCATCTGTGCAGAAAGGAAAGAAAGTCAGTCTTGACCATATTAAGAAAACAGAGTTTACTGTAAAATAAAATGTAGTTTACCATGAGAATGAAATAACTTTTTTTTTCTAATACACAGCCTTGTTCCTCCCACGTACTGTGTCCTGACATTTCAGCCCAGCTTTGCTCGGCACATGCTTTTCATCAGTATGTTTATTACTGGTGAGAAATCTTCCTAAAACACACTTAAAAGGCACTTTCTTTTTTTTTATTTCCCTAAACAATTGTTTGCATTAATGAAAACATCCATCATCTTTTACAAGTATTCTTGATAAAATATACACCAGTATATTTGCACCACTGTTCTGCTCAAGTATTTCAAATATTCAGTTCATTAGGGAGAGGGCTTTTTTTCCCCTCCTTAAGAGAAAGGAAATACTTTTTTGCCTCTGGAAAGGCTCTTAAACCACATTACAGATCTATGAGCAAATCTTGGATAATTTTTAAATGATATAATCTCTCACAGGGTCTTTTTTGAACTGGAATAAGAAAAACAATTTTAGAAAAGCAAACACAGGGGCTTAGTGAATTCTGTTGCTGCACGTACTAAGGTTCACATTTTTCAATTTATTTAGATGTTTAATTCTCATTGAGAAACTTGGCTTCAAAGGAGCCGAGCGTGCTCAGCACCTCACGGCTTCTGGCTCAATGGATTTGAAAGTGACATGTGAGTCACTGTCATGTTCCAGTCACAGCTTTTTTGCCAAGTTCTTCCCTTGGTTTTGTGCCACATTTCTGGAGTTCACTGGGTTTACACAGGTTGAAATGAGATTTCCATTTCTCTTAGGACCAATATGAACCTATTTCTTTGACAAACCATTAATCTTTTGTGATCCAAACACTTTATGGGCTCACAGTTGATGTTTAAAGGTGTTGGTGGCAATTTTACAGGAAAAGAAGAGGAACTAGCTTTGTTGGGTTTAGAAGGTAAGACAGATGAAATCATAACAAGGAATAAGAAAATCGTAAGTCTGTAGTAAAAGTTCACAAATTGCTGATTAGTACAGAGAAAAATGTCTATGGCTATTTAACACAGCCTTTCTGTAATAAAGCAAAGGCATTCAGTAAGTTAAGCTGTCTTTGTGCTTTGCTCACATCTGCATTTTTTCCATGAACTACAAAACTACAAGCTTTCTAACTACAAAATATTTCTGTGACATTAAACAAGCAAGCAATTAAAGTCATAGACAGAATTAATTTCTACTGCCAGAATTCCTAACACAGACCTGGATGACGCCTTTCCAGGATCGGTTAGCTGCCAGAGATTGTCCAGTTGATGGAGCATTAAATATCTGAAAGCTCCCTGTCATTTGCCCCTTACGATCTTCACTGAAGTGCGTGTCTGTAGCGTTCTCCTTCATGCCCAGTCTTATGTATAGAGTACAAATTGTCACATAGGCAACAAAGACTGTCCTTAAGATCAGGCACACAGACTCTAGCCAGATCTGTTACAGAGATTCTCCCGGCTTCTTACCTGTGCCTCTCTAAAAATGTAAGGTCCTAGGTCTTTCCTGTGTTCCAAAATCTTCTTTGCTTGTTCAGTTGGAATGTCAATCTGCAGTGCTGGGGGTACAGCAGAATTAATAAAGCAGTCGATAATAGCAGTGATCTTTTTCTGAACCGTGCATCATCACAATGAGAATGGCACAAGTCCTGAAAGACGAAAAATAGCATTTTCAGTGAACAGAGAGACAAAAGGCCCTTTACAGGGGCCCAATGATCAAAGAGTAATAGTCATACAATATAATTATACAATAGATTCCTTCAGTACGTAGGACAAAATTCTTATAGTAAATGTACAAGGCCAAAGACATAGTTAAGACATGAGTGGGACTTCTGATTTGCAAATGCAGATTTATGGCAATCATTGCTTTTAGGTGATAATCTCTGCCTGCTCTTTCTGATGGAACAGGATAGTTTTTAACCTGCATTCAGTTCAAGCACATTACTGGAAAACAGGAACCATTTCTGAAAAGAAAAACACACCTACAGGTGTGAAATGCACTGGTTTTCACACAGGTCTGCTATGACTAGCATAGCCATGGTAAGTAAAAAACAAAGAAATGCTCTAAATAATCCAAGAGTAGAGGGCAATTATTTAGGGGCCACAAGGTATTATACTCAGGAATGTTGGCACAGGAAGGGACAATTTCAGCTACCAGTACAATCTCCCATTCATTGAAATCTTGTAGTTTCACCATTCATTAAGATTTTCTAGTTTCCCCAAATCTCAGTGTTTGAAACAGCTCTGTGCAGGACACAGTACAAAACAAACCTGAACTCACAAGTGTGATATCTCAAAGGAATACTGTGGGGTTTCTACTTTTTAAAATGCGATCCTATTGTTCTAGTAAAACCTGTTTATTACTGTGTTTTCACACTCTGACAATGCTACCATCGGACTTGACAGGAAGGAAAAATAATTCCAATAACTTTATTCAAATGTTTTGAAATACGAACTTTAGAAACTTCTATAACACTCTGAGACTATCACATATATCTACTAGAGACACAATGAGCACTCCCAGAGAATTTTCAGGAAGAGAGCTCTCTAAATGAAGAATATGCATTTAGTTTTGGTATAGAAGGCTGATATTTACTTTGCAAAGAAATTAAAACAGGGCTTTTAACCAGAAATGTGGTATGTGAAAGAGCTGGCTTGTTTTATTATGAATACTTTTTAGTTTTGTAAGGAAAAAAAAAGAATGATAACAGCTGTAGTGAAGAAAGTAAGGCAATACAAAACATATTCAATATATCCCAAGAATACATTATGGCTTCCTTTGCTCATCTAGCATAAAAGGACAGGCAGAGAGTTGTAGTAAGAGGGAAGACAAACAAGCCACATGATATGAAGAGGGAAGAGACATGAGCAAGGAGGAACAGATGGAAATGATCCACAGAGTTAAATTTCTTCATATATGTTTTAAAAATACCTAATAATTTGTTTTTTGATTGTCCCAAGATGTGCCACCAGCCTGATGGGTTACGAGGAGCAATGCAGTCATTGACTCCTAAAGGGAGTTCTGTCTAAACTCGTGGCACGATAGGGCTCAGACGATAAAAGTATGCGCTGTGCAAAGTGCTGCCCACATCTTTGGCAATATTCCTTCAGTTCAGCCTGACCCATAACACTCCTGTTACTTTGCTTCTATAAAGAGCATCAACTGCCAGCCATGACAAATCGCACACATCTCAAAATATGGTCAGATTGTACTTTTTCTTGATAAGAACACAATAAAATTAACACAAATGGAGGAAAGGGGCTGGGACAAAAAACAATGAAGGCTTTCTTTAGAGAGTACATCCACAAAGAAAACAACCTAATCTGCACTCCACATTTAATTTGCAGAAAGTTTCCATATCCTCCACAGTATAGCAATGAAGAGTCAAAAATCTGAAAAAAATATCAAATATTTTGAGGAGGATTTGTGTCACAGGACTCCAGGTGCCTTCATGTCGAGTTTCTAGTCTAAGCTATTCACTGTAAAAAGAGAGAGACAGCAGCACATCCAGAGAGCATTTCAGCTGATTCCTCGCTTGGGGAATCAAAGCCTCTGTGAGGAGGGGAGACAGCCCCCTGAAACAGAGGAGCTTCAGCTTCTAAAGCAGTCCCCCAGGTTTAAATGCGTAAATTAAAACAGTGAAAATACACCCATGTACCTGCAGCAGGATCGCCAAGTGCTGCTGTGGCATTAGCTGTGTTTACCTCCTAATTTCTGAGCAGGTTAGCTAACCTCATGCTCCACTGCCTGCCCACGTGCACGCAGGTTGCGCTCGGGAGCCCGGAGAGGTTTCTGCACTTCGGTGGCACTTCTGCATCAGCAGTATCCCAGAGGCAAAAGGCTTGAGGAATGAATGAAGGCTCCTTGGTGCTTCTGCATTCAGTCCAGGGTGCTACTAGGAGGCTGCGGTTGTGATTTAAAGGCTCGGTCCAGAGGTTTCCCATTGCATTCCACCCCACACAGTAGCAATTTCACAAAGGGCATATATTTGGGAGAAAGGCAATCCCAGCTGACCTTCCCCGTCCTGCTTCATTTTGGCCACATCCTCAGCTGTAGACAAATGGAACTGTACAGAGTGCAAGGGGGTCTGCACTGTATATACAGGCATTTTGGGTAGATACTATCTTTACATCTGTACATTTGATTGAATTTAAATGTTTTCTCCGATTTTTGAGGGAATTACCAAATTCAGCAATAATTCCATTATTTTACAGCATGCAACTATAAAGACAGAATGAGCATTTTAATGCTTGCATATTTTCTACTGCTCAACAAATGCATACCAAAATCTGGGCATTAGCTAGTAGTGTCCCTTTAGAGACTCAGAAGAATGTTACTGTTTGAAGAAGCATAAAGAAATACAGGGATAATACATTCAACTCATTGAAAATAGCTTTGCTTAAGAAGAGAAGATTTTCAACCAAAAAAACCGTTTAAACCTTGAAAGAGTTTTTAATGTGAACAAGAAAATGCCTAGAGATATTCTTAAAATTCTCCTTATATGCAGTACTGGATGTGTTTTCTTACAAATTGAATGATATTCCCCTTGCTCCATTTTACCACCGTACCTTATACTTCTGTACCTCTTGCCAAAAGAGCACTCCGTTCTCCAGTAGGTCTCCTTTCAGTGACACAAAGCGCCGAAACTGATTCGCTGTCACCGGATCCAACAGCACTTTGCGGAAAGCAATTACTTCACTAGATGAAGAAACCCACTTATTGTCCACATGCTGTCAAAAGAAGAAATAAATGCACCAAATAAACTTTGTTTCAAAAAGCAATAACAAAGGCATTAGTTAACATAAACTGTCTGATTCTTATCTTTGCACTGACCCTAACTTTCAGTAGTTTATGAGTTTATGACATGGATACAATAGAATGTGGCAAGGTTTCATTTATTTCTCTCCTTCTTTTATTTTTTTTTTCCAGCTTGGTTTGGGCAACATTTTTTGGAAGACGCGATGGGAGAGGAAATGACTGACAATGATTTAGACCATATGACTACATACTGTAAAGTATGGAAACAGCTATTGTTATTGATTATGGCAACAGGCTACTTTTCTAGAGAACAGTTTGAATTTTGTGCAAACAAACAACAAAGAAAAAGGAACAGACAAACCACATAGCTTAAAGTTGTAAAATGCTTCTGACAGGGATCTCGCCAACAAAATGAGCTTTGAAATGAGTTGCCATGATCACCAACAGAAGCCAGAGAGTTTGCTCTCTCTGGAATAAAGCTACCAATAGAAAAACAGAATTTAAAGTCATCAAGACATTTTGGAAATCCTCATGCCACAAAGCACAGAGCAGTAGGCAGCCAGGAAAGGGTGGAAAAAGAAAGAAAGAAAGATGGCTTTATGCAGGGACAGTTTGTTTGAAATGGAGTTCAGGCTGGCCTGTCTTCCTGAACAAACAGTTCTTGTGCTGTTACTGAAGAGCAAACCAAACAATCCCCTTTGTTATCAGATGGATGAATGAAAACTATCTTCTAGCAGTGATAAAAAACTCTTAAAGTCCTGGAGGAATGGAGTGCTGTTCAGTGGACAGCATGGAACAGAAGCATTTTTAGTTGTTGCCGACAGTCCTGGAAATCTAACCTGATTCTAAGCTGGAGGTCTTTCTACTGCTTCTCTTGAAAACAGGGACTACGCTTAGCGTCCTGCCGCACAGCTGGCCAGGGGTGAGAGCATGCTCTTGTGACAGGGTGGGTGGTGGCTGTCCGAAGGGCCCTCTGGTTAAAATAAAATTAGCTCAACTTAAACAGTAGAGTGGGATCTTCTCAGCCCTCCTCCAGTTCGGCAGACATGGTCTATCCCCTGTGACCAGCATTCAGGCAACTTTTGGGAAAAATTGTCTCTGGGGCTTTTTCGTGAAGGGAAGAACAAAATGTTGCTTCCACTCCTATACTAATATACGAACACTGCTTGTTTTATAGGTCAGCAACCTTGATGCAGAACATGGAAAATAACCATCTTCCTGACAAACAAAGGGAAAACTCAGTTAACAGAACCCACATGCACTTTGGGTCCCTTTCGAGCTAATGGTTTGCATGGATAATTGGTGACCGAGTCTCCAGTTTGATTTCAACAGACAATAAAAGTTCAACTGAATAAATGTACACAACTTGTACGTTGGCAATCACAAAGAGTTCACTGCTCTTCAAGAGGAAAAAACTGGCAAACATCTGATGAAATGTATTATTACAAAGGTTTAAGATGTTTAAAAATTGATATTATCTCAGTGCTGTAAGATTAAAATACAATTCTAAATGAAACAGATACTGTGAGATATGATTAAACCTGCCCACTCCACTGCATACTTCACATTCCCTTTTGTGTCTGCACATAATCCACTTGCAATAATAAATAAACTACCAGATGCTGGAATGAACAGCTTGTCCCAATAAGTCCACTGCACACAAAATACAGATAAATGTGAATTAAAGATACAATACCAGTTTGAGCAGGGTTAAGAATGCTCCAAAGCCCAGGACAAGAGACATGTTTTTGTCAAGTATGACCCCTCCAGTCAGGAAGGGAGACAAATTTACCGTGAACATCCAACAGAGAGCTAAATTCACCAGTAATGTGAGTAATCAGTCTGCTGTAGCCAATACAATCATGCCTGCTTTTAACAGCATTACATTTGGGCCTCACACTGTCAGCAGGGAAATTGTGAGGGATGTACAAGGTCCAAACAGAAAAGAGAGTGAAATCGCAGACACAAGAGACATGGTAAACTTCACTTGCCTTCCACATCCTAGTTGTCTTCTCCTGGTTTCGGTGTGAAAGATCTTCAGTTGGGTCTCTTGTCTACGGTTGAACAAAAGATGATCATAGCATTTTTTTAACTATTCTTGTTTCATGTTCAGCCCTCTGATGATTGAGACCATAGTGGTAGAATATTTGATATGTCTTCATATGGCCAAGAGGGCCAAGTGGATCCTGGGCTGCATTAAGAAAAGTGTGTCCAGCAGGTCTAGGGAAGTTCTTCTCACCCTCTACTCTGCCCTGGTGAGACCACACCTGGAATACTGTGTCCAGTTTTGGGCTCCTCAATTCAAGAGAGACAGGGACCTACTGGAGAGAGTCCAACGGAGAGCTACAAGGGTGATTAAGGGTCTTGAACCTCTCTCCTGTGAAGTGAGACTGAGAGAACTGGGGCTGTTTAACCTTGAAAGGAGATGACTGAGAGGGGATCTTATTAACATATATAAATATCTGAGGGATGTGTGTCAAGGGGAAGGAGACAATCTCCTTAGTGGTGCCCATTAATAGAACAAGAAATAATGGGTTTAAGTTAGAACATAGGAAGTTCCACCTCAACATGAGGAGAAACTTCTTTACTGTGAGGGTGATGGAGCGCTGGAACAGGCTGCCCAGAGAGGTCGTGGAGTCTCTTTCTCTGGAGACTTCCAAAACCCATCTGGATGTGTTCCTGTGTGGCCTGCCTTAAGGGGATCCTGCTCTGGCAGGGGGGTTGGACTCTAGAGGTCCTTTCCAACCCCTACAATTCTATGATTCTGTGATCTTTATATCTGAAGCTTTTTGTAGACCCACACTGAGCGCCATCCCTTGTTCAGTGCTCTTTAAGGCCAGGGAGTTAGAGAAGATGAGGCAATAGCAGTCAAACAGTCGTTTTTCACTGGTTTACTGTGCCCATACTGTTCTGAGGGACCACTTACATTAGGAACAAATTTTGGACTTTTTTTTTGGTACTAAATGTTTTTTGCTCATTTGGACAGCTGTATCAGAAATATAGACTTGATCATGCAGCTTCTTTATAGCAAAAATACACCTCAAATCAAGGGCAGATTTTCTGAGTAAGGACTACGTAGCATGCCCACTGTGTTTGGTCACTGTGAAATATGAAGCCAAGTGGAGAATGTCATCTGGTTTCATTTCTTCTAAACTACTTTCTTCAAAGGACCTTTTCATCCTCTGAATTTACAGTAAGAGAAAAGAGCAGTCAGGCAGAAATGGAGTTAGGGAAAGTCTAGAAGCTCTTTATGTATGCGTATATTATGTGTGTATTTCTCATAAACTGTTCGTTAGAGATGAATACAGCATTTTTCAAACCACGTGGGCTGCTTTCCCTACCAGCACACTGCAGCAGGTGCAAGAAGAGGCATGAGCTAGGTTCTAGACCTGGAGAAGTCCAAATCTGAGCAGGAGCAAAGGGAGGAGTTCATTGCAATGTTAAACCCTATGATCTGGTCACCGGAGAGAGAGATTGTGATGGAAATACCTTTAAATTGTTGTAAGCCATTATTTGAGTTGCATGTTATAGGAATTACTATATCAGGAACTATCCAAACTAGTAGAGGACAAGTCTTACAAGAATCAGTGCAAGTGCAGCAATCACCCAAACTGAGCTGGCTTTGGTGCCCACCCAACACACCACCTCTCCTGTCCTGAGTGACCATTGTAATAAATGGAGCCCAAAGTCATGGATTAGATTGACCCAGTGGACATTTTGTGGACATTTATGGACATTTTACAGACATTTCACTGGAAGGGTCCATAGACTAAGGTAATTATATCTGTGTATTGTATCAAAGGATCAGAAGCGGGGATGTGGTTGATGAGGGTGTATCAGATAGCATGGAACCTGATCATGATGTAAATGGTACGGAATAAGGGGTAGAGAATGTGCTGGCTTTCGCTGGGATAGCGTTAATTTCCTTCTTAGTAGCTAGTATGAAGCTATGTTTTGGATTTGTGCTGAAACCAATGTCGGTAAGTCAGGGATGTTTCTGTTACTGCTGAGCAGAGTTTACACAGAGTCAAGGTCTTTTCCGCTCCTCACCCCATCCCGCCAGTGACGGGGCTGGGAGTGCACAAGGAGTTAGGAGGGAACACAGTTGGGACAGCTGACCCCAAATGACCAAAGAGATATCCCATAACATATGGCTCAGCATATAAGGCTGTAGGAAGAAGAAGGAAGGGGCAGTGTTCAGAGTTGTGGCATTTGTCTTCTCATGTAACTGTTATATCTGATGGAGCCCTGCTTTCCTGGGGATGGCTGAACACCTGCCTGCCAATGGGAAGGAGTCAATTCCTTGTTATGCTTTACCAGTGTGCACAGCTTTTGCTTTACCCATTAAACTGTCTTTATCTCAGCCCATGAGCTTTCTCACTTTTACCCTTCTGCCTCCCTCCCCCATCCCAACCAGGGCAGGTGAGTGAGCAGCTGTGCAGTGCTCAGCTGCTGGCTGGGGTTAAACCATGGCAGCAGCTTAGCTTTATCACATGGTCTTGTGCCAGGGCTTGTAAAGGAGACAGAGTTCAGCTAAAAAAGGTAGAGGGTTAGGAGATTTTGCTTGAATTAGCATATTCATTATTAAAATTACAATTTGTCTTATCAGAACCTATACTTTTCAAATTGCTTATTGCTCTGAATCAATGAAAAGGATCCAGTTCATATGCAGTTCTGACAACACTTCTGACAAACTTCTTGAGGGTAGAAAAAAAATTTTACAAATCAATGCCTTGTGCATATGTGTCTGCTTGGTGGAGCGGTCAAGTTCCCTTCTGCTGTGACATTCACATTTCAGAGCTGTTGTGGAAGTGCAAAAGACCAAGTCCTTTTTGCATCTGTCACCAGCAGGATGATCTCTCTACACAGATCCCTGCCAGAGAGGCACTCTCATAAAAGGCAGATGTTAGCTCTGCCCATTGCCCAGTCTTTCTCATGAGCCAGCAGGAGTGAAAGGCTCCTTGTTCCCAGTTTTCTGGCAACTTTCTGAAGTAACCAATTGGAACAAGGCTTGTAGCACTTAACCTCCCCACTCAGAAGAATTTCACAACTCCTGGAGTCATTTCTACAGACACCGCAGCTCCAGATGGGAGAATATGGACAGCATAAGAGAGAGAGAGAGGGAATACAGCGTGGGAAGCCCACTCGTTTGGTTGTGTTCTTGTCCCCTTGAGCAAATCCTTTACACAAAGCAGCATTTCTCCTGTGTGCAAGTGTATGGCTAAGACAAAAAAGCATATGAGAGTGTGGCAATGCAGCAAAGATTAGTTTACTCCCCTGGCAGCCTGACTGGCAGAAGAGCTAACACCAGCTCCTTCAGATTTAGGATGTAACAATAATACTGTCAGCTAGACTAAGCATTCAGAGGAACTGCCTTCATAATTATCAAGCTAAATGCTTCAACCTGTACATGCTACAGCATCTCTTTCAGTATGAACTGAATGTGAGCTGTGGGCTGCTTTTCCTCTGAACCATTTTGTCCCAAAGGCAAATTATGAGCCAAACAAAAAAAAAACCAATGCCTGGATGTGTTGCTGTTGTTAAAAAATTACCTTTGCTTGTCCCTCCGCCCCACGGTGTTCATCTGCCAGGAACAATGGCAGCCATTGTTTTTCTAATCTCTTCTGGACGCACTGCTGAATTTCTAGCAGAACCGCTGCCGAGAGTCGATCATGAAGGATTTGTCCCCATCCTCCACTTGAACGCATTAGCTAAGCAATCCAAACACAATAACACATGACATAAACTTTTGTGTATACCAAAAGTCCTTTATCTCTCTACATCCTTGATTTAGCAAAGCATGAGCTTAACTGTAAGCAAAGCGTTTAATGCATGCTTACTCAAGGCTCACATGTACTTTTCATAAAAGGGAACAGATTACATTTGTCCCTACCTATAATAGAATACAGACTCCGGCAAATAATACCCCAGCTTGACCAAGTAAATTTCCTAAGTATCAAGATATATCAGAGTACCACAGCTCAGACTTGCTGTCTGTGGCTTTACTGGCATACTGAAATAGAAATAAACTGGAACAAGTCGCTCTGCCTGAAAGCCGTTTTTACACTTTTTCTGAGCTGTGTTGTGCCTGCTCTGGCTGTGGCCTCAGATCAGGGTTTAAGAGAGATGTTCTGTAAGGACAGGGGAGAAAGCCTGAACAGGAAGGAGTGGATCCCCACAATCAGAACAGAACCAGATTTCTGGCCAAAAATATAGGTAAGATTTGAGGAGATAGCTTAGAGAAAAACTGGAGTAAAGCTGTTTATGGACTTTTAGCTAAGTCACATTCAGTGCAATTGTTCTTTATGAATGGTTTTGTAACTGATACCTGTTCTTGTTGTTCTCTAGTAGCTGGGCTGTTGGGTCCAAAGAAGTATTTTTTGTTTAAATACTTGTTTTTAATGTCCTTAGATTTTTCCTCCCTTTTTTCTTTATCCTTGTGCAGCATCTTTCTGAACTGTTCAATATCTAGCCAGCACATGAGATCCATGCTACAAACAAATTTAAACAGAATGTTATTTCAATATTGAGTTAATTTCATCAGCATTCTAGGGAGTTATTAGTTTAACCACAAGCCACCAAAGTGTTTGAGTCCTAAATACCAGGTCAGATCGGACTGAAATTTTACGTCATTTTTCTTTGCTAATACCATCTGGTGAGGCCATGGCACTTGGCTGAAGAGGCAGATCAAACACACATCTTAGAGATCTCATTTAGGGTCCCTTCTGGGGTACCCTGAGAGAAGTAACCTCCTCAATGTGCCGCTGCTAAATCCAGCAGGGATTGTGAAGCAGAGCCATGGCGCAGAGCTCACAGAGAGAATGAAAAATGAAACAGATGAGAATGTGAAGCAGTACTGCAGGCTGTGAGCCACCGTGAGACAAGTCGACAGCCCCTGTTCTGCCTCCTCATCATATTGCCTGAGAAAGGAGCAGGGATGACAGCTGGGAGTGTCAGTCCCAGAAATCACCCCCTTCCTACCCCATGTGAAGTGCTAGAGCTTAAGAGAGTGTGCAGTCAAGCAGACAGAAACAATTTATGGTAAATTTTGTTTCTAGGGCTTTTTGTGGGTTGATTTTTCATAAGGCAATGATTCTACTGCTTATTTCATTATTCATAGTAAGTGACAAATAATCTCCATATGCAATTCTTGAACTATACATTGTTCATAACCATTTGCATGTATACTATCAACTTAAGTTTGTTTTGATGGAACATATATTGATTTTGTTCTTTAAACAAAAGGACGGAATAAGTGACATATCCACAATTTCAGTTTATTTTATATTACCTTTTTCTGATAGTATCTTATTAGCTAAAGTTTTGTGAGTATTTTAATGAGGACATTCACCGTTATTTGCAGCAGGAACTATGAAATCCAGAAAAATCTGTTTCACTTTTCCATTTGGTTAATAACCGGCTTTTTCAAAGCATTAATCTATGTGTAAAACTTTCAAGAGCATCCAACTGATTTAAGAAGAGATGTCCCCATTTCAGAAGTCTTTTGAGATCCGTACAGACCTAAGTTCTATTGAGAGTAAAATTCTTCCATTTGGTAGTTCATCACAATATGAGTATGTTCACCCAAGAGATCCAAGTTGCTGTGGTTTATGGAGTTACTCCTTGGCATCTACCTATGACAACCAATCAAATATGTCCATCTTATTTAAAAACCGAAGTATGTGATCTTGAACTGTGTTAGGTTAAATTGCTTACAGTGGTGGCTTATCCTAGCATACTCTACTTTTTCCTGTCAACAGATCAGGAGCACGTGCATGGTCAGTTAGCCTAGCAAGACTAAAAAGTGGTAACCTACTAACCAAGACTAACACAAATTGTGCTGTAATTGTGTAAATGTACCCTATATATTGAACAAAATAGCAATTAATGGAATTTCATTTAGATTCTTACCAGAATTTGTGCCCAGGTACTCAGCAGCCTGTCCTTCCTAAAATGTGGATCGCTTACAGTTGGGCAATAACAGAACCATACGTTTTGGTGAAGAGGCAGATGACACATTTGTTGGGTTTTTGTTGAAATTTTCCAGACTGCATTAGTTCTACCACTCCTTCAGTTTATAGTACCATTATATATCTTTATTGTAGCACACCAGGTGGACTTCCGAGTTATTAGGTTTGAACTCAGCTCTAAAAGACTGGTTTTTTGAGACTTTTTCAAATGGTTTTTCTTCATTGTGAATTCTTACAGAAGAAAATTTCTCCAGAAATTAGACATTTCTCGTCCTTGCTCGATCACTTAGTATGAGACTTGTCTGTGATTTACAGAGAGGCAGGAATCTCAGAAGTGATTCAGCATACTTGCCTGTGACCGTGACCTAACCAGTGACTTGTTCTCTGGCAATTCCTACCATTTCCCCAGTTAGAGAGGGACTCTGGACCAGTGGTCTCCAAAGTGGCAGGTGCATACCCCAAGGGGTCTACAAAATGATTCATTGGGAGGCAGGAAGAAAATATCAGAAATTCAGTAGCATGTGTATATAATTTGTAAAAAAATAAGTGTACGTATTTTGAGGATGCATGACTGAAAATGTTTTACTGATGGGGTATGCAACCAAAAAAGTTTGGAGACCACTCGTCTAGACAATGAACTCAGAAGTCACTTGGTTATAGGCACCCACAGCATAAGAATCTCCATCTGAACTCATTGCCTACAGTCATTTTGTAGTCAGTGAGCAGAAACAGCCATCCTTAGGGACAATCCATCCAAACTGGTTTTAGCTGTTACCTTCAGAACTAGAAGAATTGTGTCCAAGAGTGTGTATTTCTCTCTCTGACTACAAAGGTGTCTCTGACTGTTTATGATGATAAGCAGAAATCATGATATTGAGTCTTGGCCAGAGGAATCTTGTGCTATATGTCCATCTCTGGACACTTTTAAAAAAGCTGACCAATATCCAATCTAAAATGATAGCAGTGCTTGACTAGAAGCAACAGACAATATGTAAAGCATCAGCTTATGGGAGCCCAGGTTAAAGCAATGAAGTGGTAATTTAGGGAGTTGCTAGCAGTTACTTCAAAAGTATATTTGCCTTTCCTTAGAACAGAATAGAGATTAATGGGGGGCTTGGAAAAAAAAAATAAACATGGCAAACTCACATTTATATCTGCTAGAACTGCTGTTTAGAACTTCATTTTTAAACAAATGGTCTCACTTTTTCAAAAACCCTGCATAAACTGTGTGTGCTACAAGCTGGTACTTAATTCTATTCAGATCAGTGCGAACACAAAACTGCGGTTGCTCTCACACTGTGAGAATAACGTGGCTGTCTTCTATTTGTACTTTTTTATAACATCCAGCTTTAATTTTTAAAATGTACTAAATTGAATCTGTACTAAAATGGAGAAATTTTAACTCATTATAGGCTAATTGCTCTACTCAGGGGCTTGCCACTAATCAAAGCAGAAACTGAAAGCAGAGCTGTAATACAAATATGTTATGACAGGAGAATTTTTACCCCAAAAAATGCTAAGACAATTCAGTTGTCTGAACAATGTGCATGTGCATTTCATAAATATAGAAACACATTTTTTAAAAAGACTAAAATCTGCAAACATTTAGATAGCCAAGATCCCCAGCAAAGATTTCTTCTGAACGTAGAAATGGGTAAAATAGTAATAACAATGAAGAAACATACCCAGCAGAATGCTCATTAAGAAAACCCCAGAACTGTTCTAACTTCTTTTTGTTGTGGATCAGGTCAGATAGATTAGGACCTGGCAATCCTTTGGGAACTTGATGCAAGTGCTGATCTTCTATGAGAGAATCGGGGCAGGATGGTAGACCAGTGTCAGCAACAGCACTCTGAGGGAAGAAATCGTTTCACTTGCATAACTGCCTTTTTCATCTCTATATTTTGCTCAGTGTAATAATCCTTGCATTAGAAAACTTCTGTCTCTGTGGAAGAATGGTTTTTTGATTGCTAAGAAAATAAATTTACTTAAGGCTCCAGCTCTTAATCAGCTTTAGTTTTATGTTTGCTTTAAACATACCAGTGTATGCAGGTTCCATAATCAAATAAACCAATATATACCTGTAATTTACTTGAAATTGAGGAATTTACTCAAGATTAAGAGCCTGAAATACATTCCACAGACTTTAGTGAAAACTGTCTCATTGACTCCAATCATGCAGTGGTCTGATGTTGATGTAGCTGACTGAAGACCTGTATTTGTAATTAAAACATTGTCTGTCAATCATAGAAATCAAGCTAGTTGCTTCTCCAAACTGGCATGTACTCAGTCTTTCATTGAGGATACTCAAAGCGTTAACCCTCTCTGATAGAAAATGTTTGTTTTTCTTAGTAGGTACTTGTCTTACCTCATCCTTCTTGGAACCACTCTCTCGATGCAAAGCCTGGAGCTTTCTAAAGTACACGGAGTCCAGCTGTCGAGTTTCTTCCACCAACTCCACCTAATAAAAATAATAGCTTATGTCATCCCTACAGTACACATTATAGAAAGATGGAGAACAGGGTGGGCACCTTGCCAGTGACAGTGGATAGAAAAGAATGCATCGGCCAGTAAGGAGACTTGTGTTTAGAAGACAGTGGAAGTCACATCCTTGTGATGAACAATTTAATTAAAAGCTCTGGAAGAACAAAAAATTCAGATCTGTGTGGGATCACATGTAGATTTCTACAGAGCACCACTAAATAACCTAACTATAGCTGTAACAAAAGGACTTTGTATTAAAAATTCGATAAATTATATTGTGCATATAACATATTGCGTATATTGTGCATATATTACATTGTGTATATTCTGTCAGATTTACCTGATTGCCTATACCAGCAAATTGTATGTCAAACTGCCACTGAGAAGCAGAAAAGCAGGTCTTAAAACTACAACTCTCAGTGGAAAATGTGAAAAATAGAGTGCCACAGATTTCCAGAAATGGAAGTTTAAGACAAGAAAGGTGCTATAATATCTAAACAATGAAAGTGAAAGCTTTCAGACTTTCAGTCTTGTCTCCTTTCTTAGTTTCACACCAGGTAATGCCTTAAAATAAAAAATTGTTCTTAGTCAGAAATTGTGAAGTATTGGCTTTTTTTATGTTAAATATATATATATATATATATATATATATATATATATAAACTAGAGAAGTTCTCCACGGCATGTCCGAATAATCGGGAACTGCATAAGGAATAGTTTGGTGACCCTCTCAGCTGACTAAACCATTCAAATGCAGGTTTTAGGATATTTAGCAAAATTGAGGCAATGCTTTATACTGATTATCACGCCCATTACAAGGGTTAGAAGGCCGTGGTCTTATTATACAAGAGTGTATGTGCAAGAAAGAGAGAAGAGAGTTTTTAAAATAATATTCATTACGCTTTTGTCTAAACATGAATACCACAGTAATCACCGTATTATCTGAATACTTTCAGGCTCACTGTAACTGTTACACTGTTATAAAGTGCTTTGGGATATTCTTTTCTTTAAAAGAAAACATGGTTTAATAGTAAATAGGAGAATAACTTGGAACATTTTTCATGAATCTGAAACAGAAAGCAGATAGAGGCAGGATGAGGGTCGACAATAAAAAGGAACTCTCCCGTTTTCATGTTTCCTTTAAAGATAAAAATGTGGATACATATTGACCATGTTCCAAATAAACAATTTTGGACTCACCTAATTCTTGATAAAATATCTTGATTCATTATGGGCCGAATATGTCCTGCTGTATGGTAGAGCAAAGGGGAAGAGTAGAGCCAGGGACTGAACTAAATACAAAGCAGACCTTGTTTTTGTGCTGGGAAGGAGTGTGCCTAAGCATCAGCCTGCGCCTAGTACAAAGAGACTCTAGTGCCTCCTAGAACAGGTCGTTTTATGTCTGTGCATTATAACTTTTCACAAACGCATGTATTGTGCACTCAAAAGGATTTAGTTCTGGTTTTTCATGCTCTGATTAAGATGTTTGTGTTATTAGGGCACTGAGAAGTCTGCGTGTAACTGCACTTGCAGAGGAAAGCATCGTCTAAACTGAAAGGGCAATAGATTATCCCTCAGTTAATTCAAGGAGGTATAAACTGACACATGAATTAACTTAATTTAAAGCAAAAGCTTGTATATTCATTGTTGCTTTGGACAAATTCTTCCAGTGCTAGAAGCAGTGAAAACACTGTATTCAGAGAGTACTCAAAACCAGAGTTCTTTTTAAACAGAAATAATGCATAACGTTTGTCCGAGTCAACGACTTGACTCGGTGAGGACTGGCAATAGATACTAGACAACTACTATTGATAATACACATGGAAAACACACATTTACAAAAGACTGTAAAATTAGTCTGATAGATAGTAATTAAAATTTCAAATTACTGAAAGCACTGGTTATTTACACAGTGTTCTGCAGGTCAGAAACAACCATAGCCAAAATAGCTTAGAAAAAATAATTTATATGAAAACTTAGAAAAGATGCTGAAACTGAAGGGAATATTTTGCAGATGTGTTTGGATTAATATTTTAGTAAGGTTTTTTGATGTTCGAACTTCCAAAGTTTCTTAAGGAAATTAACTTATCAAAGGTTGAGTTGGAAGGTCCCTTTGCAAATTGATTAGAATTTAGAAAATAAAAAATAAATAACTTTCATTACAGGGTGGGGTTCCTATTGGAGTCTCATAGGGATCCGCGCTGACGTTTTTTTCAACATTCAAAACTGTCTGTAAAAGGAGGTGAACAAGGAGACAAAGTTTGCAAAATGATTTCACAGAGCAAAAAAAATTAAATTGACTGTAAAGAACTGCAGGATTTCAGGACACTTAAGCATCTGCATGATAAAAGGGCAGCTGAATTCAATGACAATAAACATTAAGTCATTCCAATGAGCTCCAAATTAGAGTTTTCCATTAGTTGTTATAACTTAGTAAAGAGATCTTGGAATCATTGCAGATGGCTAATAGCTTACATTTTGCACATCCACTCAAAGTTCTCCAGGCACCAAAAAGCAATTAGAATCATAGAAACAGTTAGAAAAGGAACAAAGAACAAATCAGAAAACGTGATTCTGCCACTGGATAATCCTTAGTGCATCCAGATCTTGAGTACTGCTAGCATCTCCTCAAAAGAATATTAAATTATAGGAACAGATGGGGGTGATAAGTGTAACAGAGGTATCAAACTTCTTCCGTAAGAGGAGAGGACAAATAGTCTAGCATTCTTGACTTTCAAAGAGTTGTCACTGAAGTGGGATATAACAGAAACATATAAAAGCATAACGACATTGAGAATATTGCAAGGTAACAACTGTTCACTGTTTCTCAGGGCATACAGAACTAGGGCACTGGGTGAAATTGTCAGGGAGGGGTTTGCAAAGCAAGATAAGCATTTTTTGCCTCGTATTGCGTGATTAAACCATGGAACCCACTACTACAGTGAGGCTGAAGACGTGACTTAGGACACATTTACACAAACCCAGGGAGAAAAAAAGCTCGTCAAAGACTGTTAAGCACAAAAATATGGATAAGACCTCTGCTTCATAAACCTCCTCAGCTGCGAAGTGCTGAAGCTGGCAATACTGTTGTATGGGATTTTTTTCTGTTCTTGTACTCTACTCTTGTTTAATACTCACCACCACCTCATATGCTTAGAGGACCAACTTTAATTTTAGGTATGGGATCTCCTAGTCGTCCATACATGTATTCACAATATAGTAACAGAAAAACACCTTACCACAAAATTCCTGCAAAAGGATTTCAAAATGTTTTGCAGGGGGTAATGTACACATGTTCTCATGCTGTCATGCTGACAGAAGTATCAGCAGTAGGTGGTGGTATTTCCGGTAAAAATTGAGATGCTCCATCTTAGGGCATGGGGGAGAAAAGCAGGAACAAGAACTAACTTCTTGCCCTCCAACTCATATTTCCCCATTGTAAATTTCTCCTTCCATATCCATGAGGGACTTGTTAAAGACTTGGAATTAGAAGTTTGACCTACAGCTGGTAACTTGTAGGTGAATTTACAAAGAGCAGAGAGCCACAGCGTCCACCACTGCCTCCGCCTTTCCTTATTATTATTTGAAAAAAGCAGAGTCATGATTGCAGCCATTTCCTCTGACCTGCATGAGCCCGCTCAATTGAAGCCTTCGGAGGCTTTCTAGGATTAGGACGGAGTTCACCACTGAGCCACCTACTCCAGGAAGCCTGCAGGGCAGAGTTAGCCCTTACAAAGCAGGGCAGCTATCTAAAACCTGTTTGGGGGAAATACAGCTGTATTATTTCACCATATCACATTTCCTCTTATGCTAAGCAGAAGCTGCACTTTAATTCTAAACACCAAGAAATACCTGATACAATTAGTAGGAACCTGGTATCACTGTGCTGACGCTTCTAGAGACACAGCTCATTTTGTGCTTATCATTAAAATCCTAGAAGGCTTGTGGGCAATCCATTGTAAGAAAATTACTTCTGATCAACAGTCAGATTGCAGAAACATGACACTTCCTGAGTGCAGAAAAAAATTTTGCCGTAGCAAGATGCTTTCTTCCCTGACTCACAGACCAAGGAGTCTATGAAACCTGCACCTTCCTTTCAGATGAGAAGTCTCCTCTCCACAGAAGGCTCAACCTACTCCACATATCAGCGTAGAAAAGTGTCTGAGCAAAACAGCCTGTAATACTTCTCCCTTCGTGACTACAAATGTAATAGGGTTGCACTTGAAGGCTCTTGTAATTTTATTCCCCAACATAAGATTTTTTCATTGTGTCATCCAGATCCATTACCTTTCCATAAGTATATTTGTCTGCTTCAACCATCTTCATCCACGGTTCTAGCAGAACAGAGAGGATATATTCTTCCGCTGGGTCAAAAAGATCCTCAAAAGCTGGGTCGAGTTTCTGATAAATCATGTTTTTCTTACTCTGATGAAGTCCAATGTCCATAGTGGCAGATGGCGCTAGGTAAGTTGCATAAAGGAACTACAATAAAACAGAAGAAAACAGTTTCTTAGCCATCATCCATTCCAATGATCACAGACCACTGAAGGAGAATATGAATGCATATTTGTCCCCCACTGCCTTGCTGTATATTCTGAACATATACCTAATTACACCTGCTTTGTTTTTAGCAATATTACTGTTTTGTCCAAAATTCAGTTGTTGCCACAGCTGACCTCCCTACCATTTTTACTACTACTTGATCACAAAATAATGCTTAATATAATTTTTATTTGGAGATTGTTTGGCTGATTCTTAGTTAGATTCAGATAACCACATTCATTAAAGCAACTGTACTCTTCATGAAGTTGTGGTGTTGTTTTGAAGAATATGTGCTGGGCCAACTTGTGAAGTAATCATACTTCTGGATAGAGGTGAATTGATACATTTAAGGTTAAAATTAATGAAAAAATATAAGATTTCACTCTGTGTGGAGCTATTCTTGCACAGTTCTTTGACACTGATGAAACTCCGTCATGGTACAGGATCCATAAAAGGAGATACCACTGCACAACTGAGATCTAAATTCTCACCAAAATGAGGATGACAGCATGGTTTTTTTATGAAGTACTCAGAGTTTGCCATTCAACATGTACAAATAGAAGAAAGTTGAACCTGGAGAATGTTTGCTTCTCAATAGCAGCTCATTCTTGAAGCAGAGTAATTTTTTTATTTATTTCAAATTATTTTTTTTCCAAATATCCCCCAAGTCAAATTCTTGGGGTTTTTGCTAGGAAAAAGAACATTGAAAACTCAGAGAAAAACACTTTCTTCCAGGAATATCTTGGAAGAAGATATTCCAGAATATCTTTCTGATACATCATGATTTTTACTGCAGCTAGGAACTCAAATGAAGAAAGATGCTGCTATAATAAATTTCATATACTTATGAATGTTTTCTCTCCTTCATATTTTCAGAGTCTAACTAGGTTTTGAACATATGGCCAGAGGATCAGATTAGTAGCATAAATTAGAATTTCTCTCCAGGATGGCACTGAGGAAACTGGCTTCATTGCTTATTATCACACAGTTTTGACAATGGAGAATGGAGGTTACAGATAATTCTGATTTTCTTTATGTTGCTAAAATCCAGCTGTAACTAGCAGCTGGACAAAGCAGTAGAAAAGAAGAAAATAGTACATTTACTCTGTGTTCAATCAGTAATAAGACACGATTGCATTTGGATTTCAAGCACAGTGGGAGAATGTTTGAGTACATTAAGTAATTATGTTTCTGTTGAGTACATTAAATAATTACATTTCTGTTTGTTTTAAATGAAATTCTGATTTATTAGTCTCTTGCTTTCAAACAGTAACAGGACCAGACTGCATCTCCGTTGTTTTGGACCTTAGCAATTTGAAACAGACCCTTTAGACTCTCCTGATATCAGGTCACTGAGGAATAGAGGACTATGATGGTTGACATCCATCCTCCAGTTGCAGGATTCTACCTCCCTTCTGCATAGGTCTAATCACTGAAAGCAAAGGTGGATTGTGGCTATTGTGGCCCACTGTTATCAGTACAATAATGACTGGTTTGATTGTCAAGCCTGCAGGAAAGCCAGCTGTGAAGGGTTCCGGGCATGCCGAAGAAGAGAAAAAGTGTCTGTGTTCAGAGCTTTCAACACCAAGCAATGAAGTTAGCAAAATATAGGAGAAAAATACACTGTATCATTTAAAAAGGAATATTCATAGCCTTTTTTGTCTGCTATGTCATGAAAGTCTTGTGGGTTTCTGAGTCTCAGTGCAATAGTGAAACTGTTGTATTGGCCAATCTCCTAAAGGATCAACAGGATAAAAATACATTAAATGAACTTGAAGGTTTCCAAATTCATACAAAAATGTTAAGCATGTGACAAAACATGCACATTGATTCAATTGATTCAGTGTTTTTGGTCCTTTTATAATACACAAAGGATTTTCCTACCTGTCAGCTGTACGTTTTCCTATAAATGTATTATAATAAGTAGTGAATGGAACTCAAAACCCTATCTGGAAATTTGGTCAGAGATTGTATCTTGAAATTACTAATAATGGCACAAATCTGAACTACAAAATGATTAGGAAATTCAGATTCAGACCTTGGCCTCATTTATAGCTTTCCAAATCAGGGATTGTTCAGGCCTTGGGTTTTGGTGTGAATTCATCCCCAGATGAGAACGCTTTGGTAAGCAATCTCGGAATGGCTCAAGAGAAGCAAGAAGATTTGAGTCCAAGTGCTTTGTAGTGCTGTCCAAAGGCGTGGATATTGCTCTGATCTAAATGAGGAGCTTGTGCAGCTGCTTGACAGAATCATATGATGGAAGAATACAATGCACTGACTGGTCTTAAATGGAAAAGCTAAACTACCTTAAACCCCGTCATCACTTTCCACTAACAAATCCTGTGTCTGACCCTGAAAGTTCACAGTAATGATAACTCCCTTTATCTAAATTGATTCTAGTGTTAAAATATTCTACTTTCCATAACTGTATTAAATTCTCTAAGTAACCATCTTTTATTGAGAACTACAGTATGTATTTCTTTATTGCTTTTCCTTCCCATTTATTTTACACTCCTGCGCGTATATTTATAGCGAATAACCGTATATGTTCCTGGCTGATTAGTGATACTCCTTGTTTTTCTCTTCCATCGGATTTCATTCTCACTGTAATTTCTTCCCCTGGATGAATGAATATATGTCTTGGAATGCATTTTCTTACTCTGTCATAAAGCTGAGATAAAAATGCCTAAAAAATGAAACAATGAGTAGCAGATACAAAGCAATGCAGGTTTGTTCTTGTTTCTAACAGGAAGCAGACAGAAAATGTACAGAATACTCTGGATGTCTCTTTCCGTAATAGATAGTAAAATATACATGACGATGTGCTGTGCAAATCTGATTCACATTCTCTTAGGAGTACTTGGAATGACTATCTTATTGTGCCAAAGGTGAGCACAGAATTTGGGAAGGCATCTCTTCCATAAGCTGACCCTGTAGATTGGATGCAGCTTGACTCTTTACCGTGTTCCAATGAAAACAAGAGTAATTTTTGTGCAGCCTTAAAAGGCAAGCTTGAGAATGATACCAAATGTTGCAGCACATGTGTTGATTTGTTATGTTACATTTCAGCTGTTAGTTATGCTAATGGAACAGTTTCACATATTTTGTTTTGATGTATTTACTTTAATGGCTATGTGCGTGTAGCTCTCTGCAACTGCCTCCTAACACTGATTGTACAATGTTCTGCTGTCACCACCAGGCCAGCATTGGAAATAAGATAAGTAAAAAAAGACTGGGTCTTATTTTTCAGCCATGCCTCCACTGTGGAGTGTAAGCTGGTGTGAAATGAAACCAAATGGAAAGCCATCATGGACCATAACCTAAAGTTTGGCCTGCAGCAAACCGTACAGGAAAATGAAGACCCAATCTAGACATGGTTCACTTGCACCCTCGTTGTGAGTGGGATCCCTAGCCGCATGCTGGCCAGGGGAGATAGTCAGTCTTAAGGGTACAGTCAATTTCCCTCAGCCTCAGGCTCTAAGTAGAGCTGGTGGGGAAAATTAATTAGGGTAGCAGTTCACCTTAACCAGTGTGTGACAGGAGAGAGGGAGGAATCTGTGCCTCGGCCTCTGCTTGGAATTTCTGTATAAATAACGCTGGTTCAGGTGGGAATTCTGCACAAATATAAAAAATTCTGTCATTTGCCCCAGTAAAACCTCCAAGCAGGAAAAGAAGACAAATTGAGGGAAGACCAGATGCTCAGTAACATAAGCCATACGAAGAGATTATTCTCCGCTGCTTTCTACCGATATTTGTTCCAACAGCATATGAAGTAGCTTTGCTCTATTACAGCATATTTTGAAATATGCAGATAGGATATACTCCTACACAAGGTTTACAGAGGAAAAACAGACCCAAGATTCACAAAGTGATTTTGAAAGTTGCTTGGAGTGTTTCTAATGACCTCACACTGCTGCAGCCCCCTTCCCGGGCAGTATTAGACTACTCTGTAGTTCACGACAGCCATCAGCACCCATTGCCTGTGGTGAACCAGTTCACTTTTGTTTTATAGCCCCACCTAAAGTGCATGCCCAATTAAGAATGTGAATTTATAGGAAATATCAGTTCTGATTTACAGTAAATGAGAGTCTAAAGATCAAATGGCGGAGATGATGACTGCAAAAAGAGCATAACCATGCCCTGACAGTCAGAAAAAAGAAAAACAGAGCTGATAACTGAAAGATTTATTTTCATGACTAAGGTCATTATCTGAGGTCTGAAATGTAAGACCTACAATTCTAACCCACACAGGAGATGGAAGGGAAGTTACAACGCAATTAGATGATTTAGCAAAAAAATACTATCTTTGATTTTAACACTAAGCAGGGAGTTTCCAGATACAACACAGAGTAGCAAAAGGGAGATTAGGTAAACTGAGTATAGTAGATAAAACTGAGAACAGGCAGGAGATCTTAGAAATCAAACTATACATGTTTAACATTTAAATCAAGAAATTCCGTGGAAACAATCCAAAGAGCTTCTTTTACTGTCCACAACCCAGATTTACTTTGGTGTGGGTTGTCAAGATTTGGAAACTTTTCTACTTTCTATCTTCTTTTCAGTTTTTTTGCTGAACAAATGTATTTGTTAAGGGAATGAACAAATGTATTTGTGAAGGGAAAACACATTATTTACAACTTACTTGAGCTTGCTTGCGTATTTTAAATGGATGAAGAGTTTCTTGAAAGAAAAGCTGATGATAAGCCTGTAGGTCAAACCAAAAGTACGCACTGTTCTTCCACAACTAGAGATGAAAAATATTATAAGTTACTGCTATCCAAATATCACAACTTTATAAAAGGTTGACTTTCCAATGTAAGTAATTATTTAGCTCCTCGGGGTCATCATAAATCAAGGTCAATTTAAGATGGATTTAATCTTCTGTTGCATACTGGCAGAAGGACAACATATTTAATGGCATCGTCACTGCGATACTATCTCTTTTATTGTATCCTTTATGCATAATTGGCCATTAAAATTATTAACGTTGTAGTTAACATTTGAAGAGTAACCACATTTCAGTGGCATAAAGCCAGGACTAAAGAAGAAATGCCGGTAATGGACATGCAGAATTTGTGCCATGGTGAAATACCATTTTGCAGCAATAACCAAAACAATTAAATATTGTGTACTTGACATATTACTGGGAGTATCGTTACATTTTTATTACGTGTGTTTCTGGGGCACAAAGTCTTGGCTTCATTTCATAAATTCAAACACATATTTAAAGATTTTCAGAAGAAGAAGTCTAGATCTTTCCCCAATTCTTGTTTCAATCATGTGCTTATGGGATTCAAATTTTAAAAATACCCTGAAATTCCATCACTGGACAAAAAAGAAAATGTTCCAAAAAGATAGGAGCAGGGAACTTTGCTCTACAAACTGTAGTCTGCAAGACCTGGCATATGAGTCAAATAGGCTCCACAGTTCTAGACAAAATCCTAAGGAAATAATTTTTGAAGGAATCTGGCACCTGCAAAGACTAGAGGACTTGTGGGTGGGTGCCTATCTCCAATGAAAAAATAAGTTACTTTTATTTAGATTTCTATCTATACATATTTAACGTTTTAGCGGAAGGTATTCGGCTTTGGAAACATTGGGTCTTGCCTTCTGGTAGCCAAAGGCATTTCTAGCTACTGCTGCTGCATTCTGGGTTGTGCCAGCAGTGAAACAGATGTCCATCTTGATTGCATTCAAACCTCCCCTAAAGACTCAATTTTTCTGCAAAGGCACTAAACACTGAGTCAGATTCATAACTTGTTCCAACCAATCCTCAATTTACACCCAGCAATGAATGATGGATCTGCTGACTGCAGAGAAGAAATAGTGTTATGTTTCTCAGAAATCCAAGAAGCTTCGTGGAAGCAGAAGAACGTTTTTAAAACATCGGAGATTTTGGACGTCACTAACCCAACAACTAAGAAGGAGGCAGATTATCGTGAGTAATAGCATCACAGATTTTCCATCTTTTTAAAAAATGTTTTTGTGGGTTAAGACCTCATTTTTTTCTGCCAAGTTAAAGGCTAGTTTTTAAAAATGATTAGTCTCTTTTTTATCCCTGATGGTACAATCAGATTTCCAATAGGTTTGAGACAGTTAGGATCTGACAGCTTGGTTAAGACCTGTCATTAGTTTGAATATACACATGAACAGTTTATTGTTGTTGAGGGATTGGAGTCTCACAAGTAATAATTCATCCAGTCATCAATCTCTCTTTCTCCATTTTTTTTCCAGTCTGGCTGCTCTCTATAACTTGGCAAACAGTCAATTGTGGACTAAACTATCACAGGGTAGGAAAAAGCTCATACCTTATTCCCTGACTTCTCACAGAAGTCTGTGAAGTGGTAGCCTGCTCTGTTCTCCAAATAAAGAGACTGCAGCATGCTTTCCATTCTTGATCCTCCTAAGACAACACTGCCAGCAGCACTTTTCCCCTGGACAAAAAAAATACATAGCTATGCAGCGAGGAATAATAGTCTTCCATTATTTTCAAGTGTCAGTATGTTGCAATGGAGGGCCATGCCGTGCATTCAATTAGTATTTTCATCCCAAGAAACTAGACTCAATTTTCTACTACATATGCAATTGATCACAGCTCTCTATACCATTTTCCCACTAAATATTCACATCCAATGGAATAAATCTGATGACTGAAGATGGTTCATCCCTTAGGTGGTTCCTTAATACTTGAAACAGAAAAACAAACCTGGCCTTAATTTTGTCATCTCTTTAGCTCTGAATCCAGGGAATTCCAATTATACTAAACCATATCAGCTACCTGTCAAAAGTCATCTCAGCTCAGGCGAATGTGTTTTCAACTAAGAGAAGTGGTTATTTGTTCAAGCCTCAAAACAATCGGCTATCACGGAAAAAAAAAAGATATGTCTCCTGGGGTTATACGACACTGGTATCAGCAACAAAATCATAAGCATTTTAGGGGGCAAGAAATCCATGCTCTTTACTGTGGCCAATACTCACAGAGAAGCCAGAGGAGGTTACGAAGTATTAAATTAGCTTCCAATGATCAGTAGAGAGAAACTTGGGCTGACTTGCCATCTCTGATAGCAAAAGTGGGAGCAGATGAGTATGATGGCTTACAATCAGCTTCTTTCCAAACAGTAACAGGGATGGAGAAGGGTAGGAGGAAGTCCGACTTCTCAAGGAGAGTGGGAAGATCCCCATCCCCAGTGTGAAATTAAACTATGAATCCTTGCCTCCCCCTTTGCGTCATATTTCTGATGGCATCATAAAGTGATGACGTCCTGACTGTAGGTTCCAGATTAGCCCCGTAAATGTAAATGATATTTTTTTCCTCCCTCAGATAGAGGGAAACTCTGCATGATGAAGGTGTATAAAAACTAAAAGTTCATGGTGTGAACACTTCCTGAATATAAATTTCTAATGTCCCCTAATTGCAAAGACCAGCCTTTTCTTCTGTCAAAATCAAAAAAGAAGTAAAATGATTGCAGTGAAGTAATAAACAAAGTGTGATTTTGACATGAAAAACAAACAATCATGTTCAAGTGATTAGCAAACTCCATGCATATGTAAACAGGTCCAGATTTCATGTTTTGGAGGGTTTTTTAGTTGTGAGGCCGTGAGTGTCAATACTACCATGAAAAAGCCGCTTGTTTAGCGACCATTCCAGAAATACGAGAGGTTTTGGATATATTTTGAATTGCCAGATTTTGACATCTCACATGTTCAATTTGTCAGCATTTTAACAGTTATTGAGAAAAGGCTCTTCTGTGGAGCCTGTCTTTCCTGAGGTTTGCTGAACTGAGGGCCTGCTTAGCAGGCAATAATTCAACAAAGAAAAGAATGAAGTACACAAGCAATAAAGAGGAATTGCACAAAGGAAGCATTTTCCTCTTATGAATTTTACTATTTTTATGACTTTCTAGGGCAGATTCAGTTTTCACTGTAAATCTGATATACTTTCCTAGGCAATGATTCCACTGAAGCGTTTATCCAGTGAGTTTTCCATAATAGCCTACTGAACACATGGTCACCATGGAGAAAATCAACATTTTCTAGTCAAAATAAACCTCTGTATGTGCCATGATTTCCTATCAAATAGGTGACAGATACCACACAGAAAATTCTGACATTTCAATTATACCTCTGCGTAACGCATTGACTTTCCTATAATCAAACAAATTTCTCCCCATCATTTACTACTTCCCCTTTAATACTAAAAAATAAAGTGGTTTAACCCATGATTCAAGACAACTAATGCTTTCAGGTAGTATTTACCGTGAGCAGCTCAGCATAGATGTAATTTCTATGACCCTGGTATTTTGAGACTTCAGTGTCATCCGAAGCTAAGCAATGAATCATGTCTCTTCTCCCTGATTTTGGCCTGGATCCACAAACAAACAAAATTTTCAATGTATGTTTAAGAAAAAAATAGGGCTAGTTATAAAATAAACAACTAAGAAGGGGCATGAGAGAGGTAGAATGACACAGTGAATAATAGAGGAAAAAGTAGATGAAGCTCAAATGTATAATAAATGTGAAAAATGTAGAGGAATACTTTTTCATGTGGCCCTGTGGAAATCACTAACACAGTATATCCTTGAGGGCAAGCATTGAGATAGGTTAAAAGAATATGAATGCATGTACAGAATATCAACTACTTCACAAGAGAGGGTAAAACACTTATTTTTGGAGAAATAAACTCTTTTGTGTTGTAGTAGAAACAAATGAGAAACTAATGAGCCAGGGAGGAATTCTCCATGCATGCAATCTGTACCATAACTGTGCTTCACTAAGCAGATTGCTATAATAAAGTAGTTACGAAAACAGTAAGATCTAACAGCCTTTCATAAATTTTCAGGTATATTGGTGTGCATAAAGATGTACAAGGGACTTTTGTACTTATCACTTTCTGCTGCTAGAAATGTCATACCTTTGGGGGCTCTGAATTGATGGCAGGGTAGGTGACAATCTTGATGACCTCTTCAAAGAGAAATTTGGTGTAGCTAATTTCGATGAAGTTGTTGGTGAGCTTGTTCTACTTTTCTAAAAACATAACAGAAAGATAAGGCAATTTGAGTATTTTTCCACCTTTGTATTTTCTTAGCATGTTCTCATTAACTACTTAAAACTTTCAGTGGTTTTCAGGAATACTTTTCCTTGTCAATCACAATATGTAAAACTGCAAATTGCAGAAAGCTGCTCTGAATCTCTTTCAAGAGTTTTCAGCACACCTTAATATGACTATAGCTTAAATTTACATTTATAACAGGCAGAAATGTTATGTGCATTTTGCACAGAATTAGAGACAAAGTGAGATGAAGAGCACATTAGCATGTTTTGTGAATCTTTACTAAGTCTCCCTTAAGTACATCGCTCAGACTAGGAGAGAAGGGTGGCATTCTGCCACACCATCATTGGCTTATTGTGAACAAAATCATGCTATGGCTTTTTGGAGACACCAGTTGTATTCAGAGTGCCCTCAGAACTTCACCCAGAATTGCTCATCTTTCTAACATCTTGGAAGCACAGTGGAGCTGGAAGATTCAAAAGTCTAGATTTCTCACAGAAAGAAAAATATAAAAAAAACCTGCAAGAAACGATCCATCAGCTGATTCTATGAGGTTCATGAGTGCCAGGTCATAGTTTTCTTCAAGCGCTGAACTCAACAGGAGCTGGAAAACCTGCAGAGTTAGGATCCTGTCTGCCTGACCTACAGCTAGTCCCGGGTCACTGCACACCTCGTGAAGTCAGAACCCGTCTCCGTGAGAGGCAGTTGCTTCTGGCTCCCATTCCTGCTGCAATCAGCAGGAACCTGGCTCCTGAGGCCAGCTTCTTCTGAACAGGAAACCTGTCCCACTGTTTTCCCTCCATTATCTCCATGAATTAGCTTTTTTAAAAAAACCAAAATCATAGTCTATTACTGTCCATCTCAAAGCAACAGGAGTGTGTGAACAGATCTGTGGCATAGCGCATCCAATTCTTGATACTGGAACCACAATCTTGATTTACATTCTCCAAGTACTTTCTGTCCTGAGGCTTAACACTGTGTTGCCTAAAATCTGCACCTTTGCAGTTACCTCTCAAACTCAGTCTTTCAAGAAAGAAAAGAGTCAAAACTGAACTTTTCACCTGCAAGCTGCATGCTCTGGAAAGGTCTATGTTTTGTGGCTTATGGTCCTCTGTAGAAAGCAAAAATCACATTCAGCTGATTGAACGACTGTGATGATAGAAAATGAGCAGAACTCTGACCCGTTTACAGACATGAGGGGTAGTTTCAGGGTAAGTATAGCAAAGTTTTAAGAATTACTCTGGATTAAGATAAGGCTGGTTGAAGGATAGGATCTGCAAGTCCAGATCCTTAATTCTGCAGTTCTGAGAATTTTGAGGTAAAACATCTATTCAAAAGACTTATGAAATGGCCAAGGTGTAACTGAGAAGATAATTTCACTGAATTTCTAGCAACCTATTGCGTAAATGAAAGCAAAATTTCGTTGCATTTTTATACATAACCATCTGCAACAGACATTGTTCGTTGTTCGTGTTCCATTAAATTCAAGAGCTTTATCATGATTTTTGATGGCATACAGCTTTGTTTTTCAATGTTGTGAGCCTACCTACCTGAGGAAGGGAAGGTGGCATCCTGGGCCTGTAAGACTTAGGTGTCAATGGTAGCAATGAAACAATTTGTGGAAAAGGATCAATGTCCACCCTTGGTCGCTCTTGACATGTGTGCCAGAGCTTCAGTTTTGCACTGGCAGTGTCTATTGCTGTTGAGTGAGTGACACAGAACCTGGGACCCCTAGAGAAAAAAAAAAAAAAACACTAGAACTTTCCCAAAACATGAAACACTGGGCTATTTTGTTGCTTTTTTTTTTTTTGCCCCGTGATGGAGTGATGGAGTTTACTCCATCAAGACATGGTGCTATGTGTACGTAGATTTAAAAATCAGTTAGTGTTCAAAATACGTTTAGATATTGCACTCTCTTAAATCTAAAACCAAGCTACACATAAACAAACAGGTTAAAAATTCTGCATCATTACATAGTTGCCTTTTTATGATTCTGCAGTAGGATGTGCCCCATCCATCCTATAGCAAAGAATACGGAAGGATTGTAGGTCACAGGACATGGACCACAGCTCTCACAAGGCTCCACAGCAAAGTTCACAATTGCAGGTATCTTTTTAGGTCTGCAATTTGTTGATTCCCCTTGGGGAGAAGTCCTTCAAAAATTGAGCTTATGTTTTGGCAACAGGTTAGAATTTGTATCCTCACTTAAGCTGTCAATATGGAAAAGGCATTTTGTATGACAGACATTGAACAGTAAAGTCTCAGGGTCAAATTCCACATAGATGTATACACAGAGCATCCTCAGAAACCTGAGAAGGGCAGTATGGGGAATAGGTTAGGACAGAATTAACCTTCTATGCCTGCAGGGTTTTCTCTACCCTGCAGCCTAAAGTTCAGTATACAAGTCAGCTATAAACAAAGTAGCTCAGATGCTCTGGCAGTAAAATAACAAGGGCTCAGCTAGACAGATCTACCTGGCTTCTCAGCAGATTGCAGTGCAGTTTAGGCTCAACTCAAAATTCAGAGGCAACATCTGCTAGTATTTACCATGACATTGCTTCCCATAATTGCAATGGCATAAGTAAGAAGAAATAAACCTAATGAGGTTATCAAAGAAAAGGGAAATTTGTTAAGAATAAAATCTTAGTTCATGTTCATTTTTTTCATACCAGTAAAGAAGCAGAGGTTTCACCACTTCAGGCTGGATCTGTCTTAAATGTGTTATATTCCACTTATCTCCATGCAGTAGATCAAGTCTGAGTAACACTTCCGAACCGAGGAAATAGTCTCCGCTGCTCAGCAGATACAATTTTTTCATCTTACTGAGTTGTCTTGAGTCAACAAAAACAGTCACATAAGCACGTATCAGACACTATACAGAACTAAGTATAGTTCATCCTACTGGACAAACTGCTGTCGTGCAACTTATTTTTAATTGCAAGTGGTAGATACCAAAATAATTTTCCTCAAATTAGAGACAGTTTGTATATAAGATAAAAGGTACAGTGCCTTATAATAGGCAATCTTAATCCAGCAGAGCCTTTCATTAAAGCAATTTGTCATATTGAATGACTTAATTGTGAATTTGAGTTCTTTTATTCTTTTTCTTTTTCTTCCTGTTGCCATTTTCCAAATTTCTTTCTAACAACGCTTTAATACTATGGCAATTCTGACTTCATGTAAGCTTTGCAAATATGACTCTGTGAAAAGAATTTTATCAGCTTCAGGAGAGTCATTCCTGACTTACCTTGTCAGGAATATCGTGATTAATTTTGTCTTTTCTATTCAGACATTGCAATTTATTCTGAAATCTCAAAATCTGCATTGATCTGGCTAGGTTACATGTATTAAAATAATGGGAATAACTTAAATAATAGGAAGTACCTTTGCTGCCTTGTAGTGTCCTTATGAGCCTTTAGTCTTTCAATATCCATCCAGAGCCACCAGTACCTCTCCCCAAGTGTTCCTTTAATGAACTTCTTGAATCTTTCAAACTCATGTCTGTTGCCAGTGTCATAAGTCCTGTGACTAATACACCAGGCAGCCCTACTCTCTGTCCCACTACTTTCAGAACTTGATCTTAAGCTTACTTCTTCATTATCTCGTTTTCTTGCATCTCCCTTGGAGTCCAAGAGACTAAATGGAGAAGAACTTTGGGAAAAGAGTGACTCTGCAGTACCACGGGCAACTTCATTACTTTCTAACTCATGTATAAACACCTCAGGCTGTTTATGGAAATCTGCATCACTCTCAATGTCAGCAGCTGTCTGATGGGTCATTTCTGAAATGGGTTCGTACTCTGCAAATTGAGTATAAGCTGATATGAATTCTTCTGGTGTCTGACAAGATGTGCTTTCCTGTACAATTTCTTCTTTTGCTGCACTGTCCCACTGTGGGTCTAGATAAACTCTTAACCGAGTATGGGAAGAAGGATCAGCAATGGCCACAGAAGGACTCTCCTCAGCTTCTCTGGATCTCTCCCCGGTAGTATCGTTTTTTGCTGATGCTGTCCTTGAAAGGGAAAGGAAACTCTGATGTTGGCATTCCTTAGACTGGGAACCTGCTTTTGCATTAAATCAGAAAAGATTATTGAACACCCTTTTGACTCAGGACTGTTCTCTTGCATATCAATGTTTCCAAGTTAAAAAAAATGCCATGTATTCATATTGTACTGCTGCAGGACATTCAGACTCTGTCATGCTGCAGAGCAGGGAATAGCAGAAATGCTTCTGCTGCTGCTATCTGGCCAAAAAACTTAGCCCCATGACTCGGAAAGTCATTCCCTGATGAATTTTAGCAGAGAAGAGGAGTTCAGGAACAACTCCCTCTGGAGCCAATTGTTTTGTTTACTCAGCTGAGCATCCCAGCTCCTCAGCACTTGTTAAACTGCCTTGTCGTGCTGTGAGGCCTGATTTCTTCCTGAGCATTTGGACATAGTTTGGTCAAAGTTACAGTATGTAACAGGACTGGGGGTTTTCTAGGCCTGAGGAAGCTCATAAGTGATAACTCTTCGCCTGTGTACGTTGATTACTGCAAATACTAAAACATCCAACAGGCCTGTCAGTTGGGTGAAATCTTAGCATACATGTAATTATGACAAAACAAATCACAGAATCATAGAACGGTTTGGATTGGAAGGCACCTTAAAGATCATGTAGTTTTCAGCCTCGCTGCCATGGACAGGGACACCTTCTACTAAACCAGGTTGCTCAAACCCCCATCCAGCCCGGACTTGAACACTTCCAGAGATGGGGCATCTCCAACTTTGGTAGGCAAGCTGTTCCAGTGTCTCACCACCCTCACAATAAAAAATTTTTCCTAATATCTGATCTAAATCTACCCTCTTTCAGTTTGAAGCTGTTACCACTTGTCCAGTCACAACAGGCCCTGGTAAAATGTGTGTACCCATCTTTCTTATAGGCCCCATTTAAGTAATGAAAGACTGCAATAAGGTCTCCCTGAGCCTTCTCTTCTCCAGGCTGCAAAAACCCAGGTCTCTCAGCCTTTCCTCACAGGGGAGGTGCTCGAGCCCCCTGATCATCTTCACAGTCCTACTCTGGACTTGCTCCAACAAGTCCTTGTCTTTCTTACACTTGGAACTCCAGAGCTGAACACAGAACTCTAGCTGAGGTCTCATGAGAGTGGAGTAGAGGGGAAGAATCACCTCCCTCGGAATGATTGTGTCAAGGGCTCAGGAAACATTTAACAATCCTACAGTCCATTCTGCCAGTAGAAATGTTTCCTTTCCATTTAGAGATGTTTCATAACTAACAATTTCAGAACAGTGACCAGTCCTGGATTTTCAGTCTCCACTTCTCTGCTTAATTCCTTTTACCCAACTCGTCATTATCTCTATGTTATTAAGAATTCCTTGCCATCCTGGTCTTCCAGCAAATCGAGTACTTATGGAGTATTTTAGCAAATATGACCTTGACTATTTATCCTGCTTAGCTAGTTTAATGCTGTTGTCACTGTAAAAGTCAGTCCTGTAAAACTAAGCAGAATAACTAGATCTGTTGTGAACAGCAGCAGAATTTAAGTGAAAGTAAGAAAAAGCAAAGTCATAATTCAGTTGTGGCTCCATCTATCTCCACATCAATCCAGTGTTTAAACTGTAGAATAAACTGAATCTTCTGTATTTCCCTAAAGCTAAGGTGTAGGCTCTCATTCTCTGTTCTGTCACTAAGGCAAAACATTGTCAGTGAGGAGACTGCTACAGCCTTTGAGCACATGCACTACATCAGGCTATGATAGAAAAGACATAAATCTCTCAGATCCACTAAATCCACGTCTGCAATGTTATCAGCCAGTGTAACCCTCTATGGTGGAGTTAGTAGCAATTCCTTGGAATTCCTTTCTTTCCACCTAGTCATAGCTGTGTTATAAATACAATGGTTGAGCCCCTGTTACTCACCCGGAAGACTATCTTTTCCACTTAATGAATAATCTTTTTCATGCTGCCCAGGCAAACACTGAGTTTCTTGAATTTGACTAGAAGCTACAGGACACGTAAATGAATCTCTAGTTTTCATGGATTCATTTATTTTTGCGAACGTAAACCAATCCTTTGTCTGAGAAACCGTAGCCTAGGAAAAGAAATGTCATAGAATAATTCAAATTACTTTATGTATTGCAGTGTTTCTGAGAGCAGAAATTTTACTGTCTGTAGTCATTTTGTGCAGTGTGTGTAGATTCTCTAATGATCATTACCAGCTAAGAGAGCTGTATGACAGTTGCTCAGCATACTTTTAATACAACTTCTGATTAAATTGTATTACCTCCCTTCAATCTCCTTCTGTAGTACAAAGAGCTTCGAAAATAAGGGATATTCAGAGAATCAGTTGTCCAATTAAGTTGTGACATCAGTTACAATAATTTGACCCAATGTATTCAATCCAGCTTGATGGTACACCCACTAAATATGTTTATTTTACCTGCCCAAGCGTTACGTAGAACTTCTTCATAATAATGGAAGTGTCATCCTCCTCAGGAGGTGGAGGACTTGGGTCTTGCTTCCTTATCCAGGGATAGTAGTCACTATCTATAATGAAGTTAATGCCAGTCTTGCTCCATTCTACCTGTGATATCAATTTAGCTAGCCTGAAATTGAGTGTTGTAACAAAAAAAAAATAGTTAATTTTAACTTTTAATCAGAGAAACAGTTGCTTTTTCTCCAGAATAGGCAAAAAAAACATGATCAATCTAAAAATAAACTGCTACAGAGAACTTCATGATCTGCTTCATTATTTCATCCTTCTTCTGTCACATACGTAAACACCAAAACGGCCATTCCGTAGACCAGCAGCTTTACAGATGGTGGCCTGCTTTGCATTATCAAGCTTTACTAGTAAAACTGATTTCTGTCAGGATGACCTTGCACATACCTATGAAGTCCCAAGCCCTGCCAAGAAGCCCTTGAACATTTTGATCACTAAAATGGAACTATTGTCCCAGATTACGAAAGCCCTATATCACTACTAGACACTACCTTTCCTGTTCCTGACACAAGAAACCTTCCAGCAGCAATGCCACAGCAGTGATCATACTAATTGAACTTTCAAATGATAACAAGACAGCTGGTGCTATCAGGTTCAGCTGGCTGCTCTATGAGGACTTCACGGTACTGAACAGCGCTCCAGGACTAGCTTGTGTTAGTGCGAACCTCGCAATGTTCAGAAAAGGCGATCTTAGAACTGCACAAGAATAACGAGGATTCTCTGGGCTCAAGAACTGAGGCAGAGTTCAGTTATGTTAGAAAGCAGTACAAAATCAATCAAGGTGCATGTGAAGGGAAGACAAAGCCCATGCCTGAGCCTACGACCAGTTTTGTTTGTCCTCACTATTTGAGGGCAAACGGATTTGCCTTTAAGGTTGGGGTATCTTCTTCATCTTTAAATGCACATTTCCTTTAAACATCAAAGTTTATCTTGATCCTGATTCAGGAAAGCAAACTTAAGCCACTGATATCAATGGAAATTAGCTACATGCTTAAAGTTAGTTTTGCGTAATTCTCTTTGGTAACTCTGCTTGATGAAAGAAATAATTTGCTATGCTAGAAGATCAAAGGTAGTACTTCATGAGACCCAGATATGTGTAAAGCAGGCTGCTACTAAAGGTAAAATGGAGCGCTCTTTCTTCTTTTGCTTGTTCTTTGAGCAATTTTTCCTTCAAATTTAAGTGCAATCTTCAGGACATTCAAAGACAAAAATATTTTGAAAATTTTAATGTTGAAGTCTATACCCCAGAAACTAGTGTGCCACTACAATCAGCAAATGTGTTTTGTGAGCCATACTGCTAGGCTGCCTTTCCTTTGAGGACTTCTGAAACACATTACAATTATGAGCATCTCTACAGAACCTTAAGAGTTGTAGAGGAAGATCCTCAAAAAAAGCACACTAAACCTCCTGAACATCAGCTCAAAGGATATCTGGAAAAATATAGCGAGTGTATAGCAGTAAATTATCCAACTATGCTACAGCATCCCACAGAGGATCTTGCAAAAGGAAGTCTGACAGTGGGCTCAAAGACACAAAGCTAATAATTGAAATAAAAAGGACTCGCTGTTTTTTCAAATAGAGTTCATAACTTCCACTTCTAGGGCTTACATATTGATTAGAGAAAGATGCAATGCTATCGTGATATACCTGTGGAAGACTCAGAAATCAGCAAACCCCACTCTTACTCTACCCTCGTTATAATAATATACTACAGTATGTAATTCATGTTCAAGGAAAATTACAGAATGATGGGTGAAAAAAGTCACTCACTTTATCCAGGTCACTATAATGCAAAACTAAACAGGACTAGAGGTGGAGGAAAACACATTAAGAGTTTTGTCAAGGTGAATTAGACAGAAGAGAAAGAATTACAAATTTAAAGCAGGAGACACCATAAAAGATTGGAATACCTGTATTCAAAGTAACAGTCACTTTCTAGAAATGCTGGAAGCCTTTCTTTCTTAATCCACTGAATTGCTTTTTCTCGATCGAGACACTGTTAAAAAAAGAAATGCCAAAGATTTGCAGCATTCTTAACTTTCTTGTTTTGTTTGCCATGTAATTGATTCTCACCATTCCCCTTCTGCAAAAGCAGCACTGTCTCAGGAAACCCTTAAATCAAATTATTACTTGCAGAACAAAAGAGCTGCGGATATTAAAACCAAAATCAAACAAATAAAAATCCAATCAGTTATTACCTTTCCTGCTTTTGTGTTGGAGAACTACATAACTGCATTGCACACAGTAACCCTTATAGTGGAAATGTAAGTGCAGTGTGAATCGGGCCTGCAACAGATTTCTGCTCAGGAAAGCAGAAAGGGAGGTACCTCCAAACAGTGCCTTTGGGGTGTGGGAGGGAGGTGTTGAGTGGCAAGGTAGCCAGAGCTAACAAAAAAAACTATGGCTAGGATCCCTGAAGGGAGCAAGATCTCTGGCAATCCATACAATGATCCGTAGCTGTTTCCCTTAGAAGTGACACACAACACACTTTTTAATATTTCTTTTAGAAGCATACTTTTTGCGCTCTTAGGGGATGACCAATTTTATTTGTCTGAAGTGCGTTTTTCCTTTTAATCAAGGTGAGACTGATGATCCGGAAGAATACCGTAACTCCCCTTGTCCGTAAAAACAGGTGAAGTTTGGGCAAGGATGGAAGCTACTTGCTGTATCAAATAATCAGTTTATGTAGATTACATTTTAAATTTTCTTTCCATGAGCTAATATTCCATTAGGGACAAGGGTTATTTCTGCCTCATATGTATCTGTAGGGGATTAAAAAAATCTGAATTACTCAGAAAGTGGGTGGTTTCATTTAGAGAGAAGAAAATATTTCAAAATATGGAAAGCTTATGTTGGCAGTAGCTCATACAATGTAATTTGTGGAGATGGAGACTAATTACTCCCAACCACACAGTGTATGCCTCTTTTTGGTAACTGACAAGTTTTTTGAAATACAGAAGATCGTCTCTTTTATTTTGGCATTTAATATTTATGTATTTACTGACTCACAGTCCAGTTTTTTTTCTGAGTGATTCATAACATGTTCATGTCTGTACATGGCTGGTACACAAAATTATTATGTGTATTATCAGAAGGAAAGAATTTCTACTCTTTCGACTTCCCCAGAGAAAGATGCTACATTTAATCTGGTGGGTTTTGTTGCCGTGGTTAGCTTCCTCACCCAGTCAGCCTTAGGCCTTGCTGGGACCCAATCCAGCAAAGCTTTTAGCACGTGTTTAAGTTTAAGCATGTGTTTAACTTCCCTTGATTAAAGTTAAACACATACTTAAGTGCTTTGCTGAACTGGGGTTTCTCTAAAGCAAGGTATGTGGGATGCCAGCCAGGTTCTTTCCATAGTTGTGATCAATTCTACTCAAATCTGCAGATTCTTTTTCTTTTACACCACGGTGATTTTGACTATTGATAGGAAGATACTTGTCTCCATATCAATAATTGGCAAGCATGCATGCGCGCATGCAGATAACAGCTTATCTGTAGCAGTCTGGGAAGGAAGTAAAATAGAGAGAAAAATACCACTGGGTGTATTTCCTAGGTAAGATATTTTTAAATTCAGGCTGTCGCTGAAAGGCGTCCTAGGATTCTCCAGTCATAGTTCATTTTTATTAGTAATGTGCCAGTAATGGCCACTCAAGGTGATTTTTTTGTAGCAACACAGCATTCGAAGCAACTATCTGTCTCTTCAACTAGTGTGAAGAAAGCTGTTAATGCAAAGGAGGCAGCATCACCCAGTGCCTGAAAGGTAAAATCCTATTTGACTTGACCCGAGCTACTTGATGCGGGTGGTCTGGGATGACTTATTCTGGTCCAGACATAGTGTAGTATGGCGAATGAAGCTGACTTCTTTCACCTTGTGTAGTTGCGGTAACAATTTTTGCCGTGCTGTTTTGCAGGCCTTTTGTTCCAGCTCAGACTTGAGATGCCAAGCTGAACTGGATGAGGCATCTGTGTTTTCTGTCCAGTAAAGGAGGAGTCAAAAATAAGCAGAAATATCACTCTTTCCTCCAAAAAGGAGCAGAAAGCATACTGAGCATACTGGTCCTTCAAAGGCTGTAACGCTCCCTATCTATGGAAAAAGGCCCAGAGAAAGAAACGTAGTCTTAAATGATACTGCTCCAAACCACACAAAAGATGTAAGTAATAGTGAAATAGCCTTGAATTTGTCAAGAAAGGCCATCCACCATTGTGGTGATGTAAGGTTACCCCAGAGAGCAACGTTAGCCACCCTTGTAGAAGCACACAACATTTCCTCAGTGGAATCCTGAGAGGAAATAAGAATTGAGAAGCCCTTCTGCTTTTGTGCTCTTAAGCAAAGTATTTGTAAAAATAATTATTTAACATGGTAAGGATGTCTGTGAGTCTTGTGCTGTTGTAGTATTTGTCCAGTTTAGATGCAGATAATTGCAACCTTACATTACTAGCATTTTGTTAAACACTGTTGCCTTTCGACCTCTCTCAACACTGTTTTCTTTTCTGAAAATCATTAGGCTTATACTGGGCAAAGCAGCAGTCTGTTACAACACCCTGCTTTTCTCTCAGCTTTCCAGCCATGACATAATTCGGAGCAGCGCCTCTAAAAATGTAGAAAGCAAGACCTTAGACTGGCCTTGAATGAAATGAAATGAACTGAAGTCACATCGGTCACACCAGTGCAAAGTAAGCAAGAAAGGAATATACTAAGTATTCCAGTGAAGTATTTTTTTCTTCAAAGCCGTTGTTCAAAGGTAAACTCCCACAACTAATTATACCATCTTGTATTCTCTCCAGTACATTTTAACTTGCCTGATTTGATGCTGAAGAAAGCCCTTAGAGTAAGCAGGTAAGAATATGAAAACTGATGGTGCATGAACAAATCTGCAACAATATTTTTTTCTAACATCCAAGGTATCTTTCCATTATTTCAGGTTTCTTGTTGCCAAAGATTATTTTCTCTGGCCATTTCAATTGATGCTAACCATGTAAGTCTTTTGGGAATTAATGGAAGAGATTAATGTGTTGCCAGACCACAGATGAGCTCATAGCCACACAAGGAAATTAATTAATAAGGAAAGACTGAGATGCATTAGTTTCAGTCAATTTGCACATTCCAGGGATCACTAGTAAAGTAACTGTTGTCATAATATTTTTTCTTTTAATATTAAAAAGTATTCAGACCACACAACTGAATCCTGCCCTACAGAATCTTCAAAATTCTGTGCTACAGGATGTACATCTGTAATTCCATTCACTTGTCTGCTAGACACATGTGCATTGCAGGGCATAATTTGGCCCATCATTATGTTTTCCTAACATAAATTAACATTTTTCCCAAGCTACCAAGCCAAACACAACAATAACTACTGCCAGTATCTCTACAGTAAGATCTAAATATAAACTCAGGAGGTATAAGACGCTTACCATAGTGGTGTAATTTGGATCAATATTGAAGGTTGGAGAAGTGCTGCGCGTTTTGGATAGCTGCCCATCATTCTTTGCTTTCCTTAGAACATCATAAATGGGATTTGGAGGTTTCTGATCATGCAGAATTTTTTTCAGCTGGCTTTTCAGGCGTTGTGGAGCATCACTAACTACTTCAAAAACTCCAAAGTCAGAGTTAAACTTAACTGGCTCGGCAAAAGTCTACAAAAGAAGTTTAGAAAGTTTATAACATTGTAATAAGGGAATTCTTTCATTTAAGGAAGTTACTTTGTATAGTGTAGAAGCATCCTACAGAATGCAAGCTGGTATTACGAGGCTTCTTTCTCTTGCCTGCTGTAGTTTGTGTTCAGAGTCTGGAATAATAAATTTTCTGTATCCTTGTTCTTTAGTCTCTTTGCTGTATAGCTTTCCAAAGCATTCCTACTTTTTGTCTCAGCTATGCGTAATTGTCACAAATTTAACTCATTCTAGGTAACAGACAATTCTTTTTCACATGCAAGTAATAGAATCGGTACACAGATGTCTAGAATATATCATTAACGTGACTTTAGTAACTGCTCTGCCAGGAACTACTTACCTACAGGATCAGATCTCCAGTGTTATTCTCCTATTCACTACCACAAACAATCAAAGCTTGTAAAGATTAGCAGTGAAGCTTACCTTTAAATGTGAGATATGTTTTAGGAGGATGAATCTGAGGATTTCCATATATAGGAAATGATTTTCACCCTATTGTTACTGGTAGGTCAAACACCCACCAAAACCTATGGCCTGTACTACGTTTTGTTATGTGTCACTCAGTCAGATACTATATAGCACATGAGGTAGACCAAACTTCCACTTCAGCTATATAATTGTAACTTTCATCAACTCCAAAAAAACCCCCACAAAACCTCCAAACCACTGCTTGCATACGCATTAAAAGAGAGCCATCTTTCATCTTTTGAGCTCTGGCGTTAGGTATTTCCCTGAAAGACTATCTTTCAAATTCACTTACTTGAAGAGAGAAAACAAGGATGAGTTTTACAGAAGTAATGGGGGATACCCAAGACAGTTATGAATATGAGATTATATACAATCAGAGCATATAAGCATCTCTGCACTGAGCTGGAAGACAAGGCATATTGTACTTAAGAACTGTAGAAAATCCTGGCCATATCCAGAGCCAGTGCCAAAATTCTTTTTGGCTTCATTCCAAACAGGATCCCACCTGGTGTTCGTACAGTTGTTGTTCCTCTGCACGTAATAAGATTATTTTACTTTTTCAAGCACTGCATTTTTTATTTCCTTGAACTTTTTCATATATCACATATATACACAGGCATAATTCATATGTGTATTACATATGCTGAATATGTGCTACGTATTATATAGAAATGTATTATATCATATAGAAATACATTACAGACCAACTGTATTCCTCTTCATACCTATATATGCCCAAAGTAACCATATCAGCATTAGTTATTTTATTGCTTCTGCTTGAAGCCCCCTTGTTGATCAATGGCTTGTAGAGCAATGCCCAGGATTGAACCATGTGGCTGCAACATGTGGTCACAACATTCCCTACTTACCCCATAATGTCTCACTGTGGAGGCTCAGCCTGGCAAAGCACGTAGCTTGTGAGAGCTTTAAGTGTACGATTAGTGCCTATGATGTCAGACTGTCACTGCTCAGAGCCGTGCATTGAATTGCATTAGTCTGGTTAGTTACCTAACCAGCTGAAGTCATGGTTTGGTTTTTGTTCTCTGACACCTTGTGCCTCTTTTGGCATTAATTTTCTCCAGGGTACTCTTGCAGTTTTTAGTGTTTTTTTCTCCAGATGTACTGAACTGCATTTTAAAGAGCCTTTCATATGTAATAGATTTCTCTATATTTCATTCAGACCTCCTCCCAGTTTGCAATGTGTACATTTAATTTACTTTCAAACCTAATTTGGGCTACTACCAGTTTTTAAATGACTAGCTGTGCAGCCTTAATAATCTCCAAATGTATTCTTCCTTATTTATTTTTTTATGTTCTTAAAAAAGAAACAGAAGTACACTAAGAAACAAGGTGCTTCAGTCTCTCAGGATTTGAAATGCTCTTACTTGCTGAAAAAAAGCAAACCAAGTGCAAATATCATAATATCAAGCTACGTGATTAGACATGACCAGATTATTTTAGGTCTATGTTGTTCAACTTGAAAAGTAAGCAAAGACAGCATTCGCTTATTACACACGTCTGCTTTTACTTAATCCTTTGTAACTTACTCTAGATCTAGGTTTTCACTACACATTCTAATGAACTGAACAGAAAACATACAGTAACTTCACTGTAGTGAAATAGATGCTAGTGACAATTTGTAAAATGTAAAGTGCATTGCTATTTTGGGAGTCTGACTACAAATCATTTATAAGACAAATATACTAATTGAACAAAAGGACATACACTGATGGCATAAGAAGATTAAGACTTCATGCACTGCATACTTGACTGGAAAATGCAGTTCTAATCCAGACTTTTGGGGTTTGAACCAAGGTGCAGTTACCTGTCCTCTGGAACATCATGCATGTGTACTTCTCTTATCCATCAGAAAGTAACCAGTAGATCCTCTGTTCTTGACACTAAATAAGACTACATCTGGAACACTGCATCCTGTTTTGGGTACCCAGTACAAGAGGGATGTTCCTATATTTTAGTAAGCCCAGCAGAAAGACACTGAGATGATCAGGGGCTCGACCACTTGCCCTGTGAGTGAGCTATGATTCTGTACAAATACCAAATTCTACCAGATAGACCATATAAAAGCATTTTTGAATAGTTGAAACTTTTCTGGAGAAGCACGTTTTGCTTGCTTACTTAGGAAAACCAAAGTGACAAATTGAAATGGTTTTATAAGCATAGTAAATGAAAAGGTAAATCCTGACCTTCTTAACTCATTCCTACCACAAAAATAAAAGTGATAATGAGAACACACAAAAAATTAGCCTTATTTCTTGTAGGAAACATTTTCCCAGTCACAATGCAGGATTGAAGATCAGTATGTGAATGAACTTTGGAGCAAAACACACAATCTAACCATTCCCCCACACACTCACAACCACAAAAACCCCTGCTGTTCAATACCCTATAGTAAACTTAAAACTTTTGCTGCAGAAGCCAAGTGCTGTAAAATCCTACAATGTTTCACAGAATAATAATGAGAGAGGTTTATGGCACCACCAATATTCTAGGTCATTGCAATAACAAGGAATCTATCCAGTGAAGATGCTTATGTTAAGGAGTGGATGATAGCCTACACTGTAAAGGAAGGGGGAAGAACTATCCATGCCAATCTAATATACCAAGAAATGTCTTTCTTACTCCACATTGGCGTTTTACAGAGAAAGTTAAAGTATACTAACCATAGACTAGGGGTATCATTCTCCCTCTAGTTCGGGGCCAATTTTTGATCCTTTGAAGATAGAGAGGGAAAACTCCAGAGCCCAAATTATATTTCAACATGTTAAGAAAATATAAAATCAGATTCGGCAGGACTCTTGAAGCTTGGGATTCATACATTATCAATTTAGAACAATAAAGAGGATCAACGAGGACTTGAGAATACCAACAAATAAGAAGTCTTACAGAGTTTGCAAAATGTTTCACTCACAGGCAGTTCCCTCCTTGAACCTAGTATGACCGATGAAACTCAGTGTAGTAATCTCAGCTTCAGAAAAAAATCTCCGAGTACACAACAAAAAGCTGTTTTCGGACTGCGCTACACTAATACTATTAAATAAATAAACAAAATGCACGTACATTTTTGACCGCAAAGAATTTTCTTAGCTGTCAAACGTAGGTTGAGTATGGTGTCAGCTGAAGAATAAATAGAATACATAATTCTGAAACCTAAAGTTATCCAGTTAACTGAAGAGAAGGCAGATTTCTCTCACTTCTCCCAAAACAGAAACCAAAACAGCATCCATCACCATGTTGCCAGGATATCAGACACATAAATCTCACTGTTCACTGCCTTAACAGTTTTCAGATATACTTAACTTCAGATACACTTAACAAATGTGCAAATACGCTCACCACATAATGTAGTTTGATCCCAAGAGAAACAGAATGACCACAGCTTGGCCATGTCTTAGGTTAAGGCCCTGAAAGGGTGGGAATGAATAGAGACCTCATGCAGGAACTTTGCCAAAACTTTCTTAAGACGGGTATGTGTGTGTCATAAATAAATGTCAGTGAGAGTCCAGACCAGAAGAGAATTTGAGCAGCTCTATGAAGTGCCTGGAAAATTCACACAGCACATGGTCAATAGCAATCTCCCTTTGACTTTAATGCATGGAGAATTTCCCTTCTAGTGATGAGTAAGACATAAAGTCACAATCACATACAACAGTCTAATTAACAGAGAAGAAAGCTTTGAGTAAACTCAATATCAGTAAGAAAAGAAGCCAGGAATGCTTCTTTTTCTTCCTTGAATGTCAAAGATATCAAGCAAGTTTTAGTCCTGAGTAGGACTCAAGATACCATGCATGTAGGGTTTTACTTATGTAAAAGCCTTTGTAAGGGAGGTTGTATTGGCACCTGCAGCCTCCCTCCACACATCTGTAAAAAGCAAGAGGAAACCAATGAGCATGCCTTGATGTGTTGAATTGATGTGTTGATGCATGGAATTATTCACAACCATCCTCAAAACAGACAAGGGTCTGGACTCTGCAGCAGGCTGGATTGCTTTTTACCTTTTGCCTTTTCCATCAGTTGCTACTCATAGATCAGGCCCATTTTTACTATTGACAGCCCTAGATTTTCAGGACCATTCTGTTTTCAGAAAGACTGATTCGCCCAAACTTTATTACTCGGGCTTTAATTGTTTCCAGAATCATCACGTGCATCAAATCCTGGGTCCCAGACTCCTCGGCAGAGAGATTTTGTAGTGAGAACAACTTTGAAAAGAAGGAATCTTCAAATACCAGGTCAGTGGTCGCTTGATAGCTTTCTGCTGCAAGCGAAACCCACAACTAGGGACGTGTCACCAAGAGTGTCATCTCCTGACCGCGCTTCAACTGAGGTGTGGTTAGCTCTTTTGTCTTCAGTGCAACTCCCTGAGGTTGCAAGGAGGAGGAGCGTGCCTTCGTCAGGATCACTGGTAACTGGAAAACAAGGGGTAAGGCCACGCCATGGACTTGGGATGGAACCAGTAGCAAGAAGCTTGTAGAATGCAGGAGAAACAAGATGACGTTACTGCACCTTCTTACTGAGGCCTCCAGCACTGAGCTACATGGCAATTTCTGACTTCTGGATTTTCGTTCCTGGCTAAACATATTCTTGGATGTTTTAAATACAAGGATCAAAGATTCAAATTCCAGGAATGCTTGACTGGCTAGAAATGGAAATGTATCCAGGTCAATGTTTCTTTTAAATCTTTCATTTTAGATTACTTACTAAGGAAGGTGTAACTCATTTGTATGTCATGTAATTGGTTTCTGCTACTGTGAAATCACTGTACTACTGGCAACAAGTGCCCTCGTGAGGTTTTTTGTATTATTTTACCTCTCAGAAGCATTTTCTGTACAAACTGTATGTAGATATTTGGAGTACCTATATATTCATGTCAGATTGTATTGAATATTCTTATAGCAACAGGATCACTTAAAGGATATACTGTAAATCAAAGTAAAAAAAAAAAATCTGTTGTTGCTATAGCAAGTCCCCAGTGATAAAATTTTCCGTATGCAAGTGGTGTGTTATAAATCAACACAGAGGCAGTCTCTTAAAATAAGCATGTGCTACCCCTGATTTCTTGTATCAAGTCACACAATATTTTCAGTTTAACTTGTTGCCTAACTACTAGCACACCTGGGTAATACTGTTCCCAGGCAACAACATACAAGCACAACAAGTATAAAGCAATGGAAATTTCAATGTGGTGTTTTAGTAGAAGCCTTCTGAGAAGGAGAGGGAAATTGGGAATACAAGGTATTCAAACCACAGAACTCAAGGCATTAATAGAACTTAATCCTGAAGAGAGTAAATCCTCAGAAAAGGGAAAATAAAACCAGTTATGAGAATGTTACAGATAAAAAATAGGTAATAGAGCATCTGTTTTCATGTAGATATGTAAATATATGGAAGAGAGACCATGTGTCTTCTTAGAAACATATCAAGATTACCAGCGCAAAATAACGTTTACTCAGGAGTGTCTGTGAACTCCTTTCTGTGGGCTTCCAGAGCCGTCAGGAGTGTCTGGACAATTGCTGTGGTTCAGAGTTGCTGAGCTGCTCCAGGACTGTGGGCTGAGGAGCCCTCTGAGGCCAAGGAGAATTTTGGCCTCTAAGAGATGGCCTGAAATCTGTGTATACCCAAGGAGACAGAGACAAAGCAGGCTGAACTTCTTACCTGCTCCATCCTCTGTGATTTGGAGAAAACTTGAAGCATAGTTTCCAAATAAGCAGCAAAGGCATAGAGGATGGTATTCCTGTACTAAGAGTAACCTAGTGCATGGAAGGAGGCCTGGGTTTATAAAATATGTAGTTAGGCTTGGATTTAGGCAGGCATTCTAAAGTAGCTGCAGGAAGGTAGGGTGGAGGTGAAAAAGATAAAAAAAACCAGCCCTCTCACCAGACATTTTCTTCCATCTCTGTTTCCCTTAGATTTGTAAAAAAATATTCTTAGGAATCTTGCAGTGTAGTGAAAGCTTATAAAGATTGAGCTCCCTTGAGAAGTTACTATTTCTGCCTTGCATAAACCCCACACTGATATAGAGTTAACACTGCCAGATTCTATTTTAAGACAAAATATTGACATGGGGAACCCGTTCTACCATCCTTAGTTCTGCAACTCCCCTTTTACACAAAATAAGATGTGGGTTAGAGAGCACATCTAGGTCTAGTTTAGTTTGGTAAGCCTGAATCATAACTGAATTTATTCCAGTAGTGGCTGCACCATAATTTTAGGTCCAAGGAGCGTCAAGAAATATTCTGCCCCTTCCTAACGCTGGTGGTGGTTCCTACCAAGCAAGTGGCAGAAATGCGTATATGTTCTCATAGTGCAGCCTGTTGGACTGCACTACTTTAGGAGGCGACAGTGCAGCTCTGCAGTAGGTACTCTGGGACCCCCACGGGAGCAACCAGTGCCACTGTGGAAGGCTCTGTGCCACTTTGCAAGGGAGTTTGGGAGTGAGGATGGAGAAAATGGGGATAGGCAAGGCTAAGACTACTAAGATGAAGTTGGGCGAGTTTACCACGTTGAGGCAGCACAAGGGTACACGTGGCATGTACCCACATGAAAGTGTGGGGAGGCAGCATAGTTGATGGGGAAAAGAAGCAAAATACAGGACAAATGGTTAAATATAGGACACCAGGTATGGTGGTCTAACTGCAATCAGATGGGCACGCAGAATACAGTGTAGGGCTGTATCACCCTAACTGCAGATGGGAGAGGAAGAGGAGGGGACTGCCAGCTTTGACACCTTTACAGCCAGGAAGAGAAACAGAGTTGGTTTCTGAGCTAAAGTATTTATTGATAATTGAGTGAATCGCTAGAAGAATGTAAAAAGACAAACATTGGTTATGTCCTCACGTTGTCACACTAGAATAAAAGTGGACTCCCTATACTTTTTAAGTTAGCGTTTATGTGTCTCATTTCCTCTTCATATTATTTTGCACTGTGCACTGTGATTTAAATGTATAAATTTGCACGAGAAAATCTATCCCCAGAAATCCAGATATTATTATTTTTCCTGACACTCATGATAACATTGAGCAGTAATAGTTGCTACCATTGAAAGGCAGACATTCTGTAAAAGCATTTTAACTACCCAATGGCAAAATGCAAAATGTTCTAAGCTGTATTACTTTGCTATTAATCTCAGTAAGATGTTTGTAGTATTTTGCAAATTATTTCTGTAAGATACTTACCGGAAGACTCAAAAACTCATTAAAGTAGTCCACAAGCATATCATCTGTGGCTAAGTATTCTTCCTACAGAGAGACAAAACCACAAAAAAAGAGGCTTGTACTAGTCTGAGCTAACATGGTTTGAATGTGCTAATACCTCAAATAAAGATTTTTCATGAGATATGACATGCAAACTTTTGCAAAATGTTATTTCCCCCTTTTGAGAATATAACTGTGGCATCATTATTATATTCTAAGCCATTCCACACTGCTGAGATCCTTAGCAATTTAAAAAACACGCATGAAGGCAAGTAGTTTGCACAGAAATTTACAGATAAAACCTTCATAAACACAAAAGCTTCCAAATGCTGAAAATCTGCTTGTTTACTTTTGAAAAAATGTGCATAAGCTAACAGTCTAGAAATTCCCCACATTATACCTTTCTCTCTTGCATCTGAGAAGGAGAGGAGTATAAAAGTTCACAGAGCCTGCTTCTGCTCCTACACTGCTGCTTGGGGATGTACACTTGGGGATGATGTTTGGGGAATAAATGGGAGTTCACTGACCTATAGTTTGGCTCACGAAACGAGCAGTGTGTGCCATACTTTGATTCTGACAGAACTGGGAGGCTTCCCATTGACATCATCAGAAGCGAGCACGGCATTTGCAGGTGCTTTTGTACCCTTTCTGACCCTTTCATTTTAAATTCTGCTAACAAGACTCAAAAACTGTAAAACAGATTTTTTTTTTCTTTTGGCTGCTGACAAATCAATAGGTATGGATCCCAGTCTTAATCTTCAGCACTCAATACCACCACCACCCTCATTTCAATTCAGCAGAAGGTAAAAGTAGAACATGAATCCACTGATCTTCAGAAATCTGTCTTCAGTATGATGAAGACTTTTAAAAATTTTTTAAACCTCCTGTTTCTTGAATATTCTATTATTTCTGCCTTGCTACACAAGGAGAATGCATCTAAACCAAAGCTGTTTGCCAATATCAGCAAAGATCTTGTCACACTAATCTTTTTTCTCTTTCATAAATTGATAGCTTTGAAATGCGCTGATGGGGAATAGTGTTAAAGAGAGGTTATATACAGTGTACATGGTATCACTTGTAGGCAGGCAGCATCTTGATCCAAACCCCACAGTGTCTAATCTAAGTTGAGACAGCTTGTACTCAGGTAAGGAAGAAATCCTGAGCTAATGTACTTCAGCATGAACTTAGGAAGGCCCCTATGTGCTGTATGACAAGTCAGAACCAGGTCTGATGGTGTTTGTCCAGCCTTAGTCTGCCAACATTTCTTCCTCAGCACTTACTGCCACTATTGTGACTGATACAGGACAGGCAAGTTAGCTCATGCTCATTCCTGGAAAACACTGAAAATGCTGAAAGCAAGGCTTTCTGCATTACAGAAATCATGCTTTATTTGCCTCATAGGCACATGGCCCAGTGCAGTTGCAGTACCATGAACCTAGAGATGTTAGTGCACCGATTAAATCAGAGGATTTACCAAAATGTCTAACCCAAAGGATCTTGAAGTTAACAGAATATCTTCATGCTAGTGTCACTGGGCAATTGATCAGATCCCAAAAATCTCAATTCAGCAAGTGTTAACACAATTAATAAAAACATTCATTAGAAACAAGCTGCAGTCTACCTCATGCTTGGTTTGGGTAATGCATAGTTAGACTTCACACTGATGGTTTGACAGGGTGAATCTGAAGATGGCTAGATATGACAATACTCCATGAAAATATTTCACTGTTTTAAAGGACTTATTCAATGCATTTATAACTGGCTGAAGTATATGCTCTTTAAGAATATGCAGGTAACATGTGTTTTTAATTTACCAAGTGTATAATTCTCCGTAGTTCCATATAACAGCAAGGAATGTAAACACAGTGGTTGATTAATCAATAAAACATTTATGATCTTATTTAAGCAAGCTTCACTACTTACTGATCTTACAACATCTATATGCAATATATTTTCCTCTGTTTTTGGAAGGGGTTTTGTGGTCGATCTTTTCGTTTGAAAACATAGTTGCCCTTTCATAATTGCACACTATAGGTTATGGAGTTGTATATACAATACTATAGCTTAGATTTTTGTGCCAAGAAACTTTTTGTTTCATTTCTTCCCATGCTATCTTTCCCACTTCTTAGTCCAAATCACGAATACAAAAAGCTGCCTTACAATTGTAACTGGAGGTCAAGGTGCACTAAAAATTTGTCCAAAACTGCGGTTTTGCCTTCATGCGATTTGTGTACAAATAGCAATATCTTGGGTCTGATTTCTATCACTCTTTTAACACTAAAATGTATTTTTTAATCATTCTGGCAATAGTATACAACCATTTCTTAGATATTTTGTGGAAACAAACCTAAAGACTTTCTATCCACTAAATGTGTCACCTTGTCATAGAAGGAGATCAGGTTTGTCAAGCAGGACCTGTCTTTCATAAACCCGTGCCAACAGGGCCTGATCACCTGGTTGTCCTGTAAGTGCCATGTGATGGCACTCGAGATGATCTGCTCCACGACCTTCCCCAGCACTGAGATCAGATGGACTGGCCTATAGTTCCCTGAATCCTCCTTCTGGCCCTTCTTGTAGATGGGCATCACATTTGCTAATCTTCAGTCCACTGGGACCTCCCCAGTTAGCCAGGACTGCCAGTAAATGATGGAAAGTGGCTTGGTGAGCACTTCCATCAGCTCCCTCAGTACCCTTGGGTTGATCCCAACCAGTCCCATATACTTTTGTGCATCTCAGTGGAACAGCAGGTCGCTGACTTTTTCCCCTTGGATTATGGGGGCTTCTGCTCCCTCTCCCTGACTTTTGGCTCAGGGAGTTGTGTACCCAGAGAACAGATGTTCTTACTTAAGAGTAAGGCAAAAGAGGCATTAAGTACATTAGACTTTTCCTCATCCTTTGTCACTATGTTTTCCCTCACATCCAATAAGAGTTGGAAATTCTCCTTAACCCTCCTTTTGTTGCTAATGTATTTATAGAAATATTTTTTATTGTCTTTTACAACGGTAGCCAGATTACGTTCTAGTTGGGCTTTGGCCCTTCTAGTTTTCTCCGTGTATAACCTCATGACATCCTTGCAACCCTCCTGAGTTGCCTGCCCCTTCTTCCTAAGGTTATAAAATCTTTTTTTCCTGAGTTCTAGCCAAAGCTCTCTGTTCAGCCAGTCCAGTCTTTTTCCTCACTGGCTGGGGAAGCTGAGGGGGGACAGCCTGATCCTATGCCTTTTAAGATTTCCTTCCTGAAGAATTTCCAGCCTTCCTGAACTCCTTTGCTCTTCAGGACTGCTTCCCATGGGAGTCTGTCAACCAGTCTCCTAAATAGGCCAAAGTCTGTCCTGCAGAAGTCCAAGGTAGCAGTTCTGCTGACTCCCTTCCTTACTTCTCCAAGAATTGAAAACTATCATTTTGTGATCACTATGCCCAAGATGGCCTCCAACCATCACATCACCCCCAAGTCCTCCTCTGTTCACAAACAACAGGTTCAGCGAAGCACCTTCCTTAGTTGGCTCCCTCACCATCTGTGTCAGGAAGTTGTCTTCCACACGCTCCAGGAACCTCCTGGGCTTTTCCCTCTGCTGTATTTTATTTCCAGCAGATATCTGGTAAGTTGAAGTACCCCATGAGAACAAGGGCTAGCAATCGTGAGACTTCTTCCAGCAATTTACAGAATCTCTATTTCTCCTCTCTTTTAGTTCTGATTGGGTGGTCTACAACAGACTCCCACCATGATATCTGCCTTATTGGCCTTCCGCCTGATTCCTACCCATAAACACTCAACCCTATCATCACCATCATTAAGCTCTAGACAATTAAAAACTCACTAAACACAGAGCTACCCCATTGCCTCTCCTTCCTCACCTGTCCCTTCTAAAGAGTTTATAGCCATCCATTGCAGTGCTCCAGTTGTGCAAGACATCCCACCATGTTTCTGTGATCACAACTACGTCTTAAGTTTTCCTGCTGCACAACAGCTTCCATCTCCTTCTGTTTGTTGCCCAGACTGTGTGCATTGGTGTAAATGCACTTCATTTGGGCTATTGATCCCACGACCTACTGGGGGGATATAGTTTATCTCTACCTGAATTTGTGATGGTTCTCTTTATGATAATAAACAGTATAAATAAAGTACTTTCTAGAGACTTCCAAAAGGAATGACAATACACAGTTACAATGACATACAAAATGGGGAAGAGGCAAACGTTACCTAAGCAGCAAGATTTAAGTTGGCTTTTCATATGAGGTAACAGACAAACACGCATACCTTTCAAATGAGAAGACAAACATCAGGGAGATCCTGCAGTAAGTGATGAGCAAAGGGCAGAAAAAGTAAAGTAAGGAGAGGTTGTTAAACCTGTCATGTTGAACCTTCCAGCTGATTGTTTCCTTCCTTCATCCAATTTTACTTTCCTTTTCATTTCCATCCTTATTCTCCATAGTATCCTCTTACTTTTTTTTCTCCAATTATTTTCAAACCAATTATTTTTTGTCAGAGAAAACTAACAAATTACTCAGTCCTCCATACTTACACAGAGGAAAGAAATGGGAAACCAGACAACAGTTTCCAAAAACATTCTTTTGCTTTTTGCTGTATAGTTGCATGACAAAATGAATGATCATAAAACGTACTTACAAACACTTCTTCTGTTACACATGGAGGCTCTGAAACAGAAAAATGAAATATTGTATGTCATCTAAGCATTACAGTCAAGCTTGTTCAAGTATAATTACTGGATAAAAACAAAACAAAAGAGGCATGACAACCTTCCTGGATATTCTGAAATAAAGTAACTTAGCCTGAGGAAATAAAATAAACTTTAAGAACATGCAGTAATGTTGACCAATACATTAAAATGTTGACTATCATAAGAATGATTTAAATATAGTTCAGACATTATTTACCTAGATTATTTCTCATATATATCAGTTAACTTTTTATCAGCTTCCCTCTGCAAAATAGAGTACTAGAAGTTTGCTGGTTTTAATGAAAATACAGATTTGTATGAGATTCTGGGAGCCTTGAACAGCAAATATTATTAATCATATGATAAAATTAAAAAAAAATGTATTGTGGATGTGTTCCCAGACAACGAAGTCTCACTCATTCTTGGAGAATATTTTATGATGCCATTTGAAGGGAGTGAAGTTCTTCCTTCAAACTAGCAAATTTTGCTAGGCAAGTTTAAACGTAGTGATTCAAAATGCCCCTCTCTTGTATCACCACCTCCGCACCTGGGACAATCGCCCTGGGGCCAGACTCTCTGTCTGACACCCACTCAGTCCGTCTCCCTGCGTGGAAAGCGCTATGTACCTGTGGTAAGCCTCTTCGACTGCATCCTGGGTCCACATACATAAGGCGTCGCCACCCACACCTGCAAGCTTACGACTTCATTTGCAAAGGTGAAATCCTCGCTTGCAGGCCAGAAGCAGAAGCTGCAGAGTTCCTGGTCCTGGCTGGGGACTGCTGGTCTGCACTGGGGCAGGCTGGCTGTGCTGCCTGGCTCACAGAAGCGGGGTTGCTATGGCACTCCAAACAATGCACAGGATGAGCCCAGCAAGCAGTGAGCAAATACTTCTACTGCTGATTCAAACCTCCCTGAAGCAGACTCAGATATCAGGAACACTGATGGTATGGTCCAAAAAGAGATGCCTGCGAGCTAGGAATCCGAGGATACTTGCAGCAGGAAATAAAATTAAATGCTCTTTTTTCAACTGACCTAGGCAGTTCTTAGTCCAAAAAGATACTCTACCTTCTCTGACACTAGCAAAACCCTGCAGCCATGTGGGATTTTGTCTTTAAAAAAAATTAAATCTCAAAACATACTGATGATGATGAATGGATTTACATCATATATCAAATATTTCTGCAGCCTGTGGACTGTAAGGCTTGATTCCAAATAGCAAAGATAGTCCTCTCTAGGGTAGAGAACTTCCACTGCAGTCAGGTAAGAAAAGGTGAGGAGATTTGTATTGCTAAGGCTCAGATGAAACCTGGGCTCTTTCTTAACAGGTACGAATGGCTCCATTTGATGTGCCAGAAGCACAACCTGCAGCCTTGGTAATCGTCATCCCCGTTTCCTCCTGCTGCCAAGGCCCAGACCAAGCAGAAATCCAAGGCAGCCATATTTTCTCCCAGACAGGGAAAAGTTTATAAATAACCTAGGTAGATGGAGAAAAGACATTAAGAGACATAGAATAGAGACTATTTCCAGAATGTTAGTGTCTTCCTTGGCTCAAGGGAGTACTCTAGGCTATAAGAAAAAGTCACACTTCTGGTATGGTGAGAAAAAGCTCTGTATAGAGAAGGAATTCATGCTCCTATATGAGGATTTCAGTGGACTTGACGTGTTCCATAATTGGGATCTGAAAAACATGGTACCTAGTAAGTATCTGATCCTAGAACTGCGTAACTTCTTCAGGTACCTTCAGCTTTTTTTGGCATAGAAGTTCCCCCAGAAGTTCCACTGATGTTTATTTCCAGAACAGCAGTGCTCTCAGCAGCTTTGCATAAATGCCGCTGGGATCAGTTGTAGAAGATGTCATGTATGCAGGATACATGAAGGGCTCCTTTGAGAAGCCTAATCTATCAGCCATTCCCTGGAAGTGCCCAAAATGCCCCAAGAGCTTCCCATCTCTAGCAAATTATCACTTTTGCTCCCTTTCACAAAACAGTATGGTATCCACAGCTGTGAAATTTTGGTTTTCATTCATATACAACCTTGGTGGAATCCATGATCGACGAAAAACAGAAAAAATGCACAGGTTCGGGGACTACAGATTAAAGTGCAGGAATTGATGGTTGTCAAAGATGAACAAGCAGCAAATAAATATCATAGAGGCAGGGAAAATAGCTTAATCACCAAGAAATACACGACACTTTGCACCTTCTACTCCAGATGTGCATTCCCACGTCTGTGGGTGCCTGCCCAGATGCCACAATCACTGCTCTAATTACTAAAATCCAGAATACTTCTTGTAAATTGTCCTGGCAGAATGTTGTTAGCTGTCTGATTAGCTTTTTAGGGTGGATTGTTTTGTAGGTTTTTCCACTTAAGGGAAAAACATTATTTCCAAAGACCTAAGAGATAAGCTGAATAATATTGGAGCCAGGATGCACATTTCAGCCAAAAGTCTGATATATGTGAAAAGCATATTCAACAGAAGCAAAGCACAGAAATAGAGATTCAAACTTAAGTGAGCTATGGACAGTTTAAACAGTATGATCGGTATTCTGATTTAGTATTAAGTACCCTTAATTTCTCTGTATATGAATTCTATTCAATAAGACAAAACAAGCAGTAGGTTAACACTGAATGGCATACATTTAAGCACATGATTTCTTAGTGCCATGTATCAGGACACATTCTATTGTGATTATGAAATATTTCAAATAGCTATACTTAACATGCATATGAGGGAAATATGCATAAAAGATAACCCATAAAATGCAAAGTGAAACCTTTCCAATAGGCAGAAGAATTGCACTGCATTGTATATGCAATGGCATTGTCTCACAACCAAACTGCTTAATATGATTTCAAATGTTTAAGCTAATGTTCATTCCACTCCTTTCACCCCCGCCCCTTTTGCTTTCTGATGTAGGTTTAGACACAATCTTTGGTGCAATACATTCTCCTAAACTTCCCTGGTTGCTTGCAGTTCTGGGAAAAAAAAAAAAAACAAAAAAAAAAACCACCAGAAATATGACAAATGTCTTTTTTTAAGATTAGAAGTGGAAGGCACAAGTCAGCTTAGATGTAATTCAAGTTTGGAAACGTGTCAATAAAAACCCATAAGTTCTTTTTCTCTCCCTCACCTGGTATATTTTGGTATAAAACTCTTAAGTCTTTATTCTCTTTGTAGTGTGCTTCAAAGACTGTATTTTGGATTAAGCTCATAAGAAAATACATACTGTAATCTTTCATGGAAAATCTTTTAGCAGACGTTATCACTTTCTCATTATCTTAGTTAACAATACACATTTAGGTCAAGTACTTTGTGTGTGCATGTTTCACTCTTGATTTTATATTTCCAGTTAAAAGTTCACCAGCTGATGAAGCTGAGATATAAAGGGTAAGCTCATTTTCCTCCTTTTCCATGTATTTCCACGCTCTTATTTTCATTTTGATTATTATTTGGCTTAGCAGAACTGCAGACTGACAGAATCTTTAACAAATATCTCCTTCCTTTCGTCATTACTGAAGAGCCATTTGGAGAGAGGAACTTTCAGTCAAGACTTTAATGTGTCACTGTCCCTTTCCTCCATGCTTCTTAGAAATTTTTGCCTTCAGCCATTTACCAGGGGCAGTATCAAAGTATTGCCCAGGCAAACTAGATCAAACCTGCTTTTCAAAAAACTGCTATTCAAAGCAGTTGTGCCAGCTTGCTTGGGTGAACAAGTCTCCTTGTGGCTTGCATAAATAAAGACGTAAGTTGGATTCCTTCATTAAATCCAAACGCACACTTTCTTTTTTGGTGCTAACCTGTAGGACTCCTGGCAGTGGTCCCAGTGAAGTCATGAACATCTCCATAATTAATTATTTACTTTTAAAGTAGCAAATAGTATTTTCAAAACATACAGATAGGTGTCTAGAGGGATCTCCAGGGGCAGCTATGAACTAATTCCCATGAATTTTCAGTAGAAATGATCCACCTCAGATATAAATGGACATTTCATCATGGGATATCTTTAATACCTAAGTATCTTTACAAAAATTCAACTTTAGTTAAATGTAACTACTCTTTCATGTTTGGATTATTGCCACATAGATTTTAGCTTTTTCATCTGAAAGCAGCAATCTCATAAACTGGAAACAGGTTGTTGAAACCTATTTAAATACTGGCTGCAGAACTGCCAGAATGGAAGTCAGATCCTGAGAGGAAAGCACAAATGAATCTTCAGATAGCTGGCCCTTAAATGCCTTAAATTATTGTGTAGACAAAATGGGAGAAGCTGCCTGTTGTGGTGGCACGACTTCTGTGTGTTGAATCTGATAGTTCTAGCTAACAGTACAGTTTAATGCAATTCTGTGACTGTCAGAAGAGGTTAATGCAGATACCCAAGGAAACAGTTATGGGGAATAGGAGCACTCAACAAAATTTTGAGAGGAGAAAAAAAAAATCCTGAATAAGTCTAGGTAAGGAGAAAAATAAAAGTGCCTGATCTAGTTGAGAGATGCCCCTGCCTATGACACAGAGGTCAGATTAGATGATCTCTAAGGTCTCTTCCAGCCTAGGCCATTCTATGATTCTATGAAGTAGGAAGGGCTAAATAGTAAAGGAAGAGATGCGACATAGCTTTGATCTATCAACTTTAGAAAACTTTTACTAGTAGAGGAGACTATCAGAGGGAAGGCATGTCAAAAGAGGTTGACCTCTACCAAACATCTCCATTTGATAGTTAGTGGAGAATATCCCTTGGCTTGTCTGGGTCACCAATAACCCAAGGATTCCTATAACTATCTTCTACCAGGAAAAGGCAGAGGTGTTTTATCAAGTATAAAGACTTTATTTACAGTTTTATTTCCCTCTGCTTAGCATGGGTCTTGGAAAAGATAAAAGGAATACAGACGCATACCTGGAAAGTGAATCAGAATATGGAAAGACCACTTAGTAATGTGATATACATATGTACTTTTGGTACTTAATGCATGTCAGCTACCTACTTCATACCTGTAGTCATCTGTTCTTCTCAGAAATTTGTATTAGTGTCTTAAGAAATAACTACTAGAATAGTATCAGACTGGCTTCTCTAATTTTGGGAAAGAGCATTAAGACTTAATTGAAAAAACTACTGAGCAAGGTCGTGGCAGTGTGAAGAAGTGTATTAGAAATAAAATAATTCTGTGAAGACAATATGAAAATCAGGAAAGAACTAGACCCACATCTATCAAACCCCATACAAGATAAAAAAATTGTCACGGGGCATAAATTTACAGCACGGCAGAGAGAGTTTTTTACTAGCAACCCTACCACGGTTAACGTAGCATAGCTTTCACCTGAAATGCAAGATACCAATCAGAAGAAACTATGACAGTTATTTATCAGAGAGATTTCACTATCAGGGGATTTATCAGAAATGTTGGCACTGATTTATCAGAAATGTTGGCACTACGCACAAAAGATTGCATTGTCACTGTCTATTCTCTGGTTTTCATGAAGATAAACTGGAATGGTGTTTTTTAAAACATTTTGACCGTGTTAATTTAAGCTTCAAAGTTTACCACCACTTACTTTTAGTTGTGCAGTCTCCCTAATTATGGGGATGGTCATGCAATTCATGACAATTTTTTTTTTTCTGGGGTTAGTAGTAGCTCGGTTTAAGTCAGTGCCTTGATCTTGGCTTAACAGGTGTTCCAGCCAACTAGAGGGCCCACACAAGAGGCATACAAAGAAGCTTCAGCAGACAGGAATAACATATGCCAAACACGTCCTTTAACAAGATCATGCCCTGGCAGTGAGTGGCATATACCCAACAAGAAACACTAAGTGCATGTGTGTTTTTCCAGTCTTGCTGTTACAATCAGATGTCAGCAACAGGTTTCCAAACACAGGATTCTCCAGCTAAGAGCTCAGTTGAGATGTTGGTGATGCATCAAGCCTGTGGACAGCAGCAGTGCTGTTTAAGACAGCATGTCCCACTGACCACCAGTTTTCACCTTTTGTGTTATACTGCCGTGGCTGCTTGTGTAGCTGTAACGGTGAAGCAGATTGGGAGGCTGATCTAGTGAGAAAAAAACAAATGAGAAGGAAAAAAGATTTCATGTACATCATCTTCCAGAACATAGCAGTGTCAACACAAGAGGTGTTAAGAATGGTATAAGAGTCCATAACTAACAGGTGCTCCTTTCAGATTTCAATAATGATTCAGAATAACATAGAAAAATTACAGCCTTCGTATTCTGTAGGTATCATAGAATGGCCTAAGTTGGTAGGAACCTTAGAGACCATCTAATTCAACCTCAATGTCATGGGCAGGGATGCCTCTCAACTAGATCAGGCACCTCTCAACTAGATCAGGTATTCTACTTTCCTACCTATTGTGTCCTGGACTCCAGAAATACCTAGTTATAGAATGAAGAACACATTAACCTCCCAAACTCTCACTCAATCTTCATTTTCAAAACCAAATCAAACAAGCCACACAAAAAGCCATTCTGACATTGTTTAAAATATCTTACGTGGGAATACTTAGCCCCTTTCCACGAGAACATCAATTAAGTACAAATAAAATGCATACAGTAAGATGTTTTTCCGTGAACAATTCAAATCATAATAGATTGAGAAAGCACTTGTAGATTATCCATAATGTAAAACTGTACAGGATTTTATTATGAAAAACATTTTCTGTAGTCAGGAAAGAAAGTTTAGCGCGTGCAGCTCCTGAAACCATCAATTCTCAGTTCCTTCAACTATGACACTTCCATGAGAGATTTGCATTTTGTAGCCAATATCAGGTTGGCCTGGAGACTGACAGATGATCTAAGTCCACGGCTGAAAGAGGAACTGAGCCAGCAGGCACCGCTGAGGCCAGTCTGTGATTCTATGGTCTTGCCTGGTTGCTGTAGGACCTGGCTGGATGCCCAGCACAGCTTCACCCTGTAAAGGAGGCCCTGGAGAAATAATTCCATCTGAACTGCTTCCCAGGGCGCCACTCTTCTCTGGAAGATTTTGGTATGCAATTCCTGGGGGCAGAAATTATAGCCACCCTTGCTTTACACTATTCAAAACATTCTGCATTTATAACATCAAGCTAGCATGTAAGGGTTAAAGCAAGAAGAAAAACATATGAAGTTTTGCTCTGTAAGAAAAATCTTTGGTGCCCCCTTGTGATAAAATATTTTTATCAATATACACTTTTGAAATCAAGGCTTATTTCCAGTGCGAAAAGTAGTTCAATTCTTAAGATAGTTTCACATTTAAGTTCGTTAATTGAGCAAACCATTTCAAGAGTTAGCTTGTGTCCTCGTCATCCATTCTGTGTTGTGTGATGTTCCCCCCGGGCCACTCTATGACAATTAGCCAAGGAAAAAGTCCAGAACAGGAATTTAAAGAGTGCATCACTGAGCATTTCAGGTTGGAGCAGAAAACAGGACCCATATCCTGTCCTTTTCAGAAAAGTCATATTCCCTCTTACTACGTCCATTTGGGATAGAGAGTCTTGAAACAACAGCAAGAGCGGAGAAAAACTGCATCCCAGTAATAGTTTTTGTATACCACAAAGTACACAATGGGAACAGGATAAAGGAAAATTGAATCTGTGTTGCTGGTTAGGCCTGGGCCGGCCACTAAACGTGGGCAGCCCTAACCTGTGACAACCTGAAATTCCAGTATTTCATGAGGGTGCTTCTTTTGTACAATTTTTTTTCCAAAGACCTGAGAACATTCTCAATGAAACCAAAACTTATGTTTAAAAGCCAAAGATGTTGCTATTGCATCTCATCTATCAAAATATGAACTGGGAAAATGTGATGGATTCATATAAAATGAAAACTTCAATTTTGTATTCCAATGGCCTATGTCTAGGGAATAGATTGTACACTAGTGAGGCTGCATTTCAAATCCTGTGTTCAGTTTTGAACCCCTCCATACAAGAAAGACACTGAGGTGCTGGAACATGTCCAAAAAAGGGCACCAAAGCGGGTTAAGGCTCTAGAGTACAAGTCTTATGAGAAGCAACTGAAAGAACCGGGGTTGCTTAGCCTAGAGAAAAGGCAGCTCAGGGGAGACCCTATCACTCTCTATAACTACATGAAAGCGGATCAGTCTCTTCTCCTGTGTAACACGTGATAGGACAAGAGGAAACAACCTCAAGTTGCGCCAGGGGAGGTTTAGATTAGATATTGGGAAGAATTTCTTCACAGAAAGGGTTGTCAAGCACTGGAGCAGGCTGCCCAGGGAAGTGGTGGAGTCACCACCGCTGGAGGTATTTAAAAGACATGCAGGTGAGGTGCTTGGGGACATGGTTTAGTGGTGGACCTGGCATTGGTGGGTTAATGATTCAACATGATGTTAAAGTTCTTTTCTAACCTAAATGATTCTATGATTCTTCATATAGGCTAGGTACTGAGCTACTGACTCCTGACAAAAACTCTTGTGGGAAATGTGTTCCTCAGGCCTCAAGTAATGTATTACACCCAATTTAGCAGTTTAGGGACCTTCAGTGTCTGCTCAGGAAACATGAGATGTAGTCCTTTCAGGCAACAGCAGCACTTCAGCAAAAAATGTTATCATCCTCATGTTGAAAACCACTGCGTAACTGCTGGTTAATTCTGCAATAACCTTGAAGCTCCAAATGATAACTTCTGGCAAGTGTTACTATGTTTATGTAGGGTACTATTGCTTCCCAGCTAGCTGTCCCCCTCTTTTGGCAGAAATCACTATCCTTCTACTGTTTCTGCTGGTTCTAGTCATGACACAATGTCTAAGTTTAAAAATCTTAGAGAAATAGGTTTTTCACTAAGATTCAGGACTGAAAAGAAGCAGCTGAAATTCAAGCATAGTTTCCATACCCCATTTGTCAGAGATTGAAGGTGCCTACAGAATTAAGACACAACCCTTGCAGAAGTGTTTTCAGAATGAGCTTGAGTGCAGAGGGGAGAAATTAGAGGGGCTTTTAACACATGAACTTCAATCTCCAAGTCAGAAATGCCATGTATTTTCAGCTGAAGAATTGGTTTCTTTACTACTCATCATTTAGTGACCAGCTCAAGAAGGCCTCACTAGCATTTAGGCTTCCAACAAGTTTGGGTAGGTTCTAACACTGTACAGGAGCTTGTCAAACTTAAGAGGGGGAAAAAAAATCAGTTGAGTCTTTTTGTAATGAGAATTTCAACTAATTAGAGTTCAGAAAGTTAGAAAGCTTTGTTTTTGCTTAACTAAAAATAAGCACATCATTCCCAAACAGCAGCCAGATTTTGTTGAGGCATGTGACAAGTGATAACAGAACCTGCTAGATGTTATGCGTCAAAAAATCCTGTAAGATTCATTGCAGACAAAGAACTTGCATTTATAAAAATACAACGTAATCACACCAAAAATGAAATCACCACAAGACTGAAATAGAGAAAGAAAAAAGCCTGAAGCTTAATAGTATAGAGTATAAGGTGACACATTTAAAGTTCAGTAAGAAATCATGAGAAAAAATTTGGATCTTTTCAAAATTTGTGAGATGTGGGAGTACTACACCTAGTGACTAAACTGCAGGTGTGCAGAAGACATATAAAAGAAACATTCATTTTTGACCAATGCATGGTAAGTATTTCTGGTAGAGAAGAGCCCTGATATTATTTGATGTCATGAGAAGGTTTAACCTGAAATACTGGTTGCACTGATTCAAATAATAAATTCCAATGGAAACAGTGAAGAGTCATTAAGACAATCCAAGAAGCAGAGGTCGTGTCTAAGAGATGAGACTAAGTTCAGAGTTTTTTGTCAAGGAAATAAAGAATGAAGGGTATTTATACTACACAATCATACCATTGGAGGGAGGAATCTAAGGAAACAGATGTAGAGAATACTTATTTTAATAGCAATGTTAAAAAAAAAAAAGTAACTGGTTAAGTGAATAGTAGAGCAGTCTGGAATAGGTCTCCAGCATAAAGGTCATGAGACTGTTCTACCCAGTGTTAGGAGGGAACTTGATGAGTTGACATAAGAGCTTAGCACTAGATTGCAGGAGCCCCCCTCTAATCTAAGTTTCTTCATATGCTTATGAAAACAGAAAGAAAAGGAATTACTTCTTGTATTGAAGTTAACCTACCATGGCCTAAGTTGCCTAAAGAGTACTAATGAATAACTGATATATAGAATAGGAAAATAATCTGACAGATGTTGATGAGCTTCTTAAATTAAGATTTTCTTAAATACTTTTTGCTCGTTAGTGATAGAACATACTTACTAACATTCTCTATTCTATAAACAATTCAAAAGATTTATAACAGTTTTTTTGCCTAAGCTCTTCCATACTTGTCACCAAGGAAAGTATGATCAGAGACTTAAGTAATTTCAATTTCCTTCTCATGAACCACTTGAGGTTTCTGGTTGCTGCTCCAGAAAAAAAAAAGATTTATGAAGTACGATTCTTGCAGCAACATCTGTCAGCAGCAAAAGGTTAGTTCTAAGAATTCCTTTTCAGAATTTAAACCAATAGCTCTGGCTCAAGCCATCACTTCCAGAAAACTAAACATATTCCCTGGGCATCCTCTGTATGCAGTATCACTCCTCCCACTATAGATCATGCCTGTCTGAAGGGAAATAAGGATTGCAGAAATAATGTTCTCAGCAGCAAACTAACCCAATATTATCTTGAACGTTAATTTTAATCTCATTATCCTTACCTTCTAGAGTGAAAGACAATTCACTCCTCCCTTACCAACAATCTGTTGCCAACTGTAAGAAAAATGCTTGAGCTGGAGAACAATGGGCAGGAAATTTTAGGAAACTCTTTACTTTTGTCATTTCTACCCAAGGACCACTTTTACATCCTTCTCTGTGCTAGCTAAAAGTGTCAGAACATGACCTCAGCTGTCAGAACTAATTCCTCCCAGTCAAAAGAGATGCTGACACTTGTGGACTGTTTTGGAATTTGTTTTGGTTCATAGTTTGCTTTTGGTTTCTGAGGGGACATGGTTTTTGTTGTTGTTTGCCTCTTTTTTTTTTCCTCTTTTTTTTTTTAAACAAAGTAGGAACCTGTGTTCTCCTTTGCTGTTTCATTCAAATCCAGATTCATAAACTCTAGTGGTATCTGCAGACTAACTGAAAGATACAGTATACAGAAAAAAAAACATACTAACAGACTCAAAAAGTTACTTCCACTCTCCTACCCCAAAGACTTTAATTCTGCTAATAAAGCAATCAAATATCATGAAAGAATTTTGATTCCTTTCATCCAAACTCTTAAAAGCTATTAGATAACTATAACATACCTTGTGTTCTATTAGATATGTTACTATTTACCCACACATGAAGTATATCACTATCTTATTTCTCCCTGATGTCAAAGTATAAACTTATTTTAAAAAAAAAAAAATACAATACTGTCATAGATGAGGAGCCCAGCTTTCTCATTTTCTCCCAACTCAGGTGTAGCAGCAGAGAGCAGCAGAGAATTCATTTCACCTGAACACCAGAAAATAGTTACATTTGTGATAGACCTAACTGGAGACACTGAATTCAAGAAGAGATTTTTATGAGACAGATTTAGAAGGGGAAGGGGAAACTTTAAACCTGTCAAAATAGAGGAAAACACATTTAAAATAGTGAAATAGATTTCAAGTATTTTTTTCCTCTCAAGCTACTCCTTGTTGGATAGACACCATAGATGTCAAAGATACTACCTTTAAAAGCTTATAATGCCTATACCAAAACCAATTTGCCACCACTATGCTCCCTGGATTATTCAGATTTTAGCAAAAGCAAACTCTTTGGACAAGGTCATAAAACTCTTACCAGTGTTTTTTTCCTCCAAGAGAAAGGATATTTAAGTACCAGTTCTTAAAATGAGTTCCCATGTGGCTTTCAATCCAAAGGTGCATCTGTTTCAGAAATACTTTTAGAACTATTGCTAAAGTTTTCAAAACAAGGCTTGCACACCTCATGTATTTCTGGACTGGACTGCAGTCAGAAGGAGAGCTAGATCCTCTCACTATCCGTCTCAACTCTCCCATCAATTTCAAGGGTGCATTTAAAGTTTGGGGTTTTTTTCCAAGAGACAAAGTATGCTGGTTTTTAAGGAAAAGGGAAATGCAGCGATGACAATAGTAGTCTGACATACTATGACATGCTGTACTCATTTTACATTGCAGTTACTTCCATCCCCTATTTCATTCAGTAATTCAATGATAAGAAACATAACTAATCCAAATTAACCTATTATAAAGTTAAACTGCCTTCAGATACTTCTGTGATATAACTTCCTCCTAGCAAGTTCTTCACCACATCAGTTTAATTTTCAGTGGAAGCTATTAAATATTTCTGCAAATATATAGTTAGTTTCTTCATACCTAAGAATTACAGAACCAAACCAATAGTTTCCCTGAACTAAATTAATTTTTAAGTAGACCTTGAACACTTAAAAGTTCCAAACAGGGAAATGCAAATATTAAACAAATAATTTAGCAATTTTCTCACTTGCAGTCTCTTCCTCTGTAATGAATGCCATTCTTCCTAAATTAAAATGACATACACACATACCACCCTATTCTCTAGCTTGCCCCAGAATCCTTCACCTCAATTGTTCCCTCAGAATAGATTCTATATAAAATCCTCCTTCAGTGGTCCAGTTCAAGTGCTACCAATCTAAGCTTCAATGAGAATAATGCAAAGGCTTAGCAAATACAAATAAGTATGGAATTAAGGGATTGATAATTTTATTCATGAAAATTTTATTCATGCAATAACCATGATTTTCTAGTAGATATCTTAAGTTAACTCCTTTAATGATGCCATGTTTGGTTAATAGAATTAATACTAGAACTTCTGTTGCATTTTACTAACCATGTTGTTGTTCCTCCTTCCAAATTCTGTGGGGATTTATTATCCCAGAAATCAAGTATGATAAAGTACTAACCAAATTACAAATAAAACAGTTTGATAGAAATAAGAAGAGCTTTTAAAACATCCTGAAGAGAATTGTCCTGATCTATTTGTCTTAAACATCCACAGATTGTATGGAAAAAAAAAAAAAGTCTTGGAAATTATTATTTGGAATTTTCAGAAAATAAAGGGATATAAATACTGAGAGGCAAATAAACATCTTACTGCTTAGCTAAAATTATAAGGCTTACCTACACACACAATAAAATTACATCACAAATGTAACACGTTGGACAAAATAAAGGGGAGAGTTGGGAAGAAACATCAGGTGACTGCAAGTGTTTTGCAAGGTGCTTGTGAAAAATGAACTCCTTGAAAGGCCACGTAGGACAATATCAATCAGAGAAGTATATTGATATTACAACTTCATACACAAAGTGCTGTGCCCACTTCTTTCACCTGTGTTTCAAGCTGCCTCCAATGGCCAGGAGGTTTGGTTTTTTTCAAAAAACAAAAACAAAAACATTTGAAGTCCACGAGGCAGATTGAGTTCGCTTTCTGTAAAGGATCAAAATATTTACCTTGAGAGCAAAATCAACAAATTCCTTTAATTAAATCTACAGATAGAAAAAGAATGATTTGTAGCAGTAAATAATCCTCTAATTCAAGTAGAATTTTGATGATCTGGTATCTGGGAGCTGAAGTAAAGTCAGACAAAGTATAAAGGTAGGTTCACAGCCCCAAGTGTAATACAACAGCATATTTAGATATGTGAATATAGTGTAATCACCTGAAGTTTTCAATTAAAAACAAAAACTCTGGAAAAAAAAAAAAAAACCAAAAAACTCCCAAACAGTACAATAGAATACCCACGCAGTGTCAGCTTGGTTTAGAAATTACTATTCTATTGGCTTTCATTTCAAAGGCTAAGAGAACAAGAAGATAATTATTTTTATATAAAATTCAGGCAACTAAATATATTAACTTTGAGGTATCATAATTTATATGGGTAGAAGTATATTTTGCATACGTACCTTGTGCCCCACTTTAAGACATTTTTAAACAGTTACTGTAATTTAAAGTGAACGATAAATAAATACCATTAAAAAGATTGTTTTAAAAATATTTTTCTTTAATTTGTCATTAAGACAATCACATTTTTAAATACCTGTGAGGTGCTGTAAACTAGATACTGAAGACTATATTTAAGATACTTTATTAAAAAAATAAGATGTTACTAAGTGCCTAGTGCCTAGCTACTACATAACAGGTAAAGCAAGACAAAATGTTTTAAAATGTTCACTTTTTTTCAAAAACAAAAATACACTAAATGGATTAAGATATATACATGAGAAGTTATCTCGTTAAGTCAGCAAAAAACACATTGAATGAGACTCTCCAAATGCATACATTTAGGAAAAATATGAACAAGGTTAGGAATTTAGGAGAAGGAGGAAGGGAATTATATGTAAGGACTTATATGCCTGACAAATTTAGAGTCTTTTTAAATTCCTTTTGCTTTCAGCACTTCCTGGAGGAGCATCTTTTCTGTTCTTCCATTTTGCACACAAACTATTACATTCTTTTGACCCATGAAAAGCACGCAGACATAGAATGCAAAATTCAAACGCACATGCCTCTCTGCTACATTGTCCCCATTTCTTTACCAATTGATATTTAGCGGGATATTGACACCTTGGGCAGGGTTTTAGAGCTTCATCAGTGAACAGAGTTTTAGCAACCTGTAGCAAGAGGAGGGAGAGAAGAGCTGCTTAGTTATTGTGAATGAAAGTTTTCTTAGAAACTGTAAGCAAAGAGGGTTTTCTAGGAACCTACTTTTATGTATTCTTCCTGCCTGCTAGTTGAATGGGGAACAGAACTGCATCTCCTGGGCATAAGTTCAGTGTACACAGGTGGTGTTTGCAAGACAGGAGTTCTCGCTTGAGCTTGAACGGGCCTTAGAGCAGATCTGTTGAGAACATTGAGTCTAGTGGCAGCATCTTCATCTTTCAGGAAATACTCCTGTTCAATTTCATAATTAAAAAGAAAAAAAAAAAAAGAAAGAAAAAACAACAAAAAGGAAGCAAATCAGGGCTTTATTTCATTTGGGATTTGCAACAGGTTTTGTCCTTTTTTTTGTTTGTTTGTTTTCCCATTAAATGGTTATGTTTAGTAAGGGAACTAAAGGTAGGAACCATTAAAAACAAAGACCTATGAGCAGGGAAAGAAGCCAACTGTCTTTTAGCATTGTCTACTGGTTCTCATGTTTCTGAATCAGGACACATCTCAAGAGCAAGCATGGAAAAAGCAATCAAATTTTGTCACAATTAAAGCAAGTTTACGCTGGAGTGTATGCGTGTGTATGGAGGATCTGAAAAAAATTATGCTGCTATTAATATGTTTACTTTTCTAGATACCCCTTAAAAACTTCTATATGTCTTTCCAATGTTCACAAATGCACTTTGAAGAAGCTTAGCCACAAGCAGCCTAGAGTGGGTCCTACAGCACTGCAGACTAGAGAGAAACAGAAAACGAGGAACAGCGTGGCACAAAGGTATGAACAGGGTTTCGGTTCTAAAGCCGTACATCAACTGAGGAAGAGATTCTCAAGAACATGCAGAGAGGGGGAGGAGAAAGAAAAAAGGAAATCTCACGCGGTTGAAAGACTAGTACTCAAGCTGTGGACAGCCAAAAAGCAATAAAAGCTATTACATTCTCCTGCCAAAGTCCTTCACGGACTAATGTTGGAACTCTCTATGAGCTGCCTTTCCATAGCTTTACAAGATCTTTCATCTCATCCATCTTCTTTCATGTTTGACAAAAAGTACCTTTGAGACGAATCTTACCCCAGCTTCTTCTTTCAGGTGTTTTAAGTACAACTTTCTCCTCTCATCTGAACTTTTATCTTGTACAATGATTTCGCGCCAGTTTTTGCTTACTTTCCAAATGCTGGAACAAATTAATGAAAAAAAAAGAAAACCCGAACACTATGCACTTTTGCCAAACGGTAGAGAAATCACGATAGTAAGATCACCTTTTAAAGATTTTTGCATGATATCGTATACTATTGGCAATTTTACAGGCTGTGGCTATATACTCGTTCACAATATTGTACAGATCTCAGGTAGCCTTACACAGCACTGTAGAGTAATAGAAGAATCTAGAGAACAATTGATGCCTAAATAACACAGCGTATCTTTGACTTAAAAAATTATGGAAGTTCCTTCCACAAAAGCTACTCACCAAGTTTGCTTCCAAACTCACACTTCTATGCCCTTATGCTTCCGCCCACTATCACATTCCCTTTGTAACTAATAACACACATGGCATTCTTGATTTCTTTGAAGTAAATGATAGTTTCTATTGATTAAAAATTAATCTAGAACATTACTCATGAAGCAATTTTTTTTTTTTTTTGGCATCTTTGTGCTTACGAACTGAGGAAATTAAACACACAAGAAAAAAAAGTCTAGAAAACATGTTTTGAATACTATGCGTTATAGAGGAAATTGTAATGAAAATATATTACTTTCTAGGCTAAAAAAAAATATATTTTAAAGTGTACCGGTGCTGTTAGTTTTAAGTCTAATAATGTTTTGCTTTGTTTAGTTTGTTTTTTGTTGGTTTTTTTTTTATTTTCCCATATAATGTTTTTAGAAGTACACACAAAGAGCCACTTGGTTAATGGTGACAAAACTTTTTAATTTCCTCACAAATAAATTATGTTGGCAACACCTATTATTCCAGAAATTATTCTAATTTATTTTTATTCTAATATTATTTGTGTATTTTGCCCTTTGGGGGGGGGGGGGTGGGGGTGAGAAGAAAGGCAGTAGCACTTACCTGCACAGACTTTCAACCGTCAAAGCATCTAAAACTATAGAAAGAACATGTTTTAAATTTCTGTGTTTTAATTCTGTTAAAATATCTAATTTTTCAAGGCCCATTTTCTTGCCAATAAGTCCAGCAAGAACATGTTCTAATGCAAGTATTTCTGTTCCATCAATATTCTCCGATTTTTGATTCGGGTCCGATTTTTGTCTTTGCAAGCAAATTTCCTGAACTATTTTCAGAGCTGGAGTTCTTGACAGAGCTCTGTGACTTACAGCTATGCCTCCACTAGACTGTTCTTTTACAACTAGTGCACGGTCTTCACTGACAAAGTTTCTTTCTTCTTCTGTTACCATATGTGCTGAAGTAGTACTGCCACAATGATTCTCCGTCTCTGACGGTGAGCCTTGTTCCCGAAGTGTGGATAACCTTCTAACTCGTTCAAGTTTTCTTGTCTTTCTTTTACTATCCAGAATTCTGGGACCTTCTTTACGTTTTAGGAGGAACTGTTGGAAAGATCCGTCGTGATCAGAAAACGAGTCTCCCGATTTGTCCAAATGAAGTGAATTATAGCCACTATCCTCAGGTGTCGAAAGATCTGGGTAACTTGCCAGCTTAACAGGGGGGGAGTTTATATCACATAATTCAAAGCTGAAGTTCTCTATCAGACTGTTGACAGAAGGCAGGAACGTACCCTCAGTTGCCTCAGGTAACACGCTGTAAGTAGGAGTCCTAAGCAACCCATCACTCACATTCATGAGGACGCTTTCACTGAATTCATTAGCATCACTAGCAGTGACATCCTTACTCTGAATTGGAGATAAACGTTCTGGTTCTAGCAACAAGGGGTCCTTACATTTGGACTCATCTAAAGTAGAAGTCCTTTGCTGTGAAAAAGAAAGTCTCCGGTTTGGGCAATCAGGATTAGAGTCCTCAGGTTTTGAAATGCTATTTGTCAGAGGTTTGTAACCATGATCTTTTGCAAAATCTGAAGCAGTTTGTGGAAGTTTTTCTTCAAAGCTGAAAGCACAAGAGAATAACTTTTTTCTGCTGCTTTCTGAAGAACTACCTTGTTTTTCATAGCATCCTACAGTTGTGCCAGCTGGAACAGTTTTAGGTAAAAGCAGCCTCCTGCGTAGTGAGGAACTTTTTCTACTCACTTTAGGAGTTTCAAAAAAATCTGCACTTCTGTTTGCTTTTCTTTCTGATAAGGAGATAGAATTCATTTCATTTTCAATAGATGGTGACACAAAAGAGAGGACATTTGGATGAATGTGTTCCGAGTGCTCTTGTAGCAGTGATAAACTTGTTACGCTCGGTGCTTCTTTATGTTCTACACCAGGATCTCTTACTGACTCATTGCATTCGCTGTCCAAAAATATTGAAGTGTAGCACATGTCTTTAAAATTGGAGTATTTAAAATCACTGCTGGGAGACATTAATCTATTTCTTTTAACAATATTGAACATTACTGAATGACTGTCTGACATCCTCTGCGTGGCAGTTTGACTTTGTAAATGAAGGTACCAGTGTTGTTTCTGAAACAAATGATAAAAGGAGTCACCTAAACACCCTCAGATTAGTAAGAAAGCCTTGTGTAAGTCTATCAAGCTAGTCACTATGGCAAAAATATTTTTAGTAGTCTTAGTAGAAACAGTGCTTATAGGTGAACACAAAGATAAATTACAATCAAATAAATTGTTACGAGTGATTAAAATGCATAGTGTACCAGAAGTGAGGCAAACTAAAACGTACATCCAGTCAGCTAATTGATTTGCTAATCTTCATCCAAGGAAGAACACTTCAAATAAGCAACACAGCAACTAGTCTCATTTGTGCCGAAATCTGTGATGAAATTCCCTCTCACTCAATAGGACCAAGACTTTTACTACCACTGTGCAATTCGTTCATCCAATCACTGACAGTTCTGTCCTCAAGAGCTAACAGGAGCTCTGTTAATATACAAGTTCAGTCAAAAGACATTTTCTCCTTAAGAAAAATGAGAGGATTAATGCTCAAGTCACAAGTCTACAGGTTTGCCTATTATTTAGATCCCTACAGTCTCTGGAGAAAATAAAATCTGAGTCTAGTTACAAAGTGATTAGTGTATTCTTATCTGCCGTAACATTTAAATGTTATTTTGTAAAGAAGCTCTCTGTTTTTGTTCAGCTCTGTGGGTAAAATCAGTGTTCTGAAGTTTTACACTCAAAAACTGACCAGGTGGACACATCCTCTTACCATGTGCATAGGGAGAAAGCTTCTTTAAAACTTAGTAAGTATAAAAGCATTTAAGAGCTACTTTATATTTTCCTAGGGAAGTTACAAGTGCCTTATACACCTACATAAGAGATCTAAGAATGCAGACTTTTTTTTTTTTTTTGCCATTCATCACAGGAAGGTTTCTCCACCGTAACCAGAGTGGCAACAGGCCACTGCTTTCTACACACAAGACAGGGTAACTGTGTAAAAGATGTTATAAGTAACACTAATAGAAGGGTTGTTCTCACAGAAATCATGGTAATTCCCATCAGTGTTGCAAGACACTCAAAGTTTGCATGAGCCCTTCTTACCGGGATATGTTATTGGCCTCTAGATACACTATGTTTGAACTTAAAGCCTGGAAGTCGTAATTAAATTTCCAGAACAGACAAATAGGAATCCTCAGCGGTGGCTTAAACATCAAATACTAAGACATTGCTAATATCCCAACAGTTCTGACTTAGTCAGGCTCTAAGCCACCAAATACAAGCAGCGGGAAACCAAACTGCAGGGGAACAGGGACTATTCTTTGATGACCTTGGGTCACTTAATTAGCATTTTTTGACCCACACTGAAGATATTTTATAAGATCATTGCAATAATGCAAGTGCACAGGAACATACAGAAGTTCAAAAGGAACAGGATATTAAACAGCAGACTGAATTTGGCATATAAAGGCCTATAGGATCATGCTAACATCAGTATGTATGAAATAAAACAGATTTAATACACACACAAGAAAAAAAAAACCTCTATTCCCATAACTGAGAAAAATTCTTCCAGGAAAGAAAGATATGTGAAAATAATTCCAAGACAACAAACAACTCTGAAGTCTGGCCTGCTTCCTTTCCTTTTCCCAACTCACCTCCGCAAGTACCTTACTTTCTTTTTTTTTTTTTTTCCACATTTGCTGCTTTTTCTTCACTCCCTCTTTTTACTTGGTGAAATAAATGTCAGCACAAATAGGAAACATGAGGGCATAGCTTTAAGCAAGTTAGTACATGAATCAGGGAATAACTTCCTTGACAGTGCAGTACCAACTCCAAGCAGTGCCTAGTGTTTCATCTGCATCACTTTTTAACGTTTTAGGCAGCAGGCTGTACCATGAACCAGAAGGCAATTTTTAAAAGATAGGGGGAAAGATATGAAGAATCTGTGTAGTGCATTCCTGCTCTTCAGTTGATTATTCACACTCTAAGCAGAGGGCCACATCAGCATAGTTTGTTTTGTAAGAGGAGGAAGACCTATAATAAACTGGTAGTAACAATAGGACATAATATTTGTGCAATCTACAAAAAAAGAATAGAGGTTTTGTTTTCTGCGAATTTTGGTGAACTGCAGTTAGTTCACAAACATTGACAGGAGACATTCCTACCAAAAAACACTGATGGACGGAGATTTAAACTCTGCTATCTAGAGACAGCCATTCAAAATCTCAATCCCACTGGAAAAAAAAAAAGTCACATATCCTTACTTACCTTTAAAAATATTTGTGTTTTCCTTAGCACGATGAAACTAACCACACGTATAATGGAAGCATACAAGCTTTCAGGTTTAAAAACTTAATGTGAAGAAAAAAACAAAAAGAAAACTCACACTTTCAGCATCATTCTCAGACATCCATGGGAGAAATTATCTTACAAACAACTAAGAGTCGAGTAAATCCAAAATACTACAGTATAAAATAATTTAAGCAAATTTGTGTTTCAGGTAACATAAAAAACATGGGAATAACAAGGTTTTGCAGCTGTAGGGAAGATCAGAATAGCAGAGTTGAAGAAATGTTGGTAACTCAAAAGCCAAAAACGTTGTAAATATGTCAACATCCAGCAGGAGGAGCCTGTGAGTTTACTATATTGATGAGAAAGTTACAGGGGAGACACTGCAGCACAGACACTGAGCCAACCATGTCCATTATACATCTTTAGAGCAAATCCCAGAGTACATCTCAGGTTTGTATACACTCACCCCCCCCATTAGAAAAAAAGGGAAAGCCTTTCAGAGGTGCTGAACGTCTCTCATAATAGAACTTAATGCTACTTACATTGATCAGAAGAGGTTTTATTAAGCATCTCTTATCTGTGTAGTTTTTATAAGCTTTTTTTTTTTTAATCAGGAGAAAATCTTCCTTTACTAGATTTGATATGTGACATCAGGCTCTTTTAATCTGAAGTAATTTCTGGAAGCATTGTTAACCTTGTTTTAGACATCATAAAACAGACATGCAGGGATGAAAAGATTGGTCACACAGCAAGTCAATTGCAGAGGAAGGAATAAAATCCATACCTGTTAAGTGTAGTTCTTATGGTCTGTATATTTCTTATATCTATTATTGATTTTGTAGTTCTCAAATTGATATACAAGTCAACCGCAAACTTTCTGGAAGTTTATGGAACAAAATACTTCATATTCAGAGACTCAAACTAAATGAAGAACAGAATTCAGATATTTAGCCAAGGAATAGTTTCTGACGAGGTTAGTCTCACAAAGTGCCCAAAGAGGTAAAAATGTTGGTTCCTAAAGGACAATGTAAATGGTACCCATAGCTTAGACAGGAGTTCTAAGACAGAGTCACACCTGTTCCTGATATTGATTTACTTTCTCTGAACATTTATGCCTCGGATGAGATGTTTTCTCTCCTTATTCGTCACCATTCCCCATTGCTAACAGAACAGGTAAAAGCAAAGTTTTGGTGATACAAGAATATTTTCTCTGTTATTTAAACAGGTGTATCTGCAGCAAAAACGAGTATCTCAAGACTCTGCTCTTGGAGCATCCGGATCTAAAAACCAGAGAAGACCGTAATACCTTCCGAGGTATCTATGCTGAACATGGCAGAGTTAATTCCTGCCTGTGAGGTGTGGGTCACTTACCCTACGTTGCGAAGCAATTCGAGATCTTCCAAAGCAAAGGTGCTGTACTCAAAGTACTGTTTACCCCTACTGATAACCTAAAGAAATAAAGGACGTGGAGAGAGAGAGGTGTAAGAGAAACATTACCCAGTTCTCAGTTCATCTGGACGTGCGTTCACGGCAGTAATTATATAATGAAGATAACTGACGGCTACCTAGGGACCAGCACCAAGGGTCTCTCGATCACCCGGGATGCCGGCCACGGGCAAAGCAACCGCTTCCCCCCCTCCCCTGCCGAGTCGCAGGGCGCTGGAGGCAGAGCCCGGAGGCCCCCCCGGCACTGAGCGCAGCCGAGGCGGGCGGCGGGGCGTCCCTGAGAAGGGGCGAAGGCGAGGAATCCCCCCCCCCCCAGGCACACACACGGCGCGGCCGGCCGGAGAGAACGGGAGAACGCTGCCGCCTCAGCAGCTCGCCGCCCCGCTCTGGGGCCCGTTGCCCTTAGTGAGGAGCCGCTTACTCTTCCCTCCTCCCACACCGGCTCCTCGCGTGCGGCTGCCGCTGCTTTCCCTCGCTTGGATTTGAACTACCCGCCCTCACCAACCGCCCCGGTGCTGCCTCCCCCTCCCCCTCCGCTCTGCCGCCCTCGGGGAGCGGCGCCGCCCCGAGGCGAGGGCAGGGAGTCGGTGGGCTGGGAGCCTGAGGAGAACGGCCCCGCCGAACGGGATTGCCCGCTCCTCCGGGACACGGGAAGATACGGGAGCGGCTCGCCTCCCTCCTCACGCTTTCTACTCCGGCCCTGCGGCCCCTGGCCGTACCCAGCCCACCATTAAAAACGCCACTGCGCCGTTCCTTCCCCCGCTCTGCTTTTTCGCAGGGTGAGGGTTTTCCCGCCTCCGAGAGAGCCCTGTCAGCGCCCTGCCGGGGGACGCCAGGGCTAAGGAGCAGCTTCGAGGTCGATCACGGCCAGCCAAAGGGCTTTCCCGGATAACGAACCTTATTTACACCACAACCTTTGAGTTATAAAGCTCCTAATTGTTCCGAGTTAATTGGTACCCGACGGCCCAGAAACAAAACAATCGCAGAGCGTTTGTCAAGTGCCATCGCCTTTAAATCAGCCGTCAGTCGGGCGACGGCTGCCTTGTGATGTTGCCTGGTTTATGCCATGTTAATCTACACCTTAAAAAGAAACACACCCAAACCCTGATACTTCGGTGCCTGCTTTTCCTGAGCTCGGTGAGGGTCACCCACCCGCTGCCCTCGGACAGGCGGGGAGGAGCTGCCGGCGGCGGGAACGGGCAGGCCTTGCAGCGGCCGCCCCGAGAGGGAAGCGGGTGCTTGCAACATAGGAAAGCATAAATAAATCACGGTTGTGTTCTCCTGGTGGGTATTGCTCTCCTTCGCCTCACTAATACAACGTTTATCCCGAGTTAGCTGCAATTTTTCTGGTTCTTTCCCTATTCACACTCCCAGTTTGCTCCCTCTTGCTAGAGCAATGTCTGAAACTGAGCGAACACTAAATGCAACGCCTACGTTTCAAGCAGCAAATTATCGGCTTTTCAAAGAACGGCCAAAATTAATTAAGGTAATTCCTCTAGGCGAGGTTTGGCAAGTTTGCAGCCTTCCCCTTTGGCAGCCTCCGCCCCTGCAGCCTTGCTGGAGGGTGGGCGGCGGGCAGGGGCCCCGAGCAAGCTGAGAGGGGCTCAGCAAACACGGATTTGAAAGTTACCTACTCAGAGCCGGTGGAAAGTGTGACATTTTTAGATAGAGAATATTGTTTTATGTGACTACAAGGTAACAGTTACAGATAAAAGAGAAGGGATTTGCGGGTACCTTCTCCTTCGTTTTCATAAGGAGAAATCATTGAAACTTTCTGGAATGTAATACAAGTTTTCCAGAAGTGCTTTATGTAATATCTTCTATTTCCCATGAATCAGAAGACGTAGTCGTGTTTGTTTATAAAATAAATTACCTGTTTCTGTGAAATTGGCAGCTTGACAGCTCCTTATAGCAGGATACAGCAGCTGCAAGTTCTGTCTCTGTCACTCAGAACTTTTTTACCTAGATCAAAACTATCCAAGAAATGTAACACGTTGTAATTCAGGCATTTAATGCAATACACAGAAGTATCGCACCAAAAAGCGTGATTTAACAAAAAGCATCACCAGAAAACAAACAAACAAACATACCAAACCCCAACATCCCCCCCCCCAGCCAAATCCAAGACAAAACACTCCACCTCAATAAGATCAACTAAACAAAACCCAGCCAAAACGTGAGAATACTACTTCTAAACAAACAAAATGAGGCAAGACAGGCTGCAACACATTCATACTGTCCTCGGCTATGACCGCATTGCCTTCCTGTATAAAACGCATCCCTGCACCTCCCCACCTCTCCCCGCCAGCTTTTCCGCACGCTTTCCTATCAGTTCCCCAATAACTGTCACCTCACGGGGCCATGGGGGTCTCCCACATCCCCCACCCCTTTCTGTTAGTCTGAGAAGGAGCGTATTCAGGGCTAATGTTCATCAGCCCGTCAGAACGGGGATTTACTATTAGAGCGCTCCTCTCGAAGGAGGCGGGCTTTATCAGAAATGGCCAAAGTATCCGAAGCTTTAAGATCTGGGGAAACATCCTATTTTCCCAAGCGAATAGCTGAAGGATGCCAATAATCAGGCAATTGCATTATTTCTTTCTTAATAGCGGAGACCTTGTTTTCACAGAATTAACGCTAACTGGCTTTTTCACGGTAGTATTATTAGTAAATCCTTTCAAAATTATCAGTTTGACAAATTAATTTTAAAAATACAAAACGAGCCTGGAGATGTAACACCAGGTGGTTTGGGGTTTTTTTTTAATTTGTTTATTTATGAGCTGGCAATTACTCGTCGTGCATTTATCAGGAAAAGCAGGGTTCAGGCTTTTTTCCACAGCTCTGGAGGAAAACTCTACAACTCCCCTACGGAGACCGTGGGGGTGGAGAAGACGCAGGTAGTAATGGCACCGGGAGGTCAGGATGGTGGTGAACAGCTTTGCCTTTCACATAGCGCTTGTCTTGCTTGTGCTTTATTCTGGCACTCCAAAAATTGTATTTAGGTTTATTCATACACAGAAGTATGGAGAAGCAAGTGAGTTGTCTAAAAACATGTTTTCCTTATGTTTAACTTACATACAAGATTATGAAAACTGCAAACATTTATTATTCCTCAGGTTTATTTTAGATAAGCCGTAGGTCACGTATGGAGGTGATTTGCTACTACGAGGACAACATCAGTAAATCACAACTGAAAAAAACCTTATACGTATCAATGCATTTGGGTGCTTAGGAAACAATTTTTATTCAGTATGCAGAAACGGAAAGACCTTAAACTAGGGAACCTCTTGAATGATGAGTTTAAATCTGCGTATTTACAAAATACAGTGTCCGTTAAACACTTTTTCCAGGAATAAAGCAAAGATAGCTAATTCTACAGAATGCCTATCGGAGGTTCAAAACTGATACTGCCAGTGAGGTATCGTTTCAATCCCCGTCTGTACTACTTCTTTACATGCGGGAACTACCGACGTTTTAACTTCTTTCATAATACGACCTCTCACCTAAAGTACGTAGTATCGCAGCTTGCAAGTTTGGTTTAATACGTGTACATTTGGCACCGCTCACGGGATTAAAACATCAAAATGCAGCATTTTTTTCACAACGATGTTAGGTAAAACGTTGCCAGAAACAGAGAAAGACCTCGAGATAGAACACCTCGGTGGTTTAAAACTCGGCAGCCGTACGGCCGGACCTGGCACGGGGTAGTACAGCGGGTCGGGTACAGCCCAGCGAAAACGCCGAGTGCGCTGGTTCTTGTTTTATCAACCCACGCACCTGCCCGCTTTTTCTGAGAGAACCGCTTCTGCTAAGGTTACATACACCAAAAAACTCAACCAGCTCTTCCATGCGCTTTCTTTTTGCATATGTAAAGCGGCTACCGATAGCTCAGCATTTATCGCTTTCTCAACCTCGTTATTCACGGGGAGGAGGCCGGAGCTGCCGGCCCGAGGTTCCGGCGGTCCCGCGGCCCTCCCGCAGGCGGGGCAGGACGTGGCTGCCTGGCACGCGCTCCTCGCCCGGCGCGTACCGCCGGCTCGTGCGGGCGGGGACGTAACGGCACGCCCTGACGCACGCGGCCGAGGGCGGTACGGCCTCGCCCCGCGCCGCTGGGTGGCCCCGCCGGCGCGCGGTGCGTCGTCATCAGACGGCGCCGAGGACGCGGCGAGGCCCGTGGAGCTGCGTGTGCAGGCAAGTCGGGGTCGGGGCTCGCCCGATGTGTCCGGGCTCCTCTCTCCGGGGACGGTGCTTCCCTTCGCTGCTGGGGGTGGTGTGGTAGTGGCGAGCGGGGAAAGGTCCGGTCTGGCCTCGTCGGTTTCCCTCCTGCGCAGTAGCCCCGTGCAGTGGTAGAGATGGGCCCCGGTGTGGGGTTGGGGTTGTCTGGGGCTGAGGGGCCCGTGGGGCTGTGAGGAAGGCGGCCCTTGATCCTCCTTTGTGGGCTCTGCGGGACTTGGGGGAGCGCCTTTCTGTCTTTTACGGATATGTGTGGCATCCTTGGCACTAGTAGTGTGGCCAGTTCTCCGTGCCTTTGTGGCAGGTTATGGCAGATTATGCCCGTAGGTGTACGTGTGTGCCTTTTGGCTCTGTCAGCTTGGCAGTGCTTACACTTGCACCTTCCTGCAAAATGCATAGCTGTAGGTCACTGCTGTCTTCAGGAGCAGTATTATTCTGCTATAAGAGCAGCACCGATTCATGTTATTCAGCTGTGACTGTGCTCCTCCTTAGCTCTCTACTTTAGAGGACACTGCTGTTTTCAAGTGCTAACAGATGACTGCTTATATCTTACTATAATGTACTGACACAAGACTATAACACACGGGGATTAAGATGCCACTATGGTTATGATAGAGCAAAACCTTACTGGAAAGCTCTAGAGTTTAATAAATTATCTCTAATTCTCAAATGGAGTGCCATAATGAGGTTTTTAACATGGTGGTCTCTCTAGTGCTGATCAGATGCTCTTAAGCAAAGGATGAACTGTTTCTGTCAAGCCTTTCCTTCTCTTTTCAAGACCTTGGTTTTCTCAGTTGAATTTATACTGAAACAAACTTTGAAGTTCGGGGAAATAATCCTTACTGTAATATTAAGCAAAAGTATCTGAGAGTCATGCTCATAAAGAAGCATCCTGAAGACTTTGCTGGCACAAGTTAGGAATTTTTGTCATCTATGACACAGAAAACAGTAAACTAAAAATAGAACCAACCAAAAAAGCAGCCCTGCAGGAAATATTAATGTTCTAGTCTAGACTTACATTGGGTGGGGAAAAAAGTGTTTACTACCTCTGTAGTGGTTACAATAACAATCTTAAAGTTCATGATTGTAACCAGATTTATATGTTAGGCTGGGATTACTTAAAGCTTGGTAGAATGTTTGTGGAATGTATGTAACTAGTCTGATACTGTGAAGGATTACTTGTCTCCAAATAAGGCTGAACAGTCAAAACTGTTATAGGGCATTAAGTGTTCCAAGAGTACCACTGAGTTAGCAAACTCTTAATTGGCTTGGTAATCATTCCTATGTTAGGATTTTGAGGGTGAAATTTCTTCTTTCTAGCCCCTCATTGCTTAATTCCTATTACTCTTCTACCTATAGTCTATTCCCAGGATTTCTAATCCCTTAGATCAATGAGAAGGTAGATTAGGTTAGCTAGTGTTCTGTCACCAGCAGGAAAAATATAACAAGGCTTACCTCATTTATGATAGCACTGTTGTTACATAATAAATTATATATTTTTTTGTTTCCAGCAAGGAAATTCTTACCATTGTCAGGAGAGAGGAAAGAAAATATTATTCCTTGGGCTTTAATCATTAAAGTCTTGTGCCATCTCCACAGTTGGAGGTTTCTATATCAGATTTGTAAAGCTCTGAGAAACCTGATGTTACTCTGCTTTTGAGAAGTTGAACTGGATGACTTTCTGTGTATCAAATGCAGATGAAATTTGTACTTACTTTTAAAGAAAGTTCTGTTAGCTTTAGATTGAGATATTGAAATGATTGTATATGCCTTCAGAAAATAATATAAAAAACTCCAAACAAACAACTGGTGTATGTGTTGTGTCTTTTTTTGTTTAGAACATGGATTCACAGAAGGATGTTCAGCCTCCAAAGCAGCAGCCAATGATTTATATTTGTGGAGGTAAAGAAAAGACATCAGTGCATTTTTTATTTATTTATTCTTTTTTTTTTTGTTACTGGAAATACAGTGTTTTAATGATGAAGAGTACATAATCACAAATAGTTGGTGGTGTGGATCATGATATTCTTTAAAGCTTTTCACACCAATGGTATGCATGGATAGCGATGTAGAAGTACTTCACTGGACCTTGTGTTGCTGCATGGAGGTGCTGCATCTCCAGAGGATGCCTTCCCTAAGTGTCTGCTTGTGGCGCAGACAGCAGACCGTCTATTTAGTGCATCTCAGAGAATTGTTTTGAAAATGCTGTATAGTCACCCAGCTTTTATTGAAGTACAGTAGGCAAATTCTTTCTTACCTATAGATAATTCAACAACTTAAAAATTAGTGATTTTGAGTTGTCACTTCAGGAATCTCTGAAATGTTTTGTCTTTTAAAATATACTTGGGGCTTTGGGGGGCTGAGCTGAAGTTTTCGTTAGTAGGCAGTCTAGTTGTATCAAGAGCGAAATGTATTCTGTGCAGTAAAAATTTCATGATTTTTAGCAAGATCCTCTGATCTTAAGTGAAGTGTTATTGTGGGTTTTTTTGCAGTATCTTGATGTCATTCAGCTCTTGATACAAATTCACTACAATTATTTCTTTATTATATTTGTTTGCAACATATAGGAATTAAACTGTTATGACTTTTGTCTTCCTTTTGTCTTCCTCCCACTCCTTTTGTCTTCCTCCATCACATCAGAATGCCATACAGAAAATGAAATAAAGGCAAGAGATCCTATCAGATGCAGAGAATGTGGCTACAGAATAATGTACAAGAAAAGGACAAAAAGATGTATCCTTTTACATGTACACAATAATGCATTTGGGAAGCTGTCAATGAAGACAGGGTTTACAAGGGAAATGGAATGGAAGATTTGAGTAATTAGGTAAGAATCCTTCAAAGACAAAAATCAATACAATACAACAAAATACTTAGGGAAATCTCTGCAGTGTGATTGGGCACCTTGTTTTCTTTCCCAGCACTTTCCTCCTTTTTTCCATTTTTTTTAATGCAAAGTATAATAAGCTATAATAGTCAGGGTATGAATTGTTGATATTGTTTAGCCTTTTAAGAAAGTCTAAGTGTTGTGGGGTTAGTTAAAGATGAGATTTATATAGTCTCTTCAGTCCCCTACCTCAGTCCTTTTTCTTCCGGATCTTTTTTCAACAACACGTTTTTTCTTTAACTGCACTATTTCAGTGGTGGTTTTTGATGCCCGATGATGTCTCCTGAAGATGATGTAGTTTAATCTTCCTGATAACTTTACTCTGTAAATTCATTTGTGTACAAATGCACGCTTTTATTTGTGTTTTTAGAGACTGAATTAAAGTTTACTGTGAAACTGAATTCCGTCTGTTGTCTTTTGGCAATAGATTTCTAAAGCTATTGTTTAAATTGTAGTCGGAGTACACAGTAGGGGTTTTTTAAGTTCAGTGATATTGTAAACGTTTTGAGTTAATCCTGGTTTTATTACACTCATCTAAACTTTATTTGCATTTTAACTTTGTTAAATGTTCTTTGGACTCTTGCGAACTGCATGAGTTAACTGTGGTTTGAATAATTTCCACTGAAAATAAAATAAATTAAATAAATTAAATAAATAAAAATAAATAAAGGCCTTTCAAGCACCAACTCTTGGCACCCAGTTGTGGAGGAAGTGTCAAAAAAACCCTTCTAAAAAGAAGAGGGGCAGGATGCAAGGTAAAGTTAAGCGGCAGTGTGTTAACAGAAATTCCCAAAGTGCTTCTCGACTTGGTTATAGTCAAGGCAGGAATGGGATCTGTGCTATAAGGATAATTTGGATAGTGTCTCAAAACTAAAATAGCGTCTTGTTTTGCTTTTCGGGGCTCTCTAATAGAAAGACCAAAGTGGTTGTTTTGTATTTTGTTTTGCTTTGGAACGTGTGGTAAAAAATACTAAACTATCCTTATCGTTAAAGCCTACTGCAACATACGGCCGGGTTGTGCCCGGTGCTGATTTAGAATCCCGACCTGCAAAATAAAATACCTCAGTGCCAACAACCCGGTGACATTTTATTAAAGTTACGCCCCAGGGCCCGTGTCCGTCCCCCTGAGGCCTGAGGCGGGGCCCGCGCACGGCCCGGCCGCGCCTGCGCCGCGGGGAGCGAGAGACGGCCGTTCCCCGGCTGAGGCGAGGGACGGGCCGCGCCCGGCGACAGCCCAGTACCGGGCAGGTGGGTGGTGAAGGCGCCGCAGGACGCCGGTGGAGCCCGGCGGGGCTCTCCGGGAGCCTCGGGAGGGGGTCAGTGGGGAGGGCAGCGCCGTGTCCGCACAGGCGTCCCCGGCGGCCGCCATGTTGTACATAGCAACAGTTGCTGGGCACGGGCCGGCCGCGCTGCCCCGGCCGTGGTGAGAGGGGAGGCCCGGGTGGGGGTTTTAAGGTGAATTCCTGATTCCCGAGGGGGGAAAAATCACATTGTCAGGGGTGCTGCGGTTTCGGGGAGCCGTCCGGAGGAGAGGAGCGGGCTCGGCTGTGGCCCCGTGTCACCGCTTTGTCTCACAGCTGCGCTCGGCGCTCCAGGGAACCCCCCAAAATGTATGGAAATACCGAAAGTAGAGAAAACGTTGTCACTTTGTGATGAGCGCCTTTCTTGCTTTTTACTGCTCGTTATTTCCTGCACTCATCTGTCTCTCCACACGTTTCTTTTCCTATACTGAACCTAAATTCTTGGAGCAGGATCCTCTCTTTATGCAATTCCTAGTAAGAATCAGTTATTATTTAAGTGGTATTGTAAACATTTTATTTTTTTTTGTAACTAGACATTAATAGGTGTAATTATGCCAGGTATTAGAATACAGTTATTTTAAGCATTATAGTACATGGTGGGGAGGGTGGGGTAGAATTACTGCTTCATAGAGCTTGGAATCAAAATAGAAAAAGATGCAGATAAGGAGATTTTTTTTTGTTGTTTTTAACTTTCTAGCACTGAAGTGGCACAAAGGCTGCCCAGTAGACCACCCACTTATTTTCTTAAAATATTGTGCTTATAAACTACCTGTACAACTATTTAAACTTGCAGTAAAGAAAAATATTTAAAATGCTAAACTTTATGTACTCATACTAGGGCTGTTGCAGACCTAATTAGACACTTGTTTGTGAGCAAAAAAATAATCACAATTTAAAAATTAGAGATAGGCTGGACCATGTCAAGCACCACATCAAGGAAAGAAAGTTCAGGTACCTTGCGAAATGTAAGAGAACCTGAAAGTACGGTAGGTAGGCAGTCTAGCCATCCACACACAATTTACCCACCTCGAACAGCTCGAATATTATGTTCATAAAGACCTAGAAAATACAGATATTAAGAGGTGTTAACACCTCACTTCATTAGTTAAAGGCTTACTGGAAAAGATTCAGATTAGCACAGTAATATAATCAGAGACCCAGAAAATGCAGTTAAGTGAGGAAAGGCAAACAATTGCATTTATTTTGGCTATGGAGAAGCCAAATGTTATCATTCCGTTAGATACACTGAGGTGGTTAACATCTTGCTGCTGAAAACATAGAGAGTCCTGCACCATCTTCTCCATCGTCCCAACCACACTTGCTTGAAATAGGTAATACCATATTGTGTTTAGAGGAAAATAAAGAATGTGGCAGGCAAACATTGGTCATTTTTCTTTAAGCACTCTTGCCTTCCAGAAGCAGTAGAGCTGCACATAATCTTTTTCCAAAACATCTCGTATATCACCATACTTCTGTCAGCAAACCTTTGTCAAGTTTGTGTGATCAGGTCTTCAAACTTGAAATTTTTCCTTATTGGCGGTAGGTATACTTGCATAATGGAGTAGTACTTTGGAGCATGAGCAGGGTTGTTCCTTAAATTAGCATTGCTTCAAAATACAACTAAGTGCCTAAAGAATCATTACATGTTTTTCCTTTTAATATTTAGTTATGGGTGAGGAGTCAGTACCATTTTTGCTGGACCAAGGAACCACTAAAACATATCAAATACCAATTGGTCATCTGGACTACAAGTTCATTGAAAAATGCACAGATGTTAAACACCTGGAAAAGATTCTCAGGGTATTAAGGTAAACATTATATTTTCTTACCTTCATTACTAATTATATTCCTGTTCTGTCAGATTCCGAGGAGCTCCTACCTAAATACTTATTTGTCTTGAACCTCTTTGCGACTTTGTAATTTGAAAATCAAGATACATAGTTAAAGTGTTATGTTAAAAGCATCCAAATGATAACACTAGAAATCCAAGTCCTGTGTTAACCATCAAAAAGATTTGAGTAACTCAATGCCAGGCTTTTCTCAAATGCTGCCGCTGGATTTTGTTTTCCTGAAGCCATCTTGCCTGACTGTGGTAATTTCAGGTGCCATGCCTATTTAACATTTGCTGAAAATGACATGAGCATTTTTTTATGAGCACTGTGATGATAATTTTGAATGGTGTAGGTGTGTCCACTGGAAAGTGATTGAAGGTTAGCTCACTGGAATTTTCTGATTCTCTTAGGTGACAGTAGAATTCAGTTTTAACAGGAAAACAGTCTGCAGTCACCATGGTGACGACACAGAGGCCACACATGGAGAGAAATGTGGAGGATGCAGTGTGGTTTGGTTGTTTTTTGTAACTTTTATTTCTTTGCGTTTTAAAGGTCTGGTGAAGAGGGATGTTATCCTGAACTTACATTGTTTTGTGAAAAGCGTATTCAACATTTAGATCCACGGAGCAGAGCTCTGAGGAAAGATAAGCCTGCAGCCACAGCTTCTGATTTCACAGCTGAAGAATGGGAAGCAATTAATGGTGAACTGATGGTACAGTATAACTCTAATTTATAATGATCAGTAATACAATAGCTTCCTCTTCTTGTGCCCAAGTATAATGTATTTATTTAATTAAATAAGAAAAGGATCAAAAAGTTTTGTTGGGGGTTTTATTTTAATTAATTGCATGGAATCTTCAGTGTTCGTTTTAACTCTGCAAATTTTTTTATAGAGTACTTCTTGTTCAAAAAACGCACAATTGCTTCTTATCTTAATTGCTTTTCCTCATTAAAAGCAGTGCATTATAAAGATAGTTGTTAGGGTCACTGTGGACTATGAAGTATTGCTGCTCTACTGCTTTAAGGTACACATACATCACTTATTTATTTTCAGAGCTGGGTGACAGAAATGAATGAAGATGATAAGAAACCACTGTCCCTGACAACAGACACACTGCATGAAAGACAAGAGAACTTGCCTCCTGTTCGTTGTGCCAGCAGCTGTCTTCCTGCTGATCAGGTATCTCTGGTTTTCTAATGTATACTAATTATATGCTTTTCTAAAATTGGGAAATTTTAGATGTACAGATTTCTAATCATTGAACCTTTTTTACTAGATTTCTTTTGTTAACCAGAAAATAAAAACCTTTTAAGTTCCTTTCCAAGGGACCAGTGCTTAAACAAGAGTGCCTCCTTAGTACTAGCACATGTCTTGTAATAATGTTTTAATTCAGATCAAGAATTCACTTCTGGAGTAAATCTCTTTTTTACGTTCTTTGATTCACATTTCAAAGTGGTGTTTAAGCACATGAGCTAGGTTCCTTTTAGATTAAGTTATGCCAAGAGATTTTCTCCAGCTGCTAGTAGGCTTTTGTTCCATGACACCAGACAGGAGCTAGTCCAAAATAAATAGCCTGAAACATGTATGGCGTGAATGTTGGACCCACTGCACCAAATGTTTCACTCTGTAGCCACTTCCGTATTGGGTTGCACTGGTGTATATGTAGCCTTTGATTAGCCTTATTTTATACCTTGAATTGGTATTCCACCTTTGGCTGTGAAGCATAATTCCTAATCTAGCCAGAAAATGTACTTAACAAATCTTCAGAACTACAAAATAAACAGTTACATCGGTTCCTAGGTATTAGTTTCCTCCTTTGTTTTTACATGTATTTATTTGCCTGAAATCTGTTTTGTCTGTGACCAGCTTTTCTTGTTAATACTAAATGCAACGCTGTTGGAGGGATTGGCAGAAAAGTAAGTGTAGGGTGGGATTTTTTTTGAATTGTCACATGTTATCATGGATAGCTTCAGTCCGATTCCCACTATTTTCTTTGTATTTCTAGGAATTCCAGTGTAGTGTTTTATAAGTGCTTGTTTTGTTTTGTGGGGTTTTTTTTCATTAATCTGTCCTCTGTCACATTTTGCAATGTATGTTCCTCTTGACTGTCCTGTTTTGCTGAGATGAAGAGTGCCACAGTAGCTTTACTCTTGATTTATGTCCTATATGTTTCCTAGAACAGAAAATGGTAAGTGAAATGCCATATGAACTCAGTGAATCCAAATTAGAACATAAGCATAAAATGGTGGAAAGTGGCTTGAAATCTAGGATATACAGTTTGACTAAAAAGGATGTGTTCTTGGTTCAAAGACAAAATATTTATCCAGATTTTTTTTTTCTCCTGCTTTAAACCAAGCAACAGTCTTCAAGTCAAGTTTTTATTACTTTAGTTCTCTGCACAAGGTTTAGCTGTTAGTATTATTACCCAGGAAATCTAAATACAGCTTTATGTCTTATCTGTGGTCTGTGATTTCCATTCCTTTTGTCCAAGCAGATGGCCTCTGAAGTAATTGTAACCTGTCCTGGAAGAGAGAAGGGAGGCCTGAAACTGAGTTTTTGAATTCAATCTTACTATGTAGCAGTGCAGTTATAGCACTACTAGATCACTACTGAATTAAAAGAAGCTGTTTCTATAGTGCACAATAAATTTATATCTGTAATTAAAAACAATCTGTTAATATGCTTAGTCAGTTTTTATTTGTTTCCTTGTCGATAAAACTATGTGTAATCCTATACTTTTTAAACATGTTTTGCTAATCAGTTAGGACTGAGTGTAATTATTTTTTACACTGCAATCACTTAATTTTGTAATGTGATATCAAGTATAAAGCTGACATGGTAAATTTCTCCTCTGTGCTCGAAAGAAATCCACAAACCCTTCCATAATTTTACATTTTTATTTGATTGGAGACTGTTGATCTGATGCCTAAAAAATTGAGTATCTTCAATGAAGCCAATGCTGGAAATCCTTATTGAGTCTGAGAGAGTGGATTGCACCAGTGGGTACAAGTCTGGTAAATGGAAGCATCCTGTTGTGTCTGTAACCAGATTTTCTTGCTGATACTAAATGTGGGTACAGTTTCGATTCACTACTGATAGCTTGTAACACTGTATGATGTTTTCTTTTTCTTTTTTTTTTTGGTGTGAAGTGGGGAAGATTTTCTAAAAATGAATAGAAAAAGAGTGAAACTTATGCAGTATTTACCTCTTTAATAACGTATGGAAGTTTCTGTCTTATACCCTTGTTTTTCTTTCACATTGCCAAGACTGTGAGTTTACATCTATACCACAGAACAAAAGAGGACTGGAGACATAGCCTGAGTTTGTTCTGTTCTTAACTGTCCACATTGCTTAATTATTATTTTTGCTGCCTCACTTTTTCCAAGATGGAACTAAAACACTACCAAAAGACTGTATTGATGGGATTTCAGCACACTTAAGTTCCTTTGCCAAATGCAGTTTCCTAATGCTATTCCAGAAAGATTTCTGTCCTCAGATACATACTCATGCTACAGTCCAGGGTATGCCACACATTCCAAGTTTTATGCTATAAAATCCACTGTGATGGTACAGCCTTTGTATTATTTTGGATACTCTGAACTAAAAAAGAATACTGGTTAGCTGACACAGGCTAGTAATGTCTCAGGCCATCACACAGGGCCCAGAAGAGAACCAAGGCCAAATTCTGTGTCACCTGAACTGAAGCCAGTTCATGCTTTGATCTTTGGTCCAGAAATTGTTTGCTGGGCTTCAAACCCTGTGGGGTTCGTACATTGTGAGTTCTGGCAAGAAAAATGACAAGGACAGATTTTAGTTCCACAGCATGCAAACATACGTATTTCATCAAAGCTTCTTGGAGGAGACGCTCTAAAATATTACTCATCAGGAAATTTTTGACTCTGCTGGAGGTACAACTTGGTTGCAATAACCCCAAGAATATGAAACATAGAATTTTAAAAATTGTGCATTTTTGAGTCAACACTCTTGCCTTATTCTTTAAAAGGACATGCTGTAGTTCTCTCCCTAAATTGAGGTTGCATTACTGTAAATACCTTATGATATTTTCTCTGAACATTATATTATTTTGTGCTCGTTTAAATTAAGGACCTCTAGTTTGAAAAAAAAGATTTGGTATTTATTAAATTAGTAAGTTTGTAATGTACTCTAAGTTGCCTACATAATGATAGCTCATGTTTCAGGAAGCCCTACTTAGGAGTTACCTCCTCCAGACATGTGCTGATCACTAAATGTATTTGTCATTTTGCCTGGCTTCTTGAAAGACTGAGGACATTAAGAGTAACTATGAAGTTATATACTATAAAAGTTTGTGTAACCTAACATTATAGTCAGAAGTCTTTACAGGAAGGTTCACATTTGCATTATGTAAATTGAGTTGTTTACATCCACTGTAGAAGTATTTCCTTGTTAAAGTGTCACCACTGGTAAAGCTAGTTTATGAGGTTGCTACTTGTTTCTTTGGTCCAGTTTATCACATGCTGAGTTGAACTGGTACAGATACTTAGGGATTGAAATAATCGCTCTCATATTGTTTGTTTGAACCCAGATAACTGTAAATCTGCAACTCTGTGAACAATTACATTGATCTAACTCGGTGCATGATGGATTGCAACGTACAAGGAGGGCTGAACAGCCAGGACAGAGTAGATGGCAGTATTTGGAACTGGCTGTTCCACTGTGGAATACTTCTGTGGAACCACACCTTGCTATTAAGTGTTGTTGAAGTCAACAAGCAGGGAGGGGACATATCAGAAATGTAGTCTCATGACAGAGGTAGAACACATGCCAAAGGTGCCAGCTATGGAAATTGGTTTCATTAGTGTAGGGAATGGGTTGTGATAAAAGTCAGTTGAATCTGTTATTGGGGCTGACTGTTGCAGGAAGGTCCTAAGGACAAATTTTAGGTAATGATGGAGCTTGTCTGAAATCTAGAATGAGTGTAAATCATCTTGGGAATTAAGTTGAGTGGAGTGTGAAATAGTCAAAAGAAATCCAGATGTATTTTGAAGTCAAACATTTCTAAGTTTGTTGAGTGCATTCCAGGGACTAGCAAAATCTGCACTGCATTTTCTTGGGAATGGCAAGTCTGAAACGAGGTTACTGATTCAATCTCAGTGTCAAAACACCTCATCACAAGACTGGGTTTTCCCAAGACTGAGTTCTCCCTTGCTGTGTTGAAAGGATGTTGGAAGATGGCAGCATGAGATACTAATAAGGAAGAGCAGTCTCCTATATGAAAGTTTATTTAGTGCCTCTGTGACATTTAACAGGGCAGTGAAGATAAAGTGTGAGACTGAAAAGCTCGTCAGATTACAATATGTGAAATACATCAAGTTTTTTTTAAAGCAAGACAAAATAAGTTTTCAAGACTGTGCTGCGATTAGTCATGAATAGTGTTACTTACTAGGAGTATATATTGCAGAAACAAAACCAAAAAAAGACTGTGAATTTCCACTTCAAAAACTTGTCTTACTGGCAAAAAAAAAATTGTCTTACTCTCTTTCAGAACAAAAAATTACAAAACAAACAAAGAAACAAGAAAAGCATACCACGGGATTACAGCGAATGGGACAAGTATGTTAAATCTTTTATATTTTTAATTAAATCTTTTTTTTTTTTTAATAATGGAATGCAGTGGTTGTTTTTAGAAGTATTACAGAAACATAGTATTACGGTCAACATTTCAGGGAGTTATAACACTTTGGTGAAATTTCATTTTTTCATAATAATCGTTCTGTTAAAATGCAGATGGAGCATTGTGGTCCTAACGGCTGAGAACAAGTTAATCTATACTTTTGTACAAGCTGCACGAAATATAGCAAGTCAGAAGAAAATCTAAAGTAATTTTGTTTCAGATTTCATTTTTCCTTTCAACATCTAAGATACAAAAGCTATGGTGGTACATAAAATCAAGGAATTACAATTACGTTAATCTGTCAGGTTTTTGAAAGCACATCTAGGGTTATTTAACATGGGCTTGCAACACTGATCTCCTGTGTATCCAAAGCCACAACTTTAATTTGAAAACTAAACTGTTGAATCCATATTCCTGCACTGATCCTCACTGACCTCAAAGAATGAGCTTGAGGCAGGTGCATCAATTTGCTCTGATGCAATTACATATAATCAGAGGCTTAGACAGCAACTATTTCTAGAGTGGATGGAGCCCCGATACAAACACGCTCTGTGCATCCTGCAGTGGTGTGACCTTCCCAAGTTACATGACAGATTGATGCTCCCAAGATGTTGAACACGGAGGGGCAAATGCACACACTTATGTGTTTTGCACGGTAGTGGCTTCTCTCTGGCTCCTAAAGTCTGGAATATAATGCTGTAGAATCAAAGTGAGGAGGCACAAGTTTCCAGTGTGGTAGATGGGGAACTAAATCTAGAGACTGTGGAATTTGGGTGATGAAATTCTTGATGTTTCACTCTACCCCCGGGCCCCTACAAAACCCCTCTCTGCATAAGATGTTGTTCTTGCAAAGAGTTGTGCATATCAGTTATTTTCATGCACGTATGTTTTGGAAATTGGGGCCTTCCTGCTCAAATGTGGACAAACAGATTATCAAAATAACTTCTGCAACAATTTATTCTTTCATCCCTCTTTCCACTGTATCCTTTAAAGTAATCTTCTGGGGATTTTGTTTACAGTTTTAGTACTCAATCTTTTAAGTGCTTTAGCATGCTGATTAACACTACACTTTGTGAATTTTCCCATATAATGTGTTTATTTGGATTATATGAATATACTGAAATGGAACTCGTGTGAAAGAAGTTTTCCAGTTTGAAGCATATTGTGTTTTCAGAACATTTTGAGGATAATTTAAAAACCTTCAAATAATTGTGTAGGTAATTTCTGAACAAAATGCTTCATGTTTTGAAAACACTTGCTTTGAAATGTGGTTAATTTGTAATAAAAAGGTGAAAGTAAGCTAGCAAAAGATCAGAATCAAAATGGAGAACAATTAGTCTTACCTGAAAAGGTTTTGAATTGGATAATTTTATGTTTATATTTCGGATAGAAATTACTTATATTGTCAATATTATTGTGGAAAGCAAACACTATTTTTCATTAAGTCCTACACAGAAAAGTAGTGAGTGTAGTGTTTCTAGATAGTGTAGGACTTGGTTATTACTGTATTTGTTTTATAGGACTATGGCAGCAATATTTATTTTATATAAATTCCTAAACATTTTTTTCAAAACCTGTTTCAGAGTAGCCTTGAAAGTGTCTGAGACTATTTTGAAATCTCTTTCATGTTTACTGTATTAATTGCTTTGAAGCTGTTTCTTAGGTATTTTGGCAAAAGTTACTAAACATATCTATTGGGGCTGGGATTGAGCCTGATGATACCATTTCTTAAATTTTACGTATCTTTTAGGGGGAGATGGTGAGGAGGTGAGGGAGCAGCCCTGAGGAGAAGGACTTGGGGGGTGTTAGTTGAGAAGAGGCTCAACCTGAGCCAGCAGTGGGCACTTGCAACCCCAAAAGCTGAACTGTGTCCCAGGCTGCACCAAAAGCAGTGTGACGGGCAGGGCGAGGGAGGTGATTCCCCCCCTCTACTCTGCTCTGGTGAGGCCCCACCTGGAGTGCTGCCTCCAGTTCTGGAGCCCACAGCACCAAAAGGACATGGATCTGCTGGAGCGGGCCCAGAGGAGGGCCGTGAAGGTGATTAGAGGGGCTGGAGCACCTCTGCTGTGAGGACAGGCTGAGGGAGCTGGGGCTATTGAGCTTGGAGAAGGCTCTGGGGTGACCTAATAGCGGCCTTCCAGTACATGAGAGGGGCCTACAGGAAAGCTGGAGAAGGGCTTTTTACAAGGGCCTGTAGTGATAGGGCAAGGGGCAGTGGCCTGAAACTGCAAGAGGGTAGATTGAGATCAGATACAAGGAAAAAATTCTTCACCATGAGAGTGGTGAAGCACTGAGGCTGTGGCTGCCCCATCCCTGGAAGTGTTCAAGGCCAGGTTGGATGGGGCAACTTGGTCTAGTGAGAGAGAGGTGTCCCTGCCCACAGCAGGGGGTTGGAACTAGGTGGTCTTCAAGGTCCCTTCCAACCTTAACCATTCTATGATAATTTGCTTGGTTTGATTTGTTTGGTTTTAACCAGAAGTGAGGGGGAAGAAAGCAGGCACATGCGTAAGCAGGAGAAGCACACCAGAAAAACAATGCAAGGAAAGGAGACGAAGCTAAACATCTTTTTCCTAACTAGTCATGGACTAAAGAGCCTTTATCTCTCATTTCCTTTGGTTTATAATGGAAATATAATATACCTTTCTGTTAGTAGAGGAATCTTGCTAGGCAACATTATTGAATTTGTTATCTTTATTAATTTAAGGTTCGATGTGGAAAAGGAGTGTTCTAAAATTGATGAAAGCTATGAAGAAAGTAACTCAAAAGCAAGAGTCTTTAGTAAGCCAAGTCTACCTCTAATCGAAAAGAAAATAAACACAACTGGTAATGTCTTAGAAACATACACTTTTTCTTTAAATGTAATGCTGTGTAGTAGAATGTGACTACAAATTGAAGCAGCATATTATAGAGCTAAAAGTGTCTTTATTTTTAAACCTTAATGATGCTAAAAATTATTAGGAAATTAACTTAGCTTGAAGCCATATTTGAAAAAAATCTGGTCTTGGTGTTAAAAAATCAGTTAAATATTTATGTTGTATTTAGGTTGAGAGTGTTAGGTGAAGAAGTAAAGCAAACATCTATTATAAACCAATAATAAAGGTCAACCAACTGCTTTCATCTTGCATTCTGAATTGTATGCCTATCAGAAGAATTTAGTTCTTTATTATAGAAAATAAAATACAAATTTGTCTTTTAGTAAGCCATGATATTTTGAAAAATAATGTATAATGACATTTGAAGTATTTTAGCTGGGAGTGTTTTGATTGCATCTGTGCAAGTGGTTAGTTGTTTTGTATAAATATTTTTTTCTAGGGATGACAAAGAAAGAGAAGGTTTTTATTGCTACTCGTGAGAAAGAAAAGGGCAATGAAGCCTTTGCCAGTGGTGATTACATGGAAGCAGTGACATATTACACTCGGTGAGTAAATACTGTTGTGTTCTTTTATTTTAGTGACTGTTACTTGTGAATATTATTTTTAGAGCAATGTAATTAAAGCAACTTCTTACTGAAGCAACTAGTGACAATTAGAGTATTTTTTAGGAAGAGAAGTGGATAAATAGTGATGGGATGCAATTTGCAGGTATCACAAACTTCTTCAGACTTCTCAAAACAATTGAGATTCAAGGGCAAGTTTAGAAAAATGAAAGGATAAGCAATGTGTTAGGAAACTAAATTAGAAATTAATTCTAATTAATCTTATTGGTAGGATTGTCTCAATTGTTGATAAGTAAAATTGATTTAATAACCTCCTCTTAGCAGAAAGAAAAATCACTGCAGCTTTATTAAACTAATCTTAATGGAAACATATAAAGGAAACTCAACTTTGTGTTTAACTCCATGCTTTGAAGTGATGAGGACTTTAAAAAAGCCACAAATTCTAGATGTGTTAAAGTTGTCACTTTGAAACTGAGAGCATATGGGAATCTTAGGGTATTAATTACCATATCATAATATAAAAATAAGTAAAAATCTCTGCTTTTGGGGCATTAATAAGGTATTCATTAGGAAGGATGGGCAGAATCCTTCCTAATGGACAGTCTTTCCATATTCAACCCCCATGGGGCATTGTACATCTGCTGAAATGTATCATATTGACACCGCATGCTGTTCTAACTGGGGCACTTTTCTAACACTCTCTGAAAATTCCTATTTTCATGCATTTAGAAATATTTAAATAACACATTTTGGAGTGAATTGGTAATAGTCTGACCCTAGTCTTTTGCTTTCTTAATTCCATCACTTGCGCTCTCTAGCCAGTGTCTCTGTATTCCTCCTGGGTAGCTCTTCACCACTGCCATCTGTCAATAGTTCTCTGTACCTCCCTTCTGTGCTTGCTTGAGTTCCTGCACATTGGAAAGGATAATTTTTGTGATTTGAGGCAACTGTCCTTGAAGATCAACCAACTCTCTTGGCACCCTTTACCATACACCGCATTCTTCCTGTAGTCCTGAACAAGCCAAAATCTTGCCTTCTGAACTTCAGGGCTGTCTATAATTCTAGTGTTCATCTTGCTCATTTCTTCCAAAATCTTAAAGTCTACAGTCACGTAGTTGGTGCAGCCAAGGCTGTTGTCAACTTTTGCATTCTTAACCTTCAAAGCTTTGTGGTTACTCTTGATACTCCCAAAGGTTTCATTTGGCAGTTTCATTCTAGTGTACATGGATAGCAGAGGTAATAGCTTAAGTGACAGATGAGCCGTGGCTTCTGCTCTGCAACGTCTTCCATCTAATCCTTGGCAAGCAACAGAACTCTAAAGATGGTAAATCTCGCTAGTGGGTGATTGCCTCTGGTCTCACAGGAGGGAGTTTCTAACCACTGTTGTGGCTTCTAACCACTATTTTGGTTAGAATATCAGTATTACTATTGTTATAATACTGTTTTCAGCTTCCAATAGCAAAGTGTTTCTACATTCAGGTTTTCTACCTAGGAGTCTTACCATGGTCAATATTCCTTTTTTTCAGGAGTATATCAGTAATACCCACTGCAGCTGCATATAATAACAAAGCTCAAGCAGAAATCAAACTTCAGGACTGGGAGAGTGCTTTGCAGGATTGTGAGAAAGTACTAGATATGGAACCTGGCAATGTAAAAGGTAAAGCAGAATATAAATTTGCCCTTCTATGTATTATTTTATTTCTATCAAATAAAATGGTACATATCCATTCGTGTTGTTAGTTGACTTAACTGAGCTTTAGATCAGGTCCAAGTACGGATAAGGAAACAGAGTAGCTCCCTAAAGTAATTTCAGTGTTTTTGGGGTCGGTGAAGTTTTATGCAGTACATCCTCTTTATCAGTAAGGGGTATTCTTAGGCCATAGCATGGGGCTAAATCTTGTTTTTCATATGATGACTATAAGCCCTCTTACATTCGTGCCCTGCATTGTTTCCATAATACACTGAGGTATTAAATGCCTTAAAAGCAACATGAAAACAGTGGAAATTGCCAATTTAATCCTTTCTGAAGGCAAGGGCTTAAATGTAGTTAACTATATTTGTGTGGGAGGAGGGAAAAATTTTGAAAGATTTGAAAAGATTCTTCACAATTTGTGATCGCTGTCTCAAAATGTGTCCTGAAATTGCATCATTAAAATTGTTCAAGAGAACAGTTACTACTAATACAGTATCATTATGAAGTAAATGCAGAATTTTAGAACCTATTTTACACTTAATATGTCTAGAAAAGTAGTGAATTTTATCTGCTTTATGCTTTAAATACATAAATAGTATACACTGTTGCTTTGTAGCTCTGATGCGCCGTGCCACTGTACACAGTCAGCTGCAGAATTACCACACTGCTATAGAGGATCTGAACAAAGTATTATGTGTTGAACCAGAAAATGCTATAGCCAAGGTAAAGATAAATTAGTTGAATATGACTAGAAGAAGGTTGTATGGAGTTCTAGCATAAAATGAGTGCAGTTTTTATTGTTTGCTTCAAAAGAGATGCCAAGTTTTATTGTTGCAGTGTTAAAGTTAACGCAGAAGGAGAGAACCTGGGTTCAGTCCTCTTTTCAGCATGATGTTATAAATCCTCACTTCTCATGTCCCGGCTAGAATGAAAACCTTTCCTACCTTCTGATGAATCTGGACCCTTCTTAGCCAATTTTGGCTGTAAGAAAGCCAGTTGCTTTCTCTGGAAACTCAAGGTCAGGGTGTGGCCCTGTACTAGTATTACTTCAGCTATTCAGGGGAGGATTGGTTCTTGTCCTTTCATCGGTATCTTCTTTGGGGTGTTTTGTGGCTTAGAACTTCCTGCATTTGTACTCTGCGTGTCCTGAGAGTCTTCGGTACTAGGTGGTTCTGGTACTAAACTGCTCTTTGTCGATTAGAAGCCCATCATACCGCTGCCCTCTCAATTGTTGTACCTTGGTTCTAGTTTGATCAGTTGCACTCCTCCATCAGATACCAAATTCTCCATAACATACATTTTGATAAACTGCTTTTAGGCTTTTTTGTTACTTTTTTTTCACATGCCTCTGCTGAATAGACAGATATCACAGCAGTACAATCTACTTTTTTTTTCCCTTTTTTTTTTTTTTTTGCTTAAGTAGTTCATTGAAGAAAAGTATTTATTTATGTGTGTGATGACTTCTAAGAGAGAAATTGAGTGTTAATCTTGGTTTTGATACTGACACTTGGAAAAGTCACATTTATTTTCTTTGGTTTTATATAGGTAACATTTGTCTTGATAGGTCTTCAGGATGTTACGTGGATTATTTAACAGAATGTATTTTCTGTATATAAGTTAAAATTTATATACCTATAAAAAAGACTACCGTTATTGCTGTTTTTTCTTTATTGCAGAAAAATCTGCTGGAGATAGAAAAGAAACTGAAAAGTTCAAAGCCTGAGACTCAAAGCAAAGGCAAAAGAATACTTATTCAAGATATAGAGGATTCAGAAGGTGATGAAGAAAGAGGGGAAAATGCAGAAGAATGTGAAAGAAGCGGTGGAGACAAAAGTAATGTCATTTCATTTCCTATTTAATTTTAATCTGAGGAAAAAATCATTGCCTTTGATATTGCAGTGTTTATTCACATAGTTCATCCATATTCACTTGCAAAGAATTTTGCCTGTCTGAAGATTAAACTTATATTCACTGCTTAAAGTAGATCTGAGTGTGAAGTCTGGAATCCAGTTTTATTACACGTCTTTGGAATTCTTTCTAGAAAGGGTCTAACAGATGCATATGGAAAATGTTGCTATAAATCATCTACTTCCCCATATCCTGTGTAATTTTATACCTGCCCTTTGATGTGGACCCATCTGGGAATTTCTTTTTGTGTTAAAGAACATTTTGTGTGCATCAGCTTTTTGTCTCACGCAGCTCTCCTGCCTTCCCACCATCACATTTTTCTGTGTTTTTCCTCCATTGATTGTATCAAAGAGTGCATAAACAATCGAGTGGTGTGTAATTTGGTTTTTTTTGCCATTGTTTGTTTTGAAAACTACCTATCTTTTTTGGTGTTTAATGTAAGAGATCATCTGAGTGCTCTGAAAGTATGTATTAGAGGTAAATAATATGTAATTCCTGTACTGTGTGTAGTTTACAAGCAGTTGAAGTGCAGCTCCTGTACCTGCGTTAGTGTGTGACTAACAACAAGACTGCTGAGAGGAAGCTACTGGCATAATTAGAAATCGTGACTTGTAGGTGAAACTGAAGCAGGAGGGGCTGTTGAAGCTTGCACCAGCAGGTTGCTTTTAAATTCAACTGCATGATTGGGTTCCAGCCTGCAACAGAATAACATCTCTAGGTTGATTTCCACCATTTCTTCTTTCTGTTGGTTCTTTAAGGTAATGTGCTGGCACTTTCATGTTTTCCATTCTTCATCTTGAAATTAAACCAGTCTGTTGGTTTTCCAACTCAATTGTGAATATTAGCACCTATGCAGTTTAATAATGCATTATTTGAATACAAATCTAAGGAAAACACATTTTTCAAAATCAGTAGGTATCCACTAAGTCTCCTCAGCTAAAACCCTGGAAGAAGAGATGATGGATCATGGCCCTCACCTTAAATGTTAGTTAATTAGGGGTTGCTCTCCGTTGGGACCATTCAGATGACTAAGTGCCTTCTAGCTCCATGGGAAGACTCCCATTCCATTGATGAAGGGTTAGGCTTTTAAACATAGGCAACATTGTCAGCTGACGTCAATGTCACATGTTCTTGTGATCTGCATAAGTATTTTTAGATTTAGAAGGCAAGCATCTTCACAGATTACTCTGTATTTTCAAGTACAACTGGAAACAAATGTGAAGTCAGTTCAGCTATTGAATAAATCTGCTATGTTCTGTGAGCCTACCAGCAATAAGCAGACTAAGCATCTTAGACATACGTATTCTCTATACATCTAGCCATGCAGACACAGTCAGTCCAGTAGCCCAGTCATGCAGATACATTTATTTCACATTCTAGATGGCAAGCCTCATGTGTTCCTACAAAACTTTAGAGATTGGAAGAAACAAAATGCTTTTTGTTTTCTTTAGCTCTGCAGAGGTGATTTCTCAGTTTTGGACAAAACAGTCTAAATAGTGTGGTCTCTCTTCATCTTCTGTATAACTGAAGGCAAAAGTAAATAAAATCCTTTCTGTACAATAGAAACAGAAAACTGTTTACATCCTAGAGATTGTAAAAACTAGTATTCGGGCACTGTAAAAACTAAAACCCATGTATCTACTTGACAAAGTGCCTGATATTTTGCGGTGTTTACAGAAGTTATAATCTCAAGTGATACAATTTGAAGATTTCTAAATAGCCTCTTTTGATTCATTAAAAAATGCTGAATTGTGTGGTATTTACTTGATCCATTACAATAATTTAAAAAAATCGTAGTAAACAGATCTGCAATTTAGGACATTTATTTGTAAAAACAGTGCATTTAAACAAGTCTAAGTTAGTTTTAAAATTATTTCTGAACCTGTTATTGCTGAAGTTGACAACAGATTTCTCTAAAAGATGTACTCTGAGCACATAGAAGAAACTTCATAACGAAGTTATATCTTGTGAGTTGACCATGGGAAAAGATGTTGCCTAGAGACTGTATTCTTTGTGCATGATTTATTACAGTTTAGAGGTGAAGAGAATATTCTTCTTCTGGATGAGACCTTTTCCTCAATTCAGGATATATGTCTTTTTTACTTTTGTATATGCCCGCCACTTTTGCGCACCTTGAGGTTGCTGATTTGGTACACTGACCCTTGGTATTGAGACATCAGAGCACCCCTTTTTCCTTTGTGTTAAATCCTTCATTTGACTTGTAGCTTTGCTGCCTGTATGGTATTAAATTTACCTCATGCCACAGCAGTTGGCTACACAGTATTATTTTGTGATTTTTTTTCCAGTCTGTTTTCTCCTTGTTAGCACCAGTTAAGGTCTTTGGAACCATTCTTAGATTGAAGAGCATCTCCTTGTATCAGTCCACTATTTTGGGACTTTGGGGTTTTTTCACTAGGTCATCCTTTTTTGGGAATGTTGTTAGGAGCTGAATAGGTATCTCTGCATCCCTGATGAATTATATATTGCATTCTCAACTGGTCTTGAGCACCTATCATGGTTTCTCTGAACATTTAATGGCCTTTCTGCCCTTAAATAAATGGAGCTGTCATCACAGTGGCTTATTTACAGCTTTCTGAAACAAACAGGGCTTCATAGCACTCTGAATTTCTCGTGTTGATTTTCTAAACTTGTTTTATGAAATGGACATATAAAATCGGATTATTTGCCGTTACATTTTTACTCTTTCTTTAATTATTCCACGTGGAGTAATGAAACGTTCATTTGATGTTACAGATAATTCTTCAACATATGCGTTAACTTTTCATGGCTTTTCACAAACTGCAGTGAGTAAGGTCTTAGATTTGCATTTTGAAATTTCTGATTTGTTGAGAAGAAAAGCACATCCAGTGTGAGACAATTAGAGCTCTTTCCTACTCAAGTGATCAGTTGTGCTTTCTGTTGTATTATTAAAAAATAGTCTGTTGAGACTTGGATCATTCCAGTTCTCTTCATATGTACCTAGTCCAGAGGAGATAAATGACTTCAAAATATTTCCTGGCTTCATCATACTTGAATTCATTGTGAACTGAACTTAAATATGTTGCTTTTCATTCTACCACCATTATTTTTGTGGTTTCTGGAGGATAAATACTTTGTGTAGCTGAAATTTGACTTTAAATGAAAGACAGTGTCATACATTTAAAAAACCCCACACCTATTCCTTCTGGAGTAGTCAGCAGCTTTTGTTTTATGACAGGCATTCCATTTTAAGTTCAGTAACAGGAATTAAATTCCTTCTAGTTTGTATTTGTTGTCATTCTGGTCAAAGTCCTGCCCATGCTTTTCAGTACCTTTCTTTAACTTTTGTTTGGAATTTATAATGTATCTAGTCTTTTTTTTTTTTCCCTTTTTTAATAAAAAAAAGTTCATAAGCTCTGATGTATTTTTTTAAAAAGCAAAGTCCAGAATACTACTATTATGAATACATTCCTCTGTAGAGACCAGTGCAAGAATATTGTTTATGTTGTAAACACTGAAACTGAAAGACAGTGAGAATTAGATTTGAGAAATACACCTGTGCAGTTTTGTGCATGGTGTTTACCCAGTCCAGAAATAGCTGGGCAATTAGCATAACCTAACCTCTTAACAAGGTAACGATGAGGATTCCTATTTTCAGGGTGTCTCCAAATGCTATAAATATTTCCTGTTTAATCCAGGATTGGTTCTCTGTGCTTGATCTTCAGGAAATTTTCTCCTGTGTTCAGGGGATGACATTCACATCACACGTTATCTGCCTTTCTTGCTTTGTCTCTAGCAGTTGGGATGCTCCTCCAGGGTGTTTTGCTGTTTTCTCTAAAAACTTGTCCTGTCACCTGTTTGTGATATTTAAAACTTTTTTCCTTTTTTTTTTTTTTTTTCTCCCTAGAAGATGTACAGAGTATTCTCTGGTTTAGTGGATGTAAAATGAAAGTATTTTAGCATGTATCATAAGGAGATGATTGTTATACTACTGCTGCCTTCACTCATCTGCCCAGTTAGTCTTTTACCCTCATCCTCCCTACCAAATAGACTCCAAACTTTCTGGCATAATTTGGCAGTGCCAAATTGTATGGGTGGAGGGAACTTCCAAATACAAAATAATTTACTTGAGGTTTATAAAGATGTCCATGTGGGCACAATAGATTTATCCTATCATTGTTCCCAGTGTGGAGTATGAATTTATTATCAAACACTGTATTTCAAAACAGAGACCACAGCTAGGACGGAGGCAGTTGGCGCTTTTGTCTGTTAGGCGTTAAAGAAGTTATTGTTTTAAAAAATATACTTTTCTGTCTTGTTCAGTTTGATTTCAGTAACATTTTGTGCTTTAAAAAAAATAATTTCTGTGTTTTGCAACAACCTGGAATTCATCCATATTCAGTCAACTTCAGAATTTTAATTTGAGTCAATTGGAAGTATTACTCCAATATATGAAGAAATGAAAAAATGTGGTTGGATGGCATCTCAGTTGTACCAAAACACAGTTCTCTCCGTGTGACTGCTAGGATCACAAGTCAGGCTCTGCCGAAATTTATATTTGAATGCTGTGGTGGTAATCTGTTAGAAATTCAGGTGACTAAGGAATGTATATATGTGTTAGTATCTGATACCCTTATTGTATGATTTTTTCCTAATTAGATTAGTAATAACAGTGAAAGTTGAATGATCAGAAGTAACTGTAAAAAGCTGATTGACGTGTTTAAATTAAACCTTTTTGAGAATGATTTATAAGTTTTATCACTCCTATGTTATATTTGCGGAGAGTTTTGAAGTTCGCAGCATTACCAGTTTGTAATTGTGCGTTCTAGCTTGACCATGCAGGCATTTTCATTTGGTCCGGGAAAATCAAAGTATCGTAGTACCCAGTACTTAAAGAGTTAATTTCAAGGTGAACTCTGTACCATTCTGACACTGTGGAGCAGGGGTTCACAATATGCCCAGCAAGGGGAAACGAGATTTCGTAGTAATACCTTCTGAGTACTAATCACAAGTTACCAGTAAGTAGAAATTTTTCCATGTTACTGGAAGTGTTTTCTGAGGTCAATAAATCTTCCTAACGTTAGGATGCCGGAAGGATTTGGTACCGGGTTCTTTGGCTGTCCACCCCTCTTTTGGCAGGACGATAGTTTCTTCTGATGATGCAAGCTCTAACTCGGCTCATTAACTTCCTTGCAGAAATTGTCGTGCCAGTAAGAGGAGAGGCGGCTGCCCAGGAGGCTGCGATGGGGAACGCGCACAGAAAGTTTCATAGCAAAGGAGGAGGCAGTAAGGCGGGAGACAGAGACACACAGAAGCAGAAAGACTCCCTTGAGAGCGGATTAAAAAAAAAAGGCACATCGGAGAAAAAAAACGCATTCTTCAGACCGTGAAGGTGAAGTTAATGGCTATTTGCACAGCGATCAAAAGAATGAAAACGCTGAGACTGAGATGTCCACATCGCGTGGAGCAGGGCCTCCCTCGGCTGGTGGTGGCAGTTTTACTTCACTTCCTCCTGCTGCAGCAAAACTCAAAAGTGAAGGAAACGAGTTTTTTAAGAACGGACGGTTTGGAGAAGCTGTGCTAAAATACTCAGAAGCGATTGACTATGTCATTGATCTGGGTGAGTGTAATACCTTATACTTAAATCCGGGACTGTTTAGATTGTTTAAAGGAACTGCAAATGAACTAACCTAGCCTATCCCTCGATTCTTGGCAGGAGTTACAGTGCAGTAAATTCTTTGTCATTTCAGTAGAGGACAATGCACAAAATACAGGAAGATGAAATAATATTTCAGCTTCCTTGAGGCAGAGCTGTTTGCATTTATTTATGTGTTTGAATAATTACATATTCTAGGTGGCATGATAAAGGAAAGCTCCTTACAGCTTTGCATTGTCAGCAAACTGCATCACTGCAGTGCAACTTCCAGTATCTAAGTCTTTAATTCTTGAATGTCATTTTGGTAATGGCCTTTGATTTTAATTGTGACTTCTTTTAGCAGAACAAACTCCAGAGGATTTAAGTATCTTGTACTCAAACAGAGCAGCATGTTACCTCAAAGAAGGGAACTGCAGTGACTGCGTTCAGGATTGTAACAGGTAAATTGCAACCTCCCATGTAGAGCAACAACATTCCTGATGATAATTAAACATTTTAACCGGTACATTGTTATTGCAGTTTGACTTAGAAGAATCTTCAGTAAAGTCTGATTCCCTGTCTAAATGACAGGTATCTTTGTCAGTTATGTAAACAATCACATGGAACCTGGGGAAGGAGTAACTTTTAACATACTGTCTTACTGTGTGAGGGCAGTTTTTAGGCATCTTGTGCACACAGAAATGCAGAGCAGGATTAAAATTTTAATATAAAAGCAGACTTGCTTCAGTGATACTCTGCAGTAACTTGTAAAAGCTTTGTTAAGCCAGATGCATAACACACTGTTGGAAATTGCTTTGAAGCGTGCGTATGGTCTGTATGTGTGTACTCTGTTCAGTTTGTTGTTTTGATTTTTTTACACGTATAGTTGGTGTGGTTATAAACAGTAATTAGAGCTCTTGAGGAATTGAGCTGGAATCCTTTCTGCTTATTGTGGCTTTTAAGGATACAGGAGTTAGAGAAGATCAAACACCTTCAACAATTTCCAAACACTGCCTTCTACTAAATCGTTATTGTATTTCTAGATGTCTTGTTTTATATATTTTCATAGATAGGGTTAGTAAGACTGAGGCTAAAGTGCAAAAAAAATCCAAAGACAGTTAGAAATCGGGTTAATTAATCAGTTGTGGTTTTTTGCAGCACGACCCAACTGTTAATAAACTCACCCAAACTAAAAGTAAGATATGCATGTACCTTTGTATTAACTAAATATTTTAATGTATCTGTTCTGCCTGTCAGAAGAGTTTTCTGAAAATGTCATCTGAAAAAATGGGCTCGTTAACAATGTTTTGTTAAAGTAGATCCAGGACCATAGACAGCTGGCTGATAGACAAGATGGCATACTTAACAGCTGTCACGTTTTTCTGTTAAGGAGGTTTGAAGTACGTAAGACTGCAACTGAAGTCAGTAATACGGAGGGTTTGGGTTTTGTATTCTTAGCAATTCTTACTACTTAATGATAGTATCCTTAATGTATATTTTCTGGATACACAAGGACCCATGGTGCTTAATGAACAGAACAGAAGAAATAATTTAGTGTCTGCTAAGCAAAACCACAGACTCACATGATTTAGGCAGTGTCATTTAAATCTTCTCAAGGCAACAAAACATAAAGGATGATCATCTACAAACAGGTTGATTTCAAAGTAAAAAAGGTATAGTGCTTATATTCATGATAGAAGTATTGAACATTTATCTTTTATTAAGTTTTAGCTATTTAGGGCATAAAAGCTCATAACAAACCCGTGTTGAATCTCTCTGTCTTAAGACTGTGATTTGGAGTGGGTTTGATTCTTGCTACATAGAGTGAAATAGTGTCCTTATGCACTGATGTTCATTTAGTACTGTCATGTGGTTTGGTCCCTCGCTGTATTATCTTTGCGTTGTACCCTAGAAATACAGTTTTCCATTCTCACTGATGCTGTTCTTCAAGCGCTGTTACCTTCCCCTGAATTTATTTATGGTTCTTTTTTTTTCTTCATTCTTGATGTTAGGAACCTGAAATTTCATTCATATTCTTCCAAGTTACATAATGTTGAGTGTTTTTGCTTGGGTTTTGTAGGGCCTGTAATGTTGAGCGCTGTTGTATTTTTGAAATGCGCTCAGCCACATAAAGAGAAGTGGAATGGAAACTGGAAATATTTATTCTAGAAATAATGATTCTCTAGCTTTAGGAGTAGTAATGGTGCAAAGCCAATTTAAAGCAAAGAAGGCCAACAGCTTCCTGGGCTTAGAAACAGGAGCACAGCCAGTGAATTGAGGGAAGTGATTAGCCCCTTGTACTTGGCACTGATTAGACAACACCTATGATATCCGTGCTGCTTTTCGGCTTCCGCAGTACAAGAACAACAGTGATCAACTGGAGGGAGTTCACTGAAGTGGCACTGACCCGGAGCATTCGCCTGGAGAGGAGAGACCGAGGGAGCTGGGTTTGTTTAGCTTAGAGGAGAACGGCTTCCAGGGGTCGGAAGAGCACTTCCCCAGTACCTGTGAGGAGATTATCCAGAGGATGGACCCTGGCTCTTTCTGGCAGTGCGTTGTGGGAGAAAAACAGGCAAAAACTGAAGTGCATAGGATTCAGACAATGTATTAGGAAAAAGCATTTCCCCATGAACAGTGGGGGGCGTTGTAACAGGTTGCCTAAAGATGTTATGCAGGTACTCCTGTGGAAGTTTTCAAGGCCCAACTAGATAAAGCCCTGAGCAACCTTGTCTTATCTCAGAGCTGACCCTACGTGTAGCAGAAGGTTGGACTATGGACCTCTCAGTCTGAATTACTTTATGATTCTGTGAAATCTAATTGGCTAGACTCAATTTCTATGTTTCAAAGCTTATATCTCTTTCTCTTTACCAAGAATCATTGATTTGTTAAAGGTAGTCTTTATTAAATAAAGCGTTTGTGAAAGGCTTCTTCATGTTGCTGGAAAAGGAAATGGTGCTAAGAAGCAGTTCTGATGGTACAGTGTCAGCAATTGAGCTCAGGCTTGACCAGGCACACAGTCAGAAGAGTAAACAGACAAAAGGCAGGCAATAACCTAAAAGGCAAAAAATGGCAGGTGTATGTTCATGTCTTACTGAATGTGTTTTTTACATGCATACTTCCATGTAAGGAAGAAGGAACTGAAAATCACATCGTACGTGATGTGCTTGTAATCAAAAGCACCATATACTTGGAAGAAAAATAGGCAAAAAATGGCAGGTGTATGTTCATGTCTTACTGAATGTGTTTTTTACATGCATACTTCCATGTAAGGAAGAAGGAACTGAAAATCACATCGTACGTGATGTGCTTGTAATCAAAAGCACCATATACTTGGAAGAAAAATAGCTTTTGCTCTTAAACAACTGCCATTACATTACTCTTTTCTTGGTGATGAAAGCAGTTTTCCAGATGGAAGGTAGGGATTTGGTTAGAGTAAGTTGTAGTAAAAGCACTAACAAATTCAGAAGTGCATGCCATTTAGGGTATTAACGTAAACCACGTAATTCCATTTTCCTTGGTTGTGTTACTATAAGATCCATCAGAAATCACAAAATTATTATATATATTTGTGTGTATTGTAAAATAGTGTTACTACTTCAGCCACTGTGTTTCAAACCTGCATTTTTGCTTTGTTTCCTCCAGAGCTCTGGAGCTTCAGCCATTTTCCCTTAAGCCTCTTCTACGACGAGCAATGGCAAATGAGTCTATGGAGCGGTATCGACAAGCTTACATTGATTATAAAACAGTCCTGCAAATAGACAGCAGCATCCAAGCAGCAAACGATAGTGCTAATAGGTAACTCCATTTAATTTGGGGTTTTTTTTTACATCACTCCAAATAGAAAAGTAGGATTCGCATTTGTTTGTTTTATGTGCTCCCTCTGTTCAGTATCACTCAGTGGGAGGGTCATGACAACTAGTATATTACAACTAGAGAAGTGGTTAATTTCATTTAGTCTTTTTTTCCCAGAGCTTCAGAGTTTTCCTCCTCCAGCAGTAGATTGCTTCCTGTTTTAAAAATGTGGTATTTTAAAGGCTTGTTTAACTGGTGCTTCAACTTGTTTTCTTTCTTAGCTTGTGTTTGATACCATGTAAAGTAATACTTCAAGGTCCATACCTTTTCTCTTGACGTTTCTGTTTCCTTTTCGTATTAGCAGTCTCCCTGTAGCGGTTGGAAATACATGTTAAGTGTGAAGTAGCTTGGTACAGTGGCTGGCTACAAAGTGTAGAGGTATAAAAAATTAAACTATTATTTCTAACTTAAGAGTAGAATCATTTAGGTTGGAAAAGACCCTTGGGTCATCGACTCCAACCATTAGCCCTGCTCTACAAAGTTCACCCCTAAACCATATCCCCCAACACCACATCTAAATGACCTTTAAACACATCCAGAGATGGTGACTCAGCCACCTCCACCAGCCTATTCCAATATCTGACTACTATTCCTGTGAAAAAAGTTCTCCTCATGTCCAGCCTAAACCTACCCTGTTGCAGTTTGAAGCCCTTCTCTCTTGTTCTGTCGCTAATTACCTGTGGGAAGAGACCAGCACCAGCCTCTCTGCAGTGTCCTTTCAGGACAACATTAGGACTTCCAACATCAATTCTTGCTGCCAGAGAGATGTCTCAATTTCTGTAATTGTATTTAATACTGTAAAATTAGTGTGTACACACTATTGTAATTGGGTTCACATTAACGTATAGTAAGTACTTATGTGTGTGAGTGGTAGGATTTTCCATTCCCTTTTTCACTTATTGGGCAAAAAAAATACTTATGAAAACAGAACAGCCACTAATCATTGAGCAGGAACCCACATGCGTACAACTTTTAGCAGTGGAATCCAGTACCTTTTTTTTTCTTCTAAAGGCAAGGCCATAAGCACTTATGTTATTACTTCATTAAAAAGTCCATAGTATCATTAAATTCAGCTTATTTGACCAGAGGTGGCCGAAGGAGATGATGACACTTGATCATCTCCTGTTAACAGAAGTCTTGTTTTTGATAAGACAACAAATTATTATTCTTCTCCTGTATCTACACTGATAGCAGAGCACTTGGATTGGTGAGATAACTGCTCGTCCAGGTATCTCCGTGATTATTACACTGCTTTCCAATCTTCTTGGCTTATTTCATCTTCAGATACTCTTCATATTTCTCCTTTACTTGTAACTTGCTTAGTAATAAGCTTATTTCCCTTTTTTCCCTTAACACTTTTCCTTTTCTCCTCTCTAGGCCTTCCTTATGTTTTTAGCTTCACTGCTCATTACTCTTTCCTCCCTGGCAACCCATCACCTTATTTCAGCTGCTTCTTCCTTCTTCTCTTCTGCTGGTAATTAATTTTTGCTTGCGAATTCGTAGTTTCTAAAACATAGACCTCCTATGTAATTGAACTACTATAATTTAATGATTAATATTTTATCATTTATGAATTCAGCTGAAATTGTTTAACAAAGTATTCATTTTAATTTCTAAAGTAACAGACTTTTTTAGAAATGAATTTTAACAGAAAATGGTAGTTCCTCTATTACCTTATAACTTAACGGGACAAGCACAAAATATAATTTATTTATTTTTTTATGTTAGGAATATCAGGTCTTCACAACCTGCTTTTATTTGGATTTGCTTGTTTTTAAGTTCCTGTGGGAAATTGAATGGTGGTGCTGTAGGAAGCTGACAGGAAACACTCATCATCCTACTTGTGTCTGAGGGGGGGTTTGATAAATTGTGTTATGTCTTGTCTTTCTGTACTTACCTAATTGTTTTTTTCCAAAAATCTTAGAACTAAACAGGTGTTCAGTCTGCTATTTTTAATAACTCTCATGTAAAAGACCAGTAGAACTTTTAATATAAAGCCTTTACCTGGTCATTTTACAATCAAAGGGCAATAATTAAGACGTAGGTACATATTTTTATGAAAAGCAACCTGAAAACAAGTATAAACATTTGAGTGCTTACTTATAATGCTGATTAGGTGATGTTGAATTATGCTTTTATTGGTTATGCAGAGGTGATTTAGGGGTAAATTGGAAGGATTCTGTTTTTTTAATGGTGTGTGCCAAATCACAGGAAAATACCTTTCAAGCATGCTTTTAATTTCATTTTTCTAGTTCTGTGATCGTCAATTAATTTCCTATTTTCTGTATTTTAATTTCTGCTTGAGTGTTTTATGATTTGCTTTTCACTACTAGAAATACAGACGCTTTAATGTGGGGAGTATGTTTATGCTTTTCCAGTTACAAAATCAAAGTTTCATTCCAGTTGCCTCAACTCTTTTAATATCCATTAGCAAATTGGGTTAGATACTTCGGGAGCTGTTGTTAGAAAAGCCCATATGAGTATTGCACTATACAAATAAATCTGTAATAAACTCCAGAACTGCAGGATTGTTGGGTCAGGTTCGAGTGTTGGTGCTAGGGAATGAGTGTATTTGTCCCAGCTTTTTCAGGAGGTACCTGTGCTTTTTAAACTAACGGTGGCACACAGGTACGCATTTTTACAAAAGACTGTTTAGATTATTAAATTACGAGAAGTTGATGGGTCTTCAAATACTACAGGATTCTTTGCTGATTTGGATGAATTAGATAAGGTTTTTTCCTCCAACTTTTATAGGCCATTATGATAAATGGAGAAAAATTGAACATAATGTCAATGGGACTATGGCTTACCGCAGAATTATTATCTTATTTCCATGGGAAAAACGTAAATATATTCAATGGGCTTTTTAATATGAAGTGTACAGTTTTGTTCTCTAATAAAATAACTGCAGTAAGTCTTAGAGCTGTTTAATTTATGGTAGTGTGCCACATTTTTCTTAACAATTGAATTCAGGCTATCATTAAAAACCTAAAGTTTGTTTGAAATCAGAGTGAAACAGAAATTGGACAAGCTGCTTTGTTGGTATGTCCTATGAAATACTTCTTAGGAGCGTTACAGGTAGAGGAGAGCCCCTGGAAAGGCACAGGCAGCTAACACATGGAAAAATACTCTTCTTGTTCACTTAGAAAACAAATAAAGTGACTAGATAGTGCTTTGAAATGTGATATTCTGTGTATGAAGAAATTTACTTTCCATTCATAAATGTAAGAACTGGTATGTTTCATGCAGCGTTATGTAATACATAAAGCCATGCATTATATAGCTCTACAAACAGCCTTTTTAGTCTACATAATTCTTTAATAAAAATACTTTGATAGTTTCTGTTTTACAGTAAAGAAGATTATAACAGGTGCTGCTTCTTGTATCGTTTTTTTATCAGATCATAATAAGAAAAGAATTTGATCTCAAGTGCTCTATTGACATAGTACACCAAGACACCTTTTTTGTTTTTTTTTCATAGCTGTTATTCAACTATTTTAAAACAACAAACTAAACAAGAAAACTTGATTGGATAATTTATGCTCTTTCTGTCTCATTCTTCATGTTACATTCAGTGTTCTTAATTTTCTTTTTTTGGGGATGTGTATTCACGTAATATGTTTTCTACACCTGTGTTAGATGGAAGTGCACCTAATATACAAATTTCAGGTTTATTTGCTATACTATCAGTGTGACTTACTTTGCTACTCAGTTCAGAATTTTCATTTGTTAAAGTAGATAATGGACTTAGGACCCGTTGAACTTGACTCTTAAGCTCATTTTATCTCACTATTAAGCTCTTAAGATCATTTATCTCACTTCTATTCACATTCTCATCATTGCTTAATACTTACTTAGTTTTTTTTAAAAAAATACAAAAATTGTAGTTGAACCAGGCAGTATTGTATGGCTTTACTCATTATGTTTACTCAGGTATTTCTCCAAAATATATCACAGCAATGGGAAACTCTCGCTTAAATGGATTTTGGATTGAACCTCTTATGTATGAAAATAGTTGACCTATATGTATACGTGTTGGTTTAAGAAAGACTGAACAGCTTTTGTATTTTCTTTGCATTTTTAAATGGGTATAAAGAATGATCGATTGATGAATTTCTGACTGAAGTATAAAATCTAACTAAATACCTGCATTATGACCTGCGTTGATTATTTAGAGAATTGTTGTGTAAGAGGTTTCATTTGACGTTCATTTAGGTATCACGCTTTGTTTGAGGATATTGTAATCTACACTTATTACAAAAAACTCCTTTGAACAGCTGAAAAAAAGTAAACAAAAGAAATATATCTCTTTGTTTTCCTATTTCTTTATTGCATGTGGCTGGCAGCATTTAGAGCTTAATTACAAAATCAGTCATTTGCTTAAATATTTACAGATCATGCTGAAGTCAGCTTCTTGCATTCTAAATGGTAGCATAAATACTCTCAAAAGTGGAAAAAGTCTAAATCTTAAGTGAATGTAATATAGTCATCTGCTGTGACAATCTTAAATTAGTCTTAAGGAAAATTGTTGTTTTTTTGAAAAAAAATATCTAATTTATGTGTATCTAAGTTATTAAAGAATGAGTTAAATATATGAAAAGTCATGTTATTTGGGCTCTTCTCTTTCAGAATAACAAAGACTTTAATAGATCAGGATGGTCCCAGCTGGAGGGAGAAACTGCCACCAATTCCAGTTGTCCCAGTTGCTGCTCAGCTACACAGGTGGGATGGAGGAAACTTTACTTCAGAGAATAAGGCAAAAAGTACTGCAGATCCCAGCAGAGAAGAACAGCTGCAAATGAGTCGTATGTATAGCTGATGCAAATGTATATACGAAAGAGAAAATACTTTCAATTGAAAAGTGGAATGAATGGCAAAGAAACCTCATTAGAAAACATTTATCAGAGATGTTTGTGAACCGCCAAGTTAGATGATGTTCATTTACATGGTTGGGTTTAATGTGCATTATGGAGCCACAGTTATGATAATTTTTTTAGGCCAAGTACTGTAATTGCGGCATGTAATTGCTGAAGTATAAAATAAAATACATCAGAAATAGCCATCGGCAGTATCTTGAGTCCTATCACAAGTTTCTCCCCTAAAACAAACCACCCAAACAAACACTCAACCTCAGTAACATAATCAACTGCAAAATCTGTAGCTGTCATTAAAAGCTTTAATGAGGTCTTCTGAACAGAAAGGGTGGGCTTCTAGGTGGCCAGTAGTTAATGAAGTGGGCTATAGAAGAGCACTTCTGAGTTTTATCACATTTTTTTTTTACAATGGATTCTAACTTTGACAGCAGCCATTTAGTAGTCACCTTTCAAAGATGCTGGTTCTGGACTTGTTTACACGTAGCACTCACTGCTTGACGCCTTTAGGACACTTCCTCCTTATTCTTTCCCTTGCATTGCCATTTCCGTTTTTCTTCTCAGGTGAAGGAAGCTTTCCGATTGAGTTTTTATTTACGTGAAACATTCTTTTCACAAAGTCTCTAACTGCATGGTATTTTAGTTGACTATTAATTGGTTCCTCTTTGAGCTTATTTCAATATAAGAAAAATCGTGCTGAAGATAACCTCCCCTTGGTTAACGCAGGGCAGGCTGTGGTGCGTAGCTGAGTTGCTGGCCAAGTGGGTAGCAGCGATAGGGTTATTTGTCCAGCATATGTTATTGCCATAATGCACGTCCTCAAATAATCTGTGCTCTTGGGCACTACAGATTTAATTACTTTAGAGTGATCATTCAGATAGCATTGAATTTATTTGTGCCTGATGTAAAACGACAGCTTACAAAGTACATGTGGTTATGAGAATTTTGACTTTTTTCTTGAGAATCAGGCATAGTTTTAGAAATTGTAATAGTGTGGTTTATGTACAGTTTACATAGTAGCACACACTAAAGTTCAGTAATGCTACAGAAAATTGTTTTATTTAAGAGACATGAGGCATGTTCATATATAAGCTCAGTTAAATTGATAGAAATCTTACTCTGCTTTTTAAAATGTCCAGTGACAAGTATTTTCATTACAGTTTTTGTCAAGTACATGTCATTAATGATTCATCATGCTTAAGGATTGGGCAGCAATTGGGTTTAACTTGTGGGGTTTTAAAATTCAGTAGAAAACTGGTATCTTCTACAATTGCTATTAAACATAAATGCTTAGATTGAAAAGTGCTTTTTGTTGTACTGATAGTACTCCAGGCTTTTTGTATTATTAGAGTACAACTTGCTGGATTCTTATTTCTATGTGTAACCAATCTATTTAAACTTTTCAAGTAGTAAATTTGGATCTATGTAACCTTGGGTAACTTTAAGAGAGAGAATTTGAAGATGATCATTTATCGAGGAAAGTACACGGATGAGTGGTTCCTGAGAACACTAGTGCGTATGTTTAGCCTGGTAGGAAAGTTAAAACTGGCCATTGCGGTCTTTGCGAAGCGTGCATTTTGCTGCAAAACACATCTCAGTCTATTTCAAGGAGAGTGGATTTTTAGTTAGGTTGGTTTTAGAAATATTAAATGAAGACTGTGTAACCGTATTTCTTCACTTGAAGGCTGACTCTAAGGTTGTGGTTGCCTTCTTGGGCATCTGCTAAATTGGTGGCACCTCACAGCGATAGCTGGTGCCGAAAGTGTGCCAGCAGTCATGTTCCGTCGGTGGTAAAACCTTACTGTTGGCTGACACTTCTTTGCAACAATTGTCTGTTGGTTTTTTGTGTCTTACAGCTTGAGGTATAATTTAGTTGTGTTTCTTGCCTAAGTCTGTTCTGGTTTCATGATGTTGCTTAAATTTTTTCCTCGAGTCCACGTGGAGTTTTCTGCTGTGTTTTTATAGAACTCACCGAGTTTAATTATTGGTTAAAATGGTCTGGTTATATACAGTGTTTAAAATCTGAAGCTTGGCAAGGGGCTCCCATTCTTCAGCAAGCTGCAAAAAGTAGATTTCTCCATTGTGATTTAATTAAAGCTGTGTTACTAATTATTGTTTACTCACGACAGAAACACGAAACCTTATTAATATATATAAATACCTGAGGAGTGGGGGTCAAGCGAAAGGTGCTGGGCTCTTCACGGTGGTGCCCAGCAATATGAAAAGGAATAACGGGTGTAAGCTAGAACACAGGGAGTTCCGCCTCAACATGAGGAGAAAGGTCTTAACTGTGAGAGTGATGGAGCACTGGCACAGGCTGCCCAGAGAGGTTGTGGAGTCTCCTTCTCTAGAAACTCAAAACCCACCCGGATGCGTTCCTGTGTGGCTGCCTCAGGGGATCCTGCTCTGGCAGGGGGTTGGACTAGATGATCTCTAGAGGTCCCTTCCAACCCCTGACATTCTGTGATTCTATGCAACTGCAGTCAGGATTGGTTTTCCACTGCGAACATAGCTACAAATTGTAGTTTAATCCAGAAGCAACAAGATGTGGAGTTTAGAAGGAAAGACAATTATGGAAGAACACAGTATTAATTAAAAAAAAAGATGTTTTCAGGTGCCTTTTATAAGTAGTTATTAATAGACTATTACTGACATATCACTAACCCTTTCTGATGTGATGATTTGTCATTGCCAGTTCAGCATAGTAATTGTGGTAGATAGTTGCTTGCAGAGAGCGTGTTTCTGCCACACAGAAGGGGTAGACAGAAGGACATGAAAGCTTGGAGCTGTCTGTAGCATTCCAGTTATTTTTAGGAAAATAGTTACCCGAGTGCGTGGGCAGGTGTATGTTTTGCCAAATGTAAATATGGATACGGTAGTTTATGCCTTTCTTAGTGCAGCTGGGAGAACTGGGACAGAACTGGCCATGGGCAGACTGATAGAGATACTCCAGTTGTGAAGCATTTAGTCTTAGTCTGGGTAGGTTATTCAGCTACCCTTAATGAACTGACCTTCTTATGTAACACTGTGATCTATTGCACCGTAGGCGAGAAAACTGAGGAGAAGTTCAAGACATTAAAAAATGAAGGGAATGATTTTGTAAAAACGGGCAAATATGAAGAAGCCGTAAATAAATACAGTGAATGCCTGAAGTTAAATACCGAGGAATGTACGATCTACACTAACAGGTAAAGATCCAACCCTGCTTTGTGGGGTAACAATAGTTGGATTTTCTGACTGCAGATAGAGATTTTTGTATCCTTTCAATCACTGTTGTAAAAAAAAGGATATTTTTCCCTATCTGATAAGTATTTCTAATTTAAACATCTCCCTTACGAGGGAAGGCTGAAGGAACTGGGTCTCTTTAGCTTGGAGAAGAGGAGGCTGAGGGGTGACCTCATTAATGTGTATAAATACGTCAAGGGGGAGTGTCAGGAGGACGGAGCCAGGCTCTTCTCAGTGATGTCCAGTGATGGGACAAGGGGCAGTGGGTACAAGCTGGAACATAGGAGGTTCCACAAAAATACTAGAAAAAACTTTTTCACTGTGAGGGTGACAGAGCACTGGCACAGGCTGCCCAGGGAGGTTGTGGAGTCTCCTTCTCTGGAGACATTCAAAACCCGCCTGGACGCGTTCCTGTGTGACCTACTGTAGGGGATCCTGCTCTGGCAGGGGGGCTGGACTGCATGATCTTTTGAGGTCTCTTCCAAGCTCTGACATTCTGTGATTCTGTGATTTTTTGTTAAACTGCATTATATCCCAAGGGGTGCAAGTATTAATGTCGCTGATATATATCTTAAAATCTTTGTATCAGCAGAATAAGCAATAGAAAAAGTTAAAATTAGCATAGCATTTTGCAGCATTTTTTGAGAATACTGGTATGATTTTAATTATAAACTAATGGGCAGTAGCCGTATGTCAAATATGAAGAGTGATAATTCAGAGAAAATGTACACTTTGAGAAAATAAAAGTAGGAACAGAGTCATACAACAGCATTGGTTTAAAAGTTGACCTAATTCTGCAGCATAATTCTTTATGCTGTAATCTTATCAGCTTTCACAAACTTAAGAAGGATTTGATTAGGTCAGTACTTGAATAGGAGACTTCCAAGTAATAATGAGGTGCAGAAAGCGATATTGCTTATTTAATGTAGAGCACTTTTTTACCCAGAGTGGCTGTATCAAATCCATACTATATCATCTACTGTACTGTCATATTATACAAACGTAGGCTCTGCTTTTAAAATATTTACATATCTGCCTAACTTCAAGCATTAGCATACTTGAATTCTTACTTCTATTGCAGGAGTTACCCTCTCTAAATCCATCCAGTCATGTTAGATGTACGTACTGGTTTTGAAGTACTTTAAAAAATGCCCCATTGAGACTGAATTGTTTGAAGTATTGTAATGAATATTTATGAGTCAGATACTGTTGACACTACGGCACTGTAGAATTTACTTATATTGCAGTGTATTCTGTTTTTCTGTGTTAGAGCTCTCTGTTACTTGAAACTGTATAAATATGAAGAGGCTAAGCAGGATTGTGATCATGTTCTTCAGATAGAAGATTCTAATATTAAAGCTTTTTATAGAAGAGCACTAGCGTACAAAGGATTACAGGTGAGGAAAAAGAACATGGCAGGTATTCTTAAGCACTTCTAAACTTATCCTCTTCAAAGGCAACCAGGTAGTTGCAGTCGATGGGTGAATGCAGACCAAATATGCAGTGCTGATCATTTATGACTTTGTAGAACATTAGGCGTACATAAAACATTATATAAATATTTTTGCAATGTAAATCCTGCATGTTGACTTGTAAAATTTGAGAAAATACAGGTATATTGGAATAAATTAGGTTTGACTGGAAATTGGTTAAGCAAGTTTCAGCTCTGTTATAATGTTCTAATATTCTTCTGGGTATCCCAGTCTGTTTTTTCTCTCAGGGTGTTTCCTGTTATCTTTTTGGATGACAAATGGATTCTCTTCAAGTCTTTCTTCATATGTCCAGACTGAATTTGCAAGCTATCTTTTGGCATCTGCTCGTATTTCCTTGTCATATTAAACCAGGGTTTTATTTATGTTCATTTTCTCTCTCTTCCTTCTCTAAACACGTTACAAACCTTTGTCAGTAGTCTGCTTCCTGGCTCTGTGGATGGTGTCGGTTCGCAACCTTTCCCTTTATATCTTCGCAGTGGTGATGTCTGTACTCTGCTCATCTTAGAGGGTTTTTTGAGTATCCTGTCACTCGATAAATGCAGACTGAAATGGTTCATTCTGAACGTGACTGCAAATCTCATGTCCCATCACTTGAACCATGTCATTCATTTTGTCCATCCCTCTGTGTTGCCCATGTTCAGTGACGTTAATGAGCCTCTGCACTTCACAGTTCTTCCATAGCAGTCGTCACTCTAGCTCTTAACCGGTGTTGAATTCTCAGCTTCTCACTTCTGTGATGGCAGCTGTCACCTTCTACTTTGTACTCCAATGTTACAAGTGTCTTTAAACAATCCTCTTAAGTGCTTTCTGCCACTGGAGGTGATCACTCCAAACATCCACCAGTTGCAGCAGTGTCCATCAAATGAGTACTTACCTCGGACCTCTGTTACGATCTTTGATGCCGTAACAAAAAATTACCTGATTGTCTCTCAGCTTACGAATCACCTGAGGACAACCTGCTGGTGCTTAGCAGTAGATGAGCCTGTTCTCATCCCGTGTTTTAATCCCAAACGCAAGTCACAGGAACCATGGGATCTTTTGTTTGTGATAAACTTGGTCCTCTCTTACAGTAGCTATGAAATTTTGAAAGTTGGCTTTGATCGATTTTTGAAAGAAGGTGAAAAGTCTTAATTTTGTCTAAATCCTTATCTGTAACTGTACTGAGCTACCTGCTATTAATCATCTGTAATATGAGCAGAGGTATCTAGTGATTCTACCAGTCAAAAAATTGGAATTACACACCAGTGAAGAATGTTAAAAATTGGAGAAATAACTTCTGGTTTTTTGAATAACGCAGAAAAAAATGCTGGTTTTGTATTACTGAAGGCATAACCTGAAACACACTGTTTGTGGATTCCTTCAAAACAGTTTGAGCTGGGGACTCCCAAAATGTTTTGTTGTGGTTGGGTTTAATGCCCTCATTATTGCTAATTCCAGGGATGTGAGTGATTCATAAAACCAAAGAAAGCAACAAAAGTGATTTGAGGTTGACAAATGATTTTGTAATGAAAAACTTTAAGAGCTAAAAGCACGTAGCTTGGCACAAATTGAACTAAGCTGGGAAGTGTTATTTGTATATAAATATCCAGATATTTAGCCACAAAAGCTGCAGTGGAATTTAATGTCGTAAATGAGTTTTTTTATAGACTTACTGAGATATAGGTAGGGAAAGATCATGAATAAATCATGTTTGTGTACTGAATTAGGCCTCCACCATGGGATGCAGGACTCCCGACCACATCTCCTACAGCTGATAGTCCAGTCTCGTGCTTCGGGTACAACCGCCTTGTGTGATTTTTGTTGCGAAGTCTGGCAGGCTGTAATTTTATATCCAGGAGGGCTGGTTGTTTGCTGACCCTTATGATCATTTTCAGAAGTCTGTTCCAGAATCTTGTTTCTCTGGGGTTGTGAATCTTCACATCTGTAATTCAAGTAGTTTAGCTTAAGTGATGGAACGACTTATCCTTGGTGCCATCTCAAGGCATATCAGGGATAAGAGGGTCATTAGAGACAGTCAACATGGCTTCACCAAGGGGAAGTCGTGCTTGACTAACCTCATAGCCTTTTATGAGGATATAACAAGGTGGATAGATGATGGCAGAGTGGTGGATGTGGTCTACCTTGACTTCAGTAAAGCATTTGGCACAGTCTCCCACAGCATCCTTGCTGCTAAACTGAGGAAGTGTGGTCTAGACTCTCGGGTAGTGAGGTGGACTGTGAACTGGCTAAGGGGAAGAAGCCAAAGAGTCGTGGACAATGGGGCGGAGTCTGGTTGGAGGCCTGTATCCAGCGGAGTCCCTCAAGGGTCGGTACTGGGACCAGTATTATTCAATATATTCATCGATGACTTGGATGAGGGACTAGAGAGTACTATCAGCAAGTTTGCTGATGACACCAAGCTGGGAGGAGTGGCTGACACACCAGAAGGCTGTGCTGCCATCCAGAGAGACCTGGACAGGCTGGAGAGTTGGGCGGGGAAAAATTTAATGAAATATAACAAGGGTAAATGTAGGGTCTTGCATCTGGGTAGGAACAACCCCAGGTTCCAGTATAAGTTGGGGAATGACTTATTAGAGAGCAGTGTAGGGGAAAGGGACCTGGGAGTCTTGGTGGACAGCAGGATGACCATGAGCCAGCACTGTGCCCTTGTGGCCAGGAAGGCCAATGGCATCCTGGGGTGTATTAGAAGGGGGGTGGTTAGTAGGTCGAGAGAGGTTCTCCTTCCCCTCTACTCTGCCCTGGTGAGACCCCATCTGGAATATTGTGTCCAGTTCTGGGCCCCTCAGCTCAAGAAAGACAGGGAACTGCTGGAGAGAGTCCAGCACAGGGCAACTAGGATGATTAAGGGAGTGGAGCATCTCCCTTACGAGAAAAGACTGAGGGAGCTGGGGCTCTTTAGTTTGGAGAAGAGGAGGCTGAGGGGTGACCTCATTAATGTTTACAAATATATCAAGGGTGAGTGTCACGAGGATGGAGCCAGGCTCTTCTCGGTGACAGCCACTGATAGGACAAGGGGTAATGGGCTGAAACTGGAACATAAGAGGTTCCGCTTAAACTCGAGAAGAAACTTCTTCTCAGTGAGGGTGACGGAGCCCTGGAACAGGCTGCCCAGAGAGGCTGTGGAGTCTCCTTCTCTGGAGACATTCAAGACCTGCCTGGACACATTCCTCTGTGGCATAGTCTAGGCATTCGTGCTCTGGCAGGGGGATTGGACTTGATGATCTTTTGAGGTCCCTTCCAATCCCTGACATTCTGTGATTCTATGAATTAGTAGCTGCTTTCTGATGAAAGCAATCTGCCTCCTTTTTGCATTCATTTGCTGACTTCAGTTCACTCACAGACTTGCTGCCATGTCTCTGCACCTTTAATACTGTCATCAGTGCTGAACAAAATATTCCACATAGGAAAGAGAATATGAGTGACTTGTGCTTTTATTACAGTTAAGATGCTCAGGAAATGGCATCAGCTGGTACATGAGGATTTTTTTCTTGATAATATGAATGATTTATAGTAACCTTATGATACCTCTTGGGAACAGCAGAAATATTAGGTCCCTCTCAGAAGAAACTGTTGATCTTTTACTGTCTGCATGATCGTTTATTGTTTACTGCTACATTTCATCCTTATTTTTAATACTCCAGCCCTCAGGGTGCCTTGGTTTTCTATGTGGTATTCCAGGCTTCCTCAGAACTGTTGCTGTTAACTTTGTCTCTTCAGAAAATTTCGCCTAAGGAATCATAATTCCCAATGTCACAATTTGAAATAAAAATATTAAACTAATGACAAGACTGATTATTGAGGAACTGTGTCTAATGCCCATCTACAGCTGTGTTTGTCCTTCTAATCCTGTTTGTCCCAGAGTTCATAACATAATTCAGATCCTCTCAAGTATTATCAAAAATTTCCCTTCTCAGACTGTAAGATGTGGTCTGTTGGATTGAAACTCAGGGAGATTAGATGTGGTTTTAGTTTAAACTAAATTTAGCTCTCTTTTATTGGCAAAGCAAATATCCAAACTGTTGATGGACTCATTATATTAATTGTGAAAGTGTTACACTGTAAGTAGTTATGCTTAAAAGCAGCAATCTTCAGTGATCTATTTTCTGATATAGGAAATATGTTTCTCAGTATGTGATTTCATATTGCATAATACAGAAGTCACAAAATACTAAGTAAAACTCATCCTCAGTTTCCTTTTTTCCCTCCAATGAAATTATACTGTATTTAGATTATTTTTGTCTACTTACTGTCAAGATCTTAGCATTTTTGTTTTTCTTAACTGTAAAGGACAGTATGGTAGTTTCAAGTTTTATTATTCAGGTGGTGTGCTTATGAAAAAAATATTTTCCTTTCTACTTGCAGAATTATCAAGCCAGTGTTGATGATTTCCACAGAGTCCTTCAAATAGATCCCAATGTTCTTGAAGCAAAAAAGGAACTGGAGGAGGTAACCCAACTGCTTAACCTTCACAGCAGTGCTGCAGCTGGCAGTCAGCAAAAGCAAAGGAAGAAAATAACCATACAGGAGGTATGCCTGGTCATTTTTAAAAGCAGACAGTACAGAAGCCACATATTCGAAGAGATACTATTGAAGGTTTTGCTTTGCTCTTCTTAGCTCTGCATTTTTTGGGGGTGAGATTTTATTTTTTGTGTTATTTGGAGAGGATTGTTGCGTATGATGTGTTCGGTGTTCTTACATTCTACAGTAAAGGTAGAACTCCGTTGAAATGTATTCAGAACCACAGCAGAAATGGAAAAAGTGTTTGGATGGCACTGAACTTAAGGGTATGCTCCTTGTTAACAAAAACTGCTTGGGCTTTGAAATACCCGTTTTACAGAATGTGGCTGTTAAATAACAGTTTTGCTTTTAAAGTCTGTGCTACTCAGGAAGCCCCTGGTGCTGTGCTGGCAAAGTTTCTTTGTCGGCAGGCGTGCTGGCTGCTCTTGTGCTGGTAGTAAAGTTACTGGTCTGAAGAAGGAAACCTTGCCTTAAAAAACAGGGTATGGCTAAAACATCTGTAGGATCTTATAAAAGAAATACATGGTGTAATGTTACGTGCTGGATCAAAATGTTAGCCTTGCAGAGTTCTGGGTAGAATTAGGTGATGAAAGGATTTTCTCAGTCATCTGATGTTTTTGGATTGTAGCTTTACCAGTGCGTTTGGGGTTTTTTAACTCCGTTTTAACGTATATAGTTATAACACATAGTTACCAGTTTGTACAGTGATACTGTAATTTGATAACATAACTTCAGTGTAATGGAAACTGCAGTTATTAATATGAAACAATTTGTTTTATTGAAACACTTCCCACTGTCACGAGTTTGTGGGATTTTACGTAACTGGCATAAGCTGGGTATAGTGTTTGTTAATCTCTGAGTTGTGACAAACAAAGGGACTTGGAGAGTGTTTAGAGGAGGTTTGGGAAGTGAGCACATTGTTCGGAGAGCAGCTAACTGCGTTACTGGCAGTGGGAGATTTCCCAGGGGTGGGGCAGGAAGCGTTTGTGTTTGCTGTCAGAATTAGAGCTGCCCCCTCACAGGGCCTCCCTCCCCTGTCCTATCTGCTGCAGTACAAGGTGTCACCATGCAAACAGACTGCAAAGAGCAGTAAGGAAAATTAGAAATGGGAATTTATCATTATTCCATTTTAATCAAGCTATAATTGTATAAAAGAGAGGCAGGATTTCTCTCTTGGTCATAAGAGGTTGATGAGAAAGAGAACAAAGTGTCTATAAACTCAGTGCAGTATTTTCCAAAAGTAACTAATCTAGCTCCCCTGCACTATGCAATACGGGATCTTCAGACTTTCCAAAAAGCTTGGTGTCCTTTGAAGAGACCCTGTTCAGTGAGTTTTAGTCAGCTTATACTAATTCCACAACTCTCGAAGGCTTGCAGTAGATTTTAGCAAATGGGAGTTGAGCCCATGGTTACTTTTCTAGCAACTGATTCACAGAGCTTATTAGCGGCGGCAGGCTCAGGTGGAGTTAAGGGGATGTTCAGGCAGTCAGACCACACGGAGCTTGCTCCTTCCACAGTGAGACTCTGAACAGCAACCCGATAGAGCTGCCGTGTTCCAGTGCGGTTCTGAAGGCACGGCAGTGAAATGAAACGTGGCTGTCTGGTGACTTGAGTTCTGCTTGTCTTCTGCAACTTCACATTTAATATACGTGTGCAATCCTCCGTAGCTTTCTCCCAGGGGTCTTCAGTTGTCTTTCTGCAGCGGAGTGCCAAGCAGCAGAAGGAAATGCTAAATACATGCTTTTGAGTACAAACCTTTAAAGATGAATTAGAGAGGCAGTATTCTGGGGGGAAACAGGAGATAAAAAAACACAGGTGCCTTTCTTTTGCAAAGACTAAAATGCTAACTTTAATTTAGTGACATGACTGATGGGTCCATGCGTGCAGTTTCTGAAGCTTCAGGTTATCTCTATGTCCGCATAAAAATGATCTGTTGCCATTTTCTTTGTGAAGGTGACTGAATCTGATGAACAGGAAGGGAAACAGTTTGCTGCATCAGAAGATGTTGTGACTGATGGTGTTACTTGTAAAGAAGCAGCTCAGAAGAGCGTGCCACAGAAGAGTTCTGAGAAGCTGCGTATTTCTGAACCATCTAATGCTTATGACTTTGGTCAGATTATAAATGCGGTGAATACCAATAAGGATAAAGCTGCGTGTGCAGATCTTTTAACAATTACCGATCCAAAAAACCTGCCTGTGCTGCTAAGTAACAAACTTGAAGGAGAAATCTTCTTGATTTTTATCCAGTCGTTGGAATACTACGTAGTTGGAAAAGATCCTGGCCTCGTATATCGGCACCTTTTCTACTTGAGCAAAGCACAAAGATTTAAGGTAAGAACCTAGACTGAATGTGTACCTAAGTTGCACAGAAACATAGAGAAAGTTTCTATGTCTTAAAAAGGAAACAATACACTGATTTTTATGTCTCTGTCAAATATTATGGTTTGCAATCAACATGTGCTTATTACAGAATAACCTGTTCGTTTTTTTTCAGGTGGTGCTGGCTCTTCTTAGCAAGAATGAAAAAGAACAAATTCAGCAACTATTTGACTTGCTTTCAGAAAAACAGAATAATCAGTACTCTTTGGAAGATCTTGAGAGCCTTAAAAAGGTTTATGAACTCTAAGAAGTTAAAATTTATTGGTTGCATGCATATAGTTTGTGTTGTTAAGAGAGATATGAACTCTGCAGACTTGCATGGGTCAAAGTGGGTCTTTGCCCAGTCTGCTTGAATTCTATTTTTTGACAGCATATGCACATTTAAAACTTGCTGCTCTTTTTTTTCCTGTAGTTGTATACACTTTTAATCTCTAGGATTTAATGCATGTGTTTATGTTCCATAGCAGAGTTCATGTTATTTGGCATACTGATTTTATTTAGACTGTTAATTCTATATGTAAGAATATATTTTACATTGTATATAATGTGAAATATCTTGATGGTACAATAGATAATACACTTTTAGCCAGCACTTGCTATAACATTTTGTGAGTCATGTGTTCTTGTGATAAAGAAGTGTCTTCAAGATCAACGGGTCAGTTAGCAATAGCTTTGCTAAAATGAGTTTACAAAAAGTACTAACATTTTTCACATGAACTACTGGAGGCCATCTGTTTCTTCGCTGTCCCTGGTCTATACAAAACAGATTAGGATATTTTTGGTGCAATACAGTTTAGCAGCGCAGATGAATAATATATTAGCTTGTCATGGAACAAAATAATTAATTATTAAGTAAATGGATATGTTTTTAAAATGATGCACACACAAGTAATTTTTAGCCTACAGAGAATTTTTTTCTGTGCATGTGGAAGGAGTGCTGATTTGCGTGGGTTTTGAAGTGATGGTGGTAAATAGAAAAGTGGCTGCAGCTAGCAATAAAAGTATTTAACTCAGAGGTTTGTAATCAGATTGTTTAAAACACCATCCCTTTCTGTTTGTGGACATTTATAAAGCTAAAAATAAAACCATTTTGTGGACCAATATGATTTTTTTTATTTCAGGCAGTACTTACATTTGATTCTGACAAAGCTCCTTTTTTAAGATGAAGCTTTTAAATTTTTCAAATACCCCAGTGCCTTCTTTGCACATGTGATGTAGAAGTGTATGAAACTCACTAGCACTGCAGAAATACCATTAAGAATGTGGTTCTCTGAAAATTTTTCTCAGGTGTATATTAATTTAAAAAATAAATTTTTTTTCTTGAAAAGTACAATTACAGATTCTCTGTTTTGGTTCTGTGCTCTTCAGACTTACAGTGTTCACAGGCAGGTTATGAATTTTGTGTTGAAGCGGAGTGCCAGGAATGAAGCTTTTGATTCCTAAAGTACAAGTGATGTTTTTAAATGTCGTCTTGTTATGAGATTGTCACCTGTTCAAGTGAGAGCCATCGCATCTACGCGTAATCAGTTGTACTTCATCAACCTGAGGAGTGCCAGTTCCGTTCTTTAGTCACGGTGGCAACATACTCACATTCACTCATTTCTGTGCTAGTGATTTCAATCTTCTCTTTTTTTTCCCGCTGCAGTTCAGTGTGGTCAGAGAAGACTCATTGTATGTCTGCAGCTCACTGCTGTGGTTTGGAAGACTTAATCGATTTTCACTTTATAGAGTTCAGTGTGTGTAGTGACAATAAGTTGGAGAGTTGTATTAATAGTACGCAAATTGGGAAAAAGTTCTTCTGCTAAAAGAAAGCATGAAAGCCAGCTATGTAATTTTAAATTAATCTTGGTTGCTTGAGAACTGTGGCTAAGAGTCATTGTCAAAAGGCACATCACAAAAGCTCTTGATGAAGTTAAATATTTCTGTGCGCTACCCAAAACCCCAAGTATTAAAAGCTCTTTAGATACCTTCTAAGAAGCAGTCTTGACTGCTAAAGTTTATATCTCATTGGTATAGTTCGTTTTGGCACTGAAGACAAAAATCAGAATCTTTGCAGCAGTAAGTCATAATAAAAATAGAATTTAGTACATTTAGGAAACAGACATTATTAAAAAGACAAAAAGGCGTTAAAAGACAAGATAGTTTTAAACTGTGTGTTCTTGACAAATCCTTTATCCGTGGGGAAATAGACAAATGGGTTTTCACAGTTGGGTATCTAGTACCACAGTTAATTTTAGGACAGTTTTAATCAATCCCTAGCACTTAACTAGAAACCTAGAATTAGTTCAGGGAAAAGTACTCCAGGAAGATACCTTTTCTTGCCTTCCATCCTCAGTGTCAGCTGAACCAGAGGTTAACTCAGTTTGAGGTAAAAATGACAGAGATCAGCAGACCAGGAAACTGAAATTACTCCCTGTTAAAAAGTTCTAGCTCCACCTTGGGTGCTAATTAAATTTGTTGAAGTACAAGGCTGTGCTGGCCAGTACATGCTGACAGACACTCTCTGTGATCCCCACCACCCCCCTCCCCAGGGAGGATAACAGGGGAACCAGGGACAGAAACTTTGAGGTTGAAAAAAAACTTGAACCAGTTCAATAGAAAAAAAAAAAGAATAATAATAACAATGAAGATGTCAAACTATATACAGATTGTAGTGGCTTGACCCTGGCCTACAGCCAGGTGCTCATCACAGCCATTCCATCACTTCTCAGCTAGACGGGGGAAGAAGATGCAACAAAGGGAGCATGGGTTAAGGACAGAGGTATCACTCACAGTTACCATCCCAGGCAAAACAGACTTGATTTGGGGAAATTAAATTTATTAACAATCAAATCAGAGAAGAGTAATGACAAATAAAAGTAGAGGTCAAGGAATGGAGGTTGCTGTCAGTTCATCAGATGTTATATCCAATGCTCCTTCTGCCTCAAGGGAAGGACTCCTCACACTTCTCCTGCTCCAGCATGGGCTCCCTCTCACAGGAGACCGTTCAGAATCACAGAATTAATCATTGAGTCTGGAAAAGACCTCTGAGATCATTGTTTCCAGCCTATGTCCCACCACCACCACATCAGCTAGACCATGACACTAAGTGCCACATCCAGCCTCTCCTTAAACACCTCCAGGGACAGCGACTCCACCACTTCTCTGGGCAGTGCATCCCAATGCCTGATCACACACTCTCCAATTCTAGCTTTCACAAGAGAAGTTTCTTGACAAACTACCCCAGCGTGAGTCCCTTCCGTGGGGTGCAGTCCTTCAGGAGGAACCTGCTCCAGCATGAGTCCCCTGCAGGGTCCCAAGTCCTGTCAGCAAACCTGCTCCAATGGGGGCTCCTCTCTCCATGGGCTACAGGTTCTGGCAGGAGCCTCCTCCAGTGCAGGCTTCCCGGGGGGGGTCACAGCCTCCTTCAAGCATCCACCCGCTCTGGCGTGGGGTTCACCATGGGCCACAGGTGGACACTTACACCCCTGTCACCTCCATGGGCTTCACAGGGACAGTCTTCGCCATAGGCTGCAGGGGAATCTGCTCTGGCACCTGGAGCGCATCCTCCCCTCCTTCCTCACTGACCGTGGTGTCTGCACATACTCTCACTCCTCTCTCTCTTCCAGTTGTGGTGCAGTTCTTTTTCCCCACTTCTTTTCCCCCAATTCTTAAATACGTTACCACAGAGATGTTTCCATCATCACTGATAGGCTCAGTTTTGGTGAGTGGGTCCATCTTTGGAGCCGGCTGGCATTGGCTCTATGGGACCCAGGGGAAGCTTCAAGTAGCTTCTTGCAGAAGCCTCTCGTACAGCCCCCCTGCCGCCTGCTACCAAAATCTGGCCAGGCAAACCCAATACAGCAGATACATACAAGGATGCAAATACGCTTAAAGATACAGGAGAACGTGTTAATACGAGACACCACGCCTTCCACATGGAAAGTTCCTGAGTAGATGAAAAAAAAGGCCCAGACTGGACTCAGCAGCAGATGGGAACACATGAGCCCGGGGTCCTGATAATAGCCCCCAAAAACCAGAAAAGGAGCTGTGCTGCTCCCACCCAGGGATGGGGGCAGGGGGAGACAACCTGGACCATCAATGCTGCTCCTCTGCAGTATGAAAACAGGAGGCAAGAACACCAGCAGTACAGAGAGAGGATAACAAACAGCCCACAACACCCCTCCCAGCACAACCAGCACCAAAAGACCCAAGGCTCTTCTCAGGGGCCCTTATATGCCGAGTACCACGGCAAAGAAGAGTGTGATTGGTCTATTTGGGTCACTTGACCCATCCCCTCCTCCCCACAGGCACAGCTGCCCCCCCCCCTCCCTCATTGCCCCCTGTGCCAGGAACCCCAGAGAACTTTTATCCTGGTGCTCTCAGACCAGGACACCTGCAGTGGGGTTTGCAAGGAAACTCATTACTGAGGTGAAAGCAGAGCTTTTTTTTTTCTTTTCCCCTGCAAGTGCTGGCTGCAGTCAGCAGGAAATTAATTAACAAATAGCCCCGATCTGAAAAATCAGTGCTTTGCTGTGAAGTCACCCATCTTCTAAAGCAAAGAGCTACTGATGAGCACATCTCTCTTCAGCAGACAGTAATGAGAGGACAGGTTGGGCTAGCCCTGACAAAATACTTGGCAGCAAGTGGGACTTCCCTTTCCATGTGTGACAGAGTCCTATCTCTTCAGTTTAAGGTAGACCATAAGCTTTGGCTGGTTGAGTATTTAGACAAAGCCCCCAACGCTCTTTGGCAGCCGGCCCCTCTAGTGCAGCTTGACGCTGATCTCAAACAATACCCCAGGATATTCCCAGCCCTTGTCACATATCAGGAGCCACTTTACAAAAAAAAGTTAAGCTCATTACAGCCCATGATCCAAAAGGGAGAAGACACTTTCAAGTTCTGTGTTCCCAAAATTGCTGCCAGGCCAGGCACGTGCTCGCAGCAGATCCTGGGCACCAGCCCCGCTCTGCGAGATACCTGAATTTCCTCCGGCACCTCATGTGCCTCCCTCCCAGGTGAACTTCTGGGGCAGAAACCATGGAAGAGTAATTGATGCAGGAATGCGCTGTGGGTAGCAGACCCTAAATTTTTAGGCACTAAATCTTTACTACATTTATTCTTTAATTATAAAGTCAGCTGTGCTGTCTGCAAATCTTTTCTGTCTCATGTTCCTCACCCCTGTCCCTTTTGGCCTCAGCTTTCAAAGTTAAAGAAATACATTTTAAAGTACAAGGGAATAAAGAAGAAACTCAGATGTTTATTGTTCTAATAGTTGAAAGTCCAAGTCAAATGTATACTTCTTTTTTTTTAAAAAAGAAAGAGAAAAGTTAGCTACTCTCAAATGCAAGAGAAAATGGTCCGTGAACTGAGCAAAAATATAAAAATATGAAAAGAATTTTGACATGAGCCATTAATCTGTAACGTGACCAGCAGGCTGGCAGTACTTTGCAGTCATTTTGGTGATGTCCCTGCCTTGTTCAGATTTCATTAAGAGTAACATTGAGGTTCAGGCAGTATTTGGGAAGGCTTGATCATAGAAATTCCAAAAAAAATCAAGTCTAACAACTTGTTGGGGTTGTATTGCTGATTTGGCCTGAACACCTCAAACCAAGGCCACCAGGCTTCAAAACCTGCCCCTTTTGTGGGGCAGCATTAGAACATGGGAGGTCATTTGGGGGTCCTGGGGTGTGGCAGTGAGTACTTTCAGGTGCTGATTTCTTCAAATCACTCATTTGACAGATAAGGGCTGCCTAAATGTGTCCCTCCGGGCAACCTGGTCTAGCAGAAGGTGTCCCTGCCCATGGCAGGGGGGTTGGAACTAGATGATCTTTAAGGTTCCTTCCAACCCATTCTGTGATAAATCTGGGGAACCTCCTTGGGGTCAGAGGGGGAAATCACTGCGGCCCTAAATAGTTGTGGTGTTTATTTATTATGCTCTTCCATCTGTGCTCCATAACCATTATCTCTTCTGCTCAGTTGCCCTGCTCTGCTAGTCCAGAGCATGGCTGTCCACCTCAACACTGCAGCCAGTGGCTTTCTGCGTGGCTTCAGTATAAACACGGGGATCCAGAACCAATAGAATGGACAAAAAGGGGGGGAAGGGGGGCAGACATCTGTTGTATTTTATTGATACTGAGTTTTACATCATTTTAAGGATGTAAAGAGCACAAGAGACTCTCAAATGGTGCACCTGGCTTTGTTACAGGGAGACACAAATCGCAGCGCAGTATTTCAGCAATAACATCCACCGTTTTAGAGCCAAAAAAACCGACCACAAAACCACAAACAAACCAAAAGCAATATTAAAAACTGCTTCAGGGGAACACTGGTTATTTAGAAGATGAGAACAGGCAAGTGAAGCATAGTCCCAAAGTGGCAAGAAGCTGGCCAGCCCTGACATTGCAAATGGCAGAGTAAAAATATCCCGTATAGACAAGCAAACCAGGTCCGTGGTGACCAATTTGCTCATGGATACAAATTCATGTTTTTAACACACATGAAGCGATAGGGAGTTTCTCTCTGCACCTACTGCAGAAGAAAGGCTAGCAGCTAGGGAACACAGCACGCCAGGGAAGAACGGTTTGCACTGTTGTTATTTTGCTCGCTTTGAAATATTTGACGTTTTTCAAGAGAAACCAGTTCCAGGTTGAACAGGTGCTGTTGCCTGAAGGGCAAGAGGTGCTACAAAGGGTGAGTGTCATCATGGCACAGTTATTCCTCTGGCCTCAAGCTGATTTACCGCAGAGTCCTCACCACCACTTCCTTTTTATTCTTCCTGCGTAGCGGTGCAGGCAGCAGAGGCTTGTGAGAGCCCCGTTACTGGCAAACCACACTCTTGGCTTTTATGGGGGAATGTTTCTTCTGCTCATCAGAACCTGCTCTGCTTTACGCAATCCATTTGCACAAATAAAGTGCTGCTCTTTGTGGCTGCTGGGCCTTTCAGAAGCAACCGAACTGTTTAGTCTTGCTCATTACAATAAACAACGTATTTTTGAACAGCAAGGAACAAGACTCCTTCACTACTTGCAAAAAAAATCGAGTTCTGACCTGTGTCCCTGTAGCTCTGCTCACTGCCTGCGAGCTGCAGCTACCCAAGGGACAAAGGGCAGGCAGCTCAGGGCAGGGTATCAAACCCGCTGGCTGAAGGAGTATTAAATGCCACTTACCCGTAAGCATTCCCTCATTTCCCGGGTCTCTGCCTGTGCAGCACTGTTACTTACCCATTGGGATGTAACACATTTCCAGCGCGAGAAGCCCCCCTCAGCTGCAGCAGTGTGGGGCACTGGTGTCATTTCCTTGCAGCCCTGTGCTATTTCTCAGTTCCTGCTTGCTAAATGCCACTCTCGCTAAATAAATTCAGCAACATGAGAGTGTTTTTGTGAGTAAGCAAGAGGGATTATAGGGGTATAAAGTCCCCAGCGCACAGAATAGTGTGTTTCAGAAGTGTTTTGGGTGCACAGCTTGTGAGGAAAGGGTAGCTTGAGCCACAAAAACCCCATCAGCGCTGGTCTGGTGCCTCAGTGCAATCTCTGTAATTCAGGCCATTGTGAAATTTAATATCCTTATTTTGGAGATGGTAAGCAATAATAGTCCTTTTTGTCAAGCCAGCTCACCAGGACCTGCTGAGAAGAGAGCTGTGTCTCGCCAGCTTGCTGGCTTTGCTCCCCAAAGCTGGTACCTGGTGTGTAGGGAGGTGCTGGGGCAGTCACGTCTTGAAGATACCCGGTTACCTGGTCTGGCACATGAGTGAAGTGCAACAGCAGGTTTGTGTTTGTGGTTGAGTTTCCAGCCGCTGCGAGGAGGCTGGGTTTTGTGCCAGGTGGATACCTGTTCCTTCTGCTGCCTTATCCAAAAGCAAAACATTTCAAGGGAATGTCGCAGAGGCACCCACAAGACAGACAGTGCAGCTACTCAAAACCAAAGAATTATTCCAACCAAAAATTGCTCAGCACTCTGACGGACTAAAGTAAATCACAGGTTTGGATGTCAGGTGGGAATATAATACTAGGCAGCTTGCCTTAAGAATTCCTATGTTTCAAAAATATTCCTTTTTAGAAAGATGACCCAAAATACGAACACGCTCATTCACAAAAGGGAAAAGCTCCCTCTCAAAGATGCCCAGAAAAGGGAATCAGTCACCCACAACAGGTGAGTGCTCACTCAGGATAAGTCCAGCAGTATCACTCACCTGGGGGGGTGAGGGCTCACACAACCCTGGGAAGTTTCCTTGGACAGTGTCTTGATCCAGGGGGAGAGTTCCCGACCGCACACCCGCTGCTCCGAGAAGGGCTGACTCCAATGGGCTCTCCAACGGGGCTCCCTTTGTACCCAAAGTGAGCCTGGCCTGTGGCCAATTCTAACTGGCTGGGGGCAAGTGCCTGAAAAAGGCCAGGGGAGTGCCTGCAGTGAAGTCTTCAGGGTTTAATGGCCAGAAAGCCCTGATATTTATCAGGGTTTCAGCAAGCTCCTGTCTCTGGTCTTTGACAGGGTGGATGCATCTGCCACAATCCACCCTGAGACCATAGTCATGACTCAACTGGTGTCCTTGGAGTGGTGGTACAGTCACCTATTGCCTCCAAAGTTAAAAGAGAGTGCAGTCTCAGTGAGCTTCAGCACTCATTGTGGATCATTGTTCCTTAATTATTCTAATATTCAACATACAAACGGGTTTCAAGAGGGCACACTCTACCATTACCACAGATTTCACTACTGTGTGCTTAATGCAGCTTATCACAATACAAATTACAACAATTGTAACCAGCATCACCATTAAATAAAATCCAAACATAGCAAAACTGTCCCAAACTAATTAGTTCCCAGTACAGCAAAAATTGTTTGAGTCTTTTACCACTTTTAATTTTGTTAGTCTGATCCTGAAGTGGTATTGATATATTCGGGATATGGAGGCAGCATTAAGTGTTTCACTACCACATTGTCGTTTGGGTCCTGGCTGTCACCATTGCTAGTAGAAATGCCAAGGTGGTCTTCTTCTCCATTGCCCTGTAAGAAAAGACAGAGCTGGCCTTGGCATAGGAATCACAGAATGCCAGGGGTTGGAAGGGACCTCAAAGATCATCTAGTCCAGCCCCCTGCCAGAGCAGGATCACCTACAGTAGGTCACACAGGAACGCGTCCAGGCGGGTTTTGAATGTCTCCAGAGGAGACTCCACAACCTCTCTGGGCAGCCTGTTCCAGTGCTCTGTCACCCTCACTGTGAAAAAGTTTTTTCCAATATTTTTATGGAATCTCCTATGTTCCAGCTTGTACCCATTGCCCCTTGTCTTGTCAGTGGACGCCGCTGAAAAGAGCCTGGCACTGTCCTCCTGACACTCCCCCTTGACATATTTATAAACATTAATGAGGTCACCCCTCAGCCTCCTCTTCTCCAAGCTAAAGAGACCCAGCTCCTTCAGCCTTTCCTCATAAGGCAGATGTTCCACTCCCTTCATCATCTTTGTGGCTCTGCGCTGGACTCTTCTCCAGCAGCTCACTGTCCTTCTTGAACTGAGGGCCCCAGGAACCGGGCTTCAGAGTTGCAAGTCAGGGTTTATCCACCAAGTGCCAGTATGGTGGGGTTCTCCTCTCCTTCCCAGTATATAAACCTCTGGGTTTTGCCTGGGCCATGGGCACTATGCCAATGGAGGGTGGCTTCACCATTCCAACCTCAATGATTCTGACTCTGATTATAGGTTGGCCCACATGTGTTCATAGTGAGAACTGGGCCCTTCTATCATCTGGTGCAGGGTCAACGCCCGTTAATGGTCCATTAGGACACAGCATTCCAGTTTTGAGGTTTCTGTAGCTTCCCCAGCAGGTGTTAGCAATAAAGATTGCCTGTGGTAACCATGAACTCCAGTTGCAGAGTGACACATCGGCTTGTCTTTTAATCAAACCATTGGTTTGTTTGACTGCACTGCTAGCCTGAGGATAATACGATGTGTGGAGCACCCATGTGATGCCTTCTGAAGCATCTAGTGGGCCTGTAATTGCTGTTACTATTGAGGTTATACTGGGGACAGCAGCCATTAGCGACAGGATACTATTATTTGATTTTCTATAATCGACTGGTAAACGCCACAACCCACCAGGCTGATGGGCTGGCCAGACTGGAGAATTATTGGGGGAATGAGGGCATTCTGTTATCTGTCTCTTCTCCAGGTCGACAATCACATCTGCAATGCCCAGTTTGGGGGCAGCTGGCAGAGGGGAGTGAGGACCCCAAGATATTCCCCCTGCAAGGACTCAGAGCCACCTCCACAGCCGTCAGTTCAAGTTATGGGGACATTTTTCTGCTGCACTCCATTACCTCCATTAGGTTTATAGTTTCCCCCAAGGGTCTAATGCCTAGCTCCTCAGCTTGTTGCTTATTTAGAACACTAATTTGGGCCCTTGTATCAACTGAGAACTCTAAAAACTCTCAACTTAGTAGCTTCGGATCCACGGGGATGTAGATGTACAGAAAGTTCCTCGTCAGATTCACCCTGTGGAGCGACTGCCTGAACCCCATAACGCAACTTCTAGGTTTTCAATCCTTTTGGCCCGTTGGGGTGGGAGGACGGTGGATAACTCGGGGATGTTTCAGTTACTGCTGAGCAGTGCTTATACAGAGTCAAGGCTTTTTCTGCTTTCTCACCCTGTCCCACCCGTGAGGAGGCTGGGGGTGCACTAGAAATTTGGAGGGGACACAGTGGGGACAGCTGACCCCAACTGACCAGAAGGCTATCCCATACCATATGACATCATGCTGAGCATGACACATAAAGCATGGGGGGAAAAGAAGGAATGAGGGGATGTTCATGGTGATGGCATTTGTGTTTCTGAGTCACTGTTACACACGATGGAGCCCTGCTCTACTGGAGATGGCTGAACACCTGCCTGCCCGTGGGAAGCAGTGAATGAATTCCTTGGTTTGCTTTGCTTGCATGCCTGGCTTTTGCCTTACCTATTAAACTGTCATCTCAGGCCATAAATTTTCTTACTTCTACCCTTGAGGTTCTCTCCCCCATCCCACTGTGGGGGAGTGAGGGAGCAGCTGGCTGGGGTTAAACCATGTGACACCTGAAATCAGATGGAATATTAATGTTTTTCCTTCCAAAACAGCACTTGAGGAGGAAGGATGTCATGTAGCTTTTGCCTCCTTACACTAAAAGAAATAAGAATTTTAGGTGGTGCAACTGCCAGTAAAACAAGACAACAAGACAGTACACCTGCAGGTAAGCAAAGTTATCAGGATCCACACCACAGTTCAAACTGTGGCAGTGGGCTTACTAAGAACTTCTGCCATTTAGGGGGGGAAAAAAAAAAAATAAATCTTTAAAGTGGCCACTTAAAACCCTAGTTGCACTTACACCAGTCCTCACCCAAGGCAGCGGCATCCAAACCAAACTTTTACAGCAAGGTGCCACCACTGGCTCATCTGTCGGGCAAGGTGGAAGCTGATGTGCTGCCTCCTTCAGTGCTCTGCTCATGTTCACCTCCCACCCAGCTCCCAATTTTTTGGCACCTTTTCATTTCTCAAAACCTCCAGTACAGTACCACGGGGGCAGAGCACCTGGCCAGCCACTGTGGGCAACAGGTGTCAGGGCATCATTCCGTCCCTCAGCCAGGGTTCAGGCGAGCATCCAGCTCCAGGTGCCACCAACACACCTTAGAGCACGGCTGCATGACATGGACCAGAAATCCAAATGCCTAAGCTGGACAGGAGTTTTGACTTATTTTCTGCTCAGTACCCTTTCTGGTATGATCTGGCTTAAATAGAATTAAATAAATTTTAACTAGAGATGTGGGAGTTTGGGGGTTTCTGTTTTTCAGTGAGGCAACTAAAAATCTCTCCCCTGTAAACACGTAAATCAAGTGAACTTTTATCAGGAAATTATTTTTAAGTCCATTAACTCCAGTCACTATTTTTCAACCATTTACGTGGTTATCCTTATTATTACCCATGAGAGCTATGTCATTATGAAGTAGGCACCTATTTAAAATTAATTTGGATTTGCGTATCAAAATGACTGGGAGAGACATCAGTCAAAAAACTGTTTACCTGTCAGCAGAAAGTAATCAGCTCATACACGTCAAAGTTTGTGACACTGATTCAATGAAAGGAAGTGACGTACAAGTCCAAATGCTTTACTACAAAACACAAACAAATGAACAAGAAGTACAGGAGAACACTGGTTTTTACCTGTTTGAAGTTGTAACTATCTCAAGTACTCTCTGATGTAGCAGATGTTAAAATTAATTTCCTCTCGAGGTTCGCAATCTGACACAAACTAGTCACATTTGCCAGGAACCACGAAGAAAATTTCTGAAAAAGAAGCACCGCGGTGGGAGAGCTGCTGTGAACTCGGATCTTCTCTGTGGTTCATTTCAGTGAAAGAAAAACTTTGCTTTATTGAGTTCTCATGCTTGTAGATCTATAACTGAGAATCATCTTCTGTATTAGTGTATTAATGGAAGCGTTGTATCTTTTACTTCTTTACAGACTCAAAATTCAGTGCTGCATTAAGTTTATTAGTGCCGTTTGGATCGCCTCACATATAAAATAATACTACCTCTGAAGAAAAAGTTCCAAAATGAACCAGCAGAACAGTTTTCTAGAAACTTACGCAAAAGCAGACAGAAAACTTACCTGTATTTCAACCTGTTACCCATTAACGTGGCATATAAAGTTACAGAAGATGATTTCACAGTGACTGAAAAACAACGCTAATGTTTGATAATGTTTACTTACAAGAGCAAATCGTATTTCCAGTTTCCTGCACAGCAAAACTGAGGCCCTGAGAAATTTAGGAATTGGGTTTAACCTCACAGAAGTAGGTCTTCCACCTTCAAATTCCCTGCTGTAAGCATTACATGGCATTGCTACGGACCGATATGTTTTAGTCATTTCCCAGGTGTACTCGGTAAAGCCAAACTGCGCTGAAGCTTGAGACAGCAGTAACTTCATTGCTGCTGTACGAGACAGCAGATTCAAAACTAAACTGAAAATCAAAGCCCAAGACAAGGTTCACCTGCTGCTGCATGGCACGAGCAAACGCAGTCTGCTTTAGGGTGACTGATGGATAGTGTTCATATGAGACTGCACAGAAAATTAACTTACTCAGAGGTTTAGAAATACTCCAAACTCTGCCTAAATAACCAGTTAACACTTCAGTGCACGCCTGTGACAGAGACCTGAAAAATTACATCAGAATTCACCAACTGGCACTGCAAAAATGATAAACAGCAAACGCTTCCTTTGGTTAATGCTGATCTTAAGTCAACATACTGTGCTTTTCAGCAACAACGTATTTTGTACCAGCATTCAGACCGGGGGCATCAGTCAGGAACAAAGCAGGAATTCCCGGTGCCCGATGACAGACACCAGTTGCCCAGAAACTCTGGCCCGCCCACAGTGTTTCAGAATAAACTTCCTACAGGCTGTGTGAATTGAGATAGGCATCACTTCAGGTGGAGAAAACAGTCTGAGTTTAGCTCCGCAGTCTGTCCAACTTATGCCAAGACACTGCAATTTTGTTTGAAGAGTAACATGGTTGTGCCAGAGCGGCATCCTTTCAGAAAACCATTTACTGTCCTGCCTGCCAGAGGCAGCTCAGATTTCTTTTCATCTTGCAGCATAGCGATCAGGTTGAAGTCTTGTACAAAACGCGACTAGCTTTAGATCTTGTATTTCAAAGTATCAGAGCGTTCAGCTTCCAAAGCACACCTAACAAAATAAAAACATTTAAAGGCAACAAGAGATGACACCAGCCAGTACCTTACAGAAAAAAAACCCAAAAACCTCCTCCTGGGAACGTACATGTTTTTGTAAGGCTAGTCGGCACGCTACACAAAGGACCACTAGAAGTCAGTATTTAGACATTTATTTCAGATATGCAGTTTACACGCATATTATTGAGCAAAACTGAACTGCAAATATACAAATACTGTAATAAGCATTGCCAAATAACATAACTGGCACTAGTGTTATAAGCATATTACCGAAACTGGTGAGGATAAGTCATGGAAGAGAACTGCAGCTCATGGCATTTTCTTTTTATCCAACCAAACTTCCAGTAGCACCATAATGGCAATACACGAAACGCAAGACAGAACATTGTTAACTGTTATTCTGATATTCACAATTTTTAATTATTTTTTTTTTTAATTTTAGTGAATTACATAGCAAAAAAACCCCAAACAAACAACCCACAACACGTTAACAGTGCAGGCGCTTTGGCCAAATTCAGCTTGTGTTCAGCTGTACATCTCCCATATGCAAAAGAAAACGGAAAAAAGCCAGCATATTCGGAACCTACCTTTGCGCTTGGGTAGTCATTGCACTGCACTTTGATTCTGGGACTGGAGATACGCACGTCTTGCAAAGAGATGTCACATCCACTAAAGCCTGAGTGAGTCTTTGGTAGGCTAATACTTCTTTACTATTATACATTTATCTACCACAGTCATTTCATTCCCTAGAATTTTCTTTTGTGACCCAAGGTGGCCAAAGAGGACATTCTGGAAAACATTACAGTAAAATCCTCAAACGACCAGGCACTTCAAACCCAGTCTTTTCCAAAGGCACCAAGATTTGATGGGGCACCGTTTTTTTTCCCCCTAATGAAAGGTGACTGCATCTGCTCTTCTACAATGCTTATAAATCATTGGATTGTTATTTTACTTTTGTTTTTTAATACACTATATAGTAGCCTTATTTGCTGCATGGTTGGTTGCATGAATAAATAAGTAACCCCACTGTTCTTCACAGGTGACTTTTCCATTCCACCATACATTAAGTACCAATTTCTTCTGTTTGGAATTATGTAAAACGCCATAACCCTGCTCAAAGTGTAACACATACAAACGCTTCTGACAGAGGCTACATCCATCTGCAGGTACACGGTTCATTCTACATGCATTCTAAATACAGTGCGTCCAGTTACAAAACAAAATGATCGTTACGAATATTCACGGTTGAAACACGTTTGTAAAGAGGTCTCTGCAAAACTTTTGCTTCCCTTAAATAGAGCTCACACGAGAATGGCTGTAAGTCACTAACGCTCAGCTAACACCCATTTATCCCAAACCCCACATTTTCCAAGTGAACAGTGCAGGACATATTATTCATTTCAGCATTTAACATATTAAGGATTTACCAATTTCCGTCTAAATACACCGAGTATATGCTTTCAAGCAAAGTTGTGGCAAAAATACAAAACATGGACGTATTTGTACTGCTGTAATGCACTTGGTTAAAGCCTTCGCGTCTCTTCACACAGGTCTAAGATCCATATGAAGTATTTTGCCTTATCAGACAAGTATATATAAAATGCAGTTGTATCAAAATCTTACTTCTGCTGGTCACCTGAAACTTGGGGAAGTTGCGTGTTAATTCAACCAGCTTTCAGACAGGGTTCTTTAGTGGTAAATACATTTTTGCAGCACTTAGAGGCTTAAATTTCAGTCTGAATAGCAGTGCTGGATTCCACAGCATGTTGTGAGTGGTTGTTGTTTGCTTCTTTCAGTGTTTCACCAACACCTAAATCTCCATCTGTGGAAGATCCATGATTTATGCTTTCCTCAGCAATGTAACTCAGCTGTGGAACATCAGTGCTTGGGGCTGTTGGAACAGGCACAGGGATTCCACTTGGCTGTGGAGAGTTTTCCAAGCGATCATTTTCCACCTCTGGGAGAACACTGACTGTGGTGAAGCGGGTATGATAGTCGCTGGAACCATGGCTACAGGAAGTTTTCATGCTTTCCATATCCGAGCAACTGAACTCGGAAAAATGACTCGAGTGAGAATCTGCTACAGATGGAATACTATCACTAAGAGAGGGAGAGTCAAATTCACTGGAGTTTGTGCTTTGTTGTTCCAACAGCTGAGCATCCATGTCCTCTCTGGTCTCATTTATCTTCATGCTACTCTTCTTTCTCAGCTTACCTTTACATTTCTTCCCTGCTGTTGTTTCTTTGGACCACTTGGTGGCACTAGATTTACTTTCTGGCAAGCAGGCCGAGGAACAAGCGGCATTACTACGACCCGCAGCACTGCCATCATCAACGCTACTGCTGCCGCTGTTGTGCCTGAATTTGGCTGGCTTCGACTCAATATCCACCTGCACTTCCATACTGTTGCCTTCCCTAGAACAAGAAAGAATCTGTGAGTGTAAGTGATCACCTAAGACACGCCAGCTAACGCAGCAAAACAAACTCCTGCTGCTTTACAAGATACATAGCAAAAGTAAGTTAGAGAGATGTAACTTGTTTTAGAGGAGTTAAGTGTTTAACTTAAATATAACAGCCCAGAGGAAAACACAGAGCCTGAAAGACCAAACACTTCACTGAGCTGCAGCCATGATGTTCATCCTTGGAAATAAGCTTGACAAAAGGTAAGCAGCCACATGTAATTCAATTTGTAACAAAATTTGCAGTTTCAAAGGGTGATCATTAAAGTAGAACAGCTGAGGCATGCTTAGAATATCCTTTAAAAAGCAAGGCTTTTTAAATGTTCTGTTTTCACCACATTTCTCTTACCTGTCCAAAGGGATGTAGGAGTTCAAGATGGATCCTGCCATTGCTTTGGTACTGGCATTGTCACTAACTGTTCCCAAGCTAACTGTGCCAGATTCTCCACTCAGACTGTATCGTTCTTTCTGCACATCTGCTTGCACTTCCAGTCTTGGAGAGGAAAAAAAAAAAAAGAGTTGCACAGACTGCTACTACAGTTTAACCACAGTAGTTGAAAACTCATGTCGCCTTGTAGAATTTCCCCACCATTCAGCAGTAAATAGTATTTATCCATGCACAATATTATTGCACATATTTACCCTACCGAAACAGGTTCTCCCTTTCCACTGTCAAAAATGACTATTTTTTATTACAACAAAAACACCTCAAAGCAAGAACAGATTAATTGTGCATTAAATCAGATGTTCTGGATACTTTCCTCCCTGAGGTTTGCAAGAACAACTTCCAGGCTTAGCTACAATTCTTTTGCAGTTAGCTACTCTAAATATGGAAAAAAAAGCAATCAGAAGGGTACTTAAGTTCAAGACATAATAGTTCCTGTGTTTCTCCAGCAGCAAAATTATTACTAATCAAATAACAGAACTGTGTTCTGTACTCTGCTTTATGTTGCATTGTTATCAACTGCTACAGGAATAATAGAAACCGGAGTAATCTTAAATTGTGCTGAGCAGATAAGCCAGAAATCAAATTTGAAGCTTTTTTTCTAAATGCCTTGTTTCTCTGTGTTCTGACAGTGAACTGGAAGTGTTTTTTTGTTTTGTTTTCCACTCTCAGCTCTTTAAAGAGGTTAGGTATATCTCATTCAGCAGGCACAGCTTCAAACATCTGTCCCGGCATACGGGAACTCTTGATGCTATCTTGCTCTCCTTATTCCATGTAGCCTGGGCTTTGTAATTACTCAAGAAAATGAGCAGCAGTAGTACCTGATTTAAGGAGCAAATTCCATCCTGAACCCTGAATTTTAACAATCCTTTCCAGACACTTCCTCCCTTTCCTTTCAGGGTGCAGGACAGCCAGCAAACAGTAAGGGCCACATTCATAGGAGGTGCCAAGAACTTAGTGACAAGAAGTTGTCACCGTGGCAAGGCCAGGTGCCCACCTGCCTCTCCTCCTGCCTAAATCCATTCTGAATCCACACTCCACCCAGGTGCTGAGAGGCACAGCTGGGTACATGCAGACAAGTGAACAAGTCAGCAGTTCTGACTTTGGGGTGTGATGCACCCGAGAACATGACTGTGAGACATGAGGCGCCTCTCTGACAGGCTGCTCTTCTGGGAAGCAGGAGAACAAGGTCTCAGGCCTCGTTCACTGTGAAAACAACTCAAAACTCTGCTGCCAGAGTGCAATCCTCCAAGAAATCTCTTGGAAATCACCAAGTTAATCAGAGATGAACTGTCTCTCTGTCCTAGGCAGTTCCTTTTAATAGAAAGCAATTAAAAAAGAAAAACATAAAAATAAATAAAAAAAAAAAACCCTAGTAACACCACTTCCTTTGCTTACACAGAACCATTAAGGTAGGAAGAGAACCTTGGGATCATCGAGTTCAACCATTAACTCTACTCTACAAAGCTCACCCCTAAACCATATTGCCCAACACCACACTGAAATGATGTTTAAACACATGCAGGGATGGTGACTCAACCACCTCCCTGGGCAGCCTATTCCAACATCTGACTACTCCTCCTGTGAAAATTTCTTCCCTAATGTCCAGTCTAAACCTGTTGCAGTCTGAAGTCATTCCCTCTTGTTCTATTGCTAATTACCTGTGAGAAGAGACCAGCACCAATCTCTCTACAATGTCCTTTCAGGTAGCTGTAGAGAGCAACGAGGTGTCCCCTCAGCCTCCTCTTGTTCAAACTAAACAGGCCCAGCTCCTTCAATTGCTCATCATAAGATTTATTCTCCAAGCCCTTCACCAGCTTCGTTGTCCTCCTATGCACTTGCTCCTAAACCTCGATATCTCTCTTGTATTGAGGTGCCCAAAACTTGACAAAATGCTCAAGGTATGGCCTCAGCAGTGTCACCGGAGTACAGGGGGACAATCACCTCCTTACTCCTGCTGGTCACACTGTTTCTAACACAACCCAGGATGCGACTGGCCTTCTTGGCCACCTGGGCACACTGCTGGCTCATATTCAGACACTTGTTGATTAGAATCCTCAGGTCCCTTTCTGCCAGACAGCTTTCCAGCCACACTTCCCCACTTAGACCAGGATACTGTAGGGTAGGAAGGCAGAAAGCCCATCTCTTACCTGTTAAAGCAGTTAACCATTGCACTTCCTGAGAGACTCCCTGTTATACTGGCCCCAGCCAGGGCCATGGTACTGGCGGTTTCACTGAGGTTGTCTCGGATGGCTCCTATTCTGTCCATGTGGCTACCACTGGCACTCAGGCTGCCAGTCAGTCCCCCAACACTGCCTTCGCCTATGCTAGGGTTATGGCGCGCCTCTGCCACCGAAGTGGTATCTGGACATAAATAAAGAAGGCTTATCAGTTACGGAAGTAGAATGCAGTAGTTTCTAGAATGTGACCGTGGAAAATGTTCTTGAAATTACGCTGAGAAAAAGGATTTATAAAATACACTGTCACAAAAAGATTACTGAAAACAAAAGAAAAAAAGAGAAGAAAAAAGAAAAGAGACATTTCAGTTCCTATAATGGTTACACCTGACATCACATACTTAAGACACCAAAAAGTTAACCATGGATAGGACAGGTAACAATGAAGTGAACACAGAGAGACTATCACAAAGGATATTGCTATGGTATTAAAAAAAAGCACCAGATCAGCATTCAGTTCCCCTTATAAAAAAACCAGCCAACTTCCAGAAACCAGGATTTTGAGAAAGCAGCATTAGTTTTATCTTAAAACTTCTACCTATGTTAAAGACTTCCCTCTGGCTTTGATTAAAATGGGCAAGAAAAGCTTTAATGCCTGTATTATAGCTCAACACGAACACAGAAAAGCCACTCTCATCTGGGAGATGGTCTTTCAGCAACAAGTACAAGTAGTCTTAACTGCAAATAAGTACCCTAACGCCATCAAACCTAAGTCACAAAGCCCATATTTATAGAAGATGAAACACTGAATTTTCTTACCTACAGCTGCATTTGTTCCACCAACATTTATATCGTTTTCATCATCAAATTCTATCCTTACACCTTTTCCGTTGCCTGCTGACACACCACAGCCACCACTTCGGCAGAGGGAAATTGGAACGACTCCATACACGTAAGCCAGCATAATGGGAACACCAATACCTACAGAGGAAAGCAGAGTCTTTCATTAAATGTGACTTTTATCTCGGGGCCTTTCAGAAAAGCGTTTTCATTTTCCCTAATTACTTAATATTTCATACTTGAAAAAAATCAGAAGGGAGTGAAATTAAGAAATATTGGTAAATCACTGAGGTGAAATGACAGGAAAGTACTTTCAGCAGGCAGAACGTCTTCTATCAGCGCTGGTAGGCAGAAAAGCTTAATGCTTGATGAATGAATACTTCCAGTACATCCATAACATCTTTTACAAACAAAATGAAAGTACTTTAAAAGGCTCATACAAGTTCTGTCAGGGACTGTAATAACATTCCACCTGAGAAGCAGAAATAGCGATGTATTTCGAATGTTACTCGACCAAAATGTTAGCACCCCTGATTTGCTAAGGGGCTTGATTTTGCATCTACTGAAGTCAGACAGGGCTTAGCTATCAATTTAAGAGGACTTAACACTATTATTACTGTGGGATGTTTCATATTTACTGTATAGCACTGCCTCACTTTAAAAATTTTAATTACAGAAGTCTTCCTTAAAAGTCAACAATTCTATGGAGCAGGGTGGCAGGAGTTAAGGGATACCAGTGAAAGGAACTGTGGGCTAACACGCACGCAGATACATGCACTTCCATCCCACCACTTCTAGGGGGCTGTTAAAAGTAAATTAAACCATTCTATGGCTTTGCTGATGGAAAGGCACAGAAGGTACAGAAAAATGTTAGACTGAAAATATTCTGAAAAAGCCAGGACAGATGCAGACCCAATGCAAAGGCTCCTCAGTCTGACCTAAAAGAAAGGTTCCAGTTACAAGAAGTCCCTTTCACTACAACTCCTTCAGCGTCCAAGGAGGAAATCCATATTCTCAAGGTCACTATTTTGGAAACCACATAATGTCCTGAGACTGGAGGACATATGTTAGTGGCAACAGGGTAAGAGCAAAAACTCCACAAAATACAATGCAACTACTTTCCCTAAAAAGCCAAGTTTCACCTCTGGTCAGGAATAAGAAACATCTCAGAAGAGCAAGATCAAGCACCTATAAATACATTGATCGGTCTTTGTGTCCTGCTACCTGTTTAGTGGGGACCCGACACCATAGCTACACGAGAAGGCAATGCAGACAGGCATCAGGGACAGTTTTGTGACCAGCAGATCTGCCTTTGTTGTCAACAATCAGTTTCGAGCCACAGCTTCACAGCAAATTTAAACCATCCTTGTCTTCCTGAGCCCACTCATTCCTCCCTGAGCGTGGCTTCTGGCACAAGGGGGAACACTGTGTACACAACCGCGTGATGAATTGGATCAGGGGACTGATCCAGCTTACAACTAAACGGTGGGTCTTAACAAGAATCGGTTATTCACGGCAACTTCTGGTGTTACTGTAAAGATGCCTGCGCTGCGACAAAGGAAAAGCAACAAGGCAGGACTGGGTAAGTCCACTCCTTTCAAAAAAATCAGGGTTTGTTTACAGTGAACTTGAAATTACACAGTAATGTACAGCCAGATTTTCCTCAAATGCTATCCTCAATAATCTCTACGAGAGAGAATGTGATAGAATTCAAACTGACTCCCAGAGGATAACAAATAGTTTGTCAACAACTGTCCTGTTAAGTGTAAAGGACTGTGTTTTTCTTCTGTGTTGAGAAAAGTTTGATATGGAGTTACTGAAACATGATTAGTCTCTGTGGCAACAGTTTTTTCTTGGTCAGTTAAAGGCCAGATATGACAATGTGCAAGATAAAAACTACTTTTTTATTCTTCATTTTAATGCAGCATTTCCCAAAGTACTGTGTTCTACATTCTCCCCCAACAAATGTATAACCTCAGACCCCTCACTGTCTCAGTGTCTTCACCTATAAAAGGAAACTATAGGACTTAGCTGTTTTATTCAAGAGTGCTTAGAGTTCCGACTGCAAGGTGTTACCAACACACAAAGTAGTAATATTTGCTTACCTACAGTCACTGCAGCTACAACTGGAGAAACAATTACAGATAAGGTTACACCACCTGCTATAGCCAAGTTTCGCTTGTGCTTCGAAATGTCTTTGCCTTCATATCGATTGTGAATCTTGAGGAGAAGAAAAGAAGAAAGGGGTTTTAGAGCATTATCATCATCAGTAACACATTGCTACAAGGAAGGAAGAACTGACATATAGTTTGGAACCTGTACCCTGCTCTCTTCCAGACAGATCACATTCTATGTAATAATTTATTCCTTAAGGAAAAAAAGATAAAATTACATGTTTCTTAATTTTAGGCAACTTCTTAAAAGTTAGAAGTCCTCCTTAACAGCAACTAAGCATTTACTTTCAGCCTCAAGGTAGAAGAGCTAAATCATCAAACAGCTTTTTTTGTTTAATTATTACTCCAGCTTACAAGGTTAGGAAAGGTAGGCAATTTTCAGCATTAAAGAATTAACACATCTATCACATTGACACTTCTTACTCGCAGCCATGTTTCCCTTGAACAATACAGAGTGAAACTTTCACAGGTTATTAGCTCTATGGAAACAGAGGTTGACATAATGTAGACATGAAAAAACCTTGTATTAAGGCAGCTTTCACTAAACGTAACCTGAGAGGAGGGGAGAGCAAGAACTCCACTGCTCTGGCACCCTGTCATCACAAGTTGTTGAGACAGGAAATATTTTAGCAAACCTCAGCCTTAGCTGTGCTATTTACTGAGGAATCTGCTAACCAAAACCCTCACTGATGGTTCAAGTCTGCAGTAACTCTAAAATGAGACTGCCTCAAACTTATCTGCCGCAAATCCCAAATGAACCTGAAAGGCATTCAGAGATTCCTGCTTCACAGAGATTTCCTACTTTCTGGGTTTCATTTACTCTCTCTAGGAACATGGCTTTTCAGGGAATCAAGAGCACTTGAATGTGGAACATCCCTATGGATTAAAATGGAAAAACTGAACGAGTACACACGGTACAAGTGTGTAAGAATTACAAACCCAGGAAGATCAGGTTTCACGGGGCTCTGAGCAATTGGCAGGATCAGCTCAGGCACCAAATTTTGCTATTATGGGCAACTTTAACTACCAAAAGAAAAGGCATACAGCAAAGCAGCCACCGGCTTCCTCAAACAAAGCAAAAAAGAATGGAAGTGAGTGGTTATAGAGAAGAAACCGACTGAAAACATCAAGATAGAAGCTAAATTGGTAGGAATGACTATGAAATGAAAGACTTTAGAATATCAAACCAAGAATAAAAAGTATCCAGATAAAAATACTGGGCCAGGAGAAGAGGGGTTTCAGTAAATGCAGAAAACTGGTAGGTTGCAAGATGTATTTATAAAAAGAGAGGACTATCACTTTCTTCAGGAAACTCTACACAAGCACAGATTCTTCCAATGTAGAAGACACAAAGAATGTTTTAAAAGCACGACAAACCTTCCCTACTGAAGCACCAGCATCAAGAAATAGAAAGTAGGTCAGATACTGTGAATGGGTATAAAGGAACAGCATGAGGCTGTCAGGACAAAATCAGAAAGGTTAAAATAGCGGAGACAAAAAGCAAGGCACATCAAAGTCAACAAGAAATTATTCTACAAGTATCCTGCTAGTAAGAGAAAGTCCAAAATGGATCAAATTGCTATTTAAGAAAAAGAGAGAGGCAGACAGCAGATGAAACTGGAGGCCTGTTCTATTTTTAGCCCTTCAATGGTCACTGAAGATCAACTGTGAGCCAGGTGACTGGTGACAAAGGAGTAAAATCTGCACGAAAACAGCACGTTTCTTACATGAGCCAATCTGGAAAATACCTCAGGGGGCCCAATTTCAGAGCCACTAATAATGATTTTTGAAAATTATTATTCATAGATGTCTATTAAAAAATTCAGGAAAACTGGAAAAAGTTAAACTGCAAACAATGACAATCTTTAAAAAGGTGTAAAACAAGAAGCTGGGGAATTAAAGGCCTGTGAATGGAACCTTAAATTTCCTGAAAACTAGGAAGTTTTCAAACTTCCCAGCAAATGTGGGAAATAAAAAGGCCATGCTGACTTTTTCAAGTAGAAATCACATCAATTCAGTTTTCTTCTGTGACAAGACAAATAGCCTGGAGGATGAGAAGCAGATGTCATGCACCGACTCGAACAAAGTGTTGACATTTTCCTGTACGACACTCAAACAGGTTGTAACAATCCAGACCGGAAAAAAATGGACTAGAGAAAACTATGCAAAACCGATAGAAAATACCCAAGTTGTCATTACGGTTTTTTTACTCCCCAGATTCAAACTCTGCACCCTATACTAATCCAAGAGTATTTAACATGTTCATTAACCTGCAAGATGGAAGGAGAAGAATGTGTATGTTGAGTATCAGGCCAATACAACCTGGCAAAGTTGCAAGAATGCTAAAACTCATACTAGTCTCGAGAAGTCGGGCGGGGAAAAAACCCATGGAAAAAAAAAAAAGAAAAAAGTAGCTTGGAATTACTAAGATGCAGGACAATGTCGTAATGAGTTCAAGACTTCCCTTAGGAAGAGACTAATCGCATAAAATACCAGTACTGTGGGGAAGGGTGTGTATTTTAGAGTACATTAAATGAAAATAGCATGTTGCTGAGAATGATATAACTGACAGTTTTATGCACAGGATCACCCCTTCATTTAACTCAGCAGCAGTAATGCTTCAGTCTCACTGTTATATTCAAACTGGACAGCAACAAAAGCAGGATGAACAACTGGAAGGAAATCCAGAAGAGAACATGAGAAATCAGAGGTCTAAAGATACACTTTGTCAAGAAAAACTGGAAGTGCTAAGTTTGTTTAGAGGTAAGAATGGAAGTAGAGTTAAAAGTAATCAAATACACAATGGGATACTGCAAAGCAAAATGATTGTTTACGTCAGCTAAAGATAGGGCAATAGTTTAGTGTAGGAAAAGAATTCAGATTAATGTTAGAAAAATCAATTTTACTACAAAAATTAGGCTTGAAGAGCCTGTGGAATACTCCATCACCAGATACTTTGAAGAAAAGTGCAAACGTGATGACAGTCAGAAAAAAGACCATTAAGTAGAGTGCAATGGAAATTCTTATGAGGCTGCCCTGACAGACTTTGAGACTACCATTGATGTGCTCAGTGATGAGGACCTATCCCAAAATCTAACAAGAAAAGCAGAACAGTAAGTGGAAACAGGTAACTGCTGCTTTCTTCCTCTTATCACTTATAAGATTCTAACAACCATACGGGACTAAGGCAAAACAGAACAGAAGGGACAAGAAGGTACTGCAGCAGACTACTTGTTAAAAAAATAAATTTGACTGAAAAGAATAAAGTGGGAGAGCTGCATCCCTGAACTTTCTGTCTAGGAGCAACAGCTCATGTGAGAGAGAAACAATTTACACCCCTGATAAACGTAGAATTCTTAAGTATCTGCACGCACAAACCTCTACTAGCAGAATTTTATACTAAAACTCTGGCAACCATTTGCTTTTAAGAAAATTAAGAAAGGTTCTTCCCTTTTTGCCTTCCTTCACCTCTAAACACCGTTTCATTCTAAGGCACACAAGGGAAACCAAAGATTAAACCCAGAGTAATTTCGAAAAAGCACGTGAGAACTTCCATGGTAAGATGCAGAAATGGGAAACTGGTGTTTTGCTCTCCCTGCTTTAAGAGGAACTACATTCTTAAAAACACTGCTTCTTCCTTCCCCGTATAATTGAAAAAGATACCCTTAAACAATTCAGGCATTGGTTGGTTGGTTTGTTTTTTGGGAAGTTGTGTGGAGTGGTTTTTTTTGGGGGGGTGGGGTTAAGGCTGGTGCAGACAGCCAACTGAACACAGCATTACTCAAGCCATACACTGCAGAAAGTAAAACCTGAAATACATTAGGAGTTGTAGCACGTTTTACCTTACGTCCCACATACACGGGAATTCCAATAATCATAGCAGGAATAGCAATGCCAGCTATTAAGGCAATTCCTACAGGAGCTCCAACAAGTGTCCCCAGTTGCCACAGTATTTTCTTCTTACGGCTCCATGGTTTCTTTCCCCAAAACGTGCAACCTGATGGGCTAATAGAAAGAAGTAAGAAAATTGTAATGAAACTGTAAAAAAAAATAAAATCAACATAACTATACAGTACTCAACTGTTCTCTAGTTCCAAAATTACTGTTCTTAGGTTCAAGTTACAAATGTTATGTATACCAAATCATCAGCTAGAATTTCTTCAGATCTTATTTTTTGCCTTTGCAGCATATTTTGCATGGTAAAGAGAAGCATATCACATATTACCACGTGCCAATCTGTGGTTCACAGGTAACTTATATAGTCAAGAGGTTTTATATTGCTTACTATGAAGACAATAGAAAAGTATTAAAAAAAAAAATCAGTAAAAATAGCGAGTATGTTCATCTAAAAACATTTCATTTCTTGTACTAAGTACATATTGCACGCACAAAACTTAATATTTTTAAATAAAAAAAATAACAAAGCACTAATTTACATACATGCATTGAAAACTAATTTAGTTCTCAGATACGGATACTTCAGCTACAATTGTCTACTCCAACAGGATGGCAGACAGACATACAGGACCCAGTAATTTACTGTTATATACTTTAGAGAACAGATTACCAACCAAATAGATCTTTCTTAAATGTACCTTAAATAATGTAAATCTGAGATCTCTTTCATACACAGCCAACAGAATTCACAGCCACAGACAGCACAAGTCATATGATTGCAGCTTCCATCGTTCATTTTTATTATATAAGCAGCACAACGTGGGCATGGCTTTATGTCATCAGCTGTTTAAAAATGAAGATCGTATCAGTTCTTTAGACAAGGAGATTTAATCAAAACATAGACACACATTTGGGAAAACCACTGAACCATCATCTGAAAAAAGGAAGGAATCTGCTTTACAAATCTTGATTTGGCAATGACTTACTTGAGAGCTATTTGCATTTGTAAACCTTAGATCAAGTAAAACTAATGAAAACAAGGCATATTAGATCACATTCAAGTAATTGAATAGTTAATGCATACACTCTGTTCAAGGATTTTCTAGGCTTAATGCAATATATATTATACTACATTAAATATGTATGTTAATACAGAACTGATAATATGGTCTCTTTAAATATAATCCTCTTTTACACTTCATGCTGTTACGAATCTTCTACTTGAGCATTCAGTCTCCACTCTTATTTCTTCTTGTTTTAATCCATTCCCCCCTACATTAAGTGTATTTCACTAGTATCACTGACCTCCTCTTGAGCCCCTTTTACAGTCCTACTTATGCTCTAGACAAAAAATACTGCAGCAAAAATAAAATTCTGGAGGCTGTCCTTGTTCCCAAGTCAAATGTTGAAAAATGCGGTTAAGTGAAGAGCTCTATCAATAACAAACAAGGAGTCACTGAGGAACAGTGTGAAATACTCGTATATTGACACAACCACAGTTGTGAGATTTGTCCCAGAAACACGGAGGCTGGAAAAGACCTCTGAGATCATCAAGTCCAGCCTATGACCCAACACCACCCCATCGGCCAGACCATGGCACTAAGTGCCACATCCAGCCTCTCCTTAAACACCTCCAGGGACGGTGACTCCACCCCTTCCCTGGGCAGTGCATCCCAATGCCTGAGCACCCTCTCCGTCAGGAAGTGCTTCCTGAGATCCAACCTGAACCTCCCCTGACGCAGTTTCAGGCTGTGCCCTCTCGTCCTGTCACTGGTTGCCTGGGAGAAGAGCCCGACCCCCACCTGACTACACCCTCCCTTCAGGCAGTTGTAGAGAGTGAGAAGGTCCCCCCCTGAGTCTCCTCTTCTCCAGGCTAAACACCCCCAGCTCCCTCAGCTTCTCCTCACAGGACTTTCCCTCTAGTCCCTTCCCCAGCCTCGTTGCTCTCCTCTGGACCCGCTCCAGCCCCTCAATGTCTTTCTTGCAGTGATGGGCCCAGACCTGCACATAGGGCTCGAGGTGAGGCCTCGCCAGTGCTGAGCACAGGGGCAGAATCACATCACCAGTCAGCATCTGCACTTCAGGACAAGTTATTTATTCACAGCAACAGAAATAACTCGCAGCACCTAGTGCAAAAGTCCAAGTTTACTGCCTCTGCTACTAGGTAGGACAAAGGGGAATGAGGAGTTTTACTTGGTATAAAGAATAGCTGGTTTCTGCAGAACCAGTGCCTCTACCAACTCCAGGGCAAAAGGGCAGTGAGCAGCTGAAAGGATGCAATACCTCTTCCCAGATGGGAACAGATGCGCAACTACAAGGCAGTAAATACACCGAGCAAGTTCTTACACTACTTGTATCGCTGAGCTACTGCTGCTTGTGCCAGCAGTGACTGAAAGGGCAAGGTAAGGAGGTGATGCACTAGGTTTGCTTTAAAATTTATTTGAATACTACAGCAAGACACCAACTTTAAAGACAAAATGGAGCACCTTGATAAAATGAGCCAGCACAAACAACAAACGAGAGTCTCCCAAGTCTAGGGCAGGATGGGAGAATGACAGCTCTAACTACATTCCAGGTGCACGATTTTTCACCAAATAATCTACCTTGTTTGGCCAGGCAGACACAAAGCTGCCAATTAGTTCAGAGTTTGGTGAGTCTTGGAGCCAATTCTTATGAACAGCAAACGAGAATCTTGCTTTGCAAAATCCTACTCTGAACAATTTATCCTCTTTGTCAGGGGGGTTACACACAAGTTCAATTTCAACAAGATGAAATTGTTTGCTTTCTGGCAGCCATGACAGATGAGCATTTCATTGGAAACCAAAAATTAGTCAGACATCACAGCTGGCATCAGATTAACAGTATCTTTTGAAAGCTGAAAATCACTGATTTTGAGTTTTATTTCTAAAAACTTATTAATAGCAGTCCTGTGAAATGTCACCTATAGTGGAGAAAATAAGTGTTCCCAATGTGTAAGTGATAAAACTAATGAAGTCTGCCTGCCAAACAGAGAATGCTTTGCAGCGAGTTCCTCCGACTTCACATTTTTCAGCTAAAAGGAAGATTTTAAAACGTTGACAAGCCTGTGAGACTGAAGTCAGGTGCTGTGGTCACAGAGTACTTCAAATTATAACCTTTAAAATTTGAATTTAAACTTAAAATTGTGTATTTTACATCTCTAAAGAATAAAGACAAAGCAGTTGGTATGCACCATGCCACTGTTCAGTTCTTTGCTTTTAAGAGTCAATTATGCAAATGTACTAAAAAGATATTGTACAGACACAGTATTCTAATTATAAATACCTGCTGCTCCAGATTCCTGGCTGTAGCTAATAGATGAAGAACGAATTGTTCGCAGGCGCAGACTTTGAGCTCTCTCCTGGCGAGCAGCATCGCAGGTCTGGTTTGGGTGCCAAATCTGCTTGCAGTGGTAGCAAAACTCAGTTCCGCAGCCTTCTCGTCCGCATGTAAGTTTGGGACAGCTGGCACATCCAAAAGCGATCACAGCATATCTTGAACGATCAAGAGGGGCAAGAGAGAGTTTTGTTAATGAAAACTGTCCCATCTATAGACCAAAGCACACAGGACAGCTGCTAGAGCAACTGAAGCAGGTATGGTGACAGTGGACATCAGGAGCTGACATCAGGTGCCTGGCACAGTTTCCTTACCACGTCCCTCTGCAACTCTATCGCTACTGCATGAGACTAAAAGATTGTACAGAAATACTATAAGCGTAGCACTTTGCTCCACCTCACCTTAATAACTTCATGCAGTGCTGAAATACACTGTATTTAAGGCTGAATACAGTACTGGAGGGTTTACAGTCACAAAGCCGCCACAGGGTAGAAGAATGAGACAACAAAACCGGAAAAAAAAAAAGGTATTTAAGTAACTAAAAAAAGTTACAGTTTCGGAGGCGTCCCAGTCATTATGGGCATGTCCAAGCTTGACCCTTTCTATAACCTGGGAGGATCCCTGCTAAGGATCCATAGTATAATCCATTACTGTAAAGGTATCTGACCCAGTACTGCAGGACATTCGTATTTTACTGGTTGCCTTTTATAATAAATACCACTTTCTACTTTAAACAGAAGTTTACTCTTTATATTTTAAAATGTCAAAACAGTAAAGCAAGTATTTTACAAATAAGGATTTTGGTTTCCCAAGTCAATTCCTTTTTTTTTTTTTTAACTTCAATTTTAATACATTTTAAACTGTAAATGCAGAAACTGGTAAGAGTTCAGGGTCTCATTGCCACCTTTATTCTGACAATACTATAGAACAAAAAGCTCCACACACGTTGACACAAAATCGTGTTACACTAGTTTGTACTCAAGACACTACAAGAACAATTCTGTACAATGACAGAGCTGTTGCCATAAATCCATTTCTCCATCAGGTTTGCATTTTAAAGCACAGACAATGTGTATTATATTTCATACTAATACTCAATATAAACATATACAAACTCAACTCCTACCCTACCCATTGTAATTTTTTCTTCAGTGAACTTATTCAATAGTTTTCTTTTAAATAGAAAATAATACCAGATCCATTGGTATGAACACTTAAAACAGATATAGAGCTTTATTTATGTGAACAGTCTCCCTGGATAGACTTCAACAGATCTGTAAATGCAGCAAGGCTTAAGTTCATAGCTGTTCAAATGAAAGTAGTTTAATCTGAAAAGACTAAATTGCTTATTTTTACACCCTGCCCAACTTACAGCAGTTGCATAAATTAACACAAAATATTCTTTATCAGTAGTCACACAAAAAATAAAATCATTCCTAGTCACATATCTGAAAATTTAGCTAGAAGCTTTGCAAAGCTAATGCAAATCCTATCCTTTCATTAGTGTTTTACAACAGTATGATTGAGGTTCCCCACAAGAAGTTCTGCAAACAAATACGAGCTTTCAACCTTTAATTTACAGATGACGCAGTTACAAAATAAAAATGAGATATATGTTTGTCTCTTTTCAAATACTTCTTACTTAAAAATTTGCTTCAATAATTGTTAGATTTTTCTATATTGTTGCCAAATTAATCAGCTCTATTTTCCCCAATTACTGCAACTGAAAAGATAATTGCTTTGTATGTACACAAAGAGAATCTGATCCAAATGCTTCTTCAACATGCAGGGATACATCCAAGACTCACAGATTTTATATCAAAGAATCTCAAGCGCAGGCCACAGACCAAAATAGCTATTTATATCCTGCCTCCCGTTGCTAATAATGGGTGCATCCCTGAAATCAGTCCTCAGTTGGGACTGATGTACTGGCATACCTTTAGAAAGTAACTTTTTAGACCAGATTAAAGTCCACTTCAAACTTTACAAATTACAGGTTTATTTTCAACCTTTTACATTCATTTTATAGGTGATGTGAAAGCCAAAACCTCTTGTTAGGCTGAGAGAAGGGACAAACCAAATTCAAAGTAATCAGGAGTTAAAGAAAAAAACAGAGGCAAAGAGCAATTAATTGAAGAAAGAATGTACAATGGGAAGAGAAGAGGAATGAAAAATTCGTCCTTTTTTGCCCAGTCTGCTTTTTGCTTGACAAAGATAAGAAAATCTAGGAATCGCTGCTCTTCTAATGTCACTAATAAAACCTCAGAGCAAACCCATTAAATAATTCAGACAGAAAATACGGAACACATTTGGAATACTGATTCACTAGTGCTGGTTAGCATGATGTCAGAAAAGAAGAAACAGGTATGAAGAACAGAATCTCAAAAGATTAGTCTGGAACAAAGCCTGAGGGGTTTCCTTATCTGTGCTCCCAGGGAAGGATCACCTGTTTGCTAGTGTCCCCCACCACCCCACTGCAGGTAGGTTCAGGCTTTTGTAATATTTGCAGGTAACAACAACAGTCAGGATGCATTTGAACTTGCAGCAGAAGCTGAGGATGACGTAGCCCAGGCTCAGAAAGCCCGTGGTGCCAGCGGGTACAGACCCTTTCTGGCACGAGAAGGCTCCTTTAGTGCTAGAGATGCCACAGCGCCTGGGCAGCTCATCCAGGGCAACAGAGGTTCTCCTCCAAACGAATCTGTAGTTCTCTTGTTGGGAAGATCACAAGCACTGGGACAGGATGGGCAGTAGCACTGCAGTTAACTTTGTTTCAAGATCTGCTTGGTTCCAGTTTTGCCATCTCTAGGACCCTTTTTTACCCCAAAGAGAGTGAAAGACAGCTGAAAGAGATATTTTACTTCTTAACTATACTTTGTTTTTTCCTGAGAACACAGGGGCCCATGATGTAGAAAAAAAAAAATCCATTGTAAGAGATTAACCTAGCTTCCCTCCTTTTTTAATTCTTCATTTTTTTTTCTCCTCAGGAATCACAATTTTTATGATTACTTGCTCTTTATGTGGTCCAGATCTTTGTCCAAGTGTGATGCCCAAACCCTGAAACAATTACATGGGACGTTTCACAAGTGCTGAGGGGAGCTGAAGCACTGTCACACACCATACATTTCGTTTTCAGAGATTTGGGTAGTAAATTTTTCCTGCCAATAGGAAATAATACTACCTTCGGAAGTTATTGCACCTCTTCTACTTTGGGCTTAATTGTAGATTTACTGAATGTGTTCCATCCAGCTCCTTCATGAAATATTTAATCCATGCTAAAATAAGGTCAGCTACCACCACAACCCTAACACATTCTGCCAGTACTACATATGAAGAATTGTTTAGAATGAAAAAAAAAGCATCCTCAGTTTTAATTGCATAATGCACGAGTCAATTACAGTTGCCAAAGCAATTAGAAACTGCAATTACTCTTGTACCATGTAATTTTTAAAAGGAAACACCTGCTGATTTGAAGTTTGTGTGTCCTGTATGTGATACTTCGATACCTCATCTTCGAACAATGCTCTTTAGCGTAGCTTCTGCCCAACACAACTGAAAATGCTAAAGGTTTCAAAAGTCATCAGGAGGAGGATGGGAAAAAGACAAAGCATGATTGCACAAGTTCTTTGTTTCTTTAGGATGACAGCCATAAAGAATGATCCTGCGGAGAAGTATCCAAGTAATCAACTTCCTCCAGTTTTGAACTAGGAATGAAAATTCAGTGAGGGGGTACTATCCACACTTTAAAAACAGAACCCACCTATAACGGTGAAGCATTTCCTTACCACGTGAAATATATTAGCAAAAAGTCACGGTATCAAAGGTACAGTTAGGGTCGCCTACACACTACTAGTTTGTTCCCTTCACACACAAACATTGGCACAGTTTAGCTACCTGGCAATGTACTGTGTTTTCCACAGAATTTCACTCTCGGAGTAAGAAGCATGCAGGAGGCAGTTCTGGAGCAATGGTTTAAATATTTGCTATGCTGTGGTCCCACACGATTGCACAGAACTTTAACTTCATTCTGAAGACCCACTTCTAATTTTTATAATGGCATTATCTATAGCAATTATCATTACAGTTTCTGATCATTTAAAAATACTTAGGGTTGTGGGTTTTTTTAAACAGGTAAGGAAAAAAAAGTGAGGTACAAAAGCCAAGCAAGGTAAAAAGTATTAAACAAATCTACCTTAGTCCACTTATTGAAGTACAAAGAATGAAAATCCAAATCACTGAAACATAGATTAACAAGTCTTACATGCCTCCCCTTACTTTGAGTTCAAACAACAGTTTGTCCAGAACTTGAAAAAAGCAAAGCACACCTCTGCCTATCAATTAATGACTTCTAGTGGTTGTTTCCTTTTGCAGTATTGAAATATTAAAAGCAAGGTGTATTGGTTTTGTCCATATGACTTTGTTACAAGCTCATATAACCAATCCATCTCTCAAGTAATTTTATCTTCTCTTCTCCAACTATACCACAGCAATGCCATCCACTTAGGACAACAGCACCTAAGAAACTTGTCACTTTTCCAGTCCCTGCTTTCGACCCACATTAGCAAATTTTCATTTAAAGCATGAAAGCAAAATTGTATTTCAAAATGTTTCTTAACATACCATTTAAATTTGAGAGCCTCCTAAACATTAAGCACCTGAGCATTAATATTGGAATATTCAGTCTACCTAGTAGTCAGTCCTATTTTGCTTGTTCTTTTCCAACATTCGTCCTTTTCCTTCTACTTATTGCTCACCCGTGAGGCTTTGAAATGAAGACGTCATTTTCTGTGAGTTTTTAGCGTGCCATGCACATCCAGATCACAGTCATGGCTATAACCTTTAGATGTTATGATAACGCAGATCTCTAAAAACGCAACTTGCTGAAGAATGGCATTATGAGACACCAACAGCAAAAAAGCGTGATGAGCTGCTCAGTAGTATTCAGCCTACTCATGTCAGAATTCAGCATTGTTTCAGAACCGTTTAAGTATTAAATGTGAAAACATCACGTTCCTCAGATAATAAGCAGGAACAAGCTGATTACTATCTTGCATCAGAATCCTGTTGACAGGCAACAAGTAGTGTCTCAACTAGCCGCAAGATTAAAGATATCTGAAGCTGGAAAGCTTTTTTACTAAAAGAAAACCTTCAATCATTTTTCACAGTTAAAAAAAAATAAAACCAAAAAGGTCACCAAATTCTCTTTAGTCACAGAATCATAGAATGTTAGGGATTAGAAGGGACCTCGAAAGATCATCAAGTCCAATCCCCCTGCCAGAGCAGGAATGCCTAGACTATGCCACACAGGAACGTGTCCAGGCAGGTCTTGAATGTCTCCAGAGAAGGAGACTCCACAGCCTCTCTGGGCAGCCTGTTCCAGGGCTCCGTCACCCTCACTGAGAAGAAGTTTCTTCTCGAGTTTAAGCGGAACCTCTTATGTTCCAGTTTCAGCCCATTACCCCTTGTCCTGTCAGTGGTTGTCACCGAGAAGAGCCTGGCTCCATCCTCGTGACACTCACCCTTGATATATTTGTAAACATTAATGAGGTCACCCCTCAGCCTCCTCTTCTCCAAACTAAAGAGCCCCAGCTCCCTCAGTCTTTTCTCATAAGGGAGATGCTCCACTCCCTTAATCATCCTAGTTGCCCTGTGCTGGACTCTCTCCAGCAGTTCCCTGTCTTTCTTGAACTGAGGGGCCCAGAACTGGACACAGTATTCCAGATGGGGTCTCACCAGGGCAGAGTAGAGGGGAAGGAGAACCTCTCTCGACCTACTAACCACCCCCCTTCTAATACACCCCAGGATGCCATTGGCCTTCCTGGCCACAAGGGCACAGTGCTGGCTAGTCTGAGCTTTGCACTGTTGCCTTGGCAGTGCAACATCTATTTTTTTCCCCTGTTGTAGATACATAGCAACCACCCACCAATAAGTTTCATGACATTGCTTAAACTCCCTCTGTGCAGAAAAAAAAAAAATCCTACTTCAAGTGTTTTATTTGGGAAGGTGGGCTGTGGCTTGTGGTATTTTTCTTGTTGTTTGGGTTTTTGTTTGCTTTGGTTTTGCCTTTTTTTTTTTTAAGAGAATACTGTCAGCTACCTACTTGTACAACACATAACAAAATTCTGAAAGTAAAGCAATTAACTTTTCAAAAGCATAACGCTGTGAACATTATCTATTTATGCTGTCATTTTTTTTTTCAGATACTGGGAAAAAAATACATACCCACAGTCTGGAGCTGGGCACCACCTACAGTCAGGATCTGCAACCAGCCATCGTCTAAGCATAAACTCTTCATATTTTTCCATCAAGATGTCATCATTTAATATCAAACGGATATCATGAGGATTAAATCGTTCCGAGCATTCTGGACAGCTAATATTAACTCTGCTCTCGGAGATTTCTATCCGGAGATACTGACGCAAGCAATCCACACAAGATCTATGGTGACAAGTCATTATCTCCGGGAACCTGTCCTTGGAGTGCCGCAAAAGGCACAAGGGGCATTCCATGAAGTCTCCACTTGGTTTACTGCTAGAGGTTGTTCCGTTATCAGAAGAGGTACACGTGGAGAAAATAGAGTTCTTGTCTGTACACATTTCTGAATGAATACTTTCAATACTTGCAATTCCATCAACACCTCCATTTAAATCCCTAGACTTGCGTTTCGTGTCTTTTTTTCTCCGAAAGAGAGACCCCAATGAAATTCTTCTTTTCTTTGGTGCCTTTTTAACTGATGGCAAGCTCACGGAGGAAGCAGACGACTGGAGGTCCCGATCAGAGCCCATTTGCCTATGTAAACTCATGTCTAGGTCACTCATGAGAAATAGGTTAAATTTCATCTACAATCCTAATCATTTTTAAGGATCAAAGTAATAGAGTCGGAGAATAGAGGTATATTAACATGTAATCCAGTTTGAGAGTCTTCATGCAGAAAATTCACATGTATCTGCTTCCAGCAAATTCGTCAGAGCAATTCCCTATATCAGGAGGAAAGAAAAAAAAAATAGATTAGAACCACATCCATTATTTTTGGTTCGGAAAGATCACGGCACTCTAATGACCTGTTATTCATATTACTACCATATTCTCCTTGCCATCTGACTCAATACTTCTTTCTGTCAGCTCTTCCAGCTCAACAAGCCTGAAATTTCCCTGTGGTCAGGGAATATCTTTGTTACACTTAAGCAGTGCTGAGAACCACATTTTCCCACCCCTGCTTCCTAAGGACCGTGGTGTGCCCATGCACACATGGGTAAAAATTACCATAATCCAAGGTGGCAACTAAGCAAATGTATAACAAGTTCTTCTATAAAGCACAATAACAGGCCTACAGCATTGAAAACTCTTCTGTGTTTCTCTACATTTTCCACGCATTGAAAACTCTTCTGTCTTTCTCTACATTTTCCACACATGCGATAAAGTCACGTGCAAACCTCATACAGTTAATTAGAAAAAGCTGAAAGATGTTTGTGTGTGATTTTAATCCATTTAGACTGCCAGCAGAAAGTAAGTCATTGTGGCTAAACAACTCAAGTTATTCTCAAAACCTGAGGGTTCTCAGAGAAGTACATGGATGCATATTTATAATAATGTAAGGCACCTGAATATTTCAAAAGGTAGAGCTGCAGAGTGAGTGACAGCCAACACTATCTTGCCTTTCAACTTCCATATTGCAATTCAAGCAAAGATCAGAGTTAAGCTGATGACATCTGCATTTTTCATCATACTGATTTTTATTTAAAAAAATATAAAAGCCAAAAAACCCAGATTCTCATCACATATCAAGCTTCAACTATTCCCTAGGCACAAAACGACGGCAAGGACTTCCTTCTGTTCCCTGTTGCTTAACTCACTGGCTCCAAGAGGAGAGAGAGAAAAAAGGTGTTTTCCTATTTTCCTCTAACAGAGGAGACCACTACAAGAAGTGGCAGATCACCTCCAACCAAAACCATTAACTTCCTCTAACCATGCAAATATTCCCACTTCTTTATTGTATAATGTAAGCTTTTCTAACAATGAGAAGGCATTTTTTTAGGTGACATCAGTGTTGCATACCTGGAGGCAATTACTGCTGGCACCCTTTCTCGCCTCAGCGCTTCCCAACTTACCTCCCTGAAAGGGGTGCACTGAGTTTCTGTAATTTTACCATACAATGATAAAATTGGAAACTAGATCCTAAAAATAAGTCAAAAGGAAGAAGCAAAGGAATGCAGAGGGCCACTGACAACACAAAAATGTAACTCCTAACTTCAGACATTTTGGTATGGAGAAGACCAAGGGAGGTGAAAAACCAACACCGACTGAGGCGAATGCCTCTGTGAACGGGAGCTGAGGCAGCCGGCACACCAGCCAGAGACCGGCCAAAAATCAACCGTGTGCTGTACGTCTCCGGGACGGGACCACTGACACGATCAAGGTCAAGGCTAGGAAGTTTCGGAGGAAGACGGACGAGCAACGGAAACAGGAATCCCTCTCCAAAGAGGAAACACAGAAATAGCCCATGGGCTGGCCAGCTTGCCAGGGCAATGCGTGCAGCAAACCCACCGCTGGGCCCTCTTCAGGCTACCGTAGCCTGGTATTACACACGTACTAGCAGGGACTCAATTTACGCTGTCATCTAGCACAGCAGTACTCCTCAAGAATACCACTTTCCTCAAGTGTAAGAATTAAAAAAAAAAAAAAAAAAAAAAAAAAAACACAACAAACCACCAACAAAACACCACAGAACAAACAAACTGGAAACCCACAAAAAAAACTGCCACAAAAAAAAACAAAAAAAAACCCCCCACCAAAAAAAGCCCCCACCAGAAAAAATTCCCCCTCAGATCTCCTGGTTGTGCTGAAAGAGGTCATAAATTTTGGGTCACTGACTTTTTTGGTTGTTTTTAAGAAAAAAATTAAAAGTCACTATATTTTATTTTTCAAATGCTGAACTATCACTCCCCTCCCTCCTCCACCAAGGAAAATCTTAGCTCTGTGGAACACACACACAAAAATCTTATTTTATTCACAGGGTTTAAAATAAAGCATATTTCAAGAACATAACATACTCTTCCTTCCCTCCTAAGAGAACATTTTCAGCCTAAAATCGAGTCAAAAGGAATCTTGGATGCTCTACCTGCTTCTGCTCCCAAACCAAAATTAATAGTTTTACAGCTGCTGTTTCTCATTAAATAAACTAAACCATCCCCTTAGCTAAAAGAAACGAGGTGAAGCTGAAAAACCTGCTCAACAATGATGACAGAAAGGAACATCTTTCTAGGATCTTGGCGTGATGTTACATCATCAATACCCGCCACTGGTAGATGGTAACTGATATACAGGTACACAAATCCTATAGCCTAGGGCTGAGGATAAATTAAGTTCGTATATCTCAAAGTGCAAGAATAACCTTGAAAGCATTATTGTAACTATATACTTACTAACATTGTATGTTCACACAGATACGATCAGGAGAGTCCATGAACATGAACTGCAACCAAAGTACTTATTTCAGGTAAGAAAGTGGTTTTTTTGTGTTTGTTGTTTGGTGGTGGGTTGTTTTTTTTTTTAAGAAAAACACAAAATAAAAAGTAGGAAGCAAACACAGCCAAGACCATGACTACACAAGCCTTCCCCTCCTCCCTTTCTCTGGAGAGGAAAGAATGCGTATTACAGCATTTTTGCCAGTTCCGACAGATGTACAAAATCAAGAAGTAGCCGCTCCGGTGATGAACCAGTTGTACTTTTAAAAAACAAACCAAACCCCAAAGCAAAACAAAAAAAACCAAACCACAAAGATTCTCCCATGCTCTAAAGAAAGAGAGCAGTACGTCTCTTTGCTCGCTTTGTGTAATGAGATCAGATACGCAGTCTCTCAGAAATAGCAGACTGCTCTTCTAAAGAAAACGGTTAAACTTTGTCAGGATTTCTGAACTGAGAACTTGACAATCATCAATTACGCTCTCAGATTTATATGCATAAAGCTAGTTTTAAAAGCCATACTCTTCCTTATATAGTAACTTTAGATTGCCATTTCAGTGACATTCAAAGATGACTTCGTTGAAGTGAAAGGATTTGGCGAATGATTTATTACAGGAAAAACTGAAGACAAATGCTTTTTGTAAAACTGTAATAATGATCAGAGCTGTAAAAAATTATAAAAGCCTTACTAGCGCAATCTGGAGCGCTGTCTGGTTCTCATGTTGCCCAACCCAACACAGCATCTGCATGTTTTTGCTGACAAAAAGAAGGAAAAAAATATTTGATTCTGTACAGCCAGAGAACACAACGCCTGTATTATTCCAGTAACAATGAGTCCACATGAAGGAGAGACGCTGTGTGAAAAATGAAGCTCTGAAATCAAAAGACTTGAAACAAGCCGAGGCACAAAATTAAAGTAATAATACCAAACAATCTGATTTCCAGAGGCAGCATTCACTGCAAGTCCTATACCGCTCTCACTGACCAGCATGAACTCTGTCAACATACAGAATGCTGACAGAAGAAACTAATATAGGCAACAGTAAAGGGATAGAAAAACCACACACAGAGTAGAAGTCCTAAAAACCTAAGTTCACCACTGTCCTCAACAGAATTTCCTCAAAAGCACTTACCAACTACAGAAAAAAACATGTTTCTGGCTTCCCGCCATGCCCAAAGTCTTACCACAAATGCAAATTCCAGCCATGCTCGGCATTCTGCTCGTGCCACAGTCTACCACAAAACACCCGTTGCCACAGCACAAGCACACCTTGTTATCTGAAGATTTCCAAAAGCACAAACAATATTTATTTACTAAGCTGACTCATGTAAAGCTTAGTACTTCGCTGCTATCTGTCCCTTCAATAATCCTTCCTTAAGTGTTTGCTGGGGAAACCTAACTAATAACCAGTTAAATTTCTTTCTGTAATTCTTTTTTACCATGATGCTTTAAAGTAAACTTTATTGCTGACCAGATAGTGGAAGGGGAGGGAAAGGAAACTGAAATAACCTTTAAAAGGGAGAAGCTTTCAACTCAGAGATGACTGGGGTGAGAAATATCTTCTAGTATGGTTCTCCATGACATAACCTTTGCTTGCGTCATCTTCCAGATTTCAAAACTTCAAGGAAATGCACTGGGGCAGCTAAGTGTAACCCTACAGATTTTGCAAGAAAAGAGAGTGATAAAGCCCTGCTTCCCTAAGCCAGCTGCTGGGGTAAACCAACTCCAAACACAGCAGAGGTAGAAGCCCAACGTGCTGCCTGCTCTGCCCTTAACACACCCAACCCTTTGCACAGGAGCAACAAATAAGGGAGTCTGTGCCACCAGGACAAGCAGCTTCACACACGTGTGCAAAATGAGGGCAGGCTTAAACAGTTCTGTGGGAAAGGAGAAGAAAAGCACCAAAACATGGATGGAGCTACATCCTCGCCAAAATCCTTAAACATTCCTTCACGACATCGGAGACAAAATGGCAAATTTAGACTTTTCCTTTTGCAAATCAACATTCTTTATTTTAGACATTTGCTCCTCCTGGCAATTTAACCAAGCACTGAGTTTGTGTTAGCATACTGCAAGCTATTTCTTGATTAAAATTGACTTCTAACAGCTTCCTTCTCTGGCATCTGTAATTCCCAATATCTACACTCTGCAGCTGTTTTCTGAGATGTGCTGCTCCAGCTTAAAGGGAGCTGTAACAAAAAAAACCCAAACAAACAACAACAAAAAACCCACCCATAAACCCAGAGCTTGAAGTCTATCCACCAACAATGTATCACAGATCTGAAATACATTTCTGTCTCCCTCTTCCAAAGGGCATCTCCTGTCAATCACGTAGTATCCTGGAATTTCTAAGCTATGATGTTCTTAGAGGTACCTCTAAACACCTAGAAGGGGCACCAAAACCACATTTTCCCTTTCACTTACTCCATTATGCAAGAACTGTAAAAATACTGGAATAAAATGTAAACCAAAAATATGCAAAAGCTTAAGCTACTAAATTAAATACCAACGCACAGGATTTTTAAAATAGCCGTAAAGTCTTTAAATGTCAATTCATTCCACAAGAGTTTAAAAATTTGGAGGAGGGGGGAACCCAAACATTTTTGACTCAGGTTTTCAAGAATATACCTCTACTCACTTTACATATGCCTCAGGTTCTGGCATCGCTAAGAGTTAAAGCAATGATGAACAGTCTCAAAGAGCTGAACGAGTCTGACAGCTACGCAGTTCTGTAGCATCATGTCCCAGTAAAAAACCCATCACGCTTCTGTCAGTGCACTTGGTGTCAGAGGATTGCTACTTGGGTTAACCACTGATTATTTAGTACAAGCAGAACCAATACTTTGCAACTTTGAAGTAAACAAATGGAAATTATGTTGAAACAACAAGGATTCTGGCAGAACCTCCAAGTTGAAAAATAAAATCCTTTAATGGTAACATAATGCAGCATAGGTGAAATGCTTAATTGCAACAATTAGCAGAAAGCACTTATGAAAAAATTGAACTCAAGAATAACAACATTTTCCATTTAATGTTTAGAAGACCGTAAAGATATTTAATTTGTGTGTGTTTTTTTGTCTTCTAATTTCAATTTCTAATAAAAGGTGAAATTAAAGGTACTATTTGAATTAAACTGAAAAGTTGATTCTATAAAAGAATGCTCGCAAATTTGTATCAGAAGATTTCTTAAGCTTTTGAAACCCAGACCTACAGATACTCATAAAAAATTTACAATGATTTGTTACAGCATGCCAGGATGCGAAAACGTAAAGTCTAAGTGACTTACATAATTCATTTAACTCAAACTGAGCTGTGTAAAACTACTTTAAAAATAAGCTCATGTAAACCTCACTACGGCTTTTCTCTTTTGAAGAAGAGGGCGCTGGTATGATAGTTTACATTTTACGGAGTTTATCCAAACAAAAAGTAATTCTTATCTTTCAGACATTTGCAGGAATATACCTTTACTTTCCTGTCCTGCTTTGTTCTAGGGGCCACCACATAAGGAAATGCTTCCCTTAAAGCACAAAGACCACTCGTTAGGAAAGTTAGAGTTGCTTCTAGTATTAGTAAACGTTTTCGGAGTGAAAATGACTTATCGTTTAGTTAATTAGGCTCTCATTTCTTTATGCTTATGATGGACTACTGATAGCTGCACAGAGGCCATTATTTCAAAAATAGGACTCCCAAGTGCACAACTGATCAAAGACAAGTTTTTCAAAACCTTCAGAAATCTGCCATGTCAAGCCTCAAACCTTACAGATCTTTAAACAGGACAACAGCTTCAGTGAAATACTTCACTTTTTTAATCTACAAAAGTTCAAAAGACTGGGCGTTGAATTGCCTGCAAGTGCCACACCAAGCATTTGCTCACCATTTCACACGGGAGCGTGCAAGCAGGCTCAGCGAAGGTGCTGACAAGACCTGGGACACGCCTGTATCAGCACAGAACTGATAAACAGAACAGAGTAGGGCCCTTATCCCTAAATTGGAAGGAAGGTAAAACCCTCTGGGACAAGCCAGCTTGACCCACGTAGGCCACTACATTAGTGCAGAGTGAGAAACCAGGGATCTTCCAGGAGCAAAAGGGCCTGCGCTAACATAGCGGAGTCTCCATAATGCAGTCAGCTTACTTTAGGAAAGTCTTCCCATAATTAGGATCATTTTAGAGACTCTGTGCAACAGCTTGTTAAAATTAAACAAAAGACTAATAGATACTAAAAGCAGACGACAGGTTAGATAGAGCAATTCCCTCACCAACGGCAAGTTTTTCTTTTCAGCTGTTAATCTGCACTTCAAATGCGATGTTCGCTAAAGCAAGAACAAGACTGCTCTTTATTTGTAAAGCATCTTTCAACAAACACTACAGTCAAACATTATGGTTTCTATACACAGCTTTATGTACAGATTATTATTCCATATTTAAATAACATTATAAAAAACCCCGTGTTGTGGTTTGAGCCAACTGCTCAGCCGGCAACAACCACGCAGCCACTTCCTTAATTCCTGCTCTGTTCCCGTTCCTTTTGGGATGGGGAGGGAGAAAATTCAGTTAAAAAGGCTCAAGGATCGAGATTAGGACAGGAAGGGTTCAATTCACTACTTATGGTCACAGGCAAAAAACAGAGTAGACTTGGGGAGAAAACATAAATTTAATTTACCACCACCAGTTTACTAGATCAGAGTAGGATAGTAAGAGAAAAAATAAATACAATCCAATCTTAAATACACTCCCACACATACCTCCCTTCTTCGAAGAAGTGGCTACCTCTTCCCCCCTGTCGATGCAAGGGGTGCAAGGGGCACGGTCCATCTGGCCATTACTCGTAGGTCATGGCAGTCCCTCCTTCTCAGAACAAAAGGGCTCCCTCGCAGCACTCCCCTGCCACTGTGTGGTGTCCCAGGAGATGATCCTCCCTCTCCACCATGAGGTGGCATCGACCTCAGACTCACAGGTTGCTTTAGGCACATCCTCCAGTCCTGCACAGTCTCTCTGACCCCTGGGACGGGGTTCTGCACGTCCTGCCACATCCTGGACGTTCTGCTGGCATCGACCCCCTCGGTTCACAGGCAATCCTCTCCCTGCCATCTCGCTCCCCACGGGGCTCCAGGGAAACACTCTGCTCTGGTGCTTTTCTCCCTCGTTTTCCTCACTGACCTCGTTCCTTCGATTTCCTCTCACCTCCACCTCCCCCAAACAGAAAAGATCCCTGACATAAAAGACGGGACAGAGACAAAATGGCCTGGCCCAACACCCCTCCTAAAAACCTTGATCAAAGAGGCACTGATGGGCCTGGCCTTGGCCAGAGGTGGGTCTGACTTTTACCTGGGGATCTGGGCAGCTCTGGAAGTCTTGCAAGGAGCCACCCCCACAGCCCTTCCCCTCCGCTACCAAAAATCCCCACCAGTCCCAAACTCATGACACCCTTGTATTCACAGACACTATCATACAAGAATTTGAGAGACAAGCACTTGATAGGCAGGGATAATTTAATCTCTTAAAAATCTACATACTACACTGTTAGCATGTCCCCGTTTATTCTGATTACATTTTACTCTTCCTTAAAGTCCTGTGTCAACTATCTGGAAATTCTATTTTCACTTACAGAACAAAGCAATATTGTATGTAAAACAATGAAGCAAAACAGACAGACTATGAACTCGCCTGGGCTCAAAGCCTGAGACAGTCAGACTGACCAGGCATTAAAATCAAAAGATTGACAGTATTTAAAATACACAGAAGTCTGCAGAGTATACACTGCAGAACTGCCAAAAGTTAACTGATATACAATGTTCTATGTAAAAATTCACAATGGTATGTAGCACACGACAAACCAATCCTGACAGCTAAAAAAATCTTCAACAGCCTATTAAAAAAGTTACGCTTCTTCCTTAGAAATTTATGTGCAATACATCCTGTACCATGTGTCCATGACAGCCGCTATTAGGAACGGAAGTCCTGCAAGCTGCTCAACTCATTCTCAAAGTCTCTGAACGACTGGTTGCAAACTCCAGCAAAACTATTCCCCTTGCAGATTCTGTTTGTAAAGAGAGTGTACATAAAGTGCCTCCCTTCAGTCTCGTTGGGTTTTGGGTTTTTTGCTCTGCGATTCAAATGTTCAGTAAAAGATTTCATCAGCACTTCCACAAGCAACGTCAGCTGTGATAAGATAGAGCTCATCTTAAGGGCCCACACATTGACATTTGTTAGCAAAAGTACAAAACGGCAAGAATTCTTTAAATTCTAAAAACGTTGATTTTCCAAACCAGCAGCATTAAATCTGGGTGTATAAAGTGTAATAGTTGAGCAAAGCCAGGAACTCAGTGGAGAGATGCTTTATAATTGTGAATCTCTGGGCCTACATCTGTTGAAAATAAGACTAATGGGATCAATCTTCCCTTATCTAACTCAGCAGAACAGTCTTAGTTCAACCCCACACTCACTGCACAGAAAGCTTGGCCTGTGCACTGGGGTGCATTACCATGTCATGGAAATGTATCCCAAACTCAGCCAACAGAAACTAAAGTCTTGGAAACACTGAGGGGGGGAGGAAAAGTGGGGGGGGGGGGGGGGGGGGGGGGGGGGGGGGGGGGGGGGGAACAAAACGTCACCAGAACCTTTAACTATTTTAATCCTTTAATCATTAAAAACTTCACACTAGCACAATTTTTTTTTCTTGCATAAATGATGGGAGCTTATTCTCTTTGTGCAATGATGGGCATATATTTTCACTTCTGAATATTGCAGAGCAATTTATTTGTATGCATACATTGAAGTAATATTCTAAAACATTTGACCAGCTAGTGGTCTGGAAAGTAGAAGCAAAACTAAGAGATTAAAAACTGCACAAGCTGCCTATGCACCAGAAGAAGTTTTCGTCTAACTGTACAAATACATTTATTTAAACTAAGCACTCTTTCTGACCATCAGCTGAAAAGAGAGTTAGCCTGTATGAACAAATCATTCAAAAGATTGACAAATGACTGAGTTTCCCGAGACAAATAAAAATTCCCATAAACACGAAATCTTTCCCATCCTTCAAGTTAAAATATACTGTAAATTCTGTTTTAAAAATCCTAATCATCTGTAGAAGCAGTCAATACAAGAGAATTAAGGAACTTAGTTCTGAATTCTGTTTTCTGAGAATACTAATATGGTATGAACAGATCCAGGTACTTCATCAATGCAGTTTTCACAAAAACATAAATGAAACAAAGTAAATCCGGCAACAGTAATAGCAAAATAATCTCAAAGCAGATTTCAGAGGTTTTGGCTCTGTATTTTACTTGAAAGCAAGTACTCCCCGCTTTTGGTTTTACTCTTTAAAACTACTGCTGAATGGTAGCTCAGAATTTCCTGCAGCTGCTTTTTATCCTAGACTATACATTGCAAAATAATCAGAGTAAATATATGCTCCAGTGAAATAATACCAGTTTTGTTTCCTGTGTCACCAATCCTGCAAGTGGAAAACATTGCAACACTCCTGAATGCTGAGATCATTCCTACAAAAGAACTGTTCCAAAATGAAAATAACCAAGCCTCACAAATTTCCAGAATACACAGACGTAATTTCAGGTCTGTAATTTTGCCCAGTCAAACAGTAACTGAATCATGACAAGCTTTTGCTTTCAAGCAGGCTTTAAAGTTTGCCCCACTATAAAAACAAACAAAATAAAATGTACGAAGATACAAGGTAGGACCTATATTGCAGTAGAGAGGTCCAAAAGCAAGAGCAGGAGTTCCAGAGAGAGCACACAGACAGAATCTGAACAGCATACCAAAGAGACAGCAGCCTGGGGGCATATGTAAGAGGCAGCAGATCTCAGTTCCTGGCTACTATTGATTTTTAAACTCAGCAAGAGCCAGAGGTTTCTGTCTTGCACTGAAGAAAAACATTATTGACCAGCTGACTGGCAGCATCTTCCAACTCTGTTCTCTGGCATAACTAACCTCTATTTTCAGGACAGAGGAGAGAAAGGAGGGAAGAAAAAAAACGAACTGAAAACACACACTGGTCTTGAAATAGCTTTGCCTCAAAATAAGTAGTGCTGGAAACTAGTAACGGACTATTTTTTAGACCTCTAGTACTATCTTACCAGCAGTATTAACAAAATGTCTATATAGATATACTTTACCTAAAACTTGTAAAGTAAAATAACTAAAAGGGAAAAAGTTAATAAAAGTTCTGAATGCTTCCAGTGAGACTACGTTACCTCACCATGGGACAGGATAAGATCTTGGCCACAGTTTCTGGAAGCCACTGTGACAACTCACAGCAACTTACGAAGCCCCTGTAAACTGATGGTATCTCAGCCCTTGAGAACTGAATAGCTACTGCGCATTGGTCTTGTTTGGTATCAATCCTTTTAGATAGAAACTAATAATTTTGGTGAATATAATTCAATATGAAACTTTCAGCGAAGATTGTTCACTCAGTCACCCAATTTATGTCAGTCTAGCAAGCAGCAAGTCCAGGATACAGACAGGAGCTATGGCAGAGTTTTCTGAATTCTGTTACAGCTCATGGCATAACCGCTGTCAGGCACCAAGTTACACCAGAGTAACTAACCACCCCTGTTCACTCAAGAAACGTAATTAGTGCAAAACCTAGTACAACGTGCCCAACTGTACTGCTGCCTGCTCTATGAATTTATTCTATCAGGATGTTAACTGGAAAAAAAAAAAAAAAAAGCTGCATGGATGTATTTCAAATCGGTTTTTTGCTTAACGATAGTTCTAGTTCTACTGGCGCCATTTCAAATACAGATCAACATAAAAAAAAAAAAAAAAAAGAACAACTGAGAGAAAAAGAGACAAAAACAAAGACAGGGGAAGGTCTAGCCAAGGAAACAAAAATACTCCATCCCGCCAGGAACACTGCCTCTAATTTCCAGACAGGAAATGCTCACTGCCTCCAGAAAAACCATTGGCGTCAGGAAACGGCAGAAGTACCATGAAACTTATCTCAGTGGAACCTAACATAAAGTGAAAGGAGAACACTAGAAAAGGAAGGCAAAGACAAACGTACTAGCCATCAAACACACAGATCTTTGCTTACAAATAAGCTAGGTGAAAATGTCAATCTTACAGACACTTCTTTGGGGGAAAGAATCAGTGGATTCTTCCAGTCCTGCTGAAAATGAATAAATAAATAAAAAAGACCAAGCTGAAAAGATAGAGCCCATTCAGCACAGACAGGGCAAGAGAAGGGGAATGATCTAGCAGCTTTTACAGATAGGCTCCACTAGCATTATAACCAGTGTAAACACTGGTTAAAAAGCACAAAGCAAGAAAAAGCTGAATGCCTGTCATTTAAAGTACAACTGATGCTGTATCTGTGCTGGAAATACAATGCATGCCAACAGGAGGAGTTATTCTGCCAGCACACTTATTCCACCTACAACATCATCATGCACTATGCCAAAAAATACGCTATGTCAGCACACGGCAGGATTTAGCCAGGTTGATGTGGGTTTTTCCAAACACACTTCACTGAGAGCAATGCAGTGTAACTGTAACAGAGTGGGGACTGAGCAGAGTTTCTCTATGCAAAAAACTGCTATATCAAACAGCTAGATAAGCTAGTGCAAAAACACCTACTCGTAGCTTTAAAGGTTTACGCTCGTGAAGCTTTCAGTTCTTGTTGCCTCATTAACGGTATCCACGCGTGCAGTAACAGGCGAGAGTTTGTGAATCCCCTGCTGTGCATTAGCCAGAGGCCTTACAGCCCTGCAGCCAGGTAACCACGAGTCACACCGTGCTGATGAAACCCTGGCAATGCTGTGACATTCTGGATTGTCTGAAACTTTAAAAAAAATAGCAGAAACAAAACCCCAAAGACTCAGAGGTTCCCTGCTTTGCTTAACACATTTCACAGCAGAATACAAAGTCAAGGAAAAAAAAAAAAAGTAGGGACCTAGAGTGACTTTCCTGTGCCAGCTGAGGAGCACTGCTGCAGTGCTTTGCGGCACATTCCCTGAGCAACTGCCACAAAGGAGAAAAAGCCTGGGTCAGGATGTATTTGCACTATTCATTTATTCCATGAGTTTTAAATCACAGAATCATAGAATGGCCTAGGTTGGAAGGGACCTTAGAGATCATCTAATCCAACCTCCCTGCCATGGGAGTAACAAAGTTACAGTCCCACTGCCAGGCCTCACAACACAGGGAGTATTACTGAAATGCTACTCCCCTGCCCTTATGCTTTTGAGAAGGGATTAAAAAGCCTTTTTACCTAACACTTTCCCCTTCCACTGACACCCCACACTTCCACATGCAAACTAACGCATACCAATCAATCTTTAAACACACTTTGCTGGATGTTACTTTTCTCCTCCACACTGTATTCTTAAACAATTCTTTCTACACAATTACAGAAACATTAGTTAGTTCCCTGTGACACATCATCCATTTCAAACAACTATGGGCACAACAGAGGAAAAAAAAAAAAGAAACAAGCATAATGCAATTCCTTGAAAAGCTACTGTGCTTATTTTCTCCGTTATTTGGAACAGCTAAACACTTTCTAATTATAGTCTCCAAACAAACCTGTGTTTTTTCAGGTTCCAAGGTAAAATCATACTTTGTGGTTTTTAAATAGTAACACCGGTAATATGCTTTCAACTATACCCTTTTTAGAAAACTTCACAAAACCCCAACACCTTAAATCAGCTTCCTAGACCACAGGAACATCACATTTGGTAAACTGAATTAGTACAGAGGATGCTGCCTCAGGCCAGGAGTACTTGTTAGCCTAAACCTGAGATAAAGTCCTCAAACGTCAGGATGATTTTTTTTCCTTTAAGACACAGTAGAGCAAATAATTTGTAAACGCTACAAAAGCTTCTTGTGTATTTTTTAAATCAGCTGCAATCCTCCAGCTTGACTGAATCTGGTCACAGTGATACCCACAGTTCTGCTCTGATGGCCTTAAATATAGCTTTCCTGAGCTGTATGCATCCAGATAAATCTTAAGATGAAACAAGAAGCTTAAATTGAATATAACACACATACTTTCGGATTTATTCCAAGTCAAAGATATTTGTTTAATCAGCAGTAACAAAGGTCAATCCTCTGTTCATCTTAAAAATAAAATACCACTTTCCCTGGCAGCTCATAAATTCACATTGTCATTAAGTCCTTGCTTTCTTTCTACTTGCAAGTTAACCATTATGAATTTCAAACCACAGCAGATGATTACTGATTTCTTTTTGTTTATATAAACCTAGTGTTAACACTGGGGAAAAAAAAGGCAAACCAAAACACCACATAGTTTGCTTCTGAAAAATATCTTCACTTGGAACACCAGCAAAGAACTGTTACTGTAATCCCAGTTTAAGGAGCTAAAAGCAATATTCTGCAAGCCAGAAGTGTCAGGCACAAGTATCTACAAAATAATCTGAAATGTCTGCAATAGGCAAACAGGACAACACATACTTTGTTCAAGTACATTTTCTACCCACAGAAGATATACACCAAGTAGCAGGCTACAAACACCATTTACAATGACCCCTCCCAGCTCCCACTCCAAACTCTGCTTCAATTCCAACATGCCATTATCCACACCAGCCAGAGCCAGTGAATGTGCGCAATGCAAAACCTCACCCTAACTTTACTGACGTCAAAGTTTTCTTGCCAACAGATGCTTCTGAAGTAGTTACATAGCACAATGGAGACTTAATGTAACTCGGTTTGGATTCCCGAATCGGAAAACAAATGCAGAACAGCAAGAAGAGGGGGAGGACAAATTCAGTTTTGCAGTTGGGCTCTGTTTCAGGTAAATTCTATCAACCAGAGCCAGAAGAACAAAACAGTGGCGGTAAGAGCTGGTGAGGTCTGCTGAAGCAACCAGCACAGCAGCGACTGGAGAGCAGGTGAGAGAGGCACAGGCTGCTGCCCTCTTCCAGCAGCAGGAAAGCGGGGCAAGCCCTCAGCCAGCACACCTTGTGCCTTCAGGCCACACAGCTGACCCAGACAGAATAAGGGCAGACAGCAGTGCATTTGTCTTCTTTTCCATCTTCAAAAAAAACCAAAACACACAGATGCCTCACGTAAGAAACATCTGAATTATTCTGAAGGCAGAAACTGGAGCCAAAGCTAACAGCTTGTGTACTCTGCAGATCACTTAAGACTAAGAGATTCCCGAATGCCTGCAGACACCGTGTCGATGGCAGTGTGAGGTATTCTGCCACCGTCAATCTGGGGAACGAACAGCAACACTAAAAAGATCTCAAAAATTCACTCGAAAGCCTCCTCTATCCACTCAGCTTTTTACAGCTACCTTAGGGGGTCACCTCTGCTCCAATCCGACACCAATAACATTCCGAGTTTTCACTCGGAAACGTAGCAGTCAGTCTCAGCAAGGCACAGACAGACATGAAGGCACGTTCACAGGTATGACGGCTCACGTCACTGGATCCTCAAACTCCAGCCCGGATGCAAAAGGACATTCGCAGTCACCTCACTGCACAAAGACTGCGCGAGCTGTCTTCACACCTTACTCTCAGCTACTCCCATATATTTATATTAAAAGGCTTCTCGCTTCTACCCAACATAAGCGAATGCCACATGAAACAGAAAAACCCTCACAGAGGACAGCAGTAACAGAAACAGATTTAAAACATGGATTTCACAAACCTGCACACAAACATTCAAGGATATGACACTTAAGCTTCCACAGCCACTGCCAACACGACTCCGATCTTGAAAGAAAACCAGCTCCTGGGAGAAAAATGAGCATTTGACAGAGAAATCAAACCCAAAGAGTTTCAAGTTTCAATCTCACAAAGGGTCACATCTGCCTCTAGATAACCCACCAACACTATCAAACATTACCTGGAGTTAGCTGCAGTTTACTAAGAGATCCTGTTCCAACGCAGTGGACTGTGATCCGGACAAACCTGTATTTATGTTTGCCATCTCCCAGTAAGACTGGATCAATAAAGAATACCTGGACATGATGCCAGCTGCCCTTTGGAAGCCATCCCAGCTTCCTCCCCCTCAGCTTTAAGGATTACTACACAGGTATAACATCCTAGGCTCCAGTATCAACCTAATGTCCTGATCCTCTGGCTATTGAAACAAACTCAAAAAAAACACAGTATGTTTTCTCAGGGAGGAAGGGGAAGGAAACAGCCAGGGTAAACAAACTCCAAAACTGTTTAAGGTTTCAAGAATGGAATATTATCACCAGCTCCATTCTTCAGGCAACAAAGAATTGCCTACAGAGAAGGCAAAACACATCTGCGCAAGAGATGTGTTCTTTCCCCCCCAAGTCTGCTTTATAACATAGGACAAAATTCCACAGAACAAATAAATGTTCTCGATGACTGTTTCGTATCCAATTTGAGACGTACTTCTCAAACCTTGTTACGCTGCAGTATGCGTGTGGTTTCCTTGACACAGCTAGCATGAGACAAAAATGAATCGCACACTGTAACAGTGCCAAAAACGGAGAATAAAACAGGCTTGCAAAAACCTCAGTCACACATTTCCACTGTAGAATTAACTCAGTGATTTTGAAAATTAACAACTTCACACAAAAATAAGGTATATAAACGTCAAAAAAAGAGTTCTAGTAGTCTAGAAAGATCATTTTAACATAGGTAAGTCATTAAAATAGAAATTTTGTGATTTAATATTTAATCAGAAGCTTCCAAGTCTGTGATTTAAATCAGTGGATACTTCCAAACATTTTATTTACTTTACAAAGAAGTGCATATTTTTTTATATTTCTAATACATTAAGTCTCTTCTCAGTAAGGAGGGTTTCTAGACTATTGTCTAACCAATCACTCAATACTGCACTCAAAAAACTATATATATATATAACTATAGCAACACTCAAAAACTATAACTAAAAAGTTGTTCAGAAATTATTTTTTAAGCTTTTAGCTGCTCTTTCCTTCCTTTCTTTCCTCAAGTCTTTTTCTTTCTTTTAAGATCACCATTACCAACAAAGGTATTCATGACAATTCCCTTTCTGACCTTTTTGATTTGCAATCCCACTGCTTAGCGCTCATCCTCACATCTTGCTACTGACTGAAAGCTATCAAATACTGGACTGAAGGAACATAAATGATTCCTCACTCTTTTGGAGTTGCATGCAGCTAGAGAAGTAGTCTGCTGCAAACTTTTAGCCAGTATTACTGAAGGAGTCTCCTTAGAGGAGCAAAACTGTTGTCACCCAGCAACACAAAACTGTCACCTTGTAGCTATCATAGTTGTGTAACAGAGCCCTGCAATGGAATTTAATGACACAGAAAGGCCAAGGCACACTCAAAAGAATTCTAACATCAAAATAAGTAGGCAATATGAAGAATAACTACAAATAAACTAGAACAACAATCCACCAAGTCGACTCACATGTCACAGCACTGGGTCCAAAAAGGAATTCTTCCGTCTGGCATCACAAGACCGTCATTATTTACTTATACCAGCAAGTCATAATTGAAACTGAAATGTATGCTGAGAGCAGCCTTTTTAAACAACTGCTGGTCAGGCTGACATTGCTCCGTACTGGGAAGATAACAGCTACATTCAAAAGATACCGCTTTGTTTAAATTCAAATTTTGACATAACTAGAGTAGTCTACAGCTGTCCACATTTCCCCATTAGAGAGGTTACTGCAGCTTCAGCTACATTTGTGGCTTTTCAATGGAACAGGATAGAGTTTGTGTCAGAAACAATCAGTGAGTTATTAAAATTTCACAGATTTCCCTGTCTGGGCAAAATCCCTCTCCTTTCCATTTTATGTCCTCCAAACGTCCGGTCAGTCACCGCTGGAACCGCAATCCTAGAGAGAATTGTGTTGCTGGGACAGAAGCAGGGAGAGGAAACAGAGAAAGACAGAAGAGATATGAAATGGATGGAATGAAAGATAAGCTACCAGAGAAGTCACAAGTCTCTACAACTGGCACCAGCGATGCAATATTGCTCGGTCACTAATTTCACCTCACCAGTAACACCACTGCATACGGATTACTGAGAGGAGGGAAAGAGGGGGATGATGTGACACAAATTGTTCTCAGGACAGTAAGGGGAAAAAAAAAAAATAGCACAGGTTTTTAGAAGTTGTCGTTTCTCCATTAGGTACTTTCTTTGCTTGGTGTAAAATAACTGTGTAAGTGACATCTACTCCCTCCTTAAGATTGGCTTGATAACAAAGAAGTAAAGTAACATACAAGTTTGGATCACGTCTGTGTTTCAGCATTTGTGACAACTAGGGTTCCTGCTTTAACTTTCTACCTTAACAAGGACACTTTTTCCACTCCTCTACATTTGTCCAGAGTATCAAGACAAAAGAGCTACCAAGTCTTTTTCTAGCAACCTGGACAAGAAAATTTCCATATTATGTAAGAATGTTTTTCATGCCGAATCAGGTATTTCCCATAGTATACTTAACTATACTATGTAAAATTCCAACACAGCTGTGTCATTCCTGGCAGGAATTACACAGCAAGGCTACCGTAAATCACATCACAATCGTTAACATGATTACAGGAGACACAATCTTATCCTTCTGCCCCCCAGAAAGTCCTTGCCCCAATAAATACATTATCTGCTTCTGACATCAACATTATCAAATACTCTCCAGAGTACAGAGGCACATAAAGCTACATCAAGAACTGTATCGACATTTAATACTGCACACTTGAGTGCTCAAAAATTAAGGACACCAGAATACAAGCTGTCCATAAAAACTAAATTTGGCATCCCCTGTCCATCCACTTGATTGCATACTCAGCGTACTGGAAGGCAATGCAAATGCTGGTCCAGTCTCAGCACATGCGATGACTGGATGTGAGTATCTGATATTCGTCATCACTTTCAGGGACATTGGGACATCTCTTCCCTGTCCATGACAGGGATCCATCTGTCAGGGTGCCGTAGGCAAGACACACAGATTAAGCAGAGCCAGGTGGCTTCCCACCCAAGCAGCTGGCTGCTTACACTGCAGGGACAAGTTGTGAGCACAGCACCACGCAGGTGAACTCCAGCGAGAGGACAGATGACTACTGCTGTTTGGGTCCCACTCGGTGCTCCAGTAGCTATTTCCAGGTCTTGACGAGAAGAGCAGCCAGCCAGATGCAAGTATCCTGAAGGCTAGGTCTGGCTGCTGAACTTCCTGTAGGATCACACAGACATACTGATTTTTCTGGAGCAGACCTCATTCTATGGATGGCTATTTCTCATTTCCCTATTAAATGAGGCCCTGTAACTGATGTATTGTACATTTTTTTGCTTTGCAACACTGAATTAATAAATAGCATGCAAGTCCACAGGACATTTTTACAGCCTAATGGTTGCAAAACAACAAATCAGTCTTCAGAGTACTCCTGTGAAATCTTCGTAGTAATTCTGCAATGGAAGATTATTTTTCCAAATTTGCAAAATGGGAAACAGACACCAAGGCTAAAACTGCCTCCTGAAATAAGATGTTGCAGGCTGCTCAAGTTGTAAGGCTTTTTTGTGTCAGTATAGAATTGTATAAGTTCAAAAGTTGTGCTGAGCACTGACAGCAGCAACTACCTACAGATAATACCTGAATGTCTGAAAATGGGCAATACAGGCAAACAAGCACCTAACTACTCTATGAAGGGCCTTGCCTCAAAACCACATAAACACTCTACACATGAAGCTGCCACACTCGTCATTCTAGCATTTCCTATCCCAAGTTTACACCCAAGCACACTTCAAATATCATGGCTGTTGTCTATAATGATTTAAATGACAACACTGCCTTCCCTCTTGTTAGGGCATGAGTATTTCTCTTACACAAATTTTATACAATTTAGTAATGTGCAGACACCACATGAGAAGCCTTAGCTAGCATTAGCCAGAATTAGTTTCTCTTTGATGCTTCTATCCCCATAACAGATTTGATTAATATTGGCCAATGGGTTTCTAAAGAGGAAAACAAACCTAGAAGAATGCCTTCCCTCAAGAAGACTACAGCCTGCTGCAGTGCTTTTCGAACTCGGGGTTGTGGAATACATCTCGGTGGAACACCATGAGAAACTGTGAAATAAATCCAAGCTGCTGCAACAGCAGGCATGCGGTGACAGCTATTCAGAGCTAAGTTTCATTTAACCTTCCCATCCCTCCCTCCCTCCCCAGGAACAAAGCCCACATGACACTGCTTGCCCAGATGTTGGCCAGTCTTAGCAGGGGTTAAGGATAATACCTGTGAATAGTTCCTTCTTTCCTTCTATTATCTTCTTTTGCAGGTGCGCAAGTCTGAGAGCTACAAAAATGCATGTATGGCAGGAGGGGAACAATAATGGGAAACAGGGAAAGCTATCATAAAAAAAAGGAAAATTTGATCTACAAAAGTTTAAAAGCAGTTGTTTCAGTAGCTTCAGTCTTCATCATTCATCCTCAATTCCTCTATTCAGCATACAACTGTTTTTTCCTACTCTTCCTTAAGGCATACAACGTATCTCTTTTCCTTCTCCTTCCTCTCTTGCCTCTACCCACCACCTTTTCCTACACCTCCTCTGAACTGGAGGTAGGTGTCTCCCACTTTGTCTCCACTTGGGTCTCTTAGCACTGACTTGATGCCCAGCAGCTGGAGACAGAATTTCAGTATCTCACCCATCGCTACTATGGCTGAAAAAGTCTGGTTGTATATGAAACACCCAGGAACTTGGATACCCTATCAATCATTCTTTAAAGAAAAACGCTCAAAACAATTTTCTAAAAATTTGCCATTCTTTGCAAGTTTTCCCAGGGAAAGAATAAAGATGGAGCAAAGCTTCTCTAAGGAAAAGAAAAAAACACCAAACAACCACACCCAAAACAAACAACCCAGCCACCTCTGCTCCAAAACACAGACATTATAACTTCCTCAGAGCAGTTGCAAAGGATTATATTTTTAAATAATAAGAAACTTTTCCTCTGCATTCTCAGAAGCAATATTTGGTGGGGGTTTTTTGTTTGCTTTCCTATCCAAGTTGAGCCACAAGAGATGCATGTTTCAGACAAGCTACATTTTCAACAAATTACAATCAAAAACCTGAATACTCAGTTTCTTAATGTGTAGTATTAAGCAATGGTATTTATAGAAAATACTGTCAGTTCCAAGCAGTGTACACACATACAGCCATACACTCCTAAAAAGATTAATTCTTTCTTGCTTACTTGATAAGGGCCTGTGTCAAAATGAATACCTACCAAAACCATTTCCACATAACACCCAGTATATGTGTATGTCTTTCCATACATAGTGTAAATTCTAAAAACAAAGCATGAGGAGAAAGGACACATCACTCTTATTTTCTAGTTAGGAGGCCAAGGCAGACATAAGGTGACTTGCCAAACTCTCACAGCAACAATGCAGAGAACAGCCTGAAGACAGGCAGAGAAGAACATGTCTTATCTCACAGTTAGCCTGGGAAGGTCAGCCCCTTACATCTGTGCTGCTAAGCATTAAGCCACAATAACTTCACAACTTGCGCTGATCTGTCTGTACTCTAACATACACAGTACACTAGTCCCTATTCACCATGGCTATCCTTAAAAACATTTATAAATTCCACCGCTTGGAGCAGAAATAAAGCATGATTTTTCCTCCCTCATATGTATCCCCATAATCTCTCAAATATCCAGAGACTATGCCAGTACAAAAAGATTATGTTTCTCCCTTTTATCCACTGCTCATTTTACAGTACAATATCCTCCATATGACTGACATCACTGGAGAAAGAGCCTGTAAGCTCTTCTTTACTCAGCAAAACACATGACCTGTGATGGTAGCTGTAATGGTAGCCTGGAGGTATTTTTACGCCACTGAAGAGTACACAGTTCTCATCCTTGAAGGATCCACAAATGTAGACGGAAAGACAAACAACTAAAAACCAACAAAACCAACCCCCAAAGAACTCACAACATTTTCTGTATCAACCTGTTAAACTGTAACAGAAAAAGGTGGATACTTTTAGATGAAATTTTCTATAGTTAAGCACCTAATAGGACTTAATCTACACATAGACAATCTCACTGTAAGAATTTAAAAGCTTAAAGGCTTTGCTTTTGCTTCTCCAAAGTGAGGCAGTCTTCCCAAACCAAGAAATAAATATGTACAAGACCAGGCCTGTATACTGTCACTCAAACTAATTCTGAATTTGAAAAGGATTTAAATACTATACTACTGTAACCCTAAATTTAATCTTAAGGGAAAAAAAAAAGCCATTTAAGCAACTATTTCATTTGATTATGTTTTGTAAAAGAAACTGCAAACTTCCAACTGTCTCCTAATTTGTAAATTTGTGAATTAAAGCATGAACTGCAACATCATGAAAAAATACCCTACTGAAAATGCTTATCTTTTTCCAGGCATTTGTTTGGAAGGGAAAGGATTTAGCTTTCATGTAAGACATACTCTTCTGATGCATTTTCAATGTGTATTGCAAAGGCCAATCTATATTTTACTCAAACATCACAGATTTTACAAGGATATATTCGAATTTCAAGATACCAGTAACCATGACCATAAAAAGACACATTTATTTAAATAGTCATCAACATTCCTGACTACCCTCATAGTTCACCAGAACATGAGACCAGTTGCGCTGCGTTTCACAAGTACAGGATCCCGTCTCCAAAGCATGTAAGACTTCAAGGTGCAGATGAAGGGTGAAGAAATCTCCCATGCCCTAAACATGAACCCTTAACTTGTCAGACTGCTTTCAAATCCAAACAGTAAGTTTATCTCTCTGTCAGTATGTTCTACCCCTTTCTGTATTGCCATTCATATAAATATCAAATCTCTCAATGCTATTCTTCCCCAAGAAAGCCTGTGGTAATGAGCTCAACAGCCTAACAAAACACAGCTCAAACAAAATTACTCCTTTTAAAATGAGCATTTAATTTGCTACTCATCTTGCTGCAGATCATCTTCTGATGTAATAATGTGGGACCAAAAGCTCCAACTTATCCTCATCTTTCTTGTATCTGAACAGAAATGCCACCTTAGACAGCTGTGAAGCCTTGGAGCAGCAGGGTCACCCAGAGAAGCAAGTGCATGATCAGAGACTGACACGGGCAAGTGCTCTATGAATCTTCACATCACTTACAGCTACACAGACACTTGCAATACAGTAAATCACATATTTTCTAGATTTACAAACAGTTGAAGGATACTTGTTTCTGGTTTTGTCAGTGGATTAGCAGAAAAACAGGAAATGAATCAGACTGAAATAATAAACCTTGAAAAGAAACACCATGAAATTTTTTGGTCTTACATAAGATTCATTCTTTTTTAAAGTGACAGGAACCTCAACTCACAAAGTGATCTAAAAATCAGAGTTTTAATAGACCGTAGGTAATTATAAATTGTTCAGAAAACTAATTTGGAGTCTCTTTTTTATGGCATATCACAAGTCTCTTGCACAGTCTCTCTGATGCATCACATTTTCAGCTGGCTATTGAATAAACGGAATTTAAGCAATTCTTATATAAGTGCACTGATGGAACACCAGTGAAGACAAAGAGGGCTGCCAAACAAGCATTAGTGCCAAATTACAGTGAACCCTTCACTTTCTTTGCAGCTTTGCCACACGACAGGCTTTATTTCAAATAACTGTGGGGCTCCATTTCACAGATACAATGTTGATGGCGCATTTAAGACTTCCTTCAATAAACTTTAAGAAATAAAATACAATGACAAAACCACCACAAATTAACCTCAAGTTCTGAAATCACTTTCCTGTGCAAGTGCAAAAACCTGTCATCCTTGAACAACACTTCTTCTAGACTGTCCCATCTCTTATTTAAAAGTGAAAACCAACTACATAAAAAAAAAAATAAGAGAAGAAAATGTCTTCCCACAAAAAATAAAAATGGTAGTCAAAGGCAGATTATTTTGACTCTGGATGTCACAGGACATTTCAAGACAGCTGTCTAATTGCATATATGGAAGAACAGAATCAGGCTATAGCCCCAACTAGATACCACATTAACCACTTGAATTTAAACTTTGGACTCAAATATTTTTTTCTTGCATAATCAAAACGAGTCTACAAAAACGAGAAAAACAAACAAACAAAAAAAAATCCCAAACGAACAAAGCTGCATCCTAAGCAGGTATGGTTTTAGTCTTAATAATAAATTATACGGCAAACTGACAGCCCTAATTTTTTTTGCCTCATTTGTGAAGCATTATTAAACTTGTGATAGAATCCCCTTGGAGCATGCCGGATATCTTTCAGCTGACACCAGGATCTGTTTCAGTGATTTAATCCCCGGCTGCAAAGCTTTCAGCAGCCACCTGCAGGGGTCAGGAATGAACATGTCACTCCAAACCAAGGCAAAACTTCTGTCCTTTGCCAGCCCGAGCTGGGGAAGCGACTTGGATTCGGTTTGGTTCTGTTTTAAAGGTGGAGGGGAAGTTTGACCTCCTGTCAACCACCATACTAGCTCCAAAAAAAAAAAGGGGGGGGGGAGGGGAGGATACAGAAGGAATACTCTGATACTCTGTGTATTACTAAGATTGCCTAAATACCTGACCAAGCATGGACAGTTAAACCAGGTACCACAGTCTGGCTCAGAGGTGAATTCCCTTTCTTTGTTTTCCTTTATAGCATGGCGTGAGGTAACTCCCTGCCATTTTCATATTCCCCTCTAATATGGTAATAGCAACCCAATTATTCAAAATAATCGTTTTTGCTTTAAATATTATCTTTTCCTCATTATCTAAATGTCTCAGAAATATATTAATATATTAAATATATTAATTATATTAAATATATTAATATTAATGTATTTAATATTAATATATTTAATATTAAATATTTAATATAATTAATATATTTAATATAATTAATATAACTACCTATATACTAGTTGGCAAACGCAACCAGCAAGAGGGAAAATTTTTAAGCCAATGCCCTGAATGTCCAAGAACCAATTCTAACCGAAGACTGAGTTTGAGAAGAAAAGTTTCCTTAAAAAAAAAAAAAACAAACCAAACAATTAAAGCAACTTTACTCTAAGGAAACAAAGTACTTATGTAGCTGTGATAATGATGATAATGATTTTTTTTCCCAATAATTTATCTATTTTGATGCTATAATATTTAAGAACGTGTCCTGATTAAAGCAAGAGGCCAGTTACGGCACTAGGGACAGCATTTGGTATATAAAACATAGTCCTTGTACTCCTGTGTAATTCACACCTGGTCTGACTTTTCCGTAAGAATAAAATATTTTACTAATCATGAACTTGGAAAATGTTGCTCCAATCCTACCAAAAAACTGCTGTGAAGCACAAAGTGAATTGACAGACATCCTGGAAACTATGTTATTTCCAAGAGACTGCTGAAAACTATTAGAGAGACAGCCTATAGTGAAGGGGCACATTTTAATCAAAAGTTTTGACAACAGACCAAAGCAAACAAAAAAAAGCATCACGTTTTTGAAAATGCTAAACATGCAAGAGTACCCACACTCAGCATCCTAAGAGGATGTGGGAAAGCAGTCCTTACAGGTCAGATGTGCAGAAGAAATGAACTGCCAATGAAATGCGAAGACAACAATTTCAGTATTCAATACTGCAGTTATAATAAGAACAATGAAAACAAATGGGTATCCAACATTTCTGAACATTTGATCTGTGTGTGTATATATAAGCTTATTTGAAGATCAAATATCTGCAGGCATCCCAATTAAGTAGTCTTTGCCAGTGAAAACTATTATGTTTTAATTATATTCCTTAAGTAATGTCCTGGTTAAGCAGAGCATGAGAACAGATGCTATCTAGTCTATTTTTAGGATACTCTAGGTAAGGAGTCATTGAAGAAGAAAAGACACTGCCCTGCAGAATCACTGCAGAAAATATTAGCTCTATCACCTCTTCTCTGCTGGGGAGCTCATCCCTGAGGAGAGCTCTTCTTTCTACATTACCATAATAAAGATACACAACACATGCGACTAAATCCAGAAAACCGTTTCCAACACTAGTTCACAGAATCATTTAGGTTGGAAAAGACCCTGAAGATGATCCAAGTCCAACCGTTAATCTAGCACTACCCAAGTCCATCACTAAACCATTTCCTCAATGCACTTTTATAGTAAAAGATTCAAGATGAAAATCCCTTTAGATTTATACAGATGCAGTAAGGAGGTAAGGTATGTTTGTTTTTTATTCATTTTAGAGAGGAAAGTGAAGTTATTTCACTTTTGAAGGAAGTTCTTTGAAGTCAGGACCTTCACTGTTTATTTGAAACCATTTATTTCCTCCTACAGTTCCAAAGAAAATAGTTACACAAATACATTAGAGGAAGCAGGTGTATAATTTCATTGAACAGCTATTTAAGCTTCTTAAAAGGGAACTTTATGTCAGCACAGGAGATCTTTCAAACATCTCCTTAAGTTACTTGCTAGAACATATTCTTTAATATTTAGTGTACTACTTTACAAAAGGAAATCAACCACAGGGTATTCTTCCACAGTACTAGCAACCACTGCCCTATGGCCCTAAGCACAAAACTAATTGATCACAGTGCCAGGAAAACACCAAGGCCACTTCAAGCTGTAAATATATGAAAGAAATCCTCAATGTCACTACAATTAAATGATAAAATACCTAGGGACATGACAGTTAAAAAAAAAACAAACCACAAAAAACCCCAAGACAAAAACCTCACAACCCTTCAAGCTGGACTGTGAATTTTGTAAAATACTACATCATCTGTTTTCAATGTACCCTTAGTTTTAGTTCAAGCTTATTTTATAAATCAGTTATCACTTAAGTTACAGGAGCACCTGGAGCTAAGACTAATTAAGCTATATATAACCTTAAAGAAATGTGTTTCTTTGGAGAAAAAAATATATTTACAAAGTTATATCAACATGCAGTTAGGCAGCTTGCAGGCTTCTTGTATTTTAATATAATTTCCACCAACAATGCACAAACAACTTGCTGTAGACAGAAACATCACAGACAAGTTCTGCTGGAATGCAGATCTATCTGAAGTTATTTCCCTGCATTTTAAAGTGTTAAACACTAAAAAGAATGTAACTTTTCCAAAGTCCAGAGCAAGAGGCTCTGATGTAGAAGGGCTTTATGCTCAGTCAGCTTCACTACACAGTTTAAGAGTCCTACAGATGAAGCCCCGACTGAACCAGCTTAAAAGGTTTAAATTAGCACAAGTAGCTGCCCATGCTGTCTTTGTTGTGGGTTACCCTACCCTACAGCAGAAATTCAGAACAGGGGTACCTTGTGCTCTTCAGAGAGAAATCAGACATTCAGTTTAACCTGGATGATAGATTTAAGCTAAGTCTACCATTCTGAATGGGAGATGGGGCATTCATTTCATTATATTGATGGCTGTATGGTAGTGAATTCCAAGAAGAGGACATTAATAAATAGGTGGTAACTGGTTTAACATTTTAAACTGCTGCCATTTGCTAAATTAACAATGTCCTTACCGTAGCAGCTAAGCTTCCGAAGTAGCTTGCTGCACTATTCTTCGGGACTAACTCCCAAAAAGCAGTCATTTACCAGAACTCACTCTGCAGGCCACATACGAGCAGCACATAAAGGAGCACAGAAGTCCTGCAAAAGGTAGCAGCAGGCTTAAAGCAAGGATGGATATAGCACCTCATGGTTAAACAGCAGATGTTATGGGGGAGGAGAGTGTAAGCAGTCAGATTAAGTCAAATTGGAAAAATATAACCATGCTATTGAAAACAGAAAGTAGAGTAGTAAGTAGTTAAATGCATTGTGAGTCACCTCATTTTTACAGCTTAGCAAGTAATTTATTTCAAAAAAATAATTTCTTGCTACAAGAAAGGCTAGTAACACTATTATGTCTGCCTGACACTTCCCACTGTAACATCCTATTTCCAAAGCTGCTTAGAATCTTCTCAAGTAAACTGTGCTCAAAGTTATATACTAAGATCTTCTTCTTCAGCACTCTTATTTCAACCAAACTACTTAACCCAGCAACAAATAAAAACACCACACTTCAAAAAATCACAACACTTTAATGAAGAAAATAAATCCAAAACTTGCAGTATTTTCTTGGGAAAGGTTTAGCACACTTGGAAGCTGGAATTTAAAATTCTGGCCTCTCCATCTAGGACACACATACCATCAGCCTTCTGGCAATGCAAATATAGCCATGCTTGCAAGTTTCTGGGAATTGGAGAAGATACATGACTTTCAGCAAAGAGCATCTATTTTATCTGCTAAAATCTCTCCTGAACCTGATCCAGCCTGGAATCAAACAGAATCTTCCTTTCACTTCAGGTGTACAGTACACTGTGTCCAAGTACCAGAAAATAAAACTAGGAAGTTGACTTCCAGACCAGAAAATAAAACTAGGAAGATGCCACAATTAAGTAACAGCAATGCAGAAGCTACTTCAACCAAATGTAGAGTGGGGCAGGATTAAACTCAGGGAGAGAAAGGGAGTCAGGGGAGAAAACAGTAGGAAAACAAGAATCGATATGATCCAAACTTACTTAGACATGATCTGAGCAATCTGACCTAGGAGTAGCACTACTTTGATCAAGGCCTGGACTCCATGCCCTCCAAAACTCAACAACAAACCATGCTGCCGTTCTGACAATAGTTTAAGTGGTGGCTGCCAGAAAGGTGACCGAAATGTGCACTGAAACAAGCACAGGATGGCTGAACGGAAACTCCTTCAGAGAGTGCAAGAGAGAAAAATAAAAGAAAAAAATGAGGATCAGAGTGACAAGACCAACAGCTGTTGTTCAGAGCAGTAATTTGGGAACTATATTGCAAGTAACACAGACAACAGATATCACAAAAAACCACAGTGAGGCAGGAAAACTGACTGGCTGATCACAAAAACACAAGAAGAAAACTAACAAGCACAAGATGAACATAAGAAAGAGGCCCTACAGAAAGTAGCTGAACTGGGAAAAGAGAGGGAGCATCTCCAAATAACAAGGGAGAAAGACAAAGGCATCAGAGTAGGTACTGGAAAAGATATTTAGATGGGCTAAGATATCTTCCCAACAAAAATAATAACTGACTAAATATGGATAGGATTGGAAAAAGACCCCTTAAGTATGCACAAAGTAAAAGGTACATCGGTGACAAACAAAGTAGCAACAGTGGCTTGTACTGTTGAAGCATGCCTTCCTCTAGCGCTCATCCTCCACAGGCCAAAGCCATCCAAAAAACACCCTGCATAAGCACATGGATCATACTGTCTAGTGTTGATCCCTATAAAGCATGACAGAGTATTATTAGACACCACTACCTCAAATAGCAGTGGCTTGCTTAGCGAGTAGCTTCCAAACCTGTCAATATGATTGCAATTATTATTTTTAACAGCTAGGAAACAGCATACAAACTACATTAGAAATAACTTGATCAAGCAAACAGAATTAAGCCTCGGACTTCGGAAATGAGTGCTGAAGTACATCATAACAGTTTAATTGCAGGGCTTTTATCCCTTTCCCCCTGTAGAATCTTTACCAGGTTCACACTTAAAAGGTCACTACTTGGTATTTTGTTTGTTCTTACTCATCACACATCCTATCTTAAAAACAACAAAAAATAGATACTGCATATACTACTACATTGAAAGCAGGAATTTATTTCCCCATAAACCATTGCAGAGCACTGATACGTTAGACTAACATTGCTGAAATAGTCAAATACCATATTCACGCCACTGAAGTAGCATGGTTATTATCCCTATTAATAGATACAATATTAAAGTATATGATTAAAAATGGTTTTATTTACCAACCTCGGGTGCCTGATTTGAAACACCCGAGAAAATTCCTTTCAGGCTATGTTACACAGTAAATTATACCTTCAACGATACCTCCAGTACCAATTGTGTACACACAAACACGCCACCCTCCCACCAAAGCAAGAAATACCACTGACACAACATAAGCCAGGATTCAGATGCCTTTGTCAGGCTAGAAGAAAAACTTTTCAATGTTCTGCTTTACTTGCATTGTATCTCCAAACTTATTCAAAGGTGACAACTGCCCTAGAGACCAGGTTTATTGGTGCTCAACCTGGACAGCAGACAGGGAAAAGGTATTCTGAAGAACGCTTCTGCAGGGAAGAAACCAAAAAAACACAGCTGTAAAATTAAGGATTGTAACTTACTGAAGGTAGGCACAAAAGATAATCAAACTATGGTTGCTTCTTCAGCATTAACTCTGGCATTTCTTAATATTTGCGAATTTGACCTGAAACTTTAACACGACGATAAGCAGCATGCAATGGCAGAATCGGTTTCAATTTGACCTGTGCAATCCTTCACACTACAAAGCCAGGGTAAATAAATCATCTAACTGCTGCAGAAGCCATACCTGCCTGTTTCTCGTGTTTCTCTCTAGTGGACTCATTATCATGGTTTCTGAGAGAAAAAGTTAAATCAAAAGCATTCTGAAGGCATCTTCCTTGTCTCTACCAGAGAAAGTCAGATTTCTTGCCATTCACACACTATTAAAACCTGAGCCATTCTTCACCTACAAAATGCACTGTTTTGCAGAAGGTCCATTAAAGAAGTTAAAGTAACTGAAAGCACACATTGACTTAGACAATAGTTACTCAATGCCATACTCCAGTCAACTACCTTTGATGACTTGCTAGTATCATGATAATGAAGGTAATCAAGTAATCTCCCTTTTTGAAGGAAATCAGATCACCAATCTTTATCACCAAATATTCCACAACCGCCCACACCTAGTTACTAGTCTACAGAACCACTAAACAAATCACACATTTCAGGGAGCCGAACTTTAAAAGGTGAACAGTTTCAACTTCAGGACTACATTTGACAGAGCTACATTGCTTTTTTACAGAAAAGAGCACCAATCTACTGAGGTTTTCCATAATGTGCTGTATTTTTGTTCACGGTACCGCCAACTGGAAGCTCCCTCCCTTCAGAGTTCTGATTTGTTCTCTCATTGAATGACTTTGAGCACAATAAAACTACTCTTCTGCACAGTCTAAGAGCCATGTTTTCGTTCATTTCAAGATGAACACCAATCGTACCAAAATACATATTCATCAGTATTTTTACTTTTAACCACCAGAGGTGAACATGAGCAAGTTTACAGAAGATTTAAGAGAATCTGTCCCACAAATGCTGCACAATGTGGCTTTACATTAATTGTGCATATGCCATTTTCTGTAAAATAGCTATAGAAGGGATATAGTGCAAAGACTCCCACAGCTTGTGGAAGATAATTCACGTTGAAACTGTGAGTTACAAATTATTTGCTGCCTTTGAAACAGAAAGCTATCGTTGTATGACCTTTAAAATAAGAAAAGATATGATTATATAGTCCCCCTCAAAAAAAACCAGCAGTACTTCACACCTCAGAAACAAAACAGAAAAAGGCAACCATGAAAACAAAACGATGTTACTGTCTTCATATTTTACTTGAACAACACTTCTCAGTCTAGATCCAGCCACGATATTGTGTTGTTTAAGGCAGGGTGTAGGAGGTGGGAAGAAACGATTTGCACTGCCTACTGTTTTAGAGAAAAAGCTGAAGCACTGCTGGGCAGGACTAAAGAGGATGCTTCTATTTCTTAACTCGCCCCCCAGTAAACAACACCTTGCAAAGCTTCAATTCAACACCAAAAGATAAACTTATCTGGTACATCATATACCTTATCTACTAACTAAATTAACACTGAAGAGAGGGGAGCTTGCTCATCCTTTCCCAGACAGGCAGGCAGCATGTAATCCTAACAATCTGAATTCTTGCAAGGCAGGATCTTTCTCTTTATTTATCCATGTTCTCTTTTCATCAGTTAGTTAATCCACTACCTAATGCATCTTGGAATCATCTTTAATTGTTAATAATGGAAAGACTCAGGACTCCTGCGCTGAGCTTACAGGCTCTCTTCTATTCTTACCCTGGCTGATTTCTGCCTGGTGTCAGGTCACAGAAGGCAAAGTCTACTTTTCTGCAGTTACATACCATCACCGCAGACAAAGGCTGAACAAAAGCACAATGTCACACAAAGGGGAAAAAAAAACCCAAACAAAAAACGGCAACAGCAGACAGGAAGGGGAAGAAAGAAAGGAGAAAGAAAAGGAAACTAGTCAGGTGGGAACTTAAGGAGGAAAATACTTGTGGTGACTAGACACAAAAATCGCTCAGTCTAAATGAAGACGGCTTAAAACCGTGGTGTTGTGAAATTAAGAGAAATAACGAGCACAATGGCTTTGAAGGTTTATTTTCTATGTTGTCCCACAGATAAACTTGCACTGACTGCAGAATCCTACACTTCAGGAAAGCAAGAGCCTGGTTTCACAGGCTATAAGCACTAAAGATCCCTTTGCTTTAAAAGGACATAGAAGTTTGATACCTCCATCTCTGACCCTGAGTAAAAGGCCTCCTGGCCTCCCAAGATGTATTTTTAGCAGTGTCATATAAAGGAAAGCTTGACTCCTTTTTCTGAAAATGCAAAGTCAAACAAAGAGTAAGTATCAGACACAGCTTCACAGGTAAAATGAAACTGAGAAGGTAACTGCTCTTCTCAGGAAACTGAAGCAACGTCTTTTACTAGGCCAAAAAATAAGTAATCACAAAGGCTTTATTCTGTTTATATTTGACTCAAGATAGAGAAACACAAAGTCAGAGCCCTTCCATCAAAACACACAGTGGAAAAGTCTTCGATGAAAATTACTTTTCCGGTACACATTCTAAAAATAAAGTTTTTAACCTTGAACACACTTCATCTTACAGCCACATTTCTTTGCCTTGATTGACATAGTAGATTGCTTATTACAAAACCAAGAAAGGTAGACTCAAAGTAAGATACTTCTCAATGGCTGACCAGAAAAAAGTTTCTTAGCAGGCTTCACCTGGCCAGCTGGGTGGTCTCACTACAGCTACTATTTATTCCTATGCAAATATTCTTCCACTACTAGATGTTTGAGGACAGCTGGGCACTCCCTACATGAAGCATTTTGATACGAAGGAGAAAAGCCAAACAGTATGTTGCAACAACCACTTTCCGTCAACATCTTCGCTTTATACAGTCCCCGCACAGATGTTCTGTTCATACTAAAACATTTACTGTCAAGGTACAATTAGATCTTGATACGAGGAAGAGCTGCAGTACTGCATCCGCACTAAGCATATGTCTCCCAATTTTCAGGTCATAAAAAACCCAAAGCACTCAACTATCTAACTTAGATGGAATAAAAGCGCTTCATCAACTATCTAATTTAGACAAAATAAAAGCTTTTATTTCCTAAAAAAAAAAGGTATAAATGTTTCTTCCCAAGATTGAGTTCTGAATAACGATGCTGAAGAAGATCTGCCAAAACATCCCTCTCCCATCCTGTCCAGTTTCACTGAAAAAATCTGCAAGTTCCTTTCAGCAAAGGAAATGAGTGAATGATGCATTTAGGCCCGGCACCACCAACAGTCCTTTCCTCTGGAATGCAACCATTATGATGCTAAGAAAGACTCTCATTTGTCTGAAAGTAGACAGTTAACAAGGCCATTTTATATAAATACTTAAAAATAAAAACAAGGTGCAGCAGCACTAGTGCTGTGATGTTCTCTTACCCAAAATGTGAGCCAGGCAGCACTCTCAGCCTTCAGTCCCACCTGAACCTCCACTGTTCAGTAGATCCCCTGAGGTGCAGGGCCACTTCGCACTCCCTACAAACCATTTCTTGAAAACATACGTGAAGTAAATTTGTCTCACCAGAGGTCTTATCCACTACACTAAACAGTACAGTTGAAACTGTTTTACAGATTAAGCATTTTCAGATGAAATCAGCCACAGAGTTCGGTTTTATGTGAAAAATCTAATCCCCAACTAAGAAACTTCTAAGTGATACTTTAATTTATTAAGAATATGTAGCATCAGGGAAATACAATGAGAACAAAGCAACATGATCCTTACTGCAGACAGTTTCTCCAGAGCTAGCCCTCTTGCTAAAGTAGTTCTTCATTCGCTAAAGGCAACAACTGAAGGGGACAGCCAGGGCCTCCAGTTTAGAATAGAAGCTCTTATGGAAGTAGCTGAAGGACCTATGGAAAAATTTTTAACAGTAATTTGTCTCAACTATAAATGGAAACAGAATAGAACTGCCATAGTCCCACAATGACAGTTTGTGCTGAACAATAACAGGATACTTGCATTAAGAGTTGTGCTCAACTTAGGAAGCAGAAACAAGTGAGTATACCAAATTGAATTGGTACAAACATTTATTTCTGCAAGATGCCCTTCAAACATCTTGCTGAAGACATCACTAGGGGATATGCTGGCCTCCAAAGAGAGGAAGCTTTAATGCATGAGGAAACACCTGCATATATGTAACTTTTATTTAAGCTCATTTCATTTGGTCTCTTTGCTAACTTACTTTAGGTTGAAGCAACTCTTGTATCAGCTTTCCAGACTGGTGCAAATCTCTAGATGTGAAGTGAACCTCTGCTGGAAACCTGCCCTTTAAAAAAAAAAAAAAATTATCTACAGCTATTCTCATCTTGTAAATGGCAATTACAAGTTGTAGTATTCTGGCTACCTGTCCAACAAGATGCTAATAGTCACCCAACAGGTCGCTGACTTCAATCCACAGTTCCACAAAGTGCAAAAACCAACAGTAATTGTTCTATTGCAAAAAAAAAAAAAAAAAGTAACTTAAAATGGAAGCACTCTGACTTTTTCTTCTTCCACAGATAAATCTCTGAAGATAAGGTTAATTCTTCTTAGAAGTATGCCATAGCTTCTATAAAAGTGATGCAAAACAGATAGTCTAGGCCTTCCTCACCTGCCTTAATGAGGAAAGACCTAAGAGCTGTATCACAAATGACATCTCACAACTCAGCTATGGGGTTTCTCTTCCTTCTCTGAATTCTACTTTGAAGAATTCAAAGTCTATTCTAAAGCTGGTATAAGCCACGATCACAACAGGGAGAAAATTTCTAATACAGCCCTGCAATATTCCAGTGCAACACAACATTTACAGTCTTTTTAAGATACTCATTGGTTTGTTTTGGATCCTTGAGTCAGTAACTGCGCTAAGAGAAAGAAAAACAAAAGAAAAAGACATGCAGCCCGTGGCAGAGAAGGACCAATAATCAAAACCGAAGCAAAACACAGTTCTGCAGTGCCCAAGAACTGCAAGAAGTGTGCATGAAACATCCAAAGACCACTGAAGAGAGAAGCCTAAGCCACCTTACAACTCAGATGAGTGAGTCTGTTCCCATTAACTAAAAAATAAACTCAGAAGACAGTCAGGGATAGTGAAGTGAACATTAGTTTACAGAAGTTTGGAAGAAATCTGTCAATCCTCAAACATCAGCAATAGACCAAACACCTACTTATATAACAACTTACCAAAAAGCACCAAGAAAAAATAAATAGAATGCCTGAAGAAACCTTCTGAAGTAACCTTCAAGTGAATACTTAAGAAAGAAGACTGAAATTCAATTCTGAATTCTGCTCTCTTCAGTTCAAACTCGGAGCTGTTTAATTCGACTTATTTCTTTCCAAGTTAAAGCAGAAAACACACTGTCTGAAAGCTAATCTACATAAAACACAAAAAGGTTTCACTTTTTCCTTAAAGATTATTTCACTGAAGATTTAAAAGACAAACTACCAGAATATTAGACTAAATCCCAGATAAATCTTCCACTTCATAGAATGGGAAATAAAAGGAAGCCTCCTCCTGTGAAAAATTAAGAGCATTAAAAAAAACCCCAAAAACAAGCCAACGGTTTTCAAGGTACTGATATAGCCTCTTACATATTCTTCCTATGGGGAAAAAAACCCTGTACACTGCAACACAACTAAGAACAACTAGTTCTCTAAGACTCAGTGTAACTTTTTACCTTCTTGGTGGAAGTCTACCTCCAGGTCCAATACAGATGCTTCTAGCAATGTCAGATCCAACACTATTCTCAGTATCTTGAAGCTGTGTTACATCTATCGATTCATTCAGCTAGACATCTTCCATCAGTTAACATGGAAGGAACAATGGAAACTTAGAGCCAAGACAAATGCAAAAAGAGAAAAACCTGAAATTAACTTCTTTATGGATAAGCCAGCGTTAGAATGAATATTTTTATTAGTCCTTCAAGGAGCCATTGCTGGCACTCAGAAAGAAGCAGACTGACTTGCAACTCGGCTACAAACCAGAAATCACATTAAGAAGAGTGGAGCCTAAAACATGCATCCATCAACTCGTTCTAGTCAGGTATTAAAATTTATTCTACTAGGCTGGTATGTGGTGCTTACGTACAATTCAGAAAACAAATCACAAAGCTAATTATGGATGTCTGACTATGGGCCAGAGTACACTGACCCCATAATGCAGACCACGAGCTTGGCTAAAGGCCCCACAGGACCGTGGTGCAGAACAGTATAGCTGTACTTGAGAGTTCAAAGATCTTTGTTAGCACTTCCAAACCAGGACTGAGAAGTCCTGTGAAAAGACTCGGGCATCCTATTTTGTTTCCCTGGGAAGAAGGGGCAGTGTGTGCGCAGGGGGAATCTTTGGGAGGAATACTTTAACAAGACTAAGGATCAAAAAGGCCCAAGAAAACAAAACAAAACACAAAACAACAAACAACCTGGACTGTTCAGGAAGAATCACCTACCCAATGAATAAACTCAGTCTCAAGTTTTTGTCATACGAAGTAGTAGCTAAACGCTGTCAGTTAATAATAGGGAAAAAAGCATATACATGTTCCATCACAGAAGGCTTTATCCAACTGCCAAAATAATTCAAGGACTTGTGGCCTTTCTCAGGTTGATAATATTCACATAAACAAGTTTTCCCAATGCCTATATTAATGCTAACTGTGAATGCCACAGCTAAGGGAGTTTTAAAGATTCATTTACTAACAAAGAGACCAGGATTTGCACATAGTACAAAGGTAAACAAATACATCTGCCAAGTATCTTCCTTCCTCCTGAGCCTCAGCATAATTAATCAAAATCTGATGATCATTCTATATAAGAAACGTGTCATTTGTCTGGTAGATTTAAGGAGAAGAGAAAAAAACCCACGTATTTCAACTCCCTCTTTTAGAGATGACGATCTGATGTCCTCAAACTCAAAAACAGCTGACAATGTAAACCTAACAGCTAGAATTCAGCATTTTATAAATGCTGAATTGTATAACGCACAGTTGAAATTCTGGCACGCTTCAAGAATATACATATAGAAGAGTTACACATGTAAGCCCTTTACTGAACTTAAAAATTGAACTATTGCCATTATGCAAAAATGAAACTTTTATTTTCATTTTCTGGACCAAATAACTGTACTTCACATGCAATTCAAAAAAAAAAAAAAAGTGCTTTTTCAGCTTCCTGAAGTGCCTTTCTCAGCTTTAAGTATAAACATCTAAATGTTTACAGTTAAATAATGGTAAGATTTTAGAAATTGTGAAGTACTATTACAGAGCCACCATTTCTAAGCATGGGCAATTCTGAATTTATACTTCAGTTTGACCTGGATATTAAACTGAAAATCTTCTTTGAAAATGAACTTAGCATAAAAAAAAATTTATCAGATACTGGTTCTTTGGCTGACAAAGAAGGAATTTTAAAGAATTTAAAAGATTTTAAGATTGAATTTAAGATTTAAAAGAATTTTAAAAAAAAACTTTGAAGGAAAAACACTGAATTTTTTAAGAATGAATTTATTATTATTAGTTTTGTCTACAGAACTAAATCCTGCAAGACTTATTTCCCAAACTACCCCTTGCTTTTTAAAAATAACGCTGTCCTTGCTGGCAATTGAGATAAAGCACTAATCAGTACCAATGGCAACTTCAGTATTTTAACAGAAACAGGATTTGTTGTGCTCCTCACAGGGAAACACAGGCACATTTCCAGTAAACGACCACAAGAGCACAAAGGCTTCAAATTTTGATTTCTCTGCTCAGCAATAACTGCATTCTACTACTGTCCCTTCGGCATATGCCTGTAACTCCACTACTAATCCTCTGGCAAAGCCCCATTTCTTTCTGTCAGAGAGTACTGGAGCAGGTGGGGAGAGACAGAAGGACATTGCACCTTTGCCAAACATGACCACCTCTTCAGCTCACCTACACGCACGCTGGCTTTCAGACTGTTACCTGCTCTTCCCTATCCTTCCAAGATGCGCCTGCAATAGTTGCTGTGTGTGTGATACACTGCCAGGTGGAAAACTCCCAGCTCTGCAGAAGGACCTGTGCAAGGAAAACACTCGGCAAGGCGGTGGCTATCACCCACCACCGCCTTTAGAGCCGAGATGCAATATCCCTCGTCACTGGAAACCCCTCCGCTCCTCCGAGTCACCGGATCCGGGGCGGACAACAGGGCACTGCGAGGCAAACGAGGAACTCTCGGCGAGGGGAGCGGGCGAGCCCTGCCGCCCGGGCTGCACTGCAGGCCCGGCACTTGGCTGCACCGCTCTCACCGTGCCCTGCCAACTTCAAGTACGAGAGTTTCCAGGGCCCCGCCGGCGGCCCGGTGCCGCAGCCGGGCGGCGGGAGCGAGGAGCCCACCGAGGGGCCCCCCGCGGCGCCGCGGCCCACCCGGGCGGCAGCTCCTCCCCGCTCACCCCCGACCGCCGCGCCGCGGCCAAGCGAAACCCACCCGGCGGCTCCCCCGCTACCGCAGCCCCTCGGGGTGAGGAAAGGCGGCCCCGGCTGGCCGTGCCCCCCTCCGACGCCGCGGCTCGGGGCGGGACGGGCCCCTCACTCCGCCCCGGGGGGAACCGAGGGGAGACAATGGGCACGATGACTTCACCCTCCAGCAATGTGAGGAGCAAGCGGCGGGCGCCGCCGGCTTCCTCCTGACCCCCCGGCACACCGCTGGGCCGCGGCCCGCCCGGCCGCAGCCAGGACCCACCCGGGCCCTCTCCCACCCAGGCTCGGGCCCCCGCCCAGAGGCGGCTCCGGCTGGAAGGCTCCGCTCCACCCCTCACCCTCCGCCACGCTCAGGGCGGCGGCTGCCGGCCGCCGGCGGAGGCCCGGGGCTGGAGACGCCCCGCACCGCCACCGGGCCCCTCCACGCCCCCTGCCCCCCGGCCCACACCCGGTACCTGCGACTCGGCAGAAGGAAGCAGCGCCGTTCCGCCCGCCCGGGCACAGCCCCACGCAGGAAGCCTCTCCGTGTGTGTGTGTCTCTATGTGTGTGTGTGAGGGAAGGAGGGGGCGGCGCGGCCGGGGCGGGGCCGGGCGAGCCCAGCGGCTCGGGGCCGGGCGGGCCGGGGCCGGGCCTTCCCGCGAAGGGAAGGCGGCACCCGGGCCGTCGGTCGCCGCGACGCGCTGAGCTCACCCGCACGGCGGTGCCGCCCCCTCCGCCCTCCCCCGGCGGCCGTTGAGGCGGGGCGGCCTCGGCAGGCGACCGGCGGCGCGCGCTCCCGCTCGGGGCGCTGCTGCGGGTCTCGGCGGCGGGGGGGGGGGGCGGGGGCGGCGGCGGCGGGAACGGGGGGCGCTTCCCCCTCGCCCCGCTCCCTGCCGACCCCAGCGTCCCTTCCCCGGTGGCGATTTGAAGTAGAACCTGCCTCCGAATTTGCCCCCAGCTCCTGTCCCCTGGCGTGGCCCCGCTGCTCGCTGGGTTAACCGCGGTCAGCCCGCGGCGTTCCGCAGCCGAGTGCGCAGGTTGTCCCCGGCCGCGCTGCTGGGCTCGCCTCTCCGCGCCGCCCGGTGCCTCCGTCTCCTCTCGGCCCCCACCTTCCCGCCGCCTTCCGCGGCGCTCCCGCTGCCCGCGGTCCTGCCGAGGCTGCCGCTGTCTCCTGCTGCTCCCTCGCTGCTCCTGACCCCGCTCCCGAATCCTTGTGCTCCGACCTCAGGCACATTTTAAGGATTATTTGCATACATCAATATTGCATCGATTATAAATCGTGTGCTTTTTATTTTATTTTTCTAGGCTATCAGTCCTGCTGTCTCACGTCGTCTCTGAACTCTGGAACCGGAGTTTATCCTGTGCTTATAGGTGACTGGCTGGGCTTCTATTAAGCTGGTATGCAACCTGAAAGTTTACTCTGAAAAAAAGTTACTGATTACCCAGCCTGCATTTAGCATGTGCAAACGTCATAAAATTAATAAAATGCACTGTGCTTTTCCCGTGGGATTTGCAATGTGTGGTCTGTTAAAGGCTTGTATGTGTGATTACCTTTATTTAGGTGCATAGTTCCATTGAAGTTAATAAGACTACTTCCAGTACATCAAATTAAGAGTGAATACAAGTCATTCCGTGGTGAGATATTTAATCTGAAATGACAGGATAGGCTATTACAACAGACAAGTGGAAAATTAGGGTAACAGCAGTGAGATTATACTGCAATTTTGGTATGTTGTGTACAAACCACAGCAGTTCCTTCTTTGCTTGTAAAAGCCAGTAGCTAGATGAGTTATTTAGGGTCCAGTACTGAAAATATATACAGGTCGCTTAAAGCATGTAAGTGATACCATTGTATTCAATTGGATAAAACATTACCTATAACTGTTGGCAGGGTAAAGCCTTGGCCATTTCCTTATGTATGAGATTTAGCATAGGGAAATGGAATTGGAGAACTAAAGCTCATAAAATGAGGTGAGAAAAAGGGCAGGCAAGAATGGAAGTGAATGACAGAAAGACAATGAAGAGGGGAGCAGAAAGATTAGCGTATGGAATAGCATGATAGGATAGTGAACAAGTTTTGACTGGAGCAGGAACAGCAAACCATTTTAGCAACTCAGATGTGCAACCACCAGTAAAACAAAAACCAGCAACAGTAAATGCAAATGCACTAATATATCACCTTCTGAATGTCCAGAGGGGTTCAGCGAATCAGTACAAATATTCTGAAGTTTCTTGGCTAATGCCGGGAGAACAGGAGGGGAATGGAGGCCGGCTGTTTTAAAATTCTGCACTGGGAGATGGAGTGGTCACTGTGGTGCTTGGTTAGATGGTTTCTCCTTGAAGCCAATAAGGGGCAAAGCAAACCAGCCAGTCACCCTCCTGAGAGCTCTGCAGCAGAGAGCCTGCAGCCAAGTAGGTGCTTTTCATGAGAAATGTTCAAAATAGTCAATTAACAAAATGCTGAAAGCACAGGCAGGACAGAGAATTTTTTCTGCACAAGCTGTACACAAAAACCTGAAAGTGGTTTGTTCTGATATGTAGGGAAGATATGCTTGCTTGCTTCCTTACTTGCTTATTATTATAAAAGAGGATGACAAAGAGATATTAAAGTGGGGACTGCCTAAATCCTTTAACAAAGAGCAAATATCTCATGCACACTGCATTTTGTGAAGCATGCAAGATTTATGAAAACAAACAAGCCTGTCTTTCCAAAACACTTTCTGGAGAACATCTAGGATTGAAAAACATTCTGGGTATTTAATTCAGCTGCTGGCAGAAAAGTACTAAGTATTGTCTTGGAATACAAAAGTACTGCCCTTCAAGCAAAGCATCTGGTATGTTCTAAGGAGATGCAAGCACACAACACACTGTCAAGCATGGAAGGGAAAAAATCACCAGCATGAAGAGAGATGACCAGGCAGGATTGAGGGAGAAAATGCATTTTCTCTCAGTGGTGGGGTAGGGATGACATGGACCACCTTACCTTAGTATATCCTTCTCATAATCTATGCTTGTATGGACTACTGGCCTCAGTATAGTTTCAGTATTTACATATGAAGCATTGCTATCTCATATGAAAGGGTATTGTAAAATCCAGTGCCTTGGGCCAGAATTTCTTGTATTTATGGTCTTTTCTCTAAACTTACACTGGAAGAGTATCAAATATGATGGATAAATATTTCCGTGTTTCTGATCCCACATCTGAGTCTCTCAGAAATCTTTATCTGAACCATCATCTTCAACATAAAATTGGCAAAGCAAAATCTTTTTTTCTATATATAATTTTATATTTCCTGCAGCCTCTGCTATCATCTGGTCACCAGTCCATCATTTTTAGGGGAAAAAGAGACATCCTCAACCTTTCTGCTTTTGACACACACACACGCACACACACACACGTTTTTTTGTCCCTGACCTTTCTTTCGTCTTGTTCTGAAAAACACCCTTTTGTTTGGGGATTCACCACTCTCCTACATTTTCCAGCTCAACTGTCTTGCCCATTTTTTTTATTTACTTTTTTTTCCTAGAGAGTTTATTTTTAGTACCCCTGATTTTACTGATCTGCCTTACAGTGTTGCCCCACAGATGGCTGCATTTGCACAAAAAGCATAACAGAAGATTGATGCGGCAGCAGGAAGAAGTAGCATAGGGAAGAAAGAGAACTGTCTACAGCAATTTTGCCACTGGAGAAAATGTAATATTGAAATGCATTCTGAGTGGCGACTTAAGACTAAAGAATAAAAGCCTTTGATGAATTAAAATATCTGCAATGTCCACTGATAACAAAACATATCTTTGGACTGGGCATGCAAAGATAGACAATACTAATAAATATCAGTACATAACTGAAAAATATTTTACTGTATATTACTATAAGTAAAATACAAATTGCACGGAACAGGAATAAGCATTGAATTATGTCAGGCTTCTGTATACCCTTTGTTAAAGATTATTTGCTATGAGGTGATGGTCATCAATTGTATTGAGCACTGTAGGTTAAAAAATCTATATTCTGTAACAAATCCAGACTAGACTTTTCTCAAAAGGCATCGTTAACCTAAAGATAAAATGAAAAGATATTTAAATACAGGATTACCACGAAGACAAGTCTACGACAATGGATTAGTGTCAAATAGAGCTATCTCATGGAGATGCAACCTCACTGATCCAAGTTACGAAGTGGCAAGATACCAGTAAATAATGTGCAGGCTGAGAACTTTCCAAAACACCAGCATGTCATAAAACATTAAAGATGAAGGCTTTCATAGCCATTTCAAACATCTCAGCTATCTTCAAGTTGCATCATCTGATCTAATCAGTTTCTGTAGTGGTCAATAACAAAAAAGCAAGAGTAGAAAATCTAAGATACCTAGAACTACAGACCCTAGAACATGTCTACTACAAGAAAGAAAATCTGTTTGCATCTATTAAAAAGATTTATTTCTAGCCCCAAAGAGAAAAAAAAATAGAGAAATCTGGGTGTCTGAATCTAAACAGTTGCTCCTAAACACATATCAGATGTCACTCAATTTGTGAGCCTCCAAAAGTTTGCAAAAGACTGATTTGTGAGCTTAACATTTCTTGAACACCTAAAACTCCAATAGTTACACTCTGGAGACTATTCAGGTGCCTAAAGGTGAGGAGCTGCCAGATGCGGGTTACCTGTGTATTTTCTGGGAGTTAGCCCTTTTTAAAGGACAGTTGCTATCACTGTATCCTTAGGTAGCTCCAATTTGTTAGAAAAATAAATGAAAATCGAGTAAGAGTTAGTTAGAATGTGAAAAGCAGCAGAATGTCATTTCTGTTGCACAACACTGTTTCCATTCTAGTCCCCCCGGGCTTTCCTTCTCTGTTACTCAGAACAGCCTGAAACTTCTGTTTTTCTGGGTTGAGAAGTGCTTAGTCTCTGCTCAAAGGTGAAATTGTGTTTGGAAAGCTTGAGCAAGAATGTTTTTACTGTTTTAAGTGTGAGAACAGTGGGGTAGGGGGAAACATTGCACGAAAGTAAAAGTGCTTGAGGGTTTTCTAAATAACTTTTTTATCAACATCACTAAATGTGAAAAGATTAAAGTCATGGTGGAAATAACCCTGCTCAGGAAAAGCCCACAGTTTTTTAAAAGCCAGGCTCAAATCAGTCAGAGAGTCTTTGGCAGAGACAGAACTTTTGGACTTGCCCTTTCCCGAGAAGCTAATACTTGCTCAGATTTAGATGTTCTTTGAGTCACAAACAGTGCCTCCATATTTTCACATTGACATACTGGCTGCACCCCAAAGTTCTAGTCCACTAGTTGGCCCACTACTGCATAATCCTTCCCAGGAATAAACGTGGACAGAGAGGCTGGTGAGGGAGGTGTTTGGTGCCCCTGAGGGGTCTAACTTCAGTGTGCACCATGGCCACAGTCTGCTACTGATGGTATGGGACCTCCAAAAATGTCACAGCAGGCCTTGTGGCCTTGTCTCTCTTCATGACTTCATGCCACAGTTAAGTATTGTTGGTCACCCGCAGGCATTTAAAAAAAAAAGTCATCTGTGTGACAATGAGGGGCCAAAGGGAGCCTCTGTCACTGTATTCATGGAACATGCAGAAGCAGAGCGTTTCTCTGCAGGAGGACTTCACAATGTCTGCTGACCTGCTTCAAGTCAACTGTAAGGAGGTCGACAACTGTCAGCCTGGACAGCATGAGGAGGAGGTGACACCATGCAATCTTTTGTCACGCACCAGCACCTCTGGTTATGTCAGGCACTGCACATCCATCATGAGCACATCTTGAACAAAGACAGTGAGAGAGGTGTCCTCCTTGGCTGGACCTGTCGTGTACAACCTCTGACTCTCCTTTAGCCACAAAACCATCCTGTCAGGGAACAGCACAGGCCAGGAGCTCCCCATGGCAGCAGAACAGGGCCGGTGCCACCACCCCAGTTCTAAACCAGGCAGGTAGAAGGTACCAGCACAGCAATCAGGGCTCCAACACATCTTCACAGGGAGATTCCACATGGCTTTGACCGTCACTTAACTTCAAGAGGAGCTCACACAAGCAGAGCTCTGGTGGGAGCATTGATGTGTACGGTCATGCTGGTGATGTAAAAGGACAGAGGTGGGGGTTGGTGAGGTGTGATTGCCTTTATCTCCTGCTTAAAGGGTATGTGGTTTCTGATGGCTAAGGCTGTGAGAGGCAACAGACAAGCAGCTGTAGGACACAGGACCTCTGTACAGGGAGAGCTTTCCAGAACTCCATCTCACCAGGGCAGACAGGACATTCGTCGAGGGGAGTCAGTTGCTCCTTGTGGGGAGCTGCAAACACAGCTCTACCAGGTTGTCTGGCAATTCCTGCTTGCAATATAACATCCTGCAGCCCTAGCTGCTGCTCCAGGGTGGAGGACACTCTGAGGCAGCCTGGTCCTCCCCGGCATCAGCAAGTGAATTCTGCATGGCATGTTATAGTCGCTCTCCTCCACGTGCTGAGGCCACTGCCAGAATGGCAGTTTCACCATCAGTATTGCACTTGTGACCATGCCAACATTCCTGCCAACATCACTGGCAAGTTTGCTGTTTACTGTGATTAATCTCAGTGCGACCCTCATGAACCAGCAACTGTGGCCTTTATCTCTTGCCCAGAAGTATCATCGGTTGTATCTCCTTCCTCAGGCTGGCCAGGAGCAGGCCTCCCAGATTGCCTTCAGAGTGAGGTGGGAACCTCTTGTTTCCTTGCATGAAACTGACTCTGCACACAATTTAGTAATAACAGTTTTCCATGGTCAGGAGCGCCCAACTCCAATAATTTCTGAAACAGTTCCCAAGACTTCAAGCCCCTTTTGGAGCAGTCATTGCATAAAGAGAGGGCAGTGACTGCAGTGCTGTGAGATTATGGTACATAGCTAAATCTTTGACAGAGAGCTCTAAACAGTTTTGATTCATGGTAGGCAGCATACCAGGACGTGCCTAGTTTGGCCATGATGCATCATGACTGGAAGGTAAGTGCTGGTTTCAAATGACCCTTCTACATGGAAGGGAAGTATCTGAAGCAGCCAAAGATTTTCAGTCTAGTCACCATTCAGAAGAGACTGCAGAGGAGGAGAAATATCAGTGAAGACCATTGATGTAATGCCCCAAACCTGTGATAGAAATTAGCTTCTGTCTACCAAGCTTCTTCACAGAATCACACAGAATCATGGACTGTTAGGGCTTGGAAGGGACCTTGAAAGATCATCTAGTCCAAACCCATTCCTGCTCACAGAAATGTGTGTTGTCTAGGACTAAGCCCCAGTTCCTGACACCTCTCCCAGATATCTGGGCAGTTGGCTTTGGAGAACTGCTCCAAATAATGCTCCTAGGATGCAATCTGCAAAGAGTCGAGCCAAGGCCCTGCATCCATACACAAGGCTGCAACGCCGGACCTGAGGGTAAAGGTATCTTCAGGAACTATGTTCCAGAAGGGACCTGAAGAACAACACAGCAGAGGAGTGGCAAACAGGGCTATCTCCACCAGTATTACCATCAGCTGCAGATCCAGCCCTGATGAGATTCCTTTTTCCTGCAAGGAAGGAAGCTGAACTGTCAGATGACCCATGAAGTGTTTGAGGCTGAGATTTCAAGGTCAGCCCATGCAAACTCTGGGCCTGGAGAGGGAAAAAGGGAGCACTTCCCACAAACTTCTTCCTTCTAGGTCCACAGCCTGCACACTGAGAGGGCCACAGGAGCATTGTGGGAGTCCTTTCTTCTTTTAGTTTCCTTAAAGACCAACTTATTTAATGCATAAATGGATGTTTAAAATAGCTTTTTTCAACCCGTTAGTATTTGTTTTGGAATTCAAGGTACTTCTGTCTGCTTTCTAGCTCCTCTGAATTCTTGAAGCCTTTGACAGCTCGGTTTCTTGCCTGCACAGGGATAAACCAGCCACCTTTACTCACTGAAAGAACACATGGCTTCTGGACCCATGAAAGGCAGGAAGTGAATCCCACCAGGTTCATTGGGAAGGCCTAGGTTTTTTGCTATCCATTAGCCATTCAACTACACTGTTAGCAAAACATTCCTGGGAATATCTCAGACTGGCTACAGACTGGCTACAGGTGTCTGAGGGGATCAGCTGTGTGTTGTTGAGAATGAGTGGGTCTTTATGCATAAAGGCTTCCATGCTAAGGAACTTCTGGATCAGCTATGGGATAATCCTCTGAACCATGTTTTGTAGAATCTTGTCCTTTTTATCATGCTCAAAACCATACGACTAGAAAGTGTGTTACGAAGTTTGAACACAGGAGACTTTAGGAGCATTTATACTGATGGCAAACTGACGAAATACTGGGATGTGTCTTCTTGCTGTCCCACAAGGTCCCCAGGAGCTGGCCTTCTGTCTGACTTCACCTCTGCCGTGCTACAAATGGAATGATACAGCTCTTGGGTGGCGTGTTGACCTTTGCCTGTCCTTCTCAAAAAGAAAACTGAATTGATTTAAAATATATTTAACATAGGTTTTAGGCCACAGTTGTTAATTTCTAAAACCAGATGTTTTGAGTTAGACTCTCACTTTCTTTCATGATAGAATTTATCTACTGTCCCAAAGTAATCAAGGTGGGAATCAGTGGATTTGGCTTCTCTGAGTACTGTGTCTGCCTCAGTTTCTGCAGAAGGTACCGTGTGTGTTCGTGCTGCTGGTTTTTTTTTTTTTCCTTTGGCTTGTCTTCACAGGGTTTCTTCACCCTTGATTCCTTTCTATTTTTGCATTAGATCAGCTAAACACATGACACCTAAGACTTCACTCACTCTGCCCTCCCTCCACTCCCCACACTCCATTCTGGCCAAGATACACGAACACAGATTTCCTCTCACCCAGGGGTAATGAGTCACAAAGTCTGGATGATTAGAAGGAAGGGTTAGGGTTTCACCTGCCTTTTGGGAGATGATTTTCTCCTTCAGATACTATTCCTAATCCTATACTTACTGCAGATGCAGTCTACTACAAGATCTGCAGAAGTGAGTCCTCTCTGGAGACTGCAGTGCTATGCATTGTTTTCTGGAAGGTGTTTCTACTCCACAATTGTTCCTAAAGTGTTAGAACTGACACTTGACACTGAAATTTGTTCAGTGGTTTTTTATGTTCCAAGTTTCAATGAAGTTTAACCACCGAGATAGCCCACATTTCTATTTGAAGCAACAAAAGGGCAGCCACGCTCCTCAGCAAGCAGGCTCTCTGACGTGGCGTTTATCTACAGCGAAGGGTGTATCGGTGCATTTGAACTAGCTCTGCATGGGTTCAGCTGACTGTGCAACTGCAAAGCACAGAGCTCAGTGAAGAACAAGAGCTCACCAGCCCTCCAGGCTGGGAAATGCTCTGTGCTGCCGCAGCATTAATACTGACAGTAACTGAGTCAGTTGAGATCTTGAGGTTCTAGTCATGCCGTTGCTGTTTGATTGCTTTGTCCTTCACTTCAGTAAGGAATGCTGGCTTAGAACAAAGCAAAGATTGTGAGATTTGGTACAAAATTATTCCCTGGAATAGTAACTGGCAACACACATCTCTGTTCCTATAGAGGTCTTTTTGCAATGCCAGGAACGTGTGTTTTAAGCTTTAGGTCACCTCAGTTCACCACCTAAGTAGCTGTCAGCTCTGGGCTATGTGATCTAGACTCTGATGTTATTTGGGGCTGGAATTCATTATTACACCCAGGTACTTAGCTGACATTTGCAAAAGGCTGGCTGAGTTTATGATCAATCAGAAATTAATGTCACTACAGAGCTGAAGAAGATGATAAGCAGATGATACAATCTACTAACCACCAACTAGGGAAGAATTTGCACCTCTACATGTGCATGCAGTCTCCATAATAGAGCAATTCCTCTAAGGCCTCTGATATTGCCCATTGCTAGAGACAGGGCTCAATGGAGTAATTACCTTAGTCACAATGACAGATACTCCAATGCTGTCAATGTAAATCCTTTTCACAGTGCTGAATTACAGCTTGACAGCAGAGATCTCATGACACGCTCCTGCTTCTGATTCTCCACCTGCCTTGTGACAACTCCATTGCTTGGTTACATGAAGAAACAACATAGCTGCCTAAGAGGAAGGCAAAATGACAATAAGCTTATTTTTTATGAAATCTTTGGATTCTTTGACATCTATTTGCTTTCTGTATTTTTTGGCTTCCCTTTTGCAGGATTTTACATTTATCGGGACTGAATCCTTTCATTGCTTGCAACTTCCCATTGCTTTAATATGATTTTTTTCCAGTTTGCAATTTATTTCTGTGTGCTGCTAGAAGTTAGAGTCCAGTGTCACCATTAGCATTTTACTAGGTTGCAACTTACACCAGTGAAATACTTCCCCACTCCAAAACTGAGTTTAAGGTAGTTGTCAAAGATGTGGAAGGGTGCTTGCTTATTTCAGTCTTGTTGATAAAGAAGGAAAAAATCTCCAGCTCACAAATTTGATTCCTACTATCTGGTAATAAGAATTCATGAAGACTGATTTTTTAAATTTACTTTTTTTTTTTACTTACCATGGTAAATCAAAACACTTGGAGCCTGAGCACCTGCAATGAGGATATGAAGGATGCACCGTACTGTTCTGAAGACTGGAGATAGACACTTAAATAGTTTATATTCTGACACTGAAGTCATAGGTTAATGTAAACATTTTATCATATATCCAAGACATGCCATTTTCCCATGACATACTGTAGCCTCATGTCAACCAGTTGTCTTTGAAGAAGCTGTATGAATCACCTTGTGGCTGCATCTGTCTTTCTTCTTTTGGTGTAGAGAAAGCACAGGTTATGATCTTCAATTCATGCTTTCTTTTTGAATAGTTAAAGTTAGATAAGATAGATTCTGCCCTCAGATTAATCAAACATCAGAAAAGACATCAAATGTTCCTTTCTTTATTCCTCCATAGAGCTACTAAAAATCTAGATAATGTTCCTTGCAGAATTATTTAGTATAATAAATGCTCATACTTAAAAGCAAAGTGCTATAATTAGTCAGTGATGATAGCTTACATAGTCTAATTTGCGAATAAACTCTTATCCCATTTTTAAGACCCTTAAACCAATTTTCCCACAGCTGGAGGATTCTGCCAGCCAGATCACAATGGGCAACTGGAGGGGAGCATTGAGGGCTCTTTGCAAGGATTTGTTTTGTTCTGCCAAGGTGTGAGCTAGCCAGCTTGGTAGCTTTTACTCCTCTTTATTGCACATGAAACTTGATTTAGTGCTTGTGTAGTACCAGAGATGTGTAAAGGACACTAGAGCTAAGTAACAGCCATTGAGAGTGCTCCATGTGGGATTAAATCGTGTCAGGACTAATGGAGGGTTAGAATGAGTAGGAGAAAGCACAAGATCACAAGAATTCTTACCATACTGAACTGCCTTTTTTATGCTTTGCAAAGTCCCTTTTGCCTGAAGGATCCAGGGTGAGCTATAAAGCTTTCTGAAGGAGGTAGGGCTCCCCAAAAGATGGTTTGTGTTTCCTGCTTGGAGAGAGGGAAGGGGCTGGCATGTGTTGGATGAAGCTGGCATGGGCACACAGACCCAACAGCTCACAGGCATTGGCTCTGCCTGTGTTGAGGACTTGAAGCCAGCCTCAGAGAGAAGTGCTAGGGCTGTAGAGCAGCAAATAAACTGACATTAAGAGGTTTTCCATTATTCCCTTCCATTAGAACTCAGGCTTCAAGGGAGTAAATGATATAAAGACAGGGGACAGAATGCTACTCTGGAGCATCTCCTCTTGAGCCTCCTCACACTGCTGAGCCCAAGCCCATGTTCCCCACACAGAATCCAGAAAATAATTATACTAAACATGTCGCTAAAAGCAAGAATCGCCCTCAATACTGATAGGTTAGGAAGAGCCCAGAGAGGAAAGTGTTAACATCCTCATCACACTATGCCCCTGATGGCCTGCTTTCTTTTTGTCTTACTGCTAAGCAAAATACAGGATGTGTAAATAGAAACACTGAATATAGACTGCAGGAGATTATTTTAGCACAGCATGAAGACATGATGCCAGTAAACCTGTAATTTGACTATATATTTTGGTTGCAAGATCTTGTGTTCTGTTTTACACACAGACACACATGCATAACAAGAGCAATGAGGCTGTCAGTTCTGGCATCTCAGTAGTATTGCAGATTTCTGAAGATGACAAAATGCTGCATGCAATTGAGAAATAAATGTAAGCAAAACACTTAGAGAAAGTCTATTGTTACCTGTAGAAAATGGGAAATTAAGGGCAAATGGAACTTCACTAAAGTATGCCCTGTTTTGGAGAAAACAGAGAAATTCTAAGCCACAAGTGGAGTTAAGCTTAAACAAGTCGAGTAATTTAACTTGTTGAGCTAGTTTAACTGCAAGAAGAGCAATCCGTAATATCTACATACTATGTTTCCTGAAACTGAAATGGACACTAGCAGAATATAAAGTACTTCTGTAGAATAGAATCGCAGAATCATAGAATTGTTTAGGTTGAAAAAGACCTTTAAGATCACTGAGTCCAACCATTAACGTAGAGGTGCCAGGTCCACCACTAAACCACGTCACACCAGCTGTCAAAGAAATATGCACAATAATTCATGTATGGAATGAAGTAGCAGGGCAACAAGAAATGTTTTAACAGGAGTTAGGCAAATCTTTGGGGATCCAAATTGACTAGTGCTCCTTTTGATGGAGAAAAGCATCTTGACATACCTTCTGGGCATTTTCCGTTTCAAAGGTATTTCATCCCTATTGCCCAAGGATCTCTTCACAGTAGACTGTATCAATGGAAATTTTTTGATCAGTAAATAAAACTGATCGTTTGGTATATATCTAATCCTAATGCCATTTTCCAGGGCCAGGTGAATGAAAGACAGTTTGAAAATAGCTATATGGAAAGAAGACTCTTCCCTTCTTTCATATTCACAAATAGGCTTGGAAGAGAGTGTTGATGGCATTCACTTTCCTTTGGGAAATCTGGGCAGCTATTCCCACTGGCTTGACCAGAGTTTGCCAGAGCACAGCCCTGCCACCTGCCCCCATTTCTCTGCAGCTTGGTCACTTCCCCAACTCTTACGTCCCTTCCAATTTAATGAGCTTATTTCTCCTTGGTGTTTAGCAGGTTTTTCCTGCCCCTTCTTGTTTTTCAAATGAATAATCATGCTTGCTAACATCTTATCCAAAAGGCCAAGACTTGGGTACAGTTTTGGCCATACTGCAAGATGTGAGATTTAATTTGCCTGTTGTTTGCACTTGCTTTTAGGATATTAATAGAAAAATTCGGAAAAGCTATAATTTAACCTATATAATACTCTGCTAAATATCCTTCCTGGCACAACTAAAGATAGTGTCTCAGTGTCAGTGCACAGAGCATGAGTGAGATGAATTCTTTTCAATCTCTCCGGAAATTTCCAACAGTGATCTATGGAGAGCTGCCTGGTGGTCCCCACAGACTTGCCTAATCACATGTTGCTGGCTCCTCATTTTTCCAGCTGCTAGCTTCTAATAAAAGTGGGGGGAAATGGTATTCCACAGAAATAATGAATATGGCTGCCCCAGGGGTATTATGTGAATGTGTGCTGGAGAAAAGATGATCTCCACAACCCTGGAAGCAGGGGAGACAGATTTTGCAAGTCAGTCTCTTTGCTGACCTGTAACGTACCATATGGAAAAGTTGGATGTTTCAGTGGCCTTTTAAATCCTAGTTAGATTAAGCTCTTTGGGGCCATTCTTTACCCTCATCTTCCTCCCTACTGTTGCAGTACGCTGTTATAAAGCGCTTCTCCTCTAAACTGAGATCTGTGAAAACTACATGTAGGGCAAGATCCTTAGCTCCTAAGCCAGGGCCATTTGTCTGCCAAGGCAGGACTTTTTAATAGCTCTACTCTTAATCTAATTACTTCTCCAGTCTAGTTTAAAATTTTCTCAGTCAATGCAGAATTCAAACAGAACTGTAGGCTGTATGAATAAGCCTAGCCAAATGGGAATTTTCTCTGACTAAAGGTCAGGTTTGGCCTCTAAAGAACAGCCTGTGCAGTAATGAGTGTTTGGCTCCCCTGAAAATTGCAATTGTATGAAAATATCCCAAGAATACATATAGCTTTATTTAAAGAGCTGGGTTTTGTTTTTTGTGTTTTTTTTCTTGTTTTGGTTTCGTTTGTCTTTTTTTCGTCTGCGTTGCTTAAAACCACATGGCTGAGGTATTTCGCAATGCAGCTGTTAACAGATGACTCCGACATAACCTCCTTTACAATCAAAGGAAGGCATGGAAATGGACAGATCTTCAGATAACTGAAAAATCAGTTGTAGCTGTGCTTAGGCTTGTCACTTATTTTTTTCAGAGGAAGTCGCGGGTCAAATCTTGCCCTTGCACCCGTGGGACCACACCGTGGGCTGAAGAGTTGAGGGGCTCAGCTGGGCTCCACACGCAGCCTCCTGACACCTCACTCACCTCCGAGCACTGAAGTCAGGGAGAGCCCCTTTCCTGCTACAGCCCCTTTCACACTTCTCAGTCAGTGGCCTACCACAAATTCAAGTTCCTAATTAATGAAATTCTCTCTATCTGTCTTCCTCTCCTGTTTCGTGCCTGCCTCTCTAAAACAAACCCTGACCCTGGCATGTCCTCAGGGCTACAAGAGGTTTATTTTAGCTAAAATAAAACAGAGGAGAGAGATTTGAGTACCTACTGCTGATGAGTAAACAGCTCCTATTCCAAAAGAAAGCATGATGCGAAAAAGTATTCTTTAGATGGGGGATTGCGGAGACGTATCAGTGGATGTTCACACTCAGCATGGCACTTACTGCTACCCTTTCGACAATTATCACCTCCCAGCATAACCCAGGCTGCTGAGCTGATACAGAGCTGCCTCTCCCACCACGGAGGGTGCCAGTGAGATTCAACATAACACTGAAGGGGCAAAGTTTTGGCCATGCTTCGCTGGAACAGAGCTGTGGCGAGCCCCAGCCTCACCTCAGGCATCTCCACAGCACTGCTCTTCCTTCTCACTCCCCCACCACTCCATCCCCAGAGCAAAAGCCCCACTTTGCACCAGTTCTGAGCAGCAGATGCTTATGATGTGTTGCAGGTTAGGGTTGGGCCAGCCACTAAAACACAGACAGACACTCTCTAACCCTCTCTTCCCATCCCAAACTGGGAAGGAAAAGGGAATGAGGCAGAGAGATTTACAGGTTAGAAAAGAAAAACTAAAATAGCTTTAACAAAACAATAATAGAAATAATAGTGCAACAGTAAAAATAAAGAACTATATACAACTATACATAAGTCCAATATCAAACCCTATTCCCCCCCCACCCCGATAGCAATCCCCACTGATGCTGCAGAGCAGGTGGCACTTGGGGAAGCCCCAGGCTCAGCTGCATTGGGGAGCTGGATAAAGGGAGATGGATTTGAGAACTCAGGATCCAGATCAAAAGCAGGAGATCGGACAGAGTCCTCCCTGGACACTGGCCATTGCAGAAAAAAAAGTGTAGAAACTCTTGTGATCACTCAGTTTATACTAAATATGACATATATGGAATGGAACACTCTTGATGGTCACCTGTCCTGTCTATTACCCCCCGGAGGTGCAGCGTTTTATTTCCTTGTGACCCCTCTTACTTCCCAGCACCCCCAGCGTGACACACAAGAGCCAGCAGTGGCCTTGGTCACTACAGGAATAAGTATAAGCAAGAGCCTTTCTGCATCCCAGTCCCAGGCGATAACTGTAAACATCAGGTGATATCACTGCCAGTAGCACACACTGTCTGCGAAAACGTGCTGCTAACTACAGAACGTGCAGCCTTTTAGAAGAGACTGAGCTGGAAAGTAAAAATCAGTGAACAGAATTGGTTTCGTTTAGCTCAAACCAGGACATGATGCCAGCCCGAATGCTTGCAAACAGTGTGAGCAGGTCCTATGAAATGGTGCTAACTGCAGTCAAGGACACATAGGGCACCTTGCTGCAGTTATAGATTCTCCTTGAAAAGGATTAAGGGCAAGGGCAAGGGCAAGGGCAAGGGCAAGGGCAGGAAAGGGAAAGGAAAGGAAAGGAAAGGAAAGGAAAGGAAAGGAAAGGAAAGGAAAGGAAAGGAAAGGAAAGGAAAGGAAAGGAAAGGAAAGGAAAGGAAAGGAAAGGAAAGGAAAGGAAAGGAAAGGAAAAAGGAAAGGAAAGGAAAGGAAAGGAAAGGAAAGGAAAGGAAAGGAAAGGAAAGGAAAGGAAAGGAAAGGAAAGGAAAGGAAAGGAAAGGAAAGGAAAGGAAAGGAAAGGAAAGGAAAGGAAAGGAAAGGAAAGGAAAGGAAAGGAAAGGAAAGGAAAGGAAAGGAAAGGAAAGGAAGTGGATGGCCAGGCAGAGATGCAGAGGTCAGATAGGGAGATAATATCCTAGGAAGAAAGCAATCAAAACTGCTGGTAAGGAGCACGCTTCTGACATATTTCTCTCCTCCTCCAAAACGTGTTTGTGTGGCTGTAGCAGGAGCCAGTGAACAGCTCTGCTTATTGTGTGACTGTTCATTATTTCAGCCCACCGCAGGGTGGAATTACCTAAACACAAAATATTCACATTTCGAAATATTCTTTTAATTCCACAGCCATAAAGACTGGAGATTTTACAGTTTTGAAAATGAAAGAGAACTGTACAATAATTTGCAGACACACATAATAGCTTTTTAGAGGAGGTTATAGACAATTTTTGAATACAGTTAGGCAGTAATGAATATAAAAGAACACATACTGGCAGACAAAAAAGGAAGCAGGAAGACAAAAGAAAATGTATTTACTTCTAAAGGCCTGTTGGCAGCTAATATAAGACCAAAATTTACGTTTTGAAAACCAGCACATTTTACCAGGCAAAAATCTAATGAGGCTGATTTTTAAACAACTTAGCACAATTACATTGATTGCAAGAGCAATTTGGGTAATTACATGTGGAAATGACCATAATTAGCCAGAAATGAGAAAGAACCTTGCAAATGTTCCCATACACAAGATTTTCTTCATCTTTCTGTGAGATATTCAGTGTTCAGTACAAGCTCCTTTCTTCAGACCAATAAAAAGCTGTGGTTAGATCAAAGAAAGAGTCTGTCGTATGTTCGTAAGTGATGTGTCATAATCCAGATACCCAAAACCCCCAAACTTATGAACACTTCTGAATTGTCACATGTGACGGTTGGGATTTTTTGGGGAAGACTGGGTGTCCTTCTTACAGTAGCAGTGGCCATGACATATGAGCACAGTTTGGTATGCAAATGTGGAAGGGAGGAATCGTGCATTCTGTATTGAAGTTCTGCCTGGCATCAGGTCAAAAAGTTAATTTCAGTGTGGTAAGAAGAACAAAGAACAATTTTAGGAAGGGTTTGATATTTTATTCATATTTAGATTAGGTCCGGAGAGAGGATGAGAATGTTAATTGGTCTCTCTGAAGAGACTGATGTTCTCACCAAGAAGAAAAATCATCTCAAGTAATTGTGTCTTTTTTCTTTTCTTCTTTATTTTTTTTCTTTTAATCTCCTCTGTGTGAAGCTAAAGAGAAGCTGAAGAAAGCCAGACCAAATAGCAAGAAAATGAGCACAGGAGCAGAAGAGACTTCAACTGATGAAGGGAATTGTGGTCAGCAGAGACAATAGTTAAAGCACGTCCTGTTTTTCTGGGTAGAAATGAATTTGCTAGGACCTTTCATAATTATTATCATCTATTACTATTGTTATCATTATAAATCTCTCAAGAGAGAGAAAGTAGCTGATGGAAATTTATGGCAACTTTAGAGATAAAACAGTGACTCTGTAAAATCTTTCCCTGTTAAAAAGCCACATCGAGGGGGTTGTAAGAATCTTCTCTGTTTAAACAAGTGGTCCTGGTGATAAAAGCTTTGCAGCAGAACACTCAAAATAACAGTTCAAAGTGACTGTCACTGTAAGACTCAACATACTGCCAGCAGGGTTGTGTTTTTTACAAACCTCACCTCGTTGTTGATCAACTCAGTGAGCTTTCTCTGTAAAACTCATGCATAGCCCAGCTGAACAAGGTTTGTAAAATGAATACAACAAAGTAGATTGTTGCATCCTGCTGTTTGGGTACGCTAGTAAAGAACTAAACAAGTCAGTAAGTAGGAGTCCTGCAAAGGACAAAGCGTTGATATGGCAAGACCTTGAAACTGCAAAATTATCAACTTTAAGGAGGCAGTTGTACGAAACACAGAATATGCATGTTTGTTAGGCAGTTACCAATCAATGGAGTCGGAGTGGCGCATGAACAGCTCGTGCTGGGCAGCCTGTAGCCAATCACAGTATGCATGATGCGTGCTAAGGAAAGTAAGAACAGTATAAATGTGTGCTACTTTTGCAATAAAGCATCGACTATTGGAACATCATGTTGGTGTCGTGTCGTCCGTCCTTGCATGGACCCCCACAGTAGATTAGGTTTAAAGCTTGATCCAAGAGGTGGCAAAATCAGGGGGTACTGTGCAGAAGCCCTGTTTTTCAGCTCTGATAGGCTATCTCCTAGATTAATAGCAATTTTCCAGTGCTCACTGTTATTTCAATTGGCCACAGTGGTCTTGTTTCCTGGTGTTGTTCCATCTCTGTTAATGTTTTATATCCATCTCTGGGCTGTTTTTCCACTGAGATCTCCTGCTTCCTTAGCATTGCTACTAAACATGACCCAAAAGGCTGATAGATGATTTTGGAGGCTATTGACTTTGCTAGGACCTGATGCCCAGCTCTGTCCCACCGTGTCTGGCTTGACATAGCCCTGGTAGCCTGAGGAAGAAGACTAGACATGTCATAACCTAATGTGAAATATATCCTGTTGTGATGAGAGCAGAGGGCAAACCAATCCCAGATGAGTAGGGTAAGTAGTAACGCTACCTGCTTTTGTCACATTGAGGTAAAGAAATTATGGACAAGGAGTGAAAGTGAGAAACTATTTAGCAAGCCTTCCTTCCAAGAGGGGGACTGGTTGCTCTCCCTGCACACCACCAAATTGTGGTTTGCAGGGGACCAAGGAGAAGGATATTTCTGCTTAGCTCATCCTGTGCAGGGGGGCTAACGGCCATCTGGTCTAACAGGCCTCCACCAAGAGGCAAGTCCTTATTCATCTGAGGCTGTGAGATGGCTTGTGGGGCTTGTCTTTGGGGAGCTTTTACTACTCTTCAGCTCTCCTGCTCAATAAACTCCTGTCTGGTCAAGACCATCTGTCTGATTTTCCTTTGAAAATGTGAAATACTGGTTATTTGCATAGGAAGAAGATGGTTTCCCTCAGAGGCTGACTAGGGGCTAGAGCTGATGTTTGCTTGATCAGCCCTGAGTGTGAGCCTGGCAGATGGATAACGATGCTAGTCTTCGAGCTGGAAACATTTCAGAAAAGAATTATATGTGATGGGAAACTGGACTTGATAGACACACAAGCTCAAGACAGTCATGTACCCTTGTCCTGTCCTGTCCTCTGTCTTCCCATCCTACCCTGCTGCTTATGTTGTAGTTAATACTACAGTTTCTGAAGAGGCAAAAAGTGCCGCATTGTTGCTAATAAGGAAGTAGTAAATTCCCGTGTGAATGTCTTGGTTTGTGATGATCCACAGACCAGCAAAAATTTGGGCTAAATTTGGTTCTGGCTTCTGCTGTCAGAGAAATTAGTTCAATTAAATTTTTCCACCTGGATAGGATGTGATAGCTGATGAGAGTTGTCTGTGGATACTACTTAAATGTATAGTAAGGTGGATTTAAGTTAAGTAAGGTGGATTTAAGATACATTTTGATTTAAGTAAAAAATTAATTTAAAAGACAACACTAAGTTTGCCATTTCAGGGAATGAGTGGATCAGAGCTTCATCTGGCCCATGACTGTGTGACTCCATCAAAGAGCTGTTATGGTACATACCAACAAAGGGGTTGGCTTCAGGGCTATGATTACTTTTGGCCCATATTATCTATTCTTTGCAAATGAAGTGAGTCTGCTCATAAAGTAAACATCCATCAGACTCCATGAAAGACTTGGGAAGCAACAACACCTGCCTGAAATGTGCTTCCATGTAGCTCAGTTTCATATGTAAGCGTTGATGGCTCTTTTATGGGCTGCCTGGGATATATCAGATGTATATTATATCCTCTTTTGTTAAAGTGCCACTGAGTCTCGCCCAGCTGTTTAAAACTCAGCCCCTGCGTAGTCTACGGTGATCATTTTCATCACTTGATTTGGCAAATGTTCATAACCTGGAGAGGTTCAACTGCAGTATGCTTCAGTAGTGTAAAATTAATTACTTTTGCATATCCCTGTGCTGTAAGCACTGGGTGCAGCTACTGTGCTGTAATATTAGATTATACTGAGTACATTATTAGCTTTATCAATGATTCATTACAATCTTAATGCCTACTGAAAGGACACAGAGTACCCATTTACCGGTGTGCCTCTAGCAAACACTGCAACACACAGGTGCTTTTTTTTTGGAAGCGCCTTTATAAAGGAATATAAAGTAGCAGAAATTTTCTGAGCTGAGTATGTGTTTCAAATAGATTATACCAGAAACAGGAAAAAATGCTCTGCATTTAACTTCAGGCTTAAGGCAAGGTGCTCAAGATGGGAGTCTGAGCTGTGTGTTCCAGGCAGCCAGGATTAATACAAGATCTGTGTGACAGCAGACAACTGCAGACTGAGAGCCAGACCATTTGTAACATTGACTGACAACTGTGCTCATGTAAGTCTGTGCGAAGACTGGAGCAACTGAATGCAGCTGTGAAATAAGGCTGAATGAAAAAAAGAGACTTGCAAAGACTCTAGGAAGTATGCAGCATGTGAGTGAGTACCTCCTTTCAGACTCCTTGTCTTCCTCCTACATTTTGGAAGGAGCTGTCTCCCTGATTCGTCAGTTTATCAGTTTCCTCCACTGAAAAGTCATTCTGCTGTCACTCACCTCTCCACAGCAGGCCCTGAAAGAAGAGTTGGCACTTTGAGTGCTATTAATATGTAGAGAGATGCTAATTAATAACAGAATAAAGAGAACAGGGGAATTTTTCTCTTCCTTTCCATTTTGGGTCATGAAGAGAAGGGGTATTTCGAAGAGCACACTATAGCTGGTACAGTTGCAACACACGATTTCAAGACTTCCCAGTATATTTGAAAGCTGAGGCATTGGCCTGTGGTAGGCATGCTTGTCAACAACTGTGTATTCACCCCTGTAGGCTAGAATCAGATTCTACTACAACCCACTTTGTCACTCTTATAACCACTGATTTCAGTTAAATTAGTCTTTATTTACACTGGTGAGTATGAAGAAAGGCAGGTTTGCTAAGTACAGCAGATCACATGAAACCAGTCTTTTTCTTCAAGGGAGGCATTAGTCACCACTGCAGGCACTTTGATTTGTTAGTCTGTACACAGCACAAGCAGGCTTTCAAGAAAGCAAAAGAGTGTTTGTGTAGTTTACTGGGACGTTGAGTGCTCTTGTAAAGCCTTCTGTTGGTTTCGGTAAGGTTGGTTAAAACAGGTAATTGTTCGCTTCAAAAATGAATGAACAAGACTCCAGAAGCAAACCACACGGGAGGTTAGAAGCAAGGGTTGCTGGGTGCGACATTGACACAGAAATACATCTGCCCCAAGAATAACCCACAGATGTTTACAGGGCATCTGCATTAGGACCTGAAGGATGGGAGTAATGCCATGTGTCTCAATGTGCATGTATGATAAATATTATTCACTGGTAGCCATCTGAATGTGCCTTACAGAGCTCAAAGTCCTCCTAAGAAAATAACTAGTTATTAATGATAACAATTACTTTACTGGGGCTTTGGAGCCCTGATGGAGTCCTCTGACCCAGGACCAGGAGATTCAGTAAACCACAAGCAAGAAAATTAAACTTCTTGTGATTATGTTTCATTTCACCGCAGATTAATCTGTATTTCTGTTGGAAAACATTTAGGGCTTAATACCTCAAAAATAACAAAAAACTACTGAGTACTACTTTTGCTGTTTGCAGGTGAGAGTAAATGGCATTGTATAAATGAGAAATCTAAATCATCAGAGTTACATATTTAGCCCCAACGAAGAGAATCATATAATCACAGAGTGGCTAAAGAGGGAAGGGACCTCTGGAGGTCACCTGGCCCAACCCTTCTGCTCAAGCAGAGACACTTGGAACCGGTTGCCCAGGACTGTGTCCAGACAGCTTTTGAATGTCTCTGGAGGTGGAGACTCTACAACAACCCCTAGGCAACCTGCACCAGTGCTGGGTCACTCTCACAGTGAAAAAGTGTCTTCCTATGTTAAAATTCATACATTAAGTCTCAATTTTCATGTGATGCACACATATATCATTCTGGAAACTAATGAAACAGTTTACTCTCCTTCCATTAAAACTGAGTAAGCAAAATGGACAATTTCTACAAAACACAAGTAAATAGAAGAAATTTAAAAATAATTTCCTGTTGAAATGCTTTTCCAAAACATTTTAGGCAAACTTAATTAGAAAGGTAATTTCCTAGCAGCTTTCTGAAAATTTGCCCATTCCTTTCACATATGTTTTTGCACGATCACCGCGCTTCACCTTATGCACAAAGCCTTTCCCCCAAGAAATCTGGGAGGCCTTGTCTTTAATAAGCCTCTTGCAGCTTGGTGATACTATGACGTCAGCAGAAAAAACAGCCACTGTATGTTAGTTAGGCTAAGAAGCAGCCGGGGAAAGGCAGTGCTTCATTAAATTCTCTCTCTCTCTCTCTCTCTCTCTTTAGATATATATATATATATATATGCATATATGCATAATTCTGCAAATACTATGTGTATGCATATGTATTTTAAATGATGAGTATTTAAATCAGTGCATATGTAACATATATGTATATATAAATGCATTTTTGTGCATGCATGTGCTGATATATATACACACAGCCATGTCATTTGAGCTTATTTTATTCCTCCTTCCTCCTCTTCCTTCTATACTAGTCTCCTTAGATTGTAAACTTGCTGGGTTAGATACTGCGTCTGTACTGGTGCACTTTGTCTTAAGACGGAAATCAGGGTATTTCTGTAGTATAAATACTGATTTATAACCCAAAATCTGTGTTCAAAGACCACTAAGACTGCAAGGTTGAGCAGCCAAAGATAGGAAAGACCAGGATTAGGGAGTCCTGCGCCACTTCAATTCAGTCTCCTTTGCATACTGCTAATTACCTGACCATGTGTTCTGCTTTTTGCTTTTCCATTGCCTCATTCAGTGTATAATACGTGCAGTACTAACTAACTGAGCCACAAAGCAAGATTGGTTTTCCCCTGACTGTTACACATGTGAATTTACATGGCAGTTACCGCATGCGATTCTAACCCTGCTATCAAGAAGCAATTGTTATTTCCTCATTTCTTCATTGTCACTGGTGCTCACCTCTATTGCTTTAGAGGGCCTCATGAGTTTCTGTTCATTCTCTTTGGTGGGAGCAAGTCCATTGCTGTCAGCAAACTAAGCTAGACTAAGGTAAAGTAGATTTGATTTGGTAAAACTGAGATAGATTAAGGTGAAAAAAACCTTGGGGGACACAGTTTGAGATACAACTAATTTTTCACAATATCCATCACCAAGTAGTACTTAAAATTTCAAAGCTCAGCTCCTAAAGACTCAAATGTGGTTCTCAGTGCTCCTGAAAAATGAGCCCCGAGAGCACTAAGACAGACCTTTAACCCCAGATCACAGGGCCAAGATGCTGAGCCATAGTAAACCCAGGCATGTGCCTCTGTAGTTGTGTTCAAGACACCTAAGAAGCAGAGGAGAACTTTCCAAGCACTCTCCATCCTGTGGTGTGGGTCCCCATATGTCTCGTGATGAGAAACCTTGATTCCGTGCTGCTCTGGGTCAGCACACGTCATGGGACCCACAAATGGATTTTCAGAATGAATTAAATATGAAAATGAATAATGCACCTTGCGCAGTGCTCGTGGGGAGACCTAGTTTGAGACTATATTTAATTTCATGCTCCTCTTAAATATTACATTGTTGTTCCAATATAGAATGCTAAAGGAAAAATGCCGGGCTGCTCCCCGGGAGTGGTGGTGGAGGTTCTGGCAGCCAGGCAGAGAGAATTGGAGCTGCTGGCCCTTGGGAAGATACCGGGGGCACGGTGAGCTGTGGAATGGGTGAGCTGTCTGGATATTTCCTGAAAGTCATTCAGCTTGACACCATTCCTAGTGTTCAGGTTGGACTTACCGTCCTTAACTTTCAAAGTCAATCTTGGGTATATTTCTGCAGGGCTGCCATTTCCCATAAAGATTCTCCAGCTTTTCACAGCCTCTGACATACTCGCATCTGTTTGCACTTGCTTTGGGCTTGGAAACATTTCTCGAGAGAAGGAGCAAGTTGGGCGAATTTTTCTAAAAGAAGAGGTGGATTTCTTGAGCACAATTTGTTAGCAGTGCAGAAAAACTGTGGTTTGTAAGAAATTTGTCTCCTTTCGAGTCTTTGGGCTGATTTATTTTTTTTCCCATGGGCTCTTTGGCTCTGCTGCCTGTTCTCTGCGAGCTGTTCCCAGTTCAGCTGGCAGAGCCAGCCTTTGTACGTGATTGCGAGAGCCTTGGCATTTCTGGTGATCTTTGAATTCATGCCCATGCACAGAGTGGTCCCCAAGCTGCTGTGTGCTGCCTCAGCTCCAGCCTTTAAAGACTACTTGAGGTGCAGCACCAGCCAAAGAAGATCACCGAGGCTGGCTTTGGAAACTACTCACAAAAATCCCCTAAGTTTTTCCTCCTTGTAATTCAGAGAAGAGATATGAACTCTGTCTGGAGGGTGCTCCATGCCTGCACCTTTCTGGTGCCCTTCAGTCCCATATGACAGTACGAGCAAAAAGAAGGGAGTTGTAGGCTTCGGTGTCACAGGGCTTGCTCTCTTCTTGCCTTTTTTGGATAACTTGTGAGCCATGGAGCTGGTGCCACAGCCAAACGCTCACTAGGAGATGGGGAAGACAGAAGTCTGAAAGTGCAGAAGATTGCTGGAGAAGGAGCGTTCAGGGTGACAGTGTGAGTGGCTGGAGATGCGAGGGATGGAGAAGGTCAGGTGTGTGGCAGAGAGGTGATGAAGAAGGACAGAGTCCTTGGCGTAGGGCAAGCTGTGAAGGATGTGAAGGGGGTCCACTGTAGGAAACTGGCAAGTAAGGATTTCGGGAGAGGTCAGAGGGGAGGCCAGAATGACAGGCCTCACTGCAAGAGCAATGAGGTATACAGGCTTTTTCCCTTATGTAACTTAATGCTTAAGCCTGGGAACAAGACTGCCAGGACATTCAAAGGCTTTTCAGGGACACATGAAAACCTCACAGGCTCTGACAAGAGGATGCACAGTGAGAGCCCAGCTCCTGCTCACATGGAGGGGCTGAGCAGTCGGGTCACCATGTGATGTGTGGTATCACAGGGCTCGGCTGCATAGGGAAGCTGAGTATATCCCCTCTTGTCCTGCCTGAAAATTCATACTGGGAATTAAGATGCAGTTCTTGTAGCTCAGCTTGATGATGCCAGGAGCCCCTGCTAGCCCTTTTCCTCTAGCTTGGGCATCTATATTTTTGTCTCACACCTCCTGTGGGTGCATTAGTTTCATTTAGAGAACGTAACATCCCTGCCAAGCCCAGAAGAATCACAGAATGATAAAGCAGCTTCAGTTGGAAGAGACCTTCAAGATCATTGAGCCCAACCTTTGTCCTAACCCTATCAACATCACCAAACCATGTCACTCAGCACAACATCCACCCATCTCTTAAACACGTCCAGGGACTGTGACTCAACCACCTCCCCAGACAGGCTGTTCCGATGTCTGACAACCCTCTCAGTAAGGAAATTCTTCCTAATATCCAACCTGAATCTCCCCTAGCGCTACTTAAGGTCATTTACCCTTGTCCTGTTACTCACCACTAGGGAGAACAGACCAACACCCACCTCGCTACAAACTCCTTTCAGGCAGTTATAGGGAGCAGTAAGGTCTCCCCTCAGCCTCCTCTTCTCCAGGCTAAACAGCCCCAGATCCCTCAGCCATTCCTCGTATGACACATGCTCCAAATCCTTTACTAGCTCAACTCTGTACCCTCTCCAGCACCTCAATGTCCTTCTTCTAGTGAGGAGCCCAAAACTGGACACAGGACTCGAGGTGTGGCCTCACCAAAGCCAAGTACAGGGGCATGATCACCTCCCTGGTCCTGCTGACACCATTCCTGATCCAGGCCAGGATGCCGTTGGCCTTCTTGGCCACCTGGGCACACTGCTGGCTCATGTTCGGCCGGCCGTCTATTAACACCCCCAGGTCCCTCTCTGCCGGGCAGCTCTCCAGCCACTCCTCCCCAAGCCTGTAGCGCTGCTGGGGGTTGTTGTGGCTGAGGTGCAGGACCCGACATTTGGCCTTATTGAAACTCATATGATTGACCTTGGCCCAGTGATCCAGCCTGTCTGGACCCCTCTGTAGAGCCTCCCTACCCTCCAGCAGATTGGTACTTCCACCCAGCTTGGTGTCATCTGCAAACTTACTAAGGGTGCACTCTATCCCCTCGTCCAAATAATTTATGAAAATGTTAAACAGGACTGGGCCCAGTACTGAGCAACAGGTCTCTACAGATGTCCTTTCTGTGTGTTTTGCTAAAGCAGTGCTGTGGAGGGAGGTACACAGTTTTCCCGTATACACGTCTTCCCCTTTCTGATGTCTATATGCTGGATCTCATGATTAGGGTCTACTCTGGAGCTAGTTCTTCTGCTGACCATCAGCAACAGTCCTGTCAGCTTTAAGAAGAGTGGGAGTGGACGAAGGAATCTGTGAAATTTCAGGTAAGAGTGATTTATGTCATGTATCATTATTTAGAAATAATCCAGATAAACATGGAAATTAAAATATATTAAAAAAACAATAGGAGGGAAGCAGCTGACTTGGAACTGGACTTTTTGCTATACTTACCTAGAGGCAGGGCTCTTCATTTCATTTCTTTATGGGTAAGAGAAAATAACCCCTCATATTGAAGATATCTGACTCCGCAGACACTGCAGTAAATCATTGCACATTTTTTTTCTACCACGTCTGCTAAGGAACTGCAAATCTGTTACCTGGGCTTCAGGAACAAGCCAGGAACATGACATTTAGGCACCTGCTTCTCCAGGTTGTGTGCATTAGATCAGTGATGTGGACCACTGTGAATTAATTACTATTCCCTTTTATGTACTTTAGCTGGCTACAGCTGCTCAAGACGCTTTTAAATATCCCAACAACTCCAGTATTGTTTGCTGACACTTTCTAAATTCTCTGCTCAGCATTTGGTTGTCTTGATAGCATCGAATGCCTTGTTTCATTTGGAGGCAGACAGCGGCTTTGGTTAAGGGCCTGTACAGGTGTTGCGGAAATAATCCAGGGCAATTCGAGTAGCATTTAAAAGCCGTACTGTTTATTTTTCTGTACACATAGGTTGCTTATTATAACCACCTGGAAAATTCCACACATGCAGTTGCCTCTGTAGCTTTGTGACAGTGCAAGAAAAATGTTTTTTTCATCTGATTCACTGGCAGTAAGTCTCCAGTAGGTAAAAGCATGTTTGGTTTAGAGTAGGAAGGCAGAAAAATCAGAGCAAGGTTTAAATTAGGATAGAAGCTTTGTTGGCATAAAAGGTTAACCCAAATTTCTGTTGTTGTTGGCCAGATACCTGCTCCCTCAATACAACTCCAGCTTCTACCATCAGCTTACCCTTGTCTGGAGTTTCATGGTGTAGGTTACAGCTGCGTATGTTTGTGCCAGGGTTGTGTGTCGATACAACTCTGTACACTGACAGTTTGGATAGAAACACCCTCACACTGGTGCAAACCACTTGCTTTCTCTGCTACTTATTCCTCAGCTCAACTGAGTTGGTGGCACTGGCTCAGTGGAGACCCACAAGAGTGCTGGGGAAAAGGAGGATGTTGGTGCGACTGGGAAGGGAAAGTCAGAGCATGCTGAGTGAGTGCCCCGGGCAGGGCGTACCTGTGGACGGTCACAGAACCCAAAGAGCCCAAGGGTGTGCCAGGCTGAGCTGCCAGGGTCTGCCCTCTCCAACTCTTTCACAATAACAAACTGGAACCCAAGACATTAGATGAGTCTGAGACTGGAGTGAAGTGACCTGTTCTGTGCCTGAAGCATTGTACGGGGCCACTGTCTCAAAAGCAGCATAAGCAAGAAATCACGACCCAGAAAAGTGAGAGCTCTTCGCTGTGCCTTGTTTTCTTCTGAAGTAGAAGCAATGTGCTGTTCACCCCTACTACATCACCTCTTGGTTCTGCTGTGATTTGGGATGGCTGAAAGGGCATTGTAAAACCTGTCCTGCCTTTTACCTACTCTTTGATAAAGCAGTGCGGTATTTTTTGCCCTGCCTTTCCCTTCCTCCTCCACCTCAGCCTCCAGCCTTTTCTTGTGCAAACATGTGTAGGGTTGGAAACAACCGTAATCTGAGTGACAGGAGCCGTATGACTGTTCCTGGGTGATCTGGAGCATTTATGTCACAGCAGCTGATGCTAATAAGGAATGGAGGAGCTGTGGCACTTGTAGTTGCCCTTGCAATCCTGCAAATCATGTATGTGGGGATTTTTTCCGCCTGCTATATTCTTGATCTGCTGCCCAACCACAGTGTTAAAGAACTAAACTCTTTAAGGATCCACTCCACCACCACTCAGAGGTACTTCAGCTAGATAGATGTCCAGGCTCAAAATCCGTATACCAGGGAATGCAACGAAATCACAGGTGTCTCTGGAAGTTATCTTGAAACCATTTGGATGTCATAAGAGGGTGACTTTCCTGCAGATGTTCCAAGCCCTGCTGTCGTGACCGGTGTGCTCATTGTAAACTTTCCTGCACCAGCACCCAGATTTGACTTTTGCTCTCTGGCGTAAACCTCTTCACTCTGGCATGGCTTTGCTGCCTCCTTCTCCATTTTTACAACTGTTTTAGCAGTCTCCTCCCCATGACCTATCACATCACTATTATCTTTCTTATTAATCATATCTGACATTCCCTTGGCATGTTTTGACAATCTTATCAGTGAGATTTGTGTTCTCATTTGACCTTAGTCTGTCGGGGATGGGAGGACAAGGAGTCCTTGAACAAGCCTCAGCCCTAATGATAAACACTGAACAGGAGACATCTTTCTTTGTAACCTCTTGCCATGTTCTGTAAGAAATTATGGGGGAGCCTCTTATTACGCTGAGTGCCTGTGCTGAATGCCACAGGACCCCTTGCCTTCACAGAATCACAGAATCACAGAATGTTAAGGCTTGGAAGGGACCTCAAAAGATCATCTAGTCCAACCCCCTGCCAGAGCAGGATCACCTGCAGTAGGTCACTCAGGAACACATCCAGGCGGGTTTTGAATGTCTCCAAAGAAGGAGACTCCACAATATCCCTGGGCAGCCTGTGCCAGTGCTCTGTCTCCCTCACAGTGAAAAAGTTTTTTCTAATGTTTTTGTAGAACCTCCTATGTTCCAACTTGTACCCATTGCCCCTTGTCCTGTCATTGGACATCACCGAAAAGAGCCTGGCTCCGCCTTCACTGGGTTCAGCAGGCACTGTGAGAACACGCAGTACTGCACTGCACAGAACTTAATTGTCTGTTTTAATGCAAAGAATCACGTCTGTTCTTTCCCAGCTCTCTTTGCTGGCAGGTTCAAGATACGTACCCCCAGTCAGCGCCTGCCGTCGCTGTATGAAGTCCAGAGCATGAACTCCTCTGAAGCTGCCCTGCCATTGCTCTTGCTAAGTCTCACCAGTAACCATGCAAGAGTGGTCTGCTACCTTAGGTTTCTGAAGGGCTTCACAACAATACTGGAAATGTTTTTATTACAAAAAAATGGCAAAATCTGAAAAACCTAAAGATTAATGGAGACTAATCCACTACAAAACAAAGAGACTGCCCATCCTCATGGGAATGTGAATTCCTCATGGCAGAGTATCTCTCTCTCTCTCTCTCGTGCTTTGTAAAGCAAGGCAGACTTTTAATAAAATCATAGAATCATTTTGGTTGGAAAAGACCTTTAAAATCATCAAGTCCAACTGTTACCTAACTATACCAGGCCTACTTTTAAACCATGTCCCTGAGCACCATAGTTAGACAGCTTTCCAACACACCTGAGGATGGTGATTCAACCACTTGCCTGGGCTGCCTGTTCCAGTCTTTAATAACCCTTTCAGTATAGAAGATTTTCCTAAAGTCTAACCTAAACCTCTCCTGGTGTAACTTGAGGCCATTTCCTCTTGTCCTATCAGCTGTAACTTGTGAGAAGAGACCGAGACCGACATCCACCCCTCTACAACCTCCTTTTAGGTAGTTGCAGAGAATGATAAGTTCTCTCCTCAGCCTCCTTTTCTTCAGACTAAGCAACCCTAAGTCCCTCAGCTACTCCTCATAAGATGTGTTCTTGATACCTTTCACCAGCTTTGTCACCCTTCTCTGGACCTGCTCCAGCACCTTGGTATCCTTCTTATATTGCAGCACCCAAAATGGAACACAGTTTGTGGTGCTAGATACCTGCTGAGGGAAAGCAGAACACCTGATCTCAAAGAAAAAAATCCAGAAAAATTACTGAGCAAGGCCTTTAAGATTTAGCCCACAAATTGTGATTCTTACAGCACGCATGGGTCCTGAGGTCATTCAAAGTAAAATCGTGTCAGGGAGGTCTCTCCTCCTGCTTGTGTTTCTGGTGGGGCAAAATTCCTGAACGTCTGTAGCTCTCATGTGATTGCAACTTGCTGCACAGGAAGCAATTACAGATGAAGCCTGAGCTGCCCAGCCTCATGGCTGCCTTCCTGGGTCTTGTTAAATATCTGTGGACAATTGGATGGATGGAATGTGCTAACGAACGTATTCCCTCACACCAAGCTTGTCCTACCAGTCACATGCTGAAGCCAGGGCAAATCACATGAGTCAGATAAAATTCTAAAGTGGGGGACTGTCTCCAAGCAGCAAACACTGAGGTTCATCTGTGCCTCACTCCTGCACAGAAGAACTTGAGGAGGGAGGGCTGGAATATAAGAGTTTTCCTGTAGCCATCCTGTGCAAGGCTACCTTGTAAGAGAGGCTCCTGGGAAGCCGAGGCTGTGTCTCCTTACATTTTCCTAAATTACCATAAAGCACTAGGGAAGATGCAAGAGCGAGCAAAATTGTCCCGGTGCCCTGGAAGAGGGGAGGCCAGCTGAACTAGCTGTGCTGTGCTGTGGTCTACAAATCTAGCCCCTGCAAAACAAGCTTGCTTTTGGTCTGGGGCATGCTGTACCCTCTTTTTTCAAGCCTGCTGGCAATTTGCCAGGCACTTCAGAGAGGGTTATACAACTCTCACATGGGGTGTCTGTACCAAGCAGGTTATCCCTTAGCTACTGCTAGCCTGTCCTGGAAGAGGTTCCCATTAACTTTTTTTCCCTCCCTCTGATGACACATTTTCTAAACCACAAAGCTGCTTTGATCTGGACAACATCAAGAGCCATGCTGTGCTGTGGGTTTTCCCTTTAAAACTCTTGGCAATTACGCATGCGGGCATCTATGCCTCCCCTGGGGGCCACTGCCCAGAGGTCCTCCAAATGAGCCGGCTGCTTTCCTACAGCTCTGGATATTTTTCCTTCCCGTGACCTTCGTCCACAGAGGTTTTGCTTGTCTTTGAGTCTTGGCTGCCTTGGGTGGCTGCAGCTGGTAGCATAGTTGAGTCTAAACCTTCCATGTATACAGGAACTTGACCTGACATGATCCTGGCGTTGCTGACTCCTTCCTCACGTCTCTCTTTGGCAGCCAGGCCAGCACACAGAGCTTTTGCAATGTGGTACTCCTGTTTCATGAACTCACATGGATCAGACACAACTGGACAGACCAATCCGTGATTCATTGGGAAGTTGCCTCTGGCTTAGGGTTCAGGGCAGGAGAAAGGCTCATTTCATCTTGCGCGTGATGATCCAGTGTGGTGCTACCACGTGTCTAAGAGAAGTAATACTCGGAGATTTGCTCATTTAAACAGAGAATTTGACTTCAGCTGATCTGGATTTAGTCACAATGCTGACTGAAATGCTGCTGCTTCAGGTTTTGATTCTAGTTTTTGGAGCAGACGGTGTATGGGAGGCTGTGTGGAGCCTCCTGCCTGTTTCTGCCTGCAGCTGGATGTGGTCCTGGCATATCCCTTTGGTGATAACCATGAGGCACCAGCAGAGTCAAACCATTCTGCCTGGCAGCCTGTCTGGAAAGGTTGTCCCTGCTGTCCAGCAAGGACTTTGAAGCGACTGTTTAAATACAATGCCTGCAGGACAGCATTGCAGGAGCCAAGATGGGTTTCAAGCACAGAAAAAGCAGCTTTTCATGGTTTTGCTCTTGACCTCATTTGAAAGGAGGGAAAGTTCTCAGCTGCCACCAGTCGTTGAGTGCTCTGCTCGAGCATAGTAGGTAGTGTCCATCCATTTCCCCATGGACAGTCATCCATGCAAAAGATACCACCAGCCACTTCCACAACCGGGCTATGTGACAGCAGTTCCAGGACTTCTGATTGCAAGAGGCTGCCTAAACACCACAGGGTGTGGTGCACCTCACCCCCTCTTTTAGGGACACACCAGGGCCCTCTGTGCCTATTAGAGGTCTCGGAGCCAGGGAGCAGCTCCCTGCCCAGGCCAGTGGCCAAGAAACCTGCCTGACCCTTTACATTTATCATAGGCCATCAAGTGTCAATCAAAGCACATCACCAGCAAGGAGCTCAGGTCACTTGCAGAGAACATGGAGTTGCTTCACACATTGGTAATCCTGCAGGACCTTTCACCTGTGCCTCTCTTCTCATCCCCTGCTCTTTGCTGCAGCACTGCATAGAGGCAAAGTGACCAAGTTTTCTTTCTTTCTCCCATCCCTTGAGTGCCTGTTCACACTCCAAAACATGCTGCTTCTTCCTTTATTTTTGGATTTCTAAAGGTTTCCAGTTCCTCCAAGTTCAGTTGTTTTCCCACCTCCTTCTCCTCCTCTGTCTTTCTGGGCTATGCTCAGCAACAAGCGTGAGCTATGCGAAATGTGTGTCTCCCATCAGGTGTAACAGATATTACCTTCATTTCTGCCCAGCTCCACTGCCAGTAATAAGAGCGTAAATAATGCATGGGCTGAATCTAGATGAGGATCAAATATGCACAGCTGTGAGTTATCATGTGATGCTGTGCTTTAAGGTTGGTGAAAAGAGGCACTTTACAGCTACTTAGGATTTTTGTATTCTCTTCCCAGGAACTTTCATCTGAATGTGCTCACAAGATAACATCTTAATTAGTCACAGTCCTTCATTTCCATTTCTGCTTTGCTCAACTTTGTTGGTTAAACAGCTGAGGTTTCCCTGGACCAGGGTCATAGCAAAGCCAGTGGGAGGTGGGTAATAATAGCTGTGGAGATTTTTCACTGCAGGAGTGGGAGCAGAAGGGTACCAGGTAGAAGGGGAGGACTGTTTCCATCTCCTCTCTCCCCTCATTCCAAAGTGCCCTCAGTAATAAAGCCCAAAACACTCCCATTTTGAGGCCTATGGATACCTCCCTCTTTTGACTGTAGAATGGAGAACGTTCACCCGAGGTAGGATGTTAGCGCTGGGGAAGCAGCTATTTACCTCTCTGCGACAGTTTGACTGTGCCTTATTTTCAAGTTTTCATATTATGTGAAAAGATAGGCAAATCACGAACAACACAAAGCAAATCGTCCTCCTAAGCTATCAAAATTGTCACTTTTGGGCACTTTTGTGTTCAGCTATTAGAAGTACGCTTTTCTAAATCTTTTCCTGTCTTTGTTGATGTCACTGCTTGCTTGCTGAGGCACATCAAAAGGCTTGTGATGATCCTTTTTTCTCCTGCGCAGAAGGCACCTGTGCCTCTCGCCACTGCGTGCTGATCTGTTTCTAGTGCACTCGACGCACGCTAGTCAAATGCTTTTTCTGCTGCACCTGAGCTTGTGCATCATGAACTGACTTATGCATGTGAGTGTTCTTTTCACAGCCCAGGGGGGCCAGGCAGCATGGCCAAATGAGCTCAGGTCAGGAAGGCTTTGCTTTGCCTTCTCACCAGGGGTGATTCAACCCCAAGGCAGGTTTGTGCTTAAACGGAGACATTATCGTGAAATTTCAGCTTTTCTCAAGCTGGAAACTGCAGGCAGCCAGAATGAATGTCAGAGGATCAAAGACAGTGGAGATGCCAAGTTCCCAGGCTGTTTTAAGATTATGAAGAGTGTTTTAAGGTTATACATAAGGTATTTTGGGAACAGGGGAGGCTGAAAGACCTGTCCTTCTGGCTGGTCCATGTTCTCCCCAGAACCGAGATGGTATATGGGGGACAGCGCAGAGCTCTTTGCCTCAGGACACTGCTCGTGTGGGGGCAGAGGGTGAGGTTGGGACTGCCCATGGGGCTGCCAACCAGGCCCTGAACTGTGAGGTGAAGCTTGGGCACAGCACTTGTATCACTCATGGCCCACCACAGTGTGCTCGGGTCTTGGTGAAGGCATCATGTGCAATGATTTGTGGAAAGACTACTCCGATGTAGAAAATTAAGCTGAGCTGTCTTAGCATTTGCTTTCAGCTTTTTGGTTTGTGTCACTTCGCAGTTTCTAACATTTTTTCATCTCATCTTCTTGTACATGGCATATGATTTCTGGGCCCCACTAAGTCATTGCTTTGTTCCTAGTGGTAGCTCCAGGATGATGTTCTCTCAAGAATCATAACTAAATGCAGTGTCTTCATTTAAGTTAACTTCCCTTTAAGTGGACCAAGTCATTGGTACTCACATTATGTTGTTCTTCACTGGAGTATTGAGTGCTGGCTAACAGAGGCACAACTCAGGACCTAGGAAGGACAGTCTCCACGATGGAGTGCGGAGGGGAAGCAGCCCAGCAGTGCTTCTCTCCCCTGCCTTTTGCCAGTGTGAGGGCAAGGATGGACAGGAGGGACCTGTCTGTCTCTCATGATGACTCTGCAAAGGAATGTGCATCTTCTTTAGCTTTACAAGTGCTAAAGGAGAGTCTTCTGGCCTTGCTGTCACCATCCAGGGTGCCTCAAATCACTTTTGAGGGCACTGCCTGGGGAGAAAAAATCAAAATCAAGACCAGTAAAAGAAAAACAGAAAGATCATGACTTGCCAGTGGCCAAAGCCCAGCAGGAGCAGAGTATAGCAGCAAGCAGAATTCTCACAGTCCCTCAGGGAGGTAAAATGAGAAGCCCCACAGCTTGGGGAGCCTGGAGATCGCTCTGTGGCTCAGAGCCAGGCACATGGGAGCAGGAGAGACATTTCGGAAAGACAGGAGAACTACAGAGAGTGCTGCTGGCAAATTGGCTGATTTTCTTCTGTGTCCTTTAGGCAATACCCTGTTATGCCATCTCGGCAGCAAGAGGCATAACCTGGATCCTATTTATCTGTTGTCATTAAAAATCCCTTTTAAATTTTGCTGAGAAAAACAGTGGTCTATCCAGCACCCTGCAGTTATGTTTCATTTAGTGGCGTACTTCTTTTGGTCAAAGGATTTTCAAAAGTGCTTAAAACTGTTACACATCGAGCAGTCCCACAGCTTTCCTGGGTGATGCACACCAAATTATTGCACTGTGAATATCTGGAAATCCTGGCTGGGATCCTTTCTAGGTTTCCTCTGCTCCATGGTGCTGCAGTAAGTGTTCCCAGCCGCACCCATGGACGCGGTCACATCCCTCTCCTGCTCGCTGACATACGGAGTGAGTAGCTAACAGCGTTACTGACAGTTCTGTACAGGGCACAACTCTCACAACAAAAAGATACCCAGACATCCAGTTTAGCTGCAAATTCACCTCTGTCATATAGACCCTAGACCTGCAATTCTGAAACATAATTGCCATTTTTCAAGTATGGATACTAAGAAATTCAAGGATTGCCACGCACTTCTCTGTCAGCCTTTTTGGATCCTTCTTTTCTATTATAGTGCATGTTGAGTCTGAAGCAATACAGCCAATCAGTAGTAAAGTACTTGGATGTTTCTACATCAATCCTCAACAAAACTACATCAAAATTGGGGAATTAGGGAGGGGAGCTAAAAGAGAGGAGGCTTTTAATTTCATTTAATGATGTCTACTAATACTTACGATGTCAGAAGATGAAGCAACATCACCTACATCTGGAGGAGAAAAGGAAATAGCTGTAGTTCCATTTTCAAATCCTAAAGCTTATGAAGTGACAAATGGTGTTTATCCTATCTGGAAAAATGTTATTCTTAATTGTAATACTGTCACTGCTGCCAGCTCTCACAGCTTCAGTGTGTGGCTCATGACAAATGGTGTCTTTTCAAGCCCTATTTTGATTATATAGGCATCAACAAAGCTTCTTTTTTTTCTTTTTTTTTTTAAGGTTGAACATATATCCCAGAGCAGAACCTGAAGGCTGAAAAAGTAGAAGACAGAGAATTCACTATATACCGACTTCTAAAAATTTTGTAATTTTTAAGGAAGTGTGATAATTTCTTCTTATTGTTTAACTTTCCAAGTCAGTAATACCACACTCTGGAACAGGAAGGTACAATATACACATATAGATATGCATACCTACATGTCACTTCATTTGTTGCTGTAATGTCTCTCTGCAGATAATATCCTTTGGTTTTGTATTTATCAGATTTATACATGTATTTTTACATACCTGTTTGACCCTGACATGTATAGAAGGTGCAGGAATATGTAATTATACTTCTGTTTGTTCACCTGGTTACATTTTTTGGACTAGTCTGGGAAGATGCGTGCTAAAATACCCCAAAGAGTATACATATCATGAGATCATGAGGAGAAACTTTCTGGGGGACATCTAATAATGTGGTTAAAGAAGCCAAATACTGAAAAAAACAACTATCATATCTCAGCAGACACTAGATTTTCACATCAAGATACAGAGAAACTAAAAGTGAAGAAAGCTCCCAGGAGGTACTTTTCTGCTGTTGAAAATTGCTGGAAAAATGCAGGTAAATCCAATGCTTAGATGGAGCGAGTTGGTGCATGTATTTTACCATATACGTTTTTATTGAACATCAGAGAGCATTAAAAGGGGAACTGCCCATCTCACAGTTTCCTGGAAGTGCTGGGCACTTGTTTACGTTTCTTTGGTACTGAGCTACCACTGACTGCCACTGTGCATCACTTTTCAGAAACAAGGGGATGATGCATGAGCAGGAGAGGATTTTTCCATCCCTTGGACAGCTACTGCCAGCATTGCCCTGCCACAGTTGGCTTGAGGGAACACTTGTAGGATGCAGGAATGTCTGACTCTGGGGTTTTGACTTGAAATAGACCTCGGTCCAGCCTGAATAAACATTTTAATGCTTAGCCACAGAAAGGAGTTGTCAAGCTGGTGGTTTCACACAGTGGAATTAGAATATTTCTTGTAAATATTAGCCTAACTTCATTTCTTTGAACGTGGAGGAGCCTCACCACAAAGGAATGCAGAGCTTATGCTCACGCTGGCACTCCTCGTGTGACAAACAGAAAGAGCAGCAAAAGCAAAAAACCTAGGAAGATAAAGCCAGGCAGAGAGGAGGTGAGCTGCTACTGGAGCAGCTGGGAGAGTGGGACAAAGGACGGACTCTGTTTCTGTCACCTGAGCCCCTGCTGGCTGCTCTGTCAGAGAAGGGACAGGTATCTGCAGATGCTGAGGTTTGCCTGTGGACACCTTTGTGGGAGTATAACCTGTGGTATGATTTGGACAGGTTGACTGTCTTTTGCCTCTTGTTTGCTCCCTGCCAGGATGGGAGCCCATTCTGCCAGTGTGCTGAGTGCCCTCAGCTGTTTCTGCCACCAGCTGTAGCTGAGGGTGACCTGTCATTGATGGGAGGGTGCATCCTTGGACCAAGATAAACAGCTATGGCTCCAAGCTGAGGCTTTTGATTCTTCCTCCTCTTGGAAAGTCACTGCTGAGATAGTGCTCATTTCCATCTATAAAGAGATTTGGTTGAACCATGGTGTAGAAGAGTGCCAGCTTGTAGGTAACAATGCCCTGAGCAGAAAACTCAGCAAAAACCTGGCTAGAGGAAGTTTTGGAGTGACTGTGAAGGAGACCCTCAAGCATGCTGCCTGGTGCTCAGCAGCAGGGAGATGTGAATGAGCACTCAGCTGCTCAGCAACCGTGCACTGGCAGACTGCTAGGACAGGTATTCATTTGGTCTATCTCTCACCTTCTGGCATCAAAAGGAGCCAAAGTATTGAGCTGACAGATGATTTAAACTGCCTGGTCTCACCTAGCTCATTCTGACAGAATGAGAGAGCTCCCACCAGCAGCTCGGCATGTTGAAGGGGCAACAGCCTCCACCAGAGATGAGCCGCAGGAGCTGTTACTTGGTTTGAGGATGGCAGAGTACCACACACAATTCTAGAAACAACCAGGAGATACGTAGAGGATGGGGCAGCTAGTTTCCTTCTGGGATTTCAAGCAAAGGCTTGGTGGTGGCTCTATTTACCAGGCAGGTGTTTACTATGAACTAGATGACACCAGTTTTACAGATCATAGAGCTACTGTCAAAACATGAGGGTGCTGGCATACTGCTGACGTGTGGGATTCAGACTAACACCCTTTGTGGCATTGCCAGTCCCTCAGTCCACACAAAAGATACCAAAACCATCCATGCATCCCCCTGCCAAAGTCAACTAGCTGTTGTTAATCCTCTTTCCTGCTCATGCTGGCAAATATGGGGGATGTGGAATGGTAGATGGCACAACTGGTCAGACAGGGCATGGAAGGAAAGCTGTGCAAGGTGGCAACCTAAGGGCAAGGCATGGTCCTATTGCCAGAGGCACTGTGCTCCCAACCTCTGCCCAAGAGGAGTAGCTCTTTTTCTTCATACTTGGGATATTGCCATGGAAGAAGCCGAGGTCATGGCATCATAATGTCTCTAGGTATAGTTTTGTCCTTGCTTAGCTCTGGGCCTTCACTATGGAGTGATGTCTTCCCATGTGTATGTATCTGCAGCAGGTGAAAAACAGGCAGGTCTAGGGACAGAACAGACACAAGAGCTTGGGCTATAGCTCATGTTCCCAGTAGAGCCCATCCGTATCTAGAGGAATGCATAGAAATCAGTAGATTCCCTTCAGATTTACAACAGAATGGAAAAGCAGAAGCTCCTGAGAAGTTCAAGTTCCCAGAAGAGCTGTATACTTCAGCACAAAGCACACCCACCCTTTTCTCTGGCCCCTTTCTTTAGGATGACTCACACAGATTTCTGCTTGCAGTTGCCTTCGATCACTCCAGTGAGTCTGCTGTGATTCAGCTGTTCTCATTTTGAACTCCCTTAGAGCATTCAGTCAATCCCAGCTTACCAAGGTTGGAAACTAATGAAAACAACATGATATGATTTCCAGAGATGCTTGATGCACAGCCACCTTTCTCTGCTGAATCGTCATGCAGCTTCTCTGCAGGAACATGATTAACTCTAACACTTGGTGGGACAGCAGGCATGGGGATGTTATGAAGAAAATACAACGTGCTACACACACACAGAAATAGTCAGGAGTATTATTTTACCGGGCCAGATGGTGTAGAGCTGTCACTATTGGCTGTGAGAGTCATAGCTTTTCACTGAAAAGGGGATGTCCTGTCTGAAACAAGAAGATACAAAATTAGGAAATGCAGAAGGTTCAGCATCTCCAAAGATGCTCAGAATGTGGAGCAGATGTGGCAGAAATTCTTTTGCTTAAACCTGGAAAGCTGAAAGAGGGTCACGTCTAGGAGCTCAAGTACAAGTTTGAGTGGAGAAATAGATACGAAGGAGACCCTGAGAAGATCAGCTGATAGGGAAAAAACTGGGAAATATCTCTAGAAATCAGCCTGGCTTTTTGCAGTAAACAGCATAAATAGATACTTGAACTGGGAAACAATCTGCTTTGAAGAGGAAGAAGTTAAGCAAAAGAAAAAAAACAGGTTGTGTTGATTAGAAAGTTCCACTGCATTTAGCAAGGGGTAAAGAAAGTATGGGACGAGGAAAGACTTGTATTGGGGAAGGCTGCCAATAGAGTTGTGATGCTATTGTATAAAACCTATTTTGGGGCTTGCGCAAGTAGTGGGAGGCAGTTTTAAAAATTCCAGGGAAAAGGGAAACCAAAGCAGCAAGATACACTGAAATCTCTTCTGTCTGCTTTTGTGAACAACAGCAACTCAAATTACAAATGAAAATTGTGTTCAAGATTCAGCATGCTACCTTTTAATTTCCAGTGAGAAAACTTCCAGTTCACATCTGTGAACCATCTAAGAAGTCCTACTGCAAAAACAGGAAAGATGAATGATGACATTTACCAGCAAAACAAAACAAGGCAAAAAAATCCAAAGACAACAAAAAAAATCCTGTTTGGAAGGAAACTCAAAACAAAAGTTTTTTCCCCCCTCTTTTAATATGCTATACAGAGCATAAAGGGCATGCATATAATTTATTTTCCTTTGGGATACAATTGCAAATGACATAATGGCAAAAGATACTCAAAACAAGTTGGCCAGAAGAGTGGAGTAAATGCCTGGCTCTAATGGAAATGCCTCAGCCCTGTTGCTGGACCCCTGCTTCCTCTCAAGTAAAAGCTCCGGCACAATTGCACACCCACGGACTGGATCAGTTCTTGGCTCAAGAGTGACAGCGTAAAAACTTGACTTGACATAGGACATTGCTTAGCCATCTGCAGAGCCTTCTGGGAACAGGGTGTGATGAGATCAGAGCAACAATCCTGGTCCCTGTGACAACAAGTTCCCCTGGGAGGCTACCAACACCATCAACAAAGCCTTTGGCTTCCTGGAAACAATTGCTTTTCTTTTTGGTTACTCCCTCACTGCCAGGTGACCAAATTTTACACCCACCTCTATTCTTTGAAAGATAAGTTCTCAAAAATGTCTCAATCATGCCCCAGCCATCTCCTCTCTAACTTGAACAATCCTGGCTTTCTGGTCTTTCCTCCTAAGGAAGCTGATCCCCCTGGACCTTTCTGCTGCCCTTCTCTAACCCGCTGTATCCTTCTTCAGATGCAGAGACCAGAACCACACACACTACCCCAGGTGTGGGTGCACCAAGCTGGAGCAGCAAAACTGTGCCCTCTGCCTCCTCAGTAGCCTCGCTGAGGACAGTCACTATTTTCCCAGCTTTCTGGCTGCCATAGCACACGGAGCTGAGGTTTTCAGGGAGCAGTCACTGGTGACTCCAAGAGCTTTTTTTTGAGTGGTGGCTGCCAGTTGTGAGTTCAGCAACATGTACACATGGTTTAGATTATTCTGCCCAAGACATCAGCTTACCTTTGTGTACACTGAAGCTCATTTGCCACTTTTCTGCCCCCTTCCCTTGGTTTTGTTACGTCCTCCTGGAGTTCTTCACCAACAGCTCAGCGTTTCACCAGACAAAGGAGCTTGCTCGACTGCAAACCTGGGCATCCCATGACACACACCCTTGCTCCAGGCTGCTGCTAAAGTTGTTGAAGAATACTAGACCCAGAACTGGTCCTTAGGGCTTCTGTTGCTGCTTCTTCTCCACCCCAAAAAAGTCACTGTTGGTTTTTCCACTTTCCTTTCCAACCTTTCCTTTCCACTTCTAAATCACCAAAGGACATTTTCTGCCATCCATGGCTACTTGGGGTCTTCATAGCCTTTGTTGAGAAATTGTTAAAAGCTAGCTGAAAATCCAAACACATTATGTTCAATTTATCTACCTGCTTGTTACCACCCCCATGGACTTCCAGCAGACTGGTGAGGCAGGATTGTCCTTTACAGAAATTATGTTGACAGTTTCCCATGACATCACATTTCCCTGTATGTACAGTGGTCTCATGGCTCTGCTGTTGTAGAAGGGATGGAAGTCAGACTCACTGGTCTGTTGTTCCCTAAGATCCCTCTAGCTGGGAACTACACTGGCAACTCTGCCCTCCTTTGGCACAAAGGCCATTTGTAATGATGGTTTACACACCCAGGTCGGCAGTTCTGCAGCTTCACATGTGAACTGTCATGTAAATAGTGTCTGGTCCTGCTGGTTTGCTGCCCTCCAACTTGTCTCTTTGGTCTGATATGTCCTGTGAATTCAATTCAGATTGGTCTGGCTCTTCTGGTGAATCGCTATTAAGAATATGTTGGGTTTGGGGCTCTCCCTTATGTCTTCAGCAGACTCCCTTATGTCTTCAAAGACTGGTACATAAAACTCACTGAGCACTTCTGCTGTTTCCTTGTCTTCCCCAAGCGTCCTTTTACATATTTGTCATCAAACTAGTTGGCTTCCTGCCTTTGCTATATAAAGAACTATTTACTATCAGTCTTTGCAAGGCTCAACTCACATTCTTATTTAGCCCTTTTAATTTCTGGCATATGGTTTACTTGCCATGTATTACAGGCTTTCCTGTTCTCCTAATTTGGGTAAGCTTTCCATTATTTAGCATTAACTTATTGCCTGTGATAGCATCCTTAATGTTCCTATTGAGCCATTTTGGACCACATTGTTTTCTTTTCAAATTGTGGAGCAACTTCTGCTTGTGACTTTAATTTAGTATTTTTTAACAGCATCTTGGCTGCCTGTTCCCTTCATGCTTTTTTTAAGGTTTTCTTTCTTACTTTTTTTTTTCAAAAAAAATCTCATTTTGATATACCTCTCCTGAGGCTGAACATCCATATACTGAATATGTCTGGGTCATTCTCTCCCGCTGCAACACTGACCTAGCAGTACTGTGATTATTATCACAGAATTACTCTCCCATTAACATCTGAAGTACGTTCTGTGCATCACCCGACACCACATCCAGAACAGCATCTTTTTTTTTGGGTTCTATGGCTATTTACTTTCAGGGAACAATCATTTATTGTATCTCTGCATCTCATGTTGATGAGACATTGATTCAAATTTGAGTAACTGAAACTCCCTTCTGCTATAACCTGCCCTAAACATATTGCTCCTTTAATCTCACTTCACAGCTCACAGAATCACAGAAGAGTTGAGGTTGGAAGGCACCTCTGGAGATCCACTAGACACGGCCCTCAAATGAGAGTCAGGCTGCTTAGGGCCATGTTTAGTTGGGTTCTGAGAATCTGCAAGGATGAAGGTGTCACAACCTCTCTGACAAACTGTCCCAGTGTTTGACCACCAGCACAGTAAGACTTCTTTTTTTGTTACAGTTGAATGGAATTTCCTGTATTTCAGTTTGTGCCCATTGCCTCTCGTCCTTTGACTAAATATCACTGAGAAGAGCCTGTCTCCATCTTTTTTTCCCTTGGCTTGCTCAGAAAGCTTTCAGGTAAGAGAAAGGGTTGGAAATATCCTAACTGAATCATAGAATGATGGAACCATAGAATAATTTGGGTTGGAAAGGATCATTAATGGTCACCTAGTCCAACTCCTCATCTTTAACTAGATCAGGTTGCTCAAAGTCCTGTCCAACCCAACCTTGATTGTTTTTAGGGATGGGGCATCTATCACCTCTCTGGGCAACCTGTTCCACTGTCTCACCACCCTCATTGCAAAAAAATGTCATACTTATATCCAGTCTAAATCTACCCTCTTTTAGTTTAAAACCATTACCACTTATCACAACAGACCCTGCTAAAAAGTCTGTCCCTGTCTTTCTTTAAGTAACTGCAGTGATGGAGTTCTCAGAGAGCTCAGCACAGCCTGGTCAGGTTTTTAATTCATGACACTCCTTTTCTTGTAAGGATCCATGTAAGGATCCCCTCCATTTACTACTCGTGAGACTGTACTTGGAGTACTGTGTGCAGTTTGGGGCTCCTAGTAAAAGAAAGACATTGACAAATGGAGATCAACTCCAGTAGGCAGTCTTCACCAAGATGGTGATGGTACTGCAGAACACACTGTGGGAGGAAGGACTGAGAAAACTGGATTTGTTTAACTCTAGAGAAGAGAAGGCTGAGGGACGGTCTTCATGCTGCCTACATCTATGTAATACAAAGTTACAGCAAGGACTGAGTTACATGCTTCTCGTATGTGCATAGCAAAAGAAGAGTAGATGTATTTACAAGTTGCAAGAGAAATTCCAGCCGGACATATGGAAAAAATTTTCACCCGAGTACTTACCCAGTGAAACATGATGCCCAGGAAGGTGGAGGGATCTCCATACTTCGAGATACTCAACATCTGACTGAACTAGGCCCTCAAAAGCATGAAGTAACTTTGAAATTAGTTATGCTTTGAGCAGTAGTTCTTCCTTCACCCTTAGCTTTTGGCATACCTTTCCCTGAAAGCTCACCTATAACTTACGGCAAGGTAATTTGCCTTCTCTGGCCATAAACATTTGTGAATGCTTATGTTTGTGAATTTGTTGGGCTTCATTACCAGTCAGTGCAGAGAGCACATTTAATGACGCAGCTCTCTGGTAATAGAACAAGTTTGGCATCTCATAGTGCCTCACAGTGCATGGAAACCCAAGGCCAAGTGACCTCCAGGGCACCAAGAGCGAGTCCAAGATGAACAACTCTTCCACTGCAAGGCAAGATGGAAAAGACTCCTGAACAAACATGAAGACATTGCTCCTTTGCTGGCAAACTAATCCCTGCTTTTCCATCCTTTCATGTAATCCGCCCACCACAGAAAGTTGCTAACTAGGACTTGGAAAGAAAAACGTGCATTAAATGAATAGGTTTGGCAGGGAGAACATCTGTTTGTGAGTAACTTCTTGTTCTCTACATATGATAATGGTTATGGATTAATGTGCAGAATACTGAACTTGTTTACAGCTCCCAGGGACTGTATGTTTTGAATCATTAATAAGGGCTGGTTTTAAATGCATAATTTCTCATCAATATGAGTGGTGTTGTTTTTCTCCTCCCTAAATAGGTGTAATTCACTTTGCAAATTAAATATCATTGAGATTCACTTAATGTCACTCTTTCAGCAGCCACAGAAATCAACATTTTTATTATCACAGTCTGTTCTATTTGGTATGTTGATATTCATGACAGTTAGCCGGCAAAAATAGAACGATTTTCACATGATGTCTAAAAGATATTCCAGTTTTAATCTGACATGACACCAAAGCAGGAAATATTTACTGGGACAGGGTGGGTCTGCTTGTTTAAAGCAAATCTGGGGAACAGAAAACCTAAAATGAAACTATCCCTAGCTCAGAATATATACATATTTACACTTCTTTCTCCTTACAGCAGTGTAGACCCTTCTAAGGGAGATGGGCTAACCAGAAGATTAATGAAGAGGACTCTGCATCTAATGCTCTGCCTTAAAGAGATTTCCATGACCTAATTCTCACCTTACTCAGCTCAGAAGCTTCCTTCTCTCCTTGCTTTTCACTCTACTCTTTAGGCAGTCCATTCTGTTGCAGGGATAGTGCCTTTAAAAGCAATAAAAATGGCTTTTTAGTAGAAGTACGTATGTGTAAATCCCGGCTAATCATTACACTGACTTAAGCTCTGGCTAGTGTTAAATGCAGATTTGTAGAGTTGTGGATCTGCTGAGGTTCCTACACACAGCACATGGCATTTGCTTATTTTTCCCTGTCATTTTCATGCGATATTGCTCCTGCCTCTATGCTTATTTTCTCTAGATTGCAACATGAGCCCCCCAAATGCCGCCACTCCTGTGTGTGACTGGGAGGTCTGCATTCCAGCTCCCCATCTGAAGCCCGTCAGAGCTGGGAGCGAGAATAGTCCGTGACATATTCCAGTAGGAATGCCTTTTTAAAAGAGTTTTTTGGCGACGCTCCAAACACAGCAAGTGCGGGACGAGGATCTGATTTCAACTCTAATGCAAGAAATATTCATGTGAAAACTTCTCTTCCACAGAAGAGATTGCAATAACAATTAAAAGTTGTAATTAGTTTTCTGGTGTTATCTGATATTGATAAGCACCCCCACACATAATCACACCCACGCCCTCTCATAACTAAACTAACCTGAAGGGAATCGGTAGAGTGTTTTTTCACATGTCAGAAAAGATGCTCAAAATTATTTGGGGATGGCTGGACAAGTTTATTACACAAGAAAATAAGAAAAAAATAAAATCACAAGAAAATTCATGCGACTCTGTTTCGGATTTCTCATCACTACTTTCCTCAGTACAGAATTTGAGAGGGGAAGACTCTAGCTGTGATGTGCTGCGGTCTCTGAGGACGTGAGCCCAGGCCCACTGCCCGGCAGGATGACTTCTCTGAGATAACTCATTCTCTCTTCATGTGAGACAATGTTTTTCACAAAACAACTGGCCCATCTCTAGTCACCAGTTGTCAAGAAACACCTACCAAAAATAAGCCTAGGAGATATTATTCACCTCTACTAGCTATTAAAAACATCAGCAGAGACATTTGCTTCACACCGTCTTGTGATGTTTCACACATCCTTCACCCACTAATCCCTCTCAGTCCTCAGGTGTCCTCCGTACCTGTCCCCAAAGCTTATCACCTCTCCCCTTGCCAACACTCTCTGTGGTCCATGGCTGTCGTTACCTTAACCTATTTAAATTATTTTATTGAAAGTAAACTGATCTCACAGTGATCTTTCCCAAACAGGACCATGGAAATTGCAACTTCTGTCTCAGACCAATTAAAAGAGGTTGGTTGACCAAAGACTTATGTATAGTTTTTGAGTGCATAGGTTGGTTTCATGAAAATTAGACCTACAATCCTTTCCTTGTCTGTGTCCTCAGGCCCTCAGAACTATTACAGTGATAAGTAACATCAGAGGCTGGATGTAGCCACTTCATATCATTACAGGAAAGCTTAGGCTCCCTTCTGGAACCAAGTAACTCAAACAATGAAGATTCCGTCTGGTAACAAAGGCAGAGTGATTCCTTTGCTATCTGGTGGTTTGTGTGAATGTGAAAGACATGCAGACACAGCAGAGAAAAAAAACAGATAAAGTGCAGACAAACATAGCAGTCTTCATAGCAGGAAAAATCCCCCCACCCCAGCACAGACTTTTGGCAGAAAGATGTCTTTGTTCCCAGCTCCAAGATGCTGTCACTCCTATTTGATTTCTTCTGCTCTAAAAGAAACAGACTTCAGCACGTGCTTTGTAAATGAAAGGGATTGCATTAAAAAACCTGTTTGCTATTTTTTTCTTCCTAACAGAAACTGCCCGCAGGGTCCCTCCTTTCAGCCAACAACTTGTCAGAAAGCAGCAACAGTATGCTGAAGGAGTTCGATCCTTCATCCTTATTAGCTGTTATTGATCCAAAGGAAGGAGAAATATGTTGTACTGGATGGATGCTGGAGTATCTGAGCTGAGGCTGTCTATATTGGAACTGATCAAATATTTGAGCTTTGATAACCTTCTAGATACATGTTCCAAGACACTGTTAAAGGGTCCCCATATAGGATAAAGCCTGCGTAGGTTATAAGCCTGAGAGGTCCTCTTAAAAAAAATTAAATCTACTTCTTCCTCTAGTGAGATTTGCACGGTGAGAAAAATTACAAACTTAAAGATAACTTCTTTTCCAAAAACAAGACTGCACATCAAAATATTATAATGCAGTCATTCATATTTTAAAAATCTCAAGTAGATTTCCATCCAAAAGCTCATGAAGAATAATCCATCCATCTGGGCCTCAAATCGTTATATCTATACTTACAAGTAGAAGATGTAAAAGAACACAATAAGGTTGCTTTGCAAATGAGAAATTCTGAAATCTCAGAAGTTAAACACCTTTAATAAGACTATCTCTTCCAATGCTGAACACTGGATAATCTACAAATACAATTAAAAAACTCAGGCATCTTAAACTCTGCCTTGCTCATCACTGTATCTCATTGATTTTTTTTTTGGTGAAGACCCCAGGGTTACAGAGACATGAAACAAGGCCACAGGAGAGAATAACTGTGTGCAACATCAGCCCCTGATGATAACAACCACAGCAGTGTAGCCAACTGTTTAAATGTAAGGTGCCATGGCACTGGCTGCCTGACCCTGTCCCCTGGCTCTGAGCTGTAAGAAACTCTTGGTATTTAACTGTAGTTATGGCATTTCTTATGTCTTATCACCATGAGATAAATCTACTTATTACGGCTAATAGTTTAACAGCTGACAACCCCTTGCCAAATTGTGCATAACTTCTTGCATACAACGTATTTCTAAACCTAAAGATTTATTAAAAGGCAAGGAACAAAAGTACCAGGGTGGTGGAAAGCAAATGAAACTCCTTTGACTTAGTCACCCCTCTGAATGCATCAGGCAGAACATTTTCTGTCGCCAGCCATAGCAGGCAGATCTGCTATGGATTCTGCATCTGGAGCAGCCTTCTTTCGTGGTTGTGTGCTGTACGCTGAGAGTATAAACACAAGATAAGAACCGCTCCGAAACAGGACGGTGGCGTCACTGCCTGCTGCCAGTATCTCTTGCTTTCAGCAAGCAGCAGAGAGCAGAGGGGCAAAGGACGGGAGCCCATGGGTGAGCAGGACCGTGCAGCTGGGACAGGGGCCTGTGTCAACCCCTTGAAGACAAAAGGCTTTCCTGTACATGGAGAGCATTTTAAAAGCTCCCTCTCATGGCATGAGAGTTCACAGGCTCGGTAAACAGGCTTTGCTGAAGCTATTTAAAAACATTCCTTGCCCGATTTGAACAGTGGCCGCGTTCAAGAAAGTGATGTTTTTCTTGAGAGTTACATCCTGGCTTTGGATATGGTGAAGCTTTTTCTGAGAAAAACTTTGTTAGCAGTCTAGCACGGACATCCTCCCCCTCCACAACGAGGGTGTGGGGTGGGCTTAGGTGGGAAACAAAGAACTGGGGAGGGAGTGGGATCCAGGGGTCAAAGCAAGGATCCAGGATCTGTGTTTGAACAGAATCAAGACAGCAAATACACGGTAACAAAAGGCTCCCTGGGATTCCCAGAATCAGCTGTGGGAAGCCAAGTGCTTTTAGGCTCCTCAGGAACTTCCAAATGTGCCTGCAATGACAAAGTACAGCTTTAAGCATCCTTGGGCCTCAACCAAGTGCCAGCCAGCCAGCCACTAGTCAGGATGGTCAATTTTTGACCGTCAAATCCATTCATCATAACCCTCCCTGTATTGACCAAGCAATTTGGGATAAAAAGTCTTTGTAACATTCAAAACAACATAGTATAACACCGATAGCTAATGCACAGCACGGCAGCGTGGATTTTGCTGTTCCACGTGTTCTCCCCAAATGCCCTGTAATTACCAGCAGCATAAAAATAACTTCCTCCTGGTTCTCATTTTTGCTATCACGATTATCCACAGTACGATTGTGCCCACACCTGGATGGCTGGGGATAAATATTACTCCATTGCAGCAGCACCCAGGGATCAGGAACACTGATCACCCAGGCTCACACAGGTCATGCCCACCCTGAAGAGCTCATGACTGCAATGGAAGTTTAAAACAGAAAGACAAAATATAAAAATCTCAGCTGAATACAGTTTTGATTCAGCTGAAGGAGAAGCAAAAAGAAGCAGAAAGGCCAGTTTTCCAGCCATGTTCACCTCTACAGACTTGGCTGACAGAGTGATGTCCAGGACACTTATCATGCACCTAAGAGCATTTTCCAGCTGTAACTAAAGAACTACGGCCAAAAGGGTGGTGATGAAACAGCCATCAAAGATCCAATGCGACATTTAGGACAGATTTAAGTCTCTTTGAAGTCTTTGAATGATGCAAGGAAGATAACATCACAGTCTTTATCACTGAAAGCATTTTAATCTTGCTCACAAAGTCTGCTCCAAAACTGTAGTTACCACTGCCCCTCTTGCCACACACAAAAGCACCACAGTCACCCGATGTCTGTTGACCATGAAAGCTGAAAGCCTCAAGTCTCATTCTTGCTTCTTTTTTCCTGTGGGAAGTCCCTGCTCAGATCAAATACATCATTACCGCATGAGACACAAAAGCAAAGCTCTATCATTTATGATTATAATCTGTCTTGGAACATCTTTCACATTATAGAGGTGTTAATCCCAAAATACTGGCCAACTTCTTTGACTTCACAATTTCCTTCTATTTCAGAAGCACAGCGTCCGCAATGTAGAGTGAGGTTTTTCTTTACTTTTTGTTCTAAAGTTGCTGTGTGGTCCTGCACTGCAGGGGCCATGTAGACCTGGTCAGAAATTTCTAACTAAATTATTTTTCCAGCAAAAATGCCTCACTTACCCTTTTTGGAGCTATTTTTCCAGATAGAGTATATGCTCTGCCAGGGAAAGTGGAGGGAGGCTAGCACTTTCTGGCCCAAAGATCAGGGCACTCTTCTTTTATGAAAGAGCTCCAGGTTCAGGCTTAATTACTATTTGATTACCTGACAAATAGCTATTTTTTTCTCATGTCCTTTTAGAGAAACAAAAACCTAGAAAGGCCTTGGTGTTGACCTACCAAAATAATTTGAAAATTCTAAATCTAAACTGTTTTCATGGGATAGCATGAAAAGCATTTCACATCCCCCTCGACCAGAAGGTTTAATCTCAGAAGAAACAGTCATTCCCCTCTATTCCTTCCTTTCTCACGTTTTGCGACAGCAAAAATTAGTTTCATTTACGGTGCTGAGAAACTCTGAACTCAATTTGAAGAGATGATGAATTTACTTCACAGCCATGATTCATTCCTAACACTGAATGGGACAGCATGGGGGGATGGAAAATTTGCACTTGAGGAGGGAAGGTTTTTTGCAAAGAAATTGAAGAAATCTTATTGAGAAAGCTCAGGGGATATTTACTGTACCAAAAAGGCAGACGGGGCTTTTGATGACACTGTTAGTTGTTGTCTTCTGAAGATAAATCATCCAGGATAATGCATTCACTTGTGAAGAGGCTTTTGTGCTATAGGACTCGCTGTAGGCATTTGGGGCAGGTTCGGGTGGTGAAAGCCCTGCATGTCACAACGGACACACATAAGGAAGCTCGCTTGCTGAATGGGTCAAACACACCTCGACCGCTATCCTTGCCCATCAGTACCAAGTCCCACTGTCAGAAGAGCTATCGCAGAATTGTAGGCTCACAGCAGGAGTTGGCTTCGAGATGGCCATGCATACTGAAACTTCTGTTTTGTTTCTGCTTTGGTAATCAGAAGAGCTTAGTGACAGCTTTCCAACAACCAAAGTTAGGGAACTATTCAAGGTCTTAGGAGGGAGGAAAAGGAAATAGCACATAAATTCACAGAAGAACTATTTTGAGAAAAAAAAAAAAAAAAGTCTGTGTCTTCCCACACAGCAACTGCAACTGCTGAAGCTACTTCGTAGGCTGCTAAAGTTGCTTCAGATATCTGGATGAAAATGGGTGTTATTCGAGGAAGGGAAATTTGAGCAAAAATACCAGGAAGCAGAATCTAGAGAGACAAGACGCTATTTTGTTGAAAAGCTCACCTGGAAAGCATGGACATGTGGCAACTTTAAGAGAACAAATCTCACTGGACAGATGTTGGATATAGAGCTGAAGGCATAACTGGAATGCACTCAAAGATGATGGGGATGTGGTCGGTCATAGAAGCCCATATAGAATGAAAGCTTTATAAAATTCAGCTTTGCTATAAGTTCAAATGTTTGTATCTTAGGGTGGAAAACAGTTTCTTGCTTTTGTCACTGGGTTTACAACATACATAATAATAGAGACCCAAGAGAGTCTCTACTTACTTGCTTGCTTGCTTGCTTGCTTGCTTACTTACTGTGAGGACCATCATCATAGCAAGCCACGTACCTGATGGCTGGATAGTATGAGTCATGGTTATCACCTAATGCTAATGCAAATATTTTTGAGATACTAAAAAAAAATTAAAATTAATGGCATGCTTTAGAAGAAATACCAAAGCTGATTGCAAATTAATGCCATAGACAGGTGATAGACTGAAGTAACTTCTAGGGTGGAATATTACAACAGCATAATGATGTATGCGCATGCTTGTCAGAGAATGAGGAATACTAAGGTCAGCTCAGATGGTCTGTGGTTTTCATTTTGTTTAGCATGACAAGTTACAACGCTGGTCAGGAACACTACTATCTACAGAAAATGTCTTGCTGACTGCTGCACACTATAGCTCAAACTCCTGTAACGTCAGTCAGTATCTCTTCAGAAACAGTTTACTTCCTGATGCACTTCTTGAAGAGGTAAAACGCCCATTATTATTACCAAGCCTTGTCATCAGCAGGCTCAGCTCTAAGTTACTGTGGTGACTAATGCTCGGGGAATGCCTGAACAGGGTTTGTGTGCTGTGGAGGAACTGGGGTGCTGGTGCCATGCCTAACACAAACTGCTGCTCTTGGTTGGGGAACAGGAGGCTACACAAGATAAAGAGCACAGACACTCCTTGTAAAGCGGTGATCATGTCATACTGATAAAAACAGGTTGTTTCAAGGCAAGAACTAGAACACTATGGAGAAGCATGAAGTCAATGCTTAAGGACAGGTACATTCTCCAGGTAAACAGATAGTTAAATCCAGAGTAACTCCATCAACACTGAATCTATTTGCTTCATATTCGCCTAATTTTAGTTTGATAGAATTAGCCCCTGATTTTCCATGTTATACTTTCTTTTTTTTTTTCCTCACCTTTTTTTTTTTTTGCATCCTTTCTCAGCACCCACCAACCAGGTTGGCACTGGTTTAGTCCATTCCATTCATATCGATGTTTACACTCTTTCTATACTTGCCCTGTATCCCGAACATAGTACATTTATGTACACAAATACCATCTACTCAAAAAAATCTCATTTTTGCACATCCCAATGTCTCCCGGTATTATAAAGCTCCATGCATACCTGCTACATCTTTGTTCCCAGAGTAACTATAATGGTCCAAAAGAAGGAAGGGTGCCCTTCAAACTAGTGGTGCAAAGAATTGGGCTGCCTTGGTGTAGTTTCTGACACCACTCACAGCTGGTGGGCTGGATCTATTGCCCCTCAAGTCAACGATTGTCTTTCTGATAAAAGGTCAATTATATGGTGAGAGTCACCGACTGGCCTCCTTGAGCTCAGACCTCAGAACAACCAAGAAGCAGCTTTGGAACCAAGTGACAGATCTTGCTGCTGGAGCTGACAGGATGGCACCTGCCACCAGGAGAATCCAGTTCTGCTGTTCAGGAACTTGGGAAGTGGATTTCAATGGGGTTATGGGAATTTTCACTATTCTTCATTTTACAATCCAAAGCTTGAGAAGAACGGCTTTGACCCGTAACATTTTTGGCGCACAGCTCTAGAGGGACATTGCGTGCGTCCACTGACAGAGGAATTTGAGGTACGACCATAAAGACCACACTGCCATTAGCTGGAGAAGGAGCTGGTTCCTCTTAAGAAGCCGGTACCTGCAAGGTCTCCAGAAAGTCTTTTGTGATGATAATCTCATGCACATCAGCATTTCTGGAACTACACCGCCCATGACTTGCAAAGTCTGTGTTGGACTCTGTCCTTTGCTACTTGCATAGGGGAAAAAAGATACTGGGTACATAAATCAAGAAAACAACACAGAATTTATCATTTTATCAATGGCTCAATGTCCAAGTGGAGATCCGTGACAAGTGGTGTCCCTCAGGGATCAGTACTGGGACCAGTGCTATTTAACATCTTTGTTGGCAACATGGACGGTGGCATCGAGTGCACCCTCAGCAAGTTTGCCAACAACACCAAGCTGTGTGGGGCGGCTGACATGCTGGAGGGAAGGGATGTCATCCAGGGGGACCTTGACAGGCTGGAGAGATGGGCCCAGGCCAAACTCGTGAAGTTTAACTAGGCCAAGTGTAAGGTCCTGCACCTGGGTTGAGGCAATCCCAAGCACAGATACAGGCTGAGCAGTGAGTGGATTGAGAGCAGAATTTGGGTGTGTTGGTGGATGATAAGATCAACATGAGCCAACAGTGTGCACTTGTCGCCCAGAAAGCCAACCATATCCTGGGATGCATCAAGAGACGTGTGACCAGCAGGTCAAGGGAGATGATTCTGCCCTTCTACTCTGCCCTTGTGAGACCCCACCTGGAATAGTGCATCTAGCTCTGAAGCCTCCAACACAAGAAAGACATGGAGCTGTTGGAGCGAGTCCAGAAGGGTACCAAGATGGTCATAGGGCTGGAGCACTTCTCCTATAATGACAGACTGAGAGAGTTAGGCTTGTTCAGCCTGCAAAAGAGAAGGCTCCAGGGAGACCTTATAGTGGCCTTCCAGTACCTAAAGGGGGCCTACAAGAAGGCTGGGGAGGCACTTTTTACAAGGGCCTGCAGTGATAGGATGAGGGGTAATAGGTGGAAGCTGTAAGTGCACAGGTTTAGACTAGCTATAAGGAAGAAGTTCTTTACCCTGAGGGTGGTGAGGCACTGGAACAGGGTGCCCAGGGAGGTTGTGGATGCTCCAGCCCTGGAAGTGCTCAAGGCCAGGTTGGATGGAGCCTTGAGCAACCTGACCTAGTGGGAGATGTCCTTGCCATGGCAGGGAGGTTGGAACTAGATGATCTTTGAGGTCCCTTCCAACTTAAGTCATTCTATGATTCTATGATTTCCCTTTTCAATATCCATGAAGTACTCATGGTAGGATAATATTGCTTTCTCACAAAAAGGCCTTCAGTGTAACATAAATGATGAACAAACATTGAAAGTAAAGACAAAGCCATTGAAAACTCATGAGGCCATTAAAATAGGATGAGGGAACTAAAAAACTGAATTCTAATTTTATTTTTAAAACCTCATTACTCTCAGTACTTCATTAGTCTCAGGGAGACAGTATTTTTCCTTGCCTGAATCAGATGGTTTTTTACTTGTCTTGACACAGAAAGACACATCTTGTCTAGTTCACAGAATCACAGAGTGTCGGGGGTTGGAAGGGACCTCAAAAGATCATCTAGTCCAACCCCCTGCCAGAGCAGGATCACCTACGGTAGGTCACACAGGAACACGTCCAGGCGGGTTTTGAATGTCTCCAGAGAAGGAGACTCTACAACCTCCCTGGGCAGCCTGTGCCAGTGCTCTGTCACCCTCACAGTGAAAAAGTTTTTTCTAATATTTTTGTGGAAAGTTCATTTAGACTTTCTGTTTTCTGCTTAGCTGAGATGGCGAACCAACTCTCTCTTCCCTGCAGAGAACTGGCTTTACCTTCATTTGCTTTCCAATATGCTAATCGAAATAATTTTCTCACTTTCGGGACTTGTTTCAGGATTTGGTCTTCAAATTACCTCAGGGAAAAGCATTCAAAGATGTTGCAAGCAGAGCCTAAGAATTTTAATTAATATGTAATTTAGTTAGACTTGCCACTTAACACTGAGTAGCAGTTAAGAATTATCTCACACCTCTTAATTTTACAAGCATTTTTTTTTACCGGTATAAGCACTATTGCCTAATTCCAGCACATTAGTACCTGCATCTACAAGGACTGAGAGAACAGCGTATAGACTTGCACTTCACACTTATTATAGCTATTTTTCTTAAAATTATATAGGAAAGGTTTAAGATCATTTGGCTGTAAAACCAAATTGAAGCTTATTTTGATGTCACAGAGAGCTGAATGGACCTAAACTGAGAGAACTTTTGGAAAGCCTCAGGCTGCTCATCAGTACAGCTCAACCAAAGGATCAATTCTAGCATCTAAACTCATAAAAGCAGGCAAGCATATTATCTTAGAGCTGGTTCGTTTAAAAAAAAACCTACAAAACAACAACTCAGCTTTGGCAGAGTAAAAGGAGCCGGGGCGGGCCGGGGGGGAGTGTCTTCAACATGGACAGTGCAGCAGGGTGATGAGGGGACATGCTGACTAAAATCTGCCTGAGCTGGTGATTTGTAATGGCAAAGAAATGTGTTCATTTACAAATTGTAAAGAGTTAATCTTGTCTTTAGGAGAGGAATCTACAGTTTTCATGGGGTTTTAAAGATGTTGGTGACAGCATTAATCAGTGTAACTCAGCTTATCCACCTCTTCCCCCATTCCCAGAGTAACTGTCAATCAGTATTCCCACCTTTCTGTATTTCTATCACAAATTATAACCAGGTATTTACATTCATAGAACTGCTAAGGCAAAATGTGCTGGATAAGTTACTTGTCCTAAGTTAGCTGCCCTGCTAAAGCCTAACAGTATCTCTGATTAACTGATCGGTTGCCCATACCCAAAAATATTCTTCTGGATTGTGAATGGTTGGAGAGTTGCTTTGCAATTCACGCAGCTGGAGACAAGAGAGTTTTGGGTTTTAGACAGCTTTGTTAACTTCCACCAGGTATTTCTATGTATAATGAGCCTCAGGACAATGAAGATGGGCAATTCCATAATTGAAAGCTGGATTAATAGCATTACTTCAGGGGAGTTACTCTGGATTTACAGGGAGGAAGTGAAGTTGGAACCTGGACAGATGCTAAGGGGTCAGTCAGTCTTTTTCTCACTTCCCCCCCCCCCCCCCAAGAAATACAGTGAAGCTCATAAAAATGATGATGGACCGAAACTAAAGTGAAGTAGCTGTTGCACACAATTAACACTGCACACAGTGTTCTCACAAAGAACAGGGAGTTTCCACCTGGGAAATTCCCTCAAACTCTATGTTTATCCTCATGAAAGATGAGCAAGCAGCCAAGTAAGGGAAGGCAAAGCATACAACTGCTCTAAGGGAAGATGGACCTTCGATTGCAGTGGGAGAATGATACTTCTAGAATCAGAATTTTATTATTTTTAAATTTGGCAATCAATGTAAGTGGCAGATCTCTTAGTGGCCAATGTAGGCGAAGATATTAACACCCAATGAGAGATGTTCATATTGTTCACACATGACCTTGCCCCAGCTCAGTGCAATAATATCTGTGGTAATGGACATTTTATAAAGCAAAACACAAAAGAAAAGGTAAACAACGAAACGAGAAACAACAAAGCTTACACAGGAGGTCGAAGACTGCCTTACACTCCTATAGTCCTCACGACACCCTTTAGCCTGGCTGTTTCCATACTAGATGTGTGTCTCTGATGCTATCCACGCTGCACCAAGAGCCCCACCAAAATGAAGACAACATATCCAGGCAGCTTTTCACAATGCAGCAGGTGGAGTGCCGGCATTTTGTTCCAGCAGTCCAACACTGTGCACTGTGCTGGTGCAAGCAATGAGGAGTTTCCTGGCTGAAATGAAGCCTCATGAAGGGCCATGTGCCACCAGGACCTTGAGTTCCCCTTAATCTTCCTCCATCCTGTCTTTCAGTTGATTCTTGATTACTTTTACTTCTTTTTTTTACCCCTTGCAACTTTCCTGAACTTCTTTCTTTTGGATACCAGGAGACATGCTGGGCCACCGGTCCCTGTGTGCTCTGAGAACAAACTACTTGCTTCCCCGACGGCTGCGGGGGGTTTTGGCACTAACCTCTACTGCACAGGACCAGGTGCTGGCAGGGGCCTTACAAGAGCTGAATACGATGCTGGGCAAGTGCCTGGACTGGCAATCCAGGGACCAGAACAGGTAAGACTTGGAAATCCTAGGCTAAAGAAAGAAGCCCCTTTTTAAAAATTCGTATTCACCCTCTGCAAGTTAGATTAACTGTGGGATTTGAGCAGTCTGGGCAAAGCAGCTCCACAGCTAGTCCAGAACACGGCTGGAGAGCACTCCCCTAGCTTCCTGCACACAACCATGCAGTGTCTGGCCTGACTTCTGAGACTGGGTGCTGGATTTAGGACCTGGCCATCAAGTGCTGTCATTAAACGATGTGCTAAGAATGGAGAAATGTCACTGAAGACCTTCCAAAGCTCGGATTCCACAGCTCATACATTCTCTCGCTGCCCAAGTTGTTTCCAGAATGAAAACCGATCTGCTGCTCAACAGGGAAATGCGAGAGCCCCTACATCCACCAGAAAGAAGAAAGGGAAGTGCTTTGGTCACAATCCTTCCTACTCTGCCTACACTGAACCTCAGCCAGCGGCACTGACCCTGGGAATGGGTTTCTTAAAAACTGTAGGAAATGGCAGACATCTGGCTCAGCTTCTGTATTTGAGTATTCTTCTATTTCCATTATGCCTAGCCTGAAAACAAGCAGGTATTCGGTACTTGGCCATGATTCTGGATCTAAACCATCTCTGGGCACCAGCTGCTCTTGCCCACGGCCACTGAAATCAATGGGACTTCACACACTGGTACAGGAGTTGATGACACAAGATCAAAGCTTTTATCTGTAATTACAGAATCACAGAATCACAGAATGTTAGGGATTGGAAGGGACCTCGAAAGATCATCAAGTCCAATCCCCCTGCCAGAGCAGGAATGCTGAGATAATGCTACATAGGAACAATTCATGCATGTCTAAAGGTGCTATGGAAATAATAGGAACCAGTTATGAGATTAATAGCAAACATCCAAGGAATATATATTCCTTATCATTAGCTTAGAATATATTGGGTAAAATTAATATTATGAGTAAATTAATAAAAAATTAATACTATGAGTAAAAAAGCTGAAAGGCTCTCAGTACCAGTATTTATTTTATATTATAAAGATTTTTAAGTTATACTGATTGTACTGCTGGGTAAGCAGAGATTAAGCATGTTTCTTAAGGCCACACAGCAAGTGCTTAGATTTATAACTCCTAAATCTGTCCTCTGCTCAGTCCAGCAGGCCATGCTGACTCACTGTGGAATGCATATTTCCAGCACACTCTTAAGGGACAAGAGGAATCAAAAAGAACAAAAGGTACAGATAAAGTAAGCATTAATTCTAAAAAAAAAAAATGTTTTCTGCTACTCAGAACACATGAGTCAACTTCTGTTTATGTTGTCACACCTCACCAGCAGCTTAACCTGAAACAGGAACATTACAATATGAGGAGGGAGATTGCTCTGACAGTGTTTTTAACCAAACTCAAAGTCAGACACAACAACCTGAGATTTCCAGTTCAAAGAAAACCTAATATATGCCTCAGATTTCAAATGAAGTTTATGGAGAACCATCCCAAGGAAGCTTTAAAGTTCAGAGAAGCCAGAACTGCTCCCTTCCATGCAGATCCTGGCATGCACAAGAGTGTAAGAAATCAGCAGTGATACTGTTATTCCAGTCATTTCCATTCCATTGAGAATTTCCATCCATTAAAAGTTCATTTCCTTTTATACGGAAACAGAATGGAGATGCCCAACCTGACATAGCTCCCCAAATAATAAAGGGCTCATGAAGGCCTTAATGCACAGAGCAGTCGAAGTTGCAAACTGCCCACTCCACATACCCTTTCTGACTGCACCTCATTTATGCTTATGCAACTTATGTCACGGGATAAATCCCAACCTATTCGTGGCAGATTCCCGGTACAACAATCTCTTCTGTGCACTGAAGTAGAGGGAAAGACTGAGATTCAAGAGACAAAGCATTGAGAAAAAAAAAAAAAAAAAAAGCAACAAATACAACCCCAAATATCCAGAAAGTAGAGAATAAGGAACTGAATGGCCCTATTTGAACTTGGCTTTGGTTAAAGTCAAGCAGCTGGAAGAGCTCCTGATCCAATACCCACATGTTAAAAAAAAAAAAAAGACAGGAAAATCACATATTCTGATACTGAATTTAGAACCCGACATTCTAAACTTACTCTGTGGATACTTAAGTCAGAACCAGACACTACTCCTGCTATGCATTATCATTTCAGAAATACAGCTTTCCGAGTGCCAGAAATGCCTTAAATGATGTTACAAATAAAATTCACAATAGAAATCTTACCAGTTTTAGTCAAAAGGAAAAACTCCAATTCTGATTATGTTTCTTGTTACAAAAGTAGGAACGTTTTGCTCATCTTGAGGGTTCTGGTAAAATGACACTTAGATATCTGTAACTGGAGGAATGAAAAGATTTTCCCAAAACTGTTCTTTTTGCCAGGCGCACGTCTGCATCTGCCCAGTTTTCCTGAGAAACATCTGCAGTTTCTAAGGAAGTTGCTAATCTCTCTGGGTCTTTCTCCTTACTCCTTCTGATCCATTACTTTCAGCATTCTTCCTTCACGTGCCAAAAAGTTGCACTGAACCTCAGATACTAATGCCTGCTTGCCTACAAAAAAAACAACCCCAAACAACTGAAACCAGGGGAAGTAGTTACTCGCATAAAATATTTTTAATGAAAAAAATATGCTCCATCTTGTGCACCAGTGGCTCTCACATATGGTTTGTGGCCTCCAAACTGCTTGCTAATTGGCCATGCAGAGGTAACCGACTACCCAGCACCAGCCCCACTTCCTCTCCTCCCCGCGGTTGCACCAGGTGAAACAACAGCGCACAGCCAAAAAACCTGAGGTGTGTTCATAAACCATGACAGATGTGCAGCTGGTTCTACCAGCTCACCGACACTTGCCAGTAACTAGGAACCACACTGGTCTCACCTTTTAACATCTGGTTTCGCCTCAACAGGCTAACTCTGTCCTATGTCAAAAGTCTTGCAACAGAAGGGGAGTATCTCTAGCAGTGCGTGTCCCACTCTAGAGGCTGTCCCAGCATCCTCGATATGCCCAGCTAAGAGCCCATTTACAGAGCCACAGCCAAAAGAGGGGTGGTAAACCGGGGGCATCCCTGTGTGCTGTTCTTGTGATCTGTGCCGCTGCTGTAGACTACAAGACTCCAGAGGCTATGATACCCTGGTCTCTGTCCAGTCTCATTATCGAGAGAGACTCTCACAAATGGTGCACAGATTCTTCATATCCACCGACCCAAACCAAGCTCAGGTTGTTCACAGGTCAATTTCCAGACTTTTTCTACTGAAACCTAGAGCAATCCACACATGACTTCGTTTGATTTAACAAAAGTACCAGCAGAATCAACTACAGCATTAGATAAAGGAAGTAAAACTGAAAACAAGGGTCATACAACAGGGTGAGATCCTTGCACCTTTATTACAGGAAAGCATAAAATAAAAAGATTACTACTGATAGCAGTGAACTGGTCAACTGGGGCCAGCTGATAATCCTCTCTTCAAAATACAACTTCCATCCCATGAAGAGCTTTCAGCACAGGCTAGGATTGGCAAATAAAGATACCTGCTAAAGAGGAGTGGCTTAAATAAGGCAGGGCAGAGTGTGCTGTTGGGAAGAATGCAACTGGAGCGAAAATTTTTGGTAGGGCTAACCGGCACAGCCCCCTGATTGAGGTCCTTGTGTCTGATGCATGCTAGCACTAGTGCCAGGGCTGGGAAGCATATTAGGAATAAAGTAGCAGGTGTCTGGGTGCAGGCAGGGGGTGAAGCCTGTGGCCTTTACCCTTACTTTGGTTAAGATTTAAAAACTGACTTGCAATTAAGGTGCTTTCTTGGCTTAAAAAATACATACAAAGTACTCCTAATTGTTCTATTAGAGCATAGCTTGTTGCCTGGAGCTTTCAAAACTGTACAGCTTTGAATTTCAGAACACATATAAAGGCCAAAAGTTTCTACCAAGCTATTGTCCTGGCAAAGTGACCCTAAATGCCCAATAAGAAATTCCCTGGGTCCTGGAAAGCCTGAAAAGACAAGGAACAGACACCTCTCCAGCTTTATTGCCAGACTGCCTTTTAATCCTCAAAGCGTTTGTTCCACCTGCAGAGGCTTTCTAGAGAACCAGGTTAAGCCAAGGCCAACAGTTCCCCACACCATTGTTGCATTTCACACGAAAAATGAACAAAATCACCACGTCCTTAACTAAACAAACTGTAACATACTAGCAAATGAGTTGCTCACTTCACAAAGCAAACAGTGTAGGTCTAAAAACCAAAGCAAATTGACTAACATTTTGAAACCAAAGAATTCACTTACTACCAAACAACGGCGCTCAGTGGGTGAAGCACACCTTTGTGAAGTAGTTAGCATGATCTACGCTTCCCAAGCTGTGACACCGAGACCAGGGAAAAAACATCAGTAAGTCAGTGGAATGAATAAAAGCAGAGCTGGCGGTATATTAAATACCAATCTGACGACAGATGACAAGAAACAGAATTCCTTAAATCAGACTTCTTTCAAACTGATCTCACTGGAGGCATTGCTTGCTCTTCCTAAACTTCTTTTTGGCATAGGAGTGCAGAGTAAGGACACACACACATGCTCGTTATCTGTGCACATTTTCAGGCTGTAATTCTAGTAAACATTACACTAAAAAAAGGAAAAAAAAAGTTCCTTGAACTTTGAAATAAAGAACAAAGCTTTGACTTTTATTATAATTAAAATTTTTAAGAACAGCCTACAGATCAAGCCCCATGTTAACCACTGGTGTTCACTGACTGACACAAGGATTCAAACCAATACCATAAAAGGGAAAACCACCAGTTCTGTAAGGAACACATCTGGCAGGACTGAGCACTCCACATACAAACTGCCATGGCTTCCAGTGGGGTGCTCCATTATTCTTTACGTCCAGTACGGAAACTGTGCTTGCCAGCTTAAACCTATGGATGTCTACATACTTCATTTTTTGTCTGAAAACATCTGTACCAAAACAAACCAAGCCAGATGTTCAGCTTGCAATGAGACAAAAACAATATGAGGATGGGCATATGCGTTTCAATTCTTACATCTTAGCAGAAATTCACCATCTTAAATAACTAGTTTTGTGTCACTTCACTAAGCCAGCACAACCTCTAAACACGAATACCTTTATACCACTGCAAGGTTATGTGAGCCTTTCTACTAGAAAACTTACCTGCCAGAGATTATATTGTTCGAAAAATTCCTTATATTAAGGTACTTGGCTCAAGAAGGAATTAATTTTCTACAGTTCAGAACAAATCTACTGTGACTTTCTTCTTGCTTTGCACTAAGAGTATGTTAACTGTTCTTTTCTTCTTTGGCAAAGGAAAATGAGATATTATTGTATATACTTCATCTGGATTCCTGCCTTCTGATATTTAGATAAACAAAATTTAACGCACCAGGAATATTTAGTGTTTTACAAAGAGTTTCTGCTCGCATTTGGTAAAACTTCTTTTGCTAATGTACGTGCAGGATTCTTGTGTAAGAGGAACCAGTTCGGCTTCCACATGAGCAGCTGTTAATGTAGGCACACATTCAAACACGCAGTTGTCTGAAATAGCAGCGCTCTAGACGTTGAAAGTCAAGAAGGGCCAGCTCAGGTTGCAGGGCTGCATGGCCACCCCTGTGAGATGGTGTAATCACAAGCCAGTGAAATCCTTCTCCTGCTAGGAGGCTTTTACTGGTCACTCCTCGCACTCCTTAGGAGCACTGGGATTGGCCTTTAAGCAGTGATTCACGAAGGCACCACACTGCTCTGCGCCCTTGCTGCTGTCTTGGCTCACTGCATTCATTTCCCTCCTGCTCTCTGCAAACCAGACACACCACACAACAAATCCTGCTCCAAATGTCTCCTCGTTTTTCCTTATCCAGCAGGTAGTTTAAAACCACAAACAGAAAGAATGTGTCACTTGAAGCCGCAGTTGTGCCTTGTGCACACTCTGACTTCAGAAGAAATTCTGATGTGCTGCTTTTTAGTTACGGCAATTTCCAGTAGATTTCCCATTCCCTTGGCAGTAATGAAGAACAATAGTTTTGACTCATCACAGTCATTAGGAAATATTGGTTGCTTAATGCTTAGTTACAGCAATGACTTACAAACTATAAATGCCTACAGCAGAGACACATTCTTCAGGGTTCTGCATGCAGACTGCTTCAGCTGCAACACCAGAGCGTTCATTCTGCTTTGCATAAGAGCACAGACGACACCAGATCACTGTCAGTCGGAGGCTTCTAGTTTTCATCTCAGATTTCTCTGGCAGCGTGACCCTGGGAGCGCTTCACTTCCCGGCAATAAATAGCAACGAACTACCAATCAGTTGCATTTGTTTCCTAATTTTGTGCGTTTAAAACGTCTTCCTCCTTTGAACCATTTCTAAGAGCAGTACAAAAGATGCCAGGCAATGTAAAATTCAGCTGAAGTACTTAAATATGTTCAAGACAACAGGTGTATCATAATGCCTTGTGAGTGCAGGTGCGGAATTACCCCAACTGTCACCAGAAATTAATTTCATAATATTAACAGAGATTTGAGATTCATGATTCAACAGTATTTCAGCACTGATGAAGTTTACAGAGAACTGCAGGTTACAAAACGGTGCAATGACATTTGAATTCTTCTAAAAAGCCTCAACACCAGGGTAGAGAAATGTAGTAACAAGTGGCAACAACAATTTCTGTAAAATTTGGGATTACACAGGAAATCTTACAGTGTATTCCAAGTAACCAGTCTACAAGGATTAATATTTAAATGTAAGAAAAGAAGATTCTCATATCATTTAAGGCTTAATCACCAATTCAAATATGAATTTAACAAAGAGCTGGCTTCAGAAAGTGTGTCAGCTGAGGAAGAAATCAGTTCTGTTAGAAGTGTGCTAGACTGTTGAAAATTCTGAATATGACAACAGACACTATTACCCTTCCTTTTTCAGTTTGCAGGAGAGTTTTCACTTGCAATTTGTACTTCCTAGTACTACTTTAAAATGATGCTATCGAATTTCTGAATAAATTACTTAATTTGCATTTCTCTACTGTATTCTGACCAAACATGTTGTGATTAGCAGAAGAGCTCCCTAGCTAACTAGCCCATCTACAATTCACTGGCGAGTTGATAATTTTTACCTAATTAAGATATTAAAGACAGCCGAGGGATGAATTGACTCACGATCAGCCGCAGACCCGGAAGCTGCCTCTACCTTCTGTTTCAATACTTTAAAGCAAAACCATGTTCTTTCTCTCCCAGGAGTTTGTCATGAAGATACACCTCATCATGAAAATGCCAGATGTCATGCAGTAATGAAGTAACTGTTGTCTTGTGGTAACAGGCAACAACATCTACCCATGACAATCACGTAATGGATCATCCTCTTCTACAAAGCAAACTACCAATATGAGCGAAACACCCCCCCTCCCCAGCCTTGAAGACAGAAAGATACGGTACACAGACAAATTGGTATGAAGATGGGTGTGATTTTGCCATGGAATAAATGTGAGCAATGGGATAGCCCACTGTGTGCATCCATTTTACACTCCAGTTTACCCTTGCACTATCTCGTCCACCAAGTTGGTTTATGACACTGAAAAAAAAATCACTTCATCCCTCCGTGACTGTTTCTCTCTCAATTCCTTACTCTGATTTAGCTTATTAGCCCGAGAACAGCTTGAGACAACAATCTGTCTTGGATTTGAAGAGCATCTAGTGAAATGGAGGCCCTGGATCAAGGTATCTAGTCACCACTGTAATAATAATTAAAAAATGTCTTACTGACATACAGACAATCTAGACTGATCTATGCCACGTGAAACAGTGAAACTCTCTATGACAATAGATTCAGGAGGAAATAGGCTAAAGTCCTCTTTCTGTTCCTGTAAGAAAGAGAGACTGTATTCCCCGAAATCTAGTGTACAGGAGGTAGATTCATTTTTCAAAATCAGCCTCTGAAAAGGAAGCTGTTAATGTTTATAGATACAATGAAAGGCACAGCTGTCCCTTCTCAACAGCAGAGGTATATACAGAACAAACTCCTTATCACGTCCTTTTCTCAAAGAGCAGCAGTCGTCTCACAGGGAAGGTCAAATAGTGCTTCGGATTTTCTCAGCTTTTCAAAGTGACGTACGTTAATCTGGAACACGATTCTCCAAACTTTTCCAGTGCGCAGTTCTGAAACCACTTAGGCATACAGCATAAGCACACTACAGAAAGGCAGGAAAAACTGCTAAAGGCTCAAGCTCGGTTTTCTTGGTTATATTTTGAACCCCCTCATAGGTAATCGGGTAATCTTAAATCTTGAGGGGCCTCTAGACCACACGTTCAATACTTGAAATCTTAGATAAGAGACAGACAGCAACTCTGATTCAGTAACAATAGTGAAAGTAAACCAGAAAAATTTAAAGAAATGGTGCTTTAAAACCTCATTTATACCAAGAGAGTGGTTGCCATTTCTCAGGAAAGGAACCTCCCCACTTCCGAAATGGTCATTATCGATGCACAACAAATAAATAACCTCAGTAAAATGAGGCAGCATCATTACCGCTAACATAATAATAAACCGAAACATATTTACTACATATATTTATTTGTGGCATTTACCCATACTGAAAATACAATTACAAATTATGCAGATAATACATACTGAAGACAACATGATTATTCAAGATACAGAGCATTATTAACAAAAATGTACTTATTTAGAGAAGTAAATGTAATTTAGTGTATTACAAATTTATATTTCTCTGTTCATGGACAGATGGATAATAATTGAAATACTCGGGAGTATGCTCGGGTTTTACGTTTTGTTTTATTTTAAGAGACTGCATTGTGGCTGCTAGAAAAGTATTTTTTCATTAACTTCTAACTTAACTTAAAAAATGAGATCAAGCCTTATTCAGATGCAACTAAGAATGGAGCCCAGCTCAGTGAAGCCTGTGTCACACATCAAAGCAATGACAACCACCCTCTTCACTCAAACCCGTAAACAAGAAAAAAAAATGGTAGCAGGTTATTTCTATCTATACCTACTGCAATTTATAATTTTATAAATGTTTGATGTTATTTAGCAATAATTTTGGAACGGCTGATTAAAAAAAATTACTATGTTTGCGGAATTCATTTTGTTTGGGATTTTCAAGGCAATGGCAACTGAGAGACCTACATGTCTTATCAGCATGGGAGAAGAGAATCTGACTTCTTTGAAAACCTCCCACTTACTAGGCAGTACCTTTCCACTCTTCATATTTACAAACAAAGGATTTCCCAGCTAAGTACAGAATGGGTCAAGATTTAGCTTCATACAGTGTTCCTAAATATTAACATTTTAAATACTTCTGTTCTGCATACTCAGAAAATAATTCATAAGCCTGTAAGTGCTGTCTGAAAACAACTGAAATGGAAAACAAACCTAGAAAGGAATTCTATTTCATCAAGTTCTCTCCACAAACATGAAAACAGTACAAATAAATGGTTCAGTCTGATCCTTGTAGGAGGAAGAAAAAGTTACACTTCATGACGTATTTTCAAAAAGACAATGGCATTACAGAATTATTATATACAGAGCAGAACACCTAAATCACCGCATTTTAACCACCCTTACAAAGAAAGCTTTGCTTAGTAACATTTCAACAAATAGGCAAAATTTTCAGACTAGGGCTCAAACATCTTTACTTCCAAAGCACAACAAACAGCTCTGATCTACAAAATTACTTCAGGCAAGTTTTATCAACATTAAATTCATCTGGGGAAGGAACACTACGTTAACCTAATAAATAAAGGAGTAATCTATACATTAAAGATGCATTAAAACTTGCATTATTTCTCATTCTTCTTATAAACTAGCAGACACAAAACTACGGGGAGGCATTAAAAGAACTATGAAGTTACAGCTTATTACTTTCTATACATCAGAATGTGTTAATATATTATTCAGATTTCTTGAGGAGGGCTTTTAGAAGAATATTTTTCTTTCAACTGAAGCACGCACAAAAAAATCCAACAACAGATTTACCTCTCTTCCCAGGGAAAATAAAGCAAATTTGGTTCTGTACCAGGAATTTAATATTAATTATGAAACACTGTTTCCAATCGTAATATTTTATCAACAGAGAGGATTATCTTCACATCTTGCTTGCAAGTCAAGATAAGTCAGAGGTAGCTTAGGAATGCTTTAGAATTTAGTGTTTTAATTGAAATGAGTTAACCCCTCTTTCAAAGGGGTTAATAGTAAGTACAAAAGGCAAACAGTATATACAGCTGCCACTGCCTGCACCGAGAGAGTAACTCCAAGAAGCTCAAAATAAGATTAGAACGGGGAAAAAAAGCATGGTGGGGTTTGGGGAATTTTTCTTTTTTTTTTTTTTTTTGCATTTGCTTCAGTGCACCAGTTCAGGCTGGTTTTCTACAAAAGGGAGCACTCCGCTGACGTAGTACGCGATTCCGAGCGACAGGAGAGCAATGACAATGATGAGGAGCAGCACCCTCCAGAAGCCCAGGTCTTCCACAAACTCTTGCCATGTCGTGCGGAAACTGGAAAGAACTCCTTCACCTTGCTGCAGGTTTGGATTAAGGAGGGAATGGCTTTCCATTGCACTACGAAGGATTAGAGTTAAAAATACATCAGAGCAAAAGAATGCACCTGTAAGTACGACAGTAATCCTGCTAAGAGCGACCGAAACATGCTACATTAAAAACTAAACCCACCTGCAGATTTATAGCACTGCCTCTGCTAAATCAAGACAAAGCAGATCAGGAAAAGACTCCTAACTCTAAAATTAAGTTAGTTGAAAGGATATTTTATTAACCCGTGTAAAAAGAATGTTATTATCTGTACAACTGCATTGAGTTTGCAGGCTTGCCACCTAGAAGCCTTCAAATTCTGTAATTCCTACTAAATATGGCTCAGTAAAATTTAATGAAGCATAAGCTAAAACCTCAAGGGGCACAGCTCTTGTTAATAAAATAACAAATTATGACTTTAAAATAAACTCTGATTAATAAAATGGAAACTTCAACTAACATGATTTAGATTCTGAACTCTGCAGTGATCTTTACGACTCTCCTGCATGTCTTTGTTACAGAGGTCTCTTCTGTAGCATAAAAATATTACAGGAAACAATAAATTTGGATAACAAGAAGATTGGAAACTTTCTGATCTTCAAGACAAGTTGGCATTGCTGTGTCTTCTGTCATATGGTGTTCAGCAGCTGCTCTGATGTTTTAACATTCCAGTACCAATCCATCAGGTCCCCTTAAATTGTCAGACTATAAATTAGGGACTGCAACTCTCACTTTTAAATGAGAAAGAAATATAAAATTAGCATGAAGCAGTCAGTTTGACAACAAATGTCCTTTAGAAAAATCTAAGTTGCTTCAAATACTGCAGGGCTTCCTGTATCATTCTCCCAGTTTTGCTGGTTTCACAGTTGGTTTATAACGGGAAACTTTGGTTGCTGTATGAAAAAGCTCACAAAGAATAGGAAAACCTTCTCGCTACTTGATTTCACTTATGTAAAATTTTGGTCACCTGCACAGTCCTACTACCTTTCACTTGAATGAAATTCCTTACACAGGTGCTCACAGGATCAGGCTCTGAGAAGCACGGAAAGGAAATGGCAAAACCAACTTTGTACACAAGGATGTCAACAGCAGAAGGTAAGCAGAGAAAAACCAAACTTTTTCCTCCCTTCTAACTGCTTTCAGTTACCATGTTCCGAGATACCTCTTATAGCAACAGTAAAAAAAAAAAAATTCAGGGAGAAGCAATTTCCAAGTCAAAACTTATCATAGAAATGCTGTTACTCTTGGTGACAATAATAAATTGAGAAATGATTGTTATCAGAAAGTAGTCTCATTTATGAATCTCCCTCCTAAGATTACACCACAGAAAAACTTCACACTATTCATATGGTATTTCTTCTTGGGAAGTACAGCCACTGAAGAATAATTAGCCTAAGTTCTCACAGCTTGCTGAAGTACTGCAGCGTCACATGCAGAAGATTTCAGAAATTGCCTATTGAACAGCTTGTCTTTTCTGTTTTTTAAATATTTACCTTACTGTAAAAGCTATTTTTTCTTGCTCATAGCTGCAGGATTTAGTCATCTGCCTTGCTTATTACGATTTTCAAAGCAAAACAAAGTTCTTAATATAAGACAGCCATCGGTGTAGAAAAGAGCTACTCGCTCATTAAGCATTAACTAGTTAATACGTAACCACAGAGAGGTTAGCCCAAGGTGCAATGCCGTTTAAGTGCAAAGATCACATGCTTGCTCGTTAAAAAGGGACCACAGAAAACACCTTTGCCTTTTTATATTACAACCCGATTAAAATCAATGCTATTCACGGCACTTATTATGAATTACAGCTGCCTAAGAAATGGTGGTGCAGCAATGCACCCTGCAGAAGAGTTTGTACGCCCAGCCCAGGCAGGTTTCTCTCCTGCTCCCAGCGCACTGCGGGACGTCACATTCGGGTGCACCTGTGGGCACAGTCGCAGGTCACGCTGCGCTGTGCGGACGGACGGGTTGTCTCTGCTGAAAGACAGACAGACAGAGCGAGCTCTGCCTCCTGGCAGCACGGAGCCCTCCTCACTGGGCAAGGGAAAACAAATTTGATGGGGGAACCCAGCTTTGGCCTCTGCTTCCAGAGCCGCAGCAACTCTCTGTCATAAGTATAGGCAGAAACTGAAAGCAGGGGCTGGTTTTGGCAAGAGCAACCATTGCTTCTCCATAGGTTTATACATAATGTAAGAGAGACAGCAAGGAAGAGGACAGAAGACATTCATTCAAGTGTCTCTAAAATGTGAAAATAATACTAAGAGCGAGGAGTGAAGCTGTGGAGGTCTGAAAAGCCAACTGTTACAAAGACATTATTTATTTACAGAGCAAACAGCACACAAGCTCACTTGCTTTTGCTGCTGTAGGCATCTGTTATTTGTTATTTTAAAAATAATGTATTTCAGACATTTTAGACACGTTCACAAACAAGCTGGGTAGTGCACTGTTTATGTGTCTGTGCCTCTCTCCAAGGAGGGTTGCTGGCTTCCTTGCCAAAGCAAACAATACGGCATTTACGAGGTCAAATATCAGAAAGGAAGCTATGGTCATTAAAGGGACACTATCAAAAAAAAAAAAAAGGCAGAATTTAAATAGGGCTGAGCTGTTTGTTCGTATGTTTAAACACAACCGTCATAAATGTACTTCTGTGTGACAAGCAACTTCCAATAAAATTTGATGAAGTCGAAAGGTAATATGCACAAATTTGTGTAATTTATACCCACGCAATTTTGAGAATAGTATTAAATTTTCTATTTCAGGGCTTAAAACAGTCTCTCTGATGACTGTGCTCACCTGATGTGTAAGAAAGAACTTTCAGACTGCTCACTGGGAGTATGTGGCATGATTTCTGTACTTTTGTTGGTTTCACCATTTCTGTTTACTCGACTTAGATAACAACTCCATCTACACAGTTTAACTTCCATTTACAGAACAGGCTGTGCACATTTCGACACAAACTGAACAACAATTACATGACAAGACTCCCTGTCTTTTTTGGTATAACATTCCCACAGTCACAGTTCATGATCATTGTTAGACAACACAAAAAATAACAAATTTGAATACATTCAGTACAGGAGAAAGTACTCAAAAAATGCTGAGATCCTGTTTCCAATGCAAATTTTAAAAACCAAACCAGTAGTGGAAAGATCTCTTGTACTATTAACCTCAGTCCCACATTCTGTCATGTTTACTGGCAATTCAATGATTTCTGCTAAAGAATTAGCCTTTGACACTTGAGAGGCTCCATCTAAATCTTACAAGAAAGCTGTCTTGGAAGCTCAGTCTAAAAAAAAACTTATAATTTTCAATTGAAAAAAGTATTTGTGGTTTATCGGTATCCTTTGGCTCTTGCGCCATCACCATCTATTGTCTTACACAGTTATTTTACGTTGTTCAAAACCAGTATTTCTCGTCAGCAATCACAGACACCTCAGCCTTCACTCTGCCCGACTAAAACGAGCTCTAGCTGCCTCTTTTCGCAAGGAGATACCTGTTCCCTTGAGTGCTCAAGTAACACTTCTTAAAGGATAAATTAACCTTTTCTGAAGGGGCTAACAGCACTGTAAAAAGTACTATGCTGCAGAAGTTACTGTTGCAATAACGGCTGCTGACAGGAAATACCTCATTGTGTGCGTGGTAGGACTTCATTGCCTTTTTTCAGGATAGCATCAACTCCTGGAACTTACTAATACATCAAGGCTTTTCTCCCATACCCTCGTTTTCCACTGGGTAACCTCCATTTCACGGCGTTGAGCTTCAGGCAAATGAAGTTGCTTCTTGTGCTACTGCATCACAATTGGTTCCTACTGATTTCCTCTCCCTTGTCACCCCAGTTTTTTGTCTATGCCATACCAATTTTCTCCGGGTTGCCTCTATCTCACTTGTTAGTATGACTAACATGCTACTACTTTCTATGCCAGTTTCTTTATGAAAATTCTAAGTAAGCACAGTCTCAGAACCAGACCTTTGGGAATTCATTAGTAACTTTTCTCTAACCCATGATTTTCTCTGAAATTGTCAGCAGTTTTCCTGAAAGCTTCAGTTCTCCTTTTCACTATCTCTTTAGCCACCATGAAATTCCTATTTTATTGTCCACCTTTCCCAGCATTACTACTGATAGAAATTTCATATACAGCACTGTATAAAATCCTTTATTCGAGTTCAGATAGTTCAAAAATCTGCTATCTCTTCTTTGCACAGACAATCCATCTTATCGAAATGATGGCAGGTTAGCCTGTGATACTGGCATTTTGCATTTCACTCCATTTACCCTTTGGCTTTGAGGTCAGTGCTACAATATTTATTTTTGGGAGTCTGTAAAGGGAAATTAAGTAATTGTTTTTAAAAATTTCCACCAAATTAAAATCTCAATAGAAATAGTTCTTTTTATCTTACACTTGATCGGTCCAAAGAGATTTTTCCAAAATTTAAAATTTTATTTTGATTTGGTCTGATAATACCAGGCCAAATTTGATATTGTCTGTTTTGAGGAATAAACAACAAAGTCAATCACAAAAATCTAAAAGCCATAAATAGTATTTATCCCAGTAATTATTTTTGGTTTGTAAATACCTTTCACTTTCAGCAGTCTGCATTGTTTCCAGCTTTGAGTGAGCTCCTCTGTTAAATCCTTTCACTTCTTGCTCCTCTAAAGATTCCAGCAGTCTGATCACATCTTTATTCACACCCCTTCGTTTTGCAAGAACAAGCGGTGTCGCACCTTGGTGATTGCTAAAATAACCCCACAAAAAGGGACATGAGAAGAAAAGAACTTTAATATAGAAATTTTGTAACGAGACAACTCAGCATAACAGACTACAAGTTTGTAAGTTCTCCCAACTATTTTCTTTCGTATCAGACAGTAAGAAATTCCAATCTATACAAGTTGTAGCACAACTGGCAACAGAAGTAAATCGGTATATTTAGGTAGGAAACTGCACAACTCTCTTTCCTCTGGAAAAAAAAAAAAAATCAAAATTCCTAGTGCTCTTACCAAATTGGAATCTCTGGGTGTTATAACATGAAACAGTAGATTTATGGCAATGCTCAAGATTAAGCTTAATTTCAAGAAGAAATTGTGCAATCCAGTTCCTCAAGTTCTTCTTCCATGTGGGTATTAGGGCATGAGGCAAAAATTTAATAAAATACAGATGCTACTATAAAAATTATACTGAATAGGACCAGAACTACCTTCAGATTAGGGATTTTAACCACAGCTGCTTGAAATGAGGAAAAAAATCAACAACCCCCCCGCCTCTCCCCCAAAAAATCTGGTCTGCCGATAACTAGCTTTGCTGAGTTGAAAACATCAATAAGAGACAGGTGAAACAGGGACAGATTAAAAAACTCCAAGGTTTTAAAGTTACTACTGGTTTGTGCATGTGTTGTAAATATGCAGAAAGCTCCACAAACAAAATAATTCAGTTACTGCAATGAAACAGCTAGTTATTTTGCAGCTTGAAAGCTTACATCTGAGCACTGGCATCTGACAGCTGCTGGAAGCCAGAAGGAAAGAATATACAATATTTAAAAGAAGGACTGAGTCACAGACTTTCAGGGAGGGGGAAAACACTGAAAGGAAACATTGTCACCAAAGCAGTATGGGAATGAACTGACACACACATATACTGTATTTTCTTTGTCTCATACAGTAAAACAATCAAAACAAAAGAACTGTGGTGGAGAAAATTCTTTTCAAGTAGTCAGTGTGATTTTTTTTTTTCTTTGGTCCCAACCACCCACACCTGGCTGTCTGGCCAAACCAGGATAGCAATGTCATCAGTGAGGCAGAATTAGTTACAGCAGCCCACACCAGCAACCGCTGTTTTTATTTGCTTTGCTTGTTGCCCAGACTAGCAGAAGTGGCCTTTTATTATTTTCCTCCCTTCTTATTTCGCTTTTTTACTAAGTGGTATCTTAAAAAAGTTGAATCGCACCAAACAGAGCATTTCTGCAACAGCAGATTTATATGCAAAGCTTTGGTGACAGAAGACTAATATATTATAAAATCTGTGCTGTAAAAAAAAGAAAAAAAAAAAAGTGACTTACCAAATATCAATTTTAAGTCCATTAGAAACTAGGAACTGGATGGTATCCACATGTCCACACAGGTGAAGGGCTGTGTTACCTTGGTAATCAGTGGCTAAGAGGTCAGCACCAAATTTATGCAAGAGTTGACAGATGTCTACATTTCCTCTGGCTGCAGCAAGGTGAAGGCCAGTTCGGCCTCGGCTGTCACGAATATTTGGGTCGAAACCGCTCTCTAACAGTCGTTTGGAATAGTTAAAATCTCCATCGATGCAAGCCTGCAGCAGCGGCACGTTTGTCTGGGAAGAGTCGTTTACAAAAACGTAGGACATGGTGCTGATTCTCTCTGGAGGTGACAAACCTGCAAGTAAAAGTGGGAAGAAATAATGGTGAAACCAGGCAAACAAACACAATGCAAATAATCAGCAGACTGCTGAGGTTCTCAAACAAGAATGCAAGCTTCTTCTGGTAAGAATGCATTTCCTTCTGGTAATATGGAAAGGGCTCCTTTTAGTCCTACTCACACCGCTGGAAACAGAAGCAAAGCTTTGTTATTACAGAAAACTGCAAAGATCAATACCACAAATGCAAGACACGTGAATAGCTTTCACTGAGCAAGAGATCACATGTAGTAGTATTGATATTAAGGTCAGAACTGAAAGGAAGAAGAATCATGTTTCATAAATCAGGAAACTATAATTCACAAGTAGAGTGATGTTAACTGCAACTCTTACCAGCTATAAGCAAAGCTACTCAAGTGGGATTTCCACCACCTGACTTTGAACTTTGATGCACAAAGTCAAGTCAGTTGCTGAAAATGCCTGATTACTATAAATGCTAATTCCTTCATTCTGCGAGAAATAAATTTTTCGATCCTCTTTGCAGAACGCTATTTTTAAAGTACCCCAGATACACAAACAACTGAATGGACAAGAATGGCAACACAGACCATGAAAAACCAAGTGTATTATGTGAAACTGCCCACCTGGAAGTGGAAACTGGATGCGGGTACAAGAAGGACAACAGTAAAATCAACTATGGAGCTACTGTGGGTTGAACTAGAACCCCAATACGGAGAAGCACAAATGTAGTTTCTCTGGCTTAATATTAGAATCACAGAATGGTTTGGGTTGGAAGGAACATTTAAAGGTCACCTAGTCCAACCCCCCTGCAGTGAGCAGGGACATCTTCAAGTAGATCAGGTTGCTCAGAGCCCCGTCCAGCCCAACCTCGAGTGTCTCCAGGGAAGGGAGGGGGTTCTCCACCTCTCTGGGCAACCTGTTCCAGTGTTTCACAAGCCTCACTGTAAAAAATTTCTTCCTTATATCTAGTTTAAATCTACCCTCTTTTAGTTTAAGACCACTAACCCTTGTTGCAACAGGCCCTGCTAAAAAGATTGTCCTCATCTTTCCTGTAGGCCCCCTTCAGGCACTGGAAGGCTGCTACAAGGTCTCCCTGGAGCCTTCTCTTCTTGCTGAATAGCCCCAACTCTCTCAGCCTGTCCTCATCAGAGAGGTGCTCCAGTCTCCTATTTCTGTGGCCCTTCTATGGACCCACTTCAACTGGCCCATGTCTTTCTTGTGCTGAGATTTATATGAAATAAAGGATTACGTCCTTTTCTGTATCAGGATCTAAAAGATAAAGATAAATGTTGTTTCACCATGGAATTCTTGATACAGACTATTTAAGTTTTGCAGAAGAGTATCTGAAGAATGAGTCAAATAATGAGGGGATGATGAGACTGTGTTCTTACACAACACAGAAAAGATGACTTGAAAACAAGAAGAAGAAAAGAGAATGACTATTCGAAAGGTTGGTAAAACATGCATGATGCAACGGTAGGAAGAAGTTAAAACATCTAGGATACTGGGCAGCAAAGCTTTGTACTGCCTCAGAGAGGAGGTAAAGAAGAAAAAAAAAATCATACGAACAAGTAAAAATCCCTAGAAGAAATCTCAATCTAGACATGACACAGTTTAAATAACAGGAAGGAAAAGTGATTTTACTTGACAAGGTGAATGGAAACTGAACTGAAACTCCACTTGAAACAGCGTATTTCACTTGCCCAGGGTTTGTATTTTGGGTCATGATGTTGCAGTGTTTAACTATCTGAACCTCCTATTACGACTGCTATACGCAGATTTAAGTTTTCTAGTCTATATAAGGTATCCTTCTACACCAGTGCACTCATTCGGCCAGGAGAACGGAAACATGGCCAGGAGCCAAAGAATTCAGTTTAAAACCTCTCTGTTTTTTTGAGTGTTTATAATGTCTATATCTTACAGCTCTTCCCCCATATTTTAGATCAAATTCAAGATCAAAGTACCCACACAAGTAATTTCAAAATGTTTACACACTGGTCTGATTAATAGTTGTAGCATTTGGGGCTGTTGAGGTTAATAAATCAAATTTAAATTTTGCTAGGTTGTATTTCCTATCTGACAAATTCTGCTACATGTATCAACACCGCCTAGTTTCCCAGTCCAGGAATGCAGAACGTTTTTGCCTTCTTGGATGCAACAGAGAAAGAGATAGGAATAACTTCTACATCCTTGTATCTGTATAAGGAATGATTTTAAGCAGAGTAAACTCCCCCAGGCTGCAAGTATGTTTTCAAACACGTGATGGTGTATCACTGGCTCAAGCACCCTTTTACACAACCATCTCCAAGAGCCAAAGGCCAGTTCGCTGATGTACTATAAAACACTTCATGCAAGACGTGCAACATTTAGGGCACTAACAGCTTCCTTATAACCCTACTCAGAAAGAAGGGACAACGTACTTACTTGCATTTCCAGTGAACATGTTACAAAACCCCTAGATGTTGCAAAGCTAGGATTCCCAGATGACAGCAATTTCAATTTTCTTTCCCATTTCTCACCCAAATCATAACTGGTGTGAGAATTCTTCTTCAGCTCTGCTAGTCCAACCTTTGTTGACAGAAACATTGGGCCTGATTTCTGTACTATGTTGATTCTGACCTTTACATTCCGCACTAAATCTTCCCTAAAGCACGATCATAAATCACTTTAAAAGCCCCAATTATCAGCCATAGTAACAGCGTATCAACAGCACAGACCCCTACTTGTACTTGATAAAAAGATCGTGGTTCGCCTGTAAAATAACACTTGGGCATTTAAACCTGTTTTACAAAACAAGGCCTAACATAAATCAACAGCAGAATATTACACGGGAAGAGATGTATGCTATTTGAGAAACAGTGTGCCATGCTGTTAAATGTAAACTAATATTTATATTTTCATACCAGACATATGTGTCTGGTAAAGCCTTACAGAATTCCCCGTCACTTCGCATACAACTCTGATGAAACATTAGCAAATAAAACCAGAAAAAAACCCCTGTCACCGCCTTGTATTTTCAGGAAGGGAACCACAAAGATGAGCAGTTATCAGAAAGTGTAACTGGAAGTAATTCTGATTCAGCATCTATTATGACCAGAATCTCTTAGAATTGTCTGCTGAAGCACAGAAGACCAAAGTGAAACCTTAGTATTTCACAGTAAGAAAGACAAATAACCCAACAAATCCTTCTTCCCAACACTTGGAAGATTTTGGACTAAGCAAATCCTTTCACTAAAAAAAAAAAAAAAAAAAAAATCTGGACCATCTGGTTTGATCTATCTTTGTGATTAAAAAAGATTTTTTTCTACAAACACAATTCTATTTCACATATGGCTACCTAACCTGTGCCAGATGCAAGCTGCACACAAAGCTGAACTATACACCATCTTCAAAATATCAGTCCTCAAATTATATGTTCTTGCTTCAAATTTAACCCAATTTAGCAAAATTTCCCAGCTAACAAAACTCAGGAAAAAAATTACAAGTCAGCTTAATTAGATATTTTTGAATAAACAAACTGTGGTGACATTTCAGTCCACAGTATATATCAAAAAGCTTATCGTTTGTAATGAATATCTAATGCAGTGGATTTAAAAAAAAATAATTCCAAAGCATTAATCATTTTCTTCAAAATGCTCCTGAAAAGTGAATCAGACAACAGCTCTGAATCTGCCTAAAAGCTGGTACACCTAACATTAAGCACTAACATCACAGGCACAAATTAGGACAAACGGACTTGCGTTAATAACAGGAGACAAAAGTACTGCAAAACGAGCATTCTGAATATTCCTATAAATTACTTCTACTCGTGTTAAATAAATCTGATTTGGTTCAGTAAGTGACTGCTTCTAAAAACACATCACTATCTACTGAAACTGTACCTTTTAAACTATACTTTTGGTAAAAAAAATGTATTTTTGCTGTTAGTCAATACCTTGGTACTTTGATAGAAAATTAGTTTTGTTTAAAAAAGTAAATCCAAACATCTCCTTCCAAGCAAGGATTTTCCCATTAGAAAGGGAAAATATAAGAACATATTTCCACTAAATTTATACAATATGGATATAGTTTGAATACAATGTATTTTAATCAATAATTTTAGATATTATGCTGTAAGCCACTTCTGACACACGTGGGATAGTACAGGATGTGAAAATCCAACTGAACTGTTCTGTTTTCAAGAGGAATGCTTTTCTCAAGTGATTCTATAAGAATACTTTACTTTTATCGATTACAGTAATTTGTCTCTAACCGTGCTCTGTACAATGGTAACTCAGTATCACACGCTGATCTGTTGTATAACATGTTCACACCTGCAGAAGCCAGGAGTGATTCTGAATAACTCAAAGCACAGAGCTAGATGCAAGTTCTATGGCTTCTTAAACTAGTCCTAAATTTGCACTAACTGTCACTAGTTTTATTTTATAGTCAATATATGCCGCTGTCTTTGCCTTCTCAGTAACTTCAACAGCTACCAAATAGCTCCAGAAAAAGGAGAGAACACCTACATTGTGAAGGAGGATCACTAATGGGACTGGTCTCTTCACCACAAAAATATTAATGAATCTGATGATTTGTAATTAATCACTCACTCACTGCTACACAGGATATACCAGTTTTGCAAAACTACAGTATTTCCAAGAACATTCAGAAAAACTGAAGTAATTGTCTCTATTTTAAAACAACATGCCAGGAAAATGGAACAGTATCAGGCTGTTCAGTACTTGAGATTTCTCAATATTAATACACGCCTTGACATTGAGAACCTAAGTATCAGTAGGACGACCACTGGAGAATCTGCCCCCACTGAGTAACTGAAACTAAAACAAAATAAAGAAAAAGTTGTATCTGCCACCCTGTGCCAGCAAAACACATGATGTGCATCACTTGTAAAATCTACATTTGTCAACGCCGCCATGGCAAACAGCTTCCCCTTTCCCTAACACTCTTTCAGAGTGGCAATGGCTCAGCAAGGTTTCCTGGCCAAATGGGATCATTCCTTTAAAAATACCACGTGAACATAAGCTCTCTTTGACTGTACAAGATGAATATTTTTTTTAAAGTGTAATTTAATAATTAAAAAACCAAAACCACATTACCTTGCTTGCCTATCCTCTGAACACAGATCAGATATTGAAATGTAAACCCAGCCGTATTACAATCTCTCTCCCTCTCTAGACAGGGTAAGGGAGAAATCTTTGGTAAGTTCTTGTGCATGCTTGTACTTATGTGTAAGTCATTTATCTGAACGTTATATTTAGTAAAAAAAACATATGACCAATTGTCATCCGAGTTTACCAAAGAATCCCGCTATCTACATCAAGCTCCATCAAGAGCTCTTTATCTTATATTAAAAACCTTCATCTGTTCCAGTCCAACTGGAACAGTTTTTTTGCTGCACTAACATGGATCTGCTGCTAAAAGCAGCGTCTCAGATTCAGTACAGCATGATGCCTGTGTTACACTACACACAGCTGTATTTTGCAGCATTTTCCCTTCCTAACTTTAGCTATTTTTAAAACAGTTCCTGAATTCAAGGTCATGCAGGTTCACAAGACCTACCTCTCCTTTCATGTCTCTAGCCAAACACATGTGTAAGTGGTAATACAAGAACATCACTTATGCCATTTTCAGTCATTCACGTTCCCTCCTGCAGACAGGAGACAAACTCTTTTCATGTCAGGACCATCCTCTAAGCAGAAAATTCAGTGTACTGCAGATACATAGTGCTTTGCACATACAGGCTGCAAAGTGCTTTATGAAAAACTAAATAGAGAAATTATTGCTGCTCTTTTATGATACTGATGAACAGGGAGCTTTGTTCATCACTGTACAGTATGTCAACATCATAAGATTAAAAAAATCAACAAGGTCTCAAACGCCAATTCAGGGTTGCAGACTATTTACGCAGATAACACAGTACATGCATTGTGTATTTATGTACACAAAACAAGGTAACGATAGGAAAGATAATTCTTTTAAAATATCTTTATTGACAAGCAGATTCACAAACATTTTATTGTTACTACACTTAACTGCTAATTCAGCTGCATTACATGTTTCAGTGCACTTCTCTCAAATACACATTTAAGTATTTTTGAACCTTGCTCATTCTTCACCTTCCACAAAAAAGAATATTTAGGAAGAAAGGCAATTTACAGATTTCTTGAAATCATCTAACTTTAACTCCCCACAACTGGCTCAGGAAATTCCGCACATAACTGCAGTACTTCCCTGATCATTTTGGTCAGTTTGAATACATCAGCTTTTATTGAAAACTGCTGAAATCACTTGTATTGGTCATCATTATCAACCTCTTCACAAACCTTTACTGAAATTCATTCTTTGCTTCCACTGGGAGCATGCAGGGTGCTAATACACATCGGTCAAGAAAATATTCAAGGTCACCGCATAACATTTTGTTGCCTTGTTTATTTTTTTGATAGACTAGAGAGAAATCATTCCACTTCTAATGAAGCGTTTGTGTTTAAAGTTGCTGCAGACCTGGAGGCAGTCTTATGGAAAAAAAATAAAATAAAATCCAAGTGAGCAACAAGGGCTGTTGGAAGGCGCTGGGCTGGAGCTGCCGGAGCAGGTACAAGGCCTTGTACGCGGAGGAGCAGTGCCACCGCGTGGGCTCACAAACTGCTGTCCCACCCGAGTGCGTGGTGTGGCGGGAGGGACACCCGGGGCTCTCTCACACTGACCACTTTTTTCTTCCTTTGGTGGTGGTTTTCTATTTTCCAGAGAAGGAGGTGATGGGAAGGCCTGACAATAAAGTAAAACCAGATACAAAAGAATTGTGAAATCCAAAGCGCTATTCTCTCGTGGTAGGAACAGCAATCTCGTTTAAGCTTCGGTCTGTATTACTGAAACGAGGACTTGGGTGTGTGGCTTGAGGTTATTTCCTTTTAAAAAGCAGGTATTTATGCCCGTTTCTTAAGAAAAAAAAACAACCCCCCCCACAAAAACTAAAGCCAAAACACCCACACATCCCAAAAGCCCAGTCCTTACCCTGGCAAACAAAAAGTGTGAGACGGCAAGTTTATCAAAATGGGAAAAACCTTTCTGTGTTCAGCAGAAATCACCAGAAATCAGAGTTGAGTCAGTGTTATTTCAGCAATAAAACAAAGAGCTAAAACCCTGTCACTAAACTGCTTATTATTGCATAGTCTTTATTTTCTTATTTTATTTCTTATAAAGTATGTAATACCTTATTTGCTCTTAGTCATATATAACTATGACATGGCCTAATACATGCAACATCAAAACCAGTTTGATGGCTTGTGAAGAGAAGCAGGTCACTTTAAAAAACTCATGTCTCCTAAATTTGTAAGTCACTTATATAAAACTGTATGTTTGACTCGACCTTTAAAATAAAATATTGCTCTGCTTGTTCATTAGTTTATTATTTTTACCAAAAAATAATTCCAATTATAAGACAACTGTCAGATACACGAGTGATTGCTGGATACAGACACTTTGGCTCAGAATTTTCACATCCACACAGTGAATCATAAACTAGTTCATCAAAGCCATACAGTTATCTGATATAGCTACTTCTTTCAAGTATTCTAAATCTCAGTATAGCATGACTTTAAATACTCAATCGTATCATATTGGATCATGTTATGTGACATGGTAAGATGAAATTATAAAGCTATTAAGGTTGTAACTCTAACATATACAGAGACTTTTAAAAAAAAATTACTTCACCATGCTTAGGCTCAAAAAATTTTTCCATGTAGGCAAACCTGTAGTACCAGTGCCTGCCAAACACTGTGTCCTGAGGGTCTGAAGGGGGTAAATCAGCAGTCTGCAGGTTCAAAGGACAATTGGCAAGTCTAAGGAGAATCAGGGCAGCCACCCTGAAGCTCCTGATCTGCACAGAGGCTGGAATGGACCAAAAATGTGATGAAAGATGATCAGAAAGACATGAAATGAATTTGAATCTGTAATTATGGAACCTGAGAGATCAACTCAACTGACATTTACCAATTGCATGAGTAGATCCAGTTGAGCCTAGAAACAAATGGCATCACTTACACAGGAAAAATCCCGCTTTTGGGTAACTTAGTAAGTAAATGCTAGTTAACTTAATCTGCAAAAGACTCGATACTCAACATGAAAACTGGTGGCCAGACAATGAACAGCAACATCCATGTTTCTTTAACAGGTTTTGACAGGTGGTACTCAGTTCTATTTGAGAAAGGACGAAGAGAAACTGTAGAGAAGGAAGTCCATGTCAATTATTACTCCTGTGAATAAGAAGCTAACGTAACAGCAGCCACAGAAGATCACAGCAAAGGTCCATCTAAACCTACTCTCATTTTTCAAATGGTGCCCAAAAGGAAAAAAAAAAAGTAGAACAGGGCAAGCAGATGTAATGCTGCTTTTTCCATTCAAAATCTTTCTGAGCTACATGGGGTTCCTACATGCTTAGTATCACTCACTTGAACACCACCACCACCACCCGTGCGAATCTGCCAAACACATGTACTTTTAATATCCACAACATACTCTGTTAAGTTCTCCAACTCAGTTACTGGTGAAGAACCACATCTTTTGATCTTGCTGAAGCAGGGCCTTGTTAGCTTCACTTGTGGACCCTCAGCTCTCCTGCTGGAAGAATGGACACTTGACCCCTGCCCATTCTTTTCATGTCGCTCATGACTCTACAGGTCTTCATCATATCCTCCTCAGAGCTCCCCTTGTAGGATGGATTTTGGAGTCCCAGCTATCTTGGTCATTCTTTGTATGGAAGGAGGTCTGTGTCTTTGCCCATTGTTGTTTGGCTTCTCTGAATCTCACTCATTTGTGCTATATACTTTCTGAGCTGGGTGATGGAACCACACAGGGTGTTTAAGGTGAACCACAGATTAACACAGTGGCTGACAAGTTTCTTTGGTTTGTTCTTTACTTGTTTCTTAGTAATATTTACTAGCTGATTTACCTTTTTGACTGCTGCTGAGCATCATGGTTACATTTTCATTGAACTATTCATCATAGCTACATAATATCGCTTATAACTGAGAAGCCAGTACTTCATATGGTACATTAGGGTACATTTTTACGGTATCTGAATCACTCTACCTACAATTAATTCAGGTGCCACTATGTTATATTATCCAGTCTTACAAGGTCCTTCTGCAGCTTTTCATATTTAACCCTATCTTTAGTAGGCATGTCACCAGCAAACACTGTCACCTTGTTGCTCACTCTTTCTTATGAGTTAGTCATGGAAATGCTAATCATTAAGAATCCAGAACTGCAGATCTATAATTCTTCCACTGAAGAGACTGATCATAAATTCACCAAAACTGCTGTCCAGGATCACATTGATCCAGCTCGCCCAACAATCTGCTTTCAACAGCAGCAATGGGAGATCCTTCTCTGGGAGAGCACATGAGCCTTGGCTGCTTTCTGCAGCTCATTCCCCAAACACATCTCACAAGTCATCACTGTTACACTGGGGACCTCCCTGACTAGTCCTTTCAGCAGCCCCTCAACTGACTTGTCCATGAGTTCTTCTAATCCCTTCCTGAACCTGCCCACATGCTCTGCCCCCACAACTACCTGTGTCACTCCCACTGAAATCCCTCCCTACATTCATCTGAAACTGCCCCCCACCAACCCCAGTAAACAACCCCCAGCCCAGTGCCACAAGATGGGACAAACACTGTCACCTTATCCACTGCCTTCATCTCATAAATCTCGATCACATCCCAGCCATCTCCTCTCTAACGTGAACAATCCTGGCTTTCTGGTCTTTCCTCCTAAGGAAGCTGATCCCCCTGGACCTTTCTGCTGCCCTTCTCTAACCCGCTGTATCCTTCTTCAGATGCAGAGACCAGAACCACACACACTACCCCAGGTGTGGGTGCATGAAGCTGCAGCAGCAAAACTGTGCCCTCTGCCTCCTCAGTAGCCTCCCTGAGGACAGTCACTATTTTCTCAGCTTTCTGGCTGACACAGCACACGGAGCTGAGGTTTTCAGGGAGCAGCCACTGGTGACTCCAAGAGCCTTTTTTTGAGTGGTGGCTGCCAGTTGTGAGTTCAGTAACATGTAAGCATGGTTTAGATTATTCTACCCAAGACATCAGCTTACACTGAAGCTCATTTGCCACCTTTCTGCCCTCTTCCTTTCTTCTGGAAATTTATTTTTGCCCTCTCTTTAATTTTTCAACTCAACTATTTCTGCATGTAAGAAGTCTCTTTTAAGCTACAAGCACCCAGTCTACTCAAAAACCTATGGTAGGGTACTTTCTCTTTAAAGCTTCCTGAAAATCCAACTGTATAAATCAAATCACCTGCACCTACAACCCCACTTGGTAAATTTGAGTAAAAGCCAAGGAGTCTTGATGTAGCAAACCTCTAAAAATGTATTCAAATTCAGGTAGAAACAGTCTGTAACATACTAACACACAGCAAGCATGGGCATACGCTTCTTTGTAGGAAAAAAATGTGAAGACAGACAAGCATTCTACAGCATCCATGGGAAACCCATACACCAGAAGCCTTCCCTAAAATGTGCTGCTGCCCTTGGTTTGTCACCATACATTACTGCTGGTCTCACACTATATGAGGTCATAAGCATGCTGAAGAATATAACCCCACTAATGAACATTACAAGATTCATTCCTTTAAGTTTGTTATAAAATTCAGCTGATGTAGCTGCATTACCTGCATGTAAGAAATTTGCTGAGTGACAAAACTGGTGTTTAAGCAGCTCCACTTAGTCAACTGAAGTGTTATTAATAGAGTGAAAGAATGAAATAGCACTTGAAGAAGTGGTGTTGATATATGAACTAGAGCCAAGTCCTATAAGATATGGCTTCAGTGAGATACAGCGTTCTTCGATGTATTTAGTAAGTATTGTCTTTAAATAGTAAAGCAAACTACAACAAATCTGAACATTTCAGTGCTCGTGCTCTTGACATGAGTGACGGTAGTATCTCAGCAAACACTGACAATTGAAATTTGGTGTGACGGGCCCATGCACCCTGTCATCTACACTGACAGCGTGCTCTGAATGGTCTCTGCAGGAAGCTGAATGCATCAGGGATCCCGTATTTCACATAATGTGTATAAACCAATGCCTTCTGAAATATTTTACGTGATGATCTATCTGGAACAGGAGCATCCACAACTGGATCATGTGGGAGGCAAACTACTGACAGACTGATCAGAAGAAAAGAGAAACACCCCTTGAAATTCCAGCACACCCAACCTCCAGAAAAGCCACTAGTAGTTCACTCCTAGTAGCCCAGGACGGGCTGCAGATAAGGCCTTCAAGGCCACATGTACTCAGAAATTAACTGCATAAGAATATGATGTGGGATGATACAGTCACCTTAAGGCATCACTCTGAATCCCTTGCTCTTGCTGACGAGGCAACACTAAATGAAGGATACAAAACCTGCTGAGAGGAAACCTGTCACTGAGGGCAGATCAGAACTGATTTTTAGAGCCCCTCTTGCAGCAGCAAACTAACATTCCTCTAGCAAGAAGACAGCAGATGAACATACTACACTTCAGTCTTCGACTCATCTCACATTACTACTCTCCAGTAACTTATCTTCAACTCAAAAAAAGAGAGCAATTAGCTGGCATTATTTTCTGATTGTCACCAATCCTACTATTCAGACTTCAAACATGCACCATAAATGTTTTTCTTTTAAAAAACACATTTAACAAGTTCTTGTTCATAATCTATTTTACAAACAAAAAAAACAGTTCTAAAATCTACAGATAACACTAAGGTTAAGCCCCTGCTGCAGCAAACAAAAGCATGACTTTACAAACTAGCCACATTCCACCTAAAAAGTGTAGGGCATTTGCTCCTCCTTGACCTTTTGAAAGGCTGCTTCTGAACATCAGTGCTCTCTGACAGTTAGAAGTTTTCATTATTCATTTTTAAATCTACATTAAATTGTTCATGTATCAACATAATTCTTCAGCTCAATTTATTCCCTTGGCAGTGTCTACCTTAATGCTTCAACAGAAAGCAAAAATGCCTTTACTCTATGAAACTAAAAACACCAAATGCTTCTTTCAACAGGTTCTTAATCGCCCTTCTTGTCCAAGGCACATCTTCCTGCATCTGTTCCACTTCACCTTTTTACCTGAAAATGATTAACATCATACAAAGTATTCTAGAATTTTGTTAATGGATAATAGTAAGCTTGTTCTGAACCTCTGTAGCTCAGCATTCACTTTTTCCACAACTGTGTATCTTGTAACCACCCGACACATATTTCACTTTTGTGTCACTTTCAACTGGTAAGAATTCATTGGAGAATAAATTGCGCGTGCACAAGTTTGCCACTGCAAACTTTTGTTTTCTAAATTGTTATTGCACCTATTTCATACTCTAGTTCTCAGGACCACCCAACGCTTTCTGTGCAGCACTGTCACCCTCTTCCATATTGCCTGTGCCTCCCAACTCTTTATCACGGGCAAATCAAAACAGTAACGCTTTAATTGCTACATCAGGTTCCTCATTAAATATTTAGTAAGACTGGTCTCAAGACAGATCTTCAAAGAACTAATTCTCTAAGCCTTTATACTCGTATTTGATGGATTTTCTTTTCAATATTACTCACCGTAATTTGCCTCTAGCTACTCCCCCATCCTCTTTACAACCTGGGCGCTATCCCTATCTTTGCAGCACAATAACAACTTCCTTCGCGGCAGCTGGTCGAAAACCTGAGCGTCGCCCAGAAATAAAACACCACAAACGCCCCCCCCCAAATCCTTAAACACAGTTCATTTATTTCCATCGGTTTCTCCTACAAAAGCTGCAGCACCCGCAGGGGCTGCCACACTCACTCACGCCCCGCCGGGAGGAGCCGCTTTCCCGCCCCCGCTTCCCTCCGCTCCCGGCACCGGCCGCGCTCGCTCCTCTCCCACCGAACCCGCACCGGCCGCGCTCCGCCTCCTCCCGGCCTGGGCACCGCCGCTCCTGTCGCCGCTTGCGGTTCCCGTCACCGCCGGGCCCTCCCTCCCCGGGTTCCCTACCGCGGCGCCAGTCGAACCGGGCCGGGGCCGGCCACCGCCGCCGGGCTCTGCAGCCGTGGCCTCGGACCGTGCCGGTGCCGCTCAGCCGGCCCGGGCCTGCCTCACACCCGCACACCGGCGGACAGCGCCCTCCCGCCCCTGCTCGCAGACACACCGACCCACACCGCCTCTCCCCCCGCCCCGCGGACCCACCGACACCGCCCCTCCCCCCGGACCGACGGACACCGCCCCCGCCGCGCGCCCTACCTGCCACTCGCCGCCGGCGGCTCGGCTCGCACTGGGAGCGCGCGCGGGCGGGCGGGGAGGGCGGCGGCGGCGAGGCCGCGCGCGCCCCCTGCTGGGCGGAGGTCGCCGCCGGGAGCTGCGGCCGGAGCGGAGCGGAGGCCCCCGGGACGCCGCCTCTGGCGGGCCCCTCCCACCGAGAGACAGCGGGCCGCTTCACCCGCCAGCGCTGAGCCGGGCGGGGACAGCCCCGCGCGCCCAGCGCTCACCGTGGGGCTCCTGCCGTGGGAAGGAGGCCGGCGACGACAACGCTGCCCGTCACAAAGCCGCCGCCGTCCCGGAGCCGGGCTCCTCGGGCTCGGAGAGGAAGCAGCTGACAGCCCCGCTTTGGTGTTTTGAATCATTTCCCCGCGGGAGGTGGGAAAAAGACCTCCAGCAGCAGAGGAGCGACTAAATCCTGCGAGGAGAGGGAGGGCAGGGGACGCACACCCGCAGGTGGCAGCAGCGGCGGCCCCGGGCTCTAACGGAGCGAATAAATCCTGCGAGGAGAGGGAGGGCAGGGGACGCACACCCGCAGGTGGCAGCAGCGGGGGCCTTCAGAGCGGCGCTTGGCACGGCCCGGCCGGGAAGGGGCTGTGAGAAAGGGAGGCACAGAAACCGGAGAGCCGGGGCTGGGATGCTAGGCAGCCGGGAGGAGAGAAAACGATAGCTACGGAGAAGGGGCAGCAGTTTTAATGATTGATTTATAGAAAAAAAAGCCCAAACAAACAAACAAAAGACCCCAACACCGTTGAACAGTTCACTGTTTTCATAAAATAAACACCACGAAGTAGGCAAAACTCCGCCTTTCAAGGGATGCTTTATTTTTGACACTGCTGTGTGTGCTACACCGGTAACACCACAGAATAAGCAGGCCAAAAAAGTTCAGTCAGGAGAACACTTCCTCTACACCTAGAATCACTTCAACACCAACGTTCTGTGAGTATAAGTAAGTAAGAAAAATATATTTTTTTTAAATAAAAAAAAGCACTTCAGTTATTTGACTACCCCAAAAACACTATGTGTGGCTTTTTTTTTTTTTTTCTCCTTCCCCAGTTCTCACACCTGATCCTGCCTTTCAAAGCAAGGACAGTAAGAAGAATCAAAGATCCTTCAAGGCTGGTATAGGATATCAGGGGTCACACACTTCAGTCTCCTTGTGCAGCAAGTGCCTTAGTCATGTGGTTATGGTGTGCCTACCTTTCTCCAACACCATCAGGTACTTCTTTTACCCTAGTGTCATCAGTATAAACCAGCTCAATTTCTGATACAGTTACATATATTCAGCTGACAGCCCTCCCAGCTGCTGCACCAGAAAGCGCATTAATACTCAAAATTAATCCTCTAAAGTGTGGCAGCTTTTCAGTCAACATTGATGGTATCTCACGAGGTCAATAAGGGCAGTACAACAGTCTTGTTCTGTTGAAAGGTAGGACTGGTAAGGGAAATGGTCAGAGAAACACTTTTCCAAACAATATTTAGGTGGCAGTAGCCTGCTCAACCACCACACTAATGACACCAATATTCACAAAAGCATTATAAACTGACATGTAAATACTTTTTCCTCCTCTAACATCACAGCACCATTTCTAATCAACCCTCCCCTTTCCACCCCAACAATTTCAATCTAGGGGAAAAAAGGAGAAAAAGCATGTACACAAACCTTCGCCAGATTCTCATCACCCATTTGAACTGGCTCGCTTAGAGTTGTAAATATTATAAAGAACACTGCAGGAAGGGCAAGGAATTACAGTGAAGGTTTTTTTTTTCCCCTTATAATTCAAAGTTTCAACAATGTATTTATTACTCCCAGACAATTCATTTTGAAAGACAGTATTTAAAATAAATTGGTCACAAGTCCTCTTCTCTTATTTTCTCAAATACACGGTCGTCCTCATTTGGCCTGACCAAAAATCTTTTCCTTGATAGAAAATCCAAATGAACTACCTGCAAGAAAACAAGTAAACAGTTATAATTATATTGAAAAGCATAAACTCTTTAAGTACAAACATAAGCTAGAAAAATCTGACATGGTATTGCTCAGGTGCAGTGGTTGATCTCTGTGTTGGCATTTCAGAGAGAACGGATTTTTCTTCCACTGGAATAGGACACAAGAACAGTTTCTTCTGCTCTTAATGCTTAATGCAACGTGCTAGATGTGGCACAGGTTAAATGGCAGTTCCAAATGTGCTAACATCGATGTTATTTGGCATTATAGGGGCCAAAAGGCCATATGTACAGGTACTTCAACTGCCTTCTGGGCCTTCTGAATTAGATTGACTACTGTTAATCATGTGTTCTTACCTTTAACCATAACACCTGCATAAATGATACCTTTCAGCCCTACTTTTCCTAAAGTCTGAAACTTTTTAACACCACGTCACCCAGCAGGTATAAGCAGGCAAAGTATAAGCAGCCCAGGTACAGACAGGCAAACAACACGCTTAGGTTGCATGTATCCATAGCTTTCTGTTGTACTAGGGAAACAGATGGCACAGATTTTCCTCCTGCTTCTTGCAGCACGGTATTCTGATACATATGGAAAGTTCTGGGAAACCCTGGTAAAAGCATCTATCACAAAGCCACAGCAACCATGCCGCAATAACTAACGTTAGGAAACTGGAACCAAATTTTGCATAGATTATCTCTCTAGAAGTTATTTCATCTCTTTTTTCAAGATTTCTGAAAGATAACAGCAAATTTACCTTGATGGGGCTGTGCTGTAGAATGTGCCTCCATTATCTGCAAAGTCCACCTATTGCATATTAGTTAAATAATTTTTATCTCAATTCAAATGATTGTTCTTGATTATCCTACTAAATTTTACTGCTGCACTACATTGTCTATTCAGACAAGGATTCACAGGCTGTTCTGCTGATCTAGTAGTATCAGTATACTTCTACAGGATCACAAAGAAAACCAAGGTTAAGTTTTTCTTCTCATGAGTCAGCAGAAAATACTTGGTGTTAAGTTTTCACAGTCTTTGGACAGCAGCCAGTTAAACTTTCTGCCAACTCAGAGCAAAAACTTGGAAGACTCTTGGGGGTACTAATGGCAAAATTCTAAAGACTCAACTCAGTAAATGCTTTCAAATGACAATGCATGAAGATAATTTTTTAATAAATTTTTCAAGTGTCTTGCTAAGACAAACAGAGGAATAGGAAAAGCAAGCCTTAAGAACCTTAGCATTGCAATCATAGCATTTAGAATTTAGCTAAGCATGATTTAAGATTTTCTATTAATTCTCTGTCTAATAACACAGCTTGGTACATGAATACCTAAATCAGTTTAAACTTGCAGTATAAAGTGAGGCATAGCAGGCCATACTACCACTGGTTAATGCAACAGCATACCTTGGCTTGCTTTAACAACTCCATTCTAATTATCAACTGCTGTTTTAGTTCAGAATTTCATATTAGCAAGCCAGACGCTGCACCAGCAAGGCACAGCTGATAAGCTCCGTGATTTTATGTTGCCTTGTCCAAGGCTCGTCTCCTCACAAAAATCCAGAGGGTATTTTAAAATACGTTCAAGCACAGACAACTGCCTCAAGCCCAGACTGCCATGTAACTTAGCCTTTGCTAAAGCTGTACTACAGCGAGGCCACTGAACTGCATTTACTCAGAAAATGTCTCCCTTATTATCATCTGCAAATTCTTTGTGAATGCTGAAGGCCACACCTAACCTAGAATCTTGTCTCCAGCAGCGACAAGTACAGAGCTCTTCAAAGAAAGGTGCAAGAAAACCCACCACAGAAGTTAATTGATTTGCTTACTGAAGAGCAGTTACTGATTGGTTTTACTGAAGGTTTTTACTGATGTTTTCCTTGAAGATGTAGCAGTATTACTTTTTTTCTGAATTCAGATTAGTTTTACTTTTTAGAAATATTTCTCCTTTCACCAACCACACACTGTAATAGATGTGTTTCTTTTAACTCACTTTGCATTATTCCCTTTTTATTTGTTTATTATCTCATATTCAACATATGACTTGGAAAAGCAACATCTTTTAGCCATTTACTTATTCAGAAAATACTGGCCATGAATGATGATTCCAGCAAATGAACCTGGAATGACATCTTTTACAAGATAGAACTGTATAGGTGCATATATATCTGTGTGTAACATGTCAAATTTTCCAAATGGGTACAACTACAGGGAAAAATGAATGCGTAAAAAAAACCCCAGTGCAGAATCCAAGTACCAATCTGTAAACTGCAGCAGCAGCTGCTGCATGTGGGTATACACACTTGATCTCTCTGTATATTCTGGCTTTCTGTAAAACAAGTCATCATTAAACCCAAACTAAAATAGAATTTTTACTCAGACATGTTTCTTGCCCTCTTCTTCCTCCCAAAATTCAAGTTTAGCTCCTTTTCCTACACAAAGAAATTTGAATTGAATTTATTAGGAGACTCCCTAACAAGAAAAATAGAGGTTGGGCTAGCAAGATTACACTTTGGAGACACTTTCTCACTCACTAACCTGCTTTTGTTGGATGCTGGATTTCTTACTATTTTTTGTGGATTCAGGCATCTTCATGTCCTAAATAGCATGAAAAATTCAAACTTATAGCAAGCTTAAACGCTCACCCAAGTACTCTAAGAAAAATACACTCAGAAATCAGCGTTCAGTTAAACTCAGCAGAAACAGTGCAAGAAATGAAGTGGCAGAGTTACCCTTCTCCCCCTCCATTCTGTTTCAGTCCAAGCCACCTGAGTACTATCAAGAGCTGAATATTTAAGTAATGAATGCTCATCTTCATAATTAAAGGTTTACTGTATTTCCATTACAAATAAACTTAGAATGAAAGAAATCAATTTTTCCAAAATTAAAACTGGTCTTCTGAATCACTTCTGGCTTAAAGCTATGAAATAACATGCTGTTCATTGCTCTCTGTAATCAGCGTGGGTCTAGAAGATCACACATGTTCCTTTCCTTTTTTTCTCTTCAGAAGTTTTTAGTTAGCAGACATTCAAAGTTTTTAGACATCACAAGGTTAAAGAAAGGCATCATTAATTCTGGAAATTATTGTTAAAAATAACAAGTATCTAAACATATTTTCATCTTTAAAGGCCTACACAAAAGACAGCAGAATTATTTTAGCCACAGACCAGATTTTTATTTTATTAACGCTCTATTTAAAACTAAAAAGTTTCTCAGCATGAATGTCACAGATCTTAAATTGGTCTAACACTGCAGCAGATGGAGCAAGCAAGTGAAGTGGAGAAAAAATGAAACCCAGAAATGGATACAAGGTAATGCAGAACGTACAAAAATTATGTCATAGATATCCTTTGTCATATGCAGCAAAAATTAGAGTCAAGAAGAGAGAATGCAAAACAGATTATTGAAACTGATGATAAACCGTCTTTAATATTCAGAATATTATTTCAGTAAAACTGAGCAAAGATGTACTTTTGAGTCAACTAATTCTGTACCAAAGTCTTGGAGCATGCAAGATCCTTTTCCTCAATGGGGCTTCTCTCAACACATTTTAAAGAATGCTAGAGTAGCAGGCTTATTTATTTTAATTAAAAATTCCTATATCAACATACACACATGCTCACCATATTTTGTCCTTCTTTAGCTGCCTTCATCATCTGTTCTGATATCATTTTCTTCAAGCAGCTACTGAGCAAAAAGGCCTAAAGAGGATAAAACCAAAGAACATGCTGATTTCTTCTATTAAAAGACGTACTTGGCTCTTCCATTCCTCCTCCACCAGAAAATTACAGTCCCTAACTACTGAACTATTACTTCCCCAATTCAGTTAAATTTACTCTGCACTTAACATCCTTACAGTGCATCAAACCAGCTGCAGTTGCTTAAAGCCGAGCCTCAGCATGACTAACCCTCATGGCACTGCTCAGAGCAGAGAATAAGAATTTTTATGCCTGGTTTTGCGAGGCATTTTCTCTTGTTGTCTGCAACTCCTACCTTAAAGGCTGCCAGATCACACCAAAGGCTAAGTAAGGTTAATCAAACAAGGTACTGTCAGCATCAAAACCACTTCAACAAAAAAAGCACAAGCTGGAGTTCACAGGCGCTCACCACTGCTGAAAATCCAAGCCCTGGTGGTTCCAGGAGATGGCTGCAGCTGTTCGTAGACCAGCTTACAGTCACATCTTGCACAGCTGAGGTGAACGGAGCAGGACGTGTTCATCCCACACGTTGGGTATCTAGCAGAGGCACCTCAGAGAGGAGTGGAGTTGTTCTGATTTCCTCATGCTGTCCAATGAGCATGTGCAACTCCTTGGGATGATGCAGCCCAAGGTAAGGTCCAAGTTACACTCTGGAGATGCACTTAGTGCTTACTCTCCAAAGGATGCATCTCCAGTAGGGTGTTGAGTACCAAGAGATGAATCAAAGACAAAATATCCTACAAGATCTGTGATGGAGAGAGAAGCCATTTCTGGCTGAGCTCCAAATCATCTGGTCTTTCCTTCTTCTACAGTGGGCTCTCAGATCAAACCCTTGTTTCTTCCACATAGCAGCACCTGTCTGACCTTTAGCTCTTCCTCACACTTCTGAGGAAGGTGGGATGCAGGTTTTCTAATCAACAAATTGCTGCAAGCACAACCCTAATAAGATTTCACAGGAGAATTAATACAGAGGTAATTCTAGGGTTCTTTGTTCTCCGACAGCAGAGAAACAAGAAAGCTGCTGTTTATGGCTCACGCTCTCACTAAACTTCAGCATGGCAGGAAAATCACGCTTGTTAAATACCCGTGTGAACTGTATCATCACCCCAGAATTCAGAAGTCATGTGAGAAGTGAAGCATTTTGATTTTACTGGAAAAATCCTGTTGCTGCTGGGTGGGTTTGAGAGGCAAAAGAAACAATTTACTTCAATAACCTCTAGACTTTTTGTAGAAGCTTTGTAACTAAGCTGAGACTGGTGCTGTATTTGATACTGCAGAGCCTAGATTATTTGCTAGGAAGCATAACCACAGATGGATGATTTGAATTCCTGGATACGTTCCTCTTTAAAGATCTGCCTGAAAACAGTGGGAGGAATGTCACCCTCTAAGATCTTATTTAAGAATTATTTACATGCCCAAAAAAATACTTATGTCACATATTCACACCCTCCATTAACCTGTCTTAATATGTGTGTTGTGGGTTAGGGCCAGGCCAGCCACTGAATGCTGACAGATCGTCTAAAACCCCTGCCCTACTGACTAAAAGTAAAAATCACTGCAGAGAATTCATTCTGTTTAGCTCAAGCCAGGCATAGATTTATATTTGAACAACAGGCTTTATTGTGGAAAATCGGGGCCCTTGACCTTAGGTGGCTCTATCCAATTAATGATTTTGGATACTTACCGAGTCCAGTAAATAACTCCACACTCCATCCTGGGCTTGCTGCTGAGTGCTAGACATTTCAATGGAATTAAAAAAAAAATCCTCTTCCCCTTAAACTAGAAATTCATATGCTTTTTCCCAGGCTAACTCGCTTGAAAGCATAGCCGTTGATCTCTTGCAGAGATAGGCTATTTTAGAAGAGTCCCCTAGGGCTGTAAGATTACATTTTACTTGGATCCTTTCCTAAAAGAACTAACCTGTTTTGTGTACAAAATTATCCACTGCCATGTCCCTGAATCATTATACTCAAATCTGAGCTCCAGAGTGTCTTCTTCACCATCCTCTGCAGCACCCTGAAAAAAAGCAAAAACAAAGACACAAATCCACAAAAAAAACCCCAACAAATGAACAGAAGAAACAGCTAAGAAACAGCATTAAAGCATTCAACCTTAAATAAGAATTAGTCGATTATGTTCACAGCATATAAATAGCCAGAGGTCTGTATCACAACACTTCTCCTGCGGGAGGGAACAAGTGGGAAGTAGGAAGGGGGAGTCTTTACAAGCATAAAGCTGGATAAAGCAGTTCTTTTGCTCCCACATAATCTCCAGCAACTCTACCTCCAACAGGAAAGGAAAGGGGCAGGCAAAGAATGACACGGAATGCCAGGAAAAGGAGAAAACATAGCAGAGTACTGCTATATAGTTTACTACTGTAAAGGCTAACAAAGGAATATGTTGCAGGATAGGTTTGGAGGGGAATATGGGAATGGGAGGGATTGCAAAAAGCACTCACTTCCCCCCAGACCTGCCCTTCCCTGATAACCTTAGTTTTCATAATGGGAATTCAGCTACAAAGTAAGTGAAGTACTTACAAGAAAAGTAACCTGCCAGCTTCTTAACCTGTTGATTTTAAAGCTGACGTCTTTGGTTTTGTTAGTAGGCAGTTTTATGCAGCAGTTAATCTCATTATTGCCAACATAGATGTCAGCTGAGCAGCCTTCTTCTGGATAGTCACAAATGCAAGGATTGAGCCTTACATATCCATAGAACTTCATTCCTCGAATGAGCTCTAAAAACTGCACCAAAAAGACAGAACTAAAGCAATTTGCTGTAAAGGCAAGTGAAATCTAGCTATCAGATTCCTAATGCTCCTTTCACCTGGGAGGTCACAGATTCACCACAATATGTCAATGTTTGATTCAGAGAATAATGCTTACAGTCCACACTTAGAAACTTGATTACTTTTTTTTTTAACTGGATATGATGAGCTGAATCTTTTGGATGCTCATCAGATGTGACGACGGAATGAAATAAAACTAACCAGTAAGAAATACTGAGAACAGCAGTCTTGGCAGTCTGAATTTTCTAAACTGGATGACAAACCTTTTGCATCCGAGTTTACCAAAGAGTGAAGAGTAGGATTCAGTCAAACTTCTTGCTATCCCTTAGAACCCAAGTCATTCTGTTAGGATATTTTAAAATGCTAGCAGAGATGTGAACCTCTTTTTCTGTTTTGTGGCTCAGGGTCTGACCAGGAGATGGGGACCTGAGTCTCTAGCTCAAACCACTCCACAAAAACATGGTCTATTTTTAAAGTCACAGCCTCTAGCTTCATTGCTTCAAAAACACTCATTTGATCTGTTTATATTGTTTTAAAAATACTATTTTACCTTTGCTTTGTTTGCATTTTTTTGTAGAAATTCAAGTTCCTGCATCTGCCCTTCTGTTGGTTTAACCCAATTCCGCTTAACTTCCTGGACTGCCTTAAAAAAAATTTTAAAAATAGCAAGAGAAAAAGTCAGCAAAAACACATTTCCTTTCACATACAAACATTCAGAAATACACATACAGAAAGCTTCCCCCCCCCCCCCCCCCCCCCAAACAAGACCTTTGATTTTGGGACAAGTTCACTTTACATTGTGTTTTTTTTTCCCTCCAGAATTAATAGTTTACAAAGCTAGTACAACACACAACTACAGTTCAGAATTCAAATGTGCTTGTACCACAGGAGAGTGCCTACATAGTGACAGACAGGTACACACACACAGTTGAAAATAGAATGGATGGACACCTAAATACACCCTTACTGTGCAATAGTTTTCCCATGCACAAAATGCAGATGACTAGAATGTCTAGTACATTACTTTGAAGAAAAAAAAAAAAAAAAGACTGTGATTAACAGCTATACCCTGCACTTAAAACAGCACAACAAAAGTGTTAAACAGGAACCCTTTACAAACATTTCAAGAATTTGTATAAAAGATTTAAATTAATGTAGGAAAGTTAACTTTTAAAATTCTAAAGCCCTTTCAGTTTTACCTGTATATATAGCAAATTCAGTGAAGCTGTGCAATCCATCAGCAATGCATCGAGAGAAGGATCCATATACCTTTTCCATGTCAGGGGGAAAAAGTAATAAAATATGAAGATATGCTTCTAAATGTGGCATTTTCATTTTTGAGTTAAATACGATGGGAGCACAATCCAGGTGTGCTAAGTCAGGTTATTCAATTTCTTTGCTTTGATTTTAATGGTACCAAACACAACAGCTACAATTTAGAACTAAAACTATCCTCCTTCGTTTCTCAAACAACTCAGGATTTGGCTATATAAATGTTATTGAGACTCTCAGAGCATCCACTGCCATGCCGCAGCAGTGACATACAAGAGCTTGTCATGTAGTGACAGGACAAGGGACAATGGTTTTAAACTACAGCAGGGTAGATTTAGGTTAGATGTTAGAAAAAGTTCTCTACAATGAGGGTGGTGAAACACTGGAACAAGTTGCCCAAAGAGGTGGTGGAAGCTCCATCCCTGGAGACATTCCAGGTCAGGTTTGACTGGGCTCTGAGCAACCTGAGCTAATTAGAGATGTCCCTGCTCCCTGCAGGGGGGTCAGACTGGATGACTTTTCAAGGTTCCTTCCAGCCCAACACATTCGGTGATTCTAGTCTTGCACTAGCTACCTCCTGCACCAGCTACTGTAGTACTGCTGCAAGATCAGATTGGTACAGCACCAAAGCAAGTTAAATCTTCAGTTATCCAAGTGCCACATTATCTTAAGCCATTTTATTTAAAAGTAGCTTTGGTAAGCCTACAGCATGGTACAAACAGAGCAGCACAGGCTCTGTATTGCATTGCAGCGCAGGAACAACCCAAGGACTGCCATTTCCTACCCATGTTCTTTGAAGCAATACTAAATGGCAAAGTATCTACTCAGACAGTCACTTGGTCATGGCTTAGAACCACCCAGCACTTTCATTAGTTTGCTAGGTTCTCCAGCTTATACAAAAAAAAAGGAGAAAGTTTTGTAGAGGTCAAGCTCTAGACCAGTAAATTTAAACCAGTCAAGTTACAAACATCAAACAACAGGTTTCTGTGCATCTGCAAGCCAAGCAGCCTTGCTCTTTGCCACCAAAAGGCATGGTCTGGTTTTCCTCTTCTGCTCCCAACCACAGTCCTTGCTCTGGCATTCATCTTATGCAGCCAGTGCAACTCACCAAGCATGCAAAAATCTATTCCTTTTTTTCTTTTTTCATTGCAGGGAGAAGCAGAGCAGACCACAACCACAGCAATGAGCCATCAGACTGGCTCAGCTGTACTGCCTAACTGCACCCTCAGGGCACTGTTTGACAAGTGGGATTTTGGCACCAGACTCCCTGTCCCCAGGGCTTATCCTCACATACAAGTCAGCACAACTGTTTGCTGCACAACAAACAAGATTGGGGGACTGACGCAGACCAAAAACAGCCAGCAAAACAAATTAAAAAAAAAGTAATAAATAAATAAATAGCCAGCAACTTATTTTTAGGCCAGGTTACCTCACCAGTCCAGTTCACAATGTCTGCCCACACAGCTCTACCAGCATGACTGAGGAGGAGCCTGAGGTATAAGTGAATGAAAGGGGAAGAGTGCTCTGCTGCTTAAGCCAGACCACTTACCAAAAGAAATGCTCAAACTATGGCTTCAGGTATTATGTGTATTAATACAGAGAAATGAGCACTTTGGGTAAAAAGTACTCCATCCCTGCCCAAAGAGAGCTGTAGGCTGCAACTCAGAACTCCAAGTTCTTTTCTACATTGTTTAGAGGTATATTCCCATTGATGGTCATAGCATTACACAGGTATAAAAATTAGGAGGCAAGCAGCTACAAAGAACCTCTCCATAGATTCTGAAAGAGATGAATAAATAGCTAGCTGCAGTGAAGGACTAGTGGTAAATTTGAAGTGTGCAAGGCCACAGAAACCCATCAATTCCAGTAACAAATTGTCCTCAGTGTAAAAACAGTCAAGCTGCCGAGGCTTGAAGACTTTGTAACTAAGTTATTCGAGGGATTTCTTTCACTGTTCACAGCGGCTGTCATGCATCTGGGTAGTTTCTCTGAAGCTTCTTGCTCACCACTTTCTGATCCCAAGCTTACAGTGCAACTCTTTCATGCTCTGAAGACTCACATAAGGAAGTTCAAATTCTGCCACTTTTTTCACCACTGGGGGGAAAAAAAAAAAAACAAACAAAAAGAGACATTTGATGAAATCTAGTGAAATAACCAACACTAACTGATATATAGGCTGGGTTAACAATGTACTTTTTGAGAAGAAAAAGTACTTAAATATAAATTCAGGGGTAAGGTGACAGGTTAGTTGTCTTCCTCACTTCAGAGCCTAAGCTTATACAAATATTATTTACAGAGTATCTCTATGCCTTTAAACTCTATATATGCTCTATAAATTATTCTCACAAAACACAGCTAAGCAGAATAGATGTTTCTGTATTTAAAGGACATATGGATATACGCTTCCAAGACTGGTGCTTTTCTTGAACAGAACACCAGACAAGAGCAGTACAACTAACATACAGAAAGAAAAACATATTGCTCTTCATTTTTGTAAGTCAGTCAGTCTGAAGGCCCAAACCTGCAAACATTTATTTCTAAGCCAATATCACAATTCAGCAGAACACTAAAATGTGATTTTAAGCATCTATGCATTTTTTGGCAGTGGACTGTGGGTTACATTTGGACTTGATGTATTTGTGAGGAATATCATAGATGCACAGAAACACAATCAGTTGAAAAACTTTTCTGTTCTCCTCTGTATCTGGTTATACCACAATATAAGGCAAAAATAAAACCATCTGCAATTGCAGTATAAAAGTATATAAAATGTGTTATATGCAGATACATCTGAGACATACTAAGAGTCAGGGATTCTGGTACTCAGAGATGCTTTTCAGAGCCAAAGAGAGTGGGGCAGGAGAACAATAAATGAAACACAAAGTTCCTAGCCCACTGAGTAAGTCTGAGTTTACTACTGGACCTGCATCCTGAAAAGGTTCAGAAGACTGAAAAAAAAAAAACCAACTTGTCAAGACCACCCAGAGAGGCTGCAGTGTCTAACTTTGCTCCAGTCAACAGCAAAGACTGTGATCACTTCCCTGATGTGGCCTGAGCCTATGCCAGTCCCAGGCCTGAATCCAGCATCATCCACACACCCACCCACATGGGAAGCAGGACATCAGCAGCCCAATGAGCACGCAAAAGCCCCGTCACATTTTACGACCGTGAAGAGACTCACAACCCTGATTTACAGCTTGCTCAGTACCATCATGGTTAAGCTTAAGCCTCTGTTAGTTAAGAAAGGAAACATGTGATGATCTAAAGGAAAGTAGACCCCAGACACAGTTTATAAATATAACAAAAGAGTTTCCTGTCCCATTGTTAACCTCGGCATGTGATCTGTAAATTAAGAACTGTTTTATGTAGGTATGGCCATCTGATTAAATATCTATCCAGAAGATACACCAAATAGCTCCCATGTGGTAAAGTTGCTACATGCCTTGTACACTGAGAGGGACATGAAATGTGTGTGTGAAAGTCTCATGCTCGCAGCACACAATCTCTTGCCATACTTTGTTCCCCACTACTGCTCTTTCCAAGCCACTGGGGTAGAGGGCTTGAGGGGGCTGTATAAGACAGGATGAGACAGTCTTCAGGCCTGAGCAGTCTCATGAAATCTCCTTTCAGAGTCCAGGTTCAGTCACAAAATAAATCCAAGTGAAGGCTAAGGTAAGCACCTCGTAAAACTTACCAGAAAGAGCTCCATCATCATCTTGAAAGAAAAATAAGCTAAAATATTGTCTTAATTCTCTTGATAGCCCCATCTTGCACAGTGTAACCTTTAAAAACAAAGAAGGTCAGAAGTTTAGCTATCCATGAATAAGGAAGAAATATTTAATACCTATTAATGTAACCTAATGGTTTTTAAATTTTCCCTCATGCCCCATTTAATTGCCCATTTAAAAGCAAATATAACCATTCCCATTTGCAACATTTGAGCTTGTGAGGAGTTTCGCAAGTTTCAAAGGAACATAAAATTGTATTAAGATGAAAAACATTTACTACTCTGCCATACATTTAAGTATTCTTGAATGCAAGGCATCTGTCATGTTATTCCAGATCTTTACCACTAAATCCTCAAATCCTGTTGTACAGTGAGTACTGTGTGCTCTGAGCTAACAACATTGCTCATGAGTATCACAAAGAAGTATTTTTTACAGGGTTTGTGTATTTTCCAAGCTGATATAGTCCTCTTGTTGTACTAGGAAAAAAAACCAAACTATAAGTCGTGCTCGTTTACTGAAAGCACCAGTCTTACTCATAGGGTTCTACAGTTCTGTGTCAAGGCTTCTGACAAGAGCAGACTTGAGCTCTGTTGAGCTTTCATTACTGACAGCACGTAAGAAGGACAAATCCTATCCAGCTTGACATTTGGATTGGTTTTAGCCTGCTGTGGCCCCCCTACATCTTCTCTGAAAGAAGGCAGAAGTAGCACGAAGAGAAAATGCAGAAGTTATTTGCAGGACCAGCTGCACAATGGGATAGTGGGAGGAGAAAAATCCGGCAGACGTGAGCACAGAAACCACTGAATCAGATTGGGACAATTGCCTTGTTCCATTTTAGATCCTGAAAAAATGAAGTCTAAATTAAAGCAGCCATAACCCGAAAGAGCACAGAACCATCAGAACATTCCTAAATTCTTCCATGACCATAATCTCCTGAGTTCACTCAGGAAAGCAGTGTAGCAACTCTCCACCCTGAGAATACTACTGTCATAGCTCATCTGGCAGACTGTGCAACCTAGTAAAGGACAGAGTCATGCTTTGGTCAGAGAAGTTAGACCTTCTTTGTCTGACGATAAGGTGGAAGTACAGGTTTTCAGTCCTCTTCCAATGGGTGCCAATCCCAATATAATTCTAGCTCTGTGTCACAGTGACAGCATTGTAAATTCACTCATGTCCACAGTTCAGAAGTTTTCTTCATCTGCATCAGCTCGCTTAAAAAGCAGACATGTTTTTGCGCATGGAAAAAAGTAGACATTAGGCTAAATATAGGTTGGGAAGAATTGTTCCAAGTTAAAATTAAAAAAACAAAACAAAACCAAAACATTCATGAAGTTTTCTTTATATTTGTTAACATCAGGCCTTTTGCTGGAGAGGGCAGCAGAGCATAAAAATCACTTGCGTCACACTCGGTTCAGACACCAGCTATAACGGGAAGAAAGTTTCAGAAGTTCAAACACAAGACAAAAAAAGTGAATATTAGTAGCACCATTGTTCATTCTGTCTTCTCTGTGCTAAGAAGTCCCCACAAATTACTGTGAGAAATTATACACAGACCTTCAACATGTTATCCCTTAGTAGCATAATACTAAGTGTACCAGATGGCATTTCCCAGGAATGTCAAACAAATCTCTGACTCAGTAGGATTTTGACTTATTTTATTTCTTGGATCAAAGCACAAGCTGGTACATGCTGCCTGAGCACCAAGATGCTAGGGAGTGACAGCTACAAAATCTACCTCCACTGCAAACGAACAGTGAATGTGGTAGCATATTTACAGTGCCAAAAAGATAAATAATTCCTTAAAAAAAACAAACGGTGTCTACAGCATTTCAAATGCCATTGTTTCTTTACAGTGCCACATAAACATTAAATGTCTATAAATGCAATATACAAAGCAACATACACCACCATTTTCTGGCTTGGAAGTTACCGTGACCCACTGCAAAACTAACAAGTTCACCAAGGCTAACTTATTAGTAATTTTTTGAATTATAGCAAATCTTTTCCTTACTCAAGGTCCCCATGCAAGCCTCCTATCTAAAAACGTCTCCTTACTTCTTCCACCCTGTTAGCACCCACTACCTTCCCTCCAAATCAAAATTCTTATCTCCCTGCCACCCCCAGCACTTCTCGCCTTCAGCATCTCCCAGCCCACAAGCCTCCTGGTGCCTCCTAAGGCCAACTCTGACACCTTCCCCTGGAAGAACCAGTCTCAGCATTGCCTCAGGTGGTGCAAACCCCATGGCAGAACAAAGCAAGGGGTTACCCTGTGTTACCCAACTCGTGGTAACTGTGCACAGATACCGCATGTTCTGTGGCCAGACTAACACACGCCAGCTCAACAGAACGTTTACACGTTCAGCTTGTTTGTACCTATGGCCAGCTCAGAACTACCTCCACAAACTCAGATTGCAAAGGCACAACAGAAACACAGTACACAATTTCCTGGGAGGCAAGAGGAAATTTCAGGGTCCCGTGACAAAGAACAGCACCCATCTGGCAGGTGCATGCTTTGCTACTGCAGTTGAGATTAGGAAATGGGAGCTACTGAGGAAGAGGCTTCAGACTCGCTCTTGCACACATGCAAATACAGAAAACACAGAACCGCTGCTGCTGCTCCTCCTCTCCTGGCATAAGAGGGGAACCCCAGCTGAAAGTTTCCAGCATAAGCCAGCCAGTTGTGTAAACATTTGGTTGCTACTGGTTTCAAAATATAACTAGTGATCATTTACCATCCATAATACACCAGCTGTTACAGACACCCCAGAGCCACAGCACTAGAACTATGCCGGTACTGCAAAGGCAGTCCTACAGTTTCACAGCAAACGGCAAGGGACACAAAACAAGAAAAGGAGAAGAAAGCAGAAGAACAGGACATACCAGTTGCACACTAAGTTTTAACAACAGTGCATTAGCTAAGACATAGGCCAAGCCTAGACTATCATTTCTGACTACAGTGTTCAAGCACTTTCACCCACGCCATGCTAAACCAAAGGGGGAGCGTTAATTAATGTTCCCAGAAGGAATAATATTTTCCGATTCTATCACATATGAGGGAAACCTGAACTTGACAGCCAAAAGCCATAGAAGCAGAGGGTATGTAACATTAAGAAGAGATAAATATAGACAAATGAGAAAAGCCCATCTGTAAAATTAGCAATGCCTCCCACCCTCCTCACCCCTCAAAAAAACCCCACAGAATATATTCTTGTATGTCTTCTAATAGGGAGCTTTATCCTTTCCTGACTGAAATTATCTTCATTTTTGCCCACTTCTCACAACTGGAAAATTTCGACACAATTCTAGAAATCCATTACCTCTAATATTCTTTCTGCAGTGTCCGATGTCTGGATATCGAGTCTAGTATTGCTGCCATCAGCGAGGTAAACATCCAAAAAGGCTCTCTGGGTTTGGATCTTAAATGTATCCTGTCAGAGAGAAACAGAACACCGTTTTATCACTTTTCATACTGCTGAAGCCCTTCTGAAGATGCTGATGTTCCACTTCCCTCTTTACTCAAGTAAAATAAACAATTTCAACTGCTGTTTACAAAACAGTAAGTTACTAAAATTCGTATTAAAGCTTACAGATGACAAAACATGCATATATAGAACAGGGAACGGGACACTGCAGAATTAGAGGAGGGTCACTTTGATGTTAAGATGAGCAAAGGATATCTGCTGCCTCAGCGTCTGTAGGAATGACACAGTCACCATCCTCCAAAGTAGAGACTCCAAAAAAAAGGAAGTGGATAAACAGCTGCATGTGAATATTCAAAGCTACAATCTTGCCAAAAACAAAAAAAAATCAAACCAAACAAAAACACAACCCAAAATGCATCCTTGTACCTATAAATAAGAAAACCTCTAGTGAAAATAACGAAACTATGGTATCTTAATACACCAGAGCCACTGCAACTGGTTCAAAATCACCGCAAATGGAGAGGGGATATAAAGAAGAAATCTGAAAGCATTTAGGTCATGAGAAACCAGGTCTCAAACAAGTGACCTCAGAGAGCTGTCTTATGTCTAGACATAATAAAGGGGTGATTTGCAATCTGGAAAACTGAAGTACAGAAGCCAGAGCCAGTGGCTGTCACGGCTGATGATAGACGCAGTCAGAGCAGAAGTAAAGCACACGTTTCTAACGGTGAGGTAGCGCACAGGAATGGCGTCTTCTCCACTGGTTTTATACAAAGACTAAAATGTTTTCCTGACTTTAAACTCGGAAAGCCCCATGCCTTGCTATGCACGAGAAGTCAGTTACTTGTTTCAAGAGAACTCCCTTTGGGATGCATCTGGATGCAGTGGCAGAAACTCCTTGCTGCAGCTCCTCTGCCTGTTGATTGCCTGGTATCAGAGGACAGCAATGAGCCTTTTGGCATTTTTATTAAGAGAGGTACCTCCCTTGAGATCCTTAGTAGAGGAAAATGCTGTAACACAGTGCATGCAACATCAAATTTTAACTTCTTGTATCCGCCTTTGCTAGCCTGATAGAAGATACAAGAGGCTCCCTGGGAGCCCTTAGGTTTCAAGTACTCTCAGTATCTTGCTGCAGAGCCTTCATGGTGCCGGTACATTGTAACATCATCTCACTCCTGTGATGTCAATAGGCGCAGGGTGGCAGGCCTGATATTTATGCCGTGTGCTCCATTACACCACTTTGGGTACACTGGAGAACAGGCTAGGATGGCATGACTCCAGTTCACTAACTCAGCCCAGATTCGTTAACTTTTTTCAGGCTAGAAAGACCATTATTTTCCCAGTAAATCTGGCTTAAGAGTTATTTCAAGGTAAGATCAGATGCAAAAAGTGTTTTCCTTTACAACATCTAAAAATTAAGAACATGTCAAAAGTTTGTAGAATGATGCAGAAAAAAGGTCTTGAGGAAAACTATAACAGAACAAACTTCCTTATTTAAACAGAATTCCCACAGATTTTCCTGACACTCAGTATTTCACTTAGCTGCATGCCTACACAACTGTTTACATGTATCAAAGAGCAGGAGAACCTCTTCTCAAGGCATTAGCCAGTGCCTCATCTGAAGTCCGTCATGGGACCCACATAGGTTTAATCTTTATCCTCAAACTAATTTCCTTCTTATCCAGGAGAGAGGTCTAGTCACTCCTCTTAATTAAAATAAGCACTACTTTGCTTCTGTGGAGATACAAAACCCCTTCTCCCTCTCTCTTACCCTGAGGATCACCTCCTGTGCTTACCCAAGTACTTTGCTATTTTCCTCAGATGGGAAGGAGCAGCCACTTCCTCACTAATGCCTTTGATGCACTTATTTTGGTATGAAACATTTCACAAGTGATAAAAATGCACATGAAACTGGAAACAAACATGGAACGCGAACACCAGAATGAGATAAAGCCACGTCACTCATTACTGACTCTCACCAAAGAGCAACGAAGCCACTATGCATCCCGTTTACTACCCAGGACTCAGCAGAGCAGGAGGGTGAGGGCAGCTCATGCACCACTGGGTGTTGGCTGCTAATGCTGAAGCTCTCATAATGAAAGAACTTCTGGCAGATCCTCACTGCTGCTTCTGGAGTTCTCACAGTGTGGGTACAGGCCACTCAGCCACCGGGCAGATACAAAAGTGTCTTCACCCTTCTGCCACACAAAGGAAGTCACACCTCACGGCATCCCACCTGATTTGCCACCTCACTACTCAGCAATCGCAAGGGAAAAAAAGAAAAGCATGATCCAAACTTTCAAGCTACTTTCAGTTTGAGTTCTCCAAGAACGCCATGCAATGTATTAGCAGGCAGACTAACTTGAGGGTCTACAAGAAAGGATCTACTAGAGAAAACAAATTCTCGGTCTCATCTAGAACAGCCACATGAAGTATCACTGTTTAATACTTAAATTAGTGGTTTCCACAGCTGTCTCTCTGCCTTAATTTATCTGATTTGACTCTACTGAACTATAGGCACAGTTCATTTCATGGTCTTGAGGACAAATTCTCTACTTTATCTCCAGCTTTGGTTACTCTTCTGTTAATATGGCCAAAACCAAGAATTGTCTTAAACTGTTTGGTTTGGGGACTTTTTCCCCTTTTTATCATATACTTTTACCCCAGAAGGTAAAAGTGTCCATACCAGAAAGTCCACACATTGCTCAGTGTTATAAATATTTGTGTTTAGCCTCTTATCAGCACAGTATTGTTGAGTCCAGAAAAAAAAAAAATTACTTATATAAAAACAAAAGGAGGAAACAGCACAGACTGTAAGGCAGAAGACAGTGTTAAGTGACAAAATACAAGTAAAAACATGTCCCTAAAAATGACACAAAAGATTCCAGGATAAGTTTAATGCAAATACAAAGGGAAGAGCATTTATCAGTGTTAGCGATAATCCATTTACTAAGAGCACATCGCAATCCCAATCACTACCAAAATGGACAGAAAAATACTTTTCAAGTCAGAAAAGTTCAGATCTTCTCTCAAACTGCTATTTTAGTTTTTAAAGAAGCAGTAAAGTCATTGTCTCATCTACTCAAACCAGGCAGCAACATTAAAAACAAATGTATTTTGGCAACCATACACATTCAGTAGTATTTTTCATGTTTACTACACTTTTGCTTCTTAAATTCAGGAAATATGCCACGTAACTAGAATTGACACTTTCTTGTATCCCTTTATACTGGTCATTAGAATCTTCCCTTAAACCTCATTATTACCTGTGGTAAAATCTCCTGAAACGCCTTAAAACTGCTGCCTACTCCGCACTTGCTTGTCCCGATAGCTTGAAGCACAACTTGGTCATTAATATGAGAATACAGAATAATATAGAGCTGGTGAGGGATTTTCTTTGGTTTTTAGTTTTGATGAAGAGTTTTGCAAAAAAACCCAAACAACAAGCCACCAAGAAGAAAATCACCAAAACAAAGTACACCTCCCCCCCCCCCCCAAAAAAAAAGATCTCTATTGCCTAGTGCTGAAATTGCAGATACTCAGCCTGACTTTTGCTTGTGTGTACACACACACACACAAACATTTGTAAGTCACTGTGAGTGAGTATGGAGGAACTTCGCAACGCCCGTTCCTGCACTGTTACGCACAACTGGCAAGTGCGCTGCGACTGCAGGGAAGCAGAGGCTGCGTGGTCAGAGGCAGAGGCTCTAGCCAAGAAAATGCAGCCCACATCAAACCAGCTTTGACTCCTGGTAACACCTGCAGATTTCTGGACTACATTTTATCTATGCTCTCAATAACACACACCACAGCTGTCTTGGGGTATTCAGTCCTTGGCCTCATGCTTGCTCTTTGGGAAGAAAAACACCTTACACTGGAGTCCTTCGATGACAGGCCACACAAGAATAGTGCTTTTTGCCTGTTATCAGGCACTGGTTGTCTCTATTTGCTCAAGTACTCCGAAACTTTTCATCTGTCCTTTCACCAACACCTGAATCCTTTTGCTTGTGCTAAAGGCTGCTGTTTAACCAGCAAAACAGACTGGAAAAGGTCAGCCTCCTAGATCACTAACTCCAAACCTCTGCTGCTGCATTATTCATAAATGCATAATGACTGGTTGCACTCATAGCCTGAGCATACCACATTACTCCATGGGTGCCCAGTACAGGACAGACCACAGTCTCAGATTGTATTCAAGAATACAGATGAGGTACCTGAAAACAAGAGCGACAGGGATGTATGTACCTGGTCACACTATCTTTCTCCCAATGAAACAGGAAAAGACAACACAGCCACGTTGGTCTTATTAATGACTTGTGGCAAGAACTGTGCCTTTTGTCTCCAGGGGCTGGAGATAGTGGGTATATATTGACTCTGTCTCTCCAGCTTGGTCACTGGCCAAGTTTGCATAGTTTGGAAGAGTGCAGGGGCAGGTTATAGATTAGGCTGTTCAACTCTGCTACACAATAACACTGGGAAATACTTCAGCAGCATTCGTTTTGAGCAAAGCATCCATTGTGCCAAGCTGCATCCCAGTGTGTGAGGAACCCTGCTGTCCCCTGGCAACTTCTCCCAGGAGATTAGGTTGCTAAGGAAACAGCCAGAGCATGCCTGCTATGAGGAGTAAACCATAAGAACCTCTGCAACAGGTAGAGGTGGTGCTGGGTGTGGAATTTGGATAATGAGGTGAGGCCTCAGTGCCCAGAGAATGACAAAGACTGGCCTTGCTATCTCTAGTGCAATCCAGGGAGTGGAGGCTCGCCTGGCTATCATGGGATGCAGCTAAGGAGAGGGCCCTGCATAGGCAGGACAGCCCTGCTTTTGGTCAGCAAAACCAAGGAGATAACAGGAATCTGTTCGGTTCTTTGTTTTTTCAAAAGGCTATCACATCCAATGGCTGATGTTTGCCTCATTTCCTATGAAATGCATACTAAAGTTGACACCCTGCATATGCTATGAAGATTATAAAGATCATGCTAACCACATGTGACTACAGCAGTCATTTCTCCACCCAAATCATACTACGTCACCGGAGGGGGAACGACCTCATAATTTTGGGGATAAAAAGACTGAGAAAATGGTTGCTAAATTGGGAGAGAAAAACCTCAATACCTGACAGACCAGTCGACTGGCTGTGTTCTCTTCCTCCAATCCAGGCCGGGATGCCTCTTTGGGTAAGCATCAAACCTTTCACCCTCTGGTGTTACCCCCAGGTTGCTGTAGTATTATTATTATTCCTGCTAGCAATATTTAAGGTTAATTAGTAGCGCTATTGTAGTTAGCAAATTTATCAATGGCAATCTCAAATCTGTTCTGCTGTTCTCAGTAAAATAACTAATTTCAATTTTTGTGAATTTGACTCAGTAAAAGTGCTTTACTGGGATTCTGACAGGCAGATCAGTGAAAGCCCTGAGATTCTGACAAATTTCAGAACTCCATTCCTTGTAACGCAACACTAGGCAAAAACAAGGGCCTTGAAAGCAGGGCTAACCTGCACAGTCTTGTCCCAAACTTGAAAATTTGTCCTGTTAGATAGGATCAGGGACACAGCTGGCTGGTGTGATCCTGAGTGCAGATACAGATGAGTCACATTGAATACTGTCAGGCAGCTGCTGTAAAGCTTTGCACAGTTCTCCCACTCCAGAAGAGCTGGACTCAGCACATCCTTCACAGCACCGTTCAGAAGCAAAACACAGATAGCCACCAAAAAGGTCTTAAGTTCCATTTGATTTTTCCTCTACATCTTCTATTTTAGTCAATGACCTATACAAATTTCTTCATCTATAAGCTAAAACATTGCTGGTTTTAAGACAAGCCAAGAAAATGAAGCAAGCACTAGCAGGCTGCCCAAGAGGCCAGCTCTATTCTCTCTCATAATGAAACCTAGAAGTCAGTGTGAAAAAAGAGCAAGCAGTTGAATTTTTAGGAAAAAACCCTAGCCTGGCAAATCTCATTCACCTCTGGTTTCCCATCTTCTCACTCTACTAAAACAGAAGGTTTCAATTTTAAAAGCTGCACTGGTTTTACCTGCAGACAGATCTGTGCTGAATAAATTGCTGTGGTGGCAGAGAAGTGTGTGACTGGTTCCCCTGCATCACTACCTGCAGCGTGGTCCCTCAGCCACTTCTCCCACATCAGCTGGCAGGTTGCTTGCACAGGCGTGCACTAACTTATCTCAGGTAGCCAAGACCAATTAGTCCAAGCCAGTCCATGCCATTGACAGAAAGGGAGCGTGTCATTTCATCATTTTAACAATGTTTTATTCCTGAATTTTCCATTAACCATGCCTCTTGCAATGTAACATAAACAAGAGCCATTTTGGGGTAATGCCCTAACAATGTTCTCACTCCTTGGCAACATGTAGAATGCTAAGTGCTGCCTCCACAACTTCAACAACAGAGAAGGAAAGAATAGTACAGGCCTGCTTTAAAGATGAACTTCACTCTGTGTCTTTCAACGCTGTGACAGAAATTTTGTCATTCTGCCATAAAAAAAAAAAATCTCACAAGTCACAGTATACTAATAAATACTGGAACATACATAAAGCCAGTTTGTAAAGCGAGATTTGTTTTAATAGCCAAAATGAATACTTGTTCAGCTGTCAGTTACACCAGTTAAAGGCACTGTGCACAGCTAATGATAGTGAATGCACTCCTATCAGAGTTATTTGATTTCTCTTGGGATTTTGTTCTTTACTATAATGAAAGAACACACAAAGCACTACTACTATTTGTATTATAAACAGTAATTTCTGTAAGTACAGTCATTTTAATTTCAAATTGTAAACAAAGCTGGAGAACTATTGTCTTTGCAAGCAGGAAGCCTAAACACCCATGTATGAAAATCTATTGTATTTTAGAACAGAAATTTTGTTTAGTTTTAGGTCTTGAGAATGTACTGACCTTAGCACTAACTTTTAAGGTATAATTCAGTGCCTACCTTGAACTCTACAAAATAACTGACTGCTTTCGGCAGCCTGTCATCACATGCCTTAATAAGCACACACATGTATGTACATAACCATAAATCAAGCAGGTATTATACATGTACTTATCAAGTAACCCTCTTCACCAAAAAGACCTGCAGTAAAGAAAAACCTCGACATACAACATAATTTCTGACCATACGTTAAGAGAAATCCACAATACTGGCATGCCAAAAGACATCGTTAAACATTGCAAACCTGCATTTTGAAGAGTTATTTCTTGCCAGAACTTTGTAAAACAACACCAAAAAAAGTCAGTTGGCTCAAACTGGTAGCGTTTGAGGGCAAATTGCAAGCATTCCTATGGATTTAGCTTTCTTTAGCAGACTTGTTATCAGTCTCATCAAGACTAATTGAGACTGAGCAGTAATTGCTGGGAGTTATCTGCAGGCACTGGATCAGAACTAAAGAGAGACTGCTTCTCACAAAAGAAATTGCTCATTAGAAAGGGGCTTTTTACTCACCATCTTGAGCATTTCAGCAGGTCTGAACTTAGACTGTAAATAAACTGTATATTTATTTACAAAGTACATAGGAAAAACATCTCTAGAATTTGTTAGGAATGCTTCTTTGCACCATTTTCTACAGTCTTTCTGAACTACCCTTACATCCTTGAATCAACCACAGCAAGCAAAGAGTCACAAAACTCTTACTCGGTCCTTCAAAACACCATAGAATCAGGGAGTCCTAGAATCACCCCCTCAATCCAGAACATCTTTCTGCAAGTGAGATTACAGCAGCACACTAAGCACTTTCCAGAAAATTAAAGCCCCATTTCCCTCCCTGCAAATGCTTTTTGAGTCATACTGCACCCACCTGCTCCACTACTATCCTCATAAGAACCACAGCAGCTGGAGAGGAGGTAAGGGAAGGAAAAGGGACATACGGCACCTTGCAGTAGTCAGACACAAGCAAGAGCTATCCAGGCTCCAAGCCTGCCAAAGAAAGATCATATATGTCATGGACCACATTAAAAGGGATTTCAAAAGTCATCTAGGTTGCAACAACCCAGATACATGCCAGATTCTGCCCATCACTACAGTTGCAAGATAAGAGAACATGACATTTTCACTGCAGTCATCAATACACATATCAGTCAAAAGCACTGACGCTACAAAAAAGCATTTACAGTTGCAAAATCCAAGAATGTGTGTAATCCTTCTATTGAGTTATCACAAAGACTCTTCTGGGAACTGTTTAGAGGCAAAAGATTCATCAGATATGCCACAGGCTATAAAAACAAAGCAAATAGTTCTTTCTATGTGAGAAACAAGTCCATACATGGACAAAACAATAGCAATACTATTATTAATTGCCACCCAGGCTTCACAGAGAGCACTCTTGTCATCTGAACTCATTGCTTTACAAGACAGACCAGTACACTAAGAACACAAGGAAAGGAAGATAGCACAGAAAGCCTTGAACTCAGGAGGTAGGATAATATTTCAACTCTTTCATAGAACAAACTATTTGGCTGAAAAATTCAAAACTTACCTGCTGTAGCTTTCGGAAAAAATCTATGAAGACATCACTGTTGGTAATATTTGAATCCAAAGTGACTAAAAAAGAAGAGGAAGATGAGGAGGGAGGAAACGAAACATAGCCAAAAGTTGAACACGGCTAGTATCTAAAAGCAAGATGTATAAAATACGACTGTATAAAGCAGCAACTGTCAGTGCTACTTCACTCATCGTTTGGTTTCTGCACAGCTATCTTGACAAGCCTGTTGTTAAATCACTGAAGGTATGAACAGTGCAAAATACATGTAGCATTGATATTCTCCCAAAGCAAGACTACAGTGAGGTTCTTGGCCACATAAGTTCATGGTCATTCATGACTAATAACTCTAAAAGGAGCTGTTGAATACTCAAGTGAAAGAGGTAAAATAATCACCAAGTGTTATGACTTCAAAGACTTGAGTTTCCATTTTTTAAGTCTTGGCACAAAGTATCTGAGGCCAGAGGCTACAAAAATCTGTTTAAGCTCATCCCCTTACACACCCTTGTTTTTGGATAGTTGAAATAGTTTGGGTTTTTTTTTTTTAATTTCCTGACCTACACAAAACTCTTAAGACACATTCTGGGGATCCTGAGGACCTAGTTTATAACATAACATATTGCACCCGAGATTTAATTTTGCTACAACTCTTGTTATAGTTCTCACAAGTCTGCCTGGAAACCCTTGAAGGGAAGAGGTTTATGCAGAGGCCAGTTCTGTATCACAGTTCTACCAGAACAAGTGCCTGTCCTTTTTGCCTCCCTCTTTTACCCATCAGCCATGAGTTCTCACAGACAGCCCTGTGTCAGCTTTGGCCGTTGTGAAGCAGCAGGGATGGGTGGCTCAGTTCCCTCATCCAGAAGAGCAGAGAACAGCCAGACTACAGAATGCCACCAGAAAGCCACGGTGGCTCAAGTTTAGTGTGAAACTGCACCCTTACATTTTGGGGAAGCTGCAGAAAGGCAGCCACTTCAGAAATAAGAGAAATATGATGTGTTGTTGTTCTCGAGCCAGTGAGCCAACAACAGGACAGGGCTGCAATGATCAGTCCCAGCCTTTTAGATACACCTTTGCTTAGCTCAGTATAGAAGGTAAAGCACCCTGCAGTCACAATTACGGACTCATCCTCAAAGGTTTAAGCGCTATGTATGAAACCTGATCAGGTTGTTACATCCAAGCTTACCATTCTGAAGGTACTGCTCCAGCTGAGACCGTCTCTCATCCGCCATCGATTTGGTCATTGTCAGATAAAACTTTGGAGGGAAAGCAGGCACAGCACTCCCAAAAAGCTGCCTCAACTGCAAAACAGTCAAAGGAAAACTCCACATCAGTAAAGAAGTATTCACTGTTTCCAAGGAGGCTTCAATGCTCTCTTGTTTTGACAGAGACATGATGACCTACAAAGGGCACGGGATACCCACCAGACCTCCCTGATGGTCCTCAGGGCCTACAGCCAGGGCAAAGTTGTTGCCCAGACAGCCACCAGAAGACAGCCCAAGCAAGCAACTTCTTTTGATGGGTTTCTCATTTTACAGTCTTGCCACTTTGGAGCTCCTGCTCCAAGCCAGAAAAGCAGCACTGCATTAACCTTACCAGATAGGTCTTATACACCTCATGGACAAACAAGATACTGTCACAGATGTTTTCTCTTCTCAATATGTTCATACAGCATTTCTTTCATCTCTACCCACAGCCACTACAGTGGCTTCTGCCCTTGACTTATGCTACCTCAGAGGCTTTTATTATTTTGCCCATGAGAGGTAGTAACTTCTATCAGATAGTAGTAGTAACTTTTTATCAGATAATCTAATAGGGTCAAACAAACAAAAAACCAAAACAGAGTATCTTTCAGAAGCATCAACTATCAGAAAGCTTGATTCTTTCTCCAGCTATATAAGAACAAAATGTCACTGTACAAACCTTACCTTATTTATAAACGGACCCAAAAGGACTATAGAACCACAATTACGCTAACTTATGCTAACATAAGGCAGTGCAGTGTAGGCTTGGGCAGTAGTTGGTCACTTGGAAGTGTAAACCATCTCTGCTATAGGCAAATTATCTCAAGAGAAAGATAAGCTATATTTACATTACTGATATGTACATTACTACACTCAGCAAAATACAAGTTTGCCTGGAAATATTCCTTCACCTAAATCAAAACAATATGACATCTGATCAGTAAAATGAGACTCCTATAGTATGCTGAGACATTGCTACTAAATTTTAAGCACCAGCAATTAGTGTCTTTCACATGACTCCTGAAGCTGAAACTTGAAGAAAAAAAAAAAAAAGTGTTTTCTACTGCAAGAATACCTTTTCCTGTTGGCTAAAACAGGAGGGAGGCATATTCTCATAGTTCCGCTCTCTGTACATTGGCAACACAATGCTATTTCTAAGTTCTTGATTATTAGATATGTGTGAATCATAGAGATACACAGCATAAAAGAATTAGATGACACTACATGCTCTGGTTTTATGTAAGGCTAACAGCAATAGGTAGTATAGAGTGCTTTTTATCTTCAAAAGCCCTTCACATACGTGATTTACCCACAGGGACTGAAAAAAAAATTATCTCTGCTCTACAGGCAGGCAAACTGAGGAGATAAAACAAAAAACTTGCCAGAAGTTGGAAATCCAGAGCCACATTGACAACAAGGAGGTCCTCTCTCTTCCCTTTGTGTTCAGGCTGTGCCTCACCTGCAAAGTGGTGCTGTCTGTTATCATCAGTTTGCACAAGCCGAGACTCTAGCCTACTTTAAAAAAATAATTCATCTCAGTGCCAACTGCTTGGTAAGTTTCTTGAAACAGTTATGTGTTTCAGGATCTGGGCTACAGAGAAAAGAAACTTCTCCCAACCTACTAGAATTTTTGCCATCTCAAAGAATTAAAGAAAAATGTCTATAAACTTCAAGTGTGTATTTGTGTAGTGCTTAAAGTACATCAGACTATCAGCCACCAGCATGAAATGTCATTCTAGCAGAACAAAACTAACCAATATTTGTCTTCACAAACCCAGCAGCCTAGGCTAGATTTTAAATGCAAGTCAACATCACCATTGTTACCTCCCGGTGTCAAGTGCCAACTGTTGGCTGCCCTGCCACGCCAACACCACCGAAAGACATAGGTACCCTAGCCAAATCTGCTCTGACCACGTTTTCCAAGGCTCTGGGTTTTTTTCTGCAACCTAAAACCACTCCACACAGATCCATGTCCTCAGTCTCAAGCCAGAGTACCCTGCACGCTGCTGTTTTCTCTTGACTGATCTACTTGACCAGACAGGTACTTCCAAGTCATCCTGCTCCACAAGCTGTCCAAGGCGAAGACTCCCATCCTTTGGCCTCCCTGCTTGCCTGGCCAAGCAGCTTCTTCGCAGACACTACGTGACGCTCCCTGTCAACAACACCAGCACCTGCCCAGACCTGTCCTGTCTTGCAGCCTAGAACCCCACAGCGAGGCTGAGCACAGCTCTGCTCCCAGCTCCCCACCTCAGAGACAGATTTAAGAGTAAGTGGCAGGAAAGCTCCCAGGAGACTGAATCACGAAAACAAGCTTAAATCTGATTGTGCCAGAACCCCAGACAGAATGTTCCAACCTGGTGGAAGAGGTGCTTATTCTTCCTCCAAGACTTCCAACTAAGAGAGAGAACAGCTTCCCTAAATATGACAGTTTTAAGCTCCAATAGCTAACCTCTCCAAAAAGAGGAATAAAGACACATACCACAGTTGGTACTATTTCTTCATCTTTCTGCAATAAATATTTTCCTTGTCAGTAGGAGACATCATTAGTTCTAAAGTGCAGATGATGGTAATTAGTCATCTCTTAATCTAATCGCATAGGTTTGCTTTTTAGTGTCAGGTCCTGCCTGTGCTGCCTAGGCAAGCTATTTCACCCAGGATCATGCTCCATCACAGATGTCCAGATGCCGAAATCAGGCAGCACCAGAAACAAAACTACTATCCTGAAAAAAACAGAGCGGCATTAGAACTATAAAGCTATTATGTATGGATTATATACAGAATGAACAGGCCTCTGGGCATTTCCTTCTCAGTTACCTGATTATATATTCAAAGAAGAGAACGAGACACTACTCCAAGATTAAAAATGCTTAAACATGTTTCATGTGAAAATAAAAATATATGTATGCAGAAACTTCCCAAGCAATCAAAGGTATGAGACTAATCTGGTACATGACTGGCTAAATGATGTTTTTAAAAAAACCCCAACAGTCATAGAATCATAGAATCATAGAATGTTAGGGATTGGAAGGGACCTCGAAAGATCATCAAGTCCAATCCCCCTGCCAGAGCAGGAATGCCTAGACTATGCTACACAGGAACGTGTCCAGGCAGGTCTTGAATGCCTCCAGAGAAGGAGACTCCACAACCTCTCTGGGCAGCCTGTTCAGGGCTCCGTCACCCTCACTGAGAAGAAGTTTCTTCTCGAGTTTAAGCGGAACCTCTTATGTTCCAGTTTCAGCCCATTACCCCTTGTCCTATCAGTGGTTGTCACCGAGAAGAGCCTGGCTCCATCCTCGTGACACTCACCCTTGATATATATGTAAACATTAATGAGGTCACCCCTCAGCCTCCTCTTCTCCAAACTAAGAGCCCCAGCTCCCTCAGTCTTTTCTCATAAGGGAGATGCTCCACTCCTTAATCATCCTAGTTGCCCTGTGCTGGACTCCTCTCCAGCAGTTCCCTGTCTATCTTGAACTGAGGGGCCCAGAACTGGACACAGTATTCCAGATGGGGGTCTCACCAGGGCAGAGTAGAGGGGAAGGAGAACCTCTCTCGACCTACTAACCACCCCCCTTCTAATACAACCCCAGGATGCCATTGGCCTTCCTGGCCACAAGGGCACACTGCTGGCTCATGGTCATCCTGCGGTCCACCAAGACTCCCAGGTCCTTTTCCCCTACACTGCTCTCTAATAAGTCATTCCCCAACTATACTGGAACCTGAGGTTGTTCCTACCCAGATGCAAGACTCTACATTTACCCTTGTTATATTTCATTAAATTTTTTCCCCGCCCAACCCCCCAGCCTGTCCAGGTCTCGCTGGATGGCAGCACAGCCTTCTGGTGGGTCAGCCACTCCTCCCAGCTTGGTGTCATCAGCAAACTTGCTGATAGTACTCTCTAGTCCCTCATCCCAAGTCATCGATGAATATATTGAATAATACTGGTCCCAGTACCGACCCTTGAGGGACTCCACTGGATACAGGTCTCCAACCAGACTCCGCCCCATTGACCACAACTCTTTGGCTTCTTCCCTTAGCCAGTTCACAGTCCACCTCACTACCCGAGAGTCTAGACCACACTTCTGCAGTTTAGCAGCAAGGATGCTGTGGGGACTGTGTCAAATGCTTTACTGAAGTCAAGGTAGACCACATCCACCGCTCTGCCATCATCTATCCACCTTGTTATATCCTCGTAAAAGGCTATGAGGTTAGTCAGCACGACTTCCCTTTGGTGAAGCCATGTTGACTGTCTCTAATGACCCTCTTATCCCTGATATGCCCTTGAGATGGCACCAAGGATAAGTCATTCCATCACTTTCCCAGGGATGGAGGTGTGGCTGACTGGTCTATAGTTACCTGGGTCCTCCTTCTTGCCCTTTTTGAAGACTGGAGTGACATTTGCTTCCCTCCAGTCCTCAGGCACCTCTCCCGTCTCCCAAGACTTGGCAAGATGATGGAGAGTGGTCTAGCAATGACATCAGCCAGCTCCCTCAGCACCCGTGATGCATCCCGTCTGGACCCATGGATTTATGGATGTCCAGATTGCTTAATTGGTCCGTCTATATATAATTTATTTTCACTAATTGTTTTATTATTAATGGTTTTTTTTAGATCTATTTTCCCCAACAGTTGTTCATATCAATCACAGATCAGGCTAACAGGCTCAGGAGAGGCTGGGCATCATGACCAGAATCCATCAGTCGTTGCATTTCACTCTTAAACCCTACAGAGGATACTTCCTATTTAACTCCCTGACTTGTATTAAACCAGTAAAATATTCCCGACAATTACAAGAAATAATCTGTTCCCTTCTGTCTTAAAACAGAATCTCGGTTCATTATTACAGTATTTGTTTGGAGAGCAGACATGCTAAGCAGCTGCCCAACCTGAAAAAATGGATGCAAATATTGCTACATCAAAAAGTGGAAATCAGGGGGACCCTGTGCGTTCAGCAACAGTTCAGTTTGAGAAATCCAGCAACACTTTAGAGCACAAGCCACTGCCCATGTAATCTCTGGCCCAACTCTAGAAGTTTGCACTTAAATATTCTTGCAAGAGAGCTCTACTCTCATAAGCAGAATAAAGACCCTATTGGGAGTGCTCCTGGGTCAGCAGGCAATCCCACAGAATTAAAGCAAAGGAGAGCAGAGCTACAGTACGAGCACAGCCTAGCTGTCCTTGCATAAATCTAGGGCCAAAGCTCAGATCCCTAAAATATGCACCCACCTGCCATCGACACTCCTGCTGAAGCTGTTTGCAATCATTTGCAGAGAAGAGCTACGCGAATCTTAGTTCGGCAAGTGCAAACGAGGAAGAACGAGGGGCAACTGGTCCTTCAGCTGTCCTTCCTACTGCTAATACTTAATATCCAAATACTCGAGACAGAGGAGGAACAAAAACTGGATTTCCCGGGATTGAATGCTCTAACTCCTAAAAGAAGGGGCAAAAGGGAAGAAGGTGGAGCCACCTCTAGATCCTCTTAGAGCCAACACAAAGCCCCCTCTCCCAGAGGAAGGTCAAGAGAGCAAATTGTCAGACCAAGATAGGCACTTGGCTGTGGATTGCTGGAAGGTGCCTATCTCCACAAGAGGAGAAAGGCTAAAGTTGCACTGCTCTGCTCAGCATTTCAGCCAGTCCTGCCTAAGCAAATCCTTCTAAGCAAGATCTTTTAGGATATCTTAGCAGTATCTTTCAGGATACCATTCTTGGTTGTTCTTGCCTTCCTTTACACTATTTGTCTTGGGTGCTCAGCTTAAGGCTGAGAATCTCATTTAGAGGTAAGGCACCTGGAGTTAAAGAAATGTTGCTCAGAGTTAATAGACCTGCACCTCCCCATTCAACAGTGTATGTGAAACCTCACACTGCATTGCCTCAACAGCTGCTCCCTTCAGACAGTTCTTCTGTAGAGAACAGCTGCTCCAGGACACAGTGAGGAAGAGAGTTTGGGAGTGTCAAACAGAATATAACGTGGTGGGGAAAAGGAAAATGCACAAGAGAAGAGGGACAAGTAAGGCACAGCATTATAAGCAAAAATGTGTTCTGATTTTTTATCACAAGTTAGGAGAGGAGCTTGTAGAGGTGGAATACAAAAAGGAAATTGCCACCCTGAAGGAGATTTAGAGGCACAACTGGTCCAATGTGACATCCAACAGAGGCCAGAGACAGATCCTCCAAAGTTGCATTCAAGAAATACCATCCAGTATAATCATGCAGAAATCTGTCCATGGGGGAAGCTTATTTCTAATTCGCATCCATCATAGACTTGTTGCATCTGTGGGACTTTGAGGTCATGACATGTGATCTGGTCAGGAGGGTGAAATTACTGTACCCTGGAGTTTAAGCCTTCTAGTATGTGTGCATTTTTCTACCTTAACAGAGTATTTCAAGAAAAATAAGCAGAACAGAATACAATAATTATAGTTGAGCAACGTCACATAAGCATAGGGAAGACAGTTAAAGACAGTAGTGTAGTTGCAAGCTTCAAGATCAAGTATGGAAGCTACCAACAGCAGGAATGAAGGACTTAAAGTCATCTAACAAGTTGTAAAGCTCAGCAAGAGGCAAAGTGTCAGTTACAGAAGATACAGAGAAGGGAAAGATTTTGCTGAGAGCATTAATGAAGTTAAAACCTCTTGAGCAAGAAACAGTAAGCCTTCAAGAAAAAATAAGCAAATACATAAGCTAGTTTATTAGTTCAGATATGTTATCCAAAATGCTCCATTAACCAAAGCAAAATATTACTGTGAGGACTCCCACAGGGAAAAAAATTGCAGAGTTGAGGCACAAGAGCACACCTCAGCAAACACTGCTTCCCGTGGCAGCCCTGGTGCCAATTCAGCTGCCTTTTAGCTGTTCCTCTCCAACTGCTTGTGCAGTCACACAGAGTTGGGAGAGATGGATCGATTCCCACCTGGGGTTACCTGGCTGAAGCACTGCTCCAAAGCAGTCCATCACTGCAACTGAGGGCACAGCAACGAGGCTGCCAAAAGGACCTGCCTAACCCACAGGACGTATTCATCAAATAGGGCCCAAAAAAGGGTTGTCAAGATAAAATAGGCTGCTGAGCAGAGATTACAATGTGTACCCAGCTTGATGGAAGACCCGAGAGAGATTTCGCTTGGGACCAAGAACTGGCAAAGGCCAGAGACTGGGCTAGCAAAGAGAAGGCTGGCAGCCACTCTGCTTCCATGGAAGAGCTCAATATCACATTCTCCCTTTCACCTTCCTGAGAAAACCTGAGGAAAGTTAGAGGGGAAAGGTACAGAGGCAACTTGACAAGAAACAAAGCAAAAGCAGAGATAAAAAGACAAATTCACCCTGAAAAAATCCACTTCAGTTAGCTGGGGACATACATTACTCCCTTATGTCCACATTTCCTTGGAATACTTCGGGGCCGTGTCCCAGCTGTTTGTAACTGCCTGTGTGGAAAGGGTCACTCAGGAGGTATGCACTTACCTCAGCAGTTCTGGCCAGAAGATCCAACACTCAGTTAACGCCTGTCTTGTCTAGAAAAGCCCTGCAACTAACTGTGCAATTTGTCTGGACTGACCTCTATCCTCTTTCTACGTTAGTTCATAGAATTAAAAACCCCAATAAGGCCAAGAGAAAGAGACACTTGGAGCCCACAGCCGCTGCTTGGCCAATGGTTCCCACTAAGCGGCCAATGGTTCCCACTAAGCCAGCTTAACATACCTGCCTGCATATCCACTGGCTTTTTCTATTTGCCTCTCAGTAGCTTCTAGATTTCACCCCGAGAACACAGGTGCCCTGTGAGCAGCAGCTCTGTTGCCGCAGCAGCCCAGCATCAGGGGCCCGGGCAGGGTGCGAGGGTCAGGAGACAGGACAGGGCTCAGCTCAGGGCCAGGCGCATCCTCCCCGTGGTGCCGGCTCGAAGGAAGGCTCCAGTAAACGCAGATTTGGGCAGAAACACCTCGCTGCCCCCATCCAACACGGGGCCTTGCGAGGGCCGGGAGAGCCCCTCCCGCTCCGCAGCCCTCGCAGGGCTTTGCTGCGGGGCCCGGCGGGCTGCCCCAACCGAGGCTTTTCGGGGTGTCCCCCCACCCCCGGCCTGCGCGTCCCCACCCCTCACCTGCGCGTCCCAGCGGCGGAGCTGGCTGTACCGCGCCTTGCCGAGCAGGAACCCCTCCAGGCACACCGAGTACAGCTGCAAGCACACCGCCGTCAGAACCGCCGCACCAGCCCGCCGCCGCCATCCCCGCCCGCCCCCCGCTGCCCACCACGTAGCGACCCCCGCGTCTCTCCCGCAGCTCCTCGGCGGCGACGATACTGAAATGCAGCTTCATGGCGGGGCCGGCCCGGGCCATCCCCTCCCGGCGAGCGGCGGCGCTGAGAGTGGAGGCGGGAAGCGCGCGCGGCGCCAGGGGGCGCTACCGCGGTGCGGGCCGCAGGCGCTGAGGCGGGAGCGGCCCTCAGGCGCAGCCTCTGCGGCGGCTTTTATTTGAAATCCCTCCAGAACAGGGGCCTGAGGGAGGGGTGCTGGGCTGATCCCGCCTTCGGGGCCTCGTTAGGGCGAAGAGTAACGCGGGGGTGAAATTAATAGTCGCCAAGGGGACAGGAATCCGGCTGGGAAGGGCGGGAGGGCTGACCCGGGGCGCGAGGAGGTGGTGTGAGCAATAGGAAGAGCACAGGGAAGGGAACTGCAAAGTGATAATTCAACATGAAATTACGATAATTGGCTATTTATCAAGGAGCGAGAACTAGGGACCATCTGGTGAAAGGGGCACACAGTGAATTTATAAGAAAATAAAGTCCTTTTTTGTCACACAGTGCCTCACTGGAAGTCAAATACAATTAAAATGGCAGGTCTGTCTCTGGCCTGGGACTTTTTTTTATTGCTTTTGATCACAATTACCACATGATGAAGATGATGCTGTGTTTCATAGCTTTCTTTAGGGTGTTTCTGGTACCCCTGAGGGAAAGGCGCTGCTGGAGCGGGGCCTACTCGTGTGAATCGCCTTGGAAGTCCTCGAAATCTTAGCCAAGCAGCGCTGCTGGGGGCGTGAAACGAGGCCATCAGCATGGAAATAAGGCAGCTGAAATGCCTCTCCTGCAAACCAGGGCCTGACATAAATGCCACACTGTGGTCTCACCGAAAGGCCCTTTGTCAGAGGAAGAAACTTATTTTGGGAAGGCCATGATTCACTGACCTGGGGAGAACTCATTCCCCGCGGAACGAGTTTTGCACGTCTTTTTCAAGAAACAAGATTAACTGTGGGCGTTCTGAAGAAAACAGAGAAGAATAAGTAAAATAACATTGTGTAACGTGTTTGATAACTTGATTTGGTTTCTTTCTTCATCTGTGCAGCCAAATATAACCAGTCTGACAACTTCTGGAGCACCCACGCAACCGCTCTCTTAGAGAGCCAGCTCTGTAGCTCCTGGTGGCACGGCTGCCCTGTCGTACCTGTGAAATGAGGCACCCGCACTCTGGAGAGCCCTGGAAGAGCTTTCCTTCCCCTCCTGAACACAGCCCCTGTGTGCATCCTCATTTGCTTCCTGAGCCACTTTGCAAATCCACAGCTTTACTTGTAACCTGGGAGGCACAGCGGCTGCAGAATGAGTTTGATGGAAAAATGCAAGACAGAAAATGCAGACAGAAGAAAGATCTATGCTTGAGGCCATAGGCATAAGTTTTCCACTTCTGCTGTTATTCTAGATTGGTGGTCTCTCCTCATCTGCCTGAATCTGGTTCTCCTCTGGAAAACCACAGCAGGGGAAACTGAGCTCCCTTTGGTGGCAGATCTCTCTAACAGTAGCAAGACACAGGATTAAGCAAGCTTCCACTTACAGATGTGACAATGCAATATATTTGAGGCCCACTTTTTGAACTGTAATCTCTTTTTATGTCATCTGCTGGTTTCAGGTTTAACCTAGACTATGTGTAACCCAAGGTCCCAGTTGCTGCAATGCGACACAACCAGTTAGTTGGCCCAGGGCATCGTTTTTGTTTTCTGAATGCTTAGATAGCATATGGAATGTTTTAAAGTGTCCTCAGAGCTATAAAAAAAGTACGTACTTCTGGCCAGCTATAGATGGCTGGAACATGACCTGGTCAGGGACGTTTCTTTAGCAGGTTACATGGGAAGTACATTTGACACAGGTACACTGCTCTTCCTACTTCATGTGCAACCGGCCCATTACGTTGGCCCAGCTTGTAGTTTCCTTTTTTTTTCTGAATTATTACATTAACTCCCAATGCAGCAAATGAGAAATCTAAGTTTCAAATTATTACTTGAAAATATTCTTTCCTTTGTTGTTGTTGCTCAAGTCCTTCAAAGGGAGCTGCAATTAACAGTGTACCTCGTCCTCTTAGCGTAGCCAGAAACATTTGTTTCAAATTTGTATTCACTTCAAATGACACATCCTAAAGATTTGTAACCCTGCCAGCTGTGTTTTCCTTTGGGTACAGCTACTATCCATCATTATTGACCACAGCCTACAGAAGGTAAGTAGGACTGAAAGTCTTCCTTCGCAGAAGCAGTTCTACCACAGACTCACAGATGCCTGAGGAATGGCGTTCAGGCTGCTGGTGTGCTGAAATCTCTGCCTGCCTTTTTGAGAAACCGTATCTCAGGTTTTTGAATATGGTTTTGTGTGTGTGTGCGCGCGCATGTTCTTTCTGGAAGGCAGTGAGGTGCTGAATTACTGCTCAGAAGAGACAGGATCCCACACACAAATTGTTAGCCAGTGGGAGTAGGGTGTACAAGGACTCCCCAGGTTTCAACTCTTCACATCGAACACAGAGAGGTCCTAGACTCGCCTCGTTTGCTTGAAGTTGAGCTGCAGATCCTCTTTAAATCAGCATTCTGCCATTGCAACTCTATCAGAGGCACTTCCCAGACAGACCTTGTAGCCTTCCTATGGCTTCTCATTGCGAAGGTAGTGTGTGGCTCTTCATATCACCTGCATCAAGTTGATGGCACAGCTAATTGATGCAATGGGTCATGGGATGTGATGTTTTCCTCTCCAAAGAAACAATTCTGTGATTCTGTATCTCGTCGTTCAAAGGGAAAGTGGGAAGAAGGCAAGGGAATTAGGGCAGTTTAATTCAAGGTGCCCATATACACATAAAAAGTAATCTGAGAGAACTGAGGCATTTTCAAGGGTGGCCTCTGATTGCTGTAAACCCAAGCCCGTGCTTCATTTACTCAGGAGGCATTTCTAACCTCAGATCACCTCTCAGGGACAACTTGTATACATAGGCAGCCATGAAGAGTTCACTAGTAGTTTAAACTAGGCCCAGCAGGGAATGCAAACACTGCTCATGTTTGGGAAGCAACTCCAACAAAAAAACAAATCATAGAAATGGAGCTTCCTACTTAATCCCAAACAGGACAGCCAGAAACATGTAACTGTGAAAGCCTAATGAATTGTGGTCCCAAGGACAAGACTGTGGCGCTCTCTATTATGTCAGTTTGGACTACAACTCCTGGACCTCATGAGAATAAATACAAATCCTGGTTGGTTTTTGGGCTTGTTTTGTGTGGTTTGGTGCTGTTGTTGTTTTCCAGTTATTCCAAGCAGAAATATATCTATTAGATGCAAAATTCAGAAAACCTTTTTTTTCTGAGAATCCTAATCCAAACGGTAAGTGGCTGACTTTCAACATCCAATTGTCCATAGCAATCATCAACAATGCTCCAGAGGAGGAAATACACTTAGATGCAAGTACTGAAGATACAATTTATTCAAGGGTATACAGCTAATTAGTGTAAACTGGCAACCCATTGTAATGACATTGCCTGACTTGGGAACATCTTGATTTCCACCATCTTGCCCCTTCCTCCCCCAGGACCCAGCAAAATCCAAATTTTCCTGGACTTCTGCAGAGCAGCTAAGAGAATGAATGTAATCCAGATTACCTCTGCACCAAACCTTTGATTTAGCTACCCATAAGGCCACGTTCTCCTTGGGAAAGCGGATAGTGAATACAATACCATTCATTCATTCAAACCATCATTTATTTCAGGGGCGGGCTTTTGGCTGCTGCTTAACACTGAAACATTTGCTGTGGCTACAGTGGAAGACAGAGGGGGACTGAAAGAATGAAATACCAGAGGATCCAGCAAAATCAGCTTAGCAATGGGTGGCTGCAGGGCAGCTGAGGATCAGCGTAAGCCTCTGACACGCTAGAGGGAACATGTGGCAGAAGTAGGGGACTGTCAGTTCGGCTCCCTATTAACCCAAGGGAACAATGCTCTAACTCCATTGAATATATTGGTTTTCTGCATGGCACACTGTTTTCCAGTAGTACTCTAATGATACTTTGAGACAGGTGGTAACAAGCACATTGCTCACTAGCTCTATGATTTAAAAAATAATCATAAAGTAGATACCATTTAAATAGGCATGTGTGGTATACAGCAGGGAACTGCCATGTAATTAAGAGTGGGAAGAAACAAACTCAATCAACCCCGAGCTTTGTTTTCTTAAGCTGTCACGATCACCTCAGCAGAACTGCCCGGTCTCCTTCCATCATAGAAGTTACCCAGTATTTCAGGCTGGTAGAGGTGTTAGTGCTTAACACACCCACAGAAGTCTTTTATAAAGCTGGAAGAACCTCTCTTTTCCTGCTTCTTCAGTTTTGCCAAATGTAAGAGGTTAAATAACTTGCACATTCTTACAAAACACAAAAATTAGTTTGGTTTAACTCCAGCAGTTAGCTCTATTATGCATTTAACTTTTAATCCTGCAAAACTCTCAACCTCAGTAAAATCCTGTAAGCAAATTAAACCGCTTATGTGCTAGTGTTGGCTCTTCTCATTTTTGGTGCCATTGGCCATTTGCTTGGATGCTGTTTTTAGTGACTAACACACAAGATGACCTGAAGGTCCTAACAGTGCTGAGTGAAGACAGGATTATTTCTATGGTATTGTACACTAGATCATATTTAGATCAAGCAGCAATTTATCTTAAAAAGGCACCTCTGTTCCCTTTCAAATCTATTTTTTAAACGACAGTCAGACATAAAGATGAACCAGGAAGGTCACCTTTTCCAAGCAGCAGCAGATTCCTGAAGCCAGTAAAACTGCTAGAATTATTTCACCATTAACAAATTTGATAAAGGAAATCACCAAGTTTTGCATAAACTCACTGTATGCAGAGCTCTGTGACACATTACAACTAGAAGTTACTGAAAACATATTTGTAGTGAGTATTAATGAGGAACAGCATTCAATTTCAGATCACTTTCTCAGTTTTCAAATCTGATTTAAACCACCCTAACTACGTTCTTTTCCAGTAATAACTCAATAATTTAGTTACCAAAGAGCTAGCTTTACTTGTTAGGGAACACAGTGTTATTAGAAATACTCAACTCAGAGGATTAAACAGTCCTGGCCACAGGATTTTTACTGTGTAAGAAGCAGGATCTTTTGGTTACTGCACATTTGATTTTTAATACACCGCCACCTGAAGCCTCTCTTTTTTTCTAGGAATGCCTTGTGTTCACACGTTCATGATAATGGAATTTTGCAACACTGCCTATTGCAACCAATCCCTGCTCGTTCACCGACATCCATACAGCTCTACCTACGTAGAGATTGTTCCTTCCACCAAAACCTGTGAGAACAAACACTATGTGCAAGTGGTCAAACGGAATCACGCGTTCATATTCCAATGCTGGCCTTTTATAATGTTTCTTACTGATCATGTCCAAGTAGGGTGTTTAAAGGTCTATTTCTACTTAGACAAGAGATCAGACATCATGTTGTTAAGGCTTTCAAACCCTGATATGGATCTAGCTGCAGTTTTCATTTGTTTTAATGCCTAACTCTGTGTTATCAGTAACAGGTGGCTATATGTAGGTTCATCTCCAGAAATTTCTAAAACGTACTACAGAGTGGGATTCTAACCTGGCATTCTGAATGACAACCTTCTTAGAAGCACACTGTACAAAAGAAACCATCACAAGTAAGTCAGTGTTTAAGGAATTTTTATTAAACCAAGAATTTTATAATCCAAATTACGTTTCTTTGCTCAGCTATCAATTCTCACTGTCAACTAAAACAGTGGTGATATTCTGAGCTTTTCCACAGTAAAGAATTACAAAATTAAAGAAAGGAATGCTTTAAATTTTTGTACTGCGCTGAAAATTATTTTTCCCCCGGGTTTATAAAACATTAATTTGTATTTTTTATTTTACTATTTTTTTTTAGATTTTAAATCAATAAGTAATCTAGGACTAGCACTTGTTTTGCTAGCCCCGGCGTTGCTCTGTAAATAAGCGTCAAAGTTTCCTTTCCTTTTTTTATTTATTTTATATTTTGCAATGTTTTTCTCAATATTTAATAATTTTTCCATGTTTAGATTTTTTTTTCTTCGGTGAAGCGAAGTTCTAGATTGTAGTCCCGGATCTTTCTGCAATCAAAAACAGCGTTGTTAAGTTTTAAAGTTAAAGCAGCACCTTTTGTTTTTCTGCCATGCTTTCTGCAACTGTAAGCCAAACAGCTCTTTGGGCTTTGACAGTGTCAAAGTTCTTCACATGTAACCCTCACTTGAAATTTTGAGACATGGAAGTAAAGTATGTAAGGGATCCCTACAGTTGGTGTATCATTTTACTACCAACTCCAAAAATTCCTCTTGAGTAACTCTACAAGTAGTAGCATCTGATAGAACCACTCATTTTTGCACACATGCCTAGAACTAATTTCAGCTAAATGAGTTGTTTAACGTAACACTTTAATTCTAGCTAAATATGCAAGACAAAATATCAGCAGCATTCTCTAACCAAGAGCTACAGAGCTAGAAAACAGGCTTGAGCACAAAATTTGTTTCCAAGTGTGAGCATAGCTGCTGCTTTCCATGGCTGCACGTGACAGAGTCTGGAAGCATGCTGCTTGTAAGGCCACAGACTAAGAACTATTGCTCCAGTCAACTTATAAAACTACAGTGCTCAGAAAACTTACTTATTAAACACTTGGAACCCCAGTGGGATTATTAACTGCCTTTTGAGCAGCCTCTTTAGCTTGGTGGGCTTGTAGTACGGCTACAGCTTCATCAACCTGTTAAATGAAGAAGAAAAATCATGAGAAGCTCAGTTATTTCTGTATATACAATGTCATGAAACAGTTTACATACACACAAACAATGCCTGCAGCGTTAAAAAGAAAAGGGTAACATTATAGTTGCAGTTCATGTAAGTCACTGCCACCTTCTGAAAGGGGATATTCTAACCTCTCGCTCTGGGCCCGTTCCATTGCTGCTACTCCACTGTGCTGGAATGAATGCCTGTTAAATCAGTGTTGGCTTAACTGCTGATAAAACCAGTCTAAGGTAAAAATCCACCTACCTTCGAACGAAGAGACTCAGGAGACTCGAGCATGTGGAGGAGTTCAGAGTTGTCAATCTCCAACAACATACCAGTGATCTTACCCGCCAGAGTAGGGTGCATGCTTTGAATGAGAGGAAATAGACGTTCACCTAGAGAGAAAAATGTTAATCCGTGACAAATCTCATCTGACAAACACAGCCTAGATTTAAGGGAAAAGTGGAACAAACACCTTGTTTTACTGGTAAAACCATTTATTCTGCATTTTAAGATTGATAAAAAGGTACTTTGTCTTTCTGCTAAAAGGCATAGAGAAAGGTATCATGTACATACCTAACATCTGCTTTTGTTCTTGTGGAGGAGCAGAAGCCAACATGGAAGCAGTCAAGGGTTCCTGACCTGCACATGGACAGCAGGCTGCAAATTAATTTAACATCATTGCAAAATTAAATTCTAGTTCATAATTAGGTGCAGCATCATATATCCAATATTCCACAACTCAGCATAAACAATCATACACTGTCAGAAACATGGAAGAAATTACAACTAAGTCAATTTAATCAAATAGTGCTGGTTAGAGCTGAGTGATGCTGGAAGTTAGTACCAACTGCTCCATCATGGGGCAAGCACAAGAATTCAGGAAAAGGTATCAAGAGACTGGAAAATATGAAATAACACAGGATCACAGCCCATCCCAGGTGAACTCAAAATACACCCTAAGGCTATAACTCTGCTGCCACAATGTAGCTCCTGAATTCCAGAATAACATAGACAACACTTAACCATAAGCATCCCATCCCCCTGCCAATTGCCTCTGCAAAAAAAGACCAGGAAAAGTATGGACCAGCTCTTAAAAATACATACCTGCTGCATAGCAACCTGTGGCTGTGTATTAAGATGCTGCTGAGGATTACGAACACCTGCAGCGTATTTGTACTGTGGTACTGTGCGTACAGCAGGAGTAGCTGCAGTAGCTGCTGCTGCAGGACGTGGACCCATTGTTTGTGTTGATGTATTAGCTGAAAAAAAATAATTCCATATGTGAATAATTCACTTTTTTTATTACACTGTTCAAGTTACCAAGAAAACCCACAAGTCAGCCCAAGCGGAATACTTAAGTATTGTATTACAGATTCATCCCAGTATTGTCAACTGTCACATCACTGGTTGTATCTGAAGGTTCAAAAGCTTCAAATTTACTGGATGTTACTTTCCAGTCACTTCACTAAGGAATTGCTCTTCTTACATGCTATTAAAAAAAAACTGTGAGAAAACATTCACTTTCATTGACTACTAATTTTATTTCATTCTAACCTCAAAGGACACCTGATTTCCTGAGCACACTGCATCACAGTCATCCTAGAAAAGATACTTTAATGAAGTAGATAGCTAAGAAATACTACCACCTAATACATTCTGAGGTAATTAAAACTCCATTACAATCAATTCTGTTTCATTCTTTGATGTGCGGATTCTGCACACAGGACGCTGGCTCACAGTATTCTATGACAAAATAATAAGAGCTAAAATTCCATCATCTCAGTATTTCTACATGCAGCCTATTATTACAGTTGCCACAACAATGTTTAGAAACAGCAGAAGCTGTCAAACAGCATTCTTAAAATGCACACTAAAAGAAGAAAAGCTTCATGGTAAAGAAATAAGAGTCACAGCAGGAGTCTTTACTGGGACAATATTTAAACCACATACTAGAAGGTGATACAAACTTACTCATTTAATAAGAGCCAGAAAAGGAGAGAAGTGTCACCACACACAATACTGCGCTTACAAGTGCTTTTGAGAGATCATTCTGAACCAGCAAAATTAAAAAAGAAGTCTAATACTTAAGAGTTTGTATAAATGAGACTTACCAACACGTTGTGTTGACATGACTCGTGGAACTTGTGAAGAAGCTGGTCTCATGGTACTAAATGGTGGTCTGGGTGCTGCTGGGCGGATAGCACCAGGCATGTTTTGGAATGCTGTTTTAGAGAAAACGTACGTAAGTCGCCTGCTGAAACACTGAATGGTAAAGAGTTCAGAAGTAACACCACTAATGCAACAAAGACAAGACTGATACTGTAACGTCGTGAACACGTATTTAAAAGTGCAAAGGTAAATGCTACGGAGTTTACCACAATCACTGGAAAAAGGGAATGAAGTGACTTACGATGAGGTCTGGCACCCTGAGCAGTCCAGCGAGGACTAGGTCTAGCAAGTTGAGCAAGCTGATTAGTAGGATAGTATGCTGCACGGTTCTGAGTCTGTCAAATACAAAAACATTGTGTAACTTTATCATCTCTGAAGGGCACGCTGAACAGTCCATCACCTTTCTGCTTTGAAACTGGAATACTGAAATTATGGACACAAGCTAACAGCTACATTTCCTTTTAAATCCAAACAGATTTTATACATAATCCAGAATATTCACTTACTCATCTTTGTACGTACCTGTGGGATAGCTGCCATGAAGTAACCTGAAGGAGGTGCTGGTTGGTAAGGGTTGATTACAGGATTAGGTACTGCTCTTACACTTGCCATTCTCTGCATATACTGGTTGGTGAGATGAGCTTGGCGCTCTTCTTTACGCTGGGCTAGAGCTACATATAATGGTTTAGTAGCCACAATTCTACCATTCATTTCTGTGACAGCTTTGGTGGCTTCTTCTGGTGATGAAAAGCATACAAATCCAAATCCTTTGCTGCGGCCACCTTCCATCATGACCTGTCAGTATAAACCACGAGAATGGGGGGTTATAAAGAGCCAGTGGTTGGTCTATTCTCCCTAGCGGAGAGTGACAGGATGAGGGGAAATGGATTTAAATTGTGCCAGGGGAGGTTCAGGTTAGATATTAGGAAGAATTTCTATACTGAAAGGGTTGTCAGCCACTGGAACGGGCTGCCCAGAGAGATGGTTGAGTCACCATCCCTGGAGGTGTTTAAGAGATGGGTGGATGTTGCATTGGAGGGAATTGTTTAGTAGGTTGATAGGGCTGGGACAAAGGCTGGACTCAATGATCTTCTAGGTCTCTTCCAGTTGACACGATTCTATGATTCTGTGATTCTAATGTTTTATCTACTCAGCTCACACAAATTTTTCAGCTTACTGGAACTGAGACCACAGGTTTGTTTTACTGAATTGATATAAAAAGGAAAATAACTGCTTAGTAGCTATCTGTTTATTGAATACAGATGAAAATCTCAGCCAAATAATAAAGAGCACACTATTGCACTGAAAAATGTCATTTTTTCTCATTGTTTGTTTTCAGAGAAAGGATGGAAACTATTTAAACTTTACCTTTGCGCTAGTGATTGTACCAAACGGGGAGAATTCTTTTCGAAGACGCTCATCATCAATCCCATCATCAAGATTTTTCACGTAAAGGTTTACACCCTAAAAAAAAAGGCAAGTTATTTTTGAAAGCAAATGGTCTGCATAAATCTAAAAATATCACAGAATAAGTAAAGCTAGTGCTCTTGAATAGAAACTGAACCTGGTATCTGGTGATCCTGTCCTGCTTCATTTGTTCAAACTTGCGCTTCAGCTCCGTCTGTCTTTCCACTTTTTTCTGAGCCCGGCCAACATAGATTTGTTTCCCATTGAGCTCTTTCCCATTCATCTCATCTACAGCCTGCATTAATAAACAAGAAGTCAGCAGTGCTTTGTATTACACTGATCTTCAGGCATACAAAAACCCCAAAATGATTCAAAGGATTCCAGAAAAAGAGCCAATCCATCTAAAGTATCACTAGATGAAAAACATACCCCAGGACTTCCTTGCTTTAAGTAAAACAGAAATTGCTTTCCATGTGTGCTTCTGTCCAGTTAAGAAGTCGTCACAAAAGGATGCAAAAAATATTTCTTATATGAAGTTGGATATTTCTTATATTTCTTATATGAAGTTGGAAAAAAAAAGTTACATAATGAAGAATTATTTCTCCAGCCTTATCTTGCTAAGGTTGAGAAAAATTAAGTTGAAAAGGTCTAATTCACACACCTGGCTTCTGTTTTCAAAAGTAACATCTGAAACTGCAGTATCTACTAGGTTTTCTTATAGTATATCTTAAGCTACAGCTGGCATATATGGTTTTTTAAAAAATATTTATAATATTTCACCAAGGAAATATTTAAGAGTATGAAAATACAAACCTTTTTCCTTTATGCTGTCTTGAGTTACAACTACTAAGATGTGAAAACCATTGGCACAGTTTTAATCAATAAAACCAGAAGTCACCAGTTTATTGTATACCTTCAATATCAAAGCCATTAAACACACTTACTGAGATATGAGAATTTTATGGTGTTGGTGTAAACACTCGAAATGTGAGAAAAACCCAACTGTATCCAAGTGTAAAAGAAACAATCAACGAATGCATGCAAAACTGAACAACATAAATATAAGATTAATCCCTTAATCTCTTGCTTGTACACTTGTAGTACTGACATATCACCAAAACACCTTCTGAAAAGAAAATTTTGTTTGTGGCCCTGTTTTATTCTGTGCTGAGTTTTCTCCTGGTGTTATGTCCCTACTGCCACAGTCAACTGCCACATCAAAGCAACGAGCTGACAATGACTGAAGTTATGTAGCACACTGACACATTATAGACATATACACGGATTAAAAGGACCCTTCTTCTAAAGTTACTCTTCGGAGAAAGCAACATCACCGGGTTGTACGACTGTCTTCTTACAGCTGTGCCAAATGGGCTCCATAAAATTAATGGCTTTCCTGCTGACTTTGCAGTGCTGAAGTTTGAAAACACCATCTTTTCTGCCTTGCATAAACATTTTGTGCAACCAAATTGGATGCAATGATTCATCCAGGTTTTGCAGAAATGTAGTAATTTATTACGCTTGTATGTTGCCCTGCATGAGAGAGTCAAAATTTCATCAAGATCTTTAACCCCAATTACAAAAGGTTATTAAATTATTCAAGATTCTCCATTTCTACACTAGTTCCAACTGTCTTAGACTATCTTGACTTAATAGGCTCCTCAAATCAACAGACATTTGCTCGTAGAGAAAGCATTCCAAATGACAGAAACTACGCTAAGTCATTTTGGAAGCAGACATCTAGCTTTGCAGGGTCCTTTGACCAACTAAAAACCCTTAACAAACTCACAAGATTCAAATCACTCGATGAAACATATTATTTGGGTCTCAATTACAGAACTCCTATAATGAAGTGCAAAAGCTTACTTTTTGGGCATCTTCATGTCTTTCAAAACTAACGAAGCCAAAGCCTTTGGATTTTCCACTCTCATCGGTCATAACTTTCACACTTAGGGCAGGACCTAAAAAGAGAATGAAATACTTATGCTTCACATAAAGAATGTATTCTCCTTCCATTTTAAACATTCTGTTTAGAGTCTTAATATTTAGTTTCTTTCACCTGTATTACAAAGGACTACTGCACCAATAACACTATCTATTAAACATCACACATTAATAGAAAATTGCTAATTTGCCCTGATGATGAACTTCAGCCATTATGGCTGAAGTCTACCATGCTGAATTTATTTCCCATGGTATTTTCAACCAAAACAGGGTAGGAATTTCACATCAAAGTGAATGAAATTGTTCTTTCATTAAAAAATAGAGCATTTAAAGAGCATTACTGCTTCCATTCTTTGAACCAGGTACTGAAAGCCAGAAAGGGAGGCCCTTCTATTGGGTATGTGCTTCATCACTTACTCCAGTGAAGGGACATTCCAGTTCAGCAATTCCAAACCTCTGAAAAACTGCAGTCCACAGACTCAGCTGAGACATACTAGCAGCTAAATTTGCTACCATTTCAACAACAGATACTTCAATAACAGAAAGGAATTTCCTGTAAATGCTGCTGAAGGCTGCTATAGAACATCTCATATACATGGCTTTGTCCTGCTTTACATGATATCCACTGGAGAACAGCAAAAGCAGAGAGGAAAGAAAAAAAGCTGAGGCTGAAAATAAAATAGGCATGCCATATAAACTGGTATAAGAATCTGTAACTGAATTAAAGAGTTTGCCGATTCCTACTTTCATGGTGAAATACCATATGTATTTTTAGATCGTGATCATAATAAGCCTGCCATACTTTTGCCCTGTCCATAACCAAGGATTGAGATAGAATTGAATAGCTTGCCAATGGAAAAGTTCCTTATAATTCTCTACTAAGTCAGCCACCATAATGCAACTGAAAAATGAAAGCAGAGATACTCTGAGTAAAGATAGGTCTGTAAGTCAACAAAAAACAAGAACAAACTCATGTCATCTATCCTGTAGTGAACTCATGACATCCATCTGTACTAAAACAGAAAACACTTCTGTCTGCAACTTAAAAAGACTCTTTAGACACGTTATTTTCAGATTACTGGAAACAATTCTGATAACAGGATTATACATGCTATTCTCCACATTTAAAATTCTGCAGCGGATATTACTATACTTTCAATCTGAAACTGGAATTAAGTACCAACTTTTCAGTATCTTTTTTGTTTTTAATCAGTCAACCAGCTGATTCCTGGTATTATAAGGCACTGTAAAAATAAGATGTAAGAAGTAGGTTGAAGTTCACTCATGTTTATGTAAACTTAAAGACATTACCAAACTTGCCAAAGAGTTCCTTAAGTCTCTCATCATCCATGTCTTCTCCAAAATTCTTGATGTAAACATTGGTGAATTCCTTTGCTCTGGCTCCAAGTTCTGCCTCACGTTCCTTGCGGGATTTAAACCTTCCAACAAATCTAGTAGCAGGAGAACACAAAAATGTAGATTAAAGCATGTCTGTGAAGGTTTAAAAACATACTTTAAGCCTCCTGCACCACATTTGATTCTTAATCAGTCTCACTGTTCACTATACATGTGAAGTTCTTGAGATAAAATATTTATGTTAAAACTCCACCAGAAAAACATTTCACTATCCTATGCTACATTAGTGTGCTTATCACAGTCACTAGTAGAAAAATGCTTTCAAGCCATTGGCAATATTGTTCACTCTTATAAAATGGCCTCTGAAAACAGGAGCTGGACAACAGGAAAGAGTACTAGGTATAGAGGCTAAATAGAAACTGTCTCTGATCAGCATAATTCCTCTGCCGTACTGAAAACTTGGCAGCCTTAAAGCAGATCCCAGTCTCCCATTCAGTTTTTAAGCAAGGGATATTTAACTAACCTCCCCCAGCCCCTTACACACCTTTCCAGCCTACACCAAACAAGATTTCAGTTTGGTTTGTTTTTTTAAAAGGCATAGAGAAATAAGTTGTTCAACTTGCACTATAGTCAAACAGCATTGCAAACCGGCTGGGAATACCAGAGGTCAGTTCACTGCGTCAGAGAAAGAATAAAAGTTGGACACAATGCTCTGCAACCCAAGGAACTGCTCTAGTCCAGATGTTACGTGACTAACACTGATTTCTGACTGTCGTCGTAGACTTCTGCACTCAAATTTTATTGTACTGTCCAACTTTACAGTTCCAAATCGGACAAATCCAATGAAGTAACGCAAAGTAACTCTACATTATCTTAAACTTTGACAACTTCATCCGATTTACAGTAATCAAGGATGGCAAGAATGACAGTTCTTTAACCACTACACACTGACCTTTTTTTCCTACTATTTTAAAAAGGTTGTATGTACAAGGATAGAAGATGAGTAAAAGAGTCCCCAGCATGCCAGTAAAACACAGAACAAGTTGGAAAATTGAAGTTTCAAAATATATGTTCTCCCTGCATGTGGTTTGATCCATCCATCTCTACATGTAAAAATAACCACGATGGTAAGCTCACGCTGATTTCTGTTTTTCTTTTTCCAAACACTCTCAAGTATTTACAGAGCTATTCTCTTGCAACTATACCAGATACCATAATGATCCCTTAAGCATAGCTGTGAGGCACATGTGCCATCCCGCAAGCCTAAATGTCAATAACCAAGTAGCCAAATAACTTTTTTTCTTCCTATAGCACATAACTGCGATAACATTTCAAGCATTGTTTCTGTAAGCTTTATTTTCTACTCCTATTTCCTAGATATGCTTATTAACAGAAATTCATATAAAAACTTTAGTGCAATCCAACTGCTATGCAAGACCAAGTAACTCTACAGCTTCAAGTTTCATCCAAAAAATGGATCCCACACCTATCTCACAACATTTATAAAGGAAGTATGATTCAGAATATTCAATGGATTGTATTTTATCTCAGATCAGTACGACCAGAAAACCAGAGGTGTTCCCAAATTCTCCTTATAGCATTGGCTTGCTAGAAAACTAATAAAACATTTTTTTTCCCTAGAGTCCATTATTAGCCTTTCTGAACTCACTCACAGTATTCCTAGCAATAAAATTCGAAACCCCCTTTAAAATTGAAATATTTTAGAACAACCTGTCTTTTCTAGGTAAGCTTTAAATATTTGTCTGCTGTAAAATGAATTTCAGTCTGTTGATCGCCAACTATGTATTTATGTACTTACACTTTGCGGTCATTAAGCAGCATACCATTCATTTTTTCAATAGCTCTTTCTGCAGCTTCTTGTGTCTCAAAATGTACAAATCCATAACCTTTGGATCCATTTTCATCACATACCACCTGTTAAAGAAAAACCCTGTTGTAATACTCACGAAATGTTTCCCATCTAAATTGAGGTTTTTTGCATAAAACCATTAAATGCACCAATAATTTCCCACTAACCTTACAAGACAGGATGTTTCCAAAAGCAGAAAACGTGTCATACAAAGCTTTATTATCAATTGATTTGTCCAAGTTTTTGATGAAGATGTTTCCCTACACCACTTTTGCGTAGAGAATGGATCGCGCCTGAGACCACATGATACGCACTGGTTTGCCTTTAATGACATCGAAAATTCATGGTATCCAAAGCTCGTTCAGCTGGAAAAAACATAATGGAATTAGCAGGAAACGGTTAAAGTTATCTTAACAAGATACAGGAGCTAGTATTTGAAGTACATTTGTTCATATAAAAACTGTTACTATTTTATGTCCAGCACATGATGCAAACCCAAATCTCCAACGTAAATAAATCCCACCTCTTTTTAGGCAAGTAAAAACTGGCTAAAACTCACCAGTAAAAGCTGCACTTAGAAGAAAGGAAGGAGCACAAGTCAGCTAAACAAGCTCTAGAAGTCCCATGTAGCTCAAAGGATTGGACTCCACTATGAAAAGACCATACGATGACAGGAGAAAATGTATCGTGTCATGGCGATTATGCCTTTTTCCACAGGAGAAGTTTAACACTTGTGAGAAATTCCCACCTCATGCAGATGTATACTGTATCAATAAAAATGCTTTTAGGGGTATAGCATGTGCTGTAAGAGGCCTTTTGCAAACATTAACCTATGAACTTCTAAGTCACCCAATACCTTAAACCATCAGTATCCCCCCAAACTGACAAAATTTCTTTGCTAGGTGGAGTTTGAGCCTGGTTCAGGCAGCTGTTCCACGCAAACTCCTATAGTGAGATAAAAGATCTGTGGTGGACTTTCAGGGCAAGATTTAAAACTAGCACACACTTGATTTTGAAAATCTGATATATTTGTATATATATTAACATATAAAGCAAACCAATGGAGCAATTTTCCCAGCAGAACTCCATAACTAACTTTTCAAAGCTTGAATTTAAGATCTCCACGTATTCAGAAAGAAAAGTATCAAAACGTCTTCAGTTTTCATATGTCCCTTCAAAGCAACAAGACACGTCTGTAATGTTTTTAAGTCAATAAGGTATTTAAGCAAGAAAAGAACAACAGTTCTCAAGTATTGCAGACGTATTTTATGATATCCTACATTAGCTCCATTGTTCCTGTACATCTGGGACAACACTGAAAAAAGTAGCAACAAAAATCCAAAGCCACACCCACTGGTACTAACTTGGCTCACCACAATCCGCATATAGTAGAGCAATGTGAGGTTAACAAGACTAAAATTAGTTTAGTATTAGTTTAAAAAACAATAACCATGCTAGTTAATTGCTTTTCTTAGAAGGACCAATCATGCTGAAAAGCATTATTTTATGTTTTGTTATTTAAGTGTTGCTTTTATACATTGTTGGATATCACAGCCAAAGAAAATTTGCAATCAGCTTCCAGTTCAGCTGGTACACCACGTTTTACGTCCTTTCTTGCCATGTTTTCAAATTACAAGTGAATCTGAAGATTACATTCTGTGAAAGACATCTGCAGAAGTTAACTAGATAGATATCTAACATTTTATTGTTAAAAAGAACATCTATTGCTACTATTATCATATTCACATGACAACAGCAAGCCAACAGCTGATTTAAGCTGAAGTCACAAAAAATATAAGCCTTGCCAGTCTTTTAAACAAGTTAAAGCTTTCACAAACTTTAATATAAATTAATCAGGAAAGAAAAGACAACGTAGATGCAGACAATGAGAAACAAAAAGCATTGGAAGGCTTTACATTACAAAAGAAAGGAGGGAAAAAAAAAGGAAAAAAAAGATGGTAAAACAATCCCCAAACAACTGTGGAAATCAGACTGGCCACAGTAGAAACATCTAAGGCTTCAGTATTGCCCTGGAAGTCATCAGAATTATTACTGCCAGCACCAGCAAAAAAGTGCCAGCAACAAACAGTTCATTATTTCCAGAAGTAGCAACAGGGCTTCCTTTACTAGAAAAGAGGCTTTTCTAATTCATGCTAATTGCTTCTAGAATAATCCCGACACTCCTCAAAAATGTGTGTTCCCAGACACGTTTCCCAAACATCTGACTCTAAGCAGGTCGGTAACAGCCTTCGCAAAAGTTGCCGCTCTCATCTAACAGTGAGCACATATCTTAGACCAATGCAATTTCTCCACAAAGACAAGAACCAGCATAGAAACTCTCAACAGCTCTCCTCATCTCTTCTATAGAGATTTCTGCTTTAACAACACCACACTGTCATTCCACAACAGATTTTAAAACATTACCAGAACACATCTGCAATTAGGTACGAGTAACTCTCATTAAAATTCACAACTAGTAAAACTGGCTTACTTTCATTACATTCCAGCCCTAAAAGGCTGTGCGCTGGTTTGCAGGAGGCAATTCCATTCAGCAGTTAACTTGTTACCAAATGGACACACCTACCCATGCTGTACTTCTGCTGATTCTGCTGGAGCTTTTATTGAATGAGTCACCAGTTCCCATTCTGTTGTGAGCAACTGGACAGTCCACTTCAGTAAAGATTTCAAATTTACACAGAACATACACTTAACGCTTAAACTGTGCTAAAAGTACATAGCAATAGCTCTTAAGGAATACATCTCTAGAAACATAACCATTAAAAAAATCTGAAGGGAGAAGCAAAGCTTCAGGTTACTCAAGAATATTTCCAGCTTAGTGATTAAGCAAGATTGCCTGGGTTTTAGTTCAGACTATGACTCAAATTCAGAAAAGTCACAACTACGAAATGGGTGCATACCTCACAGATGTGTCATGAGACCTAATTAGTTTTTGGAAGAGCTTTGAGATCCCTAGTTTACAGACAGCTGGTAACGTCAAACACACCTTCAAAAGCATTTTTCAAAACCTGAGCCAGTTGTTTCTAACTATTAAATAAACACAGACCAACATGTAACTAGGAATTACGCTAAACCAAGAAAAGGCAGCTAGTTTGGAATCAAAATGAAACTAGTGTTACTGTAAAAGAATGACCATTCATACTCAGAGCTCCTGTTTCAAGGTTTCAGTAAATGGATAGCATGATCTCCGAAAAGAAAAAAATCAACAAATGCTTTCTAGGTATTTGCCAAGAACACCACTTTCTGAAAACGCTGTAGAAGTATAATCACTCAATATAACTTAAATATACCTTAAGCAAGTGCTTCCAGATACATGCCTGATCCAAGTTCGATACAGATGAAAAATACTTTTAGCCAAGCTGGACTAGGTGTAAAATATGTATTCTTCTCAGTCTGAACAAAACTTGTAACATTTGGAGTAACAGTATTTTTGTAACAGGCACCTTCCCAAACTTTGATTGCAAGTACTGCTCAGGTGAAAAAGCTGTATTTGCTCCCACACTTGATAAATTACAAACTAAGTCCAAAACCACCGGACTGAGCAGCTTGATCAACTAATGACAAAGGCAGGCCTTTACAGAACTCTGTCATTGCCAAGAAGAAGCATTTGAATCACCTTTAACTTCTGCCTTGACATTATCATATCACAGTATGAACTGCAGTAAACTCTTATTTTTCTTTCTGAGAGTAAGCTGTACTTTATCGAACGAAAGCAAAGTGTTAAAACCAGCATTCATATTGTCTCATCCTAAACAATGGCTGAATAATCATAAGCTCTCTGAAGCGAGAGCTGCTAAGAGGTGAAATATTTGCCTATTAAAAAGGTGAGACAGTAACTTTTTACTACTTAGATATCATCGGTACACCAAAGTCTGATCTGATAATGGCTATATGCTAAAGCCAATTTTGAAACCCAGTTAATCTAATTGCTCGAAAAGTTTGTAATTCAAATCTCTCACTTTCATACTCCGGAAAATAAAAACATTGTGGTAGAAAACCATTTATTTGAAATCAAGTATGTTCTAGCTGGCTGAATTATTTTTTCTTTTAATTGGACTTCACAAAGCTTAGAACCGGTCATATTTGGGTCTTTTACCAAAATACCATCCAAATGAACAAGTCGGCTTGCCAAACTTAGCACAAACATGACCAGAACTACATGGGAAGTTTTTCACCGATGTGAAAACTTTAGAGAACCAGCAGCGCGTCTTGTAAAGAAAGTTTAATAAAAACACAACTTGAGAAACACGATGTCAGAGAGTTTGCTGCAAAGAAAAAAGGATCAGAACACAGCTTGCTCCGTGAAGAGCAAGAAAAGGAGGCCCAAGTAATTTCATCCTACACGTAACACACCTGCCATGGTGCTTTAGCATATTACGCTTTGGCCTGTGCTTTGAGTGGACGTCTGTGAAACTATCAAGCGATCCCGGTGCGTCCTACTTCCTTCTACTGGCCTCTTAATCACGCACGCACACACACACACGCACACACCCAGCTCTTCGGCGTAGTTATTAAAAGGTGCTAATGACTATGATGCCTTCTTCAAACCAGCCTTCATTTCGGATTCCTGATGCAGCCGCCGCGCACGGACGTGCCAGCCTGGGGAAGAGCCACCCCCGCACACCCCCGCAGCCGCCGGCCTCCGCAGCCGCCCGGCCGGGAGCAGCTCCGCCAGGCCCCGGGCTTTCAGCGGGGGCGTTTGGGCCCTTCCCCTCCCCGCCGCCGTCGCCGGGGACCCGCGTCAGCTTTCGGTTCCCAGCGGCGGAAGCGCCTCCCTTCCCCCCCCCATCCCCCCCGCCCCGCTCCCCGCCACGAGGCGCGGGCGGCCCCAGGCCGCGTGTCAGACACCGGTGGCTCCACCGCCCAACTTCCCCCCCCCGCCGCCACTCCCGCGACAAGTTTGCCCCGTCCCGACAACACCAACGCCGGCCCCGGCGGGGAAAATGGATGTGGGGCGGCGGCGGAGGAGGCCCGGGGGAACCGCGCCGAGCGCTGGTGGGGGCGGGGGAGAAACATGGCTCCTGCGCCGGCGGCCGCCCCATCTCTCTCCTCTCAGGCCGCCTCAACCCCCCCCACCCCCGGTCCCTCCCTCGACCCCCGGCCACTCACCGTCAGCGGGCTGCTGGAAGTTGACATAGGCGTAACCGAGCGACCGGCGGGTGATCATGTCCCTGCAGACGCGGATGGAAAGGATGGGCCCGGCAGGGCTGAACTTCTCGTAGAGCATGGCCTCCGTCACGTCGGGGTGCAGGTCCCCCACGTAGAGGGAGGCCATGGGGTAGCTGGGGGCGCTGGGGTTCATCTTGCCGCCGTCTCCCGGCGCGGGAGGGCAAGGGGGGGGCGCTGACGAGGCGAGGAGGCCGCGGCGGCCCGGCGGTCCGTGAGGGCAGGAGCCGGCGGTGTCGGCGCGGGGGAAGGGGGTTACTCCGGAGCCGGATTCGAAACTTAACGGCTACAGGAGGCGGATGCGCGGCGGCGGCGGGTGGAAGGGGCGGGGGGGGAGATGGTTCTGGCTCACTCCGTGCCGGGCCTGGCGAAGGTGGCGGCGGCGGCTGTTGGCCTCGGCGGGGGTCGGGATCGCTCTGTGTCTCCTTCTCGGCTGCGCCGGGTCCGGGGGCTTCGCTTCACCGGGTTTTTTTTATATCAAACCGGCCGTTTGCTGAAGGTTGTCGGGAGATGGAAGAGGGAAGGTTTTTTTTTTAAAAGGTTTTTAGGATTTTTGGATTTTTTTTGGCTTTTTTATATTTTTAGTAATAAATGGTGCGGCGGGGCCGGGCCGGCGTGTCCGGGTGTCCGGAGCACACGCACTGCGCACACAGCTCCGACGGCGGCCGGGGGACAAGGGGGAGGCCGCCGCCCCGGCCGCGCACTATATATACCCGCCCCGCCCCCACCCGCCCCCACCGCGCCGCACGCCACGCACGGACCGCGCGCACCGCGCAGGCGCCGCCGCCGGGAAAGGCGGGGAGACGCGCAGCGCCGGCGCGCGGCCGGGTGGGGGACTGCGGCTGTGGCGCGTGCGCAGCGGCGGCCGTGAAGTGAAGTTGGGGAGGCCGGGAGGAAACGCGCCTGCGCCGCTCAACGTCACCGGGGCTGCCAGAGGCCTGGCGCCAGGGCGCATGCGCTTACGTGGAAGCACATGTGCGCGGCGGGGGGGGGCGGGGGGGGAGGGTATGTCAGCAGAGCGCGTGCGCACTGGGCGGATCAACGGCGAGAGGGGCAGGGCGGGACCGGAGGGAGGGGTCAGGGGCCCGGCGCGTGCGCCGCGCCGCGCCCCGCCCCGCGCGCGGCTCGGGCCGCCCGTTTGGGGAGCGGGAGGCGGTACCGCCGCCAGTGACGCGCGCGCGCAAGGAAAGTCGCGTGCCGGACGAAAACGGCCAGGTCCGGGCGGGCCCGCGGCGCATGCGCAGGAGGGCTGCTTCCGCCGGGGGCTGCAGGGAGGGGGCGCCCAGAAGGGGTGACGCGCTTCCCTCGCTTCCCCTCCGCCCTTCCCCGCCGGGATGGTGCTGCTGTGGCGGCGGTGTCTGAGCGCGGGTGGGCATGGCCGCGGAGCCCGGCCCCTGCCCGTGCCTGGATGTTCGGCTCCCCGCGCCCCCGGGTTCTTTGGGGGGGGGAGGGGGGGGGGGGGGGGGGGGGGGCTGACGCGCGGGAAGCGAGCGGCCTCTCTCCCCTGCGGCGGGCCTGTCGGTGCTGCCCGGCCGGTCAGCGTTAATCAGAGCTTTCGGCTGCGGGTGCCAAAGCTCGGGCCCGGTTCGCCAGTTTGCTCATTTATTTATTTATTTTACTCATGTCTGACTTGGGCGTTAGGTAACATCACCTCATGGGCTTGGTATGCTTGGGCTGGTGCTCAAAACCTTGGCGAGCGTAGCTCCCGAGAAGCCCCGCGATGCCTTTAATTAACGCACACACCCACCCTGAGCGGTGCAAAGCAGCCTTTTGGGTACTGCCAGTTTTTCTCCAGAAGGAGTAAAAGACCAGAGGAAAACGTGAAGGTGTGCCTCCAGGAGAAGGAGGGCTGTCAATAGACTGGCAAAGCTGGTTTCAGTGGAAATCAGGCGTTTTGAGTTCTGCTCTGGGGTTTCTTTTTTCCCCCAAAGTTTAATGGGTTTCATTGCTGTATTTTGTTTTGGTTCTGGATTGACTAGTACTGGGAATTAGCTGACCCATCTTTTTGTAGTTTCATTACGTGTGTTAAGGCATGTGCCATTATTCTAGGCAGTTTGGCGGGGGAAGGGGGTTGTAAAGCTATAACATCACATTAGAAGCTTGTCAGATGAGTATCGTGACTGGTGCCATATAAAGCGTTTTTCAGAGAGTAGTCCTGTGGATTTTAGAAAACCGGTGACAAGCATACTGCTCATTTATTTTTAGCTACCTTCTCCAGTCCTAAAAAAATGAAGCCTTTCACAACAAAAAAAAAGGAGACTATTTTCCTATCTTTTAGAATTCTATGGGGTTTTTTATTACCAAGTAATTAAATGTTTGACAGCCATTACAAAAAAAAAATGGAATCAAAGCAAATGTGCTTCATTCCTGCTAAATAAATTAGTATAAATGTAAGACAAGAAACCAGATCTGAGATTTGCAGGAGTCTTGGAGATAACAGTTCTTTTATGTGTACTGTAGTTTTTCTTTTCTCTGCGTGTATGGGAAGGGGGGGAGTTTCGTGGGGATTTTTTTTAGTGTAGTTTCAACAGAAAGAGGAAGAATCATCTCCATTTTTGTATCTTGTTTTATTTTCTTGGTTTATATTTCATATCTTGTTTTATTTTTCTTTCACCAGCACTTGCCGTCTAAGGTTTAAATAGAGCCGTAGGAGGGAATACGTGTGGAATTTTGCTGTCACATGTAAAGGATTCCACTTGCATTCAGCAGCTGCTGCAGTTTTACTGCGTCTTGTTGGAGGTCACCAAACCCACGGCAGAACTGGCATCTCCCCATCTGTTTCATGGCAAAGTATGACACCTTCGTTCAGCTCTATACCCCACACTCATGGTTTAAAGAGAGATAGTGACTTTGCATTTGAAGCAGCCGACAAATGAATGTGTTCTCTTCTGCTGGCCCTGCTATAGCAACGGTTACTTCTGTCAGATGAGTAAAGCAAATGGCCAGAGTCCACAGTATCTTATAGTGAGTGTTTGTTTGATGTGGCTGTTAAAATGGAAACTATGGTGTTTATAGGGGAAAAAAATAAAAAACTTCTAGTTTAAATAGTGGTTTATAATGCCCTCCCTAGGATGTTTTACGTACTGTTCCTGCTTTCTCCCTCTCTTACCTGGTTCTGTTCTTCAGCACATCACCTTTCCCCAGACTGTTTCAGGCTGCTGTTTCTTTCACACTTCTGTGTTCTCAGCACCTGGGCGTATTCTTACCTGTTTCTTTTGGCCAAGGCACTTTCTTGCACTTTCATGTGAGTTAGGTCACTCCATCTCTGTCCTCGGTGCTCCTGGATGATGGCAAGAAAGAGCCCAGAGTGTGGTAGGGCATTACTTACTTCTTGCCCATTTTTTTTTTTTTTAAATGCAAACTTTGATCAGCAGAGAGGGACTTTTCAGTGATCTTGCTATTAGCCTCTTTAACAACATGTGGCTTCAGAGTTTTGTAATACTAAACGCTATACAGGGCATTAAAAATGCATGCTTAACTTTAGGTGGATATCCAGAAAAGTTAAAATTATTGTTCAAAAGCACCAGAGCTTTCTAATTAAACATGTCTAGTATTTATTCTTTTAGCAAAAGGATTTGTTTCTTAGGTCTTGTCCTCATAGATTATACTCTTTTTGCTTTGACTTGGAGCAAGGATGTAATGGTTAATAAAAGTTTTGCTGTCTGCTTTCCCCACTCTCTCATACTGTCATAAAGTGTTAAATGTTAAATTTAGATATCCTTTATAAGAGGAAAAAAACCTTCACAGTAGGAGGTGGGCAAAGGTACTTGATAGTGCCCAACACAATTGCATTGTCCTCGAGGCCTTGTTGAATGTTACCTGATATTCACATCTGAGCCTCTCCAAGATCTTTTTTAGCTCTGCTGTGTTCATGTTCTACACCATGGCTGACAAAAGTTGCTGTAGCACGCTTGTCTGTCAGCTGGGCTTCGTGCCCATCCCCAGTGTACACCCTGTCATTGCAAGTGTTATACATGCGTGGCTGGGCCTGGAAGTTTGCCTTTTCGCTAGAAACTGCCTTTTTTTTTTTTTTTTTTTTTTGAAACACCAGGCTTGAGATGTAGCTGGAGGATGTTAACTCAGTGTTTCCTTCATCAACTTCAGGGAATCTAAGCCAAACAGGAACTGAATGAGGGGTAATAATTCTTTAATTATAGATCTTAGCGGTATTTCGCAAGCCAGATAAGGCAACTTACCTGATGGACATATTGCCTTCTTTCATTTAAATGTTAATAGAACTACCAAATAGGTAAAAGAGCAAAGTTTACACAACGTTTTTCACTCACAGCAACTGATTAATATTTTAAACTGTGCAGATATGTGTTTTCTAAACAAAAGTTCTACCAAAGTTAAATAAAGATTTTTCTTTTTGTAACTTGAAGCTCTAAGCAGATACAACCTTTTTCTTTTGTGCAACTGGTATTATTTGTGAGCACAATTTTTATTCTAGACTATCATGGAAATAGTAAAGTTACTGAACTGTGTTCAAACTTCAATAAATTTCCTCTCTGTTGCCTAGAAATTATGACTCTTATGCGTGATGGATTGCACTAAACTGTTGGAAATGATGCAAACCTAGCTTTGTAGTTAGCCACAGGAAACATTTTTAAATTGTATTTGAAAAGTGCTAATACTGAAGATCAGTTTGGTTTTTTTTGTTGTGTTTTTTTTTTTTTTTAAATCAGCATGGCTGATACTTAATTTTAAAAAGAAAGTTTTATTGTACAGAATTGCACACGCTGTGTTTCTGAGTTCAGAAACTGCTTGATTTTTTTCACATCTTGGCATTTTCCTTTTCTGTTCGGCTACAGAGCAAAGCCATTGCTAAAAGTGCCTTGTGAAAGCTAAAACTTTGATGGTGTGTGTAAAGAGATAAGGAAGAACATGTACCTTTTGTAGGGGAGTGCCGGTTTCTTTAAAGTGAGTGCCTCACTGATAATGCTGTTTGCTTTTGGTAGCCTACTTAGTCCAGATAGGCTTTTCAGCGCTAGATAATCTTTTGAGCAGAGCCAATCCCAAGTTCTGAGTAATTTGTTTAACGAAAAAGGAAAAGAAACCTACATCAAGGCCTCAGAGCTCTATATTTTGAATCTTCTTGAATGTGGGCAAAAGCAGTTTTGCTTTCTTATTTTTGGGCTCATTTGATGAGTATTCTTCACTTGTACAAAGAACCATATGTCTGCTTCCTTTACTGAACTTGTGAAGGAGAAGTAATTTTGGCAGGGAACAGGAAAAGAAGTGTCATTCTCAGGCAGTCATGACTTGGGAAGCATAGTAGTTAATTACTTTATAATGCACCTGAAGCAAACAAAACAACAGGTTTGTGCGGTGGGATTGTTTTCTTCAGTGCCAAGGGCAGCTGGGGGAATGGGAAGCCACTGACCTGAGTATAGTCATGAATATCACAGCGTTTTTCCCCTCATATCTCCTCAAGTGTGTACTCAGTCTCCCCCTTGTCACTCTAAGAACTGTTTAAGCATTAAGCCTTGGGAGATGCCATCAGGGTTGGAAAGGGGGATGGGGCAGAGGAAGGGGTCCTAGAGCAGGGGGCTGGGCACGGAGCGGCTCTGGGAAGGCCCTGTCTGGAGGAGAGGAATGGTGCAAGGCAGGAGCAGGGGTGTCTGCCTGGCTGCCACCGGCTGCCCTGCAGGACAGGCTCAGCTGCTCTGAATCTCCTGTTGGTTCCCGTCTCTCATCCTTCCTGCCTTCCTTCCCAGAGAGTGAGCTTGATGCTGCTTGATCCCTCTCCCTAATACAGCCGCCTCCTCTCTGCTCTCTTTCCCCAGATACAGTCCACACCCCTTGCTTAGAAGCCACCAGAATAAGGTATTGTGAAAAACAGGTTAGTGTTTCCTTTACCCTCTGCCCTTTACTAGCTACAGTCAGAATTGCTTAACTCTGAGGCTTGTTCCTTTCATCAGTAGCTACAGTATTTCTTCCTTAAGAGCCGAAGTACTTGAAGCAAAAAAAAAATATTTGAGTATCATGCTGCTGTTCCTAAGTGTCCCCAAAGTGCCACATAGTGGCTGGTAAGTGCTGTATACTTGGGGAAACACAGTTATAGCCACATTTCTATGCAAACACCTAGATTATGACAGACTGTAGATTGTTAAAGATGCAGAATTGTGCGTGTGTGGGAAGAGACAAGGAAGAAGCATGGTAAATGTCGTAGTTCATTCTCTCCCCAGATGAGAACACTGTATTATCCCAACCAAGATTTTTCAAGCTTTTTCATAGAAATCCTCCAAGGATGACAAGGCAGTAATCTCTGAGGCAGTCCTTAACTTGGAAAGTGTCTTCCTAAGGTCTGACCCAAGTTCTCATTTATGCAGTTCCTTTTTATTCTGTCCCCAGTGGAAGTGCAAAACATTTTTTTTTTCTACTACTATTCTAATAAAGCTACGCCTCTGTTGCATGGTACGTGTTGGGAAATGTTCATACTGGTCTTATAGTGCTGGCTCAGTGAGTGGGTCAGACTGGAGTGAGCTCTGCCATGAACAGGTAATCTGTTTCAGATGGGCATTGCTGAATTAGCACGTGTGCGTGACGGTGGTTTTTATGCCAGCATGTGCCAATCTCCGGCTCCCTGTTCTAAAGGAAGCTGCTATTGCTCTGCCACATGCACACTGTGTGCGTGATGGGGTGCCAGCCCTGTCGTGTCCTAGGAATTTTGTGCGTATATTTTCTTTGCAAAATCTTGATGGTAGTAGTATAAGAGTGTTGCCTGAGAGAGCATGGACCTTCACTGGACCACCTGCAGTTAATTCATTTGCCGTGAGAACTGGAAGAACCAAATTTGGCCAATTTCTCTACATAAAGTCCTTTAGCTGTTCACTATGACTTGGGATTGTCTGTACGCAGGATGTATTTCTGTGTTTCTTCATGGATGGTGCTTTCTTCTAAACTTTTCTCACAGGTCTCAGTCCAGGCCCTTTAACCATTTTATTGTAGTCATTTGAATCAGTAGCCTGATGTCAGGCTACTGATTCAAACGACTACAAGAAATAATGGGTTTAAGTTAGAACATAGAAAGTTCTACCTCAACATGAGGAGAAACCTCTTTACTGTGAGGATGACAAAGCACTGGAACAGGCTGCCCAGAGAGGTTGTGGAGTCTCCTTCTCTGGAGACTTTCAAAACCTGCCTGGATGCATTTCAGTGTGCCTTGCCCTAGGGGATCCTGCTCTGGCAGGGGGGATTGGACTAGATGATCTCTCTAGAGGTCCCTTCCAACCCCTGACATTCTATGATTCTATGAACCCAGTGCCAAAACTCTTCTGGCTCTGAAATGTCAGTCTGCAGCTCCTCTAGCGCAGCCCTGCAGGCCCTGGAAACCTGTAACTATCTCAGTTCACATGGTGAGACAAAGAAAAGTGCAAGGACTGTTTGAAAATGAAGGACAAAAAGGAAAAACAAAAGGCAAAATGAAACTGAAGTAGAATGTGGTTGATGGACCTGCATGAAACAGAGCCTGTGAGAGGACAGAGAGGAGCAGGTGGCTGCAGAAGTCACAGGGCTGGACTAGTGACCACCCAGTGCCTCCTGCAGCCTGGTGCTGCTCCTCTGGGGTGGGTCTGCAGCAGCAGTGGAGCATGGAAGGAATCTGCTGAGGAAGGCATGTGCAGGGCATGAAGGCATACCTCATGCACAGTATGAGTTGGCTGGTGATGATAACCCCTTCTGGGACCCCCAAAAAGGGTCATACTTGAATGAGCTCCTGTTGTTGACTCTGTGCTGGCTTGATTGACCTCTCACTCCTCACCTTGGTCCATGAGTATCAGCACCACAATGCTGTACCCACCTCAGGACCTTGCAGATCCACTTGCCAGGCTCCTTTCTCACTGCCAGCACAATTTCTGTGTTGTGCTCACCTTTCCAGGGTGACTTGAAACCATTATATCAGTGCAGGAGGGTCTGGGCACACATCTTCTGGAGGAGTCAGACACAAGACCTGAGATCTGAGGCAGGAAGACCTGCATATCGCAGAGAGAAGGTGCAAACAGAGTTGAAAGGATCTGCATTTGAAAGGAACTGGAGACACTAAAGATAAAGGGGTGGGTGGAGGGCAAGAAGGAGCAGATGGCAGAACCCCCAAGGTAAGCTGTACAAGGTGCCATGAAACCCTGGACACATGAAGACAGAAGCTGCATAAAGCCCTGCTAGCATGAAGTAAAACCATCACAATTGTTTGGCCAAATGTCATCTACCATGAGGAGTTTGTATCAGTGAGTGCTTCATGTCACACACTGCTTTTAACCCAGTTTTAGGGCATTACAGCTCAATTTATTGCATCATCAAACTGTGGCCCCTGCTTGTGAAAGGAGCCAGACAGTTTGCCCATAGCACGACATGGGCCTTCTGGCCAAAGCTGACCCGGTTCCACTCTCCACCACTGGCACCACAGCAGAGTTTTTCTCTCAGTGCAAAGGTGTCGTGCTGGCAATGAATAATTGCCTTAAAACTGCCTCTTACCTGTAAGAGGTGGGAAGTGGGGTACTGCCATTATTATATATTGTACTAACTGTTCAGTTCGGGTGTCTTTTGTGGTGTCTGTAGCTTCCAATGTGTTTCAGGTCAGGACCTAACATGGCCAAACATGGTGTTTTTGAGTACTGGGAGCATGGCCCTGCCTGGCCATCCTTTAGAGGGCACTGACTGACTGCTTGTGGTTTCATCAGCGGCTGAACATACCCAGTGACTTGTTGCCACCGAGAGGAGGACCATTCCCCTCACTCACCTGCTCCCTTCTTCCCTTGTCCTCATGGCTTTCTCCTCTTCTCCAACCCATGCCATCCTCACCACTTCCCTCTTAAGGGTTGGTTGGACATAGAATTGGGTTTTATTCTTTGCATGAGTTAGTTTGGGATGTTGTAGTGACTTAAATCCACTCCCAGAGTCAGAGCTGACACCAGATAAGCAGCAGGGTGCGTAGCCCAGGGACAAAAGGAGACTGTTCCAGTACTGATAAAATGTTAATTTACCTATGGCCTCCTGTGAAACTGTCCTTTGCAGCACAATTCTGGAGGAATAATTAGCACTAATTGTTTGGTCACCCTGTTTTACCTAAAAAGAGGAAATCACTCCCCTTCTTCACCTGGACAGGGGAGAGAAAATGTAAGGAAAGGCTTGTGGCTCAAGGTAAGGACAGGGAGATCACTCCACAGTTGCTGTCATGGGCAAAACAAGCTTGACTTGGGGAAATTAGTTTAATTTGTTACCAATCAAATCAGAGTCAGACAAGGAGAAATAAAACCAAATCTTTAAAAAGCACCTCCCTTCCACCCATCCCTTCGCCCTGAGCTCAGCTTCACTCCTTATTTTCTCTACCTCCTCCCTCCACAGGCAGTGCAGGAGGACAGGGAATGAGGGTTGTGGTCGGTTCCTCACATGCTGCTTCTGCCTCCTCACAGGGGAAGACCCTACTCCAGCATGCGGTACCTCCCATGGGAGACAGTCCACAAGCTTCTGCTATGTGGGCTTTTCCCATGGACTGCAGTTCTTCAAAAACTGCTTCAGCATGGGTCCCTTCCATGGAGTGCAGTCCTTCAGGAACAGACTGTTCCACCGTGGGTCCTCCGCAGGGTCACAAGTCCTGCCAGCAAACCTGCTCTGGCATGGGTCCTGCCAAGAACCTGCTTCAACACAGGCTTCCTCATCCTTCTTCAAGCATCCACTTTCCTCAGTGTGGCATCCTCCATGGCCTGCAGTTGGACACCACTGTCAGCCTGCATGGGCTGAAGGGGAACAGGCTGCCTCACCATGGTCTTCACATGGGCTGTGGGGCAATCAGTACCTGAAGCACCTCCTCCCCCTCCTTCTTCACTGACTGGGTGTCTGCAGAGCTGTTTCTCTTGCATATTGTCACTCTCCTCTCTGGCTGTTGTTCCTCTGCAGGCTTTTTTCCCCCTCTTAAATATGCTGTCACAGAGGTTCTACCACCATTGCTGATCGACTCAGCCTTGGCCAGCAGTAGGTCTATCTTGGCGGGGGCTGGAATTGGCTCTGTCGAATATGTGGAAAGCTTCCAGTAGCTTCTCAGGGAAGCCACTCCTGTGGCCCCTCCCACTACAAAAACCTTGCCCTGCAAACCCAGTACAGAAGGGAAGGAGAGATGAAAGGGCTGAGTGTTGGTGCAAGGACTGGAGAGAAGATATATCAAGAAGGACTTCAGGCTCCAGGGCTTGGAAGTGATCTGATGGGGAGATTTCAATGACCTTCCAGAGGAGAGGAAGCAGACCCTCCTCCAGAGAAAGAGGGATTTCACCAAGAGCTGTAAGAGGTACCTGGGGCAGGATTTGACATCTAGCATGTTTGGCTCCTGTCCTCTTTCTCCTTGCAGAAGAGCAGGGCCCAGCTGGTGTGGAAAATAAATGGTGGGTCTCTGAATAAACACCTCAGTCTCTCTGAAGGCCTAAATTCATCTCCTGCTGCTGCCATGTTATCAGCATTAGATAAAACACACTTCATTTTTTTTGTCTTGTGAGGGCATCAATTTAGACTCCCAGTGCTGCCTCTGTCCCTCTTGCCAGTTTAGCTTCTTTCCCTTTGAGCTTTGTATGAGTTTGCAAAGAAACAAAGACAGTGAGTGGAGGGGAAGGAGAGCTGGGCTTGAAATGGAGCAGAACCTTCCCTCCCACTGAGATAACCCCAGGCTAAAGTGGCCCTGCTGGGGGCGGTCCTTGGCCCCTCAACAGCTTCTCCTCCCAGGTGAGAGAGACTCTGCTCCCACTGGTGTGGGAGTCAAACCAGTCCAGTTACCTGCAGCCCCAAGGGGCTGGTAACAAAATGCGAGGTAAAGCACAAATTAGTAAATGATGAAACACTGTATGAATTCCCCACCCTTCCTAGGAAAGGTGACGACTCACTGCCTTGCTTTGACACTGGAAAGCTGAAGCAAATCAACTGTTATTTTCAAGCATGTGTTGAACTGGCACTGCCTGAGTCCCAGTCTTCCATGCAGAAGAGCAGAACAAAAGCGCCGGCTGCTGCACCCCATGGCAGATACTGTCTGCCGGTGGCTTGGAGACATCTGAACATTTCAATGCTTTTCTGCTTTCTAGAAATGTTCACCCTGCTCTGAGCATCCATACCTCAGTATCCACCCATACTGTCCATGCACCCACCCAGCTTATGGCAGTTTTAGTGAGAAATACCAAACTCTTAGTTGTGGTGGTGTTTTTGTTCCCACTTGAGCTCAGTCAAAAGCCTCCTGGTGAATGCTTGGTGAGGGCTTCCTCCCCCAAGCATACACATTCAGTGAATGTAGTGAGAGAGTCTTGACCCAGAAAAGCGAGTTATCAGCAGTCTGTTGCAACGTCAGCCTCACTTAGCCTTGGCCAGGGCTGAGTACCCTTGGGTGTGATATGGTGCCACACGAGTTCAGCTCCACCCTGAGTAGAGGGCTGGGAGCAGAAAGGGCGGGCAAAGCACAACATCGGGGCTGCATATATCGCATCCAAAAAGGAACTGGAAGAAAGGGCGTGTGGAGGGGTTTACATCTAGCCTAGCACTTCAGGCTTAGCTCAAAGCAAGGACTTTAAAAACAGGTATGATATGCTCTTCGCTTGGCCTGAATAGTCTGGGAAGCATCCTGAGATGTTCTGAGACAAACTCGTCCATCCCAGCTCCTGTTACACTCACATGCAGCCTTCCCCCCTAGTCTGTACTTGCTCTGTCCGTACAAGCGAGAGCTCCCTGAACACGCACAGGATGTTGGCTGTCAGCCCTCGAGAGTGTGGCGAAGACCTACGGACAAGTGATGCTCTAAACGCGTCTGCTTAGAACGAAAGGCAAATCATTGAACGGCCAGTGATCCTTGACTGCAGTAGCATGAGCACAGTTAAACCCAGAAAGAGAGGAAAGTGAAATAGCAACAGCTACTAAAAGGTGTGATTGAAAAAAAACAACCCAAAGAAAAATATGAATATAGTAAAAGGAATTGTCTTTTCATGTACTGGAAGCTGCCACTTTTTGAAAGCATCAGGAAACAAGCTGTCGAGCAGTGAAACAGATAAAACCAGGCTGCCGACCTCCCCTGAGATGCCCAGCTGGCCATTCTGCTGCTGGACAAGGGCCAGGCCCTGGCACAGCCACCCCAGCGGTGCCCATGGCTGCTGCATGTGCCGAGTGGCATGTCGTGTGTCATCAAACCAAGCTCCTACCAGGCAAGCTCAGTCATTGATATGGGTCTCTTTTTTCTCTGGCCAGCCACTGATTGTCAGTAAATTTATGGGCACTGCAGTACACCTGAGGCATTTCAGCTAAGTTTGATCAAGGTTACCTGGGGATACAGGGAAAAAGCACACAGACAGGCCTTGGGATTATACATCTCTTGCCTTTATGAAATGCAGACTGACAATGAATCCAGAGCTCAGAAAGGTGGTGAGTGGCTCTGGCTGTTGCAGGGTGCCACAGACTAAGCCGCACAGAAGCACCCTGTGGTACAGAGGCACCCAAGCACCTTTGCCAGACATGACACAGAGTTGGCCCCGATGCAGATCTTCAGCTGGTGGGAATCTTCTGCTGCCATCTTCTCCAGCCTCTTACAAGGTGTGAAGGCCTTCCACAGGTCAGATGCCCCACTGCTGAGAGCAGGGATCCTCAGGTGCTTCAGAGGCCTTGAGGGTGAAAGCCTTTGGGAACATGCACTTTGGTTTGGATAGGCGGAAAGGCAAAGGCAAACTACAGGGCTTTAGCAATCATAAGGGTCTGGCCTATGCATGGATTCTACTAGTTTCTACTAGGGTGTTTTGTTTTTTTTCTTTCTGCCGGGTATTTCTCTCCATAAGAACAAGCCTGTTTCATCTAATTGCACCTTCCAGCTCTGCTGTGGATGTTCTCATGCCCATTGCCTATGGTGCACACTGCATGGGCATGAATGAGCAGGTATGAGTACGGCGTGCTGGCAGACTCATAAGGGATCTACAATGAACAGTGATCCACAATCATCTTCCATATCATGTTAGCAAAGTAGAAAGCCCAAGGGTGCTGATGCTAGCGTAGCTGAACAGGGAAGACTGGGCGAGTTCTAACTCCTCTGGGTCTTTTCTAACAGCACTGCCCTGTGGGGCTCACGCTGAGTTTTGTTCGGCAGTCACTGTGCTCCCCAGTGCTGCAGCTGGCTTTGCATGGCGGCAGCAGAGCCTCTCTAGAGTGAAAAGGAAGATAACAACAACCTCTGTCTCCGGCAACAGTGCCACTGCGGCCAGGTTACTGATCTTCAAAACCAAGTTATCACTGGTTTAGCTGTTTTGCATAAAAGCAATCCCCTTCTCCATCTTCATAAAACCCCTCTGGGCAGCTCAGGCTTAACAGCTCAGTTTCTCCACAGGGGCACAGCCAAGATGTTGCCAGATTATAAACCCAAATCTCCCTGAATCCAGGTTGAAGTGATCACAAAAGTCACCACAGAAACTAAGGAGAATGGCTCCTTAGGAAAAGTATCTGCAGGTACCCTTGCCTATGACAATATGGAGTGGAAAATCAGGGCTAGCTTCCCAGGATTCTTTGGTTTTACTTTCTGAGTAACCCTGTCAATTTTGAGAGTGAAAACAATCTTGCATTGTGCTCTAGGAGCAACCCCAGTAAAGCATGAGTGTCCCAACACAGAGTATTCCACAGGAAGCTCTGCTGCTAATTAGTTTTGGCTTTGCTGATTCTCCGTGTAATTCTACTTGTTTGTCCCACCTTCACTTCTTCATGAGAGATGAAGCCTTCTGCCACTGTAGCCAAATGGTGGCTATTTGGGGATGGAGCACCCTGATGAATATTTTTCTCTTCTCCATTTTGTTATCTTGGAAAGGGATTCACCTCCATGCTGTAGCCAATGCTCAATTACCTATACCTATCGCCTGTCTCAGCACTTTGATTTCCCTGCCTATCCCCTTTCCACCTTTATTCTTATCGCAGGGCCCCCATGAAAGCCAGTATTACTATGGCCGGGGTTTACCCACTAATTCCCACTGCTGGGAAGCAAACAGGGGCCCTGACATGTATCTCTTGGTTTATCGGAAAGCAGGGTTGTACGGTGAGAAACCGCAGAAGGCAGGAATACACAACCAGTTGTGCAACTCCCTTCCCTGAAGGAAAGACTTTGCTGTTAGCCTAAACACGGCGAGTCAGAGCAGCCAGGCACCCTATGCTACTTCCACATTGCTGTCCCCTGGCTGTGCCACGGGGAGAAGAAAACATGGTGGAAGGAGATTTCCTGGAGATACTGAGTCCTGACTAAGAGCAGCAGGCTGCTGGCACATAGCACAGGCAGGGCACAGGCTCAGGCCACCTCTGAGCACCTGTGAGCAACCTGAAGAAGGTACTTGATGCCAGTCAAAGGGCCATGGGGAGAGCTGAACCCAACTGCACGGGTGGGTGAGAGCCCTCGCCCAGCTCAGTGCCAGCGCTGCTCTGGGTGCTGGAGCTCTCTGCAGCCTCCCTTTCCTTCCCTTGCACTAGTCACACCACAGGCATCTGCAAATCGCTTCTCTTTATCCTCCTTTTTCCCTTTGGAAGATGGTCAGAAGAAAAACCCCACCCAAAAGTTTCCTATTCTCCGTCACCTTTTTTTTTTTCTTTAAATTTATTTATTGGATTATCTCTCACTCAGCTTCCTGCCAGGTCTCTGGCTGTGTGCTTCAGCTATTTGGAGCCTCTTGGTCACTGTCCCACTCTCTGCTGGCACAGAGGTTTGTGACCAGGACATGGTTGCAGAATGTGAACCACCAGCTCTGAGCCTGGCACAGCTTCCCATGCCCCAGCCCTCCACCTCCAAACAGCTCCTAGGCCAGTGGTTTTGAGCCACAGATGATATTTTAAGTGTTCCCTACTGTCATTGTCGAGATTTTGCATTGTATCTTTCTCAGTCACTCAGGAAACCAGCTTTGAAGACAAAATGGGAGCAAAGAGGTCTGAGCTTGGTTTTATATTTGGTGCAGAACATCCCACGTCCCATCAAGGGGCTGGAGCAGATGCCGCCTCCATGTGCTGGACATAGACTGGAGCATGCTATGCATTTGCACCCAAGGATGATTTCCATACTGACCATCAGTATGTATCACAACTAATATGTCAGTGAGGACATGTGTTGGAAATAAGCTATCTCCTACATTTTTGGCCCAATTACCCTTTCTTTTCTGGAGTGCCAGGTGACTAGCCAGTGCTGTGATGGCCCGACTCTGCTGCAAGTGCGGTTACCCCACACTGGAGTCCTGCTGGGATGTGCAACTGCTCCATGTGCCCGCTGCTGCGACAGGCTGGAGGAGATGTGCTCAGTACTTTTCACTCAGTCAGCAGGATACTGTCTTCATGTCCTGTGCAGATGATCTTCACAGAGGTCGTGGGGATGGTGTTTGGCTTGTCCGTGGAGCCAGGAGTGAGTGTTGTGACTAAATACTGATCTTAGGCTAGGGACACAGAATTTGAAGCAGTCAAGTTAACTTAGCAAGCTAGAATCATAGAACAGAATCACAGAATGATTTGGGTTGGAAGGGACATTTCAAGGTCATGTAGTCCAAACTCCCTGCAGTGAGCAGGGACATCTTCAATTGGATCAGGTTGTTCAGAACCCCGTCCAACTTGACCTTGAATGTCTCCAGGGGTGGGACCTTCACCACCTCTCTGGGCAACCTGTTCCAGTGCTTCACCACCCTCATCATACAAGATGTTTTCCTTATACCTAAGTTCCATCCCATCTGCTGAGTTTGGCCTGACCCTGAACAAGGTAACATAGTTCAGATTACCAGAGCTCTCAGGGTACTGTCTGTCAGCTGAACATCATTTGGGACTGATCTGCTGCTCATTCTGCCAGTGATGTGTGCTAGACTGAAACCCAAAAGAAGGTGGGAGCCCACTGCAACCTCTCTGAATACCAGGCTGGGTCTGGAGGTCTGTGTCTGTCCCATATTGCGAGGGTCATGCAGCGAAACGCTCGTATACACCCATGTCTCCAATATATTTGAAAAAATATGCAAGCAATAGGATGGTGCACAGGTTGTTTCCTTCACTATCTTGTTTAAACATAGTTACACTCTTAATGAAGCCCTCCCAATCAAAATAAATAGATGATACCCTCTTATTCCTGCTTTCATGTGAGAGTCAGCCCACTGGGGCTCCCCTGGCTCTCCTGTCATCCTTTAGTCCAATATTGTAGTGATGGCAGAAAGCCTTTCTCCCCACTGTGAACAGGGATTATCGTAGCCAAGGCTGTGTTATACACCCTCATCTGCAATATCAGGACAACCTCTTCAAAACAATTACTTTCTTCATCTCCAGGGTTTTCCCTTGTGGCTTTCAGCTACTTGCACCAAGAAAATCTGCGTTTCCTAACAAAAGAGCCTTGTTTTCCACTGCTGTTTCCACTAGGATCGAGTGTCAGTGGTACGCCTGCCTGCTGCGTCCCCTGCGCGTGCTCGGCTTGACCTGCCCTGCCAGAGCTTGGGGGCAGAGAGCTGACGGGGATTTTCCGACTATCCCTGCCCTTGTACGTCACTGGGAACGGGAGCCAGAGAGAGGTGGCCAGAGGTAGTGATGCCAAGATGCAACTCCCAGGGATTACCACTGCTGCTATTTATAATTTCTTCTGTTTTTGCCATGTTGATGAGATAATAGGATAGCTGTTTTGCTAGGGAAGCTGTATTTTTTTTTTTTAACCATCAATATCTCTTGCTTTGTCATCGTTTCCTTGCTTTAATAGGAAGCCCCTTTTTTTTTCATTAAATGCCTCAGTAATTCCTGTAAATAAGAAGGGTGAGGCATGTACTGGAGAAACTTAAAGTGTTTGCACTGAAAACCAGTGTTAGAGAGCAGAGGTGTACAGACTGGGAACTGACCGTAACTCACCACTTCGTCACTTTGAAGAACCGTATCCAGTGGTGGCAGTATTTGCCACTTGATGGCTCCTCCTTCATTGCTTACTGGTGGCCTGATCTGGAGTGTGCTGGCCGCTTATACTGACTTCCACAGGAATCTTCATGTGCTTTATACGGGTGTCCTGGTTTGAGCTAAACCAGAACCAACACCGTTCAGTGATTTTACTTTTCAGATAGATAGGCATCTTCTAAGAGGCTGCACTTTCTGAAGTTAACAACGTGTTTTTGCAGACAGGGTCTGCTACTAAAAGTGATAACACCTGAGGTTTACAGTTACTGCCAGGGTTTGGTATGCAGAAAAGCTCCTGCTTATACTTACTCCTATAGTGATCAAGGTCACTGCTAGATCTTGTGTGCCATGTTAGAGTGCTGGGAAGCAAAGGGATCGCAAGGAAGTAAAAAGATCACACCTTCAGGGAGGAACGGACAGGGCAGGTGATCCAAATCTGACTAACAAGAGTATTCTGTTCCCTATACCTCATATTCAGTATAATGTTGGGGGAGCACCCGGGTTAAGCCCTCTTCTCCAACGGCACCTGAGGACAGCCTCACCTCTAAACCATGCCAGGCCCTGGAGGGATGGCTGAGATCACAAGCAGTTGGATGGGAATAACTGAATTAAAAAGCCTCAGCTGCTCCCACCAGCCCAGTGGTTCATTCCCCAGGCATGTCCCCAGGGCACATCGCCCAGGCTTGGCCCCTGTCTCCGCAGGCTCCCCGTGGGACACAGCAGAGGAGAGGCTGGCGTTGGCGCTGTCGCGGCAGGCGAAGGGAACGCAGTGGCAGGGTTTCTGGCTGGCTGGAGTTGCCTTTCAAGCGTCGCCAGCTGTGTGCCCCCTGTACTCACTGCCGGGGACCAGAAGGCATGAGGTGTACAGGAGCAAAGGCAGTCTGTCCCTGCGTGCTGCAAGTGCCGGGGGACACCATGTTCACACCAGTGATCTCACTATTGGCTTGTGACCCGTGACTAAATAACCCCGAGTCAATTTTTAACTTTCCCAGCACATGAGCTTCTTTTTCAAGCAAGGTGACGTGGCTTCCCGGGAGGCTCAGGCACTGACGAAGCAGCTGTCTTGCTGGATTTCCCCTCCTGCCGCTAGCGAAAACCACTGCTTCCTTTCCTGGCAGTGGGTGGGTGCCTCCCCACCCTGTTCTCTGGGGCAGCCGGGTGTGCTCCTCAGTGTGCTTCCAGCCCCTGGTAGATATACCAGGTCCCCAGACCATTTTTGTGCTCCTGATCCCTCACACTTCCCAGCGTAAGCGCGATGGAAAAAGCTGTCCCGGGTGGTACGTGCTAAACGCCCTGAGAGGCCTCAGTGCAGCATGAGGTTGGGGAAGAGGGTCTCAAAGCTTTCGACAGCAGGTGACCATCATATCTGAGTGGCACTTGGGCACTGTCACTGTTGGTCCCGCTCTGGGCAGAGGTGTCAGAGTAATCAGTAGGCACACAGCCACCCTCTGTCTTACTTAAATGCTGATTTTGTGTTATGCTGGGGACGATAACCAGCTGCTTTTGAAAGGATGCCAACAGCTTTCTAAAAGCAAATACATTACGTGTGCTCTATTGAAACAGAGTGGTGCTGCCTTTCTTCTTCTTCTGAGTCGGGGGTGAGCCCCAATCAATCAGTTAGCACTGATTAACCAGAAGGACTGGGGAAGCTGGCTCAGGTAACTCTGCTCCCTGAGCACTGGAGCAGAGCGCTTCAGGTCATGGCGCTCCTTGATTACAGCCTCAGGCATGTGGGGTAGAGCTATTCCCGGCTGTTCTTAAATAAGGAATAAGTGTGAGAGCATCAGGGTTGGGCAGGGGGTGTTCCGGGGGAGGAAGGGATGAGCAGCAGGGCTGGGGGGGACAGGGTCGGGCAGTGGGACACAGTAAGTGTCACCCCGCAGGGAGCTGGCTCCCAGGGCTGCCTTGGGTTGTAGCTTAACTCAGTGCTCCCTGGTTCTCAGACATTTGCACTTTATCACTTTAGTTCGTCATTTCCTGGTTTTCATCAGCTTGCATCATGGCAAAGTCAGCACTGCAGCAGCCCCAGGTTTGCTTGGTTGTTTCCAGTGCAGTGCAAAAACATGGGAGCTCCTCTGACTGCAACCCTTTAGTACAGCTCCCAGAAGTCAGAGTTGCCTCTGCAGCTCTGACCCCATCTCTTGAGGCACTGGATCCACTCCGTGACAGACTACGACCTTGGGATGCCGTTTTATTCAGCTGGGAGCTCTGGTGTGTTTTGTCCAGCTCTTCTGATGGGAAGCACTGGCTGTGTGAGTACATGAGATTTGTACACATTCTAAAGAGGGTCGTGAAGGAACAAACACAAATCTGCCTGCTCTGACTGAGAGCCCAATGTTCACCCCTTTTCTGTTGTTCCAGGGCTGGAGTTTTTAAAAAAGTATTTTGTTAACCTGGCATTGCTGGGTTGGTGGTTGGACTCGATACCTTGAAGTTCTCTTCCAACCTAAACTATTCTAAGATTCTATGGTTGTTAGTAGGAACAAGACTTACAGGTACTCTTGACCTCAGAGAAGCTTTTAAGCCTTACCTGCAGCAGAAGCCGCCTGTACATGGCACCTCCGCAGCGGCGACCTGAGACAGCCCCAGGTGGCCCTTCCCCAGCTCATGGGGGGGCAAGGCTGCTCAGGGAAGGCTGGGAAGAACAACACACTGTATTTGCTGCAGTATTTTAAGCACAGAAATACCAGGCTATGATTATCTTCCATGAGGAGCTGAACAGATAAAACACATTGTGATATTTGATTCTTATGTTAAAATTGCAACGCGTGAGCTGCTGAGGTGGCTGAGGATTGAGCGGCAGCGGCAGCCTGCAGATGGGATTGCATCAGGCGTCAGAGTTTGAGGTACGCTTAAGGGCAGGTTCTTCTTGTTCCTCAGATCTGTATGGCATTTGGTGAGGTTTACATGGAGATGAGCATCTCACCCTCTGTTTTCAGTGGGAGACTGCCCTGGGCTTCCCCGGATGTGTCACGGTAAAGTGTGGACTGAGAACAGGTCATGAGAACAGTCCTTGCAGTGCCGTGTGTGCCTCTATCAGCCGGATGGAAGCCTAATAATTAGGCTTGCCATTCTCTTCATTTTTAATTATGAGGTAGCACTTTATTTTAGAGGGCAAAAGTAACCCTGTAATTACGTTGTATGACTACTCAGTTATTAGTCAGTCTCTGATGCTGCAGACACCCCAGAGAGCCCATGGCAAACTGTCATGGGGCTACATGGGCTGAACGGGTCCCCCGGCAAAATCATCTGGTCCTCTTACCCAGACCCTGTGGGCATGAGGACAGCATGAAGTTCCAAGCACCAGTAGATGACCCCTGGCAGTGAGGCACGGCCGTCTAGGAGCCTTTAGGCTGTCGAGGCCTCACCATCCTGTGTCCCTGGCACACCCAGCCCGGCTGCTTTCTGTGCTCAGGCACCGGGCTGGGTCTGCTGGCTCCAAGCATGTCGAAGTTCCGTGCTCACTGGGAGCAGCCTCGTGCCGTAGTGCATTGCCGAGCACCGCCGTGCACAGCGATATGCAAACTGGTGAGTAGCTTCGGCCAAGAAACTAATGTGTTTTAAAGTCAAATTATTTAAGAAAGGAAGAGTGAAGAAGCACAGAAGGCTGCCCTGAGCTTCTCTGTGCTTTTCAACCATCTGGTCCCAGCCTGTGCTGGTGCACAGGGTTGTTCCTCTCCAGGGTCATGAGGTGGCATTGCCTCTGCCCAGGCGGGTTGCAGCCCTGCCTGCCTCACTCAAATCTGAAGAACCAGATTTTATGTGGTTATTGCAGAAAGAGCCAAATGGGGCTTCGCTGGGCATGAGGGAGAAGTGTGGTGCATTGGTGCAGGGAGCAGCTTGGCCTTGATTCGTCTGCCTGGTGCCCTGTGGGCTCACAGTTGTGCTTAAAACATGCTGGATGGCTTAATTTTTCCTTCTGGTGACAAGCCCTGGGCAGGTAGAAATGCTCTTTTCAAACTTAGGCTCCACCAGTGCCTGCACCCCACACTCTGCCAGGCTCATGGGGAGGTCTCTTGTCCTCCCTCTCACCCCCACCAGGTTTGCTTTTTCAGCTGAGCCATTCTGGAGGCTGGCTGGTATTTCAGTCACGGAAGAAATTAGTAACTGATTTATATAACATCTCGTGTGACTGCAGCATCTTCACAGAGATGCAGCTACGAACAAGTACACTATTGGCAGAATAAGAAAAAGCTGCCAAAGAACTACCATGGGGATCGCATGGCCAGATGCCACTTGCAGCGGCCCCCGTACCTGTGTCCCGTTTTGCTGCAGCTCATCTCTGCAGGTGAGGGCCCAGCAGCAACATCAGCTCATCCTTCTCAGGGCTGGAGCAAGCTCCCTCCTTGAAAAAGAGCTTTTGGTCTCCTCTATTTCTAGGAGTGACGGGTGGGGCCCTGTCCCAGCAGCACAGCGCTCAGCACCAAGATGTCTCCTCACGTTCATACTGGCATCGCCCGCCGGTACCTTCTGCCTGGCTATGTTGACGGTTGATGTCCAGCAGAGGCAGGAAGCCACGTGTTGCCAGGACAGCTCATGTTTCTGTAGGAGCTGGTTGCTGCCCGTTCTCACTTTCCTCCTGGCTCCCTGCCGAGATGTCAGTGGCCATCTCTCACCTCTGGTCATCGGTGCTTGTGGTGGAGCCAGAGGGACGATCTCCCCACGCATGTATGGGCAAACCTAGGCAGAGCAATGGCAGGATGCCAGATCCCACAGCACTCTGCAGCTCTCCTGGGCCTGCAGGTCTAAGCTTGGGTGGTCCAGGGGTTATTTTGGCCATGGGCATGTCCCTGTGCAGGAATGGAAACCTCACCAGTTCAGCAGTGGCAGGTGCGAAGGTTGAGCAGCAGTGCCAGATCCCCTGTCAGCAAGCTGTGATTTAGCAGGAAAGTCTAAGTAGGAAATAACAAAGAAATGCTTGAAAAATAAAAATGCTTTTGATGTGAGAAGAAATGTTTATAATAATCTGGATTTTCTTCAAGTAGTGAATGCTCAGAAAATGTATGTTGTCAGTGACACGCAGGGAGCTCTAGTAGGTGTACCCATTTCAGGATAAAAGGAACAGAAGCCATTTGCTTGATGAACCTGAAAGCTTTCTTAGAATTACAAAAGGAACAAATGATCTTAATCATATTAACTCCTGGGTGGTCGCCTGAATCTTTGTGAGCCGTATTCATCACATCCCAAATGCTGTAGTTTTAAGCCTACACAAAAGACAACTTCAGATGATCTCATGATCTCTTTTTTTTCAGCACTGTAAGTTATCGCTAACATCCAAAAGGCACTTTGGATTTAATTTCCAATATAAACATGTCCAGTTTTGTAAACCTTGACACAGGAAGACAACTACTGCTCTGACCCCTGCACCCTGCAGCACCGGCAGCCTCTCTGCGCCTCCGCTACGGCATGGAGATCATCCTACCCACCGGTGTCTTGGAGAGGGTCTAGGGGCTCACAGCTGGTGAGGGGAGAAGAGGGGCTGCAGGAGCTGCAATGGGCTGGCCAGGAGACCTGATCCCTACCTATGCCTCCCCCAGGTACCAGACAGTGCTCCTTAAAGCAGTTCTTGCCCAAAGACACCACAGCTTAGCATGGCATCCTCCAAGCAGCTGCGATCAGGACGTTGACTCATAAGGCTGCTCTATGGTCACGTTTATAAAGAATGAAAAACAATCACAGAATCACAGAATGTCAGGGGTTGGAAGGGACCTCAAAAGATCATCTAGTCCAGCCCCCCTGCCAGAGCAGGATCACCTACAGTAGGTCACACAGGAACGCGTCCAGGCGGGTTTTGAATGTCTCCAGAGAAGGAGACTCCACAACCTCCCTGGGCAGCCTGTGCCAGCGCCTTGACACCCTCACAGTGAAAATGTCTAGATTGTACCTTTCCCTTCAGCAGAGTGTTTTTAAAGGTGATTTCTTAGGCTGCCTTTTGATCTCAGGTGAGTGGGGCCACTAGATTTTGCTGTAGTTACATCGGTTCAGTGGTTGTTGCCAGTCTTACAGATTGGGAAATCAAAGTTCTTCACCCAAGAACTTATGCAAATGCAAAATGAATTTAGGCTTTTTTTATCTTACTGCACAGGAATTCTGGAATATTAAGAATCCCCAGAGACTTCTTTCTTCTCTCCGGTTACTATGGTTCATCCTGACAAGCAGCGTTTCCCCCACTTGCAGGCAGCTGCTGGCAATGCCAGGGGATTTGCAGAGCAATTAGGGCAAGCCAGAAAAATCCCATGCTCTTTCTGGAAGAGGTGCTGGAGTGAAGCTCCCCAGTGGGGCTGTGGTGGGTTAAATGTTTTAAAAAAAACCCCCTGCATTTTAGGGCAATGGAAAACAATTTAACTCTGTTTTCCCTTTCTCTATCCCCTCTCCTCCAGCTGAGCTGGTAGGAGACAGCGAATGCTAGAAACTGTAAAATTCAGTTTATTCATCCTGGATCCTGGCCATGCATGATGGAGAGATTCTCAAATGAAAATTCACCGAGAAGTGCTGTGCCCGACATTTACGATCTAAACTTGGCTGGATACAACATATTGGTATCTCCCTACAAACCTCCCTTGGCTTCTCTCTCCAGCTCATCACGGTTACAGCAGCATGCTACTGAAACCAGAATCTTGCAGCAAATATTAAGAGATCTCATCAGCACAGTTTACCCTCAAGTAACAATGGAACACAAGGATGAGATAAACTCGCTGATGAAAACCTGATGGATTGTCTATAAAGAGAAAGCTCACCTTCCTCTCTCCTTCCAGGGAAAAAAAAAGACAAAGCACTGTGCTTTTTTACTGCCTAACCTAGTTTCTTTTCAGGTAGAGAAAAAAAAAAAAGTAAACATTTTTAGGCTCAATAACTACTTATATCTTACACAGGATTGGAGAACACGTGGGACAGGATTTAGTACTGCGTGATCTCTGCTTCACGCAGGAGTGGCTCAAGGATGAATCAGCCCAGTATAGGTCAGGGATGCTCACAAAAAACACCTTTGCTCCACAGCCATGGAAAAGCCAAGTACTACATGTGGCTCTCGAGAGTTTGCTGGCCCAAGCTCTATGTGCAGGCTGCGGTTTCTCATGGGCTGTGATCAGAAAGGGTGGTCCTGCACTCTCCCAGTGTTGATGCTGGCATCTTCATGCCCTCATGATCAGGGAACCCATCCAGCAGAAAGTTAAGATTCATTTTCATCTGTCTCAGTTTTGTGATTGTGAAACCACATGAGGAGACGCATAGGGTAGCCCAGTCCTCCTGGGAAAGGAACACAGCCTAACTACACAGCCTAAACTACAACTTTTGGCATGACGTTTGTGCTTTTTAATTGCAACATGGTGTTTCTGCCATTTCTGAGCTTCCAGTCCAGCTTCTCTGAATGGCAACAAGACCCCTACTGATTTCAGAAACAGCTAACTCCCTACTGGCTATGGGGTGCAGCACAGAGCAAGGACTAATCTCCAAAACTTGAGAGAGACCCACTCTGGTGGGGACTATGCCTTCCTTCCTTCTCTTTGCAGTGAAGATGAGGTCAGTGTCCTGATGTGCACCGCTTCATGCAGATAGCATCAACATGCTACAGACAGCTTTGCATTAATGATAAGAAAAACATGCCCAGGCTCCATTTGCAGGTTTTCTGAATACTTTATTCGCTTGAATACTTACCCTCAGTGGCTTTGCACATCATTTTGCTTTAGCGTTGTGTTTCATATGTGTGACAGGTTGAAACATCAAGGTTTTATCATCTGCACAGCTCCTCTGCTTATACAGAGATTATGATTTTGGCAAGAAATAGCTTCCCGGGGCCCTGGGGTGCCTGCAGGCACAGGGGTCATTACAGACGGGGCTCACGGAGAGGCACCAGCCCCGGCGAGGGGTGGCTGCTTGGCTCCACTGCCCTCCTGCCCCAGCCACATAAGCACAGAAGTGAGAGAAACCTGGAGGGTTTTGCAGGAGCTGCCCCTGCTTTCCCCACTGCTTGGTAGCAAAGGAATCGGTTATAAAAACAAGATTAGCAAACTCCCTGCTCCCCAAAACAGTCATCTCCAGCCATGCAGAAGGTGTCCTTTCTGGGAGCTGCTCATGAATGTCAGCTCAGGAGGGCTGCCAGAGCAGCCTGCTCCTGCGGACACGGGCTTTTAAACACCTGCAGCCTGGCATTGACGTGGCAGGGGGGCAGTGGACAGGGCTGCAAACATTAAGGCCATGAAGATGATTAGAGGGGCTGGAGCACCTCTGCTATGAGGACAGGCTGAGGGAGCTGGGATTTTTCAACCCGGAGAAGAGAAGGCTCTGGGGTGACCTAATAGCGGCCTGCCAGTACATGAAAGGGGCCTACAGGAAAGCTGGAGAAGGGCTTTTTACAAGGGCCTGTAGTGATAGGGGCAATGGCCTGAAACTGCAAGAGGGTAGATTGAGATCAGATACTGTATTGGGTCAGACTGAGGTGCAGTTAATCTTCCCACAGCAGCTCTCTCAGTGCTGTGTTTCTTGGAGCGGTAGCTAGAAGGGTGTTGATAGCACCCCAGTGTTTTGGCTACTGCTAAGCGGTGCTCACACAGCACCAAGGTTGTGGTTTGTTTTTTTGTTTTTTTTTCCAACGTTCTCCCAACAGTAGGTTGGGTGTGATCAACATCTTGGGAGGGGACACAGCCAGGCCAGCTGACCCAAATTGACCAAAGGTGTATTCCATACCATATGACGTCAGCTCAGATATAAAAGCGAGAAGGCAGAGGGAAGTGGGGGGGCATTTGCTGTTTGTGTTTGTCCTCCGGAGCAACCGCTACGCGTATTGGAGCCCTGCTTCCTGGGAAAGCGGCCGGACATCGCCCGCTGATGGGAAGTAGAGAATAATCTTTGTTCCATTCTGCTTTGCTTCCGCGCGCGGCAATTGCTATATTAAACTGCTTTTTATCTTTACCCATGGGCTTCTTGTTATATCTTACCTCTCTCCTGTCCATCTAAAAAAGGGGAGTGATAGAGCGGCTTTGGTGAGCTCCTGGCCTCCAGCCAGGGCCGAACCACCACAGATACAAGGAAAAAATTCTTCACCATGAGAGTGGTGAAGCACTGGAAGAGGTTGCCCAGGGAGGCTGTGGCTGCCCCGTCCCTGGAAGTGTTCAAGGCCAGGTTGGATGGGGCTTTGAGCAACCTGGTCTAGTGGGAGGTGACCCTGCCCACAGCAGGGGTTGGAACTAGATGATCTTCAAGGTCCCTTCCAACCTTAACCATCCTATGATTCTACGAATCAGAGTGGGCACGAGTCAGGACATGGAGAAACAGCTCCTCTGATTTCAGCCATCAAAAACATGGCCTCACTTGCCCACCAGAGGAGAAAGAGGCATCTCCAGGATGTCCACTTTACCCTGTGCCTGTTACAGAGAAGGTTCGTAACCTGTGTCTTTTCTGTTGGCTTTAGAGGGGGCCACAGGGATTCCTACCCCCCTGCGTGTTGAAGCCTGCTCCTGGAGACAAGTGGAAGGTGCACTCTCACTCTTCCTCCTCCATCTACAGTGCCAAGTCCAAAGGTTAGATGCTTTACAGTGCAGCAACCCGGCCGCTTTTACAGCTCAATGCTGAGGAATACTGACCAGGGATCTTCATGCTCAAAAATGCTCCATTAGGCTGGATGCAGTGTCGACATTTGTGTGGAGCCTGACATCTTTCTCCTACTACATGATCCAGCACACCAGAAGCTTGCTGTCAGGAGGCAAGTAATGATGCCTGCAAGCCAGACAAAAAGAAAGATTACAGGTATCTCTGGACAGAGAACACACACATTGCCACTCTACAAAGAGAGTTCTAGTTCATTATTTACTACAGAAAACGGAGTTTTAGTGTGGATTGCCAATAGCACTTATTTGCAGGCACCAAGGTTTCAGTACTTGGGTCTCTGGATGATTCCCCACTGAGGTTACGTAGCAGATGGAGCTACCAGGCAGTCGTGGACAGAGATGTGAACTCCAGAATCTCATCCAGCCTCTGGAGGAATTCTGCAGATGCACCGAACAACAGTTGAGAGCATAAACCCCACCCCAGGGCATGTGTTTTCCACACCTCTGTAGAGCCCAGCACAGCATTTGCTGTCATTGTCAACAGCACAAAGATTGCCTAAGAGATTTCCCTCTTCTCTCAGATAATTCTACATCTTCTGGCAATTCTGAGAAGCAACAAACCCTTCTCTCAGTGCTCCTTCTTCAACTACAGAATAACCAGACTTCTACACAGCATCCTCAGGCTCTCAGTCAGAGACGCAGCTAAAGGTGGGTGTGAGATACTTTCAGCAGTAGCTCTTAAGTAACTACAAAAATACTTGTTTTTCCATCAACAACATAAGTAACACTTTCATTTTTTTGAAAGGTAGATTTTGCTTCTTGCTGTAATATACCACTGAAATTGCATTAGAGTATCTGATAGCTTCTTGGTAATTTTTGAGTTTTATCTTCTGCTACATATGGGTTAGCATAAGGAGTTTAAGTCTATGCCAAATGGAAACTCTAGCACATGCCACATGAAAGAAAAGACATAATTAAAGAGGATCTAATACTACAAAAAATATTACAGTCCATTCTATAGGGCTAACAACAAAAAGAAAAATGTATTATCAGAGTGTAACAGACATTTCTCGAATTGAGAAAAGGTCATCTGGCTCATCCCTCTTGGATATCTTGTTTCCTCATGAAAGGTACTTAACTGATTTGTTAATTTGTCCCAGGGACCTTGTTAGGGAGAATGTGGTTGCAGCTTTTGCTCAGTATGTGGCATGAAGTTTGTCCCAAATTTACCTTATGTTTCCTTAAAAATATCTGTGATTTTCTGTAACATTTAAATTATACCTTGAAGTTTCTTATTTGAGTAATTAAATATTTCCGTCAACTATTTCAATTAAAAGATCTCTTACATTAATTTAAGTCGAACCTGGCAGTCTTGCAGACTGAAGTCCATTCTTTAGCCAAGGAATAGGAGCATGAGCAAGGCAGGCAGCAACTTTGAATTTGTCAGCTGTGACCTTTAGGGACAGAGAAGAGTTTAGGGTTCCTCATTTGGCCAGCAGGAGCAGGGATGTGATTCTGCCCCTGTGCTCAGCACTGGTGAGGCCTCACCTCGAGCCCTGTGTGCAGGTCTGGGCCCCTCACTGCAAGAAAGACATTGAGGGGCTGGAGCGGGTCCAGAGGAGAGCAACGAGGCTGGGGAAGGGACTGGAGGGAAAGTCCTGTGAGGAGAGGCTGAGGGAGCTGGAGAAGAGGAGACTCAGGGGGGACCTTCTCACTCTCTACAACTGCCTGAAGGGAGGGTGTAGTCAGGTGGGGGTCGGGCTCTTCTCCCAGGCAGCCAGTGACAGGACGAGAGGGCACGGCCTGAAACTGCATCAGGGGAGGTTCAGGTTGGATCTGAGGAAACACTTCCTCACAGAGGGTGCTCAGGCATTGGGATGCACTGCCCAGGGAAGTGGTGGAGTCACCATCCCTGAAGGTGTTTAAGGAGAGGCTGGATGCGGCACTTGGTGCCATGGTCTAGCCAATGGAGTGGTGTTGGGTCATAGGCTGGACTTGATGATCTCAGAGGTCTCTTCCAGCCTCAACAATCCTGTGATTCTGATTATTCTTCCAAGAAAATGTGTTTCCTGCTATCATACCACAAAACCTAAAGAGCACCAATGGCAGGCGGTGTGATTGCAGCAGAGGAAGAGCTGGCCTGTTTTCTTGGTCTGTGATGGATGAACTTTATCATTGCCAGCCTGCACTGGATGCCTGCAGGGAATCCATCCAGCTCCTTCAAGGTTTATCACCTGCAATGCATTCTCAAGTGGAGAAAGAGCTGATGGGCAGGTGAAGGAGGTTGGTCACATCATCTTGTCAGGTTCAAATGAACTGAATTTCTGGAGAACCATATCAGAATATTGAGTCAGTGAAGATGATGATGGCCATAAACATATGCTCTCCTGATGGCTCAGAACTGACTCTCCACTTCATGCGTTGACTTGGCCTTCACACCGTCAGCCTCAGACAGGATTTTCATGTTCTAAAGCTTTAATGACCATAATGTGTTAACTAACTAATCTGCACAAATGACTCAGACGTCCATTATTACCAGCCTGCGGGTAGGAGGTCTTCATGGCTTTGTCTCTGAAATTAGTTTGTTCAGTGTCTCAAAGAAGCAAATCACAGATGGGGATTTTCAGCCCTTAGAGCACTCCAGTGTTCAGCAACAGTTGCTAAACGTGTATTGCCCAGCCGAGATGCTCACAGAGACAGGAAAGCAGCACAGCTCAAAGGTCAGATGCAGCATAGGACAGAGACACCGAGCTCTTGAACTTCTCTGGGGAAGAAGATGATTCCTTTTCATTTTGCAACAAAAATACCATATATACAGTATTACCAGAAGAAAGTAAACAGACAATTCAGTAATTGGCCATTTGTTTCATCCATTTGACAGGAAAAAAAGGAAAAAAAAGAAAAATCTTGAAATTCGGAGATCAGAAGATCCTGTTTTTTTGTTTTTTTTTTGTCTGAGTGAAGTTTCTTCTTAAAACTTCTTGGCTGAAACCAGCACAGCAACTTCTTTTTCACTTCCCTTTGTTACCAATCCCAAGGTGTTGGTAGAATAAAGGAGGTGACTCACGAATCACTATGACTCTTTAGAGGCGAGGCTGCAAACTCATCACCAACTTCACGACTGTGATCACCAAAGCCACCCTCTCCCTCCACATATAGATTTTTCTGCCACCACCAAATGTTCGTCTAGGCAACGATTCTAGCATTTCATTTGACTTTCACATCAATTAAGCCCATTTTGACTGGAAGGCGTCTTGGATCCACCCTTTACATTTCCGTGGGTTTGGAACACGAGGTACTACCAAAACATTTAACAACAGACTTCTTTGAAAGGAGATTCTCTCTCCCATTATTGCAATATTTCATAGAATCATTAAGGTTGGAAAAGACTTCTAAGATCATCAAGTCCAACCATCAACCCAATACTGACCCAAAACATGACTGCTAAACCACGTCCTGAAGTGTCATATCTACACATTTTTTGATCATCTCCAAGTATGGCAACCCTACCATTTCCCTAGGCGGCCTGTTCCAATGCCTCACCACTCTTTCAGGAAAGAAATTTTTCCCAATATCCAATCTAAACCTCCCCTGGTGCAACTTGAGCCCATTTCCTCTCATCCTGTCACTAGTAACATCCACCTCACTACAAACTCCTTTCAGGTCTCCTCTGAGCCTCCTCTTCTCTAGACCAAAAAATCCCGGTTCTCTCAGCTGCTCCTCATGAGACTTGTTCTCTAGACCCCTCACCAGCTTCATTGCTCTTCTCTGGACCTGCTCCAGCACCTCAATGTCTTATACTGCGGTGCCAAAACTGCACACAGTACTCAAGCTGTGGCGTCACCAGTGCTGAGTACAGGGGCACAATCACTTCCCTACTCCTGCTAGAAATACTATTTCTGACACAGGCCAGGATGCCATTGGCCTTCTTGGCCACCTTGGGCACACTGCTGGCTCATGCTCACCACCACCCCCAGATCTTTATCTGCCAGGCAGCTTGCCAGCCACTCTTCCCCAAGCCTGTAGTGCTGCCTGTGGTTGTTGTGACCGAAGCATCTTTATTGAACGCACTCATTCAACATTCAAAATGCTAGTGGAAAAAGTAAGTGAACCCTTGAGTTGACCTAGAAAAAGCTAGTCGGAGTCAGGTGTTAGCATACCTGGAGTCTTGTTAAGAAAATGAGTTTGGAGCTGCAGACTAGAGCTCTGTTGACTGATAAAAAACACTCAAACTTTTTGAGTTTGTTCCGCATAAGATGTGTGCTTATGTGAGCCATGTCTCACCAAAAAGAGCTTTCAGAGGATCCGCAATCAAGAATAGTTGATTTACATAAAGCTGGAAAGGGTTACAAAGTGATTTCAAAGACCTTAGAAACTCACCAGTCTACAGTCAGGCAAACGATCTACAAATGGAGACACTTTGGGACTGTGGCTACTCTACCAAGAAGTGGGCGCCCAGTCAAAAGGACCCCAAGAGCACAACAAAGACTCATCACTGAGGTAAAGAAACAACCCCGAGTGACAGCCAAAGAGTTGAAGGCATCACTGGAACTGGCTAACATCTGTGTTCATGAGTCTACAGTATGTAAAACATTGAACAAGCAGGGTGTCTATGGCAGGACACCACGAAGGAAGCTGCTGCTTACTACAAAGAACACTGCTGCACACCTGAAGTTTGCAAAAGAGCACATTGACATTACAGTCATATTGTCAAAATGTTGAACTATTTGGAAGGAACACACAGCACTAAATCGGGTGTAGAAAGGGCACTGCGTATCAACATGAAAACATCATCCCCGCTGTAAAGTATGGTGGAGGAAATGTCATGATTTGGGCTTGCTTTGCGGCATCAGAGCCTGGCCAGCTTGCAGTCATGGAGGGGAAGATGAACTCCCAAGTGTATCAAAAAATTCTTCAGGATGATGTGAGAATGTCTGTACGTCAGCTGAAACCCTGCAGACGTTGGGTGATGCAACAGGACAACGACCCAAAACACTGGAGCAAGTCCACATCAGAATGGCTTCAGAAAAACAAAATCCACCTTTTGGAGTGGCCAAGTCAGAGCCCAGACCTCAACCCAATAGAGATGCTGTGGAATGACTTAAAGAGAGCCACACACACGGGACGTCCAAAGAGTATGACAGAGCTAAAGCAGCTCCGCCAGGAAGAATGGGCTAAAATCCCTCCTGAAGGATGAGCAGGTCTGATCCACAGCTACAGGAAGCGCCTGGTTGAGGTTATTGCTGCCAAGGAGGGTTCAACCAGTTATTGATTCCAAGGGTTCACTTAATTTTTCCACTGGCATTTTGAATATTGAATGAGCGTATTCAATAAAGATATGGAAGATCAGAATTGTTTTTCTGTTATTATTTTAGGCACATTATATTTGTCAATACTCTTGACTTAGATGACGGTTAGATCACATTTTTATGACAAATTAATGCAGAACACCATGAAATTCCAAAAGTTTCACATACTTTTTCTTGCAACTGTAACCAAACGCAAATTTTAATCAAAACCTCATCACAGTTTTGTAGGTAACACAGGCCTGATATATGCTTAGCATACAAATTCTTAATTTAGAAAAAAGCAGGGGAAAAAAAAAGAAAGAAAGAAACCAGTCTAACTGCTTCTTTCTGAAGGTCACATTTAATGAGCCTGATCCCATTTTGCAAAAGTCCAGACCTTTTTTCTAGGTCACATTCTGTCTAAAAATTCCCATTTATCAAGTCCATACATGAATAGTTTGTGGAACACCTCTCAGTCCTTCAAAATGGCAGGGTCCCACTGAACGTGCCACTCGAATTGTCCTCACCGAAATACTCAAGAGGGCTGGCTCAGAAATTGAGTCGTGTAATCTCCACTGTGCTTGGAGGTTAGATTCTTGCTGCCTCACTTTCCTTATTTCTCTCAGCACGTCTTCTTACTTCTTTTGTTGTAGTCTTGTTGTCAGCATTTTCTTTGCTCACCTCACCGAAATATGTTTGCATTTTTGCAAAAGAATTATTTATCTTCCGGGATAGATAACAGGACAGACTTATCCTCCCTAACGTTTAAAAGTAAGCTATTTCTATAGCCCCAGCTGTGCAACCTTCTGTTTTGTCGGGGGTTTAGCACGCAATGAATTTCAAACCTGACAAAATAGACTAGGGGCAAAAATGGATAGTGCACAAAATTTGCTATGCCAAAGTCAGAATTCTTTAATGCTGCTAACAGGCGGCAGGAGGTAAACCCCATCCTTATGCCTTGGCGGGTCAGGACTAAAGTTCAAGCTATGCTAGAACTGCAGACTGACCATCAGCCTGCTTCCTCATGGAGGAAATCACTCGTTGCTGACGTGCGCTGCTTAGGCAATAGACTTACGCTTCTGTTCTGCTATTTAAAGGCAAGAACTTCGCTTGAGTAAGTGAGCAATTTTTTGCTGTACTCTAAGAGCCTGGCACCCCTTTGTGGCCATTGCTCATGTAGTCTCTCTCTCTTACGGAGTCAGCCTTCCTTTACTTTGAACAGATCGGTGAAACCTAGTACAGAAATGCTGTCAGATCTCAAAACACATAGAGATGTTCTGTTGAAATTCAGTGTTTTCTCTACAAAGCCTACAGTCCATCATCTCTGGTCATCCCAAGACATGTTAAGCAACCAGCTGAAGCAATGGCACATCCTTATCTCTGGTCAGAAAAATTCTCATTCATGAAAAGCCACTAGCTGGCAATCCAGGGACAACCTCACTGACCTACAACAGTTCTCCAGTTCCTTTTGGTGGCAGGAGTTAGAATTAGATGTGCTGATGCTAAATGGCTTAGCATTAACAGCAAAACAGCTTAACTGCCCTGTCCCAGAAGGTTAAATGATGAGCCTCTTAAAATACACCCAGTGCAACGGGCAAGCACTTGGCTCTGGGGTCCAAGGCTGGGGCTCCGCCTTCCTCTCTGCTCGGCGTGTGGCTGTACAGCAGCAGGAAGCATCAATCCGGATGGGAACATTTCTAATGGTTACTTTTGAAATGTAAAGAAATACAATGATCAAATTCAGATATAATAACACAGTGGAAGTCAATCTAGCATTCCTTTAGGCATGAGGATATTTCGCCATGGTAAGGATTTATACTTAATTCTTTCCTCTTTAAGGAACTTTAAAAGTTCAGCAGCTTGTGACTTGGCCTTGCAAACTCACATGTGTTGACAAGCTGTTTTGTCTGCGCTACCAGTCACTTGGGGTCCACACATGTTTGTCAGCCTGCCTGGGGTGGTTTGCTGTGATGGCAGCTCAGGTCTATGATTTAGATTTTATGTAGCTGGCACTCTAATCTACAGCAATAGTGGCATTGCAACTGACTGCTTCCAATATGCAGATACCAACGCAGCAAAAATACATAAATTCCTGATGAAATGCTCCAGCTTTAAAGCACTACAGCACAGTTTATGCAATGGACCAGGATTAAAAACGAAGAAAAGAAAGAACACAAAGCAAACAGGAACAGTAAAGGAGTAATTCATCCCACCAAAACCAATGTTTCTCGTCAGACAACAAATGGCTGGTCACCAGAAATAATTTGCTAAGTTGCTTCAGGGAAGTATATCTCTAGTAAGAAAAAAACCAAACAATCCTATAAAAAACACGCACTGTAAGAAAGAAAAAAAAGCAACCAACAAAAGAATAGTAGCCTATGGTTAAAAATACTTATTTTTTTCTTCTACTTTCCAAGCCCTGTCAAAGACAAGCCCCAGACATATAAACCAGAGCATGACATATTTGAAGTTCTGTCCTTGAAACCTTTTTTTGACGTCTTCCTCACAGTCAGGAGTCACATCAAGTAATGGGTCTGCAATGAATTACAGCACTCCAGATCTGCAACTAGGAGTTGTGTTTGGGGGCCCCCCATATGTTTCAGCTTCCTTTGGGGCTACTTGCAGCCACTACAATCTGGTAACGTCTGGAGGTTTTGCCAGTAGGGTTAAGCATCCATCTAAGCATCTGTGTTAGAAAGCATTTCCTTTAAAAAAAAAATTCTGCAGAACAGCTCTACCAGAAAGTTCTCCAGACATGTCTGAAGCTGCCCTGCTCACTGCAGGAACCTCGGCTGTTCCAAAAATGTGGGTTCCTGAGAGGCCAAGCAAAACTGAACGGCTTGCACAGCGAACCTCCAAAGCTCTTAGAAACTCCTACTTCCAAGCCATAATTGTTGCTGTATTTTTGCCTAGGAACAGAATCCGAAATTACCATTTTCTCTCTAGTTCTAAAAAAGCAACTTGGTGCACGGCATGATTGACTCGGCTCTACCCCACGCGTATTTCACTGCTAATAACCATTAGTCCACTGGAAGACCAGAAGATCCATCCTCCACCCAAATGGTGGAGAGAACGGACACACAGCTACAGCCTCATCCCATGATCTAAGAGTCCTGCAGCACCAGCCAGCGCTGACAGGATGACTAATACCCCTGATGTCCCCTCTCATCTCTAAAGCGAATCTACGCCTCTAAAATAGCTCGTTCTGCTAAAGAGCCCATTTAAAGACTGCTGTGCTTCGCAGCTACCAAAGCTCCACGTCAGCCTTGCTGAAGGGATGGTAGAAGAAAATTTGATCCACAACCCAGACAACTGAAGATAATGCAAAGTCCTGACTCCAGTAAAACCACGCCAGCCTGAGGTGGATTCTTCACCCAGACACCAAACCAGGAGAGCAGCCTCAGCTTTCCTGCTTTCAGCTGGAGAGTGAATTACACAGAATGTTTTTGGAGCACTTTCTTGTCACTCCCCTGTCAAAAGCAGAGCTTGGGAACAGCAGGGCACAATGTAAAGAACATTGAATTGAGCTTCATTTTCTGGATTTGTATTGTCTCTTGTCGTGAATGTTTCTGAATTTTTTCAAAAAGCAGCCAGTTGTTATGGCAATTAGCACGTGGCAGGTTTAAAATGATTTTTTTTAAATTTTATTTCAGACTAGGCTACCAGAGGATAGGAAAAAAGGACAAGAATCCTTAAAGCAAATTATTTTGTTACAGCAAACCAGAAGAACAAACGAACCAAGCAAACTTTACTGTATAATTTGTAACCTCAGGAGTGGAAAAGCATGTTTGGGTCTTACTCGCCACAACTAGCAGCTCCTACTACTACAGGCAAAAAATGATTTTCAGTTACATCCACAAGATTAATTGCAAGGCCTTTGAATGCAGCTTAAAGGCTACAGGGATCATTTAGAATAATTCTCATTTTCAATGAGTTCCTTACACGAGTCTTGAGGCATCTTAACACATCAGTTACAAGCAATTTCCCCTCTGCAGTGGTACTCTGAGTAGCTCTTTTCAGAAAGGCTGGGATTCCGTCTTCCAACAATTTTTAACTGTACTTTGGAAGAAAACAAAGCTACTTACCCCCAAAAAAATATCCCAAGAGAGAGTTGGGAAGTGAGGCTAAATCTTGACTTCCAATGCGTTTGCTTATCCATAGGACTGTCCTTCCTTCCTTCCTTCCCTCCTCCATTCAGAATCTGGAAATATCAGCCTGCCAGGATCTCGCTGATTTACTGGAAACAAGGAAGCACACCCAGTCACGTACTGCCACCTGCACAGAGGGTTTTACCAACAGGAAGTGTAGCTCATTGAGCTACCAGCCCTCCAAAAGGACCTGAAGCAAAATGCAAGATGAGCAAAAGGCAACGGGGCTGCCTGGGCTGCAATTTGTCAGCGCCCTGTGGTTCCCGTGAGCAGCTGCCGTATCGCAGACACGTGCGGTGCCGCTGCTGCAGTTGAGGCTCGAAGAATTCAAGGCCCTTGGGAGGCTTTTCTGCTTCACAAAGCAGGAGGCTGCACTGCAGCACAGGATACGCACCGTGTGTGAAGCCATGCGTTTCAGGAGGGTCTTCAAAGTCATAGCAAAGACTAGAAATACAGGAAAATATGCCTGTAATATACGAGGAGGCTGATCTTTCAATATAGGAATTTTTCTTTTCGTGAGCGAACTCTGTGGATCACTCTAGTGGAGAAAACGAAGGCTTGGGGTGAATCTTCCACGATATTTAAAAGATCAGCTCAGGTACTGAAAAAAAGGCTTTCTTAAAATAAAAAGAACTAACCCAAAACCACCACACCAAAAAAATCCCATGACCTCCTATGCAGAGATGCCTCCGTATTTTGTGTTTAAAGACACAAGAGCAAAATATTTCTTCTGCTATATTCCACCAGTCATCATCTGACTGTGCTTTTTAATAGTCAAAAATATCTTGATTTCTCCAGGTACATGGAGTAACTTTAAAGACCTATTAATTCAAAACAACACTCTTGAACAGTTAGATAAAAGTTAAAACAATGAAAAAAATGCGCTTTCGTGTCTTAAATGTTTAAATTTAGCTTAAATAAAGCAATTTATCTTGGAAGTTGAAAGTCAAATCATTTTGAGTGTGGCAAGCAGGCAACATCTTCATTAAAGCCTTTGTAAAAGAGAGAACTCAGATTTGCTACAGAGTGAGCTACAGTCTTTCCTTTCTAAAAGTGGATCCAATATCCCCAAAGGAATTTTTTAGTCATGGTCTGCCAACTCCTGTCACTTCCAGACTGGAACACAGCCCTTTGTTTTGTAAATGTATTTGATCACTGCTTTTTCCTTTTGACGAGTGCTTTCATGTATTAAAGAAGTAATTGTTACTTTTTCCAGTGGTAATTGAGGGATATACTAAGTTCTCCCTTGGAAAGCTTCATTAATATTTGCCCTCTATATTCTTCCCCTTTTCCTTTTCTTAAGAAGATTCTAATTTTTATTACCTGTTATAACAGATTATTAACTTTCAGTTCTAGGAATGGTGACTAATGTCACCAGGTACTTTTTTAAGGTTTAAGATTACCCTACCCACCTCTTCTATCAGTCTTGATCCTTAAATTCCAGGACTCATCTGCTTCTAGAAATGGAGCATCACATTCTGAATGCAATTTAAAAAAAAATACAAAAAGCCTATACTAAACTTCTAAAAAGTCAAGACCTGTAACTTGCGTGACTCTATTGCATGTGCAAAAGGGTAAGGCAATGGAGTTCATATTCAGTGACTTGGTTCATCTTATTCTTTGAGGTATCAAAGTAACCTGGGGACACCAAGATAACTTTCCACCCAGGTAAACAGTGTCTAAAACTAGAAAACGCACCGTGCTTACAGATGCAGCTCAGTCAAGAAAAGAGGCCACTCGGGTTTCCCTCATGTTGACTACATGAATACAAGAAGAATATTTTAATAGAGTTCATGTATTTTCCAAGAGTCTCAGCTCGACACAGATGTGTTACTGTTTGAAAATTAGTCTCAACTGCCCTGTAATTACTTGAAACCCAGCATCTACAAATGCCGGTTATTCTGTGAATATCAACAGCACAGACCTCGCTGGGGACGAGGAAAGGAAGAGCATCATTACGCACAAACTGAGCTGTAGTGTCTCAACCCTTGGAGCTCTATGGGGGCTCCTGCTCGGTTCTTTAAAGAGCCACGGGCAGCAAGCTATGGGTTGCCAAGCAACCAGACCCAGTGCAAAGGTCAGCTCTAAAACAACTTTGTACGCCTTTTGCTGTAAGTCTGGGGACCACACGTTTGTTAAAGTATCTCCAGAGCTCCAGCCAGCCAGTTGGGAAGCCATAGGCATCTAAAAGTTGTAAACCAATTAATTAAAGCAATCTTAAAATCAGATATGAAGTATTCAGTCTTGACTCCACTGAAATTAAGCAAAGGCCTCAAGACACATTAAGATTTTTCATAATAAAAATATTTCCGTACTGCATTTGTGTTTAATACTGCCGTTACTCTAAAAGGTGTGAGAAGACAGATGACATGAAATCTACACCAAAGGTAGTTGAAAAGTCCATTCATAAAACTTTTATTCCACTTACATCAACTTAATACACATGTTCTGAACAGTTATGCTTGGATTGTTCATGAAAATTTCATAAGACATTAAACAAAGCTAGCCATCATCTCAAGTTATTTCCCTGTTAACTATTTTTACAGCACATGCATGTTAGGCAAGTATCAAAAAAAAAATCACAAAAGCAAAAAACCTAAAAAAGTTAAATACATGGGTTTTTGTTTTACTGCTGTGCTCGATATACAGTGTCATTATGGATATCAAGCAATTCGTTTTTTACTGCATCTTTACTTGTACATTTGTTCTTAGGTTGCTTAAACCATTTAAATACAAATAAAATGTGTAGCAAAAATAATGAAAGCAACAGCAGGTAACTTTACAAATAATGGAATGTGAACCGTTTCTCTGTCCTTCTCTAGAGAAAGCTGACTGGGTTATCAAACTGTCTTAAGGAACACTTCAGCTGCAATCAAAGATGTACACTTGATCGGTGTATTCCACAGATTTCACATGTTGACTTGACATGCAATATCTATGGGACATCAGTTTCTTCACAGCCATGTGTGCTCCAGCTTGAACACTCACGCTAACTACACCTGTGGCTGCAACCGATTATCCCTTTTTTTTCCATCATGACAGACCAATATGCAAGCAGTCACCTGTGCTTGACATAGAAAGCTGTTTTAACACTGGCCTTGTGGGAAGCCACAATGTACCAAAAGTACTATGCCAAACATGTAAAACTTGTATAAAAATTTCACAACCCTATATTGGCCACCTCAGATGAAAACACATAAATTCCCCAAATGTTAACTGGCTCTATTCCCCTAATATTAAACAAAACCACATGGGAAATATAGAAATCCAAATAGAAGTAACATAAACCTGTCAAATCGTAAACAAAAACTATTTGTGGGACAGCATGGATGACAAATGGTCTACTGTGTAAATTTCAGAATGAGGCAGACGGAAGTTGGAAGGCCGGTTAATTCTCCCCTCCTTCTCCTGCTTCGGCTTCATCTCCTTGGGTATCCGATGTCCACAACTGTTTGGGAAAGAAAGAAGAGTAAAATATCTAAGATATTAACATTCATGACTAGTAATTAAAAAGGAACTATTAGCAAGAAAGCCTACTTCTTAAATAGTAATTTTGTAAGAGGTCCTACTAAGCACCATGGGAGAAAACACTGTAACATGAATCTATTTCTTGGCTATTACAAAATTGAAATCTAGACCCAGGTGACCCAAACCTGCACTGAATTTCACAAGGAAGTTCATGAACAGTCAAAAGTCTTAATATCCACAAGGCTCACTCAAATACGACTACAAGCAGGCAAGAATCAGACCTACAGGACAAACACGAGAATCGGGAATGAACAGTACTTGGCCTCCAGTGGATTTGTACAATCTCCTCAACCAAGTTTTACGCATCTTTCTGAAGGAAGAGATTCAGTAAAGGACTCTCTCCACATCCAACATTATAGTGAATGCGACCTTTCTTCAGACCAAGCATCTGAGGTTTTTTTTAGAAACAAACCCAAAAATCTCTGCCCTTGACTCCACTCAGTCAGTCATGCCCCAATTCAGCAACTTTTAACACGCAGAGCTTCCAAACTTGGGAGGAAGGACAAAGAGGGAAGAAAAAACAGGCTAAACATGCACTATGAACAAAAACTTATTTTCAGCTCCATAAAATCATGCTAAGGAGCCATATATCAAGATTAAGTACCAACTAAGGAAACCAAGCATCATTTCCAGAGCAACACCCAAGACAAAGAAATTATTTTGTGAACCAAGTGTTTCGCCATTCTGGCTGCTTCCAAACTTAACAGCCCAGTGCGATTTGTAATCTCTCACTTCACAGAGTTATGGCAGCATTAACTGAATCCTTCACGCTCTACAGCGTAAGGTGGTCAAACCTCAGAACAGCTAAAACCCTCAGTACCTGCAGCATTATACTTACAAGATGCCTTTTTTTTTTTTTTTAAAAAAAAAAAAGTAAAAAACCCCCATCATCAGAAACATTTTATCCTTTCCAGGAGCACAAGCCAACAGAGAAACTTGTGCAAGACCAGTTGCCTTGTTCTTGCTCTGAACAAAGTACGTGGTATCTGCACTAAATGTTCCTTGCTAAAGGCATTAAGTGACAAGTTATTTTACCACAGGCAACAGCATACTAATCTGTTTCTAGCCTCTGCACTACATTCTATACTACATTATTGTAATATAACATTAAGTCTCCAATTCAGTGCTTCTCTTACAATGAACAGTTAGTAAGAATAGTTTTACCACAATTTTATTAGAGGCTTCTATCCTAAATCCTGACCTCTAGAATATCTCCAGATATATACGTATCTTTATTGATTAAATAAAAAAGGCCTGACTGCTGTGAAAGAAGGAATACCAAATGAGAGCATAATTTAACAAATTTGGTGGGGAAAAAAAAACACTTTTAGAGAGAAGGGTGTTTTTTTTTTTTTTTAATTAAAGAAAGCAAACCAATTCCATAACACAGCAAAGAAGGAACTACCTAGCAATCCCAGTAAAACAGATTTTGACTTGATATATCAAACAACCCTCTGAGCACTTCTCGGCCCTCAGTGTCTGCTGAGAATGAACAGACTCTTCTTCTGCCACACAAGAATCAACGTAAAAAGAATCAGTAGCTGAGGAAATAGCTCCTGCTCATAACTGACGAACATACTAGATCGCTGTCAAAAGCCTACCTCAGACTTGCGTAACTAGCAAACCAGACCTTTTTTACATTTGAGAAATTCACTGCAGTCTTTGTCAGTCATACAAACATCAAAAGTTATTCTCTACCCCAAGAAGTTGTGGAAAAAAATGGAACCGATGCACTTGTACAGGTCACTCTAAGCATTTAAGGCAAGACACATCACTCATTCAGGACCATGCAATGCCGCAGCTGCCTACAGCTTTCTCCCTTATAATGGAAAGTTCGCCTCAATTATCAGGCCTACTGCTGTAACTCACACACTGTGGCAGCTCAGGCCAACTTTTGCTCTCGTACAAAACAATTTGCTTTCCAACCGCTCTGACAAGCTTCACATTATTTTTACTGGGAAGCTAGCACTTAAAGTCAGCTTCTATTCTCTATTTCAATACCACGCATGGAGAGGACAGCTCTTGAGCAATCTCACTCAAGGGGACAGCACACACAGACGTTGAGAGTGATGCCAACCCTGTGTCTGACTCCATTACAGAGGTTGAGAAATCTCTTCCATTTGTTTTGTAAGCAACAGCTGGAACAATCACAAGGAGGTTTTTTTTTCGGTACTGTTAAGTTGCCAGTCTAGTGGAAAAGGTTCCAAGGAACAGGGAATAAAGCGTTAGGAACAAAAGCAGAAAACATGGCAACTCCAATTTTATGCAAGTATACAACTTCCAGTTAAATTAAACGAAGTCCAGCTATTTTGTAAAGGTCACTGACACCAGATGCACAAAATGTGAAGAAGGGACTGCGTCTGGTGATGAGAGATGCTTCTTACTTTTTTCAGTTCTTGCTTGCAGCTCTTCCCTCCATGAAGACTGGGGAGTGAACTATGCTATTAATTACACTATTGCATGGTTGCTTACATTTACTGTTTCATTTGCTTTAGATATTTATCTTCGCCAGTTTTAAAGTTCAAAGTTAGTTAAAAAAAAAAAACAAACACACAAAATGAAGGTTTTGATTACTCTGACAAAGTAACACAATCTTGATCCCTAACTTACACCACTGGCAGCTATGAGTGCAAGGAAAAAAAAAAAAGGGAATTAAGACTGCTGTTTTATGACTGCCATGGAAATAGCCTGGCTAGCACCGATTCCAATTTCAGCTTTACTAAAATTAAAATCAAACAACCCCCCATCAAACAACGGGTCCTTAAATGGACTTGCTAGCTTTGTTTGCAGTTTTTCTGTAGGATCTACTCCTTGCACAAGGAATCACACAGAATAAGCTATATGAAATTTGACGTAAGTTTTGAAGAGGCAAAATGTGACTGTGTTCTCCAATGCAGCTGAACAAAAGGTAACATCCCAGTCCAGATTATATATATTATGTAAACACACTAAAATCCTTGAAAAAAAAATAAAAAAACCATTTAGTCAATTTGTCATCTATCAGAAATCCATGTTAATTCGCATGCAGGAGAAAAACAGACTAGGCAGGAGAAAAAAAGATGCAGCTCAGAAACATGATGTACTGTAAACTCATCTGAAAGACGTGGCTCTGCAGCTAAGAATGGACAAGACATCTCCAAGTGCCACAAAGCCCAATCCCATTACCAACCAACAACAGACAAACTCTTAGGATACTCACTGTCAAGTTGTCTCTCAGTAACTGCATTATTAGCGTGCTGTCTTTGTATGACTCTTCACTTAATGTATCAAGTTCAGCAATTGCTTCATCAAAAGCCTAGTGTTACAAAAACAAACAACTCCATTGGCCATGCGACAAAAGGTTATGCCAATAATTTAAATGGAATTCCCCCCTGCTTTAAGACTTACCGTTTTTGCAAGGGAACAGGCTTTCTCCGGGGAATTGAGAATCTCATAATAAAACACGGAGAAGTTCAGAGCCAGGCCTAATCTGATCGGATGTGTTGGCTGCATCTCCTTTTTACTGATTTCAAAAGCTTCTTGATATGCTTGTTGTGATTGCTCCACTATCCCTTTGGGCAAAAAACAAAAGGCACACAAAAACCACAAGTAAGTAATTCACATACTGTATTCTGACATACAATCAGGGCTGTGTTCATGCTTGCATGAACGAAGTATGTTAAGACCAAATGTTGGTGAATGAGCACTTGACCTCACAAGTTGCTATTTTATGAATATTTTACTAAATTGCATTTTAAAATTATTTTTTTAAAAAGGAAGTTGTTATTGACCAAATCACAGGTTTGAGTCTCTCCCTGCGACCACTTGTATTTACGAATATTTATAGCAGTTTTGTAGCACTTAAAGAATAATAAATCCCACCACCTACATGGGAAGGTAAACCCTTTCAGGAAGTCATCTATGAATTTCCATTCTAATTGCCTGGCAAAGATGACATGGCATACCTCAACCCAAATTAAATACATATTTTTAAAAGCTTCCGATAGAGTTCCATTCCCAATGCAGATATGGAAAGCATTTTTACATGACTTAGAAGTTCTAGCACCTGTAAAATTTGAAGGAAGGAAAAAAAACTAAGAACTGGGCTCTCTTTTTGAGAGATCAACTTTTTGCCATTCTCTTAATTGGTTCAACTGTACAACTTAGAAACACCTGGAGGAGAAAAGCGACTATATCGTGTATAATGAGATTGAAAAGTTCAACAGTTTCCGTTCTCATCGAACGTACTTGACTTTATGAGCGGGCCGAGCCTGCACAAGTCAGAGATCACAGCCCACCACAGCCCACAGGCTGGACTATGCCCTTGGTGAGTGCGGGAGGCGAGAGCCGCGCTAGACACCGCGCACAAAGGGAGGACTGTTCCTCCGCTCTCCGAGACTGTCAATAGCATCTGAGAAAAAGGTGGGCAGGAAGTCATGCAATTCAGATGCAAAAGAACTCCAATCCTGACATTTCTGGATCAAACCAGAAATGCATCCAGCATGATCTCTGCAAAAGTGCCAGTTGTGTGTATTCAAAAAAATAAAGGAATTTTAGTCTAAGGACTCAAAAGTACATCGGTATTTAAGTACATCAGTATTAATACTAATATTCAGGATGTCTATGCAATCTTTATTTGTTCACCTTTATGAATCCAATAAATTAAAGCATCATATTGTCCTCTTCAATACAGATGAGGGAGGACACTAGCTGCAATTATTTAATGCTTTGTCCTCTCTGTGCTCATCCCTAATAACGGCACGCTTCAGCAACAACAGGTAACTGCCACAATACTGTGAAAGTGATCAGAATTTTGTACATTACAGTTGAGAAACCAGGTTTACTTTAAGTTAGATTTAGAAGTAGTAAAAAGTGTCTTACTTTTCTCATAATGGAAAACACTTAGAAAGTGACACTGCTTATGAAGAGCAAACCAAATAGCATGAAAAAAAGTAACTTCAAGGAATGAATGTGAGCATTTTATCTTTAATTTTTATTTTAACATAAATAACTTTTTAAAAGCCCTTTTTTTTTCCTCATTTGAAAAAAAATACAGTAATTTGAGCAGCAATTTGGGGAACTTGGTGCAAAATGTGTTCTGTTAATTTTAAATCACTCAGTGAAAAAAAAAGGTTCAGGATTTCTAACCTTGAATTCTTTAGAACATGTTGTACAGCTCAAAAGTTCAAGGCTGAAATAGTAGGGTGAGGTACCTGCTTGACATTCCTGTCTGCTAGACTGCTGTAAGAAAACCTCAGTCAATAAAATAAACAATCTGGTTTACAAAGATAAAAAATACAATTCCTAGAGTTGGGAGCTTTATACTGTTCTGCAAAAAAAAAAAAAAAAAAAGGCTGGAAGAATACTGTCTAACTAAAGGGCCATTAATTCTTAAACAATAGTTATCAGCTGCTCTTCTTCAAGGTCATGGACAGCACATACATGAAAAGCCTGTGAGATGAAACACTTGGTGGGGGGAAGTAGTCTTAAGTTTAGGAGCCATAGCAACTATGAGCTAGATGGGCTTTCAGAAATGTTTTCTTCACCTGGAAACAAACTAAAAACCGCTCAGCAAGGAGACTGGGTTAAATAAAAACAAACTTCAAAACCACTTTAAAGACAGATTTTTCATGGTCTAATTTTAGAGTCTGCAGCTTAATCCTCAACAGAAAAAAGAAACTCTGGGACTCAAAACATTGTACCTTCTACATGAATAGAGATTACTGAAAGGAAAATATAATTATTCTCTGTACAGTAACAGATTTAAAGCACTGGTTACACAAACAGACTGGGTCAGTTTGCATGCAGGAAGCATCTGAAGTCAAATCAAGCACTATTATACAAAGTCTTAGTATCTTTATGCAACTCCCTACCACTCAGCACGCCAGGGAAACTGGGCTGCCCTGTACAACGTGGATGTAATACACCTGCCACAAGGCTAAAGCCGACACATCGATCCCCTCGACACCATTCCAAGTCAGTTTCATCTCTATACCAAACTCAATCTAGCTTCTGTGAAGTCGCACAGACATCTTCCTGCATCACACCAGGAGAGCTCGCTCGCTTGAGGGCAGCACAAGGCCATGGGGGCACCACGCGCTCAATGGGCGAGTCCTCCAAGAGGGCAGAGGCTCCCGAGCACCAGCCGCGCAGCTGAGGGGGTCTCCCATAACCCCCGAGGGTCTCAAGCCCGCGCGTTTGGATCTCCTGCACCCTCCTGAGCACCCGTGTTTCTGCAGGCTGAGCGCAGGGTGAGCAGAAGTTAGCAGATTGGGCTCCTGTGCCGAAGCACGATGCTCCTCAGGGCACGCTGCCAGCAGCCCTGAACTGGCTCCAGCAAATGGCTTAGTGCTGTTTGCAACGAGCTGTAGCTAAACATAACAGATTGTTCTGAACTGAAGGTGACTGCGCATGGAGGCAGCGTGGTGTTAGGGTGTCTCTTCAACTACAGCAGTTAAGCCACCTAAATGTATTAAGTTCCTTGTATTAACTTTTCTAACTAAATTTGGGTGAAGGCAACTTACCTGCAATTATCACAAGCTGCTTACAAAAAGATACAAGAAACTTGAGGAAATAAAAACCATTTAGACATTAAACTACCATGGTTATGGACGAAATTCTCCTAACAGTAAGACCAGTTTTACTAATACTTTTCTTCTCCAGATGGGTCCTGATCTCCTTGCTCACTGAACCTATGTAAACTTTTAATATTCTGTAGAAATACAGGAGAAATAGCGGAAAAAGACGACTTCAAAAAGCTACAAGACTTTGTCCCCCTACAAAGAGGTAAAAAACCAATACTCTGCCAGGCAGAAGATGCATAATGCTGTACTTCAGTGATAAACCAGATGCAAGCAAGTGTAAATTGGAGTTGATTTCAAGATTTTGTGATTGAACTTCTGTTCCCTGCTTCAAACAGCAGAAGTACATGGAAAAAACTCCTGTAACTCATTTGAAAGCCAAGTACCTATGATTTTTTTTCAGAAAACAGAAAGCCTAGATATGCCGAAGAAATTTACATCCAAATAGGAATTATCCTAAAGTTAGTAATGCCACCTCCTGAACAAATGCAATCTGATCTGACAATATTTAGCCACAAGCTGACATACCTTTCTTGTCATCTCCAGCAGCAACCTCAGCCAAGTAACGGTAGTAGTCGCCTTTCATTTTCAAATAGAAAACTTTGCTTTCTGCTTGCGAAGCATTAGGGATCAAGAACTTTTCCAACAGAGACTAAAAGAGAAACAAAGAACATATTGTTTCGAACATGCATACTTTTTTTACAGCACACTGAACCAACAGTTCAATTACATTACAATCTATTTCAAAGTCATGACAGCTTTACTTTTTGCCTATTTTCTTCACATTTTACAGAGCATGTTCAGCTTAGGAGAACACGTTCTGGATCACAATTCTAGGTACAAAAAAGGAATGCTGCAGGCTCTGACTCGATGGGGAGGAGAAAGATCTGTTAACTTAGCAGATGAGTCTTCTATGACCAAAGGAAGGGTTTCTGCAAGCTGTTCTACAGTACCTTGACAAAAGTAAGGTAATCCAAAGAGTCTGGGCAGAGGGTATAAAACTGAAGAAAGTCTGCAGGCACAAAAGGATAACAAGAGGCTTTGAAGTATCAGCTGTCAAATCAGAGACCCACGGATTTTACATACACAGGCAATAAACGAGCCTCGTTAATCTAGTTCCCATTAACTGGAATGCTGTACTGGCGTTGCCAGCAAGATGAACCAGGATTCTTGCATTTCCAGACAGCTGACAATCTGACAGTTCTGCAGCACTGAAAAGGATCCTCTACTTTGCTTTAAGTACTGCCCTAACAGGTGCTCCCCACATCTTCCAAATCAAAGGTAGCTCTCTGGAGTCATTTCACCAAATCATCCTTGGGGGCTGCCAGTTAAGACCAGGTTTTTCTAGATTATTCTAACTGCTTATTAAATTAACTTAGCAAGTTCCCAGCTGAGGCAGTCATGTAATTTAGCAGGAGTTCTATTATGATGAAAAGAAAAAAAGGAAAAAAAAATATCACCAGCTCCAACACATTTAGTCAAATTAAGGTACAAACTTGTCAAACTGCTTGATAGTAAGTGCTTCAAGTCAGACTTTGAAAGAAAAGCCAGTCATTTAGAAGCCAGAAGTACAGAAGTGCTCCTGAATACTCAAAACTACATCAGCTGTTACACACACTTTGCCAAGGCTATATAGCAAACAATATTTAAAAGACATTTTAGTAAGAATTTTTGGGGTGTCTTTTTACCCATGTAAATTAGATGACCGACATTTCAGTTTTCACTCGTATTTCCAATGACACGACAGAAATGGACAATCCAATTCAGTTCCAATCCACAGAATGATGGCTGCTGTACAGTACTTTCCTCTAGATAAGCACCCTACAGATTAAGTGAGTAGCTTACTCCTGGCATAGGTGTCTCCTGGACATGGCAAGCTGTAACCACTGTACTTATGACACAGGCACCCACAGTAGGTGCTCTGCTCAACAGGCCAACTGACACAGAGCTACGGAAAACTGTAATGCATAGAAAGAACAAGAAGAGTAAACAAGTTTGATTGGTTGACTATCTTTTTTTTCCCCAAAGTACTACTAATTAATTTATGTAAATGATGAGTATTTAGCCTGGTAGACTCAATCTTGTGTGAAGCCCCTCAGAATGAAATGCCCTATTATGGCTGACTCTCTCTCCTTTATCTCAGCAGAGAGGGTAGTGAAGAAGGCCAGCTGACAGAAACAAAAGTTTACTGGTTTATTAGTATTTATCTAATCACCTTACTATATTTTCAGTATTGTGGGGGTTGCCGTGTAGCTTCATTTTATAACTACATCGAAAAGGAAGACATCGAAAAATACCATGTGTCCCTGCTTCTCATCTGAATGAGAGCAGAGACAATCCTTTGGCAACAAAGGGAATGCAACACAAGCAAGTCGGCAGCAGAATTATTTGCACGGAGCCAGTGAAAAGGGCTGCTGAGCTGCCTTCCAGAGGGCATACCCGTATGAGAGGAGAAGGGTTCAGAGCCACCTCTGCCCCGGTGCAGCTGGAACGAAGCAGAAGGCCATGAGGTGTACGGGTCACGTGCTTCAGCTTGCTCTAACTCCTTACACACTCTCTGTTCTCACTGTCAGAAAACTTTGAGATTCACAGCTATGACATTGTCCATGAGCGCCAAGAAACTGACTTCAATGACAACTGAAGGTTACCAGCTACCGAGAAAAAGGCTCCTTATTAGCTTTTCTCTGTAGGACTGCAATTAAGTCAGGTGTGTCTGTCTGCACCTACCCTCCTGGCACAATGGGGAGTTGCCTTCCTTATGTAACCTCCATTTGGTCCAAAGTGTTTTCAGTGATTCTACACAGAAATTGTTCATCATCCATATAGAAGGTTGGTTGAGTAAAATACAGCTCTGCTCATTCCCATAGCAGCAACCAAACTTCACTTGGGTCACAAAAATGAGGTAAAGTTGTTTGCAAACAGCTAACTGGATGGGTAAACTGCACCGGCAGACAGAGAAGAGGAAAGACTACCAACTGAGAGACTCTTCTTAACCAGATAGATACCAGCAGGGCAACAGCAGTGTGCACAGTGTGTAAAGTTTGTATTGCAAAAGTTTTAAAACCACATCAAATTTAGAAGACTGACAAACTCAGTCAAAAGTCCCTTTGAACAGCTATTCAAAGAACAGAGCCTATGCAAAGAGGCTCTGACTCCAAGACTGCCCTGGTAGTTTGCTTATATCTGGATGAAAGACTCTTATTCTGTACAAACAACACGTAGGACTGGTACGCCACATATCTTTACAAGAATTTTATTTATGCCAAATGCTTCAGAAATAGCAACAATAAGACCTGAAAGAAGATTAACATTTAAAAGCTAGCACATAAAATTACAGAAAACAGGTATCTCCCTTATTATTTATCGAGTACTATATATTCAGTTTCTCCTGTTTGTACCAGTCTTTATTTCAGGACACATTTTCTGGCATAAGCGAACATCAAATACTCCTTTAAAGTTAGCATGAAGATTCAGAGTACACTGATTTATCCAAGAGAGCAGCTGTGAAAGCTGCAGTCTGCATGGAGGTCGCATGGCTACAGAAAGTCACAGAGACGAAACCAATAAAACTATGGGCTTTTTAGAGTTCAGTTGTGGAAGATGGGCCACTCCAGTGCGAATAGCTAGTCCAGAACTGGACCAACAAATCAATCTGTAATTACTAAGTCTGTTGGGTGTACTGCAATGCATACAACACCAGAACAACTGAAGTCCACATAGCAAGGGTACAGTGTAGCTACATGGTACGTAGCCAAGCCCTCGTGTATATTCATGATATTCCCGTTACTGCGCAAAATTGCCATCCATTTTTGATATATACTAATATGCACTAACGACAACTCCATGAGCAGTTAATTACAGTGCCTCAATCAGTCTGCTAGAAACAGCTTTTTAAACAAAACCAAAACACTGCTCTCTGATCGCCAGACCCCACAACTACTCAGTTGTAATTGTCAGAGCTTTTGACAGCAAGAATCTAACTGCTGTGAAACAAACCGTAGCACTGCAGTTAATCAGGTAAATGCAGCAGCATCTCAGACCACTTTTTGGCCAAAACCTGTAACAGCTTGTACAAGTGCTTCTAATACTTCTCATAGCAAAGACATACCAGATTCTTTCCAGAAAGACTTAATGGAAAATTACTACTTTTTTTTTTTCCTTAAAAAAAAAAGAGACAAACATGCATGCACTAAATTTCAGTATCACCTCTTCCTAACATGCTGGCTGATCAGGCTTCAACACTTCACACCTGCAACCATGATTACAACTAATTTAACATCTTTCTGGTACTCTGGACTGGGAGAGACTGCACATTCAAACTTCGGAGATGCCAGCTACGCTTAACATACCATAGGTAAGGAATTTCATAAATTTGGTATGTTCTCCCTATCCCCAGCACTAGAGAAAAGCCTCTTTCTCCAAAGACGTAACAGAAGCTCATATACATATCTTTATTCTGCTGGTGAACTTCAATCCTGGCTTATTTTAAACACTAAACTGGAGAGAGATTCACTGTCTTCATTCTTCCACACGTTCTTCTGCCAGAGCAGGACACAGCCAACACATCACAACCTCAAGCACAACACGTTTGGAGCCCACTTTGATGAAGGGCCATATGAACTTGTTCCTGTGCTTTTCCAAGATCAGTCTGAAAGGTGAGAGTTATCAGGCTCAGTTATGAGCGTGAAGAAGCAGAACAAGTAGTAATTATGTGTAACAAAAAACCCTAACACCTAACCATCTACAGAAATTTCACCTGCCTGCTTCTTACTGCTCAAAGACACGCTTCAGTTTGTCAAGTTGCTGCAAGACCGTCAGCTGAAGACAGGAAGCCCATAAAAACTTGAATAGTCTTTTTTGACACTTGAAGCTTGAAACTACCCTTCTTTTAAAATCATTTGCTTACTTCTTTGACAAATGAGTTGCGTGGGCCAGAAGACTATTCCCAAAAATCATTGTGAGAGCATTAAAAGAAATGCCTCCATTTTGCCTTGTTGCTTACAGTTCTGTGCGTATTTTCCTTTATTAAAGGCTAAGTCTAAGTACGTGTTATTGCCCGGGAACTGCAGACAATTAATGCACTTGAGGATTTCACCAACAGCTGAATTTTCTTTTGAAAGTATTTCCATCCTACCAAACAGGCGAGTAAGAATAAAAGTCACCAGATTATAAAAAACTACACTACATATTACCTTTTTATTTAAAGTACTGAGAACAAGAAACTTTTTACATATGAAAAATTAATCACCGAGTAAAAACTCTAGAGCTACTGGAGAAACAAACATAAAAGAACCAGGATGCACAATGGCAAAAATCCAAAATAACATACAGATAAACATTAGGTAAACAGTATCAGTTTTGCTCAGAGCTAACAAGACAGGCCTTGTGTTTTCATGCAGTATCAAAAGACATCCGACATAGTTATGACATTATTTCTAGCTTTGAAGATACTTTACACAGGACTACTAGCTGAACTTCAATTCACTTGTTATCCATCTGTGGTGTATGGCATTGGGATGAAGAAGAAAGACATGGAAGAACTCTTTGTTTTATAAATTCACGGAAGACATGAAAAAAACAGCTTGCTTTTTTTTTTTTTAAGCTCAGCCTGAAACTTATTTCACACTAGCTGACAATGGTTCAATATTTTCATTATATATGCAGCATGCCACTATCCTCAAGATAGGAAGGGTTGCACTGGTCGACAAAACTCCCCTGTCTACTAAACTACCTGCAACAGTGCCCAGAACAGGATGACACTAGAAAAATACATGAAGCAAGAAATTGTCATGCTTCTGTTAGGCTCCATCAATGCCTGGGGACTTCCAGAGCCAGGTGTGGTTTCTCTGAATGCAGGAACCTTCATCAAGCTTCTTGTCCATATCCACACATTGTCCAAGCTCCCCTTACATCAACATAACCTTAATATCCACAATACACTATGGAGAAGAAGCTGCAGACGCCTGACTATCTGCACATGAGAACGTTTGTCTTAATCGGTTTCATACAAAAAAACCACACTACGAAACCCCCAAAATAAAAAGGACTGGTACTCAAGTCTGCATTTCTTTTAGAAGACTACCAGGTAACTTCAGCTCATTTGCAGAGTTTCAGTACCATTTGCAAACATGAATCAAAAGCCCACGCTTCACATTCACATTGTCCAGGTAGTTCTCTACCACTTGTTCTCTACAAAAGAAGGTGATCAGGGGAGAGGGGAGAGAAAAACAAGGAAGATGTGACTGTATATTGAAAAAAGGGATATCCAGCCTAAGTACTGTGTTAGAACAAGTAATAAAATTAAAGTCTATTGAATCTTAAGATTCAGCTTTCAAGATGCATTAAGATACACTTACCAACTGCAACCCAGAACCCCCCAAGCTCCTCTTGTGCCCTGACGCTCCCAGTGCGACAACTCTTCCTTTGTAGCAGGAGACACAAAACTATCCAGACTATTGTTACAATGCTGACTTGCTGGTTTCCTACTACCTGCACAGCAGCACCTTAGTATTTGAAAGAATTACACATATAAAGTATCAGGTAGACATTGAAAATACTGTTATCAGGTACACATTTTGCAGGAACAGCTTCATGTACCTGGTTTCAAGTGGAACCCACCAACCAACCAGCAGAGTAACTGTTTTTCTGTGGGTTTTGTTTGTTTGTGGTGGTTTTTTTGTTTGGTTGGTTGGTTTGTTGTTGTTTGGTGGTTTGTTTTGTTTGTTTTTTTTTTTTTTTTTACACACTTCTATTTTGATGACAAAGTTATTACAGATAAGCCACCTGTGTTGGGCAAGTTCAAGACAGCCATCATTCTCGCAGAAAGCTGGAGAGTGATTTTCCATGCATGTGTTTTCTGCCTTAGCACCACAGTCAGGAAATTCACACAGGCTATAAAGCAACACGTGCCATCAGCTGCCCTGCACAGATTGGCACATGCTACAGCAGGTTTAACCAAACCATTTATGGTCAGCAGAAATTTTCTTTATCCACATCTATCTGAACTGTTGGAGGAAAACAACAAATATTTGTACTCTTGAAGGGAATATTTTTAGACAATTTCTTCCCAAACACAGGCTTTTTTTGAGACAGGCTCATGATGTTGCTTCTGATGACAGCTCTTCCCAGAGCTCAGGATCAGGACTCTGCAACTGCTGCCTATGAGGTGACCTCCAACCCTCTTAGGGGAAAACCAGAAGGACTGTTCTGCTGTCAGGCTTCCACTCCAGCTCAAAGCCGCTTGTTTCAAGTTCGCTACAGATTTCTATCTACTCATTTGCTCCCTAGAACAGGAATACAGGAAAATCTGTCAAATATTAGCAGCTGCTGTGGCACTGGAGACCTCTCTGGTAAAAGATCTGCCGAATAAGGAAGGAAACAAGCCTGCTGCCTGCTCTCAGTACCAGTTATTCCCTCTTGCTGTTGACTTGGCTGCCCACGCAAACAGAGAAGAGCAGCAGAAGTTTGAAAGAGGTGAGAACAGAAGGCTGGCTGGAAGAGATGAGGTGAGAATGATGAGCCTTGGCAGCGGAGGGAATTCATAATTTCGGACAAAAGACCTTCAGGGGCCAGGGAGTAATTTCATTGCAGAGTTCATGAAGCAGTAGGAGATGCGACACCTAGGATTGACAGGACTAGGAAAAAAGTATAATTGATCAGCAGTTTTGCTGTGGTCAATCTGGTGAAAATCTAGAATGGCAGAAAATGTAGGAAGTGAGGCCTGAGTAGTAGAAGAGTAATTGAAAAAAAAAAATAAAGGATTAATGGAGAAAACATATAATAAAGAATGGCAACAGTCTAAATGTGTTTCTTTAGAAAAGAGAAGAAAAGCAGTATCACATATGGGCAGGCAGAGGAAAACATGGAAGTAGGACATCCTGAAAAATCATCTTCATGCTGACAAGTATGCTGGGCATAGAACTAAGTCAGTAAGCAGTAGGTGTAAGCACTAAAAAATCTACAGGGTGCTAGAGGGAGGATGTGGCACATACAGACGGACACATTCACCAGTCTGCACAAGAAGAAAAGGATGGGAATGGAGGCAACGAGGAGCAGCATCTCAGCTCACGTTTTTACAGCCATACAAGTAGCTCTCCTCACAGAGCTACCCTCCCCAACTCTGACTATCATGCCATTTATTAGCTTGGTACCTTCTACCACTTCACTTTCCAATTAGTATTTATTGCAAGGGAAGCAAATGCACTTAATATCAGGATATACTTTTTGAGGTTATTCAAAAGACTTTTAAAGTCCTTCACGACAATCATCACAGGTTTTTATGAAAGTATGTTTAACACATGACAGTGAAGGTATCAAATTCTGAAGCACAGAAAAAAATACATTTTCAGTTTAGTAACTAGCTCTGAGAAAACTCATGAAATGCAACAGCCAGCAAGACACTTAACAGAAAAATAATTAGCATTAAAGTACTTAATGTATTGAGGCATTGCTATAGACACTAGTATACAAAACAGTCTCCACTGAGCATCAAACCAATGTGCAATTTCTACTTTTTTTTTTTTTTTAGTTTTATTTTAATCACCTCATTAATTTATTTCTTGAATACTGGGGACTTGCAACAAAAGACAATGTTACCAAATGCATTGGTCATTATTCTTTGAAGACACAGAGCATCTTCTGAGAAACTTGACCTAACAGGAAATTGAAACCAATTGAGTTGGATGAGAACTTCTGCTAGGTACGTCAGTATAAAGCAACAGCTATTGTGGCTGTACTCCAAACCAGGACAGGTTCAAGCTGTCTCAAGACTACAGTTTTGGTCTCTGAAAAAATACTACTAAAAACTCCCATAAACACGATGTAACCCTTTTTATCCTCGATACAAAACAGAAGCAGAAACCATTTATCTTTAGCAGCCTGCACCAAACAGATCTGAAATCTTCTGAAGCAGACTGTGTATCTCCCAGTACATTATAGCATGCAATGTTAAGAACATTTTATTAGCTAAAATGCTATTTTAGCAATGTAAGCCTACTCTGCACTAGGTGAAATCTGATTAGATAAGAGATGAGATTCATGTTAACTGTTTTGTCACCTTCATAATCACAAAGGGTACCAACATCCAGACAAAAACCCTAACAACCTCCAATTACTATCTAGCTCATTTGAGCTGCATTAAATCTGCTAAAAAGAATTACGAATTTGCTGTTCATCTCAGCAGCAGCATGACTTATTAGAAGAGGCATTGCCAATCTTCTGTCAGATTTCAAGAAAAATAAGCAACTACACAAGAGCTGACATTCGGTAAAAAACAAGTTTCAAAAATAATCACAATCTTAACGCTCTTCAACCAAGTTTAATAGCACAACCTTTGTCAAACTATTCCAAACTGGTAGCCAACTACTGCCTGAACAGACACCCAACTTCAGGTTCAGAGCCAGAAGCTGCTGTGTCTGCCTCTGAGCGAAGAACAAGTAAAGCATTTGAGAACCTGTTTCAGAAGCAGGTACTGCTGCCAAGCGCACGGTAACAAGACAGAAGTTTCCAGATAACACCAGAGATGGTGTGGCATCTGTTTATACAGAAGTACAGCCATAACGCACTAACTCCGCTTGTATTCTAAATTTCACATTTCTACCTCTTACAGTTTCCACAGTAAAAGCCAGTAGCAGCATTTCAACTCGGCCATCTAAATAACCAGCCAGTGAAACACACACACTTAACAGCTTCACAAAACTACAAGCACCTGCAGTGAAGTTCTTGCTTCAACAGCACAGAAGGAAGAGTATCTGTCATAGGTGACTAACTGATCAACTTAATTTATTTTGCTGCTTAGAACTGCACATCAGCACTAAGCACATAAAGTACCTGAACACTGAATGCTGCTGTCAAATAAAAGTTGTTACTTGGATGCTTTTGAACAGTACAAGCACTACGTACTTTTTAAAATCAAAGCCAATTATTAAACATTAATGCCAAGTGAAATTAACACAGCAGACTATCAGTTATATTAAAGATTTGGTCTACTTCAAATAAATGCAAGAGGACGTAGATATATGTATATATGTGTATATACATGCGTGTGCACAGCTGATATATAATTATCAGAGGGAACTGCACGTTTAGATAATTTTTTGCATTTATGCAGAGCACCTTACCTACTTTATGATAAATGGGTGCATTAAACACACATATCAACATTATGGATGCACTTCTTGCTAAGATTAATAAGTAGTAGCTCACCTTTGCTGATGCAGCTCAACCACCTGTAAACTCCTTTCATATGCATGAATCTACAATCCTTTCAAACATGAGCTGAAGTGTCATGCATTTATAAACAACTACATGAACACAGAATAAATAAAAACCAATGCAAGTCATTGCGTATTTGAACTGATGCATGAATATTTTAATTTTCCAAAATTCAACAGTTTTACCTGCTTAAAAAAGAAAAAGACCATTTGCTTCCAAAATAAAGGAAATTGCTGTAGTTCAGGCAGTGCTTTCACTGCAGGAAAAAAAACCCCACAAATCAAATCAAAGAAAAAACCAATAAGCAAAAATACCCCAAACACTCAAAAGGGTGTAGCTACAACCAGGGAAGTGATTAAAGAATTAACAAAGTGAAATCATGAGTTTAATGCAAATTGCCTCAGCCTCCTACCTTCAATATATGTGAGCAGTTATACCAGTCAAACCCTAAGTGAAAAAGCTAGACTTGGAGAGTTAATCAAAAGCTTAAATTATAAGCATCCTGGGACACTGGTAAACCCCAGCAACATTCTGCTCTGTAATATGTTGAAGTTCATTCAGAGAAGCATTTGTGAACCAGGGGTACTCACAGATTTTCACATGCCCCACTAGAACATTTCCAATTGCCATCTTTTAATACAAATTTTAACAATTTGAAACGAGTTCTATGTCCAGGTTTGGGTTCCACAGTACAAGAGACATGGATACGCTGAAGTGAAGCCAGGGGAGGCGACCAGTACGATTACAGGGCTGGAGCACACGCTGTGCAAGGCAAGGCTGAGCGAGCTGGGTTTTTTCAGCCTGGAGGAAAGACGACCAGCAGGTCTTATTGCTGTGTACAGCTGCCTAGAGAAGATGGAGCCAGGCTCTTCCTGGAGGTCTACAATGAAATGACAAGAGGTAGCAACCACATTGAAACACAAGAAGTTCTGATATTTTTTTCTTCCCTTCTCTTTTAACTCTAAGTAAGATCAAGTACTATGACAGGTTGTCCGAGGCTGCGCGATCTGCATACTTCGAGATGTTCAAAATTCGACTCACAAGGCCTTGAGTGCTATAATCTAACTGGATCTGTTCTCAGCAGAGTTGAACTAAACAACCTCCGTTCCAACCTAAATTATTTAATCAGAAGTGCTCAAAATAATAAGGATGAAGTTTTTCAAAACAAAGATTTTGGGCCTCCAACTCCTACATTTCAGCGAATTAACCACCCCCTTCTGTGATAAACATTCCATAAATAGAAGCTTCTACCAATACCTCCACTTCTTTTCTGAAAACATCAAAAAAAGGACAGAGATCTCAAAGACAGAAACAAAGTGCAGTCAAAAATAAAAAAATGAGCAAGCCTGAAGGAGTCACAGAAATCAAGGTAGCAATTTTCAGTCAGAACATTGAATTTTTTGTTAGTATCAGATATCTTAATAGTGTAGAAGGTTGTATGGTATAATAAGTCAATCAAGCTCATAATCAGTCTATTCATTCGCTTGTTAGCATCACTCTGTAGGTTGGCTGTCCTCTTTGACCATTAGGAGGACACATTGAGCATATAAAGGCTGAATTTAAAAGAAAACCCCAAAACCTCATATATGTGCATGTCAAAAAGCATATGGCTTCCTATAGGAGAGAGGACTAAATTTCCTAATTCTGTCATTAAGAATTGGTGCAGAAACAGGTTTTACAGGTGCTAACATAGTAACTTATTAGATGTTTGCAGGCAAATAGCAAATAGTCCCACACTGATTTGCCTATGATGGCAACAGGCATTAGTTCTGCGGTATGTTCTTTAAAAAGCCATTTATATGCATTCCCTTACCATGAGTGAACTGCAGCCCCACAACAGGTTAGTACCAAACCTCCTACTCCCAAAATAATACACATATGGAAGACTCACACAGCTAAAGTCACCTTCTCTTCTCACAACGATTACCACTTCTAAAAAGTGAAGCATCTCCAATGAGTACAAAGAAATCTAAATAGTGCAGGCACATAAGGAGTTCCATTCCATTTCATGCTTCTGAGCATGAAGTTAAGATGAAATAACATGGCAAAGAAAGCAAACAATTCATCTTATTGAGAGGGTCCTGAATAGCCCCATTAACCTGCAGCTTTTCTGCAAGGATAGAGTGGGGAAAAGTTCTGTGTAGCACCTACGTGCAACAATAACTCTCCAGCGCTGAAGGGCAGCCAAGGTTTCAGGAAGCTCTCTAGATCTTAAGGGGAACAACCAAAAAGGAAAAGAAACAGTGAGCTTGGGCAAGGCAACCAAAGGGGTTTACTTATGACTGCGGAGGCAGGAAGAGACATTGCCCAGAATACCAGGCACGGGGGTAGAACATGGAACTGTCACATATGATACACTCTGGAGGGCACGCAGGGGACCACTACTGTATATGCCAGCCCAGGGAAGAGAGTGTAACTGTCTAGAATTGTACTCATGCTCGAGCAAAGATAGGCAGTTGTGTTTTAAATGGTTAGTTTACATTTAGCTCATGTCAGAGACTGCCTGAAAGCTACCAGCGGTTTAACTCCTGAGAACTTTCAACATGCAAGCAGTATCAGATGTTAGCTAATCAAAGACCTCTCCATACATTCTTTTCTGTACTTCAGAATCCTCATTAGCTGAAAAATTCATCTTACTACAGATTTAATTTGAACTACTTCATTTTCAGCTCTGTTTTGCACTAAAAAAGCGCTTTGAGGAAAATCCACACCTGTTAGATTAATAAAAATTTTTATTATAGAAATGACAAAGATCATTATACTCGTATTTTAGACAGACCCTCCTTTCTACCGTAGAAAGTGAAACAGGATGTGAAGCGCACAGTTAACATGAGGAAAAGTACTTAACTAAAAGCTTAATTTCCTGTACCAATATGAAATTTCTGAAGCTGGAAATTTTCTAATACTAAAGTAGATTTAAGATGCTCAAATGTGGCAATGTACTTCCTTCCCCACACACACTGTATGATTCTTTAAGACTTTGGTAATTCAGTCCTTAATGTTATGGTGCAAGGAACTTGAACTATGCACAAAATGTTACAATTACCTGCAGGTTATCAGCATTACCAGACTAACTCCAAATTAGAGTCAGTTATGCTACACTGGAGTATACTCCAATGTGTAACTGACAGAACTGGTGCTGGACCAAGAGATTTCAGATGTCTCTTCATGGTACAGCAGCACTCTGAGGCTGCAGCAAGAGGATGACTTCAGCCATTTGCAGAGCTGTAAAGGTACTCGACAGCAGGTTCAAGTGAGGGAAGATTTAGGAAATGGCAAGGATGTAGATGCTGGCTTTTCCTGCTGCAAGGTCAGTGCAAAGGAGTGAAACGGTCAGGCCTGACTCATGCAAATGCTCTAATTTTTATCACCGAGTCCAACAGTTGTGAAGCAAGAAAGAAAGTCCAGCATTAACTGCTCATTCACTCCGTAAGTTGGTGGAAGAGCACAGTTTAGTATACTCTCTGTCTACTGGATTGGAGGAGCCATTTCTTCCAATCCACCAGTAATTTGATTCCAACAAATGAGGGAAGAGAGCAAGAAACTGCAGAGGAGCCAGCTTTGGCTACATTCCGCAAGTCACACACATTCTCTTAATTGGTTTCCTCCCTTCAACACTGAAGTTAGGACACCAGTCACTTCCATGCTCAGCTGTGATGTAACACTCCAGGGTATTAAATATTACTTAAGAGCCTAGCAGGCAACTGAAGACACAACAACAGCTCAAACAGTTTCACAGTCTTAATAAAAGACACAAAAGTTTCCAAGATGCTTTTGTACTGTAATTGATAAGGCTTGTGACTGAAACCTTTGAAAGTTTGTTAACACTTCAGGTCTTATTAATGGCATACTTCACACCAATCAAGATTTGGTAAGCCTTATTTTTCACTCCTGTGAACAGTTATAGACTGAACAGTTACGCTGTACAAAAGTTACAGAGGATCTTCTGGAAAAAAAATATAAAAAACCCCCAACCAACCCAACTCTAGTTCTACTTTGCATGTAGTATTGTATGGACTCCTGTTCATAAAATGTTATCACAATTTTTTTTTCTCTCTTAAAGCAAAGTGGATGTCAAATAAAGCAAGTCAGTCATGTTTCTAGGTGAGTAAGAACATAGGTGAACAGGATATTTCGACCAAGGAAACAAGAATGCATGTTTAAATATAAATCTAATTCTCGAGTGCAGTTGACAATGTCAAAAGTAGTGCATGCCATTTGAAGACATTTTTAAATTCTATCCCTTGAATTGAAAAAAAAAGTGTTTATTTTTTCTTTTTAAACCTAAGTGTAGAAAAAAGTAGGTTTATTACTGCTAATCACTGCCTAAGGCATTGTTTCTTCTGGACAGTAATTTTTCCTTAATCTATTAAGAAAACTTAGACTGGCAACACCAAAGATTAATAAGATATTAACTTCCTAAAAGTATTAGGTCAAAGAATAATAATTTCTTTGAATAATGTATGTATCCCTCATTAAACACAAAGAGAAATTTTGAGATTCAGAAGATTAACAAGATTCCACACCCGTATTCCACCCCTCTCAGATACTTCAGCTGCTGCAGCAAACCCAAAAGCTGGGGTTTTGTTTCAGTTTTTGTGTTTAGCACGCACAATAAAAACTAGCTTCACCTCAATCTAGTTTTTACTATCAGAAAAAAAAAAAGTAACTGCAAACACTCAGTTCTTCTAAAAGGAGTTTTTCTAAACATAATGACTTAATTAAAATTATTTCTTAAGCCCAAACAGGTCACTCTGAACTCAAAAGCATCCAGTCCAGAGGACTCTCCCATTAATAGAATAAATTAAATTAAAAAAGAGAAATAACAAGAAACTAGAACACCAGATTCGGATCCTTATTTCCCCTGCTGAAATAGATGAGCCACCACTTAATACCACAAGAACCACCTTCCTCTTGTGTGAGTTTGGCATTTCCATTCTCCTAGTAAAAGCTTAAGAGTTATCCTTACACAAGGTAACAAAACATAGGAAAGTGGGTGTGTTACAATAACCATGGAAGCCAGTCTGTACTGGAAACCAAGACTCAGAATTATCCATGCTGACTTTTACACACCCTTGGAGAACCAGTCTTCTAGAAGCGATCACCGCCCATGTCATTTAGTTATCTTTACATGGCAAGCGAAATTTACGCTACTCATTGATCTTAATTTTCATCTGACATCAGATCTTCAAGCACATACTTAGCTATTTAACACTTCCCTCACATTGCATGCCATTCTGTCACCTCCAGGTACATGATCCTTTGTCACGTATGGGATGACACACCAGCAGGGTCCACAGTCCAGTGAACAATTCTATTGCTGACACAGTAACATCTACCTCACAGGACTGTTAATCGTGTGCTCGCTGAAGCACCACAGGCACATGCAGTTTGAAAAAAAACCACCAAACATGGCAATCTGGAATAAGCATTTGGAATAGGTTGGGATTTCGTAAACTGGTGAAAATACAGGGTTGTTTGCCAGGTACATGCATGTTTTAACATAACGACAAGCCACAGAAAATGCCTAACTTAAACACCCTTTTAGTTTGCTACTAACAATTTTAAGTTTAAGAAGGTATCACAGGATTTCTACTGCCTCTTCCTGCAGACAATTTTCTGCATGGCTGAGTCATAACTAACATTACATCATCTTACCCAGGGAGGGGCACAATTTCCGTAGAGTAAGAACTACCTCTTACAACTAGAGCAGCATATTAAAGTTGCAAAAATCAAAGCAATCTAGGATACAAATTGAGGGGGAAGGGCAAAGCAGGAAACCCAAACTAAATCTCTATCTACTTCAGTCTCAAAGAAACATGTTGATTTTTCATAACTACTACTTTACATGCAATAATGTTTTAACGTGTCTCCAAATTCATTAGCATTCAGAACTACAATGACTTGTATATAAATAATCAACACATTAGAGAAAAAGAAAAGTCAGGCATTTTTTAAACTTTGTCCTTCAGAAAAAGCCTAGGAGACCACAGCTTTACTGACAGACTAGAAGCAGTCCCAGAGGGCCCGGCACCATTTACCCTGCAACTCTAAGTCAAAATGGATCAACAGTTTCATTATATCTCACCAGCACATCATTGCAGATGTCTCTTAGCTCAGTCTCAATTTTCTCTCTGTATTCTCGAGCCATCTGCTGTTTTTTCTCAGCGCCTTCCGTCTTTTGTTCAATACTTGAGACGACTCTCCAAGATGACCTACGGGCTCCTACAACATTTTTATAGGCAACAGAGAGAAGATTCCTCTCTTCGTTGGACAACTCAGCTCCTTGCTCAGTCACAGACTTCATGCAACTTGCCATGTCATCATATCTTTCAGCCTGCTCAGCCAGTTTGGCCTTCTGCACCAGCTCATTTTTATCCATGCTGATATTTCTAAAGAGGAAAAATAGTGAGGCATTATTCAGACATTGATCAAGGACAAAGATGTTTTAACTTCATATGCGCAGCAACCATTCTCTAAGTAGTTTGGAACCGTAAGAGGTACAGCTGAAATCCAGGACACAAGGCATACTCAATGCTCTAACACATGAATACGTACGCTGAAGAGTTAAGTCTCTGCTTCCTCCTGAAAAATTGTTAACTTTTAAAAGTACGTTATTGTTTTCATAAATGCAAACAAAAACATCCAAAGGTGAACTGAAACCACATCATTCCTATTTTACACACGTAAACGACCCTCGTTCTTTGCCATCACTCTACCTTCAAGCTGCAGTATCAATCGCATCCAATTATCAATGTAACAAAAATGACACAGGAAATACCTAATATTGATTTTTTTCACAGGACAAGGCCAAATAAAGGCTAGGCAAATACTACCAGGCAACTCTTTGCACCTTAACAGCATCTTACAGGTACAGGCAGAAAGACCTGGCATAGAGGTTGGCAAATCAAATCCCACACTGGACATTACAGAAAGTATCAAATATGTAAATTCCAAGGTGTACACCCTTCAACAATGCTAACTTCCTTTCCTAAAATGTGATACAGCAGACATTCTGAGCCAGGTACTGCTGCTCAGCACCCCCAAGAGGATATGCTTCCAGAGACAAAAGGAAATTTTACTATTTAAAAATATTAGTTCCACGTCAGCATTTGAGATAGCACGAACTGGCTGAGATGCCTCATAACCCACGTCTCATCAGTACAGAGGTATTGGAGGTGGTTTTTTTTGTACGTCAGGAGAGACTACTCCTCCCTCACCCCCCCATCCCTTTATGTATCTTGACTTGATCATTCTGAGGGCCTGGCAACGTGCATTGGGTTGCATCATTCTTTAAAGTTTGACCAGATTATTAAATCAAGGACCAGTTTTTGTCATGGATGCTTTATGCTCCATACACGAGAACTCATCTTAACCTTTAACCATCAACCCTTTTGTCATTTTACATGAAGTTACCACAAACAATAGCAGCACTGTCTTCCATTTGGGAATAAATTAAGCACGTTTTAACATTCTGGTCACCTGAAAAGGAAAGTTTTAGTAGCTCCTACCCCAAAACCGGGGCCACAAACCCAGCAGCTGGTTCCGCAGCGTTTGCGAACGTGCGTCGAAAACTTGACGGCACGGCAAACGGAGGGCTTAAGGAGCCATTTTAAAAGCAAGGTTTCTGGCTTACGGTTATTCACCGCCCGGCGTGATGAGGACGAGCGTCGTTAAAACGCCGTCCCCAACGGGGACGCCACGGGGCCGCCCCAGCGGCATCCCTCCCCGGCGGCCGGGCCACCCGTCCCGCCCGGCGGCCCGAGGCGACCGCCCGCAGCGCTGGCCATGGCCGGGCGCCGCCCGCCGTTCCGCGAGGTGACAGCGGAAAATGGAGCGGCCCGGGGGGGAGGAGCGGCGGGCGCGGCCCCCCCCGGGGCGAGCAGGGACGCCCCGGGCCGCCCCTCCCCGCGCTGCGGCCGCCGCATCCGCCCGCCGCGGGGACGCCGAGCGCCTCCCCGGCAGCCTTTGTCATGGCGGATCGGCGCCGGAGCCCAGCCCACTTCAACGCGCGTTAATCCCGCTCACCTCCGCCCAGCGCCGGGGGCGGCGGCGGAGGAGGATGCCGCGTCCCCGCCCCGGCAGCGGCCGGACGAGGGGAAGCCCGCGGGCCCAGCCCCGGGGGACGATGGGGTGGGGGAAGAGGGGGAGGCGGAGGAGGAGCCCACTCCTGTCCCGGGGGAGCCGCCGCGACCGCCCGGACCCCTCAGCCGGGGCGCGGGGGAAGGATGGGTGGAGGCGGCGGCGACGGGGGGCGGGGGGGTGGTGGGGGGAGTGGGCGGGGGGGAGGGAAGCGAGCCCGACCGAGGGGCGGCCGCTGCGGCTCTTCCGCGCCCGGGCAGCGCTCCCGGCGGGAGACCACACCCAGCGGCAGCCGCCCGCGCTCCGCGCCCCGGTCCCCCCCTCCCCGCCCTCACCCGGCGGAGGCGGCGCCCCCCGCCCCCACCTCCCCTGGCCGCGGGGTCGCCCCCGCCCGCCGCCCCACGGGCGGGGCCCTCACCTGCCGCCCCCTCCCCCGCCCCACCGCCCCCGGCGGCTCTTCCCTTCCCCCCCCCCCTCCCTCGGTCTCTGCCGGCGGGGAGGGGGCAGCCGCGGCCTCACCTGCGGGGCCCCCGCCGCCCTCCAGAGCGGCCCCCGCGAGGCATGCTGCTCCCGCCGCCCCCCTCCCTCCCCGTGGGGCAGCCCCGCCGCCGGCGAGGCCGGAGCTGGTAGGTGGGGGGGGGGGGACACGACACAGGGAGGGCTCGGCGCTGCCCGCCGGCCACCTCGCTCGCCCCCACCCTCCCTCAGCCTCCCGGGGGCGGGGGGCAGGGTCCCGGGGCGGCCTCCCCGCGCGGGGGCCGGGGGCGGGGCGGGGCGGGGGGCCCCGTTACCTGTGCGCGGCGGGAGCGCGGCGGCGGGTGTCTCGGGGCGGGCGGCCGGCGCGGACTGTGCCTGTCTCGCGGCTCGCTGCGCTGCAGCCTCTCTCCCAGCGCCACACACGGCGTCTCCGCCAATCACCGCGCCGCAACGCACGGGCAGCGCACCGCCCGTGACGTCAAGCGGGGCCATGGCAACGGCGAAAGGCGCGAGCACGAGCCCGCGCCCTCCCCCGGCGCGCCGCAGGGCGGGGGCCTCGCCAACCGCCGCGGGCGCCAGCGGCGCGCGGGCCGGCGGGACACGCCTAGAACCGGCGCCCCGCCCGCGGGCGCGCGCCTCTTCCCTTCCATCGTACCCCCCTCCCCGACTGCGGAGCCGAGCGGGGAAGGGGGCGGGGGGGGGGTTGGAAGGGGGTGGGGTGGGGGGGCGCTGCCGCAGGGCCAGGCCGGGCGTCCCGCCCCTTAGCCCGGGCCTCGGGCGCTCCGGCAGCCGTCTCGCCCGGCCCTGGCCCTGGCCCCGCCCGGCGAAAAGGCCCTTTCACCCTGCCCTTGTCTTCCCCACTGAGGAGATCGGCGGTGACGGAGCCGTTCCCGGGGCTGAGGCCCGCGGCGCCATGTAGAAACGGGGTAGGGAGGCGGCCGTGGGTTGTGTGGAGGGGCCACACTCGCCCCCCCAGCGCCCCGACACACCTCTCCTGCCTTTGTGTTTTCCACGACGGCCGAGTTTTTCCAATTAACTCCCGCCTTGCCAGGGCCCCGCGGGGCCTGGCTGGGCCTCCAGCTCGCCGCCGCAGGGCTGCAGCCCGAAGCGCCCCTGACAGAGGCTGGATTGGGGGGTGAGCTCCGGGGTACCGAGAGAACGGGGACCAACCGAGTGCGACGGCCCCCCGTGCCGAGGAAGGCGTCGAACTGCCTGCCGGGAACCCAGTCCTGGGTAGGGAGCGTGAAGAAGGTTGAGGGTTGGAAAGACCCAGAAGAGGATGACACGCGGGGCCTGGGCAGCAGGACCCCCAGCTCCGGGCAGGAGCCCGGGGAGACCCTGCCTGGGCCTCTTGGGGTGGACACGCTGCTGGGCTCTGCAGATGCAGAATGGTCCCTTGCAAGCGTCTCCCTTGGAAAGGCAAGCGGGCATTTTGGTCAGCACCACGCAAACGTCAGTAGGAACGTGTTGACAGGAGTAGGAAGAGTATGAAAATAATAAACGTGGCTGTTGTTGGAAATGTGTTTCGTTTTTTTAAAAAAAAGTTTCCTAAAGGTGCTCATTTCCTTGTCCTCTTTTGGACCAGCATGCCCCAGCTTGAGTCCCTGACGCAAGTATGCGGTGTCCTCAGCTCTCCTATGCTTTCTCTGGGGCTCTAGGGTCAGCCCTATCTCACAGAATGAGAAATAAGGTGGAGAACAATAAGATGGAGAAAGCACCTCAAGATGTTTTTTGAAAAGGGTCAGATAGGATTGAGAGCGTAAGGGGATTTTCTCTTCCAGACTTGTGTTTTATCTGGCAGTGCTACGGAACAGGAGCATCTCCAGCGGGAGATTCCCTGCCAGAGACTTGCTCCCGTCCCTTGTGCCAGTGGCAGACCCTGGTGACCACTCCGCCCTGTTCCTTTTCCATGCAAGGTCTCATCTGAAACCTCAGGCTCTGGTCACATGGTTGGTTACTGTATCCCAGCTGTGGAGCCTAACTGGAAATCAAATGGCGGCAGCTTTCTGAGCGACTCCCACTTGGATCACAAATGCTTGCTTGACTAATCGTTCAAAACAACTCCTGAAGAAATAAGCCACAGCACAGGGCAGACATGTCTTTACACAGAGTCATAAAAATGTGTTGGTAGGGCAGTATGTGGGAATAGCATAGGAAGAGTGAGGTGCTTGTTTCTCAGAAAGCAAGAGGAAGTTAAAGGAGTTTGTGTTCTTGATAAGTCACTGGCCAGGACTGGGTTGATATGGTACTAGAGAAAAGAGCATTGACAGGTTCTCTGGCAGATGCACTGCCTTCTGCCTCAGGCCTCCTAGTCTTGCCTGTGTGCCTCTGTCTTTCCCAGGCACTTCTGGGGTAGCTTCTCAATGTGTTCCATGTCTTCCTTCCACCCTGCAGTGATAAAGTGACTGTAGACCTGAGGGTGCAATCAAGTGTCCAGGACGGGAGGTTATATTTCTAAATCTTCAATGCAACAATCCCGTGTTTTGATGGAATATCAGAAAGGTGCTATTTTAAGCTCCGGATGACAAAGTTGACTTTTTAAGAATAAGGGGATTTTTTGGTGTACCCTTAAAATTGTATCATGTAAAGAACAGTTAGGTTTTCTGTGGTGACATTTCACCTATATGGTTCGTTTATGGATTTCTTACTGCTCTTTATTATGGCCTAGGATGTATGTTGGGCTTTGTCATAGTGTATATTTTCCTCCGTGTAAGTATTATCCAGCAACTTCTATTATCTTAGACATTGATTTAACAGTGGGGGGTTTTGCTTTTTTTTTTTTTTTTTTTCATTTCTCATCAGTTCTAGTGCTTTCCATTTATGCTAAGGTTTAATGGATTTCACTCACGTTCCTGTGGAATATTGCTGGAATGCTTGTGAAGAGAGCTAAAAAAAAGTGAAGTGGGCAATACTGGGTAGAACAAAGCTCACCAGAATTTGCTAGCTGTGTCAGGTGAGATCATCAGCGTTGCTTAATTTAAATGTGAAGAAAAATATAACCTGCCTTTTTACATTCCCAGTGATGCTTTGTTGGGGGTATAAAGATACAGAGGAGTTTGGTTTTGAAACAAGCATCACAAGGCTCAGGTTCTTAATGTATTCCAATACACAATGCTGCTTCTTCATCTTATCTGTTTTTATTTTTTACCATTATTTTCCACTTTAGGAAGCAATAGGAGGAGATCTTGAGAGCTGTACTTGAACACAGATGGTATGATGGCACAGCATTTGCTGCAACTTGCTTCAAGTTATGTTACAGAGTTCATTTTTAACATAAGCTTTAAACCTTTATTTTGTAGAAAAGTCTCACTGAAATGGCAACCACCCAAATGTAGACTATACATTTTCAGAGGTACTTGAATAGTTTGCGGTAACATGATGAAAAAATAGCTGATACAGGAAAAAAGATAAATCCTTAAAAGTGCATAAAGAGTCCACACTGGAGCGTACATTAGATGAAGCACAGGTATGTGTTGCTTTTTTATGTGTCCAGGAAATATAGGGGAACTCCTTGTGAAGTAGACTGCAATACTGTAGGCAGTGTTAACAGTTTTGTGGAAGGATAACATCAGCCTTTCCATTCAGTCCTTTCCATTATTTCTGGATTTGGAGTGAATGGAACGTCTCCTGCAACAACCCTGATTGCCACTAACCATCGTTTTTGTTTGCTAACAGCCCCATAAGTCAACAGACGCTGAACTCGTTGCCCTTTAAGTGGGCTTTTTTTGCCAAACACCATTCCCACTCTGGATTTCATGAAGGCTGCCATTTGAAACAGATCCAAGGAATTAGATGTTACTCACCTTTGCATATGCTGTCTCTTGAACAGATACTCTCCTGCTGTCTTCTATTCTTACATTTCCTGCACTTTTCCCCCAGTGTGGAATGTTTTATTTTGTCTTGCTTATTGCAGTTTTGACCCGGGGACTTGGTCTCTTAAAAAGATAGGCTTTAAGCGGTTTCCTTTTTCTTTAAATGCATTTTTTCTGCTGCTCTCCACACAGTTTTTTGTTCGATGACTTGCACTTTCACTATCTCAGACTGTCAGGCGTGCTTGTCGGCAGCTAGGAGCAAAAACTCATTTGCAGAGTTAGACACATTTGCATATAAAAGTACATATATGTATGTTTATTTACAGTCATTCTTGCTTTACTTTCTTCCAGGAGAGGAAGTAGTGGAGGGACGAGGGTGAGAAAATGACCCCACATATCTTTTATTCTCCCTCTAATAAGACATTTAGTTCTTCTTCCCTCCCATCCTTTCTTCCCTAAGTGCTTAGTTATTCTTCCTTCTGCTTAACCATATTTCATTAAATGTGGATGGTTAGCAAGGCAGGGTTATCCACACGCTAGAAGAGGAGCGTGGGGTTTTTGGGGGGCTACCCTCATGCAGGCCAGGAGAGGCACTCCAGGAAGCCTGTAGGAATAGCTCTTAAAAGTCGGTGAGTGTTGTCAGGACTGGAAGGCGCAGCAGTAGTTTACTCTTGGTGCTAACCAGGCTGCAGATAGAAAATGGAGATGTTCTGATTGACTGCTTTTTTTTTTTTTTTTCCCCCAGGAACAGGAAAATGAGGAAAGGCAGCCTATCAAAGGGCGTTTCTCCAGAGACCAGGAGATGATTTGGCAAATCTATGGCCTTGTGGGGGAAAGAAAGAGAAGAGCTGGAAGCTCTGTCGTATGTGCTTCTGCTGTCAGGAGCTACTTTTCCAAAAGCTGCTTGCTCAAAGTCCTGGCTGTTGTGACTTTGTTACATACCTTTCTGTGCTGATTCTCAGCCTATGTGAGTGTATAGGAGTATTCTTATGCAGCCCTTTGTGTGCTTCTGTAGGGCTTTGGGCTTCCTGCCCCTCACTTAGCAAAAACAAGATTGCTGGAATATTACCACCTTTCTGGAATAAAACATTTAGTAACATTTTTAGGAATATGTCCTAGCTAACTTTATTTTTTCCTTGCCCACAGCCTATGATTTACAAGCCAAACTTCAAGTTTTGCCCAGGGGAATGAGATCTTTTATTTGTCTCCCTCGTAGTCTGTGCTTTTGGATCAGCTGACACCCTTTGTCTTCAGGACACTCTTGTAGGTTGGCCCAACCAAGAAACTTTAGTGAAGGATGGATGCAGTTTAGACTTTTCTTTTTGTTCCTATTTCCCTGCCCCCCCCCCCCCAACCCCCCCCCCCCCCCCCCCCCCCCACTGGTCTAAAATGAATCAGATTCTGAATCTGTCAGGTGCCAGTGATAAAAAATACAAGCTGTGGATAAGGCTACTGTTTTCCATCACTGTGTGGGAAGTTGTTAGAGCCTCGGAGTCTCACATGGCCTTTCTCTCTGCCTCATTGAAGATGTTCTCAGGATCTTCTCTAACCTCCTTCTTGTCTGTCCATAGTCTAGTTTTATAAAAACCGACACATTTAGCTGAAGATTTAAAGTACCAGTGAGTCCTGCATAAGTAATCCTATACCTTGGATTAAAATCCTCAGATGATTTTGTGTATGGACTGGTTTAATTCTATATATGTATATTAGAGGGTTAATGCACGGTGGAAAAGGAGCCTGAGGGGAGACCTTATCGCTCTCTACAACTGCCTGAAAGGGAGTTGGAGGGAGGGAGGAGGGGGTCAGCCTTTTCTCCCCAGTAGCAAGCGATAGGACTAGAGGAAATGGCTGCAAGTTGTGCCGTGGGAGGTTTGGGCTGGATATTAGGAAGAAGTTTTTCACTGAAGGGGTCACTGGGCATTAGAACGTGCTGCCCATGGCAGTGGTGGGTTCACCATCCCTGGAAGTATTTAAACAATGTGTTGATCTGGTGCTTAGGGACATGGTTTAGTGGTGACCTAGGTTAATGGTTGGACTCGATGACCTTAAAGGTCTCTTCCAACCAAAGAGATTCTGTGGTTCTGTCCCCAGGATGATTCTTCAGATTTTTCAGCTTTCAGTAAAATGCAAAGGTCGTTTTCACAAAAATAATTTAATTTTCTTTTGCAATCAACTTGTCACCAAAGTGACAAGTATCCAAGAAGAATGTCAGGATATCCACCAAATAAATGGCATAGAAATGATGAATTGTAAGTTATCACATTCCTTGATTCTGAAAAAAAATGATGTAAAATGGCAACTTCCTTCACAAAACTTGTCACCGAATGATGAAGATAAATCACCACTGCTCTTTCCTTCCTAGTGACCTTTCTGAGAAAGGAAGCTAGATGCTGTTCTTCCTTGCTTGGGAAAAGCTCCTGAAAGGTATAAAAGGCTGTAAGTTTGCACTGGGGTCACTAAGAGCTGAACTTAATCTGAAAAAGTTTTATTTCTGACATTTAGTGTACGAGATGGAGAAGAACATCAGGACCCCAGCCGCACCTGAAGGGCTGCAGTAACTTCAGTAAGCAGTCAGCTGGAAGAAGGCTTTGAGAGGTCTGGATGATGAGGCTGTCGTGTGTATAGGTTTGGATACTGGTCTCTTTTTGTTTCTTTCATTGTAGTGTTTATGTGTGTTTGTGATATATCGAATGTAAAAGCATTCAAATTCTTGAATTTTTGAGAGCTCATTTTGAAAACAGGCACCTTGGCACTACTTTGGGTGCATCTACTTCCCCAGGGAAAATTCAGGTAATTTCTGTACCTGAGCTGATTTTACAGTATTAGATGCCAACTGAAAAGCTGTACGGAAGAACAAAGTTCATCACTCTTGAATAAGGTTGATTAATCAGACTAAGGAGCATTTTAGGGATGCTGCTGCAGTCATCAGAACCATAAAGAAAGCAAATGAATTATCCCCAACATCAGCGACAAAAAGGAGATTTAACATGAGTGTTTGACAACGCCTGGCTAGACAGAGGCCTGCAAGTGGAACATACGTGGTCTGTGCATTACCATTTTATTATATTCTCCTTCCTAACTGAGTGCCCAGTGCTGAGGTATTTGTGTGCCTTCCAAAGATATACTGGAAGTGTGTATCACAGATGTTTACTTCACCATTTCTCCCTACAGGAAGCAAGATGGATGGTGCTGCTTTACCCCGGGATACGTGAAGGTTGGGAGCACCGCTGGAAGCGGATCCACAGGGGCTGTAAATAGGAGTTCGAGTGAATTTAATATGGTGTTGATAAATTAGCCATGCATCAGTCTTATCCCAGTCCTCCATAAAGGACTGAATTACACCCTGGATTACTGAATCCAGGGTAATTCTATTGGTTTATAGATGAAAACAGCTCTTTTCTTTTTGCAAACAATAGCCATTTGGGTTTGGGAACTTGGAACTCTTTTTAGCTTGTATTCATTTCCGTTATGTGTAACTGCTCTTGAGTGAGCAAGATAATACTTTAAAAGTCTAACCAGAAGAGACAGGATGTCTTGAAGCAAACTTGAGACTAACATCATTCTATTATACCTACTTTGATTTATTTTGGGGCTTATTTTTTATTTATTTGCGCTTACTAGCTAATGTTATTTTAATGCTGATTGTCAGGAAAAAGGCTCCATAATATCTTGTTTCGAATCAGTTCTGCCACTTAATTTCAGAGCTTCTCATCTTGTATGCATTTATCCCGAGTTTGTGTCTTATTTGTTAAATGATCAATTATTTATTTTCTTTACATTCTTTAGAAGTATACCATAGCTGTTAGAGTTGAAGGCATTGGAAAAAATGAGGTGCAAATTACCAGTCTTGTAGGTTACGCCCTGAGGATTTCTGGAGGACCTCAAAGACAAAATAGTATAGCTGCTACAGGATACATGCAAACTCTCACTATAAATGAAACATTTAGTATTAAAAGGGTCAATGGGTAATGTATTGAACCTGCACTTTTATAAAGTAATCCAAGGAATTATTAATACAGTGAATTGTGTATTAGATGATCATATGAACCTAAAAATGGAATGATGCAGCACCTCAAAGGTTGTTTTATGAGGTGATCCAAGAAATGACACTTTCTAGAGTAGAAAAATCTTATAAATCTCTTACTGGTATCTGAATGGTTTAATAGAGGTGTGGATGAAGGAGAACATACTAATATATTTTATTTAGATTTCCACAAGCCATTGGTAAAACTAATCACAACAGGCTACTAAAGAAATTCAAGATGTAGTTTTACAAGGGCAACGTAGCCCCCTAAATATGTTTTTAAGTGACTTTATTCGAGTTATAGGCATTAATAGCATTTCTAATCTTGAAGGTTTGCTTAATGCAGTAGGAACTTGCTGGTAAAATTGTTCAGTTCCCTTGTTTTTGCTGCCGAGCATGTGCAAAACCATCTTGACAGCTCCGGGCTGCTAAGCCCCAAAGAAATATATAAAATAAGCATTTTCTTGCAAGTTTCCTCACAACTGCTTGTCAACTTCAGTTTTGCATCCCAGCAACCAATTTCAACTCATTTTATTTTATACTGACTACATTTATCACAATTTATTTTATATTCTTGATAGGATATTGAAAGAGGCTCTCAGGGCCACAGATTGCTGCTGCAATGTTAGACAACATTTGGCATGAACAGGATCAGAAATTAAAAACTGGCATTTTTTAGCCTGGTTGCCTTTGAAATGAGGTTTATGAGATTGTGTTGTTTATCTCTCTGTACATTCAGCAGTTCCCCTTAAAAACTTTGGGACCCAATTTCCACCAAATCTGAAAGATGAGCTAAAATCTCAAGATAAATAAGGTCTGTGAAAAACTGCAGCTGTACAGAGGACAAAGCGCATAATTAAATGCCTGCGCTGTGGAAAAGGCAGGTGGGAGCCAGCCTTTATATAGCGGTTGAGAGCCGTCAGCCTGCCAGAGTATGCTCAAAGATTTTTGATTGAGCGTAGCACGTGCCCTAGATGGAGAGTGGGTTTTGGAAAAGAACCTGAGGTTGTTACAGCAGAGAAGATTTGAGGAGACAAAGAGCACAAGTCCATGAAAAACCATCAATTGAACCCCACCTTGTTTGGTTTATTTCTTGCAAAGCCACTTGATTATCTTGCCCTGCCTCTTCTTCCTCCTTCCCACCCCAGCACCTTTTTTCTCCCAGAATCTCCAGAGCCTGTTACTATCTCTGTATTCCCCTTGCTCTCCTGCCTCAGCATCAATTCCTGTAACTTAACCGGCCTAAGAATTCTGTCTGATTTAGTAATGAGGTCTCAGATATACCCTGGTGGGAGGCAGTTAATGGCTGTTCCTTCATCCAAAAAGTTCAACCAGGCTCTTAGGATGTGCTCATGTCAATAGCTGTAGCAAAACTAATTGGTACTGACCCCTTTCCATCCTGAATAGAGAATCTCCTGCTTTGATATTTATACTCATCAAACATTTGTGGATTCTTATTGTGCCCCCCTGCCAGCTGCCTGACATTTTAAAGACCCAGCTGTTGTGTCATGAGATTTATTTTTTTTAAATCTCTCTACACATTCCAAATAGTATATCAAACCCAACATTGCAGTGTTTTTAGAATATTCCTGTAAGGTATGGAGCTTTACAGCTGTCTCACAGGGTCTGTATTACTCTAAAAAAAAAAACCAAAACATGGGAATTGTATATTTTACAAATTAACTGGAGCAACAAATTAAAATGTCTTGTCTCTTTTTTGTCTTTTCTCTCAGGTTCTTCCTCAAAAGGGGTACCTTACCTAGCATGGAAAGTTTTTGTAGTTCTTCTCTGAACAATTGTTTAAACAGGACACAATTGAGCTTAGGTCAAAACAAAAAAATACACACATGTATATTACTGGGCTGTGATAAAAGCTGCTCTTCTGCACAACTTCCCAGCTTGTGAAACCTGTCTGGTTTTGCATAATAGATAAGCCCCAGGAAGTACAAAATTAGCGGGAGTGTTTGCAGTGTGGCCAAGTTACAGTTTTACAGTCGTTTAAAGGTCAGAAGCAAACTGACATCTACACCCAGTTCTGCAGGTTAAGGTTCTGTAGGGACAAAGCTCTCAGGCAAATGTCCACATGATTTGCCTGTGGCCGTATGGAAACCTGAGGCCGAAGAAGGGGCTGAGATCCCACCCTGTCACTTGCAAGCCAGGGCCAGAGTTTCGAAGCCAGTATTTCTTGTCATTTATCTAGGGCAGACTTTGAAACCTAAGCCTTGAGGAAAGATTTTTGAAGTAAAACCTCCAAACCTAAGGTCTCCTAGGGCAGGTATTCTCCACCCCCTCTCCCAGTTTCTGGATTCTTTTTTATTATTACTTTAATTTGAAAATGAAGTTTTGATGAGAAGAAAGTTAAACTGCTGAAGTAGACTACCAAGTTTATGGCTGTTATTATATCAAATAGTTAATGTCTCGCTTCTCAGTTAAACTTTTTTTTTCTTTTTTCAAACTTGGCAGGCTTCTGTCTAGGCCAATTAAGAGTGCTGCTAGGCTGTAACCAAATGATCTCTGTGATACGATAAGCAGCATGCGAGCAGCAATAGTAACAGCAGACTAACTTCAGAATGTTGTGAGTTCCTCTGAGTTTCACCAGCAGATTTGTTGATCGGCTCCAGATTTTACAATATCATTTTAATTCTTTTAACAGAAAAACTGTCACCAGAGCTGGTTAGAGCGCATGCCTGCAAATGCGAAGAATTATATGGAGACGGCACACAGGAAGACTTGCTAGGCCATGGATTAAGATGTGTACCAGTGCCAATTTTCAGAGAAGATGGTTTGCACAAGGAAAGCTTAGAACTCAAGAACGGAGATTGGGTGCTCTTCTAAGGAGAATGGGTCGGAGGACAAGACTTAGAGGAAAAAATCAAAACCCAAAAAACCTGTTGTAGGGAATGTTCCACCAGCCATAAAAATAAAAAGGAAAGAGGGTAACAAAAGAAGTATGAAGCACGTCTAGTTTCAGAATTTGGCCGAAGAAAAAGAATCAGTAAAAATGACTATTACACGTGAAATCCTTAGATGTTCTTAGAGGACGAAAAGATCTGTACTGCATTTTGCAACTGCTGGAAAGCACATGGGATGGGATGTTGTTAATAAGGCTCTTATAGGACAAGGTGGAGATTCAGAAGTGTCCAGCTAAACCTACGGTTGATGCTCAGGCAGGAAGTTCTTGAAATGTCCTGAACTCCACAGAGTGTACTTAAACCCATGAGTCAGTGTGGTATATACTACAGCTACTCAGCACTGACCGAGAAACTCTCAGAACTATTTGTTTTCTCCATCTCTTAGAGATAGCTGGTGATGAGGCAAACACAGGATTTCTCTTCCTGGTGAAACTTTTAGGTTCTTGGTGCACAAGCACTCAATCTGCAATACTAAACCTACCCCTTAAACAACTGGACACACACTTGGGGAAGACTTTTCCTGCAGGTTTTTGGGTAACAAGTTAGGCTGACATACCTGTACCTCAGCTGTAAATGAAGCCTCTCCTGGCACTTGTGCAGCGTGCCACTCCCAGGAAGATTTGGGAATTTGCTAGGCATGTCCTGCCTCAGGCTCACGCGATCGGTCCCTGGCAGCACTCCGACCTTCACAGAACAATTTATATCTCTAGAATATCACCTCTCCAGGTAAGTAAGGCAGAGCAGCTCAAAGGATGTTCAGAGGGCTCTTCAACAGAATCATTTGGATATACACGGCACATTCTCTTTTTCTATGCCCTGGTGCTTTGCCATCAAGCAAAAATTCCCCACGCCCCACCCCTCACCATGATCTTACTCCCACAGACCAGCCTTGCTGGTGATTTTGGCCCTGCTCCTCCCTTCCCCAACACTCCCCTGCAAGCTTCTTGCTCTGACAAATTCTGCCTTGGCAACAATAGCTCCTGCTGGGTTCCTCCCAGTCTGTGGTCATGGCTACTGGGGTGTGAAGTGTTCAGCCCACCTGAGTCAGAAATGCTATGCAGCTCTGCTGACAGCGTAACAAAGGGCAACTCCTCAGCTGAATTGTACCCAGCTCTGGGGATTGTCTCAGTGGGACAGGCTGGGTGTGAGAATACCTGGCTCAAACTCTGCAAGCTTGCAAATTTTTTTTTTTTCAGCTCTAACAGCCTGCAGACTACTTCAAGTTTATGAATCCCTCCTGCACATAATTTAGAAATGCATTTTCTTCCGATAAAAAATAAATTGAAAAAAATAAAAGTGTTTCCCTGCCTAAAAATGATCCTTAGTTATGTTTTGGTAGTGGAAAAGAATCCCCAAATTACATTACAAAAATACACAGTATATTATTTTGATTACAGTTGTTCTAACTGAACATTTTTACAGATCTGAAAATGTTCAAAGGGCCTTGTAAATAAAGGAGGCACATTTTGGTTTTTGCTCCTAGGGCTTTAAAATCGAAATCCTATCTCTGTGTTTGTTAGAGACCCTTTTCCCTGCTTCTTTTATACCAAACTTCCTATGTAAGGTAATGATTTTTCGTGGTTTTCTGGGCAGGGAAGGTCTCAATCCAAATGAAACCCTTTCAGACAAGGCTGGATTCCAAGCACACAAAGCCATTGATACTGCAAACCCAGGGTTTGGGGGAGAGGAAGCACCAGTGGGGCCTTGTTCTCTAACCTAGCAGGGGGGCATCTTTGCTGGACCAAGTGCATGTGCTCTTTTCGTGTCACACCTGCTGCGTCCTCCTTTGAGCATATGTTCGTTGCTGTCAATTTAGCGACCCCGCGCAGTTGGCTGCCTGCAATGCCGAAGGGAATGTCTTTTATCAGGTTGGGGGGCAGGAACATGTGGTTTTCTTGGGAGATGAAAATGGCAGGTTTCTGCATACGTTTGTTTCTTCCCATCTTTTTTTTTTTTATGATAAGTAAGTCAAGGTCTGGTTTGTTACCTATAGGGTGGTTTCGATCTTTCACCATACTGATAAATGCTGCAAGGAAGGTACTAGGGAAGCTTGATACTCCTTGGAAAGACAATCCGAGTTCCTGTATTTCACACTGTAATAATCACCAGGGGAGACACAGACATAGTCCTTAGGACACAGAGCAGAACCAGATCTCCTCTCCCTCGGCTGCAAGCTCTGGCTGACAAACTAGAAGGCTGTGATTGCTCTCAGGATCAATGTTCTGCCATTAATTTTTGGACAAACATGACAAATTTTTAGCAGGAGCTAAATGTCTGCTTATGGAGAGACTGTGCTCTGAAGAAATGAGTTAGTCTTAAGTGGAGTAGTGAATGGAATCTGTCCCCTGTGTCCTGGGTGAACACTCTTCCCACTGAAGTACTGAGTTGAGGTGATGGGAAAGAGAACGTAGACAACATCGTTCACTGTTTGAAAGGAAAACATGATACCTGCTACTCTTCTTCCAGCTCCATCTTCAGAAGAAGCAACTGACTCTTAACCACCAGCAAAGAAGGATCCTTCCCTGCTGCCTGGATGCAGGCGGAGTAAAGATGCACCATTAGAGAGATGATGCAGGGGATCTGGAGGCCAGGTCTGTGAATGCTGCAGCAGCAGCAGCGTTTTCAGGAGCTGACGGCCACAGTTCCAATAGGGCCATGTCATGAACAGCAAGTAGAAGGTGTCCCTCTATGTAGGCAGAGAGCCTGTCCTCCGGGAATTACCAAAATCTTGACAGAACTTGATATGAGGTGGGTGGAGAAGAAAGGGAGGTTTCCATGTTTCATGCTGAGATGACATGCAGATTCACAAGCCTCCATGTTTGCAGTCTTTCTTCCGGTGCCCCATATAAACAGGAGTCAGTCCCAGTTAGAAGGCAGCTGCATATGGGATGGGCTGTGGGTTGTTATTGTTATTTCCATAACACTTGCGTATAAAGCTGTCAACCTGTGCTGAGACCCAGTTAGGCTATAAACACAGCAAGCTGGAATCCCTTGGAGAAACAGAAAGATAGATGACTTGCCTGCAGTCAAACATAAGTCAGTGGCAAAAATAGTACCTGGTCTCTGGACTGAAAAACCAGCGCAGAATCAGCCTGGTTTGTCTTCTGCTTCCCGCAACTCGCAGCGGGATGTGAATATGTTGGGCTGAATTGGAATCTGTTAGATCTAATTGAGCCTTAATTAAAATACATTAAACAATTAAAATAATGAAGATCAGGAACAATCAAATTTCAAAACAAAGAGATTTAGCAAGATTAGGCCGTTAAAACTGTACAGATGATGCCATTAATCTTGGAGGAGGTCCAACGTAAACGATACAATATCTAGCCAGCTGGGAAGACTGCAAACTGGAGGTAATATCAGGTTCCCAGCATAAAGTGTAAGGGAATAAATGGATTTTCCCCTTGCACTTTACAGCTTTATTTTTAGACAAGAGCAAAATACTGAACATATCAAAACATGTATATGCGTGCACGTGCAACATGGGTGTGATGGCTGTGAGTTGTACAGGTTTGTGAACTTCAAGGAGACAGGGAGCTCACAGCTTGAAGTGCTGGGTGAATTATATGTACTACTGTACTTCCCATTTATGTTTTTAAGAGTTATGCTGTTATTTATAGTAACTTTAGCACTGATGAAGCTGACTTTGACTGACAGCTCTGGGAGCAGAAGCTGTTCTTTGTCCATAAAGCGGATACAGAGCTGCAAGAAATGAGAGGAGGCTTTGGGCCCCAAGCTTATTCCTTTCCTGGCCTCTCCAGGGATCTCATCATTGCTGTTATCAACAGTAATGCATTTGTGACACTTCGTCGTCTGTGAGAAGAACCTGCTATGTTGTTTGCATGAAGCCAGGGGCCCCCTCCAGGAAACCCAAAGGTGCTGAATGGTCCTGGGGCCCAGGCACAAAGCCCTGGGGAGGGAGTGTGGCAAAACACCCTGAAGCTGTTTGTTGGAGGCAGAACATGTAGGAGAACAATATGTAACAGTTGATAATGGAAAAGCAGGTAAGTGTGACCAAAAGCCTGGCCTGCAGTTCACAGGTGAAATGATTTTACCACAAAAGGAAACTCTCTTTAAAAAGCCAAAGAACAAAAGCATGTGAGGCCTCCTCTGGGAAATAAGGATGAGCAATCTAAACTGCTGGTTTTCTTTGTATAATCGAACACTGTATTCCTGGAGGGATCTTTTTATTTGGTTCTTTGCTCTCTCTGATTCCTCTTGACAATGTACACAAGCCGCAGTACAGAAAATAGAGATAGTCAGAGAGAGATAACACTGTACCGAGACAATTTAATTAATAAGTCCTTGTGGGACTGTGGGTAACTCTGGAAAGAATAGAGGAAGATGAGCAAAAAAAAAAATCCTCCTAATGTCTGAATTTATTAAATATTTCATTGAAAGAGAGCAAAAAATGTCCCAAAAGGAGTTTATAATTTTTGGAAAACCCAAAAAAGAATATTAGGCAATGTATTTTCTTTTCTTTTTCAATTTTGCTTTAGACAAACTTAGTACTGCGCCACTTTCAGGGAGGAGAATTTGGGCCAAGGATTTAGCAACAGACATCTGAAAACCTCAGAGAAAGCAAAAGGGAAACAGAACAAAAAAACCTCATTCTCTTTTTCAACAACCACCACCTTTTACAGTTCTTCAGGAGACACATATGAAGCCCTGCCAGGGTGGATGCCACATACACCAAAATGCAAAAGTGAGACACCCGCTACTCCACAGCAAGCAGCAGATAGTAGACAACAGCAATGCTGCTTCATTTCAGGCTGACCCAGCAACAAAAGGGTTTTGGCATACTGATCCTGACCTCTCACTTCTCTCCTGTCAGCTGTTGCTTCCCAGTGCCATTGGGCTGGCTGAATTCACTCCTGATGATTGACTTTATATAGTTTCCTGCCCTGGTATTTGTGTTGAAGCTGAATTTTTTGGTCTTTGGGTGGATCTTGGAAATGCAGATTAAAATCACATATCTCACTTTTATTAGAAGCTTTGCAGAGGTCCAGAAGTTGCTGGAAGCCTGGTATTCTCCACCATTTACTGGCTGTGAATTATGTAGATACTCATATTTTTAATTTCCTTTCATTTAGTTGTGTGTGCAGGACCTCTGTCATGACCAGCAGGGAACTCTCCCCTGGGTACAGAGAGGCAATTCAGTGTCTGTGCCAACCCTGGCTTGTAAAAGCCTGGCAGCTCTTGACAAACAAAGCCTAGAAATGTTGCTATTAAAAGCATTTATTGAATAAATCCATATGTGACAAAACGATAGCTGCAAAAAGCAGTGGAATTGTTTTTTAATGGATAAATCTTATTTGAAAAGTAAAGCTGAGCTGCAAAAGCTCAGAGAACAGTCACCTGAGGATAGAGCTCTGAGCAACGTGGGAAAAATTAGAACCACTATGAACAATATAGAGGATAATAGATTTGAGAACGTCTGCTTTGAGTGGGAGCTTTTATGTAAAGAAAAGAGAGGATAAGCCTGGATTTAACTTCAGTATTTGAACGCTCTTGCAAATAGAGATAGAAGAACAAACCCTCGTTCCCTTTAGCAAGGCTGCCGCAGTTAAAAACAAGAGGACCCCTGTTCTTCTTCGTGGGGGCTGGCAGGCTGCAGAGGGGTGCAGTGGGCAGGCCCTGAGCTCCCAGTGAGCCACACAACGGAGCTGTGAGGCCCCCAGGTCTGCCCTTGCACCTCGGTTGCGTGTTGCACCAACCCGTGAGCCTGTGCACAGTCTTTACGTTGGAGGGAGGCAGGGTGCCGAGCTCCGTTGGTTGAAATCTCCTCATGGGGTGTGGGGGGTGAGCAGAGGAACAGGGATTGTGTAAAGGTTTTGCAACTCAAGAGCAGCTCTGCTGGAAATTCAAAATTACCACGGGAGAGGATCCTGGGTTTGTGTCTCTCTGCTTAAAGGGACTTTGCTTTGACCTTGTTTGGATGATCAGAACCTGCTGTAGACATCAAAAAAGCCAAAAAAAGAGAAAAGTTCATTCTTCGAAGAGACATCTGGGCAGTATTTAACCATAAAAATAAATGTTCAGGCTATCCAAACTGCTGTTTCTTAGGATGCTGAAAGAAATCTGCCATGATGGACTTCAGGCAGGTGATCGCTGGGAGTGGATGTTTCCTGGTGAGGAATGGGGAGCCCTTTACTGGAACTGGCAGAGACAGATGCGGTGTCCTAGAGGTGCAAAATAGCTTCTCTGGGAATGAGCAGTATTCAACAAGGACAGACGGCTCCTGTGACTGCTGCTGACATCATGAATGCAGTATGGAAACACTCACACTAATTCAGGAATTTCCTGGCACGCATAATGTCCTCATCTGGGATATGTTTTACATCATTTGAAGGATAGACTAACTTGTCCAGTCTCTTCAAAGAGATTACTGGAGAAACTATGAAAACAGCGTATCAGGATTATAAAAGTTTACTGGGAGATCTGATAGAAATGAAAGGGAGGGCAGAAAAATGTTATGGAACAATGAAAACAAATAACATCTGAAAATGTAACATCAGAACTTATCCTGCAGAGAACCCCAGGATGAATATCGCATGCAAACTTGTATTTAAGAAGATACTTGGGAAGTAATAAGTTCAATGTAGCAAGGAACAGATTTTTCAAAATAAGGCATAGGAAAACAGTCAGAAGCACCTACTATATTTGGAATATTACACATGCAGGTGCAAGTGCCCAATTTAGAAATGAGTCTCTGACATCCCTGCTCGCAGTCTAGGAGCAAGTGAGTGTTTGTGTACACCTATTGCTGTGAATCAAACTCATCACCTATGAATATCTTGCTTTTAGAAATTTCAATATTTTCCAGGGGAAAAAAAATCCTTTTTTTTTTTTCAGTTTCCTCCCAAAACAGGGTGCCTAATATTGGTGAATTGTAGAACTTCTATTTCAAGCTATATCTATACTGGCTTTTCTGTAATAGCAGTTTTCCCATCTATTGCTTCCAAAAGTGGTTGTGGTAGAGCTGTGATATATCGTCAAAAAATGTCATGTGCTCAGTGTTCGCAAACAATCTTTTTATTAGAAAACATTGTAGTGAAAAAAGAACCATTTTCCAGATTTGGGGCTATTTAAACTTTCAGAATTGTCTAGGATCCTTAATGTCTACCTTATTCTTAAAAAAAAAAATGGGTAAAAGAAAAAAAAATAGTTCAACACCTTAGCCAGGGGAGAATAGCTAGAAAGCACTTTGCATTTAATTCACATGTAAAATCCCTCCTCGCATTACATGTGAGCCAGGGTACCACCGCTATATTCCAGTCCTCAACTAAAGTAGCTGGAATCCTATGTAATCAAAGGCCAGTGCTGCTGTCTTGTCTTCTTCCCTTCTTTGCACGGTGGTTCTGTTTTCTGGGGATGAATGCGGGATGCTCTGCTCGCTGCCAACACAGCTATCCTGTGAGGGTTTCTCTCTTTGGAGGAGAGATCTTAACTCCAGACATCTTTCCAAATGCCTGCTGTATAGGATCCCGCTGCTGGGAAGAGTAAGATAGCTCTGTGATGTGGAGTGGAGTGGAGTGGAGTGGAGTGGAGTGGGGCGGAGTGGAGTGGAGTGGAGTGGAATAGAATAGAATGGAATGGAATGGAATGGAATAGAATAGAATAGAATAGAATAGAATAGAATAGAATAGGTCAGTTGGAAGGGACCTACAATGATCAACCAGTCCCACTAGATATCAGGTATCAGCCAAGCCTTCTGCAGGGACCAAACAATGTTTTGCCACTGAACACAGACATGCTGCAGATGCAGACCCCCATCTCCCCAGTGCAACGTTCATAGCCACAAGCAACCCACACAGGGCGAGTGCTGGGCACAGGCAATGTGGGCGCAGGATGGCAGTCTGTCACAGCAACACCCCACAGTAACCCTGGGGAACCAGGCTCACAGCCGCAGAGGCCAGCAGAGGAGCACAAGGAGCCAGGGCAGCAGTTGCTGTGGCGGTAAAGGGAGGGCCCCAGCTCGCAACAGCACTTCTGTCTTCACTCTTCCTATCTCTGTAGTAGAGGCAGTGGTAATAAGCCTGGGTTTCCGTCACAGTGCTGCCCTTCCTTCCCCTTTCCTGTGGCAGGAGCAGCCCAGTCCTGACCCCCAGATCTCAGGATGGCAACATTCAGTGCCACCAGCTCTTCTGAGGAGCCTTCAGCTGGCTCTGCCTTGAATTCCCCATAGCAGAGGACAGGGTTTGAAGCTGGGGACACATGGCAGCCTGTGGTCCTAAGGCCCTCCACAGGAAAGATATGAACGTGTCCCTCATGTGGGTTCCTAGGGAAAAGTCAGATGCTTCAGCTAAATTAGGATTCAGAGCTTGCAATCAGGTTTGGCCCAAGCAGAACAACCTTAAGGTTAAGAAAGTGTCAGGGAAACTGAAGAGCTCAGCCCGTTTTAACCTGCCGGGATCTGAATGCACACGTCCTGTGGGAATATCATCAAGCTGTGCTGCTGTCTGTCTGACAAAACCGGACCTCCTCGCTGCAGGACCTGCTGAGGAGCTGCCAACTTGTCCTCCCAGCCCTTGGCTTCCTCCTTCTGAGGGAATTTAGGCAATTTGCTCCAGCCTTGAACCTGTTACTATGAACTAGAGATAGCACTGGACTCAGATGCCTTTGAAATCACTTTGAGCCTTGCACTGCTCTATTTCTCCCAACAATTCCCATTTTTATACTGTGACATTTAAGTCTCCCAGGCCCTCAAAGCAGAATGGCTGAGCAATTATAAACTGTATTTGTTGTTTAGCTTGCACCCCCCTCCCGCGAACTGAACCGTGAAAACGGAGCTCAGGCCGACTCTCTGCTCATGACCAGGCAGCACCCTTTATAAAGGTCCAGGATGAGGCTTTGTGGCCCATCCACAGTGATGGATGCAGAGCTCCTGCAGGCACACAGGGCTTGGTATTCAAAGAGTCAGTCTGATCTCCTGATTCTTCCTTCTACAAGGCCAAAAAAAGCTTCTCAGCCAAGAAGGGCTGAGATGAATTTCCCATACAAAATCCTGCTTGGGTCTCTCTTTGCATATTGCCTTTCTTCTTGGTCTCTTCACAATGGAGGGTGCTGTATTAATGTAATTTGTTATTAACCTGAGTGGGAATAGAGTTTGACTGCTTATAATAATCCCTTGTATTTCTTAAATGCCTTATACCTGATTTCCTACCCCTTGGCAAATGTTAGGACTTCAGTCTTGCCATGTCCGGTCGGGAAGGTCAGCACTATTATCCATAGTTTACGAGTGGGAAACTGAGGCATAATGGTTTTAAATGGCCTCTGACATCTGTGACTGCTGCATGAAGTGGATCCAGATGTGAGGCATCCCAGCCTCAGGAAGAAATGAGTACAAAGGATTCTGCCATCCCAACAAGGGTACAATTTGCCAGCTTTTGCACAGACACAGCAGGCTCTAAACAGGACTGATGGGTCACAGGGGCTGGGGCCTCTATCATCTTCCATCACCGTTGCTCTGGGGCAGTGACTGCTGGCAGAGCTGGGTGCTCAGGTAGGGACAGACGATACAAACAGCCATAACAGAATTGCCTGGTGTTGTCTGTCAAGAGACCTCGACATGACCCAGAAGATACATTTCTAACAGAGCCAATTCCTTTTCAACCACAAAGGCATCCTTCCTTCCCTGTCACTTGTTTCGATAGCTGTGGTATTTTTCCAACACAAAATAAACACACGCGATATAATTTTTTTCCTCCCAGCTCTGGAGTTTATCTAACCCAAACATTTTTAGGAGTTGGGTAATAGAGCAGAATGCCAGCCTCAAAATCATAACTTTTGAAGTTGGGTGAAAAATTAAAACAAATTAAAAATAGATATTAAATTTGAGAGAGGCTGAAAAAGTTCTGCTGGAAATTGGAGGAGTTTCAAATCTTATTTTTAACCATAGACATTTAGCTCTTATGGGAAACAAAACTTAGAAGGACAGATATAATTAGGTCAGATATTGAGAAACCTATTACGCTTTGCTACAGATGATCCCAGGAGAATGTAACTTAAGGCCTTTTTTTTGTATTAAGATTCAATTGTGGTTCTTCACTTTTTAATGTAAAATAAAGTAGGATAGAAATGTGCTTTGTATTACTAACTGATTCAGCATGTGAAGCAATAAATGTTTGACAAGAAGTCTGAGGACAGAAGGCAAGATTTTTTTCATTTTGTACCAAAATACGTAACATTATGCTAGCATCTGTGCCTGCTTTTGTTCGCTGTGCAGATACAGTTGATTTACTGAAGATGCTGGTATCTCCTGGGATTATCTGATGCTTGGCATCTCCAAAGCACCACGGTGCAAATATTAACCACGCCTTGCAGGGCAGTTACAACACAGGCATTATTCATATCATGAGTGGGGAAACTGAGGCAAAGAGCGCCAGTTGTGTGATCAGCACTGAGCCTGTTTCACAGCTGCAGCCAGAACTCAAGAACTTCTGCCTTCTGCTCCCACTGCTTCTGCAGAGAGATCCACCTTCACACGAGAAGTATGCATTTCATACATAACTAGAGGAGAAAAGCTTTTATCAAAAGAAGAAATGAGCCAGTAGGTGGCTGGTAGAGAGTGCTGCTAACACATGGAACTGTCATTACTCATCGCATTTATCATGTCTGTTGCTGTGAGGCACACTGTTCTTTAAAGTAGGTGTCTAATTTGGGGGATACTGGTTTTCCTAGCAGCTACAGTGATCTGGGGAGGGAGACTTGGTGAGCTGCCTGAAGTGAGATATTGCACATCATTCATTGTAAAGTCTGCTCAGAGAGAGGTGGAAGTGGACTGGAGTCATGCTAGGCAGGTCCTGGATACCAGGTTTTCCTGGCACAGCCCCACTGGCTCAGGAGTAGGAAAAACAGTGTTCTCACTGACAAAGATTTACCGGCACCTGCCCTGGAACCCACAGCCAAAGCAGGCGCAGCACGTAGAAGCAAAAGAGCCTTTTGGTTATATAGCTTGACTTTTTCCAGGGGAATGGTTTAACTGTATCAGCAACAGGTCTCCATTGCTAGTATAAAATGTTTCTACAGCCAACAGGGGATTTCTGTGTACAGTTATTAGCAAGATTTCTGCAATGTAGGATCAAAATGCAAATATCTACAGTGACTGGAGTATGTGGATTTGAAGTTTGGATCAGGCCTTTCATCACAGGTGAATGAAGTAGAAAGAGTCTCTTCTTGCTTCTAGACCATGTCCAGGCCAGTAGAGGTGGTAAATCTGAACAACAGATTTATCTTGAATCTGTCTTGAAACTGAAGAGATTTGCCAAATGCACTGGCAGGACTATGTAGGTCTAAGCATGTTCAAGACAAGTTGATCCAAGTGGTGTTAACATGGAGGAAGACTACATACCTGACGTAGTATTAGAGGAACATAAGTCAGGAAATTGGATATTAGGAAAAACTTCTTCACTGAAAGGGTTGTGAAGCACTGGAATGGGTTGCTAAGGGAGGTGGTGGAGTCACCATCACTGGACGTGCTTAAAAAATGGCTGGATCTGGCACTTCAGGAGATGGTTTAGTGTTAGGGGGTGTAGGGCTGTAGGTTGGACTTGATGATCTTAAGGTCCTTTCCAGCCTTTATAATTCTATGATCCTATGATCCTATGAAACAGAACACATCAATATTTCTTACAGTATTTTTGAAAAGTATAGGTGAAAAGAAAGCACGTATGTTCTTTTGTTAGGTAAAAATCTCATTCTTGGCCTATGAGAAACATTGGTCAAGACAAAGTGCTGTAAAGTAACTGACGCCTGTACTGCATTAAAAAGCATATATTTGTGGCAATGTGAAAGTGTCATCCATCCCACTGTTGATAATATTCAGGAGTTTACTTGCTTTCTGTACTTGTAGATGATAAGATGGCAGTCAAAGTTTCCCTGTTCGCCCGGGAGATATTCAAGTTGATGAGCTGTTCATAATTATTGCTAATGACTACAAGGTAGTGATATTGCTTTTCACCTTCAAGGTAGTAAGTGGCATCAAGCTATGGTAATAATTTCCTGGAATAAACACTGTACTCTTACTTTCTAATGTAAATTGCACTCTTCTTAATGCAATAAACTGCGACAGTTTCTTCAGGCTGTGGAAGACTTCCAATATGTGACAAAAGCCTTGATCGCATAATTCTATTGGGTGCTAGTTTCTCACAGTGCTTTGCTTGCTGAACTTGCAGTAGAGGCCATACAAAAGAAACGTGTTCCCTGTCTGCAGCATATGAACTGTACAACAAGTTTGTCTTTTTCCACATGGCTCAAACAGAGCTTGGCTGTTGTCTCTCAGACTTACTTCCTACGTGCAATCGCAGAACCTCACTGCCCTGAGAAACTCCAATTAGCTGGGTTGTAACTCAAAGCCCAGAATTAACCATTCCCTGTCTTGGATAACCTTCTCGGTAGTGCACAATAAGTTGACTTCAAGATTATTAGGATTAATACTATCTGGGAATACATGTGTCTTCCTAAGTAGAGTAACTCTGCAGACATATTTCTACAACAGTCCTTTCTTACCCACTACTCTCAGTCATATGTCCAGTCTATCTCAAGTCTTGTCAAGCCTTGTACAGTTCTGCCAAGAGAGTAAATTTCCTTACTCAATGTACATTGGCTGAAGAAATTTTGTTGGTGTTTTTTTTGTGGTTTTTTTTGGTGTGTTTTTTTTTTGGTGACTTTTCCTTTTTTGTTGTTGTTGTGTTTTGTTTTTTTCTGAGGGAGCTGGCCTAACTTTTCTCAATCCAAAATCACTATCCCAACAACATACTTTTTTTGCTTTTCTATCAAGAGTCAACTTTTCCCAGCGTACAAATATTGTTTGGATGTTTAATGCTGGACACTTAATGACTGGTTTATCACTAACAATTTTCCTGATACAATGGTCAAGCTCTGAATTTGACATCTGAGTGTTCCCTGCTGTAGGCAACAGTGCCTGCATCTCGAGAGTAGTGGGAGAAAGCAAAGTCTGCTTTAGCTTTTTAGGATGCTATGCTAAAAGGTATTATCAGACAAAGATGGAACTTCATCCTCATCCTTTGACAGGTGAAATTGTGTTCTTTTTAATCCTTCAAACATCGTATTTCTCTGTTAGTATTCAAGGCAACCGGTAGGATGGCTACTTGCCTTTTCTATTTTTCAGAGGAAAGCAAAACCAAATTCTTCCTGGTTTGAGACCAGAGAGACACTGTCTACTTGAAATAGAGCCAGCTTTTGGAAATGAGTTAAAAGTCATCTCCTTGCCAGTTTTTGTGGGTGTTCATCCTGCCTGGGTAGCAAGAAGAATCCTGCAGGGAATCTCATGAATGTCAGTGCAAGCAGGTAATGAAGAGCTAAGCCCCTGCTAAATTTCTTTCTTCCTTCCTTTGAGGAGGAGGAGGAGAGGGGAAGGCAGATGGTAACTCTTTGCTGGAGCGCTGTGCGTATGTCTGTTTTTGAAGCTTTACCTCTATAGAATTGATGTGTTTGACTAGAGAATTATATCCTTGCTGCAGAAAACAGGAGCAAGACATCAGCATGTTCCCTGACTGCATTCCCCTGAGCTGGGAAAAAAAGTACTACGGAAGGCAGAGGCAGGAGAGGGTAGGAGCTGCTCGCTGTAGAGAGTACTCTGAGCTAGAGGAGAAAATGTCAGGAATACTGCCAACGTACCAAGTGAAAGGTGTTGGGGAGTGTTGTTCAGATTTACCAAATTGATGTGATTTATTGTGCTTTTCTTTCATCCTCCTCCAAAGATGCTAAGTCTTTTCAAATACATTTTTTACTTTATTGCTCACAGTTGGAGATATTTCACACAATGAGGCCCAGGTGGTACAACGCGTTTTCCGAGATTTCTCCATGGAAGCTCAAAATAATGCTTAAGTGCTTTTTTGCAAAGACCCTCTAAAAATTGAACCCAACCCCTGCTCCATCAGGCAGTTTGTGGCAGAACAATAGGAAAGCCTGTTTCAACTTGGACTTTACAGCTACATTAAAATACTTTTTTTTTCACAATAAAGACATAGACTAGTACTTCTCAGAAAAAAAGAAAGTCTTTAAGCCACTGTTAAAGTAATTTTTGTTCATTAGTCTCTGATGACATTCTAGGAAACACAAAGCAGTGCATCCTTTTAAATCCAAGAGAAATATTTCCCAAATTTGGGGGGCATAAAATGTTTGTACTTCAGCCAGCTGAGGAGTTTGGAGTCCACCACATTGGAGGGAAGGAGAGGATGTTAAAAACATATTCAAGTCTATGCTTAATGCACTGAACTGAGTTTGTTTCAGCAGTTACCCTTCTGAAAACACTTTATTCCAACATATTCAAAAAGAAACCTTTGTTTTTTAACATCCAAAAGTTGTTTCAAGTTTTACCGAGATTGAATTTATTAAAAACCAGCCTATCTCCCCAAATAAAACAGGACGGCTTTTGTCCTTGTGCCTGGCTCCCACATTTTGTCCCTTTGCTGGTTTTCCACTTCAGCCGAAGGCTCAAAAAGCTTTCATTCAAGAACAGCCGCAGACTTTTAAGGATCTTTATTTCATCAGCTGAACACAAAACATTGATTATTTGTGAAGTTGAGCAAAATGGAGGATTTTTACCTGTACTGTCCTGGCATCATCGCTGCCCTCACTGGGACATCGCTTGAGCAGAGACCATGCTGTCAGGGGAGGGCTCGGGGAGCCCTAATTAGCTCCTCAGCTGAATGACAGTTAATTGGGTTAATTTGCTATCTGAGCCTTGAAGCGCAGTGCCGTGGTCAGGGCTGGCCCCGAGCACCAGGCCTGGAAGGGCGCAGGCAGGTGTGGGTGCCATTGCCCACCTGGGGCCGGGCTCCATCACCATCTCAGGAGATCGCCGGTGGGTGCCAGGACATGTCAGGCTGGGTTGGTGACTGAAGAGGCTCCATTTGGCAAGGGAAGAGGCTCCTGGAGGGGAAGGAGGTGGCAGCCATCCTGTTTCTGGGAGCAGAAAGGCGTGGAGCAGAGCAGATTGACACAGTGGGGCTGAGTGAGATGAGAAGCGCAAAGGATTTTTCTAGTGGAGGCAGAGAGGACATGGTGATGAGGAATGATGCACTGTGGGGATCAGAGGCCTCTGAGAATCAAAGGAAAGTGTGTCTTGCTTGTTTAAATGGCCAAATAATACCAGAAAGTGTCACTTCCATGGGACACTCCATGAACATCCAGCAGAACCATGACATGAGCACCAAGGAGAATTTGATGCTAAGTAAGCAAACAAGAGTCTAATAAGAAGAATGATGATCATCACACTTAGGTGCTATCATCGTCAGACAAGGTGTGTTAGTGAGTGTTGGTGAGTGTCCAGACAGTCACCAGAATCTAGTTTCACAAAAGATCTGATGCCCACCACTGCAGAAGATACACGAGGCAGTGGAGAAAGGTGGCCAGCCAGTGCCTTCAAGGTGGGCTTTGTTTAACTATCCTATTTCTGTTCTGCAGCAGACAGCAGGAGAGGATGGAGGTGCAGGCCAAAAAGGTATACTGCCAGGCTGTTCAAGGAAATGGTAGACATGACGTCTCAATTAAAGGCCACAGAGAATAGCCTTTCTTTGTATCCCTGGTGTTTTGGAGTAACGTAGAATACACGGGTGAAATCCAGGTAAACCAATGCCAGGCAGCATTTGTCTTTAGATTGCATCTCTGCTGATGTAGCAAATGGAGTACATGTTTCTGGACTAGGTACCAGTTCCTTTGAATTATCCTTCATCATACTATGATTTTCAGGTGGTGAAGAACATCCATGAACTTCCCAGACTCTGGGCTGGAGCCAACCTTGGTGCAGCTGAAGAGGAGACAAGCAGGACCAAGCTATCTTTGGTGTGAGACCCAGGAAGAACAAAATGGTTTGAAGCCACCTTTTCATGCATCTTTGCCTTGATCTCTTATCCTGCTCTGAGCCAAGGACATGAAAGGTGAAGAGAAGTCCTGGAGATGCCTCATTGCCTCAGTTTTATGAAGTCAGGCAAACAAGAATTATTCATTTAATTTTGACTATTCTGCTATAGTTTACTTCTGCTTTTGTATATGTTTTCCTTCATGCAAAGTCCTCAAAATCCTTGCCTGTTTCCTTCTGTTGGGCATAGCTAAAGATGGCACAGGGAGCTCCCAATGAGTCAACATGCAGCTACCTTGACCCACTGCTTCTTCTGAGGTCTCAGCAATACACGCAACAGTTGTGGAATGCCTATCCTGCTTTACATTCAGCCTCTAGCTTTTTCTGGAATAACTTTCATGTGTAGACAAGCCAGAACAAGGCTCTTGTGCTAAACACCCTGTCTTTCAGTCTTCAGGAATTCTCCCATGGGAAGGCAATACTTCATTTCCTCTTTAAAGCAGTGATTCTTTGTCTCAGGATCTTCCACAGCTGCACAAAAAGGGGGAGACTAGACACCAGGACTTGTGCAAAATGAGATGGAGCAGGAATAAGTGAATTGAACTCCCTTCGTGTGAAGGTCCCACCTACCATTGTAAGATGGATCCGCATCAGAGCTCTGAATGAGACTCCTCTGTAATACCAGGGAAATTCAAATCCGAGTCCAACTTAGAAAGTAGGAATGAGAGGTGAGGTAATATGACACTTCCCCTGGGATGGCTGTTCGAAAGAATGCAGGAAGAAGGAAAAATTAACCCTGTCTGCATGCAAAGTGAGCCACATCCCTCCCTCGCTCAAATACTGGTGGAAAGAGTCCCTTTGCACATTCAGTATATTTCTGTGCCCCAGGCAAGAAAGGGCACAATATGGTCCTAATGACTGGTATCTAGGGGAATGTGGAGTTCATTGTGAATATCTCAGACTTCGCAATACTGACTGTGCTGGTGTGGAGGAGGCATAAAATAATAGACATTTTAGGAAAGTCTGCTTTCATTTGATGCAATAAAGTTAATTAGCAATAAGTTGCACTTTATTCTGTTTTTACAGGTAAGCCTGTCCTACACTGGAATATTCGATCAGTTGTGTAGCACTGGATTCAGAATGCATGTTGTGGTATTGTTTGCAATGAATAAAGATGGTCCTAATGCTCATTACCACTAACACTTGCTTTACTGTCCCTTTTCTCATGATTTCGTGGCACTTAAACTACATTACAGAAATGAGAAAGTGGTTTTAGAGGTAAATACAGCAGCTATAACACTCTCACTCAAATTTTCTATTAAAACCGTTTTTGGAGAGGGAAAAAATGAAATCTGAAAGAAATGGATTTGAAGAAAGAGCCCGGGGCAGTGGCTGATTTCCACTTCAGCAGACATTAGAGATGGGCAAGGGAATCTCTGCTATGGTACCATCTGAAGGCTGATGCATTTAGTTCAGTAGCACCTAAATGCCACAAACCATCAGCCAAAGTTTTGTTCACTATTTATATAGAGCCAGCACCTGTGATGTTCTGGTCTGGAGGCTAGAGGAGTGCCAGCTAATGCAAAAAAGGTAGGACCTGCTAATGCAAACAAATTCACTACAGATACACAAACCCCTTCGCTTGCCAGTGTTGTGTTTGCTGATAAAAGACAGATAATCAGTCCTGACTGTGCAGAGATACTTAGTCAGTGCTGAAGCAGTTGAAAGCTCAGCTGGGAAGTGCTTCTGACATTAAAAATGGAGCTTGCATACTGCATGAAACATTCCAGTATGGAAGGTTTAAAACATACGGTGACTTTACTTACTCCTACCTTTTGGATCAGTGACTGTTGCAGTTAGCTGGAAAGAACCCAAGGTAAAACACGGCCAAAACCGTGGAGCTGCATATGGTTTTGACTCAAAAATGTGCAAAAATGCAGCCTTTCAATGGTTTTGGGAGTTGAAACCATAGTTCTCTCCTCCCATGATCTGCTTCATAATTCCCATGGGGAAGGATACCCATCAGGAGAATTGGTCCTGCTGCCCTGCCGGAGTGGCCTTGGTTTGCTGAGAAGGGCTGTGAAGCAGGCAGGAGAGCTCAGCTGAGACTTTGTGCTGGAACAGTCAACCCCACAGCCAAACTCTTGAGAGGTCTCAGGTGGTTCTATTTAGAAGCTACAGTTTCTATCAAATTAGTTATAGCCCCCTGTGGGCTTAGATCTAGGCCAGTTTTAAAATGATCACAGAGCCTATTATATTTAAATACGTACTCCACTCACAGCTTCGGTGGTAGCGGTGCAACTTCTAAACCAGGTCGATGACTAATCAAGGGCAGTTTGCACTAAAAAGAAATAAATAATAAAAATTGTGGCACATGCATGACTTCTAGATGAGGCCCAGTTTCACATGCTCTACCAGTGTGAGGCTCAGCAGCTCTGGGGTCAGTCTCGTCCCAAACTAGTTCTGGGCATCATCCTGTTGACTATTTAAGGTCGCTTTGGAAGGCAGGGCTGGCCACTTGGGAAGAGTATAAGGCTGTTGTCCGAGGATGTAGGGAGGCAACTAGGAAAGCAAAGGCCTCCCTAGAATTGAACCTGGCGAGAGGGGTCAAGGACAACAGGAAGAGCTTTTTCAAATATGTGGCAGATAAAACTAACACCAGAGGCAATGTAGGCCCACTGATGAATGAGGTGGGTGCCTTGGTGACAGAAGATACAGAGAAGGCAGAGTTACTGAATGCCTTCTTTGCCTCTGTCTACTCTGCCGGAGGCTGTCCTGAGGAGCCCCGTTCCCCTGAGGCCCCACAGGAAGTCAGGGCAGTGGAGGAGTTTGCTTTAGTCGATGAGGACTGGGTTAGGGACCAATTAAGCAATCTGGACATTCATAAATCCATGGGTCCAGACGGGATACATCCACGGGTGCTGAGGGAGCTGGCTGATGTCATTGCTAGACCACTCTCCATCATCTTTACCAAGTCTTGGGAGACGGGAAAGGTGCCTGAGGATTGGAGGGAAGCAAATGTCACTCCAGTCTTCAAAAAGGGCAAGAAGGAGGACCCGGGTAACTATAGACCGGTCAGCCTCACCTCCATCCCTGGGAAAGTGATGGAACAACTTATCCTTGGTGCCATCTCAAGGCATATCAGGGATAAGAGGGTCATTAGAGACAGTCAACATGGCTTCACCAAAGGGAAGTCGTGCTTGACTAACCTCATAGCCTTTTACGAGGATATAACAAGGTGGATAGATGATGGCAGAGTGGTGGATGTGGTCTACCTTGACTTCAGTAAAGCATTTGGCACAGTCTCCCACAGCATCCTTGCTGCTAAACTGAGGAAGTGTGGTCTAGACTCTCGGGTAGTGAGGTGGACTGTGAACTGGCTAAGGGGAAGAAGCCAAAGAGTTGTGGTCAATGGGGCGGAGTCTGGTTGGAGGCCTGTATCCAGTGGAGTCCCTCAAGGGTCGGTACTGGGACCAGTATTATTCAATATATTCATCGATGACTTGGATGAGGGACTAGAGAGTACTATCAGCAAGTTTGCTGATGACACCAAGCTGGGAGGAGTGGCTGACACACCAGAAGGCTGTGCTGCCATTCAGAGAGACCTGGACAGGCTGGAGAGTTGGGCGGGGAAAAATTTAATGAAATATAACAAGGGTAAATGTAGGGTCTTGCATCTGGGTAGGAACAACCTCAGGTTCCAGTATAAGTTGGGGAATGACTTATTAGAGAGTAGTGTAGGGGAAAGGGACCTGGGAGTCTTGGTGGACAGCAGGATGACCATGAGCCAGCAGTGTGCCCTTGTGGCCAGGAAGGCCAATGGCATCCTGGGGTGTATTAGAAGAGGGGTGGTTAGTAGGTCGAGAGAGGTTCTCCTTCCCCTCTACTCTGCCCTGGTGAGACCCCATCTGGAATATTGTGTCCAGTTCTGGGCCCCTCAGTTTAAGAAAGACAGGGAACTGCCAGAGAGAGTCCAGCACAGGGCAACTAGAATGATTAAGGGAGTGGAGCATCTCCCTTATGAGAAAAGACTGAGGGAGCTGGGGCTCTTTAGTTTGGAGGAGACTGAGGGGTGACCTTATTAATGTTTACAAATATATCAAGGGTGAGTGTCACGAGGATGGAGCCAGGCTCTTCTCGGTGACAACCAATGATAGGACAAGGGGTAATGGGCTGAAACTGGAACATAAGAGGTTCCGCTTAAACTCGAGAAGAAACTTCTTCTCAGTGAGGGTGACGGAACACTGGAACAGGCTGCCCAGAGAGGTTGTGGAGTCTCCTTCTCCGGAGACATTCAAGACCTGCCTGGACACGTTCCTGTGTAGCATAATCTAGGCATTCCTGCTCTGGCAGGGGGATTGGACTTGATGATCTTTCGAGGTCCCTTCCAATCCCTAACATTCTATGATTCTATGATTCTATGATTTGGTATTTTACCCAGTTTTAGGTACTAAAAGGCTGTATGGTGTTACAGCTATCTGCCTGTAGGATTAAGGGTACCGTTTATGTCATTTTGAGGATGATACTTTCTCATGCACATTGGTATAACGTTACACATACCAAGTGTCTCCACATGTAATTGTCACCAAATATAAGAGCTACATGTCAAGTCCTTGTGTGAAACTGCCCTGGTTTCTAAAGATGTGATGGGGTTGATATCACCTGACTTCAGTGCTTTCCATGTCTCTTGTCTCAGTTAGGCAACTGGGCTCCCTTTGTAGTCAGAGCAAAACAGGCACTTAAAAGGTGTTTTACTTGATCTCCTTGATATGTTTGCATGAGGACGAGAGAAATTGGATTCTGGATGTGCTGGTTTTTCTCCATTGACTGTCAGAAGAGTCCAGAGTTTTGCTTTGGAGCTGCTGTTCCAGCACCCCAGCCTCCTGCTCCCTGTGTCAGTCATGTCGCCGTGCATTGCTGACTGATCATTGCTTCCATAGGAAGCACAATGTGGGCAGCAAACAGTCAACCCCATGGTGTAATCCAGGCTGATACACAGAGTGCTGCAGCCAGATATCCCATCTCAGGGTAGGGTTAAGCTGCAAGGTACATCTGTGGGAAAGGAAAAGGCTCAGGCATTTGCCATGGACAGCCAAGAGACCAGAAACTAAAACATCCAGAATGTTCCTCATAAACCCATCACAGGAACCACCCAATGCACTAGTATACTTTGCTATGATTTCTTCCTATTTTTATAGACTCTTATTTTTCTTGTCTTAACTGTTTAGTGAGTAAGATTTCTCTTTCCTCGTTCTCTTCAGGCCTTTCAATCCCCACATCTTGTCCATCCCAAGCCACCACTTTTCAAGGTCTTCCCCATACTCTTAGCCCTGTTAGGGTGGCAGCCTGCAGAGCCATTTACAGCTGAGGCCAATCCCGCCCCACACTTTGTTGACCCTGCCTGGCCATACCAGCCTTTTGCTGGAAGATGACCGGGGCTGCCTCAGCTCCAAGCTGCAGGGAAAGCCAGGGCACGAGGGAAGCTGGCCAGGAACCCAAACCTACCCTGGGACTGTGTACAAACAGATCTGGCAAAGAGCCTGGCCTCCCAGGAGCTCCCAGGGAGAAATACCACGATGGGTGAATGTAAAATGTGAAGAGAGGAGGATGAAGGAAACAGCTGAGCTTTTCAGATGATCTGAAGCAAAATCAGTGGGTGTTTCACTCCTTTCAGTTCCCTCTGAAAACCCTGGCTCGAAGTGATAAGATCACATGGGTGCACAAGCCAGTTATTGCACAATTTTTTTCCAGATGGTTTAAGAGGCTGTGCGGTTGTTTTTTAATATACACTGCCCCCTCTGGCTTTCCTCTCTGCTGCTGCCTCTCTGCCAGGTGCCAGTCTCCTCCGGGAACTGGGAATGCAAATGGGAGGGAAGCAGGGCTGCAGAGAATGGGAGTGGTGTAGTTTTATGGAGCATGGCAGCTAGAACATGCCATATGTCCTCGGGCAACATGGGTGAAAGTGGGAAGATGCTGGTTGGAGAAGCTGGCCACCAAGCAGTGTCATTTCTGGAGCACAGGAGATGGAAGGATAATTTTCTGCATCAAAGTGCAGCTTACATTCCTGTAGCTGGCACTGCATGATGATGGGGTCCAAATTATTTGACTTCCATTTATTTTTGTTTCTTTCACGGTTTTGCTTAGCGGTGTTAGCACTTATATAATCTCTAGCAGGCTCTGATATTAACACCTCCTTAAAATGAGCAGGGAACAGGATTCACACTGCTATGGCTGCTGTGTTTGCTTAGAGACAGGTGTTCTCTGACATGGTTGAACGAAAGTAGATTTTTATGGGGAAAACTATCTTTATAACAGATAAGGCTAAGAATAGACAAACTCCTTGGCTTGCACCCATCTTTCAAAGAGACATCCAGATGGGAATCCTGAGTCCAGTGAGTCAGACCGTCTGTGTAAGATGAGGGGGCAGAGGGCTCATTCTTTGCAAATCTTCTTGCTTGATAAGCGGAATTCAGAGAGCATTTTCACTCCACGGAAGCTCCTCATGATGCTGCGGGGTGCTGGGGGGCACCTGTGCAGGAGGTTATGGCTGTGGGCCAGACTGCAGCATGTCACTCCCCAAACAGTCCAGCCATCAGCACATCCCTCACCAGAGGCTGCATGTTGGGACGGCCTTTGCACGCTGGGAAAACACCAAGAAAGGAAATGTGCTGGCACTGTTCCAGAAGAGGAAATGACACGTAGAGATGTGCTCAAACATCTGAGGATAAGGGCCCGTCCCTCCAATGGGTTCAGAGAAGGTTTTTCTCAAAGGACGGAAAGAAGAAGTTGGCCCAACCAGGCTGAATTTGCCCATTTTGCGAGGTGTCTTGTTGCCTCCCCTTGCAGGCGAGTTGGAAGGGCAGGCAAAGACCAATATTTCTAAAGCAAAAAAATGGGTGAAGAACAAGGTGGTGGGATGACTCTTTGCAGCTGCCTATTTTTCCCACGTGAGAGGCACTAACCCTTACCTGACTGGATATGCCAAAAATGAACTTTCTTTGGAGAGTATGGTATTTATGAGCCAGCACAGAAGAGTTGGCCAGATAAACACAACACTGAATTCAGTATTCTTTTTTTTAAAAAAGTGTTTTTAAAGAAGTAAGGATCACTGCCTTTGAATTAAGTGGTTTTAGAAATCATCCCTCAGGAGGGAACTAGGTCATTCAGAAATGCCAGCTGACCACTGCCAGAAACAATTTCTTTTAAAGGCAGTACGTGTATGAGTGAAGTGAGATTATAGAAATCCTCAATCTTACACCTCCGCATTGACAGGTAAGTGAGATATCTGTTGAAGTTCCATCACTGCAATAAAATGCACTCCCTGGGGTACCATCAGCAAACTGGATATTCATTAACCCCTCTATATAACTGCATTTGTGCGAATACCAAACAGGATAAAAGACCTACATTGCTGAAGAAAAACACACCCACGCTGCAGATACTTTCTTTAAAGCTGTAAAAATAAAAATATATATTTTATATGGATTCACTGACTCTTAAAATCAAAGCCTAAAGGAATGTCTTTGGTGTTCAAAGAAATGGCATAATATGTATCTTCCCCTCACTGCAGGATGGTGGGTTTCAGTATTGTGAACACTTCTAGTGCACAAAGCTAAATAAAAGGTATTGCATATCTCTTTGTGTGTGGGATTCATTCTTGATTCACATGGCAACTTAATTTATACCGTCTTTGTTATGTGAAACAAATCAGACCAGCTGTTCAGCGTCAGTAACTAGAAAATGCAGCTTCTGAGATTATGGAAACCAGTATTGGTGCTGTAGCATGTCGTTATTGGACCTGTGGGAAGATCTTTTCTATGGTAAGGAAAAGTGATACCTATGTGCACCATTTATTTTTAATTATTTTACAAGGAATGCTTTAAAAGATAGGTCCATGAAGCAAAGCAGTCATGGAAAGTTGTCCTTGTTTCTTCCTTATTATTATATTCGCTAAGGAGGAGAGCAACAGTGGTCCTTCGTCCATTCTTCTGAGGTGATGGTGGACTTGGCATACCATGCATCACCGAAGGATCACTTCTAGTTGTAAAGTGTTTTGAGATGTTCTCAGAGAAATGAGATATTATAGGATGAACTGTTAATTCTATCTGATCTTGCTGTTATCCCTATAAATCCCAGAGGCAAATAACACAGAACATAGCAAATCAGTCCTATCTATTAAGGATAGCATTTCAGGGTTTGGTAGAGCAGCAAATTAATACTGCATTCTGGATGACTAGTTGAAGAGGTCTTATCATCTCTTTAGTTTCTCTGTTCATGGATTTTAGATTTTCAGTATTCAAGGATGCTGACAAACATTGTTTCTTCCAAAGCTACTCCTCTGTAATGCTGTCTGTATAACTCAGTGCAGTATTATTAACAAATGTACCTCTTTTGCATTCATAACACGACTTTTTATTTTGCTAACATTCTATGTTCAGCACGACTAAGGTCCTGATCTATAACACAGCCTAATATCTGTAGAAATTAATGGAAGTGAGGCATCTGTTTGCTTTGTGGCTCTCAATCTGATTCCTTAATTTTCTGGTTAGGCTCATGGAGGTCAGCTGCTTGTATGGGAGGGGATGACTGTGTGTGTATCAGGAGGAGTGATACAGGGGATAGAATTTGTATAGTTATGTAAGAGGGCAGAGTGAATATTCTGACAGGTTTCAGTTTCACAGGAGAAGTAAAAAAGAGAAATGTCTAAGCATCCAGTGAAACCAGATACAGATGCTCCTATTTTCAGATTTTCCTCTAACCTTTATAGCTCACTTGTAGCACGTCAAAGACAAGCTCTTAGACGTGAGCACAGACTTGGACCTCATCAAATGCCACTTGAAACCACTGTGCATGCAGGGGCCAGCAGATGGAACATGTTGTTCAGATGTTTCCAGAGGCTCTCACAGAAGCCTCGCCTTGGGCAGAGCTAGCCAGATGTTTTCATCAGCTGAAGATATATCTGACGGAATCCTGTCTAGGTGCCAGTAAGTGCTGGCATTTACTGGGTGGCAGATCAGCCAAACAAACATTTCCCCCTTCCCTGCCGTACCGAGTCGCAGAACAGCTCTGCCAGGAGAAATGGTTCAGGAACGTCTCTGTGAGACTGAAGCCGGTGAATCTCAACCCCAAAGTTCACCTGGCTGCCCTGGCCTCTTCAATCTTCCTCTGGTGCTGTCAGTGGCAGATGAATGAACATCCCTCCATTTCCTGCTGGAAGCTTATGGTGAACATTTCCTTGAGCTGGTTATACCCTTGCTTCTGATCAGTACTGACACAGAAACCGAGCCCTTAGCACATGGGGCCAGCAGGGCTAAACTCAGGAACAGCCTCCCAGCCCTGCTTTTGGAGGCCAATGCCCCCTGCCCTCCTGTCTGGGTGCGAGGGAAGTGATACCCTTCGATAGATGGACTTGATCTGGCTGTATCACTTCTTTCTCAAAGCACAGCTCCTTCCTTCAGTTATGTTTTGGAGCAAAATCACCTCTGTTCCTGATGTCCTGTGTATGCTCCAGACTCTCCATCAGATCCCCCTCACCTGTATTTGGATACATGCATACTGATACTCTGCAATCGACTTACCAACACCGTAGTTATCAGAAGAGGACATCTTACCTACAAAGAAGTAGAACCAACGCAGCATGTAAGAGTGGGGGAAAGTTTTGATTTCCCTATGTAGGCAAGATAATATTAAAGGAGTAAGCACTTTCCTGCGTAGAAAAGACAATATTAATTGTTAGGGATTTTTTTTAGATCAGTCATATAGTTCTCGTAATTCTGTATATAAGAAATGTGGCCGTAATTGCAAGTACTCTAAGCTTTTAAAGCCCTGCCTGCTCTGGGCTGACACTTCTGTTTGGATTACACAGTGAATTACCCTTGGACAAAAACCGTGTTAAAAAGCTAAGTGGAACTTGACAAACCATCAAGATATGTTTTATGGGAAGAAAACGTATAAAATGAGTACTATTTATGCATAGTTAAAACATATTTGCCAAATGCTGAGGAAATGGGAAATATTAATTAGCAGCACTTTTAAACGGCAGAAAATTAATTGAAATTATTCAGAGTCCAATTCTGCTCTCCTTGTGCTGTGACTAATCTAATTGAGATGAATAGGCTACTTGTGGAATAAGAAGCTACTCAGCATGACTAGCTTTGGTGGAATCAAGTCCTCCATGAACATTATTAACCAGTTTTGAGATACAGTGTCCATTTCGTGTTCCTCAACTGAAAGACAGGCGATTTTATCCACTCCTTTGTATTTCCAAGGTGCCCAGAAAAGTGTAATTTTGAATTGTGCCGAGCAGCTAGTCATAAGAGGTGCAAAAGGTGTTTGTATAGGTGTAAAGTGGCTGCTGTATGTATAAGAAGTGAAATCACACTTCCAGCCTTTGCATCTCAAGAAGGCAGGACCTCTGCTAGGATGTTATGCTGGTGGAGGCTTAGCACCCTCGGTGCCAAAGTGATGTACGGGGTTTTCCAGTGTCAGCTGAAGGCAGATAACATAGAAGCGCAGCTCAGCACAGTCCCCTGGATTTCTCAGAGCACTCATGTTCTGCAGCCATCTGCTGTACAGAGCTCTCAGTGGTGTTTGTTATGAGACACGGTTTTAAAACATTTAACATAACCACAGTCTGACAGACAGGAAGATGCTTATCCCCTTAGGGAAGATATCAACAAAAAGCACATCTGGATGCAAAGCAAAGCTTTTGGATCCTGTCCTTGTGGCCTGCCTCCATAAATGATGAAGTCAAACTTTTTTGTGCTTTTAGGAGGACTTTACACTTTTGATCCACAGATGTGTTAACAAGAATCAGAGAGTAGAGGTGGCATCCCAGATGGCCCTCTGGCAGATCTCTGGATTTCCCTGAGAGGAAATCCTAATACTGTTTCTGAGTCCTGTTTTTTGTTTTCTGGGTCCTGTGCAGGCAGTTCAGTCAGTCTCCAAACAGAGAGGAGACATCTGCCTGACAAGCCCTCAGGCCTGCTGAGGAGTCAGTACAGCTTCCAGGTGATTACAGGTTTTCTCTCTGCATCTGACCTAAGGTAAGAACTTTTTTCTTGGCTCTAATATTACAAAAAAACCTCACCCCAAACAACCAAATCCTTACACTATGGCTACTTATTAAGCTATTGTAATTTATTGGGTTTTGATCTTTACATAATGAGCTCTTCTGACAATCCACTGCTCAGCACGTCTGCTAATGATGCTGTGGAGTCATGGGAAGATGGCAGATGCAGAACAGGATGTCAAAATGTTCCGTGTTTAATGTCCCATATGTTTTACCACCTTAGTGATAAAATGTTCTGCATTGCTGGTCAGAACATGACAGCCAGTGTAGCTGACCAGCCTACACTGGTCACCTGCCAGAATCTGGACCTTACTGTCCCACTGGCCTTTATGCTGCCACCACCGCACAAGAGAAAGGGCCTGATATGTAATATAACTGAAGCACAAATTGTCTAAAGCTGTGAAATCCATTTTATCAGTTTAATCTCTTGCACATATAAGGCTTTAACTAAATGCATCAGGTCCCAGACAAGGTTTTGCATTCCTCCAAAAGTCCTAGGTCATAAGTGTGTGCAAAAAAAAGCGGAGAAAATAATGTCTTGTCATGCAAGACAGGAATTCATTTTGCCTCCCATCTGAAAGGCAGGCATATAATTTAAGCTATGATCTAGGATCCCGTGAATATCCATGGAGAGGACCACCCCAAGGATGAGTCACCCCACCTACTCTAGACACCTCACTTAGGAGGTGGTGAATCATGCACGAGAGTGCCTATCTCTCCCCATTGATTGCAGAGGAGACAGAGACAGCCGACACACAGCAGCTGCCCAGCATCTCCAGTTCTTCTAATTGGTGTTCAGTGAATTCTGCCTCAGCTGATGGGTGTTTGACTCCACCTTGTCTGTGGTGGTGGCGAGGTGCCCTTCCCTGTGGAGTATGTGAGGCGATAAAAGTAGCGCTGGTTCCTGGAGTGAGGTCCAGAACCACCTTAACTTGGGCAAATTTTGTACTTCTCAGGCCTTCCTGTCTTGCCTTTGCAGAGAGGGCATGACACCTGCAGTCCCTCAGTTACTACCCCCGACAGAAATGGGTCATTCTTCCTTTAAACCTGGATGGTTGGCATAGTGATTAATGAGATTTGAATTTAATGATAGTACTGAGGCTGAAATAGTTCCTTGGGGAACCTCTTTTTCATTTGACTTCTCTTCACAGTTTATATACAAATTTAAATCCCTTCACTTCCCTAAGCCCGGGCTGTTCATCTTTGAGAGCTGTGTGTGGAAGTGTTTGTCAAACTGAAAGCACTTGTAAGAGAGACCTGCTCTTTATTGGGGCCTCATAAGTCCTTTTTAAACTGCTGATGCCTGCCAAGTAGAGGGAGGGTGACCTTGGTGCTGGGCCCATGGTTCTTTCATCATATTGGGACTGGCAGGGCAGATGTGACACTTAACTGTGTTCTATTTGTATTTCATTTATGTATATGATTTCTGCCTAAAGCTAGCATGCGCACAGGTCTTCACAGAGTCAATGGGTTCATTTCTGACTCTGCAATGTGTAGCAGGCGCTGGGTTTTTTGAAGCGATTTTGTTTGTTTGGGTTTTTAACAGGTACTTTATTGCATTTCTCTGCGTTGCATTTTCTGTGCCTTGTGTTGCCCTTCAGCTAGATTGTTTCAGGTGCTTCAAAGCTCTTCACTGCTATTGTCACAAATGTACTTATCTGAATATATTTTTGACACCTGTGGGTATTCTTACCTGACCTTCATCTCTCATAAACCACCAGAAGTCATAAGGTCTGAGCTCCAGGAAACTTGGTTGCAGAGACAATAAGAAGAATGCTTCTTGTTCTGTATGGATAATAAGGATATTGCCTTTCAACTCTGGTAATAGTTTTCTTATTCTGATCCCCTAATTCGGGCCAACTCCATTACTGCCGTATAGGTTATAAGGGCTTGCACACAACACTATACATTCTGGACCAGCTGATACCAACTAGAGGTTTGCATCACTTTGTGCTGATGCCATAGTCCAAAGCCTTTTAATGAGGCCTGTTTTCATTTTAAGAAGCTTTATGGAAAAGGGGACTGAAATTAATATCTTCCTTTAGCATCCACCTCTCAACTTGGACACACTCATATGTCATCTTGAAGGTCACGTTTCACCTTCAAAATACCCATTCCATAATTCTGACAGGTTAGAACATGAAGTCTGGAGCACGGCAGAGCTGAGTCTGGGGAATAACTGCAAAGGATGCTCTGGAGGAATATCCTGTCATCTTTAAAAGATACCCTGCTGAATTTCTTGGCTCCTCTTGTGGCTAGAGTGCTACCAAAGCCACATACCCCATCCTGAAGTTTCTCCTCAGAGCAAATTATAATCCTTTTAGCTAAACATTAATATTTTAAGCATAATTTTTATTCAGGAATATATTTTTTAAAAGCAGTTAAAATTCTGAGGTGCTTGTACTCTTATAGTTAAATAGCTTGTTCTGTTGATGGGTAGCATATGTTTGTTTGTTAGACTGGTAATTTGCACTGAGCTGTGATCCAGGAATCAGCTGGTTAATTGTTGCAGCTCTGTACCAGAATTAATAGGGACCTTGCTGTGTACCTGTTAGGTAGAAGTTCCTGAGAACAAGATGCTTCTGTTGGTGTTTGAGCTTGAAACTATGTTGAATTCATCAGAGTGCAAAGACAGTGATATGGAGAATATGTTAAGAGGGAGAGAAGATTATCAGCCTCTGGGCTGCTGGGTCGTTGTTTTGATATTTAAGGATATTTCTATTTTTTTCTTCTCTCTGTTTAAATATGAGTGAAACATCTGTGAAACATTTTCTCTGATGTGAGACAAGGTTTTAGGCAAGTCTTTCACATATCAAACCTTACCGTGTCCTATCCATTATTTCCTGTAAACCTTTCCTTGTACATCCCAGCAACTGAATGCTAATTGCATGAAGGGAAGCTACCTGATTCATCTTGAAGCCTTTTATTTTGTGACAAGGTTAGCCACTGCTGGCATATTTTTGAATAACCTTCTCATTCCTAATATCCTGTTCATGATATTCATATAGCTTCTAGTGCCCATGAAATCAGGAACTATAAAAAATAACCAGAAATCATGCTAGTATCTGTCACTTGCTATTCTTCTGTTTTACAAGCTTGTCATCCAGTTAGGGAACATAAGATACATTGTGTGACTAGTCCAATACCAGTAACAGACAGCAACTTGTCAAAATGAACATTTGCAGACAACCCACAGCATAAAAATGTTTTTCTGAAGTGTTTGAGAATACTCACAAATAACAATTACATTCAGGAAAACCTGAGAGTAGCATTCAAACCAAGAAAGTCTAAACTTGTATTTTTGACTCAGTATTATTTCACATTCTGAGTGTGATATGTGCCTGTCCGTGTAGAGGATGAACCATATGACTTCTTCACCCATCAGTGAAATAAAGTAAGACATCAGCCTCTCAAATAGCAGTGCTCGTATTACGCATATTTTTTTCCCTGATTCTCTTGTACTATAGAATCTGGGGTGACATTTATATGGGTACATCCGAGACACTTTGAAAGAACCTCAGTCACTGAGGCCAACCCATGTCCTGCCCACTGAGCTCTCTCAGCCTTCAAAACAGAACACCTTTTCAGGAAAGGTCCCTGGCCTGTCATTGGTCCTGAACTACACCAGGAACACTTTTTGCATGCCAGGGAGCATTCAAGCAGTTTAACAGCAGTAACCATCTGGTTGCAGTGCCCAGGATATTCCCTACCATCAGTTCACGAGACTCACTGCCTCAAAAACCTATGTTTTTCTCCTGCAAATACTGTGAAGAATTTGCAGTGGAGCTTCGCTGATGAGAGCCGAGGCGTAAGGAAAGCCAAGCTCAGGGCAGGAGAGTGTAATTTCCATTTGGGTGGAGCAGAAAGACAGACTGCTCTGAGATGTCAGTTCTCTGGATGGTGAAAAAAACGACCCCAAAAATCTAAATCTCCTACAAAAACCTGCCCCTCCATGATGGTGCGTTAGCAAGACCTGCATGCCTTGAAGACCAAGCCTTGCCAGTGAGTGCTGGGTGCTTGAAAAACCTGACTGCAAATCATTTGCTTAATGTTGTGCAGCAAAGACAGGAATGAAAACTACATCTCCAGAAATCTAGCTGAGAGCCAAAAGACACAAGTCACTTCTTGCAACCCAACAGTACTAGGGCTCAGATCAGGACTGAAGGAACTAGTGGAACTACAGAAGGACTGCTGAAATTCAGTACAGACATCAGGATTAACACAAGACAAAATGGTGACATTGCAGTCCCAGAGTGGTCAGCCACCTTGAAAAGATGCTGAAGGAGGAGAAAATGGGCTCTCTGCAGTCCTGGCAGCAATGCAGGAACCAAAGTCAAGGTCTCCAGGTGTTGGTGCAGGCGCAGCTGAATGAACGCTTCAAAAAGGGATGCGGCATCTTTGCTGATGAATCATCTGAGCTGGTCCATAGTTGGTGTCCTCTATGGAAAACATGGAGTCCCCAGAGCTATAGAGTGAATGTGCTCACATAACTCCAGCATAGTGAGCCAGTATTACTGACAAGCACTGATGTTCATATCTCGCTGTCAAAAAAGCAGAGGAAACATGAATGAGACCCATAACACCACAAACACTCTGCTCCTGTTCTGCAGTTGGGTCGATAAACTGAAATTCCACATCCTGAACTCACAGTGCTTCTTTACAGTTATCTGGTTTTCCTGCTCACCTTCTCTTGTACTGGTAAAACCTGGACAGCAATTTCTGCACTGGGGCTAGGCCTGAGCAGGGCCACATGTTGTGTGGGGTTGTGTGGGGGACAGGGCGCAGACTCCAGTAAGCCAAGTGGAGCTGCATTTACCTTGCCTTTGCTGGAGGCAGGCTACATTCACTTGGATGAAGGTGCAGCAACAACTCCTTCAGTCCATCCATGCCTCCAGACAGGAAGCTATGGAGAGACTCAGTGCCAGGCCATGGAGCTCCTACATCAGCTGCAGCCAAGGCTGGGCACTCTGCCTCTTGAAGGACTCTAACATCTGTACTATAGGGCACCCAGAGGCATACAGGGAAGGAAGGTTCCCCAGGCAGGATCACTAGAACAAGTGTGCTGAGCAGGGACCCCTCAAAGGTGGCCAGCAGGAAATGTGTGAGACAGCTCTAGAGCCTGGATCCTCCCCATCATCAAGATTTAAGATCCTCACAAAGGGAGAGATGAGCCTGCACTCAGGATTCGCTGCCCGTACCTCCATCTTCTCCTTGAAATTAAGTCCTTTCTTCCAAAACCTAGACAAGAGAAGGTACCATGTCTTTCAGAAGGGAAAAGGTGTCTCTCAAGTTCTTTCCCAAGGACTTCAGAGGAGATTGAATCCTCAGTTTTTACAAGGACTCCTTCCCAAACCCATCAGCTCTTCCAGCAAAGGTACAGTCAGTGCTCCCAAACTCCTATTTTACACAGCATAATCAAGCACCCGCTGGTCTAACAAGCATGAGAAGAAAAGCATACATGGCTATGCCTGCTTCTCAGGCACATCCTTCCCTGCCTCGAGGCAGGTTTGTGGGGCCAGCCTCCTTGCTGCCATTTGGAAGGTTTCTTGCAAGAAGCTGCCTCCCCTTGCCCTGGGCAATGCCACCCCCCCAGCAGGTACCTTTTGCCTGGGAGGCAGAAGGCTGCCTGTCTTTCTGACACCTCTCATCACCTCTCCTCTCTTTCTGTTTATGCTGCAGTTGGTGTCCCTGGGGAAGACTCAAGGGCTTCCACACATGCTGTCCCCAACTATTAGTCTCCAGGGTGAAGACTTGTCAGCTGCAGCCCCTTGGGTTTAGTCACCTGCCTTAGCAAATGCCAGTAGATATCTAGGTCAGTTGATTGCAAAGGCTTGCAGAGTTGGGTTGCTAAGAGCAGGTTGGGTCTCCAACAGCAGCACCTGGCGAGACAGGAACAGGAGCTGCCTCTTGGAGTGTGGCACCACTAAAAGCTCTCTTCCTGGAAAGCCACAAGAGCAGTGTGAGGCCAAACTCTTAGGCAGGAGGCCTGGGTAATCCTAAATTTATTTCCTGTTCATGGGTGTAGCAACTTACACAATAGAAAATAGGTTAATTATGGCCCGGATTTACTCTGGCATAAAAGCAGGTGAAAGCAGTTACAGCAATAGCAGTCCCTGGCAGGGAAAACAGCAAAGATGAGGCAGCCCTTTGGGAGGATACTGCAGTCGTACACAGTCACTGGTCTGTACTGCTTTGCAAGAAGAGCATTGGAATAGGCTGCTCAGAGAAGCCATGGAGTCTCTGTCTCTGGAGACATTCAAAATTCACCTGGATGTGTTCCTCTGTGATGTACTCTAGGTGATCCTGCTGTTGCAGGGAGGTTGGACTGGACAAGTCAGAGGTTCCTTCCAACCTCTACCATTTTGTGATTCTGTAAAAGGCTGAGGAGGGTGAGTAGGGCTGACTCCAAAAGCAGGCAGCGGAGACCACACAGGTCCTGGCTTCTGAGTGAGAGCAGCCCTTAGCACCTTCTGCCAGCAAGAGCCCTCTGATAGCAGAAACCATCAGAGTAAATTCTTCAAGGACAAGATGTGACAACCAAGTAGTAAAAGGAAAGATGCAAAACTGGCCATGCTGTAACATAAACTCTTCTTCATCCTGAGGCAGAACAGTCAAAAATGTGATGGGGCCTTATTTCCCTGTCAAACTTTGGGGAGAGCAGAGCTGCTGTTGTCCTCAGGCCCTAACCCCACCAGTACCCTGGTGAGGAGTGTTGAAGCACCTTTATTCAAACCCTTTGTAACGATGGTTTACTTTCTTGCCAGGACCTCTAACATTTTGTAGTAGCTGCTACTTATACTTCTGGTATATTGGGCTTTGTTTGGTACACCCATGACATAAAACATTACACAAGCAGTTGTGAGTGTGGGCTGAGAAGTGGCCAGAAAAGACATCTCTTCTCTTAGCGCTGAAATGCCCAATATTAATGCAGGTCTGCATCTAAACACCATGAGTAATGGTAATAGGAAAGAAATCTCATTAATGGTGTGGGAGCTGTCAGCTGAGACCATCGGGCTCTGGAGGAAGACTGGGCTGGCAACCTACAGAATCAAGACTGTCTGCTTCAGGAGAGTAGCTTTGGGCTCATTTAGGGAATTCCTAGGAAGAGTGGCCTTGGAAGCTGCCGAAAGGCATGAAGATGCCCAGAAGCTGGCTATTTTCTTAAAGAAAACACTGGGAGCTGGGGAACAAACTGTCCTGTTGGGCAGTTAGACCAGGAATTTCAGAAGGCCTGCTTGCCTAAGCAAGGATCTTCTCAATGAAACAAACTACCAAAAGGTAGTGCAAGGAAGAAGGAGAAACAAGGACAGACAGCAAGTGAAGAGTATAAAAGAACTGCTTGGGAATCTAGGAACAAAATCAGGAAGGCCAAAATCCCCTTGGAGGTAAAACTAGCTGGGACATAAAGGGTAGTAAGAAGTATGCTAGTAACAAAGAGAAGTCCATAAAGAGGTTCAGAAGTTCATGGACATGAAGCAAATGTATAGTCTTACTGTAAATGATGCAAAGTGCATACTGGAGTGTAGTAGGAAGACTGGACCCAGCAGATCAGGGGGAGTTATTGGTCCTTCTACTCTGCACTCATGAGACACTCGTGGAATACTGTTCCAGTGCCACAAGGATGTTGAGAAAGCACAGAAAAGCCAGTGGAGGGTTACTGAAATGGTTAGGGGCCTGGGATTTGGGGATCTGGGCTTGATTTTAAGAAGAGTAAGCAGGGAAGTAACAATAAGACTGGGGGAGTAACAGTAACCTACAACTGCTGGAAGCACAGTTATAAAGGCAATGGAGGCAAACTATTTCGTAGCAGCAGAAGGTAAAACAAGGGGCAATGGCCATAAGCTGTATCTTGGGAGGTTTGGGCTAGACATGAAGTAAAAAGTTACTTGGAGCGGGTGCAGTACTGGAAGGATTTATCCAGCAAGGCTGTGAAGTCTCTATTCTTGGAGGTTTTTCAGGACTTGCCCAGGCAAAGTCATAGCTGACCTGACTTAGACTTAATGGCAGTTCTGCTCAAGCAGGTGGCTGGACAAAAGACCTCCTGAGGGCTCTTCCAGCTATGTTTTGTGTTTTCTTGGTTAGACCTGCCTGTGAAAGAAACGAGGTGGGTTGCTTCTGAAGGCATCTACATTGGGCTGTCCCAGCCATCACTGCCACATGCCATCATTGTGACCCTACTGTCTTGACTGCTCCTTCCCTCGTGAGGAGCACCAAAGGTGGCTCTCTGGCTGCTCAGCTGGAGCCAGAAGTTGAATCTGACATATATGAGGTTCCTGAGACACGTGAGTATGATTTGGCAGCTAAAGCTTTGGACTTTGGGGACCAAGACTCCTGGCTGCCCCTGGCTACAGCTGAGGGCTATGGACTGTCTTGCCTCCTGTCACCCTTGGTGCCCCACTCTTGGCCTGGCTGAGCCTCAAGCCTTGCCTGTGCTCTGGCATTAAGCTCCTTCTGACCTAAAATAGCTGACACAACTAATTTCCAGGCAAAATGTACTCATGCAGAAAGCCTGAGGCTCACTGAGACGTGTGGTCCTGTTCAAGCTGGTTGGTTTCTCCATCTGGATGGGAACAGGCAGTTATAGGACAGGTTGATGGGTGCTAACCATGAGAAATCTGGAAGCCATGCTGACCCTCACGGGGCCTCAGCCACCTGACAGAGCTGGACTGTGGTGTGGAGGTGGCCACAGGGCTGGACAGGAAGAAGCTGCACAGAAAGCCTCACTGGTGGGGTGGCTTTGGGGTAACGTGGCCAAAACTAGGATGCATTGTGGTGGTGGGTAACAAACCCAATGCCTCTCTCAGGACCATGCTGTTCTAGGGTAAGGTTTTTTACCTTCATCTGGTGTTTCCACTGATCCCCCAGCATAGGCATGCTGCTGCTCTGGGAGCTGAAATGATTATTCTGACAGAGTTTGCTCCACTCCAACCCCTCCCCTGCCTTGATTTCACAGGTTTGCTGTGCCTTCATTGCTTCTGCTCTTGCTGCTCTTTCCCTCTCCATGCTCTTGCCTTATTTTGGCTGCAGCAGCAGCAATTGTTCACTTTATTCCTTTGTCACGTATGGAGAAGGCACCAGGAGGAGCTGGGGGAAGGGAAGCCGTGTCTGACTGTGCAAGCGTGCACGTGTGTGTTTGTGTGAGTGTGTTAACACATCTCTGATACACGAACAGAAGCAGGCTGGTTCCCCCTTGACTGCTTCTCACCAGAAAGAGGAGGAGAAGCTCATCCCAGCCAAATCTCATCTCAGCAAGGGAGCTGCTAGTAAGGGAGCTGGAAACCTTCCCTCTCTCCAGAGCTCTGAAAAAAACAAGAGCCTTGTTCAAGTTTTTCACGGCTCCCTTGCATCTTCAGAGAGCTGAAGTAATTTCTCCCAGAAAGCGTGATGTTTATTAGGATCGTAAATGAGGTGGGGATCTTGCCTCTTATTTAAGACAGGCCACAGCTGGATGGACTGGATCCAGCTGTCAATCACCTCTGGAGCAAGTGTGTCAAACTCCACCAAGATGGTTAGGTGAGGTAGTCTTGCAAAGTCTTCCTTAACAAAATGGGAGCAACCTTGGATAGTGTTAATTCAGGGTTTAGACACCGTAATTTACAAACTATGAGTAAAATCTTCACTTGGAATGCCAACAGGGAACAGGATATGTAATTTCCTCTACTTGGGGAGCCCTCACAATTTCCCCCCATAATAAAGATGTAAAATAAGCAAGACTGCAGAGCATAGACAGGAAAATAATACAAGTGCTTTCATCACGTAAGTCAGCTTGATTTATGCACCATAAATGAACATTGTGAGCTCAACTCTTTGGCTGAGACCTCATCACTGGTGGCTGTTCACCATCAGAATTTACCCATGCAAGAAAACCTCATGGCTTAGTAGTAATTTTTATTCCCATTTGAACAAAGACAAGCAAACCTGGTCTTGAGGCTATTCTATATTACCTGCACTATGAAATAATTGGGATTGGGCTACTTTGGATTTTGTCACCATACAGAAAAAACTTCAAAACTCAGGTGAATTCCACAAGAGTCCTCTCCATGGTTGATAATGTGGGTGGCACTGACGGGCCATGCTTATGCTGGGACCAGAACACCAGAACACGCAGTACCTGAGATTGTCTTTTAAAATTGCATGTAAAGGCAGAAAATTGTGCTCTTCATCTGTGTGGTCCCTTGAGGAGATGACCTCAAATGTGGTATTAGCCATGTAGAAATGGCACTTCAAATTTTATATATATATTAATTTCCAGGAAGAACTTGTCTGCTTAAAATAGTATTCCTGGGATGTTAAGTGCAGGTAGAATGACACAATAGTTCAGGATATTTATTGTTTAACTGCTCTAGAGGATTGAAGACTAAGAACTGCTTGTGACCCCACCTGAAGAGTGAATTAAATGGAGGAATGTATAGCTTGCTGGGAAGGCCTTGAAGATCTTTCCCCTCTTTTTTTTTTCTTGTAACAAAACCAACCCCTGCTATGCAAAGAGCTGAATTACTCATTCCAGACTGACATATTGCTTTACCATTTCTGCTCTATTCTGAGCAGTTGCACTTTTCAGCTGGTACCTGGAAAGAACATCGTCTCTTAGGAGGCTGCATAGGATGGTTAGAAAATACCTGCCTATATGAGTCACTAGGGAACAGAGAGGGAGAATGAAGGCTGGAAGCATTAAGTTGCAAAAGTGTTACAGGCAAAAGAAGAAAATAAGCATAAAGTTACTGCATCCAAGATCTGTAGTTTAACAGAAAAATAATCGGGTTTTTTAAATTAAAAAAAAAACCCATTGGGCAACACAGAATTAAGGGAGGGAATTAACCCCTAGAGAGTTGTCAAGCTATCGCTAACACCTCAGAGGCCCAGATTAGCTTGCCTGGCAGTCAGGCATGCATCTCCCATGCAGTTCTCCCTCACCGTGCAGGTAGGATAATAACACTGTAAAAAAGAGAAAGCTGATGGAAAAGATGTGCATGTATACACATGTGTGCAAGCAGCATTGCTAGCACTGAGGTCTTGGTATTACCAGCAACTGAGATTTCACCGGAAAACTGAGTAATTTTATTCCTCACAGTTGCCAACCAAACTCTGAAGCTCTATTCACAGCACAGGTCGCTGCATCAGCTCAGCTCCTGTTGCACCCCAGGGCAGCCCCAGCTCTGGGTGTTGCGGTGGCCACTGTGCTATGCTTTGGGCTACCAACTCCTACTCCATGCCACGCGGCATCCTGTCCCCCAGCTCTGCAGTCAGACCTGGATAGCAGCTCCGGAGCGGTATTGACCCAAGCACTATCAAGCTGCAGGAGAGAAACGAAGTGTCACTTACAGCAAGGTCAAAGGACTTGTCCTCCTTGCATGTTAATAGGGTTGAGAAATAATTGACCAGTGGTGGGGTGTTCATCAGCATTAGGGGAACTGGGCAGGTCAGTTGTATACGAGCTGATATTCACCATGTGTGTACCCCTGTGTTTGTTCACACTGTTTGCAACCATAAGGTACATTCCCATACAATTTTTATCTTTAAATGAGCCTCAGGAGCAAGGGGAAGGGCAAAGGCTTCCCCTGTGTAACTAGCTCCCTGCTGTAACTCAGAAACTGCTTTTAGAACAATACAAAACTCTAATGCTTCTGGATCAGTGATGCTGCTTTAGAATCACCTTTTCTGAATTACATAGCTGATTCCCACAGGAGATGCTTATGGCTTCATGGGCCTCTCATAGCCAGAGCCATAATTTTTACTCTCAGTGGTTGTTTAAAACAAGTAACTCGGAGGCCACGGCATTAACCACCACCTGCAACTAGCAATCTCGCTTTAATGTCCCTGCATCCCCATTCAGAGTGCTCCAGACTTGCTGAATGGTGGCCAGTCACAAACAGCAGTAATCTACTTGCAACAACAGCCTTGGAAATAGTGAAATTCCATATGAAATTTCAAGCCCACAGTCTTACAGATGTCTCTCAAGACTGGGTGTGAGCTTCCCACAATCTGTCTTTCCAGGACACTGGCAAACTGAGTTCTTGGAGTGTCTGGCTCAGTAGCCAGAGGTTGTGTAACACACTGTGCTGGCCTGGCCACGGCATAGTTTTTTTGTAATACAGTTTTTTGTAATCACACTGAGGTGAATTTATTTGTCATCATTTGAATGAGAAGAAATTTTGTCTGTATTCCCAGGTAGATAGAGGGAAGAAGCATATCTCCTCCAGATCCCCTCAAGCTCAGCCTCCTCTTGTCTCCACCATTACATTAAAGCATGAACAGGCAATAATCATAAGACCATCTCATTACAGGCATGTGGGATTCATCATGACAACAGCTGCCTGTGCTTATTATTGTTTGCCCTCCTTTGCATTTCCCCTCTGAATTCCCTTTTCTCCTCAGTCTCAACACTAGGGTTTTACCTGTGTTTTCAATTTAGGTTTACCCTGATGTGAAACACCTGCAGAGCTTTACTGTGAATGATCAATGAAACTCTTAGTAGATTCTGGGGCACAATTCCTGCTGGGATCAAAGCCCTGGCTATGCCTGGATAAGGACTTCAGCCTTTGGTCCATCTTTGCATCATAGTGATATGTTGTAGCTGTCCCTGCTGAGGTTGAAGCCAGTGGTTGTACAGGACACCTTTATTCAGCTTAGATAGGCAGCAATTAAATACCGTATCATCTAGAGAGATAATAAAGGCTTTTCCCAATACGCAGACTAGCGTGCAGAAACAGACATGTCCAAGACATTTTCTCAAATACATCGGGGAGGGCACTGGGTGCTGCTGGGCAAGTGGGAGAGACCGCTGCTGGAAAAGCAAGGCAGAGGAGATGAACAAGCAGGCAAGAGCAGTGGCCCACTGGAGCATGAGGTCTCTTACTTAGTGCTGCCGAGCAAAGCAGGGCTCTCCTGTGGGCAGGACGCGGCGGTGCCAGCAGCCACTGCAAACATCGCCGCACCACACCTCCCCAACTCTGTGCCTTGGTTTCTCCCATGGATGAAAAAAAATATCTAGGAGTTGAAATATTGCCTAATACTCAAGATATGGGACCATACCAGGCTGGTTTTACTTACGCTGGAGCAAATCAACTGCTTTTACTGCAGGTCCTTCTAACTTCGCCTGTGTAGGAGTAAAGAAAATTGCCCCTTGACTTTTTCCTGTGGAGCCTGCAGTGTGATGAGATATATTTAATCTGCTCATGCTGGCTAATGCAGCCTTGCAAATCGGGTCTAGTGCATATTTTGGGCCAGTAGATTCTTTTCACACTAGTACTTTCCGGCTGTGTATGTTAGGGCTCTCTCTGGGTGTGTTGCAGTGTACAGCATGAGCAGCCTGCAGCCTGTTCCGACATTTGCCTGCCTGGTTTCTGTGGCTGCGCAGGAGGCAGAGGCTGCTGCTGTGCTGTCTGCAGAATTCCCATGGAGATACTGCTTCGTGTGCGTCTGAAGCGCACCTCTACACACAATCAAGAGCGCCTCTTATCTTGCTACTCAGCCTGCAAAACTTCCAATATTTGGTTGGACCAATTATAATACGAGTGACCATAGAGACTTCCTAGGGCCCTAGAAGCATCAGTACTTTGCTTTATTCTGGCTACAGGCTGCTTTATGACTGTCTTCAGGAAAAGTTCCCTTTTAAATGGGCATATTTGCTTGTTTTTAAAGTGGAGGTGTGTAGAGGAATTTCTTGTGGAGCAGAGGTGCGGTATAACTTTAAAAGTGTGGACGACCCAGCTTAGGCCTAAACAGAGGCTCTGTCCTTGAAGCTGCCTTGGAACACAGGGAGGAGGAGGTTTTATCTGTTTTGTGAGAGCTTTGCTAGATGCTTGGTTGGAGGTGCTGGCCCCGGGGGGAGAAGGAGGGGCGAGAGCCACCTGCATAGTGGAATGGCACTACCCAATAAAAAGCTGGCGTGTGTAAACCTGTGACTGACCAACTCTGTTAAGGGGCAGGCACGGGGACACTGCTGAACTGTACATATTGAGCTGTCCGGAGCAATAAAGGGAGGACGATCTGTAGCCATATTGGTGTGATGGTCGTTGACTTGGCCGGCTCTCCGAAGGGACCCTTCTAGATCTGGCGCCTGAACAAGGGACCCTCTATGGACGCTTAAATGCGGATTGCTTAAATGTGGGAAGACTCCGAAACATCGGACGTGAGCCGATTTGGGAGCCGGAGAGCTGGAGGCAGGAGAGTTCCGGGTGTGACCAAAAGGGCACCGGAGACCAGAGCTTGAGCGACCAGTCAAGCCCCTGCCAAGGTAAGACTGCGACGGAAACGGACGCGGCAACTCGCCTCCTTAGTATACTCTCTAAGAGAGGAGGAAAAATAAAGGAGCGAGATGTATTAGCCCCATGGGCTCGGAAGCGGGAGAAAATGAACGACCCACCATTAATCTTTAGTTCCACGGAATGGCGTGAAGTAGGAGACTTTTTGTGGGACTGTACTCTAGAGGGAGGAAAAGAAGGAAAGGAAGTGAAAGAACTAGGAACAGTTTGGAAAACCGTAATACGCACTCTAGAAATCATGCAAGCAGAAAAGAAAGTTGCTGCGGCAGCGATCGAAGCATTGGGGCGAGGGCAGGAAAGGAAAAAGGCAAAGGAAGAAACTCCCTGCTCGTCCTGACTGGGTGGAAGGAAAAAAAAAAAAAAAAAAAAAGAAAAAGGAGAAACTGCACTGCGTTGCAGAATTAAGACTTTCGTCCTTGAGCTGAGCTCTTTTCTAAACAAGTGCATAACTCTTGCTTGCTAATTATGAAAAGAGACCCTGACCAGCCAGGTACAGCTCATGTTGAGAGCTTGTCCGTGAGAATGAAGATAAGACGCTTCTTGTACACCAGATGTGCATGGGAGTGAACGGGAGAGTGTGATCAAAACAGACCGGGGAAAGTCTGCTCTCGCTGTGTGATAACAGAGTGATTGAAGTAATACTTGAGCTAATAAGAAAAAAAAAAAAAAAAAAAAAGAAAAAAAAAGAAAAAAAAAAAGGAAAAAAAAAAAGAGGGGGGGAAGAAGGAAGATCAGGATGAACCCCTGAAAGAGATCCTGAACAAACTCGCTGAATTATCAACTAGACAGCAAGAAATAGAAGAAACCCTTAAACCAGTTCAGCCCCCCCATTACCATCAACTCCCTCACTCAAGCCTGATTTTCAAGCTTGAACCATAAAGGATCTTTTGCAACAGCGATGGGGCGGTGTCATCAGAGACGCTATAATAGAGGGAGATTGGGAAGCAGCCAGTTCGATTGCGTGTCCTGTTATTATTAATAAGGGACAAGGGGCCTGGGAACCGCAAGATCCCGCATGATGTGGCTGTGCAGCATCCTGTCACTTCAACAGCGCAGCAGCAACACGACCGTGCACTGGGCCCGTCTGTTGAACCCCTTTGTTTCGCCCAGTGACGTGATGGGACCCTGAGGTACCGATTACCAGCGACAACATGGGTTGGACTGGCAGAAGATGCTTACGGCTGATGGCAGAGCAATTATGGGAAAATGTGACTGTTCTCAATGTTACCTGTTGTATTAATATGTATCCTCTTTGTGTGACTAACAATGAAGCTTATATTGGTTGTGTAATCAAAGCCACATAGTAGGTGTTAAGGTTTATGTACTAACCAGCAGAGTGATCTTTCTTTAGCTAGAAGCAAGGCAGGGAAACCAGCTGCCTTTTGCTTTGTTAGAAGTGTGTGATTAAGGATCAAAGTATGATTTAGGGTGATGGGTGTGAGAACTTTGACAGGATGAATTAAGAGTTTAGTTAAGGCATTTTTGGTTATTGCAGTTTTAATTGTTATAGGCTTAGTTATGTTTAGTTGTTTGATAAGTATAATCAAGAAAATTATAAGCAAGCTAGCGGATGAAGCCTGGGTTGTCCAAAAAGAAAAAGGGGGATATGTAGAGGAATTTCTTGTGGAGCAGAGGTGCGGTATAACTTTAAAAGTGTGGACAACCCAGCTTAGGCCTAAACAGAGGCTCTGTCCTTGAAGCTGCCTTGGAACACAGGGAGGAGGAGGTTTTATCTGTTTTGTGAGAGCTTTGCTAGATGCTTGGCTGGAGGTGCTGGCCCCGGGGGGAGAAGGGGGGGCGAGAGCCGCCTGCATAGTGGAATGGCACTACCCAATAAAACGCTGGCGCGTGTAAACCTGTGACTGACCAACTCTGTGAAGGGGCAGGCGCGGGGACACTGCTGAACTGTATATATTGAGCTGTCCGGAGCAATAAAGGGAGGACGATCTGTAGCCATATTGGTGTGATGGTCGTTGACTTGGCCGGCTCTCCGAAGGGACCCTTCTAGAGAGGTGACTTACGCAATCAAAGTCAAGCAGTCTCAGATGAATTTCTGCTTCCTTTCACAGAAGAAAAATTGCATTGCAAGGCATGTGACCCAAGCAGCGAGCTATCTCTTGATGCAAAAGAAGTTTGTCCTCCTTCTCAGAAGGAGCAACCTGGAATGAATGATAACAAATTGATGATTATCCTGAAGTGACTGTGAGTAGCAGAGGCAGGAGCTGAAATGGTGCTTTCGCATGAGAGGGGGATGGAGGAAAGGAGAGGGATGAGCTTGCGGGATCACCAGTGGTACCTGGGTGCCCACTTCAAACCTAGCACAGACGTTAGGATCTCAGAGTAATGATGATCTGCGGGGAGTCTGCTTGCTTGGATTTTAATGAACTGCCTTCCCAGGGAGAACCTGCCCATCATTTTCGCCAGCTCAGCAGAGAGACACAGGCCCAGGAGCCTGGAGACCAAGGGTGGTATTTGTACAAGACAGAGAGTGAAAGGGGATGGTGATGTGCAGCCTATTTAAAACATTTTCAGAGGGACTTAGCTCTCTCAAGAATCTGCACCCATGTCTCACACATCGTGCTGCATCTGTTCGAATAGCACCCTTCAGGAGCCAAAGCTCTCAATCTCTCACATATTTAACCACCAGTATTCAAGCTAGAAGCAAAATAAAAAGCAAATGATAGCCCCAGGGAAGGATAAGTATGGGCTTCCAGCAGAAACAGCTCTTCCAAAGGATAACCCTTCTGCAGGGGTTCCTGGGTCCTGAAGGGTACCCATCTGTTTACAGCACGGTTTTGATAGGCCCTGAAAAAGTGGGCTTATAGTTCAAGTATCCTCGTTGTTTGCCAGATTAAGAAAATACTATTTTTACATGCTGTTTACAAGATTGATGCCTGTGAGTGTTACCACAATCTGAGTATTAATTAATGCATTGCAGCATGCAGGAGCTCTGGGACAGATAAGGTCTGTGATGCTGAATAATGCCTTCTCCGAGTTGGTAGAAGCAGCAGCCAGAGAGAAATAAGGACTCTGCCACAAGAATCTGACACATCCATTGAGCAGCCTAATCAATCAGCTGAGAAATGAGCAAGCAGACATTTTACCAGCTGATGTGGGGATGATAGCCCTGGGAAGGTGAGGGGACAGCACAGTGCCTGCTGGTGTGACCCAAGCCGCTGGCTGTTGTTCCTCACAGGAGGTTGTGCTGGTTGTGCCCACAGCTCCCTCTGTCCTGCTGGATGACACGTTCATGTCAGCATCAACAAGAGCCAGCTGCTCCCCGAGGGGTGGGGAGCCAGGAACCACAGTGATCCCACATCAGTCCATCCCCCGGGCAGAGCTGGGGGCTGGGAAAGGGTTCATCCTCAGCCTCCACATGGGGGTCTTCTCTTAAGAGCCTTCCCCCACCAGGCAGACTTGCCTGCTCCTGCCAAGCTGCGATGGGCAAATTGCAGCATGGCCACAGCATCCTCATCTTGGTGGGACCAGGTGTCTTGATGCCATCACGCTGCCCCAGCTGCTGCTCGGGGACACGTGTCCCTTGCAGTGCAACCTGCGGCCCAATGACCCAGTGCCCCGGGGGTTTCCTACCCTCTGCCCTACCGCTTGGCTGCAGACTGGTACATCCTCCTCAGCTTTCCCCAGCACCAAGCTTAAGTGCCACTGCCTTTGCAGGTGAAGCTGACTGAGGGACAGAGCACACAAATGCCACTGCGGACAGGAGAGCTTCATTGCATTCTGTGGATATTTTCTATCGGACATCAAAGCAAGGCTGCGTTGAACGACTGTTTAGCCACACTTCAAGCAGGCTGCTGCAAGATGATGTGTTATTTTCTTTTTAAAGACAAAAGAGAAAGAAGAGTCAGAATTCACTAGCAGGTGTATTGAACCCAAAACCAATAGAACACGGTGTGTTTCTGTAGGACCTGCATTTGTGTGCGCTGCCCATGCTTTGTTTGACAGCAGAGCAAGTGGACACATGCTCACTGGACCAGTCCTGGCTCTGGGCACAGTGCTGGTGGCCCACCCATGACACTGATTTCCAGGTAAGGGAATCACAAGGTACAATAAAACCTGTTTCTTTTAAGCAGAAATGGAAACCACTATTTTTCGGTTGCCTAATTGGTCAAGAAGGAGTTGGGCTGAATAATTATTTTCGAGACTACCAGAAGGCATTGGTCTTCATTTTAGACAAAGCTGCAGCTCCCAGCAAACATTCTGGCAGGTGTATTTTGAAAGGGTCTTTGATGGGGCTCCTGCAATAAGCACAGCCAAGCCATACATGAGTTAGCACATTTGAGAGACAAACGAGCAGAACAGGAATAGTCCAAATCTAACCCAGCACCATCTGCTACACAAGGCACTGCAGCTACATACAAAAAACTCATTAGTACCTGATGAGAGGGAGGCTGGGCCCACAAATAAATGTATTTACAATACAGGGTATGTGTAATGCTGTCAACATCCATGTGGCTCATGAAGTTGAGAGACTTGTCCCTGGTGGCAGCTCTGCCAGGGCTGGCCCTTGTGACATCCATGGGAAAGCCAGGGAAAGGTGGGGGGCAGGTGTGGCACCTTCTGGGGTTGCAGAGGCTCACACTCACACATCGCCTGGGAAAGCCTGGTGGGACACAACCTATGGCAGAAGAAGGTGAAGGCCAGCTAGGCTTAATTTCTGCCCATGTTGATCAGGGTGAGAGCCAAAAGCAGCAGAACCAGAAGGAACCAAAATCCTCAGGCACAAAAGGTCCACATCCACCCCCCCTGCCCCAGGCTGGCGGCTGTTGGAGACATGGAGAGAGGGAAAGCAGGAGGGTTGGTGGCTGTGCTACACCTGCTGAGCTGCTCACAGCAGCATCTGCCATTGCCCCAACATGTTCCGGCAAATACAGGTTTTGTCACTGGTGTCCGATGTGTGGCAGGATACCGTGTCCCACTGTGCTGGCGATGCTCCTGGCACCACGAGCAGCAAGGAGTGACTTGACATTAGCATAGAGGGTGTCACTTTAGCTGTCCCCTCCAGCTGGTAGGGGCCTGGACTCCAGCTCTCTTTATGTGACACCCACACACGGATACAGCACTGGGGGGGGGCTGCTGTCCCCTTGGGCAAGGGACATTTGGGGCCCAGATGCTGCTGTGACGGGCTGGTGGCAGCGAGGGTGGAGGAGCCGCTCTGCAGGGCTGCAAGGAGGAGCCTGACTTGCCTTCCCCCCTTCCCTCCTGACCACAGCTTGCCAGCAACCAGCCCAGGGACTTGCAGACAGGATTTATCCCTTGGGGGTAACTGCAGGGGTGGAAGGACAGAGCTTATTTGCTGCTGCTGCTATGGGATGCTGTCAGGCTCAGCCAGAGCCACCACCTTGGTGGGAAGGACCTGAGTCCTGGGCCAGCTCCTGCTCCAGGCTGTGGCAAAACGAGCTCATGATCTATGGCGGGCACTGGTGCGAGGCCAGAACTCATTGTCGTTATTATTATTATTATTTATTGCTTTATTTTTAACCGAGCGTTTGTGTTTTATGCAACCTTTCCCGCTGGGCGGCCCTGGCTGCCGGGGGAGGTCTGGAGGCACGTGTGGCACAGTGAAATCCCAGCTTGGAGAGAGATGGCACTGGGGGCGGAGGATTGGAAGGGGAGAGGGTGGCAACTGAGACTTCAGAGTAGATACAATCCAGAGATATTAAAAAAAAAGTAATTAAACAGAGGGAGGCAGAATTAAAAGGTCACTTCAGGGCTGCCATGTGGTAGCATCTTTAAAGCTATCATGCAATTGCAGCCTGGTGTAAGAGTACAGCACTATTATGGGCTATCACATTAGAAGCTCCCTCATTTTCTCTCTCCATACAGTGAAATGCTACGGTTTAAAATGGAAAAACAGTGTCTCAGATGCAAGGCCATGAAAAGGGCCCTGAAATGCCATGAAAACTGCAGCAGCCGCACGGCCACATAACCCAGGGAAGAGGGTTGCATACTTCTTTGGCTTTCTCCCTTGCCCCAAGGAACCTGCCTGTCCCCAGGGCTTGTCCTGCCTTTAGGACATCAAGAGAGGAAAAACACATGATGCAGGGACATAATTATTTTCCTTTCCTTTTAAAGGATCTAGTCCAAAGGAGCAATGGACTGTGCCTTCTCCTACTGCTTCTTAAATAAATGGGATGCTAGCGGACTCCCTCTCCCACCCCTGGCTTTTGCATTCATCTCTCTCGTCCCGTCATGACATTGCAGCCTCCAACACCCTCTGACACCCAAGGAGAGTCCTTCCAAACTCCTCAGCATTTGCAGTGCCATTTTAGAGTCTGGAGGAGCTTTTTGCTGGTGCAGTCTCTCTGCTTCTTAGCTCTCTACATTTTACTAGATGATTTCAAGAATTATAGCCTGAAAACATTGGAACAGGCAGGCTTTATACATTGTCTCCCTTCATAATTACAGTGCTTGCACATTTAAAATGATTTAGTTAATTTAGCATTTTAAATTCCACACAATTTCAGGAGCACAGGGGGATACATTAGTCTGAATTATTTCCTGCCAAACAATTCTGCCGTGAAAACTGCCGAGGCCGCCCGTGGAGGTGTGCCGGCAGCAGAAACCGTGCTCCGCCATGGCTCAGATCCACATCTTCAGCCTCAGAGAAGGAGTTTCTATGGAGACATTTGCAGGAAACAAATGTATGGCTTTCCCAGCATGTGCCGGCACCACGGCCACAGCACTGCACACTCACAGGCTGTGTTTTTTGGCAGAGGGGTGATGCCAATGAACCCCGGCTCATGCCCCCTGCCAGCCCCTGGCCCTACTGGCGCCAGTGCTGTCTTTGCAACCCCTGGGGACAGTGGTCAGGAGCAAGATTTCCCAGTACTTTAGGTAGGGGATGAATTTTGAGAGGTCCCAGGGTGGTAGCCTGCTCACCTGGCAGCTGTAAACATAAATCCCTTTAAATGTTTGTGTGCATATAGCAAAGGCTTGGGGGAGACACAAAATCATACGTAAAAGCAGAGTGATGGTTTTCTGCCTTTTCCTAGTGCATCTTGGGCCATGTCCCCCCACTCCTGCATCTCTCCACGCTGCGATGCACATGGTTGGAGACTCACACCCCATCAAACAGCTCTGAGCATCCCTGGACTCCACTACCCAGGTCTGCTGGGCTTTAAGGCTCCTTCTGTCAGTCTCTGAACCATTCTTCCCTGGGTTGGCTCAGCAAACCAGAAAGTGAGATGATGATGCTCAGTTACCTTCTGCTAGTTTCAAAGTCTTTTTTCCACTCCCAGCAGGTTTCTGCGTGGTGGGGAGTTCCCATATGAGTAAAATGCCTGTAGCTTTTTTTGCAGAGGTAGACGTGGTAGCTCCAGTACCCCAGCCAAAAATTTCTCACGTAATAACCAGAGGCTGTGCTATAGCTTAATTATTTTTCCTATTAAGGTTTATCATGCCGTTTCAGCTCTCCTCTGCATCTCCTCTCAAACTGCAGCGATGCCTCGCACTGGCCTGCTCAAAGGCTGTTGTTTCTCTGGGATGCGCTGCCTGTCACTGAATGCTAAAGCTGAGCCTGAATATATAAAATATTCCAAACACTTTGCCATTATCAGGCAAAAGGGTAAATGCAGCCACTGATAACTTTGATCTGTTTGAAAGATCTGCACAAAACAAAGCAAAGACTTATAAGCTGAATGCACAGTGTTACTTCCATCACAGCATCCAAAAGAGCAATTGCTAATGGACCTGAACAAAATTTGACCCTGTACTGATTTCCAAATTCTGAGTTGAGCTGGCTGCAGTGTGGGCTGCAGCTCTCTGACAGTACAATCCTGCCAAATCTCGATGTGAAAGAAGGATAGAAAAGGCTCTTAGGATATTCGTAACATGTAACTGTTGGAAATAGGGAAGGCAGCGCCGGCTGAGAGTCCCCAGATCTGGCTTTATAGGGGGAACAAGGGAACAGGCAGACAGTGATGTGGTGTTGAAGCTTCTCAAGGAATAGCAGAAACTCCTCTAGACTTACAGCCCAACCATGTCTCTTTAGTAACACGCCCCCAGAGCATTCTTTGCCAGAGGCGCCATTGCCAGTTAATGGCAAGTGAAGCTCTGCAGCCCAGTAGCCCAGCGGCAGCTGCGGTATCTCAGCTTGCCCAAAGACCAGAGGGGACACTCGGCACTGCCTGCCCATCTGGCAGTCACACAGCGGGACCGTGCCAAACAGAGGCCGTCGTGGCATTAAAATCCCCTTATTCTTGCTCAGCCATAAGAAGAGGTTATTCAAGCGCTTAGCGAAAACACCATGTCCTCCAGCACCAGGGTGATAATGAGGTTTCAGACACCCATGCCTGCCTGTCTCTACCTAAGACCCAGGACTTGCCCTCTGTGGGCCCTCACATTTCAGGATTGCAGCGGGGCTGTGGTTTGTCGTCTCCACAGGACACTCGGCCCCCCTTGCCCACCCACTGCCCACAGGCCCCCAAGCACCGGCCCTGCAGCCTGGGCAGAGGCTGCCACAGGTGTGAGTGCCCCACTTTCAGCCAAAGGAGGTAGTGAGGGTGCCCTGCTCCTGCTTGATTTTCTAGTTTCCTTCCTTTGGGAGTTAATAAATATCTTGCTCCATTTTTTTGCACAATAACAACAGAGCGCAGCTCAGGGGAAATTTGCACAAGGGTGAAAAAAAAAAAGACTTTGCCAACCAACTGTGGCTTGCTTTCCTCCTGAGCGGCTGGAAATTGGAGGAACACTGAGCAAATACCTCCCGGGTGTGCTGTGCTCCCGTCGGCACATGGGCTCTGCTGCAGGCAGCTCCTGTGCCCAGGTGGCTTGACCCAGAGTGACCAACCTCACCTTCTTACGTAAAGGCACTTACTGAATACGGGCTATAAAGCTCAGCTTATCGGTTTCTGAGACACAGGGCTGCCCCAGCACCGTGGTCTGAACATTGCTCAACTGTTCTGATCAGAGACATTGCCATAGGACAGTGAAACTTAACAGCTAAGCGGTCTGAAGGACTCCTCATTTTCTGGCCTTGTGCCTTGCTGGCAGAGACTCTGGGGAGCAAGAGGCTGTGGCAATAGTCCAAGCCAAGCTGCCTCTGCTCTCATGGGACCACTTCACACTCCCTTGGTTTCTTTAAAATAATTATTGCTATGAAAACTCAGTGGCAAAACAAATTTATACAAGCCTTAATGTTTCTGGAACCCTGGGTATGCTATGCAAGCAGCTCCAGTAAGTCAATTTAGGAAGAATTGCTACAGTAGACCAAGGCTAGATATACAGGCCTTCCTAAGCCAGAGACCTTTGACAACATGAAAATAATCTTATTAGAAAAATGCGGATTAGATACAGTAGGTAAAGAGATGGGAGAGAGAAAGGAGCAGGTATTTGCTCTGCAGAAATACAGGGACAGAGGAGAGACCCTGTGATAAACTGCCTGAGTCCGAACACCAAGCATGTCACCAGCACTTGGGTTGGGAGCCCACCTCTAGTGAAGGTGGGTTATTTGGGTTTTGCTGCTGTTACCAGCTTGGCAGTCTTCAGAAGAGACTCCCCAGCTGTTGAATGCATGGCACAGACATATTTTTGGCTTCTCGGAGCACAGCACACAGAAAAAATGAAGCTGCTTTTCCAGAGCATGCTGCTGGTTGCTGACCGGTGCAAACACTGGCTCACGCTGCCTGCCCACAGTGATCTGGGCTGGTTTTGGGCTGGGGCCACTGTGCTCTGAGTAATCCACGGGCTGGGCTGGCCAAGGGAATGGCTGGATCGCAGCCCATACCCTCGCCGCAGAGGTGAGAGATGCTCTGCCTCAGATCTGCTTACGCAGCAGCCCAGGGCCATTATCCTCGCCTGCTAATCAAAGCCTGTGACTGCGACAAGCCGATGCTGCCCTTTTGCCCGAAGCTGCATTTTCTTCTGCAGGTAGCTATTAAAAGACTGTGCACTAAACTGCTGCTGCCCCCCTCCTTAGGAATACATTTCTCACAAGAAGATGTATTGCACATTCCCTCAAGCTTGGATTTATGTACTGGGAGGGCAGCAACAGAGCCAGGACTGCCCTTAGAAGCTATCAGCAGGACGGCACCTCCTGCTGGCGTCTCCCAGCCCTGTTTAAGCCAGAGGAGCTGGCTGTGCAGGAGGATGAGCCCCAGCCACAGGCAGAGCCCCAGACTCCTGATGGGACAATTGCAGGAGGGACTGACTCATGAAAATCACAGAAAACCAAGCTGGAAGAGTCTTGAAAATACCTTGTATTTTATCAGGCTGTTGCAAGGCAGGATTGTCCCTGGCTGTGTCACTTCTGACACGTCTAGCCAACCACTGCCAGCTTTTTGTCAGTAGCTATTCATGCAGCGCTATGTATATTACTGATTGCTCTGCCAGCACTGCACTAGGTTCACCCTGACCCAGGAATACTGAAGGAAAGTGGATTTCAGTGGTTTTTTTTTTTCTTTCTGCATGGAGAGGAGTGCCTGTGGTGAGGTTTATCCAGCACAGCAGGGAGATCAGCATCCTGGGGTCCTGTCCCAGTGCTCCAGCAGCAACAGCTCCATGAGCTCCAGAGCAGCATGCCATCGTGTGAAAGCTCTCCAGCATGAAGGCAAAGAAAAAAGGGATAATTGCAGCCTCTTCTTCCTTGTTGCCTTGATTCCAAAGCACATATGTAGCTTAAGCCCTACTTGCAGCATCCAGTCCACATTCACCATGGTGCAAATCGCAGCACCCAGCAGAGTTTTCACCATAAACCAGGGATGTTTGATGCTCATGCTCCAGACTCTGTTGCCTTCCAGCATGACACAGGGTGCCGAAGCCCCAGCTCCATGCGAAGATGGGCAATACTGTGGGATGCCACCCCAAAATCCCGTGCCTTATTCCAAAACACAGATGCTGGTTCACAGAGCAATGTTTTTGCAGAACCCGTGTCAGGGCTGTGTAAAATGGGCTCTGAGGTAAAGGAATGGTTGCGAAAGGAGGGGAGAGCAGGAGGGAAATTCCTACCTTAATGCAGATTCTGGCTGGCAGCACAATGGCTGGGTGGCTGGTTTTCCCTGCGGGTTTGGCTCTGTGCTTTACAAGGTAGGTGATGTCCTCCATGGTTTTCAGAAGGAAGAGGAGTGATTTGGGCATGCCCTAATTAAGGGGGATTTCCTGGGCACCCCAGGCACTGAGGGAAAGGAAGAAAGGCAGCACAGTGCTGGAAAGAGGTCCAGGGCAGCTTGGGGAGGATCCCTGGCCCAGGAGTTGTGTGAGGAAGAGAGAAGAGAGAGAAAAATCTGAGCAGGTTATGGGTGAAAAGACATGTTTGCCCGAGGGAGTGAGGCCACGACAGTTTTCACAGCAGAGGAGAGAGCTGGGAAGAAAGAAAGAAGGATGCCAAAACACCAGCTAGCGTAATGCTGCTGACTGCAACGCAGAGACACTCAGGGAATTTGGCCAAATCTTAAAGAGCTGTAAGGTCCAGAAAAGGAACTCTATTTATTTAGCTTTGGTTAGTAGTATAGAGCACAAAGCTCTCGCCACCCTGACAATTAATCTTCCGAGAGTATAATACATTCAGCACCGCTAAAAGCAAACATGAAACTGGGAACAAATTAACTGAGCTGAGCCAGCCAGTGAATCATCCACAAGCACGGCATCCCCTCACTCCCATCCACTGTCTGGGAAACACAACCTCCTCCCCCTCCAAAGCACACGAAGAAGCTCGCTCCCATGGGAGGTCTTGGGTGACCAGGGAGAGCACTGCAGCCCACGGGAGCCCTTGAGGACACCATCACCTCCTCTGCACCTTTGGTTATGTAAAGGAGCAGAGGTATGAGGAAACGGATGTCAAGCCATAATTTTGAGTCATAGAATCATAGAATGTCAGGGGTTGGAAGGGACCTCTAGAGATCATCTAGTCCAATCCCCCTGCCAGAGCAGGATCACCTAGGGCAGTCACACAGGAATGGATCCAGGACGGTTTTGAAAGTCTCCGGAGAAGGAGACTCCACAACCTCTCTGGGCAGCCTCTGCCAGTGCTCTGTCACCCTCACAGTAAAGAAGATTCTCCTCATGTTGAGGTGGAACTTCCTATGTTCTAACTTAAACCCATTATTACACTGCAGTGTAATAGTGTAGGAGTGTAGGAGCAGTGTAGGAGAAAGGGACCTGGGGGTTCTAGTGGACAGCAGGATGACCATGAGCCAGCAATGTGCCCTCGTGGCCAAGAAGGCCAATGGCATCCTGGGGTGTATAAGAAAGGGAGTAGCAAGTAGGTCGAGAGAGGTCCTCCTGCCCCTCTACTCTGCCCTGGTGAGGGCAGGGAACTGCTTGAGAGAGTCCAGCGCAGAGCCACAAAAATGATGAAGGGAGTGGAACATCTCCCTTATGAGGAAAGACTGAAGGAGCTGGGTCTCTTTAGCTTGGAGAAGAGGAGACTGAGAGGTGACCTCATAAATGTTTACAAATACATCAAAGGGGAGTGTCAGGAGGACAGAGCCAGGCTATTCTCAGTGATGTCCAATGACAGGACAAGGGGCAATGGGTACAAGCTGGAACACAGGAGGTTCCACAAAAACATTAGGAAAAACTTTTTCACTGTGAGGGTGACAGAGCACTGGAACAGGCTGCCCAGGGAGGTTGTGGAGTCTCCTTCTCTGGAGACATTCAAAACTCACCTGGATGCGTTCCTGTGCGATCTACTGTAGGTGATCCTGCTCTGGCAGGGGGGTTAATGATCTTTCAAGGACCCTTCCAACCCCTGACATTCTGTGATTCTGTGATTCTTGTTCTATCGCTGGGCACCACTTAAAAGAGACTGTCCCCTTCCTCTTGACACCCACCCCTCAGATATTTATATATGTTAATAAGATCCCCTCTCAGCCATCCCCTTTCAAGGCTAAACAGCTCCAGTTCTCTCAGTCTCTCGTCACAGGAGAGATGTCCAAGTCCCTTAATCATCCTCGTAGCTCTCCATTGGACTCTCTCCAGTAGGTTCTTGTTTCTCTTGAACTGGAGAGCCCAAAACTGGACACAGTATTCTAGAGTGGTCTCACCAGGGCAGAGTAGAGGGGGAGGAGAACCTCCCTAGACCCGCTGGACACGCTTTTCTTAATGCACCCCAGAATCCCATTGGCCCTCTTGGCCACAAGGGCACATTGCTGTCCCATGGACAACTTACTGTCCACTAGGACTCCAAGGTTTTCCTCCATGGGGCTGCTTTCCAGCAGGACGTCCCCTAATCTGTACTGATGCCTGGTGTTATTCCTCCCCAGATGCAGGACTCTACACTTGTACTTATTGAACTTCATGAGGTTCACCTTTGCCCAGCTCTTCAGCCTGTCCAGATCTTATTGGATGGCAGCACAGCCTTCAGGTGTGTCAGTCAACCCTTCCAGTTTCGTATCATCAGCGAACTTGCTGAGGGTGCATTCTATCCCCTCATCCAGGTCGTTGATGAAGATATTGAACAAAACTGGATCCAGTACTGATCCCTGGGGAACACCATTGGCCACAGGCCTCCAACTTGACTCTGGTGATCACAGCCCTCTGAACGCTGTTGCTGAGCCAGTTTACAATCCACTTCACAGTCCAATCATCTATTCCACATTTCTTGAATTTACCTATGAGGCTGTTATGGGGGACAGTATCGAAAGCCTTACTGAAGTCAAGGTATATGACATGCACGGCTCTCCCTTCATCAGTCCTTTGTGGGATATCAGATTAGTCAGGCAAGACTTCCCCTTGGTAAATCCATGCTGGCTATTCCTGATAACCTTCTTTTCTTCCAGTTGATTAGAGATGGCCTTCAGAATGAGCCACTTCATCATCTTCCTAGGGATGCAGGTGAGGCTGACCGGCCTGTAGTTGCCAGGGTCCTCCTTCTTGCCCTTTTTGAAGACTGGAGTGATATGCTCTTTTTTGGTCTGTTACCACCTCCCAGAGGAGGTCAAAAGTCTCCTTTCAATTTGGAAGGCCCAGCTGGTCTATCCGTGTCTCTGCCTTTCCCTTGTGCCTGGTGAGAGAAGGACATCCTTCAGAGACCGGAGGCAACCCCCAGCCCTGGCTGCTGGCGATGGGTGGACAATGGTGCCAGGGGCTACCCAGTTTCCCAGCTGTGCCTGGCCAGGCAGCACTGGCCCCAGCTCATCCCAAAAACACCATGTCACACTGACCAGACCTGGCTCCTGGCCCTGGGGAACGTCAGTGGGATTTACACCTCTGGCCCTTAAGCTCAGAAAACCTGGCAGTGCCCATCTAGGTCCCTAAGTATGGAAGCAGGCATCAGCCCTTGCTCCCAACATGAACACTTTGGGATTGGGATACTACACTTATTTTCTGCCTCTAATTGTTATAGCACACAAACTATGCGAGTGGGGCTGCTAGCAAGGGAATTACGAACTGACTCATAAATTCAAATAACAAAACATAAAATTTTTAAGCCTTGTTTTGGAGCATCTTGCAACTCTCTAGAAGCTTCTAGTTTGATTTTTCAAACACTCCAGCAGTTTGTCACACCTTATGGCCAAATCTACCTTTTCTGCCTTGGAGTAATATACAAGTAGCTCATCACAAATCAACACCAGCCCTTTGCTGGAAAAAAATATATCCATAAGGCTCATTCCTAGTGGTCTGCAACCCAAAGACCTTCGAGAGGAGAAGCTTGTGATCTGCTGGTCATGACCTTCCTGATTTTTGTACCAGTAGGATGGGTACCAGCAAATGGAGTCTCTGATTCATAGGAGCTCCCTTGGTTTAAATCCCTCATGGGCATAAGCCTGGGTTGGGCACTAACCATCACCAAAGCTGGCAAGAGCTCTGCTGCTGAGCTTGTGAGCAGAGCAGGGAGAAACACCAGCATCTGCAGGGGCTTTGTGCCTTCCTCTGTTGATGGACCAGCAACTGCTGTTGTCCTGGTAGTACCACATCTGAGGGGACAGCAAGTTATTATCCATCTGCCATGGAGGATGGCAAAAGCTTTCAAGCTAGAAAGTGTAGGATCAGTGGCTGCTCTCACAGCCCTACTGACAGCACACTCCCGCCCTGGTTTCATCAATAAAGCCTCCATACATCCCTCCTGCTCTCTGACAGCTGCTCTTGAGCATTAAGCAAACAATGTACTTTCAGGGTAAATATAAGGCTTCAGTATTTTCCAGGGCTGAATGCATCCAGACTGACAGCCCTGATAGCATTTCTGGGCTCAACACAATGTATGAAGCTTGCAGGGCATCAAGATCATAGACTATCCCAAATCAGGCAAGAAAACGCATGAGACTTTCGCTCCTCGTGGGATCTGCAGCTTCCTACCTTCACCCTTTAGATATGCTCACCTTCTCTTCCAGTCTCATCAGGCTCAAACTTAAATCAGGTTCTACCAAAGAAAAGATGAACAATGAAAAAACGATGTTGTCACCCTCCTTAAGCTGGAGGATTTGTGTCCCTGGAGAGGGGAATCACATTTTCCCTGTCCATCGGAGCACATGCCTGGGCCCTGTGTCGATGGAAAGGATGCCTGTGGCGCTGCGTTAGAGACTGTATCACAGTAACTGGCTTCCAGAGGCTGAATTTAGGTTTGTGTAGGTGGTGTTTCCCAGCTGTGGGTGTCTGGCGTTGCTACCTTCCCACAGAGCTTCATACATGCAGTTAACCCCTCCATCACCAAACAATGAACGCAGCAAGCCCTGGGGTGCTCATTGGGGCTATGCACAGGTGTGGGCAGAGCACCCAGCCCGTCGTCCCAGCATCCTCCCGCTGCCACGGGCACCTGGTTTCACGAAGCCTCGCTGGCAGCAGAGGAGTCCTGGGCTCCGTCTCGTGCTTGGGAGGGAACATTTCCAGGGGCTGCCGAGACCCACTCCCACCTGTCCCCCAGCAGCACCCTATTTCCTTCAACCCCCCTGTTCATGCCAGTCTCTTGTCATTCACCCTGTCCTCATTTCCTTGCTCTCCTCTAGGTCAATTACCCCCTCTCCTCACCTACCATCCCAGTTCTCCCCAATGGTTTGTCCCCTCTTCGCCCCATCTCAGACATTCCCTGTCTCCCGCCAGCCAGCCTCCGACTCCTCAGACTTCAGGGTAAGGACTGCATGGCCACACATCATTTCACATGGCTGAGCAACAGGGAGCACTGTCCTGAGGATGGTCTAAGCATGCAGCAGTCATCAGTAGCTGGCTGGTGTCACCTACCTTGGGTGTCAGCCTGCCCTGGGGACTGCAGAGCTGCAATATTCCCCTGCTTCTGCTGAACAGCAGCTTGGCTGGCACAAAAGCTTTGGAGAAGCTGAGTAGGATTAAAAAAGTCATAAAAAAATTAGCAAGAGAAATAGTATTTTTAAATTAAACACATTTTTAAAGTAAAGTTTAACGGTTTGTAAGTGAAAATCAGGAGTTTGGGTCATGCTCTAGAGCCAGTCAGACTTCTGGAGCAGGACTGCCCTTGTATACACTGGTTTTTTAAAAGTCAAGTCTTTCCTAGGCTAATTGTAAAATTCAGTACAGGACCAAAGACCCGTGAGGAGATATCTCCCCCACGCCTCCAGAGTCCCACCTCGGTTGGGAAGCAGTGCCTTTCAGGGATGTATCTTCTCTCATTTGCCCAGAAGAGGAGCTCAACCCAGGCACTTTGCTTTTCTGTCACTGAAGAAAGTTTTCAAATAGTGTCATGGCAACTAGTACACACGACGATTACATGTTTTTTTGTTTCTTAGTGCTTTTTTACATGTTAAAAAGAATTTATGGTGTTACATATTAACCGCTAACCAGCTAGGGTATTATTTTTTCACAGACTTGTCCTGAGGGACTCTCATGTCACCTGGGGCAGTCACAACCCTGCCCCTCACATGTTGCTGTCCTCCCTCGTTCTCTTGGGTCTCAACACCGAGTTCTCCTGGTTGTGGAAATCTCAATCCACCCACAGGGCTTGATGGCCACAGGCATTCCCACGAGCTGGCCTTGGGCACGTGTCCCAGCAATGACCATGCGTGGGTGCAAGCTGGGGAAGAAACGCAGCTGTGCAAGGGTCTGCTCAGCTGCTCTGCAGGAGAGGAGCCCAGGCATGAGGGCATTCTCCTGCCTTCAGGCTGTGAAGCATCCAGACAAACTTCTTTTAATGTATTTTAGTGTAATAATTATATCATGGTAGAAATGAGGTGCTCAAGACCAATGGCAAGGTGCTTACACTCATTAGCAGGTCTTTGATGGTTACTGAGCTTTAATTTTACAACTGAAAGTGAAAAACTGACTCATTGTCATGGTTTAACCCAAGCCAGCAACTAAGCATTGCACAGCTACTCGCTCACTCCCCTCTAGTGGGATGGGATGAGAGTCAGAAGGGTAAAAGTGAATCACAGAATCACAGAATTGTTGAGGCTGGAAAAGACCTCTGAGATCATCAAGTCCAGCCTATGACCCAACACCACTCGATTGGCTAGACCATGGCACTAAGTGCCACATCCAGCCTCTCCTTAAACATCTCCAGGGACGGTGACTCCACCCCTTCCCTGGGCAGTGCATCCCAGTGCCTGAGCACCCTCTCCGTCAGGAAGTGCTTCCTGAGATCCAACCTGAACCTCCCCTGACGCAGTTTCAGGCCGTGCCCTCTCGTCCTGTCACTGGTTGCCTGGGAGAAGAGCCTGACCCCCACCTGACTACACCCTCCCTTCAGGCAGTTGTAGAGAGTGAGAAGGTCCCCCCTCCCCGAGTCTCCTCTTCTCCAGGCTAAACACTCCCAGCTCCCTCAGCCTCTCCTCACAGGACTTTCCCTCCAGTCCCTTCCCCAGCCTTGTTGTTCTCCTCTGGACCCGCTCCAGCCCCTCAATGTCTTTCTTGCAGTGAGGGGCCCAGTCCTGCACACTGGGCTCGAGGTGAGGCCTCACCAGTGCTGAGCACAGGGGCAGTCATCCCTGCTCCTGCTGGCCACACTGTTCCTGATACAAGCCAGGATGCCATTGGCCTTCCGGGCCACCTGGGCACACTGCTGCCTCCTGTTCAACCAGTTGTCACCCAGCACTCCCAGGTCCCTCTCTGCTGGGCCGCTCCCCAGCCACTCCTCCCTCAGTTGGTAGCGCTGCAGGGGGTTATTGTGGCCAAAGTGTAGGACCCTGCACTTGGTCTTGTTGAACTTCACCCCATTGGGCTCGGCCCATTAAAACATCCTGTCCAGGTCCCTCTGCAGCATCTTCCTACCCTCTGGCAGATCAACACTCCCCCCCAGCTTGGTGTCATCTGCAAACTTACTAAGGGTAGACTCAATCCCCTCACCCAGGTCAACAATAAAGATGCTGAACAGGACTGGGCCCAGTACTGATCCCTGGGGGACACCACTGGTCACCAGACGCCAATGGGATGCAGCACCATTCACCACCACTCTCTGGGCCTGGTCATCCAACCAGTTTCTCACCCAGCGAAGGGTGCATTGGTTTAGGCCACGGGCTGCCAGTTTTTCCAGGAGGATGTTGTGGGAGACTGTGTCAAACGCTTTGCTGAAGTTGAGGTAGACCATATCCACAGCGTTCCCCTCATCCACTAGACAGGTCACCCAGTCATAGAAGGAGATGAGATTGGCCAGGCAGGACCTTCCTTTCCTAAATCCATGTTGTCTGGGCATGATCCCCTGGTTGTCTTCTCCGTGCCGCTTGATGGCACTCAGGATGATCCATTCCATAACCTTGCCGGGCACCAAGGTCAGGCTGACAAGCCTGTAGTTCCCCAGGTCCTCCTTCTGGCCCTTCTTATGTGTGTAGGTGTCATGTTGGCCAACCTCCAGTCATCTGGGACTCCCCAGTTAGCCAAGATCGATGATAAATGATAGAGAGCAACTTAGCCAGTTCTTCCAGTAGCTCTCTCAGCACCCTAGGATGAATCCATCCAGACCCATGAACTTGTTGGGATCCAGCTGGCACAGCAGATCCCTAACTACTTCCTCCTGGATTACAGGAGGGGTATTCCGTTCTCCGTCCCTATCTACCAACTCAGGAGACCAGTTGCCCTGAGGACAGCCAGTCTTCTTGTTAAAGACTGAGGCAAAGAAGGTGTTAAGTACCTCAGCCTTTTCCTTATCTTCTGTTACTATGTTCCCCTCCTCATCCAGTAAGGAACAGAGATTTTCCCTGACTCTCCTTTTGATATTAATGTATTTATAAAAGCACTTTTTGTTATCCTTTACAGAGATGGCCAAAAAAGTTCTAACTGAGCTTTTGCTCCTCTAATTCTCTTTTTTTACATGACCTACAATATCCTTAAATGCTTCCTGATTCACCTGCCCCTTTTTCCACAGTTGATACACTCTTTTTTTTCCTCTGAGTTCTTGCAAAAGCTCCCTGCTCAACCACATCAGTCTTCCTCCCCGACGGCTCATTTTATGGCACATAGGGACGGCTAGCTGCTGTGCCTTCATAATTTCATGCTTAAAGTAAGCCCAGCCTTCCTAGGCCTCTTTGTTTTTAAGGGCTGCTTCCCAAGAGATTCTTCAAAACAGCTTCCTGAAAAGTCCAAAGTCAGCCCTCTGGAAGTCCAGGTTAGAGGCTTTGCTGACTACCCTCCTAACTTCACCGCATACTGAAAATTCTATCATATCATGATCGCTGTGGCCAAGCCGACCTCCGACCACCACATCTTCCACCAGCCCTTCCCTGTTCGTAAACAGTCGGTCCAGCAGGGCACTACCCCTGGTAGGCTCCCTGACCAGCTGCAACAGGAAGTTGTCATCCATACGTTCCAGAAACCTCCTAGACCGCCCTCTTGCTGCTGTGTTGTACTTTCAGCAGAGTCCCCCATGAGAATCAGGGCTAGTGAATGCGAGACATCTCTAAGTTGTTGAAAGAATCACAGAATGGCCTAGGCTGGAAGGGACCTTAGAGATCATTTAATCCAACCTCCCTGTCATGGTCAGGGACACCTGTCAACTAGATCAGGCAACACATGAAGACTGAACGGGAATGTCTCATCAGTGTCTTTATCCTGGTCAGGTGGTCTGTAGCAGACTCCCGCTAGGGTATCAGCCTCATTGGCCTTCCCCTTTATCCTTATCCATACACACTCCACCTTGGTGTGCCTAACATTGAATTCTAGGCAGTCAAAGCACTCCTTAACATATAACGCTACCCCACCACCTCTCTTTCCTTGCCTATCTCTTCTAAAGAGCCTGTAGCCATTCATTGTGGCACTCCAGCTATGTGAATCATCCCATTACGTTTCTGTGACGGCAACTGTATCATGGTTTCCCTGGTGTACAATAGCTTCTAATTCCTCGTGTTTATTTCCCATGCTCTGGGCATTGGCATATATGCGCTTGAGCCATGGTACAGACATCACCTCCAACACTGGTACGTCATTCCGCGCCCTATCCCTAGCAGTCCTGGGTTTGTCACATATGATATGATATGGGCTGAGTCTGGCTGGATGCCTGTGTCTAGTGGGGTCCCTCAGGGGTCAGTGCTTGGGCCGGTTCTGTTTAATATATTCATCAATGATCTGGATGAGGGATTAGAGAATGTTGTCAGCAAGTTTGCTGATGATACGAAATTGGGAGGAGTGGTTGACACACCAGAAGGCTGTGCAGCCATTCAGAGAGACCTCGACAGGCTGGAGGGTTGGGCGGGGAGAAATCTTATGAAGTTTAATAAGGGCAAGTGTAGAGTTTTACACTTGGGAAAAAATAACCCCATGTGCCAATATAGGTTGGGGACTGCCCTGCCAGAGAGCAGCGCAGGGGAAAGGGACCTGGGGGTTCTAGTGGACAGCAGGATGACCATGAGCCAGCAATGTGCCCTCATGGCCAAGAAGGCCAATGGCATCCTGGGGTGTATTAGAAGGGGAGTAGCAAGTAGGTCAAGAGAGGTCCTCCTGCCCCTCTACTCTGCCCTGGTGAGGCCACATCTGGAATATTGTGTCCAGTTCTGGGCCCCTCAGTTCAAGAAGGACAGGGAGCTGCTTGAGAGAGTCCAGCGTAGAGCCACAAAGATGGTGAAGGGAGTGGAGCATCTCCCTTATGAGGAAAGGCTGAAGGAGCTGGATCTCTTTAGCTTGGAGAAGAGGAGGCTGAGGGGTGACCTCATTAATGTTTATAAATATGTCAAGGGGGAATGTCAGGAAGATGGAGCCAGGCTCTTTTCAGCGGCGTCCACTGACAAGACAAGGGGCAATGGGTGGAAGCTGGAACACAGGAGGTTCCAGAAAAATATGAGGAAAAACTTTTTTACTGTGAGGGTGACCGAGCACTGGAACAGGCTGCCCAGGGAGGTTGTGGAGTCTCCTTCTCTTGAGACATTCAAAACCCGCCTGGACGCGTTCCTGTGCGCTCTACTGTAGGTGACCCTGCTCCGGCAGGGGGGTTGGACTAGATGATCTTTTGAGGTCCCTTCCAACCTCTAACATTCTGTGATTCTGTGATTCTGTGATATCATTATCCATCTCAAGTGGGATGGCAGACCAAAGGCCATCCTTAGGCTCATTTGAGCCTGGTTTAAAGCCCTCTCAACGAGCCCCACCAACTCCTATACCTGCATCCTTTTCCCCCTCTGGGACAGATGTATTCCATACTCGGTGCCACGTAAACTTCCCCATGATCAAAGAATCCGAATTTCCAGCGGTGCCACCAGTCTCTGAGCCACACGTTGATCAGGTGTATTTTCCACCCACTTTCAGTGTGTTTCCCTTCCACTAGAGGGATTGATGAAAACACCACTTGCACACCTGATCCATGTACTAGTCACCCCAACGCCTTAAAATCCTTTTTTATTGCCGTTGGATGTTTCTCTACAACTTCGTCACTGCCAACTTGGACTGCTAACACAGGATAGTAATCAGAGGGCTGAACCAGACCAGGCGGCTTCCTCTTCACATCCCTGACCCGAGCCCCATGGAGGCAGCAGACTTCCCTGTGGGTTGGGTCTAGTTGACAGATGGGACCCTCTGTTCCCCTCAGGAGGGAGCAGCCTACTACAATTACCCTCCTTTTCTTCTTAATCGAGGAAGTTCTAAGGTGTGGGGGCGAGAGATAAGCCCTGGGCAACTCACTGGGTGGATCTTCATTTCCATCTCCACCTGCATGGTCTTCAAGTGAAAAAAACTCATAGGCTGAGATCGAGACAGTTTAACAGATAAAGGAGAAGCTGTGCACAGAAGCGAAGCAAAAGAAGGAATTAATCTCCAGGAAAGCAAGGCTCCATTACATGTAACAGTTACCTGTGAAGGCAAATGCCACAACTCCAAAAATCCACCCCTTCATTCTTCCTCCCCCCAGCCTTAGATGTCATAAGTTATGGGATATCCCTTTGAATGGTTGGAGTCAGCTGTCGCAGCTGTGTCCCCTCCCAACTGCTCGTGTACCCCCAGCCCACTCGCTGGTGGGGTGAGGAGCAGAAAAGGCCCTGGTTCTGTGCAAGCTCAGCTTAGCAATAGCTAAAACATCCCTGTGTTATCAGCACTGATTTCAGCACAAAGTCAAAACACAGCCCCATACTAGCTACCACGAAGAAAATTAACTCTACCACAGCCAAAACCAGCATACTCGCCCTCCTTGACTACCTTTAGCACTGATGCAGGAGTTTCTGGCTTTGCTCTGGAGGAATGAAAAATACCAGGTACAACAAGATATAAAAAATCATCCACAGAGAGAGCCCAGTGACAAACAGGGAAGAGCTGCTTAGCAGAAGCTAGACAGGAATATTATGAATTCATTTTAACTACAACACTCACTACAGAATGGCTGAAATAGTGGTAGAAGTGCAGTGTTATTACTCTGTGCTAAATTTGAGGTAATTCGTTCCTGGAATTTGCTTTGTTTCCCTTGTATTATTGAATGCACCAGATAATGCCTGTCTAGAATTCCTCTTGCAAGAAAACCCCAAAACAAACCGCAAACGAAGGAAAGCAGTAAACCCAACTCGAATAGACATTAACCCCCCTTCCAAGACATAATGTAGGGAAGAAGCCACAAAGGCTGGACGCTGGCCACAGGGCTGCCGACCAGAGGCACCACCCACGGGGTTTGGGGCTGATCATGGAGGATTGCAGCTCTTGTCTCCGTGGATCCACTCTCAAACATCTTTGTTAAAAGAAAGACAGCAATGCCTTTCCGACCAAGAAAAAAGTGAGGTGAAATAAGGGGGCTCTGGATGCCCACCATGAGCTGTGTCAGCCATGAAGCCGGCAGGGCGCGGTGCTGGGATACGCAGGTCAGAGTCTTTGGCGTACTTGGACTCAAAGGTCAGTAGATGTTTATGGTACAAAAGCATGCTGGGTTTTGCAGCTCAGAGGAGTAGATTTTGCAGATCACGATTAATTCCCCCGGGCATGTGAGCGCTGGACGGAACAATTACAGCTGCGGACAGTTTTATCCTCTTTGCCAGGAGCAGAAAATGGAAGGGCTGCAGAAGGAGACAGTATTATATCCCAAATCTCCTTATTTAATAGTGGAACAAAATGTACTTTTATGCCTGTGCAGTTTGTAGCAGCAAGCTGAGGCTTTCTTCCTCTTACCCCAGGGTGCTTTCATTTGTTCTGCCAGCCCATTCCCTGTCAGTCAAAGGATATACATTATTAATGCACGGACTAAACGCTGTTCTCACTCATCCCTTTGCTCTCAAAAGCACTGCTTACATGAAGAGGACAAGGAGGATTTGGCCCAAAAATTTTAATCATGTCACTCCGATGAATTGGTTTAACACAGATTTAAATGGGAAGCTTTTTGTTCTGATTTTTTGTGGGTGTTTTAATTACTGAAGGGGCTATTGTTTGGCTAATTTAAACCAGCATGGAAGGGGAATACCCTGGTAGCTGCTTGAAGGAACATCCCTGTAGATCTGTCTGGAACAGCAAGAGATTAAGACTGAAAATACAGCTTTATAGATTGTGAATATAAACAGCTTGGATTTCTTTTTTTTTTTTTTTAAGGGAATTTGTTATGTGCAGGAAGCGATGCCACCTGCAAAGGAAGTTTGAAATTTTGCTCTAATCCTACTCCAACTGAAGTTGAATCAGCATCTAAGGTACATTTTTGACAATTCATGGCCCCATATCAAGACATACATGAATCGTATTTATGCAGAGCCATAGTCAAGTTGAGCAAATCCAGGCCCAAAAAGTAACTGTGCTTTGGAAAACACAGGATACAGCAGAACACACATGCAAGCAACACTTTGGATGACAAATATAGGGGACGAAGGCACGTTAAATGATCCCGAGAGGTGGTTGATGCCACTACGGATAAAGGTAATGGCTGCAAAGCAAAGACCAGCTTCTTGCCCTGATGGCCAGAATGTAAGGGCTGGACCCAGCAAGTCCTGCTCCTCTGATTTGTTCAGCACTTGAGCTGGGTAGGTGGGATCTGTCACATGGATTTATGCTGCCAGCTCTCACTGTGCACTGTGCCAAGGAGGAGGGCAGGTGGGCTGGGGATTCATTCCATCTCCTCTCACATAAGACCTGTCTTTCCAGACAGAAGGACACTGAATGAAGAACAAATGAGATGATGAAGCACAAGAAAGAGGGAGAAGCAAACAAGTTGAGCAGGAGGTGCTGGAAATTCAGAAAAGCCGATCTGCAAGGTGTTGGCAATTCAGGGTTCACCAGGGGTAAAACATGGAGTGGTAAGCCTTGACCTGGGAACTAATTACATTAAATACATAGCGGTGAAACACACCCAAGGTTTTTAAGTAGCTGTCTGGTTTCTCACTTCAGAAAGAGAGCTGCTGAATACCACGGTGGTTTTAAGCATGGGGTGGAACAGGTCAGGGCTGTTCCCCAGCCCTTCTCTCTGTGGCAACTCTTTACCAGCTGAACTTTCATGGTGCAGTAAAATACCAACCTGGGCACCGTTGTTCTGAAGATTGCACGGCAAGTAGAGATAGAGGGTATCAGCTGGGGGGAACGATGTATGTGCAGCTCTGCTCTTCATCCTGTTTGGTCCCAAGGCTTTCTCTTACGTCTCTGACTTGCCTGTTCTCTGCCACTAAATGAGGTCGCGTCTGTGACAGGGTAGAAAAGGAGAAGGAGGCATGGCAGAGGAAAATGTGGTCTGAAAAAGACGCCTTTGCATGAATTTGGGTGTTGAGGGCAAAGACCATAAATCCTAATTAAAAATATATAGTCTGAAAAGCAAAGACCTTGTGGAGTAAACCATTGACTTAGCAAAGAAGGAGCAACAGACCTCCTGAGCTGCCCATGAACTGTTTATCTGGTGAAGAAAACAGAAAGGCAGAGGAAGAGTTGTTACAGCATCTAGCTGTGAAGTGCCAAAGAGCCTTGGCCATGGCGCTGGAGCCAGCTGTGCCAGGTGTTTTTTGAGACCCCATCAGTGGATGCTGCAAAGGTGGCAATGGGGCACAGGGAGATGGGGAGGTGCTAGGAAATCGCGAGGACAGAGACTGGGAGGACAGAGTGAGGAGCCTGGCAGTCGCTACTGACTTCTGGGACATATCCTGGTCAAGCAGGGAAAGTCTACCATAAGAATGAAGAGACTAGAAAATGGTAGCCATTGGAAGACAAAAAGAATATAAATAATAATGCTGAGTTTCATGTACCTTCCTAAATTTAAAAAAGGTCTGTTTCTACACAATATGTCTCCACAGACTGGAATCTGTCTCTTAAAGTAGGCGGGGTTTAATACAGCTTAGGAAAACCAATAGATGTCTATCTCAAAAATAAGTGACATGTCTAGCACTCTGAAATTCCGTAACTAAGAAATTGAACCAATGGTAACCATCAGGATTATCTGTTTCATGTTTCCACATACCAATATGTCTGTAGCATGGCTTGAGACAGAGTAGGCTCAATAATGAAGAATCTTGATTTTAAGTTGAATTCTACACCATCTGTTTCATTATAATCTGCTTCCATTCACTCTCCAGGGGGACAGTAACAGCTTTACTTGTTTTAGAGAAGCTGGACAACTAACTTTCAGCAGGAATAGCATTTCAATACTTTCTCATAATCGGTTTTACCAACTAAGCTCACAAGCTCTTGGTAAGGCTTATACCCGCCTGACAGCCAGGGCCATTTGCAAAGAAATTCTGGGGAGCAGCACTATATTTGGCTATTGAGTTCACATCTGACCTTTGTGGTGCTTTTCCATGTTCTGCTCCTCTGTTTCAGTCTCCTCTTGAATGGTGACTGCTTCATTGGGCTTTTCTGTTTGTTTCCTCCCAAGGAGCTCCCTGGAAATAGAAGGACCTCCTTTCCCTGCCTGCTCTACAGCAGGTGATCTGCTGGAGTCAAATTCTGGTCAAAAAGCAGCTCACAGACTTCTCTGCTGACAACAAAGTCTCAGCATCAGCTTTGTTTAAGTTTCCATTCAGTTTTTCCCTTCCTGAGACACCAATTATATACAAGGCTGTTCAAGAGTACTTGGAGACATGAGTATCCGGGTAAGGATCAATGCAGCATGTGGAGGTCTGGTATAGACACACCCACAACAACGAGGGATGGAAGAGGGGGAAAAAAATCACCCAAGCACTTAGCACACTCACAACCACATTAATTAGAGGGACGGTGTGTCAGTACTTGTAAAATATCTGCCATGTGTGTTTTGGTTTGGCCTGGCCGGATTTTGGCGGTGGGGGGGGAGCTGCAAGGTGGCTTCTGCAAGAAGCTGCTAGAAGCTCCCCGAGTTTGATAGAGTCAATGCCAGAGGGACCTGCCGCTGGCCAAGGCTGAACCTATCAGTAAGGTGATAGCAGAGGAACGCCTCTGTGAAAACATATTTAAGAACGGGGAAAAGAACTGCGCCATAACAGCTGGCACAGAGATGGAGGAGGGAGAATCTGTGCAGACACCAAGGTCAGTGAAGAAGGAGGGGGGGGAGCATGAGCTCCAGGTGCCGGAGCAGAGAGTCCCCCTGGGTCTGTGGTGAAGACCATGGTGAAGCGGGTTGTCCCCCTGCAGCCCATGGGCGAGGTGCAGATGTCCACCATGTAGAGGACTCCACGCCGTGCGGGTGGATGCCTGAAGGGGACTGTAGCCCATGGGAAGCCCCCATCAGAGCAAGTCGCTGCCGGAACCTGTAGCCCGTGGAAGAGGGAATGCCCATGCTGGAGCAGGTTGGCCGGTGGGACTTTTGGGACGTTGTGGGTGGCTCACGCTGGAGCAGTTTCCCCCGAAGGACTGCGCCTCAGACTCACGAGGGGTGGGCTGCCCCTCGTGAGGTCTCTCACGTTGGGCAGTTTGTGATGAATTGCCCTTCGTGGGACGACTCACGACGGAGAAGAGAGCGTGAAGCTTGTCTCCTGTGAGAGGGACCCCACAATGGCCTAGCGAAGAGTGAAAAGCCCTCCCCCAGAATGAAGAAGCGGTGGAACCAACGTCGGATGAACTGACTGCAACCCCCATTCCCTGTCCCCCTGAGCCGCTCGGGGGGAGGAGGTGGAGAAACTGGGATTGATGTTAAGCCCGGGAAGAAGGGAGGGATGGGGGAAGGTGTTCTGTTTGTTAAGATCTGTTTGCTTTTTTCTCATTTCTCACTACTCCTCTCTGATTGGTTCTCTTAGTAAATGTACCTAATTTCCCCAAAATTGAGTCTGTTTTGCCCAGGACGGTAAATGAGAGTGATCTCCCTGTCCTTATCTCGAACCCTGAACCCTTTGAAATATTTTCTCCCCCTGTCTAGCAGTGAAGAGGGAGTGAGAGAGGGGCTGTGTGGGTACCTGGCGGCTGACCAGGGTCAAACCATGACAATGTGCCATATAAAGCACAATCTCTTCAAGACATTGTTAGTTTGCTCCCTTTAAGTGGACCTTGAGCATCATTAGTAATCAATCAATTCAGAGCCATCCTCAAGCACTCCCATTTCATGTAAGTAAATGCAGGGCAAACTGTTCTTACAGTCTCTAACTGGGATCCCACTTCTCCCTCTCTCTTTCTCATGCTATAGAGGGAAAGCTGCTTGTCTTTGCCGATCTTGCACAGAAATCCAGCCTCCCTGTCCCTTCCCTGCTCCCAGCCACAAGCTCCCCAAAATGGGCACCTTGGTTTGTCAGACTCTTCCAGGGGCTGACTTTGCTCACTTGCCTGGAAAAAGTCAAAGGGATCGTTTTCTGTCAGGCTGCTGGGTTGATTCAGCTCATGAAAGTGCCCAATAAGCACTTGACCTGGGTGATGCTGGGGCTCGCAGCTGGGAGCAGGGAAGGGAAGAGGGAGGCGGAACAAGGACCTCGCCCCTGGCAACAAGAGCTAAAAACGTCTCTGCTGCCCACAGAGCCATGGCCAAAGCTCTGACACCCAGCGAGTTTGGTACAGGCACTTGGTACCAGGTGCTTCAGCACGAATTCTCTTTACTGACTAAAGAAATATAAACAGCAATGAAAATATGTCTTGTTATTTGGGTATTTTTCAAGTGCCTCTCTGGTGTCCAGCATCATGGGAGGTTGTTTTGCAGCTCTAATCCACCACCCTCCCCCATAATGACACAGTCTGCCCCCTACCCACCTGCCTATTTTCACAAATAGGAACAACAGGATTGCCTTTAAGGCACCTCCCTTTCTGCAAGTTTGGTTGTCTTCAGCCAAGAATTTTAACAGTTTGGGCCTAGGACCTAGACATGACTGGTTATGCTGCTCATGTGGTTCCACAAGCCTCATTTTGAGGGGAAGGCAGGCTGGTGCTCAGGAACCCCGGAGAGCATCTCTGCAGATTCCAGTTTGCTTCTATCCCTTCCTAGGAGTGAAAGGTGAAGTCCGGCCACCACCGACTAAAAATAGACAGTGCAATCAAGGCAGTATTAGCAGTTAATAGTTTTACACTGGACAATTTTATTGTTACTTGACTGTGCTCCTATGCATTCACCCACCCTGAGCGGGGAAGGCAACGGTGGGGGGAGCAACACAGAGATGTTTGAGTCCTGAGAATATGCCTGGAGCCACAGAGCAAGCAAGAGAAGCAATTAATTTCAGAAGTGGCTAAGGGAGTGGTTTCCAAATCTCTGTCCATGGGGAACCAGCATCTGTGAGGTCCGCAGAGTCATGCTGCTCACACAGTGTTTCCAGTTAAAAGGGTTATGATAACACAGCAGGAGAAATTTTGAGGATTGGCCGTGATTGTAGCCCAAAACCATCTCAGGACTTTATCAACTACGGTTTGTGAAGTCTGTCTTGGTACACCACTGTTCACGTTCTCTAGGAGCGACTACTGCATCTTCTAGACATGCAGAAACCATCTTCTGATTCATAGAAGTCAGTTAAACTGATTTTAACAACATATGTGATTTATAGATTTTACAAGGGTGTTCAAGCTAGCAGCTCTCTGCACATGCACGTGAGTATTTAGCACATGACAAAATTAAGTTCCTACTGACTCCAGTGATGTAGAATTCAGTTATTATTTGAGAAAAATACAGGCATGCTTTGTCGATTCAGAAAGCAGTCCCGAAACTGAGGAGTTGCCCTCATTTGCTAGTGGTGGTTACGATTCAAACAGTGTCACATTCTTTCAGCTGCATAACAGCTCATGCTTTCAGATGCATAATAACCAATTCTCTGAGTGATTTACTGCACCAGCAAAAATCTGCAGTGTACTATTTCTTAACCTTTCTTAACATGGTCCTTAACAAACAGTATTTCTCAGACTTCATCAAGAAAAATATTCTCTTCTGGAGAATGTGGCATTAGGTGCCCTTTAGAAAATTTATCTAAGGATTACGCAGTTTTTTCTAAAATCACAAACCATCTAAATTTACATCTAAATACAAAATAGAGCAAGTGAAATGTAGTCACAAATGTAAAGTATTTCCCCCTCTGTTTTTGTGCAGAGAGAAAAAGGAGCTCCACTGCACAGACACAATTCTTGTCAGTTCCCATACTGCACACAGCCCACTGCCATATGAAATCTGAATTTTATCTCCCTCAGCAACAGAAAGTGCCACTGCGTTAAGCATTACTGTAACAGAAAAGTGACTATTAACCATAAGAATAATTCTGAATACCAGCAGGACATATACACACATTTTAGACCACTTTTTTTTCCCCCCCAGAAGACATCATTCTTCAATTACTCTTTTTGGTTGGAAATAAATATGTGGTTTTCACCATGCAAAAAATCCAGAAGTAAATGAAAACAAATCAATCTTTTTATTGCAAAACATGCAGTGACCATTTACAGCTAAACAGAATGTACACCGAAAGAGAGTTAAAACTATCATCAGGTAATGGCTACTGGAACTTGAAGGCACATCAGGAATAAGAATCGAGAAACTAAGGCCCATCCTTGTTGGCCTGAGAATATGCTGTGAAACTAACCTGTGCTTGTTTTCCAGGCACGCTTTCATCTTGCAAAGCACCTTGTAAAATACAAAGGTGGCTGTCATCGGTAAACAAAAGGTAAAGAAGACAGACACGATGGGCTCTTATGAGGGGTTGGATGCCATCAGCATTGTTATGGAAAAGAACAGACAGCAACTATAAAAGTTTAGAGACAGCTTCAAAAACCAGAGAAAGAAACGGTCAGAATGATGTCCACTGAAAAGTCACACAAGCAGTTACTCTAATCAGTGCTATACAGTTGGGAAATTCATCCGGTCAGCCCTGTCTGTAGTGTCTTTCCCATGGTCAAGGTGGGGGTAAATAAATACTTAGCAGAGCTCAAACTTTAATGAGAAAGTCTGCAGCTCTGGCACCATGGAACCATGAACTGATGAGGATGGAGTCGTGGTGGGCAAACTGCAAAAAAAAAAACCCAACAAAAAGCCTAAAAAGGATTTTGCAAGAGTTGGCTTTAGTGGACACAAGAGTTAATGCGGATCTTCAGACACAGGCATGTGACTGGGGTTTAGATGGCTCAAAAGTCAACAAACACCCTGGTTAGCAGAGTCAAAGAATCAGCTGAAGTTTCAAAAGGTAGATACAAAGTGTAATATCTAGAGAAAGATAAAGTATAGGCATGATAAGGAAGGAAAGAAAATGAAAGGTAAGATTTACAAATAATAAACAGCACTTCTGACTTCAGTCAAAAGTTAACTAAAGAAAGCATGTTAAGAAGTTGAAAGCTGAAGTATTCATATGACTCAGATGGTATCCAAGCTTGCAACAGCTGATTATTCCCACCCTAGGACGCTCCAGCAATCAGCCCTGTCAGTACGAGCCATGAGTGTTGTTCTTCAAGAACTCACAGAGCAAAGAGTCCAAGAGAGCAGCGGGATAAGGACCAGGAATTTAAAAAGGCAACACTGACTCTGTCAGTCAGCCTAAACCTGGAAAAAGGCTAGAATAATTTTTACAAAATCCTACTTGTAAAAGATGGAAAAGTAACCAAGCAACAGCCAGCCAACATAGATTTGTCAGGAACAAAGTATTCCGTACCCCACTACCATCCATTTCCTTCCTTGTGAAAACTGCTTTGCTTTGCCACAGGCACACGAGATCCTAAATCTCCCTGTTGCCTCTGACATTGTCATTCTGTGAAACCCTCACACATTAAATATGGGGCTCCAGTCCACACCAACTATAAGAAGAATCACAGCAGTACAAAATGCTCTCAGAAACAATTGCCAGAGGCTTGCTGGGAAGATACTCAAGCAAGGTTCTGCAAGGCTTTGCCTGGGTTCTATCCCATTCAGTGTGTTCACGAACAACTCAGACTATGGAGGACATCTGCAAGACTTGCCCATGACAACATACTTGGATGAACTGTAAACAGCACAGGAGACAGGTCTAGAATGCTGATATCTTGACAAACTTGGTCTGAGATCCATCAGAGAAAGGTATGCAGACACAAAATACACAGGCACAAAATGGAGATTATTAGTGGTATCGAAATGGATCTGGGATGTTTGCAGACCAGGAACCACACGTGAGTTAATGTCATGCTCTTGCAGATATAATTCCAGCATGTGTTAATGGTATTAATGTAGGCAAGTGCCAGAAATTAATTGTTTCAGCTACTGTGCCATCGCTTCAGCCAGCACTCTGGGTCCCATTTCGGACCGTAAGATTTGAGCAAACTGGAGAGGATCCAGAAAAGAGCACCAACAACTGCTAGACTTTGAAGACATGATCTACGAAGAGTCATTTATTTAACTGGGTTTACTTAAAAGAGAAGACTAGAAGGAGAACATGATAGCAGTGTTCAAATAGGAGCACTATTCATCACACCGATGGCCAATAAGAACAATAACTAATTGACTTAACTCGCAGGGATAAAACTCTGGCTGTGGTAACTCTCCAGTTGTACAGTTCAACAATGGTTCATGCTGGTGACGAGGTCATGGGATCCCTTTCGCTGGAAGCTTTCAAGAGTTAGACAAACACTTGCCAGTTTACACTCTTGGCAGGTTTGGCCCAATCTCAGCAAGGAGATGGACTAGAAAACTTCCTGAGATTTCCCTTCATCCTTAACTCAGAGATCTCCAGCATTAAGTAATGTTTTGCGCAGTTTGTGATTTTTGTAATGGTTACAAATAGGGAACAAACAAACAGGTTTGCTATGCCATCGAAGTGCTGTATGGATCATAACTTCATGTATGGAATGGACAGTACTTTGCAGAGGAAAGCAGTGCCATGTTTCCTGAAAAAAATGAGACACTGTTGCAACAGTTTCCTGCTGAGCAACAGCGCGACAACAACAGATTCTGCCTTTCCCAGGAATCCCAACGCTAAAAGTCATCTAAGAGAATTGCAAAATACCCACCCAACCTATTCCATCTTGTTTTGAAAGCTACCAAGATAACGTGAGTCTCTCGGTTGTGTCTTATCTCTACAAAATCTGTAACACGGCAGACAACATATTTAAAAATCTTCAAATCATTTTCAAGACAGTAAAATTCCAGAGGCAGAACTTGACATCCTCCTACTGCCCAGACTAGAGCAACATTGCTGACGAAGATAGAGAATATGGAAAATCACATACTGAATGCTGGTCCAAAACCAAATTTTGGGGCTGAAGTCAAAGTCCATTGTGAAACCTGTAAGGTTCTAAATAGGTGAATCAAAGGCCCCCAAACGATACACAGCAGAATGGGGCCGAGTAGACAGAAACACAAGCTGACCTTTACTTTGTTTGTAGGTTCTGTAGGATTAACCGAGTTTACTGGTCAGTCCTTGGGAGGACCAAGCTTCTAGCAAATAATTCTAAATATAAATATTCTAGCCAAATACTTTTCAACTTGGTTCTGCAAAAATGCGAAATAAAACAGACCTCAAGCCTATCAGTACTTGATAATAAAAGAAATTCCATCTATAAGCTTTTCTTAAACAGTTCAATATAGTTTACAGAAACACTACAAATTCCTTCATTGCTATGTGGTTTGCAAACAGCCCGTGGCCATTAGCTTTACTTGAGCTGAAGTGTTTTCAGCTCAACAGCAAATAACCAAAAGGGATAGTTTGCAGGGACGTTTTCAAGAGCACTGCATAAAGCCAGCTATTTTCTTAAGGCTACATAGCAACTGTCTTCAACTTCTATTTCAGGTTTTTCACACAGCTTCTCGACAGCAAGAAACTAGAAACCCTTAGAGATAGTAGAGGTACAGAAATTAGCTAAGGCTGAGTAACACAAATTGCAAATGGCCTCATCATAGTCACACATGCTAACTAGGATCTAAAGCAAGATTTTTTTCAGAACACTTTAAGCCCTGCTTAAAATGCAATTTCAGATGCCACTTAAAAAGATTCCCAGAAGAGATGCAGGCTTCTGAAAATCCAAAATCACTTTCTAAAGTTGCTCCACCATTACCCAGGACAGCCGATGCCCATACTGACAACCAAGAACCCTGTATCTAGACGCTGTCCCTGCACAGACATGAGTCTTTCTCACTGGACCACAGGAAACTTCCCATACGATTTTTCATTCTTGTGAATTAAAGTTCCAGGACTGTCCACAGACAGGAAATTAATTTCTTTAAACGCAGTAGAAACTGTTTTTAAAAGCAGGCAGGAAATATGACATTTTACATTTTAGTTTTTTAATTCTCTTTAATCAGACACATTACAACGCACAACTGTGTCTTCAGCGAGGTAACAGGGTGCCATCCTTCAGATCAGGAAGAGATAATGGAGAACTCCTAGTCCTCCCTCTGACCTGTTAGTACGAGTTGCAGACGTTCTAAATGAGGAAAATTCTCACATTTAGTACAGCATTCCCCCTATACTTACAAAGCCTTCAGAACAATTCAGTCATAGCTTTCATTTGTTTCTGTAATTGAGATTGCAGCTACTGATCTTACTGAACTGAGGATCACCCTTGCCTTCTAATACATTAAAAACCCAGCAATTTCGTAGGGCATTTTCACCTTGAGTATTGTAAAATTTTGAAAATACAATTCTAACTGAAGTTAACCATCCCGCTAGCGATGCAGCTTTCCAGCTCTTCAGTGCTCATTAAGAGAGATTGTTAGGAAACAAAATCTTTTTTATTTAATGCTACACACTCTGAATTGAAGGAATAGAACATGTACTTCACCTCAGGACCAAGATACAGGGATACAGCCCAGAACATTTTCCAAAGTAAAACCAGATACCAGTCATCGCAAGAAGCATCTTTATCTGTTTGCACTCAGTATATTTTCAGACAAACTACAGCATCAGAACATTTAAGTACCTCTCCCCCATACAGTACAAAGGTCGAGAGCAGATTTCTTGCCTCCTGCGAGCCAGTTTGTCAGGATATATGTATTGACGACATTAAAGAAAAATAAATGAAGCGTTACATTCTGATGTCAGGTGTACAAGTGCAGTAGTGGATTACTCTCAGAGGAGAACAACATTATCTATAAAAGTTAAGTGGTATACAGGTTATCCTGGAGTGACTATAATACAGAGAAACTTTGTCAAAGTAAGTATTTACAGAGATACTGTCACAGCAAAGAGGACAGGAAGCTAGTCTCACAGAAGTAGTTCAATAAAGAGCAAATGAGTGGACGAAGACAAAAGCTTTGACTTTATATAATAAAATACCAAGTGCATTCTTTTAAGTGAATGAGTCTTTGAGACTACAGTCCTAGATTTTAGGAAGCCATTTGAAGGTCAGATGTACAGTCCTGCTGCGCAGCAAGGGTTACACTTGCACTGCCAGAATTTTTTTTACACACGTTGTAACCTCAGTAAATCACAGCAATTCTAGCACTGCTTCTTACTGCAAGGTCAAAACTCAAGCTCTTAAATAAGCCCCCTCCAAATGGCAAAGATGGGATTTCGTATAGCAGACCTTCTGGCACAATTCAGACGTTTCTCCACTACTTCTGTGCTGTACATCTGGGATTAGAACTGAGCCCCGAACACTTTAAGGATAATTATGTTGAACTGCTCAAAAGTTCTTGGCCAGAGAGTTATTATCCAGCTTTTTCTTGTCAATGCAACTTTAATCACGTCCGATTTTTTAAAGTAGCCGTATTATTTTAGTTACTTTGGCTCTTTTCCAATTATTTTTTTTTTTTTAAGCTGGTGGTGAAGAACAGTTATTAACGGATGGCTATTTTGTATATTTCTTGAAGAGAGCTGCTACTGAAATAACCAGACGCATTTGAGGGGGAACATGGGCAGCTGACTGCTCAAAATAACATTAAAAACTTTTTTCAAATCAATTTTTGATTAAGAGCAGAGTTGACTTAACCTAATGCTTGCAAGCCTTTTTTCAAGCCAGCTTCCTCAGCCGCCTAGCAACTATAAACGGTAACAAGCATAAGCAGAGTCTCTCCCATGTGTGACTTCGAGGAACACAATGATCCCTCACAGTAGAGGAATCCAAAGGGCTTGCAGTATTAGACTCCAATACACAGGACAAAAACGTAGAAGGAAGTCTCATGGTTCTCATGCAGCTTCTAGGGAGTCTGCTGCGCCTTGAGCCAACAGCTTTGACTGCTAGCGACTGGGCTCAAGCAGGCAGCACACGGAACAGTAACTCTGAGCAGCTTCCCTTTTCACTTGAGATTAATTTACTGTAATGTACATTACTTTCAGTGGAACGATACTGCTCGTGTTTTGGCAGGATGGGGAAAATTCCACTTTGTCTTTTTTTATTATTTTTATAAGGCAGATAATGCAGAAAGTTGAAACAGAACTTCTACAAGGATTTAATCTGTGATACTGTAAAATCAAAGTACTACTTTATTAAATGAGTTATTTTACACAATATGAACATCAATATAATTACAATTGTAAAAAATTTTTTATAACAAGTATGGACTGATTTTTCAGGATTTCCAAATAGGGCACAACTGTACATTTACACAGAATTGTCTTTGCGTGAAGCCCAAGAGGGAACAGCATAAAAATATGAATGTTTCTGTAGCCCCTTCATTTTTGCTGATCAACAGTTTTAGAAAAGCAGCTGCAGGTTTGTTATGTAAGGTCTGACAGTAGAAGAGTCAATAGGTGCCATGATTTCACCTATAAAAAACAAGAATAATTTAGTTAAGCTAAACCATTACACAATGCTGCTTACCTTTGTGTGAATGAAATACCATAATACTGCTTTTTACCTCATTTCAGCCCTTTATTATAGCCACTTTTAGTTACAGCCTAACAACTGGCTATTGGGAAATCTATAGTTAACACAGAGGTCAAGTTTTATATTTCAATACAGAAAAATCTGCATGCACTCACATAACTTCAGGAACAAAAAGGCTCAACTGTTGGAAATACACTAAACAACTATTTCCATGACACGTTCTGCAGCAACAAGCAGACTGTATTCTCTATACGCATTTTGTTCCAAGGAAAACTAACATTTCAAAGCAAGGATTAAACACTAAAGTATTCCTACAACTCTAAGGATGACCATTTGAAATAACATTAATCTTTTTTAAAACAATCTCCACACACAGTGAAATGCCAACACCATTTCACCTATAAGTACCAGCTTGCTTCTCCTGGTTGTAACAGTTCGGGGGTATAACTTCAACCTACAGTTAGTTTTCTCACTAAATGAAACAAAGCAAGTTTTAAGTCCTCATTGGTGCTTGCAAAAAAAAAATGAAATTATTCATAATATACCTTTCTCAGACAATCATTAAGAATTAAGATAATGACCTGTAGACAACTTTACGCCTGAACATCAGCCAATTCTGGAGGAAGTGGAGTCTTAGGATGCTTGCTTTCAAAGTGCTGTTTGAAGGTCTTGGGATCCGGCATTTGTGTCTGATTAAAGAGAGACATTTAACTTTATGCACAGTACAAAACTTAAACAAAACTACAAAAACTACTCCCACCTACACTTCATTTTCTTCTTCCTGAAGCAAATTGTCTCCTCAGTGACACTGCCCTGGTAAGAGAAGCACCATTAACTTAACTGCAGATAAAGAGAGAGCTTTTAACCTCATTTTTTCAAAGAGGTGCTTTCAAGGACCAGTATCGTGCTGTTATGGCATGTTCATCAGCAGTATCATCCTTGCTAGAAATTTCCCTGCAGGTCTTACACTTCACATGCTGGTTTGGTAGAAAACCTACCTCTTTACCATTTTCTTTTTCAACACCTAAAAGATAAACACTTACCCTTTTCCGAAACTATATTTACGAGGGCTATTTATTTTGTTTATCAATAGGCCAAAGATTTAAGCATCACAGACAGATTCTCTACATGGCACAAGCTCTCTCGGACCATTGCTACTACACAGTTGTAGACATCAACTGTCCAAAGTGATTGCTGCTACAGCCTGACTTCACAAGAAAAGGAGCTGGTTACAAGTACCTAGGCGAGCAGCCCTAAATGTCTTAAGATTCCAAATTAAAGGAGAGAAATCTTTTCCGAGACTGATCATTTAAGTGAAAGCGGCAAGTTTATCCTTCAGCTCCAAAACGAACACATTCAGGAAAACAAGCCAGGAGGAAAATATAATCTGATTAGCGCTCACATTTCTGCTCTCTTGTCAAGAAATTTATTCTAGTAGAAGTTACCATGTATCAAACTTACAGCAAAGCTTTTGGCACCACCACTTTTCCTCTCTAGATTAACATCTATAACCACCGATTCTAAGACAGGCCAATTCCATCACCAAGGAAAGAGATTCCATTTGAGATTAAACAGGAAGTGAATCTCACACTTTTCACATTTTATATGTCATACAAACAGCACATGCAGACGGCCCTGCAATTCAAAAGACAACTACCTAAAAGGGATCTGTACATGACCTCTCAGGTTTTCTCCTATATCAGTATAGCCAAGTAACCTGTAAGCAAATCACACAACAGATGCAAATACTTATAGCAACAACCTAGGCAGCTGCTTAAGTATTATTTTAGTTTCCACTATTGAATCTTCTCCAGGAAGACAGACCTGCCTACAACAACATTTTGTCTTCAGTTCCTCTTACCCTACAGACAGTGCAGGTATATATCAAGGCAGCCTTGGCCGCAGCCTTCTGATCATGTCCTTGCTTCTTCTTTTGCTCAGCTTGCTTTTTGGCATTTTTCTGCTGCGACTGAATCTTCTGCTGTCCACGAGCCATATCTACAAACAAAAAAGAAGACATTTAGTCCACAAATGTGAGAAACCACGGCTGCTAGCTGACTCGGAAGCTGTAACCATGAACATAATGCAGTCACGTGCTCTATCCATAAGACCTGCCGAACTCCCATAACTTGTATACAACTGACATCCATTCAAGCTCTCTACTATGCAAAGACTCTCTAGTTTTAGTATCATCCTTAAGATAAGCACCAGAATCATCAGGCCATTCTAAGGTTTCTTCCTCTACAAAGCTGCAAAGTCTACTTTTGAGAAGTTTTTTTTCAAGAGTCAAAATAATTAGAAGTTTCCTTTACAGTTAATAGAAACTTAGTCTCTATTTCTACCGGTAAAGTAAAATTTAGGGGGTTTGTTGTTCTCTTCTTCTTTTAAAGCATAAGATTCAACCTTTATTTCCAGAACTTGAAGCAGGTTTCAAAGAAGGCAAATCAAAGTATTACCCAACCATACTAGTGTCTTCTGGTGTATGTGCTTGTGAGCTGCTTCAGAGTTGGGAACGCCAAGAATGATAGGTCATCCCTCCTCTTCACTCAAGGCTACTTTTACAGGTAGCCATTCTTTTTGATTTTCAGCCAACTTTACACACACACACTTCTTAAAAAGAAGTAAAACTGTGCCCACCAGAAGTCATTATTCTATATAACATAGGAAGACAAAGGAAGCAAACACAATTTTAATATGCCATTAGAAGGTCTACCACAAGAAGAAACAAAGATACCAAAAATCACATTTCAGGGAGCAGCAAAACAGCCTATTTTACAACTGCAATGTTCCACCTGTATGTAGCCCACTCGGACACCCAGTTCAGCTTGCACCCCACCCCCAGAGCAGAGGGCAGGCGGGATTTGGGTGCAATAACAGCACTGGCTTCAGAGCGTGGTTATATAACCCAGCAGCCCACTTCCCTCTGTATCTTCCTTGCAATCTCATGGCCCACACACAATCCAGTTGTGCAGCTCTCACAGAAGCACAGGACCTACTATACAAGCACAGGACAGCTAGCCAAGTCTGTTGTTTTCAGGACAACCAGTGAAGTCTAACGTTCCCAGGAGACTGGCTGGTTGGTCACTGCCCCTCTGTGCAACCTGGGTATCCGCTGTGAGTTTCGTACTCAAGAGATGTGTGGCTACAACACATCTGTCACTCTGTCCTTCCCACAAGGACAGGCAGCCTTCCACTGCAAGAGGGACAAAGGCCTATCCAAACACTGACCTCTAGTAAAAAAAAAAACAAAGCAGGAAAAGCCCTTAAATAATTATGAAAATGAACTTTCTAAGAAACATCAACAACATCTGGAAATTCACTAGCATTGCACAAATTTCTGGACATGTAGCACCACAGCGCTTAACAGTGATCAAAAATGCAGTCCCAAAACAGTTCTTCCAGATTAAGAGGCACCTCTTCGGCCACAGTCCAGTTCTTTCATGGCACGTAGCACCACCATGTAACCCTTTGCAGAAGTATTAGTCTACATCTTCAGTGGTCTCTTCTCTCCCCCCCTCAGTTTCTCTAAAAGGGAATTCAGAAGTCCATATGGCTAACAAAATTGGAACACAAAACCAAGCAAATTCTATTAATAAGAACGTGAAAACACACATGGCATTCAACTGGTTCCATAAGATACAGCACTGAATGTTAAGAAGACTAAAAATAACAGTCCATGTTTCACTCTACGATAGTTTTTTCCAAAACATCCCAGCCAGGGCCTCACACTGTTTAGGTACACATGGCTCAATGAGAACACTGAATTCCCATTAAAAAAAAAAATCCACAACAAAACCCACAACACAAACAAAAAGAATTAAGAGATGTTGCCAATAGCTTTGCATACACTAGAAGGAACTCAGGTTTTATTTTGGTTGTTTTACTAGTGTTACAGTAACCCTCTAGAAGTCAGGGGGCTCCTGACAGAACATACGCATACGTAACAAAAAATTTTTTTCACAAACTGTTTGCATATTACTTTGTATTTCAGTCCCCTGTAAAGAGCTTTAGTAGTACATTGCAATAGCCAATCACACCGAGCTTGTATGTATTTGGCAACTCCTGGGTTTGAGACAAACCAGAAAACATGAACAAGAATATCTGCTTAAAAATATCAACCTTCATATGATGGTCAAGACCAAAAATCCAACAGTTTAAACTCTGCAAATTACACCAGCACAGTTGAAACGCAAAGGGAGAACTACTGGCAAAAATAAGACTATTAGTATTCTCAGAAAGAGAGAAAAATAATCCCAAAGTTCGTTTAAAAGAACGATGAGTTCATCTACAAGGCTAAAATCTGTATTCCAGTTGCACAACACAGATAAGTGCTTTTCCCCTTATCGGGCACACCCTCAACAGAGTCGAGCGAACCGGCCTACGATTCTGAAATAAAAATGCGTGAGCACATCGGGAGCCCAACACCACAGAAAAAATTTGCTGCCAGGTTACACCGGCCCCAGCGCGGGCGTTACGGGGCTGAAGCCTGCGCTGCGTTAGTGCCTCACGCAGGGTCATTTCCTTCTCAGTCACCAGAACCCGAGCGGAGTTTCAAATCCTAAAACCGGACACGGACAGCTGCTTCCGCTGTCACTTCCAGAAACCATCGGCGGCTTGAGGCACCCCGGCTACCCCGGGAGGAGAAGCAGCGAGCTCGGCCTTCGCCCCGGCCCTGCCGCCAGGGAAGCCCCCGGGCCTGGGCCCGGCCTGAGGCGCGGCGGGAGGCCGCGGCTTTTCCCGCGGGAGGGCCTCGCAGCCCGGCTGGCCCCACCACGTGTCCCGCGGGAAGGGGCCGAGGAAGGAAGCGGAGCCCCAGCCGCGGGCAGGCAGGGCTGGACCAGGAGCGCAGCGCGCCTCGCTGCCGGGCCGCCTCCTTCTACCGACCCCCCCTCACTCACCCCGGGCCTGCTCCGCTCCGCTCCGCTCCGCCGCGCCACGGCCAGGCCCGCTCCCCACCGCCCCGCGACCCGTGCCCTGCCCGCCCCGCCGCCGCCGCCGCCGCTCACCCGGCCTGGGAGTCCGGCCTGGGCGGCCCTGGCGAGCGGGTGCAGAAGGCTCCGCGCGGCCCCGCAGCTGCCGCCGCCGCCTGCCCGACAGGAGGAGGAGGGGGAAGGCCGGGAGTGGCAGCGCGCATGCGCGGCACCACCCCGGCGCCCGCGCTACCGGACCCCGCTGGCCAATGGCGGCGCCCGCCCGTTACATAAGGCGGGGAGGGGGCAGGGAGCGCCGCGGCTCCGCTGACGCTGGTGGGGGGCTGGGGTGGGGCTCGCGGCCCGGCCGTGAGGGCACACCGAGGCGGAGGGAGCGAGCGAGCCCGCCCGCCCGCAGTTCCCGCCTTTTCCCGGCTGTGGCCTCTCGGTTCCCGAGGGCGGCGGGGCCCCGGGAAGCGGCGGGTCAGCTCCTGTGGGCGCAGCGTTCCTGGCGGGGCCTCGGGCAGCGCCGGCGGGACTGCGGCAGGCGCGTGCCCTCGGCCCGCCCGCCGCGTTCCCGGCAGGCCCCGCTCCCGGCGCAGAGCGGGCGGGCGGGAGCGGCCTAAAAACGGGCTGCTCCTCCTCGCTTGGGCTCCAGAGAGACCCTTCTGGGGAGGGCGTAGGGAAGGGGCTGGGGAGGAGGCCGGGCAGAGGGTGGAATCCTGCTCAGACGGGCGGATCGCGCAGAAAGCCCGCGCGTAGGGGTGAGGGGTTAAAATGAACATAAATCTGGAGGAAACGGCCTGACATGGGAAGCGGAATTTAAGTTAAAAGCGTGTTAGATCTTGCGTGGTTGTGTAGGACGGCTGAGGAGGCCGTCGGGAGGCTGCATTCACAGCGCAAGTGATGGGAGAAGTGTGAGCCCGTGTGAATAGAGATGTGGGCGGGCCTACAGAGAAGGGCGCTCGTATTTTCTCTCGACATGTCCATATGTCCCAAAGGAAGGCTTTGGATGCCTGCGCCTTCTCAGATCATGCATCTGTAAGGAAAACAAAGAATAGAGGCAGCAACTCTGATCAGAGATTATATTCTGACACTCTTTGAGCGCCTGTAGTTTAAAATAAGCCTGGAGTCTCGAGCAGGTCTGTGTATGGGGTGAAAGAGCAACAATACGCTTACTCAAGGAGTTACCCAATGTTTGCTTGGCATTTTACAGGGGTTCTGGCTAAAGGATGGTAGTGTTTCCTTCTGACCTGTGAGAGAGGAAGGGGAAAGAGGCAACAACAACAAAAAATCCCTAAAGCAATACAGTCAGTGTTTTGGGCCAGCATGAGTCATGCCCAGAGCATGATAGCAGTTACGGCACAGCTGTGCAGCAGATTTCTGACACTCTGAAGCAGGTATGGATGTGACACCCTTTGAGACAAGACAAACGTAAACCTATGATAAGAAACAAAATTCCTGACATTTTCCTAAAATTATTTTACTAACGTAAGAAATGAAATTCCTGACATTTTCCAAAAATTTTCCTCCTCATGTTCCCATTTGCAATGGTGCCTTCCACATTAAACTGAAAATGCTTATATCTGGACAGTGCAATCCACACTGCATTAAAATGATGTTTTCAGGAGCTTCTGAACTTTATGGAAATACAAAAACGAAGTGTGTGTGCGCTTCTGGGACAGTAGGGAGAGGTGGGAGTTTTGGGTTCTGTGCTTGGAAGCAGGTGGTTTTCAAAATGAGGTTTCACGTTGATCAGAGAGAAGATCACTGAGTGAAGTAAACTCACTCCTGGCGGATGCTATTTTAGGAGGACTGCTGGTCTGGGCTGTGGAACTGGAGATGGCTTTCAAGGCTCTTGTCCCCATGCTACAGCACTGCTCCACACCTGGCTGGACAGGAATTTCAAATAAAGCAAATGAGCGCTTGCTGAGTTCTGGCTGGTCTCTGAATCTCTTTGTGCTTTTGGGAGAACAGAGGAGATCTTTGCAGGATGGGGGACTGCAGCCTTCCCTCTGGCTGCTCTGAATTTTGTCCCCTTGTGCTGTAGATTCTGGTCATGGCGTCAGTCCCTGTATTGCCCAAATCATGGCTCTGCAAAACAGATGCTTCCAAAGAGGCCGTTGGGAAACAAAATCCCAGTGTGAAAGAAGAATATGAGTCCCCATAGCTGAAATTTCTACTGCGAAGATAATAAGGAAAATTTCCCATTCAGTCTAAATAATTTTTCAAACCGTATTTGCCGCGTGAAACTGATGTATCACACCAAAGGGGCTGTTTCTGTGCACATGTGCAGATTAGCAGAGGGGCACAGGGTGGATATGGTGAGCTGAGAGACGGGCAGGGCCAGTCTGTGTGCTGGATGCTTTGCATAGCTCTGACAAAATGAACCCGCTGTAATTGCAGTTTATCTGGCTTATCAACTTCCTCTGCTTTGTGTTGCTCCCACGTGAGGTGAAGCAAACCAGAGTATATGAATGAAACTGTAACTACAGAAGTTAAAATGAAATATAAATGCAAGCAAAAGAGCTGAAATGTTTTTTATCTTAAAATGGCTAGAAATATACCGCAGCGTTTTTCTGTGTCCTTGTTTAATTATTGCTTTCTATTTTAAAACCAGCTCATAAACTCCACAGATATTACCAAGTATTCTGCATTAAACTAGAGTGAAAATGAAGAATACCATGAAGAAAGAGTAGAGCAAATGCAAGGAGTCTGTGATTATCCCCAAGTCTTACAAAAATGTTACGGTGGTTACGATTCACTGAAACCTGTGGCAGCATCATACACACAGAAAACACAGCTCCATATGGGTGTGGGTAAGGCATTTGAGCTCTTATAGAGCCCCTAAAATAGTAAACAAAAAATAATTACAATGTTCTCATGATGAGACGAGAAACAAGGCTCCAGTTTAAGGCCAGGCATGAATGTGGTGACCAAAATGATCAAAAAAGCAAGATCCTGGAGAAAAGCAGCAAAGAAAGCGGGAAAAAGCAATGCTCTAAGGCAGGATTATTTGTTAGTTTGGTATTTTTTAAACGGTCTTGATTGTTTGTTATTCTTGTGCCTATTTCCCATCTCTTTGGATTCCAGCCCCGCATCACTTTCTGTGCCTGCACAGAAGTGCGATTTCTGTTACTAGATCAAAAGGCCTGTTCTGCCCAACAGCAACCTGTTGACGCTTGAATTCCGTCACGAGCCAGTCTGAGCTCTCTCACCTTCGTGTGACTGGTGTCCCCAGCCCAATTCCCTGTGATGAGCCAGTTGACGTTTTGACACGTATTATTAAACGCGTTTCAAAAGCAGTTGTTCTGAGGTGCTCGCCCAGGCGTAGGTGGGGCTGCATCTCCCTTCTGGAATCAACTCCTGCATGCCTGCCAGGTCCTCCTGCTGCCCTTCCTCACCGCACTGACTACCCGTGTCCTTTTTGCTGCTCGTTTGCTTGCGCGCTTGTTATCGATCCAGTGTCACAGCAGTCAAACGTCATCTCACCGGCTGAGCGCTGGCCTGCGGCCCCGTGCTGCCCTTTGCTACTCGCTGGCAGGGAGTACACATGCCCGTATTGTGTGCCTGCCGGTTGAGTGATTTTATTCGGTGCGCTGCCGTGACCCCTTATCACGGCTGAACGAGGGAAGGAAAGGGAAGGGGACATGCCCCGGACCTGCAGGCGACAGAGATCGTCTCACTAGTTTTTGTGGATGCAGACCAGCGTTGACAAGAACATGGAACAACACAGATAGGTTCTGCAGTCAAAAGTCACGAGACACAGGCTTTGAAGCCAGGATCCTTTGAAAGTGTATTCAAAGCGGGTGCGATGGTAGATGACAGTGAGTGTCACTGAAATTCAAGGATGGGGTAACTTGACGGCAGGCAGAACCCTAAACAGGCTGGAATTCTCTGCAGTTAGTATTATTTCATATAAAACATCATGCAGCAATACTTAACCTAGCTCAGGGGCCTGACAAGGTAGTGTTTTGCTCATTTACCCTTCCTCTGCCTTGTGGACCCTTACCCCTTCCCTCCCCCATGTGTTGGCATACTGTTCTTTTTCCCTGTAAAGGCATTTTTCACAGCCAGAGCTCCAGCTCTCATACATCCAGTTCACGCCTCCCTGTCACAACATTAACTCCTGTCCCTCCATTGACCCTGATTGCTGTGTGCTGCTTTTCTGCAACTGGCATGTTGGCACCTCATGGCCCTGCCCAGTATTGCTGTTGTGGCAAACGCAAAAAAGAGTGAGATCTTAAATCACACATTTCGTTCACAGATTCAGTAGATTCTTAGCTCTGCACTGGTAGGAGATGATACCAAATCACAATACATATATATTGCAGAAAGAAATATTTTAAGGCATGTGTCAGTGTGCCTCTTTCTGCATGCTACTGTAGAACCAGGGATTTTGTAGTGCACAATATGCTGATCCATGAGGTTTATAAATGGGAAAAAAAAAAAAAAAAAAGAGGCCAAAAAAGAAGAGCAAACAATGTGAGAAGGAAAGCCAAAGGCCGTGCTCTGTTTTGGGACGGAGCAGGCACAGCAATGCAGTTCTCTTGGCAGAGCACCCAGGCTTGAGACACCCTTCCACTTTGACCTCAGATTTGAAGGAGCAGCCCCATTAGCAACAATGCAGCATCTTTTCCTGGTTTACCTCCTTCTGAGCAGCCTCTTTGTTTCAGGGACACCTGATGGGTGTGTGCTGCTCACCGTACTCCTGCTCCCATCAGTAGCCTTCAGATGCGCGTAAACAAGAGGGATATTATCCTTCCTACCAGGACAGTCCCCGCTTCTTCCATACCCCCAGTGAGCTGGCAGCCTGCCAGGTGCCCACATATTTGTTAACCTTTTCCAGAAGTTGACACAACAGCCACTTCTACCTTACCCCTACCACATGCTCTGGATCCTGTGCAACAAGGCAGCCTATGGAAATACTTCTGCCACCAAACTTTAAATTAGGCAAACCCGAGGAAGAGTGTCTCAAAGCTGATGGTAGATTGTGGTGTTGTGTTGGTTTGCTTTTGCTGGCACAGAGATTACAACTAATTGTCCTTTCTCTCTTTTTTTCCTCCCATAGCTCTGACCCTTTGTGGCAAGCATGGGCAGAGCTGCTTCAGTGAACATTCCTCTCCATTGGAAGGGAAAAAAATTGTTCAAGGGAGGATGCATGTGGAGCTGCCCACATCCTCTGAGAGAAAAAAAAAAATAGAGTGCTTGAGAAAAATGCTTGTGAGGAATGATAGAGAGGGAAGCAGTCAGAAGCTCAGAGATGCAACCTCAAGGGTTGGCAAGGCATATGCATCTCCTGGAGAGCATGGCAAAGACTGCCTTGTGACCTCTAAGTATTTTGCAGTCTCTCTTCTTTTAAATCCATTTTGTTGGATGTGACTTTTGCTAAAAACAAAAAGGTGCAAATGCCTGTCTCAGCATGTCACAACTTTTTTTTGACCAACCCACGTAGACAAACTGGAGACCTCGAGAGCACACAGTTCCGTTCTATATAAACAGTTTAAAATAGATTTTAGTTTTGCATGGCATTACGTACAGTTACTATTTTTAAATGGACACCAATTAATCTGATACATTCGTTCCCTTTTTGCATGTGCCCTCCATTCATGCTTTTGAGTCTTGTACACGTTCAAGTCCTTTTCATGAAAATCAATATATCAAGCAATTTTATTAATTCAGATTATCAATATTTTCTTTCTTTCCACCAATATAGTTAAATATATGTACGAAGCATGAAAAAAAAAATGCTCCTACTGTGTCATGTAAATATTTGAACGTGCAGCAATTGTAATTAAAATCTCTTGCAAACATGACAGTGTTGTTGAGAGCTTGCCTCTAGCCTCAAGGAGGGCAATACATCCCTCCGTCTGTGCTTCTGAGTGGCGGCACATCCCAGAGATGCCTCTGTGTCGAGATGGCTCAAAGCATCCACCAGCTCTACCTGCTTCCTTCTTCACCCCATTTGCAAGACTCCACTCTCATACTAGACAGTATTTTGGTAGCTGTTTATTGTACCTTGCAGAAGGAGCAATTTCTTCTCATCCACAGACAACCCCTCATCTTTCAGTTATTCACGTGCTTTGGCATTCTAGAACTCCTAAGGGCAGGCTGGGAAGCTCTTTCTGCTGTCCAAATAGCCTGTAAAATCCTTCTGGGCAAGGAAGCAAAGGTCAAGGGTACATCCCAGAATGACATGGAGAGAGCACAGAGAGTCAGTACACAGGAAAGGGCTCTGCAGCTGCAGGACGTTCCCCGTGGAAGGAAAGCAGCCTTGAACATCTGAAAGTGCCACACACACACACACACACACACACACACACTGCTGGTTTTCCCAGGTCTGCAGTGCTGGCTCAGCCCCAGCAGTCTGCTGCTTCAGGAAAAGATCAGCGAGAAACATCTGCTGGGTTTCAACTTTTTCCTTTTTGGATGCCCTGTTACACTCGCTCTGAAGTCACCACATGACTTAAAGGCAGGAATCCAAAGAGCCTGCTGCGAACCGAGCTGTGAGGATTGCTCTGATTGCCAGTGTTTCCTGCCAGCTGCTGACAGTGCTTTGAACATATTAAGGTCTAGCTCACAAACATTGGTGGATAAATAGGGCCTGGCAAGAGAAATCAGGGGAGAGATTTGATTTGCACCAGGCCACTGGGTCCCATCACTTTCCAGAAAAGACCCCAGAGTGCCGCAGCAGAGCAATGGGATACGGGAGCAGAACAAAAGATACATTCCTGGAAGCAGCCAGCAATGCCAGCAGACGGTAGCTATGCAGAGGTAAAAGATATTATTTATGGGGCAGTAAAATGGAATGTCTGTGATGATTGTCAGAATTACTGCATCTGAGTTACCATGGATATATGAAGCCCATAGTCATGTCTCAGTAGATGCTCGTGAGTTTGCTCTTAAGACAAACAGCCACGGGATGGAGGAACAGAAATCCATTTTCCTGCTATATGACTGGTGTCTGAGCAGCACAGGCAGAGAGCTGCTTTTTTGCTCTGTCCTTTAGCCTGGCTTTTGCTTGGAAACTGCAGGAGAAAACCAAGGAGGATGAATTATGCTTCTGTGAAAATACTCAGTGCACATGTCTGATCAGGCAAGACAGAATAACACTTAAAGGAGAGTCCCAGAACTGAAAAATAAGAGCTGGTTATGAGGTAATATTAGGTACAGACTTTGCACATTAGTATTTACTACGCTAGAAAAATTTAAAGTTCTCATTTAAACTACCTGATTAAAAGAAAAATTACTCATTTTAATCTGACTGCTGGTCTGTAAAGCTAATTTGAAAAATTGTGCTCTTGCAGCTTGGCTGAAAAATTGTAATGAAGTGAAGTGGAAATGCCTGGTGCAGGAGACTTGCATGTAAGTGTTTTTTTACAGTACTTCCATGGGCAAAAAGACCAGGTGAGAAAACAAAGGCCTGATCCTGGCAGGTATAGATTCAAGACCTGTTGGCTGCACTGCCTCTCCATCCCCAAAGCAAAACTGCAGCCCCTTACCATCTGGCTCCTGAGTTTTCCTGCTACCATGTCTTCAGGGTACCCTTCTTCAAACCACCCGAACCAGGCTCTTCCTGGCACTGTCCCCCATGTCCCAGCATCCACAGCAAGAAGTAACTCCAGCTGTGCAGAGCTCCAACCAGAGGCTACCAGCATAGCCTGAGTCCCTGCACACTTCTCCTGTTCTCTATTTAGAAACATGCACCTTTAAGCAAGATAACTGAAAATGATCTCCCAGGCTTGTTGCTTCTATATGTTTCTCTGATACTGTAAAGAGTTCTTTGGTGAGAGAAATCTTTTTCTCCTCCTTTTCCTTGACCTTGGGATCAGATTCTTTTTCACCTTACTTTTTGATAAACCAAAGAGCTTGAGCTAGTACTGCATAGTGCTTTGCTAAGAGCATGTCCTTGTGGGATGATCGCTAGTAAAAAGGCTGGCACTGAGGATGGCTTCCCATTCACAATAACTTCCGAGATTTTGCATGGTCAGATCCCAGTCTGTTCCCATGGTTTCCATTGGTCTGTATAAACAGGACACCTCTACTTCTCTCTTGGCTTCCTAAGACTGTGCTGTGGACATGCAGGACTTGGGTGAACACACACTCCAGACTCCTGACCCCTGGAGCGACCAGGTCCCGGTCTCACTGGTGTCCAGCAGTCCTGTTGGGGCCACTGTCCTGACTGCCTAACTGGGTGCCGAGAAGGCCTGAGGGTCTTTTGCAGATCTTTTTTCTGGATGCCCCTTTCCAGGGAAATTTTCCATGAAGAAAACAACAAAACCTGATGTTCACTAGCCCCTATGGATACCCTGACACCACTGTTGACTTGAAAGCCTCCAGCAATACCCAGATGTAGCTCTGCATGCAAAGCAGACTGAGGGCTGATATAGCTACTCTAAAGCTCAAAACCCTTCTCCCTCATCGCTCTAACTCTGCAGCCCTGTGCCAGCACAGAACCTTACTGACTCTCCTCACAGGCACTGCAGCTCATAACTCTGTTAATTAGACCTCAGTCTGAGTCAGGAAACGACCTTTGTGCTCTGCACAGCTCAAGAGCCTGCAGCTCTCCTTGCTCAGAGAGGTGCTGTGGAGGCTGAGGTGCTTGGGCAAACAGTGATGATAAGGGAAAGAACCTACGTTTTTGCTGGCTCAGCACTGGAGGTGGCTTTTTACCACACCTGCCTGCAAAGAAGGCAAAAATGTTTGTCTTGAGAAAGAGGAGGAGACAGAAGGAACCACCCTTGTGCTTAGCACAGCCCAGGAAAGAGAAAAAAGGTTTTGGTCAAGTCTCTGTGAATTTGTTCAGGGCTATTTGGGGAGAATTATATGACAATACTGAAGAATTGAAGGGCACTGTTGGCAGGCTCACTATTCACCTCTTTTTATGATCCTGTGGAATGCACCAACCTCAGATGCTGGATCCCCTGCCCTTGTGATGGGGTGTCTACATTCTTAAATCTCCACAGTGGCATTAGATGTGGCTGCAATCATACAGATGTGACTGCACAACACATAGAGACCCTGCCACATCAACATCCTGTTCTGGGCAAAGACATTGTGGCTGTGAAAACCTGTGATCACTTCAGCCAACAGCTTTCTCAGTGCAGAATATTTGGTTTTAGCAGTTAGGACAAAGCATGGTGGTGAAAGGATATTAAACCAGCAAACATACTTGCATGTCGTATCTCATCTAACCTTAGTGAACCCTGAAGAGATTTAGAAGGGATTTACTGGAGCAGAAATGATGAACCAACTTGATCACATAGTAGAAAGCTCAGTTGTTCTTGAGAGCCTGCAGCTCTTAATGCTGCTTGTGTTGAGGGAGACAGCAGATTGTAGCATTAAAATTACTTGCCCTGGCAAGTAATGGCCCTTCTGGCCAAGTGTCAGGTGGCTTCTAAGAAAGGCCTCAAGATCCTGTTACTTAGATCCCAAGAGGGAAACAGCTGTTCCATTGTGCTGCAACAGAAGGACCAGAGCAATGATATCCAGCACAATACCAGTAATCCTCAAAAGCTATCCAGTATCCATTCTTCAAAGGGTCTGGTCCAGGCTGGACAAGCCTTGTGTTAGTGAACATGTTCCAGCCTGCTGTGAAAGTCTCTACCAGAGACATGGCAGAGCCTAGGGAAGTTAAACCCTGGCCCCTTTGGGGTAGCTGCTTTCCAGTAACGTCTCCTCTGCTGCCCTTCAGGCACTGGCTTTGAATGGGGCTGACAGCAACGGAATGGCACACATCACCACGGAGCCTTAGCCACGCCTGATCTGAATAAGGACACAAGTAGTATCATGACAGATAATGTCGACTATGAATAACGTTATTCCTTAACATCTAAGGAAGAACTAAGAATTTCTGAACTTTGATTTTCTCGCAAGGCATCCTAAGAGATAATCCTGTGTAATACTATGGGCTGCATTCCTCGCTGGCACTGACACACACAGCTCTATTAGCACTGGGTGCATGGCAAACACTCGGGCAACAGCTGTACTTGTCCTCCTCTCTGGTTCTGCTCTCCATTTCATGAGGTCTTACATATAATATAGAAATACTGGGTGAATCCAGCTCACCTCTGCTCGTTTGAATGATGTTGACTGTGTCTGACTCTTAGCAGAAGGCCCACAGGTGAGTTTAAAAGAGGTGAAGTTGTTCATTTGCAGCTTGCACATAGTATGAGAACATCGTACCCAGCCCTGAGATCCTCCTGCGCAGAATGCATAGGAGCTCTTGACAGCTGATTGCTGCATTTTCCTGCCAGCTTCTCTTCATGGTCTGTTAGCTGCTGTTTTGGAGACAGAACTTGCTCTTTGGCATCTATTCAAACTATAGAGTCCAATTTATTTCTAGCACAACATCCGCCGGCATTGCCTCTGCAGTACATTGGACCAGTCTGTGCAAACTCACTAACTCAGAAGTAGCTCTAATTTCTTTTCTGTTGCCAACAGACAGAGGCAACAATTAAGCATTTTTTAAGGGCTTTCTCTTCAGGAAGAGTGTAGCACCCTACAATTAGTCCCCAGAGGAAGCCTTTATGAGTGCAGGGGGTACTTCTGCCGCAGAAATGGAAGAGCTTGGCTGAGCTCAGGGCTCCTGACTACACCAGTGTTCCGCTTCAGCCTCAGATCTCGCCCGGCTTTAAATTCTTTCCATTGACTTTATCTTAACCTCTCTGTTCCATACACAATGTTATCAGAGCTACTCAGACTTTGCTGGCACATCTCCTGTATTAGTAGTTACATTTTGTTAACAGGACCAGACTGGTTGAGGTAAATGGGCTTGCTCAGAGCGCTCTTAGTGATATTCACACAGTTTGTCTGACCATGTATTCTTCTGGAGCATTTTCCCATGGAGAGGAAGCTTATGTTCGGTCTGCCTCACTAGCAATTTTGGGCCCATTGGCTGATTCCAGTCAAAATCTGAGGGAGCAGCTAATCAGCAGAGGCAGCCATCTGTGCACAGAGAATCCTCCCTGGGCCTTCTAAGCTGCACCGTGGGTTTTGCTCTCAGACGCTACAGAATCTACACAGAAGAGACATTGCATCCTACCTACAAACATTTTGGTGGGAATTCATGTCTTGCTGGACACCAGAGAATCCAAATATAAATCCATGGGAAAACAGATTTCTTAACTATGCTACTCAATTGCTTTTTACCTTTCTAAGGTAAGGCTTTTTATTATACATAAGAGCACTGGTACTAATTCCGAAGGAACTCTCAGCTACAAATGACCTTACAGTCATAATTTTGCTGGGGATACCTGTATTACCCAAAACTGCAACACAGGAGAAACAAATGAAATCATCAGCAAATGATGGCAATGTTAATTACACAGTGGTGCTACAAAGGTACTAATTGTTGAATCATAGAATGGTTTGGGTTGGAAGACACCTTAAAGATCATGTAGTTCTAACCCCTCTGCCACAAGCAGGGACACCTCCTGCTAGACCAGGTTGCTCAAAGCCCCATCCAGCCTGGCCTTGGGCGCTTCCAGTGAGAGGGTGTCCACGTCTTCTCTCGGCAACCTGTTCCAGTGCCTCACCACCATCACAGTAAAGAATTTCTTTCTAATATCTAATCTAAATCTACTCTCTTTCAACTCTAAACTGCTACCCTTGTCCTGTCACTGCCCTCCTAGAAAAAGACTCCCTCCCCATCTTCCCTGTAGCCCTCTTTAAGTACTAGAAGGCCACTGTAAGGTTTCCCTGCAGCCTTCTCTTCAGGCTGAACAATCCCAACTCTCTCAGCCTGTCTTTGTAACAGAGGTGCTCCAGCCCTTTGATCATCTTTGTGGCCCTCCTGTTGACCTGCTCCAACAGGTCCATGTCCTTGTGTTGGGGGCTCCAGAGCTGGACTCAGTGCTCCAGGTGGGGTCTCACTAAAGCAGAGCAGAGGGGCAGAATCACCTCCCTTGACCTGCTGGCCACACTTTTGTTGATAGAGCCCAGGATATGATTGGCTTTCTGGGCTGTGAATGCACATTGCTGTCTCATGTTCATTTTTTCATCCACCAACACCCCCAAGTCCTCCTCTTCAGGACTACTCTCAATCCACTCATCGCTTAGCCTAGATCGGTGCTTGGGATTGCCCTGACCTCGATGCAGGACCTTACACTTGGCCTTGTTGAACTTCATGAGGTTGGCCTGGGCCCACATCTCCAGCCTGTCAAGGTCCCTCTGGATGGCAGCCCTACCCTCCACCATGTTGACCGCACCACACAGCTTGGTGTCATTGGCAAACTTGCTGATGGTGCACTCAATCCCACTCTGTAGTAGTAGAAAAGCACCAGGCTGGCCCCATTAGAAAGGACTTATGGTTTCCAAAGGTAGAACAGCCTAAGTCGGTACCCAAAGAGCAGCAGAGCAGGGACATTTCCCAGTGGTGGTTGCTTCATACTTGTGCTGGATCTGCAAGAAGCACCACAGGTTCCTGAGGATGTGGTGTCATCCTGCTGGTGGGAAAGCGTCATGGAGATTTAATGAAGGGAATATAGAGCAGAAATAACACAATAGCCTTGCAGCAAAAGGGACCCCTTCCTCAAGTGGTTTCTGTGGGCTGTGTGAACAGGACTGGCATTGCAGGGCCAGCTGGTGAGCCCCAAGCACTGTGAGCCCTGCTTCCAGGGGGCCTAGAGCAGAGACGACTCAGCCAGACAGCAAAACTCCTCAGGTAGAGGCCAACAAGCCTAGTTCATTGCAAGAGTGGTGGCAAGGAAGGTACGTAGTCCACGGGCAGTCTAATTAAGATCAACTATAACGATGGTCTAAGCTGACCTCACTCACTTTTATCTGGGAAATATAACATGTGACCCTAGCCTAGCAGCAGCGTGTGCAGGGGCAGACCAAATAAAACTGGGTTTCCTCGGACTTCGCACTTTGTTGTAGGGTGCAACAGTGTGAGCTCTCATCACAGCCTTCCTTTTGGGGCATGCACAGTCTTGCACAGGCAGACTGACACACAGAAGGTGTTTTGCAGGAGTTTTCTGCTGTCTGAGATGTGACGAGCTCATGTTGACCTCCCTGCCACTGCTAAGTGGGGGAATGAAGCAGACTGTTCTGTTCTCTGTGGTCTTTATCCAAAAAAATAACAGTAAAGCCATATTTCTGGGCTATCACGCTGGACAGAGTACTATCTTGGCAGCTGTGGTTTAAAACTTGTTTGCAATATAGGACAAGACTGGGTGTTTGCATGAGTTTCCTTCGGGAGATAATCACAACAGAAGAAGGACATGCTGTGAGTCCAGCACAGGGACACCTGGGAGCTTAATAAAGGTATATAGGACCCTTCTGCTTGAGGCACAGTTCTGCCAGGAAGCAAATCCCCCAAGTCCATGGCTATAGGGGATGCCATTCCGTAATGCTGCCACTGCGTATTCTCTGGAGAGAGCTGTGGTCTGTGTGGTTGGATTCCCCCAGAAGCTTTACTAGGGCCCATGTTTCTGGATCTTGAGAGGATGATTGCTGATTCCTGAATAAATTAACGTATTTGTTTCCTTCAGAATATTAACACTGAGGAGCTGAACAAGCTCAATTTTTTAGCTAATTACCACCAGATATAATTCCGGTCAATAAACAAGTCAGTGTACATACAGGGCAGGTGGGCTTGGTAGGGAGCTGATTTGATAAAGTGCCACTTTGTATTGCAGCAGAGCTGTCTGGGGGCATCTTCCTGGCAGTCATCACTTCACAAGGAGGCATAAAATAGTTCCTGGCCATTGCTATTGTTTGCCCTATCATTTTGAAATACATGGTGCTAAAAGGCAGCTAAGATGTGCCTTTATTTTCTGTGCTTCTCTTGGTTGTATTTAATGTATATAAATAACCCTCTTTGTAGCTTATCCTGTTCTCTTCAGGAAAGTTTTTACATGAAAGTTAAACCTGCTTCTGTTTTTCAATTCATTTTGCTTTTGCCTTCCATGGCAGAATTCAAAACACCAGCGATAACAGAGACGCGCAGCCTGAGGGGGCTGAGCACGCAGTGACACCCGCTTCCTTCTGCCACCTCGCGGGCTGCAGCTACCGTACACAGAGAGCCTGGATGGCTTTTCTGGCACGACATACATTGTTTTCCCGTCGTATTTAATGAAAGATCCCATGATAACAGGAAACATTACGCATTGCTACTGCTGGGCATGTCCTGACACTTCCAAAAGGAGTTTCCTCTCCCTGCATCAGAGCTGTCGTAACCAGAGGCACCTCTCAGAGCGGTGACGACATCTTAAATAGTTTAAACATGGTTATTGCAGCAGAAGATGAGGGAGTCACCTCCATCATTACTGGGTTTGTTTGTTCGTTTGTTTTAAAGTGTGGGTAAATTTATGCGAGGCCTGCCAAGAAAAAAGTACTATTGTTTTCTTCTGGGATACCAAGCAAAAGCCTGTACCCAAATTTTTGTGGCCATCGACCGCTTTATACTGAGCAGGCTGCCACTGAGCTATCTTCTTAGAGAAAATGTTAACTCTCAGCCTAAAGCAGAGATGCGAAGTGGAGCAACAAAAGCACTGCCGTACGTGACCAGAAGGAAGGAACAGGGAAGGAGAGACAGGGTTAGGCACCTTGTCACAGGTAGCATTCCCCAAGGCAAGGAAAGAGCATCTGCCTGCAGCCAGCCAGACCACACAACCCTGCCACCACCTCGGACCTCAGAGCTGAGCTAAACCTCAGCAATAAGGAAGAAGGGAGGACACATAGGTTATATGACTAAAAGAAGACTCCAACACAGATTGCTTTGGAAGAAAGTTTTTTGTTTCTCTTTACATTAAATGTGTAGGCTTTGGCACTACCTACTGCAGGTTAGAGATCCTCGAGGAAACACTACTGACAGTATAGCACAACAAAAAATAGTTACAACAAGCATTAAAAAAGAGTGATTTTTTTCCAAGAACGGAGCCATTTTCAGCAGGAAAATATGGAGTGTCATAACTTGATACTCTTCTGGTAAGACTGAACGCAACCGTGCAGCGGTGCAGGAGGAAAACGCATTGGTAGAGCCAAAGAGCTCTCCCCTGGCCGTGATGCTGGGAGAGAGCTGGCTGCTGTTCTCTTTATTTGTTCTTTAGGTAAGCAAGACATTTTGAATAATTTGGGGCTAAAGAACCAGTAAAGCAACTATGCTATGTCAAAGTAAATGTTAAGCTTTGAAGATCTAAATTGGGCATATTCTTTGGATTTGCTTTCACCAAGTTATCTCAAAAATGGAGAGCTTGAGTATTTTTTCCTTCTGAATACATGCAGTTGTGGCACTGGCCTTGGAAGAACACTTACCTCTTAAATGCAGCAAGTGCATAAGAGGCATGTGGCTACATTTAAGAAACTTTTCTCTTGCCCACAGTCATATCTATGTAAGTTTGACAAGTTGTAACTGCTCCATCAGCTTCAGAGTGCATTGGCAAGACACCTGAATCAGACTTGTTGAGTGAGCCCCAATATTTTAATTATTATGTGATCATTTATGTTTAAATATTCATGGGCCATGATAAAAACATACTCCGAGTATCTTTCTGGTGAAGAATTTGTTAAAATCTTACAACACATTAGACATACAACTACTTCTTTCTTTACAGAAGTCACTAGATAAAGCTTGGAGAACACACATAACCCTGACTTCAGAAACACATCCCAATGCACATTCCCTGCTGACACTTGAGGTGTCACCGCTAGCACCGCCCAGTGACCCATTTACCCTGCCTCCTCGGGAAATCTCATGACCCAGACCAGAAATGTTTCCAAAAGAGCATTCAATTTCTTGTGAGCCTGAGTGACCCCACCTTCTCCTTGCCCCCCAAGAAGGTGTCTGCCAGGTGTGCCTGACCTCAGCACGGGCGAAGAGCAACACAACAACCTGGAGCCAGAGCTGGGAGCTGCTGCAATGCCCGCAGAAAGGGCTGATGCACTAGCAGGTCTCTGCAGGGAGACTTGATTCAGAGAGAACTCATCCATGCTGATGCCATTTCTCTTTAGGCTACTAATTAGTGCAGCTCAGCGTAACGTGCTCTGCTGACGCAGTCTGGAGGTTTGGCCTGTGCTGCTTCGCGTCCCGCCTGGCAGAAGTTTCTGACCTGATGTGCTATTTGCTCTTCTTGCTCAAATGCACCCTTCCCCCAGGACGATACCAGGAGGCTTGGATCTCCCATGTTACCTAGGTTGGACAAAGGTACCAGAGATGATGTTGTCATCTTATTAACGGGTCCTGGTGTGGGGCGCTGGTGCCAGCAGGAGCAGCCGGGGTCTCAACTCTCCCTGCACCCCAGCTCATGCTGTACCAGGCTGGTGTAGCTGGAAGCCCCTGCAGAAGAGTGTGCACATTCTCTGCATGGAGCTAACCCTGCATTGGAAGTGACTCTTTTTGCTTCTCTTGAATTTCTAGACCTTCCCTCCTTGTCTCCTATGGCCCATAGCTATGCTCCAGGGAAGGCAACCCCAGGGAGAAAGGCACTCGGCCCAGGGGACAGACAGGTAGCACATCATGCAGACAGCTTGAGAGCATCTCTGGAGGGTAATTGTGAACCAAACAGGGAAGTGCTTTCATGGAAAGGAGACCTTTCCCCGAGAGCTTGAAGGATCTCCCAGGCTTGGAGACCATGCACTCCAGCTGGGTGTCCTCACAGGAGTGTCAAGGAGTGGGGTAGGACAGGGGCCTGAAAATGAGCACAAGGAAGGAGAATGAAAGCAAGGGGTAGAGAGCATTTGAGGGAAACCTATGACTGACTGACTCACAGAAAACAGAGCTACCTCATAACATGAACTGACATGGTGTTCCTTTCATGTAGTGTGAAATAGCTGAGGGCTCCATCTTTCTGCTACACAAAGATGTTGATTTCCAAGGACTGGAGCTTTCTAGGGCAGTAATTAAGCTTTAAATTGAGAGATCAAATGTAGAATAAATATCTCATTAACCTTGACAAAGCTCGATCTTTCTGCACAGCTCATAGCAAAAGAGAAAGTGAGTGTGAAGGATGGGATAAAACAGGCATTGCCTTCCCTGCGTGCCGAAGAGTGATGTGTGGCACTTGGAATATCTGCGCAGCTGGAGGGGCCCAAGCACAAATCCACAGCCTCCTCACAGAAACCAGCAAGTTGCAGGGTCTTGGGAGGATAAAGATTTTTTACTCTTTCCTCCCTGGAACTGGAAACACTACAGCCTGGCTGTGGATGCAAAAATCCCGGGAAACAAAGAGAGGAAAAACAGGAGTCTCGTTCTGCACCCCAGCAATTGGGCTCTGTGCCCTTTGCAGGGAGATTTGGGATTTTCCATGTTTAGGATTATTGTGGGGTTTTGTTTCTAAGTACCCGTCGTTGCCTCAGGTGAAATGTGTAAAGAGCCCAGCAAACAGAGCCCTGAACATGGCACCACCCATAGCTGTGTGAGCTAAGCCTGTCATCATTGAATGCAATGTTCTGATGTTTGCCAGCAAAAAGATTCTCTGGCCTGCCTCCTCCGGTCTTGCTCTTCTTTGGTCCCTCTAGAAAAGATGATTTATGAGTTTAGCCTAAGAAAGATAGGAAACATTGGCTGTTTTCTTGCTGTCAAAGCCACTGTTTCTGAAAGTGTCACAAATTGGAGTTTGAGCTCTCTTGCCTGTGCCTTTGGGAGCCAGTAGAGAAGGGAAATGCCAAAAAGCCTTCACAGCGGAAAGGACTTTTCCGAAGGGTACAGCAGGGTTAAGCGTTTATGTCGGAAATTACTCCACTAATGTTCTTATGCAAATGAAATATGAATCCTTGAAAAATGAGCCACTCTTCCAACTGACTGAAACAAGACAAGGCAAGAACTACCTAGCATGAGGTTGGCCTGGTTGACAAGATAATAACAGCTGAAAGGATGTAGGTCGACTTCCTAAGACTAGCATAACTAGTCTTTACTGATGTGAAGCAACTAAATAGTAGTTTGAAAAGGTTATTTGGCTGCTTCGTGAGTGTCATCATGTAATGAGACAAATGGAAACATTTGTCTAATAGAAATAAAAACAAATGCAACTAATGCAGCATATTCACGTTGGGCCTCTGGATCTTCCAGAGCAGTTGCTCATGTAAGATTAGCCCAGGAGAGTGCTTAAACATACCATCAGGCTCTTGTCACTCATACTGCTGAAGCCTTGGATTTGTGCTGCTTTTATATGTATATGGGAAGTTTCTGAGCATCAGTGAAGGCTGTAAGATAAAGCAGTAATCTTTGAGTTCTTGATTTCTCATGGAGAGGGGCAACAGCATCCCAGGCTGAGATGAGAGTACCTGAACTGGCGAGTGCCTGGGATTCCTCGTGGCCACGAGCACACAGTGCCGCACTAGAGGTTAACCCACATGCTGTGAATGAGCATGTTGCTCACTTTGTCAGACTGTGGTACAGGCTCTACATGGGTTTGGCCACTATGAGACATTCAGCCTTAAGGGCAAAGCCACCTCTGGAAGTCCCGAACTCCTGATCTGGGAAATCACCCAGGCTTGCTGAGCTACAGAGCCTGCAAGAGGAGTTGGGGACACAGACGCGTTGCTCCCCTGTGCTGGGTGTACTTGGCTCACGCCTCTTCTACTCCCACCACACTTTGAGATGGGAATAAGGAAGCTCAGAGTCTGTCCCAAAGGTGGGTTGCTGTAGGCTTTAATGAAAACAGGCTCTTTGTGGATCCCAGCACACAGACCTTCATGCCAGGAAAGATCTCAAGGGCTGTGTTTCCCTCTCATGTGGGTCTGGAGCAGGGAGCAGAGGATTAACCGACTGAGATAATGTTCAGTGTGAGGAGAGGGTGTGGGTCATTAAATATCCAGTCCCACACAGAGGCTAAGACTGAAGGCAAACTGCTTACAACTTCTCAGTGCCCTCTGCTCCTCAGAAAACAGCCTGCAAACAGCTGTGCAGCAATTGCAAAGTCTCCACACTTGTGAGGTAAGATGACTTGTAAGACTACCCTGGCAGCAGTGCTCCCGAGACCCCTAGAATGTGCCCTGAGGGTGCGAAGTCCAGGACTAGAAGCCCAGCTGGATCTGTCTCAGGACTTTGGGAACCCACGCCTCCTTCCCCTACTACTACAGAATTCAGTGGTTTACCACCGTATAGTAAACTTGCACTTTCTTTTTTTTTTTTTTTTATTGGCTCTTCGCAGGTTTGTGAGCACAATTTTCCTTGCAGATCAGAGGAGCAACTCCCAGGTGGATTTAAAGACTACTGTCCAGGCTTCAGGCACTGCCATGCTGCAGTGCTCCCGCCTCGCTTATTCCACCTCATTGCATTTAATTGTGACTGCCGAGAGTTCTGGCTGGGGATGGAGCCTGCAAGCCACCTGCTGCAGAGAGAGCTGAAATGCTGCTGACTCTTTTTGCTTTCCTTTGAGCTTGGCAGAGTAGATGGCAGATGCCTCTTTTCCTTTCAGAAAACCTTTCTGTTCTGCTGTGCCCACTTTCTTTCCCTCTCCAGCCTCTTTTCCATGATCACTTCAGCACCTGCCTTTTCCAGCTTTTTATCTGGCTTCCCAGTTTGGCTTTTCACTTTCAAATCTCTGCACACTGTCATCTCATCATTAGCTGCAGAATCTCCCCCAGTGTTAGCACATGCACCAGCCACCTCACTGACTTTTATCTCCACTTTTTTCTCGTTTTCATCTTTCCTATGCCCTGGACACTTTCCAGTCTGTTTCCTTAAGTGTGTGCTGTCACATACAAAGCCATAGCATTGTCTCTGACCTCGTTTCCTTTTCCATTCGTATTTTAAAAACAAGCTGGGAACTGGCATGTATCACCTTTCATTTCTTCCTATTGCAAAGAGATTTCGGTGAAGAGAAGGGGGCAGGTGCTCTGGGGGTTTGGACACGCTCAGCACCTGCTGGTGTCTGACCCCAGTGGGAATGGAGGCGTGAGCTGGCCGCTCAGCCTGGCTCCATCTCTGGTAACTCAAACGCTTGCAGCAAGACTTTTCTGATTTATACATCTGCCTTAGAAGTGATGGCATTCCCCCAAGTACTTTCACACCAGCTTCTCAAGAGAAGAGTGGGTAAAACACAGCATTAGCTTTCACAGTCAGTTGTCCAAGTGTGGTTTTGTCTGGGGTTGCTGGCTGTTGTAGCAGTGGTGGCAGGTCCCCTGTCACGGGAGCTGTATTGCCAGAGGGCAAGAGTCCCCTTCGCTGCCACACTTACTTAGAAGACAGCTATTTTCCCCTCAGATCTTGCTATGAAAGCCAGCAGTGGCCATCAGGAGTGTCTACTCTCCCCTGCCATCACCTTCTGACTGCTGTAGGTCAATGGCTCACCACTGAGTTTCACGCATGAGCAATAAGCACTCAGAGACAGCATTTTTCAAGCTGAGCCCTGTGCAGGCTCAGATCTCTTGGTGAAATAAGACCCCTTTACAGTGTAGCACAGTTGATGGCCTTCAAGGTTCAGGGAAAGTGGGGGGAAAAAAAAAAGGTTACATTCAGGAGAATGGCAAGAGAATTTTGTCTCTTAAAGAGAGAGGTAAATGAAACAGGGAACTTCCTTAGGAGCTCCTCTGATCTGACCACAGACCAGGCTGACACTGTTTCTCTCTTTATTTCAGCAAGGTGTAAACACAGTCAGCTTTTGTGTCTCTCTTCATCTGACTGAGTTCAGTTAACTTGGAACTTAAATACTCCGCTTTTTACATTTTGGATGGTAGTACCCAGAAACACACATGTGAGACAGGAAGGTCAAATGCTGATAGTTCCCCACGATTTTCACTGAGGTATATGGAGACACTTACAACAGTACTATTGATTTTTCCCTGTAACAGAAGCAGCAGCCCATTAATTTATTCATTTCTTCAGGTAGAAATATCTGTCTTGCGGCTCAGGTACAGGGGAAATGAAAGACCCATCTTTCATTTTACTTTCTTATTTTTCAGAGTGTGTGCTACAGTATCTAACTGCAACAGCAGCACCGTGATGGCAGTCTTGACTCTGGCCAGGTACGTCCTCCTTCTCGGTGTGACCATCAATCACGTGCCTGGTTCATAGTCCATGTTTTGGGGGAAGTTTTGTGGGTTCCCCCAAGCAGCGCCACTGAAACAAGCCTCTGCCTCAGCACAGATCTCTGGAGTCCTGATGATGGCAATGCTTTCGGGCTCTGGTTTTGCTGAGTAGCCAGCACTGGAAGCAGGAAAATTCCTTCTTGCCCATCCACGTAGCCCGTGCCTGTCCTGTGTGCCGAGACCAGCCTGGCCCTGCAGCGTGGCCCCGGGCCCAGCGCCAGCCCTGGAACGCTGGGTGAGCATCAGGGTTAGTTGTTGCTCTCTGCTGGTAAAGCTTGAGAAGACCTGGCAGCAGGATTATTTTATGCTTGCTTCTGGTCTCCCGGTGCAGCGTTTTTGTTATTTTGCTCAAATGGGTTGTTAATATCAGTTTATGTTATATCAGTTTATCTTTATGGACCAAAGACAACAAGAAGTGTCAGGTGGGGACAGGAGCACAGGCAGCTTTGCCACCTTTTAGTCCAAGGAGGACAGAGGTTTGCTCTCCACAGCAGCAGGAGAAGGGAGATATCTTTCAGGATTTATAGGCACAAATAAGCAGACATATACACATGTATATATGAAAATATATGGTTCATCTACATGAGTTATGTTTTGTGTGTTCCCAGATGAATGCTCCAGTTCTCCTCTCCTCCACAACAGATACATATTTGTTTTCCCTGCAGCTTCAGTACTCAAGAGAAGCGTGCCGGAGAGAGGTTTCCCTCTTGCAGGATTCTAGGTAGGGGTAGAGAGGGCCCTGAGCTATTGCTAACCAGAAATTTTAAGAGGAAACCCTGCATAGTTGAACCTGGCCCTTGTAGCTGTTAACAGCACTCGGTGTCAAGGTTATGAAAATCTTCCTGAAACATTTTTATGCAACTAAGCAGGACTGTGTGACAGGGCTTTGCTACTTTCCACCATGGTGTAATGCCAATAACGGTCATGGGGTTTTTTTCTCTCTTATCAAGGGATAGGTCCTGAGCTGCTGGGAGGAATGGAGTTCAAAGGGTGATAACTGCCTAATGTCATCTTCCCAGAATCCTGGTGTTCATGGCTGCCAAAACAGTATCATCCTACTCCTCTGCATCCCTCTCACTCCTTGGATACCAAGCAGAATTTTTATGCCCCTGAATAAGAGTAAATATTAGAACAGCAATTTTAATGTTATTGTAAGTCTTACTACCCAACAAGCAAAAGTAAAAAGAAAAGATGAACAAAAGTCCATGTACCTGGAGTAGTCCTCTTTGATCTTGCTGCTTTAGAAAAGGAAGGCTGACCCTGAGATCACTTATGAACTCGTACTATATTCACCTGAGACATGAGCTTTCAAATCCTTGCCCTGCTACATGTCCCTTTGATGGCCTTGGTATCGGACTGTCTTCTTTGTGTTTCAGTCCTTACTTGTTTGTTTGGTGCCAAGGGCATCCTGTGTATGGAGGCTCCAGCTGCTTTCACTCAGCTGAAACATTAATGCTGGCCTCCTCTACGCATTGAGCAGCTGCCGTCATGGAGAGCTGCAGATGTGCCTGCGTTCTTGCAGGTGGCACAGCTCAAGCTGCACTGTAGCTTCAAAGGAAATGGGAGAAATAGAGAGAGGGCAGCGCAGAGCCTTGCTGAAAGTCAGCTTCTTCTAATAAAGGGTGGATTATTTCTCATTTAGATGCAAAATGGTTGGATCCTTTGGGAAAATTGCCCTGCAAGCGCAGACTTAGGTCTAAGCTGTAATTTGCTCCCACCGTGTGCCAGAGGAATCCGACTGCCTTCAAAGGACTCTAGTGCAGATAGCGACAACGCACCCAGGTAGGAGAGAGCTGATTTCTTCCTTAGGCAGTCTTTCCCTTTCAGCATCTACTTGTACAATCATCAGCTCCCGGCTGAGTTACTATGGTAATAAGTGTACATCATGGGCGTTACACTTACTCACTGTCGCCAGGGTCGCAGGAGAAGAAAAATAGCAGAGCAAGCTGCTTAACTTCTTAGTTTCCTACACGCCCATGCTAAGAGTGTGAGAAAGAACTGGAAAGGACTGGAATTCCCTGTATCTCCCATGCCTTGCCAACCATGTTTCACTCGTAGTGCAGACACAGAGCGGGGTGCTCCATCCCGTGCTCCCAGAGACCAATGTGCCCAAAGAGCAGGATGTGGCAGTGCCGTGCAATTTCTCCAGCAGCAAGACGAGGGTTGTGCTGTGGGGTCTAAGGGTGTAGGGGAACAGTGCTTCGTGTTCAGAGTGCTGCTGGTGCATCTGAGAGGGCTTTCATAGAATCATGGAATCATAGAATCATAGAATCATAGAATCATAGAATCATAGAATGTTAGGGATTGGAAGGGACCTCGAAAGATCATCAAGTCCAATCCCCCTGCCAGAGCAGGAATGCCTAGACTATGCTATACAGGAACGTGTCCAGGCAGGTCTTGAATGTCTCCAGAGAAGGAGACTCCACAACCTCCCTGGGCAGCCTGTTCCAGTGTTCCGTCACCCTCACTGAGAAGAAGTTTCTTCTGGAGTTTAAGCGGAACCTCTTATGTTCCAGTTTCAGCCCATTACCCCTTGTCCTATCATTGTTTGTCACCGAGAAGAGCCTGGCTCCATCCTCGTGACACTCACCCTTTAGATATTTGTAAACATTAATGAGGTCACCCCTCAGTCTCCTCTTCTCCAAACTAAAGAGCCCCAGCTCCCTCAGTCTTTTCTTATAAGGGAGATGCTCCACTCCCTTAATCATCCTAGTTGCCCTGTGCTGGACTCTCTCCAGCAGTTCCCTGTCTTTCTTGAACTGAGGGGCCCAGAGCTGGACACAATATTCCAGATGGGGTCTCACCAGGGCAGAGTAGAGGGGAAGGAGAACCTCTCTTGACCTACTAACCACCCCTCTTCTAATACACCCCAGGATGCCATTGGCCTTCCTGGCCACAAGGGCACAGTGCTGGCTCATGGTCATCCTGCTGTCCACCAAGACTCCCAGGTCCCTTTCCCCTACACTGCTCTCTAATAAGTCATTCCCCAACTTATACTGGAACCTGAGGTTGTTCCTACCCAGATGCAAGACCCTACATTTACCCTTGTTATATTTCATTAAATTTTTCCCCGCCCAACCCTCCAGCCTGTCCAGGTCTCGCTGAATGGCAGCACAGCCTTCTGGTGTGTCAGCCACTCCTCCCAGCTTGGTGTCATCAGCAAACTTGCTGATAGTACTCTCTAGTCCCTCATCCAAGTCATCGATGAACATATTGAATAATACTGGTCCCAGTACCGACCCTTGAGGGACTCCACTGAATACAGGCCTCCAACGAGACTCCGCCCCATTGACCACAACTCTTTGGCTTCTTCCCCTTAGCTTTTAGGGAGAGGAGCGGGGTGCTGCCTGAGGAACGCCAACCCTGTCCTGCAGGTGTCTGGAGGGGCTTGCTGCTCCTCGGTGTAGCATCTGCGCTCACCCACCTGCAAGCAGGCACCGAGATGGCTCTTGTGAAGGGAGAAGGAGGTGATATGGGTGTGAGAAAGCTATACTGGACCTGGTCAGACTCACAGCCTGGTTGCCTATGCATGAGCTGTGCCATGGCCAAAAGCAAGGTGGTGGATCCGGACTGCGATGTCTACTGTGCAAACACTATCAAATCTGTGCTCTTCTCCAGGGCCAAGAAAGCTTGCAGAAAAATACTTCCACTGCTGCAGAACACCCCATTTTAAGTGGCATGGAGTGTTAAATGCAACCTTGTACAAAGAGTATAGATACATATATAAGAGGCATAGGAGGAGGACTCTGAGGTCCTGGTCTTGCAGCCCCGAGGTCTGCTGTTTTCCAGCTCCAGTGCTTCAACCAGGCTATTTTTATCACTTGGGCTGCAGTTTTTACTTGCTATTCTTATCCTGTGTTACTGATTACTCCTGATTATGAAGGAGTTTAAACTTGCTCAACACATGTTAATGATTCTGTGTCGCACAGCATAAATCAGAGAATGGCGTCGGCAGCCAAAGCTCAGGAACAAAGTCTGCAAAGGGGCCTGGCCTCAGTCTGGCATGGGAGAATAATGCATTGTGTTAAGACTAGGCACTGTCAGTTTTTATAACAGAATAGGTAAGAGCCTACATTGGTTTTATTCTTCCTTTTTACTTGGCTGAACAGTCAATCAGGAAGAGTTTCTAAGTCACCATAAGACGCAAATCCAACAAGCTGTCAGGACTGATTTTCCTGGAAAGATGAGTACAAAACGCTGTTCTTATTTACATTATTCATGCACATTTTTCTAGTTCTAAAGGATTCGCTAGGGCATATAATGTACTATTTCCAATCAAACAAGCTAATCTCTCAGCAAATTGTTCTGCTTTTCCAGAACCCACTTGCGGGCTTTTTCCTTGTATCTGTTGGAATTATTATTTAACCATTCTGAAAAATTTTAAGCTACGTTGGTCTGGAAGAAGAGAACCATGTGAGTTAGCCACACTCAGTCATCAAGATCCTTAAGAACCAGAAGACACAAGTCTGGATGTGACCTCCAGAGTGATCTCTACTCCTCCCCCAGAGAGGGAGAAAAATGATGCTTCCAAAATGAAGAGCCTTTCCTCCACCTGCACCCCTGCACAAGATTTTGCCCCATCCAATGGGGCCCCTGCAAGGTCAGCCGGGGTGGCTGGAGCTGCTTGGTGCTGTCTCCTCAAAAAACCATGAACTTAGCTGCTGAGTGAGGCAGGGGCACTCTACGCTTAAAGGAAAGTACAATCCAATTTCAGAGAGAAGATGGATGGCAAGCAAGCCTGAGGAAAGGGCTGGAGACCATTTAAACTGCACCTGCAGCCAGCTGTGGATAGCTACAGGCTGTCAGCCCTGCCTCAGACAAGCTATCATTTATCCTCCAGTACAACCATATCTTGCTCTTTAATGTGTAGTTAAGAGAAAGAATTACTCCAGTAGTAAGGACTGCATTTGCACTTAAATGAATTTTTAAACATCTTCTTGTTTAACCTTCCTGATGGAATAGACATGTCTGCCTGTGGAAAAATTGAAAACCAATAAATAATACATCCACTGAGTGTTTCACCTTGGGAAAGGTCACATTTTGAAACATTCGTCGGTTCATCAAATTAAAGTTTCTGTTTGATGGAAGGGAGATTATTTGGATTCAAGGACTAGTAACAGAACTGATTGCATGATGGGTCCCTGAGTTAAAACAACAGCATCAGAAGCCCGAGTGGTGCTGCTGGAGCAGCCTCCTCCTGCAGGGAACAAGCTGCTTCCATGCTTACCAAAAATTATTATTATTAGCATTTTTGTAATATGGCACGGTTATCAAACTTCTTCTAAAGTCAGAAACTCTTCCTGGCTGCAATGCTTCACACGCTGGGACTGGTCTCCATGGGGTTTATGGCCCGGTAGTCCTGCAAAGGACTGATGCTGACAGAGGGAATTCTTGGTCTGGGCAGAATCACTGCGCCGAAGCTGCTCACACACTCACAGTCACCCTGCTCTCCTTGCCCAGCCTCTGGAATAACCTCGTGATCCAGTCACTGGAGTTGCTGTGTCTATATTGAGATGCCCAGGGCACCTCCAAAAGCTCAGGATCTGGAGCAGGGTGTGCGAGGAAACCCCTCCTCCAGTCAGGATGGACCCAAGGGCAGCAGACTCCCAAGCTGTGAGACAATCGAAACGGCTGCACGCTGAAAAGCAATTTATGGTACATGCTTTGGGAACTCTCCTGAGAGCAGGAGCACAGCAGAGCTGAGGTGCTGTGTGTGAATTTCTTTCTTCTGCTGTGAGCAGGGAGTCAGGAAAGTTCACAGAGGCTGTGTTTTCCAGGCTGCCAGCCATGGCTCAGCGGGTGCAGAAATTAGAGACAAAATGAGAAAGGGACTCTCCCAGGGCAAGCTGGGAAGCTTCGTTCATGTTCATCATGACTCAGAAAGCCACCCTGTATCCGTGGGAGGCAGAAAACTGGGTGGGGAATGGAGGGGGAGGCTTGTGGGAGCAGGACGCAGGTGGCAGAATTGCTGGGGTTGCTTGTTGGGCCTCATGGCAGGGACGTGCTGTGGAGGAGTCCTGGAATGAGGGTTGGGGTGAAGCATGGTCTATACTTGCCTTGTCTTAGGGGTAGAGGGGAAGGGGGAACGTTGCTTACGTTGCTTCATTTCCAACTTTATGATTAGAGCATTAGCCTTTTATTAGAGCACAAACTATTGTGTTGATGCTACTCTTTCCCTGTGTTTTATGTGATCTGGGTGCTCTTTAAAGGCACCAATGCATTCCAGTAAAGCAGTGTTGTGGACATCCCCTGCTCTAATGGGGGCATAACAATCTTCTGAAGAAATTTGCTTCCTGCAAGGCTGTCAGGGTCAGTTTGGGGACACAACATGAGAGCTTTTGGATAAAAGCACTGGACTCATGCCTGGTTGGCCACGAAATACAGTCTTTTATCCTTTGTCCTCCCTTTCTCTGTTTTGCTTGGCCTGACCCTATTTGAACGTGGCAGCCCTATTAGCTGCCTCAGGCATATGTGCAAGGACAGACAGACCAGCTCTCCTGGAAAATTGTGAACGTGCACCTACGGGTGCGTGTGTTCAAAACATGGACTGAGCCACAAGAGCAATCCCAGGAGGGACCTACACAATAAGGTGCTGCTGGTGTTGTACGTGGTGCAAACATGTGTGCATTGTGGTCACGCATTTTCTCAGTGCATCACTTGTCTTAGAGACAGGCTGTGATGACTTTATATACGTTGCATTTCTGCCATACCTCTGTCATATTAGAAGGCAAAGCTGGAATAATGAGGCCTGTGCCAACTCACAGCACAGCCATAAATTCTAGGAATGCTTCCGAGGCAAGTTAAAACAAATTAGTAATTATCATGACTGACAGGTACTCTGCAGCGACCAATGAAGAGCCTGCTGGTGAATACTAAAAATCTCTCAGCAGAGGAGTTACAACTGTGGCTGTCAACGTGGCTATAATTAGGCAGCGCTAAGTGAAACGACTTCTTCTCAGATGTACTCCCTCAAGAATCTGCAGATCTGGATTGTCATACAAAAGGAGGAGACTAAAAAGAGCTGTTTGCTTGTGTCATGGGGCCTACAAAGGCTGACCAAAATGGGACCCAAGTGGAGCGAGGACAGGACTTGAGCAAAAGAGGGGCTAGTCTGCCTCTCAATCCAAGCTATCATACTTTACATTCCCTTTCTGCCTTCCAGGGCCTCCAAGCACCTCACAAGTACCAGAGTTATGCCTTTCAAACACCCAGGAGTATTAATCACTTGAAAGACGAGTTAATAATCTCAGAGTTGTTGAGACGTGCCGAAGGACAAGCTGATAAATTTTCATTGCACAGTGGGGAAGTGTTCCTCTGGCTGGGAGATCGGGTTGATGACAAGTTCAGAAGTCTCCAGGGAAGCGGATGAAGAGACAGAAGTTTTCTGTGTGAGCAGGAACAGTCATTTACAAATGTAAAATCTCCTGTGGAAAAGTCAAGTACTGTTAAAAGAGACCCCTACCTCCCTACTTAAGGATTAAACTTTGCATAAAGGCTAATTGTTGCTGCATAATATCTCCCATACCTAAACCAAATGTGTCTTTCTCCAGCATCACGCCTTTTATTTTTACAGTTTAGAGAAAACAAACACCCATGAAACATTTGTGGACAGAAATAGCCATCCAATTAGCATTGAGTTCTTCTGTGTTTTTCATGCTCGATGTCGCAACCCTGATCTGGTTCTTTACGTGTGACACCACTTCTTGCAGAGGGTCTGTCTGAAAGGGCTCATCCTTGAGGGTACCACACTGGCCTGAGGTGAACTGGGCAGCGACATCCCTGTCAAAGTGAAGGAACCACAGTGGCAACAGCAGTTGAGAAGGATATTAAACTGCTGTTGATTAAGAGCTCTGACTGTAACGCTGAAATCGCCCTGCCTCCATCCTGGGTGCTACAGACCATACTGTATTTCCACAACAGAAAACATTAATTTTCAGCCATGCTTAGTGCTGTTGTATTGGGAAAAGATGATTTCCACTCACTCCTCAAAATGCTGATCTGTTGATTCATTTTTCAGGTGAGCTGTTGTTAAATCTCACTGGGTGTGTTGCCGCTGCATCCTGTTTGTGCTGAGTTTTGTTATCAACTCCCTGTGCGCACATTCTAACAGCAAATGGCCTTGGGTTAAGAAGCAGAAATTTGTGATTTCAGAGATGCCTTGAATCCCTCTGCTTCTAATCTTCCTATAGGATTCGATCCATCAAGGCGGAGCACCATACAGGAACTTTACAAAAGACGACAGATTTACGTGAGTTGATGCTTTACACCAAGGCTCCCCTGCAATGATGTGCCTGCAGTCAGGATTTAGAACTCAGACTATTAACTCTGGGTAGAACCAGACTTATCAAGTTGGGGCTTGGCCATCGAAATCATCTGTAAAACCAGACTGTTTGTTCCACTCCTGATGAAGGCAATGGAAAGCATGAAGGACTGAATTACCCTACGGGTAAGTAAATTGAAGAATTCAAATTTCCAGCTCTTTTTACACCTTCCTTTCATGTTTCAAAGAACCAGCACTCACCTGGGGTGGCAATATGTTGTTACTATCGATACACCTGTGTGGAGGATATCAGAAAAGCAGCTCCCTCCTGTGAGTCAACGTGCTTCCATCTGAAACATTCAGTATGACTAGCAAGGGGTCTTGTAAGTACATCTTTCTCCTCCATCTGGCAGTTTGATCCATGTTCCCCTGTCACCATTTTTGATGGATTCGTTTCACACGTAATGAAAGGCTGTTCCATGGGTGTTTAAATAGCAATAGCGAGGCAGTTACCAGCACTCCACAGCAGAGACCTTCAACCGGTGGCTCTGCTGGCTGTTTTTAGTGGCTATGTGATAGGTGGAGCATTGCACCTAGCATCAGTCTTGATCCTTATGTTTGCTACGGTGGAAACGTTTTTGACAGTATAAATGAAAGTGCATTCACAGGTGACCACTGCCAGGACGAAAGAGCAGGGATGAGCACACCCCAGTGTTTTCATGTGCAAAGCTAGCACCACCCACACATGATTGTGAGAGAAAGAGGTGTAGATGTGACGCCAACACTTTTTTAGGGACGACTACAGTCAAGGGAGGGGTAGAAATCCACTTTCAAATGAAAAGTGGGAGTACAGCTCTCAGATGAGTCAGTAAGGAAGAACCCCCGCAGAGGAGTCTCACAGTTCTTACTGCCTTGCAGAACTGCTTGTGGCTGCCTCTTTGCTCCTGTCCTACTTTCTAGGAAAGCTGCAAAAGTTCATTGCATTCTCATAATGCCCCCAACAGCAATTCTGAGCAACCTGCACTATCATAGAGCTCATTAAGCCATCAGCTACACAAAAAGAAATCTAAAGATGACAGACAACACTTTTCACTGGCACTCCTCCTTGCATGAGTAAGAGCTGAGCCTGGGCTGTGTGAGGTGGAGAAGGAGCATATCTGAGAGTTTCTGTAAATTGCACGAGAGGCAGAGTGTTCTTTTATAATTCTCTGCAGGAAACGATGGTGCAGAGAGGATGAAGAAATATTCTGGAAACTCCACTTTTGGGCCTCCATTACTGCTCAGAGGCCAAACTCTGTCACTGTACCACCAACACCCAGAGATGCTGGCATCAGCAACGGACCCATCAAGAACAACACTTGAAAACTTGCATGCCCAGCCTTTATGCCGTAATGGTCCAGAACTCTGTTACATCTTCTCCTTTTCACATGGTTATACCCATAAACTGTGATGTAAATAGCCTTTTGCGGTCCTTCTTACATGACCTGCCCTGCAGACTTTCATCCTGCAGGTGGCAAGACACACTTGCCTATGTCTCCATGGTCCTTGGGGAGCCAGGTGACGGGAAAAACAACAGTGAACTTGAGTGAGTTGTTCTGCTGCATCCTGTCCAGTTCACCCTTCCTTTTAGAGTTACCTGATCCTCAGACAAGAACTTTTAATTACAGCAAAACAACACTGTCAAGGGTTGGTGCTGGGCCAGCCACTAAATGAATGTCAGACACTCTTATTAACCTCTCTCCCATCCCAAAAGGGAAGGGAAAGGGAATAACATGGAAAGACTTATGGACTGAAAAAGAAAACTAGAACAGCTTTAATAAACAATAATAGTACTAATAATCAATAATTAAAATAATGAAATATATACAAATATATACAAACCCAATATTGAACACACACACACACTTCCCAATAGCAATCCTCACTGATGCTGCAGAGCAGGCAGCACCAGGGAAGCCCCAGGCTCAGCGGCAGAAGGGAGGTGGATGCAGGAGCTGGGTTCAGGAACTCAAGATCGGGATCAAAGATAGAAGGAGGAGTCCTCATCAGATGCTGGCCATTAGAGCAAGAAGGCTTAGCCCCTGTGAGCCTCAGCTTTATACTGAATATGGAATGGAATGGAAAGACCTTCTTGGTAAGGTTTCGGTCACTTGTCCTGTCCATTTCTGCCCGGAGGTGTGACTTTTTATTTCCTTGTGACCCTTTTACTTCCCGGCACTTGCAGTGTGTTAGACAAGATTTAACAGTGACCTTGGTTTCTTTAAAAACAAGTATAAGCAAGAGCCTTTCTGCATACCAATCCCTGGCAGTAACTATAAACATCAGGCATTATCACTTCTAGTAGCAGACACTGTCTGGAAAAAAACGTGCTGTTAGCTCCAGAAAGTGCAGCCTCTTAGAAGAGATTTATCTGAAAAGTAAAATCACTGAATAGAATTGGTTCTGTTTAGCTCAAACCAGGACACACTGAAATTAATATCTTTAAAAGCTCCTGAGAAGAATTCAGCTGCATTTCTTTAAAGCAATTTTTTAGTATGTTCCTGTTCTTCCCTACACGTCATTTGCACTTGCAAATTTCTCTTTGAGGACTCTGTGAAAATACCAGCACAATATGAAGTACCTCTTAAATACTGAAGCCAGACTAATGGTGTGGGGCTAATTCCTAGTGACAGCCACAAGTCAACACGTTTGCAACCAGTCAGGGAGCATCATTTACTCGTTCGGCCTCTGACACGGGCATATTTGTAAAGCATCTCCTGGCTGTTAGGGTAAAGGAGAATCTAAACACACTGGAAGTTCACCCTCACATTTATGTTGTCACAAACACTGGTTTACTGCCTACCAAGGATTTCTGATCTATCACCTTCCTATTTATGTAGCCCAAGCACCAGCACTCCCTTGACATCCTGCCTCTTGAGCACAAGAGTTCCTGGGAGTGACCCACTGGGAAGTATTTCTCAGGCAAGACTGGCAACTCAGCTAGACTCATCCGTTGTCAGAAAACAACCCTTACATTTAAAACTTCTTCAATAGGATGATATTGAGAACATGCTGAAGACCATATAACATCAAAGCTTGAACCAGAAATACAGATAAGATAGTAGGATCTCATTATAAGGGTCTTATTAATAGTGAAAAAATCATGTTTCTGTAGGACTCCTCACAACGGTATTTAACTCAGAGAAAACCCAGACCAGAAAAACCCTGGATTACAGACGTACCAAGCAATATTTTGAAAATGGTTGTTGGGCAATAGCAACTGCACAAACAGTTATAGAACTTCATATTCTGAGTTCAACTCTTTTCTTAACTGATACAGAAGCCTTAATAACTGTTTGATTTTCGCATCTAACATCCAAATAGCTCTTAGTATCATAGATAGTTTGTACTCTGCCCTAGCGCCTTGTTTCCGCTGCTTTAGTCACCAGTGCCATGCAGCACTTTTAATATTCCATCCCTCTTCCATGCTGACCATGTGCCATGGTAAGAAATGAAAATCTTTAAGAGGATCAAGCTCAACACCTCAAGGAATTCCAATATCAGTTTCTCTCCCACTCAGTAACTCCTTGCCCAAGGTGACTTGTGCTGGCTCCTTATTCACTCTGACACCCTGTTCCAAGGGTATCTTGTCCAGTCCCACACAAGCATCATCACAAGCATCAACCTGGCTTGGCAAGTTAGCTCGTCAGTGCAGCGTCCAGGTAAATGAGTTATGCCTGGGAAATCAACAAGAGATACCAGCTGAGTTTGCCCTGCCCATTTTATCTACATAATTTTCTACTTACCTTCAGGTCTTAATTATTTTCTTCAAAATTTGTTCTCAAGATTGCCCACGATTGTAGAAAGACTGGTAAGTCTCTGACTGCCAGGATAATCTTTGTCTTCTTAATGAGCATGGGTATGGTGCTTACTGTTCTGCTGTCAAGACTGGAGCACTCCTAAATTTCAAAATCTCTGTTCCTGAAACAGCAGTTTTATACACCAATTCTTCAAAATTCTTGATGTAGATGAGTTTATTTCTTCTCCCAGCCTGAGCATGCTATATGCTGTGAGCTTCTCTCCCACTTCCTGCATCTCTACCTTTTTTCCAGCCCGCCACCCTGGCTTGATTTCCCGATGTAGCCAGAGCAAGAAAGGAAGTATTCCTCTGTTGTGTGAATTTACAACAGCTGCTGCGGATTCCCTCTGAAAAGATAAAGAAGATCATGTAGAGATAGCGCTACATACAAGACCACCTTCTGCTATTCACTTTTTTGCTTTCCTGAAGCAGTGTAACGTTTTACAAATACATAGACCTCTCTGTTGATTAACTTCGAGAGAGAACTGAGGAGTCCTGCCTATGTGAGGCTGAAGACGGCACATTAAACTTCAAGGAAGCTACTGGCAAAGTACCTAAGGAAGCAGTTCTACTGGGCAATAAAGGTAAAATTCTTTAGTTAAAGCCTTTGGCTTAGGCAGAGGCTAGAACACACCTGAATTTACCCACAGGGCACAGCAGGAGGGCCAGGAGGCCTCTTTCTTTTCAACACGGAGTGAGTCTTTCATGTAAAGGGTCTGCTTTTGTGTCTGCAAAAGTCAACATTGAAATTCCCTTCAGTTTTAATAGCATCCTATGTTTGCAGAGTGCTTTTTGCTTGCTTGGAGCTGAAGAGAACTACCCGCATGCCCTTTTGCACAGGCGTTAGTGCCTGTTTGGTGCCAAGGAAACAGGCTGGATTGTCACAAAGGACCTTATCCAGATGCTAATTGCACTGCAAGAGGTTTCTAACAGCACACAGTAGTCTAAATGCACACAGTCGATTTCCACATTCCTGACTTACTGACCGTGCCTAGAGCCAGCATTTAGAGAACTTGGCGAAGACTGCTGGGGAGAGTATTTTATCTGAAGTTTGTGCTAAAGAGAGACGTCCTTCACCTCACTTTGTTGTCTCAGCTGAGTCGCAGTGCTCCCCCATCGCACCCTGACAATGTGTAAAGGTTCTTCCTTTCCTCAAGCACACGTTTACTGTCAGACAAGACAGCAGAACCTTGATAATTCATCTGCTGCTCATTTGGTGGAAAATTACATCAGCTAGTGTTCTAAGAACTAATGTGATTCTAAGCATGTACCTAAGCTGTATTAACCTTTGGCTGTGTAGTCTGTGCGCTGTGAAGTCTTGTGTATCCAGACCAGCTGGACGTCCTTTACCAGTGTGTTTGGGAATAAACGCTTTCTGCAAAACGTTAAAACTTAACTCAGAGGTTCCTTCATTAGCTACAGTGACAGAATTCTGGTGGCTTGGCACCAGCTCCCCCCCCCCAGAAGTGAGCGTGCAGCTGTCCCTCCTGAGAGCGTAGCTGGCCTCAGCCAGACATAAAAAGGACACGCACTGTGTAAGGTCACACACGCAGCTTTCCCAGCAGCACAGGCTGTCTTCATTCCCAGTCTGCTCTATCGCACTCCTGGGCCTCATTTGCTCAGCTAATTGCTTGAAGTGATGTGCTCTCTGTGAGGTTTGAGACACATAAAAAGGGACTATGGCAGGACCAAACGCATTCTCATCAGCGACCTCTTGTAAGCAGCATGTGGCAGTGACACAACCGCCACAGGCTACAGCCATCAAGGAGCTGCTCCTCAATCAAAAGTGCTTCAGCAAAGCCCGAGATGGTGAACAGCAGGCAGGAACTCCTAAAGGCACCCAGGCTGGAAAATACCTGGAGCTGGGGCGGTAGCAATGGTTGGGGATCGGGCCTGTTGAGCGAGACATCGCAGCTTTGTAGAAGAGCTCGCTCCACACACCTGTGCGTGAGCCTTCCGGAGCCTGCGGTGTCAAGTCTCCCCATTAAGAAACTTCCTGTTTATAAAAAGGCTTTTTGCAACAATGGACAACAAATAGAAATCAAAGATACTTCTGAAAAGGTTTCACTAAAACTTATTTTAGTTTCTATGAATGAGCAAGTATTTTGAGGATGTAAGAGTGAAATATGTACAAAATGGTTTATTTCAATGTCGGGAAGATCATACAGTTCCTGCTTATGGAATAGTAAAATCATTTAACTATGGAGTGTACACACTAGTTTGGCATGTTTGTAAACTACATAATGGAGATGTTTTAGCATGTCCTTATGGGATATGAATGAGGACAGTGTAATTGTAAAGCCAATCTTTACAATCCTATAGTCCTAGTAACACTGTAAATACATTACCACAAGCATTTTTGTTTTGTGAAACTGAGCCACATACATGGTTTACAAATGCATACGCAAACTTTATACTTTTCCAAAATTATTATGTTTGGGGACAAAACAGAAATCTGATGTCTGTTTTTGCTGATTATTGCTGTGGTTGTGATGATGATGATGATGTGATATAAGAACTGCTACAGACCTGGCTTTGTTAAGGTACGATTGACCTTATATCTTCCTGGTTTATACTGTGAAAGCACATTACATGGCCTCTCATAGTTCTGATAATGGTCCTGTGACTATTTAAAAGGATGAACTAAATAGAAGTTCAGGTCTAGACATCAGGAAATCACTGAAGTCCCGCAGAATATCCTGGGTGGTGCTCTGGATCTGAGGCCCTGACAGGAGCGGTTCCCTCATGCTTGCACTGTTTATTGGAAGTCACTTCACTGAACTCTGCAGCTGGATGATTGATTCTCAGATGGGGGATTTTTTAAATCACGTTAACTTAGCAGTGGGAAGGTGCACTTAGATATACATGCCAAACAATAAACACTCCATAGTGGGATACTGGATTTTCTACCAACTTGGCATCTCATCCTGGCAGAAATGTAACACACTGTAAAAGTTGCAAAGTTTGGGGAAATCTGTGTTTCGTGCTGGTTTCCAAACTTACTGAAGACCTTTAACAGGGTGCGAGAGTTATATTTGGGGCAGTTTACATCTGGAGCAGAGGGTTTGTCTTGGCTGTACTACTGGTACAGCCTATATGGCCCTTGAAGGCAGAGGAGCTCTGGAGCAGGCGATTCACAAGACATCTGAGAAGTTAACAAGCCTATCATTAGCTGAGAATGTGAAATACCTGTGTGCTCATTTCCATAGCTGTTAGTACAAATTTCAAAATGCTAAAAGGAGCACACAGTGCTCAAGAATAACATAATTGAACTGCTTCCATGGCTTGTTCATCACTTACAGTGGAGATGGAATATAACTACTTCTAATTTACATGACAGCAGTACCCGAAAGCCCCAGGTGAAGGCTTGCTTCCATCCCACTGGGACAGAGGCTGAACACTGCCCGATACCTGGCTCCCACGTGTGCACGTGTATCTCTAGCCCAGATTATGTGTCATTTTGATTCTTACTAGCTGCCCTGGTGAGAGATGAGGTAGACTTCAATGTCTTGCTTTTATTACAAAATCAGAGGCCAAAACTACTATTTCTTTCAGAGTTACCAGCATTTATTTCCAGTCATAATTTCTGGTTTGCTTTGACCTTATTTTAGTTTAGTCCGCTAACTGAGGGTGAAGCTTTTATCAAAGAAGCTGAACCCTGCCAAACCAGCAAATCAGGAAATTTGGAAAGAACACCATAGACCTCCTGGCTGGATATTTGGTAGCAGGCTATGGCTCAGATCAGCCCTGCTCACCCTGTGATTTTGTGCCCATAAGCTAGCCATCACACAGCCAGCAGTGACCGTCATGTGGCACCTCTCACCCCAGTTAGGCTTGAAGGTTCCCATGCTGTTATTTAAGCACGTTAACAAATCTGAAGCACTTTCCTTTAAGCCCGGGCAGCAGAAGCACTTTGCCGTGGGTCTGGCAGGAACACAAGGTGGTAGTTGGCTCCTGCCCCAGAGGCACCACATTTGGACGAGCCAAAGGTGAGAACAGAAGGTGAGAGGAGTCCCGCGGGTGCGAATTCCTCGCTGTTGCCAGTTCAGGCTTCTAGGCACTGTACAGCAATGCCTGACGTTTTTTGATTCATTCTGTAAAAAAAAGAAGAAATAGTTGATTTCACTAGAAATTACAATCTATGGGTGTCAAGGGACAGAGAAGGCCACCACTAGATGTGTCAGCATGCAGAAAAGGCTACAGCTGACCAGAAATTATATTCTGTGGGTGCAAGAAAGCACCAGAACAGTTCAAACCAGTGGTTAAATCCTTGCAGGCCTTCCTTTCAGTGAGCCTTGGCAGAAAGATGAGCATTGCTGAATCTCACTGTAAACAGAAGTAAGTAGTTTTTACTTCTTTACTTTTGGAGGTTTCTTCTGGAAGTCTTGTGCGCCAGCCAGCCTCAGGCTACAGTGAAAATGGTGTCCCCAGAAGATACTCCCAGAGAAATTTCTTGTGCTATTGAGCAGGCAAAACGGGAAATCTCAGGAGTTGTCTCCACAGCACGTTACTGATTTGTCATGGCACCAGCATGGTAACATGATTATATGAATTTGTCTGAAAGGAAACTGGTCAGTTCGCAGCACTTTCTGGTCGTTAGTTTGCTCTAGATATAGGCTTAAACTCTTCACTACGTGTCCCATATATGAAGCATATTTGGGCTACCTTTCCAGAGCCAACTTAATCTGTTCTTGAAACCCAAGCAGTGTTTTCATGTGTGTCACATCCGTACATGAAGGAAAACCTGCAGCTCACTGAAAACTTGGGTTTAAGGACTGAAATTGTTGCTGTATTCCTGGGAAAAATCAATCCCAGAAGCCAAACCTATACAAGTGTTTCCACTATCTGCTCTGTCTCCTGGCCCTTATAGAGAACTCACTCCAGCAGTTTTCCAGAGCTCTGCTACCATTTTCAGATTGTCCACCTCTTAACTTCACACACACTGAAAATTCTTTTCTTCTTATCCATCTATACAAGGCAGTCTCCCTGAAAAAACACAGCTCAGCCACCTTCCAAACCTGTAAGACCTCCAGTGACAAAGTGCAAATCGTTTTCATTGCCTTGGCATTACCTCCTCACTGAAAGAAACCATGGCAATAAGAAGTTGTGATTTTTCTGACCCTCCAGATAAGCTGCTTCCGTGCTGGAAACTATAGCAAAGGTGTCTGATACCCAGACACCTTAAGCGAACTCAAAAAAATGCAGCAGAAGTATTAAAACCAAATGAAACCCACAACTAAATGCACATAACAAAGAATGGAAGGATTATTCTGATATAAATTTAGTCACAAGTCCTCCAAACTAATCGCTTGAGGAGTAAGGAGAATGGGATGCAACAGCTACAGTCTCTTCCTGCTTCTTGCTGGAGACAGTGGAGCATGACGGGGTGTTGGAAAGCAGCGCTCTGTCAACTGCAGCTGTCCGTTTGTTGGCTCCGGAGAACTGCTGACTGTGCAGACAGACAGAAATTGTGTGATGTGGGCACCAATGTCTAAGCCTTGAGAAGAGGGAGGCTGGCGGGGAGGGCCTGCGGTAGGAGGCAGGCTGGCAGAACAGAGGGGAGCCCCCCAGCAGGTGGTGGTCTCTGACAGCGCCGGGGAAGGAGCGACTCAGCCACCGCTGAGAAAGGGAAATCCCTGCTGGTGCTTCAATTTATTTCTCGGCGAAAAAGAAGCAGGGTGGATTGGCCCACATTTCTGAGACTGTAGTTGCTGTGTGCCTGTGCTGGGATAAAACTGGCTTCTCTGATAGAAGTCAAATGTCTTGCGGGGACGAGTTACAGAGGTCTCAGTAGCAAACCAAAAATAAAAGGCTTTAGGTTTGCAAACATCTGACATCTCACAGACTGCAAAATTACTTGTCCTCAGGCACACAAAGAATATAAGCCTCCCAAGCCAGTGAGTAAAAGTGGCAGGCTCAGCTATCGAAAGGCAGAACTGTGGTCTGGCTGCATGCTTAGCTCCTCATGCTCAGGCACTGAACAGTACCACGCTGTACAGCTTCCCAACTCTGCCACTTCATTTTCACTTGGACTACAGCACTGATCTTTACATGCCCAGGGCTTCTGTCGTCATGACACTTAGGATACCATAGAGACACGTACCCCATCCAGTCGATGCAAGAAGCTGGTGGTACAGGCACGCCTTAATGCACACACACACAAGGGGTGGCATGATGATTGCACAGTCAACCTCCATGTCCTGGCGTGGTTTATGTGGTTTTGTGACCCTAATGTTAACTTCTGTGAATGTTTAACTGCACCAGTTTTTAGAGAACAAAGGGAAAATAAATCCACCGCATGGCCTCATCTCTACACCTGTATGAGTCACGAGTGGGACTGAAACACCTGCTGTATGATACCCACCCCTGCTTGAGCAGAGGGTATAACGGACCCTGAGCTGACGGCAGGAGCTGCTGCTTTCTCCGTGACCCATCTAAGGGCACTTAACGCACAAATCACAGAGAGTGATTTGAGGCACCCGAAAATACAGCAGCAGCAGCCACGAGCACCACTGGCAGGGAAAGTCTCCTTTAACCACAGTGGTCCTATGCTGGAATGTAATGCATCTTCAAGGATTTTAGCTGCCAAATTGCAGAAAAAGTCCCTACTGAGAAGAACATTTTCTATAGCTTTTAATGTTTTAACAGTTCGGGCTAAAGTTACATCCCTGGCTCTCTGCCACATTTGTGCCTCCATGCACAGAGGCACTCCAGTTTGCACAAATTTGTGTGTTTTGGTGGTACAAACCAACCGTGTGTGATTTCAACACGGGCAAGAACAAGAGTTTCACCACTAACAGGTTCTGGTCCTGGCTCCAACTATTTTTGGGAAAATTTCAAGCTGAAATTGAGCCTGAGGCAGGCAAGTGGCATGAGAAGTTTCAAAGACATGAAGTTTGGCAGGGAAACGGGGTGGAGCAGCCCTCTCTCTACACCCTGACATCTGCGAGCTCTGAAATAACACCAGAAAGCATCTGGCTGTTACGAAACCACCAGAGAGCAAGGCGGTCCTTCTTCCCATTGGGCGTAGATTTGCCTTTATACTTTTGAAATTTCCCCTCATCTTTTTTTTTTAAAAAAGAAATATTCAAGCCCCTTGCTAAATTTTCCACCAAGATGTTAATTTCGAGGAGTGTCAGGGAAGGGCGGTGAGAGGAACACCAATCTGCCCGTGTCCCCGTGAATAAAAACCAACAGGGCGCCTGGGCACAACCCGGCACCGCTCACTCGATGTAGCCCTTTGTGGGTTTTATCCCTCCTTTGTTCCCGCTCCCTTCTTTATTTTTTATTTTTCCTATCTCTGCTTAGGTCATGTTGGCCCTAATCCGAAGTTTCCTCACAAACTCTTTGTCACTCGACTCCCGCAGCGGCCCTGCACGGCGCCGGCCGAGGCGGGAGGGTGGGGAGGAGAAAGGGAGGGAGGGAGGCGGGAAGGAGGGGAGGGCAGGAGGGCGGCCGCGGGCGCCATTTTGCCGGCGGCGGCGGTTGCCAGCCCCGCCAGCCGCGAGATGGCGGCCTTGCGCCGGCGCCCGGCCCGCCGGCACGGGGAGGGAGGAGCGGAGTGAAAGGCAAACCGGAGGCGGGCGGAATGGCGCAGGCAGGGCCGCTCGCTCGGCATCACGACCCAGCCTGGAGTCGCCCGCGCAAAGAAATCGTGGGAAGTCGCTGGGGAGCGACTTGGCGGCGGTGAGGAAGCGCAGTGGGTGGGACGGCGAAGATGGCGGCCCCGCCGTAGGGCTGGGGCCGGCGCTGAGGGGACGCTTTCTTCCTCAACCTCCGAGGTCCGAGTGCTTTACTGGCCGTCCGAGCTCTGTGGGGGCTCTCTGCAGCTGAGGTTTGAGAAATACTAGAAAGGGGCTTCGTCTGTGTGAAGGGGAGCTCCTCAGTGCCCGGCATGGAGCAAAGCCAGCCTGCCCCGGTGAGGCCACATCTGGAATATTGTGTCCAGTTCTGGGCCTGTCAGCTCAAGAGAGACAGGGAACTGCTGGAGAGAGTCCAGCGCAGAGCCACAGAGATGATTGAGGGAGTGGAACATCTCCCTTATGAAGAAAGGCTGAAGGAGCTGGGTCTCTTTAGCTTGGAGAAGAGGCTGAGGGGTGACCTCATTAATGTTTATAAATATGTCAAGGGGGAGTGTCAGGAGGATGGAGCCAGGCTCTTTTCAGTGATGTCCAATGACAGGACAAGGGGCAATGCATACAAGCTGGAACACAGGAGGTTCCATAAAAACATTAGGAAAAACTTTTTCACAGTGAGGGTGACAGAGCACTGGCACAGGCTGCCCAGGGAGGTTGTGGAGTCTCCTTCTCTGGAGACATTCAAAGCCCCCCTGGACATGTTCCTGTGTGACCTACTGTAGGTGATCCTGCTGGACCAGATGATCTTTCGAGGTCCCTTCCAACCCCTGACATTCTGTGATTCTGTGGGCCTTGGGCTGCCTTCAGGGCGTCGGGGCCCTCCTTGTTCCTGAGCCTTCGTGCACAGCGTGGCCCACAGAGTCCAGCAGGAAGCTTTGAAAGCTGTTTTATATGCTTTGCCTTCAGCAAAATGCTTTCCTCCCCACTCATCAGAGCTGGTAAGAAGTAGTGGTCACTGAGGCTGCCAGGCCCGGCCGGCCCTGGTGTGTTGCTGACGCCCTTCCCAAAGGCGAGAGATGTTTGGTAACTGCCCACACTAGGCTGGCCACCCGTGCTAGGGGGTGGAGCTGGGCCAGTTGCTTCCAATGCAGCCACCTCAGACCATCCTCTTCCACAACTAGTGGAAATGGTGTGTCCATTAAAAACAAGTGACATAATTTAATCTTCACACTTCATGAAAACAGTGTGACATGGACCAAGTGTCTCCTTTTTCCATGAAAAATCAAAACACACTTTTGTTTCCCATGATTTTTAAAAGAATAAAAGTGGAGTTGGTTTTAGCCAATATACCTACATTCATGCCTTCTCTTGTATCTGCCCTCACCCCACTGTCTTTCTTGTGAATAATATAGTCACTTTATTCCAGCATACTGCCACTTGCTTTTCCTGTCCTATGCATAAATTACTTTCCCATAATTGTCTTTCTTGACTCATAGCTTGAGCCTGCAGGTACTCAGTCTCTTGTGAATGGTACCAAGTGGCATCATTCCTGACAGCAGTGCAGGAATCAAATAAGCCCGTGGCTGAACACAGGATTAAAAAGAGAACAAAGAGGTCTTGAAGAGTGTTAAGCATGAGTTGTTCTCTTTTAGGACGTCTGAAGGCCAGGCGCCATCAACTGCAGGAGTGAGCTAGTGCCAACTGGTCTTGTATTTTCTGTACCTGTGCTGTGGGTTTGGCTGTGAAAGGAGCTGAGTCAGGGGTGTAGATTCAAACGCTGTCAGTCAAAACCAATTCCGTCTGAAAGGTGGGAGAAGCTGGGTCTGGAGTCCTCTGAACATCTGAGACGTGTTGCCAAACATGTAGCTAAATTTGAGAGTATTTCTGCCTTTCTGAAAAGTGCAGCTCTTTGTAAATGCTGTAACAAGTTGCAGCTTTGGGAGTAGTGAGCAGAAGGGGGTTCCGGAGTTGGAGAATTCATGGTAATCCGTAGGGGTGCTTGGCCAAAAGAAGACTTTTAAAAATGTAGCCTAGTAGGCTAATAATCCATCTAATTTAATAACTACTGAGAGCAATGAAACATTCTCATTTTTTATACAAAGTTAGTGCCAAAACTAGTTTTTTGTAAGGTCATTAGTTACTTCTTTATTGCCATCAGGAGAGGGAGAGGTGTGATAATGGAGTAAGTTCCACTACAGCCAGCCTGTCAGTCCTCTGCCAGCTCTTCTGTCTTCTCTGCAGCAGTCGTGTTTCCTTGGAAGTTGGTCTTTCAAAATGTGCAAGTATATTTTTATTCCTTCATGTGGAAATGAGATGAGAGAGCAGCAGGTGATGAAACCCACAGGGTCACCTATGCAGAGGGCATGATTTCAGGACGAAAGCCTCTTCCAAATGTGTGCCCCCTGTAAAACAGGCTGGTGAACCCTTAGGCAACTGTTTACTGAGTGAAGATGTAGGTGAGTGCATCTCTTTGTCAGAGATTAGTTTCTTCCAAAATTTTAGAAAAAGAACCACTGCAATAATTATCACCAGTTCCATCTTCCTATTTGATTTATTTTTTTTTCACAGAAAGTATTACCAACAAAACAGCTCCTGCTGTGTAGAGGTGTGGGCTAACAGCTCCAAAGGAGATTGTGTGTAAAGTGCTGTGAAAAAAAGTCTCATAACAACCCATTTCCAAAATGGGATTATTTCCCTTGAGTATATTGGTATCGTATTACACAGCATGTTATTCTGCACTAGTAAGCAAATACATGTATAATTTTTTTATTAGACTATTTGCTTACAAAGTTGCACAGATTTAAATCAAGAGTAACTGATTCTGTTTGGCAGGAGGAGTGTGGGGAGGTGATGGAGCCTCCTGGTTGAGGGTGAGCAAGCAGAAGAGGCTTAGCAGTGGCAATCACCTGTGTGCCCATTTGGCCGAAAAGGCAGCATGGGCTCTGGCATTAACTACCAGTGTCCAGCCTGCTGAGGGTCACCGAGGACCTGGATCTGGGCATTCGTGTGAGCTCGTGTGTGGAAGGGGAAGTGGACACTGGTAGGTAATGCCAGTAGGAGTTGGTGCAAAGCTCTGGCATCCCATTCCATGAGTGACCACCTTTCATTGAGGGCTGAAATACGGTGGATAAAATAGGACTTGTGTTTTGGACCCAGCTCCTAACCCACTGAAGTCCAAAGCAGTTGGACAAGACACCAATTGTTTGTGTGCCCGGAAGGACCGGTTAGCTAAATGTTTTCAAGTGAAAGGCTCAAACGGGGTGAGGGTCTCCAGCTACTCAGCAAGGCCAAGGGAAAGGTGTAGCACCAGAAGAAGGATGGTGCTTACTCTCTGCTTCTACTGTCTTTCCATTCCTCTTGCATCAATTCCAGGTTATTGCTCACTGGTCTCTAGAGCAGATCTGCTGCATCACCAAGTGCTCTCCAGTTGAGCCCTTTTTGGAGGAGAGGGTGCTTGGCTCTGAGCTGTTTTGGCGCTGAAAGCACATCCTGCCTTACACAGGCACGGGTGTCCTGATTACGTCCCTCACACAGGCATGTCCCGCCTGGCTCCTACAGCCACAGCGAGGTTGTCAGGTGGGATAGAGGGTGCCAGCTCAAGTCAAGGGTCTCTGGAGATGGACAGGGCCACTCTGCTGTCTCACAGGGAGAGGGGGAACACATAAATGTCTTTTCTCCTGCACTTACAAAGAGGGGGAAATCTTGCCCCCATAGAGCACCATGTTCCTTCCCCTTCTTTTTTGTCTGTCAGGCGTTACCTGTAGGTGTGAGCATGTGCTTCATATGGGATCTGTTTTCTGGCAGCTGTTCCCTATATGATACCCTGAGAGAGGGAAGACACCTTTACTTATATGTGCTTTCGAATAATCTTATGGGTGTCATAGAGTCATAGAATGGCCTAGGTTGGAAGGGACCTTAGAGATCATCTAATCCAACCTCCCTGTCATGGACAGAGACACCTCTCAACTAGATCAGGTTACTCAAGGCCTCATCCAGCCTGGCCTTGAACACCTCCAGGGAGGGGCATCCACAACTTCTCTGGGCAATTGATTCCAGAGTCTTGCCACCCTCGTACTCCAGTTACGTGTCTGCGAGGACGGTAACGGTAGTTGCATGCTGAAATCACAAAGCATGTTATAAAGGAAGTGATACGTTATCCCCGTTTTAGGTGCGTCAGTTGTGTTTGTACCAGTCAACAAAACATGTCCAGGCTCGCTGTTGAGCACAGAAGCTCGAAGCATTCGCTGTGTTCCCCTCCAAAGGGGGGTGGCCGCCTTCTGCCTGTCTGCTGGGGCGGGCCTTGGGTTGTGCTGACTCAGAGCCATGTGGGGAATTTTTTGGGATGTTGCCCATTGGCTTCAGCGAAACCGATGCCAAGGATTATGTCAACAGTTTATAGAGGATTGAATTCCAATGCCCTGGGACATCCCCTGGAAAGATTTAATTTGTGTGATAGACCTAGCCAGAAAAAGACTTAAGTGCTTTTCCCAAGGTCTCATAGTATGTTTTGAGCCTTAATCTCGGGAGATCCCTTAAAAGATCCAATTCCTGGGCCACAGTACGCTTAAGATGCCACAGACCTCCTGTATATGCCTGGGCTATAGATAGGCTCTGTCAGATGGAAATGCCTTTTTCATGTTGTTTCCTGCTTTTCCTAGCTTGGAAACAACGTAACAAGCAAAATAAACTCCTAGGATTGAAAGCAACAGAACTATACCAGGACTAGATCAAGTTTTTATATGAACCTCCTTTTAGAAAAATGGATTTAACTGAATTCTCCTGGGACAGTGTATATCTTTGTCTTTTATACCTAAGCTCCAAGGCTTAAAACCAGGCATGAAACACACAATTGGAGGGACACTGGAAGAATGACAATACTTGTCTTCCCATGTTTAGCCTGGGTTCATAGAAAATTCCATTTAATGCCATTTCTAATTCCTATCCCAATAAACCAAGACACTAAATTGCCATTGTGACATAAAGCTCTTGGGCATCTGTTTTACTAGTGTCTTTCAGTGAGAGTCAGAATGCTTGAAACTCGATTTTGGTGAAATGTAGGTGCCTTACCTCCAAGAAGCAATCCAAAATGCCTTCTTTTCAGCACAACCTAAATCTAAAGTACGTATATCCCCTAGTCCTATAGGCATGCAGGAAATTAGGGGTCTACACTGGGAAAGTGGACACATGTAAACTCTCTCAAAATGTAGACTTCTACCGTGAAGCAACCTGGCATCTACCAGTTCCGATGCTGGTTTTGCCCATATGCGTAGCTCTGAGTTCACCACTGAGCACTGCAGCCGACATCGTAGAAGTGTGACCTTTCCTGGTGGCACTCCTGCTTGCCTTGCCAGTGTGAATAAGCCTAGTGGCTGGCATTCTTGCTTCACCTTGGGAAGCACCTGGATCCAATGCTCTTCTCTGCCTGAAGGCATTCAAACCCATAGTTTTCATTTTGATTTATATTCTCTAACAACCAGGGCTGGGGGTGGTAAAGCAGAGCTGGGCTCAGATAGGAAGGCAGATCTGGAGCAGGAAGAGAGAAAGCCTGAAGGTGTACATCGATGCGTGGAAGAAAGCCCAGATTATGATCATGCTGAGGAGGGGGAACTAGGAGGTAGGATTCCATTTTGTGGGCAAGTGCTCTCCAGTCACTAAATTGTCATATAACAGGGTGATCGTCATCTCTGCCTTCTCCTTTGGCTGCTTGGCGAAAAGCAGTGCTCAGCTCAGCCAAGTGACTCCTGTAGAAGACTCAGTTTGAACCTTCAAGAGGGTGAAGAAGCGCAGGAGAGAGGAGAGGGTCAGGATCTCAGGCCATGATTTGTTTACTTAGGGCCTGGGAGTTGCATCACTTGTGGAGACACCCTGTTCCCTCCACTGACCCGGCCAGGGGCCCACCTAACCCTGATGCCATCCATCACCATGGTGGCCCTGGGCACACACATTTCAGGGGGCACACTGTCTGTGGTGGGGCTGAAAGGTGGCTTCTCGAGCTTTCTCCATGCCCCCTGTCCTGCTGTGCGGTCTTCTCACAACTGCAGAGGTGCAGAGTCAGGGCTCCTCTTACTGGGCACTCATGTCACACGGTAGGAATGGGAGCATGATACTCTAGTTGTGCCCTGAAGCTTTTTAGGAGCTGTTGTGGTAGTATCTGTTGTATTTCTACAGCACCTAGAGAGGAGTATGCTGCTTTCCAGGTAGTACGTAGTGGTAGTTCAGCTGAGATCTTTGGCTTACAACTGACCCCTTGCAGAATAGAAAACCCCTGCTTGCTCTGTTATTACCCCATCAGGCAGCCTTTGACTCTCTTTCCTATTGTGTTTCAAATGTCTAGAGTCAAGGTGTAGGCTTTGTGTGATTGCTGGAAAAAAATAATGAACATCTTGAGACATGCTGTTTTGCGACTTTATTTGTCGTCCTCTTCCACACATAAGCTCACACAAATGCTCGTATCCAGGTTCTCGGTGACCCTCGGTAGGCTACATCTCGCTAGCCATGTCCAGCTTTGGGCTGAAAAGAGTCCTCAACGGTAGCAATTCAACTGAAATATCTCTACCAAAGCCTTAGACCAGTGCAGAACATACAATACCATCTCCTTATGGATGCTCCAGAAAAATTTGACTGAACTTTTTTGGTGGTGACTTGTGCCCGTGTCTATCTTGGGACAGTGCCCAAGTCTGTGCGTGCTCTATCCTGATTTAAGTTACAGAAATGACAGATAACATTATCTTCTTGAGAACTTCTGTCATGTGTTATTCCGTATTCAGGCTTGCGGATGGGTTTATGTGTTTGGTGCTGCTGGAAGTTGGTTGATTTATTATGCTTATTGTGGTATCTGTCTTTTTAATTGGGTGTTAAAAGGCAAGCAAGATTATATTAAGCTCGAAGTTACTGGAGGGTGATTTGCTGAACTTAAAGTAAATTAATAAGCATATGGATGGTGGTTTTAAAGGCAAGAAAATTCCTTTTTTGTCTCTCTGTCATCATTTGCAGTCAGTGTACTGGATTCTATTTTTCAGCGGTGGGTGTGTTACTGCAAGGGTGTGTAGGATGGTCAGGATGCTTGGTCTGATGTCTTTGAATTGGTTTAGATGTACAAACTGTGGATGGGCGTAAATTTAAAAAGTTGGTAGGATAAAAGAAAAATGGCAGTGATTTTCTTCTGTATAGAAACACTCTCCCTGGAGGTGTCTCTGCCTTCAGTTTCATGGCTTTTACTTGAAGAAACGATCTTCCATAAATCTCAGCCTTATACTTCTACTTTGTGCTTGATAAATCCTTGAATCCATCAGGAAGGTGGTGCCTCATTTTAAGAATAGGTCTGGAGAGAGCTAAGAGGCAGATGTGGAAGTGTTCAAAAAACTGATCGATGTGGCAATTCAGGACATGGTTTAGTGGTCATGGTGGCGTTGGGTAGATGGTTGGACTAGATGATCTTAGAAGTCTTTTCCAACCTTAATGATTCTATGAGTCTGTGATTCTGTGTGCGATAGCTGGAGTAACGAGCAGTTTACAGCATGCACGAGAACGAAGAATGAACATTAAACTCCCCTGCAGAGGGTGCAGGGGCCTGCAGCTTCAGAGCGCTGTTGAGTTCTTAGTCTGTGCACACCAGCTGAACCCAAATAATCCTTTGCCTCAACCACACAGGGTATCTCCCACTTCTTAAATGTCACTGATGCCAGAGCCTGTTCGCTACCCTTGCCTATGCATATGTGAAAAAAAAATGCCACTGGTGGGTCCCTGTATTTGCAGTTTGGGCTCCTTGCAATTCCTCAGCTCAATTCCAATCTAACATCCAGGTGCAATATGGGCAAGAAGCTGCCTCTAAACCTGCTTTGTGCCTTTAGGGGTTCAGATTCTCCCTGTTTTTTGTCTAGCCATTAAAACCAAACCTCCTGGGAATATCCGTGGGCTGTGATATCCGAAGGTACGGAACACGTTGACAGTGCAAATACAGCTAATCCTGCTGCAGGGTAGATGATGGGCTTGCTAATATCCTGAGGCTCCTACCAACTCTTCTATGGCCTTTTGGCCAGCTAGAAAATCATATCTAGAGCTAAAAAAGCCCCTGGTCCGTGGTTAACATGATAATGAGACAGAAGGCTGCAAGTTCATCCAGCGAAGCGTAGGAAAAGAAATATCCCAGATTGTAGCTTGCAGCAACCAGAGACTGGAGTCTAGCTTGTTCAGTTAATGAAATTGCACCAACTTATACCAGCTGAGAATCGTGTCTCTGAAGTTTTCATCTGCATTAAGTCTTCAAGGACAGAATATGTTCTGGGAATGGCATTTTCTCTACTCAGAACATTGCTAGGAAGCCGATGTAATCTAATTGGCCTCAGACTACAGCCGTGTTTCCTTCTCCAAAGGCTTTTTCTCCACATGCCGGATTCCATTTTCCAATAATTTTCAATTAAAACATGGTTTGTTCCTTGCAACCAAGTCTGGGAGAAACTCCTATTGCTGTGGTGGGCATAGACTGGGGATCACCAGCTGAACTGAAGGCCATAGGTTGAAGCCTGGCATCCAGGGTGGCTGTCATGTCGCACCAGCCTTCCTGGAAAGTGCGGAGCTAACCAAGGTCTGGACATAAAACACCTTCTTACATGGGAAGGCAGCTTGTCTGGGCAAAGCCAGAGGCAGATGTGTTGGGACTTTGGACACTCCACACTGTTTTCCATCCTTTTTCAATCTACTCAAGCTGACATATATAATTAAGAGTTTTGTGAGAACTTTATTCTCATGCTCTTTTCTCCTTGCAAGGTCATTCCCAGCATATTAACTAGCTGTTTAACAAGCTCTTTTTTCTCTGAAATGCCAAGCCGTGAAAATGTTGAGAAAAACAGAACTGTCCCTTGCCTACCGTGTGCAGTATCTTCTGGGGCACGATCCTCTTAAAAATCTAGCACCTAGGAGTCATAGATTATATGAAATCACTAAATCCTGGTTGCTGAGGGACTAGAACAAATTGAAATAAAGTTAGGGAGCTCTTAAGATATTTTAGATGAACCTTTATAGAGATTAATGTGTTTTTATGTTCTTTTGCTAAAAGTCATAGTCAAAATGTCAACAGTTTGGGGACTGTTTTTTCATTGTTTCATTTAAAAGGTGGTAAACAGAGGTGGATTTCAGTGTAGTTGTTTAAAGATAGATGTTGTTAAAGAAATCCAGGGCCAATTGTTTTATTATAAGTTCTCCTAGTAGTTCTCCCGCCTTATTTGAAGTCTGCATATTCTGCCTCATTATCATTTGACATTATCTGAAGAGAACACCATGAGTGATGTATCGACTCAACTCAGCAAAGTGTGACAGAGAAACCAGTATTTGGGGCAAAATTACTTTTTTATTTCTTTACTACTTGGCCATGAGGGAGCCGGTACATTAGTTTCACAGCAGGAAGGAGAACATTCTTTTCAGTATGTTTAAAGTTTTCTTTCTAAATAACAGGTTTATAGACAATTCAATATTAAAAGTGCTCAAGGGTTCTACTTGTGTTTTGTGATAGTTGCAAAATTCAAGCTCATAAAAAGGTTGAGGTTTTTTTTATAATTTGTTTTTGTTATTGTTGCTGAATCCTAAAAGGGTTTGCACTTGTAGGAAGTCGTATCAGTTTAGGAAACAGCAGCTGGATAGATACCTGTGGAGTGGTTTTGAAGGACTAATTGGTCTTAAACTGCCCTTCTCAGCATGCTTGGTTCTGCCATAGGCCCCTGGGCAAGGGCATTGCGAGGGTGAAGGGATGCTGCTGCACCACTCCTGAGGGTCTGCTTCCTGCAGAGGGCTTGGCTCCGGCAGCAGCTGGGCGGTGCCTGGACACAGGTTTGCTCTCCAGATTCCGGTGTCTGCAGCTGGTGGGAGTGCTGGGTGTGTGCACACCAGTGGAGGGGCTGGCACGGCTGTGTTGGGCAGCAAGGGACAGATGCCTACGGTGGTGCTTCCCCAAATGGCTGCACGCGCAAAGGAGGCCGGGGTAGGACAGCAGCTGCTTCTCCCGCGTGCCCCTTTCCCAGTCCTCTGATCTTCTGGTTCAGTTGCTGGAGGACTGTGCTGGCCACTGAGCTCTCTTGTACAATTGTGGAATCATTTAGGTTGGAAAACACCCTTATGGTCATCGAGTCTAACTGTAAACCTAACACTGCCAAGTCCACCACTAAACCGTGTCCCTAAGCACCATGTCTACATGCCTTTTAAGTACCTCATGGGATGGTGATTCAACCACTGCCCTAGCCAGCTTGTTCCGGTGCTTGATAACCCCTTCAATGGTGAAATTCTTTCTAATATCTGGTCTAAACCTTCTCTGGTGTAACTTAAGGCCATTTCCTTTTGTTATTTGGGAGAAGAGACTGACACCTACAATTTTGATATTTCAGTTTATTAAATTCTTCATGAGAGCCACTTACTCCATCAGCTGCCCTCCCCTTTTGTTATTACAGTATAGCCGTATATTCCTGAATTGTGGTGGAGATTTGGAGTGGAGATGGGAACAAACTCACCACATTCCAGTGCAGGTTTTACTGCTTCCCTCGCAGTTCCAGAGGGGCCAGGTTGTTTTCAGAACAACAGAGCCTGAAGGTTAAGTTAAAGATCTGAATCTTTAGCTCAGCAAAATCCTTACATGATACGGGACACCAAGGCCTGCTCCATGAGGTAAAGGAGACACAATCTGCAAGTGGATCTTGTGTCCACTAAAGGAAAGCTCTCACTTGTGCCCTAAGACCTCCTCATACCCTCCTTTCAGCAGCTCCTCCTCCCTCTCCTCTTGCTGGAGTGGGCAACAGGCTGGCAGCCAGGACAAGGCTTTTGGGCTGGCTTTGGCAAAGAGGAAGGGCCAGAGCAGGCTGGGGCTGGGGCTGAGAGTGTACCTGGAAGGCTGAGCCCACCTCTGCACTGTTCAGACACTGGAGAGATACGGGTAATGACAATTCCTGTCTCCCACACTGCTACTCGGCTCGTGGAGTGTACAGGGTTAGGCTGTCTGGGCTTCATCCCTTACTGAAGCTCCCGACCTCAGCATGGGGCAGGCTGGTTACAGATGTGATACATCTGCCGGGTGCATTCTCACAAGGAAGCCACTTGCAGCAAACTGCAGATCCTCAAACCCTGCTCCATGTTTGCAGCTTATCTGGCTGCTTGCCCTAATCAATAGACATAGTCTATTCCTTAAGCATCAACAGGTTGATACAGAACCTCCTCACTCACCAAACCCAGCATCCAGGCATGTTATTGCCTGGTGTAGAGCTTAGACAAGAACTTTTCCACGCTGTCTACTTCCAAATGCAGCATGTGGAAGGCAAACAGGTATCTGCACACTCCCCCCCACACACACTCACACACCCACCCCCCAGAAACAGCGTTTCTCTGCAATGGAGAGGCACGGTGGAGGTTAGAATGAGGATGCAGCCATAACCCACGTGGAGAAGAGTGATGCTTCAGCTGCAGTGGTATCTTCTCTGGGACGGTGGCCAAAAAACACAGAGAATGTTCAGCAGCATTAAATTTACATTGTGTACCTAATCAAGAGCTCCTCCAACCGAGGAGTTCATGTCCTCCTAGCCCAGCTAGAGAACAGTTTATGGAGGGTGAGGAAAGATAATCCTTTTAATTGTCTTTTAATAATTGCTAACATTTCATCTCTATCTAAGATATTTGACTAAGCCCCTCAGGCTCCGAGTTTCGTGAGGCAACAGGTTCTGTCAGGAAGGATGCACAGACCATGCTCCATGGAAGAGCTTCATGGGAGAGCTCATGTCTTTACTCCTTGTTTTGTTCATTCTATTTTAGGCTACCCGCATGGACTCCAGCAGCTGCAATGTCACAGACACAAAGCAAAGTACAGAGTGGAATTGAGCACAAGCTCTTTTCTCTTTTTTTCCCCTCCTCCTCACTCATTAGATAAATGGATCATCTGGACACAAAAACTATGCTAAAGGAAAGAGACAGGAGATAACTTGGAATAGGATGAAATGCAACATGAATTTGCTCAAGGTAGGTCATGCCAAATTAACATGATGTCTTTCTTCTATAAGCTAACTGACCTTTTCTGTCAATGCAAATGCAGTCAATTTGCACTAACAGGTTGAAATAAACCAAATAAATTATTTCTTACACTGGAGAAACATGAATTTTAAGATAAGAAAAGCACTGACAAACAGGAAGATCGCAATGGGTTACGGCAGAACGAGAACAAGCACACCAGAAGCAATTACTGGTGTAATTCTTCCAGGACAGGACTTGGGATGCACCTTATTTAAAATTTCATTCCCAGGTGTGGCACCAGAAGTCAAAAGGTGACAGTGACATTAACTGGTGACACAGTATTGAGTACTGTCAGAAACCGGGCACATGAGACGATACCCACAGAAATCTTGTTGATTGGAGCAGTGAGCAATGGAGGGTAGTAATGTAAAAGAGGTGAAATGTAGTAGAGCAGAGCATAAAGTTTTTCACAGTGAGGGTGACAGAGCACTGGAACAGGCTGCCCAGGGAGGTTGTGGAGTCTCCTACTCTGGAGACATTCAAAACCCACCTGGATGCATTCCTGCATGACTTACTCTAGGTGATCCTGCTCTGGCAGGGGAGTTGGACTAGATGATCTTTTGAGGTCCCCTCCAACTCCTAACGTTCTGTGATTCTGTGATAGGGCCTTAGAACAAGCTCTGCCATCAGCTAGATAGATACTCTTCAGATGGAAATAGAAGGGTGGATGTGGCAAAGATCTATGTACTTATTAGTCCAGATCTATGTACTTATTAGTCCAGAGCAGTACAAACTCAACGGCAACCAGGATTTGGGTCACTTTGTCCTCACTTCACAGGCTGTGACAGTAAGAGCTGTGGCTTAGGCCTATGCCAACCACACCATGTCACCTCTCACATAGATACGCTTACTAGAGGACAGGCTGCCCTAAGAATACTCCTTTTCCCCATGACTGGACATGACAGCAGCTCCAGCATCCCTTGGAGGCTCTTTCTCTGCTTAATAATGAGGCAGAAACTCTAGCCAGGCACTTCCAAGAAGATACTGCCTTTTCCCAGTTCCTTCTCTGATGCACAGGGATGGAGCAATAGCTATGGGCTCTTTGCTGGCTGCTGTGAGCGTGAGAGTGTTCTGTTCTTGGGCACTATTTGCAGTGAAAACAGGCATTTTACCCTGGGGAGAAGACAACTGGGTGAATGGAAGTGAGCTACGCTGGACCTGGCGCCCAAGCTGCATCAGGGCCCATCCACAGAATCATAGAATCATTAAGGCTGGAAAAGACCTCTAAGATCATCAAGTCCAACTGTCAACCTAATACTACCATGACCACTAAACTGTATCCTGAAGTGCCACATCTACATGTTTTTTGAACACCTCCAGGGATGGTGACTCCACCACTTCCCTGGGCAGCCTGTCCAGTGCCTCACTGCTCTTTGCATAAAGAAATTAGTCAGTCACGGCACGATTATGAGCCACTGAGAGATGGCAAGCACAGTTCTAGTCCCTGTAAAATGTAAGACTGACCAGCAAACCAAGGGCAGCCCCTGCTACAGGGCTCTGTTGAGTGTCATCTGGAAAGCAAGTGATTTATTTAAGGTGCAGAGGAGGGTGTCACAAAGAAGCAGAGGTTGGAAAAGCCTGTGTTATAAGAGGAAATTCAAGTGTTGGGCTTGTTTCAGCTAGCAGGGTGAGCTGAAATGGGATGTGACTGGTGCCCATCAAAGGGTCTGGGCAGAGGTGAGGTAAGACCAAAAGTAAAAGACAGAGCTGACAATGGATAAATCAAGACAGCAGATGAGCAGGTGCAGTACCCCATAGTATTGCTTTTTAACAGGAGTATGGGGTAAGCAGCCTAATGTGTTTTAAATGGAGTTTGATTTGTTTATGAGGGTTTGTATTATGTATTTATCTATGATAACTGGCAACACGGCGCAGGGCAGAAGTACCTTCCTGCCGCACATCATCTAGTTCTTTGTGAGTTGCTGCTGTTTCTTTCCAACCTTAGTGATTCTATGATTCTCTTTCCAATTGGACATGTTTTGAAGATGTGAAATTTCAAATGATCGGTCAAAGCTTACAGCTGTCCCTGAGTAAATTTGAAAAATATTCCTCTATTCCTAAAATGCCCAAGTCCCTGGGAGCACTCTAGTGGCAAGGAGGAAATGATGCATCTCCTGCTTCACTGAAGGAGCCACATAACCACTGATGCATAAATCCTATCCAATCTTAAGCCAGTGGTGTTTCCTGGGTACATATACACGTATATGTGTGTCCATGTGCAGGGCTGAGAATGGCCCAGTAGGCACTGGGATGCCATACCAGCAGTAAAACCGCACTGAAGAAGTAGAAAGAGGAGCACACCATGTATTTCTCCACACAATACTTGCACATGTTCACACTGATGCTGCTGAAGTTCCATTTTCACAGAATCACAAAATGTTCAGGCTTGGAAGGGACCTTGAAAGATCATCTAGTCCAACCCTCCTGCCAGAGCAGGATCACCTAGGGTAGGTCACACAGGAATGTGTCCAAGTGGGTTTTGAATGTCTTCAGAGGAGGAGACTCCACAATCTAGCATATGCACGTATCTTTATGTACATGCATGCACGTCTTTATATGTATAGGTATCCAAAATGAGTGTGGGGGTGCGAAGAAGAAGATGTCTACGCTGAAATGTAGATCTGCTGTTTTTACATGTGTACATTATAGGGCATTATAGTTTCAAGTTGCTGCTTCCACTTCTGGAGAGATCACTGTGAAGATGCTATTGCAGTTAAATTGCACACATTTGCACAATGAAGACTAGGAGGACATTCCTGTGCTTCCTTGGCAATGTCCCTTGTGACACCAGGACAGACCTAGTCCCAGTCCACCCCAGAGACAAACGGGTGATCCAGAAGAGTGATGGAAATCAGTGTCCAAAGACTTGAGGAGGATGAGAGGCTGTTGCTGTAGGGGAAACCTCACGTGACTGTATCCTTGCAGGTATTAGTAAGACCCAGCTTTCAAGTGAACCTGTCAAATCCACAGTTCCTGTGGCACGTGATTACACCAGCAACAAAAAAATGCTCCATTGTTTTATTGAAGGAGCCTGCTTAAGCTGCACCCGTACTTGGCAAGTTAACGCTATTTTTTTGTAGGGAATATTCCCAGTGCTCTGGTCCAGCCGCTTGTGCAGCTGCCAGACACCCCTCTGTGAGCATCCGGTCCTCTCCTTGCTGTGCCGAAATGATGATGAAATGCAATGAAAGACACTTGCCTTGGTGAGATGAGTTCTGAATTAGCGTTCATGAACTTTTGGCTGAATTGCTGAAGCTATAAAACTTCTACTATTAATGAAATGTACTCAAGGTGGATTTACACTCGTTTATGCATATTCAACCCTTTTCTGAGAGAGATGAGCCTTGTGGTGGTCACTAAATCCTTTTGTGAGAAAAGTCTAGAGATACCTGAAATTTCTCCTTAATAATGATAGTTTTGGTTACTTATCCCCTCTCAAATGTACAGCTTTGAATTTGAAATGTTTTTTTCCCTTGATGTTGGCTTTTGTATGATTTTAAAAAATAAAGTTGTTAAATTGAATTATTGAACTATTTTTTCAAAAAGCTAGAGAAAAGCACTTGTGAGAGTATTGGAAACTGCAGGGTCTAGTATTGGTGGGAAGGAAAAAGAAGAAAGGGAAGAAGTCATATTCTCATAAGTCACACTAAAAAATTGCTCACATTTACTAAATTTTGGAAAAATTAACTTAACTAACTTACCCCACCCCCCTCCTTCTGTCTTTCTTGCTAACAGTTTGAACTTTTCTGGCTGAAAATCTAAGCCCCAAATAATTGGAAAAGTGAACAAAACTGCCTGAGGCAGCACGGAAGGATTTCAGCCCAAGGAGGCAGAGGCTGTGAGGGAGCCGTGCAGGAGGGAGCGTGGAGCAGCCTCTCCTGAGAAGGTGCCACCAGCAGCCCTTATCGTGCACGTGCATCTGGGCGTGCGCGCGTGCGTTCACCTGCGGGTGCAGAGCTCACTCGGGCCCTTGTGAGAACAGCTCTCTGGCCAAGGGTGGGTTTAGCCCAGATTGGGCAAAACTCAAGAGCATTGTTTACATAGCTTAATTATTTTCCCAATACTTCATGGAGTTTCTCAGCTGGGAAGGGCATTTCCAGCTAATGGGAGTTTGCTGCCCACGGGAAATCTGTAACTCCTTTCTGTGAGATTTTGGCTAAGAAACACAGAAAGCTGGCAGGTCGAGAGAAAAGATGAGAGACACCTTCTTACCTTTCTGAAACCCTCCTGTACAAGGCAGCAGTGCATAGCTCAGGCCTTTATTATTTAAGTTTATTAGGGCACAGTTAGAATCATAGAATCATAGAGCAGTTTCGGGTGGAAGAGACCTTCAAGATCATCGAGCTCAGCCTTTTCCTAGCCCTATGAACACCACTAAACCATGTCCTTCAGTGCAACATCTACCCTTACCATGTCCTTCAATGCAACCCCTGTCTTTGATCAATTCAATCCCCAGTTTCTTCTAGCACATAGTCAAGACCATCTCCCTAGATGCTCAGCCAGATAAATGCCCATTTATCTCCTTTTTCTACTGCTGGACGTCTTCAGGCTGCCTCCACACAACTCCTACGCAGACTGCAGTGAATATTTACAAGCAGTCTCTGTCACACATGTCTTAGAGCATGCACAGCACACATCTTGGTTGGTGTAGGGGGTTTCTATTTTTGCATTAGTATCTCCCAATAAACTTTGTTCTAGCTCATGCGACATCATAGGTTTTACGTTTTGTGTTGTGGAGAGTCGTGAAAGATAACAGGGATGCAACAGTGCAAAATGGCTTCAAATTTTCCATCCTAACAAAGTGACAGGAGCTGTCCACTTTGTTTTAACTAATTTTTCTTTCTGAGAGGGAGATGTTCAAGTAATTGGACAATTACTGAATCAGAATGGTCCATTTAGTCAGTACCCTGCCTTTCACACCAACTGGGACCTCAGAGCTGAGTGTGGGAACAACTTGGCCGTGCATTTCTTGATACCCCAACAAGGGAGTGGGGAACTTTAACTACTGAGTCTGAGAGTGTGTTTGCTAGGAAGGGTGTTTCAGTGCATAAGACATTAAACATCTATTCAAGAGACCGAATATTTTTTTTGTCTGAACCATAGATTGTAAAAAAACATCAAACACCATAGGCAATTCAATTTTGCTGTCTCTCAGTTTTCCATTCGTAAAATTTCTTGCCTCACTGGGTCACTAAAATGCATTGGGGTACTGTAGTCATGATGCCCATGTAGCTCGCAGAAAGTGGCCACCAAATCAGGGTCAAATGTGATGATTTATGGTCACTGCTCAGCCAGCCTGGGCTCTTTGAGTGGATGAGTGACCTTGAGTTAGTGGATTTTGGACTCTCTTGCCAATTCCTTGTTTATTGTGAGTATCTGTCTTACCCAGTCCAAAGGCAGGAAAAGGTATTTAGCTAACTGCAAGATATTCCTTGCATTTTTTCGATGCTTGACTGGAGTAAAATATGACCTTAGAAGCATCAGTAAATACTGCAGCTTTCATGTACACACATCAGATATACATCTGCTATTTTGTTGTTCTTTACTGATAATAGAGAAGTTATAGAAGGAAGGCATGTGCATACCTTCCACTGTGTAGGTTCCTTCCCATCCCTTTAGCAGCAGCCTTTTCCTACCAAGAAGTCCTCTTGTGAAGGAAGGAGACAGGGTGGAGGGGTCTAGAGAAACTGAGTGCTGCTCTTGGTTTTGCCAGGAATCTCTCCTGTTTATGAAGTCCTTGTGGACAGGTCATTCCTGATACTATGTACTTCCAGGGTGCTGTGGACTGTGGCAGTGCTTACAGGCAGGACTGACCTAAGAGCAGTCATTGCCACCCAGGGATGCTGAGGTGTGCTTCCTCCACAGAGACTTTGGGTTCAGTCACCCAAACTAAGCAAGGTGCTGGCTGGTCAGCACTGTGGTGCTCTTCAATCAGAAGTCATTTTTTGGCAGAGAACATGGCTAGAGAGGATGAAAATCCTTTCCCTCCTGTCTTCCTTGCACATGGTGTTGCACGGATCCCAGTGACCCCTGCACAACTTGCCTGTTCTGAACTTGTCCTGCATCTCCTCATAGCCCTGCCTTGGGATTTTGCGGGATAGTGAGCATTTAGCTCAAACCTTCTACAGCAGGCTCCCAGAGAAAGTACATCTGGGAACAGCAATCCACTGCTGTGTGATTATATAATACAGCATAGACAAAAGGAAAACTACTAACTAGTTACCTTCTTTTGTCCAATAAGCCCTGCCATAAAAAAAAGCACCTTAAGGCTCCACATATACCTGAAAACTCTGAGAGCTCATCTAGGGAAGAGGCCAAAGGCCACCAAGTCCAACAGCTTGCACTTATAGAAGTTACAACAGGTGCAAAATTCAGTACTATGTCCTGGTTCCCAGTCATTGCACTTTGAAGGAAGCAGAATAAGCACGATGTTCTGCAGGATAATCCCAAGTGTGAAAGCTGATAAACAGTCTCCAACACCACCAAAGCTCACACTTTCAGGCAGACCATATGGCTGGGATGGGAAGTGGGCAGCCCTCACTGAATCACTGGAGGGCTTGTCCTCAGGGTGCTGCATGGATACATAACCACAGAGGTCTTGATCCTCAGCAGCCTCAGTTCATGACCTAGCAGCTGATGCCGAGTGCTGTGGAGCGGCATAACAAAAACACTGGCTGTGGAGAGTGTGCATCCATGAATGTGAAACTCAAACAACCTCTTGACCCACAATCCACCTATGGTTCAATCCACTCCACTCGATCAGATAGAAACCTCTTGCAGCTATGCAAATAGTCCATCCTGCCTGCCTGTCTTGTTGGCCTTCCCTCCGCCTGACCTAATTAGTGTGGTGAGTAAATAGAAGAATGAGGTCAAATACAGGGCTAGATTTTCCTTGAAATGGCTCCAGGTACGGCCAGGCTGCTTGATGCCATGATATCCAAAGAGCCTGCCTGGGGAGCAATGGTTGCAACATCTGTCCATCTAGAGGCTGGATGAACCAGAGTTGGGTGGCAGAGTTATCACCCCCGGAAACTTGGGCTGAGGGTTGAAATAAATAAAATACCATTTGTATCCACTGATCTGTATAACAACCGGTGTTTGAGCTCTGGACTTGTGCTCACGCATTCCCTTGCTTCAGATGCATTTCCAGGGCAAATTACAACAGTATCTGACATGGTGGGGGCTTTTTAACACAGCATCATGTGCCAGGTGATTTTTTTTTTTTTTAAGTATTAAGTCAAGACAGTCTGCTGGGGAGGCAGGCAAGCCTGGTCAAGTTCTCATATACTCGCTTTATGGTATGAAGCCAAACTGTGAAGTTTTCCAAGTATTTTAATGAGCATGTTTCAGACTTTTTTATTAACTTTTAATGCCTCTTACTTTTGGCAGTTCCAGCTGCTGTGCTACAGGAAAGACCAAGCCACCCTCCAGTGCTGTTCCAGATAAATAGGCCTTAACCACAAATTAACACGTATATCTTGTACTGCTTCTGAAGTTGAAGGCCCCATGATCTGTCTGAGAATTGCTCTTTGCAGTTTCAGGTTGTGGTTTTGCTCTGCAAAGCCCCAGCTGGCTGAGGATCTAGTAGAAAGAGCTCCTTCCTCAATGCCCAGGCACTGTCAGCAACTCAGGGAGAAATGCAGGGACTGCAGCATCATTTGTTGAGCTTGCTTGTGGGGAATTTGGGTGAAAACTCCACTTTTAGGGGATGGAGTTGGGTGGTGGGATGAGGAGGGAAAGGAGCTCATCAGAGGAGCAGCTCAGAGGATGGGAGAGGGACACCCAAGGGTCTGCCCTCCTCTGAGCCCGCTGCACATGCTGTTGTTGCACCGTTGGGGGGTAATGCTGGAGGTGCTCCATCCCTGGGCCTTTGCTTAGTTTCTGAGCAAATCTCTTTACTTTGCCAGTTTGCTTTTGGATTAAGAGGTGCGAGAAGGATTCAGCAGTCTTGAAGGTGAAAGGTGTCCATAAAACACTGCCTTGCTTTCTGAAATTTGTTTCTAGATCCCCTTTGGGGGTGAACTTCAAAATTGGGATCAGCATTTGTATTTCTGTTTAAAAGAGCCCGTTCCGATCCAGGCCTTTAATCACTCCCTTTTCACCTAAGAAAGCAATAAGGATATACCATCTACCTCAGAATGCCCCAAGCCAGACCTCTAGGCATTATTTCAACAGGTTCTTCCAACAGAGACAGGCCAGGCTGGAACTACTTGCATCCTGTTAAGCTTTCTGTTACTTTGCCAAATCTAGGAAATTTCTAGTTATGAATAAACCGGACACACATGAATATGGTTGAAAGACTGTGTTGTCACCTATTGGCTTGACCCTAATCTCCTCTACCTGGTTTCACCCAGTGGGATGGCATGTGACTCTTGGGTTTAGCTAAAAAACTTAACTGCAGTGAAGCAAAAAGCCATGCAAAGCAGCAGTTTTCTCCATTACACAGTGTATAGAGAATAATTCTGTATTTACGTAGAAAGATGTATTCTGACAGTAACAGTACAAATATCAACAGGATTCTTTCCCAAGTGGGACAAGCTCTTCGTGGGAAGTGATCACACCTGATGATGGCACCTGAAGTAATTCTTGCCCCTGATGTCTCCCGCCTTAGAGAGCTGCTTGGCAGCAGTGCGGTGTTGACCACTTTTGGTGTGGCCGTATAGGGAAAGCTGGTTTATGGCCAGGAACTGATCGCTTTTCAGAAACCTGTTAGAATCGTAGAATTGTATCAGCTGGAAGAGACCTCGAAGATCATCGAGTCCAGCCTTTGTCCCAGCCCTATCAACCTACTAAATGATTCCCCCCAACGCAGCATCCACCCGTCTCTTAAACACCTCCAGGGACGGTGACTCAACCACCTCCCTGGGCAGCCTGTTCCAATGGCTGACAACCCTTTCAGTAAAGAAATTCTTCCTAATATCTAACCTGAACCTCCCCTGGAGCAATTTAAATCCATTTCCCCTTGTCCTGCCACTTTCCATTAGGGAGAACAGATCAAACCCTGCCTCACTACAACCTCCCTTCAGGTAGCTGCAGTGAGCAATGAGGTCTTCCCTCAATCTCCTCTTCTCTAGGCTAAACAGACCCAGATCCCTCAGCCTTTCATCATAAGACTTATGTTCTAAGCCCTTTGCCAGCTTGATGGCCCACCTCTGTACCCTCTCCAGCACCTCAATGTCCCTCTTTTAGTTAAAGGCCCAAAACTGGACACAGGACTCGAGGTGCGGCCTCACCAAAGCTGAGTACAGGGGCATGATCACCTCCCTGCTCCTGCTGACACCATCCCTGATCCAGGCCAGGATGCCATTGGCCTTCTTGGCCACCTGGGCACACTGCTGGCTCATGTTCAGCCGGCTGTCCATCAACACCCCCAGGTCCCTCTCTGCAGGGCAGCTCTCCAGCCACTCCTCCCCAAGCCTGTAGCGCTGCTGGGGGTTGTTGTGGCCAAAGTGCAGGACCTGGCATTTGGCCTTATTGAAACTCATGGAACTGGCCTTGGCCCAGTGATGCAGCCTGTCCAGATCCCTCTGGAGACCGTCTCTGCCCTCAAGCAGATCAGTGCTTCCACCCAGCTTGGTGTCGTCTACAAACTTACTGTTCCTCCTCAGGGCCTGCCCAGAGCTGCTGGACTTGCTCTGGCTTGAGACCAGCATAAGTGGAAGGCAGCAGAGACCCACAACAGCTTCAGTCTTCTCATGGTTATGTCTTAGCTATAAAGTCTGCTCTTGGTATTCCGCACATGACAAACACCAAACAAAATGAATGTTCTTGATATTTGCATAATCAAAGCTCTGACAGATGCATGGACAAGTCGGTGGATAAAGAACTGGTTTGACAACCATACCCAAAGAGTGGCTGTCAATGGGTCCATGTCCAGGTGGAAGCCAGATACAAGTGGAGTCCCTCAAGGATCAGTACTGGGACCAGTCTTGTTTAATATCATCAGCGACATGGACTGTGGCATTGAGTGCACCCTCAGCAAGTTTGTGGATGACACCAAGCTGTGTGGGGTGGCTGACACCCTGGAGGGTAGGGATGCCATCCAGAGGGACCTTGACAGGCTGAAGAGGTGGGCCCAGGCCAACCTCATGAAGTTCAACAAGACCAAATACAAAGTCTTCCATGTGGGTCAGGGCAACCCCAAACACCAATATAGGCTGGGCAGTGATTGGCTTGAGAGCAGCCCTGAAGAAAAGGACTTGGGAGTACTGGTGGAGAAGAAGCTCAACATGAGCCGTCCGTGTGCACTTGCAGCCCAGAAAGCCAATCGTGTCCTGGGCTGCATCAAGAGGTGGGCCAGCAGGTCGAGGGAGGTGATTCTCCCCCTCTACTCCACACTTGCGAGACCCCACCTGGAGTACTGCATCCAGCTCTGGAGCCCACAGCACAAGAAAGATATGGACGTGCTGGAGCGTGTCCAGAGAAGGGCCACGAGGATGATTAGGGGGCTGGAGCACCTCTCCTATGAAGACAGACTGAGAGAGTTGGGGTTGTTCAGTCTGCAGAAAAGAAGGCTCCGAGGAGACTTTATTGTGGCCTTCCAGTATCTTAAGGGGGCCTACAAGAAAGCTGGTGAGGGGCTTTTTAGGACATCGGGTAGTGATAGGACTAGGGGGAATGGATTAAAGCTAGAGGTGGATCCGTTTAGATTGGTTGTTAGGAAAAAGCTCTTCACCATGAGGGTGCTAAGACACTGGAACAGGTTGCCCAGAGAGGTGGTGGAAGCCCCATCCCTGGAAGATTTTAAGATCAGGTTGGATGGGGCTCTGAGCGGCCTGATCTAGTGGGGGATGTCCCTGCCCATGGCAGGGGGGTTGGAACTAGATGATCTTTAAGGTCCCTTCCAACCCTGACAATTCTGTGATTCTATGATTGTATGCTACAGATGTAGACATAAGTATGGATGGTCATCATGTTTTCCATTCACCTGCCAATTTACCTGCATGTAGGTCTTACAGTAGTTCCTCGTACTGGAAGTCATTCAGCCCCACTCCCTAAACATCATGTTTACATGATCGAAGATGCCTGTTATTTTTCACCTCTGACTTCGAGGTTTGAATTGGAGCATTTTACGAGTTGTCTCATTACCTGTCTCACGTCCCAGTACAACCATACTGGCTACGCTTCTCAAAGCCTCATGAAACAGGCCACTCTCCAGGTGCCTTGCCAGTCTGACAGTGTTCTGTGTGTGTGTTCCTCACTTCGCAGCTCGGTGCCAGCCCCCACCAGTGCTGATTCACTGGCCACATGTTTCTAGGATTCAGATGCACATTGCTGCTGTCTCCGTTTCTCCTTGGTATTTCAAAACACTTTTCCATTTGCACTGGAGTTTTACCAGTTTCTAGGTCTTTTTTTTTTTTTTTTTTTTTAAGGTAAGCTCTTTCCTAGCCCTGATCTCTGGGCACCCACTGAGAGTGAAATCGCTTTGTGACTCCTCTGGCCACCCTGGGGCTCCCAAGCCAGCAGTGTTTGCGGCTCAGCCTCTACTGCAGCTTCTCCCTTGGGTTTATATATGTCTGATGACCACAGATTTGCTGGGCTTATGTCCTGGATGAGCTGGCCAATGTGCTCAAAGCTGCCCTTCCAGCCTGAGGACACTCTTGCTAAGGAGAAAGGTGCCTTTGGGCAATGCCATTGCCACACACCTGTACAAGGTGCCCACCACTGCCCGGCTCCCTGTATTCTAAATACAAACACGGATGTGACACCTGCTGATACCTCCTCTTTATAGTCCTTTTCTCATCTGTCCTTGTGATGGCTTTCGTGTCAGCTTTTATTTGAGTTAATGTTTAAAGCAGGGGACTGCCCGAGCAAACTGCAGGGGTGCTGGGCACTCGCAGGCACAGCAGCTCTCTGGCCGGTGCAGTGGGATGGCGTCGTTATCAGGCCACACAGATGAGGTTGCCACGCTCCCTGCTTTATAAGACGCTGCTGCCTGATGAGAATTAATTACAATACTGATATTAGATTTCTTTTCCTCCAGTTAGCTACTTTTGACATGTTGGCACAGACAGAAGTTACGAAGTATTATAGGAACACTGAGAATGTAAGCAGCAGCACTTTGTTTTAAAGGAATTGAAGCTTGAAAGAAAAAACCACTACACAGAGCATAGAAAATCAACCAGCAGAAACTAGAGATACATTAACTTTGTGCCACTTCCTGCTAATTGATCCTGGTGGGGGAGCTTAGAAATGACAAAGTAATATTGCCTAGGTAAATATTTTACCAATACTAAAACCCTTTTAAAAAGTTTATCTTCTAGGTTTTTAAATCTATGTTACCTTTGTCTTTATCTTTGTATATTTCTATGATCAGAATTTTCTAGCTTTATTAATTAATAAACCACTTCTACTTTAATCAAAGCAACACAAGCCTATTGCTTCAATACTGCAGTTGCATGACTTGCTGTCTTCTTTGCGTCATCCCCACTGTCATCCAGGCAAAGACCACGGAGGTTTGTTTCGACATTTAGCTAAATCCAGCAGGGAGTGCCACCTTAATATTCCTGCATGTGACACAGGGCTGGACATATATGGTTGTCTTTGTAATGTCATATTGTAGTATTATTTTTAACATAACTTAAAAGTGCAGTACAAAACTCTCCTGATAATGCTTGGATTTGCAATACAAATTGTGAAGAGATTGAAGCTGGAAGGACAATTGCAACAAATATGTCTTAACAAGTTTTTCTCTTCATGCATAGGTCACCTGGCTTCTCCTCAGGTCTCTCTCTCATTTTCTCTTTTTAAAAATAATTCTCAAGCCAGACATTGCTTCAGAAATTCTCACCACGTACCACTATTTTCTTCTGTTCTGCCAATAACAACCTCAGTGAATTCAGGCGACTTAGTGAGGTGCTCTTATGCTCTCCTAAGTATTTCTCCAAACTGATCTTTTAAAGAGCTTTAAGACTTGCCAGCGATGGATTTCAAAGTGACTAGATGCAGCCTTGGTTTGCCCTCAGGCTGCTTTCCCCAGCACTTGCTTTTTTGTTACATTTTCCAGTCCCAAGGGATTTCTCTCGAACTTCTGAAAAGGTTTGCTAAAGCGTCTCTAATTTATTTCCCCATTTCCTTTAGCATGCCTGCATATGGCCTCTTTTACTGGTTTTACAGATCCCAAGCTTTTTATTAACTATTCCTGATCTTATCTCCCAGTTTCTTAACTCCTCATCATCTGCTCTCAGTAATCAGAATCTTGCTTAAGAAAATATCTGTTCCCTGGCAGCCAGAAATGCAAAGTAAGTGTTAATATTTTCTTTGCCCTTTTAATTTCTCTCTGACTACTCTTTAACCGCTGTATGAGAGAAAATGCCTTCTCTCCTTCCTTCTGTTTTTGCTGCTTATGCTCTTTCAGGTGATCCAGGCTGATCAAAATATAGTGAAATACATCAGTGTCTCGCCCATCGAGTGTGTTCAGCTGTGACTCAAGTGTGGTTTTGCTCCATTGCCCTCTAAATGTGCAAGCACATTAGCAGGGGCTGCTTGCACAAGTTTTCTGTGCTTGTACCCTTGAATGAAGACAGCAACAGCTAAACACAAAGCAGGCTCAAAGGCCCGGCTCTGTAGGTTGTCTTGGCTCAAACTAAAAGTGGATCCTTTATGCCTTGCTACGTGGGAGCAATGCCCTCTGCGGCATATGAGCAGGTCCAGCTCCAATTCTGAAAATAACTCGCGCTGTCGCACAGTGCCGGCAAAGTAAGGAGCTTTGATTCATTCTTGCGAAAAATAACGCCTGTGTGTGGATGCCGTATTTTCGTTGCAATGCCCACTTGTTAAGCTGTTGCTTGATCCACATTTCAGATCTCATCGGCTGATGATGACTAGACTCTGCAATTAGAGGTTGACTGAGAGTAAATCCTAAAGTGTTTTGACTTATTTCTCAAGAGGCCATGTTGAGATCAGCTCCTGGTTTATCCCAGTGCAGGCAGCTTTGGACACTTGTCATTTCTCTGGCAGATGGTACTGGAGGTTTTTAACTCTCCCAGAAAGAAGATGGACACATTTTCAGGAGATTTTTCACAAACACATCTTGGTGTATCTCGGTTGTGGGTCCTGGAGACCTGTCAGCTGCTGGCAATGACTGATCCTTTCCCTGTTTTTACTAGCATTATTATTATTTCAAGCAGAAAAACAGCTGACAGAAATGCTTGCTCTGGCCCTGGCAGCCTGATGGGCTCAGTGAGAGCAGCAGACAGATGTGGTGAGGCCCTTCCAGGTCTCCAGCCAGTGCATGTGAAGCTCGCTGAGTTTTTTCTTCTATGTGAGACCAAAGCAATCAAGAACTTGAAAGTGCTTTGCCAGCCTTCACTTTCTACCTTGCTCTTGCCGGTTGTTTAATTTCTCTGAGCCAGGAAACGTGGGAGTCTGCAGGGCTTCAGGCATAGCCACAAACCTTGAACAAGCAGGCAGGCAGCTGCTGAGGACCAAGTCACCTCCTCTTGTACTTAAAAACTGCTGGTTGTGTCACTGTCTGTGCTCTCCCTTGAGCACCAAACCATGATTATTGCCTGCAATCAGCCCTGCAGAAATGCAACTATCAAAATATGAATCTTATAACTGCCATGTTGTGCCTTGATGCTGCAAGGACTGCCTTGATTAACCTCTGTGGCTTTGCCTTTCCCAGATTGATTAATGCTGGCATCTTTTGCACTGGGACTGGATACTGTAGCAGCAAACAGCCTCTTTGGAAGCACAACTTCTGCAGGTACAGACCCCTTTCTGCTGTGCATGAGATTATCAGCATGGTAGGAAAACAAATTTTCCTTATTTGTGTGTCACCTCCTCCAAAAATGTAGGTGGTTGCGGAAGTCAGTTCCTCTGCTTCTCTCCTGCTGCCATTGATAACCCATCTATTCCTGGTGTGTAGCCTTGTGCTTGATTTATAATTCCCTAATTAATCCCGTTCTGAACTCAGGATTGCCCTTCCTCTGGGCTCTTCTGTGGTGCTCCAGCCCCGAGCACAGTTATGCCCCACAGACATCAGTGAAATTGTTCTCATAACCACTTGTGTCAAAAAAACTCCACCAAGTATTGCTACAGCTTTAGAAACGGAGGCACAAAAAGTGCAGGTTAGGCAGGCAATTGTCAGGACTGGAGCCCAAGGATGGACAAACAGTAAGTGGTCACACAGTCTCGGCTCCAAGGCGGTGCTTGGGCAGAGTCCTGAGGTGACCTGAGGCAGCGTCCACATGGTGTGGGCACCTCCTCCATCAAGCCAAATCACTTCCCCACTCCTTTACTTTTGAGTAATGTCATACTTTGTGTTGTCGCCCAAGTAGTCTTCAAAGAGCAATTTCAAAGTTGTTGGGGTTTTTTTTAAGGGCAAAAGGAAGAACCAGCCTCATTTACCTTGGGTGACATCTTGTCAGTCTGACTGAGTGTCATTGCCTCGGACAAATGTCCGCAACTGGCCAAAACCATGAGCTAGCACTGCTGTGGATCCAGGTTTCTAAGAGAAACAGCTTATACCACCATGTGTGAATGTGTGTGAGTGTACATATGCGAGCATGTGTGTCTGTTTATCTGCCTGTCATCCCCTGCTAAGCTGCGAAGCCACTGGCTCACTCAGTCAAATGTCACACTGTCGTGGGTTGACCCTGGCCGGCCGCCAGGTACCCACACAGCCGCTCACTCACTCCCCCCTTCACTACTGAACAGGGGGAGAAAATATCTCCAAGGGCTCAGGGTTTGAGATAAGGACAGGGAGATCACCCTCATTTACCGTCCCGGGCAAAACAGACTCAGTTTTGGGGAAATTAGGTACATTTATTAAAAGAACTAATCAGAGAGGAGTAGTGAGAAGTAAGAAAGAGCAAACAGATCTTAAACAGAACACCTTCCCCCCATCCCTCCCTTCTTCCCGGGCTTAACATCAATCCCGGTTTCTCCACCTCCTCCCCCCGAGCGGCGCAGGGGGACAGGGAATGGGGGCTGCGGTCAGTTCATCCGACGTTGGTTTCACCGCTTCTTCATTCCGGGGGAGGACTCTTCACTCTTCCCCAGGGCCATTGTGGGGTCCCTCTCACGGGAGACAAGCTTCACGCTCTCTTCTCCGCGTGAGTCGTCCCACGAAGGGCAATTCATCACAAACTGCCCAACGTGAGACACCTCACGAGGGGCAGCCCACCCCTCGTGAGTCTGAGGTGCAGTCCTTCGGGGGAAACTGCTCCAGCGTGAGCTACCCGCAGCGTCCCAAAAGTCCCACCGGCCAACCTGCTCCAGCGTGGGCATTCCTCTCTTCCACGGGCTACAGGTTCCGGCAACAACTTGCTCTGATGCGGGCTTCCCACGGGCTACAGTCCCCTTTCAGGCATCCACCCACACGGCGTGGAATCCTCGGTGGACATCTATGCGGTGATCCTCACGGTGGACTTCTGCACCTCGCCCATGGGCTGCAGGGGGACAACCCGCTTCACCATGGTCTTCACCACCGACCCGGGGGATTCCTTCTGCTCCGGCGCCTGGAGCTCATCCTCCCCCCTCCTCCTTCTTCACTGACCTTGGTGTCTGCACAGATTCTCACTCCTCCATCTCTGTGCCAGCTGTTGAGGCGCAGTTCTTTTTCCCGTTCTTAAATATGTTTTTCACAGAGGCGTTCCTCTCCTATCACCTTACTGATAGGCTCAGCCTTGGCCAGCGGCGGGTCCCTCTTTGTAGCTGGCTGGCATTGGCTCTATCAATCTTGGGGAGCTTCTAGCAGTTTCTTACAGAAGCCACCCTGCAGCTCCCCCCCCGCCGCTGAAATCTGGCCAGGCCAAACCAAAACATTCCACCCCTCGCCTCTGTGAATCACATATTTAGGAATTATTAAAATTTATATTCATCACCCAACATTAACAGTGAAACAGAAAAACCAAAGACTCCCGACACCAAAATCAGAACAAAAATCATCACAACACCAAACAAGACTAAACAATCTACACACAATCCACGCCTCGTTCCTTCACCTCAATCACAAAAACATAAATTCCCCAAAATCATTTTACTTTTCAACATTGCTCAGTCCATGTTTTGCCCGTTACCTCTCTCCACTACTGTCCTTATCTCAAATTCCTCCCTTCCCAGGTTTCATTCCCCGTACGGGCCACCAAAATGACTGTCGTGGGTTGACCCTGGCCGGCCGCCAGGTACCCACACAGCCGCTCACTCACTCCCCCCTTCACTACTGAACAGGGGGAGAAAATATCTCCAAGGGCTCAGGGTTTGAGATAAGGACAGGGAGATCACCCTCATTTACCGTCCCGGGCAAAACAGACTCAGTTTTGGGGAAATTAGGTACATTTATTAAAAGAACTAATCAGAGAGGAGTAGTGAGAAGTAAGAAAGAGCAAATGGATCTTAAACAGAACACCTTCCCCCCATCCCTCCCTTCTTCCCGGGCTAAACATCAATCCCGGTTTCTCCACCTCCTCCCCCTGAGCGGCACAGGGGGACAGGGAATGGGGGCTGCGGTCAGTTCATCCGACGTTGGTTCCACCGCTTCTTCATTCCGGGGGAGGACTCTTCACTCTTCCCCAGGGTCACTGTGGGGTCCCTCTCACGGGAGACAAGCTTCACGCTCTCTTCTCCGCGTGAGTCGTCCCACGAAGGGCAATTCATCACAAACTGCCCAACGCGAGACACCTCACGAGGGGCAGCCCACCCCTCGTGAGTCTGAGGCGCAGTCCTTCGGGGGAAACTGCTCCAGCATGAGCCACCCACAACGTCCCAAAAGTCCCACCAGCCAACCTGCTCCAGCGTGGGCATTCCCTCTTCCACGGGCTACAGGTTCTGGCAGCAACTTGCTCTGACGTGGGCTCCCCACGGGCTACAGTCCCCTTTCAGGCATCCACCCACACGGCGTGGAGTCCTCGGTGGACATCTATGCGGTGATCCTCACGGTGGACTTCTGCACCTCGCCCATGGGCTGCAGGGGGACAACCCGCTTCACCATGGTCTTCACCACCGACCCGGGGGACTCCTTCTGCTCCGGCGCCTGGAGCTCATCCTCCCCCCTCCTCCTTCTTCACTGACCTTGGTGTCTGCACAGATTCTCACTCCTCCATCTCTGTGCCAGCTGTTGTGGCGCAGTTCTTTTTCCCGTTCTTAAATATGTTTTTCACAGAGGCGTTCCTCTCCTATCACCTTACTGATAGGCTCAGCCTTGGCCAGCGGCGGGTCCCTCTTTGTAGCCGGCTGGCATTGGCTCTATCAATCTTGGGGAGCTTCTAGCAGCTTCTTACAGAAGCCACCCTGCAGCTCCCCCCCCGCCGCTGAAATCTGGCCAGGCCAAACCAAAACACACACATATTATTAACTCTCAATTAATTTCACAAAAATAAGGGAGCAGAGAGAAGAAAGAGACACAAGAAAGTCCCAAACTGTGGAAAAAGCGGCCACAGGAGCTTGCAATTTATCATTCACCAGAGTGTATACATGGGGTAGTGGTTTTCAAAATGTTCCTGACACATAATAAGCCTCCAGTTGGCACTTGCTCCTCAAAGCCAGCTCAGTCATTAACAACATAGAACCCCACAGGAAATCAGGTCCACTGTGATGGGCGCTGCTTTTGAACCACTTATAACCTGCCCAGCTTTTGGAGGATTTTCACAGGCGGGGGCAGAGCCACATCTCATGACAAGCTGCAGCAGCAGCAGGGGCATATCTCAAGGGAAAGGTGCTAAAATCGTGTGATCTTCCTGGGCGCTCCACCACTTGGCCTGAGCCACGTTTCGGACATGGCTAACCCTTCCCGCTAGTGCTGGCTGAGTCTCAAATGTATACTAGAGGTAGAAACCCAGAGGTCAACTTCAGCTTGAAGTGGTTGAAATTTGGAAACAGTTATTAGGAGCAGAGGGGAGCGAGGGACACTGTGGAGTATCAGATGGTCTGAACATGCGCCAGTGCTGCGATGGGCTCTGGGAGGGTGGCTTGGAGGGACCTTGGCACTAGGAAGGAGCAGACCTGTGTGGGGCACTGCATCTGAGCTGGGCACACCGACAGGCATCAGATGGGAAGCCGACAATGCCTCTGTTGCTGCTAGTAAATAAAATAGGCCTGGTTCTGCTTTCTGGCTTGGGGCCAGCTGGTTCAGTGCAGCTCCTGTCCACCCTTCGGTCCCTGAAAAAGGGTGGCCTCATTGATCCTGCTCTTCCCTGTCCAGGTCTGAGCCCTGGCAGGGAGCATGTTACTTTTCTCAGGACAGATCTGTGCCAGGGAGTGTGCAGTATGAAATAATGCCCTGCTGAAACTACGTGGCCAGCGGATGAGTCCTCGCCCCGGCTCTCTTCGACTGTAGGGTCCAGAGGGACACCCATGCACTGCCTCCTCCACTCCGCAAACCCCAGCTGTGGCCATCTCTTCCCCAAGGTCTTGTGCCAAAATTAAGCCCTTTGGTGCAAAAAGATTGTGAGGGAAAACAAGGGGACTGTGTGCTGCTGGGGGTGAGCAGGGAAGAAAGAAAGAAGGGCTGCCACATGTGCGTGCCTCTCTGCCCGGCTGCGGGGCTGGCTGCTCTGTCAGGGCATGGTGGCCCAAATGCCACTGCTTGTGGGGGTAGCTGGGGAAAGGGAGAGGTCTCCGAAGGGGTGGGAGGGAGCAGGCACCGTGCTGCAGCACGCAGAATCCTGCGCTGCATAACGAGGCCTGGGGAAAATTGGCAAGCGAGATGGGGCAGGAGTTAAAATGTGTGTGAGCGGTGGAGGGAGGGGGGCTTAAGCAATTATTTGGGGGCATGAAGCAATGCAAAAATGTTTTCAGAGAAGCTCTGATACACTATGTGCTGCTGAGGTGCTTCCTAGGAAAGCACGTACCGTGGCTCCAAGCAAGGGCTGCTGGCTGAGTTGTGTGGGGCGAGGTGGCTGGAGTGGCTGTGCTGCCTGCCGCCAGCTTTCACACGGAGATTACCCTGTCGCCCATGCCATTACGGAATCGCGTGGAGGTCTCATGCTTTGCTCACTAGAAGTGGTTTTAGTAGTGAGATGTGAGATCTTGCCTCGCTTCCCAGTGCCAAAAAAATGTCTGAAGTCTTAAAGTCCTGGCAGGCTTTGTGCATCTCTATATGCAAATACTGGTGATTAATTTGACGGAAAACACACCACGGCCCCCTGGCCTGTCAGGTTGTGCTTGCAGGAGAAGGTGTGGGGATACATCCCACAGCAGCTGAGTAGCTGATGCTAGTTCACGTAACTCGCCGCAGCCAAAATTGTCCTCACCTCTGTCAGAGTCCAGAGGTGAAAAAAGTAATGTATTTTTGTTGTTGGGAGGCCCATGTTATTTGGCAGCAAATGCAAGCTCCTTGTCTCCTTGCCAAGAGTAGCTTTGCAAACAGAGGCCAGCCCTCCCAGGATACCGCTAACAACTAATGCATTATTTGAAAATCACCCGTGGGCATGGAAGAGGCTGGTCGTTGACGGAGCCTCCACCATCCTAGACAAATGGATGGGGAGCAAAGACCTGAACTATGTTAGTGCACTTCAGATTAAACCCAGAAACTCATCATATTCCAGACTATCAAGGTCAAGAAGGAGTGTGTGAAAGCAAGGAAAAAAGGACATTTGAAAGTCATGTCAGGACTGAAAAATCTAAGATAAATGCCAGTCACCTTTCCCACCAGCCTTCTACAGAAGCACTGGAAAAAGCAGGGGCACTGGCAGTGTTGCACTTGAAATACAGGCAAAGCTAAGTGACAGAGTTCACACTGGAAACAACGGGAAATGAGGTTCTGGAGCAAGGGCAGAGGCAGATCTGGGTGAGCCAGCTGGAAAGCCATCCAGTTGTTCTAGATGATTATTCACATAGGCATCATTCCTGAGTTCATAAGTTTGGCAAGACTGAAGAACACTGCAGCTAAAAAGGAGGCATGCACACACAGCTACTTGACGTACCATGTTTGGTAACTGGCTGCAGAATGATGACCACGAGTTCAGACAAGTAACTGCTTGTCTCTCAGCTGCTGGGAAAGAGTGACCTGAGAGACAAAACCCATGAGGGAAGATGCAGAGTCAAACTCCGATTTGTATTTGTGACTAGACAGCACTGGCACAGCAAGAGCTGTCACCTATGACATCGCTGTTCAAGGGAGAATTGAAAACAAGTCTGCTCAGCTTGCTGCAGACCGAAGTCACTGGGGCTTTACGGATTTGCAGAGGCAGACTCTCTGGGTCTTCTCTCTCGACTGCAAAAAGTGGCCTCTTCCAGGGCTATGCTGGTGGGAGAGTCCCACTTCAACACCAAATGCTCCCTGTGGCATCTCTAGGAGAGCTCACCTGGGCTGGGAGCTGCTGAGATGCAACTCTGAGCACTGTGACACTGATGGGTGAGGATGATATGGGCAGGGATCCATAAAGAGGGAAAAAAGGCCTTGGAGGTTACAGGAAAGAGCTGAGAGGTGCTTTTTATAACATCTGATGAGGTGGCTTTTATGGATTGCATTGCTCCATGGGAGATAAGGACCCAGCTGGAGACTCTATCCACTTGCCTCTGGCTTGAGCTCAGCCAGGGAAGAGGGCGGCTGGAGTGTCACATCCTCTTCACTCCCATCTCACGAAGGTCGAGAGCAGGATGGAGAAGGAGTTGTAATAGGTGCTGCTGGTAACTTGGATGCAGCTCCTCTCAACAACCGTGGGAGAAGTCTGTGATAAGTGTGTTTTCGCAGCTGACAGCAACTCAAATCAAATTTCACCACCCTTTTACCTTGAGCGATTTAGTCATCCTGAAGCACTGTGCTAACAGCCTGTGCTGCCAGCAGCCAGCTCCTCCTCCCCTTCCCAGTGGGGAGAAACACATTCCAGCCGTTGGTCTCTACCCTTACACTCCCCTAAAAATGACCATTTCTCCACTGTTAGCTAAATCTATTCAGAGATGCCATTTTCATGATCCTGAATGTACCACCACACAGGTGAAGAGATGGCAACGGATGAGGCTGGACTGAAGGCCTCCTGCAGAGACTTCAGGAGGGTAAGATAGGGCTGGGGACTAGCCCCAGACAGGGCTGAAATGCCAGCCTGGCTGCTGACAGAGCTTGGGACAGCTCGGCCCCTTCTTCCAGCACTTCTGCTGGGGATATGCGGTGGGGAGCTGCTGTACTGGCAGCAGGAGACTGGCGTGTCTGCAGCTTATGGAGGTTGCACCTGATGTAAGAGCTCCCTGGGGCGGCATCAGTTGTGCAATGACTCCAGAGAGCTGTCTGTGACCACAGGTATGTTGGAGTCACTACAGAAGTTTGATTTACACCATCTGTGCATCTGACACAACTTAACAAGCAATGCTCGGTCTCTGCACTGGTAGTAATAAAAGCGACTGGTATCCACGTCTTTCACAGGGTGAGCTTAAATGAGGCTGGCAAGGGGTTTTACGGCTTTCAAATTGCTTCTGTGCACTCATAAATAAGTGTCAGGTATAACATTAATTTTTTGGGTCTTTTTTTTATTTCTACACCATCATAAAGTTGTAACTTACTGCACAGCATTCTTTTCTTTCAGGGTATCTCACAGTTCTGGCTATGCTCCTGGGGAAAGAGAAAGGAGTCTTGAAAAGATTGAGTTCCAGATTATTTACAAGACCTGTGTGAAAAGATCTCACACTTCACTAAGGATTTTTGAATCACTGGAACACAAAGTAAAATCTAATGGGAAATTTCTCACACTGAAATAAAAACATTCCTTAAAAAAAAAAAATCCAGCCTGTGAATTTGGGAAAAAAAATTTTAAATATTCTGGAAGTGACCTTAAGTTTATTTCAGTTCTTAGCAGGACGTTTCTCAGGGGTAGAATTTCCTTTAGACACCCTTCTGCATCCAGCCTTTCACAGACAGCATTTATAAAGACCTCAAGAGTTTTCACAAGATACTAGGAATAAATGAAATGTTCTCTAGTTTGTAGGTCCTAAGGCTAGATTTACACAGCAGCATCTGAGAAAGGGGAGGAGTGAACTAGAGAGATGTTCACCAGCATCACATTACCGTTGGCTTTGGAGTGGAGATTGAACCTGATAATCCCGTACTGCATGTTTTGTGGGGTGTCTGGTGACATGACATGTCCCTGGTTTATTTCCTAATAACTGTCATCACATAACTGTCCTTTGCAACTCCGGACTTGGCATAGACATTGGAGCTTGGTGGGTGGCAGAAAAGGAGGTTTAGAAGGGCTTGGAAAACAAGGCTTTGTAAAGAAACACACTTGGATTTTCCTCCTCAAGGTGTTTGTCATCTTCTGCATGGGCTAACTTGTGCAAAACTTGTCCTCAAAGGTCAGATGTCCTGGGCTAGTGTTCTCCTTCAGGTGAGTGCAATGAGGTATCCCACGATATTTCCAAACTCAGACTGCTGCATAGGACCTCAACTGTCACTCTCACTTTTGAAGGCTGCCCGTTAGAGGCAATCATCCCCTGCTGCAGTTTGAGATAATTGCACATACAGAGGGAGATTTTATTTAAATGTCTGCCATGACTTCTTTTAGCCATTGGAGGAAACAGGCTGGGACACGTCAGTTGTCTTCTCAGGCTTCGTAGGAGGCTTTCATCCTGTGCTGCTCAAATAAGAAAAACTATGAGATCACTGGTTGCTAAACACTTGACGTGATTTCCCAAGGTCTGCCTCTACGGTAAGTACGGTGGTAATTTGGGTAGTGTTGACAGAAGACCTGAATATTACCCAGAGCACTTTGTGATTATTTTTTTCTGCTGGCTCCACCAGTAGAGCACTAAGAAGTTCACCTCCCACCTTCTGGACACAGACACTGTTATGCTGCTAATAAAAATCCACTTTAATTATCTCCAAAAAAATCCACTTTAATTATCTCAAGAGCCTTCCTGCAGGCCATGCCGCTCTACCGCTCCTCTCCCAGTACTAAGGATGGGGTGGGATGGGGTGGAACAGAGACTAGTGAGGTTTCTGGATAGGGTCATATAGCTATCGTGCTGCCAGCTTGAGCTTAATTGTGTTCAGTTTCCTTAGCAATCACAATTTCAATAGCCTAAAAATAGGCCAAAGTCACACCCTCAAATCAGGACACACCCCTAGTTTCTTGGGTCAGCTCCACCTTTACACCTCTTTACGTTACCATTTTTGACTTAATATTTGAAATGTAATTTCAGGTTGCATTTTAATGTCATATTCCAAGAGTGGAGTGGTGAGATCTTTTAAAAAATGCACACGTAATTTATTTTTCCTTTGTGACAAGGACTAAAGGAGTCTTTTCAGCAGCATTTGTTATTTGCATTCAAAGGCAGCACCGTATTAAAATTTCCTGTATGTCTTTTTATGTAGTAAATTATCATAATTGTGCTCTCTTTATAAAGTCAAAAGGTGAAGTAAAGGGAGGAAAATGATGTTACCTGTTGTTTTATGAGAACCACCAAGTCTTCTAATGGGAAGAAGCATTTCTCCTGTGGCTTCTATCCAGCACCATTTGCCAGCGAGCTCACGCTGGCGTGACCCTGAACCCAGAGCATTCTCCCCATGGTTCTTGGGTGCAGGACTTCAAATCTTGTTGATAAATACTGAAAAACTCCCATGGACTTCTGCACTTGTTGAGTAGGAAACATCACGGCATCTACTAGAGAAGCTACAGCAAAGAAGGGATAGAAGACCCTGGAGAGGTGACAGGAAAGAAAGGCAAAGTGTAGGGTGGCATTTATCAGAACTGGAAATACTTGTGAATTTGCTTTTGCATTCTGATGATTTGGAAGGCACAGGTATTAATCTGTGGCATTTGTGAACCAGGTTTAAACTCATATACGGTGTCACATACACTATTCAGGGAAGCAAAGCGGTATTACTGCGTTTAACAATGATATAACAAAAATTCTCAATTACCAATCTACTTAAAAAATACTGAATTGAATATTACTTTTGTGCAATGCAAAGGTTATGTTTGTCTGTCCCCTTTGTGTAAAGCTTGAAGTGAGGAAGGCAGAAGTTAGCATGGTGACAGTGTTAATCCCTAATACTTTCCCTTTATTCTTACCATGAGAGAGACATTAACAGCAGTCCCGAGCAGCACAGCTATTACCATGACCTAGACAAATCTCAAAATAAGATGGGTCTCACTAGCTTTCCTTACACGACATGGGATGCTAATAAGCACACATGCCTTTGGAGGAGAACCCAGGACCTGCCACTTTAGAAGGAAGCTCAGGCTGAGGTTACACTGAAGCATTCTGGAGTGCTTCTGTCCTGGGATTTTGTTTAAATTAAGTCATTGCGGAAATTGGCAAAAAGTGGTCACAGGGGGTGGAGTTGCATAAGAACCTTTGTGTGTTTGCTTGGGTGTGAGGACTCATGTTTGCTCTTTATTTCATAGAACTGAAAAGATTTAATAAACTATGTTGTCACTCAAACGTATCCTTTACAATCTAAAATTTTCCACCATAAAATATTTCTTGGGAAGGCACTGCTCCTTCATGTTGATCTTTCTGCAGTTTAAGGGAGAGACTATATCCTATAGTGACTAACCAAGGGATGTTTCTTCTCATTCTTCATAACTTTTGTTATCTCTGTCAGGAAAAAAAAATACCCTGAGCTGTAATGGCTGTAGTTTATTTTCCACAAACGCTTGCCATCACCAGCTGGGCTGCAGTCAAACACCGCACTGTTTCCTTTGTCCCAACCAGTCTTAGGTAAGTCAAGTTCTTTGTGTTAAGACTTAATCCCTGGTGGCAGCACATCAGCCCTGTTAAATACAAATATTTCCTTTTTCTGTTTCTCCTTTTCTACTACTAGTACATAATTATGCCTATATGACAGCTACCTTATTCACTGAAATAAAATAGCTAAAGCTGCAGAAGACCCAGTGTGATGCTCTCCGAGTGCCCTGGAAGAACAGTGACAGCTCAAAAGTTAGGAGATGCCAAAATGAAAGTTACTCAAGCAAGTGGTCTGCAAGGGCTCACGTCCCCCAGAGCTTTGGCTATAGGTGGTCCTGGCAGGGTCTCCCAACCAAACTGCTCCTCCTGGGGGATCTCCTCCAGTAACTCATTCTTACACGGTTAGATGCCACCCTCTCTTTACCACCTGAAATACGTCAAAGTCCATTTGTACCCTGTTGTACTTGTGCCAAGAGTGACCTTTAATTTAAATTGTGTCTGTTTCCTGGTAGTTACTTCCTTGAGGTATTAGTATCTCCTCGCAGCCTTTGCTTTCTGTACTGTACAAATCTGGGGCACCTCTCCTAGGGTGGAATGCAGCAGGTCATGCCCATGGGGTCTCACCAGTTCTTTCTGCAATGGCAGCAGCACTGCTTTCGCCGGTGGGAGATGCTGTCCTGCAGTGGCACAGCAGTGGTTTGCTCGTTGCCGTGCAGTTGGCAAGGACAGCTCGCTGGCCTCTCTGCTCATCTGCCTGCTCCAACTGATGACATCCCACATCTTGTACTAACACAGCACTAAGACATCCTCTTGCTGTTGTTCCAATTCTTCAGTTTCTAGACACCCAAAAGTGTCTAGTTCTACAGCCTCCCCAGGGACATGGCAGAGCCTCCATTCCTAGAAGTTTTCAGTAGGTGACTGGGTAGGGTGCTGCAAAATCTCATCTAGGCTCCCTTTCCTGTGAAAGGTGGGACTGGATGATCTTTCAAGGTTCCTTCCGACCTGGGCTGTTCCATGATTCTGTGATTCTACCATTCAAAACAGTGTTTGTCCACGGTCCAGCCTGTTGCTGGGAAGTGACTTTCCAGCAGTGGTGCAGCTTCTCATAGTGTAGTAAGTGTCAGTAATGTTGAGATCTCTGGGCAATCCAGCACCAGAGGAAGGCAGAGAATGTGGTGGTTGAGCGAGGAGGCCACCCGTCGTGATTGGTCTTTTCCAGACTGGGTCTCCACCACAGCACTCAGCCACCTGTAGCCCTTGTTCCTCACAGATGAGCCCCACCGCTTTTCCCTCTGTTAGTTCTCAGTTCTCTCTCAGTTAAACAGTCCTAGTCCTTCCCGTGCCTCCACATTTGTCCTCAGTCTGCACGGCTGTTACTGCTGTGCCTGGAGGTCCCCTCCCCTTGCTCCAGTCTCATCCAAGCAGTCCAGTGCTCCCCACACTCTGGTTCCCACTCACAGTCTGTCTGGCCACCTCCCCAGTCTCCAGCCCCCATCTTCCCCTCCTGTGCTCCTTGCCATGGTCCACTCCTCTGCCCCAGCTCCAGAAGGTGTCCCTTGCTGGGCAATTTGTCTTCACAGGGGTCTTCTGCTTCCAGGGTGGTCATCCCAGCATGAGAGCTCAGGAGACGCAGAAGCACCTGCTCTGTGTAGCCTGGTGTGTGCTCAGTGTGACCAGAAACACAGATGTATTCAGCTGCTGGTGTTAGCAATGCTACTGCTGAGCGAAGGTGAATTTCAATGGGATTTTCAAAGCAGAGTCCTGAAGCAGTATTTTTTGCCTTCTGCCTCTCCTGATGCTATGCTAACTTTTAGCATCTTTCTCTGAAGCATGGCAATGGCAGGACTGTTCATAAATAAGAAAACCATAAAATTGGACAAAATAGTGCATTTTTCTCTATCCTTACTGCCACATGCAGCAGAACCATTTTGACTAAAAACTTCTTAACACTAGGTTAACAGCCTCAAGCTGCTATTTCAGAAAACTTCTTCCCAAGCAGATCAAGTCTGGTGTCAGAGAGCTGAACCTGAGGTCTCGCAATGCAGTGTTCCATGAGTCGCTACCCTGGTAATAGCAGGTGACACCAGTCAGACCTATGGTTGTACGAAATGATCCACAGAGCTATCTGCTCTTTTCACCAGCCCAGAAAACCTCATAAAGAGCTGCTGGGTGTAGTAATCTGTTTGCAACCTGCCGGGAGGATGGAGAAGCCTGTAAGTGTCCAGCATTGCTCCATTCAGCTATTGCAAACCAGGTAGAGCGAGAAGACCTGCTAGAAACAGCAACGGCCACTGTGGGTTCAGTTATGAATCATAGCAGGGACCTTTCTATATTTGGTGACTCGGTACTATGGTGACAAAAACTGCGCAAACACTTCACAGAGAATAAGGCCACGTGTTTTCTGTTTCTCCTCACACAGTGTGGTGCTGCCTGAGAATAACCTGTGGTGGTGCATTCCTTTGAGTTGATCCTTTTCCTATGCTGCTCTCCTGGAATACCCTTTGGTGGGGTGAAAGACTACTTCATTTATAACTCTCTAAAGTGGACTCTTCATTGGTAGTTACCAGTCAACAACAGAGCCCTTGTCATACTCTCCACATTCTGCCTGATATACTGCCAGCCTTTTGTACAGAACCCAAATAGCAGGTGGAGTCATCCCACCTAACACGAAGTGGATCGTTCATTGCGAACTTCGTTCACTGATGGCTGGAAGTCCCTTCAAAACAGTGTGTGCTTCCAAAAGGTATATTTAATCACCACGACTGCACAGCTGAAGTGGGAAGGCTGCCTCCCAAACCATAGCCTCATTCCTCCAGGTGTCTATGTAGAAAAGCATTTGGTACAATAGCTATTCTTCCAGTCTTTCCAGGTTCTTCATAGCACATTTATTCCTGAGTCACCTTTAATTGATGCCACTCTTTAAATGTTTACAACTGCTCTGGCTAAAGTGCTGATACAGGGGAAAGTAGAACCAAACTGAAAGACTGAATTCCTACTGTTCAGAGAAAGTATTTAAGAAAGTGAAAGGTGAGGCAAAAGCCTCTTACAGGCCTGCCACTGGTACTGCATTTCCTTTCTCTTCTACCTTAATGAGTGCAGTCTCCCTGCGAGCATGAAATTTCCTGTTCCCAAGGACCAGATGAGCACCTCACTCAGCGCTGACCATGGCTCAGCTTCTCCATGCAGCTCCCCTTGACATTAACAAGAGATGCTCCCAGATCTTCCAGTCTTGATGAAATCAGGGGCACTCCATTCACTTCAAGTGATGGGGCCATCAAGCCCACAGAGAGACACAAAACCTAGAGGTGGGCAGGAAGCTGAAGGAGGGAGAAGAATTCCTCACTCATCTCTGAGGCATTTGTACTTAAGCAGCATGACTATGCAGCACTATCGTGACCATGAAGTCTGATCAAAGTGTGGCTCAGCACGCTCAGGTTGCTCCCATGCTCCGCACGGCCAAAGCAATGTCAGAAGTGTAAGGAAAGCATTGTTACACCACTGGGCAAATCTAGAGTACTCCAGATCTTGAACACTGCATGCAGTTCCTGTCCTCCGTGCCCAAAGGGGAGGCAAATGGAAGCGTTACAAGTTGAAAATGACCATGGTAGGAAGACACTCCAAAATGTGCAGGACTTTGCAGGTTGTAGAGACAGACTCATGAAACAAAGTCTTGACTCAGAGCTGTGAAACTCAGAGACACAGATCCAGCTGAAGGAGGCCAGGATGCAGAATGTAGGATTCTTGGAAGTAGAAGAGTCCTGCTCACTTCTTCCCAAAGTGCCTGGGGCAGGGACTCTTGGAGGTGCACAGTGCCTCAGTGTATGAGCCTCTGGCCCAACCCAGGGCAGATAATTGCAGCTTCTTACGCAGTGGTTGTGAGCTGGAGCAAGGGGCTTGTCATGTATTCCTCAGCACTTTCTAAGAAAGGATTGCATTTTCCCTTCAGTGTGGTCCGCATTGCAGAGATGTCTCCGTGCTTCTGTAGTGCTTGCTTGTAGGTCGTGAGGGGTTTGTGAGAATAAATACAAACCTCGTTATTGTGTCAGCCAGTAGTCTGGCTTAATGACCGATTATTGGCCCATACACTGCTGAGCAAAGAGACTCCCTCTTAATGAAGGTCATACTAAATAACAGTGTATAAATAGTGTTTAATGACTCAAAATGCTGCTGGGTCCTTTAAGATCTAGGAAAATGGTCTCTAATTATACTTGGATTTCTTCTTCCTCAAATGACATCAGCTAGTTCAGCAAGGATAAAGTCTTTTTGGCCCAGGCAGCTGTTTATAAGTCAAAAATACATCATATTTGTTAGAAATACAAAATACTTTGTCATCTTAGTGAAATAAAGCTCAAAGGAGTTACTGTGTGATACAAATATGTATCCATAATAGTATATACATTTATAACTACCAGGACTTATCATCTGTAGCTCTCATGGTTAATAGCACAGGATTCACTTCTCCAACTCTGCAGGTGAAAATACAGAGACCAGGAAAGAGGATGTGGCTTCTCCAAAGTCACACAATAGCTGAATTGTCAAGTATGAAACACGTAAGTGGAAATAAATACACAAACACAGAAGACTGTTCATGAATGGAAATAAAATATGAGAAGAATGAGCAAATCTTTCTGCTCCTAAAAGAGAAGGGTCCTCTGCTGCAGTAAAAAAAAGTAAAAAAATCAAACATCTTAAAAACACCTGTAGAGTCCCTGACTGTCTACATAATTTATACCGGATTCCCTCTAGGGACTCAGCATTGGGAGGGGCTGATGGAGAAATCTCCCCTGACTGCTCCAGGAGCTGAAAATGGGGCCATTTGCCGCAGATGAAGTGGTTTTATTCGATAAACTCATGAGGCTTGGTTTCTTTCTAATGGCAGAGTCGAGGGTAACTGCACAGAAACTGTTTAACCATTTCTAAACCAATTGATAGGGGTTTCCCCACCTCACATTTATACCGTGCCAAGTGAGCTGCTTGGCTCTGCTACACGCTGCTGAGCCTGTGCTGGGCTCCTGCTGGGGAGCAACGCGCTCGAAATCCTTCCAGACTGTTCCTGAGCTGTGCCGGCCACCCATCCGCATAACTTTCAGACAGACACACACTTCTCAAATCAGCTCTACCTTATCTCAGCTTTTCCCTTCTTTTTCGTCTCCCTGTAATCACACTGAATTCTCTGTTACTGAGATTCTTAGGCAAGAATCAAACCCCTTTTCTCTCCCAGGCAAGGCAAGGAAAAGGCACTGCTGCTTCTCACAGCTCTTTCCGCAGCTCCTCTTCTCTTCCACTATTTACTTTACTTCTTTACCTTGCAAACAAGCTCAACGTCTTAGAGCCTGGGCTAAGCCCAGCCCTTTTGTGCCCTGCAGTCATCGCTGCATCTTTAAGGGAAAACTGATTCTCAGGAATGCTGTGCATGCACATACCTATCTGGGCGCTGCACCCACACCTGCCCACCGGCTAACCCAGCGCCCGCTGGCCCTCGCAGCCGCATTCCAGCCGGCAAAGCTATTACTTGCTAATTGTTACCTGTCAAACAGGTAAACGAAGCTCTTGGGCCAAGTCCAAACAAGTGTATATTCCCACGAAATCCTAAACCAGCAAACCTTTGACCTTTCTGCAGCCCCGCTGATGATTTTTGCTGGAACTGATTTAAAAGTACGATGGTATCTTTGATGGACGGAAAAAAAGTGGCGTGTTTGGCTATTGTTTATTGTGACGAAACTTTCTTGTACGTGTTAATACCTGCAGGAGAGTGGAGGATTACCAAAACAGGAAAGCTGAGCAGGCAGCCCAATAAACAGCAGAAACAGCGTAGCTCACGTCTCCCGAATCACGAGCGGGGTGGCTTTCCAAGATCTTGGCAGCGCAGCGCTGATCCAAAACCAGTTCATGGATAGTGAGGAATTAGTACGCAAAACCTCCCGAGGCTGAAAAAGTTAGTGTACAAAGTAGCCCGGAGCCATATGGGAGGACTGGAACTGGCATTTCCTCTTCATTTCACCCTGTTCAGACTTGCCGAGCCGAGCGTAACAGGATCAGCTCCTGTGGAGCAGGAGGGTCTCTGCACACAGCCACAGGCAGCAGCCGGTCACTGTCGCCTGGCGAGGCTATGAAGACTTTGCCTCCTTTTGTGCTTTCTGAAAAGGCTAGTGAGGGAAACCAGCTCAGATCACAGAATCATGGAATCACTAAAGTTGGAAAAGACCTCTAAGATTGTCAAGTGCAACTGTCAAACTGCTCCATCATAGAGCTCGCTCCTCCTGGCTAATTGCACGGAAAAGACATTCCCCCGCAGAAGCATGCGCAGATAGGCAGCCCGCTCTTACTGTAACATCTGTGAGATTTCATATGCTTCTACATCAAAATGCAAAAAAATAAAAAAATGGACTTTATTGAAAAAAACGCAGCTATAAATCACAACATTCAAAGTAGCATGTCCCTACTTCACTATGACTCTCCTCCTTGCAAGCCCTCTGGCCGGGACTGTAAGTGCTTTCCGATGAGGACTGTGCTTCCCACGCATTCTCACAGCGCGTTCTATGATCTCTGAGTCAATAACAGGATTCAGTCTCATCACAGCTTCATCATAGGTGTCGCGTCGAGTCTCCCAGCTGTCAGACATGATGGCCTACGAAAGAGGGTAAATGGTATAAACCAGGTTGTTACTGATAATCGTAGAAACATGATCTCCCCAGCAAGATGGTAATCTTTCTCCACAAAAGTTGCAGATAGCCTCCATGGTTAAGCTTGATTTTGACCTTAGCTTTACCCCAGTTAAACCAGACTTCTGTAGATCTCCCAGATGTCATTTTAGACACTGAATTTTATTTTCGACTAGATTATTTTAAAATTTTTTAGTAAGTGATTTTTTGTTTTGGAATAGTTGAGGTTTATTTTGAAAGTTACCTGGAGAAAGCAGTTGTTAAGGAGACCATCTGCAAAGCAAACTGGCTTTTATACTTTAAGAAGCATTTGAATTTTGTATTTTATTTGACACGGCATTTCTGGTTTTAATTTAACAGAAGATCCAGAGTGAGGCTTGACACTTTTCTTTTGAGCAGACTAGTGCTTTAAGCTGATTTTAGGTGGTTTTAGCTGACATGAGATCAGATATGCTTGCAGAATTTCAGCTCAGTCCACTACCTTCTCTAAATGCTGACGGACTGGCTCGGAAACCATAAGAAATCATGGGATTTACAGCTGAGCTACCAGCTTTCATGGAGCTGAGCACAGCTTTGGGCTGCTGCAGACCCAATGGGCCATGCATAGATTCCTGCAGGAACTAACTGGAAACTCTTCTGCAGCTCCTTCTCTTCAGCTCCTTCACCTTTTTTCTTCTCTTTACTGTGCAGAAAACATTAAAAGAGAAAGGATGTCCTGCAAGGGGATGAAAGAAATAGCTTTCTCCAGTGAGTTGCCAGGCTTTTCCAGACTTGCCTGTCTCCCACCCCGTTGAGAAGTGCCAGTGGTAGGTGGTGGGACAATTGGCTGAGTTTCTCTATAATAGGAGTAACAAGTACAGGAGATGAGTCCTTCTTCTCCAGTCTTCTCCCTTCACACAGCCTACTGGAACCCCACAAAACTCCTCAGAGACAGAGGAACCGATTGGACACAGCATCCGGAGATCATTACCTGGATAAATCCCTCTCCCAGAGCCTCCTCTGCACTCCGGGGAGATGGCTGGGCTGTTCGCAGTCTGCTGACACCCATGAGCATTATCTGAGATGCTCCTGTGACAGGGCCATCCCCCAAGTGAAGAAGAGCCCTCGGACCAACACCCATGACCAAGCCTTGGCTTTATATGGATGCTGTGAAGGAGCAGTTGGTATTGGCCCCGCTGCCCCCTGCCTGGTAGCAGGAGATACCCCAAGCTCAGCAGGGAGTTGGGTCTAAGAAGAAGGGGCTGTTTCGACTTGGCAAGGAGGAAGGGCAAATGTCTTCTCTTGTGGCTCCCAAGAGGAGGCAGCATCTTGACAGAAGCAGCATCTTGGCAGATGCAACCTGCCCACCAGGCCAGAGAGTCCTCTTAAGATTCCTTCCAAAAGCTCCTCAAGCAAACAGTGGTCCCTTCACAAGCTTCATTCAGGTGAATACACTTGGTTTGGGATTCTTCTTCCTTTGCACCTCACAGTGAGATTAAACAGATGTCTTAGCTGCTCCTAGCTCTTTGCCAGGCTCCAGCATGGAGTGTCTTTGAGCTCGTAACACTGTCACCGATTCCCATATTGTGTCAGTCACCACAATGACCAGCTTCCACTGGGTATCTTAATGTTACTGCCCAGTAGTACCTGAGACCATCACTAACAGTACCCGCAGCTATTTTGCTTAAAATAAAAGGGAAGATATCTTGAAAGATGAGTAATTAAAGGCTGTCCATTTAAAAATCATGTGGAAACTGACAGCTTCATTACTAATACCCACCTAGAACCAGCTGGGTATAAAATTTAGCTGAAAATGCTGATTTTTTTTCCTGTATCTCTCATTCCTGTTTTGACAAACATTTACTGAACGAAGAGCAAGGTTTCAGGAATTTGTTGTTCCACAGAGGCTATTAAGATTCCTGAAGAACCTGGGCTTTCAGGGCTGCCCTGCAAGCTGGCTTCACCCATGGAAGAGCTGTCTGGAGCTGTTGTGTCTATTCTTTCTTCGAGATTTTTGAGAAGGGGATGGAATAACTTTAAGTCTGAGTTTTCTCTTTCAGACCTGCAGAAGAATTTCTATGTGTGAAAGTCTTATCTTCTCTCAACTATGTATGTGCTCATACAAGGTATTAGCTCTGCTGGCAAACCTTACTTCTCCCCACAGCATCCTTTACAACATGGTTGCTGTATGAAGGATGTCCTCTTTGTAATTAGCTCTTACTGGAGAGATCATGGATGATTTAGCTTTTTTCTCAACAGCTAGAGAAGAGGGTTAGTTGTCCAGAGGATTGACTGGCTGGGGGGTTAAGGAAACTGAACTAGAAATGCCCATGCACTGATCACCAGGAGAGCTGACTCTACAACCACCAGGGCCACTGGTCCTGAGAACTGGCTTCCTGTATTATCCCATTTCTGACTCCAGTTTGAGCAAAACTGTGTTATTCAGAGAGCTGGTGACATGGAAGGGAAGTTTTCTATCTTCTGTAATGTTCAGAACGATCCTGGTACTGCTACTTGATACCTGTGTGAGGTTTAATACCAGTTAGTTTGATGTGTGTGCAATAGTTTAAAGCTGTGTTTACCCTTGTTTCAGATTTGGAAAAAAGAATGTGGGCAAAAGAAGAAAACATGTAGCTCTTCATAGTTAAAAAACCACCCTCTTATATGAAGAAATAAATGAAGGATTCTCACAAGTGAATGCAAAACAACTGAGAAAGATGTGTCTAACCGAACCAAGCCCTGATTAGTTAGTTCAGCGGTGTCAGTGATGCATCAGTGACACCAGTTCCTACAATTCTGCACGTCTCTTTTTTCCTAAAGGCCAACCTCTTTGATTCATATGACAGAGATGTATTACTTAAATCTCTGATTCTTATACTTCACTTGTACACCGGGGAAATGTTTGAGAGGGAAATATCAGGACACTGACAGACAGAAGAAACCTCTATTTTTAAAATGTCATGATTCTAAAACACAATGCGAAGAAGGGGGTGCCACCACCTGCACACATTCACTTCAGAGTCTAAAGCAGGGTTTGAAGCTTGAGGCCCCCAGAAGAGCGTTCTGTCATTTGCTGCAAACATGGCAGTAAGTGAGATAACAAGATCTGTGGATTTGCTAAAAAGAAAAACGAGTTCAGTCCTCATATGCCTGTATCGTTGCTGTGACACAGAAAGCCACGCAGAGAGCATTATCTCTGACATTGCTTCTGTGCACGTTAGGAGCGCCCGCTACAGTGCTGGCACTACTCCCCATCATCACGCTGTCTGTTGTCCACAGGAGGTGCTTCACTGCAGGTATCAGGGGCAAGAACTGATTGCATGGGCCAAGCTGCCTGTTCTCAGTGTGGGATAGCTGGGAGGAGAACACTTCTGCTCCCAGCCATTAATCAACCACTAATCTCGTGCACTAAAATTCCCACACACCATACAGGCTTCCTTTGGCGACTTCTCAATTAGCATCATAACACCCCAAGCTTTGAATGCTTTGTGTGTATTTATCTTTTCTTCCAATTGTCAGGGCCAGCAAACATAAATTAAACCAATTTAAGAGTATCTGCATGTCTATTATTTGGCAGCTATTAGCCTAAATTGACATAATCCTCTCCCAGCTGAGAGTTAGACCCATTTATATTAACCACGTATGACTTGTGCGTATTCTCTCCCAGAAAACGTGAGAAATCATTTAGGTACTGCTACAAAACCAGAATTCACTTCTGTGTGTACAGGAAAAATATCTGCCCTTATTGCACTGATGTGCCATGTCTAGACGCTGATGATGCAGATCTGCTGAATGCAGGAGGGCAAAACCAGCACATTTGATTCCAGACCAAATAGGAGCTGTAAGCAGTGAATGTTAAGGGAACTTTAGGAGAGGAGCAGTCACATGGCATGAGGAGAAGAGCCTGCAATTGCTGTGTTTGATACCTCTCCTAGAACCAGAGATCAGGGCTGGGAAACCTGCTGCAGCCCTCAGCATTACGCAGGTAGCAGCATTCACCTGCAAACAGACTGAATTCAACCCGATAGGGCCTGATCAGCAGTTCACAAAATCAGAAAGACTCTCAGTGGACTCCATCGACCACAGAATGAGTCCCTGTGAACAAGAGGTCTGGTGCTTCAAAGGAGAAAATGACACTTGGGGCTTACTGAGACCTAAAGCCAAAGGAGGCTGCAGACTTACTGGGAAAGTGACTGGTCAGTAAAGTGCAGGTCAAGCAGTTTCCTGGACACAAAGGCAATGACTAAACATACGTGTACCAAAAAATTCCAGTTCCTTCATACCGCCATCAGTGATATGCGCTGGCTCATAAAGGCAAGCCTACAGCCAGGTTGCCACTGGCTACTGCCTCATCGCTGTTGGAATTTTAACTGCTGGATTATCATATCACAGCATCAAACTCCCAATCCACCCAGCAACATTGTCATTGCCACCAAACTCTACCCACCAGAGCCAACAGCTGCTGCTGGTGCAATTCTCTGCATTAATAGGCAATCTCTGAGCAGAGGCACTTCAAAGCACTCTCCTCAGGCTCAAAAGGTTCTCCCCATTATAGTGTGATTGGTTGTTTACACTGAGGTAATTGGTGTGTGTGTATAATCGGCCTTGTTTACACTGAAGATTTTAAGATATCGTTGGTCTCCCTTCCCCCCTCCCTACCCTGATGGAAGCTCTGGAACCCCAAGGGAACAGCACAGATCAAGGGGAAACCTCCCCTCCGCGCCCCCTCTACTGTGCAGGGCTGGGTCTGGAGGGCTAAATCATCGAATTTAACCCCAGGCATGGACAGAGTTTGAGCACTAGCCAGCTGTGAAGTTGCTTCCAAAGCAAAGAATGGAGGTGCCGTGCAAAGGATGACTTGAATGATTGATAATTTTTCGTAAAAAAAAGTTTATAAAAAACAGGTACAACACCTTGTACATATACATCCTTTGAAGAAAAGATGGTCATTTCACCTGTGACTTACAAAATACTTTCTCGATCAGATAGCTCCACTCATCATTCACACTTCTGTGAATTAAAGAGTTTCACTGGGTCTACAGCGATGCTGTGGATTGTCTTGCACTTGCAGAAATTCACCACCAGTTCAGGTGGAGGCTGAAAGGTTCAACATGTTGTTGGAGCTGCTGGTGATGTCTCTCCAATGCCAAGAGATGTCATGAGAGCCAGCCATGTGTGAAACTCCGGGAGAACTAGGCTGTGCAAATGCTGTAATTAATTCTTCATGCTTACACCTGGAAGGCTTTAATTCACCTCAAACAGAAAAAGCTGTTTTGCATGCGCTTTCACAATCACATTAACTCAAAGGTAAAGCCAGGCTGTTGCCAGAAGAGGTGGGTCTGCCCTACAAGTGCCATCTCCTTCCTTTTGTAGGCTTCAGCACTCCCACAGTTCAGGAATGGAGTTTTAGGGGGTCAAACCAGTCTACTTACCTGCCTGAAAACTAACTCTATCAAAAAAAAAAAACCAAACCCAAATGAAACCAAACCAAAAGAGTTTTCAGGCAAATGAAAGAGCAAGACTGCTGCTGTGACACAAGAGGGCAGAAATGCATGACCTAGGGTAAGAAAGAGAGAAAGCCCCTTTGGGCAGCCACATGCTCTTCTACTGGGCTGACTCTAATGTGTTTATCTGTTAGGAATCTCAGCAAAATATACTTTATTTAACTTCACTAAAAAAGGAGGGTTGAAGAATGCAGTTATTCCCCCTCGCCTTGCAAAGAAGGTCCCAGGAGAGCCTTGGTGACAGGACCTTCTGACATTCTTTTGTGTCCTCCTTTTTACTCAGGTTGCTGCCCCATCATCGCTGTGACCTTGGGGATATCATGGGAATCCTTGCTACAGGATTACTTCTTGCTCCACTGTGTTGTGGTACCACCTGCACTTCATACATACATAAGACCAAGAAAGATTTTATCAACAGTTTTAAAGCTCTGGTGAAAATGGATTCCACTCTGCCCAAGGTAAGATCTGTCCTTGAAGCCAACAACGATATCACATCATCTATTGTCCTGTGTAGATACTGATGCCAGCTTAGAATTATTAGTGCAACATTCAGCGTGTAGGCCGAACCAATTAGTGCTGATAAAATGAGATAAAGACATCTGGGTTTAAAATCCTGTGTTTCAAATGCAGTTTCTCCATTTTACGAGTGCAATTCACCCCGAATTGTCTTCCCCCTGTAAACTCTACCTTGGCCTTTGCTAGCGATTTAAACCAAAAAAGGGCAAGGCTAGACTGAGAAAGGCATCTTGCACTCTCTCAGGCACTGCCTGGGAGCCCACAGGAGGGCTGAAGGATTCTGCTAGGCAGCAGGTTTAACAAGCAGTTAGGCATGATGATGTTTCAGGGACTAAGAAGCCACAAGGCACTCAACACTCCAGCATGAGTTTGTCAAAACATGTAATCTCTGCCTGTGCAGTTTAAAAATAAATGTATTCTAAACTGGGGAACTCACTGGTTTCACTGGGAATGCAATCCAGGAGTCAGGCTGGAGCATTCAGCAAACTACCCGTCTGCATCTGGCACCAGCCTGAGATTTGGGCAAGGGGTAATAAATTCCTGGCTCCGCACAGATTGCCCACATAAGCTTTGGCAAGTCTGTTGCTCAAAAACCTCAGGTATAAAATGGAGAAGGGGCTGCACCTACCTCCCCACGTCTGCCTCACGCACATACTTTGAAAGCTTCGCAGGTCAGGAACTGTCTCTGGCTGGAGCTTGAGCAATCCCAAAGGTCTTCACCTCAGGGCTGGAGCCTGCAGGGTGCCAGTCCGGCCTCCCTCCTCACACAGCATTCCTGGACCTTTGAATCAGTTCTCCTGTGTCCAGTTCACTCTGGAATGACACGGCCCAAGCGTATGATTTGGCCTCCCTCCTCAAACACCTTAACTGTGGTATTGATTATGCAGAGAAGTGATTTATACCCTCAGTGATGTAAAGCAAGGCTTGCCTTCCCCTGAGAAATCCTGGTACTCAGAGCAAAGTTTATGGTGAAATAAGGAGCAACACACACATCTCGCCCCCACCCTTCCCTGCAGGGCTATTGCTCATGTGTGGGAGCTAGAGAAAAAAAAAACACAACAAAAAAACAGTAAAGAAATGTAAATGTAAACCTGCCTGCTTTGCCCCTCACACCCAAACACTCCATATAAACAAAGAGCCATCTCCAGGTACTGTTTTCAAGTCAAAGATGAGCAAATACTCAGCATCTCTGTCCTGGAGCCATATAAAATTTCTTCACTACAGAATACTTTCACCTTGCTTCTTCCTGAAGCCAAGATCCACTTACTTGGGAAAAAAGAAAAGAAACACAAAGGTAAGGGAAAAGCACAGATGTTGTAAATCTGTTTATTCTGGGAGATTTTCTTTCTGCACTGAAACAAAGGAAGAACAGACTGCAGTGCAGCTCCTATTTATACACAACGTCGAGGGTACAACAGGGTAAAAAGCTTCAACCTAAACGAACTGAGAAAACACGGATGTTTTGTTTGACCTCTCTCTTAAACAAGGGACTCAGAGAAACAAAGGTAGGGTTATTAAAGCATCATATGCCATAGCTATGGAACACAGTTAAAGGAGTTAGAATTACATAGTAACTCCAATTTGCATTTAAAAAACAATGAAAAAATCAATACCGGATTAGGCAGAGTAATAATGCACATGGGTAACAGAGATACCGCAACAGAAAAACGAGGTGTAAAGGAAATTGGAAGCAGCACGTCAAAGTGACGCACCAAGAGCCCGATTCCTCCATCTGGCTATCCCACAACACAGGGGCAGAATGAGATAGAGCAGTTATCACATCTCTGGGTGTCAGGGAAGTCCTTCCAGCAGCAGAGGAACAGAAAAATCTACTTTCACAGCAGTCTGAGTAAAGATAAAGCAGGCTTGTAGGTGCATGCAGGGCATGTGCACTGTATAAACACGGTATCACTGAGATGGTGAACCTGATAGGACAGGCTGATGAAGCAGCTGCAGGGGATCTAGAACCGGGGTCTTCCCGAAACCATGGATGAAATGATCTTCAAGTTCTAAACTCAGGCAACAAGAAAGGCCAAAGATTATGTCAACAACCTCTAATCCTACATTGTCCAAAAAGCTTGACAGAGTAATATTATACATTGCCTTTATGTTTATGAACGAAAGCAGTTGGAAGCTTTCTTCAGAAATACTCCTCTATTTCAAAACAGAATAAGAACAAATAGTAGTAAGTGGCACTGCTACACCTGCCTATAAAGGTACTAAAAGCAGAGCTGACAAAGCTTAAACATAAACACAGAGACGCGTGGTCTAGTGACCTTTGCATAGAACAAGGCACTGCAGAGATCTCCTGGCTCCAACACTGGTTCCTTTTGTGCCACCAGACAATCCCCTTTATCCTCTGCCCTTCAAATAAAATAACATTTGCCTGTTTCTGAGAGAAGCCACAAGGAAAAAAGAGTAAGAGCCTGGGGGCTATCAACCCCACCTCTTATTCAGCAGATTCTGAAAGCAGCTTTCTCCATTTGCTGTGATTTCTTAAGAACTTTGCTATTTGATGATAGTATTGACCTATTCTGAGGGAAGACCATATTGATTTTAAGTGAACAGGTTTGTATGTCCACAGCTTTGTTTCCCTACTCGTGCTGGTCCAATTGGAAGTATTTCTGTGGATTCTTTGGGCTGCATTTACTCTAACTCCTGAGTGTGGGAAAAGTAAACAAGCAATTGTTTATATGCCATCCTTCACCTTCTGCATGCTGGAACGCTGACACCTATTTTAGGACTGTTAAGAGCAAAAAGAGACCCATTCGTCATTGTTTTTACTATTGCAGTGCTGTATTTTAGACCTGCGGAACTTCTACTTTTTTAAGTCTCAACATGCAGAGACAATTGAAGCTCTTAGGTTTTCCACGTTTTGATCACATTTGGATTTCAGATTCCCTTAAAATGATGCTCTGTAAGTTATAATGGTTCAAAAATGGACTGATGAGAGCTGGGAGCAGCAGCCTCAGTGGCAAACACAAGACTTGGCCATTCCCACTCCCCAGGGAGAGCCCATCGGGGCAGGCCTCCATGGAATTTAGGAGAGGCCAGGCCACCTTCTCCAGGCACCCACCGCAGTAGCAAACATTACTGTGAGCTCATTTAGTACAACTGAGAGAATCCTGTGTTATCAAAAAGAAAAAAAAAAAAAGGAGAAAAGGAAGAGGAGGAAGGGAAGAGGAGGAAGGGAAGAGGAGGAAGGGAAGAGGAGGAAGGGAAGAGGAGGAAGGGAAGAGGAGGAAGGGAAGAGGAGGAAGGGAAGAGGAGGAAGGGAAGAGGAGGAAGGGAAGAGGAGGAAGGGAAGAGGAGGAAGGGAAGAGGAGGAAGGGAAGAGGAGGAAGGGAAGAGGAGGAAGGGAAGAGGAGGAAGGGAAGAGGAGGAAGGGAAGAGGAGGAAGGGAAGAGGAGGAAGGGAAGAGGAGGAAGGGAAGAGGAGGAAGGGAAGAGGAGGAAGGGAAGAGGAGGAAGGGAAGAGGAGGAAGGGAAGAGGAGGAAGGGAAGAGGAGGAAGGGAAGAGGAGGAAGGGAAGAGGGAAGAGGAGGAAGGGAAGAGGACAAAAAAGAGAAAAAAGGGAAAAATAGGAAAAAAAGAGGAGGAGAAAAAAGAAAAAGAAAAAATTGTATCTTTATATTAGGATATTTTTTTCCCTTGCATTCCCTGGGAACCGCTCACAACCTAAACAAACTAACAGCATTTTACCTTCATCCCAAACCAGTTCACACTAGGATTACTCAAAAAGTGTCTGTGAATTTGCAGTTTCATTCTATAATAATGCAGAGATCCTGCTGATTAACACAGGAAGCTGGACAAAATTTGAGGAAAACCCGCTTTTAACATTGTTTTCACAGGTCAGGTTAGGTTCTCTATCTCTGACCCATAATGACATCACACAGTTTTAATGTCACATTAATTAACGTATTTCCAGAGTCCTAGATCCCACATCACATTAAACTGTCTTTCAGAGATACATTCTTATTCTTTTTCGCAGTATAGTTTTACACTAAAAGCAAAATTACTGTCATTAGGTGACCTAACTGTATTTTCCCAATGTTTCAAAATGCTCGAGTGAATCACTAAACAACGTTATCAGGCAGATCAAAGCATCTGCAGAAAAGCTATCATTCTATATTAACTTCTATTGAATTGGTTCCAAAATCGTGAGTAATCTTCATGAAATGTATTGGTACTTCAGTGTCTGCTAATCAAATATGAACCTAATATTCCAATCTATTGTCAAGATTTTGACGTCTTCTTAGCTGTCTGGATGTCTCAATCCTGAAAGGATTTCCATGCTGTGAGCTATTTTTCACCCCTAAAAATTACTTCTGTTTTAAACTGAAGGAGCACTGTGTGCACCACACTGACCAAATTCAGTGTGGCAGATACACAGGACAGTCATGTTATAACTTCATCATCTTTCAGAACCATGAATTTTACACTCAATTAGCAAAACCAAAAATAAAATCCCTCTTTTTTTTTTTTTTTTTCAAACATTTCCATACTGCTTTGATGAATGTAAAAGAAATGCAAATCAGCACTTCAAATAAAAAATGCCACACTTGGGTCCACGCCTTACCCTGTGGCCAGGAAATGCTCAATATTCCATGGTCTTCCACAACTGCTGGTCTCTGCTGTCTTGTGTGGTGTAGAGGCAGCTGAGAGCTCGAGGTTGCTAAAGGGCTCCCAGCTGACCCATTCGGGGAGGTCAAATTGCAGTCCTGAGGCAGCATGACAGAGACCCACAAATACTTGCCATTAATCACAAAATCTTCTCTTCTGGTAGCACTTCCATAGTTTTGTTGTGAAGCATCAGAAGTAAACCGTTATCAGAGCCTTGATGACTTAGAAGTTCTTTTCTTAGACTTAACAATGCAGAGTAATTAATTCTTAGACCACAAGAATGATCTATTTGGGGTATAGGAGTGTTGCACTGAAATCTTTTAAGCTTATTTTGATGTAAATGACGGTTTCATTGAAGTCAGTTGAGGATCAAGGTCTGCACAAATTCCAATAAATACAGTTTCATACAGAAGACGACTACAAAGGAAAGGCTATGGGGTGGATTAACAGTAAATGTTGCATATCACAAAATCAGTAGGTAGGTAGTTGTCTTTGAACTTACTTTGAGAGTACATTTTATATCAACAGCCATCAATGACATAGAACGACATAAATAAAAATATGTGGTAATTGTTGCCTTCTGGAAACAGTTGTTCTCAAACATTTGCTCTCTCACTGAACTGCTTTAAAACATTGTTTTGATATAAATACCTCTCTAACATCTTCTATCACCTAGACTTCTTTTAATAGTTTTCTGAAAGATATTTTAGGCAGTTAGTGCAATTAGTAAGCCTAGTCAAGCCTTATTTGTACACTGTATTTCCTTTGCCCAGTGCTGGCAAGTCTAAACAACACTGACTCTAGCTGCTATGGAGTAAATAGTGTAAACATGAGGTAAAGCTTTAGACAGTGGAATTCTACACCAAATCCTTACAATGCCACAAAAAGAACTATCAGCTGCTGCACTAACAAAGAAGCATGCACAGTATGAAAAACAGTGGTTTAGTATTCAAAAGTTTTCCTGTACACTCCAAAGACGAGTCCGATATTTTCAACAATGTACTGCATGACTATTTCATTTTTGCTCTACACACAGCCTTTATTCTACAGGAGGCGAGACTGCTCTGGCCAGATAATAATACTAGCTGATTTTTCAGTGACTAACAGGTTAGTTTATAATAACCTTGTAGATCATGAAGAATGAGCATCACGGTGGATTAGGTAGGACTTGTTTGACCTGCTCAGCTAGAGGTGGACTCTGACGCTTTCAATTTGATTCCAGTCTGCAGCCCAAACCAAAAGGCTCATTCAGAAAATGGTGAGCTCTATGGCTACATATCCAGGTAAAATAATTTTCAGGATATTTTCTTCCATCTAAGCAAGTCCCAACTAAATAACAGTTTTCATCTCCAACAGCCTCAAATTAAGAGTTCGTTGCTCCATTTTCCACTTATATTCCTAACTTTAACCTTGGAACATTACCCAAGATGGGGAGCAGTAATTCAGTCTCCTGTCTACCTCATTCTAAGAGAGCCTCTCCTGAGAGCAGGCTGCTAAAGGCAGTTTTGTATTTGACCCAGTACTAGAACAACAAACTCCATTTGTTTGAGTTACAGTTTGGGTTTGGTCCAGGACTGCAGATGGCATCAAACGCAGTTTTCTTTCAGCAGCATTTCTACCTTGGGGAAGGTGGCATTTTCAAAAGCGCTCATCACTGATCTTTCTCTCCTTCTTATACATTTCATACAGGAATAAACAGGGGAAAAAATGACATCCGAATGTTTCTCATAATTGAAGAATTCAAAAAGAGAAAGAGGATACCCGAATTGGCGTTAATCCTGTTGATGGTGCTCAGACAGGTAACCTTTTCAGGTCTCAAATAAAAAATATTTAGGAGAGAAACCTTATCATTTCTGCAGTTAACAGGGGAACTTTCCTAACTTAAACGATTACAGCATTCTAACATTATTTCTCCAAAAACAATTCACAATAATGTGCCTGAGATGCTCAACTTGGTTTATGATTACATAGTAATTCTACGATTGCATTATTTGTAATGAATATACTACTGTGTTTCTCTTCTGTGTTTTATGAAGCCTTATGGCTTCCTCAGAACATATACAAAATAATTCATACAAGCGTTATTATGAAAAACAGCCTACAAGTTCAATACCAGTATTTGTTATTCAAAATTTAGGCCACATTAGCAAGTTCTGATTGGATTTACACATTCTTTAATAGTGTTTCTTTCCTGTGACTGGTGAATGGAGGAAGAGAAAGGCTAGTTAATATCTTGTGCTCAATCAAAGCATCACTAACCTAGCTAAAGTATTTTCCTAATTCTGTTTAGTTAAAGTGACAGAAATCTTCATGGGACTATATTTAAGCTGACTCAAATGATTTATACTGAATTGCCTTAATATGGTTAGTTACTACGAATACAGATAAGGCCTAAGACGCAGCAATAGACATTTGTACCTGACTGAGATCCCATAATACGAAAACAAATTACAGAATTAAATTTGATTTCACCTGCAGGAGTAGGTAAAAAATCAGATGCCAAATCACAATACTACATTTATGTATACATACATGTATACTTGGTTGTACAAATATATATGTGAATATCTCTTCTACTACGTTCCCCTGTCAAGTGAAATCAAAGGTAGAAAATGGAAAATGCCTTCACCTAAGGCAGCACAACTTTGATGGTTTGGGCATCATTCAGCTAATTTTCCTGCAAAGACGTAATATAATGGTCTACCCCACATAACGGTGCATTCTTTACACATACAGCACTATTTGTACAGCAGAGATTATCAGCAGTCAAGTTGTGTGCATAGTTTAGGAAGACGTCTGTAGGAAGATAGGTGGCATCAGGAAGAATTAGTGGGGTCCTGACCTGTCTCTGGTGGAGGAATGAGGACTGAGAACGGGTGACAGCAGATGGAAGTATCTCTGCTGTCCTTCCGCTCCCTTTTCTCAAAGTGACCTAAGAGAGGGAGGCCCTCTCCCTTATCTTCCCCATCAGAGTCAAAGCTGCTGCCCACCCAGCCCAATCCTGTCCCTTGTAAGCCCACTTAGGTCTTCAGGCTAAGCACAGGGCAGGGTGTACTGGGCTGAAGGGGGACTGACAGACGGATGGGGCAGTCCTCTCTCTCCACTTTGCCCCTGCATAACAGAGCCTTCCTCAAGGAAGGCTTCACCTTCACTGCAGGGTCCAGCTGGACCCCATTCCAGCTTTCCCATTTCCTCTCCAGTTTTCCTCTGCTGACAAAACAGACCCTTCAGCCCCACCGGCTCCACGTTTAGCTCTCAGATGCAGGCAGTGGATGTCACCTCTCAGCACCACTTCATCCCCCTGCTGCGAGATGCCACCTGCACCAAGACATTCACCAACTGGCCAGTCCCAACCATAACGTAAAAAAAAAATTAAAAAATAAAAGAAAAATCAGTGAAATCCAACAAAAATAATAAAACCAAAACGAAATCAAATCCCAACCGCTCCCCGCAAAAGAGAAAAAACCCTACAAAACCGTCCCACGAAGGCCGACGCCTCCCTGCGCGCCATCCAACGACCGCTCCCGGCCACCCGCGGCAGCGGGGCCCTGGCGGGGGCAGTTCTGGGCCCGGCTGCTCCTCTCCGCCGGCCCGGCCCGGCCGCACGGGGCAGGCACAGCGGTTCGCGCCCGGTTGGCTGCAGCGCAGCCCCGCCGGCCCGGCCCGCCCCGCCGCACGCTGCGGGACCGCGCCTCGGCCTCGGCGGCCGAGCGCCGCCGCTGGACGCGCCAGCGGCCCCGCGCCTCGCCTCCTCTCAGCCGCGACGGGCGCGGGAAGGGAGGGCGGTTTGGCGGAGGAACTGCCCGGCCGCCTCAGCGCCCGGTCGCCCTTTCCCTCCCTCTCCCCTCGGCGGCTGCGGCGGCCCCCGCGGCTGCCTCCCGGCGCGGCGCGGGCGCGAGGTGCGTTACCTGGAGCTCGGCAGCGGCCTTACCTGTGCGCGCCTCTTCCAATGGCAGCGCACCTGCAGGCCCGCGCCGCCCAATCAGCTGGCGGCTCGTCCCTCTGCCCCGCTCCTTTAGTGAAAGAATCCAGCGCCGCTCGGGAAAGTTACCTGTGCGCGCCCGGCCCGGCCGCTCTCCGCGCCCCGCCGAGCCCCGCCGGCGCCCCAGCCCCGCCGCTCCCCACATGCGAGGGGGAGGGGGTTCTACCTGTCCTGCCTCGGCGGCTGGCTGCGGAGCCGTGAGAGGGGGGGGAAGGAAAGCAGAATTACCAGTAGCTCTGGTTCTGCCGTCCCGGGCGTTCACACACACCTTCACCTGCACAGACCTGAAAGTCCAGTTCCGCCAGAGAGACGGAGGCACCGGGAAAAGGGGAGAGAGTTCATTGGATCAAACATGTCACAAGAGACGGACAAGTAAGTGATCGCAGGCACGCTGCTGCTCCCGCTGCGCGGGGCCGGCCGGCCCGTCCGGCTGCTTGTGTTTCCCCCCCTCCGGTGGCGGACGCGGACCTGCCGCCGGGACGGCCTTTCTGCCTCCGTCAAACGACGCCGGAGCGGGCGGCACAGCAACTCCCAGAGCGCCCGAGGACAAGGCTGCGGCTCGCCGCCCCCCCGCCTGGCTTTCCATCTGGCTGGGGGGATTCGCGATTTTTATTTTTTTTTTAATCCCCCTTTGAATTTTTTTTTTCCACCTCACCTCGAGGGTCTCTTTTCGGGAGGGAGCTGTCCTCGCCCTACAAGAGCGGAGCGGCCTCAGCCGCCGAAGGCCGCGGACGAAAACTGCTTCTTGGCTTTTTTTTTTTTTTTTGTTAGCGCAACAAAGGGCTTTTATCCCGGGCCGGACACGGCCATCTTCCTCCTGTCGCCTCCCCTGGGCCGGTGCCGGGCGGGCAGGGCAGGGGGCCCGCGGGCGGCAGGGCCCCACTCGGGCCCGGGCGCTCCACAGCCTCGGCCGCCTCAGCCGCGGCGCCTTCAGCCTCGGCGCCCTGACCTTGTTTTCCCGGCGGGACGCCTCGGCGGGCCCGCGGCTGCCCCCGCCCCGGGTTAAAAAGTAACTTTACCAGTAGCGGTGCTGGAGGAGGAGGTGGAAACCGGCCGCTCCCGCCGGGCCCGTGCCCGACGGAGCCCTTCTCCCGCCCTGGCGGGCACACGGCGGTGGGAGCCGCAGGCCGCGACGGCCGGGCCTGGCGGCAGCGAGGCAGCCAAGGCCGGGGGAAGAGCGGTGGTGAAGTGAGGAGCCCCCTTTGCCTTCAGAAGGTTCCGGGGGATGCCAGCCATGGTGCCGGCTCTGCCCGAGGCGTGCAGCAGAACCGAGACGGAGTCGGCGATGGGCTCGGTGGGCTCGGGGCCTGCCCTGGGTTTGGGAAGAGGCGGCGGGAGCTGTCGCCTGGCGGGCAGGCCGCGGCTCGCTCTTCTGCCAGCCTGGCGTGCGTGTCCCGTTCCACCAGCGCTTCGTGCCAATCGGCTTCAAACCACGGGTTGTGTTTTTTTTTCACCCCCTTCCCCACCCCGCCTGGTACGCCATGGGGTAAATCAGACGTCTGCGTTCCCACGATGGCGGTGAGGTGGTTTGGCGTCAGGGCCGGGGCCTGGCTGGGAGCGCGGTAGCGGGCTGCTGCTCTGCGGCGCCGAGGAGCCACCGTGAGGCAGCCAGGCGGGAAGGCCATTTTACCTGCTCGGGTTATGAGTGTTTCCGCAGGAGGCGGCTGGGGAGAGTAACGGGGCAAGGAAGATGGAGGGCGGGAGATGGCAGAGGCCGAGCAGGAGGCGGCAGTTTTGTTTCACAGCCGCTCTGGTGCGGGTAGGAGCGTGAGTGTAATCTTAGCTATGCTTGGTGCTGCAAGGCCGTGTTGGGCTCCCCAAGGCGAAGGAGGTAGAGAGGAGAAGACTTGTGTTGGAGACATCGGACTGAGAGAGGCTTGGTGACAGCCTGCCCGTCAGGGAGTGAAGGAAAGAAATTGTCGGACAAAAGCAAACAAAGGGGTTGGCTGCCGCGATGGAGGAGAGATTGGATAGTTAAGAGGAGAAAGATTAAAAAAATAATTTTAGTCCTGGCCTTTTCAAACATCAGCTGACAGTGGGATAATGCAAAGGTGGTTACTGACATGAAATTAAACTGTTGGTGGTAGGAGTTGAGAACAAAGTGGAGTTAGGGAGTTCATCTGAGCGGGGATGGGAACTCATTCCTTAGGTGGCCAGATAAGAGCAGTAAATGATTTAAGTGCAAGGAAGGGAATAAGGACAGAGCCCTGGGGATGCCGGTGAGGCAGGGAGGAGCAGCTGAAAGAGCAGTCACTGAGTTGGGAAGGGAACCAGATTAACTGAAAAAAAGCTGAGAGCTGGCAAGAAACGGTGATTGAGGGCATCTGAGAGCAATGGGCAGCTCCAGAACTGCACATAGGTGAAAGTTACTCCCTGACCGAGCCTAGTTGCTAATGTTTTCAGCAAAGGATCAGAAACCAGGCTGCAGCAGATCAAGTGCAGTTAATGGGAGCAGGAGGAGAATATGAGAGGGGGGGAGAAAGAGCAACTCTGTACCACAGTCAGCTTTGAAACAGAAAAACAGTGCAGTGGAAATGTAACTCATGTAAAAAACGAGGACAAAAGTGCTTCCTTCTCTGGGTCTAGGATGTTACTAAGCTACAGGACTATCCTTCCTTCCCAACAGGAACAGTGTGGCATAGGTGTAAGCTACTGAGACTGGAACATTAATGCCCTTCATCCTCTGCTCTGTGTAGTGCTGCTGCTGTTACCACTGTGAGGAACATAAGAGCACTGCAGAGTATGTACCCTCAAGTAACAGCACTCCCCCTGTTGCAGGTATGCCTGTGATCTGTTTCTGGTTAAGGTGTTTAGAAAATTCATAGGTGGTAGGTAAGGGTTTGAAAAGGAAATAAAAAGTAAAGAAATCCCTTGATCTCTCTATACGCAGAGGTAACATGAGAAGACAATGCATTTGTTGTCAGAAAGATGACCAGGTGGAATAAGATTTTAGAATGGTGGGGGGAGTTTGCATGGGAAGGTGTTTTGGTGTTGTTCTTTTTTTTTTTGTTGGGTTTTTTTTAGGGTCTAATTATATCCAATTAAAACCTAATCCAGAGACTACAATATTATTCTCCCCCACATGGCCTTTCTTTTACTTAAAAACAGATCTTCCCTATAGGCAAGACTGAGAGGGAAGCTCATTATTCTGAGGTCAGTTAATTTGTCAGTGTCATTGGACGTTTTTGTGAGTTTTGTGCAAGTAAAGTGCTGCTGTAGAGGACTAAGCAGCTGAGGGGATGTAGAAAGCATGGAAAAATGTATTCCTGGGATTTACCGGGTTTTCTGTAGAGATGGTAGATCCTACTGCACAACGGCTTTCCATGGCTGCCTGCAGGGTCCTTCTTTAGAGGGAGGAGCGGGGACAGGGGTGCTACCTGCATGTCAACTTTTAAGGAAGGAAGGTGGACAGTCAGGTGAAAATGCTTAAGAACAGGTGGTTTGATTCTAATGCTAACTGAGGAGCTTGGAAGGGGAGATTATCCTTAAAACGGTCTTCTCTTTAGTCTTTCTGCCTGAGGTGGGTCCTGCCTGCTTGCTTCCGCAAACTGCTGTCGGTCAGGAGAGATAAGGCATGATTTCACATGCGTTTCTCAGCGGTAGTGCCGACTTAAGCAGGCTGTGGCCACTTGTTCCTGCCTCCATTCCACCCTCTCAGCTGTGTCAGTAGAGCTGTTTGTGCAGCTGAAGAACTGGCTCAGGGGAGTGTTTGGTTGAGAGTAGCCTGATCTCCTCTTGCAGGTTAGTTTTAACATCCATTTTACACTGGTCTGGGTTCTTCATATACGGAGAGGGTACAGGCAACAGACGGGTTAAAGACAGGACTGCTCAAGCTAGAACGTCTGCAGAAGGAAATGGGTGTCCCTGCCTCTCTACACACATTTTGAAGGGCCGTGCAGCTGCTTCTGTTACCATCCAATTCCCAGAGCCATCCCAAGGGGACCCTGGGCACTGAACGGAGGCCAGTGGGGAGGCAGCATCCTCTTTGCAGGATGAAAATATGATTCCAGCGTTCACTTCCACATTTATAGGCTGAAAAGTTGGTCTTACTGTAGGACATGACGAAAAAATTACCACTACAGAACTCCTGATTAATGGCTCTAGTGCCTTAATGAAGCTAATTGATGAGCTCAATACTTGCGAGACTGGACAGGGTTTTAGAGATGAATGAGGAGCAGCAATTGTGTACAACCACTTGGGATCTGCCAGGTGCGTGTCACAGTTATGTTCCCGACTGGTCCTGGTGTTGTGTAAAGTCCCACATGGGCTGGGACTGCAGCTGCATGAAGAGCAGGCTTGGTAGCAGGCCTGAGCATGCTGGTCGTTGTGGCTCTTGCTGGCCAGCCAGCTGCATGACTGCCCATCACTTGGGCTGGTCAGGCTCCCAGCACTCCCAGGATGTGCAAGAGCTGCTTGGGATACCGGGCAGATCAGGGCTGGGGCGTGCTTGGACTGACCACAGTAAGGAGGGCTTGGGGCAGCCTGGGTCTGCAGCTGAGCATGTGCTTGTGGGTAAATCACCGAGGGGAGAGCGGAGAGGGTGGAATGGGTTCAGACCTGCTCCCATGTGTCAGTGGAGGCGTGTTTGCATCCAGCTTGCTACTTGGTAGTGTCTGTGGCAGAAGTTGGTTTTCACAGAGTAGTTTTGCCCTGGTTTCCTACTTCTTCCCCAGTGCATGAATGTAGATGCTGCCCTCATAATATTTAACCTAAGCATCTAATAGTATAACAGCAAAGGGCATTTATGGTTTACAGTGTGATTCTGTGAACTGTTCTTAATTTTTTCTTTGAGGACCAAATGTTTTTTTCCATCAGCAGATGTTGAGTGGAGGTTAGGTCACGGACTATTCTATTTTATTTTTGTATTTTTGCCTTACTGCTGAGTGTCTGGATAGGGCATCCGTTGAGATGAATTTTCCAAAGTGTTACTCATCCGGCAGTGAGTAAGAAACGGGAATTAGAGGTGTTTAGTGCCTGGACTTTTCAAATGGCAGACATGCTGTCATGGATGTTCTCCCTCTCTGTGCAGGGAAGGTGGTGTGCAGAACCTCACGGAACTTGCAACCGTAAGCTTAGCTGTAAGGAGTAAAGGTATCAGATGGTCACATCTCACTGTCCGTACTTCTGTCTCTCTGGTGCTGAAGCTTGAGACTGGACTGAAGATCAAAGCAGAACAGGAGAGAGGGGATTTTCCCAGGTCACTTACTTGATTGCAGTGATCACATAACCTCATCCCAGTCAGCAGGGACATCATCATCCTTGTTTGGCAGGGACATCTGAAGGGGAAATGATATTGCACTGGTTGACATTCGTTGTCAAATATTTTCACAAATATTAATCCAGTGCAGACTACTGATGGTTACCTTAAATTTTTCTCATGATTATGGAGCAGCCAATTAAGCTGTCCTTTTTTGCACAAACACCCCCCCCAAGCACTTTCAAATGCTGATTTAGGAATTTGTCCTGGGATGAATCTTCATTAGCTTTTTAATCAGTGATTGGGACAGTAGTAGCTAATTAAAACAAGATAAGTAATTATTTCAGACATCCTAATACCCTGTGACACTGTCCTATCCTTTGGTAGTACTAACTTCATAAAAAACTTGCTTACGAAATATTTAGCCAAGGAAACCATAATAAGTGCCTGTGAACTGTGAAGAAGTCAAATATTGCAGCATACCTGTAGCTTTAGAATTCGTCTTCAACCTCAGAGATTGTGTATTTGTAGATTTGTAATTTTCCTAATGGTGCAAGTAATGACACCTTCCACAATTCTGTATTTTAGTAGTTCTGTAAAGTATCCTTTTGGGTTTTGTGTGCTTTTTAAAAAAATATTTGTGGGAAGCCTTAACTCCCAGGGTTGCTCAGTTGTTGAATTCGTGTTTTCCTTCCGACTGTGTAAAAAACCCTTCATTTTTTTGGGGGAAAAAAAAAAGGTGATCAGTATTATCAGTGCAGTAACTATTTAATTTCCATTAAATCCATGGAAGCAATGAATGAACAAGGGCCACAGGGCCAAGGGTCAGGTTAACCTGCAGCAGGTCTGGGAAGCTTGTCATGACCTGTTTTTAATTTTAAAGCCTACTGCTGGCTGCTGCAAGACAGCTAAAACAAACTTGGGTGCTATGTACCCCAGAAGTGTGCTTCTTAGCAAAACAAAACATGGCCTGGTACAAAGCTGCTAAGTAGTTGCTAATTCTGATCAACTGTTAACTACTGCAGTAATGTTGTAAGCTCCAGGGTATCCTCATTTGTTTTGAGATGTTGGTGTGTGGTTTTTTTTACAAATATGCTGAAACCTGCCTTTTTTTGAGACTGTTTTGTGCTCGGTTGAAAAAAAAAAAAAGCAACAGTTTACTTAATGAGTTAATGATAGATTGTGTTGTAGAAATAATATTTAATTAAAAGTGAAACAAAAAATTCTAGGTATAAAAAAATCTGTCTCAGGGTGAGTAATTGGCTGCTTTAACTAGTCCTCAGTAGGCATTTACTGTATGTATTTAATCCTTTTGCCGATTTCTTTTTCGTACTTTCACTTTGACATACTTAATAATTATTTTTATCAGTGTTAATGAATCACCTATTTGTTTTAATGTTTTTTAATCACTATTACATTGAAATTATTTTGTTTTGGAGTAAAAACAAATAAAACTTTTAGCAGGCATCTAATTGTTGAACTAGTCTCTTTTGCCATTTGCTGTTTCTGCTCTCAGTGTATTATTTCACTTCCACTCGGAGTGTTTTGTAAAGGTAAAATAATTTCTTTTAATCGTTTAACATGTATAATCCTGTTAAGATTTGTCTTGTGCTCAAAAAGCGTAATTGTCCCAAAATTGCAGGAGTCCCGAACCTGTGTTCATTAGTAGGCAAAATTACTCAGGCTCATTAATGGGAGCTTTTCCCTTGGTATGGACTGCTGGCTGGGCCAGAGGGTATCTTATCTTCTTGTTTCCTGGTGGTCTAAATTCTTTGATTTTCCCTCACTCTTGAGTCATCTGTATATTTATACACTCACTGGATTGGGCTAAGTGCGTTTTGGAGACCTGTTGATGCTTCTGGGAACGATGTGATTATCGGCTGTGAAAGAAAAAATACCAAGACACATGGGCCATAATTTTCCTGTTCGTTAAACATTTATGCTCCTTTGTAGTTTTAACAGAACACTATTATCTAATTGAAACAACAGTGTTGCTGAGTTTTTAATTATACTTTTGGCAGTAAATCCTGAAGAGTCTAAACTTTTTTTTTTTTTTAGCTAAATAAATCAGAACTTGCAGTGAATCACCCATGTTGTTATTTTGGATTTGGTGGGGGTTTTTTTTTGGTTTTTTTTTTTTTTTGGTTTTCTTACTTGATTTTAAGCAAAGCAGTATGCCGAATGTAGTCAATTTGGACTAGTGTTAGAATCTTGAAAATTAATAGTTTCAAGCAGAGGGGCTAGCTTTGATTTATACTTCTTTGTAAAATGAGTACAGAGAGAAATTTATGATCTGGAATCTTAAGTTTATTAACTTACCCAGCTTATGTGGGATCTGTCCCAGCTGCTTTTTAAATGGACCTGCGAATTCATATGTATGTACATTAGTTACAAGACAAATTGTATGAACATCTGTTCTAAATCTGGTTTATAGTAGCCTTATAGCTGAACTGAGATTTGTGTAAGTGTAAAATAAACTTACAAAGAGGTTTAGAGCTACTGAAATGCTTGTAAATGATCCCACTCTGGGATCCTTAGCTATGGTAAAACTGAAGTGAGAACTTCAGCTCTTTTTCCAGCTCCTGGGTACAGCTGGAACGGGTTCCTTGTACCTCTTGTCACAGCAGATGAAACGCCGTCTGTCTAAAAGTTCCTCATTTCTTACTTTGCAGTGGAAGAAAGACTAAGCAGGCAGGAAGGAGTTGTTCCCGTGGCACTCTTGAGGCATGGCATGCTTCACCTGGGGCTTTCATCCAGACAATCAAGGGATTAGAAACCCAGGATGCAGCGGGGTGTGCGGTGGATATCTGCATGCAGGGTAGAAGTGGTGCCTTTGGCTAGCATCTCATTTTAGAATTTGTATTTCTCCCAGTGTTTCTCTGTTGGAGACAGCTGCCCTGTGCACCTTCTTACATCTAACTATAAAGGAGCTTGTGATAAATACCCTGTATCCTCGATGTGCTGGGCAGGGAGCGAGGATGACATGAGTCTGTCTTTCCTTTTCCAGTAACTTGACCGGTGCTAAAATTTCTGTGCTTTTATAACATCTATATGGACCAAAGCCTCTCCTCTCCTGAAAGGACAGTTTGGAGAGGATGTGAACAGATGTGCTTGTCACTTTTGTCTCACAGGTATAAAAACAGGCAGGCTGAGGTTTGGGCTGAAATCTGGGAATGGGGGTTTCTTCCATTCTGCTGCCCCACGCATGTTGCTTGCTCTGTTCCCACCTGACACCGAGGCTTTGCAGGGAAGGGGAAGGCCTGATGCATAATGGGTTGGTTCAGATTGGACATTAGGAAGAAGTTCCTCACCATGAGGGTGGTGAGACACTGGCACAGGTTGCCCAGAGAGGTGGTGGAAGCCCCATCCCTGGAAGATTTTAAGGCCAGGCTGGATGGGGCTCTCAGCAACATGGTCTAGTGGGGGATGTCCCTCTCCATGGCGGCAGGGGGTTGGAACTAGATGATCTTTAAGGTCCCTTCCAACCCTGACAGTTACGTGATTCTATGATTCTGTGATTATCAGGAGACAAAGAAGTCTGCAGGGATATGTATGGAGCTGCTCAATTCTTAGAATTTAATTTTTTTTTTCAAAGTTTGTTGAAAGAGCAAATGCAATGTCAAAAAAAGCGCAATAAAAACCCTCAAACAATCCAGGAAATGCCTGGTCCGAGTACCCATGTTGGCACTTTTAAGTCTTCTGGATTTCAGGTGAATGTTGGGGGATGAGACTTTCTTCCCTCCTACCACGAATTGGGTCAGGATGTAATGCCGAGCATATGATGGAGAGTGGGATGTAGCTGTACTTGATACAACATGGCTGCATAAGTCTGCTTTATGTTCAGTGGAAAACTTAGGAGAAAGGTTGAGGGCTGTATGAACCTTGCCAATTAAACAGAAAGCTCCCGAGCATCAGAATTGACTGAGAGAGACTGACAGGCAGGACATCTTGTTTCGGAATAAAAACCGATCACAAAGCTGTGGCCTTTCCCCATTGTTCATGAATGTGTTAATGGGCATTTCTTGCTCTGTGTAAGCTAATTCACAAATTGTGTCAAGTTGGGTGAGAATTTGCCTGTAGTAGGATTTTATAGCCCCAAGTGCTGGCTGTTGAAAGTTCATTATCTAATCTGAAGAAGAGCTTGAAAGACCAGCCCTTTTAAGTACAGTGTACCTCTCCGACTTAGGTTGTTGGACTGCAGTAACTGAAACAAAATGAAGCAAGCACAATTTTGGACATCTCTAAACACTAAACTTGCATAGGTTTTATAAAATTCCGTAATCTTAATTTTAAATAAATTCAAAAGTATTCTTACCAGATGCAGAAAGTACCATAACTGGTGTAAATATGGAAAAACTTATGTGTATCTTTTTTTATGAGGAAGGAACACAAATCGTCTAAGATGATACAAACAAGAAAACCTCTACCAAGCAGCTGAGGAAAAAAGATTTTGAAAAAATAAAGGACATCTGAAGTTTAGTCTTGGCATAAACACTTAGGTGTCATGGCAATCTAGTTCCTAAGATAGATCATTCCTCAGAAAATACCTTTCGTGCTTACACACCTATAATAAGATACATAACCACCTACTGCTGTTTAACATAAACCGGAAACATTTTGTAGTCATTAGGAGCTCAGCTGATAGCTTGAAAGGAAATACGGTACTTTTTAGGCACAAAGTGTCCTCAATTGTTAAGTATCTCCATGGAAAATTAATGATGTGCTTTTGGCTTGTACAGGCAGGTCACCCTTAGCTGTGTTGTGATCAGCACACAAGCTGACTGCCAGGTAGAGGGGTGGTGGGCACGGTTGGGGTTGGGCTTGTTCTCTGCTCCTTGGCAGGCTGTTTTAGATGTGCCTGAGGTTACAGTGGATTTTTGCTGATGTTGCTGGCCAAGTTGAATGGGAGTCTTTCACCTGAAAGCTTGGGCCATCGTCCTTCGTTAAATGAGTGGTTCTCCATGAGCTGTGGTCACTGATGAATTTGCAGCTTTTGATAAATCTGTAGCTAGTTGCAGGCTCGGACTGAAGCTTTACTTACGTGTGGGGCATTCAGAGCAGCTCTCTCCAGTGAGACCACTCTTGCATGTCTCTTGTCACCCTTTGTGTTCCCCATGGTCCAGGTGCCACCAGAGCCACTCGCCTTCGTACAGCTGTCTGCTTTTTTCACTTACACAGCTGGAACAGCTGGGGGTGCCCTGGCATGAAAGGGTGCCTCATGGGACCAGAGGAACTTACCTGTGCAGGGTTTTTTTGGCATGTATTAAAATACAAAGTATTTATCTCCTCTGATTATAAGAGATGTTGCTACCCCTTTCCCACATTTCCAGGAGGTTCAGGAAGAGGAAAGGGATGCCGATTTAGCTCAGTGGGTTGAGCGTGGTGCTTGAAACACCAAAGGTCACGGGTTCGATTCCCATTCGGTTCTCACGTGTTGTCTGACCTAGTCGAGAGGTGGGGTCCCTGCCCACAACAGGGAGGTTGGATTAAAATGATCTCTAAGGTCCCTTCCAGCCCAGGCCATTCTATGAAAGGGAATGTGTGCACACACAAGTGTCGTTTCTTAAGAGAAACCCTCCCTCCAATCCAAACGACCTTAATTACTAGAGAAGTTTTCCTAAAGCAAGTGCAGTTGTTTTGGGTGACTGCTTTGGATATAATCTTTGAAATGATTGACTATGTTAAATCATGATAATTAGGTCTGACCATTAACCTCCCACAGAGCTGATTACAGGGTTGGGGGTGATGAGGAAGTTTTTTATTCTTGTTACTGCTATTGTTTCAGTCCGTTTGAAGAGTAAACACAGTGAGTGTGTTGGTTCATTATGCTGAAGACCGTCTCTCAAGCCAGGGGAGACGGATATTTAGTTTTCAAACGTGAAAATCTGGGTATTAGAGAAAACGTGCTCTGGGGAGGTATTGGGGATTCTCTAGGTCTATGCCCCTGTGCCTTTCCAGCATTCCTAACCTGTTTACTTACTGAGTGGCTGTTCCTAGAGCATTTATCCCCTTTAGCTTCTCCCTAAAACAATTGTATAAAACACCTCTGAGGGACAGCACTCTCTTCATTGCTTCAAGATTGTGTTGCTTAAGTTAGAGCAGCAGAGGTTGACTCCTCCCCTCCAGCATTTCTGCAGACAAGCACAGCCCAACTCTTTAAAGGTGTGTTTTTAAAGGGCATCTCACAGTCTGCCTGCTGTGCTCATAAATCAGTTGTGACTCTCGCAGGGCTGTGAGCCCACTGAGTAACAAAAGGCAGTTATTGATTGTAAGGGAAGATCGCTACAGGAAAGAGAGCGAGCAGTATTTTGTGCATTGGAGTGGGCAGCTGCCCATGCGGTGAAATGGCTTGGGTTTAGCTGAAGGGGAGCTTTGTTGAGGAAAGGAGAATCCTTGCATGGAATAATTGCCTCTGAGCCAGGGAGAATTTGCTACTCCAGAGTGGGAACAGGTCCTCAGCTACCTCTGGCACAAACAACGGGGCTGTTGCAGATCTGATCCGAGTCGCTAACAATAAGGTATTGAAAAGACAAGCGCACCTAACAGTCTTCTCTGTCTTTCCTTGGGCTCCTAATTTATGCTACAACTTCACTTGCTGAAGCAAACCTGCAACAGCACGAATGTTTATGTGGAAACACGAAGGACAAAAATCTTTGGAAGAGACAACAAAAGGCCAGGCCGAAAGGCCCTTGGTAAAAAAGGAAGCTTCTAAAAATCCAGATATTTTAGATGAAGGGAAAATATAACCTGAACTGTAGTAGTTGACTGCATTTTGTGATGCAAAGCTACAAAATGCTCTCTTCCCCCACAGAGCTCATAAAACTGTGCTCTGTCTACCAGGTGGATTGCTTTGTTTTTCATTAAATAAAGAAACTTGTAAACAGTGCTCTGTACCATAGAGATAATAATCTCTGCCACCCCCTTCTCTTCCTTAAGCACTGAGGCAGGTAGGTTGCCGGTTGCCCTCAGCAGCTGCGGAGCCCTGGGCGAAGCCCCAGCCTGCCGGTCACTGCGGCTTGGGGCCAGGCAAGACGTGTTCCTGGTGCCTGAGAGCATTTACTGCGTGGGCTCAGTTGTGCTTTTATCAGACCCTGCTTCTGACATCAAATGAAAGGCTCGGCTGCGCGGTGTTTGAATGCCGCTCTCTGTGCGGTAGCAGCAGTTAGGTGGGTTGGGTTTGTGGAGCTGGCACCACTGCAGGTAGGGGAGAGCGAAAAGAGGAGACTGAATAGTGAACAGCTTTTATGTAGAAGATAGTAGGAAATGTTTTAGGAAGGTCACTGCTAGTTTTGCCAGTTAAGTCAGTATACTCAGTTATTTCACTGTCTTTGCAGCTTTCAAATTGGTAAGGTGTAATGTGTTAAAAATTTCATTGTGATGCTTGTAACTTGAGCCACAATTCTTGACAGGGCTCTTGTGACGAGCACTAAGCTGCTCACCCGCCTTGCTCCACTATTTCCCCGCCTAATCTGTTTGCCTACTATTTTGTGTAATAGGAATGCAACTTTTTTTTTTTAATGTAGCTCTTTTATCTGTTAGTTTATTGAACATTCTACAAAAGCAGGTACTATCGTCTTCATTTATGTTTCTGTTAGACTGGCAATTTCAGCCATAGCTGTGATGTAGCAGCTTCTCTTACGATTTACATGGGCATTGGTTAAGTTTGTACCACTTTCAGGCTGGAGAAAACTGCTCTGCTGCAAATCCCACTTGCTGATGGTCTTGTGTGTATTGCCATGGATCTGTAACTAGGTGGTCTGAGTGATAAAGTGTGAACCGAGACCGAATATATTGATGACTTCTGCTCCATCCGCTGGACCCATTGCTCATGTTCTGTTACAGAAAACCTCTCCCAAATTACAGACAATTTGTGTTCCAAAAGCAGAGAAAAGCTCAGTTATAAGGTGTACCCAGTTTTTAATACTAAACTATTTTTCCCTAATTGGGTGTACATCTAGGAAAAATATTGGGGCAAAATGTTCTTATATTGTTGCTTCCTTTTTTTTTTTTCCAAATAGTTGAAAATATTTTAATAACTCTATATATTAGTAAAAATACATTTGAATTGTATCACAAGATCTGCACACATTTAGTTTTTTTCCTGTTAAGTGCTAAAGATCCCTTATACTGATAAATACTTATGTCACCAAGTTTAATACAGAAATGCTTGCTTGATGTAATCATATAATTTTCATTGAGCTATGTGATATTCTTTAACATGCCTTGTGAATAAAGTAATCCCTTCTGGATCACCATTTTATTCTTCCTGTCTATGCAGTAACAAGCGACTTGTGGCCTTAGTGCCAAATGACACTTCATTCAACACCAGACGAGCCTACACCAGCGAAGATGAAGCCTGGAAGTCGTATTTGGAGAATCCCCTAACAGCAGCTACCAAGGCTATGATGAGCATAAATGGTGATGAGGACAGTGCTGCTGCTCTTGGCCTATTGTATGACTATTATAAAGTAGGTAACTCCATCGTTATTCCTCCCTGCTGTACTGGCAGGGGACTGCTCTAAGAGGCATCAGAAGAGCCAGTTCTCAAAGACAGAAGTCACTGCAGCTTGTTTTCTCTCTGATACTTGCATCAAGAACCCTTTCTGTTTTAGGAAGCCTGTCTGAGGCTGTTTTGATGTGTTTAGTTCTGGAGAGAAAAGACAAAATCTGAATTCCCCTATTAAATTTGTAGTGACGATGCATTTTTAAGCATAGCGTTCTTCCTCTTCTCTTGCAAGAGCATTGGATGAATTAGCCCCCTTTTGATTTGTGCTCAGATACCTGGCAGTATTCTTTGAAAAGTGCAAAAAGGGAGCTGGTGTCCATCTGTAGGTTTGTCTGCTTTTGTGGTTCATTCCACACATGTTTTAGTTTGCTCTTTAACTGGAGTATCTCTCATCTGACAGTTTCCCATGTTATTTTTATTTGTATAACGATTGCAGTAGGCTGTGTACAAACACACAGTGAGGTCTAGCCCTTGCACTGGAAGTTTGCAGTCTAAATAGAAGGGTGAAGGGTAGAAATGGAGCTGGACACAGAGACAGAGATCTAAGTCAGTTTACAGGAGAACCCCTGACACACAGTTTCAGTTTGTCGGGTTCTAAGCTCAGGGCTTTACCTACCATTGCAATACCAAACTCTTTCTCTTGTGTATTTCATGATGTGTGAGTAGAGCTCTTCAAGATACCTGCAGAGGAGAGTCCTACAGGGTACTTCTCTTTGTAATTCAGAAATTTCACCCTGAAATCCGGCCTGACTCTTTCATACTCTGCAAACAGAATCGGTGCTACCTACCAAACACTAAAGTATGAAATTGTTCATTTCACTTCAGCTATCTCAGAACTACTGAAGCCACCTGTGCTAGAATTGGACAGATGAACTTCTGTGAAAGCCATCAGAACAGTGCCACCTCCCCTCGTGATTCACAAAGAAGTAGGAGGAATGGAAATCTAAAATTAAAAAACTTTACTTTTAGTATTTATTAGTATAAATGCTTTTAGAGAATAGGCTGCTCTTTTGGTTTCTGCTGCGATCATTAAATGAGTGTTCAGGAGAAGGGATTGGAGGCAAGATACCATATACCAACCTTACGGTTAAATATTGTTTTAATTACTTTACTAATTATGCATCAAGAGATATTCTGTGCTTTCATGTGTTGTTGTCAGTAGAGAAAAGCTTTTCCCAAAATGAAAGAAGAAAGGTCCTTTTCTCTACTTGACAGAGTCTGTGAAGTTAATGTGAATTCAAAAAATTCAGGATGTGTATGAGCATCTGGAATGTTGGTTTTTTGTCTTAGTAATACCTTTTTATGTAGCAGTTCATTAATCTGCTGGATTTTGTAAAAAAAACAAAACGGAGAACAGTCCTTTTCTTTCTCAAAACTGTGTTCCAAGAGACGTGTCTGTCTCTTATTCCAGGCAGTTGCAAAAGACTTGGAGTTCAGGTGGAATAAACTGTGTTAATCTCAAGGCCATTTCCAGCATAACTCTTTCTGTCTTAAACTGGGAGAAAAGGATGACTCCTGTTGATGCTCTCAAACAGGAATTTAAAACCTAACTCTCTAATGTAGAAGTGTAGAGGAGGACCAGACTCTCTTGAATTGCCCTTATTTATCATCCAGCTCATTTGTTCTGACATGCTGGGTAATTTTTTAAGTACTTTTTTCAGTATCAATAGGAATTCAACATTTTTTTTTCTTCTCCTTTTTGCTGTAGAGATATTTACCTAAACATAGACCCTTCTGCAGGGATAAATATGTGATCTTAACAAAGGAATAAACGTGTGCAAATTGTGGCTTGGATCCCACTTCTGAAATATATGGAAGAGGGATTTTAACCAGCAGGACCTTAATAAGGAAGGAGAATGTCCCTAAGAGAAGGAAAGGCTCTGGACTTCACTGATGTTTTGCAGATATATCTGATGTTAACTTTGGCTACTGTATTGCACATAATTGTTGTTTTTCCTCTAAATTCAGATATTTTCCTGACGTTTCTTTAAAGTATTTAAAGATAAGAGGCACAGCTGTAGCTTATTCTTGGGTGTATTGTTCCTCTTTACTCCTGAGTTAGCTACTGTGATGGGGTGGATATACCTGCTTTTGTAAACAATTAGAAGTTTTATCTCCCAAATTGCTGAATCGGTGACAAAAGAAAAATATGGTTATGGCAGCAACGTTGCCCTTGGTGATTCCGTATCTGTGCTGGTGTCAGGAAACCGACATGTGGGAAGACAAATCTTTTAAGTCGCTTGGTGTCAATTCTGAGTCTGCTGAGGGGCCAGATTTGACTGGATTTTTACTTCCCATGGCTGTTGATGCACTCAGCAGAGCAGAAGTCAGTGTTCTCTGATGGCATGCCAGCATGCCCTGACCTGTCCCCGTGCTAGGAAAGGAAAGGACCCACAAACTTGCTCAGGGTAACCAATCCTGCACGCTCCAGACTGCTCTCTAGCAGGAAGACCTAGCTGGCATATGTGGTTAAATTGAAAGCCCTCTTTTCTCTGAGCTAAAAGGAGCTCCATGCAGAATGCATCCAAGCATCATATCTTCCTTCTCGTCTTTCATTATTCAGTGAAAAGTGTGTGTGTGTTTGGAAATAAAAGCTTTGATTTTGAGGTAGTTTGGCCTAGCTTGATATTCCAAAGATAAGAACATGTAGAAGAGTGATTTGCTCCAGACTAGTGTGCCCAAGAACTAGCAAACAAAACAAAATCTCTACTTTTTTTTTTTTCCCTTTGGAAATTATCTGACTGTTCACAATCGGTCTCCCAAAGAAAAAACAGCTCCTGGCATCTATGAACTAGCCCACACTGATATGGTTACATTTCTCTAGTTGTTGCAGTAGAGCAGTCTGAAGCTGCAAATACCTGACAGTTGCATTTACCTGACCCCATGCCTGGTGTTGTTCTCAGGTTCCCAGAGATAAAAGGCTGTTGTCTGTTAACAAAGTGAGTGATAATCAAGAAGACCAAGATAAAAGGTACAGTATTATTCAAAATCATACACCCAGCTACTAACAGTGTTGATCAGTTGTGAACTGAAGGAACTATGATAGCCTGAGGGTTTATGGTTTTCTTCCAAAAGATTCAAGAATGAAGACTGTTTTGGGAAGCAAACTTTACTCCTTTTCATTTTTAATTTATTAGAAAAATTGAACAGTATTATTAAACATGCAATTTACAAAGTATCAGAACATTTCTTGATTTGTGGGGGTTTTTTTTGCTGTTTTGCTGCTGCTGGGATTAGTAAAATCAGAGTATGTTGACAGTTGGCCGTTGGTTCTTTTTCTTCCAATTTTTGTCTTCTAGAGCAAAAACTGAGTTGTTTGGCCTCAGTAACCTGTTTTATACAGTTCTATTCAAGGTAACTTAGGGTCTGCTCAGAAGCAAATAAAGTAACTCAAAGTCATTCACTCAAAATGTTTTTCTCACTCCTCTCAGATTTCAACCTTCCTCTATAGGCTAAAAGTGACTTGAAGAGTCAGAGGAAGCTGACTCCTGCCTTTATTAAGACTTGTGGACTAGAGAGAGTGTATATTTATGTAGAAAGAACTAAGTTTTTATGTATAAGAAGGTATCTTAATGTAAAATAGGTACAAGTGTGGAGTTAGAACAGTGGGTAGAAGCTACACAAGGTTTATTTCAATGTAGCTCGTTTGGGGCAGCCTTAGATGGTCTTCATTAGCTGTGAGAGGTGAAAGTTCAAACAGGTAGTAGTATAAATTCACTGTTCCAAAACAGAATGTGATTTTTTTTTTTTTTTTGAGGGACAGTTTTTCCTCTGCGAACACCAGAGAAATTCCTAAGTTGAATGTAATTGACAGAACTGGTCTTCAGTGGAAAGCCGAGAGAAAGGAACTGTAATGTTACCCTGCAGCCGCTCTAGTTACCAATCTACTCTGATACAGTGATTCCTGGGCTTGCTCTTTCAATAGAGCACTGGTACCAAAGTTGTCACACAAATTGTAGTGGCCTGTCAGCAGCCTGAAAGAGCAGGCATCAGTGTATGAATTTTGCTGTTGATATTCTGCCTGTTTCACATGCAAATTATGTACTGTGAGTAACCCATGCCTCGCCTTACTCTTTACGCTTATTTTATGCCTAAAGGCTGTCGCACTGGCGGATTGATTTTACATCCAAATTATAAGCTGAGGCAAGAGCAACCCTGGATGCCCAGAATTTATTGTAACAGGTCACACTGATTATAGGTCAAACCAAATGTGTTTTCTTTCCCTAGCTGTTAAAGAGCTCTGGACCTCTCTGCTCGCCTCATGGTGTCTTTTCTCAAGTGTTTGTTAATACGCTATGTCTTATGGCAATGGCTTATCGGAGTTGAACCATCTCCTTCTCTGCCATCTAAGAACAATAAGCTATTTAAGGAAGAGATTTACTCTATCAGGACAGTTGGTAACATTTTTTGGTTTTGTCTCACAGAAATTGTCTTAATACCACAGAAGCTCAGAGTAATTTAAGTGCGGGAGAGAACCGCGTGCAAGTCCTGAAGACGGTGCCGGTTAACCTTTCCTTGAACCAAGATCCTTTGGAGTCGTCCAAAAGGGAATACAACACAAACGTGTCTGGGAGCTCGACGCCTATCACAGGGACTGGAGTGACTGTGGTTAAAGCAGAGGAGTTCACCCCTGTTTTTATGACGCCACAAGCACACTATACAAGAGGAGAAAATGAAGAGCACCGAGGGGTTATCTTTGAACCGTACGAAGTGTCCAACATCGCTCCCCACACAAATTATCTCAAAGATGACCAGCGTAGTACTCCGGACAGTACATACAGTGACACCTTCAAAGATGGAGGAACAGAAGTAAGTTTTTCACCTCAGATTAGCATGTAAGAACTCAATAAAAGCTGTAAACAAGATAAGGAGATTTGAGCTTGTAAACAAGATAAGGTTTGAGCTGTCCACAAGAGCCTTTAGAAGAACAGTGATGCTTGTTTCAACAAATTCGTCTCTGGTCCCGGCTGTGTCTCTGCCAGTTTGTGCTCTGATTACAGGGGAGCATCATGAGGCATTTCAGAAGACAGTTTTCAGGTTGTTTATTGGAAACTCTGAGAATAATAGAAACTAATCTTTTGTCTCCTGGGACATTGTCTCAAGTAGAGGATAGCTGCCATTCTGAAAGCAGATTTGTTGTTCCGTTAGGGAGAGCTGCCTTCAGACCTGTTAGTAGCAGTGAGCAATAGCAGCCACTTTGTAACAGAGAAATTCTTAATGTTCTTCTGGAAGTGTGAATGAGCAGTGTCAATCTCTGCTGCTAGATAAACCCATGTAATGTATTCAAAAGCTCTTAGACTAGGCTTTACTCTGCGGCATGGGCAAGTGAGAAAAAAGTAGTAGAATTAGGTGACCAAAGGGGAATGGAGAATAGGCAGGGAAAGACTTGGGTGTGCCGATGTGTGGGGGAATGAGGAGGACAAGGAACTACTTTGTAACTATTTTCAAGTTATGCTAAAACAAAGTGCTTACACAGTCGGCTTTCATGTGGTGAGTACCCTCTGGCTGCTTTTGCCTGCTGCAGAATAATGCAAACAAGCCAGAAATGTGGAAAGGTAAAAAATACATAAAGCTCTGCAGATAATTAGAGGTACAAGGTAGTAAAACTCTCCTTGGATTTTCTCCTCCAGCTCTATGAAATTGTAACAAAAGGACAAGGCAAACTAAGGCTGAGTTCCTCTGGCTGAATATGTGAGAAATTAGCTCTGTTTGTATATGGGTATTATAGAAAAGTAGATTGTCTCCACATGAGCATAGTAAATTCGCATCTGGAGGTGAAATCCATTTTCAGATATAGAACACATCTAGGTCAACTAAATTGCTGGTGGAAAATCAGTAAGGTCAAACCTTGGATTAGAAACACTGTTCTTGATTATCAAATCATAGAATTTCAGCTATTTTGTACTGGAAAATAGCTTTTTATGGGAGTACCCATGGCTTTCCTCGGGGTAGTGTAACTGAGTGATTCCATTACGTTGGAATGCAGCTGTGTGCTCCTGTGTGGGGACAGCTGGGGAGAACTTGAGGTAAAATGTCAAAGCATACCAAAAGAGAAACTTGCGCTCAATTGGTGTTTAAAGTAGGAATACAGTTGTACTTACTAGTTTTCCTGTTCACTTGGTGAGAATGGCTGGATTTGGCCACAGCAGATTTGCTCTAATACCTGCTGAAATTTTAAATTACAAATAAATATTTGAAAATTGTTTCAAAATATTTGAGTGACTTAGTTCTGCTATACCGAGGGAGTGCTACATTTTTATAGATCCCTGTGGTAGCAGACACTTCATTCAGTCCCTTGCTGTGTTCTTTGGATCCAATTTTAACAACTATATGTATATACCTTTCTCATCTCTTTCATATTCTTATTTAGCTGTGATTAATTTTTCAGTCCTTTATAGTTTAAACAAATTTTTTTGAGGATAGGTAACTGAATTGAATGGTTCTGACAATGTCAGCATGTAGCCTTCATATAAACCATAACTAGCATGTTAATGTGGGACCATCTCTATTGTAATACCCTTCAGATGTCAGATTTCTTAGCCTCATGGATCCTTGACCTTTTGATCTTCAGGAAATATTCCTAACTGATACATAGTACCTTTGTGCTCAACTAGTGTCCGACTGGATACTTACTGTGGTACAGTTGGGCGTAAGATAAAATCAAAAACTATTTTCAAAATTGCCTGACTTGACAATTCTGGAAACAAAACAGCTTTTAATTGCTAACTGGTGATCACAAAATAAGTCCTGGAGATTAAATGTGATGATCATCAGTGATTTAGAGGCAAAACGTGCTTCAGGCAAAAGGCAAGCCAAGAAGCAGCAGCAGGGCTTTTACAATAGACTATGAATGGGTTTATTTCCTTGGGAAGATAGAGTACAAATCCTTGCTTAGTCTGTGCAAAAAGATTCCATATTTTCAGAATTTCACCTCTTGATGGTTGGGTTTTTTTGATATGCATGTTTTCATTTTATCAAGAGTGACTGTAGATCTCCTTTTGTCTGGTAAAGTGTGTGTTTCTCTCAAGCAGAATCTTATATTGAAAGTAAAATACTTTCTTAGCCTGTGTCCCCACTGAAAATAGACAATGTAGCAATCTAAATTTTTGTCATGTAGGCCTTAAGGACAGGTGACCACACATATTGTTAAATAAAGCAAAACAAAACGAAAAGTGAAGTCTCTGGGACAGCTATGATTTCATTTGAAAATCTACATGTCTTTGAGGTGGGGTTCATTTTTACAGGCTTGTTTTAGAATCTGTTAATGCTTAAGCAAGGATTTTAATAGCAAAAGATGTTTTTCACCTACATTCCTGTAGCAGTTAGGTTATGAAGACTCTAAAAGCTTGACACAAATGAATAATCTCTGTCAAATCTAGTGTAACGATCATATAGAATCCACTCCAGTTTTTAAAGATTTTGAGTTTTAAATGGTTGACGGTTTCTTCTGAGAAGTCCTTAAATAAGCATAATTCTACTTTTGCTGGTATTTGCATTTGGTTGTATCAAGTTATATCTAATAATTGTTTTTATTTTTCAGAAGTATCGCAGTGTGTCAGTGGGGGCTGAGGAATATATTTATGAACAAACAAGGTATGGCAGAAGCTTTGAAATGTGTTGACTGACATCACTTAGGAATGTATCGAGGAGAGACTGCCTTCCCACCCTTCCTTTCATCACCCTGGGGCAGCTGCAGGGCTCCCTTGATGTTGTCCAGCTTCACTCTGCCCTTCTTCTCCTGTGCACATTAGCTTTCATATCTGGCCAGTTTATATCTTCAGCTGTTACTCTCAGTCAGCATTGCTTTAAGTTAATAATTCCTTTAAAGTCCCCTGGAGATATGCGAGGTTAAAACTGTTAAGAGAAGTCCCCCAGGGAGCAGGGCACAGCTTTGACAGCGAGGTCACGGATGATCTTCCCCACCTTTCAGGATGGCAGGATGCAGAGGTCAGATGTCCAGAATGGTTGAACTGGCCTCACCAATATTATGCAATTCCCATCTTTATTTTTCCCTTCTGTTTTTTCTACTTACTTCTGGTAGGTGTTCTGGGAAAGCCTCTCTCTGTTTACACTGCTTTTTGTGGTACTTCATGTTTACCTATAAAATAATATAAACAAATTATCTTTTACAAACCATGTAAAAATTCCAAAATTTTAAAGAAAAAGTTTCAAAACTTGAAGTTTGAAAGGAATAGTGCCCTTCTTAACCACAGAAAAGTGCATATGCAGAATGAGCAAACACTGCAGAGTCACTTTAACTAATAGAGACTGAGCAGTAAAGTATATAAGCTGATGATGCATTTTTATGCATATGAATATTTCTGTTTATATCTGAGAGTTTGCTCTCACTTTAGAAACAGGAACATGCTTACATATTTTTTCTGGAGTAGGCATCAGACTGTTTCTGTAGTGAAGATGCCTTACAGATTAATCTTTTTTCTGAGGAGTATTGAAACAGTCATTAACTGCAGTGAGCTCAGAACTGAGTTGTTATATAGGCAGTACCTGTGAAACAGGTATTTGGCAAAGACTGCTGACTTACTGCACTGGATAAAATTGAATCCTGAAACACAAGTGTTGTTAACAATTCTCAGACATTAAGTCTTTCATGCTGTGGTCCAGGTCCATGTTAGAATGAAACCTTCAAACGTGCATTAAGAACAAAGTACATCAAACCTGGGAGTTACCTCAAAGGGATAGGTGCCAGGAAAACTTCAGATGGAAAGAAAGAAGTGGCTAGTGTGGAAGTAATTGGAAGTCTGATAGGACATCCCTTAATAACTACACAGGGCTTTAGTTAAAACTTGTGTTGAGATTTACAATGGTATTATAATCATTTGAGCGACTGCAGTAGGTTTTCAGCCCCTGCTACAGGGCACTCCTTCCTTGCCAGCTGGGAACAAAAAGAAGATTCCCAAGAGGTACCACACAGAGACTGCAAAATCGGCCAGGTGCAGCATGTCTGGGACTTAGCGTTTTTTGACGTCTTTCTGAACCATACAGAATGCCAGGAAACAGAAGACCAGACTGTGACAGACCGTAGGCAGCTCTGCTAAGACACTGTGCATCTGACTTTCACAGAATCACAGAATGTTAGGGATTGGAAGGGACCTCGAAAGATCATCAAGTCCAATCCCCCTGCCAGAGCAGGAATGCCTAGATTATGCTACATAGGAACGTGTCCAGGCAGGTCTTGAATGTCTCCAGAGAAGGAGACTCCACAACCTCCCTGGGCAGCCTGTTCCAGTGTTCCGTCACCCTCACTGAGAAGAAGTTTCTTCTCGAGTTTAAGCGGAATCTCTTATGTTCCAGTTTCAGCCCATTACCCCTTGTCCTGTCGTTGGTTGTCACCAAGAAGAGCCTGGCTCCATCCTAAGCCCTTCTCAGCACACGTCGTCGTTAGACCTTCTGTCTGGTGGTTTTGAGACCTTCTGGGAGGTTTTGAGGTGCATCTCCCAGGACCCTCAGCATGCTTTGGTACACGTCACGCAGTGGTCTGACAGCTCACAACCTGCAGTCATAGAATCATAGAAACATCAAGGTTGGAAAAGACCTTAAGATCATCAAGTCCAACCTACATCCCTACACCACTGTAACACTAAACCTTCTCCTTAAGTGCCACATCCAGCTATTTTTTAAACACGTTCAGGGATGGTGACTCTACTGCCTTCCTCGGCAACCAATTCCATTGCTTCACCACCCTTTTGCTGAAGAAGTTTTTCCTAATATCCTTTCGTGTGACGCTAAATTGAAGGATGTGCCCCCACCGCTAATGGGTGTCAGTCCCTGGGGTAGGGATATGCAGCGGGATGGATGTTCAGTCTGCAGCATGGGTGGCTCTGCTCTCCCTGCCTGCTCACGTAGGGAGGGATAGGGGAGTGCTGCTTCCCAGTCTTGCCGGAGCCTTTGTTCCCCTTGCACGCAGGACAGAGGGGCTGTGGCAGTGCCCACCACGGTGAGACCGCAGTCCCCTTCGTGCTGCTTCCCCGCTGCGTGCAAGAGACTTTGTGGCAGCAGCAACTGTGCTGTTGGGAAGCATTGGTACTGCCCTCCGTGGGTTGGATGAGCGTAGGTTGGTATTTGCTTTTTACCTTAGTGTTGCTTAGATTTGTAGCTTTTAAGCAACTAGGAAAATGACTGGATTTCCGTTTATAAGCTAAGAAACACTTAGAAATTGTCTTCACTGGTTGAATGATTGATACTAAATTAAGTGATTAGTACTAAACTGTCTGAAAGTTCATTTGGATAGAAAGACAGTGGATCAGGATTTACTTTTTCTTCTACCTTCTCTTCAAGTGAGGATTTAAATATTCACGTATATTTGTGGGTGTTTTTTTGGATAGTTGGAAATGTTTTTGTCTTCCCCTTACTTCCATATTGCTATGGCAGTGTTATTTGCTTGAACTAGGAAGTTGAGGATACACTGTTGTTTTGAACCAACGTATTTGTCCTTTTGGTTCTACTCCAGCACTGCTTAAATACTTTCCTGAATTAGGACCTTTGTGAAAATGCTTCTCCCCGTATCTCCAATTTGTGAGGACATCTTGTAAGTGACTCCTTGCATTAAGCTCCCTGTGGTGGCCAAATGCAGTTTGAAGAGATTTGTCCTGCAAGGTTAACATTATTTTTCATTCAAGAGAATGTGAGGAGCTGCAGGCACCTTTTTTATTGGATTATGGTTCAAGCCTGTTGTTGGAGGAGGCAGCTGGAAGAGGCTCTGTGAGAACTGTTCAGCTGACAGTTCACTAGTTAATGGAGCTTTAACTTTTTGTGGTTTGAGAGCTGCTTCAAAGGTAGAAAGTTTTCCCGTGAAGGAGAATCTTTTCTAACATCTGACTTCCAACACAAGGGCCTACTCTTTTTCTCCAATTGTTGTCTTTTTCTAAGGGAGTTTACTTGATTGCAGATACAACTAAATGTAGGTGCTTTTTTCTGTCTGATTCATTTTGAAAAGAAGACCTTGATTATATGTTGTCTTTAAACAAATGAACCTACTGTCCCTTCTGGTTGTGCTCCTGCTTTGGCCTGCACTGAAAGTAGCAGCTGGACTTTCCATTCTCCATGTCCATCTTTTGCAATAAGCTTTCTTATGCCTTTTTTAATTTTTATTATTTGTTTTTCTATTTGATGGGGCTGTTGTTTTTAATTCCTCTTTCTGTGACACTTTGAGGTTTGAATGTCTGTGGAAGTAGCTCATTTCCTGCAAATCATACTGAACTTTCTCCTCATATTTGACACTCTCACTGTGAGATATGTAGTCCTGTATTTCGTGATGCTTCTTTTCAGAGAAAGTGAAGATGTAGTCTTTGATCGCAGAGCCCTACAGTCCAGATAGTTTAGCGCTTGGTTGCGAGATCTTAGGAACTTGGAAAAAAAACCCACGGCATTTTAAAATACCTGTGTGACCTTTCCGTGGAATTTTACTATTAGCTTCTTACACCTTGCTTATAGAATGCATGAAGTATGTAATAAATGAGGATAAAGAGAAAAGGAGAAATTAATGTGGATTTTGTTGATGTTTCTCTCCCTGTCTTTTCAGCAGCACTTTTCAGTATACACTAGAAGCTACCAAATCTCTGCGTCAGAAGCAAGGGGAGGGGCCCATGACCTACTTGAACAAAGGACAGTTCTACGCCATCACCTTGAGCGAGACGGGTGACAACAAATGTTTCCGGCATCCCATCAGCAAAGTCAGGGTATAGTTCAATTTCTTTCCTAGATGAGAATGGACCTCTGCAGTTAAATGTAGTTGTCATTGATTGGTTTTTAATTTTGTTTTCTTGTGGGAGAGGACAGAGCAAACTTAGTTTTACACCCAGTGTAAAGGTCAGGGAGTAATAGTGATGGTGGTCTCAAATATTTTGGGGTCCAGCTTTTTCAAAGCATGATCTCATGAGTTGATTATATACATATCTGCCTCAGTTTATGTTTTGGCAGAATGGTATTTGCACAGATATTGCACTTGACAATGGTGAACCTATCATTGCCATGATTAATGAAAAAAATCGGAGAACTTTTGCATCTGCTATGTAAGTCCATCTTTACTCAGTTGTGCATTTCAGTGACTGCTTTCCAGAGCATTTCAGATAACTCGTGAAGAGTTCAAGCCATCCTGCATGACAAAAATTTTAAATCATTTACATTGTCTAAGTGTGAGCTTTCACTTGATATTCACCCAAAAGTATGACAAAATGGATAATTTGCATCTTGGAGCTTGGTTGTTCAGCAACATCTGGCTGGTGAACAGGGCTCCTGATTTCCCTGGTAATGTTTTTGAGTAAGCAAATCCTAACACAGTAACCTTGGAATGAGCAATGAGCCTCAGAGTGGCTGCCCTGCACATTTCACCCTGAAGCTGGAAGGGTTGCATATGTATGAGGCTGCAAAAGTGTTTCTACCCAAATAAATGAAGTACTGTAAAAATGTTGTGACATTAGTGAAAGGAACCAATCAAAGTCGACATGAGCAGTGAAGCAGACGACAACCTGTGTATTTCTATCATACACGAAGTTTTGAGAGACTGTTGCTAAAGAGAGGCAATGATTTGTAAACCTGAACAGCAGTTAATTTTTAGCCTGGTTTCCTCAGGACATGAGGCTGCTGATGGCATTTTGTTGTTGGCTGAAGCTGATGTAAGACTTCTCAGCTCCAGAAAAGTCTCACTCCCTGCTGGTCACCTGTACCTTCTCCCTGCGTGGTGCCAGCCCTAGCACTTGTACAGCTGAACCAGCAGTCAGGGGCTCACTAGTCTGGCTGCAAACCAGTCCTCATAAGTCTTGTTCATTGCACAGCCGTGTGAGCTTTGAAGCTGTGGCAGCAGAAGTGTGGAAAAGGGAGAGATGGAAATGGAAAGGGAGAGATGAGACCATTTCTTCTGGGGAACATACAGTTTACAGAAGATTGTGAAACCACACACAACTTCCACGATCATGTTCTCTTTGCCAGGCCTCCAGCCAAGCGACAGTTGAATTTATTGCCAGTTCCATCCCAGCCTGACAGTGGTACAAGAGGTTTTGAAAGTATTAAACCTTTACAAGTTCCATATAAGTGGTTTACAGAGGAAAGAGATTAATGCTGTCCGTGATGGAATGGCTGCAAACTGTGCTGCCGCTGCGCTGCATCAACTGGCCAGCGAGCACGTAGCTGGTGGGCAATTGATGTGAAGATGCATAGCTCAAGGCTCACCCACGGCATGTGCGGCCTCATCCCTGTGGGGTAGACGTGGAAGACGCAGTGATGATGTTCGGCCTTTGTAGATGGAACAGTGAAGGTCACGGAACACAGAAAGGGTTATGGTGGTGATCGTGAATCAGCTGTGATCCAACTCCTCGGCTTATGAAACAGCTTGTTTGTGTTTTTTATGAGCTTGGTGACTCAGGGTTAAAGGAAGAATGGGAACAAAAGAGGATATTTAAAAGGCAGTTTTTTCCCCTCTGTGATCTCACTTTGGTTTACCTAGTATGAGCATTCTTTCATTGTTTTGTGCTTTTTGGTTTGCTTGCCTACAGCAGGGCTTTTCTGAAAAGCCTTTATTACTCTTGTGAAGTTTTACATAAAGTTTCAATCTGTTTCCTTTGAATCACACAGTTTAACAAAGGAATTCAGAATTTGAACTGAAATGTTCAGCAAATCTCAGTAAACAGTCATGAAATACATGTATGCAAGAGTCCTGCTCCTGAGAAAGATATTTGGACTGTGTACACTAAAACTAAGCCCAAGATCCATAACAACATGTCCCTTTACAGTGTAATGTCGTCTTCAGAGTGATAAGGAACCTGAACTCCAACACTTGGACTGGGCTTGGATTTGAATTGGAATTGAGGATCTTCTGACTTTGAAATGAAAATATTTTTACTTAAGTCTAAGTTAAATTTTATTTGGGCTGCCAAGAATATAGTCCTAGGCCCTGCAGTATTTTAAAACTACATTTTTTTTTCTGCCCTGAGATTAAGTGCATTGTAATATTGGACTGCAATGAAAACCAGCAATCTTCGGCAACCGAAATACTGGGGGAGGGTGGTGGCTGGATGAAGATTAGAGGCATATGGGAGATTTTGATTTTTTGTGTTCTTAGCTGTTATTGCATATTAACTAATGCAAATTCTGTTGATTTTCTTAGAGTGTGGTCATGGTTGTTTTCAGTGAGGATAAAAACAGAGATGAACAGCTGAAATACTGGAAGTACTGGCATTCTCGGCAGCACACAGCTAAACAGAGGGTCCTTGACATTGGTGAGTGTTAAGAGGATCTCCAGATGTTTGAGGGAAGACTGCAGAATGTGGGAGGCAATAGTACCTTGCATAGGGATGCGATGGGATATATTGGCAATGGCTGCAGGGATTGTACCACAGTTTTTAGCAAAGGTTCATCCCTGCTAGGACTGGGCTGTGGGGTCTGTGAAGCAGGATGGAGACCAAACAGACGGAATGGCCCTGACGGCTGGGCTTGATCTTAGAGATCTTTTCGAACCTAATGATTCTATAAAGAAGAGCTGCCCCTTACATGCATATTTAACAGTGTTCCACCTTTTGCTACTAGGAAGTCGAGGTTTGCACCTCCTCAGGAGGGGCAGATTGTTTGTTTCCTTTAGTTTTTCAAAGGCTGATCCAGTCTTTGATCCAGCCCACGTAACAGTTACGTTAGCTAATCTGATGTGCAAGTGCAGCCTGAGAGTGAGATGCCATCGTTAGGATGACTGCGAAGGAGCGCACAGGACTCCTACACCCTCAGTTTTCGAGTCCTGTCGGTGTCAGAGAGAAGTGAGGGAGAAGGGAGCTCTAGTGTGCTCTCCTGAGAGACTTGTTTACCGTTCATCCCGTCTAAGGTATTTACAAGCCCATTTCAGCCACAACTGCCCCATCCACATGCTTGGGAGGTTTTAGCAGAGGAAGAACACGTACCTGCTGCCAAGGAGCCTGGAGTTGAAATCTGTGGGAGTGTCTAGACATCAAGCGCTTCTCCCCTCCCACGTGCAGTTTACACACAGCAGCATCTGCAGTGGATTCCAGTCAAAGGAGTCGGCGAGACGAAAGCAGACAAAGTCTATCTTGTTTTGACCGCCTGAGGGAACCAAACCATTGAACGGCAGGGCAGAGAGGAGGGGTTAAAAAAAGCTCTCTTGAAGAGAGCACTGCAAGACATCAGGAGTGATTGAAGAGGGTGATCAGGGAATCAGTCTCTAAGTCGCCCTACTCTGGCAGTGCCTTTTGACTTGGAAATGCTGCAGCCTCTACTGAGGCTGGCATTGTTTAAAGTCAGGTGTATTTGGCCAAAGCAGCTCTTTCTGCATCTCCTCTCTGCTTCTTGTCTTATCATCATAGTTCTAGCTGAACTGTTTCCCCAACTACTTTTTTTTTTTTTTTGTGTCCTTCGGGGTAGTTAAGGCAGTAAAACCTCCACCCCAGACCAAATGACTCCTATCAAGACACGTTAAAAGAGCAAGTATGCCACGTCACAGCTATTTCTGAAAGGCTGCCTGTTTTTTCGTGCTAGTCCCTACAAGCTTGCAGTGCTAATGCCTCATACCTTTGAACGTATGTGCTGAGGAGCTCATTCTGCTGCTGTGCCAACACCCTCTGACTCCACCACACTCGCGGTGTACGGTCACATTGCAGTCCCCTTACCTGAATGAGTCAGATTATGATGCGTATTCTGTAAAATAGTGTTCTGCAAAACGAGTGCCATGCACGAGCTGCGTGTTTGTCTGTGTTAGAATGTCTTTTATGTTTCCATTAGTCTGAGATGAAGTAGGTCTGTGCTGACTTTTGAGGCACTCTGGCACATATTCTATATTTGGACTGCAAACATAGCAAAGCCCGACGTAGTAAGACTTACTGATAGAGCACTCCCTGTCAGACCTAAGAACTGTAAGAGCACCTCAGCGCTTTCAAAAGAAAGACCTAGGTGTTGCTCAGTAGCGTTTCCTTCAGAGCAACTGAAATATGGCCTTGGCTTTTACCAAGTCTAGTGTTTCTGAAGTACATGTTATTTTCTTTGGGACTTACATTGTGGATATTGGTCTAATTAAGGCAAAACAGCTCCCAGCTACATTTCCCATAAAAACATCAAGCTGCATTTAGCAAAATTGTCCAGTTTTATCATCAGGTGATCTAACTGAGCATCCAAACTTGAAGTTGACACTGAGTTTGGTGGGAGTAGGGTAGTTGAACCAAATAACCTTCAGGGGTCCCTTCCAAAGTAAATTACTGTGTAGTTCTGTGAAGATTTCCCTTTACATTAATAATTCAGATCCTTGAAGGGCTCCTGTAAATGAATACTAAGTTACTGTGCAGGCCCCATGTAGTTAAGAGAGGGAATTGGATATCTATGAGGGAATTTAGCACCTGCCAGGATATGCCCTGGAGAACCGTTTAAACAGGCAGTGCTGAAGACAGGAGTGTGTATCAGATTTGTCCCACCTTCGAGGTATGGTCTGGCAATCCGCTGGTAGCCCCACTTCTGTTTTATTTTGGATTTCACTCCAACTATCAACAGTATGTAATGACTTAGTCATGTATTAGGTTCCTTTAAAACTCTGTGAATAGCCATAAATCTGTGTAACCTGTTCCACAGATGTTTATAATCATTAATATTATAACTTAATGTTTATAGCGTATGTTTAACATCTGTGAATCCTTTTTTAGTAGTTTATGAAAACACTTTTAAGGTAGAGCGTGACTTCGTCTTTAGCAGGCGGAGAATCAAATGAGTTTGGGGTATTCTAGTTGTGGGGTCCATCTACTCAGCCCTCAAGAACAGAAGTGACAACTCTGCTTGTGCTGCTTTCCCTGGTGGCACCGGTCTGTCTGTCTGTCTGCTTTCTGGCCGGCAGTCACATTCTGGAGACTGGAGGGAATCGAGTGACTTGTTCCCTCGCTGCAGACGCGCAGGAGTCGCTGCTTTCATTTGTCTTGCTTGGTGGCTGGTGCTCCTCCTGGGAGGCAGGGTGGTTGAACGGATTAGGTGCAGTACTGGGGCTGAAGATGCATTGATATTAATAAGATAAGCATGTACTTACATGTAAGCAAGTCCTTAGTGCTTGAGGAATAAACCTGAGGACCTGAAACTTCTTAAGAAAGAAAGAAAGGTGTTTTCCAGAATTCAGCCTGTGTGCTGTTACTGACCTTTCTGCAGAAGGAGGGAGGCACTTTCACCGTTTTTAGCAGGAGTGAGGGGAAAAAAAATAAAAAAGAGCTGATTTTTTGGCTGTGCTGTTGGGTCATTAGTTTTTCGTATAAAATAATGTCTTTTAAAAGAATACAGTACTAGATTGCAGCAGATACTGATTATCTAGAATCAGTACCATAATTTGACAAATACTGGAACAGATTCAAATATGGACATCAAGAGTGAGCGGGAAGTTTTAGATTGGGGTTATTTGTGCTCCAGAGTCTTGCCCATATTTTTTTCTTAGGATAGTTTGTATTATTGATGCACACAATACGAAAACTACTACAATGGTATGTAATACAAGCTAATGATTAGTGTTTCATGTTGGAATTTGCCATTGTTTAATATGCAGCTTACTCAACAAAAGTAGAAATAATTTCCGTAGAGCCATTTTCTTACACATTGAAGAACCTCAGTTCTCTATTTCTGGTAGCTCACAGCAGCAGGAGAGGAAAAAAAATTGTAGTCACACTAATAACTTCCAAATATCCTTGAAAGTAAATGCTTTCTTAATTAAATGAGGATCCTTTTCTAATTATCTGCAAATTGAGGGGAATAGGATGCACTTCTGCTTTTAAACATTGTGTCACACAGACACGCCATGAGATATGTGTATGGCAGTTAAGGAAGCGGAGGCATGTGTTGGGGGAAGGGTTGGTGGGATGTGAGGCTCTGACAGTCTTTTAGGAGAAGAAAACATGTGTCTTTACAAGACAGCCTTTCCAAAGTGCACCTACACAGCACGCCCATGTGCAGCAGTCAGTTGCACGAGGCACTTTCTGGTGAATCATCAGTTTAAGGGGTGGGTGGATGTGTGCGCATGCATATTAAACTACTTATGTGTCTTCTAATTCCTCTCGTTTGCATTCCCACACCGAATTTAGATAGTGAAGCCAATGACTTCAGTTAGAAAGGGGATCTGAGTTCATGGTGGGAAACAAAAGCCTGCCTGTCCTTTCAAACACCATGTTCACTTGCAGCATCACCAAATATCTTGTGCTATTCCTATGGTCAGGACAGGGAATTTCTACTGCATCCAAAATCATTCATGTATCCCAGGCACACAGTTTCACTTGCCCAGTGAAATGCCAGCTTCCTTGTGTTTCAGAGGAGAGAAAAGTATACTGGTTGCATGCCTCAAATGTTAAATAATTCTCCTTGCAGCAACGGTTTTGTTATAAATGATTTAAAAAGTTATTACCTAGAAATGATTTTTTTTTAAGAGACCAACGGTTAATTTTTAGAAGGGCAAAGGAAATGAATATTGAAACAATTTGATTGTCTCATTTGTAGAACACAAAAACATCCTCTTTCTATAACTGATTACGAAACTGAGAGTCAGTGTACTTCTGAAGCACAGATTTGGGCAAACATTAGATCAGGATTGCTGCATGATGTAATCTCAGACCTCTGGCACTGAGTCCAATTACAGCCTTGGGGGGTTTCTAAGGAAATGTATACATCCCAAGGAGAGTTTATGCATTTGCCTGAACAATCTAGAAATTCCTTTAATCAAGCAGATTATCTCCTCACAAACCTGGTCTTTCACTTAATCTGTCATTGCAAAGAAGAAAGTGTGTTAAGCTAGCTGGTAAAAGGAGAAAAAAAAAATGGGGTTACTCCTCTTTTAGATTATAAAGAAGACCTGGAAGTTGTCTGTTTTACATAGTTTTCTGCCCTTACTGGTTTTGAGGGAGGATTGAGTCATCTTTGAATTTTGGACTTCTTCTTCTTTTGAGCTCCTTCTGAAATGCTAGCTTATTGATAATATTAGCAGCCCTTTAGTATTGCACACGCTTTGAAGGAAGGATCTTTGTGGCTTTGGTTCGTTGTTTTGTGGGGAGATTTTTTTGGTTTTGTGTTAATTTTTTTTTTGTGGTAGTGGTTTTGGGGTTTTGGGTGGTTTTTTTTTTTTTTTTTAAGATAAAGATCCTATATCCAGTGCAGTATTTCCTTGGCAAGTTGAAACGTCTGGGCAAAAAATGTACACTACTGATTGTTTCCTCTTGGCCTTTCAGAAAGCTTCTTTAGAATTAGTTGCTTATTTAATGTCAAGGTTTGAACCGTCCCTTTAAATATTTAAATAGTTTCTAGTTAATTTTCCAGTTTTGGCCATTGCTCGGCCAGGCTAATGAATGCACCCACTTATTTCCACTACAGTCTCACTGATTCCTTTTTGAGAACCAGGAGTACTTTGCACGAACATTAGCTCGTGATGACTATGCATAAGACTCAAGCTACAGTATATCACCTGTTTGCAATTAAGTTTATTAATAATTCAACATTTGTTTATGTTTTAATTCAACATGTGTTTACATTTTACAAGAGATAGTTTTGATGCATTAGACAACCCAACTGAAAAAGCACTATGAATTGTAAGAGAGAAAGTTCAAATCTTTCACGAGTCTCTTATTTTTTTTGTTATTTCTTGCAGCTGATTACAAGGAGAGTTTTAATACCATTGGGAATATTGAAGAAATTGCATTCAATGCTGTCTCCTTTACTTGGGATGTCAATGAGGAGGCAAAGGTGAGGAAAAACCACGCAGATGGTATCCCTTTTGAAATCCATCCTTAGTCACTGTTACACTTCTCTCCTTTTTAACAAATAATAAGAAGGGGAAGTGGAGGTGTGTGAGCTCAGCCTCTTAAAAACCAGGCAAACCGTGGTCCTTCATTGACCCCAGTGATTATGGTGATCCGTAAGAGGAAAGACAGTACGTAAGGGCTGTTGGGATGATGTTGTGTTCACAGCTGTATCACTGACAAAGAGCGATGTACTTCTGAGGAAAGCCTGCAGGGCTCTCGCGGTGTGCTTTCTTACTTGTGGCCTTGCAGTGATTTTCCATTTAAGATATGCCCAGCCTGAGAAACGGTAATACTAAGTTTTTTCTTTTCTACTTGCAAAGTCAGTGCAGAACACAAAGTGAATGTTTTCTTTCTCTGAATTACCAACTTCTTTTCTACACTATTAACATCTCCAATAATCAATATTTTGTAAGCTATGACTTTGCCTTCTCTTGTGTCGGTACCATTATTTTTTATAGTGATACAGAGACTGTCCTTGCAATTGGGAATGAATGTATTTTCAAGGACTGGTTTTGAGGGCTTTTTTTTTTTTTTTTTTTTTTTAAATGGTCAGGTACCCTCAGACATGGGGTTTTGCATTCAGGGATGTAATTGCTGCAGTGGACCTAATAAACCAGGACAGCAGGGCATCTTAACAAGTTTCTTATAGATAAGGCTATCCAAAGGGTGGCAGAGTGTTTCAGCTGCCTGGACCAGCACAAGGGAAATGAAAAGCTGCCGGTAATTCTAAGAAGAAGTTGGCCCCTGAAAAGCAAACAACAAGGGAAATAGATTGTGTACAGTGAGTGGGGGTAATGTGGGACTCTTGGGGGCACAGAAATAATAAGCAGCAAACACTCTTGAGCTTAGCAAATGCCTGATACTGCTTTTATATTGAACACACAATGCCAAGCTTCTTTCAAATACAGAGACATCTTCCTGCAGGATTCCCCCCTGCACTTCTAACAGAGCATTAGAGAGATGGCATCGAGCATAAAGTGGTAGCATTAACACTCACTGTCCTGGCTTGCTGACCGAAGGTGCTGAGGTTTGTAGTAACAGGGATTTTCATCTTTGATGCACATTTTAAAAGAATAGAGCCTAAAGACAGGAGTTCTGAAAACCACCTAGCTCTTTTGAAAACCGGCCTTAGTAAACAGAGTTGTATTTGGCCCAGTTGCTAATGGTGCTGTATTTACTCATGTGAAGATTACGTTCTCACCACCCTGGATGCTCTCCTATTATGTGATTTTGTTTCAAAATACAGTGCTATGTTGTCCTCTGCAGTCACAACAGATGACTGTTGTGTGCGTGTGATCATTATGCAAGCAGGTACAGCAAATACAAGTTTGGGGTCTCCAACACAATGGACTTTCCTGAGGACCTTTACAGAATCATTACCAGGGCTAGAGCATGGCAGTCTCAGCCCACCAACAGCTACCATCCCTACTGCTAGGGCTGGTGGTTCTTTAACATGTTTGCATTTGCAGCTGCAAGCCAGACTTAGCAAGACACCGTGTTGATCTTGGAGCAAAAAAGTCACATCCACTAGTGTCGGGTGTTATCCTCGGCTGTTCTGTTGCAGTCTCACACCATTCACGTTACCCTTGCCTTGGATGCCAGAACATTAAGAACACAACGCTCACAATGATTGCTGGAAATATAATGTAGTAAGGTTTTAAAATAATGACTCTTCTATTGTTCCTGTATTAAAAAACTGAGGAGAGAAATTTAAGAAAGCCACTTGTATTTCCACAGGAAGAAGACATTAAAATGCAAATTGGCTTATGCATATTTATTTTGGGGAGTAGTTATCAAATATCTGATCTTTTAGGAAGCTTGAACTGCGAATGTCATGGTAAAAGTAAGAGGATTCATGACGTGCTTTGATATTGGACTATCAAGCATAAATCAAGTTGTACCTGAAAGCTTATCACCATGCACTGAAGTGTTTGCCTCCCCGCACGTACACGTGTACACGTACCCACACGCTTGCTCCTGTTGGAGAGGTTAATACAATAACCAGTTGCACAGGATCTGGGGATTCCCGTAGGATGCCCCTGTGGTGTTTAAAAGCTGTGGACTCTGAGGCATGTCACTGAAGGCTGTTTTTTCTCCAGCAATTACCTCATCCAAGAGAGATGAAGAATTTCAAGGCATAATTACAGACTCTCTTTTCTTAAGCTTTTTGAACAATAATCTTTCAACTGGCTCCATTGTTTCTGCTCAGTGTTGTTTTCCCGTTTCACCACAATTTCAAGATTAAAACTTAACCTCACAGGCACAAAGACCTTTTTCTTCTGAGTCAGACAAAAGCGGCACAGAGCGGTTCTTTCCAGGGCCTCTGAGATGCGATGAAGCGTTCTGCTGGCCAAAGAAGAAATAAAGAAAACAGACCAGTCACAGAAAGAGCACAGGTGAGTGATCATGAAAAAACAAACAGAAGAAGCACAAATCACCTCACCAAAAATCACCTAACCAAATATCCCTATCTCTGATGGGAGACCAAATCCCACATCTAGGAAGACGTATCTGGAACAGCAGATTTCTCACTTTCCTACTCCACCTGGAGGGCAACTGATTTAAAGCCAGATTTCTCCTCCCACATATGCCCTTCAGGATGAGCATATAACAGCACGGGCGTGACAGCCAGATCTGCCTCCTAACAGTGAGCCTGTTAAGGGTTTGTAAGGCAGCATCACAGTTGGATCTTATGTGGAAGAAACAAGCACTCAGAGGCCTCGCTTCATCACCTCAGTAACGTGAAGGGAACCGAGATGTTGGCTCCAGCTCCCTGTGCTTGGTCCCTTGTCTTCTGACTGCTGCTTGGCAGAATGAGTCGATGGAAGAGAGAATCTTGTACAGCACGTGTTGAGCTGTGGAATAATCTCACTGTTGCTTTCTGTGGACTGAGGGAATAGCACCAAAGCCAGAAACACCACTCCGTTAGTGTTTCTTTTGCTCCATTTGCTCAACAACAACAATCCCCTTGAGTTCTGGCAAAGCAGAGTTATGCCTGGCACATCCTTATTTTTTTCTAGAGCAACATCCTTTTCTGCTGGGGCCATTGTCTAGAGGTCACCGTGAGGCTTGTGCTTCAGAGCAGGATATAGGGAAATGAGGGGAAGGGTCTACAGCCACATCAAATTCTTGCTCATTTTTCATTGGGACAAAAATACTGTGCAGTAAAGAAGTAGGAAGCAAAGAACACTTTTTGTACAGACCCTATTCTTTTCACTCCCTTATTTGTTTCTGTGTATAAATATGCAACATTTATGGGCAAGGTGATTTGTTGGCTCCCTTTGATTGAACCTTGATGCAATGTGTGGTATTTTTAAAGGAGTTATTTAAAAAAAGATGAGGAAACAAACAACAATTAACAAGAACTCTCTGACTTTTTAACCATCTTTTAAAAGTCTTTTTATGATGTGCTGGAAGGTAGGTGGTTGCCTTGTTGTTGCCCTGCAGAAGATTTTGCTGCAGCATCTGGCTGACTGACAAAGTTCTAGTGGAGGATTTTGAACAGAAAGCTCAGCTTCATTTTTGATAGACGTACACCTGCCTGCTGGCAGAAGTTAGACTGCAAGAAAGATAATTAAGAACCAGAACTCTCCTGCTCAAAGGAGAATATCTTTGTCATAAATCGTACTAGCTTTTTTGAGATATGCCTTCTCTCTGATGAATACTTTGCTAATTTAAGATCTTTAAGATTATGTTACTTCTGAAACAATACATTATTTGTATATTTTTATGGAAAGTACTTTTTGACCTTAGATTCAAATGTGTGACTTCAGTGAACAGTTGCTCAAGAAAAATATCACTTTAAAGCAAACAAAAAATGCTTTTCAGTGATACCAGGGAATTACTGACTTCTGCTAAGCACCGCGATTTGGACATGCGGTAAACACATGTTGGCAGGTAGGTTATTCAGGCAGGTGCTGGCACATGCTTTTTCGTGTGTGCAGTAGTTGTGTGCTGTGGCCGTTGTTGTGTATATTTGCGTGCAATCATTGTCCTGCTATATTTAACTGAAATGTAGATCTTTAATCCAAAGCATGCTGAAGCCTCTGGGAACCTCTCCAGTTATTTAATGAGTTTTGGCATAGCCCATACGGTAATAAGCTGTTTTCAATGAGTGAGTGATTTGCAGGATTAGGTTCTTAGATATTGCAGGCCACAGTGAGCTATGATTCCAGTGGGCACAATGATGAAATGAAACTTGTAGAGCAGTACAGTCGTTAGCAGTGATTTGTGCTATGGCAAGCCATATTTCTTTAGTGTTGCTAGTGATACTTAGGACAGGTTTTGGCTAGTATAAGAATTATTTTGTTCTTAATTATTAATTTCCTTCCTAAGTTAACATCAAATTTCATTTAATTAGGGAGGAAATGAATATTTTCTCTGCTCTCGAAATTTAAAGGTTGGAAGAAAAGATACTTCATTTTGGGGAATTAGTACCAAGAGTTATGTAGGATTAGATTTGGCAGCTGCTTTAATAAACCGTGCGTCTGTGTGCAAGCATGCATATGTGTATTTTTTATATATATATGCCAGATATGCATGCACACAGAGAGAGAGAGAGAGAGATATGTATTACAGAAGAGTTAACCTGTGGTAGCAAACAATGTTGAAATTTCACTGGCTTAGTAAGTATGCGTCTGGGATTCAAGGCAAATGGCATTTTTATGTAGTTGCCGGGGTGTGGTGTGGGTTGAGGAAGCTTCAAAAGAGTAGTGTAAACATTTGCTGAAGACGTTTGTATTGAAATAAAACAAAGGTCTTACCTTTGTATGGGATTTATAAGGTAAACGGCTGGCAGGAGAAACTATAAAACCACACTTTTTGTGTATATGAGGAATGGTGGGATTGGCTTTAGTCATTTGAGAGACAAATCATTTAACTCTTTGTTGTTACAGTCTGGAGGCATGAATGCTTTTAAAACAGGATTTTGTAAAGACCATCAACCAGGTGTAAATTCTGTGCATTGCCAGTATTCAGTAGAGAAATTGCTTTAAGTTTCTGACTTTGTGCTGTAACACACTCTTCCCTCCCTTCCACCCGTGGCTCTTTGTGAGATGATGGGAGCCAGAAATGTAAATAGTCATAAAAGGCTTATATCAGAAGTTTCATAACTGTAGACCTATAAGGTGTATAAGCTGAGAGACTGAAGCAGGAGTCACGTTGGCTGGATTAATGATAAAATGGGAAATGCAGTTCTGTGTCTTGCTTTCTCTTAAGGCAAGTTACTGTATTTGTGTTTTGTACATCACTAATTAAGTTGCAGTATTTAACAAACAGTCAGTAATTCACATAATAACAATTACACTGTGGAGAAGTGCCTTTCCTGAAAGAGAGAGTGCTTTTTCTAGACATGCTTTATAACAAACAGAAGAGTTGTCATTATCTTAGGCCACTTTTGAAACTTTCTCAGACACCAAATGTTTTTCCAAATTAGTTTTTCATTGCCAGTGGCATGCCTGAGCTGGAGACTAGATAGGTGGAACTCTGTCATTAATTGCTCTAAGGTATGCTGACATTAAAAAAAAAAACAAGTGTTACCGATAGCGAAACATTGCTAAAATCTAATTTGCACAGAGGGAAAAAAAATAATGAAAACCAAAACCACTTTGTAAATGAATTCAGGTACAGCCATAGTCACATCCATTAAAATAGTTTGAAATCAAGTGTAGACAGGGCCCTGGGGAAGAAGCAGCAGTGATATCTGCTCCCACTACTGTCATTCCTACTTAACTCTACATTTTCTTAAGATGTAACTCTACTATGCAAGAGACCAAAGCAAGGAGGATCTGGAGTCTGGGTGTCTTCCAAGAGAGGTAGAGCAGGACTTCATCTTCTTATGTCTGTCCATGGGGTTTTGCTTCTTCTCTCACTGAGAGTGGGAGAGCCTGCATTATGGACAAGAGCTGCAAAGGAGGGAAAGGTGAGGGTTGTGAAGGGCAAAGCAGGCTGTGCTTGGGCAGGTGGGTGAAATCGTTGCTGCTCAGAGCAGACAGCATTTCTCGGCCACTGCTTCGACGAGGTGGAGGTTTCTGGTCAGAGCAGGCGCAGAGAGAAGGAGGCTGTCCAGACGGTTCCCCAGGTCTGGTGTACCCTGTTGCACCACGCTGCTAAAACTGGTGCAGATCCTCAGTCATGCAAATAAAAAAAAAAAAACAACCCAAAAATCAATTCAAGTAAAAGAACTTATGCCCTCTTCTCCTTCCCTCTGCACACCCCCCGTTTTCCAAATCCAAAGTCAGCATTGTGTTGTACAGGGAAACTAATGGAATTTTATGTGGAGACAGAGAATTTTCCCCAAAATGAATGATCTGTGTTAATTCAAATCCATCTGTCTATCTGCGAGGTGCAAATGATGTGACAGAAAGTATTGTACGCTTCATGTGCATGAACGTACAGTCATCGCTCCTCAGGGAGAGCCTGATGTATTACAGTGTCAGGACAAGGATATTGAATCTTACAATATCAATCTATTATTCATGCTGAATAATCTGTTATTGCTGTACGGGGACTCTTGAAATGATAAAGTCTGTCTTCCCCAGCCGCTTCTACTCTGCTCTGCATTTCTGGAAGTGGTAGAGGAGATGACACACGGTGTATGTAGTTGATTTAGGTGAGCCAAGATCTTTTTTTAACTTCTCAGCTGAGTGAGCAGCATGAAATGCATGAAGTGCTGGCTAGATGCAAAGCCTGCACGTTCCCTCTCACGTTTTAACGTGTGGTTTGGAAAATCCCTGTGCAGAAGCATGGGCTAAAATATAGCGAGTCCAGATTCTGTTTTATGCCAGACCTCCTTCCACTGCTTTGTGATTCACGCACGCTTTAACGCATTGCCCTGACACCATAAAGGAGTCTGAAGGCAAACGAAAATTCAGGCTGTCGTATTTCAAAGGCACATGCACCCTTAGCCACACTTACCTTTGGAGCTGGAGTAGACCAAGTTGTAATTTGAAACAGAAATAACACTATCAGCTTCAAAATCAGAGTTTCACCTAGGGCCCTTCCCCGCCTCCCTCCTCTCCCTGCAGTTAAAGTTCAACTATTTCATTTGTAAATGCAGCTCTGCGATACAATCAGAAGCAGAAATGCAGAGGGGCCATTAGCTCAGTCAGGCAAACAAGCTGCTCTGGCTCCATCGTTAAAAAAATCTGACTGTAATGTTAACTTCTGCCATCAGGGTAAAGTATTCCCCCTCCCAGCCCTAATGGAGCCCTCCTTTATTCCCAGCTGCATTTCTCTTAGGGGTGTTGCAGTCCAATCACTAAAACTGTGGTTTTCCCCCTGCTTGTGGATCAGGGAGGGTTCCTTTGTACTCTCTCTTTCTGAATCTCCCCAGGGGCCTGTTGGCCTCTCCTCTGCCCAAAGAAGTGTGCATCAGGTCTGTTTGAGAGACCTGTTTGAGATCTCTTCTTTCCTGAATGTGCTGGGGTGGGTTTCATATCCTCCTGGTTCAGGAAAAGGTACTGGTGGTTTTCTCTGTCTTTTTCCTTAGTTTACAATTTTGAGGTTTTTTGTCATTGTTTTTTTAAAGTGAGGAAAAGTGAAAAGTATAATCAGGTTAATACATAATTGGCCCAAATTCCTATGCAGTGCACATATTCCTCACTGGGAAGAACAATAGGATTTTAATCCAGTTTAATCTCTCAAGTTTCACGCATACTATCCGGACTGAAAGATATCACTGATACTTCAGTTCCCAGTCTTTCTTTGCATCAGAATAGCCCTTGGGAGACTTGGTGGTGGCAGACATTTTTCCCAGGTCCTGTGCAAACACATGGCAGATGAGACACACCTTGTCCCATGATGAGATGGAGGTCAGGGAGCAGGAGATGACTGGTGGCTATCAATAGATGCACTTGGGCATAGAAGGAAAGCATGAGATGGATTTCTGAAGCCAAGGCAGGAATGGGGTTTGCCAGGAACTGAGGGCAGTGTCGAGTTGTGTGGATGCTATGTGACAAAGGGGACTTTTGAGAAGAGGCAGGATGTAGTTTTCTGACTGTTCAAGAAATTCCTTCCCAGTTGAAAGACAGAAGGAGATGCGGTTTTGAAATTGAAAAAAGACAGTGAAGGACACTTGAAGTGAAGATCAAGAATATCTGTTGATGTATGTGGAAGGGGTACTGCTGATGAGAGTGCGAAGAGAATTTGTAAAATTTAAAAAAAGATGGGACTGATCGTGGCCACGCTGAATTTAGGTTGTGAGCTGTCAGAAGAACAAGCCAGACCAAAGACAGGTGGAACGGGACAATGCAAAGTGATCCTGCTGTGTGCATATTAACAAACAGTGCAAACATACGGAGCAGGTTAATTAGGGTGAAACAAGTCAGGGCTAAAGACCTGGTATCCATGTGAGACACATTTTAGCAGGTTTTATCTCAGATTATCTTTAGTCAGTTTCCACAGACTGAGCAACCATTAGCAGCCCAAGCACATGAGGTGTGCTCCTAGGACGCATCTTCTGGTCTGGCTCGTCCAAAAAGGATCCAGCTCGTGCACTCTGAGCTCTCTGGTGTGAACCAAAGCACGGTAAGTTGGGACAATGAAATGATTCACTTCAAATGTGAGGTCCTGATCCAAACTGAACACTGATACACGCCTTAAAGAAGGGCATGCCTTGTCCTTCTTCCTGATGTGGGAGCATCCTTGCTGGACTTAGGGAAGAAGTGGAGAATAAATGTGTGAAATACCACAAAGTGGATCATAGCTGAATTAAATTAATTGAGGGGGGGTGTGGTGGTATCTGCTTTTATTTTCCCATTTGTTGTCGTGTGTTTCCAGACATTTAATGGTTGTTTGCACCATGTTTTAAAATTAATCTCTCTGGCACACAGATTTTCATCACAGTGAATTGCTTGAGCACAGACTTCTCCTCGCAAAAAGGAGTAAAAGGGCTTCCCTTGATGATTCAAATTGATACGTACAGCTACAACAACCGCAGCAATAAACCCATCCACCGAGCCTACTGCCAGATCAAGGTTTTTTGTGACAAGGTAAATGGAAAATACAATTAATATGGATAGAGGAGGCAGCTTGTTAGACAGTTTGTTACTGGAGTATTTTAGACCTAATGAAATGTTTTTTCTTCTCTTAAAAGGTCGTGTTTTGTGGTAGAATTTGGACCAGCTATGTCATACATCAAACAGATTATCATGTAATCATTTTACGACTTTGTAGCTTTGCAGCCTTTTTGGCCCTGATTCCTCAGCTTTTGAGTAGTAGTTGGACTGTTTAAGGACAGCAGGTTATAGGTCATGATACAGGAATATCAAAGAAGTCATGGAAAGCACAAACATAAAGATCTTTATGTGGAAGGTCAGTGCTGACCATAGGCTCATGCAAGTGCCAGTCTGATGATGGTACCCCTCTGGCTCTAGCAGCTAGGATATGTAACATGTAAACCTTGTGGAGCCATCTGTGTTAGAGAAATGCTTCTTTTGGAAAGGCTGCTAAGTTCTTTTTATGATACAGTAGAAAACAATGAACAGCTGAATTTTTTTTTCCTGTCTCTTGATTACAAACTATTAATTTGGAAGCTTCAACGAGACTTTTATGTTGTTAGAGCTTTCTTATTAAAAGAAAACTGCAAAAACGTACTAGCCATTCCTGTTTTGTAGTTCAGTAACTGTCATTTTCTGCTCACCTTTTTTTTTTTCCCTCATTCCTTTAACAAAATTTGGTTCCTTTCCAATGGGTTGCCCTACTCCCTTGTGAGAGCTGGCAAGATTTTTCAGCACCAAAATGTAGATCATGCCTGAATGAGTCTGGCAATGTTATGGTCAGCTGTACATATCATTGAGTAGAAACAGTGGCTCAGAAATGTTATCTCTGCAATGATTCTTAGATATGCAACCACGTTTCAGTTGTGTTTAACACTTGCCAGCTGATGACTTTAAGGATCTTCCAGGGGGGAGCTGATGCCTGGGTTCTAATCAAGGTTCAGAGATTCAGGAACCTCCGTCTATTTAAGTGACTTGGAAATTTATCCAAATTAACTTTGCCATCTTACAGGTGGGAATAGAAAGACAAAAAGCCATGCCCAAGGCAGTACATAGTATTAACTTTTTAATGGAAGGGTAAGAGTTCAACTACTTTAGGTCTCTGTGCTGCTGCTCCTTTCCCTTTTTCAGTTCCTTCCCTTGTTGCTGTCTTGACAGTGGAATCTTGAGGGCTGATCAGTCAGTTGTGTTAGTGGAGCAAAAACTTTGAAAGTAATGAATGTAAATGCATGCGCTGAGGTCTTCTTGCAGTCAAAAAGTTATGCTTTTGATTGAAACTTTGAATGTCAGATATTTAGAGATTTGAAGCTACAGCTGGATGTTAAAAGCTCAGTAAATATGAAAGTAACAAGTCGTTTTCATCTACCTGCTTTTGAAAAGCAATTAAAAAAATCTAAATTATTTAAAAAAAGGAAGGAAATTCAGAGCACAAACTCATCAAGGGTGACCTGTAGACACGACTGGTGGAGATTGTGAATAATACATGTTCATTGCATCTATTGGCTTAATTGGTACTTCAAATATCCAGACTAGAAAGCAGGAAATGGGTGTTGAGTCTTTTAATCAAAACTGTCTCCAAGTAGGAGAAAAGATCACAGGGGTGGTTAAAGTGTTATCCACATCAAAACTGTATTGAAAGTGGGAACCGAAGGGCTCAAGGGTATCGATAATGGGATATATATCTGTATAATATAAATGTATACATGCGTGGAGGCACACAGAGCTTTTTAACTTAATGCGGGACTGCAAGTGAATTGAATGAATGAAAATGAAGGAAAATTATCAAGGTCAATTCACATGGCAGTTTGTGCTAATTGGCACTTGGAAAGCGGTGGATGCCTGCTTCTCCCCTCATTTAACGCTGCTGTATCTTTACTGGCATCTGTTTGTCAGAGTGCTTTTTTAAGTAGGTAAACAGTTGGAGAATTTCCTCTTGCTGGTGGCACTGGGAGGATTCTTCGCACTCAGAGGAAGGTAGCTGGTGGGGCTGGGTACCCTCATCTTTCCAAGATGCCAGAATAAAACCCTTGCACTGGCCGAGGCATTATGCTAAATGGAGAGTCCTGGCCCAGTTGCTCTTGAGAGTCTTCGACTCGCCCTCTAGTGACACCGACAGGGTTTGGTGGCTCGTTGGGAAAGCTGAGACAGTCGTCGCTCACCTCTTTGTTGTGATCAATTAAAGAAGTATTACGGGGCCGTTTTAAAGAAACAACAAGCACGTGATTATTTTTATACATTTTTAAAGTGGGAATCGCACCGTTGTGCCCGACTTTGACAACCCCAAAGAGAAGCTGATGAGAAAAATGTCTGATTTATTAGAGTTGTCTGGATCAGAGGAACTGCGCAGTAAATTCCTCCCGCCCATGTCCTGCCTGTGTCTTAATTTGAAACATGGAAAAAAAAGATATTTCTGTGGCTGACAGTGTTCTTGGAATTTTTTTTTGCCATGATAGTGCCTGTTTAGGACCAGTAGATGTGTTTATATATTGACTTATTTACAGGTAGAGGTGTCCAGTTTTTAAGAAAAAAACCCACTAATGTCCTGAAACACAGCATAGCTGTTGTGAAAAGAGTATGCCTGAAGAAATAAAACTGCATTTAACTAAGTAGTATGTATTGCATATATATACATATTAGTACTTGCTCAGTTGCTTAAATTTAGAATTCATTTACATATAAACTTGAGAGCAACACCAACTCTCATCCAATGTGTGCTTTGTCACATAAATATATGGAGATAGAGGCTGAAAAGATTGCCTGCTGGAAAATAAACATGGACAGAAGATTAGAAAATGAATAGGAAGCAGGAACACAACTGCAATCTTCAAAGCAACTCTTACAGTGCATGCCTGGTTTTCTCAGTGTTAATTCTCTCTGCTCTTGCAGACTTTTTATCATGTGCGGATCACCAATGCTGCATTATGATGGGAGAATATAATCTTTATTCCTTAAGTAGGTTGTCAGGGAAACTTGCTACCAGGCCTATTTATATTTATATATCTTGCAAGATGCTTTAGCCACTGTGTATGAAGGAACTGGGGATTCAGAGATATTTTGATTTTCTATATGTGACTAGCTTTCCTGAGAAGAAGCAGAAGCATTTGACTTGGTAAATACCAATGTTGTTCCAAAATCAAATAAATTAATCCCATTTTCTTTACTCTGAACAACTACATGTTGTTCGGAATATATGCAGCTCCTGCCTTCTTGTCTTCAGTATGGATTGTTGCAGAGAAAACGTATTATCGTAGAATATTGAGCAACTCTAACTGCCGGTTAATCTTCAGCTTTAGAGAGAAGGTGGCTGAAGTCTGTGGGTCTGTCCTAACAGATGTGGAGCACTTTGGCTTTGAACTAGGAGTGGGTGTACACATGAGCTTTCTAGTGGGGATGGGAGGGGTCTGTACAATGGTAGGGGCTTTGCTAGGCTGGAGCTAGAATGTAAGACATAATCTTCAGTAAATGGAAGACTTGGAAAAAAATATTTTCAATCAGCTGAAATTCATAGGCTGCGTTTTGCTGATGGTAGTAGCAGAAGTACTTGTTGCATTTATGCAAAGAGCAGACATCAATGGAAAAATTAAAAACCTATTCAGTTGAGAGGGTTATGTCTTCCTCTGTCCTGAAGAGATATGCAAACTCTGATTTATTAGGTATGTGTCAGAAGGCTCAGTTTGAAAACTGACCATCAGAAATGCTCTGATACACAAAAATCTTATTGTGATCCATTGTCTCAGCACCTACAACAAGGGCTTGGCTGACCCTTTTACTGCCTTGTGGGATCCTCGTAGCTCAGAAGGGCTGGTAGGTGGTTCAGTGGGGTTTTTTGGGGGGAGAGAATTGCAGCTGCCACATCTGTGAAGTGACTGTGGCACAAATCAACACTGATGGGTGCCCTGCTCAGAGATTGCCCTGAGGACTTTGGGGTATCTTGCCTTGAATGAATGAAGACAAAGCTGTGACGCTTTACCAGGTTCCTAGTTACAGAGAGTATCAAAGCAAAATCAGCAGAATATATATTCTTTATTGTGTATAAAAAGCTGAATTCTTAGTTACTCCTTTCCTGCGAAAAATGTGCAGCATGTTTTTGCTCCTTTCTGGCAAAGAACAGGTGGCTTTTAAAGGTACAAATGTACCCCTAGAAAAAACTTTGATAATGGTGCGAGTCTGAATCCTTCGGCTTCTGTGGTTGAGGTGACCACTGGATTGGGACCTGGGTCTGGAGGCAATGTTGCTGTTACATACCTTTGTGTTTTAAAGAGCCATTTCTTCCTCCACCTCTTTCAGCCTCTGGAAATCTATCACAGTCAGGGGTACATCTTTCCTTGCATTCTTTTCAAGGTTTGTTCATTGGGTCATGTGTGAATTTTGCCATCTTGAGAGGATATTTTTGGCTTTCCTTACAGCCCTTCCCCTCCGCCCTTTCTTTTAAAGAAACTTCTAATTTTAATTTGGAAAAAATATTTAGTTTTGCATGCTGACTGTCTGGGAGCATATGGTTCATTAATACCCTTTACAACGTGAGTATTCCTATTTATAAAGTAAATTAGGAGAACTTCAAAGGAGGTGTTGCTGCTTTTTATGTCAATAACAAGTTTTATTTTCTAAACTTGTTGAGAGTATATTTACATAACAGAACCCTGCAACTTCCCAGGAGTTCCTGAGGCCTAGTAGGGCAGTGCTACATCGCTTTCCAATTTCTGGAGGGCTTCTCCCTGTTTGAAATGCGTGTGTTTCTCTGTAAGAGCCCTTGCACTGTTGGCAAGCTGTCAGTGTAGCTGCCTTGCACTGGCAAATCTCAAAGGCTTGTACAAAGCTGGCCACAGTGGAGCAATGCCACCCCCAGATGAGGTGGGTGGAGGAGAATTTAGGGAAAAGCATAGCACAGACATGATCTAAGATGATAGCAATCCTGCAGGTGTTTTGCGTCAGTACCTACGCAGAGAATTTGGCCTGAGCACTCCGTCCTTCGCAGAGGCACTGGGCTCGGGGCGCCCTTTGAGGTAGCTGTGGTGGTGGCAACAGCCCTGCTACAGACTGTCGGATGCCTGAGCCATCCATCCCCTCTCCTCTTGCTGCCTCCAGCCCTGGAGGCTGCTGGGTTTGCCAGCAGGTGATCGATCCGAAGCTGGCGTGTTCCCAACGATCTGGACAAATAGATCTGTGATGGGATAACCAGCTTCTGTTTCATCATTTCTGATGTCTTGTCGCTGTAGTCCTAGGCATCGCGGGGTACCGAGCTCACAGTGGTTCCTCTTCGGATAATATCTTTTTAAAGTGGATTGTCTTTTTTTTGCAACAGGGAGCGGAAAGGAAAATCCGAGACGAAGAGAGGAAGCAGAACAGGAAGAAAGGCAAAGGCCAGGCATCCCAAGCCTCGTGCAATAACTGTGAGTGAGACAGGCCTTTCTGGTTTGGGGCTAAACCACACTTAGCATGCCTCCTCTCGTAACCATGTTGCTTTGTGATCCTCCTAGCAGCTGAAGGGAAGTTGAGTGCACTCCCTCTGCAAAAAAAGAGTGATATCACCTTCTTCAAAACAATGGCTGACCTGGATTCCCAGCCAGTTCTCTTCATACCTGATGTTCACTTTGGAAACCTACAAAGAACTGGGCAGGTAAGAAATGATAATGAGATGAGCCAGTGCCCACCTGCCATCTGGCTGTGTTCTGAGGCTGGTTTTAGGAAAATAAATCACTGCTCCTGGAGGCTGCTTGTTTCAGCTCTTGTTTGGTAAATGCAGTTCTTGGTGAGACACTTTAGAAAGACCTTACAAGAGACAAGTGCCTTTCTGAGTTCTTGACGTGGAGAAGGAGTCTATACTTCATGATCAACGGATTAGTTTGTGTTTGTTACGGTTTTGCCATTCTTCTGCTAGGAAGAAAGAATGGAACAAATAAGAATTTTGAAACAGAAAGTTGATTTGTGACTCAAAGAAAGTCTGGTTTTGAACGTGCTGTTTGGCTTGATGAAATGAAGTGCCACCTTGTGGTAGCAGAGGTCTCCCTCCCAGTGACAATTGAAAACGAAGACCAAGTTCTTATATGTGTAAGGAGGTCGAGAATAGGCTCAGTATACACCACCACCCATTTTCTGTCGACATCACCGATTGCCGAATTCTTCATCTGGGAATTCCTTGCGAGAAAGTATTTTCACTCTGCAAAGTAAAAATCTGTCATGCTAATATTATTAATATTTGGTATTGGCAGACATTATCACCAGTAGATGTGAGGAAGACTTTGCTGACTTGACCATTTTAAGACCTACTTTATTGCTTGCTGAGAAATTGCAAACCTGAATTGGAGGGTCAGCTCTGACAATTTTTAGGATATGAACCTGCTTTTTATTAATATCTCAACAAGTAGAATGAGACCTTTATGACTATGTTCATAAAGACAAATAGTAGATGAGGGAAATTTTATATGCGTCTTGCTGCAAAATATTAAAATAATGAAGATTAGGTGACATTGAGTGTTTGAATTGTCATTTATTTTAAAGCAGTGAGAACTGCGGTAGAAGGAGGTACAAAGAGCGCAGACATTGCGATCACAGCTGTCACAGACTTGCTCTCCAAAATTGGAAAGACGCCCACTCGCATATCAGGGCTGGGTACCTTCTGTCTCCTCATGGCTTTCAAACCAAAATGTGGATTTGTCTTAAAACAAGAGATGGTGAAAGCGTTCCTCAGTATATGTCATCTTGTAAATAATTTTCTAAAAAAAAATGGAAGATATTGCTGTTTGCTAGCTCTTAGGCAGTGTTCAGCCTTGGCTTTTACTACTGTATGTGTTGCAGTATCGGCATTCTTTCTATGCTGACTTCTCAGTTGCTTTGTGTATTATATAAGGATGATTTATTACAGCAACAATTTATTATAACAATAATGTGTTAATTGTGAATGTTATATTATGAAAGCCACTTTCAAGTGCTGGCCCTAGAATGAGTTACAGACCTCAGCTTTGCACACACGCATCTGAGCTATTTTCATTGCACAGGTTCAGAAGTGAAGGCTCCCAGTAAGAGCCGAGTGTGCTCTTGGGTCTTGCCAGCCCAGGTGCTGGAAACCTGCCCAAAATGCCTCGCTCTGCCCTGGCCCGGCAGAACACGGGGCTCCGGTGCCCCACCTTTGCCCCACGCTTGTGCAGGAGCTGGAACGTTGGTGTGCTTGTTGGTGTGGACCCACAGTAGAGGGACACTGTGAGGAATTTGGCTGACAGTTGTGTAAAAGCCTTGGACAACAGTGTGAGTTTATACCTCCCCTGCTACTGTTACCCACCTTTGCTGCTATTGTAAATTTGGTCACAGTGACTGTGAGCTGCGCTGATTTACCCAAAACAGTGGTCTGGACTTGAGCTTCTGCCCAAACCGCGTGTGAAGAAGTTCAGCTGTACCATCAGTAGTTGTGTTTCCATCAGTAATTGTATTTCCATTAGGCCTGTAGTTTAATGTTAATTTTTATAGTTTAATTAGTTTTTCAGACAGTATTAAATACATGCAAAAGCTTGCGAGTGTTGTGGCTTAAATCCTGTTAGGGGTAATTCAGGTGAGTAGTGATCTGATTTAGAGGTTTGTAAAATAATAGGGAAAATGATATAAACCAGAGGAGAGGGCAATGTCTGTCAAAATGCTTTGATATATTTCCACTAGATGATATTCAAGAGCAGTTTTTCTAAGCCACGCTTTTCCCAAGTCATAAATAGAGCAGAGATGTGTTTGCTTTACAGGAGGAAAAGGACTTTTAACAGATTAAAAACTGCAAACTATTCATTGTCTTTTTTTCCTTTTGAAGTTATTCTGTAAAGCAGGTATCTGAGTTTTGTGAATAATTGTTTTTTTCCCACCCTTCTAGGTCTACTATAACACGGATGATGAGAGAGAAGGGTAAGACATTTATTGTTTCACAAGCTTTGCTGTTAGCCCTTGAAACTCATAGAAAGCAGACACAAAACACAAAATTGGTTAAAACTGATCCCCTTTTCTCCCCCTTCGCTCATGTTCTCTTATCATTAATGACAGGTGAATAATATGTAGAGTGAGGTTTATTTTTCGGTGACTTTCTCTTCCTTCATGTGAACTTGTTGCCTTTTATATCTATTTTTTATTACATTACCAAGTAAAACAGTTTAAAGAGCCATAAGGTTCAGTACAGGGACAGGACAGTATATTTGATAATAAAGTGCCTTTTACGTGTATAAGGGTTCTCAAATAATTTAAACCTTGGGATTTATTTTAATGAAGCACCGAACTTGGCTGCATTCCTGCAAGCTGTTCAGCAGCACACACCGTGTATGCAAGAAATACGGGAAGTGCCGAGTGAGTGCCCAAGCACCAGAAGAGAATGGTGGAAAGAGAATGGGAGATCCTGGGAAGGGGGAAAGTTGGGAATGGGAGCACCCCCTACTTGGCTTTGGAGGGACTGGAGGAATTGCAGAAAGTACCCAGAATAATTAGAAATATCATGAAATAAGGGCTTTAATACGTGTGGCTGAAGTTCAGCCAATGTCAGCTGTAATGTGTGCAAACCCCTTGCTTTTGTAAGTTGCTCGAATGGCAAGCAAGCACCCTCAAAACTGAGAGTTTGGAGTAAGACAGCTGCACCCACGTAAGCCTGCAAAAAGTGGCCTCTGGTAGGGAGTGGCCAGGCACCTGCAGCTAACATTGATGTGAAAACACGAGGCCCTTTTTGTTTCTTTTATGAAGCTCATATTCTTCATAAGGCTCACTGTGGAATTTGAGAAACAAAGGGGTTTATTGCACCGAGCACATCAGCTTCAGTTCTCTCCTCCAAGGCTAAAAGGAGACACTGAGCCCTGCCAAAGCTGCGCCGAGGGGAGGGGGTGGCTGCAGTGCCTTCAGCTGCCCTGGCGGAGCGTGTCGCAACTTTGGGCTGGATCTGGCCCAGCACATTATTCCTTTTGAACTTGCTGGCTTGTACCCTCTCGGATTTTAGGAATATTGCTGGTGTTTCCTGAGGCCGTCTCCTTGATGGTAAAGAGAAGGTGAATCAATGTGTAGATGGGGCTTCAGGGCCTTATTTAGCCCTTTCTTCCTCCCTACCCCCCCTCTCCCCTTGATATTTAAAGTTGAGGACCTTTGGAGTTTTCAAAATAGGATATAACATTGGAGCATATTTTCCCGTCACCTGTCCCAGCCAGTCAGTCTGGGCAATCTGAGAGGCCTGGATTGTTCAGATAAGCATCAAAAGCTAAATCCTTGCAATTTCTGGTCTGGTGCTACTTGAGAAACCGCTGGGGTTTTTGCCAGAGTACAAACTGAGTCATGACTGCTGCTGTTGTCTCATGTTCTGCTGGGAGCACGTTTTTACTGTCACATGGTCCCTGTTGTGTGTTTTCCAGTAGCAGTGTCCTGGTGAAAAGGATGTTCCGTCCTGTGGAGGAGGAATTTGGTCCATCCCCTTTGAAACAAATGAAAGAAGAAGGCCTGAAAAGAGGTAACAGCCAGTTCTTAACAGTTAAAAATAATAATGCTGTGGGACTTGTGCCTTCAAGCTGGGAAGGGCAGGTGTGGCTTGGGCCAGGTCAATTGTTTGATGCTAGTGACAATGTGAGGTAGATGAGAGAAGGAATCATTACACCTGCCAGCGTACAAGAAGACATTTTTAAAAAATGCTAGAAATGTCTTAAAACTGGAAAAAAAATAAAAAAAGGACTGTGCTGTCTCAAGAAGGGATCAGGACTCAAGCGTATATAAACTAAACTAGAACGTTTCTTGACCCTTGGCCAAACTACATAGTTCATAAATGTTCCAGTAGCAAATCTGTGGTTGTCTATTTTTAACTTTTGCTCATCTTTTCTGTTCTGGCTGGAATCACAAGCAAATATGCAAGATGCACTGGGTCAAATGCAGAGACCTTACAGAGGCAAACTCCTGCCGACTGCAGACTTAGATTAGCCTGAAGAAAATCTCAGAAATTTCCTATCCAATTAGAAATGTAAGGCATGGAGAGACATCTTGCAGCAGACCTAACTGAATTGTTTAAGAATTTGTTTCCCTTAACTGCTTTTACTGCCCTGAGCAGTACACATTTCGTATGCTGTACCGGTGAAACTCCTGTTTTCCAGTTTGCTACAGTGAAGCTTACGTTGAGTAACACTGAAGCAATGGTTTAAGTAGAGCTGTTAAGATTTGCACTGAAGGTGAGGATGAGAAGATGATGGGTTTGTCCACATAATCTGCTCTGTGTACAGTCAAGTCCAGTGCAGTGCTGTACGTGGTAACTTCCTACACTGCCACGGTTAGACATCCTGGAGATTGTTTGCCATTCCTGCAGTCTCCTATGAGTTCTGTCATGTAAGTTTATTGGAGGCTCCAGAGGTTTGACCAATTAGTATAACTTGAAGTTGCAGGCGTTTTGAGGTTCACCCATCGTTTTGTGAGACAACAAAGCAACAAGGTACAGAAGTGAGCTTAATTGTTTGCAGTTGCACCGTTTGTAAGACTCACCCGAGCTTTACAGAAAAAACATCCCATGAGCCCACATTTGCAATGTTTCTCTGTGCTTGAACCAGGGGGAGCATACAAGGTTACAGGATGGAGACTGATAACTTCCTGGAATGAATGTGAACATAGTCTTCTTTTAATTAAATCCTCAATTAATTATGTGAGGTCAGCACTGACCACAGACTTGCATCTCATTAAATTCACGTTATCAGGGCTCCATCAAGCAGAAGGGGACAGCCACAAGGGCTACGTAAAGAACTGTCATTTCCTGAAATTTCACTTGGGTTTCCCATTTGGAAGCCTGGAGAGTTGCCTGCAAAGAGGTATTGGCTTACTTTGATTATTTCTGTCCTTTGCTGAGATAAGTTGTTTTAATGCTGTCCAGGACTTGCAACCATTTGAAGGGGAAGATTTGAAAGAAAAAGAAACGTTTTTCAGCTGATGGCAAGGCAATCTTAAATAATTAAATCTAGGAGAGGCACAAAACCAGAGAAGCTGGACGATGCTCTCTTCATGTCCTGTTCCTGTTCACTGTTTCTTGCAACTTGGACTCTGCTGGCTGGAGGCCAAGTCGCTTCCAGCATGGCCTTTGCTCTGGTGAACTTCCTGCCGTCAGGAACCCCACATCTGGGATTGTGCTGCTGCAGCTCAGCTTGGCTGAACCTGCCCAGTTGACAAGACTGTCTTTGCCACAGGAGTCACCGGGTATTAAGATGTTCTGCTGTTTTTCCCAGGCTTAGCCGTACTAGAAGCATTTTTTCCTCTCAGTTTTTTTGCTTCAGAGCAGATAGAGATGGGGCGCTGGTGTAATGTTTGAGAGAGAGCATATCTGATGTGTGAAAATATTCATTAAAAGCAATGTAAGTCCAAGGTGGCTCATTTTCAGAGCAGTGCAGCTAAGTAGCACCCGGTGAGGGGTCCAAGCGCAGCTGAAGAACTGAAGTGACAGTGTGTGGCCTCACCTCTGCCTGATGGACCTAACTGTAATACTGTCCAGTGGAAGGAAAAACATTAAGGGGTGGCCCTCCAGAGAACAAATCTGAAGGGATTTGCAAACCATCGGTAAAGTGAGGTTCATGTTCTCACACAGGTAGCTGAATCTTTGTGAATTATTCTTTCCATCTCCTTGACCTCTAACGGAGGTACAAGTGCTCAATGAGAAAATGTGAAGTATATTAATCTGTACCAAGTGTGCAGTGCAGCTCGTTACTTGGCTGGACTTGTGGTCTTTTCCTGTTTTGAGTTCTCAGTCAGAGTGTTCATATCACTTTCTTTTTCAGATTTCATAGGGAGTTTCCCATTAATTATAAATACAGCAGCTGTGTTACAGGTCAGGGAGATTTTAAGTCCTGTAGTTCTCAGCTTGAAGAAAGTCATATTTTGGTCCAGCTTTTGTCTCTCAAGCAAGTTGCGTTAAACTACTCTGAAATATTTTGGATTTGTAACAATCAGGGTTTTGTGATCCCTGTGGAGGAGAGTGTTCGCTCTGTCCCCTCAGGGACTTTATGCCCAGGCAGTTAGTGGAAACTCTAAATGTGGGAGAGGAAAGCCAGGTCCCAGCTACTGGCACTACTTTCCCTGACTAAACTGTGCCACATCCCCATTCAGAGACCGCTTTGCCAGGACCGTAGTCATTGCTCATCGGGTGTCACAGCATCGGTGCCTGGGCTCAGACCTTCACAGTGGCCCAAGCCTGACTGTCGTATCAGGTCCTTCATTTCATTTTTGCTACATGTCTGTTGCTTGTCTTCTGCCTTTGCAGATTTAGCAATGGAGAGCCAAGCTGTTAACATTTTTAAAAGATGTTCTTCTGCATTCACACTTAAATCCTCAGTTCAGTGGCCTGCCTTCCAAAAATCTCCCAGGTGCAAAACCATCCCTTGCCTTCAGCAAAGGCCGATTACCACTTCACAATTCTGTTAATCGGGGTTATTCTTCAGTAGCTAATGCTAAGTTTACCATCCTCATCTTTTGCAATTCTTTTTAACATGTGAAGAGCATTAGGGACTACAGTGGGTTTCAGTGCTGGTAAGAAGGTCAAGAGCTGGTGTAGTGGTGAGGTGAATTTGAATTTATGTTTTGACTTTCAGTCAAAAGTAGCTCATTGCCTGGTACAAGAATTACCACCCCCAAATACTGCAGTCTGTACTGTTAAAGGGAGCCCATCTAGACACTGTGAACATGGTGACAGTAGGATCAGAGAGCAGAAGTACAAGTTGTGTCACATTGTCACTGTCACAGCTTGACATTCCGTGGTGATGCTGCCGATCCCAGTGGAGCCCTCACAGCCCCTTTTCCTCGGTCCTGGCTGTGCCTCCTGCTGCAGCACAGCTGGCCTTCTCAGCACTGTTGTGCCAGCACGAAGGGCTGTGGAGCAGCATTGTATGCTGAAGGAGGGACCTGATCTGTCTGAAGCACAATTCAGAAGAAAGGGTTGTTTTTTCACTCACATCTGCTGTTTGAGAGAGTTCATCATCCAGCAAAATTCATTGAGACGGGCCAGAGTAACAGAGCATAAAGGGCAGGGATGAGACAGGAGCTTCTTAAGGCTTCACTGTCACCAGAAATCATTTATGGAAAAGTGCCCTAGTGAATCAAAGCCAGGATTTTCACACCTGTCAGAGGAAAGAAAAAAACAGCACACACACCCCCCATGTGTTTACTAATCCTGGCTCTGTGTGTGTATGACAGTGATTCAAGTTCCCCGTTGTCCTTGTAATGGATCCTTCATTCAGTGCAACATTGCCTGACACGTCAAGCAGAACAGACAGGTTTAAAGCTCAGCACTTGGATTGTGTAATATCCTCAACTTTAACCTCATGCCGAGTGATTTATCCTGCTTTCAGATATGTTTGTAATTGTTAAGGTTGGCAGGGGTCCAGATGTTGGAAAAGCCAGGAGTTAGAGGATAGCCCTTTAGTCACAAGAAAAGAATTACTGCATTAGTGAAAAGTATTAGTACGGGTCAAATTAGTACTTTTAGCAAGTACTTGCTCATGCAAGCAAACATATCAAACTCAATAAAGTTTAACTACTGATGTGGATTTTTTAGTTCTTTTGTATTCTGACAGTTATTTAGGTTGTGACCCAAAGTTATGTCAGCTTCTATGATCTTCAAAAGCACACTCTCAGGCAGCTCCCAAAGAATTACAAAATATAAATGAAAAGGATGTGGCTCTGAGTGCCTGTGGTAGCGGTTTTGTGGTTCATGCTTTTGAATTAAAGATGCAAAAAACAACTGTTGTCCTGCGTGTCTGGTTTCTAGACCAAGCCAGGGGACTGATCTGCCCATGTTTTAAATCTTTTTTCACTCATTTCAAAACACGGACAAAGAAGCTACAATTCTCCATATATGGGCCTGACTCCACACTGCTACAGTCTTGACCTGAGAATTATGTTCCAAGCAAGTGCTTCTGTATGAAAAATGCCATTATCTCTATTGGTTCATGGAATCATACAATCCTTTAGCTTGAAAAAAACTTTTAAGATCATCAAGTCCAACCATTAACCTAGCGAGGCAGGGTCCACCACTAAATCGTGCCCCAAAGCACCACATCTGCATGTCTTTTCAATACCTCCCAGGATGGTGACTCAAACAGTTCCCTGGGCAGCCTGTTCCAGCGCTTATCAACCCTGTCAGTGAGGAAATTTTTCTTAATATCTGCTCTAAACCTTCCCTGGCACAACTTGGAGACCATTTCTTCTTGTCATATCGCAAGTCATTTGTTAAGTCACCTGGTGAAGATACCAATTGGACCACAAGGATTAGAGTTTCAAAAGATACCTTTTTCTGTGTGCCAAAATAAAAAAAAGTGATTACTAATGTAGTTTGTCACACAGATGTAAAATCCCTAACAGCGCCTGTGTATCTGTACTTAATGTACAGCAATGCTATTTGAAAAGGCAGTTAATATGGGGAACAAAATAAATTGTGGAACAACTGATTTAACATGCTGCTTTGTCAGAGTCATGTGAGATTGTGCCTAAAATACTTCTCTAGTGTTTACATTTATTCACTTTGTAGCTGTCTGCTTTGCTTTTGCCATGTAACAGCAAATTTCCTCCTTTTACCTGTACAAGTCAGAGAGGGGAGAACAAGAACTAGGGAGGGCAGGGCACTGCATCTGTGAACCACTACGACCCATCAGGACATCTGTGGGAGGAAGAGGAGATTTTGCAGGAATACAAATGGCATCTGGATGCCTGAGCAGGGGTGGGCACGCAGGTAAAAGCCCACCTGTTTTGCTGATTTTTTTTGTGTGTGTGTTTTCAAAGCAGCTATGATTTGTCTTCCGTGTTTAGGTCACTGATGATATGGCAGTACATATTTTTTTAAAGTGCAAACCAGCACTTCATTTTATCTGTCATGGATTAATACTTGTTTTTCTATTCAGTGTGGGGTGTTTCATCTGTTCCAATTGACTGAACCGGCTCCAAGTTTTACTTCTTTTCTGTTTCAGTGCTGTTGTATGTGAGGAAGGAGACAGATGAGGTGTTTGATGCTTTGATGCTGAAGTCACCCACGGTAAAGGGGCTAATGGAAGCTGTAAGTATCCAATGTCCTCACATTGTTTATCTTTCTTGTCAAGAAAATTTTGGGGCTTTCACTGTATTTTTGAGATAAAACATGATGTAAAGATGAAGTTATTCTCAAATACATTTAAATGCATTACATAATAGCCTTCTTGAGCATGCCTCTGTAATGCTGGCATGTTCCAAATCCAGTGTTGTCCGTAGGTTGCTGGGATTAAATACTGTTGCAGAGCTGCACTATTGGAGACCCAAGCCTTGAAGAATGGCGGTCATTAACCAGTGTCAGGGAAGCAGAGAGGTGCAGGATCCATTTTCTGAAATGCTTCTTGCGGAACTCATGATTCAGAGCCCGTTGAATCTTCTCCTGTAATGCCCAGTGGTGTGTCACAGCCATTGTTTACAGAAGAGGCCAGAGGATGCGCTGTTTCTGCGTGAATTCCGTATGGCTTTTGTGCAAGTGCTGTTCCAGCGTATGAGGCAGTTGCTGAGCCAACGCAGACTAGCCATTCATAACTCCTGTCTCAAGTTCCTTCTCTAGCCCTCACTTCCAGGGTGACCTACCTACCAGCCAGTCTCTGATGCTTCTTTGACTTGAGTTTTTGCTTGTTACTAGTTAGTTGTGATCCTGAGTGGCTATTTCCACATTCAGTTCTGTTTATATGAGCTGATAGCTAGTAGATGTATGAAATTTGGTGAAGGAAGAGCTAAAAAGCAATCTTGTCTCTCACTGCTTCAGTGGGTTATTTCCAGCTTTGGTTACATGTAGGAGAGAGGATGGGAATAGATGAAAGTGTCCCTAGAGACCTCAGCTGAGTGCTGGAATTGTGTCTATTTGTACTCTCATAAAACTGTCACAGTGTCTTGTTGCATGTAGTGGACACTTCAAATGCAGTAAAGATTGAGTTATTTGGTCATATTTGGCCATAGCAGAAAGCAAAAAGAGGTTTGTGGGTTAGTGAAGTTGTTTAAAGCACCTATTCAGATTAGGATATCTCTGAGGAGAGTCAGCTACATTCTAAGGATGTCCCAACCGCCAATACAGTTTGTTACTGTGACTGCAGCTCACTTGTTAGGCAGAACACACAAGTATAATAAAAGCCAGGCTTTACTTAAAGAGGCTGCAGTCTGATTCATGATAAACTATGACACGGTTTCATCTTGGCTTTGTATGGAAGTTAAAGATATGTTATAATCCTTTTATAACCCTTCAAGTTCACATGAATATTTTATATCCAGTAGTCTGTGCTTCTCCATGCCTGTTCTTTAGCCACTGTGTAGCAGAGAAACAAAGCTGGTGCAAAAGCAAGACGGGTTTCTGTGTACCTCTGTCAGCACAGCTGCTGACTCAGTGGCATGTTTTCAGCACTAGAGAAATCTAATCTGTTGTAAAATGTCCCAGTTCGCTGGAAGGAACATATTCAGAAAATTTTAATTCTCTTTGGTAGGATATGGTGGATAAATCAATGCCAAAAAGCTGTCAAACCGCATATTCTCAAATACCCTCCCTACAGTTGCTTCAGCAAATCAAGTAATTTTGTAATTGTGCACATCCTAAATGCTCAATTCTAAACTCAGTACCAAGAACTTAGAAACTGAGACTCTGAATATTACAGAGTGACACATCTGAAAGATGGCACCAAGAATCCTGAATCTTACCCTCCCTCTCTGTTTATGGATTTTACTTTTTTTTTTTCTGTCAATTACTATTCCTAGTCTGTGGCTTTCTCCTAATTTTCCACAATTAATAATATTGTTTTCCCATATACTATTTTATTTTACTCTCTTGTGTACTCCCATTCCAAATGAACAATTAGATTCCATCTCAGATTTCTCTCTTCTGACAAATACTTAGAGGCTTCAGGTTTCAGAGATACAGTACATCTCAGAAAGTGATGCACATACCTGTTTTGTAAGATATTTGCATCCTGTGTCGGTCTTGTTCAACAGAAAATAGCGAACCAATTGCCCGTCACAGAACATCACGTGGTGACCGGTCAGCTCTAAATCCTGATCTCAGCCTGATCCAAAGTCAGGTTAACTGTGGATCTCAGTAGGTACTTCAGTCTTATGTTGTACAGAATCACATATTTATTCAAATTACAGAAGGCACTCTAAATTGGGAAATTCAAGCATCTCCCAGTCTTTCTAAAATTAAAAGCTAACAGCTGAGCTCAAGAGAACTTGCCTAGACCAAAGTTTATTAGATACTTGTTTACGTATGTGCCCTTCCGACCAATGCAGGGCAACAGACCAGACCATTCCATCGAAATAAGTTGGCTAAGATGTTTTCCTACGTGCCTCGACCAGCCCAGATGTTGTCCTTTCTCTCTTCCTGACTCCAGCAGAGAAATAATTTTTGGTGGCTTGTGCAATCAGAGATGTGCTACAGACAGATTTGCCATGCCAGGCGCCTGGGACACCTGGACTGTTATTCTGGTGCCACTCTGAAGGCTGTCCCATTGCGTCAGGCATCCTAAGGGAAGGAAAGAATATTCTGCTCAGAAGATTGAAAAATGGACAATGGAGTTGATACAGGAAAAAATACTCCAAGTAAAGATACCTTTTTAAAATTTGTTGTAGCTTGCTTGGGTCGGGTGAGAAATCCTGTTGTTTTATGTGGAAGTTGGTAGTAGTGGTGTTCCCCCTGATTTGGCAACAAGCGTGTTTCAGGAGAGAGTGTGAAGCGAGTTGCCCTGGCAGATGCTGGCTATTTCCTTTCTCAGATTCTGCACCAGGGCTTAGCACATTTGCACTGGTGACTTGTTTTCTGAGCCTATGAAGGGAGGCTCTCCCATACCCCCTCATCAAGCCTTGTTTCCACAGCTCACAGTTTGGTATAATTGGTTCAATCCTTAGGGGTTCATGAGAAATGTGCTTATTCAGTCAGCTGGAAGTCTTTTGCAAAGCTCACTAATCCCTGCATGTTATATAAATCCTACACCTGCTGTAGGCAGTGTGACAGGCAAGACTTTCTTAGCCCTACCTCTCATAGTTTGTGTAGGAAATGGTGTCCCAGAGTCCCAAACCACTTTGAGGAACATTTGGAATGCATGAGTGTTAAGTATCTCAAATATCCTGGGGAAATTTTATTCTGGAATGTGCAGAATGCTGTATATTAGCTGCTATTAAACCTCCTTGGCACAGGAATGTTTCTCCCTGCTTGTTTATTTGCATGGAGTCAGTGAAAAGTGTCTTCACATACTGACCTTTACAATATCAGTAGGCTTCAGAGTCAACAACCCAGAGAGGAAGATAGATCATTTCCTCATGTTTGCACAGTTATGATATTTTCTGCAGTTTCAGGTTGCAGTTTTTCTCCGATGCTTGTTATGAAGGACTTTTTTCAACAATCTGATGAAATTGAGCCATTTTTATTATTGCTTTGCATGAAAGCTTAAATTTAGGGCTACACCAAAACCACAGACACAAACGTTCAGCACCAGATTGCTTACCTGATGTCATTCTATTCACGGTAAAAAAGCTGCAGGGTAAGAAAGAATTAAAGGAGAACATGAAAATTTCTCTGAGAACTTCTCTAAGGCAGCCAAGATTTGCCTTCACAATGTGGCACCTGCATACCCCAGAGGAGTCACAAACCTCAGGTCAGGCAGCTGATCTCCATGGGCAGCAGATGATGAAGTATCCAAGGAAGGGAGACTTTGGAAAGATGATGGTAGACAGGGGCAAGGTGTGGGTACTCACATAAGTGCTTCTGGCCAGAAGTAGGTGTTTCCTTCTACTGAGGATCCTGCTCGTGGATCCTTCCTTGGATTTATGTGCATAGGCTGGGTCAGGCATTCATGAGGGCAAGGTGGGGGCAGCCTGTCCTGACCATGATGAGCAGTAGATGGAGTAGGTTAGGAGATCCCACACAGGGATATGGCAAACCCTGGGTTTGAATCATCCTCATTCTGCCCTGTTTGGTGCAAAGACTTGAACTTACTCCATATAAGCTGAATATGTTATGGAACTTTTGTAGGATGCATTTCTGCCTCGTGCATGTGGTTACGTAGCTTTTCCATAGGCTACAGAGACTCTTTTGCACAGGCTGCACGGAGCTCATAGAGTGAAAAATATTGGGTTTGTAGTTCGATAGTGAGGACGCTTGTGTGAGTTACAAGACAAGTGGGGTAAAACCTGTCTTCTCGTAAACGTATGAGGTGGACTGCTCCCCACAGCAGAGAGTGATTGTACAGCATATGAGCTTGTGCAGCCTTGATGTTGAATTAGGCTTCTCCAAAGGCAGGCAAGAACACGGAACCAGGCTTGCCATCAGTTATCACCAGCACCATATCCAAAAGAGCAGTTAAACATGCCAGTGTGAGTAAAACTGAAGCAGCGAATACAACTGACTATTCAATTTGCATTTTGTTCTCTGATACTTGCTAATCTTAGCGAAAGGGTGGGTCTAGTGTACCTTATAAGTCACTCCTCCCTTTTCTGCTGGCCCTAGATGTACACTGTGGTCAAGGGGAAACTGCAGCATAAAAGAAGCTTTATTGGTTCTTCAAAATCTGGGAGTTATGCTGTAGGTTTTAAGTGCAAAATTGTATCTTAGGTAAGATGACAATTATACAAGTATAGGTGATGTGGGCAAGTATAGACTCATTACTTCTCTCTTTTAGAGAATCCTGGCTCTCTGAATGGGAGCTGTGCTCAGGGTTTGACCTGTGGCTGTTTGAATCTGTCCTTGGTGCTGAGTTTATCCTTTGCAGTCTTCCCGTTTTCTATTTCGTGATAATTGCTTTAATTTAGTTCTCTAAAATACCACTTTTTCTCAACAGAACTCTGAATGCAAATGCAAAGAAAGGATTTTACAGTGGCCGATTTTACAGTTTGGCAGCCTTTAAATGGATTTTTAATTGTGCATTTCAATTCTTTAACGTGGAAGATAAATAGTCAGTTATTTAGGTGCAACTTCATGTCTCCTGGTGAGAGCAGGAAACTTTCTTTGGTTGGCAGTAGAGTACCGCAGAACATTGATCACTGACAAAAAGTCACTTTTCTCATATTTTGCTTTTTGGGACAATCCTCTTCTAAAGTATGAATTGTGAGACCTGTTCCCTCAAAGAAGAGTCATAGTATGGAAAGGAAACCTGGCTCAGGACGGCTGTCTCCACGAGCACACCACAGGCTCACTGCAGAATGGGCATCCAAAAAAGTTACTAATACACTGCTGCAAAGAAACGCCAGAATATCTCAGTGAAGTGCTTGTTAGTGTTGGTAGTTCTTCTTCCAAAAGTTTTCCTATGTTTTCTGCTTTATCATTTGAGTAGCTGGCCAGAGAGGTTTATTTTAGAAGTCCTTTACCTTGTTAACACACTTCTCTGCAGCATCTCGTCGTCTGACTCCGATGATGTTTTGTGAGCCAAATAGTGATCTCATTTTGCCGCCCTAGTAACTAGACTGAGTAACCTCCCCAACAATACAGAAGCTTCCTCATCCTGTGTGTAGCATGTTTGTGGGCCTCCCAAAGTTAAAGGTGCCTTGAAGATGCTTTTCGGACAGAAGTAGTACCATGTAGGGTCCCGTTAGCTTAGTAAACCTTGAAATGTGATCGAGAAATAGAAATTTGTGCATTTTTTTTTATTGATCCATCAATCCATCAGCTCCTGTTGTGTTGCTACTCATCTGTCTTCTGCCTAGTGGAAGAAGCCTCTGCTTTCATGAGCCCAGAGAATCAGAATAAGAAACATCAGAAAACCATATTGAAATTACCTTGTAAAATCTGAAGCTGGGAAGAGTGTTGACTCCTTGAGCAGAGCAGTAGGAGATGCTGAAGCAGTTTTGATGAGTCACACCCGATGAAAACTGTGGTCTCCAAGTTTCTGGATGTGATTTCTTGATCAGGATGTTTAGGATTATTCCTCCCTGAATCATCCTTAAATGAAGCTATGGTGTGGTTGCGAATTACATTTCTGCAGAGCTGTCCTGTCAGAGGTTGCAGAGATAGTGTTTCAATGCCTTACGTAAAGTGAGAGGTGATAATTTCATATTTCTCATTAGTCTCTGATTATATTTCTTTTATGATTTCAGATCTCTGAGAAATATGGGCTGCCAGTTGAAAAGATTGCAAAACTTTATAAGAAGAGCAAAAAGGGGTAAGTAAACCACCTAACTAGGGATTATTCCAGGATCCTTTAGAAATACTAGAGATCCCAACTATACTTGGGGTCTCATGATGCTGGGCAGGCAGTAGAAACATTTTTGGGAGACGTACCCGTGTGCTTGAAATCTTCGTGTCTATGGGGACAGGATGGCAGAGGAGGAAACGGGAACCTCCAATCTATGTCTAACTAGTATTTGTAAGCTTACTGGGAAAAAACAGGGTTTGTATATGTAACATGTGTTTGGGTAAAGGTCTACTTTGTGGATGATATGCTTAACAACATCATGGAGCCCTGGCGTAGGGGAGGTGCAGCCTTTGCTGTGAACGCGATGTGGAGTTTCCCTGCACTGTTAGGAAGAAATAGGCCACTGTCCAAATCTGAAAGGCAGGCAGGCAACGTTTGCTGCAGGGGCTTCAGCCGAGTAAATTTAGACATGAGCATCACAGCTGTGATTTTAGAATAGCTAGGCTAATACTCCTTGCCATAATCTAAATCTCTCTAACTTTTTTTTTTTTTAACTTCTAAACAACCACAGCATTGTAGTGATGTAATTATAAATCAGTTATTTATTTTCAGCTGTAACTCTAGCTTAGGGCATTGTTTTGTCTGGGGATTTCTTTAGTTTTTCAGAAGACAGGTGAAACTTATGTTTTGCTTGTTTGTAACACTGTTTCGAAGTGATACCTTTGTTGGAAGAACACTTCAAAGAGTGAGGAAAACACTCATATACACTTTTAATAGTTGTTGTCGATATTCTCACATCCAAGCTGCGTTCTAGCTGTGTGCAAAGCACGACTTACATTGCTTCCCCGTGTTGGTGAGTCACACCACAGAGGTGCAGAAGCTCATGTGGTGTGGCTGAGGAGTAGCACGGCAATGTGTCTGGGGGAGCCTACAGCAGGCACAGGAAACACCAGCTAGCTGGGTCTGTCAGGGATCTGGAGTGCAGCTCACCTTGTAGGCAGCTTAAGTGAGTTAACATTCGCAGCACTGGCGTGTCTGTTACCTTAATTACTTTGGCAAGGAGCAGCCTCTAATCCAAAGACTATAAGGGACTATGAGGCAGATCTTGATGGTGATTCTCACTATTGTCCCTGCGCTCACACGTGCTGGAGTCTGTTTGTGCATTGTAGTGAAGTGAGCACATGGCTTTCCTTATCAGTGTTCTGGTACATAAAATTACTGATTTTTGCCTTTGTCACCAGTATCTTGGTAAATATGGATGACAACATTATTGAGCACTACTCCAACGAGGACACGTTCATCCTGCACATGGAGAGCATGGTCGAAGGCTACAAGATCACACTGACAGAGATCTAGCCTCAGACAGAGCCTTTTTGTAAGGAACCACAGCATTTCATCCTTCTTGGAAAGCAGAAGATTCCCTGGGAACTTGACAGATGCTGATTAGAGAAACTGTTACAGGACTGCTTTGAAAATACTGTCCATTCTGCACATGTGCACCCACTGCATATAGGCTTGGGTTTGTGAAGCACAAGGCCATTCATGTTAACTTGGTCCCTTATTTATTGTTTCCCACTCTCTGGTGTACAAGCAGTTACCAGGACTCAGATTTGTAACTAGACGACCCACTGCAAATGTGAAACGCAGCGTTTTAATCCATACTTCGGTGTGGATGAGCTCATTATAAAACAGGTTAGGGAACCGTGCTGGTCTAGTGTCAGAAATCTGGCGTGCATCACTTTACCAGTAGTTCTCTCCGTCGTTGCTAAAAAAGCTGGTGCAGTGCTAAAGATGGGGAAGGTGGCTGACAGAGTTCACTTGCTCAAACTGATCCATATCTCTCTCTAGTGTATAGTCTTGCCAAATACCTCTCGTAGTTCTCAGCATGTAGCAACGAGGACTTGTAAGTAAGGCATTCAGCTACAAATGTCACTTGTAAGTAAATGGTAAAGAAACCATTTTAACCTTGTATATAATGTTCATAATATGCAATAATATATTTTAACTACTGTATGTGGGCATGTTTACTGCCACTATGTTTTTGTATGTATTGGGTTTAAGGTTTAACTGAATCTTTCCTAGAGGATTAGATTGCTGCAATCTGTTAAGGAGCGTGTACTGAGAAGCTGGTAACTGCACCTGTGCTCATATGCTCCACCCTTGCCTGCCTGGTTTTATACTGAAATATTGGAGCAAACCATGCTACAGGGTCGGGAGTGCTCTGGCACAATGGGACCCACCTTAGGTGCCCAAGCCCCAGCTTGTCACCAAATCCAAGAGGCACCATGTGTCTGCTGCCTGGAGTGCCTTGGGGTCCAGCAGGGCCTTCTGCCTGTCCTGTTGATGAGGCAGAGGCTCTGCAGGTGGGCTTTTCTCAAGCCTGTGTAGCAGCAGCCTGCTCTTTAAAGCACTCCTGTAGACTGTAAGAAACAGTCCAACTCTTCTTAAGGGTACTTGTTAGTGTATTTCCATTGAACTGATTCTGTTTCAAATCCTAGGACAGTTGGGTGAGGTACAAACCTAGGCTTGATGTAAATATTTTATCTCAACTGGAACAATTTTACCAGTGGAGACTGAGTATCCCACAACTGACCTGTGGAGATAGATCTCTCTCACAAGGGCTGATTCTGAACCCAAGCTGGAGTATAAGGTAATCCCATCAAATTCCACCCTCATGAATTCTGTGAAGAGAGGAAGTTGCACAGGCTGAAATCAGACCAGGAAAGGGGTTCAGGACCCAAATGTCCCCAGCACATCCAAACCCAGAACTTCTCTCTCGCCATTCCAGCTCCTCTGGCTGTTGTAGCGAGCTCCTCGCTCAGCGTACACTCTGGTGAGTTTCAGCTACAAGCATTTTGATCTCTGTGCACTGTGCGTGGATCTGATGTGACAGACAGAAATGTGTGTCCTTTTCGACATGCAGTCTTTAGAGGTTTTAATTTTTTTTGTTTTCCTCTTGAAGTATTTTTTATTTTTTTATTAGGTGGTTAATTGCGTAAGGAAGCACTGCCTGTTCAACAGGGCTCATTCTGTGCCGTTCTGGGCTGTGCGGAGCTATTTGCATTCAAGCAGAGTAGCTGGGATAGCTGAGCAGTCTGATTGGGTCATGGTTTTACATGAGTTGTCCTGCAAGCCCTTGCGCACTTTCATAACTTCATTAGCAAAAATATCCCATTCAAATCTGTTCTTCCAATAGAAATGCTAGGTACCTGGCAAAGTGTACAGTAACCAGGCGGTTACTGTCAGGGCTTAACATATCCAGAATCCACACGTGCCTGCAAAGCAAGGCCCTCCCTTCCTCCCCCCCATCATGTGCTCTTTCTCCTTCTGGTGCAGAGTTTTGTAGTAATCCCGTTTTCTTTTTATAAATATGTGATGCATCAAAGATGCTCTTGCTGTCCTGCTCAGGAGTGGACATCCTGGGAGTGCAGGGAGCTTATGGTGGTTCAGTTTGTTTCTGCTTGACTCAGGCTCAGATACAAAGTCTATGCTCACTTAGCCCAGATATTTTTTTTTTTTCCTAAATAAAAAAAGAGGACAGTTTTGGCAGGTGGTGTTTGGAACTGGGACCAGCACACCGGACTGGTGAGCAGTTCTTGTGTTTCTCTGTTGTTTGATGGGATCCTAGGGATATTAGCTGGGATCCCTCAGTTAGTCACAAAGCTGCAGGTGAAGCAGGGGAATCAGTGTTTGCAGGAATTGAGTCCTGGTTCTGCCCGCACCAAACTCTCCATCCCAGCTCTCCTACTTACAGGGGATGCCTGTGGCACCTGGGGCTGGCCCAGGTTGGGAGGTGCTGCATTAGGAGAGGACAGGGAGAATTTGGGAGTCACCTCTGGGTGGGGCTGTCCTGACAGCACTGGCACCCAACTTAATGAAACATTCTTGTCTTGCACACGACTGGAGATGAGCTGGCATCTGTTGAGTGTTGCAGCATCCTGCACCAAGGAGCAGTGTAGGAGCAGTGAGAAATGCAATGCTCTGAGAAGTGCTGGGGCTTAAGGAACCATCTTTCCATTGCCATTTTAGGAGCTTTGGGTCAGGCGCTGTCCAGGAAAGGAAGTTACTTCCAAGATTGACTGAAAGTTTTTTTGAATAAACCTTTAAGCACGTGTATTCCTGATGCAGGAGAGCCAATACTCCTGCATTTAGTTCCTTCTTACAGTCTCAGTAGCAAAGTTGAGGAAGATGAGTAGGATTTACCCAGACAGTAAGATTATTTTAGAACAGCAAGTAGAGCTAGTTAAGAAAGATCTTCCTTAACTTTATCTGCCAGGGTTTGAGGGCTTTGTTTCTTTGCTCCAGATGCAGATGCATCACAGGCTCTTAAGATGTTATAAAGAGCACTTCACCCTACACCCCTTCTGTTGTAGTTACAGCATCAGATACTGGAGGAGCACTGAACCTTGGATGCCAGTCATGGTGAGCTACAAGCTCTCAAGGGTTCACCATCTTGGTCAAAACCAGGCTATCGAAGGGATGGGCAAGAGCCAGTATGAGTGATGCAAACTTCTGAAGCAGTGGCCTGCCTTGCACCCTGCTTGATTCAAAGGTCTTGAGGAGTACAAAGTTCTTGCATGTACATTGCTTAAAATATATGTGTTGCTTCTGTTTAATGAAAAATATTAATACTGGATCTTCCAAATATTATGGGTTAAATGGAAGTGCAATTTGACTACTGTTCAGCAAGGAACAGGAATTGCCTCTGTTGGTCTCTTTGTGGCACTGCTGTGGTTATTTAAAGGAACAAAACTCTAATTTCCTTTCCTTCTTTAAGCCAGCAATCTGGAATCTTTAACTACTGCAGCCTGAAGAGTGGCTTCCTTTTCCCTGGGAGGGATTAGAGCAGTGCAGTGTCTGTGGATGTTGTGTTTCAAAAGACTCCGGTAGAGATGTGCAAAAGGAGAGTTATCTTCTAAGCTCTAGTTTTGGTTCCCGCTACAGATTTGGTACCATGTCCGTCCATTAGGTGTTTTATTATGAAACCCCCCCAATCTCAAATTTCAGTTTCTTTCTAACCAATCAGGTGCTGATATTCCCAAAATAAAGAGCATCTTTGCAGTGAAGGTTTGTTGATGTGCGGCAAAACATCAAGACGTTTTGGAGGATTTTTACCACTGAATGTAAACTACAAAGAAAAGAACACTTTTTGTCCTGTGTGTCCTCTCTCATGAAGTTTTTGGTCAATGGAATTCAGAGATCAAGTGTCTTTCTTGTATATTTTTCTCTTTCAGTCTATGGATTGTTTAAATATTGTAAATTAATTAAAACAATTAGTAAAAACTAGACTCTCCAGCTGTCAGAGATGCTGTATATTGATTGATACGGAACTGGAAAGGAGTATCATGACTTTTTAAAATGTAAAGCTTATGTAATGTTCATATGCTCTTCCATTTCCTATGAACTGAGACAAGATGCAAACAAGAATGTTTGTGCCAAAGTTTGTGACAAGCCCGCTTTCTGGCAAACAAGGATACTATATGTATAAATAGTGTGCTTTTATATTAAGAAAATAGCTCAAGTAACTTAATAGTGTTGCAACTGGGAGAGGGGTTTGATAAACTGTAAATACAGTTATTTTATTTTTTGTACATTTTTAAGAAGGAAAAAAATAAATATTCCTATTATGAGATAGTATTTCTGTTGCTGTGGTGTGTGCTGGGGATTGTGTTCGTGCTTCTGAGCCCAGAAAACTTTTCAAAAGGGAGAAAACAAAAGTTCATTCTACCGACGAAACAAGAACAGAGACAGAAAAAATAAACACTGAAACTGGCCTGGTAGGTTGGGGGAAGAGCAGTGGATATTGTCCACCCGGGCTTCAGTAAGGCCTTTGACACTGTCTCCCATAAGATCCTCACAGAGAAGCTCATAAAGCATCCAAGTAAAACTCCCTCAATTGTGCCCAGCTTTAAGAGCCTTTTCACAGCCAACACAGGTTTTAAAAAAAGTCTTTCCTGGTGTGCTTTGCATTTTCTAAAAATTTTGAAAAGTATTTGTCAGCTGTTTGTGATACAGCAGGTGAGCTAGGCATGGAGCGCTCCACAGCCCAGTGAGTGAGTATGACCGACTAACCAGGAGCAGAAGACGTCTTCCTAGACACACCAGAAACCACAGAGACCCATTCCCCTCCCACCACACGCTCCTTGCGCTGGTAACAGTCTCCAGTGGCAACCCGTGCTCCCCCCACAGCCCATATTCAGCCGACACCTGAACTACAACGAAAATCAAAAGCCTTATGTACGTAATGCCATGTGTATATATATATATATGTGTGTGTGTGTGTGTGTGTATATATACACACACATGATGGCAGCTCTGGGGCTGGCTGCAGTTTGCGGGTGCTGGTAGCCTCTGTGGGTGAAGCCACAGCCCAGGGTGCTGCTGCTGTGGCTTCTCGGTCCAACAGGTTTTGGGGAGTTTCTCAGGGGCTTTGCCTGGTCCCAGGAATTGCAGCTGGATAAGCAGGATATCAGGTCCCCTCCTTCTTGAGGCGGTCCTGGGCTGCCTGGGTGCAACATGTGCTCAAGAGCCTGGTGGTGGCCAAGACCTGAAGCCAGAATCTTTACCAGGAGCCCACCCATGTCCCTGTCACAGGACAGAAACCTGGGGCTTTGCACAGTGAGATGCATGGGCCAGCAAAGGCACAAGTGGAGGATTTTAGCATCCCTATGCAAATAAACACTGTACACCCCTGCCTTTTTTATGCCTTAATGCTGAATTGTATTATGGCCCTAATGGGAGGGTGAGGAGAACATGTAATAGAGCTCTTTTGAAGGTGCATCGAGCACACAGGGTACGTGGATGATGTAACTGATGCTCCATCCAGGCTCCAGTCTATTTCAATTCCATATTAATGTGCAGCTTCAAAAATAGGCTGCTTTTTTTTTTTTTTTTTTTTTTTTTAAATCTCAAGAGGAACTAGGCACTGGTTTCAGTTACCTTCTGTCAGGATTTAAAATACTTTTAGCACGCTGAAGCTAATCCCAGCTCCAAATTTAACCTAGGAAAAGTTTGAGGAGTTTAAGGAACGTGCACAGGAGCATGAGCCAGCTCCCTCCAGAGTCGGGCTGAGCCTGGCAGCAGCCCCTGCTGTGAGGGGCTCTGCTGCCACCCTACAAGCCAAGTCTCAGGAAAACTAACCACAGCCACCACCCTACGGACCCGTGTTCCCTCCCCACGTCCTGCCCCCCGATGGTGTGCTACTCATTTGGTTCAGATCGGACGTTAGGAAGAAGTTCTTCACCATGAGGGTGGTGAGACACTGGCACAGGTTGCCCAGAGAGGTGGTGGAAGCCCCATCCCTGGAAGTTTTTAAGGCCAGGCTGGATGGGGCTCTGGGCAACCTGATCTAGTGGGGGATGTCCCTGCTCATGGCAGGGGGGCTTGGAACCAGATGATCTTTAAGGTCCCTTCCAACCCTGACAATTCTGTGATTCTGTGAGAAAAACACCCTAAACCTGGAGAGGGAGGGGATGTATCTATGGCAGGGAAAGCTCCCACCAGCCGGCTAAGCTGGCCTTGCCAGCTTCGGACAACCAGGGCTCTCAGCCTTGGGCCATCCTTCTTTCACTTTTATAACCCACTTCACGTTACTTTGCCCCACGCCCGCCTGCAGACTAGCTGCTGGAGGAGAAAACTATTAGCAGCAGAGAGTCCAGCCAGCTGCAACGTGCCAGCACAGCAGCCGTGCACAGCTTACGCCCTTGCTAAACCTTCCAAACTGGCTTGCCCGGCTGCTGCCCCTTTGCCCTAGGCAGCGAGTGGCACAGGGGCTGTGAGGGCAGCAGGTAAAAGCTTCCCTGAAGTTTGCTTTGCCAGACCTGTGGGGCTATGTGAGGCTTTAAAGGCTTCAGTGTGAAGTGAGTAACAGCACGTTGTAGCTAGCTGCAGCAGAATGTTTATTGGTAGGAAAGAACATTTAGGGGGTTTCAGTAGGAGAACTTGTTTGAACCATTGGTATCCACCATACATTGGTTTTCATCAAGGTTGTTCAAGGTTACATATTTATATAAGAAAACAAAATAATTCATATTTAGGTGCAATCAGTAATTCCAGTATGAAAAAGCACCATGTCACAAAACAGTTTACAATACAAAAGTCTTCAAAATCTAACATTTAAAAACAATATTTGTTCAACAGTAATAACAATACAGTAAAAAAAATTCTTATTTCCCTTCAAACAATACTGCTTATATATTTTGGCACTGAAAGAGAAACTATCACAAATGCGCCTTTTTAACCACACAATGCTGTTTTGTGAGTGTCTATATAACAAGGAAAAACATGCTTTTGAAGTCAGTCATTTTGCCAGGTGCAGTTTGAACTGCTTTCTCCATTAAGAGGAAAAAAAAAACTAAAAGAAAAAAACAACAACTCCTAAACTGCAGCATGTCTTGTCTTTGCCCAGGACATGATCTGGAGAAGCATCTCTCAGACTCAAATCATTTGTGTATATCAGCCCTGTCGAAAAGCCTGGATCTGAGCCCTTCTTCCTTTTCCAAACCCGACAAAAAATGTAGACCTAAGCCCCCCCAAATGGTCCTGTCTTAGGGACTGATCCCAAGTTCTCACTTTATTAAGCACCCCAATAAGATTTTGACCCCAAAATTTGCTGCTCAGGCTCTTCTCTTCCTTAATTGCTTAATTCCTCAACATTTTAGTTAATTAATTTTAAAGTCGCTCACACAGAATAGTTTCGAAATAGGAACTCATCTCTTTTTTGTCCTGGTACAGCCAGCAGTCCTAAGGGAAACCCAGCGTGCACGTGGGTGAGCTAAGGGATAGGGAATCCCAGCGCTGGGGCCAGTGGGGTGCCCCAGGTTAGGGGACCCTCTTCCAGGTCTCCTCCTGGGGTTGGGACTGGCACAGAGCACGGGACAGGGAAGCTTGGGTCTAAGAGAGGGAAAGACAGAAAACTAGACTTTTCAGGAAGAATTAGTTTCCGCTCAAAACTGACCCCTATTAAAACGAGAGCGCAGGTACTGTGCTCCAGGTGAAACACCGGTGCCTGCGTACAGCTATGACAGCCCTTGAAAAAGGCTGATTCTAGTGAACATGCAGTCCTTGGTGCTATCTCTAAAAGCTGACCAATAACAAAAAAAATAACAATAATTTTAAATAGTTTTTACATCTTACATCAAAGATGCCACTACAAAAACACAATAGTATCACACATTAATTAGTACAGTCTTAAAAATGCAAACCAACACTGTAAGACTCCCATACATTCTGCATATCGTATGTACAGAAGAGAACAGCTTCTCGAGAGGAGGACAGTCATAGAAAGATAATCTTCTGTATTTTTCTGAGTACATTGCATAACACAAATACATTATCAGCATAAGAAAATTTTACTCTGACACTAAGAATTCAAGAAAGGTCCTAGCTGGAAGTTAATAGCAGGGGGACAGTGCGCGTGCTGGGGGAGGGGAGCAGGGAACAAAACACACACACACAACCCTCCACCAAATTCTCTGTCTCCTCCAATATCCTGATCATCCACTTCCATTTTACCAGGTAGGTTTGACAAGTTGCTCTGTGGGCACAGGTTCCCAAAGCGTGCAACAGCACAGGGGCAAATCCTGAGAGCTGCCCTCCGCCTTCCTGAAGGCAGCTCGCTTGGAGTCCTTTCCGTGGGCTTCGCCTGGCTGAGAACTGGCTGGAGACTCAGAATATCACCAGATGACCTTACAGCAGAACCGCGGTGAGGGGGGTAAATTAACACATCACAATAGCTATAGGCAACTACACACAGGACACTAGCAGTTCTAGGCAGCCGTAAGAAAAATATGCAGATCAAATTCATTTAATTCACAGTTGCCCCCTCTCCTTTCCGAGTTGTAAAAGTCTTCCTTAGGATATGCAGGTTTTCTTACAAAGCTTTCATCTAGAGAGGTATCTAATTTTGCCAAGACACAGGATATGCTTGAACTCCGTGCTGCTGCAGTTAGTCTGCTCATGGTAGCTTATTTAAAGTTAGATTTGGTATCTCTACACTGCAACGTAGAAACAGCCTGATGGAAGAGAGATGAGAAAGCTCTCCCAGTGAAATGGTCATGGACTTAAAAAGGAACTGGACACTTAAATCCATTCAGCTTTTGGCCATGGTTTATCTCTATTTACTAGTCTCTACAGCATCAAAAAGATCTGCCCAAATTTACACAAACAAATGTGTAACTATCTCCCTTTGCATCCATCATGTTGTTCACTCAGCAATATTTAAAAATAAAAAGGTACCAAGTACTTCTGTCGCAGCAGACTAATATCACTCACCTCAGGTTCAAGAGCTCAGTAGAGCTAAGTGTACAAATATTAACTACAAGTTTGCTTGGATGGAATTGAACTGAGCAAGTGAAAGAGACAAACAAAATATTGAAATGTGACTCAATCTGTCTCTTTGTGGTGAACGTGCAGACAAAAATAATCCTTAACATAATTAAGCACTTCATTTTTACCAGGCACAGCGAGCCCACCTTGCTAGCAATTGCTCAGGCAGCTCTAGGGATCGTTGGGACTTTTGCTAGTACATGAGCTAAAGAAGTGTCAGGGCTGAATCTAAGAGGATCCAAAAAAAAAAGTAAATAAATCACGAACACAATTAAAACATGAATGAGGAAGTTAAACACAAAATACTGTAGAAACATGATCTTGTATAGCGTTCATATGACTAACATGGAACACAACGACTTCAGTAAGCTTTACCAGATCCTCATCAGATTGAAATTCTGGTTTTGTTTTTTTTCCTTTTTCTTCCAGATAATTAAGAAAACTGTTGGTTGCCCTGGAAATGGGAATAAGCTAATGACAGGAAATGAAAAGGTGGCGGCGGCCAGGAACTGTGGGTTCTCCCCCCAAAAAACACATAGGACACATTAATCTCCCCTCTGAGTGCAGCCAATTAACAGCACAAATGAAGCTTAGAGTTTAAGAGGATTTTCTCAGGTGGGTTTACTAATCACCATCACCCTGTTTGATGGGGGAATGTGAGGCCAACCCTGAATACCGCTGAAACCCCTGTCCTCAGGGAGGAGAAAACCAGAGGTCACGCCCTTGACACGTGTTTTTGACAGATGGCGGGGAGAGTTTCTGCCTGACATTACTAAGCTAAAACTGTCCTTCGTCCGCAGCGTCTGGGCATCGTCAGGGCCAAGCACGCTGAATGGTGACACATAGGAAGATACTGCTCCTGTCTGGAAGAAATCAACTCCCTGTGGAACCAACCCTGGGAGCAGAGAGCAAGCAGCGGGCAGGTTCAGTCTGCAGTGCGTCAACAAACATATACACCGTAATGAAAACCACATTGTTCCAGCGGCTCAGTGTGTTCTTGAAAGGTTTAATACTGCCATTACTTAATAGTACGAAACAGTGTGGTTGGCAGGCTGTGCACAGGAGGGCCAAAGGCTGGGAACCAAATCAGAAGCTGTTCCACCTAGGTGTGCCAAGCCTGGCTCCTCCAGATGTCAAGGGCTGGTGTTGGTTATTCAATTGCACAGAGGGTGGGGATGGCAACCAGGATGTGAGTGCAAAGCCTTGGAGAGCCAGACACCCTGAGAGCCTGCCCTGGGAAGGGAGAACATCTTTGGTATAAGATCAAGGCAAGGGAGGAAGATCTAAGACATGTCTCAGCCAAGTGAGGGTGGCCATCATGTGCTTCAAGATCTGGGAAGCGCCCAGCAGGCTGAATAAGCTCAGGGTCCCCAGCCTCAGCAGGTGGTAACATGGGGACAAAGCAGCCCAGGAGGTTCCATGGAGTGGGCTGGCACAGAGGATCTCTCCTGCACTGACTATTGCTAAGGGGGTTTCACTTTGCATCTTCAGACCCTGATCTAAAGGCAGCGATGTCCCTTCCAGCTTTTCATCTCTAGTCTTTTCACGTTGTTCACTACAATGCCAGCTTTTTTTTTGCCTTGTTTATTGTGCATTAGTCAACATTTTACATGTGACGGCATAATCCCAACTATATGTATTAAAATAATATTTACGACCTGTGGTAGCAATGAGAATATCAAATCTGTGCATTGCAAGAAGCCCCTCACATCTGGCCTTTCCAGCTGCTACTTGTTAAGGTATGGAGAGTAGATCTGAAAAGCTTTCTATCTTATGCTTTGAAAATTCCTGCCCCTGAAACAACTCAGTATGGACGATTTGTAAGCAACAGCAGCAAAAGCCAGGCTGGAAGAAGGGGTGCTGCTAACTGAGGCACCAATGGTAACCAAGGATGGTTTCTGCAAGGGACAAGGAGATGGACTTCACATCCAACTGATCCTTCTACCTCTCTGACAGCCAAACACACCTAATGGCTTCTGCAGCCCCTCAGCAATGGTGACTGTCTCTCATGTCACTGCTTTCCGTGCCGATTTACAAACCCTGCTGCTTTTTCCATCCGTGTGTTTAAAACACAACTGTTGTTCTCACCTTTTCCAGCCTGCAAAATGGCACCTGGGCTTTGAGAGGCGAAGGGACTTTTCCCTTCTTGCCTGCCACGACAGGAAAGAAAGTCCCTGCAGGCAACATTTTGCCCTCAGTTACACTTAGGAAATGCCTTATGCTCCTCCTGGGAGCAGTTTGTTCGACTCCTAACTGGGACACAGTGAAGAGCTCTGTTGCTTGTACATAAGAAAGAGCAGAGTTATTCTACACCTGCTGCTGCGTGTTCATGCTGAAGGTATTTAAAATTGTGTTTTGTCGGCGCCTCCAACTGCGTATGCAGCGGGTGGAGCTGCTCAGCTACAAGGTGCCATTTCTGGTCCAGCCCTATCTCAGAGCTCATCACACCACGAGTCTGACATATCACTGCTTTGTATCTTATCTGCCAACTGCACAGTCAATGGAAAACTCCACATGCAGCTCTGGGCATTGCTCGGCTGTCTGACACGTGTCAAATTTCTCTGCATTTCTAAGAGTAGGTTCTGCCTGCGATACCAAGGAAACCCTGCTTCCCCCGCTTTAAAACTCCCACGTGAGACCCCACTCAGTAAGACACAGAGCACAGAGTGCATCCAAATGCTTCTGCAAAGGGCAGGTGAAATATTCTCCTCCCCGGGTCTTGCACCAGTTACCCAACCCCTAACTCCTGAGCCAGGGAATGCCTCGCTGGGAAACCGAGGGAACTGAGGGAGCACCACGAGAAAGACAAAAGGAGGTGCTGGTGTAGCAGGTGTTTAGGAGGTCTTGCCCACCCCTCCCCTCCGCTTATTTCACTTGACTCTTATATGCTAGGCTTCAAAAGGAAGCTCTTTTGAAGAAAGCTTCCTGTGCTATATTGCTTCCATGTTGCATCTTCAAGTGTTGCTAAAAAAAAAAAAACAAGAAGAGAGAATTTTAAAAGAAGGGAGACAGCTGAATGCGGGGTGTTCATGCTGAGGCAGGAGATTCCCTTCCCACCGCCACGTGTCCCCAGGGAGCTGCCAGTTGTCACCATGTTGGCTGGTTCACATGTTCTGAGAGACATACGGCCACAGCCACCTTCTCATCTCGGCTTAGTCTGCGGATTAGGGCTCAACATCAAGTTACCACAGTTCAACAAGTTTCCATGAGTCAGCTGAGACAAGGTTTCTGCCCATGTGTGCGCTTCCAGCCCACAGCAAATGCAAAGTAATGCGACTTAGCCTGGTCTGCGGTGAAAGAAAATTAAGCTAATCTGCATTATTGCACGTTTGCTATCAGTGAAAAGAGCACATGCTGAAAATCCTGGGACATGCTCCACAGGGACAGTTATTAAACCGGCGGACCTGGTCATTTGTAACCACTTCTTGTGCTGGTGTGCAATATTTCTGCACTTTTGCACATAGATCTCATCCAACTATAGAAGTTAGACACTTCTAGCTTACTGGTTTAAGCAGCAGAGTCTAGAAAGTGTGGAGGTCACGATTTATAACAAAGAACAACAAAGAAAAAAAATGCCCCAACAGTGAGATAAAGACTCTACAAGCTCATAAGAACAGCAAGAACAACAGCACGACTCTGTGTACCTCAGGAACATCCACTGCTGTGAACTCACGGAGCTTCAAATAATGTTGAAACACAGATCGTTCTTCAGTCCCTTTCAAATCGTAAGTACTCACAAGACCCCACACATGCTGGCTTTACAGGGGTTGTGTTACCTTTTCCTTTCCCAAAGCACCCTGAACCACGTCTGGCTGCTGCAGATCACACAAGCCATAGTTCTCACTTCACACCTTCTGGCCCAGAGTTTGGCAAGCTGATTGGAAATGCTGCACAAACGGGACAGGCATTTTCCAGGGCTTCAGTCTACATGCGGGATGTGCTCATTAATTAATTTGGATGACAAATGAGTGAAGGTTACCTCTTTCACTCATCTATGATTCTATGATTCACATGCAACTAGTACTGGAGAACGCATCTACAAAATTGCGAGGTGAGCATGTGCTGTCTGCCATCCTTCCTGTATGGAAATATTGCCAACTGATTGCTTGAAAGTGTCTGACTTGCTGTGTGCTATTTTATACAGGATAGGTAATTTTGTCTTCAGAAGGTTTATGAAGGCAGTTAGGGTTGCAAATGAGAATGGTGGCAAACCAGAAAATTCCAGTCTGAATTGGGGCAGCACACCACTGCTCTCCTGCTGGTCTGAGGCCTCCAGATGCTCCTACCACAACTCCAGGTTTGAATCACTTTTAAACTGCAGAGGCAGAGAAAGACAGGGGCTGTTAATAATTTAAAACAATACCAATCTTCAGTGATAGTCAGGTAAAAGAATAACCTTAGTTTGCTCTGTAAATATTTATACAATAGTCTTATCTCCAGCTACGTCTTCTACAGCTGTGGGCTAATTCTTCCAAATTTTGAGAACTGTGGGAAGAATTACATCTCCGCTGGCCTGGGGTTATATTGCAGGTTGTTTTTTCAAACACATGTTGTATAGAGTATTAACACATGAAGCAGACCTGGCCCCAAAGCCCCCAAACTACTGAGCAAGAACAAACTGAGAGATGAGGTTCTGGGCCAGAAATTAAAAACTAAAAAGAGATGGAATGCCATGGCTGAAAAAGCCAAGGTTTTAAAATTTTCAGTCACGTGCAACTGCTTTCACAGCTTTAAGAAGAAGATGGAACTGCAGAAGTTATCCAAGCTGACCTCCAGTAAATACCAGCTTCTGTAGCGCTGGGCTGCTTTGGATCTGGGTGCCTGCCCTGAGTTGGTAGGTCAGAAGCTCAGCAGGGTTTCTCTAGCATCACCCAGTCCTGCCCGTGCCATGGTGGTGGTGGAGCACCCCGGGAGAGGCTGGGACACTGGGATGGGTCATCCCTGCCTGACAGAGCGGTTGTTGATCAGTGCGTCCCCCCTGACCCTCCCGCAGCAGCCCCAGCAGTCCAGGCAGGCTCGTCCTGCTGAAAAACAAACCACAAAGCACTCTAGGGGGGAACATGGCTTTCAGTGTACGTGAGGTGATGGGTATGGGAGAGAGGGCCTGAACCTCTCCAGGTAAAGCAGAAAATCACCTTGAAGAAGGCAGGCACAGGCTCTCCTCTGAAGCGTTAGATTTGTGCGCAGGTTGTCCAATGAAGCTTAGGGAGAAAGAGATAAGGAGTATTTCCCTCGACTAGAAGAACTGGTGCAAAATTTGCCAGTGATGCTTGTAATGGCTAGTAAGTGCTGTGTACTGAAATCTGTGTCTGTGCCTCTTCTGCTTTCTCATTGTCCCATCCATACCTCTGCTCTATATTTTGATTAATATAATGGGAATATACCATGAACTGGATTTCTGTGATCATCTGAGACAAAGGTGTGTGCCTGAAGACATTTATGGAGTGTAATTAGCCACTCATAATAATTTTAGTACAACTGATTAGCAAGGCTATTTTCAATTTATATTTTATTTTATATTTATATTTTATTTTTGCTTTGATATGCTCTGCTTTTCACACCCAGCAAAGCAAATGGCATGGAAAATTTAAGTTTATGATTCCTTCTCTCAGTTCTTGTACGTGCTAGCAAGGGTTCAACAAAAAAGTTACTCACACTCGCTACTTATTCGTGACTTCTAATTAGTACTTAGCTAATCATCATCTGCAAAGCAGACTTCTGTTACTCAGTTTATTTTAAATTAAGGCTACTGGGGATTAGCATCTACAAGGTCACTTGACAAAACGCCAACCTTGCCTGTCAGACAAAGGTTGCTCTAACAAGCTCACGAACCCCCAGCGCTGTGCACTGCCCGCATGGGTACCTCTCCAACAGGATCACGGAGCAGACTTCAGCTAATGACAGATTAATGCCAATTTAGTCAGTGTAATGCCTCCTGTCGCTAAAGCTTTTCCGTCGCAGCAGTGCTTGCAAAGTCCCTAAGAAATCCCACGTCCGTGTACCAGCTTTGCGTACAGTAACTTCGACCAAAGGATAAAGTTTTGCAGCAGCAAATTTCAGAACTCCTGCATCTAGGCAAAAAGATAAACATTCAACATTTCTCTCAAGAGCTGATCTTTTTTTTTTGTTTTAATTTTTTATATATATAAATATACCATAAAGCGTACCATTTCCTTGTTTCAGTACAGATTTTTCGAACTTTACTAAAATAAATGAAATATAAATGCTACAATTTTATGTTTAAAACAAGTTTTGATGACAGCCTTCCCCTAAGAGCAGGCCCAGAAAACTCTGTTAGCTATGTGGAGAGAGACAAAAAACACCCCGAAACTTCATACTATAGCATTCAGAGCAGCAGATATGCCTCATCTGGAGCTGCTTGCAGGTGTCCGTGAATTCCTCACGTGAATGCTCACTCTCCTTAATAGAAACTGCTTTATAACTAACCTGAAAATTTCACATTCAACATGTATCTCCCTTAAATTCATTGTCAAGACCCGGTTTTGCATATCTGTGCCTGCCTTTGCTGATCCCAAACAGCAAGAGGTATCGTCAGTTGTGGATTTGGGGATCGGGATTGCAAAATTGCTCAATTTTCAGATAAAGCCATGTGAAATTAGCCACTGTAAACCTAGTAAAAAAAAAGTCAACCTTTGCTTTTTTCCTTCTCCCTCACAACCTGGAAAATGTTCACAGCATTGAAACAACGAGGCGTAGGAACAGGGCCACGGACGATACATGCCACACACATTTTTGTACTCCTCAATGCTGTCTTTGACCTTAACTGGTGCCTCCTGGAGAGGAAAGGAGGTTCCAGAAGAATCCTGCCTTACCTATCACAACGCCTTTGGTTCAACCTTTACTACATTTTCAGGTCCTGCAGGTGAATACTTAGCTACTAAAGCAGCAATCTAAAATCTGTCAGTGTGTCTTGCTGCCAAGGGTTTTGTTGTTGGTTTACTCCTTCTCAGCATGTACTTTCCAAAACAAACAAACCAAACCCCCCCCCCCCAAAAAGACCCAAACCAAAATGAAATCTTTCAAACAGTGATAACGCCACAATATCTGTTTAAAACAGTACTGCCTGTGCTCTGGACAAATTGTTAAGAGCAATTCAATTCAGCATTCTTATAATTAATCCACAACAAAAGAAGCTATAAGATGCCACAAATGAAGGCATAATTGGCCATACAGAGGCAACACTACCATGAATGTTGTTTGGCAAGGTAAAAAAAAAAAAAAAAAGCAGATACATAATTCATCCAAAGAACGGGTTCAGAACTGCCCGGCGCTGCTGGGATCACACTGCAGGAGACGGACTATGGATGGATCACTCTTGGCGCCTCGGATGAACTCTTCCAGAGAGAGCTTTCCTGGAAAAGAAACAGGTTTGCTTAGCACACGTGGCGGGGTTGCAGTGTACCTGCCAATTCTCTGGACAAGCACAGTGGAAGGAAGCTGGGGGAGGCCAAGGAAAATCCCCTGGGAAAGCAATGCTGCAAGGCAAAGCCCTGTCTGCTTGTACCCCCCTGGCTGTGGATGATGGTGGCTTTGCCTGGGTGGCTGAAGGAGGAATGGTGAGTTTGAGGGTTTTCCCCATGTAGACAGAACACCCTGGCCACCCATCACGGGGGCAGAGGTGGCTGTCCCAGAATCTGGAGGGTTCCTACCATCGCGGTTGGTGTCCATCTGACGGAAGATCTTCTCTGTCCTCTTCTCTGGTGTTGACTCATCTTCTGGCATCTTCATTACAGAAGAAACCATCTTATAGATTGCCTGCATGACATGACAGCAGCAAAGAGCTGGTAAGAAACACATTATCTTAATGCAGGGATATGATATCTCCTGGTGACAGAAATAGGCAGAAAATATCCCAGGAACATCATCTGGGACCTGCTCTCTGGATGCTGAAGGGAGTTGGGTGGCATCAGTAAAGGCAACTGCCCTCTTCAGTGGGATGTTCATTTATGAAACACTGCATTTCCTTATTTAGTCACGGTCAAACACAATCTGGGTTTGGACCGAGGTTACATTTTTCCATATTAAAACTGTCTTTGCATGAATTTATCACTTCTACTGGTAGCTCCCAGTCCCTGGAGAAACAGTAAGACCACCAAAGTCTTGTCCTGCACTGTGGCGTGTCTCTACGTTTTGGCCACCCAAGTTCTGTCTCCACCACCCCTGTCCCCACACCCTGTGCTTGCTTCTCCCCCATGTCCTTTCTCTCCCTCTTTGGGGTGGCATCCTCTTCACAGGGAGGGCAGTGACTCACTCCCTGCATTTGCCATGTCTCTAAGACAATGAAGACTTGATCAGCAAGGAAGTGGCCTTATCCTTGGGGGTTGACATGTGTGCACAGCTCAAAAACTCATTCACGATTTGTTCCACAGAAAGCAGATGTTCTGGTCCCACATGGCACTGGTGCCATCCGTAGCTGTTCTCTGCACAGACAAATCCATTAGTCATGTATGGTACTAGCTGTCCCTAAAAGAGAGGTAATGTTAATTTTGAAACAAGGATGAGTAGTTGTCTCTGAACTGGTTATCCAAATGTTGTTTGCAAATGTGAGCATGCAGTATGAGTAAATTAGTGAGTTTTGTGTTAGATACCTTCACACAGCTGGGAGAACAGCAGCAGCAACCAGAGGGCTGCAGGTTGGTGATCTCGGGGAAGCCTCCTGGCCATTTTGGGGAGGCAACATATCCCAGCCCAAGGCAACTTTACCCTGGTCTGACCAGCTCTTTCTGCTTCCCTTTGCAGCTTACTGGCTGCTGGCTGCCAGGTGCTGCGCTGGGCAGTCACTTTGCCCTCCAGTTCTGATCCATAGATGTGGATCTTTCTCTTCTGCATTTCAAATTCTTGTTTCCCCTCTAACACAGTGTTTGCAGCGGTCAGTTGATAGTGCAGACGTGATTGCTTTAGCCATTTGTTCTCTGCCTCCTTCTGCCCTAGGAGGGGGGGTCCTTGTTGCAAGATCAAGATCGCTCACTGGATCTCCCCTTTTCACATTCATGAGGGTAATCCACCTCACACACTCCCACCATCTGCCCCAGGGTCCCCAAGGATCAGCTCCAGGAACGTGACAGCGCAGATTCTGCAGTTGAAGGGTGCTGCTGAGCAGCACAGGCATTTTATGCTCAGACTACAGAGCACCCACTCCCTCAGCATCTTGCTGGCATCTCCTCTGACAGGAGCTCACCTCTCACATCTCCTGGCCTTTAAATAACTTAGAGAATCACACCCCAGGAAAGGCATTTGTCTGTTTAATTAATTATTCATTGCTTATGTTCAGTGCAATCAAACATCTGTTCCCTCTGTTATGCCAACGTGGTGGCCATGGATTTCCTGGTCTGCCCTCTGGTGAGTCCGTAAACCTGGCCATGGACCTGAGCAGCAGAACAGAGGAGAACATTTCAGCATGAACAGCTGCTGGCTGAATGGAAGAGTGACAGGCAACCTTTTAATCATCACCACCATCATCATCAGCAGCATCATCATCATCAGGATTTGCACTGCGGGAGTGCCCAAAGGCTCCCAAGAGAATTAGGTTGCCAGAGTATTGGGTAGAGCTGCAGTACAGGCAGGGATGCTGTCCACACAACTGTGATCATCTTATAACCAGGAGAACAGAAGAAACCATGAACATGCAAGAGGGAGAGAAAAAGAAGGAGAGAGTGGCCAGCAAGAATTTACACCTTCCTCATCCTCAGCAGCATGCAAGGCTCACAGGGGTCAGAGCAGAGATGAGGCTTATAAATCTGCCAATGTTTAAGCATCTTAAGCTGTCTGGCTTTTGTCTGGAGTGGGAAGAGAGGTGGGAGGGGTCATTCCTTCACTCTGGGTGAGAGGATGGCAAAGCAGAGAATTTGTATTGAAAGTGTGGGAGAAATGCCCCAGACCGGCCGTGTTTACCCTGATCAAAGTAACCATAGTAAGAATATGCAGATTTTTAAGACAAAAAAAAAAGCACTTTGAGATGACTTCATCCCTCAGGGTCCTTTTCACAGAGGCGTGTGAAGGGAATAACAGATGAGATATTCTAGGAAAGCCAGATGGGAATAACATAGTAAGCGTTCCTTTCATGCTGAAAATGGTTACTCTGGACAAATTCTTATGTCCTTACTCAGAAGTTCAGTGGGAAGTTTTCCCAAAGTAAAAGCCAGTTAAAGCTGATTAAGAATCTTGAGATTTGCCCCATATTAATTCAATACAGCTACACAGAGCTCTTTATAGTGTGTTTGAAAGAACAAGCTTTAAAAGGAAGCTGGTTTGACGCAGTAATTCCATGGAGGTGGGTTGTAGTAACCCCGGGCGGTAACCTGGGACTGAAAGGCTGCAGGGGCTCCATTCCATGTGGAATGCAACTCCTCGGCCTCACAGCACTTGGGCTGGAAGCTGTCAGTGGCACTCAGCAGGAGAGGCTTTGGAGGTGGTTATCTCTCAGCAGCCACCTGAGTCAGGGCAGTTTTCGCAGGCGGACTTCTCTCAGGAGGGCTCCTAAAGCTCCCTGGTGCCCCTGAATGCCACCAGTTGTGTCTCCAGAGCCCGTGTGCGCCACTGGAGCAGGCAGAGGCTCCAGCTTCATCTGAACTGGCTGGTTCCCCTATGAGCTCTCCCCTTTGATTTTCCCCCTGCATGTGGATGTGCGGTCATTTGCCCGATCACACAAGTTTTGCTCCCAGTCGCTGGCTGTAACTGCTGCGCTCGGGACAGAAGTCTTGGTGGGGGCTGCACTTCCCTGCTGTACTTGGTAAAGTGTCTAAGAGCTCCCTATGATGATGGCAGCAATGACAGCACAATTTTTCAGTCAATCCTTTTTACTCTGTTGAAATAAGTTTTGACAGCTGAAAGTATTATGAAGTGAATAATCGGCCTGAAAAAAATTGCTTTCCTCTCAATCTCATGAAGATTTTTGACCCTGCCTTTACTGAGAGTCATATCAGCTTCTACTGCTTCCCATATCAGCTTCTGTTTGTTCCTGGCTTACAAATAAACTAACCCAGCAACTGAATTGTGTGTGTTCCGTTTGCATTAAATGGAAAGTGTTATTCTCGTCTCTCAGCTCAGTATTCTTAAGATGCCTCATGACGCCATACAGTGAAAAAATGTAACCTTAAGAACAAGGTTTCCATCTCTTATTTGAACTCTTATTTTAAGAGACTCTCACCAAATATGTCCCATTTCAGCAGGGGAAGAAACACAAATCTTGTAGCTGGTTTGCAGCTATTTTTAAGCAGACTGGGCTATTTAGAATATAGGTAAACATATGGGAGACATGAAAAGCATTCCTATAGCAGGACAATCTCAGAGGATCTGTGGTGAGGTCTGTCAAGAGGGTGGGCTACAAAGCGTCTTCCCACAGTATTTTGCAGATGTGCTATGCCTTCTTTTATTAGGCTCTGCAGTCATCAGACTACCACTAAGATCATTCGAATTATGTGATCCTCCAAACTGTACAGCTGTCTCCATGTGGACAGCTCATAGAATCACAGAATCTCTAAGGCTGAAAAAGACCTCTAAGATCATCCAGTCTAACCATCAAACCAACACTACCATGACCACTAAATTATATCCTGAAGTGCCATGTCTACACGTTATTTGAACACCTCCAGGGATGATGACTCCGTCACTTCCCTGGGCAGCCTGTTCCAATGCTTCACCGCTCTTGCAGTAAAGAATTTTTTCCTAATATCCAATCTAAACCGCCCCTGGTGCAACTTGAGGCCATTTTTTCCTGTCCTATTGCTAGTAACTTGGGAGAAGAGACCAACACCATGTCTCTAAGCAGGGATTTTTGGAGACGTGGTGAGACTGTGATAGGCTAGACATACATGGTTAACAGCGTTATGGTAAACGGAGCTTAAAGGAATGCAGAGGCTTTTCCCACCAGCTCATTGCTTTGGTGGGCTTCAAACAGTTGTTACGGACTGTTCACGTTCATGTCCTTGGCAGCTGGACAGTTACTAGGGCTCCTCTGGGTCACAAAATTGTTTAGGTTGGAAAAGACTTTGAAGACCACTGAGTCCAACTGTGAATCTGGAGATGCCAGGTCCATCATTAAACCACACCCCATGAACCATCTTAACCAGTAGCTTTGTTGTTTCAGCGCTGCTGCTGCTACCACTCTTACCACAAACACCTTCTTGCAATGTTGAACACGAATGCAATGCCTGATTGCCTACAGGGGCTTCAGATTAGGCCAGAACATGAGAAAGGAACTGCAAGGAACCACCAGCATAATGGTGAGAATCATCACAGAAAAAAAGGCTTTCAAAGAACAAAGAAAAGTAGACCAAAAAAGAAGAAAAGCATTCCTTGCCCCTATGTTATTTAAGACACAGTAATCCCACAGTAACAAGGGCAGTATTTTTCTGTGAAACTAAAATTTTTGATTTATGGTGTTTCTTCTAGCATTCATTTTGATGTATTGTGTCATGCAAAAATCCCCATGAAAACACCATAAAGTTGGGGGGAGTGGTTGACACACCAGAAGGCTGTGCAGCCATTCAGAGAGACCTGGACAGGCTGGAGGGCTGGGCGGGGAGAAATCTGATGAAGTTTAATAAGGGCAAGTGTAGAGTTTTGCACTTGGGAAAAAATAACCCCATGTGCCAATATAGGTTGGGGACTGCCCTGCTGGAGAGCAGTGCAGGGGAAAGGGACCTGGGGGGGTTCTAGTGGACAGCAGGATGACCATGAGCCAGCAGTGTGCCTCGTGGCCAAGAAGGCCAATGGCATCCTGGGGTGTATTAGAAGGGGAGTAGCAAGTAGGTCAAGAGAGGTCCTCCTGCCCCTCTACTCTGCCCTGGTGAGGCCGCATCTGGAATTTTGTGTCCAGTTCTGGGCCCCTCAGTTCAAGAAGGACAGGGAGCTGCTTGAGAGAGTCCAGCGTAGAGCCACAAAGATGGTGAAGGGAGTGGAGCATCTCCCTTATGAGGAAAGGCTGAAGGAGCTGGATCTCTTTAGCTTGGAGAAGAGGAGGCTGAGGGGTGACCTCATCAATGTTTATAAATATGTCAAGGGGAATGTCAGGAGGATGGAGCCAGGCTCTTTTCAGCGGCGTCCACTGACAGGACAAGGGGCAATGGGTGGAAGCTGGAACACAGGAGGTTCCAGAAAAAATATGAGGAAAAACTTTTTCACTGTGAGGGTGACTGAGCACTGGAACAGGCTGCCTAGGGAGGTTGTGGAATCTCCATCTCTTGAGACATTCAAAACCCGCCTGGACGCGTTCCTGTGCGCTCTAGTGTAGGTGATCCTGCTCTGGCAGGGGGGTTGGACTAGATGATCTTTGAGGTCCCTTCCAACCTTTAACATTCTGTGATTCTGTGATTCTGTGAAATCCTGCTATATCAATATGCAAATGTGTACTAGATAAGAGACTTGTAATAGGTTCCTCTGAGACATATGTCAGGGATATAACAGAGTTCTGTTTTTCACTATCAGAAAGATTGTGATAGCTGAGGGTCCCCAGGAAGGCATTTGATACAGAATCCTGTCTTACCATACTAAGAAAGAAAAATATTTTGTAAATGAAAGTGATAGTTGCTAGCTGGTTTTTGTTTGGTTGGTTTTTTCCTATTTTATAAGTCTAACCACTCTACATCAAAGGAATCTCTCAAAAAGCAGGAAAATATGCTCATCTACTTCAGTTTCACATATCTGCAGGGACTGTGCAACAAATCCTACCATACTAGGGGGAGCTGCGGGTGGCCAGTGCAACATGGGGAGATCATGGTGACCATATAAAACTGGAAGAGGACAAGAGGGTGAGATCTATAAGTACATTGTCTCATAGGAAAGTCCATCACACAAAGGAAACTGGACTGGAAAACTGACTGGAAAACTGCTGATGGTCCATGGTACAGGAAGGATGGTTGCTTAGGTTTATTACCTGTTTACTTCCCTCAAATGTGATTCCTCAAAATGTGGGGAGACATTAAATGGGAGAAAGCATTGCTCTGTTGAGTTTCAGGTGCAACGTGAAAGGAAAAGAGAGCCAAACCTCCCAAGCAGTGCAGTGGGAGGGCTGGAGTGCCAGACTGAGAGCTGTTTGCAGTCAAAGTGTTGCTCAGGGTTGGATGTACAACCTGACAAAATGTCACCCGTCACTGATCCCTCAGCTGCAGTTTCACCTGGTGATGGCATCATGGTTGTAAAGGACAGTGCTATGATTTGGTACCAACACAAGCATGAAGAAGGGGCAGCTCACTTCAGTCTCTAATCACACCGGTGAGCAGCTCTGGGGTAACTGGAAAAAGGTGCTGGCTTTGCTGGTTTTCCCTTGGCTTGCCACAGAGAATCCAGCCATTAAATTTGACGTGAACACATTTGTGGCCTTGTTCTCGCCGTTCGTAAATCTTCTGGTCTAGAAGGCTTGTGCTGCCATTCAGCACTGAGACCTTCTCAGGCATTAAGGGGTCCTGTGGTCACTGGGACATCTTCTCCTGAGGAGCAGTTGCTTGCTTGGGTTTGGCTCCTTGTCTTTGCTTTGTACTTAGTTCTTTTGGGACTCTTTGTGTTTTCTCATGAGGAGAAACACAGCTAGAAAAACAATAATTGACAGCCTGTTTACCCTAACCGGGGGAGAGGAAGATTTGTAAGGAACAGAGTATTTTCTAATGCAAATACTCCGTGGGGTTCGCCAGGGCAGAGAGACAGGGAGGTCTCTGCGTCTGAAAGCAATCCTGCTCCTTTGCTCAGACACGGGAACACAAACCAGAATAAACAAAAGATGACACAAAAACTCTACATTTGCAGCTGGGCTTCGTACCTGGTCTTGCCGCATCAGTGCGAGCATTGGTGCTGCCTGCTGTTGAGGGTGTGGGAAGAGCCCAGGTAGAACGACAAGGGCACTGCACTTTAGGCTGACTCCGTACCCGCAGTTTGCCATCACAGCCGGTAATTTGTGTGCATTCCTTTCCCTTGAATTCCAGCACAAATATAAGTGTGAATAATATAGCACTTCAGTGCAGATAGCACTTCAAAATTTCCAGGGAAGGAAAGAATCTTGATAACATGATTTTTTTTTTTTTCCCAAGCACTGCTGCATTATACAGATTCAAGCTGTGTAAATATACTACCATAGCAAAAATGTTTTACAGCTTTCAGTAGAGTGACGTGCCTCAAGGGTAAAAACATGTTCAAGGAAGCTGAACTGAGGTGAGACTGCTAGTAACACCACAAGAAAAGTGCATCCAAAGAAGCTATGTATGGAATCATTGACTACCAAGATAAGGTTTATCTATACTGGTAACTTAATGTGAAGACAGCTAGTATGATATTAAGTATGCAGACCTCACCAGAATTAGGCAGACAGATGCTTTTTAAAATATGTGAGCTGGCTCTTCGTAACAGCATAGTTTCAAAGTAGATTTGCTATTGTGGAGGGAGCCTTCCTTCCTTAAAAGTACACTACCTGGTTGATCTAAAACACCTACTTGGTCCAACTGTAATTAAGCATAACTGATAGTGATTTCCCAGAGGACAAAGTCACATTTATCAGAAGGCTGGCTGCTGTGCTCCAGCCCAACAGAACTCCCAAGCAAGTTCCCACGCAGTGTGTGCTCAGGAAAACCTGCAATGGATATCAAATGCTGTAGCTTGAATAGCAACGTGATCTTTGCCTAATGAAATAATGTTTTATATTCAACATATATATTCAATATACATATTTATATACACAGAACCAAGATCATAAAACCCCAAATGCTGCCAGAGTTTTTCAGTGTCTCATTGCAACATTGCTTCATAATTTGCTTGCAAGGAGGGAGGCCAAGGGGTGCCTCCAAGTGACATGTACCTGCACGATTTCCAGCATCTCTGACTTGCTGATGTAGCCGTTCCCATCAAGGTCGTACATGCTGAAAGCCCACTTCAGCTTTTGCTCCAGTTTACCTCTCGACGTTACACTCAAGGCTATGATGAATTCTCTGAAATCTATTGTTCCGTCTCCGTTGGCGTCAAAAGTGCGGAATACGTGTTCCGCAAACTTAGAAGCGTCCCCATAAGGGAAAAAGTTCCCATATATTTTTTTAAACTCCTCCATAGATAAATGTCCACTTGGACAGTCTCTCAAGAAGCCTTTGTACCACTCCTGGATCTCGTGTTCTGTAAAGTCTGTACTTTCTAGCAAATCTTGCATGACTTCAGGGCGTAGTTTGCTGTTTTGCTTTCCCATATTGGTGTCAAAATACTATCTGCAGAGGAAAAACAAACACATTTGAATTATTATTATTAATAACTATTAGCTTGTAGGCTGTAGAAGAACTGTATGCTGGATTCTGAGCTTTCTCATCATATTTCTCTCCTGGGAATCAATTGAAACTTTGGGTGGTGTCTCCTACCACGAGTACACTGAAAAAAATAAACAGGCCTCATCTATGTGTTGATTACAATTGTTTTTTCACAATGTGGAGAACCATAATTATGGTGAATTTATTGCCATCCTTCTTTGCCTTTGAAATCGTGAGGTAAGCAATAGATGTTGCAAGGTGTAGCTGACCGATAGCTGTATGTTGCAGCACACCCTCCGTCCCAGTCACCCAGATATCTCAAGGGCCTGAACGAGATACATATTTTTGTACCTCTGCTGGAAACCAGGTTGCTACAAGGGACTATGTTCACTTGGTTTTGCTCCAAAATGGGACCAAGTTGCATCTGCAGTGGACAGGAAAACTAGGAGCTCCAAAGCCCTTTTAGATACATCGTTGTAGCCAGAATCAAAAAGAGCAACCCAGAAGCTGCCTCTCTTGTTCGGCATGGACCAATTCCCATTTTAGTTCAAAATACAGGTAAAATTTGAAAACATTTTATCAATGGTGGATTCCCCTACACTAAACTGTCACTGTGGTTTTTAATTCTCCTTGTAGCCACAAATTTGATCTATTACAAAGTAATAGTAGTCTGGGTGGTCACAGCTCTTGGAAAAAAAACCTCTCCAAAAAAAAAAAGGAAGAGGAAAAAAAAGTACCCAGGCAACACAATTGGAAATTAGTTTTCCCTAAATTAACCATTAAGAAATATTATTTGATACAACTTCTGTTAAACCACTTTAATTGTATTTTATTTAAGTCAAGTTGCTGCATATCACATTGTGCAGCAGATTTACTAATGACTGATGCCCTTTAGGTTTTAACTTTTGGAGTGTGTTGACTCCAAAAGGCAGCATCATCAGTTTTACCGGAAGCTTAGCATTACAGCCAAATTGTGGGAAGCTATTCTCTATTGACAGAAATCTGCCTGAGAATTTGTCATGCGAATGACAGTCACAGCTAAAATCTGATGCATGGATAACCTAAGTAGACTTGCAAAATCATTTATACAAGACTTACACGCTGTTGTCAGAAAGAAGTCTCTGGATGACAGAGACAGATTTACGAACGATGTCTGAAGTGGCTAATGAGCACTGATTAAAATGTCCTTTCTAGACCAAGGTAATACTTTAAAAACACGAAGAATAATACAGTATTATCACATGTCGGAAGCTGCCAGTGAGAAGCTAATCTACTGTCTCTGCTATTTGGTACTGGGAAGAAGAAACTGAGGATCCTTGGGGCTGATGTTAATTGTTTCCTGTGGCGAGAAACTCTCTTTTTCCACAAGGTGAATTTGAACTCCCGGAGGTTCTAACTCCTTATTCTCCTGTGTTCTCAGACCAAAATGACCAAAAAGCTTTATCGCCCAAGGGTAAAATTGTGCGATCTGTCCTAGATCTGTCTGTGTCTCCGTAGGATCCACTGATGACTTTCTGGTAACTAGACATCGAGTCTAAACTTATTGCCTGTACAGTTGATGAAGAATAGGCTCCCTGTTCAGAAAGAGGAGGCTGAAAGGGGTGAGGAGTCCTGCCCACTGGGAGCCTCTCCATCTCCTGACCATTTCAGGGGTCTGAGTGACTACCTTGATCCAGCTCACTGTGGTGGGGTTGGACAAGGTGACCTTTAAAGGTCCCTTCTAACCACAGCTATTCTATGATTCTATCCAAATTGTGTCTTTTTCTCCGAAGTGTCTCCAAAGCACTTGGAAAGTGGAAGATACCACCTCAAGGGTAATTTTTTCTGTACCTTTTCCTCCTTCCATCCCAGTCAAAACATACTGTACAGTTTTTAAGGAACCTATTTTCTTAATACCCTGAAAATAAGCAAAATAGTCCCTATTTTATAGGTCCAGTCCAACAGCTGCTGAGGCAGCTGAAGGTTGCAATGCCTTCAGAGGGTGTTGGATGGGATCCATAATAAACAACCTGGGAATTAGCCGAGTGAAAGGATTACATTAGGGCAGCCAGACGGGCTTATGTCAGGCAAAACAACATGAGCAGGGTCTGCCAGCAGCATGGAAAAGCAACCGGACAAGTGAAGTGGCCAGGCTCAGTTTAGAGTGGCACCAGTTTAATAAAAAACAAACCAATAAAATCCCCAGAGCAGGTAGCAGTTACGCACACTCGCCGTCGGCAGCTACTCTGTGGCCCCAGGGGCTGCACAGTTTTCAGACCAGTAGTGTAGAAAGGGAAGATCTCTGGCAAATGTGCAAGCCAGCTGCGGTAGGAGTGGAATCAGCAATAAAATCCCTTGCTGCTTTTTAATGTTGCAAACATTTGAAAAGGCAAAACTCAGCTTGCACACTTCCAGTCTGGAGTCTTTTGGAAAATAAAATAGTGAGGTAACATGCAGGCAGTGGCCTTTAAAAGGTAGCCAATACAAGTGTGTTTCAATCCGAGAAATGGTACCTTATGCACCTTATGGCTGCAAGGTGCAACATATTTTTACCAAATAATAAAAAATACAGAGTAGTAGAATGTACTGCATTGCATTTGTAGGAGAAAAACATCACTACCACAAAAACCTATGTTCCCCAGGCAGAAAGGGAGAGCTAACCATATGTGACTTGCAGTAAGGGGCTGAAATTCACAGCCGCTGTGAAGCCAGGCAGCGCAGTCAAAACCAGTAGGATTATTTCTGAGTCCACTTCTGATGAATTTGTATCATGTTCTTTGCCCTCCAGATTGTTCCGTATTAAGAGGTGGTGTTCTAGGAACCGTAATGATGAGATTTATTGTGCCCATTCTATCAGTAACAGACCAAAATGCTTTTGCAGTCCAACTACAGAAAATCCTTGAAGACACTTTAAGATCCTTATAATCACTTCATACACTGCTGCTTGCCTCTTCGGGATAGATTAGATTATGGGCAGAGTACAGGGAGCTAACAGAAAGTCAGCTAACAATGACAGACATAAACACACAAAATGAAATAAAGTTGGTCCGATTTTAGCCATTTTTCCACACTGTGAAACTTTCAAATTTCTGTTGAACAGTTAAATGTTAAAAATACAACACCACGCAATCACAGTGGTAAAGGAAAATACTGACAATACTGAGAAATGAATATTGCAGGTGGATAAAACAAAGACAAATTAAGCGTCTAATGGTTATGTTTAGTTGCATTTCTACAATTTCTCCCTCTGATACAATGTCGTCACACATCAGAAATGAATGACTTCCAACATGGGGCAATATGACATACAAAAACATGAAGGTCTTAATTCCGAAGGCCATGCTGTTCAGTAAAGGAGTGCGATGTGTTTATGGCTTGGAGGGTTGCTACCATTTCAGCCAACAGCTACAGAAGATGAAAAAGGAAAGAATTTCTGCTGTGTGGTTGCTATGGAAAGAATCTCTGTTCACCAATTATTGTGGGAAATGTCAGAGTACTACTCCATTAAGTGAATACTTAGAGCTTGCTCTAATCAGGTGCAGGTGCTGAGTTTTTAAGATGAGACCGAAGACAGAGCTGTCTGAAAAACAGGCTGTGACAATCCAGCATCTAAGAGATTAAATAAATGAGGTAGTGACCCCACACCGACACTGACTTTCCCTGCAGTGCAGTCTACTGTGTGCAGACAGGACATCGATGCTGTTGCAGCCTTCTCCTCGAACGAGGAGAACTGACTGGACAAAAAGGCAATGAACACTTATTCTGTCAGGTGTCTCTTGTCAGCAGTTTGTTGCTGCTCTTTTACAGTTGTTACCTTGATCTGAAACCTCAGGGTAAGACAAACACATTGCCTGCTTGAGCAGCAGCCTCACAGTTGCTGGGAAGCTGCAGCAGCCGAGCACACGCAGCGAACCCATCGCTGTGTGTGCACAATGCACGCCTCTCAACATACTTGCTTAAAAGAAACAAAATTGCTTTTTTTTTTTTTTCTGTTGAGGGTTCATTATAATAAGCAAGTGCTAGCAACACACTTCTAACAATGCTCTTGCTCTTCAAATTTGACACCTGTCATATAAAGATAACCCTATTTTATTTATTTTTCTGAATTGAACTCAGTCTGCCAAAGACAACAAGACACCTTAACTTTGATTGAGGATCAAATCTGAAGGAAAGTCCACTGCTGAGAAAAATTATGAGTCAGGGACATACATAAGGGATGTGCTGCTCTAAAATTGGAGAATTTAGAATATTATCTGAGCTAACCGGGTACAAAACACCTGAAAGTTGTAAAGAATTAGTCTGAAGACAAGTCCTGCCTGACATATTTCCGGCAGGGACAGTAAGGCAGACCACACCATAGCCGTGACTACAGAGACTAAAGATGAAAGCAGGTAAGTTTTCAGAAAGAAGAAATGAAAGCTCCATTTTCTTATTTCAGTGTTATTCCACAATTTTAAATGAGAAAGCACTAGACAACAAAACATGAGCTTTGGAGAACAATCTTTCAGCGGCAGAGAAATGACACTGGACAATGCAGGAAGTCTTTAGCACAGCTTGTTTATACAGCCCTAGAGTCAGAGAACGCACACAGAGGTGTGGGGCATGGGTGGAGAAAGTTTCAGTAACACACAGATAAAGTGAGGACACTTCTCCAGCATAGCTGAGAGACAGCTGGATCATGGACGCACCAGTAGCAGCTTACCTGAGTAGTAATCTAGCTCTGTAATATTACAGAAAACAGGCATGAACCACCTTATTGTTTGTCTCAGAAACTGCTGTTTCTTGATTTCTTACACACACAGTCTGACCTGTTTCCAAGAATTAATCCACTTCTCGGGTCAATGCTGTCTTTGACATTTCTAACACATAATCTGAGAGTTTCCTTGAGACTAGCAATTGTGGGATTTCAACCTCTGCCAAGCAGCTGAAGAAGTTCCTGACGACCACTGGAATGAACCGAAGGCTGAGCAGAACAACAGCATCACTGAATCAGCACTGCTACCCGACAGTCACAAGAAAGCAGCTCTCCAGCATGAGTCAGTCCCCTGTGGCAATGCCTAATGACTCGTCTGCGGTACCAGCACTTTCTGCAGACCCTGTGGTTCTCCACTCACTGTCACTGCTGTCTTTTTTCCTCCAGAGTAATTGCTAATCATTTCTAAAACCTGGACATGTGACAGGTGGACTCACACACACCACCAACCTCTCAAGTTGCCTACACATCTGCATACTGCAGGCATCTCACCTTCTTTCATGTCGTACCCACCAGCAGTCATCTCCTGTCACTGTGTACCAGCCACCACAGCACAGCATACCAGGCTCCCACGAGCTAAATTCTCCTGACATCACTTTCTGCCACTCCTTCCAGTTGCTTCTCTGCCTGTCACTGTGCAACTACTTTCTGTCACAAGTTCAAAGGAAGAGTGCTGCTCTGCCCTTGTTGACTAAACCTTTGGTTGACCAAACCTTGCAATACCCATCCCTTTACCCTGCAATAAGCTGGAGGGAGGGATGCCAGGGGCAGACGGCAGCGCATCTGAGTGTGGGACTTTGTCTGGGGATGTGCCCCCAGGACTTCCAGGCCAAAATTTTGTGTTGTTCTCAACACTTCACAGAGTTAGAGCTACTTTCCTGCTCTGCCACCTGCTGTCATTGCTCAATAGGGCTTCAGATACCAAGTACCAGCTCACAAATTACAGTATGTGGCAGCCTCTGTAAATTTCTGCTGTAATTTGTGATCCAATGCACTCATGTTTCCAGATGCATCTCTGGTTCCTCTTTGTCTGCACTCTTTCAAAATGGGGGAAGGTCTGTGCATTTGCACAAGTCAAGGCCTTTGTGAACACATTCTGGTATAAAAGCCGTGTTTCCTTTATAAGGTCAGTTATCCCTTCAGGCTGTAGCACTGCTAACTTCTGTACAAGCTATGCAATGAGATGGTCGAAAGCAGCAGCTCTCTCAAATGACACATTCTTTTCCCATCTGTGTATGGTGTTTCCCTGTGGCTGGAACACCAGCGTTGCCATGGCCTGGTCATGGATGCAAAACCAACGGTGAATGTGGGCCGTGCACTGTCTGTCATCTTGCAACTCCCCAGTGAGACTCGGGTGAGCAAGGCAGGAATGTGTGCTCAGTGATCTCTGCCGTGCCCCAGCATCAGGAAATTCTGTAATCATCCCCTGAGCTCCCGACGAGCAGGTCAGGCAGAACGCTTCTCCTTCGCATCGCTCTCATTTTGCCCTTCTGATGCTCACAACCTCAGAACCACATCCAGTGCTGCTGTCCCCTCTCCTGTTGGAAATTTCATTGTCACTGCAGGATCCCACGCGTGGGACATAGTGCTTTTGATCACAGCAGCAGCAGTGCTGGGAAGAATAATTTCGTGGGTTTTAGCCTCCTGCAGTGAAGGGCAAGTGCCACCTGGTCAAGAGATTTTTTTCTTCTTGATCCCACAAAAAATCACCCTGCAGACTCTTGGAAGCAGTCACTTTGTTTCCTTCTGGCCATTTCTAGTTTGTTTGCACATGTTCGTTTGAGTAACCAGTGTGGCAATGCATGCCAAGAAAGACTTTTTAATTTTTTTAAAAAACAGCATCTTGGAACATATTTTTGAAAGAAGATGAAACTTATTAAAAATCACAGAGAGATTTAGCAAAAAAATAAATACACACAGAATAAAATTTTGAGCCTTGCTGTCGTCAATTTTTCTGCTTACATTGGCAAACAGCACAAAATGGGTAAAATTCATGAGCAAGATTCATTAAAAAAATCTGACATTCTCTTATCAATATTCACAAGGAACAGTGATAAACAGATTTGCAGTGCAGTGTAACAAGTACCCAATGTCTGAAACATGTAGTATGGAGTGAAGCTTCTGGCTAAAACTATAGCTGATGTTAAAGAAGAGGAAGGAAGAATAATGAAATGAAGAGGAAAAAATCAGGTAAAGGTGTGGATAGGATCATCATTCAGTATTTATGCTTTAGTTGTCAATAGAAGGAACAGGGGGCACGTGCCATCCTGCTACCCTCTGGTACTTCATAACATGTTCATCACAAATTTCACTGATTTTGTATTAGGCTCTTAGTTTGACTCCAGGATCCTGATGTTTTCACGGTTGCGAGTTACTGTTTGTTCTGTGTAACCTTCCTGCTCCTCCAGCCCCCTCACTGGGGATTCTTCCCCTACAAAAGGTGTCCCTAGTTGCTCCTCTGACAGTACTTGTTCTCTGCTTTCCTTCCACAGTCCCCAGGAGAATCTCAAGACAAGAAATAAAAGTAAAACTTTATAGCTCTGTGTTTTAGTTGAGGTCCAAGCAGGAGCAGCTGCACAGAGTTCATGTGCTTCAAACTTGGAGGCACTTACAGATATTGAACATCAAAACCCAGGCTCTTATCCCTTCAGATTTGCCCTGGCAGAGAAATGCTACAGCTGCTCCACATTGTCTCCTGTTTCTCTTTATTGTAATTCCTTTGTGCATTTTAGCAATAAGCACTGGTGTGGGGGTGGAGGAGGGAGAAGCAGCAGAAAGGCAGTGCCCCCGTCAATAAATGCCAGTACATTACGATCAGGGTTTTCAGCATCAGTGGGTTAACTAGATAACAGCCTAGTGCTTACCATGTTACGTTCAGCAATGCCCAGGGGTCTCAGCTGGGATTGTTTTGAGACCAGTAAGGGGTGTTTCAGCCTTGAGCAGTGAAAGCGATGACACCCTCACCCCCCCCCTCACCTCTGCATCAGCTTCAGCATCGCTGGGTGCTTGCAGAGAAGGTCTGTGTTTCAAGAGCATTTCCTGTAAGGCTGAGTGTGTGGTATGAGAGAAATGACTCGGCACGAGTATTTCTAGTATTGGGTTTGTGAGGACAAAAGAACATTAGGCGGATTTGCACAGCAAGGCATATCGTGCAGTGACTTCTCTCACTTTTGGGGTTGGTCACTCTTTCCATCTCAAAGCCTCGCATTCAGGACTCAGAGGTGGTCTGTGAAACTACTCCTGACTGAAACTTGGTGTATGTCTACCCATGAAAGAGGAGTGTCTCTGTATTTGCTCATGTAATGGACTCCGTTTGCTTCACCTCCACGCATCAGATTTTGATTGCATGGGGGCATCACCCCGGTCTGTTCTCAAACTACTGGTAACCAGCTACTTGCTGCTGCTGCACTGAGAGCCAGGTCGTCACTCAGCAGAGCTGGAGCACAAAATCTTGGCCACTTCAGACAGAGTGCACCTGAGCATCTTTAGGAAGGTTTTCTGCCCAATTAAGGTGTAACCTCCATACCCATGCAGGGATAGACAGTCAGTGAAGACAGCCAGAAAAGGGACTACTGGAGCTATATCTAAAGCAATCAAGGTTTCCAAATCCTACAGTGACCTTTCAAGGTGTGAGTGGGTGTAAATAAGGTCCTCGTGCACATGGTGAGGCAGTGTCTCCCTCCAGCTTTTCTCAGCACCCTGGGCTTTGCCCGGAGTGCTTTGGGAAGTGGTGCAGAGGACCATCACCCCTCTAGGAGCAGTGTGAAGAACGATGCAGTAAGTGTTGGTCAGTCATTCCCCAGGGATGACCAGCAAAGGCTTCATGCACTCAGCTTGGAAGTAATGTCCTCCCTGCTTAAAGAGAAATGAGGAAATAAAAAAGAAAGCAGAAACCAGACAAAAGGGAGAAAATGGACACAGATTTGGTTAAGCCCTCTTCCCAGACTCCAAGAGGGTCTCAGTATTTAATTTTGTGTCTTCCTCATTCTTTAAGAGCTGACAGCAATAAAAATCATGCCAATATTCACGTGGTTTTTGGTTCATAATTACTGATTTGTAAGAGTTGAGGAAAAGCAGTTCACAGTAGGCATTGTAAGGAAAAACAACGGTTTGTTCTTTAATCCTGGGTAGAACCATCTAAGGTCTTTAAAATAACTAACTCTTTGTCTTGGCAGACTTCAGATGACTCTTTTGGGAATTAGACATATATTTATGTATTTGATTTCTTCGAACTCTATGGAAATAGTATTTTTGTAAAAGTATGTTTACCTTTACCTAATTTTGTATGATGAAAGGCAAGAGAGACTTCGCTAACAGAGCACATTAGGACATCCACCCTCAGGAGACTGCTTTTTCAGATTTTACTGCATTCAACTGTTTCACTAAGCACAGGACATTTGCAGTATTTATAAACACGGGTGCTAAAGTGACAGCAGGGGAGCTGGCAAAATCTCTCTGTCCCTTCCAGCTGGAGGTGACATTATCCAGCAACATCCTTTCAAAAGGAGACCATGTATCAAGATCCAAATGATGTACATTTTCTGCAGTTATTGTGTCTCCTATTCTGAGTGCAACTTGTGAGACTAAAGCCTCCCTGTTTAACGATCCCATTCTGGACCACATTTCCTAAAATGCTCAAGGTCACATTTTTCAAATGGTCAGCGCCCACAATTAAACTCAGGTTTCTCAGAAGAAACACATCTTCCTTTTGAGCACCTGTATAATAGGCAGCTTCTCAAAAAGCATCTGTACCCAGTAAAGAGACATCCCAGAAAATAACACCACTTATTTTGGTACTTAACCAGGACCTTTAGAAAAGCCAGTCTTCCTACACGCCTGCATCACTGCAATTTGTCTTTATCATTGTACTCACATCTCTAGCCATGTCAAACTTGTTTTATTCTCCTTTCTTCCGAAGTGCTTCTCTCCTTTGTGTAAGGCACTCACTGGCAGTAACATAATCTTCCCAAGCACACCAGTCATTGAACTCATCTAGCAGCAACTTCATCGTGTTTCTAATCTGTCCTACATCTTGTCCAGTCCTTTTATGTAACCATATATGCAATACCTTGGTGGAGGGGAGTGGAAACTAAAGCAGAAAGCTACTGTTGCACAAAGTTAACACGAGAAGCTGATGTGAATTCATGATCTTGACTTTTTTTTATCTTTGTAAATAAATAGTATGTGACTCCCAAGGAGTGACATTTGCGCTTACTCTACCCTTAAAAAAAAACGTTAACAGATGGTCTCCTATCCCGCAGCAGAGATTCGGTGTTGACAGATAAAATGAAAGCATGATATTGGAAAAAAAATGGAGCCATTAAGTGGCAAACTAGATATTTTTAAATATGTTCTTGTGATGAGGAAAGGAATGATGGTGGAGGTTCCTACCTGGAGAGCAACTGTGAGGTTTTGTTCCATACGGAGGAAATTTAGTGGAACTTTCTCTGGGGAAGTAGGCAATAAGAGAGTGGGAGGTTCTGGCAGCTGGGACCAGAATTTTCCTAAGGGGATGGAAACAAGACGCACTAAGATAATGTCAGAGTTTACAAGTTCGTAAATATGAAGGTCCACACCAGGGATGATTTGTATGGCACTTAGTACTGTCAAGTGTGCCAGACCACAAGGGACCTAATGTAAGAGGTGATGTGGATGACTAAAGGAATTTTGTAGGAGTTGTTTTAAGCAGTTTTCAAAGAAGTTTCCAAACTGCAGATAAAGTGTCATTTTCTCTTTGTGCATGTCTTATTTCTCAGTATTTTTACATGCTTAAACTTGCAACATGAGTCTGTGAATTACTGGCCATGGAAGAACAGCTCTGAGTGAAAGCATTTTTTCAGCAGAACCCATTTCCACCAGGTTTCCATCAGCTTAGCTGAAATCAAAATGTTTTGTGGAAATGTGTCACGTTCGGCAAAACAAATTCTGGGAAAACGTCAGAATTCATCATTTAAACTTTATCTTTTCCTTTTAACAAGGTACAAAGTTTCAGTGTGATTTCATCATTTTATTAATTTGTTTTGGTGTTTATATAAGATGTTAATTTTAGCATTACAGTGGTTTTGACATTGTTGAGAAAACAATTCATCGCCAATGAAGTGAAACATCTTGGTATTTCCAGATCATTTTTAGGATCCATCCCACCGGGACATTTTGATATTTTGTTCCAATTTGCAGTGAAAACAAATATAAATGTCAAAATTTCCTTTGGAATGGGAATTTCAGATTCTAACCAGCTCTAATCAACAACAAAGCCATCTGCTTTGTATTAATGACTTAGGGCAGTATGTAACGCTGCAGAACAGGATGATATTCTACTGTTCAGCATTGCTCACGGAAGTCAATGTCATATGGCAAGATTCTAGCTCCCAGTTGTCTAGGGAAGTTTGAGGCTAGCCACTTTGATTTCATTCTTCGTGATGTCGTGCCAAATTCACATAATTCGTCATTCAAACCCAAGATTTTCCTGCCAGTGTGTGAGAAAACATCCTCCTGGTGACATATGGCACAGCCTACAGCCCCTACATCTAAAGGGAACTTGTAATTCCCAAATTACAAGTGCAATAAGCTACTTTCATTTTACAAAGTTTTTAAATTGTTAATTTAAATAAAGTACTTGTTCCATGAGAAATGCCTATTTTTGAACATTAATAGGAAGATAAATCTATTTGTTTTCTAAAGATAACTTCATGCAGATGAATCATAATTGTAGTTCTATTTGAGAAGTTGTATTGACATGGAAGACTTGAGCACCAAGGAAATAAAATAACTTTTTAATTCTGGTTACGGGAATGTGTTTATTATTTTTCCTAAAAGCTTGTGTCTGTCTTCACAGATATATTGTTTGTGTTGCAGATAAGGTGCAGGAAAACCACATAATTCCTCCCAGGCTGGTCCAGCAAGCCAGTCTGCTTGCTAAGCTCAGCCGTGGAGCCCAGCTCAGGCACTTTACTGTGCCCCATGAAAAGCTTCCTGCGGACGAGAGTGCGTTACCTTTGGTGATGAGGGTATCTCCTCTTTTTCCCAACAATCTGATCATTACTCAAGCCACCTCGGGGTACCTGCTTCTCCGCACTCTGCGTTGGCAGCTGACCTGGGAGGGCTGGATCTCGGGCTGTGCAATAGGCATCTAATACGTAGATGCTGCTTTCTGTTCCCTCCTAGCACCATTTTTGGACTAACACGATGGTTAGTCCAAATCCTTAGCTTGGATATGACCTATAAGGTTGCTGGAAAAAGATTTTAGTTCACATTAGTTTTGAAAGTCAGAATGACATCCAGCCCTGACAGCCTGCTGTGAAAAACACAGACCCGTGTCTTATCTGACTGCTATTTCATGCATAACACAGTGTGCTGCCTGATTTTAGAAATTACTCAACAGGAATGAATTTGAGAGTTTGAACAACATGGTGAAGGTCGGTAAGCAAACTCCCTTAAGAGGCAGAGAAAAACATTTTACAAATTAAGTGCAAAATCAATTTGCTGTTCTCTGTCCATCTCTCTCACATGCTTATAAACAAATGCTTGTACAATATTAATTTTCTTATTAATACTTGTTATCAACAGGCCAAACTCTAGCAGTTTCAGTAATTGGCACAGGTAGTAGCCACTCACATAAACAATAATATTTTACAAAGGAAATTCTGTGAGGGAGTCTATCACAGAGTCACAATACAGACAGTAGCGAAAAAAAATAAATTGCTTGCAAGAAGTCAAAATTATTTACATGTTCATAGCATTACACAAACTGAATCTAGACTGAAAAAATCTGAATTATTGGTTTGAAAATGTCGTCACTAAAAATTCTCTGTAAATTCAACTAAGATGAACTCCTCCACAAATGAATGGGTTAACAGCATTTCTGCCTTCACTATTAACATCTTTCAAGGAAGTAAACAAAGTTCATCAGATAACTGTTTTCAGACAAAGAAACTATTTTTTTCTTATGTGAACAGCAAACAGTTTGTATTATTGTTGTAGAAAAGTAGAAGTAGCAGAACCAGAAAACTTATTTCTAAAGTTTAACCTTAGGAAAACCAGATTTTATCCAATGTGGAATAAAATGTCACATTTCACCACTTCCTACTGACTGTAAATAAACAGAAATGTTGATCCTGTTACATTTTTAGGCCAGTTTACTTTTGCTTCTTTGCTGTTCTCAAGATGTCAGCTTCTCTGAGATTTCTTGTATGCGAATTTTAGTGCCTCTCATACTTTTTCACTTCCTAGGACTTTGATTTATTGTGTTATTGTATAAGATTTTGTTCTTTCTTTCATGTTTTAGTTCTCTTCCCTTATCTCTTACTTTCACTACAGTTTCTTAGTTCTCCAGAACAAACAGTGTCTTTCTTACTTTTTCTATTATATTTGAAAAAGTCCATGTCATATAATTTCTCTTAATTTTTTCTCTATTTCCTCTGTATTTCTGTTCCTATTATTACTGTTTCCAAGTATCCGTGTTTCTCACACCATATAATGAGTAAAAACAGTATCCTAATAGTGAAATATGTTAGGACCAAAACGGCAGGGTATGGAAACCTTGGAAGGAGACCATCTATGGCTTAATCTCTATCTATGTCCTCCTACTTAAATCATCCAAAAGAAATAGATAGGAAAGACCTATTTTGTATGTAATTCCTAGCAAATTATTACCATTTCATCCACCATACTTTCATCCTGCTTCTTATTTCACAGTGCTGCTGTTATTAAGAGCAGTTTCTGAACTATGAGCAGCATCATCACCAATGTGTGATTAGAAATCCATAGTTTGATGATCTGATCTCTTTTCCTAGGAAGCAGTACTTTTCAGACATGGAAAGGACTGGAAACGTATGTGAGTGTGTGGGATGCCAAACCTAATCAGAATTTTTTGCCTGTGGCTAATAGGGGATTCACCAGTTATATGATGGTCAATTTTTCAGATCCATTCAGCAACATACGTTTTTATGTAACTGTAATCTCACTGACAGAGATCTCTATCTCTGGCATTATTTGTTCCAGTTTCTTTTCTTGCTCTGTATGCTCTTGTCACGGATTAGGGCTGGGGTGGCCACTAAATGTGGACAGACTCTTTCTAACCTTCTCTCCCCGCGCCAAACGGGAAGGAAAAAGGAATGAGGCAGAGAGATTTATGGGTTAGGAAAGAAAAACTAGAACGGCTTTAATGAAACAATAATGGAAATAATAGAATAAATAGAAATAACAGAATGAAGAATAGAATAAAGAACTATATACAACTATATATAAGCCTGATATTGAACCCGACTTCCCCCCGTCCCCGATAGCAATCCCCACTGATGCTGCAGAGCAGGAGGCACTGGGGCAGCCCCAGGCTCAGCTACATTGGGGAGCTGGATAAAGGGAGATGGATTTGGGAACTCAGGATCCAGATCAAAAGTAGGAGATCAGACGGAGTCCTCCCTGGATGCTGGCCATTGCAGAAAAAACCTGAAACTCTCGTGATCTCTCAATTTATACTAAATATGACATATATAGAATGGAACACTCTTGTTGGCCACCTGTCCTGCCTATTACCCCCTGGAGGTGCAGCCTTTTACTTCCTTGTGACTCCTCTTATTACTTGGCACCCCCCAGTGTGGCACACAAGCGCCAGCAGTGGCCTTGGTCACTACAGGAATAAGTATAAGCAAGAGCCTTTCTGCATCCCAGTCCCAGGCAGTGACTGTGAACATCAGGTGTTATCACTGCTTGTAGCAGGCACTGTCTGCAAAAACATGCTGCTGACTTCAGAATGTGCAGTCTTTTAGAAGAGACTAAAATGGAAAGCAAAAGTCACTGAATAGAATTGGGGGTTTTAGCTAAAACCAGGACAGCCCTCTATGCCCCATTCTTTCTACAGTAACCTCTTGCATTCTCGGTATCATACCTTATAAAAATAAAGGCCTTTTGCTTGAAATGTCTCCTTCTCACTGCTCTTTATATATAACTTTTAAGACATCTCTAAATTATCTTTAGTGACAATTCTGTGTTCCACATCATCTTCACCAGTCAATTCTGTCCCAACCCACTCCATGGACACTCCACGCTTCCTCTCATTTCATGCATGAAATATTTCCTAATTCTCTCCTCTGCTGCCAATGTTATGAAAGCCAGTGAAGCTCTTCTGCTTAGAAACAGGATGAACACTGAAGAATCAACCTACTGTTTGTAAAGTGCCATATAAAATCACCATACAAAACACTTACTCAGTAATAAAAGCACATCCTGTTCCACCAAACATGTCTCATATCTTAATGTTCTAATGAATTCACTGGAAAGTTGCTTAAACTGGTGAGCAACACAGGGATCCTCCTGTGAATTACCAAAGGAATCCTCCAAGAAAGATTAAGAAATTGTTAACTATGCCAATACATTTTTAAGACTTCTGATTATCTACTTGCTTTTCCTTTACTAAAGGAAGCATGTTCCCCATGAGGCATACTGGTTTTTAATGAATGTTCTAAGAAAGGAAACCATTCATGAGGAAACACTCTACGTTTCATTGCAAGGTGCCCTAAGATCTATCACTGAGTTAAATTAAACTAAGAATGTTTTCACATTAGTCCCCACAGGATGATAAAACAGTCAATTACCAACAGTTTACCACCCAGCACTTCGTAAGATTCATTTGATCTTAATCTAAATGAAAGTTGTAGTTATCATCACATCATGAACACAGTTCAAACCCACACATCGTTCATTCATTTGTCATCAGATGGGAACTGGTTTCAGTGATCTCATACTGATTTGTGAAACCTTCTATCGCCATATCTTGCCATTCCTCTGATTTTAAAAGGCTGGCAGTAAAGTTGGATTTAGAGTTGGTTTTCAGGCACTCAAATAATAATAAAAAAAGACTAAAGGAAAAAAAGAGAAACCCGACACAACAACTTTGGGAGAAAGCCAGAATTTTCTTGGAAGTTTCCTTGATGAAGGAGTAGGAGGGGTAGAGCAGTAAACCTTTCTGCTGGCAACTTCATTAAAAAGCCATTCCGCTTCATGAGTTATCAGCAAAGAGTTGGCATTTCTGAGTGTAACTGATGGTTCTCCCTTTGCTGACAAAATTAGAAACATCGATAATTCTTAAATTAATTGCTTAGAAAATTTCCAAGAGGCAAACATTTCCTTATTTTTAGACCCTTGTTTTCTGCTGTAGTCAAAGCAGTAGAGGGCAAAGTTCAATTACATGTACTTCACTTAAACGATGGGATCCTTGTACTCTGAGTTTTATATGTGCGCAGAAACAAGTACACACCAGTGCCTTGTAGGTGGGACATCCTATGGTGAGCTCCCATTTCCCAGTCCCTGAATAAATCCTGATTTATCTCACGGAGGTCTGGAAGAAGTCTTCTTGCCCACGTATCTATCCATCCATCCAAAGGACCCTGGTACGTGGACTTACTTGGGCCTCTAACAGGGTCTACTAGGTACCAGGAACATGAGCGCATGGCAATAAAGCATGGCATGAAGAAATGGAGAAGGTAACTCCTGAATGCTTTAACAGGTCTAAAAACAGTAGCAGAGCATGTGCTGCCCAGCTTCCTTGGAAACACGAGCATAGGCATCCTGGTATTTTACACATTTCACCTAGAACCTATTTGTACTCTTTTTTAAATGAATAGTAGTCGTCTTAAGGCACAGTTTTGAAGTGAGTCCAAAGTAAATAGGGATGCTTAGGAAAGATTAGGCAGCTCAGTTTTATCATTAAACTATTTGCTCTTCAGAATACATATGAGATGCTCACAGAAAGTAGCCTCTTTGTGTAGTAGCTGGCCTGGAGAAACAACGAAAGGAGCTACATATTGGAGAATGAAAAAATCCTACATTGGATGGAGGTTTGATGCAATGCTAGGATGATTCCATCTTTCATTTCTGAGTCATTCTGTACAGATCTCAGCTGAAATACCAACACATCAATGGCCAAAGAAGTGAAAGAACAGTTTGTTTAAATTTGTATAATCTTACTTATACACATATTATACACAAAGCACAGACTGTTTTTTCCAATATTGTTGCCAGATCTAACACCCAAATTTAAGCAAAGCACATAATTGATACAAAGAGGGACAGAAATATCACCACTGAACTCAACAGTTCAGTATGTTGTTTCCTAAAAAATGCAACACAAGAACTTTGAATGTAGTCTCAAAAAAAAATGTATTGTTTTGTTGATTTTCTTTCTGTAGAAGTCTATCTCAGCAGATCACCACTCTTATCTCTATTGAATGGCCACTTGGGAAATCGTATTTTTCATCTGGGAGCTCTACAGCTCTCATATATTCCAAAATGATTAATTTCCAAAGCTAGCTGATACCAAAGCATATTTAAGTAAAATTTGACTGAAAAATGTCTAGAGTATCTAATTCACAGAGCAAACTGTGGGTCCTTGATGAGATGATCCTCTAGACAAGGAAGTTGCTCGTGTAATCAGAGACCAGGTTAGAAAAGCTAAGGCCGTGACAGAGTCAAATCTGGCCAGAGATATTAGAAATAATGGAAAAGGATTTTACAGGTATGTAAGAGAAAAAAGAAAAACAAGAGAGAATGTGAGGCCTCTCGGAACGATACAGGTGATCTGGTTACTGAAGATGTGGAGAAGGCTGAAATATTCAACAACTTTTTTGCCTCAGTCTTCACTGGCAATCACTTGAACCACACCACCCAAACCACAGAGGGTGTTGGCTGGGTCTGGGAGAGTGAAGAACCACCCAGGGTAGGAGCAGATCAGGTCCGGCAACACCTAGAGAACCTGAAGGTGCACAAGTCCATGGGATCTGATGAGATACAACCATGGGTCCTGAAGGAACTGGCAGCTGAAGTTGCTAGGCCACTAGCCATCATATTTGAGAAGTCCTGGCAGTCTGGTGAGGTTCCTGCAGATTGGAAAAGGGGGAACATAACCCCCATCTTTAAGAAAACCCGGGGAACTACAGACCAGTCAGCCTTACCTCTGTGCCAGGTAAAATTATGGAACAGATTCTCCTGGTAGCTGTACTAAGGCACATAAAAAATAATCAAGTGGTTGGTGACAACCAACATGGCTTCACTAGGGGAAAGTCATGCCTGACTAATTTAGCGGCCTTCTACGATAAAGCTGCAGTGCTGGTTGACACAGGAAAAGCAACGGATGTCATTTTCCTGGATTTGTGTAAGGCGTTTGACACTGTCCCACATGACATCCTTGTCTCTAAAATGGAGAGACATGGATTTGACAGATGGACCACTCAGTGGATAAAGAACTGGCTGGATGGTCGCACTCAAAGAGTTGTGGTCAATGGCTCGATGTCCACATGGAGACCAGTGACAAGTGGTGTTCCTCAGGGGTCTGTTCTGGGTCCAGTGGTGTGCAACGTCTTTGTCAGTGACATGGACGATGGCATTGAGTGCACCCTCAGCAAGTTTGCTGACGACATCAAGCTGTGTGGTGCTGTGGACTCACTTGAGGGAGGAGATGCCATCCAGAGGGACCTTAACAGGCTTGAGAAATGGGCCAGTGCAAACTGCATGAGCTTCAACAAGTCAAAATGCAAGGTCCTTCACCTGGGTTGGGCCAATCCTAGGCACAAATAAAAACTGGGCACAGAGTGGGTTGAGAGTAGCCCTGAAAAGAAGGACTTGGGGGTGTTGATAGGTGAGAAGCTCAACATGAGCCGGCAGTGCGCTCATGCAGCCTAGAAGGCCAACCGCATCCTGGGATGTATCAGGAGAAGCGTAGCCAGCGGGTCAAGAGAGGTGATTCTCCCCTCTGCTCTTCTGAGACCCCACCTCGAATACTGTGTCCAGTTCTGGTGTCCCCACCATAAGAGGGATATAGATCTGTTGGAACAAATTCAGAGGAGGGCCACAAAGATGATCTAGGGGTTGGAGCACCTCTTCTACGAGGACAGGCTGCAGAAGCTGGGATTGTTCAGTCTTGAAAAGAGAAGACTTCAGGAGGACCTAATAGCTGCCTTCCAATACTTGAAGGGATCCTACAGGAAGGCTGGGGAGGGACTTTTTACAAGTGCATCCACTGACAGGGAACAGAGAAATGGCTTTAAGTTGAAGGGGAATAAATTTAGATTAAATCTGACGAAGAAATTCTTCAGTATGAGGGTGGCAAGACTTTGGAATAAATTGCCTGGAGACGTTGTGGCTGCCCCCTCCCTGGAGGTGGCCTTGAAGGCCAGGTTGGACAGAGTCTTGAGTCGACTGACCTAGTTGAGAGGCGTCCCCGCCCGTGACAGGGAGGTTGGATTAGATGATCTCTAAGGTTCCTTCCAGCCTACGTCATTCTATGATTCTATGAAACACACTGAGACTCTACTGAAAGGTGCATTGCAATCACCACGGTTATTATTTCTGAGAAAGACACATAGATTGGATTGTTAGAAATGGGAAGCTCTCCAGATATTTCTTGAGATATTCACAGGTCCATACTCTAGTAAACGGGCAAAGTTGCACTTGATGAGACAGTGATGCATGTAAGTCCCCTTGTATGTTCACACAGAGAAACACTCAAACTATTCCGGAGGGGAGGAGGGGAGTTGTGGTGCGATGAGGGGAAGGTTGCACCAATTCAAAAATAAAAACTAATTATATGAAAATACATGCGAGCTAGAAGAGTTGAGAGATGAAAGCACAGATCACCCAAATTCCAACGTTTCCAATTATATGACTTTGAAAATTCTCCTTTATCTTTTCATGTATTTTATGGATATGTATGATATATATATATATGTACACTATGTATAAGTACATGCATATGTGTATATATATATAATGTTAGCCTAAATAATATGGAAAGATGGGCACATTTTCAAAAGGAGAAGAGACCCACTGATTAGGTTACTGGAAGAGTCAGTATCTGCTAGTTAGTAGGCTGCAGAGTTGAGATGCCAGACTAAACTGTGAATGCCTTGAGAAGAGAGTCAAATGGGTCTGTCAGAGCTGCTGGGTGGGACAGATCTGAGGTCAGCCGTCAGAGTGGCTTTGCACAGAACCGACTGCACCTTCGTGTGACCTTGGCACTGCAGGTCTGTCGAGCTGCTGCAGTGAGAGATGCGATCAGACAGGCACGGAGTGTGAAGCAGATGTCAGAAGCTGGGCGCTTGGTTCCCTTCCATGACTACAAACTAAAAATGTGCCCTAAGTAAAGGATTACCTAAAAATGTGCTACCCACTGAATGGCCCCTCTCCTGATGCCTCTCCTGGCCCAAGGAGATTATGCTTCTGGTCTATATAGGTAACAGATAATTTATGTCCTGCACCAACTCACCCAGGCTAGGTAGTATGGTATTAAGCTTTCACCAAATTATCTATGATAATTCCATAATATTATACTCCTATTATGTTATGTTACCATGTATACTGCTGTAGAAAGAATCAGTTTCTAAAGCCCAAAATTCAAGTCCTCTATCAGATGGACTCACTGCCACCAGGGAAATGACACAATCTCTGAAAAACAGGTGAACAGGAAAAAGTGTAAGAAAATTAGAGTTTTGAGTAGTGAATAGTGCATTGTAGGCATGAAATAATGAGAGGACACACATTTAATTACATAGACTGCATAGACAAAAACAGCCCTTAGAGCAACAAAATGCATCACAGCTTAGCAAAATAATTGCCTAGCCAAAAATAAAGGCAAAAACATGACAGCTAACCCTCACATGGTCAAAGGAGAAGGAACTGCTGGGCAGGCAGCCTGATCCCTACCATGGCTGAGAGGCACATCCGTTACTGGTCAGCTATTCCCCTGCCCACCCCTCCCTGGCCTTGCAGCAGAGATGCTATGAGCACTATGCAGTAGCAAGAATTGTGACAAGATGCTCTACACCCACCACATCTCTAACTGCAGGACTTTCTGCAGCCATTGATCTTGGCCTAAACTCCCTCTATTTGCATCTCTCTTTCCACTTGGGGTTTCAGTGAAAATCCCATGCTGGATTTCCCTCTGTAGCCTGCGCACTGCTTTTGGGGGAAAGGCAGCACTGTCCTTTGCCCTGGTTTGCAAAATCTTTAAATCCTTGTTCATCAGCGTAATCACTGCTAAGATCACGGGCGGCTTAGTACCTGAACAGCTTCGAGTTAGCAGCAGTACTAGCTGGAGCAAACTCCAATATTGAGAGGAGACAGGCAACAATAGCAAAACAAATCTTTTAAGTCGTCAAAAAGGTAATACCTAGAGGCTCCAAGTCAAGAAAATAATAAAGAGGGAGTTAAACAGCATTGGACAAGAGCAACTGTCTTTAGTGAGGAATGGGAGAACAGCCTGAGAGTGCAGATCCGAATTCCAGTCTCAGGAGTCACTCCTCTAGGGCATTCACCTTCATGATACTTCAATTCATCAAGGAAGTCTTTGGTAAAGAGTTCAGGCACAGAACAACAAGGTACAGATCCAAATGACTTCAGACACTGAAAGCAAGAGCGAGATGAGAAATAGGGTTCTTCCACCCAAACGTGTTCAAGCCAAAGAGCCAAAAGTCGTTGTTCAGCAACCTTTTGTCCCTGAAAGTGGGCAGGCATCAAAAGTTGCCTTCTTACAGCATGTCTCAGTTTAAAAACCTGTCTCAGTAGGATTCAGCACCTACCTCATACTTCGTCTTTCTTATGATCCAGAAACTAGTTTTTCCTTTGACCTGGGAGAATCTAGTGGGAAGGTGTGTACATGAGATGTCAAGGCTCTCATGACGTGCTGGGGTCACCACCATTCAGAGACAAAATGTTAAGTTTACACAACCCTATATTAACAGATCTTCTATACTGTGGCAATGTTGTCTAAGTAAAGAGGACCAAGAACAGTCCATGAGAGACCTAGGGGACCGCATGCACTGCAGTCCTGTTGACTGTGCAATCTCCTAGGTAATTCTCTCTTCTTCTCCTGGGTAATTCTCTCTTCACAAATCAGAAGTGTCATACTGTGGTGGAGAAGAAGCTGCTTATGAGGTCTCACATTTTAATAAATCCCAGAGGATTGCCTGCACAGTGAGGGTGCTGAGACTGTCACGACGTCTGGACATCTTATGGGCTATGCAGGACTCTTGTGGTGATGTACAAATACATGGAGAGAGGGGGCCTGACTCAACAGTGTTTCTTTGGGTGGAAATCAGAAAGGGTCACCAGCTGCCAGGACAAGAATTGGAAGCTCTTTATTTTTTATAGCATGGCTTTCACCTACTTCTGACTGCTGATAATACCAGACTAACATTCAGCCTTTAAGATGTAAAGAAACTAGCTTTCTCACCTCTACTTAGAAGCTGTAGAAGTGCCTGCTGGCATATAATAATTAACTTCTGGTATTTCTCTCTAGGAAAAGTGATAAACATGTGATAAAAATGTGATAAACAAGTGATAAAAATGTATTTATTTATTTTTTACTGAACACTTCTAAAATGTCAACTGCACCTTAGTGAATGGAATAAGAAGAATGTAATTAAACATCTGCTCTTTCACTCTTGTAATGACTGTAAAATAGTCAGAAAATTCTGAAGGTTTTGGCCATGGTAACAGACACTAACTTAGGAAAAATGAAATATCTGCAGCTACGATCTAACATAAAGATTGTTGATCTCCTTCCCAGACCTGGAAGTTTACAATCAATATAAATATGTGCTTGTCCCTTTATTACAATTTCTTCCTATGTATGTGGCACATATGTTGTGAGAAAACACACTTTATAAGAACGTGGTGCAGTTCAAGTGCTACATGAAGAAGAAGGAAGAAGAACTGCTCTTTTTTGGCAATGGGTTTGAGCAATTGCTGGTAAATGGTTTTGTGGAAAATGGCAATGTAGCATGATGGAAGTGGGCCAGATCTTCCTCTAACAGGCAGCTGTCTCCCTCCCTTCGATCAGTGAAGTGATAACTGCTCACACCAGAGTGAAGCCCGGCAGCTATAAGCAGCATTTCTGGAGGATCCTCAAGAACTGAGCCTGAAGACCTCCTTTGCTTGGCTGAGGAGGACGTGATGGAAACAGATGAGACTTCTCATAAACACCACCTGCCCTCATAAAACTGTGCTCGTTGTCCTACTGCCTTCAGTGTTTCTCCTAACACTGTCCTGCCTGGACGCCACGGCTTGGATTGTCCATTCCACCTTACATCCCAGCCTTGCAACTCCTCAAGCACGTACGAGTGGAGAAGAGGAAGATCATTAGTCAAATAAAGCACAAGAAAATAAAAATCAGAGCAGAAAAAGGCAGGAGAAGCTGAGATGGGTGATGAGGGATTCACCCACTTGTACCAAGGGCCGGCAGTGAAGGAAAGGGCTTCTTCCAGTGCAGTGTTTTATGTACCTGTGTGACAACTTGTTCAAACAGGAGTTTGTAAACAATGTGCATATCAGCCAAAGAGTTCAGGTAAAAAGCATTTTTCCATCCAAGTGCCTAATATTAGCCTTGCTTCATAAAAAAAAAATATGCAAACACTCCTCTTTGAAATGCACATATGGTGAAATCCCTAGGAGATCTGAAAATAAATAGGCAGAGGAAGGCCTGAGGAGCTGGTCCTGATGAACCCTACTGAAACCACCAACCGGTATTTTTGAAGGCTTCCTAAAAATCCCGTCTGAGGTTCAGATCTAGAATTGGGCTGAACCCCAGCTGCTATCTGGACACCAGTTGTGAAGCTGGTGCAAGTAAATAGAATCATAGAAACAGAACTGTTTAGGTTGGAAAGACCTTTAAGGCCATCAAGTCCAACTGTTAACCTAGTGATGCCAGGTCCACCACCAAACCACATCCCTAAGCACCTCATCTACATGTCTTTTAAACATCTCCAGGGGATGGTGACTCAACCACTTCCCTGGGCAGCCTGTTCCAATGCTTGACAACCTTTTCATGAAGAAATTTTTCATATTATCCAATCTAAACCTCCTCTGGCACAACCTGAGGCCATTTCCTCTTGTTCTATTGCTTGTTACTTGCAAGAAGAGACTGACTGTCACCTCACTATGACCTTCTTTCAGGTAGTTGTAGAGAGTGATAAGGTCTCCATTCAGCCTCCTTTGCTCCAAGCTAAATAACTCCAGTTCCCTCAGCTGCTCCTCATAAGACTTTTTCTCAAGATTCCTCATCAGCTTGATTGCCCTTGTTTGGACTCACTCCAGGACCTCAATGTCTTTCTTGTAGTGAGGATAGAGTCCTGAACACAGGATTCGAGGTGTGGCCTCAGCAGTGCTGAGTACAGGGGACAACCACTGCCCTACTCCTGCTGGCCACACTATTCCTGATACAGGCTCTTGGTTTTCTGGGCCACCTGGGCACACTGCTGGCTCATATTCAGCCGGCTGCCAACCAACACCCCCAGGTTCTTTTCTGTTGTGCAGCTTTCCAGCCATTCAACGGCAAGTGCAGAACCCAACACTTGGCCTTTGTTGAACCTCCTACAACTGGTCTCAGCCCATCGATCCAGTCTGTCCAGATCCCGCTGTAGAGACTTCGTACACTTAAGAAGATTAACACTCACACCCCGCTTTGTGCTGTCCACAAACTTACTGAGGGTGCACTCAATCCCTTCAGTCTAGATCACTGATAAAGACGTTAACCAGAATTGACCCCAGTACTGAGCCCTGGGGAACACCCCTTGTGACTGACCACCAGCTGGTTACAGCAGTTTTCTGTACAGCCAACAATTATGGACAGGGAGGGAGTGCCTGAAAACGTTACATTTTTTGTGTGATTTCCCTTTGAACTGTAGCACACTGTAAGCACTCAAAGAACACGAACAGTACTAATTTATTTGGATTTTGGTAATATGGGAGCAATGTGTATTTCTTCCTGAGGGGTTCCAAGCTAACCTTAGCACACCATTTGGAGCATCATAGATTTGGGTGTTGATAAAGGAAAACAACATAACCAACACAAAGATTTCTTTCTGTCTGATCAGTCATTTAAAATGATGTTAAACTAGCATATATCGACCATGTTGCTAGAGCCTGCAGTGTAAATACCGCCTTTTCAAATATGAGGACAACCATATGCTTGGGAAAGTTTGGTGTAGCTTTCAAACTCCCCTAGCATGGGTAAGAGAAAGAAAACTACTGCCACCAACAGTACATGGGCTTCATGCCTATGGTTTCTAACAATGCCATCTTTGCAGCACTGCCAAATGGAAAATTTCATTCAGTTAAGTTGCATAAGAAACTCTGGTCCCACCAGCAAGGCAGCTTAATCATGAGTGAAAATCAATGACTTGTTAAGACCTGTGATGCCTGAGGAGAAAGGGGACACAAAACACCTGACTGCCTTTTTGAACAGCTTCCTTATGTACACACAACCACCTCTTTCCCTAGGTCTTTTGGCCACATCATATTAGAGCCATTTCCATCTCTGAGGCTGTAGAGATGAACAAGTTCGGTGGTTCCTCTGTTGAGATCCAAGCTGTCATCCAGCTTGAAAGTCCCAGCTCTTGGAGTTTCCTTACCGGCTGCAATATCCATCCCTAAAATGCTGCCACAGAAGACTTGTGGGTATTGAGCAATCCCCAGACACCATTTGACCTTGTGCAATGCTCAGTGCATGCAGCCATGCCCCAACTTGAAACATACACAAAGCCCTGAGGTGCCTGCCCAGCATCCACGCCACAGGCTGCTCTGTCCTTCCTCTTTCTAGTGCCACTTCTTATTGCTGAGCTGCAACAACCTGTGACAATCAGCATCTTCTGTGCCACCAGTACTCAAAAGCTACCCCCGTTTCCAGACCAGTAAGAGGTCCAGGGACTGGGGTGTTGCTCATGGCTATCCAAAACTCATGAGGAGGGGAGGGCAGTCAGGAACCTCTGTAGAAGTGGAGAGGGATAGGGCAACAGGAGGCCTTAAGTTGCTCCAGGGGAGGTTCAGGTTGGATGTTAAGAAGAATTTCTTTACCAAGAAGGTTGTCAGGCATTGGAACAGCCTGTCCGGGGAGGTGGTTGAGTCACTATCTCTGGGTGTGTTTAAGAGAAGGGTAGATGTTGCCTTGAAGGACATGGTTTAGTGGTGTTGATAGGGCTAGGAAAAGGTTGGACTCGATGATCTCGAAGGTCTCTTCCAGCCAAAACTGTTCTATGATTCCTGATGCAGGGCAGCACTCCTCTTTATTTGACTCAAGGGACTGCTCCGTATGATCTCTCCCGTGAGCTGCAAAGTGTAATAGCAGATGCTGGTACCCCGCGGGAGGAGAGTTTTAGTGCTGCTCTATTTCCTTCCCCCAAAGATTAGCTTTTAGAAGAGAAGGTCAGAGGCATGGAAGAGCCACCTGAGGGAGGGCTTTCTTGCCTGCTCTTCTGAAGCATTGGCAATCAAATGGAGTGGAGTATGCCATGAAGCCTCACGTCACTGGAGCTTTTATCTTTTAAAATTAGGTTAGCAAATGTGTTGCTGCAATAGTTTAATCTCAGAGTGCATCACCTGTACACATGATGGACTGGAATATGAACTGAATCTGTCAATAAAGTGACTGCGTGCATCTCGATTGCCAAATAAAAGGAATCCAGCCCTTCCTTTGAGATTCTAAACAGTTTCAGGTTCGTACAGTCCCCTCCATATGCTTTTGGTTTGGATGCTTCCTTTATCCAAATTTTCTCAGCAGCAGACAATGCTCTGGGAAGGGAGGAATAGGGGCGAAATCTGTCTCCAGGCAGCTGGCTGCACGTTGTGACTGCGGTAGCCAGCGCAGTGACTTGGGGTCTGCAGCTCCCAGGGGTGTCTCCAGCTGATACCACAAGCTCCGTAGGCAGTGGAGATCCAGCTGCTTGGCTCTGCTCAACTTCAGCCTGTGTCCTGTATTGACAGGAGAGGCAGAGACCAGCAAAAGCATTCATTCTGCTGGGTTCAGACCAGCAGGGAGGTTCCTTGGTGGAAAAGGTCTTCTGGAAATTCACAGCCAGAGTCCCCAGTGTTGCCTGAACAGAGCAAGGGGGCTGGACTAGATTAAAGCATGTGTGCAGGTATAGAATGCTTTGAATCTAGAACCAAGTTACATCCTTTGACGGTAGCTCAGGAGGTGATGGTTTGAATACCAAACTCCCCACATTACTTACCTACAGAAAGCAGGGTGTACTTAACTCCAGATTCAGAAACCTGAATTTAGCTGTCTCCGTACAAGCTATGGAGATCTAGTAAATACAATCTCTGAAGTCTTGAGAGTGACTGAGCAAGCTCCAAATTAATGGGCTGATTTCAGGCAGAAACAGAAATATTGGAGGCTAGTTTCACAAAACTGCTTGAGGAGAACACAGTCTCAGTTTGCTCAACATCCAATGTCAAATTGGATTATATCATCTGTTGTTGCTGTTGTGGAATTCCTTCATTTAAGGAAAAAGAGCTGGAAAATGCAACCTCATGCCAAATTAAAGCCTTTTCTGCCTGATTGCTCAGGAGACAAATCCCCAAATCAGTTATTCTTAGAGCTGCAGCCAGGATAACTGTCCACCAAGCAAGTAAGATGAAGTCTGAAGTGGTATGGGAGTATCTTGTCCTTGGCTTCACAGCCTCTCAGATAGAGGCATGAGGTGAAGGTTTGTCAGCCAGCACTCAATATGCAAAGGTAAAAATTTGTTCTTCAGATCAGAGAATGCTGAACTGCTAATTAAAAAAAAGCTAGATTATAATGCAGGGAATAGACTTAACTGGACTGATTTGATATTTCTGAAGGCTTTTTCATCTTTGTTTTAAAAAGAGAATCATTCAGTTCTCATTTACACAACATATGCAGAACAACCAGCTGATAACACTGAGAGACATCCAAAACTTGAACTGTTCAAAGGAAGGAGGGCAAAGACTGCTTCTCCTGTCATCAAAAGGGCAGCCAAATATTCAGTAATTTCTCCTCTTTTGCTTTATTTAAGCCTAGAAGAGAAGTAGCTCTGTTCTTTGTGGCATGTCACCACCAACTCCGAAAGTCTCTAAACCCATTGGCACAAAGAAGAAACGAAGACAGTCAGATCTTTGTGAAGAATTATAGGGAGATGTTGGAGGAGAAATCTTTCAGTATGAACTGAAGAACTGGCAGGAATGTTGTTTTAGGACTACAAGATATTTATAGTTCACCCATTTTGAATGTAAAGGGTACAAATATCATTTTTGCTATTCCTCTGCAGGCCAAGGTCTGAGGAACACAGGCCAGAGCATAAAAGAATTTTCACCCCATTCCAAATTCCCGTAAAAAAGTGGACTAAGCTTGAATAATGAGTTTAGTCATTTGAATCATGAATTTGGCTTCATAACCTGCTGGGAGACTGAAGCAGAGCAAAACATGTCTGCTAACACCCCAACTGAGCACCACAATTGGCAAGTCCCACTGAAGAGAGGTCTCAGACTGAAGTTGTAGAAATGTTAGAGGTTAGAACTGAAGTTTCTTGGCAGAACTGACCTTATAAGGAAACCCCATAGAAAGTCTCTCTGCAGTGGCTTTCAAATCAGCACAGAAGCTTCTAATATACAGTTGTATATAAAAAAGTTAATTCAAAACCACTTAGGTAAAATCAAAGTAAATCTTTCCTGCTGAAGGGTGTGCTGGACAGAGTCAGGCAGATGTTTCATATTTAAGGATCATGGGTTGGAATGAAAGGGGAAATCTCAGGTGAAAGGTGGTTACAATAGGTCTTCATAAAGATGAGTCTCTGCATCGATATTTTTTAATTTTTTCATTAATAACCACGATGCTGATGACACTGAGGTGAGAGGCACCATCAGCTGGACAGCCAGGCTGCCATACAAGAAGGATGGAATGGTTTTAGCCCTGGAATAGAGCAATGGGATGAAATTCCTCACTGCAAATTGCAGTTTCTGGGGAAGTACTGATTCTTTTAACTAGAAACGATGGAGTAGGAGGAAGAGCTGAAGTTCTTCTATAGCTGTAAGATAACTGGAAAACACCAATATGATGTGACCTGCAGGAGACAAATGACACTTCCTAATGAACCTGCTGAGACTGGTCTGGTGGGCCCAGGGAGGGCAAAGTACCAGTACCAGTTGTACAAGGGTCTGGAGATATGAAGGCTCACCTAGATTACTGCAGTCCCTGGCCAGGAAAGCATGCTCAAGAAAAAGGATTTTGCCCTGCAGTGGCTGCAGAGCAGGGCTGTTAAGCCAAATAAGGGAATGGAAAGCTTGTGCTCTCGGAGGAGACCAGAGGCACTCGACTGTTTAGCCTAGCTAAAGAAAGGCCAAGAGGGGATATGGTTGTAGTCTATAAATACATCAGAGGGGGTAAACACTAGGGAAGGAGAAAAGCTATTTAAACTGAAGGACAATGCTGGCACAAGAATAAATGGCTATAAACTAGCCATGAATAAATTTTGGCTGGGAATGAGAAGCAAATCTCTAACCACTGGAGCAGCGAAGTCTGTGGAACAGTATTCTCTGACGATCACAAGAAAAATGGCCTAGCTCATGTGAAAACAGAGTTTGAAAAATCCACAAATAGGGTCTATATGACGTAGATACATCCAGCAGACTGGATAAGTCGGGAGGGCCCCTCCTGTTCTGCCTTCCTCTGGAAAAGAAACAGCATCCTAAAACCAAGCACACTTCTTACAGCGGGCAAAGTCTTTCTGGCACAGAGGATCACCAAGAGGAGAGCCAATGGCAGTAACATAAAGTAAATATGTTTACAATATCTCTGTCTTCTTATGTAGTGTATAATCTTCCATCACTGCACATCAGTAACGTGGAACAGCAGGAATGTGAGCAGAGGTTTATACAAACAGATGAGTGAGAGCCAGGATGCGGAGGACAGGTCAGCAGAGCTGGCCAGCTCTGTCAATTCAAGCATCAGAGTGCACTGGGATTAGCAATACAATTCTTGCAAAAAAAAAAAAAAAAAAAAAAAAATTGAAATTAGGATTTACAAGAAATGTCAATAAAATTCACAGCTGGTTGGTCTTAACCTTGGAGTCAAGAGGATTAGCAGAATATGTTGTCCAAATCTGTGAAATAGTAAGTTTTCCATTTTCTTTGGAATTGAAACATATTCCTAGTTTCTATTCAGTATTGATGGAGCAATTCACACCTTCTACAAAGTTTTTCTTCCTTAACGTGATCCCTTTTCCTCCTATAGGGAACACAGTAACTTATTAATAATACATTGTTTTTTCATCTGAAGATCTCTGACCACATTACAAAGGTCACTGGGTGACAGCTGCATTTCAGTGTTGACTGAGCTGGTGTACAAGAAGAAGGAGGAAAGGATTTTCTGCAGCATCCGTACAGCTTTCCATATCAGCTGGTCCTGGGTCAGTTGGGGCCAGTTTTCACGGTTCCTGGGTTGGCAGGTACTCACTCCGGGGCTAGCACAGCACAGATAGGCACCAAGCTCTCCCTGTTGGCACTTAAACCTCCTGACGGCCATCCAGGACTGACAGCGATGCCCAGGACTGTCTCTGTTGTGATGGTGGAGAGGCACATTGCCTCATGCTCCCTTCCTAAGCCACACCATGACAGACATGGAGGAACCTCTCCCCTCATCACAGTGCACAGGCGCTGCTTCACCACCCAGGCTTTGCACTCTCGCATCCCTGCTTTGCTCCTGCTCCTGCATCCCCAGCATTACATCATTTGTTGCTCTGCATTTGGGCCTTCTGCCTCTCCTCGCTAGCCCCAGCACACCCATTCCTCCACAAGGAGAAAAACGACCCTCAGATATTCATGGCTGGAAAGTACTTCACGTAACAAAAGTAATATCCACCCCTTGATGTGACTTCTCTTCATTTCAAACATTATGGATGACAGTTTTAAGGATGGCTGCACCTGCAGTGAATAACAGATCCTTTGGATGCTGCATGGTACAGAAGATGTTTCTGCTATTAGGTGCTTGTATGCAAAAATGGCTAGAAGTGAATCTGTATGAAAGTTGTCAACAGTCCGCTTAACAGAGAAGAACACAGGTGGAAGGGAGCTGTGGCTCTAGGACACCAGTTTGGACTGAGTTTTCTCTTGAACTCCTCCAGCAACTGCTTGCCCAGTGTTTGAAAGAGAAATAAAGTACAAAATGGTAGTGAATGACACCAAGGCACATCACTTCGTAAAACAAAAACTAGCCATGCATGGGCCTGCAAGCTCAGAGGAACATCACAGCCCTCTGCTATCTGACGAGCTTCCAGAGGGCGGCACCGAGCATAATGCAACTAGTTAGAGATGGGAAGATCAATGGCCCATTCTTTGAAACCTCTACACACATTTTGGCTACCTCATGAATTTCCTCAGGGCCGGAAAAAAAAGCTGAGAACAGATACCACAATACCTAACAAATGTATCTGATGCTGATTTCTCTCGGGGGCTGTGTAATATAGTTAACCACTGCTCCCATTAGAAACACCAAAACTAATTAGTTTATGTAACTGCATTAGATGGAGAAGGTGCATGTTGCTGATAGTTCCTTAGTGGGAATGTGGCATAGATTTTCCTTTTGTCCACTTACAATTAAAGCGATCTTCTCCATATATTAGATTCAGCAGCTTATAATGAAATGCGATAAAGATTCCTGGAGTAAATCACATTTTTCTTAATATATTTAAACAATTTTATGGAGTCTTTTATTGATCGGAGGAGGAGCAGTTTCAGTAATAATGTGCTTAAACAGACATGACAAACCATCCAATTACCCAGCACTTCTCAAGGCTAATGCCTGAGGTAACGAGCACGTCACACAACTGTGCCTCTTCCATTTGTGCCAGACGCCAGAGAGGCAGCGACCATAAACCTGTGCCACAGGTGGCATGAGAGATTTCAGCAAGGACTGGGAGAAAAGCTTGTCACCACATTGTCTGTGTGGGCAAATTTAGCAGGCTGTGAAATCTTGATCAAAATTTCCCACCAGCAGAATTAGATAACCAACTTTAAGTAGTAAGGAATAGGGAGTTACGTCAAGTTGAGCAGCGGCAATTTAGACAACGCTGATTCTTCAGTGGAGAGATTGAAGCAAAACACAAAACACGATACAGAAGAAGGGATGATGAAACAAGGAAACACTGATGAAACACGCAGACAGTTGAATAGGCTTTTATTACTGGATGCAACCACTATGCTTTAAAACAGGATCACATTTAGATTAAAAATTGAACAAAGTCAGGGAATTGTACATTAGAGCGAGGTGCTAGAAATTTAAGAAAGTCTTTGCTTTTATCTGATGATGCTTGGAAGAAACACTTGTGTTCAGTTTTGTGAAAGAAATATTTCCTGTCGTTGAGCTTTCCTTTAGAAAGACATATTTCAGTTTCAGTAGTGAGAGCAGTTGTGTAGCTATAAATGCACAGTAGGTTGAGCAGGACAGATCTTTAATTACACCTATCCTTCTGTGAGTGCACTGGGAGACAGTTACTCAAGGCTAATAAGGTTTAAAACATATTCAATGACTCTGAAAAATAAATCTTAGTGCTAGTCTTCCTCAATCTTCTGTGTTATCTCCTGGGAGATCTTACTGTGTCCTTTAAGTACTTAAAGGGGGCCTACAGGAAAGATGGGGACAATCTTTTTAGCAGGGCCTGTTGGGATAGGACAAGGGGTAATGTTTTTAAACTAAAAGAGGGTAGATTTAGACTAGATATAAAAAATAATTTTTTTACAATGAGGGTGGTGAGACACTGGAGCAGGTTTCGCAGAGAGGTAGTAGATGCCCCGTCCCTGGACAGGTTGGATGGGGCCCTGAGCAACCTCGTCCTGTTGAAGATGTCCCTGCTCACTGCAGGGGTGGATTGGACTGGATGACGTTTAAAGGTCCCTCCAACCCAAACTATTCTATGATTCTCTATTTCAGAGCAATATGAGCATAGCAACTTCTGTTTGCAAGTGAAAGGGGAAAACTTTGGACTTGTATGCAGTCATGCCCATGTCCTCCTTTACTAATAGCTGAGTTCTTGCCTTACTAAACCCCAATGTTCAAAAGATCCCAGTCAATATCCTCATGCTCTGCAGGGCTTTGATGTAAAGCCGCGAATAATATCAAAGAGATGGCTTCCATGAAAGGACCTGCCAAAATCTCATAGGTGTGGTCATGTTCGTCTGACTGAGATGACCATTGACATTAAATGATTTGCCTGGGGCTACAAGTGAGTCTGTGGAGGGGTTTAAATGAGGACCCCAGCCTAAAGAGTCACAGTGTGACAGATTTTGCCCTCTACCAAGTGACATAGCCTACCTCTGCTTGGAATCTGATAAATGAGCTGCATTTCCAGCATACAGCAAGGTGGAAGATGAGTCCCATTCCTCCAGCGACACAACCAGTGATAGTCAGGTAGACCAGACTGGGAAACCCAAGGAAAGTGGAAAACACTTTGTGTTTAGCAGAGGAAGTAATAAATTAACACACAATCAAACCTGCTTGAAAATCTGAAGGCAAGGAGACAAGTAAATGTTCCTCTGGCTCTCTCAAGTCCCTCTGACATTATGCTCTAAGGCCAAACCCGAAAATGTTGAATTCAGCAAAAACAGAAGCACTAGGAGAAAACTGCATTCAGAAACCCCCTTTGCTCTTTACCTCTTTCGAGCCTGAAGTTTTATGAAAAGAGCACTTGGGCATCACCTCCTTCTCGTAGAGCGAAATATGAAATATTTGGCAGTGCTGCGTGGCCGAGGCAGTGCTGGCACAGGGCTGTGGCAGCTGGGAGCTGCAGTGGCATTATGCAGCGCACAGTGCTCGCTGCAGGTGAAGGAGGGTTTGGAAAACAGATATTAGGCACAACACAGCATTAAAGACGTGGATCACATTGGTCTGTCATTGAGAAGGTTAATGCAGGTGATAACAATTTACTCGTTCTGGAGAAATTGTGGACCAGAAGGACTTCAAAACTGTGTAAAAAAAAACAAACCAAAAGAAAACCAACACGGCAGGAGGAACTCTGAGATCCATTGTAAAAGTCAGGTTTCATGGCTGTCAGAGGGTGTTCACCTCTACAGTGTTTGCATCTTTAAAATGAATGGATTGTAAACTAGAAAAGGATTAAAACTGAACCAGGTGGAATGAAGCATGTGTATCAAGGAACAACATGAAATCATCATCAAATGCCCACATGGGGGAAAGAAACCTCTGTACAGAGGCAGATCAGCAATGTACGTGATAATGTCCCCCTATACAGAGAGCTGAGCAAAGAGCTTCTTTCTCTACAGACCAAAGGTTTTTCTTTATCTTTCTTTCTAGTCATGTCCCTCACTTTCTTCACTTTGGTCCTATTAAAAACCCACCGCATTTTTTTGACAGACTGGAGCTGCCAGCCTTTTTGTCATGCTCCACCGGGCTGGTTTCCTGCTGGTGGTGAACTATCCCCAGCCCTGGGCTTCAGAAAAAAAACCACTTTTCTATTTTTAAGGTTCTTTCTTCCAAGGGTTCCCTCCCAGTTATGCATGATGACATTTACTACATCACCTGTCACTGCAAAGCAATTCCATCTGCATGTACTCCTTAGCATGGGGGCCAACTGGCACAGAAGTTCCTTCATCCATGCTATTGAACTTTGCACCCTCCTGAAAGAGTGACTATGTGCCATCTGCCCCATGGTATGGGCCCAGTGGCACAGGCTAAGTTCCAGACTGGGCTTGGGCACCAGATGAGGGGATATGAATTGTCTGGGAGTGAAACTGGGATAAGGACCACCCTGGAGAGAGAACCATTTCAATCACTGAGCCCCAGTGCTAAAGATGATCCTTGTTTCATGCAGTTTGGACACAGCCAGCATCTGTAGTACAGACATAGCTGTTATCTCAGGAAACCAGATAGCTTGTCACCTACCTGAATGTTAGTGCTAAAATAAATCATAGAATCATAGAGTGGGCTAGGCTGGAAGGGACCTTAGAGATCATCTAATCCAACCTCCCTGTCATGGGCAGGGACGCTTGGAGCAACCAGGCTCTTATTTACTGAGACAGGCATATTGAGAGGAGATTATGAACTAGATTCAAAGGTCCAAATAATTTGGGACATGCTTTGCAAGTGGCTTTGAGGTCTGTGATGGATTTGCTAAGGTTCAGGCACTTGCAGACCAAGGAGGGACAAATGTACTGCTGGTGAGCACAGAGGAAAGATGCCAGTGAGAAGCGCCAAGGGAGGTGGGAATGGTGGGTGGCCAGTGGCAGCCCTGGATGGGGAGAGGGATGCTGAGGGATGATGTCTGCCAGGGGCTGGTTGGTGGTCTCCAGTGATACAAGCTGGCAGGAGTCAGGGCATCAACATCGCAGCTCTGCATCCTGGCTTCTTCCTGAAACTGGCAGCTCTCTGCTGACAGTGACATAGAGCCCAGAGCCTTGTACCCATGCTGCATATATGTGGGTCCTGCTTTCTACCACAATGAACACTGCTCTTTGCATACGGGTCAGTGGCACCCTGAATGCAAACCCCAACACTTGTACCCCTGAATATCAACCTTGGTAGGCTTGACCCTTGTACCTCAAAACCAGCCCCAAATCTCAGCTTCTGTTCCCACCAAGCAAGCCCTGTGCCGGGGTTATTCCAGACCCCAGACTAGAGAGAGTGCTGTGGTACAGCTGGTGCAGCTCCTCAGCACCCCATATTTAGCAGCAGCATCTGTCCGACTGGCAAGTGACTCATCTGGGCCTGGGCACCTCCTCACCCGGTGCCTTTCACTATGACTCTGGGGATCTCCACGGAGAGGCAAGCTCTGCTGGCTCTGGTGGGGCAGAGTTGGGGGGTCCTGCACCCCAAAGTGCCTGCACGCAGTGTGGGGGCAGCTTCTCTCCATCCCCCCACCAAGGCCATAGGAGGGCTGGCTGGTCCCAGTGAGGGTAGAGAGGATCAGAGGTTCCTCTCCTCCCACTCAGGGTTTGGGCGGCCGGCCAGTCATAGAGAAGGTGAACTGATGAGATGTGGTGACAGCAAGCTGCTGCTGTTAGTATTTAATTTTTAATTCCTCTCAGGGCTTCTTTTCCAACTCCCCCCCCTCTCCCTCCCCCCGCCTTGCATCCTTGGGGGAAGGCTGTTGGCACCTGTTTCTGGAGCTTGCTGTCCTTGGCTGCATGCCTGACCGTGAGGGATGAGAGGGGGATGTCCCTGGCCAGCCCTGGTGGGTGCTGCCAGGGAGTCCCTCCAGAGCAGCTGTTTTCCCAGGTCAGCATTAAAGAACAGGATATCTGAGGCACCCCGAGGGCTAGGGCTGCATCCCAGCTCAGTGGGATCTGCCTGCATCACTGGTCCTGAGGCCAGACTTCCTCAGGCTTATTTTCCCAGAGGTTTCCCCTCCTTTTCCTTCAATGGAGCATCCACCAGCAAAAGATGCTTCTGGTCAAGTTGGGCTACGAACACACTGGATGGGAGGAGCACACCACCTGCCAGGGTACCTTCCCACCACACTGGCCATGAGCACAGCCCCCGTGTAGCTAGAAGCCATTCGGATGTGTTCAGGCTTCCCATTTGAAAGAATAATAATAAATATTTCTTTGCAAGGGCAGCTGTAAGATGTGCAAGCCCAAGAGAAGCACCGCGGAGGGCTGTCAGGAAGGAATTGCCAACCTTGTCACCGAGAAGGCAAAACTGCCTGAAATACTGGGAATTGCCACCTGCCTGGTAGCCTGCCACTAGCTCGTCCAAGGGCAGCTTGGAAGCTCCTCGGCAGGGACACAGGAGCAGTGCAGCTGTCCAGCTCTGGCTGCAGATCCCCTCCTCTCGCCTCTCAAGCCATTCCTCCACTTAAAAAATGTTATTTTGGGAAAGAAATGAATAATGGGAACAGCACTGGAAAAGCATGGGGAATTCAGCTAACAAAAGAGAAGCTGTTATTTTAAAAAATGCCTCAAACTGGTAACTGTGGCTTGTTTTAACCTCTTCTCTCCCAGCTGCCTCTCCATCGCCCTGCCCAGAGTGTCCTCCACAAGCCGTGTGCGGGTAAGGTGTGTTTTTGATACTGGAGCAACACCATGGTGAACTAATAACTGGCACATTGTGAACTAATAGTGAAATACATTTCCATTTTTAACCTGACACTCCGAATTAAGTGAGGTGAGAATTTCTGCAAGAGCCCAAACATCTATTAGAAAGAGCAGAAGTCAGGCGAGGAGTCACCCTACTAGTGTGTCTGTCAGCTTTTGTCATCTCTGAAGGAGTTGTATTTTTCTAATTGGGGGATCACAAATATTATGTGGACGTGGTGAGTGGCGGGAGTCTAACACTGCACAGCAGCTCTCTGGCTGTGGTTAGCAGAGAAAAGACCATCACTGCTGCAAGAACAGAAATTGAATCTGCCAAGGCTGCAGATCCAGGTAAACACTGTAAAGTTCACCAAGACCCGCACGGAGCACGCCTATTTCATCAGCTCTTGTTTACCCTTGCCACTAGTGTGACCGAGGCCGCAAGGTCTCTGCAGCCCCAGTCAGCCCCGGCACAGCTCTCCTGCCTGCAGCATTCTCAGCCAAGGGAAGGCACAGGTGACATCGGGGCCACCACTGCAGTTGGCTCTGCAGGTCTTCCTGACAAAAGCGACCAACTGTCTTTCCTGCTACACGTTTTGGCTGGGACTCCCCATGGATGCCACGAACTCAGCAGAGCTGCTCTCTCACAGGTAATCTGATTTCTGAATCATCAGAAAAGAGTCCATTTTGTTTCAAGAAGAAGAAGAAAAGAAGAAGAAGAAGACAGAAGACTGGTCCCTGGATTTTCCCTTCCAGAAGTAGGAGAAAATAAAAATGTATTTTTTGTTCAGAAAAAGAATTGTTTCTCGTTTCACTGTCTCTGACCTTCTCAGGTCCCAGCACTTCTGCCTTTCTCTGCTTTTACCTTAGAGGGAAAAGAGGGACTTCCCTGGCAGGAGTCACTCAACTCCTTCATCAGGCTCTGACAGCAGAGATAAAGCAAAACATAGATAGTCTTTCTGCAGCTCTTGAATAACTCAGTGACCAGATAGTCCCACACAGACCTCAGAGTTGTAAGTGGTTTAACATCATGTGCCATCAAACATTACATGCCTTGCAACTCACACTGAGGATTTTGATTAAGGAAACCCTCCAATGTGGCAAGGAAGAACTACAAATTCTGATAATGTTCTCAATTTTTATCAGTAAAGTAACTGAAAGTGAAGGGTGAAGGGAAATAATTGGAAGTGAAATCTGTGTGCTGAGTAAAATCAACAATAATGTTAAAGCAAGAGGAGACTGTGGTTAGACTGAAAGATGTATCCTCGGCCAGCTGTGATTTTGCACTATTCTTGCTCACATCGGCCTGTGTAAAAAGTCTAGAAAAATGCAGGAAACCCTTCAGACGAGACTGTTTTAGTAGGGTCAGAATGACTTTATGTGAAAAAAACTCACTCAAGATAAACAATAGGACACTTGACAGACAGGTCCAGAGGACAACAGACAGTGTTTCTGCTGAGATATAATTGCTCTAATTGGACCTGGGCTTGCTAAAATGGTGAAGTTAAAGAGGACTCTGCAATCATGCTGCCATTCTGCACAAAAGAATCGTGTTGTGATAGGAAGCATATAGTTGTTGTGGAATCAATCAGCGGCTTTGTGCTCACTTCCCCCCTGGCATCTTGGATTTGCCATTAGGAACATACACACAAACATGAGCAGAATATTTTCTTTAGAGTTAAAGGTTCTCGGGGCTGAATTGCTTCATGGCTGAAGTCTCTTTGAGTGTTATTCAGCTGAAGTTAGACACTTCAAATGAGCTGGATCCATTGTGGTTTTGCAGTCCTGGAGGAGACACAGAAAGGCTGTGTAAGGCATAATCAGGGAATCTGCCTGCTCTAGGAGTGAGGGAATTTGACGAGAAAATAACTTTGATCTTCTGCCTTCTCTGGAGTGAAAGCCTTTAAACTACCTGATCTGCTCATCTAATAAAAAACTCTGTACACATTTGGATATTTCCAAAATCCAGTCTCTTCTATAACATGAGAACAAACATGAAGCTCTTAAAGGCAAAATCTCTCTCCTCCAGTAGCACACACTGCAAGAAACAGTGACAGCAGAACAGCCAAAAAGCGGAAAACCTGCCCCTGGCCTCATCTTGTTATCACCTGGTCACTTAGTCCTTCCCAGGGCTCTGCTTCCCCTCTTGCCTTGTCCTACCTAGTCCATCTTGCCCCTGGCTCTGCCTGGTCCCGAGGCCTGAGGGACGGTGAAGTTCAGCACACGGCTAAGAGGCTTTGCAACAAATGCACCAGGTATAAACCTGCCTCAAAGCCTTTCAGCCCCAGTCTGCACTTGCTTTCATGTGCAGGCAAAGCCGGCTGAAGCACTATCTCCCACGTCTCTGGAGCTGCTTGTCAAATGTGCAAAAACACGGGTGTGATGCTCAGGAGCTGCTCATGCCCTACCAGCACTTGCACGGGGAGACCCAGGTGAGCCCATTCGTCAATAAAGAGCCAGCCTGGCCTTTTGCACCCTCCTGAACAAAAATGCTTTCTCAGGTCATCTGCAGCAACACCCTACAGCTCTTTTCCTTTGCTCACACTGCAGATACCAGACCCTGGTTACAGAATGCGCATCACCCAAAATGTGAGCACCAGGTCAGACATCCTCCCTTACACCCGGGCGAAGCACCAGGGCTGAGCGTAGGTGGGTGCAGGGAGGTGATCCGGGGAAGGCGCAGAAAAATGATCCTTTTCCTCAGAGCCTGAGTCACTAGGAACCATGTCAAGAGCCAGCCCGTTTATCCATGCAGTCCTTTATCCATTCACACTTCTTTTCCTTCCCTGTCTTGACATTCCCTTTGGAGGAGGACTGGGACTGTCAGGACTGTGAGAGAAGTACAGAGACATCAAAGCATCAAACATGCCCCATGCTCAGCTTCTGCCTGCTCCTGATGCCAGCTGTCCTCTGTGCATCACAGGCTTTGCTCCATGTGTGGGCCTGTCCAAAGCCCCGACAAGGTGGTGAGAAAAATTGGCCATGGATGATGCTTTCCAAAGAAGTGTGTATCTCAGACAAAATTGGACGGGATTTATCAACACAAGCCCAACTAAAAAAGAGAGGATGTGTTCATTTCCAGCTAATATGTCTATGATAAGCCAAAGATCATAATAGCAGTAGTAAAAAAAAAAATGTAAGGATTGACATCAGTGAGGTTTATGCAGCTAAAACTTTGCACAGTTCTGTGAACATGTGCAGCAAAAAGCCTTGAATTAAAAAAGAAGAGAAACAGAGCTAAACCAAAACCCATCCTCTGCTCTCTCTTGTGAGAGGAGGTATTGCTGGGAGTTCCAGGTGCTGGGCAAATTAAAACCAGCCTTTCTGCCCAAACTACAAGCTTCTTGGCTTTTCTGCGTGTAAATCAGATCCTTACATTATCTCAGTGTCATTTTGTGGCTGAAAGCAATTCAGCAACCATCAGCACAGCCAGACTGAAATTCAGCAGAACAGGATCTAAGCACTTCAGCTCTTAATGATTAGATGTTTCTGTGGAAATGAATCTCACAGAAAAATGAAGTTCGGCAGAAAGTTGACAGTGTGCGAAGACCGCAGAAGGGAGAGGAACTTTACAACTCAGCCATCCCATTTTCCACCTATAGGGTTTCAACATTTGCTGAAGTTATAGTGAGGGCAGCTTCTTCACAGTGCTCCCTCTGGGAAATATCACATTCAGCAACTCCTGAATTACAGTTTCTAATTATATTTTCATACTGTAATGCTGTCTGAAATGCAAATTTGATGAAAGAATAATTTGATCCGTGTAAAATAATTACAAAATTACTGTTTCTCAAATCTCAGCTCATACTCCCTGCTACTTAAGAAGATAAATTTAACAGCAGGAAAAGTACAGCCAAAACATAGTCTATTTTTTTAACTGTTATCTGACTGTAACTGTCTGCATAGATTTTGGCTCACCATGGAAGATTATTTCTAAAATCTGACTACAAAAATCCATTCCAGATTTACGATTTTTTTTGCTTTAGCTTGGAACCAACAACCAGGTCATCTTTTATTTTCCATCCAGAGAACCATTCGCATGGCATCTGTGTTTAATTGGGAAAATCAACTGTTGATTAAAATGCCAAATCTTTACTGCAGCTCAGTTATCATTTAAACCAGTTGTTACTAACGTTGATGCAGATAGCACAACATAATGATTTTTTAGCAGGGTGGAAACCAGCTTCTGCAATACGCGGTTTTAGAGTGCGAAACTCCATGCTGCTGCACCAATTCCCACTTTCTGACAGTTCCCCTCCCTGCATGGGGGATTTTATTCCCCCTCGAATTACTGCCTTGAGTAGTGGCTAGGACCTTTAAAAAGACAGCAGAAATCTCACTGTTCGAAAAATGCAAGAAGGAGTCACTGCTCTGCGTCGTAAGGGGTTTTTTTTAGATTTTATTATGCTTCTATCTTAAATTTAGATTGTCATTGCCCGTCAACTCAAACAGATCAAGGTAGAGCATACTGAAAGCTCGAGTGTGTTATTACTACTAGGCTAGAGGCATCAACAGCTTGCGTCTGTTTTTAATTTCCCTGGCTGTATCCAGTTGTGTGAGCAGTGGCTCAAGGAGCTCTTGGTCCTGTTTTTAACCGAAGTCTTTTCTAAGAGGAAGTGCTCCGATTCCTCAGGAATTGCTGGTCGGCTCACCCTTCTCTGTGGACAAGGAGACTGTCAGAAGGAATCACCTCCTCCTTGTGTGCGTGCAACAGAGAGACATTTGCAAACAGTATGAAGGCTGATGGGAGGTATGAGGGTCAGTCTGGACTCCCCAGAAGAAGGTGGAGTGTCATCAAGAACTGTGCATGCCACTTTTCTCTTTATGTCAGAGGATTTCAAGTCCAAGCAAGTTGTCAGTCTCACAGTTGTGGCATTGGGCAGAAGATGAGGGATGGGCTGCAGCCACCTTCCTCCTCTTCTTGACAGCAGGAAAGAATCTACAGGCTGTTCTTTTCTCATGGTGGGTGAAGCCACGGCAGGGCAGAGATGGCAGGATGCTTAGCATCACATTGCCTGGCAACTTCACATACTCCTAAGGTAAAATCCAAGTGTTTGTTTTGGTTTAGTATAGAGCTGATGAGCAAAAATGAGACCATGAAATCACTGAGCAGAGGCATGTAGCCCCGGGACGACTCACACACCGTTCCCTGCTCTTTCCCTGAGGAGGGACCTGTACCTTACCCTCCAGATGCAGACCCTCAAAGTGCCTGCACGCTGCCTGTCTGGCTGCGTCTCGGCCATCCCCACCTCTGGGGCTCAAAGGAGCCTGGGCTGATGGGAATGCCCAAAATCCCCAAAGACAGAAGGGGACAGAACTGGTCACTCCACCAAGAAAGACACATCCTTGTGCAGCCTCAGCAGCACTCACCAGTTTCCCCAGTAGTGCTGCCTCTCAGACTAGAAAGGCTTCTTCTCGTAAAATGTGAAGCAGTTTATCGTCCTCTCTCAGGCCAAGTTTGTGTCTTTTGAAGACTTGTTCAATACCTCTAAAGATATGTCCAGCAAGGTATGTACATTCCAGCTGACGGTGAGGAACCTATTTTTAAACTGTTTCTAATGAATAGCTCTTGAGCAAAAGTTGCATCAATCATTATTTCCCCTTGCAGGTGTTTTCAAGGCATTGAATGCTACAGGACATTGTATTCAAGTATAAATGAATGAGGTGAACCCCCACCCCTCACTGAGCATCACTGTCACACTGACAACTCAAGTCAAACCTGGCAGGCGACTGTAGCTATTAATGGAGCCAAATTCTCTAGAAGTGAAGATGAATGACTTTTCTTGAATGACAGGTGCCTCTCAGCTTGAATCTGTCCCCGTACTTCATGCCCCAGTCCCTTGCCAGACTTGCCCCACGGGTGTAAGCTGGCCAACAAGCAGACCTCAGAGGGTGGTGGATTGCACTGACTGCCTCCCCTGCCCTCCTCTCCCCTCCTACCCCATTGCCCAGACTCCAGGGGGGACTCACATGCAGGTGGGGGGGGGCACAAACCACTGTCAGCCAAAACACAGCTCCCCATGCCGGCTGGGGAGCAGCTGTGCCCAACTCAGCCTGGCTGGGTGACTAGGGTGAGGACAGTGAGAGCCCCTCTCCCTGCGGGAAGGTTGCTCTTCATGTGATGCTAGCACCTCCACACTGAAGCTGTGAGGCTCCTGTAAGCCTTGGTTAAACTCACCTAAAAGGAGGCAGTCGAGATTTCTTGTGCACTGATACACAGGCATCAGCTTAAGGATTTAATAAAGAAAATGTAAAATATTTTGGGACCCTTCCCAACACTGATGTTTTAGGCACAAGAGTTAAATTGGAAAGAGCAGATGAGAAAACACCAAGTGAAATGGTTTAGAGATTTCAGACGCGTTTATCCTTGATGCTCTATTAAGAATGCCAAATGCAGTGAAATTCAGAGCATTAAGCCATAACTTTCCTTACAGAAGTGCTTTCAGTTTTAATCTCTGCCTTGGCTCCCTTTCTGAAACAATTACTTCTGCTGCATTTGGTAACACAAAAATAATTTTTACAGAATCTTTTATTGCTCTGTGTTTTAAATTGTTTCAGAGTGGCAGCTGCTTTAGAAAATCATTACCATTATCAACAAACCCTTTGAACTTTGGGAGGAAAGGAACACGAGCATATAATTAGAGAAGATAAGAACGATCTATCATACTTTTCCAGGAAACAACGCACATGATGCTTCAGCTGTGATCTGTTCTTAAAATGAATCTATATGTTCCCACACAAACAAACTCAGGCTGTGGCACTAAACTTTAGTAGCCTTCTTCCCCACAACAGCCTCCTTGGAGTAAGTGCAATGTAGAAACAGACCCAAACTCCCTCTTCTATTTACAAAAAGACGCAAATAGCATTTAATTTTTCAATTTCTGGGGTGCCGCTGTTCTTTTTTCAGCTATTCTAACCGCTCTCAAGCCACAACAGAGAAAAAAAAAGCAGCAAAAGACGTGCTGTACATGTGCATGTGAGAAAAAGGGTAAAAGCCTGTGTTGCAGCAATGTTGCTCTCTTAGCATATTTCAGATAATTTTTCAGGAAGCTCTTGATCTTTTCCTCTCTAAACACTATACGGTCAAGAGCGCTGCTTGCCCCAGGAGAGGGACAGAAAGCCCGGAGACCGTGCGGGGACTCTGCGTGAACAAAGATGATTTAAAGACTTGAACTTTGGGAGTTCGATTTCAAGCTGTTCCTAGCTGCATCGGCTGCTGGCTTCTCCCTCACCGAGCACGCTGGGGACAAACCTGCTTGAATTGGCCAGAGTAAAGAAACTACAAGTTCCAACAAAGGTATAAAGCTGTACAGATGCCGAAAACAACACAATGCCTAAACATAATTTCTTTTGACTGATGAATACATTAACCTAGGATTACTTATGTTCATTTATATCCCTAAAGTGTCAAATGAGAACAATATCATTTTATACTCCTTTCATGGATCATTAATCTAAATTTAACTCTGCTTTGCAGTCTGCACACAGAATTAGTAACTGGAAGCTGCTTTGCATTTATCTGATAGTGCCGGGCTTGTTCATCAAGGCAAACTTCCAGCCAAAACAAACAAGTGAAAAAAAAAATATCAGTCACGATAAGCTGCTTTCTACCCTATTTTTTTTAAAGGTAAAAAAAAAAAACCACCACCACCCAACTGATGAAAGCGTAAAGCAAAGGGTTACCTCACACTGCAGAAATGCAAGTTTTTAATAGTCCATGCTCTGGCAGCCCCTGAGAAACGGCAGCGGTGGTGGTGGCGGCGGCGGCGGCGGGGATAAATCCAGCATCCACTCGGTTCTCACAAGGCTTTGGCTGCGCGGCCCAAACCGCAGGCTCTGCCTCCAGCTGACGTCAAGGCAGCTGTCACATGGCCAGGCGCAAGCCCAGGGAGCACTGGTTGTCCTGGCAACCCCAGCACTGCTCCGAAATTATTTCAATAGGTCATCTGTCATACTGTGTGCACATTGGAACCATCACGGGAGCCCGGACAACCCAAATACCAAGGGCTCGCTGCAGCCGGCTCGGCCGGAGTGGTTGATCCCATCGCCGACGTTCACTTAACCCTGTCCCCGTAAGAAAATGTGCCTCCCTCTTCCTCTTCCTCCTGCTTGCTCAGCCTCCGGCAAAAAAACCCCTCACACCTACGTGCCTTGTCTGGCCAAGCAAAGGGGCGAAAGCACTGCCCTTCGCGTGTACGGGGGCGCCTTGACGATGAGCAGCCGGGCGCTGCACCGGTTGGCTAAAATTAGGGTCTTTCAAACTGACACACGGCTGAGGTTTTATTCATAGCCACGGAGATGCACGTTTGGTCACCAGCATCTCTGCCCAGATTTGGGGTGAGACAGAAACGGTCCTTGCTGAGGTGATGCAGGGAGGCAGCCACGTGGGGTTGTAGGCCAGTCCCTGGAGGTGTTTGCGTGCCTGGCCAGCCCAGCTTTGTCTCTGAGCCTCAGCCACCAGCCTTTCCTGCTCACCTGCCCGTGATGCTTCTCCTGCTGCTCCCTGCAATACATCCCGGCAAGGGGGACGAAGCCTCCACCTGGTTCTGACTCACCTCCCCAGCCTTAACCTGCAGGCAGAGACCTGGCACTGGTGTCTCAGATTTCCTTGTAACTCTAGCTAAAACCCAGTCCTTCACCCAAATTTCCTTTCTGTCTCTCTGCACATCACCTTAGAGGTCCCCACAGCACATGCAGGCACCAGGGGCAGGACATAAGAAAGGCTGGGAGGAAAGAGGGACTTTCACTTGCAAGAATCAGGGAGGAAAGGCAAAGTGTCAGCAACAAGAAAACATTCCTGTGCTCACCTGAGTCAGTGATGGTTACTGACTAGGGCCCAGGATATGAAATACCAGGAATCAACTGCAATAGATGGCTCTGGTGAAAGTGGAAAGAGATGTAAAGCTGCACTGGATCTGCAAATGCAGACACCAGGGTATCCTCAAATGAAGTTGGCTTTGATCCCTTTTGATCTCCTTTTGAGGAGAAAGAGAAAATGCTAAAAAAGACAACCAAGGTCATAAAGGGATGAGGGGGCTTCCCCCCATTCAAGGCAGAGGGAGGATGGTGGGGATGTGGGATTGGCAGGTAGCGAGGGGACCACTGAGCCCCATTGTCCTCCTCTGCATCCCTCTCCTGACTGCTGGAGCAGCAGGTGCTTGGGATGTTTAGCTCAAAATCAACAAAAGCGAATGCTGGTTTGTGTAACATTTAGTGAGATATGTATCTCTCTCTCCAGTACAGCTTATAAATCACCTTTCCAGCACTGCTGCTGTGCTGGGGTTTTCCAGGGAAGTTCAAATTAGAGAGCAAAACCCTCTGGAATCATGAGCTGCCCCCCAGGCAGCAAAGCAGTGAAGAAGGCTCAAAGAGTTATTACAATAGAATAACGTAGTCCCCACTCTCTAAAATTCATGCCTCGAGAAGAAAATATTCACAATTAGTTGGGAAACCCATGCCCATTTAACAGAACAAGAATAATGTGATGAATTTTAAAACCCCCATTGATTACTACGTTACATATAATCACACATATTAATCCAGTATAGAAGGTTGAAACTTCACATCAACACTTACCAATAGAACTGTACCATAGCATGCAGATATATTTTTTTCACTTAATGGCAATGTTTGTACAATAAAACAAAAACCTTGGGATTGCAGTTTAAAAATATATCTCTCAATGAATGGTTCATGATTTTCTCTAAGTCTGTCAAGAATGTGTGCACCTGGGGGAGATTTTAATGGTTTTAATTCTTTTAAAGGCCCTTTCAGAAAAGCGGACAATACAACATATGCATTTTAATCATCACAAAACATTTCAATAGCTGTTTTGCTGATGTTCTAAAGTGCTGGCAGAGGCGACTGGGCAGGGACCCCATGGAGCTCCGTGTAGGAGTTGCTTGGGGACCCACTCTCACTCCCAAGCCTAATCCTTCACACCTACAGACACAGGGATATGCAGAGCACCTCTGTCCTCTGGCATAAAAATAACCCTTTCACTCTTACAGGGTATTTCTGCTGTGGGGCAAGATCCCGGAGGTGTTTCTAAACTATGCACAGTGTTTATAAGGACGTCCTAATTATATGTTGTGAAGATTATAATTTTCAGCCAGTTGAAAGATGCTATGTGAAAGAAAAAGATCAATGCTCTGAAAAACATCTGATAATGGCAGCCTAAAGAGTGCTGTTCCCAACTCCCAGGGCTCAGCAGAGGTCCTGCTGTGCCTCCCCACTAATGGTGTCTGGGGATGACTCCTCCACAAGGAGATTTTCTGAATTTCTGACTGAAATCCCTGCTTCTCCCCAGCATTTGCTGTAACCCACAAAATTTTCCAGGACTAGGGGCAAGGGAGACCTTAGACAATGCAGACAGACACAGAAATGGAAGTAACAGCATTTCTCCCTCGGAGAGATAAAGAATCCTGCTAAAAGTGGCAGAAAAGCCTATATTCCCTGAATTAGTTTAACTTCTCCATGATAAAACCCCCAATGTCAAACCAGTCTCTTTTGTAGTGTCAATCAACCAAGTGAGCGCAAAGCAATGAGACACGGGCACTGACTGGAAAAATACATAAAAGATATTTAAAGGCTGAAGCCTGTTGAGAAACAAATGCGTTGCCTCCACCTGGGACCACGGTACAAAGACTCACACTCCTCCTCCCGCTACAAGGATGCGATGCCTTGCGGGGAAAGATCTCTCTCCTGCATTTGGGACCACTTGTCTCCCTCCCTCCTGCCGACTCCTCCTGAGATGGATCCTGCCAGGGGACATGAGTTGGCTCTTCACCCTTAACATGATGGATAGTCTGCCAGAGCTTCACCGGCTGCAGTGATATGTGCTATATATATCATAACATACACATAGATAGCTCTAATACCTAAATCTGCCTATTGCATGCATGTATTGGGACCTATATAAGAACTTACACACAAATACAGTGCTACAAGGTGGGACACAGTCCAGTTTTTCCTCTGTACATCTTTTGGCTCTGCAGAGCTAATAACATTTGTTTTCCCATAAAATGGAAGACATGCAGGGAGCAGAAACTCTATATGGGTTGATCTTTGAACCCACAAAAGACCAGATCTTCCCTGGTGCCCATTTCTGCTCTGAGAAAGGAGCCACATCCATGTAAGCAGCTGAGAATCTATTCTTGGTTTTCCTCTTACCAAATCAACACTTAAAAAAGTGCTTCATCTTGAAATTTTCACTCAAACATTCATGACTTTTACTGTTTTTAAAAATAAAAGGAAGAGAAAAAGCAAGTAGGTATGATTTCCATGAGATGTATAAATATATACATATATAACAAACCACATGCGTTTTGCTGGTCTTTGCAGCTTGCTGTTTGAAAGAGTGGCTAATGTTTCCGTTGGCATCAGTTACATAGATAAAAAAGAGACAGAAACAGGGCTCAGCAAAATATTGTCATGTTCACTTTTGCACTTGTAGAAAAACAGGGTGGAAAAAACCCCACAGGAAAAGACATTTTAGTTTTGATATGGCTGACATGGCACTACCAGCATGGGGGAGGGGGGGGAGAGTTGAAATAAAAACAAGGAGGGAAAGTGGTTCAGCCCACCCCGTTCAGTGATGGTGGCCCAGTGAAAGAATTATTGTTCGAGTCAAATCAGGTGGAAGATGGTTTCCCAGGAATGCAGCACTGTAAGAAAATCCTACCCTCTCCATATATCTGTCACGGCTCTGTAGTACCACTAATTCCTGCTCTCAGTGAGAGTGATTCCCCTTTCAGAAGCAATAATTTCGGGTTCCCATAGAGGACCAGCAGCTTAGGGCATGCTCCCAGTTCCCTTCCTATCAGTGAGAAAAGCCACTGGACCAGAGTGATGTGAGGGTGTGAGCATCAGCAGCAAGGACCCATTCCCAGACAAAAACCTCTGATGAATGCTGCTGAGGGGTGCTGGAGAGCTCTTGCACCATGGGCTTCCTTTTTGTGCTGTATTTTGTAGAAAGGATCACTTAATCTGCAACAATTTTTTCTGGCATTTGAGCCTAAATAATGCCATCCTTTATCCTTAGACCGTATTGCGTTGACTTTTCTTCCCCCTGAGATATGCAGTAGCTTCTCACTTGATCTTTTAAAACCTTTGCTCGCACCTGCCTCTTCACGGCAGCTCATCAGTTTTGGGGCTTATGCATCCCTCCTGCACCTCCTCCCTTGTGCTGATGTCCCCACATCCTCTCCTCTCTCTGGATTTCCGTTTCAACATCCTTGCCCTCGCGCTGCACTACTCGTTTGTTAGATGGGAGAAGCAGCTTAAATCACGAGTGAGATACAGCTCACTTTCTGTGACTTTACACATCTTCCAGGACTATATCTATTCTGGCAGCTAAAAGGAACTGGGGCCCATTCCCTGGCCCAGAGACCTGGTGTCACAGCACTGTTGGAGCCTGTAGCACTAAGCCTCTCCCCAAAGAGGGTGGCCTTATCCCTTCCCACTTGTCAGGAAGGACCTGAAGCCTGTGCAGTCCCCCAAACTAAAGCCAGGAGAGTGAGAAGAGTTAAGGTTGGCCATCACGTTGAACATGTGGCCTCTGTGCACGACCCCTTGCAGGGGTCCCACCTCTCTGGCACTGAAGCGTCAGGAGGAGCTCAAAAACTCAAGAGAGCAGATGAAAACTGAAATACTCTTAGCTGGAAAAAAAAAATCCCATCATCTAGCAATCAGTACCTCCTAAGGGACCAGCCAGAAGACTTTGCTGCTGGATGTGGATGCTTTCCATTAATTGATGCACTTGAGTTGTGTGCACTTATCTGGGGGCCAAACTGAAAGAAAACAGGGAAAAGTCATTTGGATCAAAGAAGAATTGATTACTTGGCAACATGCAGGGAAAAATAAATGCACTTTGGATCAAAGAAAGCATTTGGGGTATTTTCAGACTGAGCTAAGGATATTTGGAAACAAAGGTCTTCATCGGCAGTGGGACTTCAGCAAAGACCTGAGTGGGCAGGAGGGGTCACCATCGCTTGCCCCACTGGTGGTCACCCTCCTGAGCCCCTTCAGAATGCTCAGCTGGAAAGAATAGACTGCCCTTCTCCTCTCAAACTTGGCTATTTGCATGGTTTAATCTAACCTGGCTCATTTAGACTGAATTTGCTGATTGCTTCCAATGCACAAAAGCAGCACTTTCTGGAGAATAATTGATTCACAGATTTTGACCCCAGACCGAAATAATACTTTGGGCAGCAAATTGCCCCCCGAGCCTTCTTGCCAGGATCACTGTGGTCTCACAATAACATTTTTTAGTTGTCTGGCTCTTCTGCGTCTCCTCCTTGCTGTTTGGAAGGCGCATATGAGCCACAGAGATATTAAGATCCTGACCCAAAGTCATCTAAGCACATGGATAACCTTACCCTGGTTGAGATGTTACACGTGTGCTGAAGTATTTGCTGGATGAGAGCCCAAGTGCCTGACAGCATTGTGGAAACCAACCGTGCACACAGTGATAGCGAGAGCAGAAAAACAAAGAAACAAGATAGAAATATCCTTTTGCTCCCAAATAAAGCTTTTGCCAATAAGGAGAAAGGAACAGAAATCAGTAACAGGAATTCAGTCATCTGTATTTTAGGCTGACCTATATGAAAAAAGAACATTTCCAGTTTTTCAAAGCCTCTTTGCAGCTTTTATCACACTTGGCAAACTTCAAATGTTTTTATTTTTTCTTATTTTCCTTCTTCTGTGCTCCCACTCCCTCTTTGTCTTCCCCCTTTCCCTGAGCTGCTGCCATCCACTTCTGTGTAGCTTATCTTATCCAAGTAGCTGCTATTATTTAATTTGTAATAACAAAGCAGCAGCCTGCACCTTCTCATGGAAATACTCTATCACACTCCTACCAGTGTGCGAACAGCCTGATCTATTACAACATGAATTTTGGCACACCTTTGGCATGGCACTTTACTGCCTGTGCTCAGGAACGAGACCATCACGTCGTCCTTCCTTTGTGGAGATGCTGCAGTCCTGGCCCAGCACTTCCCATGGCTCTGAGGATCTCGAAGGCAGGTCAGCTCTTGGCACTGGAGGCATGTTTTCCTCTGCAGAGGACAGTGGCATTTTTCATCCCTCTCCCAGGAGCCCGGCTGGTGCCTGTGTGCACATTTCTGCAAAGAGGGCTGCTTCTCACACCCTGACCCCCAAAAAACCCTAGTGAAGGGGGGCCTTAGGCTGAGCACATCACTGTCTGCTCTCTCCTTGCCCAGCCTTGGCTTGCCATCCAGCCGTTATCTATACACAGGGAAAATCTCACCTGGGCTGAATCTGAAGACAATAAACCACTGACTGCTTCATTTTCCTGCCAGCCCTGATCAGGACATCTCTGTGACCCTCTCCATCATCCAGTGTCTCCCTAGCAGCTAATCTCCTCAATTCTAGATGGTAGAGTGTAAATTGCCAGGCTTTGTCAGACTTTCTATCAGTGGGTAGGCAGGGTTTGGAGCAGAACAAGAAGAGTGGCTCAGAAGAAAGCCCTGGAGTTTCGCTCTGGGGAGGGGAACTCGCTGTCCTTGCACACATCGTCACACTGTAGTGTTTCTGGCAGACACTTCGTTAACATCTTCCTCTGCAGATAATAGAGAAAGGTTTCCCAGTGTCAGTAGCTGCTGAAGAGATAGTAATGAAAGCATTTTTGGCATCTATTTTCTGGCTTACACCAGGCATCTTTGCCCTTTCCTTGATAACACGCACTTTGCCCCTTTCTCTCTTTGATACCCAAAAGGTAAGTGGTGATAAATTTGTCATGTATGTCCTTAACACAGGAGTACGAGCCAGAGAGAATATCGTACTAGGGCACTGAAGATCCCTGCAGGTTCCTCAGCCCTGCCACAGCCTGGACCTGCAACAGGAGGTGAGCATGAAGCAGTGGGTTGATTACGGTGTTGCTTGGCATCTTTGGCAGCAACAAACCCAAAAGCTGTTGATCTCCAGGGAGAGGGGAGCAAAACAGCCCCTCTCTAGCCATCTCCCACTCCTTCTCCACAGATGATAACAAGCATGTAGTCTGTTAGGACCCTGGACACTAATCCAAATCTCTCCAGGCTCCAGTTGGTGCTCTGTGTCTCTCCTCAGTGTCCTTCCCTGACACCAGACCAGTTTGCTCTCCCGGCATGCCGGTTCATAAAAGCAATGCTGCTTATAAGGCAACTTCATGGCTGGATCCCACCTGGTAAACAGGCAGGTATGTTCTGGCCATGCTCTGAGCCCAGCAGTGATGTATGTGAACCTGAACCTAAAGGCAGACTCTCACAAATCAACCCTATCTATCAGTCTTTCTGCTGACGTAGCTGATTCCCGGGGCACGCACACACAGTGTTTTGCAGGGATGTATGAGCTCACTCTGCCACTGTTTTGAATTGACTGGAAGGCACATGTGTAAGGTTTATATGGCGGGGAGGAACAAAACAAAAAACCAAGCAAAGAAGGTAACCACACTCAATGTTTGGTTGCTTTAGAACACAAGTAATACAGAGCTAACAACTGTCTGCCAAAAATATGTAGAAATAGCCCAAGAATAAAAGAAAGCAAGCCAGCAAAAGCCAGGTTCTGTGAGATCCAGTTACTGATATTTGCTTCATTCACTGTTCTCATCTGTTTTTAACAGGAACTAAGAACATACTTCGAGTAAAGGGCCTCACTGCTTGGAGTACCTTTCTGTCCTTTGCCGAGATGACCCTGTTTAGCCAGAACAGATGTCCTCAGTCTCCTCATAGCAACTGAAAACTGAGGCTGTTTTCCCACATTATCTCTGCAAGTCACCCAGCTGTGCTAAATCCCAGCAACCAAATGCAGCAAAACAAACCAAACCAGAGCAAATGTGAAGGCGTCACTGTAATGAGAGGGACACGGCTTTGGTGAGACCGATGACCTGCCACAGCCAGGTGCCATGTATCCAGCCCTCATCTCTATTGCTTGTCAGCGTGGGCAAGAGCAGTATTTTCCAGCTGGTGTACTCACCAAATTTGCATGTGGTTTTTTCTTTTTCTTCAGGGGCTGAATGCCTAGGATGGCTCCTAGGCTATAAATGCATTAGCTTTTTAAGAAGATGCAAAGAGAAGACAAATATGGACAGATGCAAGAACCTGTGCTCCTGACCCACTGAGGCTGAGCCACTGCTACCACCCAGTCCTGCTCAGCCACCCTCTCCCAGGTGGTCACAGACCCTCCAAGAGATTGAGTGGCACCTGCTCACTGCAGCCTGCTCCTTCCCTGCCCTGCTCCGTGGAGCTTCATCATGTGGCCATAGAGCAGAGCCCTGCAATCTTCTCTCTAAAGTTCCATGAGGTGTTGTTGCAGCTGCATGTTTTAACTGCTTCTGGAAGATTCAAGTAGAAGAGTGATGTTTTAATAGTGCTGAACTTGATGAACGATTACCCAGAACTGGTGACCGAGAGATTGATGATCTTTCGAGGTCCCTTCCAATCCCTAACATTCTATGATTCTATGATTCTATGAAATGGGTTGAGTAAGAGCTAACCCAAACCAGTGTTAATTTTGCAAATGAAACTCGCCCAAGCAGTTAAGTGCTGTGAACCAGCCCAGTAAAATGAGAACAAGGAGAGAGAGGAGGCTGAGGGGGGACCTCATCATGCTCTACAATTACTTGAAAGGACATTGTAGAGAGGTTGGTGCTGGTCTTTTCTCACAGGTCATTAGGGACAGAACCAGGGGGAATGGGTTCAAGTTGCAACAGGGCAAGTTTAGACTGGACGTTAGGAAGAAATTCTTCACAGAAAGAGTGGTCAGACACTGGAACAGACTGCCTAGGGAGGTGGTTGAGTCGCCATCCCTGGATGTGTTTAAGTGTCGCTTAGATGTGGTGTTGGGTGATACGGTTTAGGGGTGAACTTGTAGTGTAGGGTTAATGGTTGGACTCGATGATCCCAAGGGTCTTTTCCAGCCTGAATTGTTCTATGATTCTGTGATTCTATGATTATGCAGACAAAGTAACACCCGAATTTAAGATGATCTAAGTATGGTCGCAAAAACAATTTAATCGTTCATCCCAGTTTGTGATAAGAGAGGACAATGAAGAGAGAGGCAAAGATCAAAGCTAGATAATTAGACTAAGAACATGGGGATGAAAATTACCCACACAGAAATGGAATAAAATTTGAAGAGTTTTAGTGTGCTTAAATCAAAAGACCAGATGATCTGTATCTAAGAATCACAGAATAATGAAAGAGATGGCAAATTAAATCTTAAGTCTGGCAGCAAATATTTCTATCAAATATTTAGAAAAAAAAATAAGGGAAAAACAAATATAGAGAGTACAAGCTCATACCTTTATCAAACAGATGTGTCTATCTTAGCAAATATCTCTTTGATAAAAGGATTTTACTGGTCAAAGGAAATGCAATCTATCTAGGCTCCATTAAACCACACTACATGGCACAATATGGGAAATTATTAGTGAAAATGGAGATGATGCAAGTTAGTACAAGGATCATAGGGTGAGGAGGAACTGGCCAGGGGGCAACAACTTGCTGGGCCTCGAGGGGGCTGGCAAATGGACACTGGCAGACCTCCCTGAGGACCAGGCTTTGGAGTGCTCTGGTTTAATGAAGCATGAAAAGCAATATTTTGTTGGTGAAATCTGGTGTTGCCGACAGGGAATATGGTCACAGTGCCAGAGAGGAAGACCTGGATGGACAGACAAACTCAGACTAGGAAGGGAAGAAGGAGACTGAGGATTGGGAAGCTTACCTGGCTGGAGGACACAAAGCCAGTTCTCTTCAGCTCCAGTCAGAGTGGCTGAGCTAAAAAATGTTTCCAAAAAGGCATGAGGGTATGGAGCAGTGGCCATCACTGATCTTGAATACAACCTTCTTGTTTTGCAGGCGCTGCCCTGAGGACACAAGGGAGGTGATGACACATTTCCCTGTCTACCTACCGCTGGATTGGTTAGAGTCAGACTCCAAACTTTCCTTTCCAAGATAAGCTAAGTGTTTGGCAAAGAGCATAGATTCCTTAAAACTGCAGTCCATGATAAAGGGGAGAAATAGTTCAAGTATTTGACTTCTCTTAACTGTCTGAATATTTATCTCTTTTGAACTGTTTTACCAAAAGGTACTTTCTGTAACTGGAAAAAGGCAGAAGGCATTCCTAAAAGAAGAAGGTTCCACTGGTATTTAGTCACCATTTTTAACCTGTGGTCATGAAACATTTCATAACTAGGTAATGCAAAAGCAAAAACAACATGAAATGAGCCTGGATTTATCTCCTGGAAATTCTGTGTTGGAAAATGAAATGGATGAGGAAGATTTTCAAGTTGCCAAGGGGCAAATTTTATTGGGTTTTAAAGTCTTTGGAGGTTTAGCAACAATAAACATAAAGAGTATAAAGCAGTTAAGCTGGAGGTACACAGTAAACAGCATCTACGCAGTGGAGAAAGTTGGTGTCACCTTGACATTGTCAGGCAAGGACTAGGTTGAGGTAGCTGGCCACAAGAAGGGGGGAAGCCCAAAATGAAGGGGAAAAGGTCATTGTCTTGCCTTATGATCATTGCCTCTGATGTTAAAACAGTCAGCAAAACAGGTAAATCATTAGAAATACATCTCTAAAATGAAAATAATGGTAGTAAAAGCAACAGTGAAAGCTCCTAGAATGAGTAGGAACCTATTCCCACTACTCATTGAAATAAATCCATTTTGCCACAAGAAATGGGCAAAGCAAATGGGAAAAAAAATCTTTTCCCCTCCCTACAGTGGTCAAGCAAATTCACTATTATCTGATTACTGAAAAAGTGTTATTTCCAAGAGTCAAGAGTGAAATCCAGTTTCCTCTAGAGTTACATCTTATGGCCACTATGCTCCCCATTGCAGTGACTCCAGAACTGCTCTGTGTCCCGTATGACTCCTCACTACAAGGCTCACAGGTCTTCCTCACATATGCAGACAGCTCCAAATTCCTTCCAGTTCTTCCCTGTTGTTTCCGAGCTGCTTCCATGAGGTGACCAGCTCATTCCCAGGGCCCATAGGCCAGTCATGCTCTGTCTTCAGCTCCCATGCTACTCCACATCAAGAGTTTTGGACATGTTAACTGGACTAGAAATGATGCTGGTAGCAACCCTTGACTTTATCACATGCTGTGTGACCACTGTGTCCTAACTGAATAAACTGCATAAAGAACTAAACTCTCTCTCTGTGTCCTTGGGCAGAAAACTGTTAATTTTGGTTTCCTTTAATAAACCACCAGTTCTCACAAAACACAGAGAAACTTGTTCTCCTTGAAATTTCCACCCTTCTGCCAGTCCGAATGGATTTGGGCAGTAGTTTCAAAAGCTACTTGGGGGATATAGCAAGACAAGAGACGAAGACATGCTCAAAGAGACAGCATATTCAAAGGTATCCCATTTTGATTGGCAAATAGGGCAAAAAGAGCAATGTTCTGTTCCTGTTAATATACAGGATACCAGATCCTGGAGGCAGTGTCCAGCCTGGTATACTGCCATCATAGAAGGTGTCAGAGCAAGCCACACTCCCCTCCTGCAGTCTTATTCACACTAGGTGTCCTGCTGGAGCTCACAAAGGTTCTGTGAAACAAGCCACCAGGTGGCAAAATTATTGAAACTGGCAAAAAAAAAAATTAATCTTACATCAAGCTATGGCATTTTCAACACCAGGGTAATGCAACAAAGGCAGAGACTTTTAGAAGAGCCCTCTACATCCTGCAGTATTTAGCACATTGGGAAAACTATCAGCCTAATTTGCTTCCCTGCACACAGAGTTCATTACTAACTGTTGTGGTGGATTGACCTAAGGAACTCAACTCCATCCCAATCAGACCCAGTTCAAACACGCTGGAAGCGGGACTGACACCACTGGGGCATGCAGCCTGCTGCGTGTCCCTGGGCTGTCCTCTGACACAAACCACACCCCCAGGGAGTACCTCAAGACTCTGTGAAGCATGAGAAATACTTCCCGTGTTGTCTGAAGCACTCATCAAGGCAAAGCCCTGAAGTTTCAGGTGGATTTGTGGCAATCAAGAGAGCTACAGCAACTCAGCATCTTGCACGAACTGTTTGTTCAACCTTCTTCTCCAGAGGCAAGAGGAAATGTAAATGGAAAGGTTGCTTGTTGTTTTTAGAGCTTTCCAAGCAAATGATCTTCCTCGCTTTGGTGGCTACTGTCACCTTCAGCTCAAGGGGTTTTGCTGAGCAAAGATCTACTGGGCAGTGTGTGTGTGAGCTTGTGCTGAGGTGTCAGATGCTGCTTTATCCTCTTAGGTTTGAAGTTAAAGCTTAGCAGTTTCTGCTACTTTCTCTCTAAATAATGTACAGCCCAACATAGTTGGCTCAGAGCACAGGTGGTAGACCTGCAGATCTGCTGAGATGGACCTGACAGCTCTCTGCTACCTGTTCATGACCTGCCCCATCACTTCAAGGCAGCACTCCTGGACAAGCCCAAACAAACCAACACCAGCACTGGGGTCTGGGTTGGGCATTCCTGAATGTCATGTGTGTGATGAGATTAGCTCCTGCTGCATCCTACTAAACAGGAGGTCTAGTGACACTCCAGAAGTCAGGGCTCACAGGACAAAACTGTGGCAGAAGTCTGGAAAAAGCTAGTATCTAACCATAACAAAGCTGTCACTGTTTCTGGCTTTGTTGCCCAGTCAGCTTTAAAAAAACCCTGTAAATATATCATCTGGAGTCCTGTTCCTAGTTACGTGTGTGTAAGTGAGGAGTGGCTCTGCCCAGATCACTGGATGTTCCCTGGAGTACCAGAGAGCAGCAGGATCCAAGAGAGGCTTAAGTTGCATCACACGGAGCCGGGGCTGAATGGGACAACAGTGAAGTTTCAGCAGCCTGAAGGCTTCTGCTCCCTCTGCATCATTATGATATAAACAACTTCTACCATGGAACAAGGGAGAATGCACTGAAGCATTAAATAGGGTAGTTATTTTCATTAGTGGTATCACCAGAGACCCCTTTACAGAAATGCAACATAATTGTAATGCAGCTCTTACCTTCTACCAGAGCCTTCAACATACAGTTAACTCTTTCTCTTAACGAAGCTGGTCCAGATGTAATCAACACTGGGGTGAAAGACTGTGGGACAGGAACATGGCTGTTGCAGAGGTCACATTGCATATCTGAAGGATTCATGTTGGTACTCGAAGCCAACAACAACCTTCAGAGCATGTCAAGAGACCTGAGGAAGATGTTGTGCCATTTAAATACTGTTCATATCTGCAGTGGTTCGGGGTATAGAGTTATGACTGCAAGTCAGACCCCGTTTCGGAGGTTAGTAGTAAAGTCTCAGGGATATTTATCAGAGGCTTCTTTATATGAACAGTATTTATGAACTTCCCTGAAACATTTGGAAATGATTTGGTTTTTTTCAGACACATACTACTTAGCTCACCATAGCTAGAGACAGATTTTAGACCAGGAAGTATCCAGAGTCAGACTGTTAAAGGTGTTTCAACCCAGCCCCAGTGTGCTGACATACTTAACCAGTTTAGGAGACTGAGGTTTGTTTTCAGCATGTGTGTGTCCAGCACCACAGGCATCACACCAGGACAGGCAGGTCTGGCATCCCTCTATCAGCAAACTTGCATCCTACTGAAAGTTTACCTACACTGCAAAGCATTGAGTGCCTATATGTTTGTTTCTAATCCTCTCACCCTGCCTTTTAAAACCCTGCCTAGATAGAACATCGCTATCATTTTGAGGGCTAATCAGAAATGAACTTTCAATGAGAAGACACCCTTGAGCAAGGCATCCCAGGTAGAAAAGGTGCCAGCAGCTGTCACAGGAGCAGGAGGGCAAGAAGGATGAGAAATAAGTCGCACAGTTGTAGCCTGTGCAACCCAGGAGGATATGGGACACAAGTGCCCATCATGGCTCAGCATCCACCATCATTGCAAATATAGTGCTGGGAAATGATGGCACTCGTGTGTCCCCCTGCCCAGGTCTCTGAGCAACTGGTCCGTTCACCCAGAGGCCAGTACCCAAATGTGAAGGACAGTTTACTGTACCCCAGGAAGGTCCCACAACCTCTGTGTAAAAGGGCTTCTGCACAGTGTTTTAGCTGCTTTGCAAAACAGTGAGTCCTCTTTAAATGCTAAATATCAACATTGCAGCTAAATTTGAGGAACATTTTCTGAATTAATATCAGCTTAATAACTATCAGGAGCAGGGATGTACTGCCAATATCAGCTGACTCTGACGGAGGGCTGGGTTGTGGCTGAGCACTGGGAGGTGGGACACCGTGGATGGGCAGCCAGGAGAAGGAGGAAGAGGAAAAAGAGGAAGAGGATGACGCACATTTGCTAAGGAAAGCCCTGTTTTAGCAGGGATGGTGGCACCAGAGAGAGCCCCTGGCTGTGGGTGGCTTCCAAAAGCTGGCTCAAGACCTGGCTACAGTTTTCTTCTCACCCAGACTGTGTTGGCACAAGAGAGCACCCCTGGTATGTTCAGGCACTGAGGCGATGATTTGTGAGCCCGGTTTCACACATTTGCAGCCCTTCAGGAGACACACACTGCTGCCTGTGCCCATTCTTGCCTTTGCCCCCAGCTGCCAGCAGCAGCTCGGGAGAGCTGTCCCCAGCAGCCTCCCCTAATCTGCCGTCTGAGCACTTAATCGCTGATTTACAGGAGCGTTTGGAAGGTGAATGGCAGGAGCCTTTAAAAAGGTTTTCCAACCGCTGCCAGCTCCCCTGCAAAATTGCCTGGCCCCACGTCTGCTTATATTATATCATTTTGCTGGCTGGGAAAATCCCTCGCTAGAGCAGTGAGGACCAAACATCATCATTACTGACAAATGAAAAGCTGGAATACTGGATGGCAATGAAGACCATGGAGCCAGGGGTCCCCTCATGAGCTGTTCTCCTCTTATACAAAGAGGTGGGGATGCGACCATTCCCATACCAGAGGGTAATGTGAGTAAGAGCAGTTTAAAAAGTCTTGCAAGTGTAAGTGCTATTGCACCGTAATACCTAATGCAGCAGCCCCCGCAGGCAGTGTCAGCCTTTCCACTGACATTAAAAGTTGTTGGATAAGGGCCTGAGTGACTAACAAGCACAATATTTGAAATAGAGGTGTAGGGCATATTTACAGGAATAAGAACAAAAAATCCTATTTAAAACTCTCTTCAGCAATTAACTTTAAAAAATGTCTATTGTCATTGTTTTGCAAACATGCTGAGTCTGAAAGCAGAGAACCAAAACTGTTCAGTTTTCAAGCCAAAAACCTTATCTGCACACAGGTGGGGCATGCAGATAATTTATTCTGCAAATAAAGTCACGTAAAAAGAAATCAATTGATGTGAACACAGAAGAAGTTGTACAAGGTTAGACAATGTGTAATGAGAAATCCTATTAAAAATCCTGCTTTGGAATCCTTTCAGTCTGGAACCAGCATAATTTTTTTTTTTTCATGAACCTCAAGTGTCAGAGTTTGCCAATAACAGTCTGAAATGAATTTCAACAGGAGTGTATGAGTAGACAACTGTATGTAAGATATGCCTAATCATGGCTCCTAAAGCCCCTGTCCAAAGGCTAGGCATGATGCCTCAGCCCCCCATACAGTCACGGAGGGGAGACAGGCACTAGCAGAGAGCAATTTGTCCATTCCTAGAGCAGTTAAATACATTTTGACTTCATCTGTGTCCCATGTATGTCATAAAACACACAGAAACCAGTACGAGGCTGCCAGGGTCTCCAGGGAGAGCCCCTGTCCCCTTGCAGTGAGCACAACCATCCGTTTGCTGCTGAAGAGCAAAACGAGGAGCCTGGTGGCCACAGAGTAGATGAGGGCTGGGACAAAGGAAGGCTCATCCCCGAATCGCTGAGGATGGGCAGGATGCCTGAGACCCAGGGGTTCCAAGAATCAGAGGACAAGGTGTCCTCCCAAACGGCACTTTGTCAGAGTGGCAAGGAGGTTGCTGAAGCTGCAGGGGGAAAGCCAAGGGCTCCTGCGGGGGCTGAGGGTGGAGGGACACCTGCTCGAGCAGGATGCCACAGCTCCAAGTGAAGGAGCCACAGGCTACAAGTCATTAGCTTGCCTTTGCACTGGACTTTGTGCTTCACAAGGAAATGGTAATTTTTCTTATCAGTGTGCTTATCAGTGTGTTTTCATAAAAGGTCATAGAATATGGCTGTGTTTTCACTGTGTCTTTATGACTGAGCAGGCACCACATCTTCTGTATTCAAGACCCCTCACTGCTTCACTTCTGCACTGATGCTACCGTCTGAAAAGCGTGTGGGGACTATTTTTAGGACTCTGACTTCCACTGTGAGCACTCCTGAAGCATCCGGCTATCAGCAGTATCTTCACTGGGCAGCTGAGACCTATGAATCTTTCACAGAAAATGATTACAACCCTGTGTGAAGCTGCATGAGCACATCGGGAATGAAAGATCTAGCTCTCATTTCTGAACTCCCTTGTAGTTTTCAAATCCTGACCTTGCTGCTATTGTATTTGCTAGATGTTGGTTTCCCTGTAGTTACTTCATTCTTCTGAGGAGACAAGGACAGGAGGGAGATGAATACAAATTTGCTCCTGTTTTTTCATGAGCTCCATGGCAAGATTAAACATGGAATTTTAATGCACTGGTCAACAACAAGACAGAGATCTGCAAATGGCCAATTCTAAGGATTTCCACAACCTAGGAGTATTCAAAGATCAACTGGGCATAAAATATATAAATTATCTATAACATATAGTTAATACATATTTTATACAATTCTTGGTCTTGGTGCTGACAGTTCACAAGCGAAAGCCCCAGATACCAGTTTTCCCAGGTCCTTGAGCTGTTCATGCAGCAGCAGAGCTGTGGGAGAGGCAGGCAAAGCATAGCAGGCCCAGGGGAGGAGAAGAGTTGTCCTCATGTGGTGGAAGAGCCCCTGAGTCAGAAGGTCTTGGCATCTGTGTCCTCCCAGACAGAAAGGGACCAAACTGGGCAGGCAGAGGGAGAAGTGCCAAGACTCTCAATTTCTGCAGGCACTCAGAAAGTGAAAAAAACCTACCCACTGTGGTGAAGTGGCTCTGAGGGCAGCTACATGGTGAGTGTTTTCATGGAGAAGGGCCCGTACTCACTGGACACCAGAGAGATGATTAGTAGCGGTCCACTGGGGTCCATGAGGCCGCTGGCAACACATGCTCACCTGGGACACTGGGCAATGAGAGTACAAAAACTCAGATGCTAGTGGACCTCAAGCATCTTCCAGAATGAGGCAGCCCAAGAGTGGTTTTGAGGACCTAAATTGTGGATTTGGGTATCCGCTTTCCAACTAGGGACTGCTTCAAGTGTCTAATTCTTTTCATAGGTTTGGACCTCAACAAAATAAGGAAGAAAATCCTAATGAGCCAAGGACCAAGGATGGCTTGCTGTACAGCTCAAGGCCCTCCATGTCCCCAGAGAGAATCCACTAATTCTCAATTTGTCGCTTCTGTGTGTCTCTAAAGCACACAAAACCAAACCTTGGCCTCATGTTATATGTACTTCCATATCCAGAAAGTCAGCCTTCTTCCTTCACCCAGATTATGTGTCTAAAGAAGAGCTGTGTATCCGAAGGAGGGTTACGAAGCTGGTGAAGGATCTGGAGAACGAGTCTTATGAGGAGCAGTTGAAGGAATGGGGTTGTTTAGCCTGGGGAGAAGGAGGCTCAGGGAAGATCTTATCACTCTCTACAACCACCTCAAAGGAGGTTGTAGCCAGATGGAGGTCAGTCTCTTCTCCCATGTAACAAGTGGAAATGGCCTCAAGTTGTGCCAGGGGAGGTTTAGATTGGATATTAGGAAAAAATTCTTTATCTGAAGGGTCATCAAGCATTGGAACAGGCTTCCCAGGAAAGTGGCTGAGTCACCATCCCTGGAGGTATTTAAAAGACGTGTAGGTGAGGAATATTGCTTAGTGGTGGACCTGGCATCACTAGGTTAATGGTTGAACTCGATGATCTTAAAGGTCTTTTCCAACCTAAATGATTCTATGATCATCCTTGTCTCTTGCAGGAGCCACTCAACAGTGGTTCCTCACCACTTGCCTTCCTGGGAGACTCCTGATTGCAGACACACAACAGATGCTAAAAGACGTGAGGGAATGTGTCTCTGGAAGAGCTAAAGCAGATCAGGCCCATGCTGCTTTTCCCAGGGACTCTTCAGAGGACAGAGAAAACTGTTTATATCTGTCCCTCAGTCTTACTCTGCCTCGGAACACAATTTCCCTGTCCAGAGCTATTCCTATTGAACGCGGAGGGTAGGGGGTAATTCTTTGGAAGTAGCTGATGTCCTCTGCCACCATCGTGTGAGGTCCGAGACTCTGTCCTGCCTATCCAGAGGATGCTGTCAAAAGAGATTTCTCCCATCGTATTTTCATTTTTTGGTAATCAGCTGTGTTATAGAGGAAAAAGACTTGAATTAGATTGTTACTTTGCTAGCTTGAGTGGTATGAAATGCACATGCACACTATTTGTAGGACAGATGCACATTCAGCTGAATGACTTTTTCAGAACATGTAACCCATAAACAGCTCTTACCTGTGAACACATAATCACAGAATTGCTGAGGCTGGAAAAGACCCCTGAGATCATCACATTCAGCCTATGATTCAACAGCGTTGCAACGGCTAGACCATGGCACTAGAGACTATGACACACAAAAACACAGAACCAAGCAAGAAGTCACTGGTTTTTTGTTGTCACATCTCAACATCCACTTGTAAGATTCATAAAGTTGTCTTGGATTTTCTTCCACGGGAGTCACTGCTTATTCATCTGCTATGCTGCAAACTTCACAAAGCCTTTCCTCGGCATCACCCCAAGGGTTTGCACTGGAGAGGTCTGCAATGACCTCAGGTGATCAGCTACATTGCCCATCATTAGAGTTCTAGTGAACCTGACAGAGACCACTGTAGAAGTACAAAGGATGGTGGCAGGGTGTCAGAGAGGGACTGTGGAGCAAAGCCACACATTGGGCAAGAAGTCAAGAACCCAAAACTTTCAACAACAGAAATGCAAAGCAGACACCAGCAAAACAGTGGTAGTGCTGACAGGAGTCTGCTGCAAAAAGAAATCGGATAAAAGAAGCAGTGGGCTCATCCACAAGTGAAGGCTGAGGGAATATAATACCTCATTTCCTAGAAACTTCAGTCATGGTGTTTGGTGGAAGAGTTAATACGAAGGAGAGCATGGCTGGTGTGTAGCACATCCTCATTCTGCTTTTTGAGCTGGCATGGAAGATCATGCACAAGATCTTCAGTGGCTTCCTTTTCTCTGAAGAAATGGAACAATAGAATCAGAAGCACAGAATGATAGAATGTGTTGACTGGAAGGGACCTTTAAAGGTTGTCTAGTCCAATCCTCCTGCAGTGAGAAGGAACATCTTTAACTAGATCAGGTTGCTCAGAGCCCCATCAAGCCTGACTTTGAACGTCTCCAGGGATGGGACTTCCACCACCTCTCTGGACAAACTGTTCCAGTGTCTCACCACCCTCATAGTAAAGAACTTTTTCCTAACACCTAATCTAAATGCACCCTGCTCTAGTTTACAACCATTGTCCCTCATCCTGTTGCTACACTCCCTCATATAGTTAAGCTCTACCTGCCTAACTTCACAGACTGGATGTGGACGATCAGATTTATCTGCTTTTCCACCACCTCAGCACAAACCAGGGGAAAAACTGCAGCAAGGTTTGTGCAGGCACAGCCCAGGGGGGAAATGATGGTCCCTGCTGAGCCCAGGTCATCTTGAGAGGAGGGACAGAAGAAGGAGAGAGGCCTTTTTCAGCTACACAATTCAGATGATTTACACGTGAAGAACATAACATCTGTCCTCCTCTGGCATACCGGGAGGTGGAAAGGGTGGGGAATACTGATACCAGCTGCTCTTTGAAACGCTTCATAGAATTAACATGTGGTTTGTCATCTGAGCTGCCTGAGTGAGGGGGCCGAGGGCTGGGGGGCAGGAACCCAGGATGAAAGTTAAAGGAGCCTTTCACTTGCCCGCTGTAACCAGCAGCTCAGCTGGAGTGAGGGCAGGGTGGAAGAGGAGGAGGAGGAATGCTAAGTCCCAGCAAAGCAAATATCACCATATGTGCACTCCGTGTAAAAACAGAAATGTAAACAGAGCCCTTTCCAAAATAAACACCTGCAAAATAAACACAGGAGGGCAATATATTAAATAAAAATAAGCACTGAGGTACAGGGGAATGTCTCAGCACCCAGCCACCCGCCCAAAGCCACCAGAAACACTCATCTTCCTCCTTCCTGCATCTTCTCCTGTAAACAAAGCTGCTCTGGAAAACATGTATCGAGTGAAGGGGCACCATGTCCCTGGACAGTCAGGAGGACACTGACCCCGTCCCCGCAGGAGGAGGCCCTGGGCTGGGGACCGCAGCCTCTGCTGGGGCTGGGGCGAAGGCGCAGTGCCTGGCGTGCCTGGTGCAGCCGGTCGCACGGTGCGGAGACAAACACTCACTGCAATGAGGAACAGGGGTCTTGCAATGGAAAAGAAGCATTGGACAGACTCAAATAGTCCATCAGCACCCCTGCAACAGTTAATAAAACCAGGAGCTCTCTGTGCTGGTTGTGCCCCACTGCTCTGTTTGCCCTGCCAGGGCTGCTGTGTGCCTCAGGGTGCTTTGGCACGGCCACCACCCCGGGTGGGTGGGAAAGTGCTTGTCCTCCCCAGGATGATCTGGGCCTGAATTCAGGCCACTGCAGGGGCACAGAGGGCCTGGGCAGCAGCCCAGCTCCCACCACCTCTCCACACTCTGCAGAGGCCAACAAACAGGGCTTTATTATTTTTTTGTCCTCCAGCACAATGTCAGCCCTATTCTGCAGACTTGCGGTGATCCAAACCAGACCCCTTCTTTCCTCTCTTTCAAGATCTTTTCCAGCATGTGCTCTCCGTACTACACTGAAGATAGAGTCTGCCCTCTCCATGGACAGACAGCAATGTACAGCCTGCGCCCTCTGCCCCTTATGACGCTGCATCCCAGTCCAGAGACAGTTCAGCCTCTGCATTGTCCTTCATCCCCTCCTGCTCCTTCAGAGGCACAGCACACAGTAAGAAATTCTGTCCCTGGTCCCTAACAACATTGCATTTGTGTGGCAAGGTTTTAGTAGCAGAGTGGGTCGTGGCGGCAGGGGTGGCTTCTGTGAGAAGCTGCTAGAAGCTTTCCCCTTGTCTGACAGAATCAATACCAGCTGGCTCCAAGACAGACCAACCACTGGCCAAGGCTGAGTCTACCAGTGGTGATGGTGGCACCTCTACCACAACATATATAAAGACAGGGGAAAAGAAGGTGCAAGAAATTGCAGCTGGAGAGGGAGGAGTGAGAATATGTGAAACAACTCTGTCAACAGCCAGGTCAGTGAAGAAAGAGGAGGAGGTACTCCAGGTGCTGGAGCAGAGATTCCCCTTCAGCCTGTGGTGAAGAATATGGTGAGGCAGGCTGTCCCCCTGCAGCCCACAGAGTTTAACGGTGGAGCAGATGTCCACCTACAGCCTGTGGAGGACTCCACACCATTGCAGATGGATATCCAAAAGAGGTTGGGACCCCGTGCCAAGGCTGTGCTGGAGCAGTTTCCTGGCAGGACCTGTGAACTGATGGAAAGAGGAGAGCACACTAGAGCAGGTTTGCTGGCAGGGGACCCACACTGAGACAGTCTTCCTGAAGGACTTAGCCCCATGGAAGGAACTCACTGGAGCAGTTTGTGAACTGCAGCTCATGGGAAGGACTCCTGTTGGCGAAGCTGATGCAGGGCTGTCTCCCATGGTAGAAACGCCATGCTGGAGCAGAGGAAGAGTGTAAGGAATCCTCCCCCTGAGGAGGAAGGAGCAGCAACATGTAATGAACTGTGTCCTCCACTCCCTGCACCACTGTGGGGGAGGAGAGGGAGAAATAGGAAGTAGAGTTAAGCCCAGTAAGAAGGGATGGGTGGGTGAAAGGTACTTTTTAAGATTGTTTTTTGTTTCTCATTATCCTACTTGGACTTGATTGGTAATAAATTAAATTAATTTTTTTTCCCCGAAGTTTTACTCCTGACAGTGGCTGCTGAGTCATCTTCCTATCCTTGTCTTGACCCTTGAGCCTTTCATTGTATTTTCTCTCCCTTGTCCAGCTTAGGATGGAAATGACAGAGCAGCTTTGGTGGGCACCTAGCATCCAGCTGGGGTCAACCCACGGCACTGACCTGCAAGTCAGTATTCAAAGCACATGCCCAAAGGGTGCTCTGGCACTGTCCACATATTTGCTGCAATGGGGAGATTGTGTCTCCATTCTTGCATTGTCCTCACCTCTCAACTCAAATGTCAGATGGTAAATAGATGCTCTAGACCCATTTATCTGCCAGCCTAGGTATCCTCACAGTGCCCACAAAGACGGGAGTACCAGGTAATCGAATCTGGAAATTTAATTTACTGAGCCACCGTTATCACTAATTATTTTTCCTCCATAGAGGCATCCCTGTTAGGGATATGATTTTGCAGTGAAGCCAAGCCCTGGCCCAGCACCAGCCACCCAATGGACACATCCTTCTGTCCACTGTTTCTTAGCAGTCACCTACTGCTTTTCATTTCCCAAGTCTGTTTAGTTCCTTGGAACAGAACAGTCCTGTTCTGTGCATGAGTGAACAGGAGCCTGGTTACCAGAGGGGATTTGTTTGCCTTGCAGCTATGTCCCATAAGTGACAGGCAATTCTTTTCATGTATTGGGGCTCTAACCAAGGAGTAGGAGCTTCACAGTGAAATACACTGGACCTGAAGACCAGAGGGAGAAGGGTTTTCCATTTCTGCAAAATGAGCTGAGAAAAAAGCACCACAACCATTCTTATTTCTTTGGGTAAGTCTCAGATTGCAGCAGATGGTTGATAAAGAGGCTGTTTTATATTGTGGTTTATATTACAAATCTTATATCTTGGGAAAAGTCTGTGTGAATACTTGTGATATTAGCCAAGGATACCAAGACTAGGGACTACGTCTGCAGTGGCTTTTAGAAAGCTGAGTTCTCTGTATCCTGTATCTGCTGTATATCTTGTGGACTGACCTCTTTGGAAAGAAGCTTTACAGAAGATGCTATTAAAAAAGGAAGAATTTGTTTTATCATCACAGAAATACATATTAAATCTCAGTGTTTCCTAACCTCTAAAGTATTTCTGGGTTATGCTTAGGCAGTTGCACTGTAAATCACCATGCAAGAAGTTTCCTTCTCATGGCAACCTCTTCAATTCCATATTCTTTTGGCACACAAACCACGAGGGCGTGCCAACCTGCTTCTTCTTTTCATATCTCCTGGCTATCTAACAACAGTAACTCACGTTAATGAGGTTGTACATTTGCTCATTTCCTTAAAAAGTAACACAGAGCTCTTTCAGATAGGGCCCTCATCTCTGTGCAGATGCTTCAAAGACCAGATGCAGAACAAATGAGCTTGTACTGATAGCTTTGTCACCTCTGTAAATGTGCTTGTCTGGATGGTTTGTCTTCCAGGAAAGAAGTAAACTTCTGCTCTTAACAAAAAAAATAAATTAATACAAACCAAGAAACACAAGCATAACAACAGCAGGAAAAATCTGGGTCTGCTCACCATGGAAATACAAGGAGCGTCACCCTCTTACTAATGTACATGATGGCAGATCCTCTATGAAAATCACTTCACATGGGGATATTTTAAAATTAAGTGTACAAACACTGAATACAGCATGTTAGGAGAGGTTATCACCCATTACAAAATGACACACACTGCACCTCATCATGGCTGAGCTCAAAGTTGGTCTTTAAAGAGAATTCTTTAGCAGTTAGTCTGTATTATGAAAAAGTACCACATTAATATTCAAACAAATCTAATACTTAAAATCCGCTCTTTGGTTTAACTCTTTGAGAAATAGATTACTGAATTAGAGCCATTGACAAAACTGGTTCCATATTAAGCTAATTGATGTGCAGGAGATATCACCCTATAGCTCTGAGCCAGGTGAAGTTGATACAGCTGTATTTACTATTATCATGTTCTCAAATCTTAAAGTTAATCTTCTAAATCAAATATTGTGATCAAATTCCCTTAGATGGCTCATTTCTGTTCAGTTTGCAGAAACCAAAGCTTTATGTACCTGGGCATAAATGCCAAACTGTGTTTCCTGCTCCAGCCAGATGGAATTATTGGCATTAACATGGTTGAATAAACTTAGGGTAATTAAAATGAATATTTTACCCAATCTACACCGCATACTGCAGGTGCACTGCTCGATTTATCCTGTAAAATTATTCAATTTAAATAAAGGCAGGAGAATGCAATTACAAAAGTAACAACAGTTTCCCTGCAATTAAGCAAGAGGGATTTTCCCCTTACTGGGGCACAAGCCACATACCATGGGCCTGTCCCAGCCAGGGACTTGTTTGCTTTCTCAGTCACTGGCTCCTCTGAAGCTGCTTTGCCCAGCGCTATCCCGTGTGGACTCCCCTGGGTACCCACAGTCTGTGCACCCCAGACCAGAGCTGGGGCTACTGCCCAGACCTCACAGCCATGCAGGCGCTCTGCGGCTAAAGCCAGGAGACATGACAGATTTGGAAACACTTCTTTGTGTCATAGATTGTCCTTCAGGCATTTAATGCCCAGACGAAATACCCTTTAAGAAAGAGGTTTTGTCTCAGACTGTTACCAAAGGACTTTACTCTGCAGAGGGTGGATGAGCCATCCACCAGCTCATGTGCAATGGCATCACCAGGCACTGTAGGTTTGTCCGTCAACAGAGAGAAACAAAATAATGCAAAAAAAGAAGTGAAAGGCACTGCCGCTACCGTGTTCTATTAAAAGAGTGAAAATCTCAAGCACATTCATTGAAGGTCACTCACCTGGACAAGTCAATGCCCCGACATGCCAAAGTGTGCCAGGGCCACGCAGGTTTCAGACAGGGCAAACATGTGCAAACAGGAACATTTTCTCATTCTCCACTCAACTGAGTTTCAAAAAATGCAGAATATATTCCTCATGTTCCTTGTCACAAGCCTTCAGTAAAGAAGGACTTGATTTAGGGGCTGGCTTTCCTGTTACCATCCCATACAGAAATCTTTATTATAAAGCATCTGGAAATTGTCACTGTTGGAGACTCAAGTTAAAAATACTGAGAATGTGAATCCAATGAGCAGTGCCTATCTTCCCATCAGTGCTCCTGCCTGCTCTAAATATGTCTGAACTGTGTGTTATCTATAAATAATGGACAGAGTAAAAAACCATTGGAAGGAATCTAAATTCGTCACCTTTCACGTCTGTAGGATTCTGCTGCAGAGAGTTTCTGTTTTCTGTTTCCTTGGGGTTTTTGAACAGTAATATCACATAATATGTCATCTGCTTACTGGAATGGGAACTGACTGTAAATACTGAGAAATTTGATAAACATTGCTGTAAATTCAGAGCTCAGCCAGCAGGCATCTGAAAGCACATCCCAGGAGCTTTCCACTGCTCTTCAGGAAAGGCTGACATTAAGCCACGGAAATTGCAACATCCGTACCCAGTCTTAATCTGGCCACGCAGATAAAAGGGAGGAGAAGGGAGAAACAGCTTTTGTGTCTGCATTTATGCCTTGAATATTCTGCAAGGACACAGAGATGTAGCATCGCCGAGCAGCTGCAGAAAAGCCTGAAACTGTTTAAATTCTTGTGGTGCCCTTTGGCCTGATGTGTTTGGGCTGTTTGAGTGTGTGCGTGACTGTAACGGGATAAAAATGTCACTGTGAGCTTCTGGATAAACCTTTGCTTGGGCTTCTTTTCTGTTCACTACAGTCTAAACTTAAAGGGACAATTTGGAGTGTTTGGCTCTGTCAGGTGACTTGGAGCCCAGGAAGAGGTGTTTGACTGCAACACCATGATGGGACCTCCTGAGCATCCTCAATGGACATACAACCAGCAAATCTGCAGTGCCACAGAGAGCCTCCTGACACCTCCCCAGCATACAAGCTCAGTGTATTTATTTATTCAGTCCATGCACGGAGCTTAAAGGGAGTTCTGACTTTTGAGAAGGAGTTTCATGCAGCTTCTGGTTTTGACACTCTCTTCTTCCTCATCCTCAAAGCCAACCACACTTTTCCTTTTCTGCTCCATGCCCCAAAGCAGTATCTTCTCCTACTGATTCATACCCTTCAAACTACCTCAGCTTTCTGCTATGTTTATCCCTTCCCACTGTTCCCATAGACCATGTTCGACCTGCAGGACCACCTGTGCCTTTCCTCTCCAGTTCCCTGATTCCCTGCTCTGAGAGTGCTGTTGGTGACAATATCCTTCTTCTCTCCGAAACACAGGGTTCCATTTGCAAAGGACCTAGGTCCCTTATTTGTTGTTTACAATTTCTTCTTCAGTGTCAAGGATCTGCTGGGCTGACCAGTGCTCCTCCAGGCTTGGCACTGGGTAGTGCAGTGCATGAACCGTGCTCTTCAGTTTACCATTGCTTTGATGTCTTGCATCGCTGATCTCTAGAACAAGCCCTACAGCTTGTTTTATTGATAATCTAAGTAATGAAGTTGTTATAAATACTTAGAGAGAACTACTGCTGAACAATATGACCTCCCTGCTTTTTACTTTGAAGGAGACAGGCTAGAAACTTAGTTATAAATAAGGAAATTATTGCTAAAACTTCCTTCATCCATAGTGCTTTCATATAGCAATCTGGGCAAACGAGGAGGTTTGTCACTGTGACCAGTGGTGGGAAGCTGTAGTTGGAGTATCTGTCTCAGCTGTGACACATGGGAAAACCAGAAGATGCCTCGTCTCCCTCATGAGTCCTGCACCAATGCACTGACCCTGACAGCCAAAATATGAGGGGAGGGGGACTATGCATACCCCTAGAGTAGCAGCATTTAAACCAACTGCACCATCCCAAGGCATGGTTGTCCTTCAACACACTAGTGAGGTCGCATGTGGAATATTGTGTCCACTTCTGGGCCATCAGTTCAAGAGAGACAGGGAACTGCTTGAGAGAGTCCAGCGTGGAGCCACAAAGATGATGAAGGGAGTGTAACATCTCCCTTATGAGGAAAGGCTGAAGGAGCTGGGTCTCTTTAGCTTGGAGAAGAGAAGGCTGAGGGATGACCTCATTAATGTTTAAAATATGTCAAGGGGGAGTGTCAGGAAGATGGAGCCAGGCTCTTTTCAGTGATATCCAATGACAGGACAAGGGGCAATGGGTGCAAGCTGGAGCATGGGAGGTTCCACCAAAACATTAGGAAAAACTTTTTCACTGTGAGGGTGACAGAGCACTGGCACAGGCTGCCCAGGGCGGTTGTGGAGTCTCCTTCTCTGGAGACAATCAGAACTTGTCTGGACGCGTTCCTGTGCAATCTACTGTAGGTGGTCCTGCTCTGGCAGGGGGGCTGGACTAGGTGATCTTTCGAGGTCCCTTCCAACCCCTGACACTCTGTGATTCTGTGTGAACAGTCAAGGGGGTCTGCACTTGAGCTCCTGTCACTGTTTACATGGAAGAATCTGCCCTCCAGCAGAAAAATGTGCAATGATCTCTTTGTTCCTCCCCAACAGGTAAAGACTTAGTAGCATGCCTGGATGAAAGGACAAAGCACAAAAGTTTTGTGTGGAAATGTGACTTTAAATCAATGCCTTTTAATTACCTTTACCAAATGAAGAAAAAAATCCTTTCTTCTAGGGATTTGTTTGTGGGTAACAGAATACTGAAGAATACTCTGTGTGTCATGGGGTAGAAAGGAGAAGTGTTCCATAAACCAGGAGCTGGGGTAAATAAAAGCATCCCCTTCTTCTATCTAAGGAGCCTGAATTAGAGGGCAGAAAGCAGGTCTTGCTTTTCCCTAATTAATATGCTTGTGCTTTTGTTTCTACTCTGCTTAGCTGACAGGCAATAATTGACAGATGCATGTACTCCAGAGCATCCCACGAGAGCTTGCAGAGAGCACGAGCTTCACTTCGGAGCCCTCGCACTGTAATGTTGTGATGTTTCTATTATAGAAGCTGTGAGCTTCTGTTTTGGATAAACAAGCTTTAGAACCATAAGCACTGACTGTGCCAGCAATGGGCTCAGGAGTAACCACCCCCACCCAGGGAGGGAACCATAAATACTGTTTTACAGGCTGAACTATGTGGTCCTTAGGGTCAAAAAAAGTTACAGCTAGGGCTCAGGATTTTTTATTTCTGTCATAAAAGCTAAAAATCATACAAAGGAGACGTCATCATCATTCTGAGACTATTCTATTGAGCTGGCATTAATGATAGATTTGGCAACACGTTCTGTGTTCTTGAACAATGACAAAAGCACTGTGGAAATTAGCTGAAATGCTGAAAGCAAAATAATAGCTGAAAAAATATCCTGCTTTTCGGCTTTTGGTAACAGAAAGCACGAGCTACACTGCTTATGCAAATCTGAAGTCAGTTGCAGGCTAAAAGTATTAATCAGAATGTAAAGTATTGTAATTCTGTCCTAATTCTAGGAGAAAGTATCAAACACATGTTTAAATGTCATTCTCCAGCCATTAATTACCTCCACTTAGCAAATCCTTCACAATAAGCTGTAGGATGAGGTGTCACTCGCCCGCTTGCCAAGATGCTGTGGCCCATGGGCCAGCAGCCACAGGCAGGTGTTTGAGAGCCCTGTCTGCTGGAGCATCTGTGTTAAGGTCTTTCTTGGGTGTCTGAATAACTATGAAGAAAGGGAATTAAATGGCAAAGTCTGCTTTAGACTTTAGCCTTTTCTCTGGTCCATGTCTGCAGTGCTGGTGGTGGCATCTCCTTCCCTGAGAGTCACAGAATCACAGAATCACAGAATGTTAAAGGTTGGAAGGGACCTCAAAGATCATCTAGTCCAACCCCCCTGCCAGAGCAGGATCACCTACACTAGAGCGCACAGGAACGCGTCCAGGCGGGTTTTGAATGTCTGAAGAGATGGAGATTCCACAACCTCCCTAGGCAGCCTGTTCCAGTGCTCAGTCACCCTCACAGTGAAAAAGTTTTTCCTCATATTTTTATGGAACCTCCTGTGTTCCAGCTTCCACCCATTGCCCCTTGTCCTGTCAGTGGACGCCGCTGAAAAGAGCCTGGCTCCATCCTCCTGACATTCCCCCTTGACATATTTATAAACATTGATGAGGTCACCCCTCAGCCTCCTCTTCTCCAAGCTAAAGAGATCCAGCTCCTTCAGCCTTTCCTCATAAGGGAGATGCTCCACTCCCTTCACCATCTTTGTGGCTCTACGCTGGACTCTCTCAAGCAGCTCCCTGTCCTTCTTGAACTGAGGGGCCCAGAACTGGACACAATATTCCAGATGCGGCCTCACCAGGGCAGAGTAGAGGGGCAGGAGGACCTCTCTTGACCTACTTGCTACTCCCCTTCTAATACACCCCAGGATGCCATTGGCCTTCTTGGCCACGAGGGCACACTGCTGGCTCATGGTCATCCTGCTGTCCACTAGAACCCCCAGGTCCCTTTCCCCTGCACTGCTCTCCAGCAGGGCAGTCCCCAACCTATATTGGCACATGGGGTTATTTTTTCCCAAGTGCAAAACTCTACACTTGCCCTTATTAAACTTCATAAGATTTCTCCCCGCCCAGCCCTCCAGCCTGTCCAGGTCTCTCTGAATGGCTGCACAGCCTTCTGGTGTGTCAACCACTCCCCCCAACTTCGTATCATCAGCAAACTTGCTGACAACATTCTCTAATCCCTCATCCAGATCATTGATGAATATATTAAACAGCACCGGCCCAAGCACTGACCCCTGAGGGACCCCACTAGACACAGGCATCCAGCCAGACTCGGCCCCATTGACCACAACCCTCTGGCTTCTTCCCTTCAACCAGTTCTCGACCCACCTCACTACTTGGTCATCCAGACCACACTTCCTCAGTTTACCTATGAGGATGCTGTGGGAGACGGTGTCAAAGGCCTTGCTGATGTCCAGGTAGACCACGTCCACTGCATGGCCACCATCCATCCACCTGCTTATGTCTTCGTAAAAGGCTATCAGGTTGGTCAAACATGACTTCCCCTTGGCAAAGCCATGCTGACTGCCCCTAATAACCTTCTTATCCTTGATATGCCTAGAGACAGTGTCAAGGATAAGATGTTCCATCACCTTTCCAGGGATGGAGGTGAGGCTGACCGGTCTGTAGTTACTCGGGTCATCCTTCCTGCCCTTCTTATAGACTGGAGTGACATTCGCTTTCCTCCAGTCTTCAGGCACCTCACCTGTTACCCACGACTTACCAAAGATGATGGAGAGTGGCCTAGCAATGACTCCCGCCAGCTCCCTCAGCACCCGTGGGTGCATCCCATCAGGGCCCATGGATTTATGAATGTCCAAGTGTTCAAACTGATCCTTAACCCACTCCTCATCAATCAGGGCAGACTCCTCCTTTGTCATGACTTCCTCTGGGGCCTTAGGGGACTGAGGCTCCTGAGGACGGTCTCCAACAGTGTAGACAGAGGACAGAAAGAAGGCATTCAGCAACTCTGCCTTCTTTCTGTCCTCTGTCTCCAGGGCACCCACCTCATTCAACAGAGGGCCTACATTGCCTCTAGTGTTAGTTTTGTCAGCAATGTATTTGAAGAAGCCCTTTCTGTTGTCTTTGACCTCCCTTGCAAGTTTTAACTCCAAGGAGGCCTTAGCTTTTCTGATTGCCTCCCTGCACTCCCTGACAGCTGCCCTGTACTCCACCCAAGTGGTCAGCCCTTCCTTCCACAATTTAAACACCCTCCCCTTCCACCTGAGTCTGCCCAGCAGATCCCTGGTTAACCAAGCAGGTCTCCTGGATCTCTTTCTTGATTTCCTACCTGATGGGATGCACTGATCCTGAGCCTCGAAGAAGTGGTCTTTGAATGCCAACCAACTGTCTTGGGCCCCTTTACCTTTCAGCTCCCTGTCCCAAGGGGTATCCCCCAGTAATTGCTTGAAGAGGCCAAAGTTGGCCCTTCTGAAGTCCAGAGTTGCGATCCTGCTTGCTATTCTGTTTTTACCGCACAGGATCCTGAACTCCACCATCTCATGGTCGCTGCAGCCAAGGTTGCCCTCAACCTTCACTGCTTCAACCAGTCCTTCCTTGTTGGTGAACACAAGGTCCAGCAGCGCTCCTCTCCTGGTAGGCTCATCTACCATTTGCATCAAAAAGTTATCATCGATGCACTGGAGGAACCTCCTGGACTGAGGATGGCTGGCTGTGTGGGACTTCCAGCAAACGTCTGGGTAGTTGAAATCCCCCATGAGAACCAGGGCCTGGGACTGAGAGGCTGCTGTCATCTGCCTGTAAAAGGCCTCATCAACTTCCACCTCCTGATCAGGTGGTCTATAGTAGACACCCACCACAGTGTCACCTAAGCTAGCCTGCCCCTTAATTCTCACCCATAAACTCTCTACTTGCTCCTCATCTGCTGCTCGATGGATCTGAATACACTCCAGTTGCTCTCTCACGTACAGAGCAACTCCCCCACCTTGCCTCATCAACCTGTCTTTCCTAAAGAGAACATAACCATCAAGGCCCACATTCCAGTTATGTGAGCTGTCCCACCACGTCTCTGTAATTGCAATAAGATCATAGTTCTCCAGCCGAACACAGACTTCTAATTCTCCCTGCTTATTCCCCATGCTTCTTGCATTGGTGTACAGACACTTCAGAGATTTAATGGAGCATCTGTTACCGTTGCTTGTGCATTTTTTGCCTAACCCTGGGATACTTCCCCTTGGCTCATGTGTAGAGACTCGGGTTTTATCCCCTTCCCCCTTCCAACTTAGTTTAAAGCCCTATCTATTAATCCTGCCAACTCTCCAGCAAGAATTCTCCTCCCTCTCTTAGACAGGTCTACACCATCTATATCTCTCATGCCCAGTACTGCATAAACTTCCCCGTGATCATAATACCCAAAACATTGTTGGAGGCACCAGTCTTTGAGCCATGCATTAACTGCATCTACTTTTCTTTTCCTTTCACTATTCCTGTCACCTACTAAAGGGATAGATGAGAAAACTACCTGTGCCCCCGATCCTTTGATCACCTGGCCCAACAACTTAAAGTCCTTTTTAATTCTCTGAGTACTTCTATGATTGATCTCGTCACTGCCAGCCTGGACAATCAACAATGGGTAATAATCAGTGGGACTCACCAGCCTGGGAAGTTTTTTAGTAATGTCCCTAATCCGAGCTCCAGGGAGGCAACAGACTTCCCTGTGGACTGGGTCTGGACGGCAAATGGGACCCTCTGTTCCCCTCAGGATGGAGTCACCAATGACAACTACCCTCCTTTTCTTTTTAATTGAACTAGTCCTGATGCATAGGTCTGATTTGGTCAGCGAAGTCAACCTTACGTCTCCACATTCATTCACCTCTTCTTTTCCATGGCTCTCCTCTTCCAGAGCACTGTACCTGTTCTGTAGAGGCAACTGAACAGGTGAGGGAGGCTGGGCATGGACCCGCCTTCCTCTCCGAGCCAGGACTCGTTTCCATTCCCCCTCATCACCTTGGTCCCCTCCTTTGACCTCATGGCCAGAGGGGAGAGGATCCCCTGTTGCATGTGGAGAGTGCTGTGTGTGCATCAGGGACTGGCTCCACCAATCTATCTCTCTTTCACACTCCCTAATGCTCCTCAGCCTCTCCACTTCTTCTTTTAGCTCTACCACAAGATGGAGGAGATCATCCAACTGACCGCACCTCACACAGGCACTGTCAGATGCAGCCTCTGGGAGGCACAGGCTCAGGCACTCCCTGCAGCCGGCAGCCTGCACAGCTGCGTCCTTGTGCTGGAGCACTGTTTGGGTCCCCACACTCCTCCTCGTGGTGGCTTTCTGTCTGGTGGCAACCATAATGGGGAAGAAAAAAAAAGGAAAGAAAAATGATCAAAAAACAAAAACAAAACAAAACAAAACAAAAAAATAGAAAAGAATTAACCAATAACCACCCTTCACCTCTTATGCCCAGGGTCTGCGATCCTCGCCCTCCCTGAGCCACCAGTAACACCCCGCTGTGCCCGCGGATCACCAGAGTCCAGCAGGTCCTCCCCTCCCCCACGCTCGCGCCGCTCTCACTGCAGTTTATCTCCATTTGTCCAGCCACAGTTACATGCATGAAAAAGGAGACACACTATAGCTTGGACTCAGTCGGGAAACTGAGCCTGCCTTTTGTTTGTAAAACCTGATGGTTTAGTAATGTTGGGGAATAGGTTAAGTTGGGTTGATCATTTTCGTGATTTGCAGATTCACAGGGTGCTGCTGGTGCCCTGCATGTGGAAGGAACTGGGATGCAGAGAAGCAGTTCCAGCCATGGCCAGCTCCAGGGAGTTGCTCAGAGCTGTGATATCCCCCACCTTCCAACTTATTTAAGCAATTCTTGGGAGGAGACTGAAAGGTTGGCTGGGGTTTGGGAGGACTGAGAGTCTGTCACAGAGCCAGCGGGGTTGGTGGTTGGCGGGGAGTCCGTAAACACTTCTCTCTGCTTATTTGAAAGTGAATTAGCCTATGAAAGAGAGATTGCCCAGAGTAGCTTTCATGGTCTTTCAGCTGATTTGCTATGCTTTAGGAGTGAAACGCTCTCCAGTCTTGAAACTGAGCTTTTGATAACTACCAAAAATCTATGAAGCATTTGTTCCAGATCAGGTTATCCTACTGAGCAGTGTTGGGCGTGAATGCATTTGAAGAAGAATGGGGAGGATCAGATCACGCCTCTCCTCAACAGTTATTTTTAAATGGCTATTTCAGCACAGTAAAGGGTTAGGGAACATGTGTTCTCCACTGTCAGAAGGCACTGAATTTGTCAGTATATGGGAGATAAAATTACTGGTGTTTGCTCTGGAATAGTAAACGCCATCCTAATGGTCATAGAAGTATTTTTTTCTGCCTCATAGTTACACAGGATTGACATTATTAAATAAATCACATTGAGAGCATTTATAGATTCTCAAAATTACATTACATTTTTTAATCATCTTGCATTGCGTAAAAGAGATCTGACCCATATTGGTCACAAAAAAAGGAGGAAAGGTTTTATTAAAAAGGTGAATGGGCTTTTTGTTACTTTGCTTCACTCTGGCAAATGGAGGAATTAAATTATTCCATTCCTACAGCACTTACCCAGCTCAGCAGGTGGATCTGCACTCCCCATCCAGTATGTTGAGAGGTTATTTGGCAGTTCAGCAGAGACACAAACACTATAGCTCAGATCTTTTAAGCGAATGTGAATTGTCGTTGTGCTTCTGGCTTCTCCTTTGAAGTCAAGGGAGCTGTAGGGTTCGTCCTTCGCAGCGCATTCACTGGAGGTCATCCAAGCTTTCTTTTGGTGCTAGGGCCATTTCAGAACCCTTCTCAGAGGTCATGTGGAGATGGGGGGACTCATGGCTCCACATTTCTGCCTGCCAGTGCTGGCTAGTGGGCTTGTGCATGCAGGAATGAGGACCATTTCCCTCCTTTCCCAAACTCCCAGTGGGGGTGATGGGGCTGCCATTCTTAACAGTGAAAATGGCTATGGCTTTACAAAACACAATGGCAGTGCACCCAGACCCCAGGGAAGATCACAGCCATACTGATGGGATTTTTATGACCTGCTGGGTAAGGAATCATAGAATCATAGAGTCATAGAATGTTAGGGGTTGGAAGGGACTTCTAGAGATCATCTAGTCCAACCCTTCCTGCCAGAGCAGGATCCCCTAGGGCAGCCACACCGAAATGCGTCCAGGTGGGTTTTGGAAGTTTCCAGAGAAGGAGACTCCACAACCTCTCCACGCACCCCTCAGATATTTATATACGTTAATAAGATCCCCTCTCAACCATCTCCTTTCATGGCTAAACAAGCCCAGTTCTCTCAGTCTCTCTTCAAAGGAGAGATGTCCAACTCCCTTAATTATCCTCGTAGCTCGTTGATGATATCACCCCTTTAAGAATGAGGCACCGTAGTGGTGAAGCACCTCACTTAAACTGACCCAGCTCATCCCTCTGGGCATCCAAATGTGGAAAATCAGCCTGTGAGGATAAGTAGGAACAGAAGGAGTCTGGGGTACCTGGATCAGTGTCAAAGCTACAATTACATATTTTCTTTAATTTATTTATTCTTTGGATGAAATAAGTAGAGTCCTGGGAGCAAGTTGTGACACCGCTGGATGCCAGTGGAAGACCTTTTCACCCTTCCATCAGGTCCTACACCTGAGGCTGCTGGGATCACGGTGTATCTCGGTCAGTTGCCAGCAAAGACCAGACTGTCACTGGCCCTGGTGAACACCACCTTGTGCTTCCTGACACCCACACAACTGCCCAGTCTCTTTGCAGCACAGATTTCTTGCTGGTTTGAAGTTTCCTTGTTATTAGGTAGGGAGAAGGAAGAAAGTGGTCAGATGCACTGGGGATGATGGAGGAATGGGCTAGGGGAGAGAGGGCACAACAGCTTTGAGTGATTATACCCATACTCTGGCACTTTGCGCCAGCAGAGCACTGGGTGTGTTTCTCATTTTTGCCTAGCTCATTTGGCATACCTCTTATCCCTAAATTGTAGTTTCCACCAGGCAGCTGTAATTCCTAGAGGAACTAGACCTTGGGTCATGACACTAAAGGCTTTACAACCCCATCCACATGTCCCAAAGCTTGCCCCAAAAATCATTCATGGTATAATGCCACTCTGAAAACTTTTCTAGCCCCATCCAAAGCAAATATTATAGAAATAAAGATGGATATAAAAAAACCCTTTGGTATCCAGAGATCTAAGCCTAACTGGGACTTCTGTAACCAACTGTAATAGAGACCTCATCCATGATCACATCAGAACATTTCTGAGTGTGTCTTCCCAGTCCTCCTTCCCTTCTCAGGGCCATATACAGCTTCATACCTGCAATCACAGCTGCAGCAAGGCTACAGGCATGAAAGAAGCAGGAACTAACAAATTAAACTGACTGTGCTGCACAGTGTATTTAACGGAATAATTACACAAAAGAAAATCTCCGTTTGCTCCAGGAAGACTTTAACGTGCACAAGAAAGTCGGAGGGAAAGGTTGTGTTGCTTCCTGCACTCAGGAAAAGTAAGAAAGCACAGACATCTGCAGCCTGCAGCAACTCTTTGCCTCTGGAGTGGGAGTGCAGCCTGCATGGCACAGCTCAGCACCAGGCTCCACCCAGTTCCCTGGGCTCCCTGGGTAGGAGAGCAGGGATTCCCATGTCCTCCTCCATCGGGGAGTGCTGCCTGCAGGGCTCTTCCCACGTAGGTCCATCGGTGCACTCCCAGAGCAGCCTGTTCAAAGACAAGCTGGCCTTGTGTTGGGTGTCTCCAGGATCTCTTCCAAACCCTACGTTTTTACCTGTGCACATAAAAGAGAAAGAGAGAAAGAAAAATAAAGTAGCTGTGATGCTTGGTTTGTGGAGGGATGTCTGATGCTGCTCTGCTGGGAGTGCTGGAGAAATTTTGCTAGGGTGAATCTCCATGGCCCATGGACCATACAGCAGGGCTTTAAACCATCTCCCTGACCTTGCAGTCCTCGGTGATGCCAGCATCAGTGCAGATGGTGGGAACGATTGGACTGTTGGTCGGAGATAGGGGTAACAGAGCCGACTCGGCAGAGAGAGCAGCCACAAGGCTCAAGATAAGGCTTAAGTTAATGAAGATGTTGCTATTTAAAGTTATCATTGAAGACAATCCCTGGCAGAGGATTTATCCAAATCGGGTCAAGCTAAGCTTGGGTGAGGCATATCAGGTACTTTGCTTTTTCCTCTGCCAGATGACGAGCATCTTCAGCTTGCACCAGGGTGACCCGTCCTTGGCCCCAGCCACCAGCGTGCTGCCTCCCATCCACCTACCACTGCCTTCACCTTCCTGCTCGAAGCAAGGTGTGGGCCTTGCACTGAACATCTCCTGCAACTGGGAATTCATGCTGTTAAAATAAAAGCACCATCATCCAGCTTGGTGCAGGTCCAGATATTAAGAGGAAAATGCCTTTGCTACCTGGAGGACCCCCAGGAGAGGTGTCAGGCACCTGCACTGTATAGGGTGAATAGAATAGGATAAAATAACCCAGCAATGAAACTTAAAAAAGAATAATAAAAATTACAGAGCTATAGGGGTCAGGTCAAGATCCAGGCTATACACAGATCTGAACCTGCAGTTAGACGTTCCATACCAAGTGACAAACTTAATAGTGATTAGGAAAATTTATTTCCTGCTCGGGTGAGGCAGCCAGTCAGTGGCGGGGATCATTTTAAAATCTCTTAATTCTTTGCTGTAACTCAGCAGCAGCTAAGTAAGCCTCTCTCTCCATAGGAGGATCACCTTGGAGGGAGGTTTAAGGAGAGGTCTGCTGAGATGCTGGGGGAAGGGACTGCTCTCTCCTGCTTACCCCCCAGCAGCAGCTTAACTGGAGGCTGACACTTAGTGAGTGTCCTTCCTCCTGCTCCAAAGTGATGAACGAGCATCACATCCCACCTGCAGACAAAACACCAGAGCAGCTTGGACCTGGGTGGTAGAGCTCTTTTTCTCACTCAGACTTACCTTGTAAAACTAAAATACCGTAAAATCTATAAAAAACTTAATAGATTATAAAAGTTCACACACTAAGTCCAGGTGCTGTTGCTAAACCCTTCTCAGAGGTATAAACACCCTTTGCCTCAAGAGCCAGGAGAGCTGTGGAGTCACTGTAAGGAGCACAGCTGCAAAACACAAGTTGACCTTTGCGAGGGAGATCCCCATCCCATCCCCATCTTACCCATCTTACCATCTTACCCATCTTATCATCCCCATCCCCATCCCCGTCTTACCCATCCCTGCTGATGGGTAAGAGACTGCTGCATTCCTCCAGGAACATGGCACAAGGAGCATGATGACAAACGAGCAGCTCACTGCTAATTATTAGCATTTAAATAGGCTGCTGATCGGGTTTAACATGAGGGACAGGAGAATGGAGGGAGGGACTTCTGCTACCCCCACGTCCTCATGGTGTAGATCAGCGTGGGTGCAGCTCATGAGACTGCATCCTGGGGTATTGTCTGGCTGCTCAGGGTGGCATCAGGCCCCTTTTCTCTGTAGATCAGGGCTGGAAAAGCTTGTATTGTGCCCCTAGATTGCCATTCCCTGTGTCCCAGAGATTTCCAGGAGAAGAGTGCACTGTCAAAAAACAGAGCCAGATGACAAGGCATGCATTGCTGAATTTTTAAGAAATACGAGTTTTTAAGAAATACAAGTACTTGCCTGCAGCATTAAAGACACCAACACCATTGCAAGGGGAGCTCAAGGAAAGCTTAATTACGCATTATCTTTTTAAAAAATCTGTGTTACTAGGCCACTGGGGAATCATCACTAGACTTGATAGCCATGACAATCCCCCAGGCTTTCTGTGTGGAGAGTTCCTGAAATACTTCCAATTTCTCATCTGTTTCTAATTCCCCTGGCAAAACCCATCTATGAATTAATGTTGCCACCACCTATGCTAAGAACTCAAGAGGTGACTAAATCAATCTGCAAACAAAAAGAGCTATCCTGGATCTCAGCCCAAATGCTGAGGAATTCCTAGAGGTAAATGCAAGGTTGAACAGCAGATTAAACGTAGGGGAGGCAGAAAAGCAAATTAAAATGAGCTGAAATCAGAAATGGAGGGAAGAGACAAGAAGCTCAGCAACGACTTTGCTCTGATGGGTGTCCAGCAGAGCCACCACTCCACTGACTTCCCTGGAGAATTTCAGTCCTGGCCATGGGGAGTCCTTCCTCCCCCTCATCCCACCAAGCCTGGGCACCAGCCGCCTTCCTCCTTCCTCCAGTGGTTTAATTTTACATTGAGGAGTCAGATACGGACTATGAGCTTCTAGCTGAGCATTTCCCCACCGAGCCAAGCCAAGCAGTTGGTCCAAAGGAGTTGGAAGCAGCGTGGGCGGATGCCTGAGGTGCGACTGTCATCGGGTGACATGGCTAATAATAAGAAGAGTCCTTCTTACCCTCATCAGCTTTTGGTTCTCCTGGGTGTCCCACCCACATCTGATGGCAACGGCAGCCACCACTTGGCGTGCCACACCAGGCAGTGCTGCCTGCCTCCCCCGAGCCAGGACCAGCGGCTGCAGCTTACGTGGTGCTACTTTTATGGTGAGCTGGTTCAGGAGCCCACACAGTGCTCCCAGTGAGAAGGAGACAAAATCGAGTGAGAGAAGCAGACGGTGATATTGCATGGTTATGAGACTGAAGGAAACTCAATTTCAAGTCCCTGTGGTACCCCTACGAGAGCAAGGATTGAAGCCCAGGGTTGAGGTGAAGCTCTTGCTGCTCATTCAGTTCAGTATCTCTGCTCACCAGCAGCAGGGACACAGACAGAGGTCTGACACCTCCTCGGGCAGAGCCTTCATCCCTGGCATAAAAGAGACAGCTACAAGGAAAAGCTGAAAACTCATTTCTTGAAAATGTTATGTCGTGGTTCGAGATGACTGCCTGAGTTGACAACAAAGAACAATGCAGTCACTCGCTCACTCCTACCCCTAGCCCTATCCCTACAGGGATGTGGGGGAAGAAAATTCAAATAAAAAGACTCAAGGATTGAGATTAGGACAGGGAGAGTGTCCTGGTTTCAGCTAAAAATCCCAGTTCTGTTTAATGATTTTTACTTTCCAGTTTAGTCTCTTCTAAAAGAGAAATGAGCAGCATGTTTTTGCAGACAGTGTGTGCTACTGGCAGTGATAACACCTGATGTTTACAGTTACTGCCTGGGACTGGGATGCAGAAAGGCTCTTGCTTATACTTATTCCTGTCGTGCCCAAGGCCACTGCTGGCTCTTGTGTGCCACGCTGGGGGGTGCCAAGTAATAAGAGGAGTAACAAGGAAGTAAAAGGCTGCACCTCTGGTGGGTAATAGACAGGACAGGTGACCAACGAGAGTATTCCATCCCATATACGTCATATTTAATATAAATTGAGGGATCACGAGAATTTCGGCCCTTTTCTGCAATGGCCGGTGTCCAGAGAGGACTCCATCTGACCTCCTGCTTTTGATCCGGATCCTGAGTTCCCGAATCCAGCTCCCTGTATCCAGCTCCCACCACCGCTGAGCCTGGGGTTGCCACAGTGCCTCCTGCTCTGCAGCATCAGTGGGGATTGATATCGGGGGGCGAGGACTCAGGTTTGATATCAGGCTTATATATATATATATCACAGAATCACAGAAAGTTAAAGATTGGAAGGGACCTTAAAGATCATCTAGTCCAACCCCCCTATATATATATATAATATATATAATATATATATAAAATACATATATATATATAAAACATATATATTGTATATAGTTTCTTTTTTTTTTTATCATTTCACTATTATTTCCATTATGGTTTCATTACAGCTGTTCCAGGTTTTTCTTTCCTAACCCGTAAGTCTCTCTGCCTCATTCCCTTTTCCTTTCCATTTGGGTGGGAAGAGAGGGTTAGAGAATGTCTGTCTGCATCCAGTGGCCGGCCCAGCCCTAACCTGCGACAGAGGGTCAATTCACCACTTACAATGATGAGTGAAAACAAGAGTAGACTTGGGAAGAAGATATGAATTTGATTTACCACCACCATTCAGCAAGTAGCTAAGAGTGATAGTGAGGACAGTGAGAGGATAGTGAGAGGAATACATAAATAAATACAACCCAATCTTAAGTACATTTCCCTCCCCCATGCCTCCCATCTTCCCGGATACCTCCTCCCCTTCATTGATGCAAGGTGGGGCAGGGGATGAGGGGGGTGTTCTGTCCAGTCATTACTCATTGTCCATGGCAGATCCTTCTTCTTGGGGAAGCGGGATCCTTGCAGTCTTCCCCTGCTGCTGTGTGATGTCCGTCTCACAGGAGACAACCCTCTCCTTCCATGTGAGTTCATCCCAACTGGGGCTGCAGGTGACTTCAGGTACATCCTCATGTGTGCTCTCTCTGCTCCCTGGCATGAGGTTCTCCATCCTGTACATTCTCACGGCTGTTGATCCCCTTGGCTTGTAGGCAATCCTCTCCCTACCATCTCACTCACCAAAGGGCTCCAGGGAAATGCTCTGCTCTCTTGCTTTTCTCTCTTACTTTCCTCACTGACCACATTCCTTTGCTTTCTACTCATCTCCCACTCTTCCCAATGGAAAAAATCCTCAACACAAAATACACATCAAACAAAGACAGATAATGAAAGAGAAAGAGAGCCATGGTTTGTTAGGGTCTCCTCCTAAATAGAGGCACCGATGGGCCTGGCCTTGGCCAGAGACAGGTCTGCCTTTTATCTGGGGCTGGGGGAGGCTCTGGAAGTTTCACAAGAGTCATCCTCCACAACCCTTCTCCCACTACCAAAAACTCCCCCAGACTCAGCCATGACATGTGACCAGAACCAGTTTATGGATAGACAAGGGAGGATAAATGCTCTATAGTGCTCCTATTGAAGCTGTGCCCTTTGGTGAAGAAGTGCACACAAGGGTTTTCCTCCCTCAGGGGAACTCCTTGATCATAGCACTGCTGAAGCATCTTCTTTCTCCGGTCCTGCACACCGTCCATCCCTTCCTGCTGAGGAGTGGGTCCTGCTTCAGCCTGCTGACAGGTGATGTGCTCCCTTCTGCTGGGGAATGGCAAGGGATGCAGGGGGACCCCTGTTCCAAGAACTGCACCCAGTCCCACTGATGGGGCTGCAGGTGTGAGGATGATGCACAAAAGTGGCTGCGGCTGCAGGGCCAGGGGGTGAGACTAGAGCTGCTGTGGAGGCAAGGCATGAGAGAAAGAAGGAGGAAGTGCAAACGGCTGGTCTGGTGACCTTGTCCTCCCTAAGCCCTGTGGGAAGCACAGTGGGACCTCCCCAGGTGAGAGGAGCATTACATCTCTATGCATCTCTGATTCATCAGCTTCTGTGCCAAAATATCACCACTGTTGTGCAACACATTCCTGCTCCCGGCCCTGCTGGCATCTGCTCCAGTGGGTATCGGATGGGAGTGCTGGTCCCAGTGAAGGGAGGGGGTGTAAAATGCAGGGAGAGCATTGCTGCAAGGCCTAATCCCCGTTTTTGGGAGAGGAGAGAGTGGAAGCAGCTGGATGGACACTGGAGGAGCAGCTCCCAGCAGCATCAGTGTGTCGCAAGGGCAGGAAAGCCATGAGTACGTGCTCATTTCTTGCTCCCCTTGCATTTCACCTAAGTCTGTATGTGGAGATAACTGATGCAATGTTAAAAATAAGATATGCTTCAAAAGACAGCTTTAAGCTATATAAAGAAATCATTACATTGGTATTAGACTATGTTCTCTCACTTTTATATGTCAATTGCCAAAAAATGCAGTATGAGACTGCAATTTATGTAGCAATATATCCAGAGAGTTCATAGGGCTGTTAGCACCGAGGCATGCCCAAACATTCAGCTTTGGACTGGAAGAGTGATTCATTCTAGGAAGAAATCTCCATTACAAGATAAAACCCTCTGCAATCTGCCCTGTGTCTGATTTTCTGGAGCTGTAGAACGTGTGTGGGCCAGCACAGCAACAGGGACTCCTCTCACATGAGAGGGCTAAATACCAATAATATCTCTGTCTATGTATATCAAAAATATAACGATATTCCAACAAAAACCATACATTCTGTCTTGTTTTATCAAGCTCCTTTTTTTTCCAGAAATATTCCCTTGAAAGAGACATTTCTTATATTTCTGGGTTATATTTTTAGAATGTCAAAGGAGAAACCCCTCTTAAAGTAAGCAGTCCTGTCTACAGGATGAAAATGGGAGGATGATTTAAGGCATAATTTTTAAGGCAAAACCAAAGCCAAGACCAGTAGCTAAATGATCAGATACTTGATGTGTTTTATTTTAGCATTATGTAAACAGAAATTGTTCTAAAGTTTCCTGAATAAAGTGAAACCACGGAAAGTGTTTAAAAAATAGAGATTTTTCTTAGTTTTGTCTTTTCTTCATATCTGCTCTTTTTTTTCTCTTGAGTTTTGAAGAAGTTGTAGGAGACAGAAGGACTGGACATCAGGGATATGCTCCCAAAGGCACTGAAATTTTACTAACATTGGCTTTTAAGCCAAGTGGAACTTTGTTAGTGTGTAAGAACAAGGTCAAAGCAGAGGTCCCTCCAACACACCATCCAGTCTCCAGAGTAACCAGAAGCAGATGCTGAGGGTAAGACTGAAAAATCCAAATAATCAGCCAGCCCAGGATCCTCTGGGACAGCCCTCCAGCTCCCAGCAACCCATGGGTCAGTTTTTCTGAGCCATAGATTACATCTGGTCTATTCTGTCTCATGGCCATCTATGGACCTATCCTGAATCCATTTCAGTAACAAATGGTCTCTGGAAGACACTGTGGCACTGAGATCTTTGCCTTAAATGCAGGTATGAAAGAAAAATATTTTGTTTGTTTCTTTTAAGTTGCTGCCCATGAAAATTTGACTCAAGATGTTTCAGGGTGAGTGATCCCACCCACTTTCTTCATGTGATTCACTAGAGGATTGTGCAGCATCATAGACTTCCTTGTCATATCATTTCCAAGCTGATAAGCCCAGATCAGCTCAGTCCCTCCTTACAGAGATGTCATTTCATGCCTCTGACACTCATACCTCTGACTTCACGTATGTCTGACACAAACTCCCTTGTGGATGTGTATTTAGTATGAAGGTAAACCCTAAAACCCATCTCATCCAGACCTGCCTAGCTGTACTGCCAGGCACTGCAGGATAAGCAGGGCTGTGCTCACAGTTTGGACTAATCAAGGTAATTAAGGTATTTACATGCCTTTTGCTAACCATCAGTTCTTCTCTCTCATGTGGAACTTTTAAGTAGCACTGCAGATGCCATGGGGAGGTAATATCTGAGCTGGGGTGCCAGTACTGAAATCTCAGGACTGGGGCTGAGGAGCGCTGGGGTTTCGGTCACGGCTGAGCCATGGGCCCCATGACCATGACGCCTCAGAGGAGTCGGACTGGCTACTGTGGTCCAAGGCTGTCACCTTCCCTGGCAGCACTGAAAGCAGGGCCTGCTCAAACCCCAGGGAAAGAAGAGTTTTAGGGCAGTTACTGTGAAAAATGGAGCAGACTGCTCCACCTGGCTCTATTTGAGTGTTCATGTGGACCCTAAGAATGGTAGCACGGTGTGATTGTGGCTGGTGCTTTGAGTGGATTTGTGACAGAGAAGTGACCCAGATGTAATAATGTGCTGTTGAGCTATGCAGACATAAACAAATTAAATATATTTTTTTAAAAAGGAAATTAAGGTTTACAGTACCATGTTCAGGCATCAAACAGCCATTTATTCATACTATTAATATTAACAAACATTAAGTTTTAGAAGAGTAATTTTTTAAAAGGAAAGGAGACTATTTTCGCTATCTAGTCCTGTTTTTTTTAAATTTTATTTTCACAGCTAAAGTATTTTAGAAAGTGTGTGGTTCATAAAAGCAAAGATCCTTTAATTGATCGTGAAAGCTATAAGACATGAGCTCTTAACAAGTCCCAGTGCTGTTATGGCTCCTGTTATGCAAGGCTGTGAAAGCCACAGATGAACAAGAGAGGTGGAAGGGGGCCAACAGCAGAGTCCGTCTGGTTTGGGGGACTGCAGTGCACTTCCCCGCTGTGTGACACAGGAGGACCTGCAATGGTTGGTGCTAACGGAGGAGAGGGGCTGGCACACACACTCCTTCCCACCAGTCTCTACATCCATGCTGAGCTAATACATCTGGAGTGGTAAGCAGCCAAAATCCTACCCAAAGGCTGTCTGAGGCAGAGATTGCTGCCCTGAAGAGCTTGGGGAAGAGGCCAGGCTGCTGATGGGGGCTGGCAGTTCTCAAAATGTGTCAGGGGAGGGGTGCATTTGGATAGCTCTTTGCTGCCCTCATTGGTATTAACACTGTGCTTAGGAGAGCTAACCACTGCCCTAAGTAACCTCCTGGCACAACAGCCCAGTTCATATGCTCTAGTATTTGCCCTTAAATATAAATGAAGGTCGATATGGAGAAGGAATCTGAAAATGTTGGTCGACGCAACAAGGAGTGATCTCTCCTCTCCACATCCCAGCCACTTTTTCCCATTCTGTGCTGGTTACAGGTGTCAGAGAGAAATAGGTTGCTCAGAAATGTTTGAGGAATGAGAAAGAAGCATTTTGGATGCCTGTGAGGAGCTTCTTCCAGCACAAGCAGCACATAAGTGCTTGTAACAAAACTGAACACATGAGCAATGGTGGGAGAGAGGGTGGGAGGCGATCCTGCTGGGACAGGCACTGATGTTTTGACAGTAAATGAGAGATGATGCCTGGGAAAGGAATGGAATAGCACTTTAAAAGATGAGGGAAAGTGATGGTGGGGTGGATAGAGAGAGACGGCATGTTCAAAACAGCAAGCTAGGAAAACAACTTCATGGCAGGATCTGGGCGTATATTGGTATGGTAATTACTTGGCAATAATCAAGATACTTGGAAATCCGGAGGGAGATTTTAGGAAGGAGAATAGGCAGACAGAAATGTGGAGAAGTTGCACTGAAAGAAAGACACGGGCATCGCCTGGATATGACGACCTGCAGAGACATTCAACCTGAGGATGATGCCCAGACTGCAAGTCTGAGGGTGAAGGTGTTTTCCCAATACCTCAGAAGATGCAGCTTAGAAGGAAGATCAAGAGCTCTGTTTCAGGCATCCTGAATTTATGTTGATGGCTAGAGAAGAGATACTCCTACTAATAGAGCAAGCAGATTTGAAGCAGAAATACAGATCTGTACATGTCAGTCAATGGAAAATCTTCCCAGGGCCACATTTATACGAGAGGAGATGTCACTCAGCACAGGTCCCTGGAGTCACTGTATCTTCACCAACTACGCAGGAGAAAGACCACCTTTAAAACGAGACTCACCCTGGCAGACAGCAACCAGATACACTAGACTCTGAGTACCCAACCGCCCTGTATCGAGGGAGGCAGTCTGCATCAGTCACACAACAACCATTTCTGTCAGTTCTAGGGCCCCTCGTCTACACATCACGGACAGAGCTTGTGAATCTGGGGAGAGAAAAGCTCAAGGAGATAAATTTTGGGATTACATAGCTGTAAGCAGGAAGAAAGTTCCTTTTCCAGGGAAATGAAGTCTCTCTTCCACCTCCCTAGGGGAAAAAAAGGGGAATGGGAGTTGGATTAGATGATGTGGCTGTATCAGAAGATGCTGATGTGGGCAAAACCCTATAGCAGAATCAAATAGAGTTAAAATGCTGAGAGCCTGTAGAAAAATGTATCTTTTCTGCACTCTCTTCACTTCCCATTCAGATCACAGAGGCGTCTCTCTCTAGACCAGTCTTCTGCCATATTTGTGATTCACAAAATGTTTTACAAATTGTGCATGCGTTATTTATTGTGCTTGCAGGAAGGTCATTGTCCCCATGTACAACAAATAAGAAAAGGAGGCATTTTTAGGCACCTTCCAACCACAATCCCAAATACTGTCTCACTAGCTAATGAAACTAGCCTTGGTAACACACTGCTTTACAGATAACTGACCTACTGGGACTTACTGGACTGGTTTGGTCCTAAATGTGCATGACTGGTTGTTTTCCAGTAGTACCTGCAAGGCAAGACAACACCCTGCCCGCCTCAGTCTGTGCGTAAGCTCCACACAGTTGTGGTCTTCTCTTCAAGGGCAGGCAAGTGAGCACAGGACATTCAATGAGTGAACCTCACCAATCTCATCTGGGTAGCTGAACAGAGAAAGAGTTTGGGGAGAGGGCTGGAAGAAGGGTAAAATGGTCCAGAGAAAGGCAGAAATCCCTTTACAGCTGAAACTTTCTCCCCTTCTATCTTCCAAATTCAGATGGCACAAAACGAAGCCAGACCCAACAGACGTAACTCTGTTTGCAGAGGTGAAGCAGTGATATGGCTCTGGACTGATGGCTGGTTTTATGCAGAAACCCTCCGTGGCACATCTGGTACTCATAGCAGGAACCAGCTGAAGAATGATTGCTTCACTCTGTATTACCTGTTCTCATATATACAAACATTCAAGTGGTTTCCTAGAAGATGAACAAGCCTTCCTTCCTTCCACGTAGCTTCAGGACTATTTTTGTTTCAAAGGAGCCAGATAAAATGTACTAAAACCAAAAAGCATAAGTGCACTTGGAGCACAAACAGCTTTTGTCGTGGCTTCAGTGGTTTATTTGTGCACCAATGTACACAGCCTCCAGCCTCTTGGGTTCCGTTTCCACACCAGCCGCAGACTGACGGGCAGACCCTGGAGAACTGTGGTGTGTTCCTCTTCCCAGAGTCATTAATAAGCTGAAAAACCTTGAATGTCTAGTGTGGCAGGCACAAGTCATTCAGAGCAGCAACTTAAACGCTTCAGTCCCTCCTGTAAAAAAACCGAATGCAGTCTACGCTATTCCCCTAAAAGCTCCTCAGAAAAGTGCAGTACCATATGATCCAAAATAATTGACCTAGCAGGCAGAAATTCTTAAACCTCCCCTCAAAATCTGGGTTGCAAGAGTTATCCTTCAAAATCAGGCAAGCTGCAGTTGTTTTCCTAGCCGCTGACTGTCATCCAGATATATATCACAACTTTTGTTTACTGTGAGGTTTACACGATTGTTCCAGGAAAATATCAATTTATAGCATGACATACAAGGAATGATTAAAATACATTTCTAAGGGTCGTTCAGCAGAGCTCAAACTGATAGGAATTTTGGCTGATGTATTTCAGCTGTGAATATTTTAGTGCATTTGACCTTCCCATAGTATTTTTCATCGACATTTTTATCTATTCATCCTCACTTCTGCATTTTAACAGGATACACAGAAAGGTCTTTAAGACGTATTAATACCAAATAGTGACAGATGTCTTCAGAGGAAGGACTCTTGCAACATATTTTTGGGGTGGTGCTGACTGTGATTTCTTCCTGAATACATATTGTATTTTAAAAGAATTCTGCATTTCCAGAACTATTCTAGTCAAGCAGACCTGGCCACTGACTGAGCATACACAGCTTGCAGAAATGTAACTGATTTTCCATTGCATCTTTTTCAAGCCTCTTTGTTCCAGTTCCCCCGGTCGCATGCATTGCCCCTGCCACACCCATACACACGCCTTGCCAGCTACCTCTATCCTATCCAATGGTAAATGGTGAAGAAAATACTTTACTGAAGTATTTTGTTTCTGGTCTTACATAGATATTTTTAAAGTGCTCCCACACAAAGCCCGATATTTTATCAGCAATGTTTTATTTGGCGCGGGAAATTCAGAGAAATATCTTGGAGGCGTTATGGAGTCACCATAACTGAAGTTGGAAGAAGAATGTCATTACTGAGTACAAAACCCTCTGCTATCATTTCATGTGTCTAATTCAGCTTGAATATTCACAAATGACTTCCCATTTCCAAGTAATCATACATTTCCTCAGTTTTTACCATGACTGAACAGTTATCTACATTTTTAAGAATTAGCTGGGTGTCACAGCATATTTTCAACTATTTATACATATTTATGAGGCTCACCCTGAGGGCCCACAATTACACTGGATTTGTATTTTGCTCTACAGCTGACATCCAATTTCTCTGACAGGTTGCCCAACCACATTTGTTGTTGTTAACACTGCCCAAAATTCACATTATGAGGTGCCACAGTGAGATGTTTGGAAGAATGGCAGCTCTTGGCTGTTCGGGCTGCAGATTCCTGTCCTTGCTGTTACAGGCTGAACATTTCTTTTTTTCTGGAGGGACAACAAACCCAAGATGATCTTGCTGTTCTAACAAAAACAATACTACGAAAAACTGTTTTCTAGCATTAATATTTTTAGTAATATTTCTTATAAGGCTCTTGCCCCTTCTGCCCTTCTGGGTGGAAGTGTGACCCATCTGGAGGTCGCATCAGCTCCCCATCATCTCTGGGTGCCCTTCAACACCAACCGCATCATCTCTGGGTGCCTCTTACCCATACAGAGCTGCAAATACCAGCTGCCTGAAAAACTTGCACATTTTAAGGAAGAGCCCAGGTCTCAACAGCAAAAGTTTTCCTGGAAGCTGGTCCTAGCTGGGCTCATGCAGGCTCCTGCCAGCTTCCCACCCTGGACAGACACAGATATAGGTGACCTCTCTGGGAGCACTTCTACCCTTCCAGAAGAAACCAGATTTCCCAGGAACAACCAAGCACCCGTGGGCTACAGTCAAGCTCCAAAATGGGAACAGGGAGTCTCTTTGCCATGTCTTTTCAATGACCTCAGATTTCCTGTTGGAGTAGGGAGGGGCAAGGAGATCGTGCCTTACCTGGGCAGAAGGATGCAAGGAAGTGGCTGGAGGTGGGGACAGCAAAGGAGGTGAACAAGCTGCTGAAGGAACCTGGGAGTCAGAGTGAGGTGGGAAGCGAGGCAGATTGAGGAGAAGGAGAACCATGGAGGGGGAAAGCAGGCTTGGATGCAAGAGTGGGGTGCAGTGGGTGAGAAAGGTTGGACATAGTCTGAGATCTCCCTGAAGGTGTTGGAAAGATTCTTGTTGACTTTATCAGGCTTTGGGTGGTGTTCAGAAAGAAAAAGAGAAAATGGTGTGAACTGAGGAATGCAGGGTCCCAAGAATAACAAAGGACAAACAAGAATCCTACCAAAAGCCATTTCTGCTGACAAAGAATCATCATATAGTGCCAGAGAAGGAGATAGAGGAATAAAAACTCCTGAAATATAAATCCTTCTTGTTTGCATCCAGGTGAGACTCCTCCTTTTCGCAGTTCATGTTGATCATAAAGATGGCTCCAGCAGCTTCTGTCAGTTGCTGCTTCAGTGCGGAAAGATTAGAAAGCAGAAGGAGGAGGCAGAAAAATGGGAACTTCTTTCAAAACTTATTGACTAAAAAAATCTGATTGAGAGAAAGCAGAGCAACTCTGACAGCATTTCTTTAATTTGATATAACAAAAGCTGAGAAATAAAAATCAGTATTACCTTTGTTGAGGAAGAGATGGGAGGAACAGCAAGAGTTCTTGGTCTGGAGTTTTGGGATCTACAAGCACCACTGAGGAAGTGACCATGACCATGGACAGTTTCTCTCTTGTTCTGTTGTGGTGGAGAGTCCTAGCCTAACGGCAGAGGGAATCCTGTCTGATAGCACCCAGAAGAGGTCAAAAAATAAAGTCAAAAGTGTCAGAAAATTCAGCCTTTAAAGTCTACCAGTGCTTTGGAGAAGCAGCTTTTAATTCTGTGCCCTTGAAAATCTCCTCAGATGGCAGTAACTGTGACTGTCTTTCTGCTCAGGACTTGGCAAAGGCACATATGCCCAGGACATATTCTGGGCTGTAGGGTTGACTGTTCTATACTCTCTACCTGCAGACTTTCATCATGTACCAGAAGGACCAGTTTCTGAGAAGACGTTCGCACTAGAGAGGAAACAAACTGCTGGTTTTCCATGTGTTTCCCCTGCTAGGCACAAGTGAGGAGGGCACTGATTATATCGACCCACAACTCCTCATCTGCCTTGCCAAGAGATAAGGAGATGCTGTTTGAGACAAGAAGAAAAGGAGCATGGTAAATATAACTGCAGAGGTATTGAGGCAAACTTAATGGAGGGAGGGTGTCAGGGGTGTGGCAAATGCCTTGACGCAAGCGGGATGTCTGAGCTAGCAGCCAGCCAGGCAGAGCTCCTCGCCAGCGCTGATGCTGCTCCCCACAGGACACCTCCCAGTGATTCAGGGCTCCAGCTGTAGGCAAGATTTGAACCCTGGATTTGACATAGCACAGCCATGGGTGCACCGAGCGTAGAGGAAGCTCCTGAGAACCCAACGCAATTCCTTCATGCTTGGCATATCGACTGTCAGCTACAGCTTGGTCAACTGTATTTGACTGTTGAAATAGAGTTATTTGATAAAGCACTGAAACATCTGGCTTAACTCCTCCCCAAGTTTGTGCTTTCTGTTGATGAAATGAGGGGTCGTAATACTCCCTTCAAGATATCTCATGTCCGATTTTATTTCCCAGTCACTCCACATTCCTCTGGACAATCTCTGCACTTCGCAGCTCCACCTGATGAAGTGTTGTGTGCCCAGTATGTCACTGGGCTGTTTCCTTTCCCATCAGCTTATTCACTGAGACATTTGTAACGTGTCAGACCTCCTCTCATGATGCCTCTCCCTCAGTCACTCTCTACCCTTCATCTCTGCTGGTGCTTTAAACCTGTTTACATTTCCTGTATACTAAAGAATTTCCTAGGGGCTACAGTATTCTTTAAGCAAACGTAGGAAAAATCTTATTAATCATGTCAGTGGCAATCAAAATTCTGATCAGGAAGAATGAAATGTAATTACTCGTTTTCATCAGGCAAGCTGCTGCCCTGCACCTGAGTTTATTAACTGGCCAGCATATCTGATCTGTGGATGGAAGCAAAGTACAACCAGATGTCAAAGGGCAGAAAATGACAACGTGCCCAGCTGGCCCACTACTTTCTAAATCCTTTCCCTGTCCCTGCTCAGCCTTTCAGCTCTAATTTAACACATGCTGTCCCAAAGGGCCATGTGAGATGCAGGCTGCTTGTGCAGCAGGACAAATATTTTTAACAATTGAGCACTTCTTTTCTGGCCTCAGAACAGTCTGGCAGTGCTGTGCTGTTTGCCAGGCAAGGTTGAGCCCCTTGGTGCAGGCAGAGCAGCGGGTCAGGAGCCCTACTTGTGATACTATAGGGCACTTCGAAAACCCTGTATGCTGCCCTGTATTTAGCATCCTCCTTATCCATTGTAGTTTGGGAATTAAAAAGAAACACGAGGCAAAAAAGTCAGAGTATACAACTGGCCATTTAGGTCAATATTTTACCTCAGGTACATGATTAGCCCTTCTTTTCTTCCTTTTTGAAAAAGCTAAATTTGGCCTCTGATAAATATTCATATTTTCTTCACTACTAGAAATGTTCCTGAGGCTCAAACATTTTATTAGCTGAAGCTGTTAGCCTTAGTGTGGCTCATAACCATAACTAGGCTAATGGAGCATGTAGCTAAATCTCTCTTGGAACTGAAAGGGCCATTTCAGAAGCTTAAATGGCTTTGGATTTATCAGGAAAGGCTTCTCAGAGCTTTTTCCCTTGCCAGGATAATGTCAGGAGCTGGCTGCAGAGGAAGGACTTTGACCATCGGTATCCTGATGTCAGAATCCAGCCCAGTGAAGGAGAACAAACACGAAAATCAACTGGTAAATAGCTTTAAGATAACTGGCACACTTTTATGAACTTAAGGATAAGAAATAAAAAAATTTAAAATAATCATTGACTACTCAAGCACTCCTTGGCAAGACAGAAGAACTTTTGGAGAACCAGATGTTCAGCCACACAGCTGCTACCTCATGTGAATGACAGTGAGGATATTGTGATTATTTTATTTTGTTGGTGTTATTATGGTTTAATGGCCCAGTAAAATTCACTCATCTGAGGCCTTTAGTTATCACAGATTCACAGGGCAATTTTCTTCATTAGAAATTAAAGCTATCAACTGGTCAAACAGTACCAGAGTTAGAGCATATATGACCAAAAATGAGGCAGAGAAAACAAGAAAAAACACTAGCAAAAGCCTTCCTACCTGATGTTATCAAAACCCCGGGTGCTAAGATTTTGTTTAGTAGCACAATAGAGTAATTACATATGGCTTTGGTAACACATACATTATTCACATTATCAGGCACAGAATGAGAGTTAAAAGAACACTGCTAAATGAATTTCCTTCCCAAGACGAAATGAGCAGTTGCTCAGGGGACCAGGTGATTCAGAGAATTACCAGAGCTTTGAAAAAAAGGAGAAAACAGTGCTGTAGCAGGGAAGCAGAAAAGTCAAACAGGTCGAAGTATTCATCAGCTACTCTAATTTAAGCATGAAACCAGAGACCTGTGACAGCAGACACACAGAGCATTGCACACGCATCACAGGTGTCTATTTAACACCACGAGAGCAGTCACCAGTAGGGAAGGGTTCTTCGGGGCAAAGACTGGTTTGGTCCTTCACATATCATAGAACAGTTCAGGTTGGAAAAGACCCTTGGTATTATCAAGTCCAACCATTAACCCTACACTACAAATGTCTCACCGAGGTTGCTGCTGGTGTTTAAGAGAGGGACTGGGGAGACAAGCAGGCAGTAGATGGGGGAATGTAGTGGTTTGACCCTGGCTGGAGGCCAGGTGCCCACCACAACCACTCTATCACTCCCCCTCCTCAACTAGTCAGAGTAGAGAAAATACAGCAAAAATCTCATGTGTTGAGATAAGGACACAGACATCATTCAGCAGTTACTGTCGTGAACAAAACAGACTCAACACAGAGAAATTCATTTAATTTATTGCCATTCAAATCACGGAAATAAACCCAAATTAAAAAAAAAAAATCTTCCTCCCACCTCCCCATTCTTCCTGGACTTAACTTTATTCCCTATTTCTCCATCTCCCCTCCCTGTGGGGCGCAGGGAGTGGCAAATGGGGATTGTAAAAATTTCATTAGATGTTGTCTCCTTCCTTCTCAGGAGGAGGACTTCTTACTCTTCCCTTGTTCTGGCGTGAGGTCCCTCTCATTGGAGACAGTTATTCACAAACTGCTCCAGTGTGGGCTCCTTCCACAGGGCGCAGTCCTTCAGGAACCGATTGCTCCAATGTGCATCCCTGGTCAACCTAGGTGTTGACAGAGTTGTTTCTCCGACATATTGTCACTCCTCCTGTTGTACTGTTGTATTGGTTTTTTTCTTCTCCTTGAATATATTATCGTAGAAGTGTTACCATCACTGCTGATAGACTGGGCCTTGGCTAGAGGCAGTTCCGTCTTCGAGCTGGCTGACATTGGGTCTGTCAGACATTGGAGAAGCTTTTAGCAGCTTCTTACAAATGCCACGCCCATAGTTACCCCCCGCCACCAAAACCTGGCCACACAAAGCCAATACAGGGAACTTGTGTTTGTTTTAAGCTGCACCCTTTCCTACATTGCCTAGTGCTACTGCACTTGGCAAGCCAAGTGGAGGACATCGCCTCTGTCACTCAGGACATTTCCCATCCCACCAGGCAGATGTCCATCCTGTAGTGTGCTCTTGAAGTGAGTGAACATCACTGCCTGAAGACAAGCCTGATTAGTCAGAGATAGTGTAGTGTATCAGACCCATAAGAGTCAAATGTGTTGGGTTTTAAGCCCATGATATCAAGGCAAGAAAAGTCCTCGTTCTTTCCCACCTTGTATCCAGCTGCAGGGTTTCCACCAGGAAAAGGTGCAGATCTCCTTGTGCTTATGGGATCTCTCAAGGGAGCTGGTTTCTCTTTGGATGAGAGAATCTAATTCAAAGTTAGAAGCAAACTTCAGCCTTGACCATGCAGAGCAGCTGTTTACCGCTGCACCTTCTTGAAGTGAGAATACACCTGAAAACAAATCTGTGGTCCCTTGCAAACACAAATATGTCCTTACTCTGTGTGCTCCTCCTTGACACTCTGTGTCACCTCTTGCCCTCTTTACTGACTGCAACACTTTGGAGATAAGAGGCATCATTTAATTTTATGCCCAGGTGGTTCCTGGTGATGTCAAACACAACCACAGAGAGGCTGGGGATTCTCCACCCACAAGCCAGGGAGCCCACGATTTCTTTTCACACATATTATGGCAATGTTATTTATATTCTGTATTTTGCATTATTTCTGAGTGTTGCTGGGTAAGTAATGCACATGCCCTCAGGGGTATTAGAAATTCTGTTTGACCCTCAGCACGGGACATGTTCCCAGCCACCCTATGCTCTCTCAGGTACCCAAGCTGGAAATCCCATCTTCGAAGCGCTCCTGCTCAGCACCTGTTTGGAGGCAAAATGAGAAGCTGTCTCAGTGGGAGTGCCAGAGCCTTCTGGGGAAGCAGGACCTGCTCTTTTTTCTGTCAGGAAAAGTGAGAACAGAGGAGGTTGAAGGATGAGGCCAATGTTTGCAATTAGAAAAAGAGAGGGAAGAAAGGATCAGCTTTCTCATCCTATTGATTTCTCAAAGGCATCACAAGCTGGGCTAACCTTCTTCTAGATTTTTGGTTTCTCTGTCCCACTCTGCTGCATTCAGTCTGCAGCTTAGGCTCTGTTCTTCACGTAAATAGGACAAAACAAGCCACAAGCAAGGGAATAGATGCAATGGTATTAAAAAATTGCACGTTTCCCTGCCTCAAAGGCACTCTTACATATGTAACCACACCTAAACATTTTTCTGTCTCCTGTCTCTCTGCTCCTCTCTTGGGCATTTATTTCTGCAGAAAAGGCTGATGATTTTTAAAGAAGTGTTAATTGACTCAGGCATAAGTGGATGCCACATGAGGAAGGACACTCATGTCTCTTGTATTAGATCAAAACACTTCTGCTATTTGTTGCATATTACACAAAATTGGTCACAGAAGAAACACAAGATCACAAACAGCTCAAAATCTTGCCACAGTCACAAAGATTAAATATTTAACTGATTTACTGCTTATGCAAGAGGCGAGCACAAAGCTCAGCCCCACTCACCTGAGAAGCAATGCACTGAGCTGCTCTGCTGGCACAAGATGACAAGCAGCACGGAGACCTGCCCAGCTGCCATCCATGGCTTGGGATAACCCAGCTTCCACACCAGCCTGGAAGAAAATGAGGGGTCTAACTTTACAAAGAAAAGTTCAAAAGACTTTAAATGCTACTGAAATCCATTTTTAAGCACCATCCAACATAGTTTTGACTTCTTTTTTTTTAATACCTAAAGGAAGAGCCACACCCAACGAAAGTTTAACAAACCAAGTTAGAATTTTCTGAAGCCTCTTCCCTCACGTTGTGCAGTATTGCTGGCACTTTAGCAAGGTGTATTTGCTTCAAAATGTGCTTCAGTTGTTCCTTAAGGGAATGAGAGCCGTCTCCCAAAAGAACCTCTGAATGCCACAAAAAACCCCAGCAGTTTTCCATCAAAAAGCATCCACAGCTGTTGTAGTTGGAGAGTCTGGGTGAGAAAACCCAGGGTTGGTCACAGCTGGCCTTCAGCTTAAGTCTGTAGTCCTGTGCCCAACCTGCTCTGCAAACACAAGGGGCTCCTTTCACTGCCCGTCTAATGCCACCGAAGTCAGATAAATTGGCTCAGCTTCTCCTAAAGGAGCATAACCCCATTTTTCGTATTTGTAATTCCTAGAGAAAGAAAAGTAAAAATGTATTAGGCTCCAGACACCACACACAACTGAGTTTCACCTTGTCTGGAAACAATACAAAATTCCCACATGAAGCTTAAAGAGAACACAAAGACCCCTGTCAACTGTTATGCTCTGGCAGCAGACAGTTGCCCTCCAATCCTATATAAACACCATACGCACTGCTGGGTTTGAGAAATTTGGAGACAACTACGGTCAGGTAAGAACCACCGAGCTAGAAGATAATCCAAGAGAGAGCAAGAAAAGACAAAGGCCAGCACAGTCCTTGCAACAATCTACCTACCACATGGCACAATGCACGCTGTGAGGAGCTTCGCTCTGCCACTGAGGGCAAAACATGGATAAAACTTTAATTGAGCCCTAAATAATAGCTCTTGGTGGAGAGCTGAATCTCTGTGCCTTGGTGAGCAGTGCACTCAACTCTGTCAGATATCCTGACAAATGCCAGTGATGTCCAAAACTGCAGGAGGAGAGCAGGATTTGCTAACCTTTCGGAGAAAGTATAAGTATCGAAACATCATGTTTTAAAAGGTAAATACTGAAAAAGAGCAGGTATCTGAAATGTGCACTGAGTAACTGAGGGCATTGTATTCACGTGACAACAGCAACAAAGCTACCCCCAAGCCTCTGAAGTGATCCTTGTTGGGTTTAGATTTGCCAAGACACTTTGAGAGACCTGGAGAAGATAATGTAATAGCTTCTCCCTGCCAAAGGCATGCCCTGTGCCTAACATCCCATAACTCACAGACTGCAAGGTTAGAAGTAACAGTTTTTTACCACTGCAGAGACGTTACTTCAGACCTCTCCATGGGTTTGGCACTTTGTCTTGAAGAACAACACAACACAGACTCCAAAACTGTGATCTAATTTATGAATGTATCAAGAGCATGAGTGCACTGGAGAGGCTGCAGCTTGAGTTCTGTGTTCAGTTTGGGGCACTGTAGTATAAGACATTGAGGCGCTGGAGCCGGTCCAGAGAAGGGCAACAAAGCTGGTGAAGGGTCTGGAGAACAAGTCTTATGAGGAGCAGCTGAGGGAACTGGGATTGTTCAGTCTGGAGAAGAGGAGGCTCGGGGAAGGCTTCATTGCTCTCTATAACTACCTGAAAGAAGGCTGTAGTGAGGTGGGTGCTGGTCTCTTCTCCCAAGTAAAAAGCAATAGGACAAGAGGAAATGGGCTCAAACTGTGCCAGGGGTAGTTTAAATTGAATATTAGGAAAAAGTTTGTTGTTGAAAGAGTAGTGAAGCATTGAAACAAGTTTCCCAGAGAAGTGGTAGAGCCACCATCTGTGGAGGTGTTCAAAAAACATGTAGCTGTGGCATTTCAGGACATGGTTTAGTGGTCATGGTAGTGTTGGGTTGATAGCTGGGCTTCATGATCTTAGAGGTCTTTTCCAACCTGAATGATTCTATGACTCTATGGGCAAACAGGAGGGAAAAATCTAAGGAAAGGCTGGGTTAAGACCCTCCTTCTATTCAGAAGCAAACAAGTCTTTGCTAATTGCTCATACTCCATGAGTCCAGGGCTGTTCTGGGGCATGTTGTCCACAGGGCAGGGTGGCCATGCTCCAGTTTGGTTGCTGACCACTTTTTGTCATCCTAAGTCACTGGCAAAGTATGACATGTTCGAACTGGAGGCCTCAACAGGATAGATATTTCTCAAGTGTTTCAACTTACCAGATGAGATACATATATACTCTCACTTATTTCTACATGGTTTCTCACATTGTCTGCTCCACATACCTTGGTTCTCATGGACAAGCAGTTGGGAGCATCATATGTGGGTGCCAAGGCTGCACTACCTCTCACAACTTGTACTACACCTACGTGGTACAGCCATGCTTTAACTCTCCGGGCTACCAGACAACATGCAAATCCCAGTGATGGTGAAGACTACTGCTCAGAGACTAGCTGTGGGCTGACTAGCTGTGATGAGCAGGGTGCTGGTCCTGAGATATTAGAGGTAGACTGCTGGAAGAGATCAGTTCTGTAAATGAGACACCACTAGAGGAGTAGAAAACCCTTTGGATTAAAAACTCTACTCTCCTTGAGACCTACAGCAAACTGAACCCAGGCCAGCATGCAGATCTGGAGTGGACAGTTGCAACAGTTTGTGAGCTTTGCAGGCTATGGGGCCAGCAGTCCACAGGTTGGAGACAGGCTCAAATGCTGCTGCCTCTCAAGAGCTGTTTGCTGTTACAGAAAAGGCTCTAAATCCCTGGAATTCTTGAGGATAGTGAATGAGCTTTCCCCAGCCCTGTGAAGATATTGCACATTTTCACTCCTTGTCTTCCATATGGTCACCTGATTTTCTGAAGGAGGACAGAGGTCAACCAGAGGACTTCAGGGATCACAAGAAACATATAAATCAATGCGCACCTATCTAGGAAGTATTAACAGCCTTGGAAACAATTTCTACATTGACTTATAGTTTATCAAGGTCTGAATAAGATTTTATTGCTGCAAGAAGATTTCCAAAGGATCTTCTGAATCAGCTGAAGGATAATAGCAGAAGTATCGTTAGACAACTGAAGGCCAAATTGCTTATGGTTCTGGGCTTCAGAACTTAGAAGAAGGCTTTAAAATGGTAAAAGATATGGAAAACATGGAAAGGGGATTGAAACAGAGTCTCTCTAAGTTCAAAACTACTTGTACTTCTTGCACTACTGGTCCTTCAGTCCTTCAAAGATAAGCCATGTTCAAAGACACAGAAAGAAGCACACACCGAGTTTTTGTCACTGAGGCCCTGGAGGGTGGACTGTCCAGTCATGGTGAATCAGGAGGGATCAAAATTGCTGGATCCATCTACAGGGTTTGCCTGGCATGGTACAAAAACAAAGTGGAGCTCTGAGATCCTTGAGGACATGTGTCCAGTCCCCCACAAGCCAGTAAGGGGACAAAGCAGTTACTGTCCTATTACTGGATGCATCATGAAAAGTTTTAACCTACGTTAGTCATCTCAGTCCTGGAATCCTGTGAACAGATAAATCTTCACCAACTCCATGTGAGACATTGCTCTCTAGGCTACAATTAGAATAATTTTCCGTAGCATTTCCTACCCAAATCCCACATCTGTGCTGTGAGACACAGAGAGTGAGCATGGGGGTAACCTGCGAAACTGAGTCAAGGTTATCCTTCCTTTTCTGATGCACTTGCCATTCACTTCACCTGAATGTGAGAGCTTTGCCAACAGTGTTTCACAACATGTGTGGCCAGTGGAGCTGCAGCCCACTCAAAGCCTCTCACTCCCCCAGACCTTTCCACTCCAGCTAATGCTGTCAGAAGCACAAGATTTAGGTTTTGCAAGGGAGCTGCTGTGTTTACACTTTAGAAGGGGTTTGTGGCAGGTTACCGGGAATCTCAAGTGTGGGACGGATTTAAGAGCTAAAGGTCACCGGCAGTGGAGAGCACTTCAAAGTCAACCCATGCTGGTCAACACCTTCCCTGTGAAGACAATACACTTGCTTTTGGTGTGGGTTTAATGAGAAGTGCTGGACCTCTAACCTTGTAAACTCAGAATGTTGAAACTCCTAAACTTCTTCTAAAACCACAGTTTGATTTATAAACTCAGACTGGGATCAACATGGTAAAGCTTTTGAATCTTGTATCAGCAGTTTTATTGCTAAAAATACCTCCAAAAAATGCATTTTTTCCAGCTGTGCTGTTTTCAGATGATTTTTGATGAAACTTCTTTAATTATTCAAAATGAGTTTAACACCAAAAAATTCCAAGAAAAGGTATGGATTTACGGTATACAGCCTCATTCTTTTTAAAATTTTAAGCTGTGACCAGGAGATAAAAATCCGTAATCCTAAGCTGTTTTCCAGTCAAACAATCCAGAGACTGTAGTGTCAGAAGTCCCTGAGTTTGAGGATATTATTTCTGAGATGATACTAAGAAAACACAAGACTGAAAGTAGACCTACAAATGAGGAGGATACGGCTATGACAAAATGAGAGCCCAGAAACTTTGCAATGCCTTTTCCATAAACCTGAGTCACAATGAGCAAACCTCTGACAGTGCTTGCTTTGAAGTACTGTTTTACTAAAACAAATGAAAAATCTGTGTGCCTCTTTCTATGATGAATTATGCAGCTCCTCCAAAAAGAAGGGTGAAAAAAGAGAAAATAAGAAGAAACCCCACATAGTTGTTGCTAGGAAAATACCAGAATAAGTTGAATAACTTTTGGAATTTCTATGGAAATAAATTTTAAAGTAGTTTTCAACATGGGAAGTGTGGCCTCGGTTCACATTAAATGAATGTGCACGAGAAGGATACCAAAGGTACCGGTGCAGCTGCGTTGCAGTGAGCTGCAGCCATCCATCACACAGTTGCTGGCCAAGAGGAACAGCTCATCTATTTAATTGTGTGCAGGGTTTTTCAGTTGCCAAGTGCAACTCAGTCGTTTCTGTAGCTGTGACCACATTTTGTATACATACTTCTGTAAGTGAACCTTCTGTCTTCATTTCTCTAATCTGCTCTCTCTGAACAAAGTATAATGCATCTGTAAGATGAGCTCAAAATTCAAACAGGCGTGCGTGGTTCATCTTGTGCACTATCAAAGGGGAAAATATATCTAAAGTGATATCAAATCCCCCTGAGTTAAACGTCTTTCATTTTCAGTAGTTCGTAAACAAGACAGAGTAATTTATTTTCTACTGTGCTAATACGGAGGGCTTGGATGCTTTTCTATTCAGCTAGAATGTCCCAAACAGTTACTTCTAATGATCATCGCTTTAAAGTACAGTATTAAGCAGCTTCTTTGGTACAAATAGGTTTTATACAGAGGTCAATGATTTCTCCACTATTATGTTTAATTCAAATGTGTTTGGAACACTGCAGGAAAACTTACTGCTTCAAAATTGAACTCCTCTTGCAGAAAAAAAAGATAAGAAATTTGGCTTATCTTTCAATAAAAGCAGATCAGAAAGAGCAGTCAGTATATGAACATTAACATATATGAACCTCAATAGCATTTCTTCAGATGAAATCTGTATTCTGTTCACGAGGTGCTGCTGGATGGGACTGGTTTTGAAGTGGTGCAAGCCAAACTCTCTGTGTCTGGGTGGTGATAGAGACACACTTCGTCATCCCAGTTTGTCAGAATTGCCTGGCCCTAAGTAAAATCCACCAAAAAACCCCACAATGAGTCTTGGTGGGATGCAGCAGGAGTTGAGATGGAGTGTCCCAGGTCTTGCCAAAAACTGGCATGAAACTCTGGACTGAAAACACAAAAGAGGCCAAATGATATTTTGTGAAAATATAGAAGTCTTCAGGAGACAAGATAAAAAACCCCCAAACATTTAGAATAGATTCAGAAGCAAAGATTCCCTGAAGAAATGGCAAAGAGGGGGCTCATTTTGAGAGCGGACTATAAAAGATGACTTCTTGGAGGTCTGTTTCAGTCACATCAATGAGAGCAAGCTAAATATAACTTCAGCCATGGCTGCTGTACTCCAGCCCATCAGATTGGCCGTTGAAGCCCTTCGCAGCCTCCCTTCCATCCTCTCAGAGTCGATGTTTACAATGAATAAGATACATAATTAGGCAAGCAGTTGGCAAAAGCCGTGATTTATCATATTAAGCAATTAAGCAGCACTGGGCTGATTTGGCTGCAGCTCTGAAAAATCTGCATAATAAAACTGTGCCACTTGACATTAAAGAAGAACTTTCCTCAGGTCCAATTTCAGCCGTCATTCATGGAGAGACAAAACTTTTTGGACTAACCAAGCCGGGAACTTGGACCACACAGAGCATTGCTGTCTGTCTCCGCCAGCCCAGAGCGAGCACCTGGGCGCTGGCAAGAGCTGCAACCAAGGGCAAAGCAGCTCCTTCCCCTGCTGTGTTTGCAGAGCTGTGCAAACCCCGGCACAGCTCGATGATTTGGGGCACCTGGGGAGGGATGTGCCTTACCAGGATTGCTGCCTGCTGCTGTGCTTCCTCACCATGTTCCTCAGCACACAGGGTGCTGGGACAGGTATTCTCATGGGTTTGAGGCAGGGCAAGGGAGAGGGAAAGGCAGACCTGTGGGATCTGCTACCCCAGCAGATCTGGTATGGTGGATTAGCTCTGGCTCTGCGACCCCAAACCTCCATGTCTCTGCATCCCGGTACATGGCCATCGTGTTTTTATCTGCAGAGCCAAGACTGATCAAACATTAAACTGGTCCTGAAATCATCTTCTCCTAGATTTGAGAAAGAGGACACTAGCTAAGATGATGAAAATGAAGCAGCCAAGGCATCATAGTAATGTATTTTTTGTTTGTGTTTTTTTAATCTTTATTTCACTAGTGAACACCAGCATTTAACTCTAATGTAGTCATTTTACCTCTCTCCCTGATCCTTTATGATTTTAGAGCAGGGAAAAAGAAATCAAAGCAAAATCACAAAGTTTTATGCCCATCATGCACACACTTATGAGCGCTGCCAACAATTTCTCTTTTAAAAGATCCCAGCTTTGATGTCTAATATCCTCTAGTTAAAAAATGATGTATTAAATATAACTTTCTTAATTCCAGCCAGTTTAGATAACTGAAGTATTTCAGTTAGATTCACTCTCTGTCTCCCCACACTAACACAACAGTGCTTTGTTTGCAGTTTCCAGTGTTACAAGCAAAATGTTTAGATGAACTGTTCATGCCTGGAATTGTTAAATGTTTGAGAAGCCTTCTGTACACAAGAGAGCTTGAAAACTTTTCTAAAACCAAAAGGTACCATTATTTTAATCAATAACTAGCTGGTAAAGGCAAGAATTTTAAAAGTTAGAGTTTATTTCGGAGGTCTGACTTGAGATGCTGTAATGGGCATTGAATTGCGGGAACTATATCATCATTTTGGCAAGGGGGTTTCACAGGAGCACTTTATATTAAGTTCAACTCCACAATCACTCTTCACCTTCCCTAGTCAATACTCCTCAGATGAAACATCGAGGAGAAGAAGGATCCCCTGTGTTTTGCCTGCAGCAGGTACACACTGTCAATACTGCTATTATGCCTACCTACACAGCCAGAAAGGATTTTTTGTGCTGTCAGCAATCTGCACATCAAAACATGCTCAGAGCAGAATGAGAGTTAATGAGCTGCCTCCTTTGTGCAAATTTATCAGAGATCAACAGACCTGGGTGTATGAAAGGCCTCTATGTAACTGAAGGCAGCAATGGAAAATTTCAGATTATGTGAAATATCATGAAAGAAATGGGGTTTTTTAAGCAACATTTATGCTGTATGGGCTTTTGTTTTCCAGCCCTTTCAGGGTTCTGAGGCAACACAACAAGCACCTTGCTGTTTAGCCAGCTCAAAGTCTCTATTTTTATCTCCATTTTTACCTTCCCCCACCCCCCAAAAAAATTAAGATGAAGGCAACTCCAAAAAAACACACCCAGCAGCTATCATATTTGCCTTCAAACACCTTTTCAAAGCTCACTATGCTGCTATGATTCCAAAACATGCCATTCCTAGTCACTGATACACCCAAAATAAACTTGCTGTTTGTCCTTCATGCTCTTTTTTTTGCCATTATCACCATTGTTTTCAGGTTAGATACAGCTTTGCTGCCCAATGTGCCAGATGTCTGATCAACAGGCTGGTTCTTAGGGCAGAAGTGCCATTGGATATGCAAATACAGGGTGGGTTAACTGCCCTGGGACTGCCCAACCCATGTCTTAAAACTACGTCTTGTGCTTTTTTGCTTCTCTATTCATCCACATATGCTTCCCACATGTTCCTTTCCTTGGGTGCTCAAGGACAAGGAGAGGAGGAACAGGTGAGGGGTGAGGTGGTGCTCCAGGGGTTTTTGTTCACCCAACAATGCTTGGTGCTCAGTAGCATTCATGGAAGCAAGCAGACCCCAAGATTGTGTTTATGCTCCCCCTACACCTACCAAGCTATTGGGGTACGGTGGAGAGAGTCACTAAAGGGAGAAAGATGTTCCACCATAGTGTACAACTTTGAACTCATTTTGATGTAGCAAGTGTTAAAAAGTGCCTTTTTTTAAAATAAGAAAAACAAAAAAAAATGATACTGCTATATTTGTACAGCTCTGAGACAGCTCAGAGACTCTTCTCAAAACAAAGCTAACACTGTGCTGACGAAAATGCTGATTTACAGCCTAAAAGGTGATGTCATCAAGTTTGGAGCACTCAGACCTCCAAACATGGACTTATTCTAGGAAATGGGAGCTAAAGCTCAACCTGAGAAGAAAGTCATGTCACTGTACTACTTGATCATACAAGACTAAAAAATCATCTGTTCTTCGGAAGCATGCGAACTAATTTTGTTCTTTCTGCCTTACAGGTTGACTCCTCCACCTCAAGGAAGCTCTGGAAGCTGTTTGATGAACATCATTTGCTTGTAACTATGAGAAACCCTTTCCTCTGTGTGTCTCATTGCAGTAGGCAAATCAGCTGCCTGAGATGTGAGACTAAATAAAAGCTCCAAACTGGTGCCACTGGAAGGATGTGCAGTTTACAGCAGGCATGTTTTGCTGCTGGGACTTTTTGAGCCAGCTTCTGGGGTGTAAGATGCACCAACAGGAGGAATTTTTCAGCTGGCAGAGATGCCCAAGGGGCAGGCATGAAGTCTTCAGATACTCTGATAACTTTCTGGCATCTCATCTATATAGATATATATATATATATATATATGTCATCTCCTGGGCAGATGTAACTCTGCGGGCAAAACAGCAGCATGCATCTGGCCAAAGGATGAGGTTATGATATGAAAAATTATGTTCAAGAGCACACTCTGAGAGCTCTTGTCTCTCGGGGGCACCCAGGCAAACGCCTGCTGCTTTGCAAGCTAAAGTTATTCTCCTCGTGACCATCCCTGCAAACTCAACCCTGAAAAAAAAAAAAACCCCAACTTCTCCTCCTACAACAAATGCCTCCAAGGCCCAAACAGATCTTTTACAGATGCTGGTGTGACTCCATGGATTTATGCAGGGTAAACCACAGTTTTGAATCAACGTTCCTCCCTCTCAGCAAGATCTCACTGCTGTTAGGACTAAGCTACCTTTCACTGCACACACAGCTGATATTTCTGTTCCCTCTGAGCTGCTAAATCTACACTTACTGGAATTTATCACGGCCCTGAGATTACAAAACCCTGCATCTCCATGGTGCTGTACCAAGACTCCTCAACCCTGGCCACCGCAATCTCTCCTCTCTGCACACCAGCTCCATCCCCTTTTTTTGACTTGGCATAACCCTTGCTCCTGTTCACTCCTTCTTAACAAATCGCAATCCTTTCCTCTGAAGCCAAACAGGTTTTCTGCCCTGATCAACTTGAATGTCACTGCTTCCTTCTCTCCCATACCAGTGTATGCCAGGGATGTGTTTTAGGGAACTTCTTTGGGAAAACACTCACCTGAATCTGTGCATTAATCCCACACTTGTGGGAATCCCCTTTCATCCTAATGCATCACTGTCAGAAAGAGTTAATTATCCTGTCTGTCTAAAAGGTGGAAACCTCAGAGCACTGTCTTTTTCTTGCAGAATAGTGGTGTGTGTCTTTTACTTCAGTTCCCTGCCATGCTCCTTGTCCACTTGCAATTTTTTGGCTCTGTGTTTCCCATATGTTAGTGATTAGTTCTGCTGTTACACCCAAACTAACAATTTTACTATTATGGCTGAGATCTTGTGGGTTCCAAGTGGTGAACCAGGACGCACTAGCAAATGTATTTGTTAAACAAGCCTTCTTAGCAATTTGTTTAAAAACAGAAAATCTGACATGTAATGAAGTAGTTAATTAGCATTTCAAACATATTGTTACCTCCATCTGGCCTGAGGATTAGCCAATATGTGGGGTCTTGCCAGGTTATTTCCACTATAATACAACGGATGATAAGTCAGACATTTCCTTGGTGCAGCAATGTTTATTTATCATACAAAACATACACGGAGTCTTGTTTCCCTGAACACAGAGAGCAAACAAACAGGAGCAGGTTCCTTGCTCGGCAGTCCAAGTCTGCCTTTCCAGGGAGCACTGTGCCCAGAAGAAGCTCTGACTCTTGGCTTGCTCCCAGTGACTGCTCGCCCCTGGGTCTCTTACTACAGCCTTTCAGTGACTCCATAACAAATACATTCCTCTGGAAAGTTGGAGAGTTATTTTTAAACCCCCTCACACACAGCTGTAATCAATCCATCGCCCAAGCCTACGTTTGCCAGGGCCTCTGGGGAAACCCTCCACCCACACAGCTTGGCTTCTGCTCAAGCCTCATAGGCACGGCCAGGTGCTGCACTGCAATTACGCAGGGGTACATTAATTGCGGTTGCCACTCAGCCAACATGAATGCCGAGCTACTGTTTGTCTGGGCTTCCAGCAGAGCGAGAGGTGAAGGATGGGCAGTATGGTGACGATGAACACTTTGCAGTATGAGGTGTAGATCAGCCACCTAGCATAGCTCCTTCAAGTGGACCTATCCTTCTGCAAGGAGCTTCTAAGGACAGCTCAGGCTTTCTCAGCCAATCTCCTCGTGAAGGATATGTCCATATTCAGCTCTGCTGCATCTGGTGCATCCCACTGGTGGCCCAGCAGTCACAGCCAGCCAGAGGTTTCTTTCTGTCCCCCCCTGATATACTTACACCTGCCTCAGTCCTTAGCCCTACTTTTGCTCACTTGTGCTGCTCTGCAGACCCGTTGCATTAACCTCCAGGGCTGTGAAAGCTGGGCAGCTGCGTCACAACTCAGTAGACCCAGATGAGCCCCTATGTGGTTTTATTCCTGCACTTAGGAAGTGCAGTGACAAGAGTCAACTGAAACCTTTTCTTCATTATTTTCACTGTTTAACAGTCAGAGCATATAAATACTTTGAACCAAATTCATCATCGAGAGTCCTGAAGGTCCCTGAGAATATGGAGCATTCAAGAAGATAAGGAAGACTTTGGTGCTGGGACAAATCAGTAAGGAAACACCAAAAGATCGCTGTAGCCCTGCACAAGAAAACTGTGTGTCTCTCTCACAGTGAGAGGGGAAGGTGTGCAGGGGCTGAAGCACTTCTTCAGCAGCTTCCCAGAGGAAAGCATTAAAAGCACTGACCTTTCCACTCACTGCAACTTTAATATCTGAATGTAAACATTTATGGAAAGAAATCCGTTGACAGGAAAGGAGGAGCTGTGGTCATTTGGGGCTGGGCCAAGGCTACAAAAGAGATTTCAGCCCAGAAAAGGCAGCATCAAACCTGCTGAAGGTGCTGGTCCATAGTCCGTTAAACCAGAAGCCCAAAACTCCTATTTCAGAAGGAAATACTTGTGTCTTCAGCAGATGGATTCAAAAAAATGGGCACTGTTGCTGCTACAAGGCAGATTCCAGCTTCTTCCCCAGTGGGCACTTCCCTGCTCCTGCCCCACAGCCCCAAACTTCTGCCCTGTCAGGGCAGCAGGCTGCTTGCCTGTGCAGGGCTGGCCCTGGGCACAACCCAGTCAAGGGCAAACGAGCACACTTGTGGAGGCTTGTGGAGCTGCAGCAGCATTGGAGAGAGGAAATGTAGCTGGGAATGAGGAGGCAAGCCACCATCCCCCGTCTGTGCAGCTTTAATAAGCAGTTTGTGGCTGTTGAGATGCAGCACGAGCACAACTGGCAATAGCAGAGACTCAGATATGGATAAGTAATTAAAAAAAAAAAAAAAAGGCAAATTCTGTTCCTTTAAATCCCAGGAAGTCTGAAATCATACTGTCTCTCCACCAGTCTCCCCAGGGGAGTTCCTGCTCCCCTCCAGACAGCCCTGTGGGTCCACCATACCTGGAATGGGAGCTGCAGAAGAGCTACCAGAGGAAAGGCAGTTTGTACCCACTCCCGGAGATACTCTACCTCCCTTTCCAAACAGGAATCCCACTGATAGGCAAAGGATTGGCTGCTCTCTGGGTTACTCATCGAGTGTTTCTAACCCCAAAATGCACACGATGCATTTAGAGAGTGGGAGGATAGTGGTGGGCTCCCTGCTGCCCCTGCGATGTGGCATGCTGCGCTTCCTCCCGCTCTCCTCCATCACCAGCTGCATTCAGGCAGGCTATTAATGGATTTTATAGGCCTTTAAAATATGTTATGGAGCAGAAAATGGTTTTCAGGGAAAAGCAAACACACCCTGTGCTTTCTCACCAATTAAAACTGATGAGCCACGGAGGCTCAGCCAAGATATAACAATACAATGAAAACAAGGCAAAATATTTCAAAGTGCAAGTGGTCAGACCAACAAAAAAGTGTTTTCCCACAAAACAGAAGAAAAATAATTAAATAACATGCTGCTTTTCAGGGCTATAGAAGAAAATGAATGTCTAAAGATGGAGAGGAAGTGGTGGTGGTGAAATAAAAATCCACAAGCAAGTTCTTTGCAACGGAACATCCAGGTCTAAGAGAGGGACACATTGCCTACAAAGTCAGAAGTCAGAACTGAGGCCTTCTTTTCAGTAAAGACCATTACAAAGCAATTGCTAAAAGTAGCCAAACTGTATTTTAATACCCAACAGGTATGCTTAAAGTCAATTGGAATTTCTCTAGTGTGACAAGAAGTACTCATAGACACAAAAACAATTATAGCCTGCAGTAGCAGGCAGCTTCTTGAAGGCTTTTATAAGTAAAACTGAACAAAACTAAAGACAGAGAAAAACATCACTGAAAAGACTCCAGTGTAAGAGACCTTGGACTATGCAACTTCATGGCAAGTGCAAGAGAAAAATCAAATTATATAGCTGAGTGATTCAAAGCCAATAATACCCCTAAAGACAGATCCAAGGGGCAATATGACATGTGCTGATCTTGCTGGGTGTCAGACAGAAACCAAACTATTAGTGGAGATAGGGCTGGGCTGTGCAATGTCCAGCACTTAAATAACCTATGAATTCCATCCAAAGTCACCAAAGCCCCAGAGAAGACGACATTTCCACTGCTGTGTGCTGACGTGTTTCATAGTCCTCTCTGTTTTACCCGCATGGAAACTGGAGCAAAGCCGGGAGACATGAAGAAGTGGGAGAGGAGAGAACATCTGCCCCATCTCCACTGACTAAAATTGCCGCTCTTACCAATGTTCAATTTCTTCCAGCACAAAATGAAAAGGAAATCCTTTCCAATTCAGGATCCAGCAAGGTATAAAGAATACAGATGGTCAGACCTGAGGATTGAAACCAGCCCCTAAAAACTAAAACATTCAAACAATCCTGCTTTGAGTAGCCACCTGGGTAAAGTCAGTCAGACTCTGCTGCAGAGTGGTCCCGAAGACTTTGAGGTCCGAACACACAGGACGAAGGGGAGTGATATGTCTGAGCCAGCTGGGGTCGTTGGGTGCTGCGAGCTGGCACCAGCACTGCAGGGAGCATCAGCGCCACGCCCAGCACCGTGTCTTCTACAGCCACCGAAAGAAGGCCATGGCAAAGCTGCTTTTGAAAAGAAGAGTCAGTGCATCATAAGTATAGAATTTCACATCAGAACAAGATTCCTTAGCCCTAGTGCCTCACCTCACCAGCACTGGGCTGGTGCTTTGGAAACAGAGACAGCGGGAGCTGCAGCTCTCTGAGAGGAGCATTTGGTAAATAAAGGCCAACCGCAAAGAAACACAATCCCAAACAAACCCTCTGCAGGGAAAGCTTAAGAATATTAACTTTAATATTGATTTTTTGATTCTGCTGTGTTCCTAGAGATGTGACTGTCATCTTGGTTAGCAATTTAAAGAAATTATTTTTGAGTGATTCAACCACCAAACCCACTTAGGCTCTAATGCCTCCCATGCAGAGTGTTTTTAAACATTCATTCTTCAGTTTCTCACCAACATTTACACCAATAATAGAATGAGGAAAACACAAAGCGTTATTTCTTCATAGCTCCTGTGTCTTTCTCTGCCAGAGCAGACAACAAACCCTGTTCTTCCAGACACACAGCTGATGAAAGGAAGGCAGGTGAGGATGAGGAGTGGTTGGGCACCGCACTGGATGTCAGCGGTGCAAGTCCCAGGAATGCATCACAGGGTTGGAAGTGGCTGATTCAGCCCAGCTGCCTTCAGACTCCACTTCAGGTATGGCAGCACCGAGCTCTTCACCCACTTGCTTCAGTGCCTGCGAGGATGCTGTCAGGGGTGGGTCACAAGTAGCTGCTAGGCAAAACCACTAGAGATTGATTTGAGAGTGGTTGTGTGTGAATACTCTAGGAGAGCCAAAAGGCCATCTCTACAGCTCCAGCACATAACAGTGCCAAAGAGAAAATCCATTTATTTTTGTAAACCTCCCTGCCTGGAATATTGATCACTGTATGCTTAGAAAATGAGTAAAACCCATGAAGCTGTTGATCCTTCTGCTCTTCCATTTTAAGGGTCATTTCTCCTTCCTCTTCCCCACCAGATTTTTTTCTTTTACGTGTATTGAATCATTTTACAGTTCTGGAGTCATTTCAGTACAGATGCTGTGCCTCCTACCACTGCGAGCCCAGCTTGCTCTGTGACCACAGCCACTGCAAGTGGAGGAGCATTTGGAAGCTTTTAAAGAGCAGCAGTGCCAGCGGCAGAGCAGCCTTTGCCACTGTCATTGACAGATGGAGGTGGGACGGATTTTCTTAGTCTCTTTTTTAGGGAACAGATGCAATGGTAGCAACAATCCGCAGATAATCCCAAGTTTCTCACCCTGTTTTCTGTCCTACCTCCCATCATGCAAACTCCTCCTGAAGGAAAATCCCAGTCCAGCCCCAGCCATGCTTGTGCTGGCGCCCTGCTGAGATCAGTTTGCTGCTCTCCTTAACATCTGGCTCATTTCCTATACTGGTCCAGTCACATCTTCATGTCATCCCAACAATGGCCCTGGCCAGCCTATTTCCCAAAGAAACTTCACAGCAATTGTGTGGATAGCACTTCATTCCTGTCAACATCCCTCTGGAATGGCAGCTCTTATCCCATCTGAAAGGCTTCTCCCTCTTCTATGGTGTGATAACCTTGAAAACAAAGACTAGAGAAGAAACCATGCCAACATGGCACAGGCAAGGCCACATACAAAGAAAAGTGACTTTTTTCTTCTCCTTTCTAACCAAAGTCAGAGTTACTGTCCCACAGTAACTAAGATTTACTAACATCTCCATGTGTGTCCTTTCACACACACTAATGGCTCATCCTTCTTGCAACCTTACTGTACACTTGACGCTTGCTGTACCTGCAGGCTAATTCTCTACTGGTGCCCTGGTTTGAGCTAAACAGAATCAATTGTGTTCAGTGATTTGACTTTTCAGCTCAGTCTTTTCTAGGAGACTACACTTTCTGAAGTTAACAGCAGGTTTTTGCAGACAGTGTCTGCTACTGGAAGTGATAAAGCCTGCTGTTTATAGTTACTACCAAGGACTAGGGAAAAGGTTCTTGCTTGTACTTGCTCCTATAGTGACCAAGGTCACTGCTGGATCTTGTGTACCATGTTGAGGGTGCCAGGAAGTAAAAAGTCACAAGGAACTAAAAGGTTGCACCGTCAGTCACGAACAGACAGAACAGGTGACGAACAAAAATATTCTGTTCTATATACATCATATTTAGTATAAAGCTGAGGGATCATAGAATCATAGAATGTGTTGGGCTGGAAGGGACCTTTAAAGGCTCTCTAGCCCAACGCCCCTGCATGGCAGGGACATCTTTAATTAGATCAGGTTGCTCAGAGCCCCATCAAGGCTGCTTGGCAGAAAAGGAATTGGGTGTTCTAATCAACAGCCAGCTGAATATGAGCCAGCAGTGTGCCCAGGTGGCCAAGAAAGCCAATGGCATCCTGGCTTGTATTAGAAATTTTGTGACCAGCAGAAGTAGAGAGGTGATTGTCCCCCTGTACTCAGCACTGGTGAGGCCGCACCTTGAGTATTGTGTTCAGGTTTGGGCACTTCAGTATAAGAGGGATATCGAGGTGTTGGAGCGAGTGCAGAAAAGGGCAAAAAAATTGGTGAAGGCCCTGGAGAATAGACCTTATGAGGAGTGATTGAGGGAGCTGGGACTGTCCAGTTTAAGGAAGAGGAGGCTAAGGGGGGACCTCATCATGCTCTACAATTACTTGAAAGGACATTGTAGAGAGGTTGGTGCTGGTCTTTTCTCACAGGTCATTAGGGACAGAACCAGGGGGAATGGGTTCAAGTTGCAACAGGGCAAGTTTAGACTGGACATTAGGAAGAAATTCTTCATGGAAAGAGTGGTCAGACGCTGGAACAGACTGCCTAGGGAGGTGGTTGAGTCACCATCCCTGGATGTGTTTAAGTGTTGCTTAGATGTGGTGTTGGGTGATATGGTTTAGGGGTGAACTTGTAGTGTAGGGTTAATGGTTGGACTCGATGATCCCAAGGGTCTTTTCCAGCCTGAACTGTTCCATGATTCTATGATTCTATAATTCTATAAGCCTGATCTTAAGTGTCTCCAGGAATGGGGCCTCCTCCACCTCTCTGGGCAACATTTTCTAGTGTCTGACCACTCTCATAGTAAAGAACTTCTTCCTAATGTCTAGCCTAAATCTATCCTGCTCTAGTTCAAAACCGTTATCCCTCATCCTATTGTTACATGCCCTTGTAAACAGATCCTCCCCAGCTTTCCTGTAGCCCCCTTTAGGTACTGGAAAGCTGCTTTAAGGTCTCCCTAGAGCCTCCTGTTCTCCAGGCTGAACAATCCTGACTGTCTCAGACTGTCTTCATGGGAGAGGTGCTCCAGCCCTTTGATCATCTTTGTGGCCTCCTCTGGACCATGTCCAACAAGTCCATGTCCTTCTTGTGCTGAGGATTCCAGAGCTGGACACAGCACTGCAGGTGAGGTCTCACCAGAGCAGAGTAGAGGGGCAGAATCACCTCTCTCGATCTGCTGGCCATGCTTCTTTTGATGCAGCCCAGGACGCAGTTGGCCTTTCGGGCTACAAGCACAAACTGCTGGCTCATGTCCAGCTTTTCATTCACCAGTACCTCCAAGTCCTTTTCCATAGGGCTGCTCTCAATCCCTTCATCTCCCAACCTGTATTGATAACAAAGATCACGAGGGTTAAGCCCTCTTCTTCAGTGGCCAGCATCTGGGGAGAACTCCATCAGTTCTTCTTCCTTTGATCCTGATTTTGAGTTCCCAAAATCCAACTCCTGTATCTGATTCTCCTCTGCCATTGAGCCTGGGACTTCCCTGGTGCCTGCCTTCTCCTAGTGGTGGTTGCTACTGGGAAGGGAAGTTCAGTTCGATACCGGTTCTGTATATATTTGCATATATTTCATTATTTTTATTACTTCCTTATTAGTACTGTTATTGTTTATTAAAGCCAGATTAGTTTTCTTTTCCAATTTGTGTCTGTCTTCTTCCCTTTACCTGCCCCTTTAGAGATGGAGAGGGGTTACCTGTCAGTGTTTAGTGGCTAGCCCAGCTCTAATCCTTGACAGTCAACTGCGAATCTACAAACTTCTAGTCTCCTTGAATATCTTAGCATACTCCGACACAAGGTGAACAGAAGAATTTTTTTTACATATATATAATGTACATATACTATTATAATATATATGCTGATTATATTTTATTCTATACATAAAAATATACAATTTGGTTCATAGTTTTCTTTCTTTCTTCTCCCCTCTGTAAAAGAAAAGCTTAACAATTCCCTTGCGCTCATGGCTGCCCATCACTTATTTGCATCCTTTTCAAGAAGGGCTGAGCAGACTTGAGCACCAGCATGCAGCATGCTTCCAGGTGAGTGCCCGCATTCCTCCTCCACTTTCCTTTCTGCAAGCGTGCTGGTTGTCTTTTGAATTGCAGCTGCAGCAGCAAAGCAAAGCCTGTCCCGAGCCACACAGAGAGATGGCCAGAGATTTCTCCTCCTCAGCACCCCTACCCCCAGCAGCACCTATAATTTAGACTGTAGAAATGGATGTTAAGTATTTCACATTTATTCCCTAAATAGGACAAGCAGGGATTGTCCGTCCTTTCTTCAACTCAGCAGTAAGCCACTTTAGTACATTTACTGACAGCTAAAAATAGACTGCCCATGCCTTGTCTTCCTCTACTTAGTCACCAGCAGTTTTCTGACCAATCCACAGTGGCACAGCAGATGGTTGGGCTCCAGTTCAGAAGGTGCGGGGAGTTTAGCTCCGAGCATTGGCATGCTCACAGACCTCGTCCATCGCCTTACAAGGGTGCGCTCCTCGGAAAGCGATGGGCAATAGCCTTACTAATGGGGACACTGGCCATCAGGGGAATGCCAACATGGGCTTTGCACTACCTGCAGGGTAGGTAAACCCAAACCTTCTGGTCCTCAGGATCTTGCCACTGAAGCAGAGGCTAAAACGGGAGTCTGCACAGTCCTGAGGAAGGGGGGGGATTTCCCGGGCGGCGGAGCAGCCACATCCCAGGCTCAGATTGGGGAGTCCCGCTGGAGCACAGACAGCTTTTACACAAGGCAGCTATAAGCAAACACAGTCGGTGCTCTCTAAAGAGCTAAGCAAACAGAGGGACCTCCAGTACTGTGCAGGACTTTGTCCTGGTGCTGACAAGAAATCAAGATGAACCAGAAATGTACTTATAGTCCTCTTACTTGAGCAGCTGGCTCTCCTGCAGCCAGGAGCACTACCAAAAGGAAGGGTGCCTGCAAGGATGGGTGCTGTGAAATAAAGCAGTGCCTTGGCCAAATCTCTAACCTAGCACCCTGCAAATGCCCTTAGCTGGGATAACCTCGTGACATGGCTGGTTTTGGCAAAACGAGGTGCCAGCGCATCTCAGGGACCCAGCGGCAGCTCCTGCAGCATTGCCCAGCCCTGTGCCAGCTCCAGGGATTTCCACAGCACCTGTAAAGCCCAGGGGAAGCCCAAAGTAATACTCTGATTTCTTTCCAACAGCTGACAAACCATGTGCCACGGGCTGCCCTCTCCGCCTCCTTGGGGGGACGGAGGCTGGGACCTGTCCTGGGGAATCCCAGAGGGGTCCTACACCACCAGCCAACTGCCCTGGTGCTATGATGCACAATGCATCTAGCAATTCCCTTTTAAACAAAAAGCTAACTAGATTTCTCTGATGATACAGCATGTTTTACTAGCTGTAACAGGAGACAGGACTTCTGGCTTCCTTTTCAGGATCACCCCAAATGAGTCACTTTCCCAGCTTTCTCTCAGCTTGAGAATGATTATCTATGAATTTGCTTATTTAAATTCTGCTCAGATTTCTACTGTTTGTTTTCTTTTGTTGGTTTTTTTAATTAAAAGAGAATAAGTATAATTTCATTGGAGAAAAAAAAAATCCCATTTTAAATATTCCAGACTGATCTCAGCTTGACAGCAAGAAGGTGGGTGTGGGATGTCAGAAAAATTATTTATCTTGGGTGACTTTTTTGCTAGGCTGTTTCTGCAAGGCCGTTCAATAAATCATTTAGCCGTAGGCTCCCGTTTTTGGATTCATTACCCTATTTAAAAAAGGTCTGTGTTCAGAAAAGTGAAGCCTGGGCTGGCACACCCTGTGACTTTGTTGGATTTGAAGCCAGTTTCTTTGGACCCAGCACTCACAGACCAACGTGTCTGTCCATAGGGAGGTGTTACAGGAAAGGCACACAGGGTAGAGGTGCTTTTCAAGGCAGACATTGGGACAGCAGCCAAGATAAGAGGACAGGGTTAAAAGCCACATAGTACTCTTTCTTTCTTTCTTGAGAGAGTGTTGTGGCAGCCAACATGCTATTGAAATTGTAGGTGATCCTGCTCCGGCAGGGGGGTTGGACTAGATGATCTTTAAGGTCCCTTCCAACCTCTAACGATTCTGTGATTCTGTGAAATCCCAACCAAATGACTCTGAATGCTGGCATCTTAATGGACAACACAGGCTTGGTTTTCAGCCACGACCACCACCTGCATGGGGGAAGGAGACACTCCTGGGGCTTCATCCTGGGTTTATAGATCTGATGGTCCAAAGCCTCATGGCCAGGGCTGCAAATACACAACTTTCATGGCAGGCAGGCATAACTTGCAAGCCAAAGATTTTGATATGCAGGAAGGTAATGTGCCACAGAGATGGATGGTTGACCTATTTGAGCTGTGGTGATGGCCCTGCTGGCCCAGCATCAGGAAGACGTGGTGGCAGGATGATGCTTGCCACACACTGCATTTGGGGGCTGGAGCAGTGCATCCTGCTCCTTGCACACCAGGCACCCACAGGGGTGGTAGGAGGGTCCTTTGCTCCACCATGAGGCTGCAGGGCCTCAGGGGACCTCCTAGGAGTCCTTGTCCCTCCTCAACCTCTCCAGCTGCTGGAAGTCTCGACTGCCCCACTGCATCAAGGCTGCAAAACATCCTCGGGGTCACTGGTGTGGAAGAAGGGACGAAACTCATGGTGGATGCAACATGTTACTGCAGGCTGGAGCAGGGATGCTGCACCCAGGTGGCCAGGCTCTGTCCCAGGACACGATGGAGGATGCTGGCCCTGCACTAATTGCTCACCCCTAGCTCTCTGGAAAGCTCCCCAGTTTCATCATGATAGAAACAGTTCATTTGTCAGGGCCACAGTGTGAGTGGAGCAAGGAGAAAGTCCTGTCCTTGCAGCAGAAAGCATGTGAGGTGATTACTTGTCTCGCATGGCCCTCTAAAATCTGGGATAAGGTGGTACCCAAAAGGCTTTCTTCCAGAGGCTGGAGCAGGGGGTCAGACCCGCAGTCTTGCTCCAGCCTGTGCAACAGATCTGATCTCCCAGACACTTGTTCTGATTTTTCCACCACCTGCAACCTGGCAAAGAGAAACAGGATTTCAAAAGGGAATCTGATTCCCTTCGAGTTTAGCGCTTCTCCCGCCTGGCTCTGCTTGTCTTTTCAGTAGCCAGCAGTGGTTACCGTACGCACAGTGCGCTCCCCCCACTTCCTAGCTGTACTGGGAGCAGTCATAATGGGAGGTTCAAATAATTGTTCTTATAAGAGCCGCTTTCTGCAGAGCCTTTTGAAGGTCGTGCTGATTATTTCCTCCCGAGCGAGCAAAGCACCATGTAATTATTGCAAATGTCACCTGGCAAAAAATCACTTTTAGTCAATCATCTCAGCCTGGAGATAACTGCTGCAGCTCTTTGCTACTGCAGCAAGACAAACAGAAGTGATGAGAGGTCTCACATCTCTCCCTTCAAGACTCATATATCCCTCCAAATGCAATAAATTGGTTAAATAACATTCATAAGAGGCCAGTCCATAGACACCTTGCTCGGTTGGATCTGCAGGCTGATGGATCTCTCAGCAGTCTCCTCCCGCTATGGGTGCTTACATGAAGGTAAAGCAGATTTTGGCTTTTTAATTCAAAGTACCAAGAGATCTTGCAGATCCACTACCTCTCAGCTGCTGCAGAGCAGGCAAGTCAGTGATGAGACACAAATTTCTGCCAGGAGGGTTGGGGATAGGAACATGACTGGCCCCGGCCAGGCAGCCCTGGCAGCACACAACTTCTCCACATTATTAAGAGTCCTGAGCCAAAAGCAAGTAGTATATAGCATTAATGATATTTCTAGTGCTTAACAGTTTTTGTTGTAGAACTCTGGTTCTATTTAATCATAATTTGTGATGCTCACGCTTTGGGGCAAAATGTTTCACATTTAGTCACTGCTTGAAGAAAATGTGTTTGTTCTTTTAAAAAGACAAGCAAAGCTTAAAACCAAAGATGATTCAATTACATCAACTGCATTTAATGTATTTAATGAACATATCACCGAAAAAAAGATATTTTAAAACTTTTTTTATCTGTTGCAAACATTGTATCATAAACAATCAAAGTTGTGATGTTAAAATAAATTTTATTGACAATGAGCACTTAGCACATCATAATGATGAGCACTGATATAAACATCTCAGCAGAAACATACCCTGGCTCCAAGAGCAACTATTTGGATGTGACTGCGACATGGTGCCAGCCTCATATTTAGCACAGGGCCCAGGGGACTGTACTCCCATACATGTGCGTCTATCGGGGCCGAAACACGTATCAGAAATGCACGAAGCAAATTTACCTGCTTACATATATGTCTTGTCAGAAATAATGGCAGACGTAAAAAGGACACAGTTGACTGAAGAAAAAAATATGAGTGGCATCTTAAGTTGACAAAAGGTTGAAGAAAAAAAACCCCAACTTGTAGTGTTTCATAGGGATGAAATAGAGGAAAGAGCACTGGTACTGTACTAAGGGTATGCACCCGAAAACAGGTTGCTGCCGTGAAGTTGTACGCACCAAGTTAGCAAATACAAGAGGTATTTATTAATTTTAAATTTTATTTAATCATTAGCAGCTGCCATCTAAGGAACAATAATAAAGTTCTCTCTTGCCAATGCTTTGAGTGAAGCTGACACAAGAAGGAAGGCGTCTTCTGCAGCAGTGCTGAAGGCAAATTACTTTTCTACAGACTTCCTCTCCCTAAGTCTATGCAATGTTCCAGTCAACTTACTGAAGATGTCAAGAAAAATAGAATTCACAGATGTTGGAAAATACAGTCCCAAATACCAGCCTCACATAGTGGGATAGTGTCAGAAATAAATGTCCTGGCATCCACATGCTAAGTGATGGCTGGGCTGAGGTTCTTTGCAGTTTGCTTTAATGCAAACTTCCATCATCATCAACAATTTTAACAGTGATCTGAGAACAAAATCAGATGTGTTAAAAAAACACCTGTCCCCAGGATGACTCAATGGCCATGGAAATCTCCTTGTCCGAGCATAACATATAGTAGAAATCAGTTTAGATATTTTACCTACAGGAAGAATATACAGGGTTTGTGGAGCAGCTGCTGTGAAGCTACAGGGTCTGTGACCTGGTTGGTTACTGGGGCCAACAGATCTATAACAAAAGATGTAATAGACAAAAAAAACATTAAAGAAGCTCACTGATATTTTCTAACCTACAAAGATAAATCAATGGAGCAAGATTTCACTATAAAGTCAAATTCAGCCCAGCCCAGAAGCTGCCCTCCCCACAGATCATATATACATTACTAGGCAAATGCTGCAGGTTTCATTTGGTGAGTTCCTACTAGCACGGAGCTGAAATACAGTAGGAGACCTTGCTCTGACTCCAGATATCCATGCAAAGTAATTCTCATCTCCTGTGTTACCTTCTCCTTGTTCCTGTTCCCCACGGCCCAGGAGAGGACAGGACAATGCCTGGGGACCTGTTGCTGGTGGTTTGCACAGCCTGGCTGGGACCTGGACACTCCCACGGGGGCCTCTTGGGGGACCCTCCTGCTGAGAACAATCACCTTCAGCCCTATCTATTCACACCAGAAAATAATTTCAGAAGACTTTCTACATTTCTGCTCCAGCTCTAGGCCTCTTCTGGTAAGTGACGCACAGCCGTGATCTTGCAATACCACAAAAAGCACTTTCTGACACCAGCTACTGGTGTGACCTAAACCCAGTGCTGGGTTTCCCTGTGGATGGGAGAAGGTCTGAGCTGCAAGTTGGTGTTGTCTGCCTCCTGGGCGGGAAGAGGGGTTCCCTCTCCCCCAGCACTGTGGTGTATCTTTCCCCTCCCAGAAAGAACTGCTTTGGGGAGATGCACCAGCACTGCGATGGGTGCCAGGGACCTCAGCCAGGCTATTTTTAGACCAAAGGAAGCCAGAGAGCTGATGCTCGTCAGACTGAAGGCACCTTCAACTCTGCAATGTGCAATTTCAGGGCTTGAAATTATGAGAGTTTAACATGGCCCTTGAGAATTTCAACATTTCTTTGAAAAGTATTTGGCAAGTCATGAACCAGCAACGTAATTCTTTCAATGTATCCCAAAGCTCTGACAAGATAAAACTTTAACCCAAATTCCTTGGTTTTTGGAGCAGCATCCAGTACTTGGTCACATTAACCTCTGCTATATTTTCAACTTCTGCTTAAAAATGAAGACTGTTTCTTCACCTGATCTGTTTTCCAGAATGAACTCCTGATACTGATCTTCCTGCTGAATCAGGAACCGTGCTGTGCACGCTAAATTGTCCAAAACAAAATACTCCCTAACTGATAAATTACATGTTTTCAAGTAAATCTTTCGACAATAGCTAAGCTAGTTTAAATTGTTTGCTTTTGACTGGGTAGTATTTTATCTCTATTAACTATTTGATGACTGTATAACTAAAGAAATATTCCACTGAAGACCACAGACACATAAAGCTTCGGCAGAGAATCTGTTGTACATTATTACGGCAGATGTAATAAACCTCATTTAAGATCTTCAGGGTTTAACAATATTTTAAAATGGTTAGAATAGAGCTACCAGTAATTATTGCAATCATTAGTCTCTTCTCCCCTGAAAAAGATAGAAGCCTAAAGATGCCACCAGACACAAAATCTGATTTTCACTCAGCCTTTATCTGGCCTCCTTATGCACACCTTTGCTTCAGATTAGATTTTTTGCAAGTGTGGTTTTTGATCTGTGAGACTGAATTTCTACAGCTGCAAATTCTCAATGTCACCCACAAATCAGATTATCATCTAAATTATTTTTAACTCTGTGTTATAAAAACATTATTCCTGAAAGAATATATGGGGCTTGAGAATATGATTTGTCCCAGAGCATTTCAGGTTTGGATTTTGAAGCAGAGTTACTTCTTCTGAGGTGACAGGCATAAAGATTTCACCTAGCTAGCAACCAGCTCTTTAATTATATGCTTTCAATTTCTTTTCAGATAAAACCAGGCAGTCCATAAAGTGGAAATGAAAGGTAGTGCAAGCAGCTGGAAAAACAAGAAAAACAAAAGGTCATCTTCCCCTTTCCCTTCTCATCTACATCAGACCACAGGTTACCCTTCCTCTAAACTGCAAACAAGCAAATGCTCTGTCTCCCCATTTTGTCCCTTGGTCACCCCAAGGATGTTCCCTCTGCAAACACAAGCACTGGCGTGCTCCAAGTAAAAGATGCAGCATTGAAAAAGAAGGATCATTGGAAAATCCCATCAGGACTTGTCTGTTACATTTTTTTGAAGATCTGGAGTTCTCACCTAGCCAACCCTTGTCTTTAATGTGTTTCCAGAAAGACTTACAATCCTTCTGGTGGGAGAAATCACCGAGTACCTATCCCAGCTCCCTGGCCATAGAACTTTGACCAGCACAATTTCAAACCTTCAAAGCTGTGAAACTTGTAAAATGTCTCTGAGGTCAAAAGAGAGCAGTGTAAAAAGCATGCGACCTGATTTGAGAAGGCAGCAGAGTCCCAGATCTTTGTGTTTGCTCTTCCAGTCATCGGCTACTAAAGCAAAAGGTCCCAGCCCCAAGGAAAACACACTAGATGACCCGGATTATGTCAATCCCGAAAAGACAGTGCTGTGCTGGGCACGGAGGGAACAGGGCTCTGTGGACACTTTCAAAAGCGCTTCAGTCACACTTGGGTGTGACCGAGCTGCAGCCTCTGCAGTGGCCCAGCAGCGTGCCCGGCACACCGGGGACGGGAGGTTGCCTCCAGAGAAGGCACGGGGCGGGGGGTGGGGAAGAATGGGGACACCTTAGCTGCAGGGTTTGGTCACCACGGAGGGGTTGTGGAAAAGAGCAAGGCAAAGGCAGGGCAGGAGAAAGCCCCAGGGAAGGAGTTGCAGCTCCTGGGTTTAATATCTTACACCTCCTCAGCTTCTTTTGTAATTATTCGAACATGGTGTTGATTGAAACCTCCTCTGGCTCCAGGCGGGTACTGTTAATAGCACAGCCTGGCTGAGAACAGCGCCCTGAGACCAAAAAAATGAAACAATTTAGAAACCCATTAAAAGGAAAGGTTGTTACAATTGCTTCAATTCCAGAGTCAGCCCTTCATGACAATCCCAGTACCGGTCCACCAACAGCATGGCCAATACAGAGCAGTTAAATTGGGTTTGGAAAGTGATTTCTGTTTTGGTGATCAGCATTGCTATTGTAGCACAGTCAAGGAACTGATAAGCCTCTTTATTTTTTACCATTTCCAGTGAGGTTTTGAACCTAAGCTGAGGATCATGGTGATGCAAAGAGGCAGTGCTGAGGCAGGTGGGTGTTACAGTGGGGAATGAGGCATGATGCCATAACTCTGAAGTGTGGTCAACACTAGAAGAAATGGCAGGACTGCGCTGGGAAATCTCCGGGATCTTTCTGAAAAGAATGAATTGATCAGAAATGTCATCACTCACTCACTCTGCAGAGATAGAAACAAGTTAAAAAGTGTAAGCAACTCATCAAAAATAGATATATATTATGAATGTGTTTTAATTAATAAAACTTATTTCCTCTAAATACAGTCTTTCCAGCAGGAACCCTTTTGTACCCGCTCTTACCTACACAGAATATTCTGTAATTTGTCATACAGCTTTAGAGAATGTTGCATACCAGTCTGCATTCTCCATACAGCAGCACTTGTTACCTCTTTTTTTCTCTGTTGTTAGACACACACACACGCTTTCCTCTGACATTTGCTCTTAGCAGCAGGTAGAAAAGAGACTATTGCACTTCCTCACTGTCAGTAATAGAATAATTGGCTAAACGAGGAAAACATGAATGAGCAAGGCTGGACTGAGAGCACAGCCTAAGAAGCTGACAAGGGATCAAAAGGAAACAGAGACAAGTTGAGAGCAAGCACGGTCTTGAGAACAAACCCTCAGACACTCTAATGATCACTCTTTCTGGATAAAAAAGGCCTGTTTTTTACTCCAGTGGGGTTTAATACAGTTTTCAGCACCCTTACATACAGTAGAAGGAATCAGTAGCACATTCAGGTCTATGTGTGTCTGCCTGGGAAAAAAAGAGATCCTTTTTCAGTGCTGCATCTTCTCGGCATCCTCTGACACTGAAAGCATCTTTGGCACTTTCTGGTGGTGGGTATTTGGGATGACAGCCCATAACCACCACAGCCATGCCTTCAAATGTGTCTGACTGGATGTAGCATTGAAGTTTTCAAAGCCCACCAAACATGATTGCAGCTGGGATATGGTCACCAAAAAAGAAAATAAGAAACTGAAAAAAAAGTGTATTGCCAAAATACGGTCCCTGCTGGCAGATTTTCCAGTCTGATTTGATATGGTGTTCTTGATATATATTAGGAAATACATCTCTCCTGCACACCCCTAGCGCTGCTCTGGGTAACTGTCCAGGCCAAGCAGCTCGGGTGCCCGGGTGAGGGGCAAGTGAGTGCCTGGTGCTGAGAAGGTATGGTGCACAGGAGGTATGAAGGTGTCTGGGTGCTACCTGGCATCTGAAAGCTCAAAGCTGCCACCTTTCTGTCACCTGAACACAGTTATTCACCTCCCCCAGCATACAGGGAAGGCAGAGAATAGGTATGCAGGACGCAGACTTGATGCTGCTGGCAGGGCAGGACCAGGGAGTAGCAACTCGGGTCAGCGTCTGCACCTCTCTCCTTTGAAGGGTACAGTACATGCTGCCTTGCATGGCAAGGATAGGATGAGGACCAGTAGTGTTATTTTCTTGCAGTCCTGGAAGCAAAATCAGTGTGCTGGTCTGACCCCCTGCTTGCCATCTCCTGCACCTCTTCCAGGATCCGTGCCGTCCTTCTGGCACTGCATTGTGCCTCTGAAGGGAAGGGCAGCTTCTTCTCCTTCATTTCAGGGCACTGGGGGTGCCCAGGGCTGTCCAACCTCAGGGTTAGGCAGGTGTCCACCATGCTTAGGAAATCTCAACTGCTTCAGCCGCTGTAATGGCAGTGTTTGCATGGACTTACCCTCGTTTGAGTCCTTGTCTTGGAGCAGGCAGAAAACCTGAGATGGAGACCTTGCTCCCAGACCTAGGACCTAGGAGCCACTCAGAGAAATCTCTTCCAGGGTTTCTCAGAGAGGTAGCTCACCTCAACACTCCTGTGACCTCATCCCTGCATATGAACATGTCCGCTTGGCTGAAATTTTCCAGATTTTCTCAGCCTGAGGCAGACACCTGGTATGCAAAATTTTGGCCCCAACCGTTGAAAACTGACAAAGTCAAAAGAAAAAGGAACTGTGACACTTTAATGGAAAGTGTTAGGCAATTTTAACGCCACACAGTAGTCCCAGCTGTGCTTCCCTCTGGTTTGGGCTGTGAACTCACAGGTCAAACCGGTGTTAAGATGTGTTTCTAAACAGCCTCAGAGATAACTGATACAAAGTTGTCAGTTTTGCCCTAGGACTGGGGTAGGTTATTCTTGTTTGCAGTGTATGTGTGACTGGATCTACAAGGAGGAATGCAATTACAGAGATCTTATCCTGCTTACTTACTGGCAAAGCTTTTTGTCTTAACAAGACTTCTGAATGTAAAATCCAGCTTTCTGTTCTCTGAGTCGTTGCTCTACCCATTGAATCCATTGGCAGAAGGCAGATGTGTTTAATTATTCATCAGGTTTTCCCCAACAGGCTTATCCAGAGCTCAGCTGCCAGCTACCCAAAGAACAGCTACAAAACCTCAGGTGGGAGAGCTGCCCATCTCCCCAGCGTGGACACTCCAGGGTCAGTATGGACATCTCCAGGTGCATACCTCAAAGGATGCCATGGGGAAGGGTTTCCAGAGGGACGCAGACTGGCAGAGCAGGAGGTCAGGTCATTCTCTGCAGCTGAGGTGCCAAGTCTCAGCCACACCAGGGTTTAAGCCATCTGTATCCTATCCACAGGCATCCAAAGCACCAAGTGCTTGGGCTTCTCAGTTGATCTGGGACCTTTCTGGTGGATGTAGCAGTGTGAGCCCTAGTCAGATGCAAACAGGTACCAGTTCTGCAGCAGTCACACAGATTTAGGTCAGATATAAGGCCTGACTGATTGTATTGACACGCACTGCAGACTGAAGTGAATGCTGCTAAGTCGGCTTAAAAAATCAGAGCTAAGCTTCTGTCAGTCACCCCAACAGCCTGCAGCGAGTTCCCAGCAGCACAGATCTTGCCAGGCTCCAGCAGCCCCACTGCACAGCAGGCAGGGACTCGCTGCAGCCCCCAACACCTGGCACACACCCCAGGTTTTAGGACACGCTCTTCAACATCCATTCACCATGAAACAAGCCAGTGAAGAAACCTGCTCTGGGCTTTCACAGGCCATTGCAGGGTACTGAGCTCTTCTCCAAGCCTATAGAGACAGTGAAAAGTGAGGGCACTTGGTACGGTGAAAGAACAGCCCCAGTGTTTGGCTTGTTTGAAAAATAAAATTAAATTGGCCAGTGGGCATGATGTACCTGAGAATGAATGCTCCTAACCATGGAGTGACCTTCATCAGGGACCTCTTTCCGTAGTGAAGCTCCTCAGAAGCAGCGTGCCTTGTGCTCAGTCATGCTGGTGGAGGTTTCACAGGCCCCAGGGAGGGGAAGTGCAGCTCTGACTTTGTACATTGCAAAGAAGAAGAATACATTGCCGGATCATGTGGGGCTTGTAAGCTCAAGCTTGCATTCCTAAAATACTTCAGTTTTAATAACCCTTTGGAGTACAATTGAATTAACTCCCTGGAGCAAAGACATGCCAACTATCACCTTGGGGTTTCATATTTGTGAAGCCCCGTCCTTTTGAATTAGATTACTACCATAAAAAGGGTCAAGAATACTCTTAGCAGATGGTTTCACAAGAGAAAATGTAAACAAATTCTGCAATCCAATATGAAGTAATACCAGTGTCCAGGCACTGCCAATATTTCACTCCCTGCATAAAATGTAGTGGGTTGATAGTATCTGTAAAGGAAGTCAAATGAGCTGATACAAATTAAGGCTTTTTAAAGAAACAGGAAGCCTACCATCATAACTACACCTACAGCCTAGACTAAGCCTGATTTCTTAACCATTTAGGACGCTGGCATAAGTGCCAGTAGAATTGTAAGTTAGCGTATAAACACAAATGACAGCAGTTCTAATAAAATGAAATAATGTTCACATATTCAAGAACACCCAGTTATTAACCAGCTTCTTCACTGATTTTTCATTGGAAATTGGGCTACAGATTTTCTTTACATCATATGCATATTCTGGACTTCATATAAGGGCATGGACTGTGTCTGCTCAGCTGCTAGAAAGAAAATTTGACTCGGGGAAGAGAGCACTGGTTTGGGACACAGGAGAGTGAAATATAATCCCCAAAACATCTGCGTGACCTTCAATAAAATACACTTACTTTCTCCTCTTTTTGGCCAGGCTGCCTTTAGCCTGCAGGGAATGGCCTGGCTCTTACCAAGGCAGCTGTACAGCAGACAACATGGTCCAGTTCTGATGCAATCAGTCATTCAATACAAAATCAACAGTTAGCAAATAATTATTAAAATCAGTTATTAAGGTAGAAAAATATCCTGCAATATTCTGAGCATCTTAAACCCGTTTTCAGAAGAAGTGAGAACTCGGCACCCTGCACTGTCGCATCCTGGAAGTAGGAAACCCTCTCATGATAACATCCTGTCTCACATGAATGCCAGCGAGCATTGTGATTGTCACCTTCACTTGCCATCCAGCACACACGGCACAGGTGACTTTGCAGACATGTATCTGCAAGGTGAAGAACTTAGAGCTTGTGGCCAAGCTGCAGCAATAGACATCTGTGGCACGGTGTGATGTGGGACTCTTCCAGTTTTCACAAATCATGCAAAACATTGAGCTCTCTGTCAGAGGCATTAATTAGCCACGTAGAGGAAAACCCGAATCTGCTGCACTGGCTTGTATCTAATTTTTCTATCTTACTCTAATTGCATACAATAAAAACTGCACAGAGCATGAGTTTAAGAAAGCATTCAGAGGATGGGTCTTTCTCCAGATTCGACACCTGCCCAGACATTACCAGCATGTAGAGATGTAGAGGTTCTACTTTACTGTGGGTCTGAAAGGGCTGCGGGCTCTGTGCCAGCTTGGCTCGGGGCAGTTCACACAGAATCACAGAATGTCAGGGATTGGAAGGGACCTTGAAAGATCATCAAGTCCAATCCCCCTGCCAGAGCAGGAATGCGTAGATAATGCTACATAGGAACGTGTCCAGGCGGGTCTTGAATGTCTCCAGAGAAGGAGACTCCACAACCTCTCTGGGCAGCCTGTTCCAGGGCTCCGTCACCCTCACTGAGAAGAAGTTTCTTCTCGAGTTTAAGCAGAACCTCTTATGTTCCAGTTTCAGCCCATTACCCCTTGTCCTAATCACTGGTTGTCACCGAGAAGAGCCTGGCTCCATCCTCGTGACACTCACCCTTTATATATTTGTAAACATTAATAAGGTCACCCCACCTCAGCCTGCTCACTGTCATGCCAGTGGTGCTTTGCCTTCATATTCTGGCTGTGTTTGGCTCTCACTAGTTAAGGGACCTAATACACCTGCTGCTAATGAGAGAGGCAGCACCCTACTGCAGCAATCTCTGTCCATGAACTGCTCTGAAAATGGCCAGAAAACAAGTACATGCTTTCCTAACATGGAGTAAATCTGTATCTGCAATGCAGAGTTTCCGTCCAAAACACAGTCCCCAGCTCCCAACTAGTCCCAGTGCTGAGAGCTTAGGCCACCATCAGCCTGGCCATATACCAGGGAAAGGAAGGTCAGACATGCTAGTATAGCACATAGAATGTGTGAAGATCACAGAGCAGCATTGCCCAAAACACCAGGACACTGATGGTAAGGAATACTGGGCCCGGGAGTCCTGAGGGGATGGCCCCACCATGAGGATGTTGCAGGGTCCCTCACGCAGCACCACTGCCCTTCCCCCTGCAGCATCCCCCATGCCCAGTAGCTCAGAGCCAGTGGGAGACCGTGGGGTATGATCTGCTGATCCTAAGCCGGGGCTAAGGGCACCCATGTGGGGCTCCCAGCCGAACCTCAGGGGCAGCTTGTGCAAGTCCCAGAGGAGGGAGCAATGAGATATGTCACATTCTTTGAGCCACCTGCCCTGGATGAAGAGCAAGAGGCTTCTGAGCTGGCTCGGAGTTGCAGGGAAGGCAGCGCTGGCAGAGAGGGCAGGTGGCTCCCCTGCCACCCCAGCAGCAGCCACAAGCATGTCTTTCTTGAGGAAACATGGAGGGAATAGCCACAGGCTGGCCTTGCCAAACATGAAAACATTGCCCTGGGGACACCTGGGAAGTTTAATGTTTGGATTTTTGAGGATGTCTAGTGATTATCCAGCGTGTGCCATTTAATAGTGATAAACCTGAACGTCTCAGAATCATAGAATGTTTTAGAATGGAAAGGACCTTTAAAGGTCAACTAGTCTAGCTCCCTGGGTCAACAAAGCATCTCCCTCTACAACCTTACTCCTTAGCATTGCTCTTTAACAAGGAGGTCTGCCATAGTAGGCTTAGCTCAAGGTCTGCTGCCCCAGGCAGCTGCAGACACAGGTAACCATTGTGGCTGTGATGCAGAATGATCTGGAGACCTTCCATGACCAACATTACACAATGGACAAGTGGATGGATAAGTCATAATTTCAACAACATTTCTCTTAATGTCCAGCTCTTAATTTCTCTTAGTGTCCAGCTAGTGCACTTTATTTCAGTAGGCAAAATATTACTTCCTCACCAAACAAACAAAATCAGACCACGGAGATATTCATTCAATGGCCTGAGCCTTCTGAGCATTCCTCTCACTCAGACTTGTCACCAGAAATACATCTAAACCACAACTATGGTTCCAACAAACTGCAAACATTTTCTTCCTTCCCTGTTTATTGAGGTGAGGGGGCTCGACATCTGCAACCATGCTGGAGTTTTACATCTTGACCTCACCCCCGCTGGCTGCCACACCATATGTACCACCGCATGGTCCCAGCCAGATCACTGCACCTGCTCCTGGACCCCCTGCTTCAGCAACAGTGGGTTTTATTTTCGCTAACTCATAATTTCAGGGAGCAGTTACAAGTCTTTCTTCTCATCACACCTTATGAGAAGTGCTGAGACTCCTATCAGTAACTGAATACTCTATGTAAGCTTTTGGAAAGTGGTCGACCACATGTAGTCTCAGGTCATGCGGAAGGAACTGCAGGCACTCTTGGTCTGGGAAGCTGTAGATTTGTTCTTTTCATGGCTCTCATTCCTACTTTCCCCTCACTCCCCATTTCAGTGAAGATGGCACTCCTTTGTGCAACAGCATCCTTCATAGGCAAGTAAAAACTCTGTGTCAGAACATTTTAACACAGTTTCATAGATGTAAAAATGCTATTCTGTCACCACACTTTAGTCAAACTGGAGGAATCTCTGCATTGGACAAACCCTTGATTTAAAATATTATTTGAAGGATTGTCCTGGTTTGAGCTAAACAGAACCAATTCTGTTCAGTGATTTTTGTTTCTCAGCTCAGTCCCTTCTAAAAGGCTCCACGTTCTGAAGTCAGCAGCATGTTTTTGCAGACAATGTCTGCTACTAGCCGTGATAACACCTGATTTTTACAGTTGCTGCCTGGGACTGGGATGCAGACAGGGTCTTGCTTATACTTATTCCTATAGTGACCAAGGCCACTGCTGGCTCTTCTGTGCCATGCTGGGGGTGCCAGGTAGTAAAAGGGGACACAATGAAGTAAAAGGTTGCACCTCTGGGGGGTAATAGACAGGACAGGTGACCAACTAGAGTATTGCATTCCATTTATGTCATATTCAGTAAAAATCTTAGGGATCATGGGGGTTAGTTCTCTTCTGCAGTGGCCAGCGTCCAGGGAGGACTCCATCTGATCTTCTGTCTTTGATCCTGATCCTGAGTTCCTGAATCCAGCTCCCGTATCCAGCTCCCCTCTGCTGAGCCTGGGGCTTCCTCAGTGCCACCTGCTCTGCAGCATCAGTGGGGATTGATACTGGGGTGGGGAGTCAGGTCTGATATCAGTTTTGTGTATATGGATATAGTTTATTATTTCCTTATTCATTAAAGCTGTTTTAATTTTCTTTTTGTTTGTTTGTTTTCCAATCCATAAATCTCTCTGCTTCATTCCCTTTTCCTTGCCATTTGGAGAGGGAGAGGGGGTTAGAGAGCATCTGTCTGCATTTAGTGGCTGGCCCAGCCCTAACCCCTGACAAGGATGAATAAGAAAACTTTTCTCGAACCATAGACTTGTATTAATTTATGTCAGTCCTATAAAGTACTAGAATTCAGTGCACATGACTGAGCTAAGAAAATAATATTGTATCTCTATGGTAACCTGCAATGAACAGCATATTGACTATCTCTGAAGACAAGGGAATTGCATTATTCTCACATTACAGTGTTTCCCACTTAGAGCACGCCTTGTGCTTGCATTTCTTTAGGATTAAAAAAAAAAAACAAACCACATAAGAATTGTGAATCACCAACCTTCCAGCCAAATGTTTGGTGCAGGGAACATTAATTTTATCTCCTGTAGCTTCTGCTTTGCACAGAACTTCATTCATGCCACCAACATTTCTCAACACAACTCCCAAGGAAAATACAAAGTCAAAGACACTATATACATTCTTGATGAAAGCATGAAAATAAGCCAACTGCTTCTCTTCCGCTTTCATCTTTGATCATTTATACTGTTCACGTCTCAGCTTTTACAACACCACACCACCACATCAGATGTTCCTTTATTCCTCAGGATTTAGCTCAATGAAAGGAGAAAGGGGACGGGTCTGGTATAAACTAGAAAAAAAACACAGAGGACACTGCGAAGAAAAAGACTGGACTGTGAGTGAGGCACAAAAGTCAGGTGTGGAGAAATGTGCTCTGCCTAGAGAAGGGCAACAAAGCTGAAAGGAGAGCAGGCAGAAAGCAACACGCCGGGGAAGGCAGACAACAATCACACAGCAGTGGAAATCCATCTCCAAAGTCCATTAAGCGTTTTTTGGAAGCTTTGTAACAGGCTAACGGTGGAGAAGTGCTCACTGATTCACTAATAATAATGTCTTTCAATATTATTGGGACTCTTTGGCCAGACACAATGACATTGTGTTTCATCTGCCCTGTTCTAAAATTGAAGCGCTGTCAAAGGCAGCGCAATTTTCTCCAGCTCTTTGCACATGCACCTCAATAAAGCCTCAAGCTTTAGGGCATAAATCCGCGGCAAGTAATGGCAGCTAGAAAGACTCATTCTTGGTGAACAGATTGTACCATTTCTAACCATTTCATGGGTTTTCTCCATTCAAAAGAAGTGTATCAACCCAGAAGAGATGGTGCCAGAATAGAAAGCCTGCAATTTGTGTGTATGGCATATTCCCTCCCCTTTCCTGCCCCTGTTTCTGCATGCGAACACTCAGTGGCTTCTGGCCATATTTAAATTAAGTTATACTACAGATTGCTTCCCAACAAAACAAAGAGGCAAAGATCAGCAAAGGTATTTTAAAAGAAGCAGCATTTGGCAATGCTGAAAAGTGGTAACAGGCAGTATAGTTTTTTGCTTTCAAATCCACATCAGTGATACAGTTCTTGCTGCTACGTCCAGTCAGCAGATGACAGCAGCAGCTGTTAGAGCTGCCTTTGTCCAAGCCTGCATTTGCAGCAGCCCTGCAAGACAAGCAGAGAGAAGTGTTTTGTACTAAAATCCAGGGAAACTTCCATTCTCTATCAGTTTGATTTAACAGTTGATTTAACTCTCTTGTTTGTGCTCATCCAGCACACAGTGGTTGAGTTTTGTATTTCGTGTTCTCAGACAGCAGATGACCTACTTTTCTTGCATTATTATTCTTGGTTTAGGCAGCCTGCCTCCCCGGGGGTGGAGGAGGAGTGCTGGTGGTATGTTTCTGGAGAATATACAGCTGGGACTTGGTTGGTGACTGATTCGGAAGGAAAAGGGGTAGAGCTTTCGGTATGGTTTCATGGGAGGTGAAAATGTATTCAGCCGGTGGTGCTGCAACATGCAATGGGAAAGTCTGTTTACAGAGGGGTTTAAAACAATAATGAGTAACTACTAAATAGCAGAAGAGTAAGTAAACTTCCTAGCAGAGATGGAGTGGAGAAGCCTTGAAGGGTGGGGATGGAGTGGAGAAGGTGTGAGGGGTGGGAGGAGTGGAGTGATGGGCAGCAAGTGGGGAGGGTGGTTTAGGAGTGGGTGGCCAAGACGAAGGTGCAGGAGCTAGATGAGTGCTTCAAGGATCCTTGGGTGCTTACAAGAAGCAGCTGTGCAGTGGGTCTTTGGAGAAAGGATGGAGGGAAGAACGTTGGCAAATGTGCATATGGGAGAGAGGAGGGAATAAGAAACAAACAGACGATATTCCTAAAAAAAATTATTTTTATCGTCATAGACAGGTGGGTCGCTCAAATTCACCTCCTACACAAATGAGCAATCCCTGCTGCTTTCGGGCAAACATGACTCTAAATGAGACCTGTGCTTGCAGGCCTGTTACGACTGAGAGCTTTTTTTGTGAGAGCAAGCCTTCCTCCCAGCAGAATGCAAGACTAGTCAAAATCATCTTGTGGGGTCCAATAACCAAAACAAGGAACCACCACAAAAACACAGGTCACAGATAGGTGAGAAGTGCCTTAAGTAAAGGGAGGATTTCTGCAGTCAGAGGGATACCAGGAGGTCAGGCAGAAGGAGGAGAAGACCTGGGAACATACCTCAGAGAGAAAACAAAGTAAAGAAGTTTTCAGGCTGAAGAGCTGTCTGGGGGACGGAGTAAGACCTGGGAGTGGGAACAACAAACCCATCTTCTGCTTCAGCCTCTATTCCTACTTTATTTGGGAAAAAAAATCCAGCCCATGTGTACATTCTTTGTGAGTAACAAGGTTTACAACAAAAGCTTAAATCCGTCATTTTAGTTGCCTGACGGAGAAGAGACCAAACAACTTCCAACTTCACTGGCCAAAGTGAAAAATAAGTTATTTTTCTCTTTCTTAATGCATCTGCACAACCTTCCTCCATAGCCCTTCAGGAAGTCTAGGGAAAGGCTTTTGCTGCTGCTGTAACTGAAGTAAGATGCTTGCAACCAATTCCGGCGTCAGGCTGTGATAAGATTGAAGGAAGGAAAAGGGTGGTCTGGCATTGCAGCTGGAAAAGCCCAGCAGCTGCAGGAAGATGTGTGTCCCCTGGTACCTATCAACTCCTTTCATGCATTTTGCATATTTTCACACTGAAATGAACTGGTATTAATGAGATGAAAATCATTCCTTATAATGCAGTAATAAAACACCTCCTTGTAAAGGTTTGATTTGAAACTCCAGTTTTACCATTTCCAGTATAGCTAGAGAAAGGGACTGAAAATTTTTATGAGCAATAATAATGAAAGTTCCTTAGTCTAACCCTTTCTTTCAATGCCAGCCTCTCGTGCCACAGACAGATCAGTAGTCCCTGACCCAAGACAATACTTAAATATGTTACGTATTATTCTCACATACATGGAACTTCTGAAGCAGGCTGAGAGCTGATTATAGCTATTAGAAAAATACATAATAATAAGGCATGTAGTAATGGCAAAACCATGTCTGAACATTTGCCCTTCACTTGGAAACAGCTTTTCTAGTTCTCAAAGCAAGAAATCAAATTAAGGTATTGCTGGAGAGCAGGGAGACAGAGAATGCCTGTAGCAAGAAAATGGGTAAAGAGCCATTTGTTCCATGTCATCCACTGAGCGGTTGGAAAACCCAAAATATCCTACCGTTGAAGTGGAAAGGCAGGAGATGTGGTATGTCTTTACTTTATAATTTAAATTATTTCACACTAATCAGACCCAGATTGCCAACAGTGAAGACATTTCATGAGCGAATTGATCATTTATGGCCCTTCAACACCAGTGAGGTATTGGCACTGCTTGCTGGAAAGCTCACCACAAGCTGCAGTCCCCAAAGACCAATGAACACTTCGGCACAACTTGAGATAAGACATTTCACATAATTAACAAGTTGAGAAAATGTCACTGGCTTCTCACCTATCCAGAAACTTGTCACAGTCAGTTTCATGTCTTGATTTACTGAGGTCTAAAAAGTTTCTTGCCTTGATTTACTGGGGTCCAAAATGTGTTAAGGGATTCCATATTTCTGCCCGTAACAGGAGAATTGCACTGTAAGAAAGCAAAGGATGACACCTTTAGCCTAGCCATAACTGCAGAGGAAACATATTTTGCGCAGCAGTGGGAGTGGCTGCTTGCTATTTATCATTCTGCAAGGAACTGGTGTCTGTTGCCCTGAGCTACAATAAAAGGCCGATGAGAATTAAATTAACATCAAAAGAAGCAAAGCCGAGCCGTATAAGCCTTCATCAAAGGAGTAAAGCAGACATATGATTGCGTGCTCAAAAGGAGTTAGGTTTCTGCTCGCTCACCACAGCCCTACAGTGGCTGGATCGGGTGGTCTCTGCTCATGTGCCCAGCCCAGAAGCTGATTGCACAGGGGTTTCCCTACCTACCCCCCTTCTCATTTCCATACTTCCCCCTCAAAAAAAGAAGCAATGCAAGCCTTGTGGCATCTGCACTGTCATTTGCCACTTGCCTTCCTCACGGTTCTTGATCAGTGGGAATAATTAGCTTGAACACTGCAAACCCCTCGGTGGGAGTAAAGGGACAACCCCATGTCTCCCAGCACAGAACAGAAGCTCATTATTTCACATGAATTCCCCATAAAATGCAGACGAATATAGAGCATATGGCCTTGTTATGCTTTTCTCCCCAAACAGTTAGAAAAAAAAGTGTATTTTTGTTGATAATTTTCTAGGATAAATTTGACTGAGAGTAGGAACTTCATTTAAAAAAATGAATTGTGTATTCTGCATCTGTGCTTCATGCGTTAAAGAAAAAAATCAATCATTTCAGTGTAATTGTTTTATTTACACCAGTTTAACCAGCAAATAAAGGGCTACAGTAATCTTCTTCTGAGTAAGAAATTATGCAGTTCACACCAGGAGGGTAATCAGCAGTGAAAAAAGTAGCATTTTCTTGACAAAGCTGGAAATTCATGAGAGCTTCTGTGATGGGCAAGAAACCAAACATTGAAATTATCTCAAGCCACTTCACATGACAAAATAACAATGTTTTATTCAACTTCCCCTTTGTCTTTTTGCTTCAAACAAGTGTAGGCCAGGTGATTAGCTCGCACTCGAAAGCCTGGGCCCAAAAATAGAAAGTTCTTCCGTCCAACTCAGCCCGACACTCAGAGATGCCAGGAGTGTACATCTGTTCTCTTGTAGGTTTTGAAGCAGCAAAATCACCAAAGGACCCTGATGAGAGGGAACCTGAATGTCAGTTGTATCTCCTTTAAATGAAATTTGATAAGAGAAAAATTTGCTTGGACACTACATAATGACATTTCATCTCATTACCATTCTCTGGAGGAAGCAAGCATGGCCAAAGGAGAACTGTCAGACCCCACAAAATAGTAGCATCTTGCTCTCAACCCAACCTTTCACTTCTGTAATGCCCGTGGAGAGAGTGCAGAGAGTGGCTACCTTACTTTTCAAACTACCTTTCAAAACAGCTACTAAATAAGTGCTGACATGTAAGGGCAATGCTACAAACCCTTCCTGCAACTTCTGAATGGCATCTGGGATGCACCAAAGGGACTCCAGGCTGGGCAAGAGGGTGAATCCCAGGAATCGGGCTGCGTGCCCACATGCCCAGGGCTCTGAAGGTAACACTATGACCATGTCACCCCCCGCACCAGCTGCTAGCTGGGATGGGCCAAAGCCCTGGCAGGGGGGATGCTCTCAGTTAAGTAGCATGGATGATTGCATCTGAGTGCAACCAGAGGAGACTTCTGCCAACAAAACCTGCTCAAGCGTGTCCAGAGGAGGGCTACAAAGATGATCAGGGGGCTGGAGCACCTCTCCTATGAGGACAGGCTGAGAAAGTTGGAGTTGTTCATTCTGGAGAAGAGAAGGCTCCAGAGATACCTTATAGTGGCCTTCCACTTCTTAAGGGGCGCCCACAGGAAAGAAGAGGAAGGACTAGTGATAAGTCGAGGGGTAGTGGTTTCAAACTGAAAGAGGGTACGTTTAGATTAGATGTAAGGAAGAAATTCTTTACTGTGATGGAGGTGAGACACTGGAACAGATTACCCAGAGAAGTTGTGAATATCTCTTCCCTCAAGTGTTCAAGGTCAGGCTGGATGGGGCTTTGAGCTACCTGGTGTAGTGGGAGGTGTCCCTGCTCATGGCAGCAGGGTTGGAACTAGATGATCTTCAAGGTCCCTTCCAATGCAAACCATTCTATGATTCTATGACTCTCTGAAAACCATTGTCAGCACTGAGGAAACAGGGGGCTTTACATGCTGGATCGAACCTTGGGAGAACACAACGGAGCCCCTCAGGAGGTACCAAGAACTTTATCAGCTCAGAGACAGCAGATCCAGGCTCACAAGGCTGGTACAGATTTTGATGCACACAGAGTGTTTGCACAAGGTGAGTGAGCAGGTGCAACTTCCACATATTGGAGGGAGGGGCTTTACACCTACACAGATGCTGCACAAAGCTAAAGCATCTCCTGGTGGACCTGCAAGCATCCAGGGCAACACTTACCCAACCAAGCTGAAGCTGAATGTTCCTCTGAAAGCCCAGGCCACACTGCAGCTTTGAGGCCGGCCTTTCATCAGTGCTTATGCTGTATAAACAAATGTTTGAGTAATGAGGAGTATTCTTTTCTAGGTCTTGCTAGAAATAATGTTACCTAGGAAAGACCTGTGCAATGAGACAGAGATTAACTAAAATAACCCTCCCAGACATGTTTAATAACACATCCACCCAGCAAGAGGTTTCTTTTGTTGAAGGCCAGGATACAGTTCTGCAGAAATGGAGGAGAAAGTCAGAAATCTGCAGCTCCCTACAGGCGTGGAGGACATGGCAAAAAGTGACACTGTGACTTCCTGTGGTACCTGCTCCAAATGTTCGGCACCGCAAGTGGACATTTCTTCAAAAGCAACAACTCTCCGAGTGCTGCTGCTGAGGTGAGCTCCAGCATGAGGTGAGCATCATCCCACGGATAGGAAGATGCAATGGCCAAGCCAGCACAGAGGCACTGACACAAGGTGGGCACAGACATGATTCCTGAGCACTGGTATTTTCAGCTGCCTGTCTCAAGGAGATCTGGTGACTTTGCTTTACTTCCAACTGTCAGATAATAGCTCCTAATAAGAAGGAAGAGAAATCAATAAAAGAAACTCAATAGAATAACAGTAAAACTAATTCAGCAATGTTATGATCTTGATAATCCACCTTTTCTGAAGTGGGATGGGCGGTATGCAACACTTCAGTGACTTCGGACATTTCCTTAGCACAGCAGGGAGCAGTACGGCAGAACCGAGCCTGCTGAAGGGTGTGTGTGCTGCCAATGCCTCCATAGCTATAAAAAGGTTTCCATCTGCTTTGTTAAAATAAGGTTGTTTACTCAAAATTCCTCTGAAGCACAGACAAAGAGTAGTACAAATTGCACTAGAAAAAGAGTACCACTGTTCGTAATAAATCAAGACAGAAATAAAGGTGTTGATAAATGCTCGTGATTACACTGGAGCCGTGCAGACAGGTGGGACTGTGATGTCCCTACAAAGAGCAGTTTTAAGGCCAGAATTTTATTTTCTCCACAGTGCCAGCATGGACTTCAGTGTCCATCCCACTCAGTGAGACCTTGCTTATTTAACAATGTGTTTTGTGTCTTATGGGGAGTCTTTACTCATACCTTACTTCACTGTAAGTAAAAACCAGCAAACTGGCAGGCTGCCAAAAATCACAGCTGGAAGAGCTCTCTGGTAAAAACCTCCGGTTTTGATACCGAGGATCCTGGACCCAAAGCTGGCTGTGATGCAGCTCGGGTGCTTTTCAAAATCCCTTCCTCGGCAGAGAGCCTGCTCCTAAAACTGTGGCAAGTTGGGCATGGAATATATTGGTCTGCCACATTGGGTTGTTACAGCTCTATCTAGGGGAGAATAACAAGTTTAGCCCTCGCAGGGACCTGCATTTAAAAGACGAGATGCTGTATTCAAGTGTATCACAGGCAAAGCATGCAGCAACTTCAGTTTCATGAAGGCTTCCCACAGGATTCTTTGCTGAGACCTTGACTCCCCCAGCAATATCTGCATCATCATCATCATCAAGCCTGGCCTCAGCGAGTGCCAATGAGGCAGCCCCGGCACAGCTCTAGCGCACCCCAGCAGAGCACAGCACAGCACCAGCATACCCCAGCATACCCCAGAATATCCCAGCACAGCTTCAGAGTACCCCAGCCCAGCACATTCCAAGCCCAGTCCCAGCCCAGCCCAGGCCATCCCCAGCATGCTGCTGCTCTTCACCAGCTGCACAACATCTGAATGAGACTCAGAAATATTGTGGCTACCCAGAGCAGTTCAAAGGAGAGATGCGTAAGAGAGGCCCAGCAAGGCAACCACAGACCTTGGAATGACCTAAAGACTTATTTTTTAATTTTTATTATTCAAGGACAAGTTATTGAAATGGTGCCCTAGGCAAGTCCTGGAAGGAGGGCAGAGAGTGGCTGTGGGAACTGAGGCTGCACGTGGACACTTTATCTATAGGAGCAGCCTAAGGAAAGCCACAGCATTGAGAGGTCCCACAGATGCAAATTCCTTCATCTATCAGTCTGCATTTTCAAGAGCATTTTTGCTGTGAAAGTAGGCAAGCAACTATTTTTGTTTAAGATGACAGGTCTTTCCAAATCAGAGGAGACCTGCAAAGCTTGAAACCTGTCCCCTGCAGAAGTCCTGGCTGAAGAAGGACTAGACTGGACCAACAAATGAAGAGTCACTCAGATGACCCAAGCAGTATCAAAGAGAATGAACTTCTGTGTGTGGCTGTGCAGCAGCCCAGCTCCCCATCATCTGGAACTGAGCATGGACAGCAAGGTGCCAACAGCTGAAGATTTGGGCATGCGCTCAGTGAAACTCTCAAAAGCACCTCTGCATCCTAGTCCCCACCTGCATGAGATGTGTAGGAACTTACAGGGGTTTCATATCCATGTGTCTAGACAGAAAAATGTGGTTTTAGAACGGGCCAATGGCTGTGTTGCAATTATTATCCCTGCTAGGGAGATGGCAAAGCAATGCGCGCAGACAGAGTCGCATGGCTCCGCGCAGCTCTTGGGCGGGAGGCAGCACTGCAGCGCGTGTGCTAAGGTGCAAGATCACCCAATTTGCAAAGCCAGCACCCTGGCCCTCCGGAATGCTCGACAAAAGGCTTTTAAGCAGATTCCAGGAAAGTGTCTGAGATAAAAATGCTCACAAGTCTTCTAAAGTGTCTTTGCTTTTTCACTCCTACATTTGCTGTGCTGCACATTCAACCTGTTTTATGCTCAGGCAAAATGAATTAATCAGTAGGGCTGCAAAGAAAATGTTGTTAATTGAAAGATAAATGCACTCCAGAGAAAACTCCTCCAGGAAAGAGCTGACAAAATAGGGAAAAGCAGGACAGGAGTAACACATCACTTGAGGAATAAAAATAACGGAAAAACCAACAGTGTTGTAATAAAAACAAATATATACGAACATTAAGTGAACCACCTGACCATTCAGAAGTCATCATTTTTTCATCTGTTTAGGGAAAAAAAGTAAGTACTCAATACCTACATGCAGGAAATCAAACTCAATTCTAGCTTAATTTAGGCAGATGAACACTATACACATCATATTTCAGATCTGCAGCAGGTCAATCAATGAAAAACTGAATCAGTGGCAATTACGAAAAGTGAGGGATTCACTGCAAGGTTATTTCTTTCACCTCCTCTCTCCCCTGTTCTCCTCCAAACAGGAATCTGTCAGCTTACTTTCTTTTTTTTTTTCCCCCAGACCCTGATACTTTTATTTTTAAGCTTTAGATCCTGTCAGGGGGATTTTTCACACAGCTTGTTAGTTAACAGACCTATTCACACAGGTGAAGGATACTGTTAAATATTTTACTGACTTAGGATTATTATCTAGGGGGGGGCAAAGCATCCAGCTTCACCTCCCTCCATGCTTTCCATGGCAGCAGACAAGAAGGTGATAGATTTCTTAGGGTAGCAACTGCTCTGAAGCAGCCAAGACATCTTCAGACCTACGGTGTTTTCTTTGCACAGTGCTGACGCTGTGTGAGAGGAGTTGTGACTCCCCACGAGGCTCTCACCAGGACACTCATGGGCAGGCACACTTGATAAGAGAGTAATGGGAGAGAGGGGTTCAGCATCTATTCAAGAAATATAATTTTAAACCCTATCTTAAATAATACATGACAAACATCCAACACACTGCATTTTTTAACAGTCAGCTAAAAGGACAGATGAGCTACAATAAGGTTGTCAGCCAGTTTTTAAGTTTCCAGCTCCTGGTACAGAAACAGAAGGGTTGTTCACAAAACATCTGTGAGTGAAAACTTGTCTTGGAGCCAGGAGTCTTCTTTCCTCACCAACACTTCTGAAACTCTGTATGTGGGACATACTGACACTTCAGAAAGAGCATCCTGTCTTGTGACAGGAGTAAGTGTGCAAATAAAATGAAAATTAATAAAATAAAAAGGACAGAATGAGGAAATGAGAGTGACCCATTAGACTAATGACTGATTACAACATCTCGAGCTCACAGAGGCTGACAGATGTAAAACCACAGAACCCAGCAGCACTTGACAGTGTGCACTGTTGAAAAGTAATACCGGATGTGGTCACGTTTTCTTGTTCTCAGTTACAGAGTGTTACAAAAATAAGAATTTATTACTGTTAAAAGAAAGACACTCTATGAAACAGATGCAGAGTTAAAATTGTGTGATGTTAATTATAAACATGTAAACGTTTTCTTTTGTGGCACCTTTCATTTCTCCTTCTTCACAGAAAGATGCATATACACACATTTACATATAAGGGAGAGTAAATGATATAAACACATACTGTGTGGTAGTATATGCAAATATATATAATAATTTGTGTGTAGCTATATGAATTACTTGAAATTTAGAAATATAAACTGTGTGACTGCAAGGGACCAAGTCAGTAAGTCTACTTTATAGGATCATAGAATGTGTTGGGCTGGAAGGCACCTTTAAAGGCCATTTAGTCCAACCCCTCTGCAGTGAGCAGGGGCTCAGAGCCCCATCAAGCCTGACCTTGAATGCCTCCAGGGATGGAGCCTCCACCACCTCTCTGGGCAACCTGCTCCACTTCCTTGCATTACAGCTACGACCATTACAGGATTCTTGCAAAACCCTTCTGGCATCTTAGAGCAGTTTAGGCTGCTTCCTCTGATACTTACCAATGTACCTCTAAACCGTAGATCTACTTTATTTACAGCAGCCTTGTCCTCTCTCAAGTATCTGTTGGTCACTGTCCTCCCTGACCTGTTTATGGACAGTGTCAGCACCAGCGTCCCTGTCACCTCCTGGCCTCAGTGTGGCTGATCTTTTTATCTGGTCCCCTCCAGCCTCACTCTTCTTGCAGGTCCTGCCTGAGCTACAGGATAGATATAGCCCCTGGTTATTCAGACTAGCTTTCAAAGGGCTCAGAACATGGGCATTAATATGTCTCTATTTCTACTGAACACACCAGAAAGACTCACTTTTGCTATCTAGTGGTTACTTCACCCTGTTGCTCATCTCAGTCTGGGGACAATCAGAACCTCCGAGTCCTTGTCATCTGTTTGCTCACCCATCTGCTCTGGATATGCAGACAGGACATGCATGCACCTGCTGTGCAGCCTAGAAGCAGTTTTGCATTGAGTTTCGTGCAAGATCTCTCTGTAGCTCAGCCAGCTTTTACCTTTCAGGCAACAGTTTAAGAGCGGGGAGACACAAGTGGGCTCTGTCCTGCTTTCACCAAGCACCTCTGTGTTGAGTCGGCAGCAGCTCAGCTCCCGCTTTCCTGGTTTCGGACAGCAGCCCAATACTTCTGGCAAGACAGAGCCCCCAGCAAGGAGCAGGTGGGTTATACCCTCAAACCAAAGGATACAGCCTTATTTTAAATTAAATTCTAAATTAACAAGTCAGGCAAGGTATTGCAGTACTGAGTGCTATGAGTTTAACATGGAGCTCAGTAACCAAAACAGGATCTTTTTCTCTGCACCCCTTAAGCCCTCACACAGCTCAGTGATGAGGAACAAGAACCCCACTTGTGTCAGGCACACCAACACCTTCTGTTTCCACCACTAGAGAAGTTTCAGCATTTGTGTGGTTTTTCTCTTTCAGCTTTACAAAAGCAGCTGGAAATTTGAAAATTCTCGCATAGGACATGCATCCGAAATGATTATTTAGTTTCTTAGTTTTGCATTTTGTGAGATGGAGAACCATTTCCTCTGCAGACAATTCAGGATTAAGGGTGAGTTTTATCACTATCACCAAGCAGTGCCCATGGCCCCGTACCCTCACACTGACCTGTGAACTGGGACAAGAGGCAAAGGGTACAAGGTAAAACACAGGAAATTTCATCTAAATATGAGGAAGAATTTCTTTACTGTAAGGGTGAGAGAACACTGGAACAGGCTGCCCAGAGGGTTTCTGTAGTCTCTGTCTTTGGAGAATTTCAAAACCTGCCTGGACACAATCCTGCGTAATGTGCTCTAGGTGATCCTGCTTTAACAGGGGGGTTGGAACAGATGAGTTCTAGAGGTCCTTTCGAACTCTGATGATTCTGTGTGATTCTGTGATCTCTGGCCAGAACGCATCTCCCACCCTCCTGAATGGGGCTGTGCAGATGTCAAAGGATATCCCTCTCTAGACTGAGAACAGAAATAGCATATATTTGTCATAATTATAATAAAGAAGGTCCTAACTAGAGACATCTTTCATCTAACTTCAAAAATAAAAATACTGCTTTAAATACTGTCAGCAGGATCACCTAGTAGCCATATTGAAGCGCCACTTGTGCATCAGGAATGCAGACAGCAAAGAGTTTTGCCTAACATGTTTGCTGAAACATTCACTCATAATAAACTGATCCTTCTTCTGTCTCGTTGTACATTGATCAACTAATAAACACACGCTCTTTGTTTCCACCCATTTGTTATATGCTGATAGTTTTGTTATTTTCCTTCATCTCTTGGTTTATAAAACAAATAAAAAGAAATTAGCCAATTCAGGAGTAAGAGAAATTCCCGCTTTGAGAAAAGAATTACTTGAATTTGACTTTGTGGAAAGTGACTTAGCTAAGAGCAGATGTTGTGAGGAAGTTGGATGGGGTTCTACCAAAGGCTACTTCGATGCTTCTGAAAATCACTACAAACAAATAAAAACAAATAGTTTCTTGGGTTTTGTAAGTATTTTCAAAATCCAAGTTTCACTACTAAGAGTACTTCAAAAAACTAAAGCAGATGATGTGCGGTTCCCTGGCAGCACTGGAGTGGAAATCATTTCCACCTGCTGCAGCCACCTACAGCACCGACGTCTGCTGCTGGGCTAACGCCCACCTTCCCTCACCCCACAGGACACTCGCTCCCTCGCTGTGGGCTGGTGCGTGGCAGGTGGATCAGGAAGAACGTGTTTCTCTCTCAGCGTTGTCTGAGGCAGACCCCCAGCCCCAGAGACCCGAGGTGGAGTGAGAATGAGCCTACCCTGAGGCCAACCTCACTGCCAGCCAGGCGAGAAGGAGCTCCCAGCAGAAGATGCGCTCACCACGGTCACCTTTCTGAGACTTTATTCTCATGCTGAGAAGAGGCACCACTTTTATATAATAGATCTACTGTTTTCTCCTGTTTGATCCTGCTGTTTTCTCCCCATCCCCAGCCTGGCTCCCAGTGAAATCAGCAGTTAGGTGTGCCCTTATCCCTGGGAGCAGGATGCTCTGCAGTGTTGTACACACCATTTGCCTACACAGGCACTGTGCAGCTCAGATGCTATTTGCAGAGAGAGCAAAGGTAAGACAAATGTACAGAGGGCTATAAACATAGGTCTAGTTTATAAAAAGCCACAACCCCCAAATCAATGTTCTTTTCTGCTAGGTGCTGCTCACTGTAAAAAAAGTAGATGCCACTTCCTGAGGCATGAGTAAGAGAGGGCAAAAATTCAGGTTTGCAGCTATTTTCTTCGGCAGGTCTACAACACCCCCTTAGGGGTGACTGCACACTGTCACTTGCTTTTAAAACACTACATGTAAGAGTTTCTCCTTTCCCCATCATGAACTCCTGGCAAGAGATTTCCCCCTGCTATCCATCTCCTGACTTACAGTATGGTCTTGGAGAAATACGCTTTGAATGGCCTCTTTTGACAAGACGAATTTGTCATTCCTGCGGTCATTCTGCATTTCTGAAAATCATCTGGCAAATCTTTAGCTAGACAACACCCGGGCAGCGAATTGTGGGGCCATGGACGTTTATGCTGAAACACCGCGTTCTTCTTAATCCTCCTGTAGCTCGATAACTGAGCAGCAAATGCCAGAGCCAGAGCGCAGCCTCATGCTTTGTGCTCTTTGCCTCTCTCTGCCTTGTCTGCATTCATTGCCAGCTGCCCTCCTCTTCAGAAACAAGGTCAAAATCAACACAACAACTTGAGAGCTACCAGCAGAAATAGCGTATTTTTTCCCTACCCTTACCCACGTTATGCCCCTTCTCAAATGGCACTTGATGCTTTTATTTTATTTTGTTATCAAGCTGTTTTCTTTATAAAAGGTTCTCTGTAAATAAAAATTCAAGACAGGAATAAAGGATCACATCTTTGTGTTGTTAAAGCAACTTCTATGTTCTCAGCTTTAAGTCTTCCAGGTATCTTCTTTCTGAATTTATTCAGTCAGTAGGTACAAAATAAGTTTCTGTTTGACTTAGAAACATTTTTTTACTTGTAGAGCAGTAGCCCAGCCTCAAATTGGTAATGGCACTGAAGTAGTGAGTAGGTCTTAAAAAAAAGAATTGTGACAAAAATTATTAAATTCTACAAATCCTAAAAATTTTGCCCAGTTTTCTATAACACACAATAGTATGTCAGAAATCATCAGTCAGTTCACTCCATTAATTTAAGGAAAGATAAGCAGCGATGGAAAAAAGACTTTATAGAATTTTACCAGTCACAGGGACTGGTAAAAATTATATTCCACTAAAACTACTATTGACTGCTCTTTCTATTCTTACATTTCATCCTTTGTGTGTAAAATGTGTTGTAAAATGCAGAAGAGGAAAGAAGATGTATTTCTGATACATACATATACATATGACGTTTAGAGTACAAGCAGAGAAAACTTTGTCTAGCAGAATACATTACAATCCTGTTTAATTGCTATAAAAATCAAATATTATATAGCAATAATTGTGTACAGTCACCCAGGAAGGACCAATACAGAGCAAAGTAAAATTGCCTGAAAACATTCAGGAGCTGTTGGTGTCCCAGCATACAAAATGCCATTTCATTTAGTGCACTATACTCTGCACCTTTAATTACCAAGCTCTGTTTGGGAAAAGTCTTGCAGGAATATAAATTGCAATTTATTATTCTTTGCCTATCGCAAGAAACAAATAACCCTTGTCAAAAATCATTCATTCCCTGTCACATGGTTACACTGACTGCTAACCAAACAATGGAAACCAAGAAAAAATAAATCAGGTGTCACAAGCCTTTCCAATGGAGTCTAGGATCACTCCTGTTACGTGTGCTAGGTCAAGAGCATCTAAGCTTGACAATACTCCATCAAAGGCATCTGCGGGGTCCCCGGCTGATCCCCATCGCGGCGGCACTGGGGCTGCCCGCACAGGCAGGGGGTGGCGAGGGTATGAAAAAAGTCCTCTCTGGGGCACTGCAGCTGCATTTCTGAACTACTCCAAGCCACACCCTACATTTCAATAAAAATCCTCGTTTCCTTAAATAAAAGCAAGCATGGCAATCTGCTACGCCATTAACACCAACGCTTTCCTCCTAACTTCAGGAGATGCATTCCAGTGTAAGCTCAGACTTTTTTTTCTATTAAAATGCAGATATTTCATCTCAAAATAAGAGAGTTATGCAACTGCATTTCATACCCCTGTTCAGAACCAACTGCTAGACTGACTCCCCCATTACACTGGAACAAGATGTTCTGTCAAAGCTATTAATACCAAGTCTTTCAGGAAAAGGTGGACTATTTTGGCAGCAAACACTCATTTCCAGTGGAGAACAGTCCAAAAGGAAGTCAGAGATCCGGACTCCAAACGCGAAACAAGGAGCACTTGTAAACAGTGCAGACATATTTCCATTCTATGGAGGGTGAACCTGGGGCATTTTTTAAGCTTTTTCTTCCTTCATTCATATATAATCTTATAAACGGCAGTCAATTAAAAGCTTAAAACAAACAACATAACTATTTTTGAAAAATGTTCTTTATTTAACAATAGCCAAGAGCTGGACCTTTTAAAAACAAACTGAGCTGTGTTACAGTAAGCTGCAGGCACTGAGGCTGTTCCTGATTCTCCTGGGGATCCAGGACCCTCCAGCCACCCCGCAGCCGGGGATGGGGTGCCTGGATCTGCCACCTCAGCAATCTCACACTCGCAGCATGTCTGAGCCAACTGCCCACATCAGCCTCTGACCTCCAGATCTGTGATTTCTCTGGAGCTGAGATGGAACTGGAGGTCAGGGATAAGGTGGAATACCAGAAAAAGTGACACAGGATGAGGTAACAGCACCACAAAGACTTTTGTGAGCCACCTTGTTTTAGCCATCTAGGCTGTGGGATTAATTGAATGGGCTTTCTCAGCTGTGGCATCAGCATCCACCTCTGGGCACTGCAGTATAAGAAAGACTGGCACTGTTTAGTCCAGAGAAGAGGAGGCTGGGGGGAGACCTTACTCCCTCTACAACTACCTGAAAGGAGGTTGTAGTGAGGTGGGGGTCAGTCTCTTCTCCCAAGTAACAAGGGATAGGATGAGAGGAAATGGCCTCAAGTTGCACCAGAGGAGGTTTAGATTGGATATTAGGAAAAAAAATCTTTACTGAAAGAGCAGTGAAGGATTGGAATGGGCAGTCCAGGGAAGTGGTGGAGTCACCATCCCTGGAGGTGTTCAAAAAACATGTAGACATGGCACTTTGGGACATAGTTTAGAAGTCATGATAGTATTGGGTTGAGGGCTGGACTTGATGATCTTAGAGGTCTTTTCCAACCTAAATGATTCTGTGTCAGATCATTTCTCCTGGACTGGGAGAAATATGGTGCCTCTTTTCATGAAAGGAAGTTCAAGCTGATGAAGTGTCCACAGCCAACACTTCAACTTTGGTTTCTACTTTTTAAAGGAGCGAGGGCAGTAGGGTGGTGTTGTGTTTGAACACAACAGCAGACTCAGAAACAGTCTCGGTTTGGAGTATGAGAGAGCTTGGCCAGGCTCCCCAACAGCCAGTCTCCAGCCATGTCCCTGGTCCCCAGCAAGTACTCACCACATTGAGGGGTCTTTCAGCCCATAAGCACATCACACCTCGCACAAGGGTTGCAAAATGGTGAGATATTCTGAACACAAAGGAAGGAAGAGAATATCTGTTGATTTCTTTGCATGACTAAAGACTAACAAATCCTTAGCATGAAGTAAAACAAGCCCAGAGAAAATACCTTGTTTTCTGCTTTAAACACCTGTCCATTGACAGGATATGTCCACCCACTTGAAGGAGGCAGCAAGTCCATGGAGGTAAGCACTGCTCATGCAGACACAAAAAGTGGCAGACGCTCCTTGCTGGCTTGGACAAGTTCTTAAAAACAAAATAAACACAAAGATTCTTGGTTTTGCATGCTGCATCATCAAGTCCCCATCTAAGAAAACCCGTGTAAGTTAGCTGTAGAGACTTTTCACTGAACAGAAGCTTTTGTGAACTAAAATGATCAGGATTCACATGAAGCAACCAGAAGCATTAGCAGAGGATAAATATGGTTGACTGTGCCTTTATCTTACCGTTGGATTTGAAACCCAGTGTGGTCTATCCCAAGAACCCCATGTGAAGCCCCAGTCCAAATTCTTGTGAGTGCCACCAAAAAATCCAAGGAAACCATAACTACAGCAACACAAACATCCTCAATTACTCTAAACCATCATTTGTGTATCACAACAGCTGAGCACCCTCACCCCCAGAACATATTTTCCTTCATTTCCACTGTACAGCCACCAATCAGAAACACAGTTAACTCCCTTCAATAGCTCTGAAGAGCACAAGGTCACGAAATAGCTCATTGAAGTCATTCTATAGTTTATATTGTCTTACTTCAAATTTACATTACTGCCTTGAAAAACAGGAAATTTTCTGCTGGTTAAAAATATCCCTATATCGTGTAATTTCAGTGGGGCTTTGACCTTCCTAGCAGAGAAAACAAAAGATTTTTTTTTTTGCTTTTTCTTTGACTTTAACAAAAAACATCCAACTGGAACAAATGCTTTTTATTTTAACAAGTTAAGACAGTGGAAATGTAGCATCATCTCAAGTTGCCCCTGTTACACATTTCAATTTCCTTGTTGAATTACCTATGTTATATCATCATCTGGACTCTACAAAACGTGTAGAGGCGTGAATTCCCATGCAGGTTTACACTCCATGTTGTAGCCCTGCCAGGCAGTATGGGCATCCCTGCTGCCCCATGGTCCTGCTGGGAGGGAGAGCACTATGGGGTGTACAGCTCTAAGTGATGTTCTGGTGGCCAACAGTACCGCCCTCGTTTTATTTTATTTCTGGACAGCACAATGGAGCTGTGTTTTCAGGAGCTGTGTTTTCATCAGGCCCTGGATGCTTTGGTATAATATTAATATAACATAAGCTGCAGTGACAGGAAAGGAAAAAGGGTAAAGAAGGGATGCAAGAAGGCAATTTATGAAACTTAAGGAACTTCACCCCTGAAAGCATAACATCATGGGGAAACGCAGTCACAAACCCCATGCTGCTACTATGCCTTATGCAACCCTTTTCATGGAGCACAACATTCTTACAGACAACAAACAATCTTAAAAGGTTATGAAACAAATCTGACACAGTAAAAAAACAATCTTTCACAGATCTTTCTTATTTGTGGGGCAGCCCCCAGCCTCTTCCTGAGGATTCATCACTTGTCATAAGCCTCCCATAAGGAGGCACAGCAACAGCACTCTCCTGACCCTCTCCAGTGCAAGATTATGAAGTTCAGATCAGGGCAGAGGATCAGTTGAAGAGAAGTTTAGAAGGCAGAACGTCAGTATTTCTTCTTTCCCAGGAAAAAAGACACAACCCAGACCCACAGATTGTCAAGTCTGCTGGATTTGTTATTTAGATCAGGGACAGTTTGGCTTTTTTCTCGACAAAGCAAGTCCCACTAACCAGCTTTTCAGCAGAGCAGGTAAATTAGAAACACATGACAAGGAGACCTGTACGGGGAAAGAGAAGTTGGGACTCTGTATGGTTATTTTCTACCTGATGATATCCTCATATAATCTAGTGCATACTACAGGTATAAATCGATTGCTGGCTGTACAATTGATGAAGAGAGATTGCTTGCTAGAGCTGATGTGAGTACAGTGCATTTTTAGTGTTCCCATTTCCAGGTAATGCTTTTTAGAGGTGCTGTGCTTAGACCATTGCCAGGACAGCACAGGGAGACTGGCCGCAAATATACATGCTCCACCAGCAGCTCATCTCAGCATTTTTCCAACAGCAGGAAAATTTACGTATTAATTAGACTTGAAAATCATTAATTCCAGTGCAAGAGTACCACTGGCTTTGAAAAAATTAATCTCCTCAAGTCTCGCTATTTAGCAAACACTTCTCACTAGTTGGCTATCCCTTCATCAAGCAAAAGCTCTGTTCATGCTGCTGACAATCATAATATTTAGTGAAACAGAAGAAAGAGAGTTGTAACCAATCGAGTCTCATTCCACGGATGGGTGTAAAAGCAGTTTAACTCATTTTGGAGGTCACAGAACCAGAGCATTAAAGCTCATTTTACAACATTTATATAATTGTGTTGTTTGAAAATTCATTTTTCTTTTAATTTATCAAGATTGGATTTCGCTGTTACTCCCCTGCGCTGGTGGGGCAGCATTGCCTGTGTGGCAGCGGCATGCTGGATCCAGGCAGAGCAGCGCATGGCTGAGCACCTTCCAGCACCTCTGCGAGGGCTGCCCAGGGGTGCACAAGAAGAACCTGCTCCTTGAACCCCTCCAGGGCCACTGAGGAGAGTCTCTCAAGACACGAAAAGGAAAAGTACATCCCAAGGAGCCTGCAGGGGCAGTGTCCATCTCCTCTACTTCCTAGCAGCGGCTAAGGTGGGATCTCCCCAGACTCAGGGCATGCCCACCAAACATCACTTTGATACTTAGAAAGCTCTTCTATTTCTGTCTCACAGAATCACAGAATGTCAGGGATTGGAAGGGACCTCGACAGATCATCAAGTCAAATCCCGCTGCCAGAGCAGGAACACCTAGATAATGCTACATAGGAACGTGTCCAGGCAGGTCTTGAATGTCTCCAGAGAAGGAGACTCCACAACCTCCCTGGGCAGCCCGTTCCAGTGTTCCGTCACCCTCACTGAGAAGAAGTTTCTTCTCGAGTTTAAGCGGAACCTCTTATGTTCCAGTTTCAGCCCATTACCCCTTGTCCTATCAGTGGTTGTCACCGAGAAGAGCCTGGCTCCATCCTCGTGACACTCACCCTTTAGATATTTGTAAACATTAATGAGGTCACCCCTCAGTCTCCTCCAAACTAAAGAGCCCCAGCTCCCTCAGTCTTTTCTCATAAGGGAGATGCTCCACTCCCTTAATCATCCTAGTTGCCCTGTGCTGGACTCTCTCCAGCAGTTCCCTGTCTCTCTTGAACTGAGGGGCCCAGAACTGGACACAATATTCCAGATGGGGTCTCACCAGGGCAGAGTAGAGGGGAAGGAGAACCTCTCTTGACCTACTAACCACCCCCCTTCTAATACATCCCAGGATGCCATTGGCCTTCCTGGCCACAAGGGCACAGTGCTGGCTCATGGTCATCCTGCTGTCCACCAAGACTCCCAGGTCCCTTTCCCCTACACTGCTCTCTAATAAGTCATTCCCCAACTTATACTGGAACCTGGGGTTGTTCCTACCCAGATGCAAGACTCTACATTTACCCTTGTTATATTTCATTAAATTTTTCCCCATCCAACTCTCCAGCCTGTCCAGGTCTCTCTGAATGGCAGCACAGCCTTCTGGCGTGTCAGCCACTCCTCCCAGCTTGGTGTCATCAGCAAACTTGCTGATAGTACTCTCTAGTCCCTCATCCAAGTCATTGATGAACATATTGAATAATACTGGTCCCAGTACCGACCCTTGAGGGACTCCACTGGACACAGGCCTCCAACCAGACTCCGCCCCATTGACCACAACTCTTTGGCTTCTTCCCCTTAGCCAGTTCACAGTCCACCTCACTACCCGGGAGTCTAGACCACACTTCCTCAGTTTAGCAGCAAGGATGCTGTGGGAGACTGTGTCAAATGCTTTACTGAAGTCAAGGTAGACCACATCCACCGCTCGGCCATCATCTATCCACCTTGTTATGTCCTCATAAAAGGCTTAGCACTAAGGTGCCTGTACTGTATCCCAGTCTTGCCTCACCAGCAGTCAAAGCCCACATCAGCTCTCCTCTCCTGCCCTTGCTGGTGCTCTGATTTACCTGCGCTCACCCAGGAGTGAGCTCCCTGTCCCACTCTCCCTCACTTTCTGTCTCCACTCTCCCCATCCTCTTCTTCTTTACCTCTCCCAGCTCCTTATCTTCTTTGTCATTTTTCTGTAGTCAGTGTCATTCTTCAGCCCCCTGAGCGTCGCTGCACTGACTGTCTTCTCAACACTTTCACAGTCTGGTCTTTCCACACTGCCGATGCAGGAGAGAAATCAGGGGCACCACAGGTGACAATCATGGCTGGGGACAGATTCAGCAACTGAAAGCAGAAGAATGAGAGAGGACAGTGCAGGGATGAGGTTTTGGAATAAAATATCTGGTCAGCAGCAGCCATAGAAGTTTCTATTGAAGAGAAGGCTGCCAACCTCTCAGACCTAAAGCAAATCTCAAGGGACCATGACCAAATTCTGCAATCACAAACAAAACCTTGCTGAAAGGCGGGCACAAGGCATGCAGGTGGTGACACTGATGTGCCTCATATATGCTTTGAATCAGGAAATGTCTTCTCTTGCAGTGTCTGTTGTACCACCCTCCTTTGCCAACAGCAGTCGGCACCTAAAACCTGTCAAGGGCTGGACAAGTGCCAGCACTTCACATCATGCCTCACATCGCTGCACGGACAGCACTGGCACATGGCTGTGGATCTTCATTCATTGCAATGACAAAGAAAGCAAAAGATGGATGTCACACTGGGGAGAGGGAAGAAAAGGAGGGGCAGCTAGTATGTGCACGAAGTGCAGTGTCACATCAAGTCACAAGCCCCAGTACCAGGTGTCTAGAGAAAATGCAGGCAGTGAAATCATGAAGCAGTGTGGTTTGGAGGACAAGCTTCCACCTACCCCCAGGAGCCAGTGCTGGGAATGAGCACTTGGATTTCTACCACCTTTACCCTTTCCTTTCAATCTCAGTTTTGACATTTCACAAGTCGTTCTTCATATAAATTCATTCAGGATTGTGCAACAGGATGTCATGGTTTACCTGCAGCTAGGGTCACACAGTCCAGATGGCAGAAGACATGCTGGGAAACACTGGCTCCCCCGCCAAGCAGCGTAGATCTGCTGCAGCTCTCATGTTTCCCTGCTCCAGACCAAGCTGTCTTCTCCTCTGCTGGGCAAAGCCAGGCAGCCAAAGGGCACTGCTATCGCAGCCTTTGGCTTCCATACAACATGACCAGCAAAAACGAAGCAGCACCGCAGTAGCACTTACTGCACCCTTTTGCTGCTCTTTAGACATATTAGAAAATCAGCAAAAGCAGTGATACACTGGAACATAGCCTGTGGCCTTACAGGGCTTTAAAAATGACTGTACATAGACTTATGTACACACACAGTTTCTCATTCAACACCCAGCCTTCTACAGTCGTGCCTTTGAGCCTCCTACATTGTGCCTTTGGCACAATCAGTTTATGCAGAACCCACACTGAAGCCTGGCCCATCTCCACCATCTATATGCTTTAGGATGAATTACAGAATTACAGCCCAGCCCAGCAAGTGACATGTTGCAGTTTGTTTCTTCAGCTGCTGGCAGGAAAGGAAACTAAGCACCCTCTACCTTCCACTCAAGGTGGGGAATGGGACTAACTCCCACCCCTAAACATGCAGATAAAGCCAATGGTCAAAGAGAAGGTTTAGTATTTCTAAAGAAACCAGCCTTTTTGCAGCCACTCCTGACTCTCCAAGTCACTGATGCTGTCAGGCACCTCTGGAGGTCTTGACTCCACACCTCTGCTCAAGCAAGATCAGCTGGAGCAAACTGCCCAGGACTATGTCCAGCTGGGTTTTGAGTTTTCCAAGGATGGAGACTCCACAAGCTCCCAGGGCAGCCTGAGCCAGTGCTTGACCACCGTCACAGCCAATATCACCACCAGCTTGTCTGCACCTCCCGTGTGAGATGTTCAAAACTACATGGTGGTTTCTCTGGAAGTCCACTGATGTGGTCGTTTATCCAGATTTCCTTCAAATCAGGAATTCTGACAAAGCCTTCACAAACTACCTGGGAGCCAGCCAGCACAGTTTGCAGCCGTGCTGTGACAGCCTGCGCAGAGGAGCTGCCCGAGACACACGGGTGTTGAAACTAGTTCAATCCTGAAGCCAAAATTCACATCAGGAAGCCTAGAAGCCCTGAAAGACAGGTTCAGCAGCTCTGAGGGGTCTAGGAGACCATCCAAAGAGGCAGAGGCAATGCCTAGCTAGAGGCAGGACTCCAGGTTTCATCTCCCACAGCTGCAGACCACAGGAGCAGTGATGTTTGTCACCTTGGGGCAGGCTGTACGCCCTGGTGCCTCAGGAACCTGCTTGAGGACTGCCAGAACTCATCGCAGGGAACCCAGGAGCCCTGGGAGGAGCATGTAGGTGTGAGTGCTTGCTTACCACTCCGGTCCCTAGGCATGGAGCCTGGCAACACAGCTGACTGCCAGGGGAGGCAGGCCAGGAAAGATGCACTGGCTTCCCGAGCTGCTTATCCTGATTTAGACGGAGCTCTCCCAGAGCTTGTCTGAATTTTATCTCGTGTTTATCAGACCAAAGGTGTTATGAGTGAAATAATTCGCATTCAGCTGGCCAGCAGCTTCCAAGGAAGGTCTGATGGCTGAAGTAGGGTCCATTCGCCCATGATTGCACAAATGGCCTATCACAGCCCTGCAAAGAAAGTGCACTTTTTTCAATATGAGATATGTGTATATACATATATCTATGATACATATATATATTAGTCTGAAATCACATTGGAGTTTTGTCAGTGTTAGTTTGCAGACTCCTGTTGCCCCTGCAAGGCAGTGTTTAGTGAGTGACTCATTTCTAAGTTTCCTCCCTCTCTCAGAATAAGCATTTCAAACTCCTTTCCCCAGGTGTCAGTTTAATGTTTTGAGATGTGAATCCTGTTTAATTTTTGGCCCACTTTTTCATATTTCTATTATTCCATTAGTGGGGAAATGCAATACCTACCGATTATCATGTGGAAATTTGACTTTATAATCCTTGAAATATTTCATTTTAATTACGATTAAAGATGCAGAGGAAGATGAAACTCCATTCCCTTTGGCCATTCCTTGTGGCTTGATTCATTGCTGTTAATCACTACGCATTGTTTACAATCTCTCAGCCAATTTTCAATCAACAAGAAGCTGCAAACTGCTCATATAAAAGCCAGTCTGAATTACTTCTGCAAGCGAGATTTCCTCAGATGCCCAGCCAAGCTCGGCTCTTACATAATGCAGCTGAGGCTGGTGGATTTATCCTAAGGATGAATTTGAACAAGTGAGTCAAATTCCAGAGACTCTGACAAATCCCCACAATCTGGCATGGTTGGGCATGGCGTGGGCTGCCTTGGCAACACACACACACACAGAGACACGTGCAGGCAGCTGCCTCTGCTCTCTGTGGCTAGTTAAGTGGGACTGCTGCTGCAGCTTGCTGCACAGACTTAGCACCTCTTCTTCGTTTGATCACCCTCCGTCCATTTCTACTGCTGCAGCTGGTGCTGCTGGTTCTGCTGCCCTTGTGCCCTTGCAGAGCCCATGACGTGGGAGAGGAGGGCAACATGTGCTTCCCCCCACATCCAGAGTGCTGGCTGTCTTCACCACCCTGCCAGAAAAAACAACCCCCAAACCAGATGCTCATGTCTGGTAGCATCTGCTCTCATAAAACTAGTCTGGACTCCTTACTCTCCCCATTGCCTGTGCAGATGTCTGACGTACAAGGGAGAACAGAGCTACCATATCAACATGACTTAAAGATCGTTCTTCTACATCTTGAAAGGAGAAAATCGAAGGAATCATGAAAGATCAAACATAGCTGAAGTTTATAAAACAGTTGTCCCCACGGGGTGGATGCTACCAGACGTACTTTTAGGGCTTTCTTTGCCAGATCTGTTTTTTTCTGGTTAATTTTACAGTTGTTGTTCTAGCCTAATGTCCTTCCCCCTTTCAGATACACACCTACTCCAAGCCCACATTTACCGAGCTGCCCATGAAGAGAGCAGCAGGATCAGTACCACCCTGTCACTCTGAAGAAGCCCATCCAACTCCCTGTACCTGAAGGATCCTGGGGGATCCTTATGTAACGATTTTCTTTTCCAAAGTCCTAAAGAGACTATCTGGCTTCTGTTGGTCTCTCTTATCCTTCTCCGTCATCATTTCTGGCTCACCTTCATCTGAATACGTTTGAGAAGATATCATCAGCATATCAGATATCAACATCTGTGTAGTGGTTTGACCCTGGCTGAGAGCTAAGTGCCCACAACAGCTGCTCTATCTCTCCCTTTCTCAGCTAGACAGGGGGACACAATGTAATAAAGGGCTCATGGGTTGAGATAAGGGCAGAGATATCACTCACAGTTACCGTCCTGGGTAAAACAGACTCGATTTAGGGAAATTAATTAAATTTGCTAACAATCAAGTTAGAGAAGAGTAATGAGAAATAAAATCAAATCTTAAAAACAACACCTTTCCCCCACCCCTCCCTTCTTCCCAGGCTTACCATTACTTTCAATTTACCCATGCCCCCCTGAGTGGCGCAGGGGGACAGGGAATGGCGGCTGTGATCAGTTCAGTAGATGTTGTTCCTACTGCTTCTTCTTCCTCAGAGGGAAGACTCCTCACACTTACTCTGCTCCAACATGGGCTCCTTCTCATGGGAGACCATTCTTCACAAACTTTCTCCAGCATGAACCCTCTCATGAGAGAGAGTTCTTGATAACCTGGCCCAACATGAGTCCTTTCCATGGGGTACAGTCCTTCAGGAGGAACCTGCTCCAGTGCGAGTTCCCTGCAGGTCACAAGTCCTGTCAGCAAACCTGCTCCAGCATGGGCTCCTCTCTTCACGGGCTACAGGTCCTGGCAGGAGCCTGCTCCAGCACAGTGTCACATGGTGTCACAGCCCCCTTCAGGCATCCACCCGCTCTGGCGTGGGGTCCTTCATGGGCCACAGGTGGACATCTACACCCCCGTCACCTCCATGGGCTTCAGGGGAACAGCCTGCCTCACCATGGTCTTCACCACAGGGTGCAGGGGAATCTCTGCTCCGGCACCTGGAGCACCTCCTCTCCCCCTTCTTCACTGGCCTTGGTGTCTGCATATATTCTCATTCTCTCTGTGTGAGTTGTGGTGCAGTATATTTTTTCTCCATTTCTTAAATATATTTTCATAAAGGTGCTCCCACCATTCCTGATAGGTTCGGCCAGCGATGGGTCCATCTTTGGAGCCGGCTGGCCTTGGCTCTATCAGACCTAGGGGAAGCTTCTAGCAGCTTCTTTCAGAAGCCACCCCTACAGCCCCCCAGCCACTGAAATCTGGGCAGGAAACGACAATACAATTTGGTAGGTGTCTAAGTGTTTCTCTGCCACATCTGCTTTTCCCATTGCAGTATATTTACTAGTATTTTGTACTGATTACAAATTTGCTTTTTGTAAATGTGATAAATTTACCACAATGAATTGACGTAATTTCTAGTCATCACTATTCTAGTTCACATCTTCAGGCGTTTTCTGAAATAAATTTATAGGTGGGAAGCAGATAACAATTTCATAATGCATGTAACACGATTTAGGAGCCATTCATGAATCAAGACTAATGATTTCAAGTGCCCAGCTCAGTCTTCCCTAGAAATCAAATTCCTAAAAATGAAGCCCTAAGATCTCTTAAAGTCAGTAGTGAATTCAGCAGAAACAATCCTAGCCCCTCTTCCTCAGTAGTCTCAAATCTCTTTATAAAATGGTTAATCCAGTTCTAGAGCATTTCTTCAAAGCAGGCAAATATTATCTCTATCGGAGAGATTATAAAGTTTTAATGAAATATTTCTTGAGCCTAAATGTAATATGGAGCACAGAATGATTAAGCAATTAAACTGAGATTATGGAACAACTATATCGATTCAACTATAAAATCATTCTTTCTGGTTAATAAATGGTCAAGTCTACTTTGGACAGTTTATTAATGTTGATAATGAAAAATATCCTACAAGTCCTGGAATCTTGCATCATGTATTCTCCTGTCTTTGGGTATTTCGTTTCTTTTTTTCTGTTTTTGTATGCAGTGCCAAAGTATTATGGCACTATCCTACTGCCAAATTCTCTCTTCCTTTAATTAGAAGATAACTCTTATGGTTCTCCACTAATGCTTGATGGGCTTTTACAATAATAGCATCACCTTCACCTGATTTTTTTTTCTCCTTCTCTGTTAAAGACAGAAAGATCAAAGCACACTTTTACAAGCTCAAATTTTAATATTATTTAAGCAATGTAAATACAGCGTAACTACACAATATGGTCATAAACATGAACAAAATTTGCACAACCTTAGGAAATATGGTTATTTTGTCCTGTGTAATCAGTAAAAAATGGGAAACAAAAATACATTTGTCACATTATATCATTAACATTCCACCATTTAAGCAAAGACCAATGTATTCTGCTTCAGTTAGACTACATAGAAAGATTTTAATAAATACTACTGTAAGGGGAATTAAGGATAGGAGAGAAAAAAAAATGGATCAGTCACCCCAAAAAGTTAAGTGTCAGAACATTTCACTTCAGCATTTCTAGAATGTAATGTCTCATTTTATTAATTACAACGCCAGCGTGACTTAGTTCAAAATGGCAATTTCCAATTTCCGATTTACTTCTACATTATTGCAAAGGAGTAAGTTATTTAAAATGGAAACATTTTAATTTTGGATTGAGTGATGTAATCATATCATCCCAAAGGGTTCTCTTCAATCCGCTGAAAAACAGGGAGAGAAAAAAACAACTCTTTAAATTGAAAAGAAATGACATTTTCTAGGTGTGTTTGGTTTTTTTTTTTAATTTTGAGTGGGGTGGGCAGGAAGGTAGCACCTCCAAAACAATAAATTCAGTCCTAAATCACCTTGTTCCTCTTTCTTTTGTTTCAGAGAGGTCTTTCATGTTGCCTGAAAACGGACTATTTGTTTTAATCTGACCTTTTTTTGCAAAGACTGATCCTCTCAGCCCAGCTGCAGCAGCAACCCCAGGTACAGCAGTGCTACCTCCGGACAACACAACCACCCAACGCACAGCCTAGCATGTGCACCAGACTTCTGGTTCATCTCCTCCAGAAGCACATCCATGGGCTCAGACTGTCACACAGGTCTTGGGTCCAACCACAAATCACTCACTTCTTGAGGAGTACACAGGCAGGGACAAACCAGACTCACCCGGGCCTGCCCCCCCCAGCGCAGTCCCTCACCACCTCAGTGGTCTGGCAGCTTCAGGCAAATCCTCCAGGGAGTCATTGCCTTCTTCCTTGACAGTCAGTTTATTTCCACTTTCCTGCCCACAGTTTTTCCTCTTTTCCTTTTCCCTCTCAATACAGATCTTTCCCTCCTATGAAATCCAGCCACCTCCAGATCCATCCCTGATCCCTTCCTTCCAAAAGGTCATCCACCAGCTGACTCTCCCCAAAGCTCAGATTTTATTTTACCTTTGTTTTTTTTCCAGTTTGTGGTAACAGACCAACTCTTTTCCCAGAGAGGAGGAAGGGGAGGAAAGGATGGCCAGCTTTCATCCAAGCACAACGTGAGAGGTTTCTTGAATGGGTGCAAGAGCATCTGCTGATACCGTCTGCAGGTTTCAGCTCTTGCATAAGCAAAACTAGCAACATGTCAGGACTCTGCGGCCACATTTGCTCCCCAGATGGAGTTTGGCAGTCTGTGCTCACAGGCAGCTCTTATGTGGTGCAGTTGTGACCTGGGACGAACCTTGGGGAGAGAGATGGGTGGGAAAGGGCTGTGATGAGCCCCCTTGGGACCTCCATCCCCTTGCCTGGTCCATCCCCTTGCCTGGGAGCTGTTCTTCAGCTCAGACACTCACCCTTGGTCCCTGGCTGAGCCGTGCCACTGTCTGCCTAGATTCCTTGCTGATCTGTAGGCTCAGCACACCATCTGCTTTAGCCTCAGTCAAGCCCTCAGCCCTACCTGTGCCCAGATAAGTCTCCGTAAAATGCTGAAATTCCTAACCCAATCAAGCCAAATTAAGACTCACAGTCAAGTCTCCATGGTAACTGTATATAAAACAATTAGAATCATAGAATCATTTAGGTTGGAAAAGACCTTTAAGGACATCAAGTCTAACTGTTAACCTAGCGATGCCAGGTCCACCACTAAACCAGGTCCTGAAGTAACACGTCTACAGGTTTATTAAATACCTCCAGGGCTGGTGACTCAATCACTTCCTCTGGCAGCCTGTTCCAATACTTGATGAACCTTCAGATTAAAAACATTTCCCAAATATCCAATCTAAACCTTCCCTAGTGCAACTTGAGGCCATTTCCTCTTGTCCCACTGCTTGCTACTTGGGAGAAAATATCGACCTCCACCTCACTACAACCTCCTTACAGGTAGTTATAGACGGTGATAAGGTCTCCTCTGAGCCTTCTTTTCTCCCGGCTAAACAACCCCAGTTCCCTCAGCTGCTCCTCATAAGACTTGTCTGAATCCTTCACCAGCTTCGTTGCTCTTCTTTGGACACACTCCAGGACCTCAATGTCTTTCTTGTATTGAGGGGCCCAAAACTGAACACAGGATTAGAGGTGCGGCCTCACCAGTGCTGAGTACAGGGGGACAATCACCTCCTGAGTCCTGCTGGCCACACTATTTCTGATACATGCCAGGGTGCTCTTGGCCGCCTTGGCCACCTGGGCACACTGTTGGCTCATGTTCAGCTGGCTGTCGACCAACACCCCCAAGTCCTTTTCCACCGGGCAGCTTTCCAGCCACTCTTCTCCAAGCCTGTAGTGTTGCATGGGGTAATTATTAGCGATACCTCTTGCTATGCTTCTATATCTAGAAGCAGCAGCTTGCTTCACTCAGGTTTGTTTAATCCGATCACTAGCATATTAATAATAAGCAAAAGAAAGGAAAAATTCACTGGAAAGGTAGTAGATGCAAACATCCTTCAGGAAAAAATAGCATGTGGGGAGGAATCACAGCACTGGCATGTGTTCTTTTATAAAAATATACAAGCTTGGAGCAAGTCTTAGCCCCATGTATTTTCTGAAAAGATGCACTCATTACATATCATTACACAACTCACAATTAGAAGTTCTTCCAAAGTCTAATTCCTTCCTTGCATAAGTGACCTATTTCAATCAGTTTATTTACTTCTTGAAAAAGTACCTGTCATCTTAGCACATTTCCTATTGCCCTTTTCTTATAGGAAGCTAAGGATCATGCATGTTTTTCTAAATTAATATGGTGTAATCTGCTAGGTTTTTAAAAATGCATATGCTACATTAGGCCTTATTAGATAAGAAATCTGTCTTCCTCCCACCACCTTCATCCTGCCAATGAATATCAAGGGACTGCAGCACCCCTGACACTCTGTGATAAATCAGGTTTAGACATAAGGAATGCGGTATTCCACTGAAACTACACCAGAAAGTTTACTTTAGGAGCATCGCATTACTCAGATCAGACACAGGCCAGGATACCAGGGTATAACATCCTGGTTAAAGACAATTTAGGGCCTCAGTAATGATTTCTGTTTAACAATATCCAATAATAAGGCCCGTGAGAGAGAAACTACATGTAACGAGATAAGCGAGCTTCCTGTAGGCTACAGCAATTGGTTTGGCTGGGTAATTAAAAGATTCCCTATGTATTGTTTGGCAGAACGCTTTGGGATGCTTGAAATGAACAGCAAATAGCTCCATTGTTACCGCTCTCATTGTCTGCAAGGCACTATCTCTCCTAAGTATTGGGAGGCAGCGATCAAACAAATAAACAAATAAAACTCCAACAGAAACCCAGAGCAGGTTGTGGTGCTGGGGAGGCAGCTGAAAGCACAGAGAAGAGTTAAGATTATTTCTGGTGTGTCCGGAGGTTTGGTGTGGCTTTTTAAATTAAATGGCTGCAACTCCAGGAATCAGTCTTAAAAGACTGACATTAACATCCAAGGCTGTGAAACCCACCCAGAACCACTGGCTTCAGCAGGATTTCAGCTCAACAGGTGCTCCAGATTTCATGGCTATTCTTGACACTACAAATCACAAGCACAGAGGATCTGCATTTCTGAAAAATTAGACCATGTTGTCTGACAGCTAGCAGCTGGAATTTGGGGATACGTTTGAAAAGCCAACCCTAGCCAATCTGCCAGAGAGGCTGTGCAGGAGGGCAGCAGCGGGAGCTGGGGCCCTGGGCGGCCGGCAGTGCTCACAGGCCATTCTCCATTTCATTTTTATGAAAATACAAGCACGCTAGTGCATGAGGGGAATATGACGGCAGAGGGTCTCCCACATGATCGCAAAGCCTGTGCTTCCACAAACGCTGCCTTGAAATCACTGTTCTGGTCAGGGTAAAGAAATGGGAACATGTGCTGATGCCATTACCAACTCCTATTGGCTTATTTGCAAACATAAATTCATACTTGGAAAAAATACCTTGTCCACATTATAAAGAGCATGCCCTTAATGAAGCACTTTCTTACTGTATCCCCCTGTATCGACATGTTAATTTAAGCTCTCTCATTTCTTTCTCATTACTTTCTCTTAAGGAGCTTTGCTTTCATAAATTACATTGGAGACCCTGACTACAATATTAGGGAACTGAAAGTCTGTAGTTCATGGCTACACCTTCCTTTGATATTGAAGCAATCTGTCAGCATCACTGTAGTTTGCAGCAACAGACACACATCATCATCTCTACAGTGTCAGAAGTATTTTCCTATCCCTTCTTATCTCAGCTCCTCTCCTCCATTTGGATCCTCCCCACCCTCCCCTACTCTCCCCTGCCCTACTGCTCGTCTGCGCTTCTGCTAAAGCACCTCTCTGCAGATCTCTTCTTTTTATGAAAAGAATTATTGCTGGTAGGAATAAGAATAAAGGTCTGTATCTAAGGGAGGCACCTCCATGGAGTGTGGTGTAAGATGTAGTGAGAAAACCAGCAAGAAATCAGAAAGATGTCTTTAATTACTTCACTGCCAGCATAATTCTGAGCTGTTTGCTATGGTGATATGCATCTGCATTTCTGAAAACTCAGCTATGTGTGTGCCTGCCTAACCTGTGCCCATCCTCCTTCACATCCCTTGGTGTGGGAACTGATAGAGCGTGAGAGAGAAACCATGGCAAAACAGACTCTGCAGGAATACGACAGTAAACTGCAACAAAACCATGAGGCGCTGCTGCTCCTGCAGTGTCAGAGCGTTCAGTCCAATGCCAGCTCATCTGCAGCACCTCCTCCCTTCCTGTGTGTTTCGTTCTGCCCTAGTGAGCACAGCCTCATTTGCAGGGAAGGCAAAGACCCAGAGGTGACCTGCAGAGCTCTCCTGGCTCTGTAGCAGCAAGCCACATCCTTCCCGGCAGTGCACTGAGCAAAGCAGAACTGCTGGGCAGGGAGGACCAGTAAGTGTGAAGGTCCCAAGAGAAGAGTGGACAAGGTATGCTGTGACTCTGTTCCTGCAGCCCTTGGGTAAGGCTTAACGGAGATAAGTAGTCCCAGCATCTCCAAATCAATCTTGCATTGCATCTTCTGTCCCAGAGGTACGCAGAGGCACGTAACAGCAAGAAACAGGTTGGAAGTGGGGAGAGATGGAAGAACAAAAAAGAGCCCTGTCACTTTCCCACATATATCTGTCGCCTTATGAAACCTCCTGATGCAAATGCTTTCATCTAATTGAGGAACTTGTTGGTATAAGAGTACCTTTCTCTTTTTCTTCTGTTTCTTTTATTCTCTTTCTCCTCACATCACTATTATCAGGGACCTGAAGGCTTTCTAACTCCTGGGGATACAACTCCCGCCCACTTGGCACCTCACATCACTATTATCAGGGACCTGAAGGCTTTCTAACTCCTGGGGATACAACTCCCGCCCACTTGGCACAACCAGTGGACTACCCCCAGTTGAGGAACTCCAGCTGTTTCATCTTTTCACAAAAGTGTCCTTCCTGGGATGCATTTCGCGTACAAGGCATCCCACTGTTCTGTAAATACCACCATTTCTAAATGCATCAGCCATTTAGAAAGAAAAAGAAGAGGTAAATATGGGAAGTTGACTGTATGACCTTTAAAGGTCTCTTCCAACCAAAACCCTTCTATGACTCTATGAAATGGTTGCAGTACAATTACCGAAAGAGGCAGAGCTAACCAAGGAGCCCTTGTAATGAGGAAGAGTGGGTGTATCAGACTCAAAATATGATCCTCACTACACTGGAGAGCTGATTTTTTTTCTTCTGATTGATCCAGTTCAACAAGTTAAGCTGTTTCAATGTGGAGAAAACTATTCTCCTAAATTACATGACCCTTTTTCCAAAATTCAAAAAACTAAAAAATAAGGGGGAAAGTTCCTCATTAAAGTGTTCGTTGATGTAGCAAAAGCATTTTTTGAAAATAAAACTAGCAGTTCAATGGAGAATTATTTATATCCAATATTCAACCTTTCACCGGTGCTATCACCAATTGCAAATACAGGCAGAGTATATAAACAGAAATTGGCTCCCATTTTATGATGGGCAGCAGCCATTAAAGTTTTTCAGTGATGTCTTTAATGCACAAAATGCACAGGTTTATGTTTCACCAGTTATAATGCCACAAGCTTGTAATTAAAATATTCCAACCGTATATTGGCAAAGGTATAACTAAGGCAGAGAAATGTATTTAACTCACACATAATCTGGACAGATCATTTTCATTCTTGTCAGTAGTTAATTAAATATAAATCAAGCCACTAAAAGAACTGACAGCCCATTCTGCCCTGGCCATGTTCTGTTTCTTTTTAAAAGGCAACATTCTCCTTAAAAGACTTTTTTGTAAGACTTTTTTTTTTTTTTTTTTTAGAAATAAAAGCCAAAGTAATTTCTTAGCTGTCTTGACATGGTGATGACAGCTCTATAAACCTGTGTAATTATAGAAAATAGAGTTCTGATGTTTGATCCTGAACATACAGTTGCAAAGAAATATTATGGAAGTTTTTGAAAGCTCACTTGCAGTGACTGGTGGACACAGATTTATCATGCCATTGCTTCACAAGCTGCCAAAGATCAAACCTGAAGATATTCCCTGGGGCTGTCATCCAGAAGGGTGGTCCAGACCACCTTGTTGAAGGAGCCTTTGGGCTGCACACACACAGGTCCTCTTGCCCCCCTCCCCAGCAAATCTGCGTTTATAGTCCGTGCACTTCCATGGCTGTCAGCAAACAGGTTGGTGCCTCAACATGTGGTAACAGCTGGAGAAATGCTGATCCGTTTGGGTGTATGATGCAGTTGGATGCAACCCAGTAAACACAGGCAAGTGCCTAAAATGTGAATTGATCTCCAATTTGGGCAAAGCTCTGTTTTGATCAAAATGAAACTCATATGAATAATGTACTACTCCAGAGATGTATAAAATGATAGCCTTTTTTTCCTCATAGTGTTTAAGAAAATCTAATTTCCTTCAACAAAAGAAAACAGAGAGTTAATTGAACCCATCCTTCACTCTACAGTGAAAGTTATAAGAGACCTTAATGTTGAATAAATGCACTGAGGATTGCCAATCTTTGATTTTGGACAGATTTCCTCTTGTAATTGAATTGTGTCCTAACATAATCAGGTTATTTTTTGCCTCTTACTGAGATTTTAAGGACAACAAACACCCGTTCAGTAGCAGGGTTGCAGTGCTGGATCCATTTCACTTGCAGAATTAGGCAAAGTCCTGTTACGGCTGACAGCAATGGGGTGCCTAACCTCCATCCTCCTGCACATGCCAAGAGCATTGCCAGGGCTGTCCTCGGAGGCTGGAGAAAGTCAGTTCCACCCAACTCTCCTTCAGAAGCATCTTCTGAAGAGCAAGTGAACAGTGAGCAGTGTTGAGGAGACGGAATGGAGAAGAGCCACTGCAGGGGCAAAACATTGCAGAGTGACCTCCTAAATGGATGTGAAAGATCCCTGCCAACAGATTTAGATCTTCAGAGACTGTCCTAAAATTAAATTGAGAGTACTTTCTCCAGTACCTTAATACTAAAAGGACTTATACATTTATTTAAAAAAAAATCCTTCCACATGAAAAATCTCCAGTGCCTTAGAGACTGCATGTCAAGAAACTATGCTCCAGCTTCTAGATCTCAGCTTCATCGCTGAGAAAGGAGTTTTGCAGAAATCCAGAGTCAATAATACCAGCACAAAATGGGGTTGTTTTCCTATTTGCACAGGAAAAACGAGAGGAGAAAGAAGTAGTATTTGAGGAGAGGAGTAGCAGTAGAAAGCAACAATGGATGTCATTTTAAGCACAATTCAAAGGAATAAATAACATAAACACAAAGCAGATTACCTCCACCGGTGGAAGTAGGTGAGGTATGTGTGTAGGAACACAGAAAATGGAATATGCCATTGTATGCTTTCTTCTCAAATATTAAAAACAGTGAGTATAAGTACAGGCTCTTCATGGTGACAGGAAATGTATACACTCAGTATCTTTTCCACTATACCATTCCACTCCATGTGCCTTTCCTTCCCCCACCATGGATCTATGGTGAGGTATCGTGTGGCACAGAAAACAACCCAAACTTCCCCCTAACACAGACCAGCCTTCCTTAAGGAACCCCTCCTTTTGGCCTCATCTCGTGGTCCCCCTCTCCAGTGCTCTCAGTTCTTACATTCCTACCAATTTGCAAAGAGAGGGAAAGGGCTCATGGGGGATCTATAGCCACCACAGCCATTTATATGAAATGCATACCTACGGAAGAGGAGATAGGGCAAAGACAAACAAATTGGTAAAATAAGGTTTTAAAGAAGAGAAAGTGGCAGCTTTTGTTGTCAGTTCCAAGTTTCCTTGTCAGACTATTCACCTACCTTATGTAAAAGGCAACTGTAAAGAATTCACAAGTTTCCACAAAGATCCCTACAAGTCTAATTCTTGCCTAGCTGCAGAAGCAGTTTAAAGCTTCTTTCAGCCTGTTCATTTTCCTGAACTAGATCCAGATTAAAACCAATCCTTCCAAAGCAAAAGAAAACCCAAGCACCTATTAAATCTATTCCCTCTGATAAATCTCCCTATCTGTATCAGGTGTCCTCAGCATCTATAATTCCTTTACTTTAGCCTGCCATTCAATAATTTTTTTAAATGGTAACTTCCTAAGAGATTAAATGAAGATTTATCCTTTGGTCTATATTCCTCTTTGCAGAAAGGATAAGTTTCTGGTGCTCTCTTGAGAGTGAACAGAGGTCAAAGCAATCGTAACTGATCCTGCGCACATTTAACTCATACAAAGACTCTTCCTTAATATTTGCCAACTGTAAGAACTGATACCCCGTGTAAGTCGCCAGAAGAAAAGCTGCCTAATCCTTCAAATCTAATGACCCAGGCAGCCTTGTATCCCTGCATACAATGGGTTCCAGCAGCTGAGGTAACCAGCAGCACAACACACCTTGCCTGCCCGGGGACAATCCTGGCAGAGCTGCCACCTTTGCTCTTACTTAGCACCCAGCAGTAATATCGCTTGCTCTAAAAGCTCCTCAGCCCATTCTGCAGCAGCATTTTTACCTAGTCTTTTGGCTAACCTTCTAAAAAAAATTGCCATTTTGGAGTTTGTAATAATTTGGAAGAGCTTTTTAACTGTCAATGACATTGTAGAAATTAAACAGATTACACACCTTTAAAAATTTCCAGTTCTTCCATGCTACATATTCTTGTATTTACTATTCTTATATTTGAATGTGACACTTGATTCTTTGCAATCGCCTGGACAAAAACAATGTCATAATGGGCCAGTCTATACTCTTTTCTCACAAATAAAATGTAGGTTATTTGCCACTTCATTCACCCAGTGGATTGAGGGGACTGTAAACACAAAATTGTTTTAGAACACTGCACAATTGCTATTATTTTGCCTCTTCAGTCCTCATACCAATTAAATTGCCCTTATCCCAAGCAGCAAGCTTTAAGAACTTGGGCTGTTGAATACTCAGAAACATAGAGATTTCTTTAATTAGCCATGACATACCCAGCAGTGTCTGTCTGCTGGCATGGAGGAAGCTGCCTAGCAACAATGCAAAAAAATCCTCCAATAACCCCCAGTGGATCACAAAGAGTCTGTTAAAAATGGTAATCTCTCTCACAGAAAAGTAGAGATGGTTTCAATTAAGGACAGCGATTCTCAACTTGTTATTTATATGCAGTGAACTAGAATAACATTCCAAAAGTATAAATACAATGTGAAAAGGCCATGCATAATTACTTAAAAGCTTTAATTTGAAGTATGTAGTTTGCCATTCATATCTGTAAGCCTTTTGTTTTGCTTAATGACAAAAACATTCCGTCTAGGTCAGACCTACACTAGAGTTTATACAAGGTACAATTCTCAGCAAATGGGTCTGGAATGAGCTCAAGGAGCCGTTTAGTCCATCCCTAAGCACTGAGTCAGGATAAATTATATATAAACCATTCGTGATCAATAACACTTTACCTGTTTCCCAAAATCTCCAAACCCAAACAGCAGACAACCTCTCTTGGCACTCTGATCAGCTGAACAACCAGCTCTCTGAACAATTAGAATGCATTGAGAAATCTCTAACCTAAACCTTCCCTGCTCCAGTAAGGCAGACTTAAAGAGCAACACACACTTTTTTAGCAATTTCTGACGTACCTGAAAATGGCTATTGTGTCAGTCTTCTGCTGAGTAAATAACTCCAACTTTTCTCAGATTTTCCTTACATAGCTCATCCATCTTTACTGAATTGCTTCCTATTTCTTTTCTATTATTTCTCCAACTCTTTACACTCCCTCTTGTCTTGCATCTTGAATAAACGCACCTTCCCAATCCAAGTCGGCAGTGATAGCTCTAGGTCTGCAGCCATCACCTCTGCAGGCATTGCAAGAGCCAGATGACCTTTCTCTTTTCGTTTCTGTCCTCCTCTGGGTTCATGTCCCTTTCACTGCTGGTGCTGTTCATGTCACTTGTCAACCCTCGGCCACCCTTGGCAGTGATGGCTGCAGGCAGGAGCACCCCAAAGCCCTGCAACTTGGCCCATGTTGTTCTGAGGGAAAATGCACCAGCTCTCTTTGAGATTCATTTTGTTTTCCCCAAAGGACTAATTCATTAAAGAATCACAACTGAACACTTTTAAAAATTGCATCGTGACAAAACAAAGTCCCTAGTGCTTTCTCAGGAGCAATGAATCACAGGGAGGGGTTTTTTTGATGAAACAAGAAAAGGACTCAGAGTCATCCTGTGGATTAGCATAAACGTTTATCCTAACTTGGCAGAGCTAAAGCAATGAGGAGAAGAGTCCAAGAATGGAATTAATAATAGATAACCTCAGTACCTGGGGTCAGACTGCTGGGAAAATATTCCCTGCACTTAAGCTGTGAAAACCAGTCTTTTGAAATGTACACTTCCAAATTCAGAGTGAAATGCCAAAGGAGCAACTTTAATGTTCTTGACTGAATGTTTGCATTTTGATGGCATTTTTAACAATTACCTGACAGTGCTTTGAAGAGGGATATCACTATGTAAAATCTTCCTGATATAATTATGAATGGACTTCCTTGTTGAGTTTTGTAAATCGGGGTCCTTGTAGCTCCTACACAGCGTGTGCATAGCTACTCTGCAACTGCAAAGTTTGCATAATCACATGAGAAATTAACTTTCTTATATATATCCTAATTTACCAAGGATTTGTCCAAAACATGCAGAATACATGAACGTATCTGGTTTTGGTCACATTAGCTAGTCAGTTTTCACTCAAAATCCACTAGAATTTTTATTATTTATCAGTTTTCCTTTCTGATTATTAATGTGACTGATTTCTTACCCTATTAGCTTTTATTCTTCTGTTGTTCTTGCTAGGAGTGGAGTTTTGGCTGTGGCACACTCTAAAAGCAACGAGAAAAAGTAATCTTTCTCAAAGGTCTCACTGAAATGCTTTGCAACTCACACTGATCAATGAAGTCTGAGCCTTTAAATTTGACTACAAAAGGCAAAACTGTCCTACCTGTCCCTCTCATTTCTCCTCTTCAGGTGACTATGTCTTGGTGTGTTAACTTGCAGTCTGTTCCTGCTAACTTCTTTGTATTAACCAAAGTGGGTATTTGGTTTTTTTTTTTTTTAAGACAGCTTAAGCAATGTTTTGCAGACACAGTCCTTGTGTCTGCGTATTTATTAGAGCAAGGGGAAGCTGTATACTCAGGGGCATTCCTTTTGTTGCTGGCAACATAATAACATTTGCTTAATTGTGTTTTATTAATGTTAATATACCCAGAGGCTCAGGCTCTGCCTGCACATTTTTGTAAATTGAATTAAAGGAAAAATGAATCACAGTTAAAAGACAGCTGATTAATTTTATTCACTTGCTTAAAGGGGTTTAAGCCAAATGGCCTCCACATCTATTTTTCTTTAGAGAACAGACATTATAGCCACAGGGCTAAAAGAAACTTGTCAGTAAGCCATTTGCATTGCCATGTGTCAAGGAGAGCTATTTAAAGCATTAAATGGAGTGGACATTAGGGAGAGGTGCTCACCCCCTGCTCTGTACAAATGGCAAGGTTATACAGACACGGTCTCTCCTGCCTGCTGCCGAGATCACAGGGTTTTCATACAGAAATTTTTAACGAAGCTTTCAGAACATCCCCCAGAGCCTGCTGCTCGAGACAGGCAAGGACATGGGCACAGCACAAACCCACTAAAAAGGGACATTTCAACCCACAGAAAATCCACCTTATTAGCAGGTCTGTCTGAACACATACTGTAATGTAAAAGCCATTGTTGCACTATTTAATAGGCTTTCAGCTAGTCACAGTAAAAATCAGTTCTTGCAACAGATTTCTCATTTGGAAATCAACATAATTAATTAGAGAAGCCTCTGTGGGATGTATATTTATGCAATTCCAGGGCTGAAATATCAGCTTGAATGCAGGGCTGTTCAGTAGGAAACCCACACTATTCACCAGTTATTCAGAAGGGTCTGGTCTGTCTACAAATGTGTCAGGCATATCTGGCAGCCCTCCTTTGAACGATTTCTTCACAACTTCTTATTCAAAACTAGAAAGTCAGAAAAGATAATATGGAAAAAAAACACTCAAAGATAAAAGGATGTTTAAAATGTATGCAAAAGTGGATGGCTTGAGGCCCTCCAAGTAAGCAGGAGGTGTAGCAGAGTCTCTCGTCATGACTGGGACATCATGTTGGGATCAGCATCTGAACAGTTTTCCATCTGTTCTGTTAGCAAGGGAGTTGGGGGAAAAAAAACCCTAATCCACAGGGGAAGGATTTCTACTGTGATGGGTCCCATCACCAGGGGATGGGCTGGAGAAGGTTCCCAGTCATCATAGATCATCTCTGCCCACATGGCCATGGCCAGCACTCTCTGTAAGTACTACTCTGGTCACCTTGCACTTCTGGTTAACCAGGCGCCTCCTGGTCAATCTTGGCGACTCAAGTGGCTCACATCCCCTCTTCCCATGATACATGGGTAATGAAAATAACCCAGGAGGAGGGAACGCAGCATTTCTGAGAGTAAAAGAAATTATTATTAGGCTCTCCAAATAGCCTGTGAGGTTTTTTCAGGCTTTTTCATGTCCTGTGTTCTGACAAACCAGATGTATGTACAATCAGGTCTTGCACGTTGCATGCACTTGGCAAATCCTATGTTACATCCCAGTCCATGAGACACCTTTGTGTGCCACAGGCATAAGGAGCAAAGCTGTCCAGCAAGTCAACAGCCACACTGAAATATCGGAAATTCCTAGCACTGCTCTACAGCTAAAGGTGGCGGGATCCTCCCTTTTGGTCTCCTTTGTGCATGTGTCACCAACACAACATCCTGCTGGAGTTTTTCACACTGCTTGGAGAATTATGGTATCTACCAAGCCCCCAGATAAGGTCTCTGGCCACAAGTAGGACAGGGGCTCTCACAACATCCTGGGCATCCATGCCATACCATGGGCATCTCGCACATCCAGAAGGATATGATGTCAGTCAAACTGCAGCCCAGGACACTTCATTTTAGGCTCCCTCAGCTTTGCTTCCTGTCTTTCACTGCCATATCTCTATTGCAAAGACAGTGTGTGAATTTGCGTTGCTAAATGAGAGTGATCACCATCAGCACAAGTGGGGGGTAAGGGTTACTTGACAAAACTGTTTTGTTTGCAAGGGTACTCTGACATTTCGTCAGAGCTTTGTTTTCCCTTCGCTACGGGGAAAAAAAAAAAATTAAAATGCAGGATTAACAGACTCTGAGTAACAACAAGAAAAAAATGTGGTTGTCACCCATGTTCCACTCCCTGCAGGATGGAAAACCCTCAGAGCCCATCACTGACAGATGGGGAGCAGGTCATCTCCCACCTGCCTCTCAACACAGCAGTGTGGAGACCTCTCAGCGGCCAGCCTGCATTTACAGAGAGTGCACAGAAATATGTGGGATTTTAGGGTCGCTGATGCATCCACGTGCTTCTCCCACGAGGCACTAATGCTTTTTAACATTTTTCTGTGCTCTAGGCTGAGGAATGCAGGGATAGAAGGAGAGAAAGAACCTCTGCAGAGATGTCCTCATTTTAGCTATTGACTTTATGCCCATCACCACTAATGCAGTAGTTTTCCTTCATAATATACAATGCATAAATAAGACTTCAGAGGCTAAAAATCCGTTTCAAAACTACAGCAGAAGCAGTCACTTTTCAGTGAGCTCTCTGAGAGAGACAGCTCTGGGCAAGCCAGGCTGCCCTCCAGGGCTCCTCGCTGGTGGTCACGTTGAGCCAGGCTGTAAGTAGATACTGCTCCTTTGATCTCAGTGAGGGATGCTCTTCATTGAGCTCCAGCTGAGCTTGACCCATCATGCCCAAAGCCCTGTAGGAGCCCACCAGCAGCCCAAGAGAACTTCCCAGGCCCTGATGGAGACCCCTGAGGATGCATTCACGAGGCAGGGAAGCCCTTGCTTCTGAACTTGCCTTGTCAGAAAGAGCAAAATAGCTGTCATTTAAAAATAGAAGTAAAGTTTCTGCAAAGCCTGGGCACACATACCCTATTTGCTTGTTTAAATTACTTCAAGCTGAAGAGGCAGTGTCCCCGACAGCTCTTGAGTGATAGGAGCTTCGTGCTGAGAAGGCCATGTGAGCTTTGGCAGTGTTCAAAGAGATGCTTTAAAACTAACACAGATTTGCTGTCTCGTAGGAACAACCCGAGGCGCTCCCTTTGCAGAGGGAAAAATGCGTCGTGACGGGGCTACTGTGCACACTTACAGTACTAATGCTGCTCAGAGAAAGCGCAAAGCATATGCACATGTACAAGGAATCTGAGTTGTCTGCCAAGCACTGCCGCACTCTTCATCAGAGCAGCCAGACACAGTCTTCAGAAGGGACTATCCCATACGTTAGAGATATTGCTTACAGCAAAGGCTGACAAAATCAAAACAATCAGTGAAACAACTGCCTCCCTGAATTTACATTAACTGAAGTGCAGTTCTGACAGTGAGTTTCCCAATCTCCCAAGACCACATTGTTTGCAGTCAAGGACTCTAGAGCTGTGATCCAGAGATACCTTGCTCGTCCGGAACCTTCAGTCCAACATGTTGCACCATTAGAAGAACATGAGACATAGTGCAAGATCCAGCTTTAGATGTGCATGTGTGTAACACTCTAGTAAATATCTTTCTTTAATGAAACTTAAAGAATGGGCCCTTCAGGCCCATAAAAACCACAGAAGGAGTACAAGTTTCCTTCAGCTGATGTACCAATGTGTACCAGTGATCTGAGAGATTATCTATACTGTAACCATCATCTGCACATCACATCAATAATCCACTGTAGCATGTGATCTCATAAATTCCCTGAGAGAAACGTTCAGTCTACTCTGGAAAGCACCTTATCCATTTTTGACATTGTAGGAAAGTAATACTCTGAAAATATATTTTACACAGTTATTTTTAAGACTAAATCTCAAAAATTGAATTTTACTTATATCAACAAACCCTAGGCTCTAGTAAAATATTGTCACCCTTACTAAGTAACTGTGTAAGTACATACTTTAACACGTCAGTTTTGCCAGTTACTAAAATGAAATATGACTATAATTACTGACAAAACATTTAGATTTTAAGAATTTCACAGTCACAAGAGAATTTCTTAATGTTGTTATTAATAAGCCATTGATTTTATTGACTACAACGTATTTTGATGGCTTTTATCTGCAAATTGATAGGAGTTTCAGAGGTCACGAGCAGTTCTCACTGTTTTGCTGAATGTCAGAGAGAGTCTAGTTCATGCTTGTCATGGAAAACATCTCTTCAGAAGTGACACTACACATTATTAGCTTCCACACTGACCTGTGCTTGTTCTTAGAGGAAAACTCTTCTCACAGAGACATCCTTGACTTTGTACAAGAGTGGTGGGCAACATGACACTAAACTAGTTCTTCTACCTACACTTCATCTCTTGGATACAGAATTGTATGTTGTCATCTCCCCTGAAAATCACTCTTAGCAGTAGATTAACATTATGGGAAAGTAAAGAATTAATTCACCTACTTTAGTCTGAAGACTGATAAAACATTTTCTGGGGTTGGAGACACACTTATTCAGCTCCAGGATTTCCTCCTTGTTTTCCAGAAAACCTGCACAGCTTTCAGTCTTTAGGCAAGACACTCACAGTGATCATCACTTCAGGACACTTCCTGATATACCAGTTTTCTCCCTGGGTTTCTGGCCAGGTTCAGGCCTTTCCCACTTCCCCGAGAATGTCCTGTAATGCAACAACAACTCAACACACCTTCGGAACCACCGAGTTTGAATTCTTCTTTCCAGTGTTATTAGTAGCCTCCATCTATCTTCAAGTATTACTCTCTTGGGCATGCCATGATGGAGCCATTGCGTGGCCAGAAAATAAAAATTTCTCATAACTTTTCCAATATTTCACTTGACACAAGTTGTCTGTTCATTGCAAAGAAACACCCTCTGCCCTCTGACACAGTCAGGTTCAAAATTATGTGTGTGTGTGTGTGTGTGTGTGTGTGTATGCTGTTTTGGCCCTTTTACATTTCATCCAGCCTTAAGCCTTGATAAACACAGTTGACACAAAAACGTGCAGAAGAATGATGCAAATCATTCATTACCAGTAAGACAGGGAGCCCAGGCTGGCTGCTGACCAGAGAGCATGGAGTAGGGAACACAGGTGGGAGAAACAGCCCCTGCACCTGGGGGTATACAAGTGGACCTCATCATCTGTCCTTCATGTCAGCAGACACACAGAAAGACTGCTACTCAGAATTGCACAGCTAAGGTAGGGTACAGGGGCTAGACCTCTCACCAATGTCTTATCCTTGCTACCAACATTTTTCACATCACAGCCAAATGCATACTGCTCTCAACACTTACTGGCCCAGCACTCAAAAAGAGAACAGCGTATCAATGGCATGAAAACAAAACCATATTATATATCTGCCAGCCATAAAGACCAATCTTGTAAAATATTGAGTATTTAATTTGTACTGTATTCAATTAGATCCATGAAAGTTCAGTGTCTCCCTTTAAGGATGCATTAAACTATGTAGTAAATACTTAAATAGAAAAACCCGATGTCCCAGCTGGTGATGTCCCACTTGCCCTAGATGATATTATGTCTGTATTGCCCTGTCCTAGCACTGTAATATTTATCTTTAATCAAACCAAGAGCATTTTCCGAACATTGGCTGAAAAAATCTGATTCCATTGTAAGGATTGGAGCTGTAGGAAGAAAGCATTTTCATCCCCGGCTTATTTAAGTGTAGGATTTTCTCCATGAGCTGTGCTCAGGTAAAAAAAATCTGTGCCACATATAGTAACTATTGTGTAAAAAATAGGGTCGTGCAGGTCTGATCCACAGCTACAGAAAGCACCTGGTTGAGGTTATTGCTGCCAAGGGGGCGTCAACCAGTTATTGGTTCCGAGGGTTCACCTACTACTTTTTCCAGTAGCATTTTGAATGTTCAATGAGTGTGCTCAATAAAGACAAGGAGGATCAGAATTGTTTCTGTGTTATTATTTTAGTCACATTATATTTGTCAATACTCTTGACTTAGATGATTGTTAGATCACATCACAAATTAATGCAGAACACCATGAAATTCCAAAAGGTTCACATATTTTTTCTTGCAACTGCATTTCATTAATGGTCACTGGATGAAGCACAAAGGGAGCAAGATATCATTTTGACGTCAAAAATAGATGATGTTTGAGAGAGAGAACCACAGTGTGTTATCAAATGCTTGGACCTGAAAATCCAGAAAGGAGACACAGATCTGAGGAGCGTCTGAGTCAGAGGAAGGGTAATGTTCCCCATTGCACCTCCAGTTCTGTTCCGCAGTAGCTGTCAACAGAGATTTGGCCTGTTCCACCAGTAGGTGGTCACCAAAGATGGGGTTCTCAAATGTGTTACATCAAAGAAAAGCAGAAATCCAGACTGTGAAGAGTTTTGAGGCCCATTAGAACAAATAACTGCTGCTGCACACATGCATGCCGACATGAAAATGCAGACGTTAATGGAAGATTATCATTTCTGTAAACAAGGCCATAGGCAGGCAGCCCATCACACCAAGGGTTTAATCTGTCCCAGTTGGTGAAAGAGGAAAACAGAGCAGACAAAATTGGAAAACTCCAGCAGTATTAGTGTTCTGCCATTTTGAACCACAAGCAGCATCCTGAGTACGGGGAATTTGAGAAGGTTCTTCTGCTCCTTTTCACCTCTGTATACACCACTGCGTGATATAGGTGTGTAAACAAATGCTACTTCAGCCAGGGTTGAAACCTTGACCGTGAAAGAGAAGGAGTTTATATCTCACTATGCACTAAATATCTGGAGTTAAAAGCTTGTGAGATAGCTTACAGGTCTTTGACTCCAAGAACAGCTGCAGATTTGATACATATATAAATCCTTCCTGATTGCAGCACTCTGATTCCTATGAACACCTGCCTGTCATCATGGAACAAAAAGCCCCCAGACTACAGTTTTCACAAGTGTTTATTGATTTATTAGGAGAAATAAACGGTTTTAGTCGGTCCCTCCGGAAGCAGAGCTGAATGATAGAGTGACACTTAGGTGGATTAACAAGAAAGTCGACCAAAGGAGAAGTGCAATAAGCTGTGGAAAGCATTGCCATTCATTCCTCCCCACCATCTTTCAGCTCTGATCAAGTGTCACACAGAAGAGAACATCCCTAACGCTTGTAATCTAAATCAGATTGTTCAGGCTGTGCATCAGATTGACTCTATGCTACAGAAGATAAAGGGACAGCCCCCAGGCAGGCTGTCTGCTGGTGTATAAACGGAGCTCAGCCTCAGCCTGGTTTGTCTCAGTGTCACAGGGCAAGCAGAGAGGCAGCACATCACCTCTTCATGCAGAGATTCCCTGCTCTGAGGGAGCGACTCTGGCAGTCAGGCAAGATGCTCTGCTCTTCCCAAAAACACTTTTCGCATTTTCTCCCATCTGGACAACACGCCACATGAAGTGGCTGTAGAGAATGAACTAGCTAGTACCTGCTGAGCCTTCTGCTGCTTGAAAATAGCACATACTCAGGCAGACATGCACTCTGCTGTTGAGCTTCCTGGGATGTGATTTTCTTCTGCCTGAACTGTGCATTCAGACAGGTGTAGTTCTGATTAGATTCTCAGTTTTAGGTAATATATTCATCAGGCTCATTCTCTATGTTCTTATGCTAAAGTGAAGAACTGCAATTTGAGTTTTTTCCCATGTTATGCCTACTAACAATATTTTCCTTTGGAACTATCTATCCCATGATCACAGACGTGTTCTGCAGAAGCCTAGTACCAGGACATCTTTGCTCTTTGCCACAGGGGCACAATATCAAACAGCAAAAGGAAGCTTTCCCTTGCACTTCCTCTTTTGCATTAAAATCCTGCAAAAAGCATCCAGAAATAACAATATTCCTATTTTCCTTTGTCTCCAGCAGTGTTAAGACAACGACTATATGTGTTGGGCAGTGGAGCTCTGTGACAGCAAATAGTCAGAAAATGGCATTTGGGGCCTTTTAAATTGAAAGCCGCAATCCCTGTCAGTACTGACGGTTAAACTGCTTTGAGAGTCACTCGGCAGCTACTGTAGCTTAAAATGCTCCATACAGGAAGTTGTTAATTAGCTTTTCAAAGAAAGATACTACCTTGCAGGCACTGCTTTGTCACCATCAGCTAAGGACGGCTCCCTGCCCAGGCCTGGGGACTCCTGGCTGCACTTCCCCACAGCCAGAGCATGTCTCACCCAGTTGCTCTGACACTGGGAGGCACCGGGGCAGACATCAAACCAGTGGATGCTTCTCAGTCCATCTGGCTGAGGGGAAAAGGAGGGACTGGGAGGTAGGAGAAAGATGGAAAGGAGGAGAGAGGCACTGATGACTTAATTTTTCCCTTCTGCAGATGCATTCTTTCCAAACAGGAGTGGGGAAGCAGAAGTGCAATGGGTGCAAGCAATTTAGAGACTTCAGTGCTGGGTAAAGTTATATTGTCAAGAAAAAGGAAAGTGAGGAAGACTAGGTGGGTGGAGAGGGACATGTCTGGTGTGAAGTCAGAGGGGTTGGTGGTGCTGAGCCCTGTCTGTCCCACAGCTGTCTGGAATCCATCTTCTGTAACACCCAGGGATGTCATGTGCGTGGTGCCAGACCGGAGGCTGCAAGAGACAGACTTTGTTAGTTTATTTAGTATTTAGCATGGGGTGGGAAATATATTCCTCCCGCATAGGAAAACAAAGAATTTGCCAGAGCTCTGGGTCAGCAAATGAGTAGCCATGCTTTGCTGTTAGCTCTGCTTTTTGCATTCCTACCCACAGCTGTTAATACTATGCTGCTTTTACACTATTCATACATTAGAAGGTGCAGAGGCTGAACATGGAAATACAGAAGGTAGGGAAAAAGTATTTTTCAAAGTGGCTTCAAAAAGAATTGTATGTATCTTTTTTTTTGTAAGGAAGCTTTCTCATCACTGGAAAGAACGAAAGAATCACACTTTAGTTGCAGTTTAGAAACCCATACACAGACACTTAGATAATATGCAGCATAACTTATTTTAGAATCCAGCCAGGATAAAACAGCTGAATTCAAATGTCATGTGTGACTGGAGACAGTCATTACCTATAGGCAGCCATTGATATTTTTAGTAGTAACTATTGAAAGTCTCCCCTTGATGCTATCGCACAGAACAGCTTTCTTACCTAGCCTCAGAGGCACGAGGACCACAGCTGTCAGGATGCTGCCAAGGCAATTTGCTTGACGCAGAGTGAATGTTACACGCCTGCGTGCGCCAGCACACGTGCACCCAGAAGATCTCGTTGGGAACCCAGGCTTAGCTGCAATTAGGAATGGGAGCGGGTTTGCTTGAAATGTATTTGTTTTGATTAAAGGCCTTCAGTTTTAACATATCTCTACTTACTTTTTATCGTAGCATCATTCGGGTCCTGCTGCTGGTCCACCTAGTCTGTCAGCCTTCCGCCAGCAGGAGGTCAACATCAGACATGATGTCTCACATGGGCAGTTAGGGATGCCCTGCCAAAGGGGACGCTTCCAGTGCTGCAGCAGCTGGTATGAGGACATGCAAGAGCTGTTTGCTATGATTTCATAAAAGCTATCTAAGAAAATAGTCCAGGCTTCATGTAGGAAGAAAACAGGAGAGCGAAGGGATACACTGGGACTTTGCTTCTTCTTCCCCCTTCCCTCCTGCTCTATTGTCCGTATACAGTGAATATAAATATACTATATATAAACCTGTATCAACCAGCTACAGACACTTTGCATCAATAATACAGTGCTACAAATGAACAGACAGATTCAGACCTGTATTTCTCATCATTTTTTTGGATATATGATGCATCGTCACATTCCTTTTCATGAAGATTGAATGCTGTTTGCCTCTCCTGGTGACCCATTCTTCCATGCATCCTTACTACGACCTTGTTGTGCAACTCACATTTGAAAAGTCCCGTTTGTTTCTACAGAAATTTCTCCAGCCTTTTAAATAATTTTCACCATCTCCATTGCAAACACCTGAAAGTTTTTGGTATAGTTTTTCTTTAGGACTACCAGAACTGAAACAAGTATTACAGAAGAAGGTCACCCATGGGTTGAATTATGATCTGGAGATTTTTTTCACTCTTTAGCCCAGCATTTTGCTTTTTTTTTTTTTTTTCATTAAGAAAATACTCCTCCTCCTATTTGTGGGAGTATTTATAAACTAGAGAAGTGACTTGATAATTACTACTGATATGCAGCCCTACATATGTGTGTGACCACCTCATGGTTAGTAACTGCTGGAATAGCAATATGTCAGCTATCCAAAGCCTAACCCAGTCTGAGCAGGTCCACCCTTGCCTACCCCTTCATTATTATGATTATTGTGGAGAAGGAATGGAGATAAGAAGCTGCAATAATCATTTGGGGACAGTCAGAGTATCGGACAACCCCTCCTCCCAGGAGAATTTGTCCACGCCTACATGTATTGGTCCTATCTTCTCCTTTCAGCAGAACACCACGATCAGCCATGAACACCCAAAACCTGAATACAAAAATGGTAAACTCAGCAGCACAACTGATTGATAGCCAGTTCCTGCTTCTTTCAAAATGCAAGACAAGTTAAAACTGGAGTGCAGTCTCTTTTGCTGCCTCCTGCAGCTGCTTATGCTTAAGAAATTATGTGAGGAACATACTCCTTGTATGAACTTTATCATGTTTTAATAGTGTTAAGACACTATAGTGTTGGCTACCTCAGATACAACCCAAAAATTATTATTTTAGAGTACGAAATTATGCAGTCTTAAGCCAGCTGCTGAATGCACAGCACGACAAAGGCATTTCTACTAAGACTATCAGCTTCTTTCTGCATTGCTGTTCATGTGCACACTGAAGGGAGAAGTTTCATGTTGAAAGACATGGCAATTTACCGAGTTAAGAGCATTGAAATGAAATCGCTTTCAAAGTTACATTTAAAAAAAACAGAACCCCCCTATACTAACAAAGGCTTCTGAGCAGTAGGGAAGGTACATTAAAACCCTGTTTTATAAACAATCAAAAAGTATATTGTCTTTCTTTTCTTCTGTTAAAATATTGCTAGAGATTGAAAATCAAGGTAATCTTCAAATACTTTATTTCTCAATTTGCCTTATTTTAGAATATAAAATATAACAATCACATGACGATCTCTGTAGATTCGGACAAGTTTACACTAAACCATCAAAATTAGTAGATATTTCTCTTTAATAACATTTTTGCTTAACTGATGCTTTGATGGGACTTGCATATAATTCTTGGTGCTATAAAATTCACACTAATTAACAAAGGCCCCAGCCTGCTCCAGGATAACCATCGAGATTCAATGATGAGCGAGGGAAAGACTTGGTGTCCCATTTGCATGTGTCAGAAGCTAATCCCGTGTGTCTGGAAGGAATCTGTGTGACTGACCCTCTGCAACTACTTCTGGGAGAGGGGAGTTGACAGAGATACAAGCCTTGTAGAAACCCTAAAGTGCTTCACCTTCCTGTACTTAGAAGATTCAAACTGCCAAGGTAAAATTTGAAACTTTTCCTACATATAATTAGGGCAGACAGGACTTACAGCAGCAGGAGTACTGAAATGTCAGAATTCAGGCACAAATGAACAAGCTCTAAGGTATTTTTGTTAGGAAATCACTGGAAGGATTTATAACAGTTTTAGGAATTTTGGAGTAAAACTGTAAATATTTGTTATGTTACTGAGTAATCTTGGTAAATGTCTTGAAATCTTATTAAAGTGATGGCAGTTCAGACTTCTTAGCATGACTCAGGATCATACCTAATCTGGAAACACAAAGCAGTTTTCACAAAAAGCAGCTGGAGCAATACCAAAGACAGTTCCTATATTGACTGTAACAAGAGCTCAGTCAAAGATTTAATGAAAAACAGTGGGAACAGGTAGAATCTCATACTCAAATCTACCATTATTTTTTTCACAATAAACAGATCTAAAAACTTGATATCAAGTAGCGGATAGCTATCATCAGAAAAAAAAAAATCTTAAAAAAAAATAAATCTAAAAACCACCTGCCTCTGCTAAGATGCTAAAAAATCAGATGCATACATCAGTCTGGATTAGCCACACACTGCTAGGGACTGGGTTGAAATACTAATGAAGAGAACATTCCCTAGCTGGGCTTTAGGCAGCCATTTCAAGTTTAACCCCAGTCCTGCCACAGGTTTTAACAACAGCTGCTACCACACGACAAAAATACGTTTCACTGTCTTTACCATTACCAGTCACCTTCACTGTGATGCAAAATCCCCATTTCATGTCCCTTCCATCTGAATCAATGATCAGAGGGGAAAAGACCAGACGGCATTTGCGCAGGGTTGTGTGGAACAGCATTTCATCTTTAGAAACCAGGGTAAGGTGTAAGGGTGGAGGTCAAGATGGGTAGGGAAAAGGTCAAGAAAACCAGAAACAGGAGGAAGAAGATACCCTGTGCAGTGGGCAGACAAGCTTGCAGGTGTCTTCCTCAAGGGAACACATATTTCCAAGGCAAACTACATGAGCCCCTACCTGCACTGCTGAATATTTGTGTACAGCTTTGGTAGAAATAGCTTGCTGCTCGACTTTCCACTCCAAATCTACCCAACATGCTGTCCAGTAAAACTGCACCTTACCATTTTGTAGGGTTTTTTTATACAAGCAACATCAGATTTACTCTTTTGTTTCACTGTTTGTCTGAAGTAAGAGTCCAGAGCAGCCTATTTTCTCCTGCAGGCAGGACCCCTCCAGGGCATCCTTCACCATCCTACCTCCCTGCATCCTCCATTCGCCTCCCACAGTCTCTTCTCCCCACTCATTCTATCTCTTGGCAGTAAATCATTTACTACATCAACGTGTGAAGCTTCCTTGTAATGGGTGAGCAGAACTGGCACTACTGTCACTCTGGAAAAGGCTAATTAGTGCCATCACCTCCTGCAGGCAGCAGCAGAGATGCTGGAAGAAGTGGTGCTGTTGTGTAGTGGTCGGGGGCAGAGGGTGCTTTGCTCCCCCAGTCTCTGACTTTCTGATGTGGTGCCCCTGACTGCGCACAAGCTCCAATGCCACACAGAGACAGACAGAGATTTCATTATGATGGAGTAGAAGTTTTCTATAAAACCAGTGGTCAACGGCCAGTTCTGTAAAAAGCACCAGAAGAGATGCACATTGGAACTGAAAAGCAAATGTGGCAGGGGTAGCCAGCAACAGATCACTCGACATGTGAAAAACAGGACAACGACCAAAAAGACCCCCAAAAAAAAAAAACAGGCAGATGAATGAAAGTGGACAACACCAAGAAATTGCGTGAAATGAAATACAACAAAATGAACAAAACAAATGTTAATTTTCTTACAGAAAAGAGTGTAAAAAGTTATAAGATGTAAAGAGAGGGAGCAAGGAAGAATGCAGGAGAAAGTAATGAGTGGACGAGTGTGTGGTGCAAAGAGAAAATAGCCTGACTACAGTAACCAAGGATGAGACAATGTGAGAACTGATGCTCCAGCTGGGATAATCTTGGCTCTCCCTGAGACAAGAAAAGATGTCATGTATGGGGGAAGAAAAGGGAGAAAAAAAATGTATAATAAAGACAAGTCAGCCCTACTTTATCTCGTGGCGTTGTAGCCTTGAGAAGCATTTCCAAGCAAAAACTGTGTGGAGTGTAGGAGAGGAATAACTTACAGTTACAAAATCGTGACACATGCTGTGAGCCAGGCAGTACAATAAGCAGCTTATCTGAGTACACATCAGCCTGTTTAACATCTGGTACTTTAGATCCCAATGAAAATGGGGAATGACTCCATGCTGGCCAGCGCAGTGCAAGACACTGACTTCACTAACCGCTGGGGTTTTTTTGTGTTACCCAGCAACAGCGAGCCTCCAGCAAGCATAACCTTTTCATAATCTTTTCCACACAGAGGGTCAAGGAAATGCACCAACTGAGCAGAAGTTTCAACCCAGGTGCCCTGAATTTTGAGACTGATCCAGCAGTTAAGTCGCAGTGTTTGCCAACTCCTCAAAATGGCTGGAGTTTAGTATTTATTCCATGGCACGAAAACCTCTCACAGAAGAAAGATTTTGTGAGTACAAGAGAATGTCGAAAAACATTGCACCAAGTATTAGACTGAGCACAACTGCATCCCAAGATGACAAGTGAGGACCAGGAAGCCAGACAGGAGTTTGGCCTGTTCCAACTGCAGCATGTAGGCAAGGGTCTCTGATATCCCTCTTCACTTTGGTCCATATCATACTTGTTCACCAACATCAAACATGTCTTCCATGCAGCAGATGGACCATAGCCGCATGACCAATGGTCAGTGCGAATCTGAGGCTTGGTGACAGGGATAGGTAGGGAGACGTGGGGCAACAAGGCCAAGTAGCAAGACTGGGCAGTAGGAAGGGAGGTGTTAGGGCACAGGCTGTGGGGCAGTGGCAAACATCTGGCCACAGCATTGTAGCTTCAGGGCCTGATACGTCACAAAATAGTAGGGCTTTCCAAAAACGTGTATATGGCAGAGGATAGTTTGGTCTTGCTTGACCTTTGCAGGTCTCCCTTTGGATCAGGGCACGAGGAGACAGCCCGATAAGCTCAACAGGAGCTCTGGCATTTGCAGTGGTATCAGTGGGAAATGCGTCTGGATCTTGCTCTGTGACAGATCTCTTCTATACTGGTTGTTGGCATAAGAAAGCCACTTCTTGCTGCTGACCCCCACAGAGGAAGATATGCTGCAGTCACTCTGTGTTAGGAGCTGTATTTTTAGAGCTCTGGGTCTTCCAGACATACGAGACAGAGCAGTGCTGCTTGTTTGCTTATCAAGATACCCAAGGGTTGCTCATGAGGGTGTAGATTTCAGGTATTTTTTTTTTGCAGAATCCAATAGCTCCAAGATATTTATGTGAAGTTCTGCTTGTGTCAGCTGTACTATTTTTTTTTTCTGTTCCTTATCCTGGCTGGATGTACCTGCCTCAGAGCAGAGAGTAGGGCTGTTTCCCCCCCGCCCAGAATTCTTGTTGTTACATGCGTAAGAGGGCTTGAACTGAGTAGAAAACTCTAGCAGATATATCTAAATTAAGCTCTTCTGAATCTAGAGCATCTCGGATAGAGTTCAAATAGGAAGAGATGCAAGGAACGGGATACCAGAATTGTCAGGAGAGATTAAGAGAGATGTCCATGTTCAGTCTAGCTGAGTAAGAGCTGGGAGATGACAGGACAGTTTTTTATAAATATCCCTAGAGAAAGGGGAATACCAGGAAGTTAAAAGAGCTATTCAAACTGGAAGACAGCTTTGGCACAGCAACATATGGTTATAAATTGTCCAGAAATTGATCTAGGATGCAGATGGAGTTTTTAACCACTGGTGTGGTGAGGATCTGGGACCATCAAGACTGTGAGCAGTGGACTGAGGCAAAGCACCTAATCTAACAGCCTGCATGGTTAGAACCTTCAAGGTTCTGTCCTTACTTCATCCCAACAATTTAAATTCAAGGAAATCAGGATGGGGAAGATGAAACTCTCCCTCTAAATTAGCTGGGGAAAAAAAAAAATCCAACAATCCTCAAACAATCTAAATGAAACTAATCTCTGACAAATGATATGCACTGACAGCTCCTCTGTCCCAAGGCAAAACTGAAGGAGGCTGTGACCATCTGCTCTTCATGCCCATGGGACCATGAAGAGGCATGAGATGCAGACATTTCCACAGTGGGCATTGCGGCACAAAAACCCCACCCTGGGTCACATGAGGTGGTCACGCACCTTGTACTCCCATTCAAAGCAAAACAGGAACCGCTCTGAAGAATCTTTGTGTGAGGTGGAAAGCTGGTAACTCTCACTCCCTTAGTTCACAGTGCAAAGTCTTCAAAAGAGAAAACACCCATGAGACACCTGCAGTAAGACTGGCAGGCACAGCTGTGGTTTGCCAAGTTGTGCACAGGTTAGCAGAGCATGGCCACAGCACCACAATGAGGTCTTGAGTTGGCCACAGCCTCAGGACAGACCTGTCTCACCTTCAAAACAGGCACACCGAAATGCCTCTGACATCTGGAGGGCTGTCTCACCACGAGGCAAAATAATAAACTAGAACCAGGCAAACAGTTGCTTTCTGTAAACAAAAAAAAAAACCAACAACCAAAAAGAACAGAATTGCTGGAATGAAAATGTCGAGTAAGTCAGACCAGAAAACGAATCTCCCCCAGCCCATTCTGGCTTCATGGAGGAAGTATCCTGGCTTTGTTCATGACCTTTTTAGTCCACATGGTCCCCAAGAAGGTCTCCTCCTTTCCATCATCTCAGAGGCCGAACCGTGGGTCTGCTCTTCCCCGAAGTCCCCCTGTCCATCCACACACTGCAGTTCCCTCTTTGCTTTGCTCCTGCCTCTGCTCTTCCCTATCCTAAACTCCCCACGCTCCTCCCAGCTGAGCCACCTCTTCCCATCCCCAGGCACAGAAACCAGTCCAGCCAAATAAACACTCCTCTGCTCCCCTGCAACTCCTTTTCTAAGAAAACCTGTAATACAGGTGTCCACTGATAGGTGTCAACATTCCTAACACGTTTGTCACTCAAGTTTCCTAACACAAGAGCTTCTTCCCCAGGCACATAATCTTCCTATGAAAGAGTAATGTTGAATAATACTATTGCAGATCCAGAACTTGTTTGGCATCTGTTGTGTTTAAATATGTTTTCTTCATAGTTACATTCATAATTTCAGAATTAACTATTCTTGCAAAGACTTTTTTCGCCCCAAGAATAGTTCACTTTACATGAACATGCTCATGACTGCTTCCAATCCTTCTGCCAACTGCTCTTGAATTTGCCTTCATTCTTTGTAAATATTTGAAGGGCAGCTATGTCTTTGTGAACAAAACACTAGGCTTTTCACTGTTTGCCTTGGCTAGGATAACTGTGTTTATGAATGTAGCTAAATTTCTGCTTTGTGACACAAAATACCCTCAATATTCATCTTTCTCATGAAAAAAAACAATTTTTTTTTGTACTGGGAAGCACAACAGAAAGACAATACCAAAAAAAACACCCCACTCCAAAGTAACATCTTTTGCAATATTCCTTAGGTTTCTTACCACTTTTGCATTATTCCCATTCATTACTATATCAAAAAAACAATTCTGTGCAATTCTGGCAGGGATGTTGGCAGGGATTGTGCCTAAAAGGTCACAGTATTACATCTTACGAAACTGAGATGATGACTCTTGATTTATAGTTCCCATCCACATTCCAGAGAGGCTTGCACAATGGGGAATCTGTCCTAAAAGTGGAGTTTGGAAGCTTGCACGTGTTCATTTTTTTAAAGATTACTCTCTGTGCATTTCTTTGTGTATCCATGGGCATGATCATAAGAGCATCATGTTTGTTCACATGAACTCCTGCCAGCCTCCAAAGTATAACTACTGCAGCTTTGTAAAGGTCCTCCTAAATATTACAAAAACCTGGCTGACTATAAAAGCAAACAGCATACCTACAGAGAGGGGAACCTAGTTTAGCTCCAGATGCTTATTCAGTAGGAGGTAGTGTTCAACAGCTGAATATTCCAGGGCTGTTGAGTAGAAATGTGTTAACCTTAGGAAGAGCCTGAAGTTGAGTAACCGAAGCATGGAGAGGAGTCATTCAAATGTGCAGTTTGGTACTTGTGCTCCTCTTGGTACAAGCTGGGTTTCCACACATCTCTGAGAGCAAACTTTTCATTAGAGTCCCCAGGCAGTGGGCGTCACCTTGAATTTCTCCCCAGGCCAGAATATCTCCATTTCATTCCTGAACAGAGCTGTGATTTCATGATGCCCTTTCTGATAGAGTATCAAAAATGCCTCCTTGGAAACCAACATCAGATTACTAACATGGTCAGCTGGGTGGTTCATTAGGGCATTTTTTTCACTTTTAACAGCATTCTGCTGCTCTGGACTTGGATTGTCTGATCAGAGGCTACCAAACATTACTGTTTCGAATGGACCTGCTATTTTCAGCCATTAATGCATCTTTCAGTCTCCTTTGTGTTTGCCCTGACTTCCACCTTCAGCAAATTCAGTAGCATCTGCAGTAGACACCCACTGGGTTCTGCAACAACTTCTCGGGCAGCATTCCATTGAAAATGCTGAACGGAAAATGTCCTTGTAAATATATTAAAAGGGAAAAAGTAGAGTCCATGCAAACAGATTTGGAGACATAACGTCTTTTTTTTTTTTTCCCCATTCCTTAAACACTACTGCTAATTAATTTGTAAGTGCACAGGATGGGCAATATTAGGAGCTAGTTTTGTATGGAAAGACATTTAATTAACAGTTATGGATTTATTTTTCCAAGTTCCACTCCATCTTTTTCAGTAAGCGAATGCGTATGAGCTAAAGAAATAAAACTCACACACAGTACAGCAGTCATTAAATTTTATTATAGTAGCTTTGAATTGCTACCATCTAAGGAAGGGGAGATGCCTAATCTAAGAACTGAAATTAATTTGTTTTATATTATCCTTCAAACTGGAAAACCACTTTGGAGTACCAAGATTATTATCACATTCCCAGAGCGCATATAAATGTCACTTTCTGAAAGTCAAAGTTGGAACTGTAAACCACAAAAATCCAATATCGCTACCACAACTTTTTTTACAGCCACATATCTTTAAATCCTAGCTATTATTGTTACGCTATTAGTTTGTTACTTCCTAAACATCTGCTGTGTGTCCAAGATGAAGTGTCTGCCTTGGGGGGTCTATACATTTAGACACACAGTAAACCACACCGGGAAGAGAAAGGAAAGGTATTTAAGTCTTGTGATGAGGGGAAAGACTGCCCTGCCTTATTTTAGCAGCTCTGTTATAACCCAGTGGTATAAACATTATTTTGGAATAATCGTTAACAGGTGGAGTTATTCCAGACTGCCTTCGAAAAATGGTTATTCATAAATAGCCAGCATGTCAGCTCACTCCTGCAAGCTGCCTCTCAGTGTCTGTGTATGTCTCTGTGTGTATGAAAGGAGAATGAAACTTCTTTATTGACCCAGGCCATCCAGAGAGAATAGGAACTGAGATTGGGAGCCAAAACCTGAACTCAAAAGGCCATTAAGGCTCTGCATACTCTTTAGCTGAAAGCTAATACATAAATATTTTTAATTCCCATACTGAATATCAAGGCTCATGGGTAATGACAAGAGATTTAAAATAAGATTTTGAGCTTGAAGGATGGAAATGTCACGAGGGCTTTAAAAGCCTCATTGTGAGACAGGTAACAGTTAAATAGGGTTTTTTTGCGTAGTGATTAAGACTTCTCCCTGTCACCTGACTTTATGTAACCCTACTGCTACACAGTGGTGGGCTGCTGGCATAGAAGCACATCTAATCATTGCTACAATGCTGGGAGAGAGAATCTGAAGTGCGTGGGAAGCAGCGCTATGGAAAGCGCATCGCACAGACAAGCCGAGGAAGGCAGTGCGGGGAGGCAGAGACGGGCTAAAGCCACCAGCACCCCAGAACCCCAAAAAGTGCTGATGAAATCTCATCCTGGCTTCTGCAGCACGGGAAGGAGGAGATTATGCTGCAAAGGGCACTTTTTTACGGTTAAGGTCTGCATTTAATAAGAGCTACTTTGTCAAGCCCAAAGGAGAGTGAATTGGAAGTAATTTGCATTAGACTGGAGTTAGGAGAAAACTTTCACCTCCCAGACAGAGTTATGTAAAGCTTGAGTTTTTATCAGGTCACTTGCCAGCTCGAAAAAACAAATATTATATAGAAAGGTCTTATTAACCCTTATTATTAAGTTGAGGGCTTCAGATCCTGGGACCGCAGTGCTACACAGCCTACGCATCTCCTAAGAGTGCTTCCCAAGAACTCATCCCCCAGATTTGTAGAAAGGGGTGGGAATGGATAACTGTTCTGTCCACTTCAGCTGGCACATGCTGTAGTTGTGCAACAGCCCGCGCACAGGTTCCCTAGTAGTGTCATTGCTCTCAGTAGCAGGGGTTTGATCTGCCTTGCAGCAAAGGTCTCCTCCTGTGCGTCACCGGCTATTTGCAACCCCCAGGAGCACATCAAGGTGCATCCTCACAAAGCTTTGACACATCCAGCAGGGAGGTTCACAGCATCACATTTGCTGTGAGGAGGAAGGAGGTCCTCATGTCCATGTCCATGTCCATGACCATGACCATGTCCTTCCTCCATTCCCCTATCCCTGCTGCACCTTTTTTTCGGGCTCCACCAGGGAAAGGCTTCACCTGTAAGGAGGTTGTTCTCACAGCATGGGAACATTTTTGAGCTGGCAGAGCACCTGTGTGTTAGTCCTCACTTCCCACCTTCCTGAATGTTCTCCCTCACTTTATCTTTCTACCTTAAAGTCAAAGTGGCTGGTTTCTCTGTAAGAAGGGAAGCCACAGCCAACGTGAGCAGGTCTGCCTCATTTCTGGCATGAGTTCTGGCGAGCTGGGCATGGATTACAGCCCATACATCTGTCCCAATACTCCATGCATGGAGACACTTTCTCTCCTCCATGTTTTACTGCAGGAAGAGCGACTGCTCAGCTCCTTCTGCTCCTGCATATAACCTGTATAATGAAGCTTTCCAGTGGGACTGGGCAGACCTGCCAGCAGCACTGCAGAGAGCGATGTGACCAAGCAACACTTTAAATCTGGAGCCAAAGATGACTTCTAAAGGCTTTTGTTGCCATGTATGGTGCATTCAGCAGACTTCAAAACACCACAGGAACTTCTGTGGCTGCTTTATCATTCCTGCTTCTCATGTCGCCTTGTTGGAGGTCAGACAATATCATAAATTTAAGAAAAGCAATTTGCATTTTTGAAAATGCTATGGTATAAAATGTAAACACTATTAACATTTCCCCTATTAAACTACAGCTTTTCCTGTGCATGTCCAGGCATCTGGAGATCTGGTTCTGACCAATGTCATGAAGTTCTTGCCGTGGAAATTGCTGGGCTGGGGAGTGCCGGTCTGTAAGGTGTATGGGATGTCTCTTCCAGGAACACAGCAGGTCCTTGAGCTCAGCAGCTGCTTACTGAGGATAGTTCACCTGGGGAAAATCAAGCTGGAAGAGGAAAGGTGACAGAAGGCAAGCAGAAAAACTTCCAAGAGAAAAACAGACTCAAGGACAGTGTATGAGAGGAAAGTAGGGAGGCTGGGGGAGAGGCTTGTAGCACAGAAAAGAGAGAGCAGAGAAGGCAAATCATGATGTGTTTGTGTATCTGCCCAAAGACAGAGAAACCTCCAAGGGAAGGGTGAGCGGTACCTGTGGGGCACTGCACTGGGGAGGGTGTCCTGCTCTGGGTGCTCAGCATGCTCTGTCTCCCCAGGAATGCAACCTGCAGAAGTTCAGAAGCTCTGCATGAAGCTGCTTCATCTGCTGACTGCAAGATTAGTCAGGATTTGTCTCTTTTCGTTATCCTTTTATCTCCTTTTAGGACTGAACTTCCAGGAGGGGTAGACACCAGGCTGACAATAAAGATACATTAGTCTCGACGATACCCTATTCAAGAGAAAGAGAGGTTGTGCCATGGAGTGGCCCGGGCTGTGGCCACTGCACAGGAAGGAATTGCACGTACTGATGTCAGTCTAGAGATGATTTATGTTCTTGGGTCTGAGGCTTGCAATTTTTTTCCCTGTCTATTGCAACAAATTTAAAAAAAAAAAAAAAGAAGAGAGAGAGAAAAAGAGAGAGAGGAAATTGTATTTATGCTCTTTGACGTTAAAAATTCTCTCTGGCTGAAGGTCAGTGCCGCAAGCAATGGTGACTCCAGAGAGGGGATGAGCACACCGCACCCAGGACCGCACACCGCATGCAGGCTCCAACAGCAGCACCCTGGCCCTTCAGATCAAACCTAAGACTTTTTCATTAGCCTTAGCTTCGGCTTGTTTTGCAAATATAACAACCTGTCTGATCCAGAGGCTTGGGATGTTTCTGAAGGTGTTTTCATCTGTAGCAAGAGTTCACGTTAGTACAACTTTATGAGAAGACTCTCGCTTAGGTCTGTTCCCTATGAATTAATTATTAACTCAAATTAATTTCTCTGCAAAGTTTCAAGTTATACTTCAACCAAGAAAGGCTTGTAGGTAAGTAGAGAAATCCATTAATAGAACCAGAAGCTACAGAATATGCACCTTTTTTGATATATGGAGTGGGCCACATAGCTGTAGCATAAGCATCCAAACTGTGCATGAAGAGGAAAAGGAAAAATTGCAGGTTTTTCTGAGAAAAAGAGAGAGAAGTTTTCGTGTGAAGTACAATTTTCTCACCTCTCCTCCTGTGCCAAGTGTGCTCCAGCTGGAAGGATGGAGGAGTTGGTGACACAGAGCAACCTGTGCTGCCCTTCAGCCTCTGTCCCCAGAGTACCTCTGTCAGTCCCTGAAGAAGTCATGGGAGGAGGGTGCTGGAAAACAAAGAATGCGTCTGAGCATGCAGAGAACTAATAGTACAGGAAAACCCTGGAAAGTGCGTCGTAAATACTTAATGCAAAGCACGGAGTCGCCTCCCACTCTCAGCAACTGTATCTCACATTGTATTGTCTTTAATCATTACTCAGGAGCTATGATATGCAGTAATCTACTTCTTCAGCATCACTTAGGATTTACATGACAGTCTTATCAAAATAGAACTGCCAGGACTTCAAAACAAGCACTTAATTAAAGCTGAGTGTTTCTAATTAAATCCAGTAGGATGAACACATTACCATGAATGTCATTTCCAATAGTGTCCCTAGAAATGACAAAACAAAGTGGCTGTGAGGGGCACGCCCCACGGAGCACCACCACGCATGTTCATGGGGTGGTTTCCCTGAGAGACATCTCCAGAAGCTGTTGGCAAACCACGTGCAGTGGGACCTCCTGGAGCAGCATCCAAGAGCCACCACCACACTGTGGTGGCAATCGTCACAGCCGGCACAGCTTTGCAACAGAAGCTGGATGATGCATAAGAGGAAGACAGGGATAATAACCAGAGGATGCCTTGAGGCTCCAGGTGAATTCAGTGAGCATATCTGCATGTCAGTGGGAATTCAGTCTGGGAATTCAGTCTGGTCCTCGTAATCAAAGGTGTTTTGGTAAAAATGGCAGGGGCGGCAGTTAAGGCTACCTGAGTGCTCTTGTGCGAGCGCTTGTTTACCACACTTTGCTTTCTGAAATGTTGACCTTCTAGACTGTACTTTAGGGTCACACCAGCCACAAAAGTTTTATCTTGCATGAAAACTTAGGGCGAGGACAAGGAAATTATTTGCCCTTAAAAAATTACATAAACTTTCCTGAGCTGTTTCATGACTCATTTGAATGTCTTTACTGCACTGATTTCTCTAGGATCTAGGTGTCAATAAACTTTTAAGAGTCAAGGAGCAAGGTACCATGAATGCCATTAAAAATCTAATTTCCTGAAAAGAAAGAATAATGTAATAGGATGATCCAAAACCTGCTTTCAGGCGGTTATTCCTGCTGCCAAACCTGAGCAAATGCTGGTCCCAAACAGCTCGTACCTGGCTGTGGCAGCCTCGTGCACTGGGAGTGCATTGCACTGTCCACAACGACCGCTTTCCAGGTTTAGTGAATTAAATGTCTGCAGCCTGTACCAAGGAAAAACGGAAAAAACGAGTCAAACAAGTTTGAGTTAGTGCACTGAGCTGGAACTGTATATATCCTGTTTTTGGAAAGAGTGTGTTCATAGATCAGCTGCAGAGGTGGGAACAAAGGAAGGCCTTTGGGGGATTCCTCCAGAAATCCTTCCAGAAAAATACCTGAAATTATGTTTTTCAAAAAAAACCCTTATCTGGTTCAGTTTGTGAGGAATCAACGGCTGAGCCAGCTTTAGGAGGAATGAGCTAGTGGTATGTAGCTGACAGCAGCAGGGTGTTAATTGCTGTGTGAAACAGCCTAAATGTTCTCAGTCCCCAAAGAGGATCTCAACAGAAGGCACTGGAAGCCGCGTCCCCAGCGAATCACAGATTTTGGAGAAAACCAGCCCAGGGTGCCAGGTGCTCCCCTATGACCATCACTAGTGTTAGGACATTTTGTAATTATAGAGAAACTCATTCTGGGCAGTTTGAATTTTAGATGGTTTTTGTCTTCTCTTCCTGCTGAATTTTTGTCTTTTTCATTGTTTTTGGGGGAAATGCCCCATCCTTTTCTCCTGTACCAAGGATTCTTCTGGTAATGGTCGACTGAGCTTCGGTCTCAATCGCCATGGCTGGAGACGGTGGTGCACAGCACTGCTGGTGCTGATGGGAGGAACCCGCTGTCTTGAGCAATGCCATCTTCAACATTTATCCCCAAGACCCACAGCTTGTGATGTACCAAATACTGACAGGTATGGCCAGAGTGCTGGGAAGGACTGCTGAGGCAGCAATTTTTTCCACCACAGCCCGTGGGGAAAGGCAAGAGAGCCAAGGCTGCTCAGCTTTTTCAGAATTGTCTTCAAACATAAAAAAATAACACCGCCAACAAGTTAACTTCTTAATGTGGGGTTTTTTTTGCATTTCTGGTGAGGATGAAAGTAAAGGGATTTTAAAATTTTATGAAGGAAGGTTTGCACTAGACTGGCTAGTGGTGAGGCACTGGACTTCACTGCCTCAGGCAATGGTGGGATCCATCACTGGAGGCTGGATTATCCTGCCAGGAGCAGGTTTGACTATGACATCAGGATTGACAGGGGTATGGTTCATCCTGCCTTGGCCAACAGGAATGACTAGAGCAATCTCTTGGGGCCCCTAGCAATCCTTTTCTTCCATGCATCACAATTTTTACTTCCTTCTGTCTCTTTTGCCCAATTAAAATAATGACAATCGTACTCATTGCTGTTCACCTGAAGCTGCTGTACTTCTCTACGCTGAACTGCACTAAAAGCAAGCCTCTGCTGATCACAGATTTGCCAGCATACCAGCGGGACATGATGACTCTGTACTAATTTATGCTGTATTTCTACCACAGAAAGGACTTGCAGCAAGATATTTATAGAAAGTCCATATGTAGAAGAATATTGTTACACATTGGAAACATATTGCAGTCCAGAGTAAAATAAAACACAGAGGAATAGTCTTCATTAGCGTATCCTATAGCATAATCAGCTTCAAGGCTGCCAAGTGAGGCCAAACCCTTTTTTGTTTTGGGCAATCGGTAGGCATGAGATGAGCCCAGTGAGAGCAGGGCTACTTCCAACACTTCTGGCGACCCCTTCCCCAAAACATATTGATCCATGACCTTAATCAGCCATGGCAAATCTGGAGGAGCAGTAGCATGTTTTGGCATCCACCCTGACACACCCTCACAGACTCACAGAATGGCTGAGGAGGGAAGGGTCAGCTGGACCAAGCCCCCTGTTCAACCAGGGCCACCCAGAGAGGGCTGCCCTACGCAGTGTCTGGGTGAGCTCTTGTTTCTCATGTCTTTGTTAATAAAACATATTTTTTTCTTAAGTCTGAGTAAGGTGCTAAACCAATCAAACCATCTGGGGAAGATGTATGGTGATGAAGATATAACAAGATGAAAGTGAAAATGCCATAAATACTTTTGATTTTCCCACTCACATGGAAGACACCAGAAAACATCTGATAAGCTGCAAATTAAACAAAAAAGGCACAAACACACGTGCAAATACATAAAATATAGTGGAGGTATGCCTTAAAAAAGATCCAAAACTGTCATTAAGCAGCAACTAAAAACACCATTGATCCAATACTGCAAGAGTTGGGCCTTGGTTTTCCTCAAATGGGTTTGGCCATTCTTTGACCCTTCTTTGCCCTATCCTGCTCTCTTTCACACTGAGAGGCTACAGCTTTACTTGGAAATCAAAAGAGCGTCAAGGCGCTTTCCTGAGAGATAACTTGTGCTCATTATCTGGGATGTTGAACTGTTTTAAGAGTCTCTGGCAGGGTCCTGCCCCAAATTAAGCCATGTTCTCCCAAATAAGCCCCAAAGCCTGGGATTTAGTGGGGATGCAGCCCCACATTGGGGGTGAGATGCTCACAGTGCAAGTGTGCGCTGCCCCACACCACTGGATCTCAAAGCAGATAACAGCCAGGGTCACGCTTAATTTAATAGTTTAGATGTGGCCTGAAAGTCTAAGCTGGAGTGGGTGAACTTCAAAAAGACAATAGGACTTTCACAGCAACACAGTGAAAAATGTTAATCACGGGAATGAGAAAAGTGGGAATTTCTGTGCTTGTTTATCCTGAGTAGCCTGTTTCTGCAACAGCAAATATGGCTTTCAAGACAAAAGAGTTCAAGCAATAAGCAGGTTTTGTGGGACATTACGCAAAGTAAACCTTAAAGGCTTCTAAAAACACATTCTTTATGCCACAAAGACCTGCTGTGCAAATCAAATTTACTTTGTGCTGATGCATTTGAAGAGCTTCCCAGTGGCTGCTGGAAAGGGTCATTACCAGACTCCGTGTGGAAGCAGCCCTCAGCTAAAGAGCTCCAGCTTCACATGGTCACCCTGCAGCCAGCAAGGTAGCCAAAACCAAAATTCGACTCAATGTACAATTGCTTTTAGGAGGTACAAACCTGCTCTTAGTGAAGATGTAATGGTCTGTGACTCACAACTCCATTGAAGTTTACAGAAATCTTTATGGTGCTGACATTTAGCAAAGTAACAGGTACAACCTTGGTTATTTAGAGCCAGCTGGAATTATCTTAATGAGTCCTCTCAGTTATTTAGAGATGGTTAGAATTATCTTAATGAGCCCTCTTGTTAGGAGTTCTCGAATAATCTCATCTTCTCTATACAACAAGAGCAGTTCTCACTTAAAGACCAAAATAGGTCTCAGTCAACCTACAGATTCCAATTATAGACTTTATGGGTTTGGACATTGCCTTGAGACTAAGCTATTGAATATTCTATTAGCAAATTGCAGTGATAATCCTACAACTCTGTTCAAAATTATTTCCTTTTCTGCATTTCTTGCCTACCATGTTATTTCCTTTAAAATACAAGGTGTAATTTTCTCTCCTCTTTCACGGTATATTATTCTAGTTCAAGACTGTTTACCTTTCATTTCCTCTCTTTGCAACTCAGAAGACTGCTGAAAACAAAACCTTTTTTTTTTTTTCTTTCCCCAGATAGTTATTGACAGAGAATAGCTTTAATTTAACACAACCACAGATTTATTAGTTTTGGGCAAGGCATGTTCTTATCTGGTAGGGTTGTTATAAACCCAGTGGAAACTTGACAAGAACAGGGAAGCTCAGATTTAATCCTATTAAACTGTATCTAAGATCTTCCTTACTGAACCTCTCTATATTTCCTGCAGGGAACTCATGTTCAGACCAACACTAAACTGTTCAAATGTATTTCTGGACAGTTCTAAAGAATCTGGGTGTCTTTGCCATATTTTACCCAAGAGGTTTAAAATAGCATTTTGGTGTTTTTAGTCTACTAGTAAGATATTTCAGAAACAACTTAGGTGAAAGGAATAATATAAATAAACATTTTTGTTCAGGTTTGAAATGTTCTTTTAGAAAAAAAGTAAAAATTCTGTGGCTTTTCAGGAAAGATGCTGAAGGGAATTACTTCATTCTTCGCTTGTCACATGGTTTGGGCAATATGTTTTTACACTAACCTCAAAAAGAAGTAACTCTTGGAAGATGAACCATAACAACTTTGAAATTTGTTTCACATGAGTAGAAAATTTATTTGAAGTCTGATGAGAAATTAAATTACGGATGTTAATGCAATTCCATCTTGTTATCCAGTACACACAGTTCTTTGAAACTTAATCAAATACAGGTTTTGATTTTTTTTTAAATGGGTGTTATTTATTAACAACCAAATTGAGATTTTGCTTTAAATTACACTGCCTTTGCTACCTTAAAACTCACCATGAGAAGAGCTATAGCTCTTTGATGCTCTTTATTTTCTTTTACCATAACATACTTTCACATGGCTTGACCTATGTAAAAGAAGATGAGGATGACTCTAAAAACGGAACTAAACTGTCTTGTCCCCAGCCTAAAGGCAGCCAATTCCTCACTGTTACAGCCTCCTCTGTTGGCCAACGATTGCCACTTACCTGAGACCCTTTTCAATTTACCAAACTAAATACACTTGTCCAAGCATCCCAACAGCTTCAGAACCTCTGGGCATGCCCATGGTGGTCTCCCAATGCTTGCTTTACCAGGTAGCACTATCAGGAGAGGGAGTGGGACTGGGAAGGAAAAGGGACGTGCAGTGATAGGAAAGACATTGTTTGAAAAAATGATATTTTGGAGGAAAACACACATTGAGACTGTAATAAGAACCTTCTGAGATTCAAATAAGTAACTACAACATTATAGTTTTGTAAAACGATTCTGTAGTAAGGCACGTGACCTTTTAAAAAAGCCTTGGATTGAAGTTTGATAATTGAATTGAAGCTCTGCATGGAAGAAACAAAGCCTTTCGAGTAACAATTTTTTCTCCTTCTATAGGGTACTAACATCTCCACCTTCCAAGGGGGTGGGAGAACTTGGAGCTTTTTTTCCTGAGGTGGACATGAATGCTTGAAGTAGGGATAGATGACCCACCACATGCAACGGCTGTGCCAGCTCCCTTCCCAGCCCCAAAAGAGCGAACCAGAACACAAGAGCTGCTGCAGCCCTTAAGCTAAAACGTAGCGAAGAAGATCTAGAAGAGTTGCTCCTAACACCATAGGGTGATACACACTTGGCACATGAGAAAATCAGATACGTGGCGGGCTTCCTGGTGCTGAAGTTTGTGCAACCTAAAAGTAAGTTCTCTGAGCACTTTTCACCTTGCAGAGACAAGTCTTTCCCAAGCAGGGGGTCTAACAGATGGGATAAGGCAGAGATGACAGAACTAACGAATGGAGACGTGCAGCAGGTAACTGGCAGGAGAGGCATAGCCTTGCATCACCCAGGGTAAGGTTCTACTGCAAAAAAAGAGATTTCATGCTGCCTGGTTTGTTTTTTTTTTCTTTCTTTGCTTTGCATGGCAGAGGGGACAAAGCCATCTCCTGAAAAATTATCTGTCTCAAGCAAAGCCATGAGATACATATAGTAGAAAAAGACCTCGTCTAGGTACAATTCCCTGAGAGACATGAGACTGTACTCAACACCTGGTGCTCCTCAGAAATGACCTGTAGCTATCAACTGGTCGCTGAAAGCTCAACTGTGAACAGCCTTGGAATCATCATCATGAACTATTTCTGTTTCTGGAGGTTCTTTATCATGAACCGATACATTTTAATGCCAGATGACCATTATCTGCTCTGATTTCCAGTATGACTTGGGACCAAAACTGCACCCAGGACACCTCAGGTCAAGTCCAGTATCTTGTGGTTAAACCCGAGTTGTTCCTCAGGAAGCCACCCTCACAGATTTAAAGACAAGATTTGGTGCTGAGGCAATCGCAGACATATGGGGCATATATCCCTTTGTATATAGGGGATGAAACAACTTCAAGCACTGTCTGGCAGACACTGCTCCCTGGCATGGATACAGCCCCTGTAAGCCACACCAGTCCCTTCCAGCTGGTGCTCTGGTGGAGCCCAGCAACCAGCACAGACCAGAACCTGCTGGCGTTGGAGACAGACAAACCCTACCACCACCATTCATTGGGGGGAAGGAGAGGACTCTAGCTATACGGGCAGAAGCCATGTTGTCTCATGCCAACAGAATAGAAGGAAAACAAACACACTGAACAAACGATGGCAATGCAGTGGCCACAGAGCAACCACAACTGTAGTTACCTGTTATACTTAATACCTACAGCTCTTACTCCATAGTGCGCTTGGGAAACATTTCATGATTCACTTCTGGAGCTTTTAACACAAGATGTGAATGACTGAAGAGCTCCCTCCTGCCACTTTCAGGAATAGCACAAGTTCACCCAGGAGGCCCCAAGGACTCTGTAAGACCCCCAAAATGCAACAGGTTCTTTTTTCTTCTGTTGAATAACACAATTCTTTCAGCAAACACAGGAGATTCATATGGCCAAACTTGCTGTGCATCTGGCAGTGACCTGATCTCCATTACATTTTTGGAGGACTCCTTAGGTTGAAGCTAGAGTTCTGTACACCACACATCATTTGGGGCTGCAGTGTGGATGCTACCCACAAGTACAAGAGAAGGATATCATATATCCCAACGGAACTTAAGTTAATAAAACGCAACCTTCCCCTGATTTCTTCACATTACAAGTTCCATGGAATTTATTCATCAATGGATGTAATTTACAACAAAAGCCTAAACTCATGCGGCTGACACTCTGTGGGTTTGGAAGAGAGCTGTACGGATGTGAGGAAGGTGTGAATTAAAGTAAGTCTCTTCAAGATTATTCTAATTTTCCTCTTCTGGTGCTTGCAGAGTTGGCTTCCACTGCAGTGTCTGCCTCAAGCACCCCAGCCCTGCTTACACTAATTAGGTCCCAATGCAAGATTCACATTAAGAAGTAGGTAGAAATAGAAATGCAGTCGGAGTGCAGTACTGTATGACTCTGCCCATGAGAGATGGTTTGTACCTCATAGCCCGTCTTATAGCCCTGCAAAGCGAAAAGCAATGTGTAACACACCCCAGTGCAATGGCACTGGCACCCATCTGCTTCCTCTGTGTGCTGTCTCTAGGCAGAAAGCCAGTGCTTTCCTTCAAGGGAATAATTCAGTGGCCCCAAAGAAAGAAGAGATACAGCAAAAAAAGATATCACTTGCCCCAGGGGCCATGAGGACAGGGGGTTGGTTCCCACCCAGGGCAGGAGCAGGGAGCCCTGCTCGAGGGGGTGAAGGCAGGAAAAGGAGATGCCAGCTTTCTCGGTGGCATTTCCCTCTCATGGGCACAACTCTTCACTGGCTGTGCCAGTCCCAGAGCAGGAGGTGCCGCCGGCACCTCGGAGCAGCTGGCAGCCACCTCCGCGCGGGAGGGTGCTGCATCGTGCAGGCCAGCGTCCCTGGGAAAAATAACCCATCAATCACTAACAGAGAGTCACAGGAGATGCTCCTGCTACGTAGGAGGAGATGCCAGAGAACAGCTGAGCAGGGGGCTGGGGTTTATTTTTAATTTCGTAAAGTAAATTTGCCTTCCGCATGATCCTCTCGTTCTTCCTCTCAGAGCGCATGTAAATAGAAAGACAGTGAATGGCACACACAGGTCCCAGAAGACTGAGCCACAGTACAGAGCCGCTGCAAATCTCAGTGCAAGTAAGTGCTGCAGCAGGCGAGGCTGCACTTCCCAGAGACATCTTTCTTTTCCCTACACCCCTCTAGGAACACGCCAGGATAAGTGCAAGTAATGGATCCCTCTGCGTAACCCGACTGAGAATTTCCAGCCTGTGCTGCTTTCCTCTATTTACAGGTCCATGCAGGCAACCACACCCAACTAGCAGTGCCCCGTTAATTGAATGCACAGTCCGAGACCAACACATGTTCAGCCACAGAGGAAACCTGGATGCAAAATCCCTTCTCATGCGGAATCTTGTTTCACTCCTGGAAAGTTTATTGGCTAATCTACAGGAACTCCCAAACAGTTTATGAGCCTGTAAATGCTCCCGGACATGAAATGGCCCCAGGAGCTGAGATTTACCACAGGCCTTTTAACTGGAGGAGCAGTGGGCTGTGGAGCGGGTTCCCCTGAGGGGCGGCTGTGGGACAGGGTAGTTGCGAGGGCAGGGAGGCTGAGCTCCTTCCTACAAACATCACCAGCTGCCTCCAGCCCAAGCCCGATGTGGCTGCATTTGCAGCAACCAGAGGAGCTCGCAGCTGGCCTGCCCCACAGAGATGGACACATCCCTGGAGGCATCTGAACCAAAAAATCTCTCTCCCGGTCTCATGTTCTTGCCTTTCATTGTAGGAGCCAGGCAGCTGTGATGAAGTTAGGACAGCTGCTGCTGACAATTAATTAGTTTCAAATAAGGTCTTCAGCATGGCCGTTCAGGAATAAATAAATAGTGTGGAGCCCCCTCCAGCAGTCTCTGCCAGCTCTCATCCTGCCAGCAGGTACCAGGCTGCTGAGGAAGGGGTGCACCGGGTCTGCCTGCGGGGCTGGATCCCCACCAGTATAGCACAGCACTGCCCAAGGCGGGCACGCTCTGCCAGTGGACTGCAACTTCATGGGTTTCTGGGTTGTTGCTTTTCTTTTTTTTTTTTTTTTTAAATGAATGCTTGTTCTGGTGTAGTCTGAAACCTTGCTGTCCCTCGGGAAAGGCAAATACCTGCCCAGCATGGTACAAACCCCACCTTCATCCTAATTTACTCTCCACCTTACCTGTGTGTAGGTATCGCTTTATGCAGAAAGACCAAAGAATAGGGCTTTATAGTTGCTTATCACACCAAAGCCAAATTTCCTCACATCCATCAGACACTGACTAGGTCAAATGTTCTGTGTGATACCAGTATCCTGGGTGAAGATCTGCCTTCCTATCTTTGAGGTCTATGGAAGGATACCTGTGGCCACCGCCACAGCCATCCTGCACAAGCAGCATTCATGATAAACAACACTGATGCAAGCGCAATTTTGGTAACTTTTTTCGGCTCCACAAGCAAGAATAAACATCTGGGAAAAAAGATACGCTCTCCTACTCCTGGGCAAAAACTGGCCTTTTTGTGGGGTTGAAGCTAGAATAACCAGACCCTGTTAATTTGGACCAGCCGGTCAGCAGTAACAGGGAAATAAATTAGCAGCCACGACACAAAGGGAACAAAAGTGCCAGCAATTGCTCTCTATTTTATGGGATTTAAGTGAGACAATTTGAGCTTAAAACACAATCAGCATGTGCTAATGCTGCCACTTACATCTAATGAATGTAGGAGAGAAAAAGATTTGCTTATGCAGGTGTAATACCGCAAAGTACGGCAGCACCGAGAGTACATGTAGATTAGTATTACAAGTGACAGAAGAGCTTTAACACACCTGTCAAGAGGTTCATGTTTTTAAAGCATGTAAAACTAATGGCCCCAAGGACACAGCAGAGGAATATATGGAAAAAAAACAAGACAGAGTTAAAAATACAATTATTATGTAATTATACAGAAGCATTCCTATTCAGATTTTCTCTTGCAGACCGACATTGCAACAGGCCACGTCCCAGTGTGAAAACCTCCGTGCTTATCTCAGCAGCTGCACGCAGGGTTTGCCCATGAGATTTCTCTGGTCTCAGCGTCCTATTGGGAGCCGTGAGCCAGAGACAGGGTGTGCAGCCCATGGATGTGACCTGGCCTTATAGATCAGGAGGACCAGAGATCAAGGAGAAAGGCTCAGCAGCTCGCACCTCTGCCTAGCCACAGGGCCTGCAGCATCAGCCAGCTGCTGTCCTTCTGAAGGTGGCTCCACAGGCAGAAGAAGCCCTCGCTTCACTTTCAAGCCCTGCTTGGTGCTTGAGAAGCTGAGAAAATACTTTTAGGCCCTACACCCTGCTTGGCGGGCAAGAGGAGTTAAGCAGACTGGTCCACCTGCATGGAAGGGGTTTTTAACTGCAGGAAGCGTGGAGAAATGAACCAACAAGTGTTTTTTCCAAGGCGTTCACCCAAAAACACGGCACATACAGTCATGGCTGAAGGATGCTTCTACCGTGCTCAAGATCAGAGCATCCCGACACGTAGGAAGTCAAGGAAGGGAGCCAGGAGACCTGCGTGGCTAAACAGGGATCTGCTGGGTAAGCTCAAGGGCAAGAGGAGAATTTACAGATCTTGGAAGGCAGGGCTGGCCACTTGGGAAGAGTATAAGGCTGTTGTCCGAGGATGTAGGGAGGCAACTAGGAAAGCAAAGGCCTCCCTTGAATTGAACCTGGCGAGAGGGGTCAAGGACAACAGGAAGAGCTTTTTCAAATACGTGGCAGATAAAACTAACACCAGAGGCAATGTAGGCCCACTGATGAATGAGGTGGGTGCCTTGGTGACACATGATACAGAGAAGGCAGAGTTACTGAATGCCTTCTTTGTCTCTGTCTACTCTGCCGGAGGCTGTCCTGAGGAGCCCCGTTCCCCTGAGGCCCCAGAGGAAGTCAGGGCAGTGGAGGAGTTTGCTTTAGTCGATGAGGACGGGGTTAGGGACCAATTAAGCAATCTGGACATCCATAAATCCATGGGTCCAGACGGGATGCATCCACGGGTGCTGAGGGAGCTGGCTGATGTCATTGCTAGACCACTCTCCATCATCTTTGCCAAGTCTTGGGAGACGGGAGAGGTGCCTGAGGACTGGAGGGAAGCAAATGTCACTCCAGTCTTCAAAAAGGGCAAGAAGGAGGACCCGGGTAACTATAGACCGGTCAGCCTCACCTCCATCCCTGGGAAAGTGATGGAACGACTTATCCTTGGTGCCATCTCAAGGCATATCAGGGATAAGAGGGTCCTTAGAGACAGTCAACATGGCTTCACCAAAGGGAAGTCGTGCTTGACTAACCTCATAGCCTTTTATGAGGATATAACAAGGTGCATAGATGATGGCAGAGTGGTGGATGTGGTCTACCTTGACTTCAGTAAAGCATTTGACACAGTCTCCCACAGCATCCTTGCTGCTAAACTGAGGAAGTGTGGTCTAGACTCTCGGGTAGTGAGGTGGACTGCGAACTGGCTAAGGGGAAGAAGACAAAGAGTTGTGGTCAATGGGGCGGAGTCTGGTTGGAGACCTGTATCCAGTGGAGTGCCTCAAGGGTCGGTACTGGGACCAGTATTGTTCAATATATTCATCGATGACTTGGATGAGGGACTAGAGAGTACTATCAGCAAGTTTGCTGATGACACCAAGCTGGGAGGAGTGGCTGACACACCAGAAGGCTGTGCTGCCATCCAGCGAGACCTGGACAGGCTGGAGGGTTGCGCGGGGAAAAATTTAATGAAATACAACAAGGGTAAATGTAGGGTCTTGCATCTGGGTAGGAACAACCCCAGGTTCCAGTATAAGTTGGGGAATGACTTATTAGAGAGTAGTGTAGGGGAAAGGGACCTGGGAGTCTTGGTGGACAGCAGGATGACCATGAGCCAGCAGTGTGCCCTTGTGGCCAGGAAGGCCAATGGCATCCTGGGGTGTATTAGAAGGGGGGTGGTTAGTAGGTCGAGAGAGGTTCTCCTTCCCCTCTACTCTGCCCTGGTGAGACCCCATCTGGAATATTGTGTCCAGTTCTGGGCCCCTCAGTTCAAGAAAGACAGGGAACTGCTGGAGAGAGTCCAGCACAGGGCAACTAGGATGATTAAGGGAGTGGAGCATCTCCCTTATGAGAAAAGACTGAAGGATCTGGGGCTCTTTAGTTTGGAGAAGAGGAGACTGAGGGGTGACCTCATTAATGTTTACAAATATATCAAGGGGGAGTGTCACAAGGATGGAGCCAGGCTCTTCTTGGTGACAACCACTGATAGGACAAGGGGTAATGGGCTGAAACTGGAACATAAGAGGTTCCGCTTAAACTCGAGAAGAAACTTCTTCTCAGTGAGGGTGACGGAGCCCTGGAACAGGCTGCCCAGAGAGGTTCTGGAGTCTCCTTCTCTGGAGACATTCAAGACCTGCCTGGACACGTTCCTGTGTAGCATAGTCTAGGCATTCCTGCTCTGGCAGGGGGATTGGACTTGATGATCTTTCGAGGTCCCTTCCAATCCCTAACATTCTATGATTCTATGATTCTATGGAATATCTGCAGCCCCCCCACACGCACATAGTCCAGTTAGCCCACGGAGGGACAAATAAACAGGAGATGGAGGGCACCGCAAGGAAGGAGGCAGCTCTGCCAGGGCTTATCGTAACACCTATTGCTGAAGCAGGTCATTACACATGCTATGAATAAAGTTATTAACACATTGGATTCTTCAGTCGGCCTAACTGGCTGTAATTTAACTCTATTTCCCTTCAAACTGAATGAAAAAAGAAATCAGTAACTGATAGGCAAGCCTCTTCTCATGTGGCAGAAGTGCTTGCTGTTACAGCTCTGAACTTTGCACCATGGGGTTTATCATGCTGTGCTGCCCTGGGACCCCACAACCAAGATTTGAACAGCCTTTACTCACTAACCTGGCTTAAGTTCATTAATGAAAATTTTTCTCCATAGCTAGCTAGACAGAAGAAACCCACCAGCTGGGATATATTTCAAAGAAACTTCATTTAAAGCTCATTCTCCCCTGCAGCCCTAGCAACCCAAATGTCCTCCTACCTGTGGAGCTGAGATGTCCAAGAGAGAGGCAGGTGTTGGGGGATCTCCCATACAACAAAACGTGGTTGAGATGTTCCTGAACCTGGCTCTGGTCTGGAGAAGCTGCTCCCCAGCTGCTACTCTTGGGAGACTCCAAGTCCCACTTTGTGACATGAGGAACAGGCCACTGCCACTGCTGCCAGCACACTTTTTGCCTGTCATACTTCACCTACCCAAAGCATGTCATGGCCTTCAGGAGCCTCCAGACCTTCCCTGGGTGGTCCCAATCTCCTACAAGGTGGCAAATGTGACACCTCACTCTGCCTTCAACTCATCACTCAAAAGGCAGCAGAACAGCCCATCCCACTCTGGAGATCCCCCATGGCAGAGGCCAGTGGAGGTGACGACCATCAGCACAGGCCGTTTAGTAACAGACCTGCAGACACATCACAGGTGTAGAGCCCGAACAACCTCCAGCACTGTAAGGTCACTGCCTGTGGAAACAATTCTTGCATTTCCTTGTAAAACAACCCGAGTACAATCTCTTCTGAGCCACGTCTGTGGGCTAAGAAACAGCAACAGGCAGCCAAACTTTTCCTGCAGCTCCCAAGTTCAAGTTAGCTCACGGTGCCAGAGGCTTTCATCAGATGAGTAAAAACTATTTGCACGTTGAGACTTGTTCTTAACACTTCTCCTGGAACTGCCAACTGACAAGGAAAAAAGAATTCCCACCAACTACTCTGCTGTTCACCCAGAGCCTGCAGTGTGATTTTGGGAGCTTCTCACTAAAAGGAGTAATTTAGGGATGACCGGAGACAGGACCTTGTTTGGGAGGGGGCAGGATAAAAAGCCCCCTAAAACCAGCCACATGAGCACACAGCCTGCTGCAAGCCCAGGCTAGGGTGAGCAAACATTGTTCTTGTCAGTGTCTGCCCCTGGTTTGCGAGCCCTTTGCTTCACCGCAGACCTTTCATCTAGCGCAGGCGCTGCGCGTAGGCAAACCAGGCAGGACTTCAGCCTGAGCCACCACTGAAAGGTCACAGCACCCCCACGTCAGGCATTGTGCAGAGTGGGCAGAGGCGACCTTGCGGAGCTGCTTAAGGCATGCCAGCAGCTTGGTGTCTCTGTAGCTCCACCAAGTAGGAGTTGTGGCATGGCATTTAGGAGGGGCTTGCAGAGACAGGCTTTGAGCAGATCACACAGCAAGTCCGCCTGCTGTCACTGAGCCTGGCACAGAATTTTTCTGACATTCATGGGGCACTAGAGCGACAGGAGCCAAAGTCAGTCCCTGCTGGTGAAGCTGTGGAAGCATCCAAAGCAACTTCTAATCAATCCCTTGGTCCCTTTTCATCACCTGTTGATAAAGACCTCCTCCTGCCTCTGCAGCAAGTGGCACTCACTAAAGGAACAGGCACCACCAGGGCCCAAAAGTGGTACTACAAGCTACTAGAGATGCTGCAGCAGTTGCCCGGGGCCAGTCTCAGAGTAACATTAAGCCAAAGAGTTGTGGTCAATGGGGCGGAGTCTGGTTGGAGGCCTGTATCCAGTGGAGTCCCTCAAGGGTTGGTACTGGGACCAGTATTATTCAATATATTCATCGATGACTTGGATGAGGGACTAGAGAGTACTATCAGCAAGTTTGCTGACGACACCAAGCTGGGAGGAGTGGCTGACACACCAGAAGGCTGTGCTGCCATCCAGCGAGACCTGGACAGGCTGGAGCGTTGGGCGGGGAAAAATTTAATGAAATATAACAAGGGTAAATGTAGGGTCTTGCATCTGGGTAGGAACAACCTCGGGTTCCAGTATAAGTTGGGAAATGACTTATTAGAGAGCAGTGTAGGGGAAAGGGACCTGGGAGTCTTGGTGGACAGAAGGATGACCATGAGCCAGCACTGTGCCCTTGTGGCCAGGAAGGCCAATGGCATCCTGGGGTGTATTAGAAGGGGGGTGGTTAGTAGGTCAAGAGAGGTTCTCCTTCCCCTCTACTCTGCCCTGGTGAGACCCCATCTGGAATATTGTGTCCAGTTCTGGGCCCCTCAGTTCAAGAAAGACAGGGAACTGCTGGAGAGAGTCCAGCACAGGGCAACTAGGATGATTAAGGGAGTGGAGCATCTCCCTTATGAGAAAAGGCTGAGGGAGCTGGGGCTCTTTAGTTTGGAGGAGAGGAGACTGAGGGGTGACCTCATTAATGTTTACAAATATATCAAGGGTGAGTGTCACGAGGATGGAGCCAGGCTCTTCTTGGTGACAACCACTGATAGGACAAGGGGTAATGGGCTGAAACTGGAACATAAGAGGTTCCGCTTAAACTCGAGAAGAAACTTCTTCTCAGTGAGGGTGACGGAGCACTGGAACAGGCTGCCCAGAGAGGTTCTGGAGTCTCCTTCTCTGGAGACATTCAAGACCTGCCTGGACACGTTCCTGTGTAGCATAATCTAGGCGTTCCTGCTCTGGCAGGGGGATTGGACTTGATGATCTTTCGAGGTCCCTTCCAATCCCTAACATTCTGTGATTCTGTGATTCTATGATACTACAAAAAATAAAAACAAAAAAAAAGAAAAACGAAAAAAAAGGGGGGGACTGATGACAGAATGACAGAATCACAGTATCACAGAATGTTAGGGGTTGGAGGGGACCTCTGGAGATCATTGTGGCCCTGCCAGAGCAGGACCACAGAATTTAGGGCAGGTCACCCCAAAAATGATGATACAGATTTGTCCCCATGAAACCACCACCAGCCACTCTAGAGACAATGCAGTGATGAATAGTGCAGGCAAAGCAACAGCCGGTCCTGGTGGAAAGACATTTGCCACGTAAACCCTTCAAGCAGATTTGGGAGGAAGGATCTGCAGCGCAAGAGCCTCCGGTCAGCAGAGCTCTGCAAGAACCTGTGATATTGACAACACCACTGCCTGTCATAGAAGTCTCATGCCTGTCACTCACAGATCCTCTTTTATTTCATTAGAGGTGTCAAAACGCAACAGGGAATTCCCAAGCCTGTCCACACAACTATGCTCAACCAGCCAGCAACCAAAGTTATCCTTCTTCAGAGCGCTCCATATCGGCCAAACACAGCTGTTCCTGAGATTTGCCAGTGTGTTAAACTGAAAAAACCTTAGATTAAGATTTCTGTTAGCACAGCACAGCTCGAGCCTCACAGTTTAGGCAGCCTTGGTTCCTAGAGTCAGATTACGTGCGATGGGACACAAGAAGCCTCTGGCTGTGCCACTGCCATCATCTGTGCCCAGGGTAGGCAGCTGCCAACAAACCAGGAATAGCATCTCTTAAGCACAGTATTATTACAATGCCCATCCACCCTTTCTCCTCTGGGGAGAGAGTTTGCTAAAACCTGACGTTGAAAGGCTTCTCCCTTCAACTCTGCTTTTGCGTACGTGTAGCGCGCACATCTGTGTATATGTGAAGGTTACACACACGCGTTTCTACAGAGCACAGTGCAGAGAGCGGTCCCCGGTCACACAAGCATCCTCCTGGCAAACACATACTCAGCTACACATAATATTAACACATCAGCATGTCCAGTGACTGTTTCTCTCCCAGGAGGAGCTCTAGAGAACATAGTGACAGAAACATGAGTATTTGCTGACTCAAGGGCTCCACCAGGAGGCAAACCAGCCAGATCATCCCCTCGGAAGGGCTAGAAGGAAGGCGCTCCCGTGGCAGGCTGGGGAGCAACGGGGTGGGGAGGCCAGACTCACTGTTTAACAACATTCAAAGATAGGGATGAGAAACGTGGCAGATTTGGGTCAACACAGTCGGCCAGGGGCTGGCTTCAGCTCTGGGTGTGATGCCACACACACAGCATCTTCATCTGCTGCAAAAACCGTCCCAGTCCAGCAACATGACCACTGGGCTGTCAAGAAACACAGAAGAGTGAGCTTGCTAATTGCCCTGTCTTCAGCCATTTTCTTTTCCTTCCCAGCAAGGGCTGGGAACGGTCACTGACCTACTGCACTCCGCAGTGGCTTCATGACAAGAGAGCTGGCCGCTTGTGGCTGTTGCTGATCAAGTCATGGGGTTTGCTATGACCCACGTGTCTGCTTGACTGAGAACAGCAGGGGCTGCAGAGGCCATTTTGGATGTTAAAATGTGAGAGAGGTTTCTGCTCACCTGACCAATGCAGACATGCCCTTTATCATGAGATGAACCCCTCCAGAAGCACCTTCTCTGTCCTGCTGGCTATAATGGGAGTCACGCACCAGCCCTGGACTCCAACCCAGAGCACAGAGACTAGAGCTCTGTGCCTCTGCTGGGAGAGAAAGGGACCTTGTGCCCCTCATGCCTGTCTCAGGGAGACACCAAGGGGCAGCAGGGACAAAGTTTTTGACTTGGCACCCCTGAGAGCGCAGATGCCACCGGATGTGGAGCTCTGCCAGCTCGGACCCAGCCTGAGTGCAGGCAGGCCTGGCTGCCCCAGCTCAGGGAGCTGAAGTCACGCTGCTGCGCCTGGGCACAGTCAGGGCGCCCGACTCGAGGGCGCAATGCCCTCAACATACCTGGTACCACACGTCAAAATCACATTTCTGGAGTGTTTCTTCTTTGAATTGAAGGGTCTCCCGAGAGATTTCTCCTTGAGTCAGAAAGTTGCAGAAAGGGGGAAAAAAAAATACTTATTTGCTTCCTAGACTGCCAACTCCATTACCAGGAACAAGAAGCAGCAAGTCAGAGCAAAGCACAAGACAGCTTATAGAGAACTTGTAACTTCCATAACCCAAAAGCTGTGAACACTGACTTACGCTGGTACGGCTCAATTTTATCATTTTGGATTTCCCAAGAAGACATGTAACTAGCAAACAAAGGCATGCTCCTCTCCATATTCCAATTTTATTGAAACTACACACGTTTTACACATAAATGGAGTGGGTGCTGCTGTACCACTTTGGTATCTCATACACATTTATAGAACCTGAGCATGTAGTAGTTTCATATTTGAATACTCTGTATACTCTTATCTTAATTCACAATACTCAAAGCAAATGCTTTTTAGTACTTCTAGTGACATATAAATAAGTTCCATTCCTCCAACAACTCACCTATTTACAACATTTTCTCTTTTTTCTCCATCAACACAGTATTTCCAAAAGGTGCTGGATTTTCTCTCCGAGTCCATAGCTCTCTTGCAGTTGCAGGACAGGACGTTAGTGAGGGACACCAGTTTCAGCTTTTCTCTGTATTCTCCAGGATTCCCTCTGCCCTCCTGAAGTACCTTATGTCAAACAAAAAGGCTTTTCTGAAGGAAAAAAAAAACCAAACTGCCCTGTTTCCTCAATACAAACTGATGATCTTTTACTGAAAGCAAAAAAAAGAGTCAGTTTACCTGCTTATTTTCACAGCAGAGCCAATTGTTCACTAGGAACCACATTAAGACACAGTGGACCTGTTTCACAGAACTCTGGTCCCCTGCACTATTGCTGATCTGGGCTGGCAAGGAAATAACATCTGTACACGTCACCGCCGGTGGGCTGTCAGCTCATCTCATGCCAGGCATATCAAAAGCAGTGCAAGATGTTTGCACCAGTAAGAAAAACTCAGGAAAGCTCTTACACAAATTGCTGAGCATCATGAAAAAATGTTTGGGTTTAATAAAGCGGAACTCTGTCTAGCTCATGTACACTCATTTCACCTTTGGTAACAAAAAATGAGCATATCTATTAGCAAATAATCCACCTACAACTGAATAGCATCCCCTCCATCCCAAGTACCACTGCAGTACATTAGCCATTCCTCAACTGCTCCATTCTCTGCATATAAACATGTAACAACTGTTTTCAGGTGTGCATTGGAACACACCAAAAAACAAACAGCAGCCCTTTGTAAAATGCTGCTACTCCACACCACTTCAAGATTTGGTTTTGAAAGTTTTAATACCTTCTTCCAAAAGCTCTTCTGTGACGACGTTTTCAACAGTTCATACTAAACACGCAACTTGAAGCACCTTCATACATCTTTGGTGCTTCCTTATAGCCTGAGTAGTAAGCTTGTAAAACCTCAAAGGACAGTCTCCTTGGAATGAAATGCTTTCTCACCCCATCAATGAACAAATGAAATCAAGAAGGTAAGAATATCAAATCACCCAGCACAACAAAGGGAACACCCAGGGCTGGCAGTCACAGTGTCAGATCCTGACCGCAACTCAGTGTGACTACAGACTGCTTCCATAAGGCACTTGTTCAGAGAAGCAGGGGAAACCAGGCAGCACAAGGCAGAGAACTACAGAATGTGTTTTCTCTCCACTATTAACTGGCTTGCCTTTCCAAGGACCATTCAGAGTCTACTGGCCTGCTCAGTAACAGCTGTGAGACCAAAACCCTACATATTTGATTTAAACTCCCATCAACAGGCATCAGGTTTGCAACCAGAGTAAAAACATTTTCAGACAGAACCCAAGTTAATGGGGAGATCAAGCTGGGTTTAATCCCTGGGGTTAATAAGATCTTATAGTTCTTACTTTATTAATGTCTTCCCACATTCACTTATTACTCTATTGGCAGCTGGACAAAAGTGAAGAACTTTCACTCTAGACCAAATCTATAAACATGAAAATAGAAACCATGAAAATAATTTATAGCAACATATATACATAAAGTGATACCTCATGTGGTTTTCAGATTAAATTACCGTAACACGAGGTAAATACACAGCTCACTTTCTTAAAACATTACCAAAGTCTTAAAAAAGTAGTAGTATGCAGGTCATTTTTAAAGACACTAATCACAGCAGATGAGTTAAGGGAATCTTTTAAAAAGTCTTGTAAATTTTCTAAAACGGACTCCCCTCTTTTTCTTTTTAAATGACAGAGAAACAGATGTATTTACTCCTCAGAGAAATAATGTGAAAACCCATGAAAAAAATCCCAGTAGACTCCAGTTCCAGGAGAGGAAATGAAGACAACTTCGCAGCAGAAACTGAGATAGGGAGAAGGAAAAAGTCACTGTTCATTTGCCAGGTTATCAAAAATCTGCATCCAAAGTGAAGACATTGTCCATTGTTTCTGCCATAACAGCAAAACGTTGATATTCTGAAACTCGCTTCTCAAAGAAGTTTGTTTTTCCTTCCAGAGAAATGTTTTCCATGAAATCAAAAGGATTTTCTGCATGAAAGACCTGGGGAAGGGAAACACTATTACACTGGTGATTCCGAAGGGTTTTTATGAAGCATTGTTACTACCCTAACAAACAAAACAGTCAAACCCTTTCAAGTTAGATCATCCCTTGCCATGAGTAATAAGCGGTAAAATCCAGAGACACCTATTCGAGAAAATTCAGTACTGTCATTCCCCAGGAGTTTGATCCATGGTAAAGTTCACCCACGCAAGGTGCTTATTATCCTTTGAGGACTGCAGCACTGGAGCACAGCATAAGTTTCCCATTACAAGCCTGCAGAGCAGCCGAAGAGAAACAATGGCCTAAATTATTCTCACTCTTTTAAATAGCGAGCCATATACATTAACGCTGTGATTTCGACTGTCATTCATAGAAAGTACAAGCATTAAATATTACCTGCTCCCAGGTACATTAAAAAAGTGCTTTGTGCTGACAGCTTTCCTGGGCTGTTCTGGCAGGCAATTTTGGGCAATTGCATCTCTTACCTTCGAGAAGCCAAGCTCCATTAGTAACCGGTCTGCACAAAATTCAATATATTGTTTCATCAAAGTGCAATTCATTCCAATCAGACCTACAGGTAACGCCTCTGTTAGAAACTCCTAGAAGTTAAAATACAGACGATATTTAGAGAAATGGATTTTAAGAAGGGGAAAAGAGAGAAGATACCTGTGCTTCCCAGTAACACAATTTGTGATATTCCAGACTCCCCAGGCAGTTGTCTGAATAACTAACTTGCATCACTAAAGTCAACAATGTCTGCTGTTTTCAGTATCTTCCTTTATTTTTAGCATGTTCTTCTGGAAAGGGCATAAGAATTTTTATTACTACCCCTCTCATCTGCCTTTCCTCACTCCCCCCTCGCCAATAACATTCCAAGCCTCCGTGTAAGCTTGAGTCCCAAGTTCAATAAAACCTACAGACCCTACTAGTAGGAGCAGGAATAGATTCAGAAATCTCCATTTTTTTCCTTGGCTTCCAGTCATTATAAAACAACAAACTGGAAAGGATAGTGATATATACAAGTGCTGAATCCAGGCACCAATGCAGTACCTGCCAGTGTCATGAGGCAAAGCTGGGGTGCTTGTCATCACCACAGTAGTTAGTAAACAGTAGATTGTAAACTACAATCCTGCCAAACACCTAGCAGTGCAGAAACTTGCAGCTGCAGATGGATACCACTTCATGTGAAAGAACCTGACAGCAACCTCAAAAAAGTCAGAGCCCAGCACAGTACACATGACCAGAACAGACTCTGGACAGGCACGGATGTGTATACAGTAGGGAAAGACAAAGATCCTGAAAGGGCAGAGGTAAACAAACTCTTCTCTAAGAGACAGCTGCAGTTGGACTAGACGATTGCTGTAGGTTCCTTCCTGCTGAACTTATTCTACCCTATACTAAGAAAGACAGCCTTTCTTCTTTTCAGTCACTAAAGAGGAAAGCAGCTGCCAGCTTCAGCTTCTCACAGTTGCTTGACAACTGAGTGAGAAAGTCTCTGACTCTTCCTGTCAATGTAAAGAAAGAGGGAAAGAATGGTATAATGCATCAGGGAATCAGGACTGAGTCACATATCAAACATGGAAACCCAAAAGCTAGAATTTAGTTTGTTTATTTTTGCATGTAAGACTACTCCTGCATTGCCCATGATGCTGTCACGGCCAGGCTTACCTGCTCAATTTCAACAGCATTAACGATAATCTCACGGACTCGCTCTTCTGATGGTCTGTTCACTAAATAATGGAACATCAGACAAGCAAAATCACAATGTAGACCCTGAAATAACAGAGAATAATTTAAAAAAGGAAAGAAAAAACCCCTCAGTTTTTCCCTCCTCCACTTAGTTTGCTCTTACTTCGAGGCAACTTCAAGTTTCCTAGTCTCCCGATTCTTTGACAGTCCTTTGAAAGCTACCACATGTAGCAGGCACTTTTAGTTTACAACCCAGTTAGTAACATCCGAAATCCAACACAAGCCACCTATGCCAAAGTAACACTCAGCGTACAGGTTTCTCCAGTAAATATTTTTGAGAGTTGCTCTACCGTGAGGGATCCTGCCCAGAGTCCTGCTGGGTCCCTGCCATCTCATTGTAGATGCTTTTGCACAAACTCCTACACCAAGACCTGCAAAACTACCTGCCAGTTAACACAGTGTATTGGGTTTGCCTGGCCAGATTTCGGTGGCAGGGGGGTCTGTAAAGGGTGGCTTCTGCAAGAAGCTGCTAGAAGCTTCCCCAGGTCTGATGGAGCCAAAGCCAACCGGCTCCAAAGACAGACCCGTCGCTGGCCAAGGCTGAGCCTATCACTACTGACAGGATGGGAACACCTCTGTGAAAACATATTTAAGAAGCAAGCAAAGAGAACCGCACCACACAACTGGCAGAGAGACAGAGGAGTGAGAATATGTGAAGACATCAAGGTCAGTGAAATGGGGGGGTGAGGATGTGCTCCAGGCACCGGAGCAGAGACTCCCTCGGGCCATGGTGAAGACCATGTTGAGGCAGGCTGCCTCCCCGCAGCCCATGGCAGTGACAGGGTGTAGATGTCCACCTGTAGCCCATGGAGGATCCCACGCCGGAGCAGGTGGATGCCTGAAGGGGGCTGTGATCCCATGGGAAGCCTGCACTGGAGCAGATTGGTGGCAGGACTTTTGAGATGCCACAGGGGACTCACGCTGGAGCAGTTTCCCCTGAAGGACTGCACCCCACAGAGAGACTCACATTGGGGCAGTTTGCGATGAATTGTCTCCCATGAGAGGGACCCCATAATGGCCCAGGGGAAGAGTGAGTCCTCCTCCCCTGGAGGAAGAAGAAGTGGAGGAGGCAACATCAGATGAGCTGAATGCAACCCCCATTCCCTGTCCCTCTGCGCCACTCGGGGGGAGGAGGTGGATAAATTGGTATTGATGTTGAGCCCCGGAAGAAGGAAGGGGGGGGGGAAGGTGTTATTTTTAAGATCTGAATTTTTTATTCCTGACTACTCTTCTCTGATTTGTTCTTTAATAAATTTAACTAACTTCCCCAAAATCGCATCTGTTTTGCTTGGGACAGTAGCTGTGGGTGATCTCCCTGTCCTTATCTCAAACCATAGGCCCTTCAATATATTTTCTCCCCCTGTCTAGCGGAGAAGGGAGGGTGACAGACTGGCCGTGTGGGCACCTGGCCACCAGGCAGGGGCAAATCACTACACACAGGCTGTTTACTTGCTCCCCAATTTGTGATACCTGTACAGAAATACTTGTTTTAAATTATTTCAGCAGCATTTCTTCCCTTGCTTCTCCTCCAGCATTTTCAGATTACAATCATCGAACCCAAGATTAACAAGTCATGTCTGCACACAACGTGCAGGTACTGAGAGGAATTTGCTACCACAACATTCACAGATTTGTAACACTTCAGGCTAACTCAACCCACCTTCTCATTTCACCCAGCTGTCCTGCATAGAGCCCAGTAAAATTCCCCTGAGATTTCCAGAAAAGTCTCCAACCAAGATAAAACAACCGCAGGAGATGAGCAATCCCTCACAGTGTGAGGGAGGTACCAGATGACGGCTCCAAGAGGTGCCTCAGTTTCTGTTTGAGCTTGAGCCTCTGGCTTCAGCCACACCCACTGCTGCTAGACTAACGGAGCACTGTGCTACCTTCTCTCCTCTCGACAGCAAGGTGGTGATGACAGACTGCAAGCACCACAAGGGCACTTCCAGAGTGAAAACCAGGTTTTGGCACACTATGGGCCAAAGAGAAGTTTGATTTGCCAAACCAAAAGAAGGTTTGGGCAGATGATGAGCTATGAGACAATTCAGGGTCAAAACAAAAGCAAGAAAGACTACAAAATCCTTGTGTTTCAGGTCTTGAAACAGCCCTGAAATAATGCAATTTGGGAAATGCTTCCCCTCAGGGACAGCATTAGCTGGGAACTTCCCAACAGGGCTTCCCGTGGTCTTGTCCAGGGCAACATCACCAGCAGGACACAGGACATGCCCAGCCTCTCACCTGAACCAGTGTGCTCTGCTGACTGGTGCTCCCAGCAGCTTTGCACGTTTAACAATCACAGACGCACAAGCTCAAAGAACAGCCTGGGAACAAAGCCTGCAGCTCATAAAACAAACCATATTGAGCGTTAACCATTTATCTATTCAGGTGCATCAGAAAACTGTGTAGTTTTCCATTGTGGATGCTTTTGTAACACCATTTCCTGGTTTTTGATGCAGGTGCTGTGTGCACCAAGCCTTGCCCTTTGTAACAGCTCTGCTGTTGGAATTATGCCAGTGGAGCTCAAGAAAAAGTCAATCTTTTGGTGCTTGGCTCTGCAGAGAAGTAGTTGCACTGCTGTACAGAGGAACCTACACGTCATTCACCTGCAAGCGATCCTTCTAACAAACAAATACTTACACACTCAAATCAATCAGTCCATGATGACTCAGAAACAAAAGACACAAGGAACGTCAAGGCTCAAGAACTTTTTGGTTTCATTTACTGATCATACCACTTCCTTCAAAAGTGTCTTTTAATTTAAGGGCATCTTCTAAGATGCCTCCTTTCAAATCAGTTTACTTCATCCATGGAAATTACTTCCTTTATGATAAAGCCCTTCATTCTTTTAGAGCAACTCCGGTAAGTTCAAACCACTAGCATGTTTATATCACATACCAAACTGGTCTTTCCGCTTTTTCAGTGCTGACAGCACCTTAAAGTGCCTTAAAGACAGGCCCCAACCTTAAGCAACTGCTGCCAAGTGGCAAGTAGCGGTACAGGAAGCAGTGAAAAGAAAGGCTCCTTATCAGCACATGGCCTGCCACATTCTGTGTGCTCACACACAGCCCCTCGCACACATCCCATCTGAGGCCAATAAGCACTCTCCTGGGACCCACAGCAAGGGGCAGATGACGAGTGGTACAAGGAAGACACTTGAACCTGTTTGAAGCAGTTAAGGCAGAGGAAGGCTCGGTCATGTCCTAACTAGATCCTTGCCCAAGCCAGGTTGCAGTGCCAGCTGGGGACCATGAAATTTTGTGTAATACTGTAAAATATTTATGTTTACTCCCTTTAAAACCAGGTATTTCTGCTGAGGGACCTAGCAGCACCCAAGCTTTAAGTTCATTCGTAACTTATAGCTAGAGGTCTGCTTCTTTTCCCTTTTTACAAACATTCTAGGAATAGCCTGCTCCTTTACAGGATTCCAATCTTCCCACATGTCAGCAGTTACAGCTCCTTCATCAGGCTGCAGAAACAGGACTGGGCACTGCTCTGAGGAAACGAAGTCTCTGTGCTGCCTTGGAAGTGATGTTAAAGCAGATGCAGAACGCTTCCTGCAGGAGAAGCTCTAGGGACCACATTCTGCACTTACCTGGCAGGTAACCAGGACCTCGTCCTACCAGAACAATGGACCTTCCCTGTAAAACCTTGCTGCTGACACTAGCTAGCAGAGAATCTACTCGGACTTCTACCATCTCCTTGGCCTCCAGTACTGTCAACATTAAAAAGGCTTCATCCTATCTAGAAATGCATCCCCTACTCACCACTGGATTCTCTTTTCCGTTGGTTCCTACCCAAACGCTGCTTTGTGCTCTCTTCGCCTTCCCTCCAACTCTCCCTACCACCAGAAACAGGTCACTCTGCCAAGACTCTGCCTTTCCCCTGGAAACTCATTTTCCTTCCCAGACAGTATGTAGGACACAACGCATTACCTCATCTCTGCTAATAAGTTCATTGGAGAAAGTCAGTCCAGGCATCAGGCCCCTCTTCTTCAGCCAAAATATAGCAGCAAAGGAACCCGAAAAGAAGATTCCTTCGACTGCAGCGAAGGCAACCACTCTCTCACCTGTTTAACATAACAAATTTTCAGTTAGACACAAAATATCGTATCACTTGTCAGCAAGATGCATGATTTACATCAGACAGACCAACGTGAAGAGCAGTAATTCCCTTTGCAGCAACAGGTGCTCTCTGACCACATCTTTCAGCAGAACCTGAGGCAAACCCAGTCTCCACACGCAGCAGCGCTTAACCACAGGCAACTCCAGGAGAAATGAAGAACCAGGGCATGCTCTGAAGCTGCCACAGGTCAGAAAGGAAAGAATGTAATTGTTCAAAGTAGCCAAGACATTAGTACTCCTTCACCTCTTTCTCCTTAAACAAAAATATCCCTACAACTCAATTTCTGCTTTTTCAGTATCTACATAAAAACCAGATTCTTAGAAGAATGGAAGAACACCAAACATAATTCATCAAGACACAAGTAACTATTTATGTTACCCCACCTTTCACCCAAGAGCTTTACTGGTCCCAGTTCTCTACAAGAATGTATTCCTTCAGACTACAAGATCATCTGACTCCTTAGTGAAGACACATCATTCCATACACTCTATTTTAAACACCTTCACAAGACCCTTGTGCATATTCTAACATGAAGAGTTTTTGCATTAAGTGCTGGTGCCTTTTGCCAGTGAGAACTGTATAGGATTTTTTTTTAAAAAATAACGCCAAAATAGCCAGATGTCCCACTTCCTCTATGAGATGCAAATGCCATCTGCTGGCTCATCTGAAGAAATTCAAGTTAGGAAAAACCAGAACAATACGAATTCACAAGTAACACAGAAGTTACTGAGGAAGGAATTTGTCTGGCAACACTAAAAGCTCCTAGATTACTTATGGAGAGGAGCAGAGGAAGGCTGCTCATACAATACAAGTTTAATGAAGCACAGGACGGAATATCAACACAGTTTTTACTACATTCCACCTGACTAGCAAGCATACAAATGAGATGCTGAATCACCCATCAGCAGCACCATGTAACACAAGCACACTGGGAGGCTGAGAGTCCACAGAACAGATGCAGCAATCGAACCCTCAGCAGAAGAAATCAACCAAAGCTGCAGAGACCTGCGGGTCCCCAGGCCAGGTCCCCAAACTGGAAGGAAACACCAGGCAAACAAGCCAGACAGATGCTACTTCCACATACTTTATCTCATAATCCATAACTGTAAAACCTGAGGCCCCTGAATGTTTTAAACTTGCAAAGTCTTTTGAATAAAATGAACAAACAGAGGAGTGTAAATGTACTTTACAGATATTTGGATAGGATGCGTGAAGTTTGGGGGTGGGGATGGGGGAACATTGCTTTTGGAGTTAGGGAACCCTCTGATTCCTGGCACACCCCATGCTATTGGGAGCCAAATGAAGGAGATGAAGAAAGAACTCCCCACACAGCAAGTAAAGCCCGACTGGGGAGGCAGTAGGACACTCCAGGACAGGAGAATATACAGACCACTAAATCAAGAGCTGTGAACAACAAATGCTGCAGAAGAATGATATTCAGATTTACTTTGTTCACCTGACTGATCTCTCCATCTCCTACATTTTCTCTAAGTATAGAGGATATTTGGTTTAAAAAATTCACCAGTCTGTCCATTATTCATTTCAGCTACAACACATCCTCCAGAGTAACCACAGTAAGCTGAATGCAGAACACTGGAAAGGATGCCCTGAACCATGCTGATGGAAGCTGAGCCAGTGTCCCAGTTCTGAAATGAGATACAATAACTAGATACCTGGTCCAAACAGCAACCTAAAAACATCTTTTTTGCATCTTTCAGAGACATCTGAATCTTTTTTTTGCCCAGGCTCAGTCATGCTGTTACAAAAAAAAAGATTAAGGCACACACAAATTTGTCTACATGAACATGAACACAGAAAAAATCTGGACCTGCAAGACTTCAGCTGTCCAGTTCCAAACATGGGAGTACAAAACAGAAGTTAACTGGAAGAAATCATCAGAACTCCTAGGAAACAAGGTCTAAAGGCAAAAACTGAGGAAACTAGGGTTGTTCAGAATCACAGAATCACAGAATGTTAGAGGTTGGAAGGGACCTTAAAGATCATCTAGTCCAACCCCCCTGCCAGAGCAGGACCACCTACACTAGAGCGCACAGGAACGCGTCCAGGCGGGTTTTGAATGTCTCAAGAGAAGGAGATTCCACAACCTCCCTGGGCAGCCTGTTCCAGTGCTTGGTCACCCTTACAGTAAAAAAGTTTTTCCTCATATTTTTCTGGAACCTCCTGTGTTCCAGCTTCCACCCATTGCCCCTTGTCCTGTCAGTGGACGCCGCTGAAAAGAGCCTGGCTCCATCCTCCTGACATTCCCCCTTGACATATTTATAAACATTGATGAGGTCACCCCTCAGCCTCCTCTTCTCCAAGCTAAAGAGATCCAGCTCCTTCAGCCTTTCCTCATAAGGGAGATGCTCCACTCCCTTCACCATCTTTGTGGCTCTACGCTGGACTCTCTCAAGCAGCTCCCTGTCCTTCTTGAACTGAGGGGCCCAGAACTGGACACAATATTCCAGATGTGGCCTCACCAGGGCAGAGTAGAGGGGCAGGAGGACCTCTCTTGACCTACTTGCTACCCCCCTTCTAATACACCCCAGGATGCCATTGGCCTTCTTGGCCACGAGGGCACATTGCTGGCTCATGGTCATCCTGCTGTCCACTAGTTCAGTATAAAGACAAAAAAAGACAGAGAAACCCACAAGCATTTTTAATAACAATTCTAGTGGGAACTGCCATTACTATTTCGCTTTAGCTGAAGAAAAAGCCATACATGCTCACCAGAACTTACTTTTAGTTCTTTAGTTAAACCAGAGACTCACAAGCCACTGCATCATCTGTGGAGAATTTAATTTCATTTCCAGGGATGCAGCTGACTCTCAGAGGATTAGTTTGTGACATGTGCAACAGAAACAAGTTTTCAAGAAGCTACGCACCAAAAGTGGATTCTCTGTCTTCAATCCACTTCAGAGCCCAATCTGCTTTCTTCTTGACACAAGGCATTGTTTCAATAGCATTAAATAAGAAATCCCTATAGAAGAAAACAAAGAGAAAATATCAAAATAATAAGAAGTGTTTTACATAAATCTGCCCTGGTTGTACCTACTGGCTCTATCAGACAGAGGAACTCCTTATGCTAGGTTCTGAACTAACCCAAGTAAGAGATTGCTCCCACCCCAAAGGGGTGATGATCCTTGGTAACAAGGGCACAGGGAGGCAGATGTGCAGAAAACAACAACCCCAAGGTCTGAGGAGGCAAACTGCAGAGATGGGAACTGAACTCAAACATCCCATCCCAGGAGTGCCCATCCAGACCACGCTCTCAGACTTCAACCAAGATGGCAGCCACTTCCTAGTCACCGAGCTAAACCTCATCTTGCCCAACTCCGCAAAAGAAACTAGACAATTCCCACCAGCACAGGCTCTGTTCCCATGCTAAACACCTGAATGGAAACCTTGTGGTCCTCCCACTGCCACCACACAGGTTGCCGCCATGGGAAACCAAGTTTTCCCTGCCCATTGCCATGGTGGACCTTCTGAGGGAAGGTGCTTCTTTTTAAATGTATTACTGTTCTCCAGAGAACAAAGGTGACGGCACTCTCCAAACAACCCAATACTTTAAAAATAAGCAGTTCTTGTTGTATGAAAAAAGCATCAACAACAAAAGAGCTGAAAGGATGCAATATATTGATTAGTGTACGGTAGAAACACTCAAACTGCACTCAACTACTCAAAGAAGATCTTTCGCTGATGTGAGAGCAAGCACCTCAGGAGCACAACAACCACAAGGAGCTTGTCTAACCTTTAACAACACAGTCTGCACTTCCTGCAATCAGCAATTTATACAAATATTAATTAACCTTCTGACACTCCCACACAAGCCTGTTGGTCAGTAATACCTCTATCCATTTTGGGGGTCAGACATGCAGGCCTTGAAAGCCTTAAGGAACCATCCCCAACTCCCCCAGTAAGACAGTATGGAACAGAAGACAGCTACTGCTGCCCAACAACAGTGGTGCTAGACTAGGTGACGGATTTCCCACAGACATCCAGCAGTTTACCTTTTCTCAGGATCTCTGATGTAGGTGTCTATGAGCAAGCTGTACATCTCTGAGTGAACGTTCTCAATGAGAATCTGAAAGCCATAGAAACAACGAGCTTCTGGGATTTGCACCTCCTGACTAAAACGTGACACCTACCAAAATCAGAAAAGCACAGCAATGAGTGCAGCAAAACCAGTCCTGTGCGACAGTACTCTTAAGCTTCAAGGGAGAGACAACAGATCTCTACGACAGAGAAAGGCTGGGAGCAGTTCAGCCCCACAGTATTCACAGATATGTCAATAGGATAGGTGTGGTGCAGAAGAAAAACAAAGCAAGCTACCTAGAAGTAAAGACACCTGCTCTGCATGTTGCAGAGAAAGCTGCAATGAAGCATGAGGGCACACATACACAGGAGAACAGCAAAATGTTGCAACTGCAAACACTTCATACCAAACAAAGCCTCTTTTTGTTCATCATTAAAAAAACAGTATAAGACTTGTTCACGCAATATATGCACATATACTGTGACATATTCCATGCTATAGACATTCAAGATCTAAACTGGGCATCTGCAGTCAGATACCACTGATAACTTGTGGTGTGACACTGCAGCCCAGAATTTATTTCAGCAGAAAGATTTCCTCATTTTGTTAGCAGCATCCACTTACAGCCCTAAAAGATTCTGCAATGTCATTTGGTGAGAGCAAAACGAAGACTACAGAGCAAGGCACGGCACAATCTCTTCCTACTTCTCATCTAACACAAGTATGGGAAGAAGCATGGCAGGGAGGTTGGATTAGATGTTCTCTAAGGTCCCTTCCAACACAAGATATTCTATGATTCTATGGTTCTACAATTCTATTAATTCATTAAGAAATACAAATCAGCACAGTCAGGCAGAAGGCTGAGCTTAAAAACTGTGTTCAAGAGTGACATGATTTGGAGTCTTGCTAACCACAGCTGACACAGTTTAACCCAGACACTAGCCCCTTGGCACAGGTGAGATGTTAAAAAGGAAAAAAAATGCACACACTTAATAAACTTATGCATTAAGGCGAGAAAACCAAAATGAAAATCCAATAAGCCAATAAAATGAATATTCAAACACTGTGTAAAGCTTTCTCACCAGGTTTTCATTTACAATTCCATCACTGGCTGCAAAAAATGCCAGAACATGAGAGATAAAATATTTTTCATCTGCTTTCAATTTGTTCCAGTGAGGAAGGTCCTTTGACAAATCAACCTAATGAAAAGAAAAAAAGAAAAACGTTACTGCCCTGTCATTCTGTAAGAACAGAAGCAGCCTTGTCAAATGACTGAGACAGATTTCACGTCAAGAATTTCAACACGTGAGCGTAAAAGACAACAGACACACAGCAGCACTGCTGTCGCCCTCTGCAACAGTAACATCATGTGTTTGCTTCGCAGTTTATGCTTGTGTAATTCGGAATAAAAATCAGTGTATATTGAATTATAAATAAATCGTGGTTTTAAAAGCATTAGTATCTTTCTGTCAGAAGGGTGAACATGCACCAACAAGCAGAGCTCACTCTGAGACACCTAAACTCTACTTGAAATAAATGCTGATACTCCAAGAAACCTATACCCAGGTGTGCCAGAAGACGGACTGAGGGGGGCTTTTGCCTTTGGCAGATGTTCAGCCTCTGTCCTGCCACAGAATGGCCTGGAGCAAATGCTGGGTAACTGCTCTTGTCTACCAAACTGAATTCTAGCTATGGTAGAAAACCACAACTTCCTTTGCATAGGCCTTTTGTTTGTTTGGAGGGGCTTCTGAACCACAGCAGCAGTTAAGCAGGGCCAGATATGAGAAATACAGAGGCATAAAAACTTACATATGTGTGTGTATAAACACATATGCATATATGAGTGTATATAAAGACAGACACACACAAACCAGTTTTACAGTTAACTTTCCAGTTCATTTAAAAATGCGCCAACAGGTGGTGGACAGTGTAAGAAGGAACCAGTACTATGGCAAAAGAACAAAGCTGATAAGGCAGGAAAAAGTCTTTTCTTTAGCAGTTTAAATTCACCTCTACTGCAACAGGGCAGCAAGCCTCCCAGGCAGGCAGTGGAACAACACTTCTATGGGCAGCTGCTCCCCACCACCATACGATGCTTTCTGGCCTATCTGGAGGCTGCCAGTGCTTTCAGCTCACTCCTCTGCAACTGCAGATCACTGCTCACAAACGAGAAAGGGCTGCAGAAGCTGAGTTGAAACAGTCAGCTCGGCTGGCAGGTAATCTCTCCAGATCTGAGCAACGTTCAGAAGCCTACACAGCTGCAAGCATAGTGAGCCAAGTACCACTCAGGTCTGGCTAACCAGCAACCTTGGGGCAAAATTCACAGCCTGTATTACAACACATGGCAATCCTCTAACCAGGGCATTTAGGAGTAAATTAGAAGCATTTTTAGCAAGTGTCCCTGATTACTACCACCCTTCTGCAAATTAGGTGCCTAACATTAAAGAAGCATTCACATGAAATTGCCCATAAATCTTACGTGGGCAAGGAGTTAGTCTCAGGTACAGAGACGACAGCAGGGTAGGAGCTATCTGACCACAAATCAGAGCTATCTGACCAGAAAAGCACCCCAGGATACAATTCTACCTCATACTAAACCAAAAACCTAAACCAGTTCCCTGTGGAAGCAGCTTGCTTTCTGCTTTCCATGAACAGAGTCCTACTCTGGTGCAGACATCTCATCTTTGATGCGATTAACTTCAGCCCTCAGACCATAGGAGCCAGCAGCAGAGCTAGGAAGGACGCGTGAGGACCCTGGTCTGAGCATCTTGTGCCAACCCAGTGGCCCCAGGGCTCACCTCTTCTGCTGTCCAAAAGGAGGCCTGAGCCTGTTTATACATTTTCCATATGTCTGGATACTGGATGGGGAAGATGACGAACCGGCGGGGATTTTTTCTGAGAAGAGGCTCCTCCTCAGGGTCCACACCATTTTCAGCAGCACACGGAGAAGAGCTCTGAAGATAAAGCACAGTTCTGGTTAAGGTTGTCGTTACATATTCCTCCTCTTCCCCATATCCCAAAGGTGTGGTTCAAAAGCCACTGGTGCCACACTGACACTCACCTGCCCCCCTCGGCTGGACACACTACCCATCCCCGGCGTACCTGCCCCCTTGCCCTCCATCCGTGCTCCTGCTGCCAGGGCAGCAGTACTGCCCGTTTGCTCAGCACCTCTCTCACAAACCGCCCCTCCGAAGTGTGTCAGTGCCAGGAAGCACCTGACACCTGTGTGCTAAGAGAGAGCCTTTCTGCGGTGCAGGGAGGAAACCTGCCCTGGAAGACATCAGCTGCTGCAGGAGATATCACAGAATCATAGAACGGCTTGAGTTGGAAGGGACCTTAAAGGTCATCTAGTTCCAACCCCTCTGCCATGAGCAGGGACACCTCCCACTACACCAGCCTGTTCAAAGCCCCATCCAACCCAGTCTTGAACACTTCCACAGATGAGGCATCCATAACTTCTCTGGGCAACCCATTCCAGTGTTCCACCACCCGCATTGTAAAGAACTTCCTAATGTCTAATCTAAATCTACCCTGTTCTAGTTTAAAATCATGGCCCTTTGTTCCAACACCACATGCCCTTGTAAGCAGTCCCTTCCCACCTTTCTTGTAGGACCCTTCAGGTACGGGAAGGCCACTATAAGGTCTCCCTGGAGCCTTCTCTTCTCCAGGCTGAAGAGACCCAAGTCCCCCAGCCTGTCCTCACAGGAGAGGTGCTCCAGTCCTCTGATCATCTTTCTGGCCCTTCTCCAGACCACCTCCAACAGATCCATGTCCTTCTTGTGTTGGGGTCTCCAGAGCTGGACACAGTACAGCCAGGTCAATGCACGCTGCTGCCAGCCTGCATCCAGTATAGTTCCACAAGGCTCACCGACCAGGTTACCTCCGAGTCATTCACTTTCCATTGAGCCACTTGGCCCTGGATGGACTTTCTTAAAAATGCTGTGAGAACACAGCAACCAATCCCATTTGGTAGAGGAACGGTCCTGTGACACAGAGGTGCATGTGTGTGACCCTGAGGCGAGCACACACACCAGCAGGGGTCTGGTGGCTGACCCTTTAGTGCTGGTATGAAGCAATGTGGCTCTTTCCAACAGCAAGAAAATCCCTACCTAGAGTCAGCCGTTTTCCACCCTGCTACCTCTGCACAGGCTCCTGGACACTGCTCATGCACAGCTCTTCCTCAGAGAGCTACCAGCCCGGCTGACATTTAGGAGACAGGCCAGTGAAGAGCAGCACAGAGAGGGCACTTCACGAGCAGGGCCTTCACCTCATCTCCAGCTGGGGACATCTGCTCCCGGGATCAACACCAGACAGCATCCCTGCCAGGCAGGTCACTGAGCACCTACTGAAGACGACAGCTGTGAAGAGCCATCAGGACAACATGCTACAACCTCTGCAGAAAGGCTGGTGGCTCACACTGGTCAAAGGTTTCACCAGCAGGATGTCTTTCTGGGCCAGTTCTGAGATCCCGCAGGCACTTGTAGAGAATAACTATGCACAGGCAGTATATGAGGTATCACATATAATACAGCAGGGAAGGAGAGCAAAAGATTTTGAATACCATTGCTTCTACCCTCCTAGGAGGTGACAAAGTCCTCTCCGTACCCAGTGTGCTTGTAACCACTCACATAAGAAATCCTTTACTTCAGTTTGGAAAATACCCTCAAACAAATAATTCTACTCACATGTAAAAAACAAACAAAACACAAATACACATGTGCATTGCATAGCTGGCACATGTACCAGGGATTCCCAAAGAAAACACATTCCAAGTTACAATTTTGCCACTTTACTGTATTTTTTAATGTTACTCAATTACATGAGACAAAATTCCCAGCATCATCTGGCAGAGTCTCTGCTGAAAGTCACAGGACTGCAAGACCCGCTGCATTGCCCAAGATGTAGAGACAGTTGCAGTAACCCACTGAAACCCAAGGGAGAATCCGGGCCCCGTGGGGACAGCACCGTGCCGTAGCACACACCTTCTCAGGGCCTGCCACAGAGTTAGCATCTCCATCTTCTGCACCAGCCATCATCCTTGAAAAACAAAACACTGCAAAAGTCTTCCTTGTTAGTCCAGTGTTTTTCTGAGCAAAATCCTTACACACTGCCGCAGGACTATCTCCATACATTTATTTTAGCCTAACAAGGCAGACTAGCAGTTACCAACACCAGCCCTGAAGTTCCTGAGACACTCAAAAGCCAGCACACAAGGAGATAACTTGAAAAATACTTCTTGTGTACAGAAATGAAGTAGAACAAAGCAGGGCAGGAAAACTGGAGACCAACACTGAGACAAGGAGCACTTGCCATTTTTCCAATGGCCTTTAACAGCTGCCATGCCATAGGCCACAGAGAGAGGGGTCAACACATCAGAAATGCTGTCAGTGCACAGTGAGACAGAAAAGCAAGAGAAGAAAAAGCCCCTGAAGCAGTGTGTACACCCTCGCAGAGCCCCGACGGCAGGAAAGCAGAAGGATGGCTTCCAGGACCTAAAGACTCAGAATGATGGCACAACTCTGACAAGGATCACCACACAGAACTGGAAATCAGTAAAAGTTGTTTTAAAAATAGGTGTGGATTTGGGTGTGTTTTTTTAGAGTTTTAAAAAAGGAAGGGTCAGCCCACAGAGACTACACTTTCCCCTCAACCCACCTCCCCTAAACCCTTCTGGGGTGGAAAGGAGTTTCACAGGCAGGCTCCACTTCCAGAGTTGGCTGACAGGTGGCTCCCGGCTACAAGACAGTCCCATCTCTCTCCATTTCAATTTCCATTCCTCTTAGCCAAAGTTTTATCAGAGTAACATTCATTACCTAGCCTGCTTGTTAACACAGTACATGTCTCGGTACAACTCGGCTGAAAATTGTTGGAAGACCATCTTTAAACCAATTTCACATGCAGGGCATGTTCTGATCACTGCCAGGGCTTCCAAGCAGCCACCTCTTTGCACTGAAGGAGCACAAGGTGTCCTCGGCCCTGCCTTCCTGTGCTGGAGGGGAGCTGGAGAAGGTAACGGTCACTGTGCTGACACATTTCCTGCTTTCAGTCTACACCCCAGACCTGAGGGTTCAGTATCTCCAAGGATGGCAACCACACAACCTCTGTGCCAGGATTTGAGCGCCTCCACAATAAACAAGTGTCTCCTTATTGCACAAATGGAACCTCCTGTGCTTCAGTTCATGTCTGCTGTCTCCATTCCCGACACAGGGCACCACCAAGAAGAGCCTGGCTCTGTCTCCTTCACTCCCAATCCCGGACGCACAGGACTGCTGCGTGCCTCTGGCAGGCCAGAGCGAGCACCTTCTCACTGCGGGTACTGCATGACGCTGTTCATAGAGAGAAACATTAAGGGGGGTTTAGGCTTGTGTTTAACACAGCACACCCCAGCTTTCAAACACTTGAGTGCTGCTGAGACCTAAAGGTTTGGGAAGACCATGTGGGTTTCTCCGCTGTGACGATCCCTCGCCCTCGCACACCTCGGCCTGGCCTCGCAGGGTCGTGCTGGGGAGAGCCCAGACTGGAGCTCAGACCCTCCCGGGGGCAGAATCTCCTAGTGCACAGGGGCCGGGAAGCCAGGAGCCCCCGACAACAGCCGCGGCTGCCCCCACGGCAGCTCGGGGCAGGGGGAACAAGCTCCGCGGACCAGGCCGCAGGCGGGCACGGCTCTGCAGGCCCAGACCGGCAGCGGGCCTCCCGGGCCTCGCCGAGACCGGCGCCCAGACCCCGCCAGGCCCCGTTTACCCGTCACACCCCCGCCTCCGGCGCTCCGCACTGTCACGGTGCCCGGGAGGGCAGCCCTCCCGAGCCCGAGGGGACAAGGACGCCAGAGCGACCCGGTGCCTTTCCCAAGGGCCACCCGGAGCGCCGTGGCGGAGCCGTGCCCGATCCCCAGGGCACCCGGCGGTACGCGAGGCCGCAGCCGGACAGGTGCCCGGAGATAGGACAGCGGCGGGCAGGGCTGCGGTGCCGCCCAGAGAGGCCCACCCGCCGGCCCGGACACCCGCCGCTCCGGCCTTACCCGCTCCGGCCCGGCCGCCTCCTGCAGGGCCGCTCGCCCCCTCTGCTCTCCCATGGCCGGCGGCGACTGGGCCGCGAGCGGGCAGCGGCGGCGCTTGAAGGGGGAACCACCGCGGCGGCGGCCGCTCCTCCTCCCCGGGGCGGGGCGAGGCGGGCGGTGAGCGGGGGCGCGGGGGGGGCGGGTGCCCGTGCTGAAACAGGCAGGGCACGGGAACCGCCGCAAACCGCGGCTGAAAGGCAAAGGGTACGTTTGTTCTCGTTACCTCGCAAAACGGCGAATCTTTGGAGCGGCAGCGGGGCGGAGGCGCACGGGCAGCGATCACACGGGCAGCACGTCAAGCAGCAGCACAGGCGCAGGAGATCTCGCCTTGCCAGCAGCCGCGTAGCAGTTAAGCCGACCCGCTGCTGTGGGATGTTTACCCTGTCGCTCCGTCGGAGGAGTCACACGCCAGCGTTGCTGTGTTCGCTCCCGCAGCAGGGCAGGGCTGCAGAGACGCCCCCGCATCTCTCCCAGGCCTGGGTTATCTGCAGCGGGGCAGAGCCGCCGGCCACAGGGCACAGCACCCAGGGCCAAGCAGTTCTCTGGCACGACGGGTGTGCTTCCCAACAGCCCAGCTGCAAGGCGCTTGGTCACACCTGCGGTCCTTCCCGCCAATCTTCCATTACATTCCCACACCGGGGAAGGGGCCCGGTTTGTGCCCACCTCCAGGACATAGAGAGAGAGAGAATGGAGGGTGCTGGAGCATGGAGTGTAACTGATGGTCTTGGAAGGAAAGAAAATCCTTAGACAAGCCTGTGATAAGGGAAGATGAACTAAGGGAGGGAGTTAACTGCTTCATTGCAAATATTTACTGAAGAATGTGTAAGGAGTTGAGGATAGTAGAGGTAGCTGTCACTGAGGCAGAACCTGAAGTGTCTATTAGTGGGTACACATGGGGACTCTAAGGGTGTACAAGCAAGAGGAACCTGTGTAAGGAAAAGTCTTTTTTAATCGGTCCTGAGCTAATACAGACCTCAGAACACCCTCCAGTAATTGCATAACAGACATACATAGTTGTAGTGCTCAGAGGTGCTTGCAGGGGCCTGTGAGTACAAATACCATGAGCAGAAGTGCTATTGACATTTGTTTCTGTCACTTCTTGCAAGCAGAGAGGTTTCATAGAGAGCTGGGAATCATCAGAGTTCCGAGGTTTCCTCTTCTTTCCCAATCCCAAAGCTGGCCAGGCCCTTGGGCTCCTTTCCTGTAGACACGTGGGTCGTTTACCAAAACAATCATGTAGTCCATAGGGAAAAAGAGAAGGAAAGTCCCACCCAGTGGGTATGGGCTGGTATCTCATGAGACCTAAAAGCAAAGGCACAAAAACCTAAAAGCAAACACCAGCAAGCGAGAACTATAACTTTAGGAGCACCAAGTGCCTCAGGCAAGCAGAACTGAGCCCCATTTAGAGGCCAAGATAAATGCCTGGAGCCCAGGGTGGTCCCCTCAGGAGGAGGTGCTCCTGGAGGCCTGGTGTTCCTCAGTGGAGACGGGTCCATAGGCCCTGTGCACCATCCCCATGACCACTGCCCAGTACACCCCAGCCCAAGCACTGTCCAAACATCCTCAATCACCCCAGAGCCAGGGAAGGTACATAGTGCACAGGCAGGGGTTTTGAGGGACTCTGGTATCCTTTTCCAGCAATGTAACCTTTGGTTTTGTTAGTTGTTGGTTGTTAAAAATTTTAGGTATTTTTTTAAAGGTACCTAGCTACCACAGAGTGACTGAGACCTCCCCTCTCCCCATTTCCCAAGCATGGGCTCCTCAAGACTATGTCTGCATCCTGTGGCATTTTTACACCTTGTGAGAGGAGCTCAAGCCTCACCGGGGCAGGAGGTGAGGAAAGTTCAGTGATGAGATCTGGGCAGCGGGTGACTACACTAGTCCTAAGCACGAGAACAGCTTTGGTTTTCTTACATCAAGTTTTGCGAGGAGCAGAAACACGTCTAAGCAGCAAGTTACTAAACAGCACACCAGAAATACACAAACAGTAAATAAGAAAAGGTCATTTTACACTAACAACATCTGCTGTTACGTGACCACTGCTCTTTTTTGAGCCAGCCTTTAATTTTTATTACCCAGAGGTACCCATACAAGTTGCTTAATATTCAATCCAACAACAGCTCCACTCCAGTACCAGGGATTCCATTTTTTGGCCAGAGCAAACGATTAGAGGAACAGACTGACATAGAGCAAACCCAGCCGTCCCATTAACACTGACAAATTATACTGCTGTGTGTAATGCAATGTGCTGATGGTTTAAGAGGGACACCCAAAACCAGCAAGTAGAAAAACTCAAGCAAGCTAATATTACATAACATTGACCTGTCTATCAGTTTTCTTAGTCCCCTAACCTGATTATCCTGGCTGCTGTTTCAAATTTCTCCAAATAAGGGATTGTCCTGCTAAGTATTTGACAATGTTTAAGAACTACCACAAATTACTGCTGTTAGCAATAGAAAGGAGTTCAAGTATTTAGGAATACCTTCTTGAAGTCACTTCACCCTTGTACAGATGCACAGCAAACGTCCATTTAAATGGTGCCTAAAGATTAATATACAAAGGAAAATATTGCAAAGGAAATGTACCACAAGTATCAACAAAACAGCGGTTGGTTGCTCTTGCAACCCTACAAAAATCCACCATGTTTCATGAGCTTTGTTTATATAAATTAATTGCATCACATACATGATACTGAAATATGGGAAAGCATTTGTGGAACTAAATAGTTTACAAGCAGAATAAACATACATACGAAATACAGCACTATGCCTGACTTTGCGAGATTGCAGATTACTCGGCTGTACCTGCGACGGGCGGTGGATGCTGTATTTACTCCTTAGCTCCCCGATGTGCACAGCTCTCCTGCCTTGTCCCCACGGCCCCTTACCTGCACTTGCTCACAATGAACGCACACATGAGGAGTCACCGAGTCACTTTTCTGCATGGGGAGGGACTCTGATCCGCAAGATCACATCTACTGTCACGTCCTGAAAGCACGGTGACGGTTCCTGGAGGCGCAGGAGGTTCCACAGCAGGGAGGGGAGAAGAGCCCTGGCAAGGCGACACGCAGGGCGGCCTATGGCTTCACAACAGCTCTCTCACTCTGCTCGGCGCAATAAAGAGAGGTGCAGCAGCAGCACACACCTCTGGTACACCACTGGACTTAAAGTACAGCTTAATGTTCCCAAGGCCTGCCCTGTCCAATGGAATAATCTTGATCCACTCCAAAAAAATAAACATTTTTTTTTAAAAAAAAATCTGTTCACGTTCTCCTTTGGAGACATGTGAATGAGAACAATCTGCAAATTCCTGCTGTATTTAGTAGTTCTGAAAACAATAAAAGCAATGGAAAATGTAATCTATGTAATCTACCATCAGTTAGAAGTTGTTGGGCAAAATACTGCTTCATGGGAAAGCAAATTAAGTTACTGATACAAAGTACGTCTCAAAACTGTATCTACTAAGGCATCCAAAACGCAGTCATCACAGCTTGAACTTCTCTCCCTCCCCCAAAATATATTACTTATTTTAGCAATACTTAAGCTGCCTTTTAACAACGCTTTATAAATACCATTTTTTTACATGAAGAATGTCAATTCAGGTAGTTGAAGAATTTTCATTTTTAAATTGAAATCTGCTTTTCCAGCTTAAAACCGTTCACTGTACAAAAAAATCAATTTGTCAAGTTTCAGTAAGTTCAAAACAACTATTTTCCCTTGCAGAGAAACTTTGCCACAGGTTGTGGCAGTAATCTACTTACCAACAGGTTTGCATGACTATAGTGTTCAAACACACGCATTCATGTTAGCTGCCACTGTCACTGGACAAGGGATACTGAAAAGTTTCACCACTACGGAGAGAAGTCCTGAAATACTTGCCAGCAATCGACTGCTTCTTGCTCTGCTGAACAGTATATTATCGTAAGAGTAACTTGCGGTGATATTTAAATATCCATAGAATCATAGAATGGCCTAGGCTGGAAGGGACCTTAAGAGATCATTTAACCCAACCTCCCTGTCACAGGCAGAGACGCCTCTCAATTTAAATAAATATCTAAATAAATATCTAAATAAATATTTAAATAAATATTTAAATACTTAAATATTATAAAAATACCTTTATATTAAGAAAGCCACGGACAAAGGGGGAAAAAAGGTCTCACGGGCTTGGGCTTCCAGCTAGACATGAAGTTATCCTCTTAAATACAACTTCACAGAAAAACCTTTAAAATATATATATATATGTATATAAAATATTAAAAACTCAAAAGCCCTCCATCCTCTCAGTTCAGCAAATCTGCTCACGGAGAAGATACTCAAAATAGCTGCAAATGAAAATCAGAAAAGCAATTTCCCATTAGGAAAGGACCCATTGGTGATCCTGCTGACGGCACAAGTCCAGCTGAGCAATGACTACGCTGTGGCGGAGGCCAGATGCCAGTTGTGAAACTTGTGTCCTCCCCACACAGACCACGTGGGAACTTCCAGCACTGTGGGCTCAAGATTGTCTCTGAAGCTTTTGCGTGACTAAATTACCTACACATTTCAATCTGTGCACAGACATTCAGACCTCAGGGTAAGAAAATGCCACACGCACTGAAATCTGGTTAATCCAGACTTGCAAAATTTTCATTTGATTTTGGCAGACCCGTTATTAATAAGGCAAACTGAAGAGTTCACGAAAAAGGTCAAATCATACGAGGCTTAAAAAGAGACAGGGAGTCAAAAGGTGCTACACTAGGCACCCATAGTTTGCCCTAGGGAGAGGAAGCCAGAGAAATGCAAGTGTCAATGAAGCAAAGAGTGCAGAGACAGAAAAAGCTCGGCATGGAATTTACAGATTCACACACAGAGACATGACCCACAGGTTATAAGGACACTATAGAAAGGGGGTTAAAGGAGAACAGCATAAGCTTCCAAGGAGGTTACCACTGACGCACTGAACAATCTTTCACACGGCGTCTGCTCAATTAGGGCTCCGTGCGAGAAGCGGACCTGCAATGGAGGCAGGCGGTGGTGGACGGGGATGGAAGGGACTTCTCCCCCCTCCCTCACATCAACTACCCAGGAAAGGTTCACACCCTGCTCTCCACACCCTCATTTTTGGATGCACACATGGAAGTAAATTTCTGAAAAACAGCAGGGCTGTAATACAGTTGTGCAATGGAGGTTAAGAGATACGGAAAATTTCCTTTCCTCTGCCTCCCGGAATGACTGTTGCTGTACAGGAAGGGTGTTGATTGCGATTCACAAATTTGCCAGTTTACAGCTTTTCCACGGCACGTTATCTAACGATAGGAAGAAAAGTCACTCCAAACCAGATGGGGAAGGCCACTCGATGACAAGCCTATGCAATTTTTCACTTCTGCAAAACTAATAAAACTGGAGTGAATCATTTACCTCCCGTGTCAGATACAGTTAGCTAAGGAACACAAAGCGATGCCAAGAATTAGCCACGGAAGTCAGCACTAAGGTGTCAGTTTTCCCTAGATTCAGAACAGGAACTAGTCTAGTAGCTGGTGACATTTTATTAGTGGCTACCTTTGTCTCCTATGTCAGCAGTTATGAATAGCTAAGGATCTAGACTATTAAAAAATGTAAACATGACAGTTTTCCTTTAACTAGTTTCTCTACCACATCTTAAAAGTGAACTAACAGAAGGGCTTAAGTCAAAGGGAGATGAGGTGTATGATTTTAATAAACATTTTTCTTATTAAAATCTTGATATATTTTAAATATACCATACAGAGGAAAAAAGCTATTTATAAAGCTACATACACGTTTCAAGTCAATGACCACAGCATAAATCATTCTAAATTCCCTCTCCGCTTTTCAGAATGCCTTGTGTGTGTATATATGGTGAGCTACTGTGAGTTATCTGCATAATTTTTGTCTAGCTATACATTACAGGACTTAAAAAATGTTTAAGCTATATACAGAAATATATATACATATAACATATATTTATATGTTATACATACACATACACTTATATACATATAAACACAATACATATATATATATATACACACAGTACTTTACATTTATATATAGCCTTTCACCCAAGGGCCTTGGATACTTTTTAACACACTGAGTCTCACAAAACTTTGTGAGGGAGGGAGCTTTATTTTACAGACTGTAGATTTTATGCCTACTCTAAACAGTTTCTTCTGTTGCTTTCTACTGATTTTACACATTTCAGTTAGAGGTGGTTTTGGTAATGGAAATAATTACACCAGTTAGAAATCCAGGCATAAGGTATGTGTCGCTTTGTACCTTTGCAACTATCCTTCTTAGTACATGAGAACAGCCACACCAGTATAAATTTTCTCTATACTAATACACCTATAGCTAGACTTGTGTAGCTGCGCTGCTTTTTATTTTTAATTGATGATAGCGTGGTAAAAATCTGATAGTTTTGCACTTAAGATAGACTGGAGGTCACAATAGGAAATCCAGAAAGACTCCAATCCTGGTATGTTGAAACTATAGTTTTCTAGGATGATCGATTTAGGAAGTATTAGTACATGCAGAAATAATTCTACAGTTGTTTACTTGATTTAGCTACAGTTAAACTACACAAGCCTGGAGCAGTCAGCCTTGTCTAGAAAACAGGATTTTCAGCATCGATTTGGCAACTAGTGATCAGAATTTCTGATCTCAGCTGACCTCCAGACCTCTAGCAAGTGAACAAATTATAAAAAGAGGCTTTTTTGAAAATCACAGCTGTGTGTAAGTCCTGGTCATCTTCAACTAGCTGACAGAAAAGAAAACCCAGTGGAACTCTGACAAAGGTGAGTTCCACTCAGATTTTGCCAAAACATTAGTTTAGCTCTTCCCAAGAGAAGGAATTAAAATAAAAAATAAGGCAAGCAGCACTAACATGGATTCAGGGGTTGGAGAATTAAGAAAGAGGGAAAACATCACCACCACAAAAGCTCTTAACCATCAATACTTCAGTCTGCTAAGCTTTCAGAAATTTGTTTTGACACAGAAAAGGTAGCTCCTTCCTTTATTAATCACTTTCTAACTCTCAAAAATCTCCCAAGCATTAGGGAGAACAAGTCCTACATTATGGTCAAAGACCGCCCTCCCCAAAAGCAACCAACCACTTTCAAAAGTGAACATACAGTAGAACCCACTACAAAGCTGTTTGAGAATTTTATTCTAACCTAATTACTTGAAGATTTTTTCAGAACAAGCCACTTTCCCTTCAAACCAATTCTGTGAAAAGAAGGGGTTGCCTGGCCTGTTTCATTCAGGATTCTCTGCTAACTGTAAAATGTGGGATGAATGTCTTCTGCAGGTCAATTTTTCAGTTAGAAAATTCAGATTCTTAATGAACAACTATCTTTAGTGTACGCTGTTAGCTGAAGGATAAATGGCTAAATAAATAAAAACTATTGTTTCTTCAGTATGACTTGGTATTTTGTCTGTAATTTCTTTATTAAAAAACTGTAACAAGATACTTAAAAAAAGGCTAGATACAAAAGTAGTTAAGCTGCTCACGAACATTAAAGTTTTCCAAAATGTATCTTCAATAATCATGATCTTATAAACATTTTACAGTTACCAGAAAGTGCCCAGGCTGAGTTTACATAGTTAGATAACGTAGTACAAGTGTCAGGTTAGAACTGGTAGTGGAACAATCTCCTGACTGTCTGTTCACTGAAACAGGGATACAAAAATGTTGATTGTGAACTATGAAATACTGTGCATTGGCCTCATCATATGTACAAAAAAACCCCAAAACAAACAAAAAACCAACCAAAAACCAAACCACTAAAGGTACAGATTACATGCAAAGTATTAGTGATGGTATCTGATGCACTAGAGTTCAATGCAGTCAGAACAGAAATTGCAATGAAAGTGGTTTCATAAGTGAACGATCCCAACTTCGGGATCTGAGCTGTCAGGAACTTTTTACAAGTTCAATATACATGATACACAACTGCAGCCAACCACAAATTAAACACCATAAAAAAAGTTAAAATAAAACACAGAACATACTTAATTTTTTATTTTGAAATTCCCTACTCCCTCTATACAAGATCCTTTGCTGAAACACTTTCCACAAAGGCAGCAGTGAATTTTCAGAACATTTTACATATTTTCCCTCAGCAAAAAGATAAATCACAGTGTAAATTATATTGTTCTGCTGTCATCTTTGGCTGGGGTTAGGCAAAGGAGTTATTGACTAGCAAACTGTCGCAACCAGATATTGCCAGTGCTCCTTAGGCCTTTACGTTACAAATTTAGTACAGGAATGTTTTCATTTAAATCTTTAAAGTACCACCAGGGGTATGACAGCATTAACTTTCATAAACTTTTATAGACAAATGGAAAAATCTACAAAACTTAGCTAGTAATATTACACAGCAATACACACTTTTTATACTCTACACAAAACCAAAATTCTTGGTCTTAATGGCGAGTAACAATTTCTGTTTCAAAATCTGCTTAGAGGAATAGAGTGGGACATAAAGGCGAGAAATGCAAGTGTTTGCTGTAGGAAGATGTTGGTCATCTGGTGGTCTTATTGTGATTGATGGCATAGGCTGGAATCCCTCCTCACTGGCAGGCAATGATGGACTTGAGGTCCAAAAGTAAACCTGCAAAAAGAAGATGGCATTCAAGATTGTGCTGTACATGGCTGAAAAATCAGATCATCTACATGTTGTGTAGGGAGAGGTAAAGAAGAGATGCAGAATCACAGCAAGTTTGATCATACTACGTTCTGTTCAATACACCAACTAGACTCGGTGGTCATGCTACGTGCTTTTGTAGTTCCTTCCTTCACTTCCTCTCCTCAACTGCTCGCTACGTTATGCACTTCTGTTAAAACTGATAAAAGCAGGACTCGGAACGATCCTATATTAACAAATCCTCAGTAAATGGAATGTCCCCAAATCCATCTGGGACAATGGTGACTGCCATCAATGCAAAACATATCAGAAATCTCTCACAAACCAGTTTAGTGACTACAGAACATAGTGCTCATACAGACAAAAGGCAGCAACAGAGAATACTTGGTTTATTGTCTCAAATGTGAAATATTGACTTGCAGAGCAGAGTCACTACCAAAGTGTAACCATAGATATTCCTTAACAAACGCGCTCTAAATTTTCCTCTTTTCAGATCAGTCCTCATTTCCTTTTAGCAAACTGTAAAGGGAAGACAGTATCTTAAGTAGCAAGTTAAAAGCAAATAGTTTTAAGAAGCGTACAACTGTTTACAGGCAAATTTTCCAAAATGAAACCCCTTGAACAGTATCTGGTTCTTTCATGCTTCTCATCAGCTGCTCTTAAGTGGCTTTCAGAAGGAGATAGTATGTTTCTGACACCTTGCAGAGAGGCAACAGGTGTTGCCCTCAGGATACACAGAAGTCAGGAGAGTAGATGATCCAGGAAGAGAACTCGACCTCAAAATCCTGCTAGCCCTCGACACAGACAGCTAACCATGGGTAAGGATGCACTACGCTTATTTTCAACTGAAAGGAAGTCTATGATTCACACCTGGTGTTTCCAGAACCTAAAGTCCAACCAAACCCTACTACCATGCTCTGCTACCCTGGCTCTTCACATACAAAGTCTCTGCAGGCAGACACAGTTAAAAACAGTAATGATGCCAAAGTTATTTCAGTTCTTCTGCACATTTCCACAGGGAATGCACAACTTACTAGATCTTGTCTTTCTGTCATACTCATCTTCTCAACTATGGACCAAAACCAACGCTTGAATTGCAAAAGCTTTTCAGCATTTTCTCCTGTGCGAAATAAAAAAGACAGGTAACTCAGCTGATATGCCAGACAACAAATATTTAGCCATCTGGTTTACATGTACTGCAGGTTGGATTTCAGCTACAATTTCTTTCATAAAGTTCAATATTGGAGACACTAGTAATTTCAAAACTAAAGTAAGTACTTTTGAGTGTAAAGTTTAACTGTGACATACCTCAATACAATTCCAACCACCCCCACCCTCCAAAAGCCTCACACCAGCTGAATATAGCTTTAAATTACTTAAGAAATATTAGACTGTATCCATCACACTTACAGTTCTAAAGTTAGATCAAAGATTTCAGAAGGGAAGATATGCTACCAATAATACAACCCTTGTATTTAACATTGGTTGACAGCTGGAAAAAGTGCTTCCCCCTCCCCTCCCCCCAGCTGAAGGTAAATATTTTCAAAGGTATGTTAAAAACACAGTAATCGTTTTACTAGGGGTCTCGTGACTTATTAACTGATGTCAAATTTGCAGAGGTACTTTAAGTTTAATGTTGGTAACTCCACACAGGACAAACAGTGTTATCTCTGCAATTCTCTTTCCGAATAAGTTACTTCATACCTGACTCATCGTTGAAAGAGGTAAAGCTGATGAGCATCTGCACATTTACTTCACCACAGCCATTTACCAAAAGTCTGAAATCTTCTGCTGTCAAATCTTCTAATGAATTCTTTGGAAGTACATCCAGGAGACCCTTCCTCATTGCCTTAAGTAAAAATCACAAGATTTCAGATTGACTTTGTAAAACCCCCTATTAACTCCAAATTCATGACCCTCCTGGCTGTGCTTTTCTCCCAAAGTTTTATCGAGATGCAAATTTCCTGAAACAAAGAACTGCATCAATCTGTTAAACCCTACCTACTACTGCAAAAGAAAGCAGCAATGGTTTGAACTACTATTTCACCAGGAGCAGAAGCAAATGCACTCTCCGATACTAAAAAGTTTAGGTATTTTGCTGATGTACACCAAACCTGAAGAGAATTATGAAAAATTAATCTTGCACGTTACTTTTACTTCGCTTCCATTCACATACCAGCTCTACTTTAAAATGTTATACAGAGAGAGATATTTTATATAAATAAGAAATACTCTGAAAAGATTGGAAATTCCGTTTTCAAAATGGAAGGATATGAATGATTTTGTTTTAGTAAATTCCAAAACTAATACAAATGTTACAGTTTTCAACTCTTAAAATAAACAAGAGCCGAACTATTAGTATGGGCAGACATGCAAACTGAGTAGCTTAATTCCAGGAACATGTTCTTTCTGTGAGAATTTTGGACGTGAACTGCACAGAGGTAAATCCAGCAGTCTGCCAGCATCTCAGGTGTTCAGGAGGAAACCACACTCAGCAGAAATGACCAGGTTTAGATGTAGTACCACACAACACACAGTAAGTGGTTCCAAACACTGGACTTTCATTAACTGTTTACAAAAATATATATTCCATATTTTTGATTTTCAAAGGGCTTCAAACCCCAAATTATTTCTAATCCAGTTTTAGAGTCAATTGTTAGGTTTCCTGCGAGGCTAGTAAAAAAAGAATAAAGTTATGCGCTTTGAAACTGGTTTTTCCTTTTAAAAAAAGGACACAAGTCAGAAGTTCAGGATTATTCATGTAAATATTTTGAAATTTCTTTTTAATTTTTGCTTATAAGGCTAAACAAAACAAAGGTGACAGATTCATAGAATCATAGAATGTTAGGGATTGGAAGGGACCTCGAAAGATCATCAAGTCCAATCCCCCTGCCAGAGCAGGAACGCCTAGACTATGCCACACAGGAACGTGTCCAGACAGGTCTTGAATGTCTCCAGAGGAGGAGACTCCACAACCTCTCTGGGCAGCCTGTTCCAGTGCTCCGTCACCCTCACTGAGAAGAAGTTTCTTCTCGAGTTTAAGTGGAACCTCTTATGTTCCAGTTTCAGCCCATTACCCCTTGTCCTATCAGTGGTTGTCACCGAGAAGAGCCTGGCTCCATCCTCGTGACACTCACCCTTGATATATTTGTAAACATTAATGAGGTCACCCCTCAGTCTCCTCTTCTCCAAACTAAAGAGCCCCAGCTCCCTCAGTCTTTGATTATTAGAACAAAGTAGCTGCTAAATACAAAGCAAAAATTCCAAAATGTTGTGTGCCATCTAAGCTCAAGAAATAAACATATATGGCTAACCAATGAGATCAAGTTTAAAAGAAATTATCTTTCATTCCATAAAACAAAGAGAAAATGCTCTGAAGTGCTAATTTTTCACAGTACTACAGAAACAGCTATACAATTGCCAAAAAAATCAGAAAATTAAAAATGTTTGATGAAGTTGTCAAGACTTTAAAAGAAATGTGGTTAGCAATATCATCAGGAAAAGAATTAATTGACCAAAATATTACAATTTTATTTTATTTAAAAAAAAAAATCCAAAAAACCAAAACAAAAACCAACCAACCAAGAAAAAAACCAAACAGACAAAAATAACCCCTCACATGCTACCAAAGACTTACATGTAGAGGCTGTTCTGCTACTACCAACATTCGGTGTTCTGCATATTTCCGGACATACTCATATACATTCTGAGGAGTGACTGGTATATTTACACCATTGGAAATAAGTTCAACCTATGGCAAAGTAACGAGAACCATTTAAAAAGAGAAAGGGGGGGGGCGGGATAAAAAGAAACAAGGAAATGAGATTATTACAACAGTAACAGTATGCTGCACAGTGATTTATTGCTTAATAAGCCTCTATAAACAAGCAAAATTTACTACTATAGGTTAGCTTTAAAGATTCCCTAGCACTGACTGCGCTGTCCAGGCTTCATGGTACATTCTACAGCACCTTGAAGGAAGAGAAACACCCCACTTTGATGTCTAAGAACACTGTATTTGAATCTAGGAAGGGTAAAACATCCCTGCCCATCTGAGAAGAACACCTGCACACTACAGCATGCAGAAGCTGTGGAATTCTGAGCCCAGAGCGACACCGGTTCAGCCGTGCTTACCTGCCCTCCACCCTCCTCCTTACAGAGGTCTATGGCAAAGGCCAAGTCCATTGCTGCAAACACGGCATCAGCATCGGTGCTCTGGGAAGCGAGGATAAGTTGCCGAAGGCTTTCGTACATAACCGGATCGAAAAAAGCAAAGTCGTGCCAGTTCACCTAAAACCAAAAAAAAATACAGACGTTTGAAACATCCTGGCTGTTTAAGCACATACTCAAAATTACGTGATCTGGGCCTAAAAGCATTTCTATGCTTTGTTACACAGGTTACTGCCATATGCTAGTGCACAAGCCATCTAACGAAGCACACAAACGCAAATGAAGGCAAACTCCTATTTTTGGCCTGCTTTTGAAGGTACGTCAGAATGAACAACTGAAGCAGATTAGCAGAATGTAAAGACAGATCCATAAAGCCCTTCCTGCTTTTAAGGGCACAGAGGTTATAATGAAAATTTGTATGTTTTGTTTTGGTTTTGTAAACAAATTCTCTGTATCACTTAGATGAGATATTTGATGCAGGTTGACTGAAGTTGGAAACAATTTGCAGAAGCATTCCAAAATGCTGAAAGTTCTCCTCCACTTAAACACATAACCTGCTGCTGCTATATGCACACATTTAAGTGACTGACGGCCCAGCAGCTGCACACCACACAATTCAAATGCCAGTGTCTACTTCTCGCTGTTTTCAGCAGTTCCTTACTTCTTTGTTCAACAATCAGCCTGGAGACAAAAGCCAGCTCCTAACTGAACTAAACCAAACCAAACTAAAACATTCTTTAATGCATCCAACAGTATCAACTCTGCATACATGTACCTCTCAACACATGCAGGTTAGGGGAAGAAAAAAAAAAATCACAGGTTTAAATGATGAAATTTTAATTAAAGGAAACTGAATTCAAAGTTTAACTTACCTTTCTGCCAAGAAGAACTTTGATTACATGCCTATTTAACGTGATGGGACATAGCTCATTCTGTAACAAGCACAATCCTAGGATTCTGAAAATAAATATTTTGTTTCAGTATGACAGAAATTACACTGGAGATCTTTGAGCAAACTCACATTTTAAAAGTCAAAATATTCTAGGAATCAGGCTGCAGCTAGCTTTCCAGCCCTATCTATCCCCAGAAGAAATTCACACACAGGTAAAACAAAAAAGTATTTCCTGCACTACAAAACTTCCAGATTGTAAAAAAAAAAAGATTAAAAAAATTAACAGGAAAGGAAATCAAGTTAGTGTGCACAAATTCCCTACTGTTTAGCTCCAGGTGACAAATGCAGAGCATAAAAACAAAAACTTCTGCAGCTCAGATCCTTGTACTCTCCCTGGTCGTCTTCTACATTTTTCCAGACTAGCAAGCTAAGAGAAGCATACCTGCCAATGTTTCTGAAACAGTTCAGCCTTGCTTCTGTGTTTTTACCAGGTCTTGGTGTATAAAACCCTCGTTTTCCAGGTTGGTAGAAAAGTGGTGCATTATCATCCCCATCGTCTGTATCATCTAATTCCATATCTACTACGCTGCGGCTGGAACCATGTCGCTTTCTATTTTCCTGTTTTGAAAGTCAGAATAGTAATTAACAAACTTATTTCTAATTACTGACAGATCAACAAGCTACTTGCTATTAAGCTCCAAGATTCAAGTTTCACTGTTGAAGAATTTCCATAATATTTCCTAATGATAACATTTTATACTTTTGAGTTACTGCTTAATCTTTTGAAAAGAGAAAAAGTAGAGGGAAAAAAAAGAGGAGAAAAAGAGGACAGAAAAAAAAAAAAGAGAAAAAAGGAAAAAGAAAGGAGAAAAAAAAGGAAAACAAGAGAACAAGAGGAAAGAAGAGAATGAATGAAAGAGAATAAGATGAAAAAGAGGAAGAAGGATGAAATAAAGGAAAAGAAGAAAAAGGAAAAAAAGTATTAAGATAACTCCAAAAGAGAATTAAACAGAACTTCATCTTGCATGATAAAGGAAAACTCTAGTTGCTTAAGTTTTTTAAATTAACTGATAAAACCAGATCTTAAGCAAATTTAATTTGTGCAACAGTGTGTTACCTGCACTTTATCTGAAGAGTCTAGCAATCCAAGATCCAATATACTGTCAGCACCATTCTCCCTTGACAAGGGGAATAAACAAAAAAAGACAGATTTAATTTCACAATAAAGAACTGTCATACTTTGAAGGCAGACTGATTAGATTAAATCAAAGTTAGCAAATCACTTGTCTAAAGAAAAATATTTAGAACAAAGACGTAAGTTGCACGTATCAGCCTTAGATGTAGCAACAGTACGAGAACTTTGGTCGCGAAAATCAAGTTTTCGTTTCTTATCTAAATCCCTGATACTTTACCTGCCATGTGCAATAATGAGCTCCATTGCTTCATCAACTCTTGCTCTAAGGGAATCTTCACTAGCCAGTAACAGAAGCAGCTGAGCAGGGGACAATTCCAACAACATTCCTGTGATTTTACTTGCAAATGCCTGAGGACAAGGAATGATACACCTTACTATTATCCTCCAGTTCTCTCGTTTTCAAATACAGTTTTGTTAAAGTTTTAGTATTTTAAATAGAGAATGTGTTATGAGATACCTCCTAAGCGAAAGGACAAATTACAGGAACAAAGTCTTATGAAAATGCCAGAGAATATAAAAGTAGCCCCACATCTTCAGATACTTTCAGTTACGTTAAAAAACAATGGACAAAGAAATTAATTTTTAAATTGAAAGATGACAAGAACAATGGATCAACATGTGCATTACACAGGTAAGTCTTACTGGTTGCATTGCTTGCACTCGAGGGTAGAGCCTTTCTCCAAGGGCTTGTCTGTGTGCTGGAAGAGGGTCAGGATCATCGCTAGGATTTCCTTCTGATGCCGGTCTAAAAGGTCGCGTGTCAATGGAAAGTTGTCTTCTGAAGTCCCTTAAGAAAATTAGAGCAGTTTTCACTCATCCCAGAGAAAATCTGCAAGAAATTCTCTGGAACGATATCATCTGCGCACAGATTCAGAACAGTCTTAGCTTTTATGCTGGAATAGTAGTGTTGCTCGTAGCTGCTTGGAGAGAATGGTTCAGAAACAGAGAACCAAAAGGAATCAGAGATTTTAACACTATTAGTCTTTGGATACAGCAGTCAAGACATGCCACCAATGGCAATGCTGTTTCTAAACCACCTCACATTTTTTTTCCAGTATACCAATTTTTATTATTGTGTTAGTAGGAGAGGCTGACGGCATACAGTTGAGACATAACCTATCAAGGTTAAAGTAAGCATAATTATTCTTTAAAGAATTCAAGTATATATCGAATTTTAAAGAAATTACCCTGAAAATTGCTCCTCAAAGTAAAAAAGACAGACACCTTTGAGGATGTACGAAGTATCTTTCCTGAAGATAACCAAGGCAATTATTCTATTTGACAATGCACCTCCAACAACTTAAAAATGTATCACTTACCTATCCCTATCTCTCCGAGAACCAGCTCGTAAGCCACTACTTCTCCGCATTTCTCTCTCTCGCTCCCTTTCCCGATCTCTCTCTCCCCTATTTCGCAACCTCTGCATCAGACCTGAAGGGGGAAAAAATCTCATAAGCTCAAATATCTTTATATTTCTCTCGGCTCTGTAAGTTTCAATGTAAGGAGGACACAATTTGGAACGTAGCTTGAACGAGATCAATGAGACAGAATCACTTTACTTAGTGACTGGGTTTCAGCCAAACTTAAGAAAGGAATCTGAAGTGTTTGTACCAACTTACAAATGCCAAAATACTTCAAAGAGTTTATACATACTTTCAAAAATATTAAAACGTATTTGTGACAAGCCAGATGGAGAAGTCATATTAAAAAGTGTAAGCTCTTAACTAAAATCTTGACAGTTATTACCTACTGGAGAGAAAGATGCTCAGAAAAGCTAGGGGCATCTAAAGCAGGCTCTTGAGAAAAAACAGAGCTTTCTGTTTCTGAAAGCAGAAAAAAAAGCCATTTCCTTGCCTCAGAGAAGTAATGCTCACAACTTTCACAGTTCCCATCTGAGCTAACAAGAGAAATCTCTGAGTCAATGCCAAATATTTCAATGCAAAAAAATATCCAAAGCTTTTCATGAAGGTTATCTGTAGATTAACTGTTGTGCACCACTTACTTGTATGCGTACCCTTGTTGGCATTCTGAATACAATCTAGATTTGGCAGTTTCTCGTTTGACAGAAAAGCCTGAGCGATAGCAGTATAAAAGCTTCGTGCTACACCGCTGCCTTCTCCTGGCTCATCCTTAAAAGTAACTTTTACTCTGTGTACAGCCATCGGAGTGGTAGCACACCTGCGACCAAAATGATTGTTGAGCTGCCTCATGGTCTGCTGAATTAGAAGGTCTCTGTCTCGATCAACCTAATGACGACACAAAGAAGTTTTCTTTACCAATCATCATATCAGGTGAATTCCAGTTTCTCAACACTTCTGCATAGACTTAGAAAATACCAATTAGGCTGCAAAAACCACAAAGTAACTACACTGCTCACCAAGTAAGGTTTAAGGTATCTGCTTGCAGACTCCAAAATACAAATTCTCCTATCAAGTGACTGCAATGTTCAATAACTGAACTTCTAATGAAAACAAATCCAGAAGACAGACTAACATTTTTTACCTCCAACGTTAAATCCCTGGATTGCTGGTTTCTAAGTTTTTCCATCTCCCTGCGGAATTTTGATTCCTTTACTTCAAAGCCACCTAATTCAGTCAAGATCTTAAAATAAAAAAATGAAACAACAAAAATCAGTATGAGAATAATGAGGGAGGTTCACAACTTAGTTGTAAGAGGGATTGTCTTTACACTTGGAAACACGTACCGATCCAGGCTCTGCTCCAACATCTTCCATGAATACTCTACCAAACAACTCCAAAGAAAGGCGCCAACGTCCCAGCAACATGTCATGAGATATAACCATGCCCATGAAGCTACACTGTGGCCTAACAGGAGGAGAGAAGAAATTACAAGACAAGCAAAATCAAGTTACGTTTCAACAAATTTTGGGTCCTTCTGTTTTTTCTCACCCTCTGCCTTCAAGTAAGTTCTTTGTTTCTGATAACCAACAACATAGCACAGTAAGTTTGTGGACAAAAGCACACGAAGTCACTTGTGTTTCAGTGAAACACAAGCCTTGCTTCCAAAGAGAAACTACTTTCAAAGCATGTGACTTCACTGCTAGGTGGAATTCACTGTTATTGGACGCCCTTCAATCAAGACCTTATTTTTTTTAAAAATGCTCTAATTCAAAGTGAGGGCAGATCAAGCCCCAGTTGCCTAAAGTGTGGTCAGTATCGCCCGACACAGACGGCAAGTTGACAATTCCAACCTTTAAAGATTGTGACCCGGGACATCATAGTAGGTCTGCAGCAGAAAGTCAGGTAGTAAAGGACTTGTACTAACAGTTTGCGCAAACCTCTCTGTTCAACTACTCATTTTAAAAGGTATCAGCCACAAACTGCAAACTCTGAAGCAAGCTGCCCATTTTAATTTAAAAAGGCTTGCCAGAGTCCCGAATATCCTTTTATCAGTTCAGTACTATTTCATAGAGTAATTTTCAACTCAAGCTACCTGAAAGATGTGAGAGGTGGTCCTTCACTTTCTGTCAAGCCGATCTCTGCCAACAAGCTGCTTTTCAGTTGTGCTGCAAGATCATGAGCTGAAGGCCCTGGCTTTGAACTCTCAGATTCTTCTGTAGGCACGTTTTGTTCCTCCCCTTCCTTCTTCTGCCGATTTTGCATGCTCATGACATTTTTTAAGTTGGCTGCATAAGACATTTTAGTTGGAAGAACCTAAACAAGGAGAAGTAAAACTTAATTGCACTTTCAAAACAATCTAGAAGGCTTTTACAGGAGATAAATATATAAGTTTTAAACTACACGTAAGTAAGCACTGTAATCGACCTGTTAAACACAACAACCTAAATCATTTCAACAAATACAAAAAAAACATTTTACCACTTTATGACTGCCAACTCATCATTATTGCCATTTAATGATCGGTCTGTAGGCAAGTTAAATCTCCCAGACTATAGGGAAAATTAGTTCTTTTTATCATAAATAATTATTTAATGTGCATTTCAAAATTAACTTGGGGCTGTACTGCAGCCTTTAGAAATATTGCCTGAAACCTTACATAAATCAGTAATTATGAAAACTTATACATCAAAAAAAAATGAAGAATACTTTTCATAAAAAGTCCAAGTTTTCAAACTTACTAGGCTTTAAAATTAGCATTGAAATATTATATATATTATACATATAATACATAAATTGGACATATTATCAACGCAGGCACTAGTTTAAATAATAAAACCTTTAAATCTACCTCAAGGCAGTTTCTATCCACTGTAACTTCCATCAAGCATTTCCCGCTGTTGGCAGAAGATGAATATAGACCCTGACTCGGTCGGCCAAACAGATCTTCTTTCCGAGCATTTGGCTGAAAATTAACAAAAGCATTCTGGGTAAATAATATACTTCAGTTAGAAATGAGAAAGCAGACTGCAGTTTTCTTCCAGAACACCATCTCTGATGTCACCTGTAGCAGATGAGGCTGGTCTGCCAGGGGGATGGCCTCTGCCAGAGGAACCTCAAAAGGATTGGGGGGAATGCAGCCGAGGAACGTCATGGAGTCCGATCGTCTGAAAAACGGATGGTTTTGGCCAGTCTCTGCTGGGAGGGAATCATCGTCTTTGTCGTTGAGAGTAGCACCTACGTATCAGAGACAACTCCAGTTCAATTTTCACAGTTACAAGGGCAAATGATTTTAAATACCAAAAATTAATACGCTTCCCTCTTAGCTATCTGACTGGAGGAGCATCTCTGCAAGTTTACTACTTCTACAGAATGCTTCCACAAATCCTGTATTTTTATTAAGTTGCTTAGTCACCAATTTTATTCTTTTTACTGTAAAAAACTTTTCTGAACATGCACTCCTACATTACATGTACTTAGTATAGAGTATACATTCTACCATTTTCAGCAGCAGTTTCTTCAGACCAAAACAATTAGCTGAACTCTAATTCAAATTTTAAATTCTGTCATTGTATAAAATAGTAAGTCAAGGCACAAGGTCTGCAGTTTAGAGAGAAAGGAGGCAAAAAGAGGGCCCTGAAATGAGAACCGGCAGTGGCACAAGAAAATTGGTAAAGTAAAAATGGAAAGAAAAACCTTACTACACCCCAACTGTAATGTGACATATACAAGTAGCAAAATTTATTCAGTCTCAGATAGCTACAAGGTGAGAAAACCACTAGTGAAGTGTTGCACTTTGGCATACAATAGAAGAAGCGTTTCTGTATACTAACTTTGATTGGTGTCGTCATCATTTTCATGTTCTGAATCTTCATTGTCAAGACCCAGTTCCAAAAGTTCCCGTGTTCTTAAAGAAAAAGAGAAAGTCAATCCTCTCGAACAAAACATTAGTCAAAACATTTCTATCTACAGCACTCAAGTGTGCCTGAGAGCTATACATAACAAGAATGAATTCACTCTAAAATCTAAGTACTGTAGAGTACTTCTCATTATATACTCACTCACTTCAGTTACCCTTACTTGCAGTTACCCTTGCAGGCGTTTCGCCACCTGCCAAGTTTGACCCCAACTCGCTCAGCCTGTCCTCACAGCAGAGGTGCCCCAGCCCTTTGATCATTTTTGTGGCCCTCCTCTGGACCCACTCCAACAGGTCTTTCTTGTATTGAAGGCTCCACAGTACCCCAAGTGAGGACTCACCAGAGCAGAGGGGCAGAACCAGCTCATTGTCAGGTAAGTCTCAAGTATCCAAAACTGAAACAGAACTATGAAGCCCATCATACCAGACTTAGACATTTTCTCCCATGTAATTCTTAACATGTTTGACATAACTCTTAAGTAACTTATCATGTTAAATGTGAGGAACAGATTGCATTTTTCAGCTAAGAAATCATCCTCAGTACATTTTTTAGGGTCACTGACATAGAATTAAAAATCAGAGTCAAGTTTCAGCGGTAAAAAATTTTTTTACAGCAATCAGAATAAAAGATTTGAACATGGTACTGCAATAGGCTTACCAATTAAACATATGTACATTATATATCTATATATATTTCTTTTATAATATGCATGTTGCTACATACAGATATAGCTATCTGTATATGTTTGTACGAGTCGCTGAGTAACAATGTCAATAATCGAAACAAAAGGCTATACTCTACTTCTGTAAAAGGTTTTGTTTCTATGAGTCAGCCTTGATACCTTTTCCGTTCCAGCTGAGGGGTATCCAATGTTGTCTGTTGATTCATTGCCTTAATCCAATAAATGAGGGCTTGAAAAACATACGCTACGTGTTTCAGTGAACAGACATCTAGAACAGGAAGAACATCTGAGTGCTCATCGTTGTGAGAACGCATCAAAGACAGTGCGTAGTTCAGGAAATCACCACGTGCTGACATCATTCCCTGGCGGGCACTCAGTAAAGTAGCACGTCTAGCGAAAAAAAGAGATTAAATACAGACGGATTAGGCATCGTAGTAGAATGCATCCTTTACGTATCAGACTCTGTATTTAAAATACAGACGCAAAACACAAACCACCCCCCCCAACACAAAAACAGGGCAGCAATAAGAGTAACAATCACAGTTTAATGCTTTACTATATGCAGCTCAGGTGCAGTGTATTATAAACAGGTAATACCCAGGATGAATCTCGTATGTCCGAGCAAACCAAACAGTAGCAACAACACAGGAAGCCAAGTTAAATCAGATCAGTAAGTACACTGCTGCATAACAAAATCAGATCTCTAAAATGTCAGTGAACAAGACAACTGTAAAACTGGTAATTTGCATCGCATGCAGTGATTGAACTATTTTGATACCTTCTTCCCTCGAGCGTTCTTAAGCTGGCTTCCTCACGAGCTGTCATTCTTTCCCTTCTGGCCGAGTTCTGAGAAGCATGGAGAGGATGATTTGGATGCCCAGGATCACCAGCAGATGCTAACGCAGAACCGTAACGCAGCTGGGCTTCAGTAGAGTCCATGATACTAACCATCCAGTTCCAAGTAGGAATAAGCTTTTCTTCCACATAATTCTGTAGGCAATGAGGTTTAATGAGTTTTGCAAACAACAGAACTAGATGACAAGAATGCAATCTCAACATAAGCCACCACCGCGGCTTTTACAGTCACCCCTGATTCCCTACAAGCAAAGGGGTTGTAAAATCACATTCAGGAATGACCCATGAACAGTTTCGATTGAGAGCACTGATTTACTGCAGTGGTGTGCAGCTCTCATCACTGAGTATCTTGGTGTCTGTAAACCATTCTCACCATTGTCTCCCTTTTGGGCATTTCTTCTCCTTCTTCTCACCTTACGACCGCCCAAGCATTTCCCAGGTGTGTAACTCTCGGGGATTTTGGCCTAATTCCTGCCTTGCTAGTACTCATCTTGCTATGGCACTCACCAGCCAGATCTTTCATCATTCTTCACCCCTTGCAACTCAAGTCAGGGAAGATGACAAAGTTAAGACCTGCACAGAGACTTTTCTTCACCTGTTCCCAATACTGGCTCTGAGGCCTGCTCTTCTTGCCATTTGCTAAACTCCACTGACCTGTTGTTTGTCTGTTTTTTAATCCAACATGAGTCCACTTTTTTCACTTGTCTACATTCTCTTCTTCACAATCATCACTCACACTTCAAACGTTCTTGTATCTACCAAATTAACAAAATGCTGTCTCAACCCCATTTCTGTATCCAAACGAAAGCTGTGCCATCAAGCTTTCACATGGTAATAAAAACCTCTTGTCAGCTCAGCTGGACAGCAATCCTGCGCACTTATCTGGCAAAAAGGTAACCTTTGCAAAACATCTCTACCCAGCAGAGACAGTATTTTCCCCCTAAGAACCTCTTGAACAAAAAACTGATTTTAGCCTCCTCCACAAAAACTGTGTTCCCTCATTTCCTCCCTTGTGTATTTCCCTCACTGTTTGATGCCACAATATCTTTGTAATGTTCCTCTTCCAAATCAGAAGCCTTTTTCTTCCATTACACTATAAAAATAGAGCCATACAAATACAAGCAAATATATTGTCATCCAGCTTTCACATCCCAACACACAGTACTATTAACACAAAACAGCATCGCTTGATTTCTTGGGGTCCCCAAAGCAGCAGTATTACTCTGACAGTTGACTTTTGTACTAAATTCAGCACACATTGAAATAATACACTATGCTCCCCTGCAAGCTGATACATACTTTTTGAACACACTGAAGTTCCTCCTGTGTTGTTAGACTCTAAAACTTCTTTCTATACATGCCAGATACAGTCTGCCCTCTCACATATTTTCTCTAAAGATGCATTTTACATATATATTCAAAAACTGACAGTTAAGAGCATTATACCAAAATATATGTATGCAACAGGGAAAGGATGACCATACCTCTGAAAGAAGGGACAACAAACAGTACATTTACCTGTACACATCTTTTATCTTTTTTAATTATCTGGCCCTTACTAACTTTCTTCTTTTATAGACTCAAAAGTTCACAATAAAGAGAACATAGCAGAAGATCTCTAATAGAGATCAGTAGTATCTCCAGAGCAGTCAATTTTGACTTAACTATGAAATAGATACAGGTCCAGAATTAGATGAAAAAAATCTACAGCTGTATCCAAATGAAAACTGTGCCATCAAGCTTTCACATGCTAATAAAAACCTCTTGCTACCTCAGCTGGACAGCAATCCTATGCACTTACCTGGCAAAAAAAAAGCTACAGCTCTTCAGCCTATACTCTCTCTCATATGAGGAGAGCCTGAGAGAGCTGGGACAGCTTAGATTCAAGAAACAAACTCAACAGGATCTTATCAGTGTGTTTATATATCTGATAAAAAGGTATAAAGTATACAGAGCCAGAGTCTTCTCAGTGATACCTAGTGAATGGACAAGAAGCAACAAGCACAAATTGAAATACATGGAAAGTCCATTTGAACTCAAGAAACAACTTTTTTACTATAAAAGTTGTCTAACAATTAACAGGTTTCTCAAAGCAGTTGTGGAGTCTCCATCCTTGGAGATACTCAAAACTTAACTGGACACAGCCCTCAGCAGTCTTCTCCTGTTGATGTTGCCAGGAATTTGGTCTAGGCGATCTTCAAAGGTCACTTCAACCTCAGCAATTTTATGATTTTACCTCAAGAAAACAACTGCATTGATATTATGATTCTCTACAGAGATTTGGATGTTCTTACCTGCAAGTTAACTGCATCTTGGTAAGTTAGCTTCACTGCAGCTGGGATCTGGGAGTAGACTAAGTGATTGTACTTGGGAATCAGACCCATCAGATCAGATATCTGCCGTATCACAATACTGTATGCTCTTGCTAAACTGCTTGCAGATGTTAAATAGCTGCTTGCGTTGCTGGCTTCGAGTGCAGCCGCTGCTGCTGCAGCACTTGTACTGATGGTACCACTCCGACGTAGGTTGGATGGATCAATGTAAATCAAGCCTGCTGAGCTGGCTAAACACAGAAGAAGGTATGACACCAATTAATTTATTTAACCTTTGCTATGTAGTTTCTGCATTGACTAGTATCATGAACATTTCTAGAAATAAGCATGTAAATTTTACTGACACCACAATTGTAACTAGCAAAAAACCACTAGCTACAGTAAGCATACCCATATCTCCTTAAGAACTACAACAGATACTTTTTTTTTTTTTTTTTTTCCTTTTTGAAATTCAAAACCAGAACTGAAGAGTCAAGATAGGTCAGCACTGTTCTTCTAAGACAGTCTCAAAGTCTAAGGCTGGGCCAGCCACTAAACTTTGACAGACGCTTTCTGTGACCCCCCTCACTACCTTCCCAGGGGAGGGTAATGGGAGAACCAGGGAGAGACTTTGAGGATAAGATTTTATCCTTAGGAGAACAAATAAAACCAGAGGAAGGGACAAAGCAAGAGTTAACTGACATTCACACATGCATTTTACTCAGACTTGCCTGCTGGGGCGGACGTACTAGAAGGAGCAGTGCTAGCAGTCCTCTGGTTTTGGGTGTTACGTACAGCCCACTGCATGGACCGGGGAGCCTGGGCAGCACCGTTGGCATGGGAGCTGTTTGTGGTTCGTTCCAGAGGCTCATCAAGCATGAAGGTCTCCTGCTCTATGTCATCACTCTGACTGCTGCTGCTATCAGAGTCACTGGAATCGTTTGATTGAGAGTCATCTTCAGAAAAAAATGCTGGAACACTGCTAGCTCCTGTTGAGGAAAACAAGCAATAAACAGTAACTGACAACTGCACACGTATACACGGATCATGCCAGCATTGCAAACATTTTCCATAAGAAATTATGCGTACTAAAAAGGTTCAGCACTACTACTGAAAATCTATAATAAATTATCCTTATAACACACAGCTACTTTTCCATAGGTTTCATGAAAAAGCAGCAAGATTACTTATATTTCAAAAGATTAAAAAAGTTTCTTCACTGATTCTGCCCTCAGGCAAAGAATTCTAAAAATGATGCTTCTGAACTGGACACTAGAGCAGTTGCTTTCAGAAAGCCTTAAAATGACTGGTCAGGTTTTGTGTTTCGTTTTAAGTCGTGTCTGACTTCTACACTAAAAACGAGTGAAAACATTTCATTTCACTTCACAAGAGTGCAAGGCTATCACATGCAGAAGCTCCGTAAGGGCAAAAAAGATAGGCCACATCTTAGTGCATCTCCTTGTCCAGAAAGTCTGCATAGGACTTACAAATTACAGGCAAAAGAAAAGAAAATGAAAAACAGGGAACATGGGGAAGGTTGAGGTGGGAGGGAAGAAGCTGCGTGAAAATTAAAAAATAAAGAAAGGGAAAATAAGTTTACAAGGGAAAGGTATTTGTTGAAATGTTGTAACCAGGTAATTGTTGCTCTGTCCAGTTGCGAAATAAGTAATTTCCCTAGTGTACCTCTGGAGTGCTGGATGCAGTCCAGATCCAAAGGCATATTTTTTCGGTGAAGCCAGTTCTGCCCTCGTTAAAGCCATATTCAATCAATAATACATTTCTTTTTCCTGTACGGCTTAATCCTAATATCTAAATTTAAACAGCTAGATTAGATGATGTGGCGTACCTGCTTCTGACCCAGCAGTAGCTGCAGTGACAACACTTCTGCGCCCACTAGCATTGTCCTGATTACTGTGGTTACTCTCACTGTCACTTTCTGTTTCAGCAGCAGCTAGTAAATCCAACTCCATATCACTGCCTATAAAAACAATATACAAAATATCTCATGTGTGGAAAAAGAAAAAAAAAATAGAATGACTGTGGCGACTTATGTAAGACACATTAAACAAAACCCAGAGGCTATTCCTACAGCAGAAGTTAAGGGATATGCAGGGAGAGGTCATAAAAGCAGTGCAAACACGCAGCAATACTTGGAGCATCTTTTCTTATTCTCCAGCAATTGGCAACCCCTGACCCTCTCAACTCCGTACTGCACGTACACATTCAACACACGCACTGAAAATTAAGACTGTAAGGATTCAGAATTAGTCACTCAAGCAAAAAGACTCCACAGCTCTCCATGCACATGTATGAGGACAATTAACCATATGCCATCTCAAACAAACATTCTAAGTAATACCTGAAAACTTCTAAAAAATCTAATTAAAAAATACAGGTTCTATTCCAGTTAAAGTTTTCAGAATTAAATGTTCTGAACTCAGTAAGTGAATAAATAGCTTTCCTGTACTGTAAATTGGTTGACTGGAAACACGAGACACCGTCAGAAAGACAGGACAGGTTTTTTTTCTTTTTTTTTTACCATCACTTTGGGCCACCTAATCTCAAGCTAATACAAGTCAAGTCATATTAATAGCAAGAATTTTCATACATAATGCATTAGTTTTGTCTACAAAATATTGAGACGTAATTTAATATTCTGCAATTGGTCTGAAAACTAGCTCACCATGATTCAGATCCCTTTTGAGAACACATCCACTATAACCACTATTCTATCATTAGCCATACAAGAGCTAGGCTATTTTTCTAGCCCTTCCATTAGTTTACGTCAAGAATACATTACAGTAGCAAATACAAAAGGTAAAACAGATATTGTTAATCAAGCATATAATAACATTTGGGTTTGTTTTTTTTTAAATCCTTTGGTACTTTAATATTTTCTCCTTGTGCAGAAAGGGAAAACCAAAAATATTGATGTACTTGCCTGTTACGAGTTACCTATAATTTTACTCATCTCTTTTTGCAAGATGTATAGTCTGAAAACCTTGGATTCTCTCTGCTCACGCAAGTCTCCCAAATCATTGGTGACCCCAAAGATGCCTTTTGCTTTTGATGCAGTCTGCTCATCAAAGCAGTAATGTGCATGATGTACATCATACGTACCATCTTCATCATGCTCGTCGTGCTGTCCTTCTGCTTCAGCGTTTTCTTCACCATGTTCTTCCTGTTCATCATGATGGTCTTCTTCACCAGCTACCCCTTCAACCACCTCAACCTGAAAAGAGCATTGCAATTTTATGCTAGAATATCTTCCATATCAGAGATACTCTATGTATTTACAAAAACTCAGTGCAAAATTTGATTTAAAAACTAAGAAACAAGAAAATGCATCCAAGAAAGACATCACAATTAAATTGATGTGAACAGAAAATGAATTTACAGCCACAGTAGTTGTACATGGTTGTACAGTCCACAGTGTTGGGGGGAGGGGGGGAAAAGTCAAGCCCACAAATCAAACAGCCTTGGACATTAAGTTTTAATGCTAAAAGGGTAAAACTGACTATAAAACCCACAATTAATTTCTAAATAGTGAAGATCTATAGCCCTGGTAAAAGCTGTCTCATAGAGCCTAAGTAATAGCAACCACGTACTGAAAGACTTAAAACCTTTTTTAAGGGTGAGCTATAATATAGTGTAAGTTTATATATAAAGGAAACAGCAGATTAATTAGTATTTTAAATCATACTGTAATTCTGTCAAATGCAAGGCACTTGGTATACTCTGAAATGACTAAATGTTGCTGAATACAAACCAATGATTACAAGCTTTGTTAAAACAAAATGCTTGTGACACAGTAGGGCTCCACAAAGTACTACTCAATATCTTCTGCAAATTGCAGGTCTAGGTGCATGGATTTCTGGTTCAGATGCTAAAGCATGTGCTTATGCATTAGGTGCCATACTGAGAAGAGAAAAAATAGAAAAAAGGAAAACTGACCTCTTCCACATCTGCTGAAACAATATCATCTTGTTCTTCATCCCTGCCACGAACTGGTTGCGACTGGCTGATTCGTCTTTGCTGAGGATTCCTTATGATGTAGGATGACTGAGATTGACTGGAACTTCAAAAAAAAAAAAAAAGTCGATTTGGACCTCTGGTTGAACCTAAATCACTACAGATTTCTGTCAGTAGACAACTACTTCCACAATGTTTGGCCAGAATAAGCTTCACCATACTTCTGTTACGAAAAGCTAACAAAATTCTGAAACAAAGCCACCTTTATCAAGGTGGCTTTGAAAAGAATGAATGCTGAGCTTTAGCAAATTTTTTACCTGCTAGACTGGTCAGATGATGGTCTGGGTGGCAGAGGCTCCACAGAAAACAGCTCTTCACTTCCCTGCATGGCATCTATACTAGTGCTAGCAAGAGTAAAGGGTGCTGTAGGACGTGCAATTCCCATCCTGACTGGTATAATTAGAGATTCTGCTACATTGCACAACTCTTCAACAGCATAGGGCAATAATGCCTGGAATACACGTTTACATTTTCCAATTGGCTGTGGAATAAAATTGCTAGGGGGAAGGAAAAAAGAAAAGTAAAAATAAGGGTCAAATATATATTTTTTTTCCATAAAAACCTTATGGTGATATGTTTTTCTTTTTTAAAAAGTAAAGACAATTAGCATTAACAGAATAATAATTTGTGTGTGTATAGTAACAATATGCGCAGCTATTCAATTGGTTAAAATATCATTCAGTTAAATATCACATCAGTTAAAATTATCATTCAATACAGACCACAAATTAATTCAAACGCTTCTGTCTATTGTTGACTTGTATCAACTCGTTTAAGTAACAGAATAAATATTTAAGTAAAAACCCCAAACCCACCACATCCAACACACACCACCCATCACCTACTTTTTCTTTTTGGAGGAAGCCATTTCCACACTCAGAATGACAAACACTCTTGCCACAGAACGCAGAAATCTCATTGTAACAGCAATAGCTTCTTCTCTGCGTCCTGGCGCGTACTTGTTTTGTAATTCCTTTACCAGGGTACCCAGCAAAGTATCTAAGAGCTGTAGAAACAGGTTGTTATAACCAGTAATGGCGTGCAATTTAGAAGCATTAAAAAAGACAGATTAAGATTCAAAGGAGACCACAGCTATGTGTGTACATTTAAGCCAGGTTTTGGCGCTGTAAATTCACAAAAACAGGGGTATTTTCAAATTAGTCTCCAAGCGAGACTGAGACAAAGCATAATATCGCATTACTCAGAAAACGTCTGTAAAACAGGGATTTGAGTGCTCACCAAAATGTCTGCTGTACACTTGACAATAAGGCAGTGTGTAAAACAGTCCAAGCGAATAGTTCCACTTTGCTGATTAAGGTAAACTTGTTCTTCAGGCAGAAGATGGCCTATCCTACTGCTTGCACTAAGACTTGGAAAAAACAAAGAGAAAGGAAATGTATTTTAGATAAGTCAGCAGGTCTCAAACATCAGATCAAGCTTTACATTGGCAACTCTGCATAAATACACACGGGTCTTTATTTTCCTGGGAGCCAAACATGATCATGGACTTCAGTGCATTCCAGTCCTGCAAGACACGTTCCAAAGCAAGCTGGGCAAAACGAGGAGGTTCTAAATCATGATCAGGCATATCAGAATCTAAAGAGACCAAAAAAAGCAATATAAGAAAGGGGTACCGAATATAAAATTTGCTATTTATTTCTCTGAAAAAACCCTTACCTTCAGGATTTGTAGTTTTACGATTACGATCTTCCCTAATTCTAGGTGGTCTGTATTGGCAGTGTTCCACAGTTTGTCTGGCAACTGTCTGTACTAAAAAGAGCAGCAGATGCTCTCCCCTGTAATGAAAAATCGATTAGTGGAGATGTGACACCAAATATTTAAAAAGAATAAAAATTATTCTGCCCTAGTCATTGCAAATATGAACTTGCCTGCTATTTGGCATGGTAACAAGGTTTGTGGTGGTAAGCAGGCGGTAAAGCAGATCAAGGCGAGCAGACTTTTGTCCAGCAATTAGTGTTTTACACTTGCATTTCTCCCAGCAATCACAATAGGCTGTTGGAGACGTTCGTTTGAGCCTGTAAGAAACAGAAAAGGTGAGCTGCAACACTGGTCAGCAGTATTCCAAATATTTCCTACACAGGCTGAGGGTGTTAGTGTACACATTAAGATTCCTGGTAGAGCTGATTATTATACAGCAAGTTGCTGAAACTCAGTTTAGAAGAGAAATGCAGAGCTTATATGTGCTGGCACTTGACATTTGCTATTCTTGTTCCTACACTCATTTTAAGAGGGCAATTTCATGACAGAGCTTTTCATAGTACCTTAGTAAAACTCATCCACATATTCTTCCCCGAAATAGCCGTCAGCCAAGAAAGTTGGAAATCTGCAGTAAAACCTCAGTAATTTTTGCAATGCTGAGACTTTCTTCATAATTGCTTCTGTTAACTTACTACAGCTAGGATATTAATGCTATAACATTTACACTCTGTAACAGTGGCACAAAACATCTGCAGCTTCAAAGCTCCGACCAGGTTGATCAGAGACTTCTTGACTGTTCATCTGACTGCTTGCTCAATTTTTCTTTTATTACAGTTGGTCTTAGAGATTTATATGCTATGCTTCTTTCTGAAAGTATACAAGAATGACCTGCCATCAGGATTCACTGGCTTCAGAAAACTCCTGGAGGCACCCAAAATGAAACATGGTATTATTTAGATATATTATTCTCAGAATATTAAGCCCTTTGAGGGTGTCAGAATTACTCATTTACTCTGAATTCTACAAGACTGCTTCAGGTTACTGTTTCAATTCTGATCTATAAAAGAAATCTTACAGAGCAGAAGGAAAAGAAGATATGTTAAATAATATTAATCGTATCTAATATGAACACTTCAACCAACGAAAAAAAACCCTATTAACTAGCAGTAAACAAGTGACACCACTAAATACTGATTTCATTATAAGAAATAGAACATGATACTTACTTGCAGTCATGCCCTTTGTGACAGACCCTCGCACATTCTGTGCAACAGCAAAGAGATTCCAGTAGGCCACATGTTCGGCATTCAAATATATCCTAAAAAATCATTTTACCAAGAAGATTACGCATAGTTTTCTCCCTACAGCTCTTGCAATCTCACAGCACTTCACGTTACAATACAATTGCACTTGTTCAAAATGATGCCTTCACTTAATTTTAAGTAAATTCCAGAAAGCGAAACTTTGTGGTTACTTAGAATATTCAGTATTTTCAAAGAGTTGTTTCCACAAAAATTTTTGCCAAAGCTAGCCAGAGGGAAATACCACACTCATAAACAGCTATATTCTGACTGACAAGCCAGTTTTGACAGTACAAAGCAATTAAGGGAGGCAATAACTATATCAGACTTAAAAAGTTGCAGTAACTAAAACAATGCAACTTCAATAATTTAAAAAATTTGATTAGCAGACTAACACACTATATGGTTGAAACATTTCCTATTTACTCAAGAATAAAAATAGCAAAAGCCTTACTTGGTTAATATGTTCTGCACCAGTCCATGTAAAACTGCATGTATCATTACAGCACAAAACATACAATGGAGAGTCATCTGGATTTGTACCAGCAGGACAAACCATTCCCATAAACACATCATCTTCTTTTTCACTGGAAGTTGCTTCAGCTAAAAGAAAATAGAAGGCCAGTGTTAAAAACAGTCCCTTCCAAAATAAAAAACCCGCACCAACAGAATCCATACTGAACAGATGTTTGCCATTACAAAATACCACACAGCATTAAAAGTTTGAATGAAGTCTCTATCACAGCTTTTTGAAGACAGTTTTCTGCTTGTCACAATAAAGATATTTCTTACAGAAGCTGCTGCAAATTCTTGACTGAAAACCACAACTACCAACTCTTCCCTAGTTTTAAACCCACTGATATTCTCATCAACTCAGTGGATCATCATTTTGAAGTATTTAAAAATAATATATGGGTAATATTCTTACACATAATACACACAGACTTTGTCACACCCCAGTTCCAATCTGCTAAAGATTCTCCTTAAGTTCAACTTCACGTATTTCTCTTACACAATTAAATACCAACATCAAAAGAGAGTCGCAGAACACAGGTTTGCACAGAAGTCTTTTCAGGAACAGGATCTAGCTTGGCATACAGCTTTACCGTATTTTTTTTTTCCAATTAAAAGAAAGAAGTTCCAGGTGCCACTGAAAAAGTAGCACCTTAATCCACTGATGTTTGTAAAGCAATGAAATGCTGAAAAGACTATAAAGAACACAAAAGCAATAATATTCATAGAAATCTATCTAATATAGATACTGTAAAAGTGGAAGATCCTTCATGACAGCAAGATTTCCAAAACATGCACCAACACAGAGTATTTTGGAAAGAGGTGTTTATCACCATCACCAGTTGCTCAAGCACATGTAATTTCACATCAAAAAACCCCGGTGTTAATAATGGATCTGCACACATGCCAAAATTTAGAAGAAAACCACACTCTAATAATTACTGAAGCTGTTGTACCTTTAGCAATTTTCTGTGCAGTTTCTAGAATTGTAATTGCAGCAGGATATGCCCGGCCACTAACTGCTGACATAAATGGTGTCATGCCTCTTGCATCCCTAGGGAAAAAAATACAACAAACAATTTTTTTTTGTTGTTAAAAGTAGACACAGTAAACGAATACATGAAAACTTAGCTAATCTTGCACAAACAGAAAAACCATGGAGTGAATAAGCATTCTTTCACTGGTTTTACTTCTCTGAAATTTTAAGGGATGGAAGGACACAAATACAGCCAATATTTTAACACTCTCCATTTTAACTGATGCTCCTTTAAATAACCTTTTAAAGAAGGCTTCTATGTAATAAATGTCAGGTGATGGAACATTAGAAATATAGTGAGAATTCATATGAAAATCCTTACTTAGCTGACAGCAATTCTCGAAGATAAGGTTGTAAAACAACACTATCACATAGTAATTTCAGTATGAAATGAGCATTTGCCTTCCGATCCTTTGATTCCACTACAGATGGTTCAGTAGAAGGACCTGCAATGAGAAAAAAAAATTTCAGTCCAACAGTTTTTCCTCAAAAAATGACTATCTATTAAAAGCAAATAATTCAATGTTTCACTGGGGTGATCAATCAGTAGCTTCACTGTTCGGTGGTTTGCCAGTTTCAGCAACATTTCACTGAAGTACTATAAATTTAGATTCCAAATTATATCCTGAAATACAGGCAGTAACCCCAATTTCATACCAATTACTGTATTTTTACATATTTGACATTCCCAGGGATTTTTTTTTTTTAAAACACATCATGGTGCTTCATTTACTTTCTGCACACTTGTGAAACTCTGCTTCAATCCGATCTTCGTCTGAGAAGAGGCATTTCCATATGCAGCACGTCTGTGTCAGCAGACAGCTCTTTGAGATCATTTGCCTTCTAAAGCATAACCAGAGAAGCTGTAGGTCCTCACCTGGTATCGTGGAGGTGCTAGGTCCTTGGCTGGTGCCAGTCGCTGCTGTGGTAAGAGATCCCACAGCGGGGGCCAGGATAAAATCAATGTCACCATCTTTCAGTAAACAGAACAGCAGGATGTATATCAATACATAAAAACATCCCTAACAACATGCTCTTTCTGCAATGTCTAACACACCGCAGGTTTTCTGCATTTAATCGGTTCTCTCTCCTACAAACGGCCACTTTCCGACATTAGTAACGTAACTCAGCATAACAAAACACGATTCATCGGCGTTAGAAAGACACAAACTGGATTTAAAAGCACCTAGTAAGTCTTCAATAAACTCTTAAAGCTACCTCAGTGACCTCTTGCTACGTCAACAGCATTAGGTATTTTATTCTCATGCTGAAATCTAAGTGATTCACCTTAAAAGCCATCAGTTCCTTTATTAAAATCTCACATTCTGCAGTCTAACGGGATACATGAGCCAACTTACCCGGATCCATCGCAGGAGGATCTGGAACCCAGCTGGGAGGAGCTATTGGTGGAGAAACTGGGTCCTGGTGATCACTTGATGAAGCACCAGCTTCATGTCTGCCCAATCCTGCAGCTCTCAAGGATCTTCGCATCATTTCCCTTAATCTCAAACTGAATACAAAAACAAGGTAAAAATACTACCTCATTTTCATTTATGATTTTTAAAGCAGAACTTCACACTGAAAAAGAAAACCAAGCTCTTTTCTCCATTTTTCTTCAGCATAAAGAAGAACAAGCAAAAAGCTATTTCTTCATTTCTATATTCCATTGCAACAGAATGTAATGGCCTTGGAGAAAGAGTCAGTCAGCAATGTCTAAAGACAGATTTGAGCCCAAAACATATCCCCACCTAGTCACCACTGCACTGCCTCTAGCAGAGAGCAGCAGCTGATGGGCACTATTACCACTATTTGACATTCCTTTTAACCCAAACTCTTTGCCAGCAGTGTTAAACTTGTGCAAGGATTTGCTCTTGTTGCTGCTGTGTTGTGGTTTGTTTTTTTTTTAAATCTAACTGCAAGAAGAGAATAAGGAAAGAATAACAATGGGGTTTAGGGGAAAAAAAAATCTTTTAAAAGGAGTTATTTGTTTAAAGCTATTTAACATGAAAGTATTAACTCACTGAGGACAGCCAGCAAGCAATTTCAAGAAATTCTGTATCATCTTACTAGACAAAAAGTGGTAGGAATAAGGTAGAGGCCAGTGTGATACAAAGAGGTACAAACATGAAGGTAATTTGTTTGGGTTTTTTAATGCACTTCCTCTTAAGACTATCACCTCCTACAGAATATGAGAAGGGAGCTTCAACCCTTAACATCATCTCCCGTATCAAAAAGATCACGGTGATGAGGACTGTAGCTTGGGAAGGATAAAGACAGCATTTCATGTCAATTGCTTTGACTGCAGGGGCAAGTAAAAGAATTATATACTATGCCCTAATCCAGTGCTCTGAACTCACTAAAAATCAGTAGACACTGCCAAAAATTCCCTTGATGTGAGCACCACTCAGTTACCATTATGGAACATAAAAATCATCAGAAATTAGGATTCTATCAGGGTCAGAAACCTGTCATTTAGAGCCACCTGGGTACAAATGACACTCACTATAACCACGACTGCTTAAGATAAAAAGAATGAATTTAAGTTCTTCCCCACTGGTGTTATGCTGATCTCAGTATTATTTATCTACGTAAGTGACCACCTCCCTCAGAAACGCTCTGAAAAGAACAAACCTGGGTGCTATTACAGTATTTCCACGATACTTAATTCTCTGAGGTAAAAAACACTAGAGCTTATCCTCAAATTCCCTTTCCCCAACAGAGGGAAGCTTTTCCACTTTACAAATGAGGAGACAATGCTCCAACCTCAGAAAGCAGAATTAGTTTAGAAATATACCACCAATATCAGAAAAGCCTTCAAAAAACCCACTAGAGCTCTACTTTGGTGCCTGAAGTAGTGAAATCTGACTTTAAACTAGCGTTAGAGCCCATTCTTAAACTAGACCAGAGAAAAGAATTAATAACAGATTCATAATGACTATAATAATTAGCATACAAAAAAAACAAGAAGAAAGTGTTAGCTCAGTTACCTTCTGCTGCTCGATGATCCTGCCCGATTTCCTGGACCATTACTTGACACGACAGAGATCGCATTTGCAATGGCTTCCACAGCCGAGAGCCTTTCAGCAAACGTATTCCTTTCAGAGCGTTCTGCTTCTGCAAAATCAAGAAAAGCGTTAGTGCCAAACTTTCGCTTGGGAAAATTACACGGAAGGAGTATAAAGTATGAAATGTTGCCAATCATAAAATGTTCCCTGCATTTTCTTTTTTAAGATTGAGAGGGACAAAATAGGTTCACACTCCAATTTTTATTTTGGATGAGTTGAACCATGACACTAACTGGATTTTGTTTCTAAAAGGACATCATGGAAGGAAATTCAAGGCACCCAAATTCCAGAACAAGCTTTCAGTTTTCAGTATTATCAAGCGACAAGGACCTATCACAAAGCGGATTCCAGACACTTGCCAAGTCAAAGCTTCAAAAGCAACAACAACCAAAAAACACCCCACAAAAAAAAAAAAAAAAAAAAAATCGACCACCACGCTTCACAATGAGTGGCTATGAACAACAACGCAAACTTGTGGGCTTGTAAAATACAGAGTGTACTTAAGAACATGCTTAGGAAAAGTAACTGTGTCATGGTATAATAAGGTAGCACACTTCATTTACATCAGGAAGAACGAGCTTTTATTCTAAAATCCTAAACACTAACACCTAAAGGTCCTAGTCATAATGAGGACCTAACTGTGCCAAGTGCGATACAGAATACAAAAAAACCCGCCTAGTTTCACACTTACAGTACAACTTGAAGCAGCCACCTGAATCAAAAGCCTAATGTACATTTATTTATCTGCAAGATAAATACACAGATAAAGCAGTAAAGTCAGCTGTGCCAGGTTTGCACAAGGTAACAGTAGCTGCTTTTTAGGAACTACTGACAATTAAAGATCGCATGGCCGCTACATTGCAAACTACGAATCACTACAGCCACGGATCCAGAAAGAACTGAAAGCGAAGCCACCTTCAGCCTGACAGAGGCCAGGAGGGGAGGAGTAGAGTGAAAAATTATTTTTTTTGTACAAAACACAAGGAAAATGTATTTCTGAAAAAGAAAAAAAATCCTTAAAGTGATTCTGATCGTACTTTCAGGACACATCTCAAAGATGCCATGGATGGTGCGCAGTTTCCACTTAAAAGGCTTTTCAAACTGACAGGCCACCATCCTCTACACACATTTTCTCAACTGGATAATGTCCTTTTTATTTTTTGTAATCAAAGAATGTACTGTTAAGACCTCTGAGTTCGCAGAATAAGGTATATCAATGGTGTATGTCAGCTTTTACAATATGTTTATTCCTCCTATCTTTCTACTCATCACTACCTGAAGTAGCAAAGACCTTTGGTTTTACTTGTTCTCAAGCACGTGCAGGTTTCTTACACAAAAATCACCTACTGCCCATAGCACACGACTACTAAGCAGAATATTACCTCTTGTGCCCCTAGATCTATATACTTTTTGACCTGTAAATGAATTGCCACTATATATGTGCTGTACTCCTAAGATCCATTAGTTCTTTTAACTCACTCTCCTGAGAGTCACCCCTCAAGTAAAACAAAGCAAAACAAGTGTTCCCCGCAACAGAGATTTCGCCTGTCCTTGGTGCCACAGCAATCTCGAAGTGAATTTTTGCTGTTCCACTTAAGAAGTCAGTATTCTTTTTCAGAGACTCATCAATTGTAAATGCCCTGGCTCTAAAGGTAATTTGCTCTTCTGTTGTCTAATGAAATCTGTCTCAATTCTCTAGAAAATACTCAGTTTGTAGGTGTTAGTAACGTAATTCTTCAATGATTTAACATGCTTTGGGCATTTCTTTTGGATCTGTCTTTTGCAAGACCCTTTCTATTGGCAAGACTGAGGAGATAACAAACCACAGAGAAAGAGAGCAGCCTTCCTCCCAATTTGCAGGTCTGAGGCCACTTTTCCTATAATTCATTTACCCTGTGCTATAGGAGCTAAGGTGAAACATGGCACAGGATCTGAGAACAACAAGAAGAAAAACCTTATCTCTGGCCTCTAAAGTCCCTTTCTAGCACTTAAGGGGGAATCAATATGAAGAAGAGTGAAGAATCTCAGGCAGGTACTGGCTGGGAAGGGGCAGTATGGTCTTCATTGTTAGGAACATCATGTTTGGAGTCTGGAATTGAAATCTTTACTCCTAGATTTACAGTTTAAAAGGTGGCTGTATAACTTGCAGACAGTAACATTAGTCACCACTTCCCTCCAGGTGATGCACAGAAAACAAGCTTGTTTTAATATCCATCACTAACATTTACAGTAAAAAGTGACTGTGATTTGAATCTAAAGATACGAATTTCACTTTCAGAACAATTTTCGCAAGGGGAAAGAGAGAGGCAGAGGGTTGTTAAAAGTCTATCGGGTTCACATTTTTCAGAAAGATAAATTACATCGAAATGAAGTCACCGAAAAAATGTCAAGGTTGCAAAGACAAGCACTCAAATACGGAAAAGTCCAATTAAGGTTGCCCATGCATCCTTATTTCAGCTTCCTTGTGTGCTTATAGTAAAGGAATCTTCAGTTACACAGTTGAATTTTGTTTCTTTTGGGTGGGATTTTTTGTTGGGGGATTTTTCTGGAGGGGTGGGGGTGTTGCTGACCCTGCAACAAGACCCCTGCCTCAATCAGTGCACAGGATGGACGACACATTAGAGGTGAAGGGCTGTACAACGAGCGAGCCGTCCGCGTTTGCTGGACCAGCCCGCAAGCGCGCAAATAAGGCAGCAACAGCTTGGCGAGGAGAAGGGGGAGCATCGGACTGTGTTTACTGGCACCAAACGTCACTTCGGAGAACTGGAACATCTAACAGCACACAGAACTTTGTGAAACAAGTTTTTTTACAGATGATCACAGTAAGTTTTACTCATTTCTGGACACCTAAAGGTGCCTGACTCACAGAAATAATTAATATTCACAGAACAACTAAAACTACTATTAATCCAGCTTTGGAATAAAGTGTTCTGAAGTAACATCTACTACCAAAGAAAAAAAAAAAAGAGACCAGGCTCTAGGCTTCTCAAAGAACCCTCAAAATTAATTAATAGCTTTGAATACAGAAAAACTTCAAGCTATAGTACCTTCAAGATATGAGAAAGCTGCAGCATTAGCCCCATTTTATAAATAGGGATATGAGGAACAATTAAGGCCTATAAATGACTGAAATTCAATGACAGCACCATACAAAAATCCCACAAGGAAGTTCATTCATTATTCAGTGCAGGGTTTGTATGGTGTGCAGTAAGGAATGGGGCCACACACTGAATGATGAGGATAAAAAGAAATATTGAATAGCTACCCATTCGGTGAGCACCGTCCATCTTGTGCACTGAATGAGGTAGTCCTGTGGAAAAAATAGTATGACGGTGTAATTAACGACCATTTCACAAGGCATACCCATGTAAAGAGTACATGGGTGAACTTAATTCTGGCATTTCCTAATTTTTGAGTGCTTGACTTAGCAACCTTGTTCTGCTAAAATACTTTTTACATAACAGTATCTAATCGACAGCTTTAAACGGTGTCAGTAGCTGGCATTACAAGAAGGTTATTCTTTCAAATGTCTTAATACATGTCAGCTGCAAGTTGCATTTCTTACTGGAGGCATTAGCATACACTATAACACTTGAAAAATATTTAATATTGTTTCTCTTAAAAGCTTCCTAGGTATAATGGGGATATTAGTGATACAAAGGTGGAACAATACTTGTCTTCCTCTAAAGCTTACATGTGGATGTGAAAAGTTTGTCTTTTACAATCAATAAAATCAGCTTAGTATTCTTGACCACTGAATTCTTCTGAAATCTTACAAGAGTAACGAAAATGTTGTCTCAGCACCTTTGAAAGGCCAGGACACATTTTCGGTGCTACATTTTAAAGATATCCATATACAAAGACTGCAGCCTTTTTTTCAATTTTCCTTGAAAAACACATAAAAAGTTTATTTTCAAAGCATTTTCATGACATTGTTGAGCTCACCCTCTTCCTCTTTTGTTTCTTTGTTGCTGGTTGGGAAGCACACAGACACACAAGCATGCAGAATATTGCGGTTTCCATCACATCGATGGCCAAGGAACGTCTGCAGCACTTGTGGATTCTGATCCAAGACAACCGCTTGTTCAAGATTCATCAGGTATTGTCTGCAAGCTTCATAGTCACATCGGAGAATGTGCTGCATTAAAGTTTGTTTCTGTACTCAAAAGAAGAAAATATTTTAACGATTTGAAATACAAAAGGCAGGCGTACAAGTTTCCCAAGTGCTTCTAGTTTTTCATTTTCTGAATTAATACAGAGGTCTAAATCTAGGACACAGGCTAGAAATCAGTGCAGGAACTGCCGAGAACACGCACCACCTCAGTTACAGCACTGTGATAAAGAGAGAAAAGCACGCGCCCGGGCACAGACAGGTTAAAGCAAAGAGGTTTAAGCAGCAGAAGCTGTCAGGCTCAGGGAAGGATGCCTTTGGCTTTCAAAGCTGGGTCCTTAAGACATTACTTCTCTTTCACGGCTACACCTAACATGGGAAAAGTGGCACAACTGAAAAAACTAAGGGGTCTGCATTAACTAGCTCTTCTGTATTTGTTTCAAACAGCCAATACACACACAGAGAAGTGAAGGAATAGAAGCTGTTGGAGGCCTGGGAGGCTCACCACATAGGGAACAAGCTTTTCCACAGTACTGGAATACTCCACTGTGAAATTAATCTCAGCCTCACAGGTACATAATACCTCCTGGTAGCAGCAGAGCACACAGTAGATGTAACTAAATTGCATCAAGTCACTCATGGGGTTTAGACAAGTATGAGATATATATATATAAATTCACAGCAGAACTAATTCATACAGCACCACAGACAAGTACAGAACTTCACAGGTGATTCAAGTGAAATAAAAAAAAAATCTTCATTTGACTCTCCTCATTTTTTAATGTATGTTCCAAACATAAGATAAAAAAAAAAAATAAATTACTGCATTCACAAGAAAACAAGTCATTGGATATCTCAGAAAAAAACCTGTACATTCATAAAACAAATAAAAATTTGTATACTGGTAGTATATGTAAAAAAAATAACTCAAAAACTAATGCTAAAATAATACCAGTTAAAAGCCTGATATGGAAGCCATGCACCCCCAAAACAGCTCTTTATTAGGTATATTTGTGCTTTCCTATTTTTAAGAGAATCTTCTGTTGAGATTAATTTCTTTCAAATAGTGAAAACACAAATGAGTATCCAAACACGACGCTGCTTTAAGCAATTTTTAAAAGCAAGAGGTAAAAAAAAAAAAAAATCACATAATTCTGTAATATAGAAAGTATTTTACCTCAACAGCCATAATGATAATAGCAGCTTTCTTTTTGATGGTCGAGTTAGCAGGTAGATTTGTTAAGGAATGAACACCCATTCCAAGACTACTAATAGGTGGAAGATCAAGCCAGTCAGGGTCTCGTATCCCACCCATACAGTCTTTTGCCATTGGATAGATTGTACCATTTCCATCTCTAAGAATAATAGGAGATTCCTATATTTGGGAAGAAAGGTTTGTCATTAAGTTTCCACAATTTACAAATATTATCCGTCCCAAAAGGTCCAGTTCTGTTTAACTGCCAACAATTACAACAGCTCACCCAAAATTCCCATTTTTGCAACTGTCTCCTATCATTACAAGTGACCCAGAGGAAGATACCAGATTCCCTCTCTCAAAAGCCTGAAATGCGCTTAACGCAGTAAATACTGTCAGAAGTATCTTCTCTTATGGCATACATCATTACAAAACATTACCAAGGAAGCAAACAGTACCAACACTTTTAGCTTACTTGAATGCTCCAAATTTGAGTGTTTCATTTGAGTACATTCAAATTTAGTTCTTTTGTCAAAAATGTTTCTTTCAACTATCCTAAGCAAAGTATGTCACATTTGTGGAAATTACTAAAATGGTCTGGGTATTTTTTCCTCATGGATGCTTGCATAGCGTAATCAAGCTGTGCAATCAGATAAAGTAAGATACTTCACATTGGATAGTAGAAAGAGTTTCACAAAACCTTGATATAATTTCTAGTATGAGAACACCGATTGTTGAGGTTTTTTGCTAACATTTCCATTTATTCTCACAAGTGGATTTTCATCTTATCCAATTCCAACATACAGCTAGATAACAAGTTTACACTAGATAAGTTACACAGGACCTACTCTGACAAGTTTTTTTCCCTCAATTTTTACTTTTTATTCAAGGTAGATTTCAAGTAAGATATTAAAAGTGCTTAAGTGAGTTAGATGGCTTGCACCTTCAAAATATTAGTGGTAGCAACAAGTCTTTCATAACCATTTGAAGAACTATTTCTTTGCAGGTCTCTGGAAAAGCCTTACAAAAGACTGTACCATCCCATTCAATGACAGAAGTGAAGTGCAGTGAGGTTAAATGTTTGAGATACAAAACCACAAACCTGTCCAGCTGTAAAAATAGCAACACTTCTCTCATTCTGTCCCAGGAATGCAATGCTGCTAGTAGGGAAATTGTTTTCCTGTTCAGCCTTTCCTGTGGCAAGGTCAAATATGCAGTATCGAACCCAGTTCCCAGTTTTCAGAACAGCATGCACCCCTTCAAATATACACAAAAAAAAGAGTTAATGTCTTTTGCTGATAGCATCCAGTAAAATAACTTCTAACTAACGCACTTTCAAGGAATTACTACTATCAAGAGAAACAACTGGTTATGTTACTTCGACAGTAGTTGTTTTCCACTAGAAAGGGAGACAGGTAAGAAAGGGTTGAGCAGAGTACCTTACAGGGTAAGTCCTACTTACCTTTTGAATCTACATTTACTGCTAGGATCTCTGTTTTTTCAGGAATACACAGCTTTTTAGGTGTCCTTTGAAAACAGTCAGGAACTTTTGGAGTTCCACCAGTTTTTACGACCTAAAAACATACGTAAAATTTAAAGACGCAATTAAGCACACAGGGCTGACTTTTCAAAATGCGGACCGCTTTCTCAATGTCTCACAAAGACATACCTGCAGTTCATCTATTCTGAGCAGTCTACAGTCTTGCAGAAGAGAAGAAGGATCCGGATCTGAATTAGAACTGCTCTGACAGTTTGCATTACTGGAGGTGCCTGGAAATTTCACAGCAACATAAGCACCATCCACTTTTAGCACCTACGAACAGAACACATCACAGTTTTACCAAAAGCTTTGAAGAGAAACTCTTTAGGTTGATTTGCGTCAAAACAAACCAGACCTTTATCAGAAAAAAAAGTTATAATAATCAGTGATAATAAACAGCCTTGCTGTTTTGCTAAAATTACCGAACTATTAAAAACTTGGATTTCTTAATGACTTCATAAGCACCCTGAATCAGACCAAAAGTCCCTCCATTTCAACATCCTATGTCTGACAGGAACCAGCACCAACTGACTAGAGAAGCTCCCTACTGATAATTCCCAGGGATCTTTTCAGCTTGCAACTGCCACAAACAGCAGGACAACTCCATGTTTAATAGCCTAGATAGATTCTTCTCTTATTAATTTGTCCAATTACTTTTGGAAATAAACACCACTCTTGCAACAATGAGTTCCAAACATAGCTAAGTTTTTTTCTTTTTGTTTTTGGCCCCATCTAAGAATTTTTAAAGCCTCTTTTGCAGAGCCTTAGTGCTCATTCCTCAAGATGACCATCCGCAGCGGAAAAGAGAAGGGTTGGTTTACGAGTCTATTGCCTGTTCATCACACTCGATGATAAAGTTCTTCACGTAGTCCCTCAGGACTGAAGGACACAGACAAGCGTATCCAGACATACTTCACACATCTGTGTCTTTTTCTGCCCCCAAGGAAATGGAAGTTATTCAACTCCACTCTGCCAGTCATTTCTGAGATGGTAAGCCTCTCTAAGGAGTTGCTGCCATGCATATCTAATCAGAACTGTCAAAATATGTTTCCTTGATACAGAAATATCTTAAGCTATCACCAAACAGCAAAGCCTTCGGAGTTTCCAACTGAGACCGTAATTTTCTCAAAAGGAAAACAACACTAAGAGATAAGGGGGCACAGGGAAGGACAGGCAATGTTTTAATCTTCTATAGAAATAAGATCTCAGCATGCTTGCAGTCTTGATCAAAGCTAGATACAAGCAACTGCTCTAATTTCTCAGTAGTTTCTATGCAGAAAGTGCTTACAAAGCAATATAAAAGAAGTAGATGTAATCAACTTTATCTGAAACGCCCCTGACAATAAAAACCATCTCTCAAGTTTCCAAAATATTGCAGGCAATAAAAACCTGGGCATTTCCATGTCTTCTCCCAATTTCTCTAGCTAGGTGTAGCCTATGGAGCATGCTAGAGAAAAGGACACACTGACGAATATGAAAGTGTTAACAGGGTTTTTTGTAACAAAGGTTATCGTGGACAGAGGCAGAGCACTTGTTCCCCATATGATGAAACTTCACTCTAGTAGCAGAGTTCCTACTTCTACTAGTAGAGCATCACCAATGGCTGTAAGACCACCCAAAAACTTCAAAATTCAGACCTACTCAAAAGATTCATGAACATTAACTCTGATCTGGTCTATATAAATATAGATTTCTATTGAGACTTGCAAGACAATACTCTAGACAAAAATTGTGATCTAGTAAAAGAAAAAATAATTAATCGAGGTATATTTAGATGTTTTTAAGGCAATCAGACTAATTTGTAGGCCTAAAATCAATGCCAGTGCTTCAACCACAGCTTTTAGTCTTTTAGAAGATTGAATGTTGCTACAAAAACTTTGTAAACTTGGGCTGCTTCTGAAAATGAAAGACTCTAAACAGTCAGCATTAAACAGGGTATATGATATCTTGTTTATGAAGCTTCAAATTTATGACTGGAAGGGTGGGGGGAATAAACACACCTTAAGAAAAGGCACAATTCCTGAGTATTTGTCATATCCTATCTCATAGCCAAAATTGTTCTTCTCCATGCTTTCTGGCAGCTCCCAGTGCTATCACCTGTGCCACTTTTCACTTACACCACTTTTCACATACACAAAGAAATGCTGCCAGTTTTTAAAGTGCTGGAACTCTATGGTGACTCAGAGTCCAGATGCCAAATATTCCTTTTCTTTCCCATTTTGTAGTTCAAGAAGTAAATCTTTAAAAATTGGAAAATATCTTCATTAAGATTTGGTTGAGAAGAAATTCACCTCCTCAATGGGTAAAATGCAGTTCTTCAGTTAAACATCTACTACTACATTGGCTGTTACACAGAATACAACACTACCCATTGCTGTAGCAAGGAATCGGGAGTTTGAGTACAACACTCGATAGCAATCGTATCTAGAAAGCTGCAAAGCAGAGATGTGGTATAATGGGCTGGCACTAAACTTCTCAATAAGCAATACCAACATTCCTCTTTAATGGAAATTATTTAAGTCTGGATTGAGCAAAAAACATTAACAAAAATAGAAGGTAAGATCTTAAAGGATTTAGATGCTTTAGCTTACAAAACTAATGTACTCACACTGTTCATATCACTAATGCAAAAGTTTTATCAATTAAAAACAAGCATTTCACAGAACTACATATACAATGTTTGCTTTATTATGACTAAATTAAAAGAACTGAATAAAACAAATGAAAAAAGCAAGCAAGTAACAAAATAGAAGTTTGAAGATATTTTTTCCAAAAGCAAAATACCTTTCGAGAGCATTTTCAACTACATAATAGATCAGATCTGATCTTTCTTTTTAACGAAAGAAAAAAGATGAATTGATAAACTGAAAGATGAACATACTTCCTATTTCCTTTACCCTTACAATCAACCTATTGCCACATGCCTTTAAATCACAATGTCAAAGCACACTGACTGGCAGAAAACATTCAGCTGAAGTCCCTGCCTCAAAAAGAAGGGGAGGCAAGCCCTGAGCCTCACTTCTCCTCCCCTGTTCCCTCTTATGGTTGCTCATTTAAAAATCACATTAGTGATAGGCTGAGTAGCTATCTGAACCCTATAAAGCGTTACAAAACTGTAAAGTGAAAAAAGCGAAGGATAATATAAGGCACTGAAAAAGAACAGCACGCTTTACGAAGGGGGGAAAAAAGCATCTTTGCCATAAATGACTGATACAGAAGAGACTCATAACCAGTAAGTCTATTGAGCAGACAGCCCACTTACTAGTTTTAGCACTTCAGTGAAAATATTACCATAGAAGAAAACAAGCTCTTTATGTTTATGATAGCTCTTCTTGATGCGGTGCACAGACACCTTTACAACAGTACACAGAAACAGTAAACCAGTCTTGCTCCTGAAAATCTTGGGATGCAAAACAGGAAGACACCTAAGGACAGCAGGGGCTTTCCCAAAGCTGGTATGTGAGGCAAACAACAGTTTCAGTGACTTCGACTAGATCCCAAAATCTTGTTTACAGAAACTGAAGCATTTCAATAAACTAAGTTTCTCCATTCTCCCTTTCACAGAAGTGGCCTAAACTTGATAACAAAAATCCACTGTGGGCCTCCTCCTTCCACAGACACCGCTCAAGGCAAATTTTCCACTCCTGCACAAGAGCACCCATTAGGGATGCAAGAAAATAACTGACTGCATCCAGAAGCCTTCCGCTGGACAGGTATTTCCTCTCCTGACAACTTTTTAATCTTCAATGAATAAAGTAGAAATCAATTCAACATTTTCACTTTGTGGAAAACCTTTATTGGCTTTCCTGTTGCTTTTATTTTTGAAAAGCATAGCAGGGAACTGTCTAGATGACCTAATCCTTCCAAACACTGAAAAACAATGCCAAAGGAGATATGGAGTATTTTCCTCTACAGCACTCTTAGTCAGAGCAAAGGTTTAGGAGAGAGCAAACAAAAAAATTACAAGAACCAAACCTTTAGGTGTAATAAGTCAAATAACTTTATAGTCATACTGAGGAAGCATGTAATTTCTAGCCAAAAGACTTCTGTTCTTCGGGTGCCAGAACACGAGATTCACCCAAAAGCTCAGTTCAAGTGTACATAAAAATCAGTCACAACACATGTAACACCTCATAACCCCACTGGACATGTGAGAGCTACTGCACAAGTTGCCAAAAATAATATTTTGGATAAAACCACATTTGCTTTTCTTAATATTGTGATTCAACTTAAAGGAGTAAACGTTATTTTTTAAGATTCACCGTGTTTTATTCACAACAGATTCAATCTATTACTATCATTACGTTATGGACAAATGAAAATGCAGCAAAAGTCATACTTGTCAGAAACATTTCTCGAGCATTCCTAAAACTGATTCTTTTAAAAAGTTAGGAAAAACCCCCACATTCCCTCCCCAAAGATGGTGGGACAGTGTATTTTAGACAAACCTTGCCAACGGGAACATTCTTAACGTCTTCCACAAACACAACTTCCCTCAGAGACCACTGCTCTTCATTCACTTTCTCCTCCTCTTTTGGGGCAGGAGTAGATCGTCGTCGCTCTGAGACAAAAAAGTTATTACCAAAAGAGAAGACTTTAAATATATAATCAAAGCATCAAAATGCAGTGCTCAGTAAACACCAAAACTTTCCTCCCCGAAAGATTATTAATGGTCAAATCTAGAAATTAACAGGTTAACAAAAATCTGACTTTAAACATATCTACACCTAGCAGGGTAACTTTCATGTCTTTCTATGAAATTAGCACTAATAAAGCCTACCCAATAAAGCAATTTTTAAGGACATGTAAGTAAAATACTTAAAATACAAGAAATTGTTTTGGTAGGGCTCAGATTTGACTTAGAACATAAGACACACATTTTAAGACCCTTCATCCAGCCCTGCTACAGTGCTTTCTATTACCCTTACAAAAAGTTTGTTTGTCCACTATGTATGGATTTTTTTGGTAAACATCTGAAAGAGTAGCAAATGAGGCAGAAAATAGCTATTCGGGCAAGCAGCAATTGCAATACCTTTCGGTTTGCTGCAAACACACTAACTGTGTACACTCAGGATCAAATTTATATACGTAACATGGCTAAATTAACACTGACAAGAACGTTTCATCTCCTGAACTGAGTATACAGTGTAATTAATATTATCAACACATTTCAAGTATGAAGCAGACAACTTCTAAGCTAACCATGAAATTAACATTAGCTCAAAATCCCAATCAAAGTTACAGTTACAGAAAAACTACAGTTGAAAGAACTGCAAAAGAGAAGAAATCAGTAGCAAAAGACCCTACTAGCAAAATTAATGAGTACTGCAGATCTAAGCATATGAGATTCTTAGTCACTGAATGAAGCCATTCGTTTCTCTACACGAAAGCTTCTTAAAACTGCAGTACGTGAACAATTAGAAAAAACAAGAGCAGAGAGAAGGTATCTTCAAATGACAGCATTGTAACTAATTAACCCTTTATAAAGGTATGGGTTTCAATGGAGAAAAACACATTTAATATGTCAGTTACATGAATTCTAATGCGTCCTTTTACATTTTTAAGTACAACTTGTACGGTAAAACTTCTCTCACTGCTTTTGTGTGTTGTAAACAATGCCTAGTTTTAGTCATTTTACGTAAAAGATGCTTAACTACTCCCTTACGTACTCAAGTTCACCTGTAAGGCAGGATGTACACAAACAGCTTAATCTTAACCACGCTGTTCTTCTGGGCTGTAAAGAAACTCACTATCACACTGCAATTAAACATAAACAACTTTATCTTCAGATCTCCTCTTGATCACCTCCTGAAATGTCCTTTTGATTCTGAGAAGTAAGTGTTACACTTGCTCAGATACACCTTACATCAAGCAGTCACTGCTTAAACTAATACATTTAAATTTAACACTGACAATTCACTGATTATCTAAAGCCTATTATAAAAGCCTTTATACTGCAGGTCAGACAGAAAGACTGAAAAGGATTCTGAAATAAGTTCAGAATCTTTGCAGAACTGCCTTTTAGGAAACTTTCTCATCTAGGAAAATCTTTTACATTATTATGAGCTACACATTACTTACTATATGGCATCGACGCACTGCTTGCTATCGAAGACGCATCACTACAAGTGGAAGCTGGGGATGGTGGAGGCCCCATCTCAGTTTTCACTGGTTCCTGTTTGCTTTCAGGTCTAGAATAAAAAGCATTACTTAGAATGAAGAAAGAAAAAGGCGACACCTTCTCCAGGACAATAGAAAAAGTGTCAGTGTGTCCCAGCCACCTGCCTCTAATAATAAATTAATAAAATAACTTGTGACACAACTGCCCTAACCAACAAGGCCATACACCTGAAGTTGGGAATGGTGTGTTGCTGCTTAATCAAGGATTTGCTTCATAAAATTAACTGAGCATAGATACAATAATACAGAAAATTAAAATCCTTCTATGTGCTTCATTTGAAGACAGGAAGAATTTCTAGCTTTGTACAGTAACATAAAACTCTAGAACTGCTAAAAACTTTTTCAAGCTCTTCTTAAAATGGTTTAAACATGTTTTAAGAAACATCAAGATGGCAACTGTCAACCTAATTTTTTTTTTTCAAACTAGAGGGGCTGAAACAAGTTTCTCAAAAAGGCCTAAAAACACTTAGTTCCATAACAAAACCACTTTCAGCTATTCAAATATAAAATCTTGGCAACTTTACGAAACACTGTGGAAAGTCTTCATTTCATATTCCTTCTGCACTTCATGTTTCCATAGTGGTTTCACACAACTGAGACACCTTCCCTGCAGTGAGCATTTCTGCACATTTAGCAGAGTTCACAAAAAAGCTAGAATCTTACAAAGTCGGCAAAAAGTTCAAACTGAAAAAAACCTGACCTTCCTTCTTTTCCATTTCTAATCACTCACTAAGGAGAATATCAAATAAATGTTCCGCGTGCATGCACGTGTGTTCTCAGCACTTACTTTGCCTCCGTAGTTTTGCTAGCTTTCTCCATGTTTTTCAAGCTCTCAGGTGACCGAAGCTGGAATCGACAGCTGTCATTCATGTTCCAAACAGATTCCATTAACACACCCACTTTAGGAATTCCAGCACTGATTGAAAAAGCAACTGCTCCAGCATGATAGAGAGGATTATTTCTTAAACACACCTACAGACAGAGATTTTTGTTTCTATGAGAATAATGGATCATACTAAGGGAGATCACATATGCATGCATTTTCTTGGTGGCATATGTAGTAGTCAAAAATTAAGAAAACTTATGGAACTAGATGAAGACAAAAGTCAGCATGATGTACTATGCACTTCGCTAGGAAAAAAGAGGCTGTTGTGTAACACAGAGCTCAAAGCAACATCTTTAGCAATGCAACTGCTCAGTATATAGTATTTAGACGCTCAACAACAAAAGGCACAATTCATCCAGTAACAGAGACTCATCCCAGAGCTGATTAAAATGGATTGGGAGACAAAAAGAGATGTGCTCTCTGGGAAGCAGCTGTTTTGTCTCATGCTGGTTTTAACACTAATCACAAAACGAATCCTACACCTCTGTATCGGCTATTAACCTTTTTGGTAAAGGCTTGAAACCAAAGACCTATCCCAATGCATAGATCAATCAAATCCAGACCCTAATACTGCAGGCACTTAAATGCCAAACTGTTTATAAAGCTATGTGCTCTATCGATAATCATACTTCTACACACACTTTCTCTCAAAACACAAAGCGAGCAGGTAAGTTAAAATAGAAGTACTTTGTACCAGTGAAGCTCACGTAACATTAACAGGACACACTGACTTACAGTCATATAATTAAAACACACTATTTTAATTCCATATTATTGATGTAACTTTTGCATATAACATCAGAACCTAATTTGTTTCAGGGTTGGTTTTTTTTGTTTGTTTTAAGAGCAGGACGTAAGTTCATTGTATAGCATTGTAAAAATGCCACTTGCAACAGTCACACTTGCCTGGGTTCCAACAGTTATGTTTGGCATAGAGGAAATACCAGCACTGGACTTCGGCTTTTTGTTTTTTGCTCTGGCTTTTTCTAGCATTTTCTTCCTTTGGCTGAAAGGAACTACACCCCTGTGGAAAAATGCATATTATCTTTAAAAAGGCTATGGAAAAAAAAGCTTTGTTTATAACTTTGCTTATTCCTTCTGCTTAATGCAGTCATGACCAAACACTTGTGTCTCCTTGCCACCTTATCCAAAAGCAATCTAGAAAAGACAGCTTGTTCTATGTTCACCCCCACTTTCCAAATTCATCTCAATTGGCCAATTTATTAGGAGGAAGAGGGAAAAATAACACCTACGTAACAGAGTTAAACATGCTTATTATTTTGATACTTCAATTTTTAGTCAGTGGGTTATAGAGTTAGATCCTCTTATTTGAAAACCTCCTTCATGTTAAGTAAAACATGAAAAGCATCAGTCCTGTGCAACACTGGCAATTGAAATCTCAACTACTACACTAAAGACAACTGTAACTAAGAATATCAACAGTAACAGAAGCTTCTTTCTACATCAGATTAACATAAAATCACCACCCCTCCCCAGAACCGACATGTTGGTTAATTACAAATAAATAGCTTCTGACGATTACATATAAATGCCAGTAAGTCTTTTTATATATTGTACCAATCATTCTAAAAGCAGTAAAGATAACAGGTTCTAATATACAGGTATCACCAATGCTACGGCTTATTAGTTTCTATACTCTGAGGTGTGTCAGATGTGACATAAGAAAAAGACAAAGAACTAGAGCACTTGAATTTTGAGATTTGGGACTAGAACTTAGAATTAAATACACCTGTGTTTAAACACCTAGGTTTACAAGCCTAGTTACAATTCTATTTTTAATATTTTCCAAAGAGTTACTAGAATTCAAGGAGAAAGCTGCTTCATAGAATCAATTTTCAATGCTCTCATTTCCAACTCATCACCAAATATTCAGCTCATCCATGCCCAAAAGCTTTGGGCACAATATGTAATGCACAATATGTAATGCAACAACTCCTGATGCACTAACAAAATTAATGCATACTGACAATGCATTAGTAACATTCAATGAATTCACTCAAATTAGAAATTCATTTCAGAGCTTTTTGGGGAGTGTTATTTTGGTGTGGCTAGGGCTGGGTTTTCAGGATTATTTTTTTTTTATTTTTTAAATATAGGTTTCTTAAATTGTTCGTTGAAATATTTTAACGAGATTTCATATTTTACGATGTTTAAGTGTTGTATTTTAACAACAAGCAGAGGGATCATCTGATGTTATTTCTCCCTTGAAGATTTGGACCACAACTAACAGACATTTTCTAACACAGCCTGACAACAATGTGGACCTCATACATGGGTAAATCTGTTCCATATTTATAAACCCAAGAAGATCTGAAAGGCATAAAGAAGATTATTCTCTGATACAGTGTAGTACTGATTTATCCAAATGCTAAAGCATTTATACACATCTCCTGAAAAAATAACCTTATTCTCTTGAAGACGTTATAACTGGATCCAAAAGCTTTAGGCATTAAAGAAGAGAGCTTAAATATATTTTAAAAAGGGAACCCAGAACTCAGAACAGCTGAGGTGCAGCAGTTTTGCCCTGGTTCTCGGAGCCAACAACGTGAAGACACCCAGTGGATCTACACTGTCATATAGAAACACAGGCTTCACTTACCACCAATACAAGTTGTTCTCTAGTTGAGCACACGTATAAAGAGCACAACAATGTAAAGAAACGATCCGTTCTCCCTGAAGCTCTGAGTACGTCTGTGCAGTGTGTTCTAATTTAGAAGCTACAGAGCTTAAGGTTTCATCTACCCACGTAGCAACCTGAGAAGGGAAGAAAGGAACATGGAAAGTAAGTGGAAAAAAGTTGTACCTTAGTTGCACCTTTAATGCAACTTTACTGGTTTTGAAAGAAAGGGGGGGAACCAACAAAAAACCCCAGCCAAACAAACAATTATTCTCTTTGGGATTTCATCCCCTACCATCTTTTCTTTCCCCAAAAAAGAGTTTTCAACGGGTTTTTTTTTGGCTCTATTTCCAGTCCCCAACCAAAAAAGGCAAAAAAAATGGAGGTGTATTACATATACTTTACCAAATCAGTTTCAAGTTAAGAATTAACTGGGCAGAAGAGCATATTTAGATAACTTACTTTACAGCACGGTAAGCTTCAAGCCCTGAGTTTTTCTAGTAAATACATATAGAATGTTAACAAGCTTCTCTTTTCCTAAACTAGTGTCAGTTTTTACTGTATTGGTAGAGTCAAGTATTTCAGATAATCAGGTAAAACAGGTATCTTCTCACTGTTCAAGCTGTAAATCTGTCAGATCTTTTTGGGGTTTCTAAATTTTTTTTGCATTTTTACATAACACCAGTTTTGTAAAACTGTGGTTTTGCTTTGCTTTTACATCTGTACAGAGGAAAAGAAGTGGAATGAACATACAAGTTAAGTGCTTTACTACTGATGAATCTGAAGAATCAAGCTCTCTAGTCTCTTTCTAGTGCAAGTCACTGAAAAAACCCCAGCGTTGTCAAATTCAGAAATCAGCCTACATCTCCTACCTTATTATTTTCAGTGGCAACAGTCGCTCTAATACTATTTGCAGAAAGAAGCACTATCTTTTCATTGGTTAATCCCAAGAACATGGCTCGTGGATGATGTAGTGAAGGATTCTTTGGAAACAAACAAAAATAATTTTAAATAATCAAAGCATATATAAATCACTCAGAAGGTAAGCATTTAAAGAGGTAGGGTACCTGTGCATTTCTGTAAGGCTCTGATTCACTCCACTTCCACTGATAGAGTTCTCCCTTACTGCTAACAGCCACGAGCTCAGAATATAGAGCTCCGATAGAAATAAACTTTGTTCCATCCTACAAATACAGAAATATGAAGTCTAAGACAGCAATATTACAAATATACACAAAAAATACATAAATGTAAAAAAAAGGTTTTTTTCAGAGCACCCATGAACGTTGTACTTGAAAATAAAGAAATACTCAGCTTGTCTCAAGCTCAGCATGCCCTCAAACACACATACACACACACACAAAAAAAAGCATTATTGCTTTTGACAGAATGAGGGAAGAAATAAAAAGATACCATTTTCCTGAAGTTTAGCAATAACATATACACAGCAATTAACTTGGACAGTTTATTAAGAGCTTCCACAATATTTTAGGAACACAACATTACCCAGAGAATTAAAGATGGAAGATTACTTGACTTCTGATATTTAAAAAAACAAAGCAGCAAAAATGTTTCCCTCTAAAATTCTGGCTTTTTGAAATGAGCAAAAAAGCAACACAATCCCACTATTACATTCCTAAGTATACTCATGAAGCTACCTTCCAACTACCTGAGAAATCAATTATCAAATTCACAGCCCCATGAACTAAACAATTATTTTCCACTTCTGAAGGTAAGTAACTGCAAACAAAATCAAGTTTAACAAAAATCTTTTTAAAAAATCAGTCTGCTACATGTCACATGAACGCATCACTATCACCTGATACGCTGGATAAGTTTCTAATCATGAGTTATTTTCCTCCCCTGCCAGTTTCTCCTTTTTAACCTTTTACCAAAATTCACATGGCATCTCTCTGCTACTTCGATAACATCACTTTGCTCAACTGCTTCACCCTGCAGGGTACCCACATCTCAGAGGCCTGTTTCCCCCTCCTCTTAGATGCAATTGTGTATCAATGTTGCAGCAACTATGCAACAATTTACAATCTCACTTTCTCCAAGTTCCTGTTTTCCCTTGCATTGAGACCAATCCCAAAGGACAGACCTGCAAATTGGAGTGATTTCACAAAAACATTTACTTGTGTTTACTGAGAAACATCTGCACGGCCCGTCCATTCCAAGGGCAGCTGTAGGACACCCATGTTCTTTCTGAACTTCGTTACTGGTAACCACCAGAATCTCCCTTCCACTTAAGGGAGAACACAGCTTTTTTAAAAATAAAAACAACTTAAGCTAGTATAAAATCACGTGCTGTCTTCTACAGCAAATCTGAAAGACAGGTACATGAAAACTAGTTTTGTCTGTAGTAGTTATCTCCCAGACCAGGATCTTTAGCTGCCTCTATTAGATCACAATATATCCCATTTAACCACCTGATGGGAAACTGAACTCTTAGTCAGATCGTTTAAAAAAAAAAAAAAAAAAAAAACAACCCAAAAAAACAACAAACCACCACCCAGTACATTTACCTGTCCCCTAAGCTAGGAGGCTTTTCTTTCAGTTACAGAAGTCTACAAGTGGAAACACCAAGTTTCATAAATTTGCATTCACGCTGCCTTTTCACCACTTCCGTGCCCAGAAGTGCACATGTCAAAAGGTGTGTGTCTGTGAATAACAGGGGATTTGGTACATCTCTTACCAAGAGCTCAAAATGTTTACCAATACTTTGGGAAAGAAGAGAAAGTAGGCAGCAGGAAAAGACAGCAGCAATTCCAAGAAATTCTCTTTTATATCCTGATAACAGGATCTAAAATTAGTTAAATCATAACAGACTTATTTTGTTCTGGAGGGCATCTACCAGAACAGCACGGAAGTAGCACGAATGCTAATCTGTGTCATGATTAATACCTGCCATTATATAAATACTGCATTTTCTCAGGAAGAACTGCTGTGAGAACCTACTGTAGTCTAACGAGATGCATCTCAACCTTATCAGCATAAATCAATCTTCAGAATTTATCTGGCCTAATGCCTCAAAGTTAAGTATGGAAAGCAATTAATTTTTGCTCCAAGACAGTATCGTACTTTTCATCTTGCTAAGATGCTTTACAACTTTTTATAAACAAATAGTTCTATACCACAAGCCCAACACTAAAGAGACCTGCCAGTCAACATTTTTCTTTTCCTTCCACCGAAACACCAGCAGTCGTGATCATCCAAACCGCCCGGACCAACGCTACAGACACCTCCGTAGCCACTCAAAGACAAATGGCCTAAAGGTGCACAAACGACACGACAGCTCCGGTTCTGGAGCCGGATCATCACGTGTTCAGCTATAAATTCGGACTTCAGGGCCAAGAAATTACATACCCGAAGAATGCAGACAGAGGAATTGCAGACAAAATTTTAATATCTCAGTAGGTAAACAGAATACACCTACGTGAATGAACTAAAGGCTCAGCTTGCACCTACCTACAGTCCAGCAGGAAAAAAACTGACTGGACTGGACTTGTCACACTACAGAGTGGCTCCGATATGCACGGCACAACACCAGTGCGTGGCTGTGCAGACTGACCCAACTACAGAAGAATTCATTCACTGGCTTGTATTCCTGAGTAGTTGATTTAATGTAATTGGTGGAGAAATCTCAGTATCTATGCAACCTGTCTCAACGGTCTCAGATTATGGATGAAATTCATGCACTTGGGAAGACTATCTAAAAGCTTTCTAAAAGTTTTATCCATTCCTCTGAAGCTGGCTCTTTATCTCCCATAAACACAAGTTAAGTATCCTCATCACGGACTAACAGTTTTTTTCTCAAATGCTAAATGTCAAAATAATGAAAGAAGAATGGAAAATATTTGCAAAAAAATTGGTTATTTTGTACCGACTCCTCACAAACTTTTAATTTCTCCCCTAGCTTGCTGTCTTTTCCATTAATATTTCAAGATCTCTTTTACAATTTTCAAAACAGAGGAAACACCTGAAGCGGCCTCTCAGCTAAATCACCTCCCTCAGGATTTACCTTGAAGAATTTCTGTTGGAAAATACCACCAACAAAACTTCAGAGGGTGGCCACAGCAAGAGAGGTGCAGAACGATTTATCAATGTTCTGCTGAAGCACAGGATGAAAAGTTCAACTACTTTTGGATAAAGATGAAAAGCTTTTCCACTGAGCTACATTCATTTAACTGGAATCTAGGTTTTATGTGAATGCATATGCAAACAGATATCTTGGAAAAAGTTCGGTATATTTAAATTGAACAAGCATGCAATTAGGGATCACAGCAAGTTAATTCCATAAAAGACGCCAAATAAAAGGCTGCAATAATTGTCCTAGGGCAGGATCTGAGAAGAATGGGGTTAACAATGGTAGTAAAATAACCAGAACAAAAACCAGAACAGTAATAACGGCTACAATAAAGTTATGAAAACTTTGCAGTGGGAATAAAAATTTCTAAGTTATTATTCCAAATCCAAACTATGTTTATTCTGTGATGCTAATCCCCCCTAAAAACTCACTCTACCCAAGCTAGATGACTCTCATTCTAACCATCACGACAAAGCAAGGGGGACAAGTACTGCCAATTTTCACTGACACAGAAGTTCAACACTACTTTAGACATAAAAAATCTGGTTGGAAGAGCAATTATTAGATCAGCATTCTTTATATCTATATTTAGTCTGAAAGGAAAAAACTAGACATGGAAAAAGAAAGTGTGACATAACAAAATAGCAACGTCACACATACTGTAGAAAGACAGAAATGGGAACACTAAAAAGACACCCCAATTCCATAAAATTTGGTATAATAAACATAGATCATGACTTTCATTTCTAAGAAGGTTTTTGGTTTGTTTGGTTCGCTGGTTGGTTTAGTTTTTCAAGTCATTTCTCCAAGCATCCAGGTAACTCGTAAAGAAAATGACTACAAGATACCCAGTTAGCCAGACACAGCTAGCTTTCCTATTATTACATCTCACGTGGGAATTACTTCTTGCCTCGGAAATGGAATTAGGGTTACAAAGAAAAACTGCTCATCAATTCTAGAGGATTCTGAAGGAGCAACCAATGCTCATTTAAGTTACTGGTAAGCTCAAAACACTACTGCAAATAAATGTCAGCTTTCACCGTTGCTGCTTAGAAGTCCAATCCGCTCAAACTGAAAGCATCTCTGGGAATAATAATGCTACTCAAAAAAAAGGTTCCTTTGATGGAGGATAGTTCAAATTGTTTCATGAGTTTCCTATTGCCTATGAAACGCTTTGAGAACCTAAGTAAAAAAAGAAGAAAAAAGAAAAAACCCAAATCTTATGATCTAGAGCAGTGCCTTAACAACACGAAAATTAAAACAGTAATAACAGAAGCGCAGCTATAAGGGTGTAACTAGTTGGTTATTATTTTCCTAAGTGTATAATAAAGAATATGTTTTACTCCATTATTTCACATACCCTGAGATGTGATGTTCAAAAAGGAAATACAGAGTATTTATTCAGAAAAACTAAACAGATCTATTGTACAGCATGCACATACAATAGTGAAAAAATGTCAGTACCTTATCTGGCCACCACTGCAAGTCTTCTCCTAAGGAAACAGGACTTTGAACAGGTGTATTCTTCTTGTCCAGGTTTGGTTCCCCCTCCTTACTTGTAGAGCCTCTTTCATTATCAAATGAGGCTCCATCAAGCCACCTTCGTTCACGCAAACGTAAAACGGACTCACGTTCACGCAACAGCTCAGAGTCTCTCTCTAAGGGAAGAAGGAGAACTGGTATGCAATTGGGTCACACCAGTGGGATAAAAGTAAGCCACTCTCTAGTAAAGACCCTTCAGGATGCAACTAACAGCAGTTAAATCTACTCACACAGATTAAAAATAAAGTCCTGACATGCAACATTCAATATATTAACCCTTCCAAGCATATGTACTTTAGAATTACTAAACATAAAAATAAGCTAGAAATAAAGAACTCTTACAGTTTTGTGCACTGTTAAAAAATTGCTAAAGCATTTTCACATCAGAAGAGGCCAAATACATTTAACATTGCAATTTAAAGTTTTATAGTACAATTAGGCAGAGTTTTGTAGTATCGTTTTATCGATCAAGTAACAACAGCTACAAAAAAAATCTAGGTCTATATTGTTTGCTAGGCAACTTTATGCAAACCAAAAAAGAGTATTTATTAGAGAGTTTCATAACAAGTTTCCCCAAAAAAACCCAGTAATTTGAAAAGGTTAAAGAAAGCAAGCATTAAAAAAAAGCTCTCATACATGTTTGATAATCCAACCCCTTTTGTTTAAAGCAACATTCCATAGGACTGGATTTAACAAATTAAAGTGTATCTGTTTTGAGTAGACCAAATGAAAACTTTTCAAGTCAGACAAGTTTTAAAAGGATCCTTGTAGGAAAATGTTCCTTACCAAAATGCTTCCCCTCCAATTGGCCTACAAACTGTCTAAAGCCAGTACTCTGCAGTTCGCTCATGCAGATAAATTTTTTAAATCAGGTAATCAAACTAACTTTCCAAGAGTCAACTACGCATGGAAAATAAGGATTATAAAATTCGTGGTAACGTCTTATATAGAATAACCTTAGGAAAGGAAAAAAAAGGAGGAATTTAGAAGGAGTTATGTCAGATGCTGAATATTTGTACATGCACATAATGCATTTAATCTATTAAGTACTTCACTTATGCTCACAAAAATCAACTGGAATTACACGTATGAGATGACCACAGTATTATATCATAGCTTCAACGTCAAGCCTTGGGTTTTTTGCTGTATTAGACAAATGGGAAAAGTTTTTACATAAGCCAAACACGACAGCTTGTCTTACAGATATATTTCATAAAGCACCGATTTTCTAGCAAACATCACATTGACCCTTGACTAATAATTTTGTAACAGGAACTTACATGTTCAGCAGTCAATACACTAAAACATGCTCATGAAAGGCAACAAAACTGTACTAAGCAAACAATCGCAGCAGAGGTTGGATTAACAGTTTGGAAATACTCTAGGCATTTGCGCAACAGGTTCAAAAAGATAGGAAATTGCTGCACGGTCTGTTATAAATCTTTTTAGTGTAATATGCTTTGAGAAAAAAGAAAAGAAAAAAAAAAAGGCAAATAAAAAACCACAGTAAAATGCCTTAACAGTGCTCCAGGAGCTTTGTATCAGCTGTCAATAGCTCTCCTTAACCAACTACAAAAATGCTTCCAAAAATTAAAATTTGGATTTCTTCTCCCTCCTTAGCATCTAAAGTTCCTCATGCCACAAAGGTAACTTCCACCATGGAACAATAGAAGAAATGAAGAACAGCAAACGAAGAGCAACCAAAAGGAAAGAAAATAGGAATTAAAAAAAAGGGATGGGGGGAAGAGTAAGAATGCTGCATGTCATCAATTGTTACTCATTTTTGAGCCAAATTAAGTATCTGTAACGCAATCTATGTATTAGTAGGTACTTACACTACAGTTTAAAATAAACGTAACATGCAAAAATTTTGTAACACCTTGCAACACCAATGATCAACAATTAGATTTAAATTACGTGACTATCAAGGTTCTTGCAGAACTTACCTGCTAATATTCTGAATTCGTTAACAATTTTAATAATGAGTAACAGTCTATATGTCTACTCTACATATATTTAGAACATATCACAGTCTACTTTCACATTACAACAGAATCTAAACCACCAGTGTGTACTATCACTAGCTTTTTTCCACATCAAACTACTTATTACAAAGAAAAAAGGTGCAAAATTACCTCTGGATGAGCCTAGCCTGGAAAGTGATGAGCGCCGAAAGGATGGATAACCAAAGTAACTAATATCTTCTGAAAACATAGCATCAGCATCAATAATGACACTTGGGTGAGCAGAATGTATGTCAGCATCCAGAAGAGACATAAGATCCTCTATAAGAGGAGACAAGGGTCTTAAGTGAATAATCAGCTACTTAAAACATCAGCTAGAGAGACCATCAGCTAAACAAATATCGAAACAAAAAAAATATATCCTATCTATTAGTTGAATTTCTGCTCTTCAGATTCACCAGTGCAAACTCATGTGCCTCCTATGCAACCACACTTGCAGTCAAGCTTGGTGGACTAGTGAACAAAACTAGTTCCCCTATGAGAACCGCTCCGTCACTTATCTAACCACATTGCCCAAACCACATTTTTCTGTGACCCAGAAATTCAGACTTCAGCCTGTCACTTGAAAGAACAAAGGGTAAGATGGATACTTCTACATACATGTGCTCACACACTCATGCATGTAACGCAGAACTCCAAAGATGACCTAAAATTAAGGGAGGGCAGAAGTGATGGTGAAAGCTGGCCTTCAGAAAGCCACATATGGATGACAAAGGTTGCACGTTCTTCCACGGAACGGCTCCTTCAGAGAATAATTGACTTAATTCACAGGCTAATAGCTCTCAGTACAAAGCTTTAAATGGTAGCTACATTAAGAATTACATCAGTTTTCTGGAAAAAGCACCAATTTTTAATACCATGCAGTTAAAAGAAAAAAAAAACAAAACACCACCACCAAAAAAGCCACACAACCGAAAACAAAAATATGAACTTAAAATACTACGACTGCCCTGGCTTCTATGTTAGAAAACCTGAGTTTCTCTGAAGCGCTGGTAATCCTTACTGTAAAAAAACAATTTCCTCCCATTTACTAAACTATAGCTACCATTCACACACAAGAGAGGCTACTGAAAAATCATGTAATCATTACTGAAGTCCAGCAATATGGTCTGACAGGAAAACTCAATCTGACTGCCACCTTGCTGCTACAGGACAGTCCTACTTCTCACCTTCATCCCTGTGGCAGGTGCCTCCTTGGGGCAGGGTGGAATTTCTACACCTACAACTCGTTCACCTGCCTTACAATAATACTTCGTGGGGTACTGAAGTAAGGTGGGAAGCAATCTTCAGCCTGACCCAGTGGTAGTCAAAGGTGGTGCCTCACCACAGACAGTAAAGCTGCCTGGACCCTACTGCTGCCAAAGGAGACAGTTCTACCCCTTCCCAAACTTTCAAGCAAATCTAACAAGAGTCACACTTATCAAATTAGGCTTCAGCTAATCCGTGCAGGCACACAAATCTCACCACTATGCAAGGGACAGCTCCTTCTGGCAGCAGAATATCCTCATCTGCTCAAACCACTTGTGAAGCTAACCTGAGGCTCTATCAGTCCCTTTAGGACACACAGAAGGAGCACATATAATTTCAATGCATCCAGTTCTCAGCCTCTACCTCATTTTAAGCATAAAAAAATAGTGGCTAGAAACCAGAGTCTGAAGTTAAATTAGAGTATTCTTAACAGCAGGAATTGATTATTATGGGTCTTTTTCCTCAGTGTCTGGAATGAAGGGGAATGAGGGGGAAGAACACAAAGGAGGGGGTGTATCCATAAACTGAAAAGGAACTAGAAGTCCACACTTACAGTCAATATTAAATCACTTAACTGTTCCACTTACTGATTTGAAAGTGTTCAAGACTTTCACACTCCTGCACTTCAGAATATTCATCCTTAATTTTCTAAACTCTCACCTTCAGGAGATATAACACATACCAACTCTGACCCGCTGTAACTAGCGGGCATTGTGGATTTCAAAGCAAGCAAGACCTGCACGAATGCTTTTCGCATTAAATAAGCAATCCACTGAAGTGTCCTCCGTACTTCTAAAAGCACACCACTTGTGACTCCACGGTTCATGCAGTACATTTTAGGAAGTCACATCTGAGGCACTGCTTGGGAAGCCTAGTCAAAATACTTGAATTTGGCAAACAGGCTCTCTCTTACTAAAACACTTCAGATCACTCAAGAGTGGCATAACTTGCCGGCTACTTTATTCATTTCCCAGTGGCTTTCCCCAATAGTAAAGCAGCAGCACACCTCACCTTAAGGGTGTCAACTTCTAAGTACCAGACTTTAAGAACTGGAAACACAGATGAGCCTGGTTTATCTCCCAATGTTCACATGCTGCTCCTCTTCCCTCCTCCCACACTCACCATGCCCATCTCCTCCTAGGTAAGCTCCAACCTCTCTTCAGTTTAGCAACTTACGATCTTTTTTTTTTTTTCACTATCCAGCCAAAAAAAAAACTTTGATCTCTTTTTAGGAACCAGATTGGCCAGTACCAAAAAAGAGTTTTACAGCCTCATTCAGAACAGACAATATATGTTTTTTTTTAAAGGCAAGCTAAGCCACAAATCCCCTTGACAGAAAACACATGCTAACTTGTGACACACACACACCCCTTCCACCAAGCCATCAGAACCAAAATTTAGTGGTTTTTTAAGAAGAGTTAAGAAATAAAGCCTTTTCTTATCCTCTCAGCTTCAAAATAGATTTTAATTTTCTTCCAGTATTTCTGCAAGAGATCCCCCTTTCATTTTCTGTACCAGCAAATAAAGGTGCTAAAATCAGTAGGGATAGAGGCCAAATCCACTCCTCTTCATACACCACTGGAATTTTTTTAGTGCTGTGAAAACACAGATACTGCAGGGCTACATGCAGTTTAAGAATCCAGGGGAAAAAAAACATTCTCTATGACTTCATTTTCCTGCTCTTCAAAAAAAAACCCGTGGGATGGTATCATTCATCTCTCGTGCCACGTTAGACCAAATCAGACTTCATCCTTCCATATTTAGATGTCATTATTTTCTCATCAACCTACTTTGGTAAGAAAGTACCAATGATTCACTAGTAAACACCAATGAAAATCAGAAGGAAAAGGATATCTAGTGCAGAGGAAAGAAAATAAAAAAATTCAGTATGCACATAAGCAGCAACTCAAGTACTGAGAAATGTTTTTCTGCACTAGCTCCAAGCATAGCATTACCACCAGATTCATTAACTGAAGGTGTTTCCTAGATTGATTGCAGTCTTAAATTGGGCTTGCATTAAACCTTTTCCCTTAAGGGGGCAATCATAAGTTCTTTCCCCTCTTCTCAGCCGCATATTTTTATAAAATATTCAAGAATTCAATGTCTTCAGTATCTCCTCCTCTTTCAAGTTTGGATTAAATCGGCAAAACTGTGACAGCGAAGAGAGAGAAACATTTATTTTGGTTTCCTAGGAAACCAGACTCAAACAGAACTCCAAAACTTCTTGATAAATTTATTCAAAGCATTACCCAACTTGAAGTTCATCTTACATTAAAAAAAGAAAAAAAACCCTACCACCCAAAACCACAACAACAAAGAAAACCGAACTACACAAAGAAAACCACAGAAAAAAAAATACATCTAATTGTTTTCCCCAAAGGCAAGCCACTGAACTGATCCTACACTATGTTCCAGATCCCATCGCCTCTCCCTGCAAGCCAGTACAGTATGTACTGCTGTAATACCAGCCCAGCTTTAAGAAATTCAAAAAATCTGGATTTTTAAACAAGCTCATCTCAATTCCAAAATCCAGAGCAGTCTGGATGTTGCTAAACTTACATTTCACAAGTCCCACAAGCGACAACCGACTGTACCATGCAGAAGTTACTGAGCACACATCTGAACTATGCAAACAAAATATTTTAACTTCTACAGAATTTCTATACAGAAGATTAACAAAACAAAGTCCAGAAGATACAATCTAGCTGGAAAATTAATTCGGAGATCTTCAAGTGTTTTCCATGCTAAATGATCTTGTTCTAGGTAGTTTTTACCTTGATTACTTTCCTTAAGTACTTGCTATGCATCAAATGACCCCATATGCCTTTCTGCTATCATAAAACAAAAGAAATAGGACTAGAGATGTCAAAATCAAAGTACATAAGGGTCCAAAGATAAGCATTCAAGAGACACTTATTGAAGGCAATCTGTACAGAAGATTAAAGTTCTGCTCTTCACTTAAGACATTTTGAAGAATTCAGCAAGAACTGAGATATGGTTTTTGTTACCTTAAAAAAAAAAAAAACCCCAGATGCATAACCTTTAAAATCACAAGTGACATATTAATGAAATTAGAATGTACTGAACAACCATATATTAATTTCATGGTGGTTGAAAAGTATCTTAGCTTTATTTGTTCCTTTATTTTTAAAATCAAGTCTAGATTACTCTTAGTGTTTTAAAACAAGCTTCTGTGTCTTGGAAGGCTTAGAGGAATAACCTCTAAGTTTAAGGGTCACAAAGCACCAGACATGCAGAAGGGAGAAAGTAAAAATTAGCATGTGCTTTTAATCAAAATGCAAGAGCCTCAAAAGTCCTGAGGCAAAAGCAGTCTTGTCATTTGTGCTTTTTTTTGTGCTTAGAAGGAACAAAATTGAAAAGCTTTAAAGAGCAATTTCACATAATTTTTAAAATGAAAAAAGTAGAAATACTTTATCTTTCAGAACAATTTATGAAAATCTGAATAAGAATGGAATGCATATAGCATGTATCAGTTATCTACATGCTTTCTTTTATGAACTGATGTTACAGTTCCAAAAGAGCATCCAGAGGCAAGATGGCAAGGGAGCACAAGAAGAGTGTAAAGTTTCTAGAGCAAAGACTTAAAAAAAGGTTCTGTTTAGTTCTGAAGGACAGAATGGTGGTATTTTTCCAGAGAGTTACAAAGCAAGTTTTTCTGGCCATCAGGTTTTCCTGAAAACTAGTCTGCATGGTTATGCGACACAAGGAAGGACTAGTACTTGTACTATTTAATGTACCAGCAGTAGAGTCATGACAGCACTGACTAGCATTCAGCTAGACTTTTCCTACTGTTTTGATCACATTCAGATATCAAATTAATTCATTTCTGTGCAACAAACTTACTTTTGCCCATAAAACTGAAATAACTTATGACAGACAGAGAAGGCATAGCATGTTTTACAAACTGCAAATTACATCTTTCAAGACTAGAGTTAAGACATAGCACATGTCATTTCGGTTGTCATTTCCCGCCTCTTTTCCCACAAGAACTGGGGAAGAATTAGCCCAGTTTCTCTGCAGAGCAAAAGAAAAAAAGGAAAAAAAAATACCAATACACAGAGGTTGCAATACCTTACTGGGAAGATTAGTCTAAACAGCGGGGAAGCTTTGAAAATTAAGACAAGGACAAAATTGCTCTCTGGACAGTTAGTGAGGACAGTGAAACTCTGCATATTACTTTAACCTGTCTCACGTACAAAACACTCAGAGAGTGTGGCACAGGCACCTCCAAGTAAAAGTTAATAATCATAGGATGTCACATTATTACTCATCTTTGTGATGTCAAGAGGTACGAAGAGAGTAGCAGTACAGAGAGCTGTAAAAGGCTGGTTAGCATGGTTAAAAGGAAGTCATGCTGTCAACGGCTACTAACGGCGGTTTATCTTCCAAAGGCTGGTCCTGGAGGAATGTATTCAGGTATGTTTAGAGTAAGAACTCCTGCTTTGAAAGCTTGGCAAGTTAGGAGAATTTACTTCCTTCATTGCATCTGTCTAACATTATTAATCTCGTCACCAAAAAACAAAGCTCAAATTAAAGGTTTTTCACTGCTTTCACCAGATGATTCTTAATCCGCAGCAAAATAAAAGAAGCTTGACAGATGCAACTAAAACCGCAAGAGGCAAAATGAAATACAAAGCCTTTGCTGCAGAACAAAAAAACCAAAACCTTTGTCTAATCACATGACTGACAAGATAAAGATGGAGGAAGCCCATGAACCTTCCTGGTGAACCAGATGAGCAGAAAAAAAAAAACCAAACTTTTTTTCAGAAAAATATCAAAACGTCATTTTGACACACAGAAAGAAAAGCTAACATGTAGTCAGAGTTTAGATGTGCTCTTTTCATGCAGTGCACCTAACACAATCATTAGATTTGGCTGCTGTGTTTTCAAACATGTTTACTCCACAAGAAAAGATTACCTAAATTATTTAGTCAATGCAAAAGACAACTCAAAATCTTATCAAAAGCAATTGTACGTGACAGACAATACTTGAAAAATATCTGACTTTAATTACAGCATTTTACCAGTACAGCCAGAATACTACAGTATTTATGGCGGAAACTTGAGATAAAGAATCAATTCTCAGTCTAACTGTAACTACTGTACAGTGTTTTGCCTGCACTTTAGGCATTTTGATTTAAAAAAGCTGCATAGTTTTTGCTCTAAAAACTGCCGTAGCTTAAGAATCCATGTTAGTAGCAGAACACATGCAAGTTACTAGAAGGTTTTAGAATTAGGTTTTACGAGCAAGCCACACAGCAGTCTCAGCATCTTGTTAAGCAGCAAAATACAGACGTTAAATAATGCTGATGTTATAAAGCCTGGGATCCTAAAGAAAATTACTTTCATGCCACCCACAAACAGGATCAATAATTACTCTTCAGTGCCTAACCTAATCCCTCAAGATACCCCAGTGCATCTTTTGTTTTGCACATCTTTAGGCTTTGCTCCTATAAGCAAGAACTGTCTTCGATGCATACCTTGCACAGCATGGAGTATGCTGTCAGTGCTTAAATACAGAGAAATAAGAACACACTGGCATTTTCTTAACAGAAGTTGCAGGACACTAACCTCCAGGAAGATATGATTCACTTGCTGTGTCATCACCATCATCTCCATCTTCATCATCACGACTCAACAAATTATTTACAGCAAGGTTTACATCCAGATTTGTTCGTTGGAGTTCCCGAATAATAATACTTCTGGACTTCCCTTGTAAAACAACTTGTGCCTGTAAGAGCAGAGCATAGTTGGTTACTGGTCATTTGCAGCTCACCAACCACCACTCCTAAGAAAAGGATGATTAATTCTAAAAGAAGTCTAATAAAAGCCAAAAGTCAAAGTACATACAGATGAAGGCTCACAGGTTTTTCATGGTACCTTGTACTAGATAGTAAACCTTCTCTCAGTTGAAATTAAGCCTCTGAATTACAACTTTCATGCTGAATTTCCTGGTGGAATCTACTTCCTGAAATACTTAATGCTGTAGCTAAAGGATTAGCAAAATCTATTTCCAAGAATGTTCTATATGTTTCTATAAAAGTGTTTAAACTTACTATGTCAATGAAGAGAATTTTGCAACCAACTGTTCCAAAACTACGCCTCAGTCCTTGTCTTTCTGACATTCATTTCTCCTTTCACTGCCCTTAGTTACCAGCTTACTTTCTCTGTTTTTCTCATCATTCTGTTTCTAAAGGCTTACCTTCAACAACTTCTGCAATATTTAGATTTTTGTTAGCAAAATGTCAATGCAGAAAAAAAAAATTCTAAATATTAAACAGATGCAATGAATTTACAAAAGCCGGAAGAATTCTGGTCTATTCCACTAAACCCAGGATACAAGAGCATTTTGTTTTTCCAGACAGACTATCCTCTAGTGAATACCAGAGAAGATGACAGAGTTCTGGAAGATCACAAACTGTGTGAACAAGGTAAGAAACCAGTACTAAATGTTTTCATAACACAGGAAAAATGAGGCACCAAACAAAGGATATTTTAACAACACACGAAGGTAAACTTTTTGTCATAACATGCTAAGCCAGAAGTTTAAAGGTTTTCGAGACATGGTAGAACTTTTGTTACACAGACCAGCTGTAAAGATTTTTACCCTACTGGTCTGCTCTAGAGTTACTCCAAAAATGTTTTAGACACCTTCTGATTTAAAGGTAGAGGAAATTATTTTTTTCTTTAAAACAAACAAAATATCACAGAAAGGGAAGCAAAATTAGGACTTAACCAACAAGCCACACATTAGATCAAAGAATGGAACTGTCTGGATCAAGGGATATTAGTCTGTTTTTCTATTCCACGTAAGGTATTGAGGATGTCAGTAAATACTCTCAAAAAGACCTGGAGATGATCAATGAAGTCAAAAAGCCTCAGCGCTCCACAGTTGCAAGAGATCACTGAAGGTCATCTAACCAAACCACCTCCTCAAAGCAGGGCTGACCGGAGTAACCAATACCTCCTCCAGCACCTTGCCTCTGTGAAGGCAGAGCTTTTACTGGGTTTTAGAAGTCAAAAAGAGAAAGGAACAAGAAGCCAGTCTATCACTGGCTGGGCTGCAGATACCTTGCTCACTAGTTCTTATCTTGTGCCAGTGAAGGCTTAGATTAACTCTGGCCTAGCAACTGTATTCCAAATGTAGACCAGCAACTTGTTTTGAACTAAGAATTAAAATGCATTAACCAGTCACATAATTTGAAGGTATTAGATTTTTCATGGAGAAGAACATTGTTTTAGCAACTTCCACTTAATCACAAAACGCAAAGGCTGTCAGCTTATTCATGCTTTCGTGCATTAGGAGGCAACAGCAGAGCAATTTATACCCAACATTCATCAGTTATATTCACAAAAAAATAAGTAGAGGTGTCCATGAAGAAAAGTTGCTACTATTCTAAAGAGACTAAACATGTTTAATTTCTTTCATTTAAATCTAAAAGGGATCCTCCTTGGAACAAATGCACTACTATTACAACACATTCCTGTTGACAGGCTACAAGAAGCTCCACAAGTCTTTGGTCACAAGCAGTTTCCAGCTCTTGTACCTGTGAAATGAGTTCCTCTGGAATGACTGATGCTGGAATCACGGGTTGCGGTTGACTCCCCAGCAGTCCAGATCCTCTATCACGGCCTGTGCGTATAACTCTGGTCTGCCTTCGAGAATCTCGAGCTCCAGCAGATGATCTACCAGAAGATCCTCCTCCACTTCCGCCAACCCCAGAACTCCAGCGACTTCTAGAAGATTTAGATTATATTTTTTTATGTATATATAGCAACATACTCTGAGGACTACTTCAAAAAGTCTTTACTTTTACTATTAATAACTTGTAGACAGTCTTTGAAAAATACTGCATTTTGACTTTACAGACAGACACTACGAAAGCATCCATCAAAACCAGTAAGAACAAGAGCACCAGGCAACTGATAAAGTTCTGAACCACAAAGCAGAAACATAAAACTCCTTCCTACTCCTGATTGTGTGGATGTGTACATACATAAATACAAGCACCCACACATTCCCACCGTTTTTAAAAGCAACAGTATCAGCAGTGTAACATTTTAACACTCTGCTGCTAATTTCCTACTACAAAAGCACATAAGCAACAGCTTCATGGTCAGTGGAGTCTGACAGGTCACTATTCTCAGATAAGTCTTCTCAAATTTCTGAGACCTGATTTACATGAAGAAACTGCTTAAAATTACACTGGAAAAATCAAGTTATCTACAGCAAAACACATCTTACACAGATAGTTTTCTGATTCTCACAGAGGGTTTTCAAGAGGTACTATACTCTGGACCCATTCCTATTGGAGAAAGGCAACAACATGTCTAAACTGACCAAACAGATTATTTTTTTTCATTTCTTTGAGTCAATATCAAAACAAGGGAGTAAAAAGGCAGCAATCTGTAGAAACACATAAACTGCCATCATTACAACTTTCCACGAATCTTAATACCACGAACTGTGTCAAGTGAATCTGCTCTGAACATGAGACTAGATTGTCAGGGAAAGCTGAAAGACCCTAGTTTGCTCTTCATGGCTAACTAAACTTAGTTGTATAAATCTACCTTAAAGGATACTGGATACAGTATTATTGCTATTTAATAATCTCTATCAGCGGAACTTTCCTGCTTTCAACCAGCCTAATCCACAATTTCCTTTCAAGAAAGAAAAAAAAAAACCACAACATTTAAAACGATCCTGCTCTGGCAGAAGGGGTTGGACTAGATCTTTTGAGGTCCCTTACAACCCCTAACATTCTGTGATCCTGTGAAGAGAAAAAGGTATGTTCTCTGAACTAGTATCTAATAAATTCACAACAAAAGTACAACACATGTAGCTATAAAAGCTCCTTAAGTAAGAACACTTGTCTTACATTTTATGGATAGGTTGATTACTAACATCCTACTCTTTTTTCTTGTTGTCTTTTTTATGTCTCCTCCTGACAAGACCATGTGATCACACAATGACTCAAGTATCTGGCTCAGACAACGTCCTGTCACAGAGACATTTACATTTTCAGGATTCTAGCCAGCAACCACACAGACAATTACAAGACAAGAAGCAATTCAACAATGGCTTTAGGAAAAGTCTTGTCTCTTCATTTAGAAAAGGAGCTCTAAAAAAGAAAAAAACACAAAACAAACAAAAAAAAACCCCAAAGCCAAAACCTACTGAAAATGGAAAAAAGTCCAAAGCAACGAAGAATGTGACATTTTAAACAAAACAAAATTAATAATCTGTAAAGGTGGGAAGGGGGCTAAGGGGAAATCAAATTCTTCCTACACAATTCTCACTTCAACTACCTAATTCTGAAACATGCAAAGGAAGAAGTTAAGAAGTCTTCAAAGTTGGTCTCCTAAGCCTGTATCTTCAAACAATTTTAACCAGTTACTCTCAGGTAAAAATAACAAGGAAAAAAAAAAAAGTCTTACACTTTCCACAGTAAGTTTTTAAACAAGACTATACCAGTTTGCCTTTAAAGTTTAACACTGTGATGTGATTTAATAAAACATGGATTGTCATGTTCATATGCACAAAGGTTTCACAAAAACTTTGGGGAGGTAAGGCAGTGGGTTATCTTTCCTGCAACTAAGCCCCAGATGAAATTAGCTTATTTGGTAACAAACAACAAATTCACCTTTGCAGAAAAGCTGTAGTTTCTCCCTTTTAACAAATCATTCACACGCACAAACCACCGTTTGTATATGTGATTCCCCTTCCTAAGGTTAGTAATCTTACGAAGCAGCACTGTTAAACATGTCTTACAAAATCATATAACAGAGTTCACTGTGATTATGTAGTGACGATTAATTAACGTTGCTGTATAAAGGGACACCATCAATTTTAAAGCTTAACAATAAACATACTGCATCCGTACATTTAGTATATAGTAGTACAACTTCAACAGTTCTGAGCAACAATCTTTTCCAAACGTTCCCTTCCTATTACTGCGTGTAAGACCCCAACTAACAAAACACTGCTCATTACCTAGGAATGCACAATAAAGTTGAGCATGCAAAGGTCTACAAACATAGATAGTGAAGATTCTTCCTGCATAAACGCACTCATTTTACTTCATGCTGCTAGCCTATCGGGGCTTAAATTGATAGTGTCCCTCTAAAAAAAATGCTTTTCACAATCAAGGAACAAAAGACATTCAAAAAAAGACAACACAGCCAAAACCAAGTTATTCTTCGCACATATATGAAGAAGGCTCCATATCCTAGGTACTGAAAGGTCACTTCGATATCTGTTATTTTAACCAAGTCAATAAAGTTATTTTTTTAATTATACCCTACCTACACAACTGCTGTAATTATACGTTCCCTTACACATACTGCATACAATTTATATATGTGTATACACATATACTCAAATATGGAACAAACAGATTGCAGCCTCAATCCTATCAAAACTTACCCAAGGGTGTTGCCTGCCAGTCTGCCCAGAGTTTCAGAACCAGACAGAAACCATGGGGAGTCACTAGTCCTGCCTGGCCTGGATGTCCTTCCTGCCCCTGAGCCACTGCTCAACTTTGAACTGAAAGTAAAAGATGGTAAATCAGTCACAAAACAATCCCAAATGGGTTAAGAACAAAACCTGGAATCCCAGGTCTAAATTCTCAGGGACTTAGTCTGGTAACATACCAGCTTAAGCAACACCCTTGGGGAATACTCCAAGCTAATCTAACTGTATATTAAGAGGTACACTGCAGAAAGAAAGTGGAAAGCATGCCTAACAGATCTCACGTACATTCGCAATCCATAATAGCACAGTTGCACATACATATTAAGCCACTCAGCGATTCGAATTAGCCACTGCGCTAAGTTTTCAGTCAGCGTATATGTACAAATTGTAATCACCAGGCATTCTACCCATAAACCTGAGCACTTCAATATTAAGAAGTGGTTTACATTCCAATATAAAGCGTTAAATAGCCCTATTAAGAGGGACTTACCTGGACTGAAGGTGACAGATCTACAAACTGAGCCTCTCTGGATGGGATCACTTTCAGAGTGGATTCTACATGAAGCTTAACAATTTAGCACAGTTTCTTTCACGAGGATTTTTTTCTGGAGGGGGGTTGTTTCTTGAAGTTAAAGAGATCCTGTCTTACTTCTTTTAGAATCGTATTTACTATTTATTCCTACACCAGTCTGACAAGCTAGGCTGTTTGGCTGCATCACCATAACCATTACGTATCTCCTCAAAGTACCCATTTCAAAGGCAATCTAGTTTAAAAACAAACAAAACCAAAAAAGCAGCCAAGCTGCTTATCCGGTTCAAAAGAACGATTTAATATGAAGAAAAGTGGTTCTTACCCATCATTATTATCAGGTTTACCCAATTCCAATCTGTCTGGTTGAACTGAAAAACCAATCCTGCAGACTCTACCATCCTATATTTAAAACAAGAAAACCAAGTGTCCAAAATTGAAATGTAAGACAAGTTACAGACAAAAAAATACAAACAAAAACAAGTCTTCAGTTACTGAATAATGTTGATCAATTTAACGTTAGAAAAAAATAATTTTAACTGTACAGTTTCAGGTTGTTATTTGAACAGATTTAAGTAATTTACCTCAAGAAGAAATGCAGCATGATTTGGTCCCACCACACACTGTTTAATAGTGGCCTGTTCCAATACATTCAAAGGGGGGTGGCTGAAAACAGAAAGTGAACACGTGTAACTTTTTTTTTAATTTAAACTCAAAGTCTGGAAAAAAATAAAAAGTGACATATGGAAGGAGCAATGTGCAGTGACAGTTACTAATATAAAAACATTCAAGAATGACTGTGCATTAGTTGAAGCAAATATCATGAATTTTTGGTCTTTATGCACATAAAAAACAGAACAAATCCTTAAAGTATGACAGTTTTCATTTAGTTCGATCAAAAATAAACAGAGGTTATACTTCAAATTAAGGAGTCATTTCAAAAGGAGAGTATTTAATAATAGCGTATGATATATTTATCATAATTGAAAATCTAACATTTTTTTCCTAATACAAGAACTGCATTATTTGAAACATTTCTAAACTTTACTATTAGTAGTATTGAGAATTTCTATGGCTGTATCTACAGTACAGTAATTTGCTTCTTGTTGATGTCAGAAAAATTGTACTTCCCTAAATGATTTACAGCAGCATGTGAAACACCTTACCTGTTTAAATTATATTTGTTCAGCTTCTCTGAAACTTCCCTTAATCTGAAACAAAAAGAAGTGATGCTATTGTTTGAAAGACATCCTCCACAGCACACAACATCCACTTAAGTAGCATATTTATGACATTATATGTGGTGGCAAGTTGTTCCTATAATGAAGCCTGTTATAAATACTTATTATAAAATGTTGGGAGTCTGTGTAAGAACTGGATGATGTTCAGCCTAAAGTCAGGATTTTGTTTTGGAGGCTTTTGCTTTAGAGTTTTATCCCCCCACCTACTGTCTTGTCACAAAACCCATGTTTTCTTGCATTTCTATGTGTTTTACAAGTGAGTATCAAAAAACACTGCTCCAACCTTCTTACAACCATTTACAACTTTACACACAAAATAAGCAGATGAAACAATGAGCATTAACTGTAGATACACTTGTGTTTCCTCCTATAAACTTGAATACAACATCCCAAAGCAGACAGGATTATCATTTCCTAGGAAATGCAAGTATGTGGCACATCAGAGCCAAAAATATGACAGTAAGTTCCCCAAAACAGGTAAGACCGGAAATCGAATGCACAAAAGCCAGCATCAAAAGGGACAAACAACTCTTGACTAGCAGAAGAAACAACCCAGAGAAAATTCACTATATACAGAGTTATGTAAAACACCACCTTTACTAAAAGAGAAAGAATGTTTCCAGAAGAACTTCCATCCTACTTTCATGGCACCTCACCAAACGGAAGATCAGAACCCAAAAACGTGCCAGCCCAGACAACTCCTGCTTAGAGGGTATGGCATCCAGAAGTGGAAGCCAACAGAGTAATTTCTATGATAACTTCTAATTCACTTTGAAAAGATCCTCTCCAGACAGAAAAGATACTCCTATATAGCAGGTAGGCATTTCAGGTAAAACTTGGATACCTTTCTTCCCAAAGATGACAAGCAGACTAAAATAAGCCACTAAATAGCTTCCAATTTTAGCTGGAATATTCACATTATATTAAAGATACAAAACTGAGATGCAACCTGTAAAAATAATGCACTGTCTTCCTAATTAAGAAAAAAAATCCAAACTTTGGTACCATGACATCCTAGCATTTCACACACCTTTCAAATCCCCAACACCTTTCAAAACCTAACAAAAAGAGAACAGTGCTGGTATGGGTGTCTGTCTGAATCCACATCTTTAAACCCTTTCTTTTTACTTGCTTCACTTCAGTTTCTACACAGAGACTGCTATGGACAACACACTTCAGTTAACTGCAAGCCCTGAGCATGAGAAAGAATACAGATTAGAGGTCCAAACAGCCAAATCTTATCATTATCAACAGTGTTTGACTCTAAAGCACTTGTCCTGAGAGAAAAAAAGGAGGAAAAAAAAAAAAATGTCTGAGAAACAAGATAATTTATACTGATAGAAATAACTTTTAAGCACAAGAAGAAAGGAGCACAGTGAAAAGACAGCAGGAAGGAAGTGAACGTGCTTAGAATTGCCTTTTCTTATCCAAGCCAAGCTGCTGGTTTCTAAGTAGGAAATTCCACGCTCTCAATTTCCAGCCACAACTACTTTGCACAGGCCACGAGTACATAATAGATAAGGTTTCTGTGAAGACAAACCACAGAAGGGAAAAAGGGACACAAGCTTCACGTGCCATTTCCATGAAAGATACCCCCCACAAGAGTGAACTACTGTGGGAGAAGGTGGAATGAACCCCGAAGACGAATGGCATGCACTCCGCAGCTCACCAGGGGGTTTTATAAAGCAAGCAGGGATCTGCTGCATCATATATGTTAAGCATCCCTGAAGCTTCATATCTTAAGCGTATTGCCTAACAGTTTCCTGCAGGAATCCTGAGCAGTTTTCCATTAATATTTCTCCTCTTGGCAAGCATGAGTAATAATTGTAGACCAGGAAAAGCCTACCTTTACATTCACTGCACCGCCTATATGAAAAGCTGATGGCAAATAAATTTAGCAGCACTTTATTGGAGATGGTTACTAGACTAGCCTATGAGCAACGTTTAAAGCTTCCTTATCTGAGGTTTTGTGTCACAAAACCTGCGCACTACCAAAGAGAGACATTCTTCAATTCATAAAAAAGTCATCATAATCCTTTTTACTTGTAAAACAAACAACGAAGCAATAAAGAAGAAATGTGGAAAGAAAGCTACAACTTGCATACTCTGAATCTGTTAGTAACACCCATCTCAAGAGAGCAGGTCTACCTGCAATAAGCATAGGTGAAAAGAGATCTAATGTTATTGAAAAGAGGCTGCTGTCAACATTAAGGGGAGGGAGCACAGAATGATACGAGCTATTATTCTGAAAGTACTAAACTCTCCTACAGAAAGAAAAAAAGAAAAAGCAAGCTATCCCCCAACCATGTCGTATGCAACTACTGCAAGAGTAAAATTACCAAGTACTGTCCAATAAGCTTAGAGATCCACAAGGACGTGAATTTGACACAAAACACCACTGAGCAAAAAAGACAGTTTCCCAGCACTGTTGGTTTCAAGCCCCACTCCTCCCACTTACTTGTGTTGCCACCAGCATTGGCAGGAACAACAGTCACAAAACTAGACCAGCAGAAAAACAAGAGTAAAGCAGAAAGCTGTGCTCACATATTCTGTATGGAGAATAAATTTATGCATACAAAACCTAAAAAATTTCACAAAAAATATTTCCCACAGCAATCTAGGTCTTTCTACTCGTACAGTTGCACGGTACTGTACTACCAACCCTCTGATGGAAAAAATACCAAATACATATTTAAGATCAGGTTAATTTTAACAACTCAATTAAATAATTTCAACGGATGCTGCACTGGAGAAAGGTACAGGCCAAGATATTTAATCAATCACTGAGACCTTTCTGTGGTAGAACAAATCTCCCAATATCTTGAATAGCCTGGATAGGTTAAGCTTTGAAAAATTCTCATTAAAGACAATTAAACTATTTCAACAGACAAAGTTAAAGCAACATGTATTTTGCCCACGAACAGATTTTTGGGGAAAGGCACTAGCTTGCCACATTTTCAGACAAAAAGTTTCGTGATGACAGCTCCTGTGTTAAGACACATATTCTTTAAATATCCCTATCAAAATTCATCCAAAGAACAGTGAGGAAAACAAAAGAAATCAGTTTGCCCAAAAACAGCAAGGAAAACAAAATCAGTTTGTGCAGCCCAAGTAGGGATTGCTTCCACTTTGAGTTTTGCAGCTGTAACTTCGAGCCTCTCCAAACTTATCAGCATAGAAGGGAACTATACCCACACTAAGCAACTGAAGTGGCTTCAGGTCAGGACTAGAGGAGCTCTGACTTCACAACTGACTCATTCATCACAAGACACTACTACTCTCAAAGTACATTTCTATTTCCAGAGAACTTTATCCTTCCACCATCTCTTACTTTATAAAAACAAGTCAGGCTCAAAAATGCCAGAGCGTCACAGAGAAACTCCATTTTAAAAATACTAAGTTACAGAAAAATTGGACTTCAGTACATTTTAAAGTAACTTTACCCTGTTTAAAGTAGTGCTTCAATCCAAATCAGCAAAATTCTGGCTTACAATTTATGTTTTTACCCGATTTGTAAGAACAAAATCACTCTGTTTATAAGTAGGCAGGCTGTCCCAAGAATTCCTTTTTTTTTTTTTTTTAAAGACACTATAGACTTCGATAACGCATGTTCACCATGCTCAGTTCCCCGCAGCAGTCCTACCCTGCCAGTCACTCTGCAGGAATATTCATCCTTCTCAAGTATTTCTCTCATGCCAGCAACAGTTCACAGACCAACAAATAACCCATAAAACATAAGCAGAACTTTCTTACTAATGTGAGGGTTTAGAGTAGTTCAATAAATGGATGCGCATCCTTCTCCATCTTAGGAAAACTAAGTCACAAAAACGAAGGAAAAAGCTCAGAACCACACACCTACACCATCTACACTCAGTGAACATTTGCCAAACCTTCTCAAGGAGGCAAATAACATGAAAAGCACAGTGCACTGTAAATAGAAATATCATGTAGCAAGGTTTATGTAATTTTTCCCTCAAAAACTTACTTGCTGTTGAACAGAAAGAGTCTTTACAGGTGTCAACATCTAAATTTTGCAGCTTTGGTCAAATAACAGTACATCTAGCACGTTTATTTTTAAAGTATTAAAACCATTTCTGCCATCTCAGGGTTTAATTTCTGCAATGGTATCAAAAAAGCCTTTTTTTCTTCCCCCTTGCAGCTTTAGTCTCAATTTTTAAATGTCAGCTATGTCTTTAAAGAACACACAGTAAAAATCACTGAAGTTAAGCAATCCAAACAAAGGATTTAATCAGAGATGTAAAATAAAATGTTCACATACTGCATGTCTCCAAAAGGAAGGAAGTCTTTCTGTACTCAGCAAGTAAAACTACAGAGTCCTAGACACAATATTCATAAGATTGTCTTGGATTTTTCCTGAACTTGTTCCTCTATAGCCTTAAAAAGTTACTGGTACAGTTTCAAGTTAAAATATCAAGCAGGGGGCCCAAAGAGCTTTCCTCACTTAAGCACCACGTGGTGACAGCAAGAGAAGGAAAAGGTACATTTTTTAAAAAAAAACAAAAACCACCACCTCACTCTGATAAACAACTTCAAGTAAGAAAAATAAAATCAAAACTTCTGAGACTTTTACACCAGGGCATAAGGAAGTATACAAGAACTGACAGAGTGCTTTTCCAAGGGAAGGCTAACAATAAACAGAAGAGAATAACAATAAACAGAGGGGGGGGGGGGAAACCCTCAAACACTAGAATACACTATAGAGGAACATACCTATCAACTCTTAAAAAGTAAATACGACCTTCATCTCCATCCCTCAGCTGAGCCTCTGAAGTGCTCTGAGCACAGGGAGTCGGACCCAAAGAAGCCTTTTTGTGGCCAATTAACAGGTTTTAGCCCAGCAGCCTCCAGATCAAAGCCCTCTCACACTTGAATCACTCTGGTCTTGAATCACATGGAAATGAACTGCTGTGGCTGGCTGTCGGTGTCATGAGAACAGTCTCAGAAACGCAGAAAATGGACACCATGAGAAGCTTAAGCAAACATGTTATCTTTGTATCCTGATCCCAGGATGTCTTGGACGTTGTCACTGACATAAAGTCACATCCAGCTATCTTCCATACCATAATACAGCATAGACCCCACCCAATTGCTACGGCCTGTTCACCAGGTCAAATGTTAGAAAGCAGTTTCCAAAAATACCTTTCTCCTAATGGAATAAATGAAGAAATAAAGGTTAAAAAAAAACTCTTTTCCATCACTGAGTAGGAAAAAAAGGAGGAGAGGGAAGGAAGATTAAAGTGCGCTTTAAGTATTATGTCATACTGGGTAGTAAAGAAGGAGCATCCATAAGAAAAACACCAAAACACCACACAAAAGCAGGCAGTAAAATTACCTGTAGAAAATATAAAGTAATGCACATAATAAGAAAAAAATTGCCCAGAGCAAGAACAAAACGACAGCCTCCAAGGAGTGGGACGAAGAAAGTCACTGCTCCACTCAGTCAGCAATGAGGTGCACCATGGCTTGCACCATGTCCTTTCCCCAATCCAAGAAATATAAATTAGGACTACTCAGTTATTAAAGACTAAACCAACAGCCACCGCTCAGGAAATCCCTGAGCTGCAAATTATCAGAAGCTCAAAAGCATCACTCTAAGTTTGCTCTTCTCCTGCTATCTAGCACCAGTCACTGTCACAAACCAGAGGAAAGCACGATGGATCTCTGGTCTGACTTCAGCAGCTATTCTTATGTTTCACGGGATCAGCCAATACAGGTTTCCAGAATACGGCTCCCAGACTTTATTTTCTACTTTGAAAGACTGTCAGATTGGTTGATAAAGGTAGTTCTGACCGTTTAATAGTCCTCTCTGGAACAATGGTAATGCACTGAGCTGAATCAGTAAGCTATAGCAGAAAGCTAATATGGCAAACATCAAATAAACTAATCTCCTGAAAACAGTTTTCTGCAATACCACTGAAAAGCCTTCACATAACACAACGATTGCAGAAAGTAAATTCTCTTACAGCAGACAATTATTATTTCATGATATAACAACACTGATGTAAATAATGACCTATACGTAAAGATAGGTATAAACCGGCCCACAGCAAGATTAAATCAGGACAAGAAAAATTAGCAAAGATAGAACAGAGTCAACTACCCCGAGGCAGTTTCATGACACTGCATAGGAGAGTAAGGGGAAAAGCAGGGGATATTGTCTGCCTAGACTTCAGTAAGGCTTTTGACACTGTCTCTCCAAGATCCTCACAGAGAAGCTGCTGATGTTATCAGTCCGATGAGCAGACAATGAGGTGAACTGAGAACTGGCTGAATGACGGAGCCCACAGGGTGGTGATCAGCGGAGCAGTCTAGCTGGAGGCCAGTGACTAGCCGTGTACCCCAGGGGTCAGTACCAGGTCCAGTCCTGTTCGACATCTTCATTAACGGCCTGGATGAGGGGGCAAGCTTACTGATGACACCAAACTGGGAGGAGCTGTGGATACGCCAGAGAGTCACGCTGCCATCCAGAGCACAGCGACCTCATGATGTTCAACAAGGGGAAGTGCAAAAATCCTGCACATGGGGAGGAACCCCATACACCAGTGTGTGCTGAGGACTGCTCAGCCAGAAAACAGCTCTGCAGAAAAAAAACTGGGAGTTCTGGGGGACATCAGGTTGAGCCTAAGTCAGCATGCCTCGTGCTCTTCTCCCAGACAACTAGCAACAGAACAAGAGGGTACAGCCTGAAACTGCATCGGGGAGGTTCAGGTTGGATCTCAGGAAACACTTCCTCATGGAGAGGGTGCTCAGGCATTGGAATGCACTGCCCAGGGAAGGGGTGGAGTCACTGTCCCTGTAGGTGTTTAAGGAGAGGCTGGATGTGGCACTTAGTGCCATGATCTAGCCGATGTGGTGGTGTCGGGACATAGGCTGGATTATATGATCCCAGAGGTCTTTTCCAGCCTCAATAATTCTGTGATTAGACAAAGTACTGCCAGAAGGCTGAGGGAGGCGACCTTTCCCATTATCCAGCACTGCTGAGGCCACGCCTGGAGTTCCATGCCCAGTTTTTGGGCTCCCCAGTACAAGACAGATATGGACATACTGGACAGAGTCCAGCAAAAGGCCACAAAGATGACTAAGGGACTGGTGCATGTCTCAAATGAAGAAAGACTGAGAGAGCTGGGACTGTTCAGCCTCCTGGGCAAGAGAAGACTCGCGGGGGGACCTTATCAACATACAGAAATACCTGAAGGGAGGGTGCAAAGAGGACAGAGCCAGGCTCTTTCCAGTGGCATCTAGCATAAGGCCTGGAGGCAACGAGGACACACTGAAACACAGGAAGTTCCCTCTGAACATCAGGAAACACTTTTTTTACTGTGAGAGCATCCAAGCACTGGCACAGGTTACCCAGGGAGATCGAGGAGTTTCCATCCTTTGAAGTTATTCAAAAGCCATCCAAATACAGTCCTGGGCAACCAGCTCTAGATGGCCCTGCTTGAGCATGTGAGTGGGACCAGAAAATATCCAGAGGTCGTCTCCAATCTCAGCCATCCCGTGACTGATAGCTTTTTGCTTTCAGGATGTGATCTCCACACATTCGACTTGAAGGCATGGCAATAAAAGAACGTTCCTTGCCACCAAAAAGCTAGGAGCGCATTTTATGCTTTGGAATCCACATGAGGGCAGTGGCTTGGAAAAAATTACACCAAGAAGTTAGGCAAGTGTCTGAAAAGCACTACTCAGACACAGAGTAAAAATATCTGTGTGTACTCTGTATCTCTAGCAAGAAGAGCAACACCAGGTGACAGATACCTGTAAGACTTGCAAAATGAAGTATTAGTTTTGCCAGAATTAGATGTCTCTCATTAACAATGAATTTTTAGGCTGACTGATTGGTTCCTGTAGCTCAAAATCTATTTGCAGTCTTTCTTCAGATTTATCATGTAAGCGACATAGAAAATATCACCTTTTGAATAATAAAAACCAAAAATTAAACCTACAGTGCACAGCCCAGCCATAACCTAGCTCAAGTCATTTGCACTTTTTAAATAAGCAATAAAGCAATATAGCTGAGACACAGCATGGCTGCTTTTCAAAAAAAAAAAAAAAGTTGTTATGAAAAGTCTGAATATAAACAAAAAGAAATCACAAATGGTACGATTCTGACAGGACTAGCACATAGCAGTTACAGTACACCTACATACTCAGCACAATATTCAGAGGATTTGGTAGTAAATTAGATCTACAGCTACGAGTTGCCTAAAGACCTAGTGGTGTTTCTGAGGAAAATAAAAAAGAAAAATACACTACAGAAGAATGGGTCAGCCATAGTCTGATGTTATTTTATGACAGCAGACTTCCAAAATATGGGTCACAGATTCAGGCAATACAATACAAACAAGTGTTCTCTGGTGTAGAATGCATCAAACCATCATCCCCTGTTCCCAGATTCTGTTAAACTGCATAAAGTCCTCACAGCTGCAAAGAATTTCTGTTTAACATTTAGCAGAGGGCTATTTCTTCAGCCAGACCACGAAATGCTAAACAACTGGATCAACCAACTCAGTCGGGTGCAAGCTCCGAGTCTTACAGCAATGAAAGTTGTAAGCTATTTAGCTATCCATCATTTCAGTAAGTATATTCTTCAGTGATAGTAAAATGTGGATAATGGGAATTTATAACCCCATAGTTGTCTTCAATGATACATAAAAAATACTAAGATGAAATAACAGGAGCCAGTATTATGTTGAGCAACATATGAATGCCAGCTACTAAAATGTAGCTAGGAAGCTGTACACTCATTTGATTAGAATGAATGAAACTTAAAAGACCACATTTAGACAAAGGGAAAGAAACATCCTGTTTTTTACTGTCAGAGCACTGCTGTAGTAATTCCACTAAAACAAAAACTGTTATCAAAATAAAAATCCAGGCATCATAAAATTTTTAAATCTTTTTGTGTTCCATAGTGACAGATTGCTAAAGCTCCTTGAGGAGTTAATTACAAGCCATCAGGGCTGTGTATTTACCAGCATATCAGCTTAAAGTCAGGAAAGTCAGTTTCTGGTCCCAGCTGAGGCCTCTGTGGGAACCCAAATCATAATCTCTACATCCTTTTCCCTTTCATTCTTGCTCTAAGCTTTTGGAAGCCATGACTGCTGAAAAAGCAGAAAATGGCCTTTGATTAGAGCATTCAAATACTTTAAAAAAATATTTTTAAATATAAGAACTGTCACATTATTAAACAGTTTGTGTCCTGGCTGAAGAAAAGCAAAAATATATGTTGTGCAAGTGATTTTATTAAAATCAAAGCACAAACACTGAATTTGAATTGCTTTGTAATACAGTCCACAAGCTGATTTAGTTTTAGAAATAGCGAAAGATCATGTAGCATGTCCAGTACTTTACTTGCCAGTTCCTCCAAGTTTTCAACAAAAACTCTGATATCACACTATTATCTGCATGTCTCTTTTTCAAATTTGTTTAAAACTGCACTTTAAATACCACACACTTCCCTCCTCATGCTTCACTGTCTTCTACTAAACGTACATCTTCAAAACTTTTCCCTCAGACACTGCATCTTTGATTTAGATAGGAAGGGAACGAGGCCTGGCATAGGGAGTAGAGAGCAAGCACTGTGCCAGAAAAGCAAGCAGCCAAATGACTTTGTCAGATGCACAGTGCAGAAAAAATAACTCAACAGAAACCCCAGCTTTTGAGGTGCGCAACTCATCACATTATCTCTTTGCACTGCCGAAAAACAGATTCTCTCTTTCCCATCTGTCTGTACCAGAGCCACAAACTCCAGGTGCTTCCCCTCAACGTAACCTCTATTTTGGTTCTTCGACAAGAACTCATGAAGCAGCACGTTGCGTACCTCCTGCTTCACATTTTGCCTACGGCCATACTATTTCAGGTAACAATCTCACCAGACACAGATTCTGCACCACAAGAGAAAGAAACAAAGCTTCGGTCATTCCAGCAAACAGCCTGTTGTCCTCCACACCCTCCCACGGAGGGCAGGGCAGTCCTAGCCAGATTACATTCTGCCTACCCAATCTGTCCCACAGCGACAAGATGCTAGGATTTGCATCATTGGAATGTTTTATTAAGTACCTTTAAATCCTTGGCAAAACGTATTTGTCTCTAGAACAAAGTCAGCAAATTGTGTAAATGATGCGTTAAAGGGGAAAAAAAAAAGAGAGAGAAGAAAAACTGCTGTTGCTAATGTTAAGTGTGGTCAAAACTGAAGAAAAGAGTTTTGACAGCCTAAGAAAGAGATCTTCATTAAGGTCAAACAACAGTAACTCAATTATATTTAAAAAAATATAAAATTAAAAGCCATAAATCCTCTTTAGAAGAACATTTCTTCATATTTACTAGAAAGAGAAAACAATGCAGCTCTGATGATTTTCAGGCTGGATAGAGAACAGCAAAACTTCATAGCATAAATGAAAGAATAAACACTGAGAGACAGGCTTAAGCAAATTAATTTTGCAAGATGAATAAAAAATTAAAATGATACCACACTTATTGAAGGAAGTGACAAACACCAATGACTTCAAATGACAACACAGTAAGGTCTACAGCTCTTATTCAACTGCATTCACATGTGTATGTATTTATTTTCCAGTTAAAATTTGGTAAAAACACTGTAGCACAAACATCTGTCCATATTAAGTCAATGCCACACTCCATACTAGAAACTGTATAGTCAAATTATAATTTTTAGTAGAATCCAGAGATCTCAATCAAGACCTATCTCACTGTATTAGAACTACTTATGTATATAAAGAGATAATCCATGCCAAAGGTGAGAGGGGTAAGCGTTTGAGGAAGCCTAATGGAGAATAGAGAATGAAACATAATGAAAGGCTGTAAACAAATTTTTAAAATATTGTTTTACCACAGGCTTACCTTAAACTAGTCAACTACGCGTTAAAAAAAAAAAAAGTCTAAAATTAGCATCCAACTTAACTCGAGATGCTAGCAAAAATGCTGCAGAAAGTAACACCACCAAGCCCTGTGTACAGAGCACAGAGTTGCTTTCTCGGCTATCTTGTAATGAACAGCCAAACTACAGCTGCATGTGTAAAATCACCCTTGATTAACTCAAAATATTCCCAACTGTCCACAATACTGATTACATAGAGTAAGAAGTAAAAACAAACAAGCAAAAAAATGCACCCCTGAACGTGTGGGAGGGTTCTGCCAGAGACACATTTCATAAGATTACTGAAGCCTGCAGCGGCTCTTGTGCTTTCATCTGTCAAGTTACACTACCGCTGTGATAAATTACACTGTCAGACCTTGCAGCTGGCAATAAAATGATAGTGAGAAATTCCAACATAGTTAATGTCCAAAATAGTACTAGTCATGTGTTTTCAAAGGTTGTTATTCTGCAATCTTTTGTAATGAAAGACCATAATGTAAAATTAAATCAGAAACACAAGGCACCAAAGTTATTTGGGGGCATCTCTTCTGACAAAAGGTAGTAACCGGTTCAGTCAAAAAAAGTTGTCCAAAACAAAATTACAGAAAATACTCTTTCCACCTCCATTGTGGATGTAAACAATTTAAGAAATCGCTAAGAAGCATCTTACACCATAATGCAAACAGACTTGAAATTACAAAAACCAGACAATGAAGTAAAGCATAAGACACTATGTTGAAGATCTTTTTTTAGAACTGGAACACAATAACCATGCTGAGTTTAGAAAAGCAAACAAATATTCAAAACTTTTCTGAACCAACATGGATAGGTACTGTAAAACACAGTGCACTATAAAGCACAGTAGCTAAGATTTGCTGAAAGACAGGGTGAAGCATATTTACCCAGGGAAATTCCCCTGACAAGTGCTGGCCCTAGCAGCAAGACTTGTGAGAAGAATACAAGATTTGCAAAGATGATAAACTCAATGGTTACATCACTCCTCAACTGGAATCAAACTGGCAGTTTTACATAAATGTAGATGACCAGAGTGCCCACCTTATGGCTTTCTACTAAGTTTTACAGTAGTCTAAAGCATTTAGAATAGGCAAGCCTTTGTGAGGTGGTAGAAGTTCTCTCTCAAATGTAACAAAAAGCTATTTAAATTAAAAGAAAATAGTTAATTTTCCTTGCAAGGAAAGGGTAAGAGAAAAGGAAGCAGCACTGGCTGACTGTTGGTTTTTTTAAACATAGAAAGACTTTAAAAACTAGAGTACAGAGTTTATTGTCAAAATAGTTTTATGCCAGAAAGATAAAAGAATTAAGATCTGAAACCTGGATAACTATTGCTGTAGCGGACTAACTAGTGCTGTGGCCATTCTCATTCAAACTGACAGGCTTGCAGTTTTGGACAAAACACATGTGCACCTTGAAAATTACATTTGCTCACTTATTTCACTATTTTTTCTCCTAATCACTCCTCCCAATTTAAAATTTTCTAGCCACTACAACTAGGCCTTGTCCCCAGGTCTTCTCTGGGGCATACACTGATGCCTACTACTGCAGTCTTCCATGTGAAAGTCGTTATGAAGTGCCAAATCCTTAGCGGACTTCACTGAACTCAAGATAGGAAAAAAAAAAAAAGTTTGTGCAACTGAAAAGCACAAGTAGTTTTTATATATGGTGTTCTTCTGCATAAGTGGCTGTTGAGTTGATGCAGGGAATGACAAAACAGCAGCTTTTACAGGAAGCATCTTCTAAATTTACCTAGATTGTGGTTAGTGTAATCACTTCAATATAAGCTACCTTGAAACTCCCCTCCTTCTCCATATGTAATTTTCAAATACATACATAGTACTGTCAGTTTCATTTAAGTCCTGAACAATTAACTGTGCCATAACTGTAAAACAGCAGCTACACCACACTGCAGAATCTTGCCATGCTTAGGTAGATCCTTGGTTGTTTTTCTCAAGTGTCAAGTATTTTTTCACATAAATCTAATCATGTACTGAACAGTTATCTACTTAAGCTTTAGACAAGAAAAAACTGTCATACCTTTTACATCTATTTTTTTGACAAATATCTTTTTACAAAAGCATCCTACATGACTAGAACATTTAATATATATTTTACCAAAACTACCATAGAAGTATGGTACTGATGATAGATTTTAACTTTTACTAAGAATTAGCACATAAATGTCGCTGACTGATAGCTTACTGTCTTAAGAGTTAAAAAAGTTTTTTGACAGCTTTGACTTGTACTGCCAACACTAAAATGTGGCTAATAACGTCTTACTCCAATAATCTTTATTTTGTCACTAATCTAACAATGAATATGCTCAAAGCCCACAAATAAGGGGGGAGGAAGGCAACTTTTGTGCTATTTTACTTGTGACAGGTCACAACTACTCTCAGCCCAGATCACATTCACAGTTCAGTTTCACATTACAGTAGCCAAAATAAACTTGCTGCTTTCAAAATGGAAGGAACTCAACCCTGCTTCCTCTTCCTCGTTCTCCACTCTGAGGTCTCCCTCCTGCAGCACTTTTCAAAATCCCCCCTTTTTTATCCACCTACTCTGATGTTCACCCAACCAGGAGATAAATCAGTTCAACTTTCTCATCCACAGAACTATACTGACTTTATCAGGGTTAGCTTTATATCATTTTAGCAAATTTAGTCCGTTTACTGTGGAATTGAACATTAAAAGTTAGTGCAAGGTACAAAGTGAGGAAAACAAACCTCCTGCTTAATTCTGACTTACAACATCTCAGGAAAGTTTCAGCATGAACATTCACAGACAATTACATACACACTTTAAAAAGCAGTGTCTGGGGCACAGCAAACAATTGTAACCAGACCAAAGTCCAGAAAGGCCTAGACTGCTGTCCTGTGTATAAGTAACATTTCACATTCAACCAGACACGAAATGATGCTTATGTCTAAGTTCTCATGCTTAACTTCCCAAATTATCATTCTTAAATAACACTGAAATAAGACCAAATCTTCTTGTACTGCTTCTCAATGTGTGAATTCTGTAATGGTCTGTACGACCACAGTCATGGTGCAAACCTTTGGACCCAGCTAATACATTGTATTTTGAAAAAACTGTTTCAAAGTAAGAGTCTGATGATAATAATAATGTCATGATACTCATGCCACTCCCTCACTTTTTCCTAAAAAGAGTCAATTTAAATCTTGTTAAGACTTTCAAGAAATTAATTGTAAAAACAAAGCCAACGCTTCTCCCGTTACTAAAGTCTCATCGAGCAACTGTAACTCAGGGAATTAAAAGTACTACTCCAGCAACTGTTCCCCTGCAATTAAACCGTCTACTCCTGTTTGAGGCAGTCTAACTTCACTTCTGCTAAAGTAGATTATGAAATGGTTTCAAGCGCACCAAAATAAATCACTCGAGCTAAAAGAAGCACTGTATTATCTGCATACAACTTGCAGGTTTTCTATTTAGGAACAAGTCAGTCAATCCCTTCTTCACCCCCCCAACTTTGAGTGCATCAACACAGATCACAGGAGCGAGAGCAGGGAAGTTCATGCTTGGGCTGCCTTCCTCTCCCTCTGGGACAGGGACTCTCCCTGCGCGCCCTTGGACGTAGAAGAGGGAGTTCAGGGTGAAGCAAACACACGCGTGACCAGAAGCTCGCTGCTCTCCCTCTCCCTCTTGCACACACGTAGGGCCAGGACACCGGCTCCGCATCCCTGCTGGCTCCCTGCACAGAATCACACCACGCCCTGCGCCAGCTCCTTCCAGCAACATCTGCTTGGGATTTTTAACAGATTTGTTCATCAGTAAATGCAAAACGGGGTAAGAAAATCCACCGGAGTGGCAGCCCACGTACCCACCAATTACTCGCCTATTACCTTGATGTTTTCAGGTGCATGAGACACACGGACACAGACTAAAAGGGTGTGTTCTTGCAAGGTACTTTTTCAACAGAAATTGATTATTAGAGGATGAAACAATGCAAGTAATGTAAAGCACACTAGGTAACTTTCTAGTTTAGGCATGGCCTGAATTACTATGGAAAAACAAACTCATATAAGAGCAAGATAATCCTTTCTCCCCCCCAAAGCCGACTGTACACAAATAATCACTGAAGCTTTGAACAAACTTTTCTTGGTGACATTACTTATTTCAAAGAGCTTACTGCAAAAAAAAAAACCTTACTACATACCACTTTCAACACTCGTTTTAAATTCAGAATAGCCTCTATTTAACCAACTTCATCAAGTCTCATCTTCAAGAGGAGAGGAAAAAAATCACATTAGTACTGCATCAATGACCACTTCAAAAATGACATCTTACCCTATCCTAGGACTTAAATGTCTGAGCTGACCAGAATTTTCTTAGTATAAGGTAAAAAACAAAGGCAAAGCCTTGAGAATGGAAAGCAATTAATGTAAGGTGAAAGACTCCCTTTCTCATTCTACAGAGTAGCAAGTTAAATTGTTCCCAAGAGGTTTCATAATAGCCAAGAAATGGTTACTTGTCATGGTTACACCCACTTTCTAAAAAAACATAAAATTAAGAAATATACTAAGAATAATTTACTCAGATTGACTTATCTATGAAATTGTCAAGCTTCCTTCACAAAGCACAAAGCCTCCAACCCTGGAACACACATGAAATCGGGATAGTCAACAAAATATATCTAACACCCACTGCAACAGAAGTTGGGCATCCCTTTCTCAAAGATTAAAGCCATTAATTATTCATACACCATATATATATTTATATATATATGTGGATTTGTTTCTCAAACTGCAGCCCATAGCCAATTATTCTCCCATTAAACATTTCATATGCAGTTTGCAGTGAGCAAAGCGCTTGGAGGAAAAATTCCAAATTATCTATCTTCCCAAATAAATTTACTGGAAAAGGTTTAATTAACTCAGTTCATCCTAAACAAAAGTTTAGCCTACTATCCGTTTCAAAAAATTAATCCTAACACAACTGCAAAACTAAACATAACCTTGTCCTCTATGAACTTTCTTCAGCGCAACTAGCTTCCAGACATCTGAGCAAACACCATGAACGAGCCAACACTGCTTCAACTTATTTGAGAGAGGTCTAATAACTACCATCATGGTAGTACTTTCCAAAATGCTATTTAAGAAGTACTTTCAGATGATGAGTAGGTGTGCTCCGGAGTCTTCCCAATTATTTGAAGAAAAAAGAAAAGTAACCGTAGAACCACAAAGTGTTTTACCATTCTCTGAGTTGCTGCACAAACAAGAGGGATAATAAATTACACAGAAAATCTAATAAAGAACTGTAAAACTGAGTAACAGAAAGTGCACCAAACCAAACTGAAAAAAACCCCACAACTCTGTGTCCTCATATTTTAGAGAATGCTTAAGAGCAGAGCAATACTTCAGGAGAAGGATGCTTGCCAAACATACTTCACCCCTTCACACATCTACACTGATTATTAAGAATAATGTTATCAAATACTCTTATAAAAATTCAAAACTGTCATGTGCCCTGAATATACAAGGATTGCTTCAACGAATCCCATGTATTTTAAAAATGTAATTATTCCTTAGACACGGAACACAGATCCATTACTGAAAGCAGTACAATTGATGGTGTTCTACATACACCAAAAAGCAAAGCACACAATACAGAATTAAGGTCCCAAAATCAGATTTTGAAAAGCAATTATCATTCAGAATGCAGACAAAAAAACCCATAACTTGGGCTACTGACCAGTGTCTGCAGCACAGACTCTAAAAAGCCTGTAAAGTGAAAGAAAACATCACAGAGAGATGAGATGTTCCAAGATCCTAACTCTCACAAGCACATATATGAGAATTTGTCAAGCTATCCAGACCCCAATCTATATTGACAGAACAAGAGTAAGCAGCAATGCTACTGACAGAATTGAACTGGCATTTCCAGCACATATGTGTGTGCCTTAACCCTATTTATGAATCATTCTGATTTCACCGCATTACAAGTTGTGATACACAGCTACCGTGCTTCTAGTAAAATTATATTTATGAAGTGGAAATTTATGACTTGCAGCTCAGATCAAGGAGCCACTTAATTTTTCAGAACAAGTCACTACTTAATAGCACTTCTACAGCTTCCTCCATATATTAATTACCACACACTATGAAGATTCCTGTATCAAACAGAAGTTGTAAGAGCTGCTGCTGCGGTAAGAAAGGGAAAAAATAAAATTAAAAACAAGGAAGCATTATGAAGACTGAAGGGGCATCATATGTAACATCAATAAGTCAACAAAACAGGTGACATTAAAGAAAAAAAAGATGAGCTCTCTCATGCTGAGCAAAGTGTGATAATTACATGCTAAATATTTTCTAAGTGCCTAACAACTTTTATATAAAAGAAAAATTAAAAAACCCCACCACTGGGGTCCTTTCAGGTTCAAAGCCCTAGGTCTTGCCCTAAATCAAAACAGTGCAATAAACAAGTGGCATAACTCCTAGTAGAGCATCACGTCTCAATTTGTCACTCTAAAGGAAGATGATGTATGCCAAATTTGAACGTATTACTGTGGAGAAACAATCCCTTAGGAATGTGTAGGCCTCCCAGGCAGCAGGATCCTGTAAAACGTATTATCAGGTTAAGGGGAAAAAAAAAATACATTCCTCATACACTTCAGCTTTTGGACCTATTTTATCATTAGAAGTTTCCCTATTTAAGGGCATGGATGATGTAGATCAGCAGAAAATTTATCTTTACAATGACCTATTTTCCTCAACATAAGCTCTCAAGCCTCAGCTGTATTTCAACAGAGGCATCTCAGCAAAGACTGGTCTAGGAAAAGTGACCTAACTACAAACAATAGTGAAGTGAGCTGGACCCCGACCCGCTCGGAAACCTGGCAAGATCAAAACCAAATGAATACAACCAAGAGCCCGTACTTTCAAAGATATTTATAAATATTTAAGTACTATTTATAAAAATTAAATAGCTTTTATCTATAGTGTAAAAGATACGTAGGTTTCTATGTAGTGATGACTAAAGACTTTGACATATTCGCATAAATTTAGAAGTTAAAGATGAATAGTTGCACGACTCTTTAAGAATTCCTACATAAAAAAGCACAAGTAAAATTTACAAGCTGTAACACATACCATTAGTAATAACTACCAAAAAAATATATATTTGACAGCCACACAGAGCACTGTCAGAAACGCATCACGCAGCAAAGAGACCTGAGTTCACAGATTTATTTTCTCCCAGGCATTCCAGTTTCTCCCCAGCCTGCAAATCTCCCACCTCAAATCCAATTTAAAAGTTAGCTACGAGGTTTCCAAGCAGAATGCGCTTCTGTTCCAGTTGTCATTCCCATCCCAGCCAGTAATCTGGAAATCAGGCCTCCTTTTTATTTTTATTTTAAAAGAAGAGTCCGTGCGGAGGGGAGGGGAGCACACGGCCGGTACGTGCGCGTGTAACATCGCCGTGCGTCGTCTTTATCCTCGCTCCCGTCATTCTCTCACACACACCGCGATCCCCCCCCTCCGCATTGTCTGCGCCTCGCTCCGGCTCCCATGAACGCCGACACGTTCCCCTCGTCCCCGGCCCGAGGAGCCCGGGGAAACCCCTTCCCCGGGCAGCCGCCGGGGCTCCCCTCGCAAGCCAGAGTCCCCCGCCAGGGCCGCGAAAGGGTGGCGGGCAGAGGTCACGGCCCCAGCCCCCGCTCCCTCGGGGAGACACGGGCCGGGGGAGGCTGTAAAGTTTACGGCGGCGGCCGCCCGGAGCGGAGGCCGGGTGCGTGTGGCGCGGCCCGCACCGCTCCTCGCCGCCGGCCCCTGAGAGAGGAAGGCGCCGAGGCCAGTACGGCTCGGCCCGGGGAGCGGAAGGATTGGGGGGGGGGGGGGCCGGTGTCGGGCCGTCCCCCGCGGCCGGCTCTGCCCGCTCCCCCGGGGCACCCCCGCCGCACCGCGCTCCGCGGCCGCCGCCGGCCCCTCCCCTCACCCACAGGGGGGCCGAGCCCCGCCGGGCCGGCCCCTCCCCTCCGCCCCCCGCCGCGCAACCTGCCCCTCACCGGTCATTGAGCTGGTCCTCGGTGCCCGGCAGCGGGTGCACCACGAAGTGGATCGAGGTCATGTTCCGCGCCGCCGCCGCTGCCCCCCCACCTCCCGGCGGAGGGAGGCGGGCGGGCGGGGGCCGGGCACACAATGGGGGCGGGGGGGGGCGGCGGGGGAGGGGGCGCTCGGCCTCCGTCCCTCCCCCGGGGCCGCTCGTGGCCGCCGGCGGAGTCCTCGGCTCGCCCGCCGCGGCGCCAAGCGCGAGGAGGAAGGAACCCGCCGCAACGGCGCCGGGAAGAGGCTCGGCCCGCACCGCGCTCACACACGCGCCGCCATCTTAACTTCCAGCGGGCCCTTCTCCCTCCCTCCGTGCGCCGCGCCGGGGAGGGCGGGGCGGTGGCGCGCGGCCGCGGTGTAAGCCTCGCGCTGACTGGCGCGCGCGCCGCCGTGCGGCGCCCCTTCACTAAGCGCGCCGCCGATTGGTCGGGGCGCCCCGCGGAGCGCGGTGACGTCATGCGCGAGTGGACGTAGAAAGGACCACGTGCCCCTCGAGCGGCTCCCCCGGCGGGCGGACGGCTGGGGGGGGTTGGGCGGTGCGGCGGGGTGCGCGCGCGGCTCCCTGAGGCGCCGGACGGGGCTGTTCCCCCTCCCTCTGCGGGCGGGCGGGGGCGGGGCGGGCACCACCTCCCCTCGACCGGGGAGCGGGGGGCTGGGCCGGCTCCGGCGCGGCTGACCCGGCCACGGCGCTGGGAGCGCCTTCCCGGTGCAGGCCGCGGCGCCCCAGTCTCGTTCTGCCGGCCTTCCCCGCTCTGCCGCGGCCTCGTAGCGAGTCGAACGCCTCCTCCGGGGCTCGAGCCGTTCCGTTGCCCGTGAGTGGCACGCGCCGCGGCGCGCTCACCCCCGCCGGGTCCCCCGCGGCCGGCGCGGGGCGGAGCGGAGCGGGGGGGCTGTGAGCGGCCACTCGGGCGGGGCCCGGCCTGCCCGGCTGGCTCGGGCTGGAGCCGGGGAGCGGGCGTGTGAGGCCGCGCCTGTCTCCGGGGGATCCCCGGTGGGGCGGGTGTGACGGGGCTTCGCCGCCGGTGCGCGGGTGTGCTTCGAACCGGCTGCCCCTCATCCCCTCCTCGCCAGAGCCGGGAGCTTGCTTTGCAGTTTATAGTTACAAGTGAGGCGGCCTTCGATCCAACAGCCAGCATCAGCCACCCCTTTTTCAGGGAGGCTGGTGGTATGTCACAGTGAACAGCTATCCCCAAACGGGTGAGGCGCTCCATGACGCTCTGGCAGAGCCCTCTCCCTCTGGACAGGGTTTAACTCTGCAGTTCTAAGAGAACATGACTTGCAAATGTAGCTGGTTTTAGCAAATTAACATCTCTATTTGCTGAAAGTGGAGTAACGAAGTCAACAGGACCGCCATTTGTTTCTATAGAAACAAACACCTTGGCTGGGATTGTAGGAAACTTTGATTTTGGTGTGGGGCTGGGGGGTTTTGTGTGGTGGTGTTTTGTTTTTGTTTTTTTTTAACTGCAGTTTGCTGCTTTTGCAGACCACTCTTGCTTATTTTCAGGAAATCAGAAATTTAGAAAACTGGCTTGGAATTTTTTAGCGTGTGAGGAATGCTGGCAATCACACGATAATGGTACAAAAAATCTAGAACCTAGTTCAGTAAATCATAATTCATTTCTGAGGCTGTATAATCATAAACCCTAGAAGCCTCTGTTCCTCCAGTATCGAATCTAAAGAGTTTTGTAATTTCCCGTCTTCCATTTCCCTTTCTTCCCTGTCTCTTTCTCGAGTACAGCCAAAAGGAACTAATCCAAGAATCAGCTGATGTAGCTGCTTGCAGCCCAAAGATTTGGAGTGTTTGTGGTGTGTTTTTTTCAATACATTGTCATTAACATGAGGATGTGGTAAAGAGAAGAAGTACTTGGTGTGTTCCAGGTTTTTTATTCTCAGATGCTGTTTCCCCATATGCTCTGCTCTCAACTGAGAGTGATATTCAAATAGATTCAAGAATACGAATAAGTAATTTAGTTTATCCTAGAAGGAAAAAACTAACAGTTTTCTGGGAATACACAAGGCATGGACAGGACTTGCTCTTGTTGGTAGTGAGACAGTGCTTTTGAAAATTAGTAGATCCATTACTTTTTTCCTGTTAGGTCAGAGCAAAGACTTTTTTGAGCATTTAGTTTTACATTTGATTGTACCAAAGTTTGTTAGTTTTGTTCTGCCTTTTTTTTTTTTTAGTATCAGTCCTTATGCTTTCCCTGAAAGCATTTGTGTTGTTTATTGCAGTGAAAGATTCTTCTAAGCTGTCTTGACCCACAGTCCTTTTATCAGAATTGCTCGCATGTTCTGTTGATCACTCGGAAAACCTCGCATCTCAATTGGTTATTTTCTTCCAGATAAAAAAAAAATGAATATTCACCTCTGACAGTCATTCCTTTCTTCTATTGAACTGTAAGAAGATGGGCCACATGAGCTTCTGCAGGAGGTCTTGTTGCATGCTTGGGAATGCTTTCAAGAGTTTTTGGTAGGGTTTGGGAAACTCCAGATACTTGAGTTTTCTCTTGGGATCAAGATCTAGTTCTCCAAAGTGTTTACATTTCCAAATAACATGACTTGTTCAGTGGAGTTCTCTCAGGGACTAGGCATAAGGAAGAGATTTCCATTACTCTCTTCCTTCCACCCTTCACACGCAGCTTTAAAAGTTAATGGGCTATGGAAACCTGTTAGGTTTTCCTGTTAGAAGAGCTGGAAAAGCCCGAAGAGGGCACACATCTGTTAAAGCTCAGCGGTCTGCTGCTGGCATTTCAAAATAATCCTTTTCTGTAGCTTTATTTACAGTATGACTGAGCCCCAGTTTTAGCCATCGCCTATGGCTGTGCCAATGCAAACACTCAGCATAAGCAAAAATGAAAAAATAAAAAAAAAAATAAAATTGATTCCATTGGAACTCGCACTTTGAGCCAGAATAAACTTGAGTAGTGCAAATGTCAAGTTTTTGTTCACACTAAGAGTTTCTGCTGCTGGCTAAAGCGACAATTAATGCTAAGTGTAGATGAGAGGATGCAAACCCAAGCATTCAGCTGGCAATATTGTTATTTTGACGGGAGTTAGTACCACGGTGGAAGTTCTAGTGCGCTGTTGGAAGCACCCATACTTCTGTAACTAGGATGCAAGGCTGCATCTTACTGCTTGACTTTTGGAGTATGAGGAAGGGGTAGCTCTTTGAATGCTTGTCTCGACAACTGATGCATTTCTTAGATGATAACACAGGTCACAGAGTTTGATGGTCCTTTAGTTATTTGAAATTACTCCAAATGGAATTGCTTTGTGATGGTAGAATTGCTTGTTCTTACAGTTTCTGTTTTTTTCAAGAACTTTGAAATAAAAATTTTTCCGAAGTCCTCTGGATTGTCTAAGTTTGTTGGAAAACAACATCTGATACTGAGATGGTATTTAAAAAACTCATATTTACCAAGTCATGAAAATAACCAAGAACCAAACTAGATTTCCTTTATTTGCAAAATGTATCTTTAAGACGGGACTTCTGTCTTCTGGCCTAAGAAATTTAGTTCCCCGTGTTGCACAACTCCGCAGCGTATAGATGGTGCTATTTTCAGGCCTACTGATAAAGCAGCAGCTTCCTTATGAAGGTTCAGCTATAAATACACCGACACCCAACCAGCAGAACAAGTTCCTTGCTGGGATACTTGGCTGTGCGAGGGTTTTTGCCAGTTTGGAAATACCGTATGAAATAAATCCTGTGGGATCATTGCTGTCGTGCCTGAAATTGAGTTTGGATGAGAATCAGCATTTCCTGAAGTTTTCAGGCTGGTTGGAAGAGACCTTGAGGTCATCTTATCCAGCCCTCCTGCTCCACAGATGTCCAGTTCCAGTAGATGAGGAACTTTCCCGTCGGAAACAGCTTCTGGATTATGTCTACTGGGACTGACTTACTTCTGACCGCTCGCTAAGCTCACCTGGATGTCGCAGGCCTGGTGGTTTGGGGAGCAGTCTGTTAGTCCTGAAGGGAGGGGACCTGCTGGAGATGGGAGGATTAGGGTAGGAGGACTGGAAGGGACTTCGCTCTGTAAACAGTGCAAGCAGATGCTGGCAGGGGCATCGCAGCCAGCAGTGCCTGCGGCTGCCCTGCTGGAGTCAGGGAGGAGGCCCTGAGCAGAAGCAGAGGCTTCAGGCAGCTGAGGAGAGCCCCAGTATGCGCTTTCCAGGCCGTTAACTCCAGATGTCAACAGAGATGACATCAGGCTGGCAGCATAAGATTGTATTTTGCTGTGGAAGAAATGAGGCCGGCATTCCTGGAAATGTCAACAAGAATGCTGTGCAGAAAACTTGCGGCTTCTAGATTATTCCCGAGGCTGAGCAGAAGTTCCTATAGGGAGCAACAAAGTGCGTTGCAAAGAAAAAAATTTGTTCCCAGCAACTTGTGCCACAAACTGAAGCGAAGCAGGTCCCTTGCTGCCTCTTGCTCTGCCTCTTTCTAGGTACAGTGCGAGAGTGGTGTGTTTGGTGCTCAGAAAATCAAGCTTTTAAACCACATCCATGTGTTCTGCAGCACAAGTACCTGCGTAGTTTGCAAGTTAACACTAGAAATCGGACAATTCCTGCTAAAGAGGACTGTGCTGCCAGCTATTTGCTTTCTGCTGGCCTGGATTATGTTTTCACGTGCTCGTATCTCAGGTTGTCATAGCCTATTTTTTTTATACATTGCTTATCTGTGAGAGTTGAAACTTCATCTTGATGTCACATGTGTTTATAATCTCTTAATTTTTAACTTTTAACTGGCTGTCAAGTGAAGAGGTCACTGTAATAAAAAAATAACTTGTTTTGTGCACAAGAAGATGCTGGTCTTTAAGAAGAATGCCTTAAGGCCACAAAAGAGCAGGGAGCTTAGTAAGGTTAAGAGCTGATGAAAACTTATTTCCCGGGGAATTTTTTCTTACAGTGGATTCTTCAGTTTCTAATAGTACGCACACAGCTTGCCCTTTGAATTCTTCAGTGACTAAAAAAGGTTGAGGTCTGCTGCAGTCTTTCCCTTAGCTGTCGTACTAATGGTTCTCTTGCCCTCTCCCTGATGCTTGGGTCATTTAAACTAACAGAGACCTCTGAGACCAGAATCTCATGGCAAAATTTGACCGAAGGAGACCCAGATGTTCAGAAGTTAACGCGATGAGCTACAGCTTTGATACACAGGCTGCTGATAAAACACTTGGTACCACACATAGACTGAAATATATCTTGTTTAAAATCAGGCAATACTGCAAAGTACCTCGTCTCCCATCCCCTTTCTTGTCTGAGCTGCTCAGCATTTCCTCTCCCTAGCTCTGCAGTGAGGGATTCCTGGGCTAGAAATTAGGATTCTGCATCTGTTTCTCCTTTCTTTGGTATGCAATCAGGGTTACTTTCTTCTGCTTAGGGGAACTGGCATTGTATGTCTGGGACTGAGATGAAGTCTCTGCCAGGAGTTTGTAGATCCACCAGTATCTGGCAGACTGAAGTTTTGTTTTGGCAGATCTCTCACTTGACATTGCTTCTCACCTTCATTATAGCCTTCTCTTCTAGCTCCCACAGAGACACTTCTGAACACCTCTTCCTTCTGACCAGGCATCCAGAACATCTCTTCTTGTCCAGGGCCAACCACAAAGTTTACGGGACAGCTTTTGTGTGTGGAGACGAGATCTGTCCACTGACAAATGCAGCTGAGCATGACAAGAGGAGCTCACCAGGCAGCCCGGGCACTGTGCAGAGCTGAAGGTCCTGGGAACAGAGACTGTGGACAGTCACCTTGTGCGGCTGTCCCTGGAAAGTGGTGCTCATTTACATCACATTGCCTTCCTGTAAGTTGCTGGTAAGGTACGACAGAATTTGTCTGAGCTTTACCAACCTGAAAGGCAGGCACGTGGCCCTAGCAGCTTGTCTGGGTTCCCTGTGGAATTGCCTTCTCCTGCTCACCTGCAGGCTGCCAAGGGAGTCTGGATAATTAACTGGGATAAAAAAAGAGGGGTTTATTTCCTTATTAGTTCCATTTGATTGGGTTAGTTATCCTCGATTTAACCATATTTACCTCAGAACATGGCAGTTTTGAGAAAGGATGGTCTTTATAAATTGTAAGGATGAACTGCATTCACAGCAGTAATTCTATATGGCCTTGATTCATGTACTACCTTCTGAAATCATTGCAGAGTAAGTTTGTTTCAGACAAGGAAAGGAGTGGAGACCTTCCAGGGCAAAAGCAAATTAATTATTCCATGGACTTCAGTGGGTCCAGGATTTGCCTTTCTTTTTTTACTTTTTAGCCTCTGTTCCTCTGCTGTCAAATAGCCAACTGTCATCAATGGCTATTTATAACATAGAAATAGTAGATGGTTCTTGCAGTTGGTTTTAAATCCCCTTGAAAAATTATTAAAATAAAAAAAATCTGGAGACTTCAACCACAGCATAAAGCAGTGGGTGCTGAAAGACCAGAAACCCACAGTGCCGCGTTTTGCGGGGGTTTGTGCTGTCCAGCTCTAGCCGTGCCTTGGGACCGAACAGCCGCAGCTTCCCCAGAGATCGTGCTGCACTTTGGGAGAGTTCCCATTTGGTTTCACCCGAAAGGAGAAGTTGTGTCCTCTCGGGCTGCTTCCCACCATGAACTGGAAGGTGGTGAGAGGGAGACGAGTTTCAAGCCCAAACTGCTGATTTGGGTGATAGCACAGGCACACAGAGAGAAAACTGAGCTGCTCATGAAGCAGCCTCCGCTTACAGCTGGCATTTTTTAGCAAACCAGGGGCTGTGTCATTTGAGAAGTGATAAACAGTGGCTGTTCAGCAGAAGTTTGGCCTGTGCAGAATGAGTGTACAGAGAGGCTGCAAATTCACTGCCCCTTCTGAAATAGCTCTTCCCTGTTTCAGCAGCCAGAGGCTCCTGTCCTGGGTGTGCAAGCTTCAAACACAGCTCTCCAGGAGTGAAAACATTCTCATCTCTTGGACCACACCATTCCCTTTGAATGATGGACTTTGCTTTCCAGAAAGACCTCGCCGTTCTGCTAAAAATCTTTTTTATTCTTTGTTTTTCCCCCCTTAAATCGCTGAGGATGTTTACACAGAACAAGGCGGCTGTTTTTTAACTCTTCCTCCGTGTCCCTGTAGCATATTCCCAAGCTGAGAACATAATTGCAGTGGGTCATTACAACCAGTCGCAAAAGTGATTAAATGTCAAAAAAAAAAAAAAATGTTGACTTCATGCGAAGAGAGACCGTGATAATAGATGGGAGTCCCATGAAATTAACTTTTAGGGTGATGAAGCTTCAGGGCTGAAAGAAAGATAAAATAATTGTGTTGGGGGTAGTGGTCACTGGGAGATGCAATACATGGAGGCCTGTGCTGGGAGCTGCTTTGGTAGTTAACATTTAGCTTCAGCAAAACTAATGGAGGAAAGAAAATACAAAAAAAAATAGTCTGGAAGGTCTTTTTTTTCCGTTGCGGTGTAAGAGGAAAGGGATGCAGTTAACTGATGGATGAACATTTTATTGTGAGTAACAGCAATTACAACACTTGTGTGTTGTATGTGCCTGCGTAGGTGTTGGTGCATGTATTTATATAGATAGGTAGGTAGTTAGTTAACATAAAATTGCAGGCAGATTTGCAAATACAGACTTACTTGCTACTAACTGAACATATGGGTAGTTTCGCTTGCGGTGTTGCCTACTGCTATCAACTGAGGTGAACTAGGGTGGTTGTAAATTTATCAGACTTTAGTTATTTGGGCTGGAATGTTTTTTTACTTTTTAGCCTTTGCCTATTTTTTAACAGAAGTGTCAAGTAAAAGGTTTAGCTATTGCAAAAGGTGAAGATGAATAAAAAATGGCCCTAAATAATACTGAAATGTTTTCTTGAAAACTGTAATGCCACCAGAGTCTGAAGGAGGACAATCAGTTGCACAAAAGCACAAAATTCACCTGAATTTGGGTTATGAGCACTGGGCAAAAAGAAAAACTGAACTGAACATGCCAGGCAGAGACTTGTTAGCATTTGACAGATCTGTTCACTCAGGGTTACATGCCTACACTCGTCCTTTTCCCTGTGCAGCTTGTGTAACCTACCTAGACCGAGCTAGATTTGCCTAGAGCTTTTGATGATGTGGTGTCTTCCAGCTGGCAGGGCAGGAGGCAGTGAGCCCTCCTGCCCCTTGGCAGCTCCGCTGGGCAGAGAGCCTACCAGGCACACTGCCCGCTGGGAGCTGGCGTTGAGTGGAAAGTGTCTTCTCCTGTCGCCCGGCTTTTGGGACTGCAAAGTCAAGAGCAAAAGTGCATTGTTTTGGGATGTCCCATTTAGAAATCCTGTGAATTTTTAGTGCAGAAATTACAGGTCTTTGCCTGAGGAATGTGGGGAAGTTTATAATATGTAAGGCACTGGGGCGGGAATTTAGATAGTCATAACGACAGGTGACTTTACTGTTAAATGTGTATCTTATCCATTTGGCTTCCTGTTTCCTAGGGCTTATTCTGCTACTCTGAAAAAAACATTACGTAAAACATGTTGAAGTGCCAGTTCAGGCTAATAGCCATGTCTTCTACACTGAAACACGTCACTGCAAATAGAAGATGCTGTTGTTTTTATCTGTCTCCCCAGATGAGGGAAAGAAGAGCTGAGAGGTATGTGGCTCAGCCCACAAAGACCAACTCGCAGGCTGTCAGCTGGGCATGGAGTAGGAATCAGATCCACACAACAGATCCCTGAATTTAGGTGTGTAATCTCCCCCTCTAGTCAGTGGAGAACTAGTTACAGCAGTCAATGGAGCTGGGAGTGTGATTCAGCTGCTGGGATGTAGGTATCCATCCCCTGGCGAGCTGAAGCCCTCGTGGCAGTGGGAGTTGGGACACTGAGCTCTTACGGGTGTGTCAACACCTCTGGGTGCACATCTAGAGCCTGAAGATACACCCATCCATGATAACGATGTGCTGATGACAGGGATTCAGACCCCAGCTGCTGGCATTGTTTCCTCAGTTTAATGAGAGGGGTGGCCTGGACCCCACCCCTCAAAAAGGCTGGAGCTGCTGAGCCCCCTGCATGGTCTGAGCATGTGTGGGCCAGCTTCAGGCTGGCTGGATGGGATAGGTAAGCAAGTTAGACCTCATTTAGAGTAGTCAAAATGGCACTGGGAAGGAACACCCAAGGCTCTGCAATAAAGAAGCAACATCAGTCTGTTAAAATTATTTTTACAACCTCAATTGATGAGTTCAGACAAACAGACTCAACCGAGCCTTGTTAGTATATGAAATGTTAATATCCACCACTTATTTTTGAAGCCGTGTTTTAGATTTTATTTTCAAGACAAAAGAGTCATTTAAAATTATGCAAATGAGCTGCCAAACGCAAGGCATTATGCAGATTTGTGGAGGCAGGCAGCAGAGTGTTAACCCTTGGTGCTGCGGCTCACTGCAGCCCTGCAGAGTTCCTTTCAGCCCTTGTTCTCTTTAATTACAGCCCTCCTGTGGCAGGGCCTGGGGGCTGAGGATGACCCTTCTGCACATATCCAGTTACTAAGCAGGTTTAAGTTGATAGATGAGATGTATTTGCTTCGATGTTCACCTCACAGTCCTGCCTGGCACAAGCTGTACCCAAATCCAGCCTGAGTGTCTCAGAAAAGACAAGCATTGTGGCTGTCGTCTGCTGTTCCATACAAGTTGTTTCCAGAGTACAGAAGTGACTGTCATGGGAGAAATATTAAATTGCTTTTCAAATGTCAGCAGTGCAGTAACACTTTAAAACAGTTGACAATGTCAGCTAGAAGTCCTCCTAGCTCGCTGGGCTGGCTGGTGTACACAAGATGTGGTAACAACCTTGACTTTCTGGGGAGGAAGGCTATTAAAACAGCTCCATGTTGTGCTAATTTGTGGGTTCAATAGCTCATTATCCCACCCACCTATAAAGGTGGTGGGAATATTTCTCTCAGCCAGGAGCAGATGGGTTTTGATAGAAATCCAAGGCCTGATCTGCTCTGGAAGTTTGCCCCGATCTCTGCAACCGATGCCAACAGCTGACACAGCCACATCGATGCAAACACTAGTGCTGAGCAAGAAATTCAGAAATGGTTTATAGCAGCGAAGTGTGACAAATGGCAGGAGGTGGCAAATCCCCAACACACACAAGGGCGTAAGTGCAGCTAATCTCTGATGGAGGTGCCTGGTGCTGGCTTAAAACAGTCATGGTGGCAGCCAAGCCTGGGGAGAAAGGGAGAGAGTTCACATGGGGCAGTTTTGGAAAGGCTGGGTTTGTGCCTCAGCCGTGCCGAGGTGGATGCCGAGCCCTGTGGATATGGGGTCTGTTCAGTGTCAGGCAGGGACGGATCCCGCTGAGGGCGGGAAGGAGCCTGGATGCAGCACAGGGGGACTCAACTCCACCACGCTTCAGTTGCTCGTGGCTCTCTGTGCGAGAGCTCACAGAGCAGCCCAGGTGCCAAGGAAAACACCAAAGCACTTGGCCATCACTTTCCAGCTGCTAAATGAGTTGCAGTGGAGGAAGGTCATTTTTTCCCTCTGCTATCTTTGAAGAAATATGTATTTGTGTAGTGAGTGACTTCAGTAACAAATAATATCTCACTTGTTCTAGGAATGGGGACAATCTGGGCTTCTCCTGCATCCCTTTATACCTAAAGTCTTTCAGTTTGCTCCTTCTCTTCCTTTCTAGTTAAGAATGACATTTCAAGCTGACCATCTGAGCCAATACAAAATACTGAATAAACGCTTTAACATATTCAAACCTGGATGATAACAGTGAATTTACAGACTTAAAACTTATAGACAGATTTAAACTGGATGCACATGGAGGTGCATGAAGATCAGTGTAGTTTAGCTACTTTGATTTTGCTTGGTTTTAAGAGCATTTTTGGCTCAAAAATGCAGGGTCTCTCACGCATTTGGAAAGAGCTGACCAAAGCACATGATCAACATCTGTTGGTTTCAGATACGCCAGAGGAGCTCAGCAAGAGTGTAATAGATGCAGAGATCAGAGAAAACATTGCTTCTGTGAATTTTTTTTTAAAGATGGATTTGGAGTTTTGCTATTGCTCAGCAACTTGAGCAATGAACTGGTGACCTGGTTAGTGAAAATAAAAAGCACGGGAAACCCACCTACATTGTTTCAGGTTTTTGTTGATTTTGGAGGGCATAGCTGAAAAGGACAGAAATCAGACATTGCTGCTGTACTGCACTTCCCTTGCCAGCTTAAAAGAACAAAACTAGTTCAAATAGGCAGAAATACTGTTTTGTGATGGCCCACATCTCAAAACAAATCTGAGCACAAAGACCGTGGAAGGAAGTTGCTAGGAAACCTCGATAGTGCACTGGAGAAGTTTTGCAGTGCAGGCACCTGTAAGAAAGCCATCACCACCTGCCAGCCTGGGCATTTCCCAAAAACTGCAGTGCAAAATTCATTTCCATAAAGGAAGCCACAGGAGATGCCTCACAGTCCTTTTTAAATCAGTACAGGGGACTGTAAGCCGTTTCCAGAACCGCCCCTAAAGTCTTGACATTAAGGTCCTGCCCACACTAGCGCTGAAGCCCTGACTTCTGTGTTCAGGCAAGGTCTGATCAGGCTGCACATGCCTGCAGTCAGCTTAATTAGGTTCTTAGCAAAGATCTTTGCTTCCATGGGCTCTAACCTTGCCCATGACTAGATTTCAGTAAGGTAACTTTAAGACATACTAATCCTCTGGAGGCAGGGCCACTGAGCCTCATCCATTTTGCACTTAAGTCTCAGGGTGGATTTTGCCAGCAGAGATTTCATGCAGACATGCTGCCACCTCAGGTGTTTTTTCTGCATGGGGACCCTGCAGAAAGCTGAGGTGAATTGCTGAAAATGTTGAAGCTACAGGTCCACAGTGTGAACATACACATGTTAAAGCCCCCATTTCTGCACGAAGTAGTCATAATTAAGATATATTAATCCTCTTAACACTCAATTTCTTTCCTTTGGCTACTTGACAGCTGAATGTCAATGTAAACCTGTTTTTACAAGGAAACTGGTAGCTGAAAGATTGGAGAATCATCAAGGACACATACTCATCTTGAAGTTATCTGTCAGTGCAGATTGTGACTGGGGTAAGACAGGTAAAGACATCAGGTGTTGCTGAGATTGCTTCTCTGTACACTTCCTTAGTAGCTTTTCCCAAAAATGGGCGATGTAAGACAGTCCTGGAGTAATGGCTGCTGTGAGCACGATGAGCAGTGCAAGCTAGCCATGATCTAAGAGTCTTCATGAAATTCCGTGTGTATGGGACCCCCTGACGGCATGGCACCAACAAATTCCTGCTTGCTGCCACCCATCCTCACTATGTTATAAAAGGCTGCCCAGCACCTTCCCCACTCCTCCCTGCTCACCCTTTGAGATGACCCATCATGGCTAGAAACCTTCAACACTTAGAAGGTGGACCCTGGGATGTCCACTGCTTCAAAGGTATGCAATAAATTAAGAGAAACCAGGAATATCTGTTAAGCCTGAGGATGCTCCTTTGAAGAAGGATTAATTTTAAAACACAGGGGTTCATTCCACAGCAAAGGAAGCACTCTGCAGGAAATGCGGCACTGACAGGCAACGCTGATACCTGAACTGTGGCTGTTACAGGGTTTTCCATTCTGGTTACCTTGACGCATAAAAAAGGAAAGATTCAGATCTTCAGTTTAACTTTTAAAAAGCTCTTAGGAAATATTTTTTTACACAACATATAATTAACTTATGGAATCGGCCCTGGATATTAGTGGCAGGTTTAGACTGGCTCTGCAGACGATGGTCTAGCAGCATTCGTAAACTGTATCCTTGTGTGATGCTGTGGGAGGAAGGGCTTCAAGATATTCTGTAATGGCAGAAACTCAGCTGTTTATCTTAAGAAAAGCCTTTTCTTCCAGTATAGTTTCTGGAGCAGGGAAACTGTGAGAGAGCTTTAACAACATCTGGAGCTTTCCTGGTTCAGAGGAGGTTTTCTCGCAGCCATTCACACTGCCCTTTTGGTAGACACAGTTGCCCTGAAGCAAGGATGTGCTCCTCCCATGAATCATCTCCTCAGTCTCAGGTGTTAATGTGTCACTACACGTCTGTTGGATCCCTGGTTCAGCAGGGCCATGTGCCCAGTGCTAGTGCAGAGCAGAACAACAGGATGGTCCCGCACACACGCAGAGCTGCTGAATGGTGAGAAACAGGAAAGGCAAGTTCAAAGGCAGGTGTGACAAAAAGGAAAAGGTGATGGTAGTACCACCAAGCCAGCAGCAACGGCAACTCCTGCATGTAGCAGGCATAGGGCATGCTGTGGCAGCACCCTGTCTCCAGCTGGACATGAGAAAGTCTCTTCTTCAAAGCATTCAGTGTAGACAGGACTGTCAGAGGCGAGGTGCCAGAGCAAACCTAACCCTTGCTCATCACCGCAACATCGATGTGCTTTGGTAATTGCCTCTTCCAAAGCAGCAGCCCTCACACAACTGAGTCTGGGAGGTGCAGAGCATCTCCTACTCTGCCTGACACGTGAGCCATCACAGAGATCCATACTTCTAAACTGGGATGTGATTGTTATCGTTCATCAAAGCATAGGCTTAATTTTAAACTCCTCAGTAACACGAGAAGTTACTGTGTGACCCTGTCTCACACCCTAACAGTGTTGCCAAAGGAGGAGGGAAAGAATTGATATTTTGTGGAGTGTCATGCAAGGGATTCACAACTCATCTAAAATGAAGATAATGAGAACAATGGTTTTGTCTGGTCTTTGATCTCTTTCACAAATGCAGCCCCCTGGATATGGATATGGAGAGAGCTCGTGCTGTGAGCTGGGGTTTTTGTAATCACCTCTGACTGCAAGTGCTTGTCAGCCCAATTTGTGCATTTTTCCAGTCTGTTTTATAATACAACCAAACTGCTATTCCCACATCATGAGAGATACTTCACAGGTTTCTTGGAAGAGAACACCAAGCTTCAAGGCTTGCTTTGTTTTTTTCCTCTTGAAGAAGAATTTTCCAGTTTTCATTCTTAATTTGATAGTTTCCCAAAGAGAATGAAAATCGATTCAAGAAAATCTTGTATTGCAACACTTCACAGAGACCATAGAATCATCATAGAATCATAGAATGTCTTAGGTTGGAAGGAACCTTAGAGATCATCTAATCCAACCCTCGTGCCATGGGCAGGGACAGCTCTCAACTGGACCAGGTTGCTCAAGGCCTCATCCAACCTGGCCTTGAACATCTCCGGGGAGAGGGCATCCACAACTTCTCTGGGCAATTTATTCCAGAGCCTTGCCAGCCTGTCCTTGTAGCAGAGGTGCTCCAGCCCCTGGATCATCTTTGTGGCCCTCCTCTGAACTCGCTCCAACAGATCTGTGTCCCTCTTATGGTGGGGACACCGGAACTGGACGCAGTATTCAAGATGGGGTCTCACAAGAGCAGAGTAAAGGGAGAGAATCACTTCTCTCGACCTGCTGGCCACACTCCTCTTGATGCATCCCAGGATACAGTTGATCTCTGGGCTGCGTGAGCGCACTGCCGGCTCATGTTGAGCTTCTCGTCTACCAGCACCCCCAAGTCCTTCTCTTCAGGGCTACTCCCAGCCCACTCTGTACATAGTTTATATTTGTGCCTGGCATTGGCCCAACCCAGATGTCTTGTGCTCTTCCTCCTCCATATGCACTTGCAGTTCAGTGACATGTTTACCTGTGCTACCATCACTGCTCTGAAGCTCCAGCCCCCTTTGGTAAGAGCCATTGAGGCTTCATGTTAAGGAGAAGTTAACCTGGGGTTAATTCAGAGATTTTTTGTGTCCAGATGTTGCCCAAACTGGAAGCTAGCTGTGGAAAAGAGAAGAAATACAATGATAGAAAAATCCATAAATTGAGGGACTTCATATCTCACAATACTTAAGTGGTGAAAGCATCTCTCTTAGAGTGGCACGTCAGGATGTACTTGATACCTAGATGTATTTCCAGTAGAGGCTCAGATCCCTGTGACCAGCCTTAAATCAGCCTTTCGTTATGTTACTAGTGCTGCAGAAACAAGCTACCAGAAGCTCTTCACTACTGGGTTATTTACATCTGCCTTGAGGATACTGTCCGTAAAACTTCTGAGATCCTGGGATAGACTCACTGGGAAAAGTAAGGCTGACACAGCTCTCAGTTCATCACTGCTGAAGGTGGCCCATGCCTGGTGTCATGAGGTAGGACCTGTACAGCTGCACATCTTGTCCTCCTGGGCCACTGCCGTTGCTTCACCTTGCTAGGGAGATCCTCAACTACAGCTCATCATTCTTTAAACAGGGAAGAACTTGAGGAAAAGAAAGCAAAATGAGGATTGGAGCTTTCTTGTCATCAGAGCCTTTTTCCATCCATGTAGAGAGCAGCTGTCACAGAAAGGAGGCTGGTGGCAAGAACTGAACACTAGAGAAAGACATAATTAGTTGTCTGGAGTGTCCAGCCGATGTTGGTGAGTGGTACAGATTCATATGGTAACTAATTTCTCATTAAAGCTGACAGGTTTTTTTTTCTTCCTATCAGAACAGACAGGAGTGGAAATGTTTCACATAATCACTGGTTTCACTGAGATATGACAGAGTTATCAAGCACTTTAAACCTTTTTCAACTTGGTATGAATCCCATAACATATCAGAACACCAGCATCTAAACAAAGGACTTCGGTAAGCTTGGTTTTGGTATTTCTGTTATGTTCCAATTTGGAATGAAAGGTGATTTGAAATAATCAACTTTCCCAAGAAAACACGACTTCTGAGACTCATGTGGCTCTGAGCATCCTTGCATGTGCCTTAAGAAGCCCCATGATCCCTTCTGACAGGCAGGACTCCTCCTGTGCTCAGTGATGCTGAAGCCAGTCCAGCATGCCTGCCACAAAGGGAATTCTCATTGACATCCTATCGAATGCTCAGGGTCATCTTCCAGAGTGGCAGCACCAATTGCCAATGCCATCTTTTAGGGAAGTGCTTTCTTAGCACACTGATGGAAATACAGAGGTCTTCACTGCTGTTCGAGTAACCTGAGCACATCTCTGATAAGTGTGTAAGCTTTGTCTTCAACCTGCAGAAGAGAAAGCAAAAGGTGGTCTTGGCACATACAATTTTCTTTTGAAGTGAACATGGATGCTGTAGAAATGAGAGAGTTCTCATTAAAAGAATTCTTTCTTATGCTGCACTAGCACATTGTTTTCTTATCCTGCAGCAAAGCTGAGTTTCATTTGTAGAGGACTGTTCTGAACAGAAGCGGATGTCAGACTATTAACTAACAACATAAAATGCACTTTTGTATAGCAAATAACAGCTTGTTCTTTATTTACATTTAGATAGACAAGATACCTAAAATGGAAGAACAAGACCCAGCAAATACACTGTGTACTAAACTGGGCAGGCAACAATGGCTCTTGGCACTCGTTTTCAGATGAGGCTTTACACTTCTGGGGTAAGTTGTACACTGCTGGGTAATACCCATCTCTCTCATTCATACACCTGAAAGCTGGAAAGCCCAGATAGCAACCATCTTCAACTGCTCCACAGTTTACACCCCTTCTGGGCACCAGACTTGCCATTTGCTGAGCTGTTTGAGCTATATGGGAGCAGTAGGAATATAGTAATGTTGGCTGAAAACAAAAGCTGAAGCAAGGAGATTTTCAGAGCAGCCTTGAAGATTACTGCGGTCCTCCTGTTTATGTGATGGAAAGGTGACGTGGATGCCTGGAAAGGACTCTGGTTGTGACAGAGAGAAGAAATTTCCATTTATCAGCAGGCTATTTCTCTTCAAGCATTACAGCAGCTTTCAGATACTACCTTTGGGAAGAGTGGACTGGCTTGATGGAGAGACATTGAAGCTCTTCCATCACATCACCCCCTCCAAATCTGCATGATGGCAAGCAGCTGCTGCAAATGCATCTTCCAAGCAATCTGCACTGCCTCATCAGCACAGGAGCGATGGCAGAGGTGGCACAGCCAGGCTATTGCAGAGGCCATTACATGAGAGGAGCAGTGAGCAGGCAGAAAGTGGGGAGATGTTGGGATATTCTGGGGTTAGAAAGGGCAAGCTTAAGTAAATAAGTGCAACTGACAGGCTATGACAGGCATGGCATGGGCTTTTGCTCTCCAAGACGTGGTGCTGCAGGGTGCTTCAGTTGAGATCCTGTGCACACATGGGATAAAGCATCTTTTGCAATGATGCTGGATACCGTTGTGCCCTGAAATGTGCTAGGGAAGGACCTGCCACTGCTTTGATCGCATTCAAACATGCAGCGGCAGGGTGAATAATATCATGGGAAGGTCATCAATTAATTAACTGTTTTGCTGTAAGAGACGAGGGTAAGACACATTTTCTTCCACCTGTCCTGTTTAGAACAGACCTTGTTAGGAGGAAGAACATTTATTCATTTAGGTGTAAGAAAGGTCCTTGCTGCTATGTGCCAGTGGGAGAGAAGAAGTGGAAGAGAGCCCGGGATGATGTTGGAAGCATTATTTGAAAGGAATACACCTTAGGATAGCACTAGGAAAACAAGGAAAAGAAAACCCTGTTAAAGTTGAGTAAGTGTCAGTGTGTCTGAGCATCAGAGTAAGAAGTGAGTCAGTGTAAAATATTCAACAAATCATTTAAATTTGAATTGAAAGAACTCAATTACTCCATTAGGAGTTTCAAGTGGAGAAAGAATTCCTTGAGGAAAGATGTAAGAAGCGGTTATTGATGTAGCATGAATATCTTTTCCCATGTAGGTTAAAGAGTGTTAAATGTGTCAGTAAAACCAAGAGGATATCAAAGGATTGTCCCATTTACATGAACAGTCTGTTGGGAATCCAGAAATACCATCCCCAGGAGTTAATTCTACAGGTTTGTAAGGGAAGCCGATGCCACTCCAAAGAGCAGGAGGCTGAGCTGGAGCCTGATGCCGTGGGTCTGCTCCAAGCCTTTCAGCAACACTTGGCTGGACATGTAGGTGCACAGTTACATGGCTAATTACTTCCATTCCATATGGAAATTAGAAGAGGGGAAGATGATCAGTATTTTCCACCTGAGCACATGACTACCTTACTTCAGTGTGTGGCTGCAGTGCCCTGTACACAATTGCACTCTCAGTTAAATAACACCTGGCTTTGTGTATGAGGGTTAGTCTGGACTGAGCTTAAAGTGTTTTCCTTACACTACATTTAGTAACATGATCAGGGTATTAGAAAATTCTGGCTGATATCTGTAGATCAGTCACTGTCAAAACCTGCTAGGTCTGAAAGCATATTGACCAAATAGGCTTTGAATTGATCAGTACTCGCTGTATGTGATCTGTTCTTGCCCAAAAGAGACCAAGAGAGGCTTTGAAGTAAAGGAAAAATTGAAGCATTATGTTTGGAAGGGAAATGAAGACAGCAGTGCTTCCAGTGCTTAGGGTTATGTTTCGGGGGTTGGGGTCTTTTTTTCATTTGTTTTGTTTTTTTTTTCAAGTTTCATGTCATTTGGAATGTCTTAAAGTCAGTCTCCATGGACTCACCTAACAAGGTGGACTCTGAGTGGGGCGGGTCCCTGGCTCCACACTGAGGACAGGGAGAGGCAGCCACACCTGGCAGCAAGCAGTGGTCTGAAGGACGTCTTCCAGTTTCCATCACTCCAGTCTGCTTTTACAGTTTAAGAGAAAGGTTCTCAGCTTCATGGGTGTCAGGATGTTGTTGCCTTTAAGGTCACCCTGGGAGTGAGTACAAGGCAATCTGTGACACTGACAAGGGCCAGATCAGAGGTAGATGCTGTGGTATATGCAAGCTTTCATCCTTCTCCTCCTCCTCCTTACGCTGTGGTAGACCTGACAGTGCAGTCTCCCTAGAAGTGCAGCAGACATGAGGCAGGAAGATATCCTATTGCACTTACAAGAAAAGACGATTTCAAATCAGCATTGGCAAGTTAGGCTTGATAGTGGACTTGCTTCCTTGACAGCCCCAAATATGTTTCATTGCCTGATCTTAGCAGAAGTAAAAATTCACCTTGACTTCACTGGGCAGGGACCTGATTAAACTGAAGACTGCACATGTCACAGCGGTTTTACCTCGGTAATTCTTCATGTCCCGGTAGCAAGCAGAATCCATGTGTCAGCTTATTGACAACAGCTCACACATTGCATTTACAGCACTGCATGACTTGTAGTGAAGGAGAACCACTAAGAGACGCTCTTTGCCAGAGGGAGTGCTGAGACCACCCCGCTGGCAGCTGGAGTAACACACCATGTGGCAGAAATCCCTCCTTCCACTAAGGAAGTGGAGCTGAGCTGGTTCTTGAAACGTGGGGTTGACCTGTGCTCAAAGCAATTCCCATCAGTCCACATACCTTCTCAGCCGTGTCTGGTGCCCCTTTCAAGTGGGGCAAGCTGGGCAGACTCACATACGCATGGGTGCCACTTCCCCATGCCTGAGAAGTCACCAGTTGACGTTGGCCAAGTCACCTGCACATGGTTGGTTACTCCTCAAGTGGCCTGTAATTACCCATCCGTGCCCGGAAGGGTACGCAAGCTCTCCCACAGCTCGCAGGAAATAATTATAGAGCAGCTCATCTTCCTGCAGCATGAAACTCTTCCTGGTACATCCCAGAAGCATTGGCAGCATTACTCATGGTGGGTGATGTTTCACAGCGTGATTCTCACACCCTGGCTTGGCCATCCAGCCCACTTCCATCTGGGAATGGTCAAGCACAGGACAGCACATAAATGCTGGGGAGTTGGGGAGGAAGGGGAGGAGTGGATGTGTCTCTGGCCGTGGGAAGCAACCTATCAAGAAATGCTTGTTTAATGTGCGGCGGATTGGTTTGCTGCAGGAGTGAGCTGCTTCTGTAAATTAAACAGCTGAGTCAGGAGCCCAACCCTCTGTTAGAGTTGCGTATTTTCAGAAGTTGCTGTAAAAGGTGCAGGTGTTTTGAAGAAGCAGTTTCACACTGATGTGGCCCCGCTTCCCATTTAGTTGGCTGGTTCCTGTGCTGCCCCTCCCCGCTGTCCAGCTCCATATGTGGAGCAGCTGGAGGTGGTCCAGCATGGTGCTGCCCTGGAAGAGGTGCATTCCTATCCTGATCCTCCTCTGATAACTGAGTGAAAGGCAAAGGCTGGTGATCTCTCATGCCAGCTTTGCTGAAGAAATGCTTTCTTAGCAGCTCTACCTGCAATACTCTTCATTCTCATAATCCAGAGATGCCTTGAGTCTCCCTTATTGCTCTGCAGGAGCTGATGCAGGTCTCTGAGGGAGACCCAGAAGCCTCAGAAACTCTTCTTACCTGTTTATGGTGATGCCTGGAGAGACAGCACCTGCCTTCAGAGGGTTGACCTCACAGCCGTGGCAGGGAAAGAGCTTGCATATTGTCTTTATCTGGTAATATGTGGTGGTACCACACAGCTGAGGGTAGGCTCACCCTAGCTCAAAGGTAGGCTGGGGAGTGGGAACTCCACCCGCCTCTAGCCCTGCTCTGTAAAAACACTCCCCCGGATGGAGACTGTGGCCACCATCACTCACAAAGCACCATGTGGACTCTTCTCTTTTGGGTAGTTTAGCATGACGAACACTGCGGTGAGTGCAGTAGCCCATAGCCCGTTGTCACCCTGGAGGCTCATGTGGCCCTGACAACTGATACTGACTCAGTGATAAGCCCAGTGTGTGGGCTCAGCAGGCTTTTCAGGGCTGGAGGAGTTTGACTGAGCACTGAGTTGTTTAAGATATCCTTGGCTATCTCACCAGCCACCTACTCACAGTGACATTAAAAAATGACAACTACACCATGATCTTTTCAGAGAGAAGCAAGACCACGAGAGAAGACTGGGAGAAATGGCAGAGAAAAGGTGAGCAAGACCCACATTCTGGATGGTTTGGAATGTTTAGCCAAAAACTTAAGTCAGTTTATAGGTCATCTATCTACCTCTTTCCAGCCTATTGAGATATGTCAATCCCAGGCCCAGAAGGACTCACTAGCATCTCCATTCATCACAGGGTTCCAGACTGTTGGTTTGATATCTGTAAGGAAAAGCTTTGCTCCATCCAGTCTGCCACTCTTGTGGTATCAATATCCTGTCACACATTTTCCCCCCAAAGGGTGATTGGTGACAAACCTTATTTTTATGGTTTACCCACTTGGGCAGGTTGCTCACTTCTCAACCTGTCCCCTCTTTCTCTCACTGTACTAGAAGCAGGTAACATCAGTAATTCAGGATTTTTTATTAACATTTACTGTTTTTTATATACCAGGCTGAGATGAGATCTGCATCCTTTGAACCTTTAAGACCATGAGTTTCTCTATAACACCAGCACTCAAAGCCGAGAAAGGGCTAGCGGGCAACCCATCTGCTGCCATTGTTTGCTGTGAGAGCAAGATCAGTCTTTCTCTGACTGCTTTTGAGGTCACTTTCTTAATGATATCCACAGACAGTGAACTCTATGGGGACATTACTAGAAATTATCACATACAACTGAGAATGCTGAAACTAAACTTGTAATATTCAGCTCCTCTAATCTGCAAACAGTGCTGAATGCCCGAAAGAGGCAGCAGCCACCCTCCAAAACTGTTTTCAAGCACATATGACCAAGGAAGTCACTTGTCAGAGCCAAAGCAGGTGCACGTTTCTGCTCAGCCCCTAGGAAGTCACAGTAAGGATTATCACCATGTAGATCTATATAGAAAGATCATAAAACATAAAATGAAAAATAACTAGTTGTCTAGTCTAAGCCACCCATCCATCCCTTATAAGTGCAAAGTGAATGATTTGCACAGGGAGGACAAAAGATTTCAAGTGTGGGTGTTTTAACTAAAAACAGCAATAGAGGCGTGAAAGAAGCGCACTTGCCAGCACACAAGTATTGCTTAGTGCTGCAGTAAAGGGAAACAAAGCTACAAATTACATTCAGAGCTGTGTATTTCCCATTGGTTTAAAAAACTACAGCTCAGTTTTCAGAGTATTAAAAAAACTGTCCTACTGCAAATAGGTTTTTATGATTTTTAAACACTGATTGAAAACATAAGTAAAGATAGGCAGTTGCTGTGATTGCGCCCTTGGGGATGAGCAGCTCCCCACACAGGTATTTCCAGAAATCTTTGTAAACCAGCATTGCTACCCCTCGGTTAATTGATTTCACAGATGGCACTCGCTGACATGATGTTTCATCCTACCACTGGGTTTCTGGTGAGGTTTCAGGACACAGTAAGGCAGGGCTGACACACGCCAGGAGCCCCGCTGCACGCTGTGCTTCAGCCGGTGATGGTGGAATGGGAAAGGGGGCAGAAGAGGAGAACAGCAGCTCAGCAAATCTCTGCTTCCCTGATTTGTGTCCACAGACACCTACTTATCCTACGTAGGACGTGTGGTGGTGTCCTCTGAGTTTATTTTGCTTGCAGGTGCCTCTGCTTGATCATCAGTGTCACGGGCTGAGCTGATGATCTCCAGGTCTGGGGACAAGCTCCCTGGGTGAGCCTGGCTGTGGGGAAAGCTCACATCCCCTGGAGTAAAGATGCATCCCAAAGGAGGCAGCACCCCATGGGCACTCCTGCCTGTGGAGCCTCCCCTTTCTCCTGTGAGGTGTGTGGTGTATTCCCAAACCCCCTCTTTTCATGTGCCAGGGAGGTTTAATTGCAGATTGTTTTCAAGTTGTTGCTTTTCCTGCAGAAATTTTATTTTCACACACATCCTTGTGTTTGGTGGCTCTGCTTCATAAAATCTCCCGCAGTACCCCCGGGACTCTGTCAGGAAGATTTAGCTCGATGATCGGTTTGAGTGGTCTGCTGCAGATCTCATCTCTTCAGAGGGGACTTGGCAAACAAAACTGCCTCTGTGAAATAAAGGAATCAGGCTCTTACCATCCAAGAGAGACCTCCTGACAGACTCTTTCGTGTGGAGCCAAAGAGACTAGAGAGTGTCAGAGTTTTAAAGACAAAATAATGCTGTCAGAAAGGCATACACACTTCATACAGGAGGGACCCTTAACACACTGGCAGGCTTTGAATTCAACTTTTAAATAAAAGATTTGTCTTCAGACTGAAAAAAATGATGCCTTTTATGAGTAATAAGGCATAAAGCATTTTTTTTTTCTCTATGGAACTACCATTCAATATAAATTAAGCTGGCTCTTGATTTATTGAAAAGCCAAACTCATATTTTGCTTTGGGAAAATAACACATCGTGCAGCTCACCAGTTTGCAGATGCCTGAGAGACATGGATGTTGGTGCTGCTGAGGTTGGGATTTGTGTCACAGGCCAGTCTGAGGAAATATGGTTCATGTCTTGGGCTATGGCTCTTATCAGAGGTGGTGAGATGAAAGCTGATGGTGAGCACCATTGATGGGAATTGGAGGTTGTTAAGAAACTCTCCTTTGTATTTATGAAACATTTGACTTTTATCAACGATCTTTCATTGCTGATATGTGTAAATGTAATCAGGTATATAAGGTTATTTGAATGTTTTAATTTATTCTTGCATATGATACAGCAATGTTTGAATGTGAGCAATGTCCAACAGGAAGCCCCATGTGTTTTTGTGCATCCTGAGGTATGACCTGCTCTCCTTTGCAGTTCTTGGGGTCCCTGTTTCACACTCCCCTCTCAGTCACGGGCAGGTCCAGCTTCCTCCAGGCAGCTCTGTCAGAGCAGCCCCTGGGCCAGCTTGGGTTTGCCTCCTCGAAGGCTGCAGAGAATATTTTCTTGTCCAGGGGTACTTGGGCTTTTGGATACAACTAACAGTTGTGGAAGGTTCTTCCTCTGCAGGAAGGTGCCAGCAAGGTAGAGCAGCTCCCAGGCTCCCAAGGGGTCTTCTGCTCTCTTAAATATACAAGGACTATGCTTTCCCACTGATATTTAATCCACTGCAAGCCCTTAAAGGCTAGATTTCATCGAAATACAAATGAGTCCCTACTCCTGTAGTCTTCTCTTAGCTTATCTAGCAGAATTAGACCCAGGAGGTTTTGATGTCAACGCTGCTTATGATTAAAGTACACCACAGGCACCTTTCAGGGAGCCACACAAATCCATCCACGTCGTGAGCATTGCTGACACTGAACCCCATGCGGGTCGTTCTCAAGAAAAACAGATGCAATAACCTGACAGGAAAACGATGGCTTCAGAAGTCCTCAGGGCAGGAACTGGTGACTGCAGCACCTCTGCCCAAGCTCATTGAGCAGGCAATACCCAGCACATGCGGCCATCTGTGGAGATGAAGCTGTCAGCTCAGATAAGGGCTTGCAGAAGCCCTGCATGCACGCAGCACGTGTGCCCCATCTCCTTCTCTGTAAAATAACCGTGAGGCACAGCATCCTTTTTGCTGTCTTCCATTGACTGAAATCCTCATGCCACCCACTCTTGCCAAGGCAGCACCTTGTTCTGACACGTGAGCAGGTGAAAGCTGTGGAGTAACATTTGTAATGGGGAAGCAAAGTCTTTTGGGTCTGGGTCTGCTTTTTTTTAGCTCCTTGTTTGCTTACTACGGTGTGAGCGCAGGGACATAAGTATTTTTGAAGGTGCATGTTCTCAGAGTGTTCCCAGAAGTACCTTAACTGCAGCTATCACTTAAGGTACTTCTGCCTGGAAGTGAAGAAGGGCAGCTTGTGTTCCCTCTGCACTGGTGTGCCAGGGCAGGAGAGAGGCGGGTTAGCGTGGACAGCTGTGCTGAAGCAACGTTGTGCATGAAACCACCCCCAAGTCATGCCCTCAGTGGCCTGTGGCTCTGCTGCCTGGCCATTGCTCAGGTACCCCTGCCATGCCCCGAGCCCCTCAGCCCGTCCCCATGCCACAGGCAACCTTGGTCCATGGATGGGAGCTGCAGCAGGGGGCTGTGGTTGTGCACGGACCTGGGATGCTCTTCCCATGGCGACTGCGGAGCTGTGCGGTCCTAAGGTGCCCACTGGAAGGCTGCAAGAGCGCCCACGGCTCTGCCCGCACCCTTGCCTCCGGATAAAAAACCCTCAAGGAAATTTTGGACCCTTCATGAGCACAGGCTGCCACAGCCGCACTCGTGCCCTGGTGCACTTTGCAGTGTGACAATGTCGTTGCACTGTTGCCTTTTGGAAGACACCAGGCAGGATTTGAGGCAGGTGAAGAGAGAGGTGCAGAGGCAGATGAGGCTGCTGGAACTGCACCTGCAGCAGCTCTGCGAGGAGCTGCCTGTGTCCTGCCTGTGCCAGTCTGACCCCAGCCCCTGGGAGAGAAGAACTGTCACTGTGAGGCTGGATGTGGAGCAAGAACTGGACAGGTAACAGGTATTTGCCTGCTTTCTGTGGGCATCGGCACCCTTTGAGGCAGGATGATGGGAGGTTTGGCGTCAGTATCAGGAGTGAAGGTAGAAACAGATAAGCGAGATGGGAGAGAAATAATCATATTCAGAGAATTTAGTTGAAAAGGGAGCGGGAAGGCAGGGCTTGTGAATCATAGAATGGCCTAGGCTGGAAGGGACCTTAGAGATCATTTAATCCAACCTCCCTGTCATGGGCAGGGACGCCTCTCAACTAGATCAGGCAACACACGAGGACCGAATGGGAATCGAACCTGCGCACTTTCGTGTTTCAGCACCACGCTCAACCGAGTGAGCTGAACTGGCATCCAGGCAGCCCAAGAGGAGCCACACAGGCAGTGCCTGTGCTGGAAAGGGTTTGGACCACGTGTGTTGTGCTATTAACTGTCTTGCAAACTGCATCTAAAAGTAAAGCACATAATTAGATCCAAAGCTGTTCAGCTGTGGAACAAAGTCTGTTTTCAATGTAAACTCAGTTTAAGTCTGGTAAACATGTAATTGTTTTCATCAGTAGCCAAAATGTGCCCGTACGCAGTGGGGTGCAGCACTGAGGCGTGTCCATGTTCTCCCACCATGCACAGTAGCAAGAGTAAGTATCAGGATTTTTACATCTCCCTTTTGACCACTGTGATGAATTTTATTTTGTTAATAGAGTTCAAGATTGACTCTAGCGGAGATAAAAACAAAGGTAAGCCTACAGGAAGGGAGCTGTTAAATAATAAAACCTTACCATTTGGGTTAAGGCATGGCCTAACACTGAGAGACCCCAAGGTCTAAGTCCCTTGGTCATCAGCATTGGGAGCCTCTTGCTGCATTTCTGGCATTGGTATTTTCCCCCTAGACTCAAGCTTCTGTCTGGGTTCTCTTGTGTTGTGCCTAAAGATGATGAGACCTTCATCCTGGCAATTAAAAATGTGACATTTTTGTTACCCATAGAGCAGCAAGTATCATCCCACAGCCTGACGTGTGTTATCTCTACGGAGTGCAATAGAGTTAGAGGAAAAAGGAAAAAAGCCTGATCTCTGGGTTAACTTTACACTGACTTCAGCAAAACTGAAAGTTGCTGTGAGGTTCCTTTAAACTCACCAGGTAGCTGCAGTTCATGCAGGGCTGTCAAGTAGCAGATTTCAGATCCCAGATGTTATAGCACTGGTGTCTGTGTCAAGTTTTTCATCAGTACATTGGGCACCAGAGCTGAGCAGGAGCAGCACATCCTTATAGAATAATTACACACCAAAATCTCAGTGAAGGAATGGAAATTCAGTCTGAACGGAAGCCAAGGAGTCTCAGGATAGGTTGTGGGATGCCAGAGCATGCTCTCGCTCTTGCAGGCTCCCCAGCCCTGCCATGCTTGGGACAACCTGCTGGTTTGAACACAAATCCATCACACTGTCATCTCAAACCACCCCACAGCAGGATTTCAGCCAATCACGCTGGGCAACTCAGGCACCTCCTTCCCACAAAAAATGCTGGGAAGGACCAACACCTCTCCAGCCATCAATATAAAAAAGACCAAAAGAGCACATGGAGGAGCCGGCTCTCACAAAGCACAGAAAACACATCCTAAAATCACCACACCGGGTTGAATCATTGCAGGCTCTAAGTAGGATTGCCAAAATGGGTGTACCTTGCTAATGATCACACCCATTATCTTTTTAATTTGGTGCCTTGTGTCCAATTTAGCTACTGTAATTGGGGTGACCCTTCTATTGTCTACTTTACAAACGGTTTGAATAAGAGCCAGACTTCTGTTTGAGCCAAGTTACTGTTTGACAGTATTAGAAATCATTTTAATAGCTCACGGAGCCTCCAGCCCAGTTCTGCAGGAGCATTTTCGTTTGGTTTTTTTTTTCTGCCAGATATGTCTCCTATCCACTGACTGCTTTAAATAAAATTCCTAACTGCAATATGTCATCTGTTGTAACTACCCATTTAAAATGCAGGACAAGGCATAAGATGGACACACATGGCTTTGTGGGTGTATGTACACGTGAAAGAGGAGTGCTGGCTTCTCTGTATTTAGGTGAAAGAACTTTTCATCTCTGCAATTGCCCCATCCCAAGAGGGGATGCTGAAATACTCCTAACTGCTGTAGCGTTCAAGTGGTAGCTCCTTTTGATGACGCAGACACCACCCCTAATATTGTGCATCAGCACGAAGGTGGATCCAATAATTTCCCATTTACTTCTCTTGTCCTTAAGGTGGCCCGCCCATTCCTCTGTGAGTCGGACTGAAAGGCTATCCTCTTGCTTTTATTCTAGCACGCAGAGAAGACTGAACAGGGTGTTTAACTCTTCCCATGATGACAAGCTTTTGGCTTTGACGGACGTGAAGGGTTTCGACCCTGAGGAAGTCACTGTAACAGTGAAAGACGGGAAGGTGAAGGTATTAGCAGAGCATGAGGAGGAACGCACCACCGCCAGAGGGAAGGAGTATCAGTACAGAAACATTGTGAAGGAAATCAGCCTGCCCCTGGGGGTGAGTGGGGATGAGGTGACATGTTCTCTGGGACTCGATAGCATCATGAAGATTAAAAAAGCACACAAGTGCTGTCCCTGTCTCCTGAGCCACTGAGCCATAGCAGGGAGCAGCACCCGGGCACAGTAGTTCCCTTCTGCTCACCAGCTTTAGGTGCATCCCGCTAACCAGGCACCAGCACCTCCTCGGGCCTCTTCCGAAATAAAAGCACTGAGCAGGTGTGTGTGAGCCTCATTTTGAAGGGGCTTGGTGAGCAAAAAGGGGGGTGCCATCACACTTGGGCATTCTTGGCTTTGGTCACTTGCTGGGTTCCAAAGGCACGTCTGGAGGTAGCATGGTTCTAGGCAGATATTGCTGTTGTGTTTGATCTCACAGGTTTTAAAGGCTGAAAGGCACCATTTATGGTCTGTCATGTTCCCATAAGGACACTTCTCTCTCTCCCACCATTTCTGTTTGAGCTCTAGGATATTTCTAGGAAGAAAACCTTAATAATGAACACTTCGAGGGGAGGAGTGTCCTCCTAAAAAAATGAACTGTGCCGTTTTGTCCTTGTGGTTTGGTTCTTGCAGACGCTGCCTGGCCAGGAAGAGCGGGTGTTGAAGGACAGAGGGTTTTTCCTTGGAAGGGATTGGGACTAGGGCAGAGTGCTTACCAGCTGGGGAAGGGATGATTAAAGTGTTTCCTGATGTAGAAATTGATAGCTCCAAATTAATAAGAAAACATTTCTCAATTGGAAAAGGAGAGAATTCTTAATGTATTTTCTTCAAGGTAATATTAATGAAAAAATTAAGGTCCAAAGCAGGACCTCACATAGCCACAGCCCTCACTCTCCCTGAGCCTGGAGACCAGCAGGACCAGCAGGGGACCAGGGATGGGGGTGACACCAAAGGAAAGCCTTGCAGGCGGATTGCATTTGCTGCCCTGGCCTCAGCACTTGGCCACGCACACCTGCAGGAAGCAGCATTAGCTTTCACTGCAGAAAGGCATCTGACAAGACAATATACCAGATTCCTGCAGAAGGCAAACTGTCTCTCCAGCGAGCACCATCTGGTTCAGGCTTCATGAGCCCCCAGGGCCGGGACGAGTAAGGTTGCACCTCTTTTTGTGGTGGTCACTGGCCCCCACAGGACCCCCAGCGCTGTCAGGGCAACGCACTTCCAACAGCGGAGGGGTCCTCAGTGCCAAGCGGTCTCACCCACTGCTGCAATGGGGATATTACCCTGGAAACACTTGTGCCAAAAGAAGACAAAACCAGCCCTTTATTTTCAGCCTGCCTTGCTTCCACCATTTACACTGATGGTACAAAGGTGGAGAATCAGAGCAGATGGGTTATAAAGCAGCAAGTCAGTGGCTGGGAGCACTGTGGCCGGGGGAGATCCCCGGCTCCACTGTCCCCTGCTCCTCTCCTCCCAGCTCAAGGGATGCTCTGGCAAGGAGCAAAACCGTCCCCATTCAAAGAAGCTCAGAGCAGCCCTCTGCATTGATTTGATGCTGTTTGGACCAGGCTGGTGAAGTCAGCAGCACCTTGGTCTCCTGTCAAGTGAGCACAGCCCCTTAGGGCAGGACCATGAAACAGCTCCTTCAAACACCCCGGCAAGGTTGAGGATCACTTTTGCTCGGCTGTAACCAGCTCAGTAATTTAGCTTCAGCACAAAAATTTTATGCTTGATGTGTAGCTGGGTCATTTCAGAGCCATAAAGCTGTGGAATCATTTGAGTTGGAAGGGACCTCTAAAAAACCACCTAGTTTTAAGTCCCCTGCCATGGGCAGGGACACCTACCACTAGATCAGGTTGCTCAAAACTCCATCCAACCCAGCTTTGAACACTTTCAGGAACGAGGTATCCACAGCTTGCCTGGGCATCCTGTTCCAGTGTCTCACCACCCCCATCGCAGAAATGATGGATTATTTCTCATGTCCAATCTAAACCTACCCTCCTGCAGTTTAAAGCCTCTTGTCCTGCCCCTTGGTAAAAAGTCTTTCTCCATCTTTTTTATAAGTCCTCTCTATAAATCAAAAGGCCACCTATGCCCAGGGAGACTGATTCTGCTGATGTTGCTTGAGGATGATTTGAAACAGGTCACACCTGAACTAGGAGGCTTTAACGGACCCTTCTGTGAGAGCAGGCGGTGGGGACAGGGACTGGGGATGCTACAGACACCTGGAGAAGGACGTTTCTTAGGAAGCAACTCACTGAGTAATAAAACTGAATGCCCTTTGGGATACAGTCTTCTCACTTTGTAACTATTTCTACAGAAGCTGTTTAAGTGTGCAGAGGAGAAATGTGTTTCAACACCTCTCATCTACCCATGACTTCAGATTTGCAGAATATATTGAGTCCTGCCACAATGATAGCTATGACTGCTCTTATTGCTCATCCTTTAACACATGCTCTTCACACTTTGGTCCTAAATAAGGCTCCTAACACCAAATTACACTCCTGAGCAGGAAGATTTTATTGAACAATTAGGACTTCATTCCCAGATTTCAAGACAAGAAGGCACTGAGAGATCACCTGGCCTAATCTCATATTATGTTATCTTATACCACAAATAAACTGCCTGAATTCTAACTTCCAGAAAGGTATCTAGTCTTTATTTGAAGTTTTTAGGAGACAAACTCCAGCACCTTTCTTTGTATTTTGCTTCAAATGGTAATTTCCCTGCAATTAAATGTCATGTGTTGTTACTAACATGAGACTGTCTGTCATCATCAGTTCTTTTTTTTTTTTTTTTTTTTTCTCTGCCGGACAACAAAAACCCTCAGAAACTGACTTTGTAGTAACTCAGTAGCAGGTGTGAATTTCTTCTACACTGTAAGCAAGTCATTTTGCAGTCTTGAAATTCTGAAGGTTCTCATTGCAAGACCTGGTGTCCAGCTCTTTAATATTTTTAGCTCATTCTTGACCCCTTTTTCCAGTTTTCAGTGCCCTTGGCAAAGGTGGCCACCAGGACTGGCTAATGTAATTCCCACTCCCCCCACAACGCAGCGTATAGAGGTGGAAACACAGCATTGGAGACACATTTGTGGGGAAGCATATTTTGGTTATTAAAGGAAGATTTAGGACAAACTGCTTGGTTTATACACTTTCGTACAGAAATGAGCCACAAATAGCCATTTCTTCTTACTGATTAGGACTCCTAGTGCTAAATTCAAAGATCACTTGCAGGGTGAGGGGTACATCTTATGGAAATTCTGAAGAAAATCCCTAATTCATTTTATATCCCATGAATGCTAGTCTGGGCTTGTAGGAGCATCTTTAGGACTTTTTCTGTAACAGGAGGAAATCACTCAAATAGTCAATTTTGTGAATACCTACGTGCTGTAAATACTCTGGGACATACCCCAGAGCATTCTCAAATTCTGTGCCCTCCAGATGCTGCTTAGCTGGGGGGTTGTTAACAGCAAGTGATGTTCACATCAGCATGTCCCATAAAATAAATTCCTTTGCCACTAGGTGGCAGATTTATTTTTTGAAAAAAAATTTACTGCCGTGTAAATGTTTTTTAAAAGCAAACCTGGTGAAGGTGGTGTTACAAAGCAGTAAGAATGGCACATGCTGCAGCTGCTATTTTCCTTTGCAAATTGAGAGGGGGGCAAGAGATGGAGCTGTGGTTTGTGAACCTGGGCATGCAGAAGCCCTCACGATAGATCACCGTGTTAAGTTTCTACGCTGGGTTATATTGATCTTCCATCCTGCAGGTCTTTGCCCCAGGTCTTCTACCCGGCTCCTGGGTACCGCAAGTGCCATTCACTTCAGGGGCCCGTCTCTACCACGGCTATTAGCCCAGATAGGGCCTTCCAGGAGTTAATATATTATTCAGCATATTATTGCACAAAAGTATTTCAAAGGCCAATTTTGACCATCCTCATATAGCAGGTAACTTCTCCTGAATTCCCTGGCATAAGCAAGATGCTCGGGAGGGTGACTTGGCTCTGTGCTTATAAATGTCAGTGCATTCCTGAACTCTAGCCTTATCCAGACATTTATAAATAGGCAGAGCCCTAGGAATTTGTACGGGAAGTCATCTGAGGATGGTAGCTCCAGACTCTCTTCAGTCATGGGTTTCTGGGGGGTTTCCTACAGCCAGACAGCGGCACAGCAGCGGCACAGCACGACTAGGCTGTTGGGACCAGGCCAGCTGTGCCCCTCAGGCAGCCACCACACTTCATCCATTGATTTTGTTTGGCTTAAAGCTAAATTTAACCATTGCCACTGCTAAGTCCTTTGGAACTTTCCAAGCCTGTTTTCTGTCATCTCCCCCAGAGAAAGCACTAAAGGTTTAGAAGACAGAGCAGGACCCGTGGCTCCAAGTGTGCCTTTGTACCAAAGACTCAGTGAATTTGTTGTCATTCTGGATCCTGCACTTGTCACCTCATTAATAATCCTGCACTGGATTTAGGTTAGGAGTAAGCTGATCCTTCCAGTGCACTCGGTCAAGAAGCTGTCACCTCCATGAGCGTGGGGTGCTGTCCTGTGTTCCTTCTCTCTCACACTGTGGGTCCCTTCCCTGGTCCCTTGAATAGAAAGTTATTTTTCCATCTCTGGCTACCTTCTAACTCCCCCTGACATCCCATTTGTCCCCCTTCACTTCAATTACTCTACATTACGCCTTTCTTTTTGGCAAGTGATGTATGGGACTTTCTTCATCATAGAATCATAGAATGGCCTAGGCTGGAAGGGACCTTAGAGATCATTTAATCCAACTTCCCTGTCATGGGCAGGGACACCTCTCAACTAGATCAGGCAACACATGGGGACCCAACAGGGATCGAACCCGCGACCTTGGTGTTATCAGCACCACGCTCTAACCGAGTGAGCTAACCCCCCCTTTCTTCTCCTGAAATGTGAAGCCCTTTGCTAGGGCTGGAAACCTGGTTTGGGAGAAAAAAGCTTGGCTGTTTCCAAGGTTATCTTCTTGATTCCTCTGTTACATGTAGGTGGTGTGAAGTCATACCCATGTAATTGTCCTTCTTGGTTTCAGCATTAATTACAGATAACAGAAGTCTCTCAGCTCTTTGATCCCTCATGCTGGTCCCTAACTTGGGGTGTGACGTGTAGTTTTTAAAGGCCTACAAGTGAAAAATTATGCCATAATCAAAACACTGTAAACCATTAATCAAATTACAGGGAAAGTTATCATTTCCTGCACTGCACTATAGCAGATTTTAACTCACCAGAAAAATAAAATGTGGCCTCTTTTTTTCTTGGATTTTCTTTTTAATGTAGCTTCATATGTTTATGCCTGCATGTGCAGAACAGCCTGCAAAAGGGAGAGCTGCCAGGGCTCTGCCTCACAGTCACACAGCTGGATGTGGCACTTTGAAACTTTTCAAAAGAGAAAACAAAATCTCCTCCTGTTGAGGTCTGGGCTGCAAAGCCCAGATGGGTCCAGATCTGGACCGAGTGAAGAGGGACCCACAGCAGCCGGGACACATAACCCACTGGGACACATGGCCCATGGTGACAGCACTCACCCCGTCCCCTCCCGTCCCACTGCCCTGGGGTGGTCATCAGGGGGGTCGCCAGCTGCCACATGCCCTGTGTTTTTGGGGTGTAGGGCTGTGTGCCTGCAGGCACAGAACTGGGAATACCATGCAGGTTGTGGTAAGTATTTCAACTAGAATTTCAGCCAAAACTTATGCCAGCAGGTAGGCAGAGAGACTGGGAAAACTTTCCAGCATGCCCATAGCCCGGCGATGAGCATCATCACACCAGGCAAAGCACCTGAGCTTCTCCAAGGTGCTGCAGAGCCCGCTGCCTCCTGCTCAGGCCAGCAGCAACATCCATGATGAGCAGCGACTCCTGCTGCTCCATGTGTGTGTCTTGACTTCTCCCTCTCTTTTGGTTATCTGTTAAAAATGTTTAAATATAAGCAGAATCTGTGGGATGCAGTAGAGGTGACTGGTGTAACAGATGTGAAGTTTGACAACAAGCTGGGAGTAAGAAGCAGACAAATAATTACAATCAAAGAGCATCCTTTGGTGGAGAGGCAGCAGAAGGGAATGATTGAAATCAGCATGCGATGGAGCAGGCAATAAAAGTGGAATGTAGCAGCTGCCAGTTGTGCAGCCTTGCTGAGGTTTTACTGACTGCAGAATACAATAAGGCTCCAGGGCATTAAAAAGAGAGGAATAAATAAAAAAGCCAGCGCTTGGGATCTACTCATGGTGGGTCCTGAGCACTTTCTGTTCCCACTAAATTCCCTGGACAATACCAGCAGAACTCCACTGTTACTGTGAACATCTGCAGAGTTAATCCCCTTGGAGAAACGGAGAGATATTTATAGGCCCAGGAGTGGGTGTTGCCACTTGGAGCCAGGCACGGACTGTGTACAGAGAGGTTGCGAGCATCAGCATCTGCAGGGCTAGGCTGGGTGATTTGGGCACACTCAGAACAACACCACGTGTGATCCATCACACTTTGTGATAGAAACTCCTTCACCGTGCTCTCAGGAGCTGCAGTGAATAGCAAAGCATTGGGGAAACTTTATGTGGGAAAGTGTCAAAAACGCTCCTTCCCTGACCAGATCCCCATCTGCCCATGGCTGCTCAGTGTGCTTAGAGCACTAGGCACTTAACTCGAAATCCAGAGCTGTCACCTGCAGAGATTTATGGCTGTTAATGCAGCAATGTAATGTGATTCTGACCCCAATATTTAAAAATAGCCCAAGGGATTGGCCCATATAAACTCCTAAGCCTTTCAATCTAGGTTGGGTGCCTGGTTAACACGATGACATTTTAAACATGGTGCAGCTGACTTCACAATAAATGGCAGATTTCTTCCAGGAGGGGTGTGAGAAGTGTGCACAATGACGCTTTGTGTTAGATTAAAAGTGCAAAACGAGCTAGAGGAAGCGCTCAGTGTTTACTCTCCATAGCAGCTACTAAAGGAGCAGGAGTGATGCCTGTACTGTAGTATTACTCAACCATTTTTGGGTGCTTACTTTCCCCAGAAAACAGAGATAAAGCAAGTCATGACATGGCAGAGGATGACTACACATGTGAAGTGAGAAGCAGTAAATATATCAATAGACACTGGCCAGACTGGGGTCCCCAGGGCTGGGCATCCCACCAGCTCCTCACAGAGCTTTTTGTGCAGGCTGCCCGGGGTCCCAGAGGCAGGGTCTTGCTGCCTGCAGCTTGAGCCCTGCCTTCACCACAGCTCCTAGAAACTGTGTCCTGCTGTGCACTTGTCCTGCTGGCTCCCAGGCGGGCACAGTGTGGGGATGCTCATCCTGCACTTTCCAGGATTTGCACCCTCAGTGTTGCTGAACTTATTCAACACTGGCCCACTCGGGGACGTTAGTGATGAGAGGAGCAAATTTCCTACTCCTGGGTACTCGCTTTGTGTAGCTGAAGGGGGGTGGGTACTGCACCAGGAGCCCGCTCAGCTGCTCCTCCTGCCTGCAGCCTGCTGTGGAAGTGGGATAAACTACCTCAGTCCCACCATACACACTCAGAGACCCTTGCAAGGAGGAACTGGTGTAGGCAAATGTGCCCCTCATCTTTGTGGGGGTGATTTTCCAAGTCACAGGCAAATCCTTAAAGAGATACTCCATCACACTGACAGCAAATGGAGAGGACTGGGCCAGAAGCCAACGCAACCCTCAATACAAGCACATGCTTCTGGGAATCACAGAAGCTGCACTTCATTTGCAGCCAGATTGCCGTAGCCCCTGCTCCAAGCCAGGTAGGAGCCTGGGTTTGCGTTGGTACCACATCCCCCGCAGCTGGAGACAGGAGTCACCCAGGATGAGAAGCAGTGGCATTTGGGCTATGCACAAACACAGGACAGCACTGGGACATTTTTGGTTTTCTGACCATCTCTTTGGGAATGTTTTAGTGAGAGAACAAAGGTAAGGCTGACCAACTGTGTCAGAAAATAGCCAAAACAGTTTCAGATCAGAATTCGCATAGAAAAGCCAAGCACAGGCTTGAGGACATTGAAGTCCTCATGTTGGAAGACACTGCATCCTCAGACTGCCCAAGGACCACGTTCGGAACCCAGTTGTTTTGGCAAAAGGCTTAAATGTCTGAGATATACCATGGCATGGCACATATTAAAGAAGTAAAGCATGGAGATTCCAAACAACTTCAGAAGGAATGAGAGTGAGGGACAAGTTTTAAAGCAAGAACATTAAATTGCATGTTAGGAGGACAACTGACTTTGGAGCAATGCAAACAGGAAAGAAGTGTGCAGGGAGATCTCAGCAAGGAGAGGACAAATAGCCTGTCCCCAAAACAGAAAGAGGCACAGGCTTTGGGATATATCCATAAGCAAACCCAGGCTGCACCAAAAATATTTCACTCTTTCAACAGTCTCTCCTCACTACAGCACAGCCAGATCTCACATTTTTGGCCAGCCACCCATATCCAAGGGTAAACACAGGTTCCAGAGGCCTCTTCAGTCCCTGGTAGAAAAGACAGTGGCCCATAGCCAGACCACAGAGTGATGTGACAGCAATGACCGGAATACGCTACCAACAGCTTTGGTGGGATTTCCCCCCGCTGCTGATGTGTCATGGCAGTAGCTGATACCTCTCACGAAATACTGGAGTTGAACACAAGATTTATCTCAGTTCAGGCATAACTAGCTGAGATATAATGATCTGAAATGCAGTGTACTGAATTAGACAACCTGAGGGTGCCAGCTAGTCTGAAAGGCTCATTAGCTTCTCCTGAGCATGCATCCATCCATCCATCCATCCATCCATCCATCCATCCATCCATCCATCCAGGGGCAGCCCTGCCTCAGAGTGCAGGAGAGAGCTCCCGTCCATCCCTTGACAATGACAGCAGCAGCTTGAATCCCAGCACAGTTAAATTTCTGTAAGAGAATTTTTGTCTTTCAAATCAGAAATAAATGAAATTACTAGATAAACACCTTATTGCACAGATATTTCTACATAAGAACGCTTACTCAGTTCTTAATTTCTAAATCACCTCAATACATCTTGTAGTCTGCTGTGAAAACCTCTGGTTTCTCTAGGACTTGAGTTCCAGTCCTTAAGCTCTTTTCTTTCAGTGATATTGGATCGGTTCTGGGGCACCCGTGTTTTGGAGAGATGTAAATCTGAGGCTCGGAATCTGTGCAGGAGTGTCTCCTGATGACACCCCAGAGACTTGACTTCAACCATCCCATCGTGGGGGCCAGCTTGGAAGAGAAACTCTCTGCAACCCCTTTCTTTCTTGTGCGCTTTGTTCTACCTCAGGGGCACCCAGGCTTTCTACTTAAATGCAGGTGGCTCTTTAGACTTCAGCTTAATCTTTCTGACTTGTTAACAGCTTTCTACCCATTGACCTCTTCCAGTTTCAATTTACAAATGAAGGGCAGTTTGCTTCCAACACTTCATGTGGGTAGACCCATGAGATCTGCCAGAAACAGCAGCTCATCATTTATGTTCATTACGCTGGAGCACAATGTCACAAATAACAAGTAGAGAGATCCACTTACCTCTAATAATCTAACATTTTTAGAATATTCCTTTGATTATTACAGAAGGAAGGGTAACTAAATGTGTTTGAAGAGATAGAGGCTCTCTCCCTTGCCTAACATTAGCATCAATCTCTTTGACATTATTTGTACTAGTTTTCTCCTGGGTATAGAGGTTTAACTGGATTTCAAACATTTTGAGGAAGGTAAAGGCCAGATATTTTTATGCTTGCTGGCTGGAATGGTCTTTATTCCATCTCTTTGACTATGATTATAGAGACACTTCTTGCTCCTTGAAAACAGTGTTAAATTCAAAACTGCTCACGAAGCCATATAAAAGTAATTTATTGCACATCACTGAACACCCTCAAGAGGCCTGAAGCAGCATTAGCATTTTTATAGGAAGTACTGCACATACTCTACCTGTTCTTTTATTCCTACATGAAGTTTATAAAAAGGCGCATAAACGTTTGCAAAGATGTACCTGACACCGTATAAAAGAGCCAAATCCAGCTGTAAGAGTCGCCAGGGGGACACTGCAGGCCACATTGACTTTCACATCAGCTGCAGTGAGACATTTTAGCTCCATTAAGTACTGAGGATCGAAGGCGTGTGATGACAGATCCATCCATGCTGACCACACGGGGCTGGTTACCTGACCACAGAATCCTTGATTTGTGTCACCTCCTGCTGAGGTAGTGACATCAGGCTGTGGCAGGCGGCACGCAGAGGACCTGAGAGGAGAAGGGACTCAGCTTGTCAGCAGCGTCTCCCATAGGTTTTAAGACATGCACACTTCAGCTGAAATATGAGTGACCGTCACCATTATCACTGACTGGGCAAAGAAATACTCTGAAAATATCCAAATAAATATAAAGAACAAAAGCAAGTTGCATAGGCTCGTGTTTTCTGCCAGCTGCACCAGGAAACACCACAGTAATTAAAATTTAAAACACCAAGTTAGCTGAGCTTTACAATTCTTCTATCAACAAAGCAGTAGCAAGAGAGTTTTGTATGAGCTAATACAGATGGTGAAGATTCAAAGTCACTTGGCACCAAAGCGATGCAAGGGAATTGCCTAATTTTTGGCTGAGGTTCTCATGGGTTGTAAAATTTATGTTAGCAAAAGGATTTGTTACTTTGTCAGATGACATTCCCTCTGATGAAGTTTCTTCTTTTCCTCTTCCCTTGTGTTTTGCTTGTTTATTTTAGGGCGTTCAGTCCTGGTGCAGAAGAGCAGCAAGTGCTGTTTGTGGACTACTCTTGGCACAGAGAAGCCGCAGCTTGGATCTTGGATACAGGTATATTTGCAGAGAAGGAGCATACAAAACCATCTGCAGCACAAGATGATTTTTTGCTTAATCTAAAAGTAAAAAATAATTGTCCTTTGCCTGGACCACTGCTCCACCTGGCTTCAATTTCTGCGTTAAAGAGAGCCAGATTTTGCAGCCAGCTGATCACGGCTGTCCACCACGCAGAGAAAAGCTTGTTCGTGTGGGCATCCACATGTCAAGGAGCATCACATTCTCCAGGAGCTTCATCAGAAACTCCAGTGCTGGTGAAGAATCACTGCAGCTTGTGATGCTCTGCTCCCAGCTCAGCTATCCTGGAATTTAAAGATGGGTGGGACAGGGCTGAAATTCCCAGAGAGGCTGTTTCAGCCAGACTCTGCCGAGTGCTGTCCGCAGCCCGCTAAAGTAGTTTCGTCTCCAAAGCTCTGCTGTAGGTGCTGGCAGGACTTTTTCTGCAGCAACGCCTCAGTTAACACATAGAGAAGAGGTTGCAAATTTGGTCCTAGGCCACCTTCTGCCGCAAAAGGGCCAACCTTGCAGCCCATGTTGCTCAGGGAAGCCTACCAGGCAATATAGTTGGCAGCAGGCAAGCCAAGAGCAATTCTGCTCCATGGCAAGAAGGGCAGAGGTGGGCAAGTAAGTGCAGTAGGGAATGAACAAAGTGCTCCTGACTGCAGCCTTGGGGCGAGGATCCCGCCTGTGTTTGCCATTTAGGATCATCTACACCAGATGCAGAGTTGTCATCAGGAGGGTATCATAGCTGACAAGACAGGATCATTCCCACCCTCCAGAGCTGTCGTTTCCATGTAAGCGGTGACCAATTTGAACAGCAGAGAGCAAGCACATCTTCCTCACTGCCACTGTAGTAGCTCCAGTGTTTGCGTGGGCGATGCAATCTGTGGGCTGCAGTCTGGGCATGTGCAAAGGAACATCCTGGGCTCTGTCCCTGGGCAGGCTGAAGCTGTCCCCCCCGCTGCTCAGCACTGACCCAGCCCAGACATCTCAAAATCCAAGCACTTGATGCTGAGGCCAATGTGTCTCCACACCCATTCCTGCTGAAGACATCATACAAAAGAATCATAGAATCACAGAATGCCTTGAGTTGGAAGGGACCTTAAAGACCATCTTGTTCCAACCCCCCCCTGCCACGGGCAGGGACACCTCCCACTAGATCAGGTTGCTCAAAGCTACATCCAACCTGGCCTTGAACATTTCCAGGGATGGGACATTCACAGCTTCCCTGGGCAACATGTTCCAGTGCGTCATCATCCTCAGGCTTAGCATCAGGAACCGCAAACATCAAGTGGGATGACCTGGGTTGTACATCAAGGGAGGCGCAGCCCTCGCTGTGGGGCTCTGGATTGTCCTGGAGGTACCCACCTCCCCCGTGGGCTGCGCTGCTCCCTGAACAACCCTCCTGCTCCCTGTGTGCTTAGCTTAGATTTGTTCCAGCAGGGCAATGGCAGGGAAATTGGTGGTGTTGGCGTGTGAGTGAAGGTCTGTTTTTTCATCTTTTACTAGCACAGACTTTGCTAGAGAATTAACTCTATAAACTCAGGCATCCATATAATTATCAGTGCTCTTCATGCCTTTGGGGGTCAACCATAGCTTAAAAATTTCCTCTGTAACAAGCTTTCCTAAAGGTTCTTGTTGTATTTATGATCCCCTAAACGCCCTTGGAAACTCCAGGAGAATGATAAGAATCAGGCTGGAGGTCTTTTGTCAGCTTTGACTAATGAAAAATCCACTTAATGAAATGGAGTGACCTTCCTTCCAAAATACCATGGTCGTGTCCCAGACACCAAGGTCTAAGGGTTGGCGAGTTCATAGTTTTTGACTTTGTTTTCAAATGAGTATATTCATGTTCAGAAAAGAGTGTTGTTGGTTTGGTTTTTTTCTAAAAAAAAAAAAAGAAAAAAAAAAGAAGAAATTCTCAGAGCAGCTACAGGGATTGAAAAATAAACCTTCAGATTTCTCAACAAAGCAGTATTTTTCAGTTTGCCACTGAGTTACCTCAAGTACAACCATCAGCACATGAACCACTCAGAATTCAATCAAATCAGTCCAATCTGCTGAAAATTGCAGTTTGCCTTTCTAATGCCAAAATAAAAATTAATGCAAGCAGGTTTTTGTCTGATTTTGTCCTGAATTGCAAAATGGGCCATCACATGGCAAACCGAAGGGAAGGAGGGAGGCTGCCCTGCATCCAGCCGTCACGCGCAGAGCTGCAGGAGGAGATCTGAGCGCTGTGGGGAGGCCCTTTCCCAGCAAGAAGTGACAAATGCTGTTTTGTCTCACCACAGCAGCTCCTGGGGACTAACACACAGGCAAGTTGCAGCAAGGATGGGGAGGGAAGCCTTGGCAGCACAGCCTGTTACCTGCTTTGCACAGATGCTGAGTGTTACAGAAGCCACTCTCAGCCCATTCTTGCCTAATTTTAGGATTATGTGTGGGGAGAAAAATATAAATTGGGATACCCAGGGGGAAAAAAAGAAAAAAAAAAAAGAAGGAAATGGAAGACATTGCCAAGGTGCAACTCCCAGCTGCGAGTTCTGCAGGACCTGCCTCAAAGCTGAGAGGCAGGACGTTGCAGGTGATGTTAGAGAAGTCACAGGAAGAGCTTTCCCAGCTTGACAACAACAGAATAGAAGCTTTCTCCTGCCTTTGCTGTTCTCTTTCTTCCTGACAGGCATCTTCAGCCCTTCTTCCCCATTGCTTCCTATGCAGAGGACATGCAGACGTTCCCGTCAAAAGGTCTTAGATCCCTGCTGGAAGAGTTCATGCCCTTGATTTCATAACTCTGAAGGGAGAAAAAAAGGGGAACAGCTACAAGAAAAACAATCTCTGAACAACAATACTTCCGTGAGTTCCTTTCCTGAGCATGTGATGGACAGGAGCGGGGATGACACTGAATTGCAGCCCTGCATCGCAGCAATGACCTTCGCCTCTCCTGATCACGGACCAGATGAGACCTCAGTGCTGCCACGCTGGAGACGGTGCAACTCTCACCCTGGCCCGTCCCTCTCGGGCTCGCTCTCTCCCAGGGGACTGAGTCAACTAGAGGAATGTGGGGGAATGCCAAAGTACTGAAGTAGAGCAAAGGAGGAAAACAACAAAAGGAAAGCATTATTTGGCCCCTTTTTTTTTTTGCAGGAAGGTCACTAAGAATGCTATAAATAGAGAAGGATGCAGAGTTACAGCTAAATTCATCATTTCTACAGTTCTTATGCTTTGCATATCCCTAAGGAATCACACTTTTGAAACCCAAGAGCCACCAGTCCAAGACATCACCATGTCTGGAGACATCCCTTCCAACCCTATACCTGCACTCCTCAGGGACCTGTTCCAACCTCTGCCCCTTCTCACCTTGCACTCCAGCCCCCCTTTTTGGGGCAGAAAACCTCCTGCACCCTCAACACCCACGTAGACTCCCAGTCTCCAGCAGCTCCCCGTGGATCTCCTCCTGGCGTAACTCCGTTTGTCCCTTGGCAGCGACTGGAGCAGCTGCTGAGCTGGGGCTGGGAGCTGCTGTGCCCAGTTACCAGCACCCAGCACTCACCAGGCACGCCAGAGTTGTTGCTCAACAGGATGCCAAGTTGAAGTGGCCACAGGTAGATGTGGTGCTTAGTGACACGGTCTAGTGGTGGACCTGGCATTGCTAGGTTTACATGATCTTAAAGGTTTTTTCCAACCTAAACAATTCTATGATTCTGCAAAAGCCTTTCCCTGGCTGATACCCCCCTGCAGGAGGCCTCCCCTGTTGCACAACCCTCAGCGATCCCTGTGACATGACCCTCAGCAGTCCCCACAACACGCTGCATAACCTGAAGCACCAGGGATATGCTGGGGACAAAGCCCACAAGGAAGCAAGGGGACTTAAGATCTGCCATCCCTCATTACTGCTGCTGGCAAGGAGCTGCAGCTGAAGCCATGAACTTGTTGGCATCTCCCAGGGCAAATACTTCAGGCTCCAATGCCCACATTCATAGCAGTGGCTATCACAAGCATGATCTTTTTTAACCCTGCATTAAAAATAACAAATTGCCTGCAAAGGCAAGTGTATGAGGCCTTAGAAGGCACCTACAGTGTCCTACACTGTCAGGTAGAAAGCATGTCCCTTTCAGGAACCTCTCAGCAACAGCTGCCTAAGTGTTTCTTCAGAGTAAAATATCAGAGAGAAACTATTTCGGACATTCTTTTTTTTTTTTAAAAAAAAAAAAAGGGGAGGGAACTACTACATGTTTTTCTCTGAAACACTGAAATACAAGCTGGCTCGGTCAGTCCTGGCTCTGGTGTGTTGGTAGTACAAGAAGGTAGAGCTGAAGGAAGTTTGAAGGAAGTGGTAAGGGGGAAGAATAAAATGGATTAAATTTTCTTCCCATGGCCTCAGGATCAGGATAGTTTTCCAAGATCTCCCTAGAAATTTGATGCCATGCAAATGATATGATTGAATTTCTGACCCTGGCCAGCCATGAGGCAAACCAAAGCCAGAGAGCCGGGCTGCAGCTGGGCAAGCACAGCCTGCTCCCATGGTGGCACGTCCTGTGCTGCCTTGGAAACCTCTCTTTTGGACAACTGTGCAGTTTAATGCATCCATGTCTCAGGCAGCAAGTGCCCAGATCTGAAACCCACCAGCAGGCATTTTGGGAGGTGGGAGTGCCCACTGCCCAGTGGGACCCAGAAGGTTGTGGGAGGAAGGGGGGGTTTCTGGAGGAGGTTTTGCACCAACTACTGCCCTAGGAAAAGACACAAACTCTTCTTTTTGCCATTTCAGACCACGCTCAGTAAGTTAGGGCAATTAATTTTGTTGTATCCAACATACTCCCTGGGCTTCCCCTACCCTGCCCAGGCCCCAAGACCCCATTTCATATCTTGTCTGTGATTAAATATCTGCTTAGAAAGTAGTTGACACTGCAGAGCTGCGTTTGTTTCTGCAAGAGCAAGATTTGTGCTGGGTGTCCTACCGCGTAGGGACTGTTGCCATGGCAAATATCGGTGTTTGTCAAAACTTTAAAATCCAACCCAGCATCTCAAAGAACCCTGCTTCCTCTTGTGCAGCGCACCTACAGGGCTGGGGACAAATTAAAATGGTGGCAAAGCCACTGCGGAGAGCATGGGGGATTAAATTTGCTCGATAAACGTTGAAAGGGTAAAGAAATAGGCAGCAGTGAGGAAAGCATAAAGGAAAGCATCAGCATGCAGTCAAAAAGTAAGAGGAAAGAAGAGGCCAAAAAGCAAAAGAATTCCTAAATAGCAACACTGGGCTTTGCTTCGGTTATGCTAAGAGAGAGTCCTGCAGCTCAAATCCACCGCTGAAATGACACTGTAGTCAGTGCTCTGGGTTCTGGGTGCGTGGGTATTAATTACACTAATTAGTGGCAAGGCTGTGCCTTGGCCATGGTTCTGGGTGCAGGTGGGTGAGGGGGTGGCCCCACGCCTCCACTCTTCCTGCCTGGATTCCTCCTCCTTGCCAAGCCCTGCTCCTGAGGTGTGACAGTGCAGAGGCTCAGCGTGGGGAGGAAAAACATGGCCCCCTCCTCCCCAATTAACAGAAAAGGAAGAACAGGGAGAAGTGAAAACTGTCCCACGCCCTTGAGCCCAAGTGATGCTTGGTCTTCCTGATGCTCCTCCAAAACAGGACCAGTAACCAGATCTTCCAAGCAAATCTAGCGTAGTTGTCAAGACGACAAGAACCAAAGTTTTCACAGAGTAACTATATACCAAAGGCTGAGAGCTCAAGACAGGGGAGTGACAGGGCAGGAGAAAGAAACCCGAAATCATTCTCAGCCACATACTGACACTAAGGGTTGTCTCCAGTCTGGAGGTGTAGCCATCGCAGGCTGTCCTGCCTGGCACCACAGTGAAGCAGCTGATACCATAACTTCTGAAACCTGATTTGAAGATGCCAGACCCGGCAAGCCCTGCTAACTCTCTGTGGAATACGGCAGGGCCTTCCCAAGAGCTCCCAGGCATCACAGACCAAGTACCACAACAGCACTACTCAAGCAACAGAAATGGTTTATTTTATAGCCTGTTTAAGCCAACCAACAATATTAGCAATGGCACAGAGATAAAGTGGATAGATTCCTTATTGCAGGGATGATTTTTATTTAAGTGGTTCAGGAAAGCAACACTCTTCAGGACAATTAAAAGTTTGCTTTAGTGTCAGAGTAGTTTTCAACACAGGCTTAAGTGCTTTCAGGAGGCAGGGCCTGTGCTTCTTAGATATGATGCGACGATGCCAAGACAGCACCGAGTTAATGCTGCTAAGGAATTCCCCTCCTCCTCAGCAGCAGTGTTGCAAAACTAAATCCCTTAATACCTTCTTGCAAAGTTTCCGTTGATGGTGGTGGTAAAACCACTGAAATACTCCTGCAGGAACACCTTTTTTCTTTTCTTGTTACCTGCTACCACCAATACTTTAAGCACACACAACTTGGGTGCCACATTCTTCTTTCCCCTTCAGGGCTGTGGGTAAGAAAGGCAGCCAACTCCCTCAGCTTCAGCAAATAAAAGTAACTTTCCTCAAGTGAGACATCCCTTTGATTTTGCCCCAGAAATGTGCTGATTTTGGTGGTTTCTTTGAAGATGCACGAGTTGAGGAGCTGTCACCTGGCTCTCACCACTTAACTCACTGAACTGCTGTCCATTCAGATCTTGAGATGCTGTGCAAATAGTACTCACCACTCTTTGATCTTGTGTGCAGTTAGTCAAGAGAAATTATCACTTTAGCACTAAAGATCTGTCCTCCTTCTTCCCCAGACCCAGTGCTTTATGAAACTGGAGCCTAAATAAACTCCTAAGCATGTTAAACCTCATTAGGTGTGCAGGTATCCCATAAACTGGGTCATGCACTGAAGGTCAGCTCCAAACCATGTCTTGGATCAGAAGAGCGAGCATTGAATCAAGCCACCAGCACATAGTCCTTGTCTAAGGCGATCAAGCAAGCTCATCACCTTCCAGTCCATGTGTCCTGTTTAAACACCTGTCTGACCATGCTGTGACACAGTTTAATGACAAGCTTCTGAGCTTTGACCTGGTGTTGGAAGTAGGACTGATGTGAGCACAGGACAAGGTTGTGAGGACAAGGCTGTGCCTGCCACCCCAGTGACCCAGGCTGCAGACCCCTCTGCACTGAAACCATCACGTACTGGTGAAGCCCAGCCCCAGCCAACAGACATCCATCAGATTTTGCAGGTGGGGCTTTCAAGACCTCAGGTGCTCTTTGCCTTCTTGGCAATGGCTCCTTCCATCTGCCACTGCCCAACTGCATCCTAGAGCATCTACAATTATTCAGAATTTAACTGTCAAAGGAGGATATGTGATCATCTGCCATGTGAGGAGACCATGCCACGCTGCTTGCACATGCTTTTGGAGTCAGCTCTGGCGGTGTTTGGCAAAGGCATGCAAAGCCAGCGCGAAGCAATAAATAAGGGAGAGCCTGGCTGCATGGCCGTGCCCCTGAGAGGAGAGCTGCAAAGCTCTCCTGCATCAGGAGTGAGTGGCCACAGGCTTTGCAGCACATGCTGCTGCAAAGAACGTCAATGAATCCTTTCCAAAAACTCATTTATGCCCCACCAGTGCTTCCCCTCTCCCTCTTGGGAGGTTTGCTGTCTGGCGCCTGGGAATACGCGATCTCACAAGAGAATTGGAGTCACCTTCCAGATCTGTCTGCATCTAGAGTAGATTTCCTTTCTTTCTTTTGCATTTTATAAATAGTCCAGCCTTCCTGGAGCTTTTTTTTTTGGGCTGGTGACTCACCATCAACTCATCATACTTGTTGCTTCAGTTAAATGGGAAATTGAAAAGTCTCTTACATAAAAGGAAAAAAAAATAATAAAAATATTTCCCCAGCTGCAGATTAGCAACTAACCACCTTGGATATTTTCTTGTGAAAAGACCTGAAATAATTTATGCTGTCTCATGGCTGGGACGGTTATTGTTAAGATGAATTGGTGAGACACAAGTGATGATATCTAGGGCAGCTAATCTGTAAGTACTCGGTTCTTTCCATCAGCTCACCTTCCCTCTGGGTACTTTCAGATGTAACAGCTTTTTTCTCCCTCTCAGTTCAATGATGGTTTTTTTTTTGATCCTTGCACTGCATTGAGAATTTCAAGGGGGTGCCACGGTTTCCCCTTTATTTCAGAAAATGGCAAGACTCTTTGCCAGCATGGTTTCCCAGCAAAAGGAGATCAAGGTGACCACACCTCTCTCCGGAGCAACTGCCAGCTTTGCTGGCACCATGGGAAGTTTGTGGGTCTCCTTGGCTGTGGCCGAGTGAGCAGGTGAGATCCCAGAGAGGCTAACATCTCCCAAGCTTCATGAGAAGAAGAGACCAAAATTTCAGACTGTTGCTGAGCAAGGCCGAGGGCTCAGAGCATGCTGATGCTGGCAAGCTCATAGCTCAGGGTCAGCAAGGTATGCGGCCAGGCAGTGGCATGGCTCCAATGTGGGGTTCAATTTGCTCCAGTGCCCCCAGCAAAGACTCCCACACAGTGGGGCAACTTCCAGTTCCCCGTTTTCCAAGTTTTGCTCTGGGCTGTGGAAGCTGATGCAGAGCCAGGAGCAGCGGGGTGCTGAGGTGATGGGGGGACAGGGTGACCATCACCTGCCACGTGAAAGGGCTGTGGTGCTGGTGGGAAGCACATGGCCTCGTTCTCGGTGGTGGGAGCTCCCTGTGACACACCTCACAGCCTGGGGACACAGGGAAGCCTCTCTTCTGAGGGCAGCATACAGCTGCTGGCAGGCAGGAATGGGTGCTCGTCTCCAGGAGGACACAGAATCTGACAGCTCTGGGTTCCCCAAAAGCACCCCAGAGCACCTGTGTGGTGCTGTGAAGCCAGGTAATGATAGTGGGGAGAAGAAAAGGAAATAAAAACACTAGTGCTCAATCAAGAGTGTCAAAGGCAAGCAGTCCCCAACCCTGGGCAGCAATCCGACCTCAGCAGCAGCACAACCCACCCGTGCTGGAAGGCTGCACAGCCCCAGGGGCTCTCTTTCCTGTCCCCGCCCGGCTCCTGTGGCCAGTGCTCTGTGCTGCAGCTGCGAACACGAGAGTCCCTTCGGCTGACCTGGCCCTCACTTGTGCCTTTGCACTCCCTCCCGCCTTCATCAGGATTACCCGAGAAATACTGCCTGCAGCAGATCAAGAATTGTCTTAATTAAGCTGATTGCATAGCTTGTTTGAAGATGGCTGCTCCGTTCTCTTGTGAAGCTGCAGCTGCTAACTGCCTTTTTATTTAGTGACTGCAACAACTGGTGACGTTACATCGCGGCTGATGGGTGGTCAGAGAAGTTGCTTTATTGTTTGCTGGATGAGAGTTTCATTAATGTTTTGACTGCTCTGCATTTTAGGCCATTAATGTACTCTGTGCTGGCTTTAATGTCACATGCAATACCCTTGTTTCATTTTGGGAAGGTGAGGCTTGTACTTAGCAATTAAACATTAAAAGCTCTGTTTCCCAAGCAGAAGTGTTTAAACTGCTCAAGGTTGCTGTTCACAGTAAGTACCCTGTGCCAGTCCCCTAGCAATTGCGGTGAAGATCCCAGCCCTCACAGTAAACTGATGACAACCGTATGGAATTCAGCCCAGATGGCATCAATGAAACGAGAAGTTTGTGAAGACTTTTTAAAAAAAAAATAGTCGACAAATGTCAGTTCCTCCTGCATGTGCTGGAAGCAGGCAGGAGATGAGCTGTGCAGAGTGGAGACACTCTATGCCTCAACTATTCAAAGCTGTTTAAGTTTTGCCGCGGCCTTGGGGAATATTTAGCCAAGGCAGGGTGTGTCCCTGCCTCGCCACAGCTGTTCGCACACAGACAGTCCCTGCAACTGCTTCACCCATTTATTTGGAAAGCTGTTGCCATACGAGTACCGTGACATCTCCCAAAACCTTCTGAGTAGTTGAAGCAGTGGTAGCCACGGACTTCTTTTTTCACCGGACAATTACTTTGACTTTCAGAGTAGAATACACAAGCAAATACAAAGTTTCACCAAAACTGTGGTATCTTAACAAAGCTTCTGAATTATTTAATGCATTTTATATGATTAATTCTTGATTTAGATCGCAACACAGCAACTGCCTTAGCAAGTTTAGCCCCTGTCTTCTAATGAATATAATGAAATGGCTAAAGATGTGTTTTGTTTTCTTGTTGCTAAAGTATCGCATTTTCTTTCCGTGACAACAGAAAGTGTTCTGGATCCCCAGATCCCTAGAAAAGACATGGAGGCTCCATGTGACACACTCAATTACATCATAAGACATATTCCAAAAACATTTGTTCTAGCTGAATATTACCCTCCCCTGACCACAACCTCCAGGAGAAGGAAAGATTTCTGCAGAAAATCTGGGGTGCAGAACAGAGAGCTTGAGCCCGTAGCACACGTATTCATTCATTCATCATTCCTCCTGACCTGATTTTGTGCTCTAACTTTTCTGACAGCTTGCAGGCGTTTCCTTGGTGATCCAAGTTTGTTGCCAAAGCAGACAAATGAATCATCTATTTACAGTAAAAGCAGGGAGCTGCCAGGGGAATACCTGATGCCTCTGCATGCGCTGTGCAAGTCTCAGGGCACCTGATGACAAAGCCCTTCCTCTCAGCTCTCCGGGCATGTGCCACATCCACGTTGTGGCACCCACCCCAGCACCGTGGCTGTGTGGACCCTCCACGAGGGTCACAGGACCAGTTGGTTAAGGGTACCTTGAAATAGCACTGCTGGAGGTAACGCTTGGGAGGAAAAAACCTCAGAAAGCCAAGCTCTCCAGGCAAGATGGGTAGACAGGCTGCCCTGGTTCTTGTCTTAGCTGCCTCTGCGGCTCCAGACAAGCTGCCCTAGCTCAGGACCCCTCTGCTTTTAAAATACATATTAGTTCACTCAGAGAGCATCTGAGCCTCCCACAAATACTCTTGCTGTAATGGAAATTATTCTTCTCCAAACCACAAGGGAAAATGCTTCCTTTTTCCAGCTTTCTCTCTGGAGAGTTTAAAATCACGGAGCACTGGCAAAGGCACACGTGGGGCATATGCAGGGTGCAGTGGCACCCCAGTCTCCCATCGCTGATCCATTCTGGTTTAGATGGTGGGAGGTTAACCAGATGTCAGCACATCCTGCTCCCTCCATGGGAGAAGCAAGCTGCCTGTGCTCCTCCCCAGGGCAGGCAGGGACCCTCTGCCCCCCAGAACAGTCCCCTGCCACCCCCAGCGCCAATCGGCAAGGCAGGTATGCCAAGCATGGGGTTGTGTCAGTCCAGACGCAGTGGCCAGCTCCTTCCTTTCCCAGGACAGCTTGTTAGGAGACGCCACTGCTCGACCCTGCCCGCCGGGAGGGGGAATGTCTCTCACCCCAGTTTGCATAATCGATGTCACCACTGCTGCGTCAGCTTTTATGTGCGCACATCCCTTTGGATATCAGCAAGATGAAGGGTTTAGATACTTCTCAAATCTGCTTCCAAGCATCTATGCTGATGTTTTGGATTCCGTTGGATCTACTCCCCGAAGCTGGGTGGCTGCACAGTGAATGAGAGCAGCGGCCGCCCTGGCAAGCCCTGCCGCAATCAGCACCCACTGGAGTTGGCACACAAGGACTAACTGGGGGGGTCTGCTGAGAGCGTTTTGGTTTGTGTTTGTTTGGCTGTATCATTAAACTCAAGTCGGAGAAAATACGAGGTGTGCTTTTGGTTTACATATTTGTAATTATCTGTAGAAAATGAATAAAAATTGTTTCCACATATGATTGCACAATAAACTCAGCATTGAAAAGGTGCCTGATAATGCCCTTTCAACTACTTTGTTCAGGTTAGATTTGGATCAAACCTCCAAACAGCTGGTTTAACTTCCACTCAGCTTCAAGGGTTAAGCTTGAAAAATGGCATGAGATAAATTCACAATTACAGTTTTGCCGATATCAGGTAGAAGCCCACTTCTTACTCTTAAATTCTGCATTTAGAGTGAGAACCTGTAATTAATTAGGCTCACAGCAATGCCAGAAATAGACTTTCCTCCAGTGGTGCTGCCAGCGGGTACTCTCAGGGCACACCCTGCACGAGAGCACACCCCGCACACACCTCCAGAGCTGGATGCCACACGAAAAGCAACAGCAGCTGCTTTTTCTTCAGAAAAACTACAGGCAGCGGAAATGGCCACAGCACAGAAACTCGCTTCCCTTTTTATTGCATAGCAGCATGACAGCACTTGCCTTGGATGTCGGATTTAAGCACAGCTCCCAGCTGAGCTAGAGGGGCTTCAAAGCCCCCCACAAGCCATGAGGATAAGCAGCAGCCCCTTTGAACCGTAACTCAACAAGCTGGAGTTTGAGGTGCCAGACCGAGAACGAAAGGCCCTGCCACAAAGTTCTGCAAGCCGGAAGACCCAAGAAAAGAAGAAAAAAAAAGCCGAAATGGAGATGGCCACAGCCAGCTCAGCATCAGCAGGGTCACAATGTGGGGGGCACTTTCTTTATGCCCCCCTTTCTTTATGTGAGGCCACAGTGCAAACATGAGTTCAAGGTTCAGTGTCGCAGGTAGAGCCAGCGAGGGGAACTGGTTTGCTAGCCCAATGGCTAATTGCAGCTGCAGAAGGGTTTGACCCAGAGCTGTTACTTTATTTTACACCCATGAAGCATAAAATACTTGCAGGCAAGATGCCAGAGCAGGACTCGCCCTTGGGGAAGCATCTCTTTTGCATTGGCCTGTGATGGCCTGTTCCCCCTGGAACAATAAGAAAGGGCAATGACTCAAGTTTTCCCTACGCCCTGCGTCAAACAGGGTAAAGTAAGGAGTGTCCCTGCCCAAAACACCCCTCAGGGCAGGGCAGCGAGTCAGCACCCACAAAATTACGAAATCTGGGGATCCCTGCAGGTGAGGGAGTCTGAGCAGGAGGCGAGGGAGGCCTACGCTAACAGCACTGGGCAGTCACCCCCAGCACGGGCCATTGGGAACAGGGGTTGGATTCCGTCCTGGGGAAGGCAGTGCAGTCCTGTCACCCACAAGAAGGAAATATTTGTGACCGGTGTTATAATGGCCCATACAAGCACATCTATTTCTGAGTGCCTGTCAAAAAAGAGAGGGGATGAAAAAAACCCAAAACAATAGCACAACAAAACAGAGGCTCAGAGCAGTAAGCACAGACTTGAAATTCCACTCTTATGGGCTTTGCAGAGCTTAAAAAAAATATCAGAAGTTAAGAGAGTGCTTAATTGGTTGAGACACATAATGATGGACATTGTATTTTGTTTTGAGGTTATTTTCCTTGCAAAGGGATAAGTTGTGCTATGATTCTTTTAGAGAGACAGGTCTATATTAAAGAAAATTGGTTTTATTGTAAACAAAGTATAAAGTACAACATAAGAAATGTGCAAATCTGTAAAGTAGTCACAAAAAGCATATCTAATACACTATTTTCAAACTGTTCACTTCGATATGTGTCCTCAACATAACGATAAAATAGAAATAGTGAAAGTTGGTGCATTATCTGTCACAAAAGCTAGAGTTCAAATTCTAGGTCGGTGTCTTTACTGCTCCATTTTACTGTCCAAATCACAACTTTCTAATTTAAAACGATACATAATATATCCATTTCATTTTTAGTATAAACCATCTCTTGAAGAATAACATGATCAAGAAGCCTAAGATTCTTGGTTTTCATCCTTAATCAACTCCAGTAGTTTACAGTTACAACATTTCTCTTAAAAGTGCACTGTATCCATTTACAAAAAACAGCAGTGGTACACAATGTGAGAAGGTATAAAGGAAACCATAAGCAACACAAAAGCAGAAGCATCCTACGATGCCCCGGTATAACCAGCTGTAATAATCACAAAGCTTGCCAAAGAAACTGGGAAAATACTACAAAGTAAATGAGGATTCAGAAACGTTCCTACCCTCCAGCTGCCCTTGTGGCATGCCTGGACGTCCACCCTGAGTCCTCCTGGGCAAAGGCACAGAGCTGGGTGCATTAAACACCCTGTGCAGGAGGACAGGTCTAAAACCTCCAGGAGTCTGGCACCCAGTCATTGCTTACGATGGGGCCAGAGAATGGATAGGAGGAAAAGTTTCCTACCCAGAAAAGGCGGAAAGTAGGAAAACCGATTCAGATTACCTTATGCAGGCACATTCTGGGTTTTCAAGCCTGCACCCATACACTGCTGTTTCCCTAGTCTGTGCTGTACTGAAGACTGACAGCTGAAAGTTGGAGCTGGTCTCAAGCGTCAGCAGCAAACCTGTGGTAACACTTACACGTGACTGATCTAGAATATATATAGAACAATTTGCAAAATTCAAAACGGGCACAGCGTGTGCTGCTCTGCTCTAGAACCTTCCCTTTCCCTCTCTCTCCTTCCCCATGCAAAAGACACCCGCTATTCCAGTCAGCCACCGGTTCTCCCAGCAACAATTTTTGTGACCAAGTGCAGACTGCTTTTGCCTCTCTACTGCACCATCATCAACAGCCGGCATGGCAGAACTACAGACTGGAAGCAAAAGCCTTTTATCAGCCGGTATATCCCAGCAACAACAGTTAATTTCACCCTTTCCAAATAAGTCCTTTCACTGTGCACTCGCAGATGTTGGCGGCATGGTGATATCATTTAATTTGCTCACTTCCATTTGCCAGTTTGGTAACTTCTTAGCTGATAAGTGACGACGTGCATGCTTCGTTAAGTGGTCGCTCCTCATGAACCGCCGCTCACACATCGGGCAGGCAAACTTCTTCTCCCCAGTATGTGTTCTGCGATGGCGAGACAGTTCATCAGACCGTGCAAACCTTCTCTCACAGCCTTTCCAACTACAACTAAACGGCTTTTCTCCTAAAAGAAAAACAAATGACAAAGAAAAAAAAAACCAAACGTGAGTACTAATTGAGCAACAAACACTACTGCCTTGATTGACAGAATATGACTTCTTTAAAGGACAGTTTCTATTATGACAGTTGAGCCAAAAATCAATATGAATACTCATTATTTTATATATATGAATATGAAAAATTGTTTATATACCAGTATTTAAACATGCACACTCACTATCCTCAAGGCTAAGTAGTTCAAAAGGTTAAGAATTCGTTTGAGGTGTTCTTTAGTCTCAAGACACTTAACTCTCAGCTTCGCATGAACAGCAGATGATGACAACTCAGCACAGCCCAAACCACCTCTTGAAATGCAACCTGCAGTAACGTTTTATGTAACACAGCCCTGGTTGTGCACTGTGAGCCCATGTGAAAACACACGACTCTTTCTGCTACTGCGATTAAGAGCTGAGGCATGGAGAAGTTACTCTAAAATAACCAAGGCGGGAATAGTTTGGAGCAGATCCTTACATTCTTTCATAAAAGAACCTCTTCAAGTTTTACCCACATCTGGCAAGGGCTTTCTCGTGGAGAAGCCTAATAAGGCATCTTTAACCCAGGAAAAGCACACTGTGCATGGGGCGAGGCCTTGCTTCCATATTCACAAGAAGCAGTACTGAACGCCTTCTGACATCAAGCAAGTCCAGCACAAACAGACTGCTGAGTCAACTTCCCCTCCGGGAGGCTTCCTGTCAAAGATTAGACAGCATTGTAATGCACACTGGCAAAAATGTATTTCATTGCCGCCCTGCAATTTGTTCCATGAACAAATATGGTAATCGCTAGAATCTTAACAAGTTGTCTATACAGCCACGATTTTCTACATTTACTTCTAACAGCCAGCAAAAGCAACCAACCTGTGTGTGTTCTTATGTGAGCTTTTAAATGGGAGCTCTTGAAGTACGTTTTCCCACACCCTGGGTAGCTGCAAATGTGACTTCTTATTCTTGAAGAATCGACTGGAGGAGTGGTTTTTGCTGCAGAAGGTACGAAGCCAGGAGCAGGGGCAATGGGAGAGAGTCTCGTGCCATTCGGGCTAATAATGGGAGCCTTTGTGCTCTGCACAACAGGCTGGGGCACAACAAACATAACAGCCCCTTTGGGAACTTGGGTTCCCATGAAGACCATGGGCTGACAGAGAGACGGCTGCTGGCTTGGCGTGCCATTAGGCACTACGGCTGTCATGACGTTGTTGTTGGCGGGCAGAGGGACCATCTGGCAAATCACTGGCATGGGGGGTGCTCCACCACCTTGGGCAGGGCATGGCGGTGCCACGACTGCTGACTGCTGTGGTGAGCCAGGGCCAGGCTGATGCCTGCTGGCTGAAGGCTTTGTCGCAGGCACCGGACCGACAGCCGGTTCTGTGTTTTTTCCTTCTGCCACCAGCAGTTCACTGCTCTCATCGCTGGCTCTGCTCGGCGCCATGGCAGAACACACCAAATCTTCTGCTTCGGTGTTCTGTTTGTTTGAAACACTGTCCTGGTATTTCAGCACACTGGCTGTTCTCACCGGGCAGGTTTTGCGATTACAAAGCTGGGCATCAGCCGTGTGGCGGATAACACTCGTGGCTTGGGCCTTCAGAGGCCTGGTTGCTGGAGGCCTCTCTGCCTCCCTCCGAGGTGCAGCCAAAGGCTTGGCAGCCTCCGTCAGCGACTTGCTGAGCGCTGCAGCAGGCGCCAGTGCCCCCGGATGTGACATCTCGAAGTCAGATGGGCTGTAGGGGGGTGTCAGGCACTGTGAGGGGGAGAGAGAGACACAGTAAGGGTGCGCCATGTTACCAACACATTGCTACACTCATAGACATGTACAAATTCAAAAAACTTACAAATGCTGGTATTGCATTAAAGTCCGCCACTCCAGGAAGCAAAGTCTCATCACTCTCTTCTGACATATCAGATGCTGGAGTTATAGGTCTCATTTCTGCATGTTTTTTTAAGTCTGATTTCCAATTGCAACTCATAGAAATAAGGGCTTCTACAGCCTCATAATCGCTTTTTTCAGGAGTATTGTTCCAGCAACATCTAGTATCTCTCTGTTTCTCAGTCATCATCTCCATCTCTTCCTCCTGTTTCAGTCAGAGGAAAAAAGGAAACTTTAAAACTGATGCTAAAGTTTGAATATTTTGCAGGTACTTATAGGAAGGCATCATAAAAAACAAAGCAATCCATGCAAGATAAATACTTTGGTCATGTGGGATGTATGCCTGTATTTTCCCACCCTCTTCCTTTATTATCTAGCATTTTTACAAAGTTGTTAGCAGGGAAATGTGGCAATTTGGTGAAGACTATGTATTTCCTTGAGACAAAAGAACTCCCTCAAGTCTCAAGCAACAGTTTAAATTATTCCATATTGCAAACGCTGTGTCTGAAACCTTAGTAAAAATCTTCACAGCCCCCCCAAAAACCCCAGAAACCCTATCTCACCCTCCTTCCATTTTTGCTTTAAATACAGTCCTAAGTACTGCGCTTATTTTGACACACAAGGAAGGACCGTATCGGGGCCAATGCACATTTTCTACCAAAAAATGTTCCAAAAAATACTCAAAAGGTCTCTCCATGCAAAGAAAATCAACTTAACTTGGAGAACTGAAGTAGATGTATGTATATTGGCTACCTGACCGATCGCAGCGTGCAACCAATCGCCCCAGCCGCCTGAGCTGTGTGTGTGTGTCTGTGTGTGCCGCCACCACCTTCCCGCGCACACATTCCCACTGCTGAGGGACGGTGCCCTCCGCCGCTGCTCCACAAACCCCGAACACCGCCCCCCCGCATCCCGACGAGACGTTGCGGGTGGAAAAGCCGCGTCTCCGGGCAGCTGGAGCCGCGAGAGAGGCGCACGGCTGCCGGGAGCCGCGGGGGTGTGGGGCCCGGCCCCGCGGCCACCGACCGCTCCCCCTCCCGCCGCCATCGGCTGTTGGGCGCGAGCCACCCTCACCTCAGCGCACCCCTCCGGCCCGGCCCGGCCCCGCCCCTCCCCCCCCGGCTGCCCGCGCCGCGGCGGCGCCCATTGGCCGGCGCCGGCCGAGGCGCGGCCCAGGGGGCGGGGGCACGTGAACAAAGCGTGATCAGCGCCCGCTCAGCGGCGTGGGTATCGCCGCGCGCCGACCTTTCACCCAGTTCCCCTGCGCCGCCGCCCTCGGCCGAGGCGGCGGAAGGGAGCCCGCCTGCCCGCCACAGCCGCGAGGAGGGCAGCGCCCCGCCCCGCCTCCCCGCGGCCAGGGGGGGCGGAGCGGGGAAAGCCTGGCAAGCCTGGCCCGGGAAGCCGCGCCGCCTCGCCTCGCCTCACAGCGGGCGGGGGTCAGCGTCACCACACCCGGCGCCTCCTGCGGCGGGGGAAGGGAAGCGATGCGGCGTCCCCGCGGGCAGCAGGCTGGGGTGGGGGGGGCTGCAGCTGGCTCTTCCCCGCAGTGCCGGCCCGCTTCCCGGCCCCCGCACCGCCCACCCTCGCCTGGCGGCGGGCTTCGCCAGCTCCCGCCGCGCCGGGAACTCCCAGCTCCTTCCTCCTCCCCTCTCCCGTCGCCGCCTGGCACACGCGGAGCCTGCCGCCCACGCCGCTCCCCCGCGCTGGGCGCGCCCGGGCACGCACGCACACGGGCTGCACGTCGCCGGCCTGGCGGTGCCAACAGGCTGCCGGCAGCTCCTCTCCCTTCCTCCCGCGGGTTTCCTCACCCGCCCCATGGGGAGCTCCTTCCCCTCGCCCCACAGCAGCCCCGGTCATCTCCAGACCCGCCGCAGCTCACCCGTCCAAGCCGCCGCCTCAGTATGATCTCCCGCCGGTGCCGCTGCCTGCGGTTCATCCCCTTGCTCGCACCGCGGGGCGCCGCGAGTCCCCTCAGGATCCCTCTGTCGCGACATCCCCGGGGACTCCCCTACGCGCGCGCGCACACACACACCCCTGGTACATCCCGTCCTCCACCGCCCCCCCACGCTCACCGGGACTGCGCTGGTCACCCCCGTCACCCCGTGGGGTCCGCAGGCGCGGGGATGGTCACTCACCGTTGTCGGGGAGCCGAGCCTGACCAGAGCTGGCGCCGCCGTCGCTCTCCGCCCGCTCCCTTGATTTTCCTCTTTTTGTTCGCCGCTCCCCATTCAGGTGCCAGCACCGCCAGCCCCGCGCGGGGAGGGAGCAGGGAGGGCGGGAGGAGCAGGAGGAGGAGGCGGGGCTCCCGCCCCCCCGCCGCCAATCGCCGGCAAAGGTGTGTGAGGCGGCGACCAATGGGCTCCCCGCGCCCGCGCGTGATCGGCGGCTGCCCGGCGGCGTGTCCAGTGTGTCAGCGCGGCGTGCGCGCGGTGAGTCCCGCCGCGGCTGAGTCAGTGCCGCCCCCCCCCACCCCGCCAGCTCCGGGTGGGAGCGGCGGGGGCGGACCGGCGCTTCCTCGCGCATGAGGTCACGCGGCTCGGAGGGGCGGGGGGGGGGGGAAGGGGGGATGCGAAGGGGGAGCAGCGAAGGGGGAGCAGCGTTCCTGGCGCGCCCCCGCCCATCCGCCCGCTCCCCGCGGGGCCGAGGTGAAGCCAGGCCGCGGGGGAAGCGGGGGGGGCGGCCCAGCCGCCTTCGCCTCCTCGGGCCTTTCTGGGGCCTCCCCCGGGGGAAACGGCGCGGCCGCGTATCCGCGACGTGGAGGCCCGCGGGGCGGTGTGGTGCGGGCGGTTGCAGGCCGCGGCCGGGGGCTCCGAGGGAAACCCCAGCCCCACGTGGCCTGCGGGCACGTCGGCTCCAAAGCGGGTAGCCCGAGTAAGCCCCGCAGCCCCCTGGGCCCCCTTGTCCCGGCTGGGTTGGGTCACGGCTGCCGATTAGCTGGGTCGCAGGTAATTGCGTGACGCTGCAGCCTGCGGCTCCCCAGAAGGGCGGGAGCTGTTCGATAACGTTCTGCTCGTATGCGGAGTGAAAGGCGGATTCTTTTTGCCTGTCGGAAAGTTTTAAGAAAAGCAGAAAAGGGGGAGAGGGGGAGGGGGCGTTGTGTGTCTGTCTGTCTGTCTGAGTGCCTGAGAAGAGCAGGGTGCTGAGCCAGGCTCCGGGTGTTGGGTGCTGCTTGTGCCAGGGCGCCGTTCTGCTCTACAAATGCTGCTGATGCTTCATTACGGTTCAGTTCTGTCTCTCCTATTTATTCAGCTTCACTTCAGAGATCTCCCTCCCTCCTCCTCGTAGGCACTCCAACCTCCTTCGCTCACAACGTTTTCCTACCTTTTTTTTTCTTCTAAGATATGTCTTCCTGTCTTTCCACTTTTCAGTGGTGTCGTGGTCCAGTATTCTTCAGTTCTGCTTAATTCCATCATTTGTCAGCTGACCCCAATTGACTATGAAGGGGTCTAACAGCAGCTTGTGTCCTCCTGTAACTTGCTTGGAAACCTCCCAGAATGTTTAATTATGTCCAAAAATGAAAAAAAAAAAAAAAATCTGTGAGAACAGCAATGAGAAGTTTCTTCAGCCTGAAGGAAGAATGAGGATATAACAATTGCAAAAAAACATACAAAACACAAGCACAAAGTAAAATATAATTTAAACCAATTCTTAATTAGTTCAAAGACTTGTGTACTGACAGAAGAGTGGTATTTTTATTTTCAGGAATACACTTTTGACCTGATGTTATAAGATCCCTGCCGTGCCTGCAGGGAAACAGGTTGGCTTGACTGCCTTATCTGGAGGGAATTCCCAAAAGAGAATTAACTTCAGGATGATCCAAATCCTTTTCACTAGTAGTAGCAAACAGTTGTTTACAAATTACTCCACTGGATCCCACATCTCTGGGTGTCTTCACCGGAGAAAGTGTGTTTACTGTGTGTTTCCTGCTGAAATCAACAGGAAAAAATGTTGACGAAACAGCTGCCTGACTCCCGGAACATGCTCTCCTTTGCCAAAAGGTGCTACCGTCATGCAAGGCACAGCTGGGGAGACTTGTTGGCTCGGAAGTGTGTCTGTCTGCATCCGCTCCAGCTGAAATAAAGGTTGTGGGACTAATGCACAATAGTTCTTGGTGAAATTATGTTTTCTGTTTATGACAGGTTCCACTGTGTCTTCTGTGATTGGATTTTTTTTATTTAAAACATTTTGAAATATCTTTTGAAGCATATTATTGCCTCTAAAGCTACATCTGTAAAAGTTGCACCAGCATTACAGTTTAATCCTGTGTGGTAAATTCACTCACATAACTGATAGATTTTGCCTTATTTTCGGCTGATGTATTAGCAGCACTTTTTTTCACCCATACATATATATTTTCACCCTTACATGTATGTAATGCATATACACAAAATTTTTACATTGAGAACTTTAGCATTAAAAGGCCAGTTGCCAATATGAACTGAAGGTCTGTTACATGAAATATTGTTACCATTTTTAATTTGCTTGCTATGGCAAGATGTTGGAGGTATGTGCTGGACCATTTGTGAAAGCTCAGCTGGTGCTGCGGTAACTTTCTAGAAGAAATTAACTCCTCTTTGGAGAAAGCACAGAATTATTTTCACATGAAGCGGGAAGGTAAGAAATGAGCATAGGGACGTTTGAGCTGGATCACGCGCCTTTTAGATTTGTCATAAGCATAGCTTTCAGGGGACACTGAGCGAGGTGGTTGTAAATACTCTGGAGTTTTGGCTGTATCTCTCTGTTTATGCAACATGAAGTAGGGCAGGACCCAGCCCTGACTGGTACTTCTGGACTCCGCTATGGTATGTAACTGAGAAAATAAGTAAGGGCGGACTTGTGGTATCAGCTTCAGGTGGCCCATTCTGTTTTCTTCTTTTTTTGCTCAGTCTTCTCTCTCCTCCTGTCCTCGGGAGACCTCACTGTCCATACTCTCTTGACTTCCCAGTAAGACCTCTTGGCTCTTCACCTCCGTTGCTGCAGGTCCTACAGGACCAAACTTACAGCCATAATTCTCAGCTTTCCCAGTTGCCAATCTCCTGTGCCCTTAGCACACCCACTGCCTCTTTATACTTGGCAATCCACCTTCCTTCCCTTGACATGCCTACTGCTTTCCCTCCATTAAAGCCTCTTCTCGTGGCCATTCCCAGCACACCTGCCCGACCCTCCTCCGTACCGCCTACGGCCATTCATACCCTGCCGCCTCCTCAGCCATTGCTGGGTCCTCCCTATCGGTTCCTCCCCCACCAACACCTCCAGCGGCATCATCCCAGGATGCTCCCAGCTCTGCCTCCCCAACAACCATCTTTCTTTGCTTCTGTTAGCCAGCTCCTTTTGACTTTAATTTTCAGAGAAACCATTTCCAGTTGCTCTTTTCTTTAGTCTGCTCTTCTGGTTTGTCAGAAGGTCATTCTCCTCCCATCTGTGTCAGTGTCTCCTCTCACCATAGGCGTTTGTTCCCACCACATCAGTGCTTGGGCCTGCGAGTTGGTTGGTTTCCACCATGGCAGTGCTTCTGACAGTGCTTCAAGGCCAGGCTGGATGAGGCTTTGAGCAACTTGCCCTAGTGGGAGGTGTCCCTGCCTGTGGTAGGGGGGACTGAAACTGCATGATCTTGTAAGGTCCCTTCCAAGCCAAACCATTCTGTGATTCTGACCCTACAAGGTTTCCATTACAGGCTGACCAGCTGCTGTCAAAGTGCACAGAATGGCTGGGGCTGGGCTGATGGGTCAAAATCCTGTTACGCTTTCCCTGTTTCAGGGCCTGTAGGCAAGGTCTGAGTGCTCGTTGTGGTTCTTGGCAGGGAGGATGGGCTCTCTAAGAGGCTGCCTGGGGCCAACGGGTGCAGCCAGGGTGGGGAGTGAGAGGGTGGAGAGGGGCTTCACTGTGCCCGTCTTCCACAGGCAGGCTCGACTCATCTCAGTGGCATGTCCTGTAGCAACTGGGAAAGAGCAGCCCTCTGAGGTGGGAAGACTTAACTGTTCTTTGACTCTCACACCCTGCGGGGGCTTCGTATCCCCCCACAGACCTTCAGCCCCTTATGAGTGCACAGCCAGGAGCTCTGTGTGTGTGTGTGTTGAACTGTTGTACCCTCCCTCCTTTTCTTCCCCTGTACCAACATAGCCAGCCCTGTGCTCTGCCTGTGAACCGCGAGGCAGAACTGTCAAAACCACCTCTCCCAAAATAATCTCTGCTTCAGAGGCTGGAAAATGTGACAGCTCATTTTCATATGTGGAGCGATGCAGTGGGTGTCTGAAAGCAGCTGAGGCTGAGGGGGTGGCCAGGGAAAGGCAGCTCTGAAATGGCAGGAAAGTAGCAACCGGGGAACACGAGAGGAAGGACGGAAGGAGGGGAGAAAACCGAGAACGGGAAGGGGGCGGAAGGGGGGCCGGAGGCAGCAGGCAGCAAGCTCAGGGCAGGAAGGGGTTGTACAGTGTGGGGCTGTTCTCCCTGGCACGCCTAGTACTGCTCACGTTCATTTATTAAAAATTGGAAAATTGTCTCCGCTGCTGCAGACAGCAGTTAACTAAGCTTTATACATCAGATAGCTGGGAAGGCGGAGCATATAAACAGCAACAAGACAGCTTTTCTCCCCTTTTTCTCCTCTAAGTTCTTTTACCTTCTTCCTCACACCCCGTTTTCCTCACACATCCCAACCTTAGGGAAAATGTGCTTCGTCCTGGTTCTGCCATTGCTTTTTAGAATACCAGGTGAAAAACAGAACTTACGTGTGTCATCAAGGCTTCAGTTGATGGGTGTTAGTTTGCTTTACCAGCCTGATTGCCAGACGGAGCAAGTCCTGTTTGGCCGGCAGCACCATGTTCCTCCCCGGCCATACACGATACTAACCCCAGTTTCTGTGTACGTGCATTTTACACGGTATTGCTCATGGCCCTTTCTCTCCGGAGCGTTTGTGGCTGTTCCTGAGTCACTGCAGTTCCAGTCCTGCTGCGCCTGCTCTGCGCCATTCAGTGGAAGGTTTCAGAGACTGTTAGCAGTGCTGATGTTTGCACTGCTGCTGTAGGAGACAGCCTGGTGAGGAGGAAAAAAATCCTCAAAACCCACTAATAAAGGCTAGGACAGATAAGAGAAACTTCTTTTCAATGAGTGAGGAGTTTTCAGTATAACTGATTTTCTCTGGCAGTCACTGGAAGCAGCTAAAGGATTGCTGTCAGTTCACATGTATTTTCCATTCACTTTTCCAGAGAAGCTGGGAATGTGGTTTTTATGCCGCCCAAGAGAAAATGGACACGTCTGTGTTTTTTTGTTGGGAAGATGTTTAGGATTTTGACTTTTAAGCACTTGTGGTTTATTTATGTATGCATGTTACACTGTATCTTAAGTTTAAACTTCCCAGAAAACCACTTATCCAGCCTGCAGGTCACATTCTTCTGATGTGGAAACCTAAATTGACATGGGATTGGGAAGATAAATTAGGGAAGAGAATTGGCAATGTGACTGGTAAATCACTGGTGTAACTGCAGTCCTGTCCAGCAGTGTAGGGACTGAGGCTAAGTCAGGCAAAACTCCAGGCTCCTGAATTTCACCATGCTGTTAAGAAATACAGCTCGGTTATCTGTGGCTTATCTCAGCTTTGGCATGCGGAATTAAAAAGGTGTTTTAAGTTACTCCTTTATCCTAAACTCTTGGCTTCTATGTACTAATAAGCAAGAGCCATTTTCCACTTCTTGTGAAGGGACATCAAGGGGTATTTTAAACTGCTGATGTTATATGTATACCTATTTCACAGAAAACTAAAGGATAGATGGTTATTTCAGTCAAAGCAGAAAGAACCTAGGTGAGTAAATGATTGCTTCAGTACTCTCTAAAGATTATGAGAGGTTTTATATTAAATTCATTCAGTGCAGGATCACAGTGCAGTTGTGTGCCAGCCAGAACTTTCTTCAGGTCCCGTGGCTGTCACAAGAACTGGTTTCTGCTGAGGACAATGTTACCAGCTACAGCCCTGCTTCCCATCTAGCTTTTTGGAAGGTCAACCAGAACGAGTGTCTGGTCAGCTCAAACCAGACAAGCCGCATACTCACTCTGTGTCTTCGTCCAAGAAGTCTGGGAAATCTCTGTAGTGGAAATCAGGAGTTAATAATTGAATGATTTCTTGATTCTTTCCATGTAGATCATGCTTCCTATTTCACTTTGCATGGTGTGACCATGTGTTACTTCTGTTTAGGGTCTTGTATGGTCTTTCTTCACTTGTGCAGTGCTGGTGGTTTTGTGGATACCTCTAGTAAAGGGCCATATTGGGTCCTATGCGTAATGTAGAGATATGCCATTTCACAAGAACATGGATACCTTTGGAGAGCTGTTGAAAAGTTGGCAAAGCAGCATTTTTTATTTATAGACAGAGCTTGGAAAATATCAGAAAACACAACTGAGAACCTTTTCTGGTTGCAAGAATGACATACGGGTCTGTGTGTTTCACCCCTTTGAACGGTGTAGTTATTATAGTCAGAGTTTTCCCTGTGTCATGATTTACTTAACTATTTAGCATAAAACCTGATCAATTTGAATTTCTGCTAACAAAATCAGCTACTTAAAAGCTGAAATGTCAGCCAGTGAGATGAGAAGGAGACAGCCTCTAAGCATTGTGTAGCTTGTGTAGCTAACAAAACCACCTGTGCATAGAATCATAGAATAATTTAGGTTGGAAAAGACCTTTAATATTAAGTCCAACCATTAAACTAGCACTGCCAAGTCCACTACTAAACTATGTCCCTAAGCGCCACATCAACATGTTTTTATGTTACAATCAGATAAATGTTTTTCCCAGTGGAAGCATTAGAAACTCTTTTGTGTGCTTTTTTTGTGCCAAAACAGAATACGCTTGTTACACAGTGACTTAGTGACTGCTGCATCTCAAAGAATTCCTCTGATGGGCTAAATCCTGGAGATATGAAAGAGACGAGATGATGACGTGGCCAAGGGCATCTCGTTTGGCACATCAGTACAGAATAGAAGTCAGCAGAGACAGCTTTGCCTGTCCTCCTAAGACAGGTAACAGCATTTCTACACCTCTCAATATAGGTATTTTCATAGAATCATAGAATGGCCTAGGCTGGAAGGGACCGTAGAGTCATGGGCAGGGACGCCTCTCAACTAGATCAGGCAGCACATGGGGACCCAACGGGGATCGAATCCGCGACCTTGGTGTTATCAGCACCACGCTCAACCGAGTGAGCTAACCAGCCCCCTAAATAGTCTCTGGATAGGAAAATACAGGTGCAAAAAATGCAGGTAGCATGTTCTGCATAAAGCACAGACTAAACTGCATCCGATTTGGCTCCCTGCACCCAACGTGCTCCTCCCATATGTATCAGCAGGCCTTGAGCCCTCCCACATCCTGCTGCTGTCTCTTGCCGAATGCCTGGCTCACGTACCATGCCCTTGGCATCATGGTACAAAACACACCGCTGGCATGCTGTTAAGCAATCTACCCGCTATTAGTAACTGATTTCTTTTTTTTTTTTTTTTCCCCTTAAGATGTCACAGGAACTAAGAGCAGAGGGCACCCTTGAGGGACCCCAGATCAAGGCCTCGTGTTTCATTTAATGAGACATCATAAGAGTCACAAATTTGCTGCTCAGATAGTTTCTTGGCAGCAATATAAGGATTGAGCAATACTGCTTTAGAACGTGAGCCTATGTGAAAGACAGTTTTGGTGCTGCTCAGTGCTATGACCTCCACTGTCATCTCAGATCTGTGTAAGGAGCTGCAGAGGAGATCCCTGTTTATTCTCCAAATGCACAATGTGCAGAGATGTTTTTGACTTTGTCAGAGACCACAGGGAGGGAACCCCCATCAGTGGGGTTGCCCTCATGACCAGAAATACTTGCCCAAAGATTTTAGTCAGGTGTGCCAAGCCTCCAGATTTTGCAGCTCACTGTGGAGCAGTTTAGGTGGAGGTTGTGCAAGTTATGCAAGGTGCAACCCATCCCAACCACCTGCACGGCAGCAGGGTACTGGCATCTCACCACTTCCAGAATTCTCCTCTCTGTGGCTTGTTTTGCTCTTGAAGCTCGGTTTTGGGGACGTGCATCTCATTCCCACAGCTCCCCATGGGAGATACGCACTTTGGTCTTGCAGCTCTCTGTTGGAGAGAGTCACCTCTGTTCCACAGCTCTTTGGAGACACACGGCACCCACAGACGTTCACTCTGCAGGAGCCACGGTAACAAGGAGAGGGACCGTGTGGGCCCTGTTGGAGCATGCAGAGTGACACCCTGACCTCATGGAAGCTCTTCTAGAAGAAACAGGCACTGACTTGCCCGTAATAGGGCATGTTTTGCTGATAGGATCTGGGCTGCAGACTGAACCTGTATCACTGGTTACAGTACCCACAACTCTGCAGTGGTTGCCAGCCTGCAAAGGGTGGTGGTGATGGTTCTCCAGTCTGTTGAGATGGGAACACAGTGAGTGATGTGCTGGAGCTAAAGGGCTGATAGGCGGCCTTGTAAAGACCTTGTCAGTCTGAACTCGCCTGTGGCTACCATCTCCTTGGTCCAAAGTCTCCTCTCCATGAGGGGAAGAAGGGATGGTGGATGAGGTCAGTGCCTGGAAGGGTGTAGATATGTGGGCACCCAACTGTTGCAGACACGGAGGGCTGTGGAGTGTGGCCTGTGCCAGTGAGCACGCTGGCGGGGAAGGCTGAGGAGGTGTGGCAAGATGGCAATTGTGCTGGCATCCTCCTGCTCATCTTTTCTGTGGGTGTAAACCATCTGCTCCAAAGGACCCTTGTTGCGAGCAGCCAGGAATGAGCCAGTCTGCACCGTTTGACCCTGGGCCCAAGGTTGTTCTCAGGTTCAAATAGCAAAGTGAATATAAATGTACCCAGAGTCACTATGGGTGGAGTTCACCTAAGATTAGGCGCTTACAAGACAACCATCTGTTTTATAGCTCTTTTTATAGTCAGTGAAGTGCTAGTAAATATAAACCACAAGATTCAGGCATGTTTCATTTTTTGCTCATGGGGGATGAATTGTACCCTGAGCTCCCCTCTCTCCATCTCCCATGCCGATAATGGAAGCTTGGGCAGCTACCACAGGTGGGTGAATCTGCAAAGGAGGTGGAGTGAGGTGAGGTGGATCCCACCATGGGTGCCTACAAGGCCAACAAGAACCGTCAGCTGGGCGGTGGGGAGTTTCATGTAGGGACGGACGAAGCGAGCTCGGGCCTGCCTGTTTGCTGACAGCTTGGTGTGCAGGCTTTCACATGCATGGCTCCAGCTTGGACACGGCACGGACTGCCCTTTGCTGCCAAGAGACTTGGGTAAAAACTGCAGGGAAAACAAGGAGATACTACTATGGGGGTATTAGGGACTAAACTTTAGGAGTTGAGGAAGCCTGAAGATCTTGCGTGGGGACCGAGGAATTGGAGAAGGGATGCTGTAGCTACTGAGATGGATCACGCAGAGAACAGTTTCAAAGTCTATAGGGAACTGAGTTCTCCCAGAGCTGCTACCCAGGGCACAGCGTGGTTCCCTCTATCCCACACCAGAAGCTTCCATTTTCCCCCATTCCCCCTTGATGTGGGATGCAATGTGGTGGCTGACTGTCTCCATGTTTTGGAGATGGCTCCACTGGGGGGCAGTGGCTCTGTTTTGCTGGGTTTTTAGAAACATTCTCGTCTGCCATGACTCTTTTCTCAAGCCCCTGGGTCTGTCTGTTTGGGTGTAGCCTTAAGACTGGGGTAAAAGGCTGTTTTCAGAGCTCATTCAGAAGTGTAATTTACATTTAAAAGTAATAAAAAGAGTCGCGAAAAGGTCTGCATATAACTACGCAGGAAAGACTTGGCATTAATTTCTCACTACTTCCAGAAACGTGGTTTTATAAGATATTATTTTCTTTCACCTTCAACATAGTTCTGGTGTGTTACTGTTGCTAAGTTAACTTCATGTGGATTTTGTAGGTAGTCTCCATTTCTGCACCAAGAGGAGTGGCTGAAGCTTGACTTCATGCATTCTTCATCAGCATGAGCTTCCATGAAGCCTTTTCATGGGTAACTGGTTTGCAGCAGTGGCAGGACAAAATGATTCTTGCAAAAAATACTATTTCATCTCCCTTTGTTTAGGGACTGAAAATGCAGATATTGGGCAGAAAGAAAGAGGGTGTGATTCTGCAGTTGTTGATCCCAGTGCAGTGATCTGTTTTAAGCAAGAGCTGAAAGGTGGAATGTGAAAGAGAGATCTCTACCAGGAGAAAACTTGTATCTAGTTGTTGGTTTTGAGAAGCGCTCCTGGGGACCATCTTCCTCTATTTGATGGCACCAGTTGTAAAAGAAACATTGATGTTGTAACATGTGTTTGTTTTGCAGCTGGAACAGATTTGACTATCAGAAAACAGTTCCATCCCGCTCTGCATGGTCAGGATCATGTGCTTACCTGGAACAATCTTTAGAGCCCTTCCAAAAAAGGACATTTCCAGCATCGATGTGAACGCGGGTGGAAGAAAAAGCAGCGAGTGAATTGGGGGGGTTCTTGTGCCCACAAAAGGCTTTGTCAGATAGGGTGGGTCACATTTTCCGCACTTCTATTCTGCTTGTTTGTTCAGCCTTTCACTGCATGAGCCTGGGTGCATGGGCAGTGGATGCCACCCTCGTTGGTCCTGTTCACAATCAGTGAGCGCTGGCTGGGACCAGTGCTGGAACAGGAGTACAGACCGAAGGACGAAGGTGGAAGCCCTCTGGCTTCCTTTGTCCTCAGGAAGCTTTGATGTTTACCTCAAATTCAGGTCAACCTCATGAGACCATGTACGTTATAAGTGGCCACATGTGGCTTTCTGGCGCAGGTAACATCCTCAACAATTCTCCAGAAGGCTTTGCCTGCTCCTTAGTCAGGCAAAGGACTTCAGGTTCCCAGGACTTCTGACTCCTGGAGAGGTCCTGGGAACTCCTAAAGCTGGTGTGACACCCCCTTCTCCTCCACCCCAATATTTTCTGCCCTGTGTGAGCTTCATTGTCACATGTCGTCAGTCTGTCACAGTTTGGATCTGTTCCCTTATGTGCCGTGAATTAAGGGCTCAGATTTCATATAAGAGCAGCTAGAGGTGATGTGAACGTTTGCAGTTGTAGTGGAATCCGTGATATACTATCCTGGTCAACGTGCCTGAGGAAGGCAAGCTGAGACACTGGCTTACATATATGTAAAAGAAGACTGTGTGGAAAGCATCTGTTGAGGTGAGGAAGTACAGCTTAGCAAGCCACGCTAAAGGAAGCTCTGTGGATCCAAAGTAGGATGACACGGTGAAGCTACATTTTTTAGGAGTGGATCTATGTGTGGCTCTACATGCACAGACCCCTCTCGTCTCTTCAGGATGACTATTAATAGTGCAAGGTCTGGCCAGCCCAAACTCAAATAGTGTGTGGGTCTGTTTGGTTACTCCAGGGCTGTTTGGCAACTCTGGGTGAATGCTCTTAAACAAAGTAATCCTGCTGGCACTGGGTGTTGGAGACCTCAAGGCTTTACAAACTTTTGGGTCAAATTTACTCCTGTTAAACAAGCGACGAGTATTGATTAGATCATATGACAGACCAACCGAGCACTCTTTGCGATACTGCAAGTCATCGGAGTTCATTTGTATGTATTTATATACTCAGAATCCGTAGAAATAGTTGGTTTGGTGAAAGAAATACTGTCTTTTACTCATGCAAGTCTTTATACTTTTATGTGCATAGCTCTGTGCACACAGATACCAGGATTTCTGAAGCTGCTTAAAGGATTTGGATTCTCACTTTGTTTGGTTTAGTTGGAGACGTGAATCCCTTAGGCAGATTTGAAAATCTCAGCCATAATTCTTTGCTTATTTTAGTACCTCAGGGCAAGATTTCTTCCCTGTTAAAATAATTTCTAACTACTCCTTTCTGTAAAATAAAAATAAGTGGAATTTTAAGAAACGTTTGTTTATTTAGACATACATATTTATCTTATTCATTTGCTGTTTTGTTTGTTGAGGAAGTCCTTAAGTCACAGTATGTCTATATTTTTGTAGCAAGAAGCTTGTCAGAACTAAACATACAGATTTATAAAGGCCTTTTATTATGATTATTTATACAGCTTAAACATCCTGGAAGGGTTTTCTCATCTTAAACCTCTCAGCAGTACAATTGCACACACACACACAGAGCACGGTTTCAGGATGTGCAGAGTCAGCATTGCCTTTTGAGCTGCCTGGATGATGGAGGTGAGGTGATGGAGCACAGTATTTTGGAGCAAGCCCAGATGTGGGGAAAATAAACCCTGCCTTGGATCTGGTTGCTACTCTTTTAATATTGGGTTTGACTTCTGGTTTAGCATGGCATTTTCCTGTTTCACTCTCACCAAGGAGGGGGTTTCCTTGGGAGAAATAGGCCAAAATAAACCGAACTCTGTGGAATTTGCTTTTACTCAGAGAGAGCAGGAGACTGGTTGTGCTTTAGGCACACAGGTTTAAATTAGCTATTAGGAAAAATTTCTGTACTGAAAGAGTGGTGAGGCATTGGAACAGGCTGCCCAGGGAAGTGGTGGAGTCACCATCCCTGGAGGTGTTCAAAAAACATGTAGATGTGGCACTTCAGGCTGCCCAGGGAGGTCGTGGTGTCTCCATCTTTGCAGACTTTCAAAACCCACCTGGATGCAGTCCTGTGTTATGCGCTATAGGCAATCCTGCTTTAGCCAGGGGTTTGGACTAGATGATCTCCAGACGTCCCTTCCAACTCCAACAATTCTGTGATTCTGTGATTCAGCATATAGTTTAGTGATTGTGGTAGTGTTGGGTTGATGGCTGGACTAGATGATCTTAGAGGTCTTTTCGAACCTTAATGAGTCTATAATTCCATGAAGGAAGATGAATATGAAAGGGTTTAGAGAGGTTTTTAAATATTACTTTGCCTTCCCTGTGCGTGTTGAAATGCCATAGACCTCAGATTTTGTTTTGCTTTCAAGTGCAGGAAATGGTGCAGGTGTTTTGTTGAAGAAGATGCTCATGGGCCATTTGTCCCCAGCAGTTTATCAAAGGCACTTTTTTCCCCACTGTTTCATCCTTGGCTTCAAGAACACAAGCCACACAAGTCAGACTCTGAGCCCCAGAAGGACCACACACCCCGCAGCTGCATGTGCCGTGGGATGAGCTGAGTACTGCTGTGGAATGCCAGCCTGGAGCACCAGCACCTTCTCCCTACACTCGTGTCCTGTAGCCTTTTTAAAAAAAATTACAGCCTAGGATATGGCCGTGATCACACTCACATGTACGGATGTTCCGAACCATAGGACATCATGCCCAGTATATAAACTGGGGGCAGCTGGCTGGGGGAGTCGATTGCTGCTTGTGCACTGGCCGGGCATGGGTCAGCAGGTGGTGGGCAATTGTGTTGTGCATCACATGTCTTTCTTGGGTTTTATTTCTCTCGCTGGTATTTTCCTGTTCGTTATTATAATTATTATTATATTTGGATTATTGAACTGTTGCATCTCAACCCGTGAGTTTTAGTTTTGCCCCCCCTGATTCTCCTTCCCATCCCACCAGAGGTGGGGAGGAGTGAGCAAGTGGCCGCGTGGTGCTGAGTGTCCGGCTGATGTTACACCGTGACATGTGGTTTTTCATCCACAGCTGGAGTCCGGAGAGGCCACGGGAAGACTGGCAAACCACCACGTCACCCTGCTCCTTTGCTGTTTCTCCACAGTCATGGGACAGCCTGTGAACAAATGGACCTTTTGGAAATTGATAAGGAAACCCCAAAATCACTTGATTTTTTTTTTTTTTTAAAAAAGCCACAAAATCTTGAATCATGTAATAGGTCTGTCTCTGCTCATCCTGCCCTGTGATTTATAGATAGTGTAGAATCTTAAGGTGAGTTACGAACTAGGTACCAAGCCAAACACTATGCTTTCATCTGGAGCATTGCAGTTCTGCTGCTTGCTTTTATCAATCTGCTCAACTGGTCAAGAGAGCCCAGTGCAGAGGTTGAATTTCTTTGAAAGAATCAACAGTCTACTTAGTGCTGAAACAATGCCTTCTGACATGCTGTCAGGGCCTTCAGCTGTTGAGCTTAGCTTATTCCAGACCAGGCTGCTTTATATGTCATGGCGCATGTCCTCAACTTCACCCTTCAGCCGTATCTGAAACCCTGCTCCTGGGACTTGCTGTCATTGGTTCAAAATTAAAAATGAAACAAATAACCTTAGATCTCATTTGACTGCATAATCAGCGAGAAACTGAGAACTGTACTGAGTAAAGAAATAAGCTCCCAGCTGCCCTCTCACCGCACCCTGGCAGTGCCACAGGCACAAGGGGGCAGAAGGGCTCAGCTCTGGAAAAGAACTGGTGCTGCCCTGGGAGAAGGTGCTGAATGGACTGCGGGAGGCTCTGGTGCTGCAAGGAACGCCAGTGGAGGTTTAATAGAGGCTTGATGACAAAGAAACTCCGCACTTTGAGTAAGAGGAGGTTTGCCTCAGGGTTGCCAGTGGCTGCTTGGGCCAGGAGCAGCTTCATGTGGCCGTACAGGGCTGGTACCCGGAGCTGCAGCCCCATGTGCCTGCAGCCGGGTGAGCGGCACTGGCAGAGCCAGCCCTGAGCCAGACCCATGCATGGGCAGTGGGCAGCCAGGAAGCTGCTGGGCTTTACATGGCTGTCCTTTCCCAGCAGGGCTGTAGATGGCTCCTTTTAGCTCGCTAACAGCCTTGTTTGACGTTTGAGATGGTTGAACCACAGAGAAATGCCCTGGCAGGTGGCGTCCGTCAAGGCCTTATGCTCAGGGGACAGCAGCTGCACCCTGGCCACGCAGAGAGAGCAGCAGCAGCTTGTGGGGGCAGCTGTGGAGGGGTGTGTGCCCTGGGGTACAGCAGGGCTGGGGTGTGTGGGTCTGAGGCATAAATGGGGCCAGGGCTGGAGGCTGCCTGCCCATCGCCAGAGTGAGGGCCCAGCCCTTCAGCAGCGCAAGCAACAGGCGAGCTCTTGCTGCAGAGACTGAAAAATGGGTTTGGCAGGAGCAGAGGAACAGCATGCCAAAACATGTTAAGCTAAACCAGCTTCGCTCTGTGGATTTTTTTTTCACGGGTCACCAAATAAAATGCTACTTTGGGAGCTGAGCTGAAGCTGGGAATCCCTTTGCTGTTCCTGCCTTTCCTCCCTGCCTGTGGCAGCCCACGCCCTTCCAGGATTGCACTCAGCCTCAGCAGCCACTGCAGCAGCACTGTGGAAAAACTGTGTCATGTCTCCACGGGACTGGGGTCCCCAAGGGATGAAGGGCTGAGGCTGCCAAGGACCAGCAGCCAAGCTGGCACCCCAAGCCTGGCACACCTGAGCCGGAGGGGCTCTCCCCTGTGGGGGCTGCCTGTGCGATGGGGGCTCCCTAAGGCTGCCAGGAGGATGTTTTAAAAGCAAACACTGCAAAGCATCGCCTGGCTTTCCTCTAGCTAGCAGGGTGGGAGGAAAAACCAACCACCCTGGAAATCTATTCTGGTCTCATATGCGTCTCAAGTGGAAAAATTTCAGCTGAACTGATTTAGGTTGGCGGGGTTAAGGGAGGTGAGGCCTGACTGCTGCTGGCTCCGCACGCAGGGAGGCATGGCTGGGGATGGCTCCGGGCGGGCGCCCGTGCCTGCCACGCGGGCAGGGCCGGCTCTGGCAGCCGCTGCCAGTAACAGCAGCCAGGGGAGAGAAAGGGAACTTGAACCTGGGGAGAGCACGGTGGGGGGGCAATGCAGCCCTCGCCCAGTAAGGCAATGCAGCCCTCGCCCAGCATGGCAGCTGCTGCTTCCATTATACCTCCCAGTCTGGGGAAAAAAAAACTCAACTCCATGACTATCTGGGTGCCAAGGGATGTCCTTCCTTCTTGTCCCCGCCGTCACCCCAGCTGCAGTCACTCATCCTGATGCAGCCCGCAGAGGGGTGTAGCAGCAGGGACGTGGGACACAGTGGCTGGTGGGTCCCAGTCCCCTCCCACAGAGACAATATGAAGCGGGTCGCCAGCAGTGCCGCGCCCACTTGCCAGTGCTGCCAGCCTGGCCCTTCTGACTGCACAGGGCTTAAGCACGGGCCCTGAAATTGCTCCCAGGCCTGCGGGCACCTGTGCTTTGGCGCCAAGGGCAGCTGCAGAAGGAGATGTCTTTGCTCCTTCACCTCCCCCTCAATGCCGGTGGACCAGTGCCACTCGCCTTGGGACCTAGAGCTGGCTGGCAACTTAATGTTGAGGTGTTTGTTGTTGGAAAACAGTAGTAATTCGTCGAAATTGAAATTTTAATGGCAATGTCCGTGTGTGTGGCAGACTGAATCCCCTGATCCTGTGTCCCGGTGTCTGTCTACCACCTCTGCACCCCAGCTGGTACTGGCATGGGTAGGTCAGTTCCATCCCCACACAGAACACGAAGGTTTCGGACCCTCGGACACCTTGGAGGAGAAATGGCTTTTCCAGCTGGCCCTGTTCACGTCACCTGGTGGCACAGCTCCGGCTGGCTGAGCTGGCACTGCTCGGACAGGGCAGTGGCACAGCTCAAGCTGAGAGAGGGCTCGTGGTCCCATGGATCACAGGGTAATTCCACAGGGAAGAGACACTGGGAGGTCTCCGGTCCAGCCGCTGGCTCCAGGCAGGATCAGCCATCAGGTCAGATGAGGCCACCCAGGGCTTCATCCCTCTGGGACGGAGACGGGCAGCCCTGCCGGACACCCCACTGCGTGCCCGACACACCCCGACTGAATTTCCAAGGGCCGGGTTAAAAGGTTACGTGGAGGTTGCAGCCTGTATAACCGGGAGGGCGCGACTGTCTCTGGGGAGCGCCGTGTGTGCCTCTCCCAGCTCCGGGGGCACACAGCCTCCGCCGCCCTGGCCGGCTGCCGCCCGCCGTCGCACCGCGCCCCGCCGCGGAGCCGCCTGCCAGGATCCGCACAGCCGGGCCGGGGAACGGGGACGGGAGCCGCGCTGGGAGCGGGGGGAAGCCCGGAGAGGAGCCGAGGCGTGGGGTGAGGCTTTCCCTTCGCTTTCCGCCGCTGTCCCCGCCCGGACCCAGCGGCTCCCTGGGACGCGGCGGGCGGGCGGGTGGAGCTCCCTGCCGGCCGCAGCTCCCCGGGAACCGGCATCGGGCTGAAAGAGCGGAGGAGGAGGCAGCTCGGTCCCGATGCGGCTGTTTCAGATGCTGCTTCCTAGCGGCAATACCTGCGGCACAGCCCGTGGCTTCCGCTGGGCACAAGCCGCTGCTGCCCTTTGCCCGCTCTGCGCGGACCCAACGGGCCGCAGCAAACGATGAGCGAGTGAGCTCAGGCTGCTGTGCTGCTGCGGCTGCCCAGAGCCAAAACACCAGCTCCTCTCTGCTGTCACCACCTTAACGGCAGGTATTTTCATGTCAGAAGTGTCAAGAAGCTTGTGATGCAAGTAACTGAGTGCTTTTCTTAATGGTGTGAAGAGACTGTGAGCAAAATAGACAATCGGGATCTACTGACATGCAGGTACTCGCTAAATCCCACTATGAACTCTGGGACTTGAAACAGCTTTCTCTCCCAGTTCTGACCGATACCAAGTGTTTGCCCTGTATCGACATAGTAGAGTAGGACATGTGCTGTTACGTGATGCACATTTGACAGAGGTTGTGATCCACACTGCTGCCTACTGCAGTCAGAGAACATTAACTTAAAATATTATGTTCAACAGAATTTACAGAAACGGCCTTTGGAGAAAGACCCACCTGTCTGCTGGCTCTCGGTGCAGAGGTAGTGAGGAGCAGCCGGTCAGACCAAAGGCAGAGGGGATCAGCTCCTGCTGCCACCTCCCCAAAAGCTTTTCTCTGACTTATGCCAACAAGTGCAATTAGCTTTGTCCTGTGTAGCTGACGGGGTAATCCTATTAACGCCCCTAATCCAGATTAAAGACTATGCAGTTGCAAAGAGATTAAAATATAAAGCGAGGGAAAGCTTGTTATTCCAAGGATCGAGACTAATCGGGGTGGGGAGGGGAGGCTGCACCACTCTTGCACTGTTACCACTCCCACCCTGTCTCCTGGGTCTGCAGAGCAGACAGGCTCCGGGGTTTGTCAGGTTGTGGAAGAACAGCCCCCCCCCATCTTGGATTCACCTGCCTTCCCTCGGTAGTCTCAGGGCCAACACACCCACTCCCCTTTGGCACCGGGAAGTGGTGCCCATGGGGCACAGGCAGCAGATCATGTTTTTGCCTAACCTCATCACATATTAAAGCAGTAAAGAGCAGTAAAATGTGGTAGCAAATTGCATGCCACTACTTACTTGAAATTCTGAATTTTAATAAAGGCAAGGGAGGAGATAGGAGCTCAGAGAATGGGCAAGAAGCCGTCAGCAGAGCATTTCCTGGAAAAATTAAACGCTCATTGTCTGACACCTCTCTGTGGTGCACAAGCTGGAGCACCACGGCACTCACGGAAATTACTTTCTCCCTCAGTTACGGCCAGACCACTGAAGACAAGCTACCTCCGGTACGTATCTCGCTTCTCCTCTGGGCTCCTGGCAGCGTTTGGCGGCACCCCCAGAGCCTCACTGAGCCCCTCCTCCAAGCACAGCACCAGGGCCTCGAAGCCCCTGGGGCTTCTCTCCAGGGCTGCATTTGCTTTTCAGCTGTCACCAAAGGCCTCAGCTCAGCCCCCAGAACACCTTGGCTCTGCTCCTCATGCAGGAGCAGACTAAAGGTCCCCCATGGTCTTTGTGGGAGTTGGAGGGCAAAGCAAAGCTAGTCAGCAAGATCAACACCAGGGCTTGGCAGTTACCAGCTCTCGGGGACTGAAAACATGGTTTATTCAAGAAATGAGCAGAGCTACAAACCTGATTTGTCATTGTATGGTCTAGCTTTTAAAGCATTTGCTTCTATTTAGTTTTAATTTTTATTTTTTAAAAGCAGGGTTCAAACCTACACTTAGTGTGAAACACATTGACAGACTACTCCACCACTTCCCCAAAAAGCAGCAATGAAGAGTATATATGAAATGGCAACACAGCCAATGGTGGATCCAGGGCACCCACTTTTATTTTGAGCCAACATAAGCCAGTCGCACAGCTGCTTGGACGCACAAGGAAAAGGCAGAATCATTTTGTCCCGTTCTCGAGGAATAACCAGCACCAGCAGTTAACACAGCGTTGTCTCGGGTTGTGGCCCTGGATCTTCCTTGGTCAATGGCATGCATGGCAGGGAAGTACTTCAGGCCAAAGCAGGCAAGAGCGGTTTGGCATGCACAGGGAGCAACTGCGTTGACATCTACCAGTACCAAAGCAATCACAGCTCCCACCGCCAGCCGGTACCAGCACGGCTACGGGAGCAGTGGCCTCGGCCAAGAGGAGCCCCGGGCACGCTCCGAGCACAATAGAGCTCTGTTAGTTCCAGGGACCATTACAGAAACCATTCAGCTTTTGTATTTTGAGTAGAAGTTACAAAATAAGTAGTACCGCTTAGCAATCACATTGAAATCCATACTGTGTTCAAACTCCAGATTGTTTTTAATGGCAAACTGTCCTTGAGTACAATGAGTATTTCTGCTCTGACCACTGTATGATTTACTGAGGATTTTTTTTTTTTCCCCTAACTGATCTGAAAGTTAACATAAACCACTTCCCCTTAAGACAAAATCCTGCAGGCAAGTGTAATTTGTATTTAGTCACAAAACATGCAGCAGTCTGTTTGGTCTAGAGAAGGTCCTCAACTGGTAGACTGAACTGAATATCAATTCTTGAAACATGGGGATGGCTCATAAACATTAGGTTTTTAAAAACAAACACAGCAGCTTTCCCACTACAATTGTTTACTCACTTTTCTACTTTCACATTTAATTCCAATAATAAATATTTCTTTGACTGTATCTTTAAAACATATGCTACTTTGTACCTCTTTTGACTTGGCCTGTGAAACTGTTTTTGACAAGTTGAGTCCACACTGAGAATTTTCATGACATTTCTTGAAAGCTTTGCTTTACAGAGCCAGAATCTAATGGTTCCTACCTGCTGGCACTCACATAAAATACACTTGCAATCAAAAAGTAGAGCGATTTTGCCTCTGACTAAAGAGTGATGAAGTCCCCTTGACTGCAGAATTCAGAACCTAATGCACGACTTCAAAGCCCTGACACCCCTTCTTCCCCCTCCCCCAGTTTTCAAATGGGGGAAGTTAAAAAGAGAGAATAAGAAAATGACTCTGAAGAAATGAGAAGGCTTCAATAACATAAGAGATCCTCTAACCAGCTTCAGCAGGTGCAGCTACTCAGTTCAGTCAGCAGACGTACTTCTAGTAGTGTGCTTCACCTTTACTTTGTGGATATAGTTAAATAAAGTCCAAATGCAAGACAGCATTTAAGTTTCTGAAGACTTGCATAGTTCTTCTCTTAATGGTCCAGCACTACACACAACTAGCTCAAGTCCAAAGTTACTCTTCAATAAACGACATTTAAAAACAAAAGAGCTAAAGAACAACTCACAGAGCTGGACTAACCCCTGTTGTCCTCAGGGGCACTACACACACGCCAGCTAAGACTACCTCTTCTGGTACAGATCCACAGCTATTGCAGGTTTGCTGTCAAGAACTGAATCTAAGGTCATACCCTAAAATTAAACACACCACAAACTGCCCTTCAGCCTTCCAGGATCTTACATGACTTTCACTTCATACAGGCTTAAATTTTTTTTTTATGGTTTAATACAAAGCTGGAAGAATGGGCTAAAGAAGGCTTCTCAAAACAATCATGTATACATCTATTTTACAGCTACCTCCTCTGCCTAGCCCCTCCCAAAGTTAGCCTGAAAAACAGTAAAATCTACACAAAGTTTTATTGCGATCATACAAGGGATACATCAAGGGTCAAATACAACAAATGCTATGATGCAATTTTACATTTATTAAACTACAGTTCAAAGCACAAATTTACACATTCTAAATACACTAAACATCTAATGAAGTCACACTGGTCTCCCACTGACATTTGATATATCTGGGCGAAAGACAATAACTTTACAAGACTTTTCTAACAGGAATCCTTAGTATAAAAACTGTGTACTTGTATGTAAACTGTTGAAGAACCCAAGTGATGGGTTTCCATCTCCACTAAGTCATCCATTTTGTTGCATATTTAAACGCTCAGGGGTTGAATGAACTTGTTTTTAAATTTGGATGCCATTATCTAACCCTCCCACCCCCCAGTGAATTGTAGCTGTAGCTTGTTTTGCCTGGTCCCCATTACCTATCATTAATTTTTTTTTTTTCAAGTTTCAAAGAGAATGGATTCAATTCGAGATTGTTCCATTTCTTTCACACTGGAATGTTGACCAGACAAACTACAGACTTGCGACTGCAGGTCTAAATGAAGCGTTAATGCCTGTTTAAGCTGCAGTGGAAAAGCGGTCTTCTGGGCTCAGCTGAATGCAAGAAATTCTTCATCAATGTGTCTGAAGCAATTCCAGCATCTTGCATCTCGTCCCTGCAGCAGAAAAGGGTAAGAGTTGAGATAAGGTGTTTTCATGTCCAGTTTAACAGCAGAAACCAGCCTCAAGTAGCACTGAACTCTACTGCCCCTAGAGAGCTCTGCCCCAGCCTCAGCAGCTGAGAGTGCTCCGCAAGTGCTTGGCAGACACGGGCTCTCCACCAGCAGAAGCACGGGGCTTCCTCAGGGCCAGAATGGGTTTCCCAGCTCTCACCATCACCACAACAGCATTACTGCCCCTCCTGCCTACAACAACATTACTAACACTGTACACGAGTTGCAACTACTAGTCTTAGGAAAGCTCAAAGGTTGGTATGAAACAGACAGGAGCTACCACTAAACTCAGTCAATCGCAGGTATCCTGCTTTCCTTTGTCAACCTTGCAGCACAGTAGGTGTTTTATCACAGGCCTCGGTTTAGCCTTGAAGTTAGACAATAGTCAAAAAAAATCCCCCCAAAACCAAAAAGGCACATTCTTGTGCTCAGTTGTATCTTCCTATATTTGCCATCAAATACAGTTTCTATTTGGCTCTAAGTGTGCAGCTCTTGAAGGAAGTGAAAACAGTCTTGCCACTGTCAGGAGAATTTTCTTACCAGTCACTGAAAGACATCATGTAGTAAATCAGTGGCCTCTGATAGTCGTTAAAGGTCGACTGTTCCCCTAAGGTACCAGAACCCATGTTACCAAAGATCAGCCAATCTCCAACACTCAATTCAGGAAGAAGACAGTTTTCCACAATTTGATCAAGCTCATCACAGGATGGACCCCAAAGGCTGCTTGCAAACAGAGGCTCATCTTCCTTGTATTTCTACATGGAAAGGATTCGGGTAATTCAGACTTCAGTTTATCAAATAAGAAAATTTTCAAATATATGTAAGGGTAATTTTATAAATAATATACAGTTATATACATGTGAAGTGTTAAAAAACATAAAAATAAGGGTAATAAGGACTATCTCTGAAGGATAGAGAAGGACTCACCTTGTGAACCTCTGGGATAGTATTCAGTTTCTCAGACAATTTACTTGCAAAAGAACCATAAACACCATCATTGATGTAATAGGTAAATATTGGTTCATCATCATTCCTGGTTTGCTCCACTGGAAGTAAAAAAAAAGTTGTCTTGCATGCATTTTTTGACATAAGCAGTTCTTTTGCAATCTAACTTAACTGCTTCCTCCTGACAAGTGGGTTCCATATATACTGGAATGGTAGAATTACAAGCAGAGCAATCTGTATAAAACCAGATTATAAATTCAGTTGTAAAGTTAATTGTGAGGCTTAATAAAATTAACAGTGATTATTACAAAAATAATAAGAAAATAAATCCAACTTCCACTTCAGCAGAGAAGCAGCACTCTATGGTATGTTTTTCTAGGTTCTTGTAATAGAGAATCTTCTACTATGCCTTCTTGCAAGCACCAGTAGAGGTTTAACCACGGAGAAATCAAACCGAAAGGCGGACTACAGCGTGCAAGTGTAGAAGAGAATGTATTAAATATATGCCCAAACTAGTCCATCTTGACTAACAGCGGGCAGTTACCCGCACCGATTCCAACACATTAATAAATACGACACTTACCTCCAGCAGGAAGAAGTTTGTCATACTCAACGGTCTTCTTTGCAATGATGTTAACTGCTAGTGTAAATGCAGATGAAACATAGTAACAGCCAGGCTCAGCAACCACACTAACACCGGATTCCTTCGGAAAGTAGACATCCAGCAACGGCCTGATGATATGATTAACCTAGGAAATGGAAGTCAGAGGCAAGACCAAGGACAGTCAGCTTATCTATGCCAGATACACACACTTTCAGTCAGCAAGAGCTTACACACCAGAGGCTTACTCTGTTCCTCTACTCTCTGACTGGTGCCCTTACCAGAGGTGCACACAGCAGTGCGCAATACAACGGGCCATTCTGCTACACACTGAGGATTGAGCACCATGAGCCTGAGCACTACACAGTCCCTCTTCCCAGTCGAAGTTCAAGTTGTGACACACTCAAGGCTGCACAAGTAATTTCAAAGTTTGGCCAGCACAGCAGGTAATGTAAAATTACATACGAATCCAGAAAAACAAGTAAAAGGCCTTTTTGCAATCAATATTGTCATACTAGAAACAGAAGAAATTATTTAGTATTTATTCTTGAGGATTAACAAGTATTTTGGACAAGTAACAGAATACTTAGAAGTACAAAAAGGTGCCCTGATTGCTGTTAGTAACTTTTCACCCAATTTTACACTTTCACTGTTTTACATTCAAAGAATTTGCCTTCAAGACAAGATAACAGTGTAAACAGGTTATTCTGTTTTACATGCCACTGCACACTAAGTCCATTTAGGCCAAATCAGAGGCTAGTCAAAGCAAAAGTGAAAAAGCAAAACCTTTGGTCTTCATTTCTAAAGCAAAGTACCAGAAAATCTCACATCATAGCAACACAGTTTGTGATCCAAAGCATGCTAAGTAATCCGGGCCCAAGCCACACAACAGAGTAACCAGTCAGACAAAAACAGTCAACCACCAAAAAAATGAGTTACTACTGGCTTGGGATAGTAATTTCATTTGTGATGTGCGTAAGTCAACATTCACCCAATATGAACAGGATTAAAAAGAAATAATCACCTCCTCCAAGGACTGATTTCACTACCCATGATAAAGAATATAAACCCAATTATTTGGATCTTATGAATTATAGTCTAATACGTTTAGTTGCAGTTTGAATGTAAACACTTCAACTTGCTACACCAGAAGTAGAGTTTCAATTTCCAATCCACCGCATACCTCTTCCAGCTGAAGTTCAGAACCGGTGAAGCCCCCACCAATATCCAACATGTCCATCTTAAAGCCAAATTCTTCCTAAAATGCATAGGCAGAAGGTAAGTACAGAGAAAACAAACTGTAAAAGTTATTTTTTGTTGCTCCTTACTGTGGTTATTTTCTAGGTACTTATACTTTTGAGAATATTTCGCAGAGACTACATCCAGTGAGGCACTGTAAAAGTTAATTTAGCTCCAATACACCTGGCAGTAATAGCACTGGGATGTCGAAGGAGGCCAGTTACACGATTCTCAAACAGTCCCACAGCAACATCAACTCCCATCTTGTGGCATTTGTTACATACAGACTGTATTTGCTGAACAGGGTGGTGCACTCTGCCAAAACAGTTTCAGGAATTCACAAATACGTATAGTGGCAAGCCTTCCGGATGGTGCTTACGTGGCAAGACTGCTCCAACGAATTTGCACAAAGATGAGCAAGAGCTTTGGTTTTGTTGCCCTCCACTGTTACCAGTCACAGCTCATGCACTGACTGCAGTAGTGAGAGTAAAAGGACTCGCAGTCTTTGTTGTCTAGTTTACAAGCTTCTCATTTACAAGACAGATGCCCAGAGAAGGGATTTCTGAATTTTGCAATGTGAGAAACACACATAGAACATGTAAGACTCAGATGAGGCATCTGAAGCATCCAACAAATCCATTCCTCTTCATCTAAATTTGGATACTTGCCCCCCCTGCAATACAAGACCTTTATTTCTTATACTGTTTACTTATTAATCTTGGAGATCACATGCACCAAATCAGTGGATATATCACAATAAAGGTCAGCGTACAAATGCTTAATACTTTACTATAGCTTGAAAATGGTAACTGTGTATTTGGAGAGCAGATCTGAACTTCAAAAAGCCTCTACCAAAAGCAAAAAAACAATTTTTTATTTCAAAACAGCACACAAAGGTACTACCTGTCAGTAGAACAGCATTCACTAACCTTTGTCCACACCTCGGATTATAATCATAAAGTTTTATTTCTACTACATCTCATAATGGAGTACTTAATCTTTTACTAAAGTTCCATTTCCTGCATTCATGTATTTTGGAAATAGTATTACTAGAACAGAATAGAAATGTAGCAACTGCATGTGCGTGTATATATGTACTTACAGCCATGTCAAACACACACCGAGCATCAGATATAGCATGAATGTAGGTTTGCAGTTCCTTGCAAGAGCCTGAAACATGAAATCTGAAAGAAATAAAACCACAGTTAATACACTGAATGATGCAGCTTGCAGACCAAGCAGACTGTTTGACCACCTAAAACCGCAATGGAAGCAATTCATTCCCAAGCAGCTCAAGACAAGCTCGCATACAGTAACTGCAAAGAATAAGCTCAGAAGACGATCGTCTTCTACTCTGTTGGTGTTGTACTTGAGGCCTGTCTCACTCTTAATACTAAGAATGTCCTACAATCGGTCCTAACAACAGATTTACTGAACTTTTCAGTCTTCGCTACCGAAGTGGTCAAAATTTGTTCTTCAGTGGGTGCCCATGCTAACACAGTGCCTGCACAGAGTCTTCCCTCGCTTAACCTACTTTGTGTTGCCTTGCCTGGTACACCTTTTCTCACAGGCCATTCAGTCTTCTTCTCAAAGCCAGGGCTGTGCACAGTCTACTCTCTCCAACATTTGGCCAAGGACAAGACGTGTCTCAGTGCCACCCTATTCCAAAGTCTCCCAGCCCAGGCCAGGCCCTACCTTGTCTCACAGCAAGGCCAGACAGGCTGGTGAGCAGGTCATCAGAAGCAGGGAAGTACTGATGCCTCCCACAAACTCCCGAATCCTGTCTGGTTCCCCTCCAGAAGGTTTAAATGCTGCCATAATATGGGTAGTAACAGAGGTGCTAAAACAAGCACCAACATTCCCACTGGCTTCCTAAAGACTAGTATGGTCTGCTGGTGCTGGACAGACCATACACACTCATCTGAGCCACAACACTCTCTGCTCCACACTCTCTACTCTGAGTCTGCTCCTTTAAGGAATGCTATTTCAAGGCAAAGGCAATGTTTTAAACTTACTTGCATGAATCCACATGTAGATTTTTGTATATTTTTAAATAAAGAAAACACATAAAAGCCACGTGACTTTTGTTAGACACTGTATAAAGAGGTACATTTTCTCAGTAGTACCATCTAATTTTTAAACATGTCATTTGTAATGATCATAGTACATTTATACTTTAATTTGACAACATTTAATTCAAAACAATTTTGGTTTAAATCCTCAAGATCTGGCTTCCATTTAAAATACTTTTTACTGTCTTGACAATCCATCCTCTTTTACTCATTTGGTTGCTTTCTTAAAACATTCATGAGCTACCTTAGTAGCTGAAGGTAGACAGAATGTGCATGCATTTTTTCTCCATATGGTAAAATCTTTGTCAACCTTCAAATCAAAATACCACAGATCATCTGGAAGCTCCCAGTACACTGGGATTTTTTTCCTGCCATATGCAAGCCAAAAACACACTTATGTTTTTGCCTTGATATGATCAAGAGTGACACAGGACCTAACTCTTTGCATTTTCTAAGTCTGCCTAAGCTATTTCATCCTATATTAGCATTTAGGCATTAGGCTGTTTGTTGCCGGAAAAACTCAAGTGAAATTACCACAGAAGTTCAACAGTAGCGCCAGAAAACAGGGAGCCTTCCGAACTTTGCTTTTATGCTGAGAGAATGATTTCTGATACTCTATTTCAAATTGCTTTGACTAATCATTACTTTGTTTCATACTAGTTTCTGCTTGTGTATTAGCGCTTTGCTTGCAAGCAAAAACTCACGATCCAACAGGTTTTTTCTTTCCTGCTATTTTTTAAATCTCTGTAAAATAGTGCCAAAGGAAGTAAAAAAATTCTTTAGTGTTCTACATCTTCAGTATATCGCACAACCATCTCCTCAGCCAGCAGAAAACAACGAAGTTACTCACTTGACACCAACTATTTGGACTCCCAACTCCTTAGCACATTCCATGAGGTGCCTACAGTTCTTCAGGGTGGTGCCAAACTTCATATTCATCTCCTCATCGGCAATAATGTCTTCTGTGGCAATGTGCAGTAAGAGCCTAAGAGAAGGGGAAGATGATTTGGGCAGTTGGTTTACATCAGCAGCACATGTGAAGCCTGAAGACTGTCAGAAGTGTGTTGCTTAGGTTGTCAGTACTCCAGCTCCATCGATGGATGAGTCAAGTGAACCTAATAAAAACAATCCTGTACAGAGAAAAAACTAGCAATTAGGGGCTAAAACATGGAGCCATCAAGGACAAGGGATTTCGAAATGCAGCAGCAAGAGTCTGCTGAGTGCTGTAATAGAAGAGAATGTTACCTTCTAATAAAGTGTACTTCCTCCTAAAACCATTAAGGCTGCAACACACTTGTCCTATCTTTGCCCTCCTTCCTAGCTGAGAGGAGGGCACAGAGACTCCCCGTCAGTCAGTCACGGGTCAGATCTGGCTAAACTCGGCATCCAGAGAGCACCAGGCTGGCTCACTGAAAGCACACCCGGGCTTCCCCTCCCAGCTGAGCACGGGGCTGGGGGTCTCAGCCCCTTCCCTGCCCCTTCTTCCAGGGCACCTGTAGAGCAGGGAGGCAGTGAGTCCCACCTCTCTCAGGCTCCTTCTGGGTAGGTTTTGCAAACAGCAGTGCCAGCATTGACAGTTTTCAACGTTAAGGTAACATCTGAGTGGCAAAGGCACATTCATGCCAAAACCTTTAGAGCTACAGTCCCCAAACTCACAAACTCATATTGCTGTCCACTAAGACAGTTCCTCTCCTCTCCCACTGCAATAAAGATCAATTAGCCACATAATAAACCAAACAGCAGCTCTGTCGCGCAGACTGCACAGAGCACGTTACAGCTGACCATGGACAGCGTAAACAAGCGGTACAAGGTCTGTACCCAAAGCGAAATAGTTCTTTTCCAGACATGCAACAACTTAGATTAGCCCCTACACGTTGGCCTAAGAGCTACTTTGACTCCTAAAAGCCCCTCCCAACTGTCTCGTGAGGTTTTTAAAATGTATTTTATAAAGAGAAAAAAAAAAATCCTATGTTCTCACACAAGCTGCCCAGCAATCCTTGTTAATTTTACTTCATACTACTACATCTTGAGGAGGAAAAAAAAAGGTAAAAATAAAGTTAAACTCTTTAAAAGGTAAAAAGATTTCAAATCCATAACACTATTGTTTGTAATCTCAGGTTAAGATTAGACAAAACCATTTCTTTGAGACATCCAATGTTAATTTGCAAATTTCTGTTGATGAATTGTTATGGCAGCATTTTAAGTCAGTCAAGATATTTTTCTAGTGCAAAGCACTGAAAAAGGCATAATTCCGATTTCTAGAAATCTTGCAGGATTCTTCTTCCTCATTTTCAGCCAGTTAGACCAAGGCTAGAGGACGATATGTGTGTGTGGTTTTTTTTTTGTTTTTAAGGAAGCACGACACTTAAAACAACCATGCCTCTCCTGGAGCTCTTAAGACACCCGCAACCTTAGAAGTTAAATTTTACCTCAAAAAAAATCAAAGGTATAAAGAAATGAAAGACTAAGCACTACTTTCTGATATTTCTCTTATTTCTTAAAAGAAATTTGCAATCCAGTTATTATAACTTAAAGGCAGAAACATTAATTATGAAGAGACCCACCCATTACTGAGTTCAGCACAGAAAGTTACAGTAAGTTTCAGAAAACAAGGAGAATTACACCTTTCAAATCAGGATTTTCTCAAAGTAAAATTAGCCTCACCTACAAAAAGTCAACCTAGCTATAACAACTACACGTAGGAAGAGCAAGGCTATATAAAGGCTTTGACTTTATGAAACTACGCCAAGGAAGAGAAAGAGAATTCATAGTTGTCACTTCAGCATCAAAGCTTTAACAACCCGAACAAGAGAATTCTAATAAAACAAGCAAACAAATCTCTAACCCAGTAGGAGAGCTGGTGAAGGTTCCTAGAAAATTCAGATTTCTTTTGTAGAAACTGAGCTTCTTGCCCTTGGTAAACAGGAACATTTTCAAATATACTCTGGGATCCCTGAAAATAAGTAAATTGCTTACATTGTTTTTCTCTGGCTCATGAAACTATGTTCTGTCTTCTCACTTTACAATTTGTTTGGCTGAAGAAAAATCTGCACCCTGACTTCTCTTGTTGTGGACATTACCACAAATGCCATCTTCCTAAAAGAGGCTGTTAGACTCAAGGAAATCTCCAGAAAAACTAACAAAACACTAAAGCCACCAGTGATAACTGGTAAAACACTAATTATGTAAGAGAACTCTACTATTACTAAGGCTTTCAAACACACTAAGTACAACAGCAATATTAACACTCCAGGTAGTCTTGTGGGAAGAAAAAGAAGTTAGAAAGATTAACTAGGAAGGATGAGCAGAGTCTCCAGATACTGAACGTGGCAGAACCTTCCCAATTCTACAACTATGGCCACAGTTTCGGGAGAAGACCTGACACTTCAATGAGAACTGTCTAGAACCATGGGCTTTGGTCAAGGATGTCAGGAATTGTTTCTTAGTGTGCTCTGATGACATTTGTGGGAAGTTATACCTCACTAGTGACTGGAAAGCAATGTAACACTCACTTCGGCTCTGGCTCCAAATTTTTTTTAAGATATGGCCCACAGCCAGAGCATTCATATGTGATGGACATTGATGCTTAATGACATCAGCATTTATCAGCCCAAACAAGATCACACCACACTGGTAGCAATAAAATTCTTGTATTTAACAACCAGAACACCAGCTTTGCTCCTCTACAGAAAGCATCTGGGCCAATACTGACATGACTGACAATAAAACCCAAGTCAAATTTCCCACTGTTTTAGTAGTGAGCAAAAACCCTGTAGGGTGTATTTAATAGATCTGCAGAGCCTCAGCCTTAACCTCAGCTGAAGCCTCCAGTATCCAAACGGAATACCCTGAAAGAAATCACTGAAGCCACAACAGAGCAGGCGAAAGATGTAACTTGCAGATAAGGTGTCCAACTTCTGAACTGTAATCACTGAAGCCTTTGTATGAAGATTGCCCTATGAAATCAAAAAAGCAAGATTTCTCCCAAAATAAGGGCCTTACTATCATATTAGGAAGCTAAGACCCAAAAGGGAAAAAGCTGCAAAAAAGCTACCTTCAAAGGAGACAAATTACACTAAAGACAACATGTATCTTGCTTGCAACTCCTACAACCCAATATAGGCAAAACCAACTTCCCTTCCTGCCCCCCTGTAAAAAAGAAAAACCAGAATTTTGATACTTACTTCGCATTTGGATGGTTACGTGCAATTTTCTTCAGCTCAATATCACTGTCACAAGTCATGATGTTTATCCCAGCTTTCGCTGCATACTTTATCTGAGACACTTGCTTGCAAGGGTTTGTATATATAATGTTTTCAGGAGAAATGCCCAGGTCTTGTACCAATGCCATTTCAGACTGAAAAACAGGAGCATAGCAGAGTTTGACACAGTCCAGTGCACTATCTTCACTGATTTTTTTTTATTAGATGGGCTCTAGTACTGTACTATACAGTCAAATACACTAAAAACTATCCACTGTTTCTAGAAGTATAGATTTTCAACAGCCAGTTACACAACAGTTCACCGTTTAAATTGTACTTTTTGTAACCATAGCACTTAATACCAAAAAGCTGATTTTAAAACAGCAGAGACAAAGAAAATACTGCAGATAAACAGAAAAAAAAACCCAAAAAACAACAAACACCCAAGACTTACTTTACTGGAACATGCAAATCCAACACCAAGGGTTCCCAAGATTTCGAGTACACCTGGAGTAGAATTGCATCTTACAGGATAAAATGGTTTTATTGGTGCCATCACATTCTGCCACTGTATGTTCTTCTTCACAAGCTTCCCAAGATCACCAACATAAAATGCTCTTTTTCCAGTCTAAAAAAAAAGGAAGAGTAGAAAAATAAAATGCCTGAAATTGAGTTTGCTGTCAAAACAAACAACCCACTAAACAACGTCTTAAAGAATTATATAAATTTTTTTCATCCTGCTATTAGCTTTTAGATTTGACCTTTTGGTTTTACTTTCACCTAGCAATTTGAACCAGTTTTTTAGAAAAGGGAATACCTACCACTTCAGAGATATTATGAATGCTATTTAGACAATACTCTGAGATTCCCAAACAAAAGATACTACTTAAACACCAAATGCTGACGTTATCTAAAAATACAGAACAGGTTACAAATCTCTTCGACTTTTGAAAAAGTCTGGAACTTTTTGGAGGAAGAAAATCCACTGGAACAAAAGCTTCCACAGTCTCAATATAAACATATACATTCCTTTTATATAAGGAAAAAAATCTAACGCACTACCACTATTTTAATATCTAGTTAATAGCTCGTTTTACTGAAAATTTGTTTGATAGTATTTAAATTCACAAAGTCAACTTTGAGACTGTTCTCCACATCTTACGAAGCACAAAGTTCAAACAGAATTGTGAAAACTAATTAATTTGGTGTGTTAAGTTTGCAGAGTCAAGCACATAATTGTTAAGAAAATGCACAGACACTTTTTCGGAAACTGTTAACAGTCCCCCTGGTGCATCTGCCACCATAGTCTTTCTCAATATTAATTCATGATGTGGATGTAGTGGATTGAAATCATTCCGTATTTGTTTATAACGTGCATTCAGTAAAATTCCTGCCAATGAATGGCTTACTATATATAGCAATTAAAGACCACTGCAAAATACATGATCAATCTGAATTAAGGTCGTAGATCAAATGTTAATTTTAGCACTTGACTTTCGCAGGTATGAAACTATGTCGTGGTTTATTGTATACAATGTCTTTATTTCTGTTTAAAAAAACACAAAGAGAAATTCCATCGGGTGGAAGCATACTGACCCCCTGTACGGGTCACCAGCAGGAATGGGATCTGGAGCTTTAGATCCATGGCACAGGCCTCTACCCCTTGAGCTAAAGGAGTAAATGAAAGCAGCAGGAGGCAGCTATCCTCTGTGAGCCAGCCAGTGGTTGGAGACATGACATGTTGCCAGTAGTTTACCTATTTATTTGCTAGACAGAAAAAGAATATTAGGAATCAGGATTTGGGAATCCTACACCGGAGTTCAGAAGGCCATGGGATTCAGCTATTTGCTGTACCATAGTCGAGCACTTGCATCTGAACACCAGTTCTGATAAACCAAGGGAAAAGTGAACAATCGATAGGTATGGCTTATTAATGATATGGGATTTGCTTCATGAAACTTTTTTTAAGCTACAACCTTGCCTAGAAATCAAACATTACAACATCTTACTGCCTCCTAAGAAAGTGAAGCCTTATTCAATAAAACCACTATCATACACAAAATTAAAGTTTCTTTCCAGAAGATTGCTAAACCTGAATAGCTTGAAGACCAGTTTATTTTCTTGAAAGAAAAAAGGTAGCACACCTCACAACAGGCTCATACCCATGTTTCCACCTGGGAGAAGGACAACAGGAAGATATACAACCATGTTGGAGAAAATTGAAACATGGCTTTAAACTGGCTCAGCATACATACTTGTCTAACCTCTGGCATATTTTTAGGGCAAGAGAAATAAAAGTTTCTAACTTGGCAATATTGACCTGCCTGATTTCAGGTTCCTGGCCTCAACCCCGCCGATAATAAAATCCCTTGAAACAAACAGATAGGAATCTGCATTTAATTACACCAGCAAGACTACTTGCCTGCTAGCCACACTCAGGCAGGTAACAGTTGTTGCCCATTTTTCCCCAACAGAATTCAGCAAAATACAAACAAACAGCAACCAAGTAGAATTAGAAGACAAAGCTACTTTATAAGGTGAGCTTTAGCCAGTTGTTCCTCTGTTGCTCTCAGTTCATGAGTGCTAAATACCATGATCTACTTTGAAGACTTAGAGAACTAAACCAGAAGATTTGGAAAAGTTATTAGAAAAACCCTCAAACTTACATGAGTGTGTTCATAAATACAGTTGTCAATGACATCTGCAAGCGTTGCTCCTTCATCCAACAGACCGATGGAGTAATTTGCATCCTCAAGAAATCCTTTCATCTCAGCCGTATTCCACAAAGCCGACAGTCATAAACCAAGAAACACAAGGGATGGGCTTCCAAGCCTTATATCCGGGTCCTTAAATTATGCAACAAACTGCACAAAGAAAACATAAACCAATGGAAAATGGGGCACAAAGCACACTACACCACTATTTAAAAATTAGAAAGAGCTTTCTACATTTGATGTACAAGCAGTAACACACAAACCACCTAAAAAAAAAAAAAAGATTGCTTGCTCTCTTCACCCTCCCTTTGCCACAGATAAGGATAGAGCAGTTCTACTGAAGCCAAGAATAAATCAGGATCCCTGTACTTTAAATTTGATACTAACTTAAAGGTGACTAAGGTACTAACCTACAGATAAGTGAGAAGCCACTAATACAAGGTATGATTCTTGAGAATCCCAGACTCTATGCACTGATCTTTGTTATGCTTATGGAAGCTATAAAAATACAGCAAGCGTAGCACACTTGCACAAACACCTCAGCTCAGCTACTCTTTAAGTGTGGCATTTTAAGTGATGTTAGTATTCAAGCACACAACTGGAAGATTACCTGTAATACAATGTTTTGGCATTTGTTAAAAAAAAATAGTAGGTTTAGATTAAATATTTGTACTGGCATTCTGTTTTTTGTTTAGATGCTAATTTATAACGATTGCTTTCACACATTATGCTAACTAGATGCTTATTTTGCTGTTCTGCTCATAAGATTACCTACAACACTTAAAAAACTTCATTTCTATAGAGGTTAACAGAAAGAAGCCACTAGCTAAAAGTAATGTTAAAAATCACAATCAGAGTGGAACTGGTACTAAAAGTAAGATATACCCTAGCTTTATTTGCATCTTCATGTGTAAATTAGATGTCATTTGTAACCAGTGTTTTCAAAAAGAGAGCCTGAATCAACAAAATCCAAAGACACAAAACATTAAATATACAGTCTTAGAATAGGGATGAAATAGTCTCAAGCAACAATCAGTAGACAGCAAACACTTACCAACAGCTGATGATACACCTTCCTCGGCCTTACCTGATGACTATAACAACCTGCCGTTTACATTCCATTAGAGTGTTATGTCTTCTTTAATAGCAGTTTATTAGTTTATAGCAACTAACCAGACTTGGTTTCAACTGTCATCTTGTGACTAACTCAAAGCTGATCAAAACCAGTGAGCAAACTAGATCCCTTCTTTACGTAAACACCCATGAATTTCTCTAATCTCTCAAAAGAATACACATAGTACTTACAAAAAAAAAAATCGTTGTTCTCAAAAGTCAATGGTACTTGGCTTTAAAAATAACAAAAATATTATTGTAATTAAAAGTGTGCATAGAAACCAGAAATATTACAACTCAAGGTAAAAAAATGCTTCACTATGATTCTAAAAGCTAAGATGATAATTTTGACTTCAAATGGTGACAAGGCCATGGTATTAACTCTGTGTCATGTTTCTTTCACCATCTCCCTACCATCAAAAAAAAAATTCCACAATTTGCAATATAAGTTTGGTTGAACATTGCTAATAATACAAATAAATTTACTTCTGCTCAAGCTAAATACTAAGATAACTAAGTAGCATTTGCGCTTGCTTGTGGTTACACCAAAAAACAGGGAGAAGAGCCAGCAGAGTTTTCTGTTTTCTGTGTAACTCAAGTATGCCACCTATGTCTCTCGAGAAATATTTATAGCTAGGTGAATTTAACTCAGTGGCAGCAAGATTTTCCAGTTATACTGGGAAATTGAATTATAAAGACAAGTATGCTGGGTAAAAAAAACCAAACAAACACCACCACACTTGTCTCACACATGCAGCTCATATATTTATTTAAGGGAATCCTGAAGATCCAAAACAATCACAAAAAGAACAAGATAATTATCACACTGATGTAACAATTTAAATAAATTGCAACTCCATAAACAATGCCTAGGTGGTACACACTATTACCACTACGAAAAATGTCTTCAGTCACATCTTAGTTTAAGTTTGTGAGTAGCAGCTAAAAAACTCCTTTGGAAAACGACCAACCACCACCAAGATGATTTTGTGAACTCTGTGGACACCACAGTGATGTTTACACATCGCAACGCTCACCCTCTGAACAGGTACTTCGGTACCGCTGATTTGCTGGGTGATTAGCACAAAATCCTCAATGCCCTCACCTTCATAAAATATCCATGATTTCCAGGAGCAGTGTACCAAAAAAAAGCATTTCCCTCCCCCAAGAAAGAAGAGCTGGCATCAGCGTTTTACTGAAAACTTGATATAGTTCTGGAATATTCAAAACATGAAGATCAAAAGAAGGAAAAAAGCTAACAGCAGAGTTTAGTTCTTTAAGTCTTGAAGAAATTACACTAAAATAGTCTAATATTCAACTGCTCTGCATCCTCAGGAACTTACTGGTTGTGTAAAAAACACATTGAACTTCTACAATAGCAGTTCTTTCATTGTCTTCTTGCAAGATATATAAAACCCAAAGAGAAGAATAAGTAAACCAAGCCTAGCAAAAACATGCAAAAAGCAAAGTGATTTCCATTTCCAGCAGATTATTCAAATATAGCAGATCTGTTGGGGTTTTTTTATCCTTCTGTGACACGGAGGGGTGCGTTAAAAGAAAGTCTTCCAATTTCAAATATGTTTTCTGCTCCATCTAAATCCATAACAGCTTTTACGATGCAGCTAATCTGTTTTATGACTTCGGAAAGAGTTCAGCAAAACTCAGTGGCAACATTCTGACACAGTAACTCTATACAGGATGAACTTCCATTATCCCTGTTCCCCCCAAGCCCCACTCACACCGGACCAGTAAATGCTGCAAGTTCCTGCAACTCAGTGCGTGTGAGAAGGGACTGGTCAGGCAGAAGCCTCCTGTCTGAGCTTCTTTTTTGTTTACTCAAATTGGACAAATTCTGTGTTTCTGATCACAAGTTCACAATTCCCTGACACATCATACAAACTTGTTAAAAAAAACCTGAAGGCAAAACAAAAGCCCATTAAGGATCTACAGTGTATACAAGGATACTACTTAACTACATTTTAAACTCTTCACGGCTTTTTTTCTCTTACACTCTAAAGCTCGCAGATGGTCAAGAGTCCCTTTCCCTGAATGGATGTACAGCCCCGATCTGCCTGGCTGGGAGGTGTCAGTACACCCAGTGAAACCAGTCACAGCACTGAATACATTTGTAGACTCCCCAGGCACACACCCACCCTGCAGGCTAATTGCTTACACCTCGTATTTCAAATGAAGAAGCTTGATCCAAACAACAGCCAGCTTTGTTTCTTTGAGTCTCGGTGTTCGTCTGAGTCATACTGGAGTAGATTTAAGCTAATTTTGTAGTACTCTTAGTACAGTTAATGACTGTAGTGTCTATAGCTTTCAGACAGAAATGGGGAAGAACACTTTCCTCCAAAAGCTACCTTTTTACTTTTGGGGAGATCCTGTGGGAAGCAGGGGGAGAACTGGTTTAAGTAAAGCATGGAGGGAAAAGGCCTTTTTTACCACTAACCCCCTGCAAACAACAACAAAAGTAACACTTATCTGGTAAGCTAGCTTTGATGAAGGTCACTTCCCGAAACAGAAGCTGTATCTCGCAGTTCATTCATCTAAAAGCATCTTATGGTCAAGAGGCAGAGACCAAAAGGAATCCATGCTAGTACAGCCTTAAAATAGCTTGCAACAGACCATAAACAACCTAGTATAACCTCTCCCAGGCTGCTAACAGTGATTGCTTTTTCCAAGCATGTCCGTGACATCTAAGCTTTTTCATTTAGCAAAATTAAACCAGTAAAAAAAAAAAAAGCTAACATTAGCCTACCAACTCCCATCCTCAGAGTCACAGCCCATTCCTCTCCAATTTCTCCTGCTCTGGAAGAAAGGACATCTTCTTCAGTCTTGTCGGAAACAAGATAGAAAGAATATTCTACAAAGAGAAAACTGCAATTCCTGCCAGCACTGCTACAGCACCACCCCAAAACGGTGCATACTTGAGAAACCTGGTTTTTAAGGGTTAATACCTGCAATAGGATTTGCAATTATAACCTTACTCTGTTCTGACTGCTCCCCCCGCTCCTGAGTGGGGAAAGAATCAACCGTAAAATTTGTGAAAGCTTAAATGAATACACACATAAGCAAGCCAGGAGGACAGTTTAAGACTTCTCCTGTAAGATGAGTCAGAAATCATTACAGTACAGAGTTCAGACCTTGCTGGAAGTGCTGACTTGCTGCAAGTCATGATTTGACAGACTCAGTGTGGTAACACCACCCATTTTACCACCTGAGACTTAGCCTGCACAATGCTCCAGGACATATATTTTAGGGCAAACAAAAGCTGTCAAGCAGCATGAGACTTGTACATAGGCATGCAATTGTTTTCTTTGAAGTAAGGATTACATCCTCAGGCTCTTTAGGATTTTAACACAATGACTTCCCAGATGAAGAACTTTTATCTTGAAGTTTACATATTTAAACAGTGCAATTAATACAGACACCTGGAATAGAAGAAAATTACAATGCTCTGAAAAGTGACTCACTAAACACATGCTTGTCATATGCAAGCATCCATAACAAACACTTTTTTTTTCTTTACATTGTCAGAACTACATATTGTTTGGCCTGAAAAAAGAGAAGAAACCCAACACCTTGAGGTCTAGTTCTTTCATTAAGAACTTCCTCTGCAAAGAACAAAGTTTCTGCAAACTGAATGGGCCCCAATGCCTTTCAACTACATGCCTTATTAAGCAAAAAAGAAAATTATACTAACAATTATACTGATGCAAAAATCATAGGTAAAATACATCCATCTCACCTTCCTCACAATAGTGGTTTTTCAGGGGTAAGAGATCAAAAAAAGTAGAAGGATTTTGTCACTAACATTGAAAATTAAGTAGAGAACACATATACTAGAAAAGCAGAAACACGAGCCCTCTGTTGTCAGTGCAGCAATGCCTATTTATAGTGGGAGTATCTTCAAAAAAAAAAAAAAAGGAAATTCCTAGATGCCATTTCACCAACTTGCATCCTTATCATTCAGATAGCCAAATGCTGCTGCTAACCAGCCGATGGAAACACTGAAGCAGGTGCCTTTCCTTACAACAGCGGTGGACGTTTTGCATTACCCCAGCTGCCTCTTGGTATAAATACAGCTGCCTCTTGGTACAAATCCACTGAGGGTCACAGCAGAAAACCTGCACAGCTTCAGTCTGTTGCGTCCCACCATTCTCCTGGGAACATTCCCCACAGTTAAGAGTGCAGTGCAACAAGAGCATCTCTGCTGAAGCAAGCAAGCAAAGAGGGTAGATACTAAAAATTAAAAACAACATCCCATCTGACACCGTATTGACAAGAATCCTGCTTTCAAGAGCCTCCTGTTTCTTCAGGTTTGAAGACAATAAGTTAGCAATGCTTACAAAAATGAGTACTCTTGTAAGTGCATGTATATTTCTGATACCTCTCTTTCCTGACAGTGCAAGCAGTTACTTCCCTATCCTATCATCTTACTTGCTCAGTCAATACTAATATTTGCCCTCACCATGGCTCCCCAACCCTCCAAATTCCTATTCGTCACTTGACACTCAGTCCCATTTAGACAAAGTCAAGAGAATTTTAAAGGCAAGCCAGTCCAGGTAACTACTGCTTTCACTTGGCATATACAGGGCTCATTAACAGAACAGATTTCCCATCACTAATTCCCCCCATTTCCAATCAATCAGATGTGGTAATAGATACAACAGATTTTAAAAGGAGCAAGACTTCAGGCCACAGTCACCAGGCTGCTCAGGAGATCAAACTTTGAAGAGAAATACAGAACTAAATCCCCAGTTCCTCCTCAGTCAGTGTAACACAAGGACAACAGCAGGAGAGAATTATAGAAAGGAAGCAAGTTTAATGGAAACGTAAGTAGATCTTCAGAGAGATTTTTAGTTGCATTCCATTAAAATATATTAAATTTAAATAATCAATTTACCTTTTCTTTCCCCAGTAAATCACAAGTTGAACCAGACTTAAACTACTAATTAGCTGGCTAGCTTATATCTCAGCCATGTTTGAGGCTATTAACCTCTGCTTCAACACATCAAAGCAGGTACCGATTTACTGGCAGGCACCTGCAGGCTACTGCTGCTGCCATCACCACTACATTCAGTACTGAACTACTTACAGTTGTGTACAGTGTATTAATTACTGAACACATAATAGATCCAAGTTCAAAATAAACACAGATCACCTAAATGCTGAGCTACAAATACAGCAAACCCAGTGGCATATCCATTCTAGGACAAGCTATACCCTGCACTATTTGCCACAACACAAGTCTACCAGTTAGAGAAAGAATCATCTCGGTGAAGACAGCAGAACCACCTTCACCTCGAAAAGAAAAACTTCAAAGCCAAAATTCCTCCAGAATAGTTTTAGAAATTAAAATGCATTTAGAGTACCTTAAGATTTTACACTTTATTCACACCATCGTCTTAACAATTCTTCCTCCTTTCCTATCTTTTTATTACTTTATTCCTGTTGAAGTACAAAATGTTGAAGTGCAAAATGTCTTGCAGGAGTTCTACCCACATGCAAGAATGAGCTGAAACTCAGAAACTAAAGGGAAACAATTCTCTCAGATGAAAATCATGTGACACCTACAAAATAACAGCGATATTCAGAGAATTTTCAGTGTTAACTATATTCACTTGAATAGAGCAGTCATCTACATTGAATCAGATAATTCAAAAAGTTTCAAACAAACCAAAAGAACATAACATCTAGAGATAAAGCCAGAAATCATCCTGTGCCTCTCCTACTGCAGTGTTTGCAAAGAACAAGGTCATCTACGTTAAGTACCTTATTAGGAGACACACTAACACAACTGGCATTTGGAATCTTTGTGGTCTTTAAAAAGTACCTGGCTCGGTTAGGTGCACTTAACCATTCCCATGTTCTACATTAAGAAAGCATTATATAATTTACAGGTACTAAGCCAAGTGAAAATGCCTTCAGCTAGACGGGAAAAAAAGTAATACTGTATAAAATCAGCTTAACTCAAATATTACAGATGCATTTGAGGCTACTGTTAAAAACCACGTAAAGCTTTTGGTTGATGTTAAAAGAACAGGATAACCACAGACATTCCACAGTTTTCTGTGCTCCTGAAGACCAGCTACGTGCACTCATTTGTTTTCTGTTATCATGGGTCTTGTTTTCCTTTTATAACTATTTGCTTCTTAAAAATGTATAATTGGTACACAATTTCCATTCAACACAGAATTCCACATTTGACTGTGGCTCAACTACAACTATTTGTGGAAGTGGATAGTAATTAGCAAATAATGGAGACAGGCATTCGGGAAGGCACACCCTTCAGGATCAGCGTTAGTTACTGTAATTACTTCTGTATAAAATACCCTAAGAAATCACACAATACTCAGCAAATCATGATTTGATGGTTAACAGTCATGCAGTGCCAATTCACATCTTCGGAATTACCACTGAGAAACTGAAGTTACAGCATTTTATTTTAGGATGTCTCCAGCCAACAGCCCTAATTCAGAAAAGCAGCTATTTACAAAGTTCACTAAAACATGTTTAGCTCTCTCAAATTCAGATAACTCTGTTGATAGAAGTATTAGGTGAGTGAAAACTACGGTCCCCCTGAAAGTCCCACATGATACGCACATCACTATTTTCAAATTTCGATAATCTACACAAAGACTGTTATCTTGCTTATCAAAAAGCCAATATATGTTGCTCGAGATTTTGGAAGAGCTTATCCTCCTGCGTATAGACAAAGACAGAAAAAGAGACTTACATGGACAAGTTAGGAGATGGAACCCTACTATCATCAGCTAGGTTCCCAAGGTGGCTCAGCGTTGAAGTCGAACTGTTCTCTATAAAGCACTTCTCCTAAGCCTTCTGGATAGTTGTAAACTTGATCAGAGATTTTGCCCTGTGGGAGAAAATGCACACAAAAATAAATTTCATAGCCAGAATAAAAGAAAAGCTTAGTCTTAAAACATGTATCAAAATGCCTTTTCAGTTGTGCTTGCAAGGAGGCTTGCTAGACACCTCACCATGACAGTTTATAATCACATAAAATTGCCCTGTTTTCCAGAGTGAACGTAACCTCTGAGCCAGATCAAGTCAAATTTATGAAGAACTACTAAAACACATGAACTAGGCATATGAAACTGCTTGTTTGTACTTATCTTTCAGAGTCTGAACTGGACGACTTTCAAAACTAAAGGCAAAGAGGTCTACGTGATCCTGCTTTAGGGTAGTATGCCTTAACACCGGACTATCCTCCCAGAACTGTTTTTAACCTTGTAGCCACTGTGATTCTTCTCCTCCCCACTTCCTTTCTATTTTAGAATTCCCTCACCATGTCCTTTCTTCCTCTGCTGTGAATAAACACAGCGTGTGGGTGAAAAAGCTACGTGGGTGAAAAATAGTGCTTTATATAGTGAAACTGAACACCATACAGACAAATTCAGAGATGAGCAAGGCAGTAAAAAGAAATAAACTTATGCTTGCCTTCAGGAATGAAGAAACATTTCATCTGGCCCCTAAAGGCTATTACGCACAACACCAAAGCAGTATTTTAAAGTACAAGGCTAGCTTACTCAAACCAAGGTAAATCAATCACACAGAGCAGTACAATGAACACAAAAAGCAGCCAAGGAAACATTAACCAGCCCCGAGAAATTAATTCCTTCTAAAAGGAACTGTCATTTTTGTGGAGTTAAATATGGTACAGAACTGGTCATGTGCAAATCCAATATAAAACAAAGTTTCTACATATTCGCTGTGGTCTTTGGCATGAAACATGGAATGTAGCAACCTATTGTAAAAATAAATCTTTGAAGCTCTAATTATTTAAATGAGACTACATGTGCTGACTACTAAAACTTGGCTTCTGGGAATCACCTAACCCAAATGATCATCTTTTCAACCACATTACGGTTAAATAAACTGCTGAAGTGTATTTTTCCACTTATTCTTCCTATTAGAAAACTTAACTAGCATACTCCACAAAGTACTGAATTACAGAGTGAAGGCAACTTGATGGTAACTTTCACAGCAACTCCACAGAGCAATCTCTTCAGCTTTACCATATAAATTAGCTTTCAGTAGCATATAACATTAAAAATAAACCTCAATGCCTCAAAATTAACTGAGATAAAGGATTTTTGCCAGCTAGAATTAACATATATGCAGTGCATTTAATCCTATACCTTTCTTCCACTAAAGCAAGTCAATAACAGTTCTCAGAGTACGCACACAACAGTTCCAAAAAGCTGGCAACACTTTCCTTTTGTAAAATTCACTACTAGCTTCACCGTTTTCTAACGCTGTGCCAATTAGACTCAAGAACTCACACAAATTTTCCAGTGATTATGAATCAACTTTACCTTCCCAGCAAAAGAATTCCTTGAAAACAGGTGCTTCTAGGCAGAGTGCATGACCTTCGGTGTAAAGCTTAAAAAGCCATGCTTCAGACAAGTATCTCCTGCAGTACTATTTCAATAAATATTCTCACATGTCCCAAGAAGGAAAATCATAGTGAAAGCTCCTGTGGAGCTAGAACGAAAGCCAAACTTTCTGTAGCAACAGTCAACTACGAGCTGTGCTGAGTTCCAACTGCCCTGCAGAATTTCTTTCACATGAGAATTATTTACCTGAAGGTATCTCCGCAAACATATAGAAAATAGTCTGACTGTCCTCTTTTGTGCACATTTGACAAAAACAAATATTCAGAGAGGAAAACCATGTAATTCGAGCCTTTCAAACCACAGTAATTTTACTCTGCTTTAACTAGTACAAATACTGTGTACTTGCTGTACTCTGACAGAGCAGGACTGCCATTTTAAGCAGCAAAACTTTATTAGATGTCCATAACCCATACGGCCAAACCCAGTCGTATAAAAATTGCACACGCGATGAGCCGAGATGAAGCATTCATTGCTTAAGGGTCTTAAAGTTGGTGTAAAAGTATTCTCTGCTACACGGGAGCTTTGAGTTGCAGGAACGGTTGATAAGCAGCTTTGCTTTTTAATGCTCAAATGACACCATATGCGTGTATTTATCTACTGTCAGTACGTTCTACTAGCAGGTGCCTCAGTTTGTCTGCAGCTTGACTGGCAATGCTGTACTTTGCACTTGAATAGCAACACTCACCTGCGGAACAAAATAACCCCCCAGCCATTCACAGCATTTACTTTTGCCAGGAAAACTGCACCCCCACAGCGAGCCCTATGAGGGCCAGCAGGCTGCTCAGGATCAGCTTTTTCCACCTCACCGGTCCCCCCCAGGTTCCCATGTCTGAAACAGACAGGTCTAGAGAACCTGGCATTGATGCATTTTCTTTGGAGGGAAAAAAAAATAAAACCCACTGCATCTGCTTCTGAGAGGAGACCCTTTAGTGACCTGAGACATGAACCATCCACAAACCAAACCCTAAAAATCTAGCAATACTATTACCTTGCACATTTACACCAACTGACATTCTCAGAGGTGCCAAAGTTACTCTGGTCCACAAAAAAAACCCCACAGCTATTATTCTGTTACAACAGGTCTTCTCCAGATCAGGGCCAGGCTGTTGTGGCAAAGCAGTCCCTGGGGGAGAGCAGGTCCTGAAGGGAGGCGCTGGTCCCCGAAGAATTTTCCCATCAACCACACTCCTGCGCTACATCAAACAGCGTTTTGAACTGAAATTTGCCATTATACCCAAATTAGGCCATTACACAATTAAGTCTCCCTTTCAGGAAGGGACAGTCTTAATTCCCTTCCAGAGCGCTCTGTCTCTCCTTTAATTGGAGTGATGGAATGATTTCCAGAGCGTACAGCTAAGCATTGCTGCAAACACCCACCTGCACCAGCCTCCCAGCGCAGGAGCAGCCTCGGGGGCAGGCTGCCATGCCAAAAAGCTGTAAGCCTGCCTCTTGCCTCCACTAAAACTGTCCCCATGGGACATACATTCCCATTGCTGTTCACCCCTAAGCGACACCCTCCCCCTCCCCAAAGCCTGGCAAAGACCCCTCTTCTTCTGGGGTTTATCAGCAACATTCCCCCAGAGCTCAAGGCCGCAAAGCACACGGGGAGGAGGGGGCTGCCGTGTCGCAAGCATCAGCCACGGCGGCGGCAGCATTGTTCGCACGGTGACAGGAAGGAAAGAACTAGACTGGACCAGTCCAGACTGGAACAAACCCCTCCTACCAGCACCATTATTCACAACCCCCACCTCCCCCCCACCCAGCACCGCTGCCTCCCTCCTTTATCCAGCGAAGAATAGTGGGCAAGTGCAGTCTCCTCTGAGCCAAAAACCCCAGCAGTGGGGGCGAGGGCAGACTGAGTGGGGCAGCAGCACTCCGTCCCCAACCCACCGCCACGCAGGAGATCCGGCCACACACTGGCTGGGAGGGGAGGCAGGTCTATTGGACACCACATGGCGTCTTCCTTCAGGGCGGTTATATTCGACTGGGACTACACAATCCAATCCTGCTCCGTCACCGGAGGCTGCTGCAGAGGTCTGAAATGCAGCGCTTCTCCTGCCTACCGGCACATGCCGGCCGCGCAGGATTTTGCACTGCAGAAGATGTACTTCAAAAGAAGATTTAAGCTTACTTGCTTCCCTCTTCACTACAACCGGTGTCCCCCCTGCCCCATCTCAGACAGGGATCTTTCCAGGCTCTGAATGAGTTCAGACCGACGACTGAAAAAAGAGACCTGCAGTGCTGCCTGGTAAGGAGCCATAACGGCATCCTCCTCAGCCATGCCAGCTGCCCCACATTCCTGTGTTCACACCATCCCCCATACACACATGCAAGCCCCCCACTGCCACACCGTCCTTCCAGCTCCCTTACAACCAGTAGAAGGCACCTCTGCTGACCTGTCTCCAGACAAGGAACGGGACCGCAGAGAGCGCAAACACGCACACACACACTGGGGATACCCTGACACCCAAGCACACGTGCTCTACACACACTCACTCACCCACCCAGCAGCTGCACATTAACTGGACCCTCTTCTCTGCACCTCCTGAAAGCCGCCAGCACAGCAGTGGCCAACTGGACCACAAGTAGTGTCGGAGGCAGCCAAGCCAAGGAGGTCGAGTCTCAATCGAGGCTTCCAGAAGGACTGGCAGCACCAAACCTGCTACTGCTACCCTAACACACTGACCGAGGGGAGGGGGAAACACGCATCCCTGAGGTGATCAGCAAATACCCCTAGCAAAGGGAGGAGACCATTACTAGGAGGGAACGGTTTCACTTTCCAAACGCTGGAGGACCCCTCAGAGCGATTTGCCCCGTCATCCCAGCGCTTGTCCCGGAAAGCATCACTTGCGCAATGTCCTCGCAACTCGTGCAGTGCCGACAGCTCGCGCTGACACCCAGCTCCTCGGCGTGTCCCCCCCTTCCCATCAACACCAAGGGTGACAGGGTGAGGCCTTGGCCGGCGGAGCTCAGGTGAGGGGAAGAGAGGAGTGTGACAGCAGGAGCCCGGATGGATAGGCACAGTCAGACACACAACATGGCCTCTGAGAAAGCAGCGGGAAGAGGCACCATGGCCATGCTACCAGCACTTCTCCAGCCCCTCTGGCCCCCATCAGACCAGTCGGCCTCGAAGCCCGTCACACAGCTGCTCCCGGTCAGGCCCGAAGAGCGTCCTGCAAGTGTGGGTACACCCCAAGGGACGGACCCAACTCAGGGCGCCCGAGCGCGGGCACCGGCCGCTGGGCAAGGGGCTCGCACACGCTGGGGTCCGGGCAGCCCCTGTCCCGGGGGGGACCCGGGCGAGGAGAAGCCCCTCGCTCTCCTCCCAGCCAGAGGCGCGCTGCGAGACGGAGCGACGCCCGGCGGGAACGGGTCTCCCGCCGCGGGGCACTGCCCAGGCTGCGAGGGGGAAGACACCGCACAGCCCCCCTCCGCAGGAATCCGCCATGTTAGGGCGGCCGCCGAGCCCCCGCTCCCCGCGGAGCCGGCAGCCCCACCGCCCTCCCGCGCCCCGCCGGGATGGCAAGAAGGGAGAGCGGCGGGCCCAGCACAGTCCTCACGCCGGTGGCCGGCCTCACCCTCCCTCTTGGCCGCCTCACACGCGGGGCTGTCCGCCATGTTAGCGTGGCGGCTGCTGACCCCCGCTGCTCGCCGCCGCTGCCCTGCGGGGCGCGGGGAGCCCCGGTGTCCGCTCGCCCGCTCGCCCCCCGGGCGGCGGCCCCACACCGGTCGGCGCCTCGCTGCGCACCGGGGAAGAGCGGGAGCCGCAGCTCTGACTCATCGCGCCGCTCTCCATCTGCCTCCGCCGGTGGCAGCCGGTCTCGCCCCACGCCGCCGGGCGGAGAAAGGACAGCGGGACGGAACCGGCCCCATCCCCCCTCCCGACCCGGCCCGGCCGCGGCGGTGCTGCCCGCCCGGCGCCCCTCCGCCCTCCCCAGGTGCCGCGGCCACCACTGCCCTCGCCCTCCTAGCACGGGGGGGAACAAGGGCCTGCGCCCCCCGCCCTCGAGCCCCAGGGAGGGGAGAGCTCCTTTCGCTCCCTCCCGCCCCCGGTGTCAAGGGACGCCCCGGCCCGTTCCGGGGCTGGGCGTCGCCGCCTCCCTTCCTCCCGCCGCTCACCCCCCGGCGCAAGCCCCGGCCCGGCGGGGAGGCCAGGGTCGCCGGGACCCTCGTTACAGGTACTCACGTGAGATAACGGCCCGAAAGATTTGGTAAATCGTCTTCTCTTTTTAGGCGGAATTTTTAAAGAGGGATGTGGGAACCTACAGCAGAAATACAGGCGGCGGCAGCAGCGCCTTCCAGGGCCATAGGCTGCGGGGGCGACCGGCGGGGAAAGCGCAGCGCAGCGCTGGGACGAAAGGGCACAGGCAGACAGAGAAAGAGCCGGGGCGAGCCGGGAAGCTGCGGTGGCTGGAGAGGGAAGCGGAGGCGAGAGCGCAGCAACCGTGCGACAGGGCGAGCGGCGAGGCGAGGAGAAGGGGCCGCCGCCGGCAGCGCTTTTATAGGGCGGGCGGGCGGGCGGGCAGGGTTGGACTCGGCACCGCGCGTCACCGCGGGGCGGGAGGTGCCGCCGCTGCCGCCGCCGAAACCAACCACCACCCCGGCTCCGCGGGGGCCGGGGCGGGAGGGGTGGCGGGCGGGCATGCGCCGGGGCCGGCGGGCGGCGGACAGCGGACAGCGCAGTCGCTGCTGCGGCCCCGGGCCCCGCCGCTCAAAATGGAGGCGTCGTGGCGGTAGCCCGTGAGCCGCAGCTCTCGCCAGAGCCGGGCCGAGTGCAGGTGCGGGCGGGTCCGGGCTGGGCCCGGGGGGCCGCGACGCGCCCGGCCAGGCCGGTGTCCCCCGCCGGGCCGCCCTGCCCTGCCCGGCGGGAGAGGCCGGAGTGGCTGCCGGCAGCGGGCAGGGCTGAGCTCAAGGCGGGCGTTGAGCCGTGCGAGAGCGGGTGCGGCGGCCTGGGTCTGTGTGTCGGTAATGGCTTCCGCGAAAGCGGGACCCGTCCTGTGTCGCTACAGCTTTGGGCAGGTGGGAAGAGAAAGTGGGTCGCGATGGGCAGCCCCGAGCTTCAGCGAGCTGACAGCAGCCCGGTGGCTCGGCCCGGCTCGGCTCGGTCAGCGCTGGCACGCTGTTGGTAAAGCTCGCCAGAGGAGACAAATCACCTCCATCTCCCATGAACTTCGGGCCTTCTGAGACTCCTGTAAGTGAACTAAAGAATTTAACCAAGGCATGTATTTCACAGTTTCCCTGGAGCACCAAGAGGACATCTCCAGCACTGGGACATCTGCAGCGCACCCCGAAGTCTTCAGTACCCCCCTAATGCCCGTGTGAGGAAGCGTGGCTCAGCTCCGAGTGGGAAAGAGCCACTCGAAAGTCAAGTGCCTCAGTTAAAGGTCATAAAAGTGTTCTGTGGGGGACCTGAGGATGAACCCTGATCTGCCATGTCAGCTTTACCAAACCATACAGGGCTGGTATAAAAAACTTCATTCTGATAGTTACAATTCCTTCCAGACACTAAAATATCTCGTCGTGCGGTTCACTGAGACTCACCAAAGGATGTACTTGTTCTGGAAAGTAATTGTTCATCTCGGGGCACATCCATTTTCTTTTTAAAAAGATACCGGATTTTCTTCCCAAAGCAAAGCTGGGTTGGTTTAGCTTTATGGCAGAGAGACTTTAGAAAAGCAGTGAATAGATACACACCTGTCATCTCTTCAGAAATAAAGTGAGACTGACACAGCATAGAGGGATGGAGTTCGTTTACTCTTTTCATCTGTTGCCACCTTCTCTTTTGCAAATCATTTTAAATGAGGAGGAAATGAACTGATGAATATATGCAGCCCCATTACAGTGTCATCTTTCCTGATAACAGCACTAGTAGGTTATGGATGAGGTCAGTAAAAGCAGGCACATTGGTCAGAAAGTCAGAAGACCTCTCACATACATTTGTAACGTCCTATGTTGAGGACTAAAAATAGAGTGGTTTATACTCCTGTTTTCTCAGGTATGTTCCATATCACACCCTTCATCGATGACTTACTTGTTCATTTGGGTTCATATTCCAGAATGCAAGTGCAGGAGGAGGAATCAGAGTACATTAAAAAAAACCCAACAAACAAACCAAAACACGCCAAAAAACAAACTAAAAAAACCATAGAGACATAAAGAGAATTGGGCAGAGCTTGAAGATGACACAATAAAAGTGAATCATTAACAGTGAAAGAAAGAAGGAAGGGTTAGACAGTAGGACAAAGGTTATAGTGATATACACAGGTGAGAAATCTAGAAAGCTGCATTCTTTGTGAAGGTAGCTTATTTTTTAAAGCGCATTTTTTGGGAGGGATTTAAAATAGGAAAAGGACTTGACTAGTTTGGAGGCCTTTAGGTGCAGCCAAAAAGTGATCCAGCAGAGCAAAGGCAAACAATAAGTCGATACTAGTTCTGTCTAGAACTATTTATTTTCTCTATGTTCTTAGACATCTCCTGATGGTGATATCCAAAGATATCCCAGTGATATGTAAGTGATGTAACTGGCACATCACTTACTGCCGTCTCATCTATATTCATCTTCCCAGAGGAGTTTTTGTTTTTGTAGGTAGGGAATGTTTTTAATACTGTTGCCAGGAGTAAGAAAACAGATGGACTATTTAATAGGGGAGGACATTCACAGAGGACAGGAAAAAGAACTTCAGTTTGATATGCTATTAATTGGGAGCACTGTCAGCTATTCTAAGAACGTATGGAGGGAGGGAGGATTTCCTGCTTATATGGAGGAAGCAACACTTGGAAAACAGAAACATAAACTTCATCTTCTTGAATCTACTGGGAAAAAAAATAGAGTTGCACACTGTTTGAGAGAGTACAAGGCCGAACTGTATAGTCACTGTATACAAAATGAGAAAAAATTGGTGGATGAATTCTTTATACAGTGTTTCTGCTACCACCTGTGAAGTTAATGCAGAACTGGAAAATTGATGTCACAGCTCAATGTTTATATATTTTTAGCATTTGGCATCAAAAAAAATGATGGAGGAATTCTTTATACAATGTTTCTGCTATTACTGGTAATATGAACACAGAACTAGAAAACTAATGCTACAGCTAAATATATAGAATAGAATCATAGAACAGTTTCAGCTGGAAGAGACTTACAAGATCATTGAGTCCAACCTTTGTCCTAACCCTATCAACATCACCAAACTATGTCCCTCAGCACAACATCTACTCATCTCTTAAAACATATCCAGGGATGGTGACTCAACCACCTCCCTGGACAGGCTGTTCTAATGCCCGACAACCCTCTCAGTAAAGAAATTCTTCCTAATATCCAACCTGAACCTCCTCTGGTGCAACTCAAGACCATTTCCCCTTGTCCTGTCACTCACCACTAGGGAGAACAGACCAACTCCTGCCTTGCTACAACCTCCTTTCAGGTAGTTGTAGAGAGCAATGAGGTCTCCCCTCAGTCTCCTTCTCTAGGCTAAACAGCCCCAGATCCCTCAACCGTTCCTCGTAGGACCTATGTTCCAAATCCTTTACCAGCTTGGTAGCCCGCCTCTGTACCCTCTCCAGCACCTCAATGTCCCTCTTGTAGTGAGGGGCCCAAAACTGGACACAGGACTCGAGTTGAGGCCTCACCAAAGCCGAGTACAGGGGCATGATCACCTCGCTGCTCCTGCTGACACCATCCCTGATCCAGGCCAGGATGCCATTGGCCTTCTTGGCCACCTGGGCACACTGCTGGCTCATGTTCAGCCGGCTGCCCATCAACACCCCCAGATCCCTCTCTGCCTGGCAGCTCTCCAGCCACTCCTCCCCAAGCCTGTAGCGCTGCTGGGGGTTGTTGTGGCCAAAGTGCAGGACCTGGCATTTGGCCTTATTGAAACTCATGGAACTGGCCTTGGCCCAGTGATGCAGCCTGTCCAGATCCCTCTGGAAAGCCTCCCTACCCTCCAGCAGATCAACACTTCCACCCAGCTTGGTGTCATCTGCAAACTTCTTAAGGGTGCATTCTGTCCCCTTGTCCAAATGACTGATAAAAATGTTAAGCAGAAATGGTCCCAGTACTGAGCCCTGGGGGACACCACTTGTGAATGGCCGCCAACTGGATTTAACCACATCTGTTTGGACTCGGCCATCCAACCAGTTTTTCACCCAGGGAAGCGCATGCCCATCCAAGCCAAAAGCAGTTAATTTCTCTAGGAGAATGCTGTGGGCGACAATGTTGAATGCCTTACTATATATATATGTAATGCCTTACTATATATATATGTATTTGATATAGTGCTACAAAGAACAGCAGTCTTGTTTTGTCTGGAGAGGCAAAATGTAAAAAATCTGCCTCTGCCTCATTAAATTCCTCTACACTCAGTTTTAATATTTGGATTCCTAACCTTGTGTGGCTCCATACACACCTGATTAGTAGAGAAGCAATTCACATTTTGTTCCCCAAAGATAAAAAGGCAGCAGAGCACAAAATACAAGTCCAGCCCTGAGTTTTCCTTCCAGCTGTGAGGCATTTCTACCACATTTCCTTTTTTCCTTTTTTTTTTTTTTTTTTTTTTTGCTTCCACATTTTCTTTTCAGCACAGTTCACAGCTGGACATAGACAAAATCAGGTGTTACCCTTCTGACGCAGATAAACCGGAGCAGGAAAGACACCCTTCCCCACCTTGTCTTCTGGGGTGCAAAAAAAATACTCACTGGTGAGGAAACCTGGCAGTCAGGAGGTTCAGATTGGTTTGGACAGATGTCTGGAGGCTGCATAGCCCAACGACCTTCCCTGCTAATCCCAAGTATTTCCTTCTCTTTATGTCTTCCTACGGGCTACCTCTCCTCTCCTCTGGTTCTTCCATTTCCTCTACCTCTCTGATGCACCCTCTATCACCAGGCATCAGCAGCGGGGTCGGATTCCGCTCCTGCAGTGAGAGAATGAGATTATTTCCTCCTCCATCTCCTCTTCCTCTTCCTCAACTGCTGCCAACTCCCGCAGCAGTTGGTGTTTTTTCTTAAAGCCTCAGGTGCGGGAATTACGTGATTACACAGGAATTTCATATCCCGCTGAGAATAAGATGTCCCTAGCTACTGAAAACCCAGCAAAACAAAAGACAAAAAACGGTTCACCTTTGGATGTAGGGAAAAGGTTGCTTCAATTTCGGAATGCTCAAAGTTGACAGTATGATCCTGGCTCCTCTTACACGCAGCAGGGGCGCTTGATGCCAGGTGCAGGTAACAGTCTGTAGCCATCCAGCCGCAGCACCAAGCCCTTGCCGTCCAGATTGCATTTTTGTCTGAGCTGCTGAGGACAGAGGCACAAGAAAAGGCTGTGATGGCTCTGGATCCCTCGTGCCCACAATGCTGCAGAAATACTAAAGTTCTAACACTCCTTTTTAGTAAAATGACCTGTGTAACTAGGACCTTGTGAAAGTAGTATCAGTTGGTACTCTGATCTTCAGACCTTTTTAATTGCTGCACACTTTGGAGCTATCACTGCTCCTGTCCAGTTGACAGAAATACTGATAACCAGCTGGAGGAATGATTCGTAATTATTAAAAGCCCAGAGGTGGTGGGAGGAAAGACATCTCGACCTTAACTCACATGGAGCAGTCACCTCTCACCTATATTCACTGGAACGAAACAACTGGGTTTGCTGGAATGAAACAACTGGGACAGAAATAAGGTCTCAGCTTTCTAGTATGGATTAGTTTGGTTTCAGAAGCAGCGTGAGTTTAAGTGTAATTTCTATGGAGAATAGTTACAAAACAGATCTCATACTCTTAAGTTGTTTACACAAAGTTAATGGAAACAGTAGCTCAAAGCACTATATAAAGCTACCACAAGTAAGTAAAATTAAATTGTGGTTGTTTCACAAAATCAAATGTAGAAGGAAAGAGCAAGAGAAAATTCAGGCATGGTTTAGGAGTATCCAGCAATATACCATATGCTTCTTTCAGCACAATGCTAGAATGTTTTCACCTCCCAAAAGTATAGACTGCGTGTGCAGAGACTAAAAGAAAATTGAAATGAACTAAATATCTGAGCTACTGAATAGGAGCTATTGAAGAGAATATTCAGATATGAGCATGCCAGTCACGAGTGGTGTCCCCCAAGGCTCACTACTGGACCAGTCCTGTCATCAATCATTTGGATGAGAAGATAGAGTGCACCCTTAAGAAGTTTGCAGATGACACCAAGCTGGGTGGAAGTGTCGATCTGCTGGAGGGTAGGGAGGCTTTCCAGAGGGATCTGGACAGGCTGCATCACTGGGCCAAGGCCAGTTCCATGAGTTTCAATAAGGCCAACTGCCAGGTCCTGCACTTCGGCCACAACAACCCCCAGCAGCGCTACAGGCTTGGGGAGGAGTGGCTGGAGAGCTGCCATGCAGAGAGGGACCTGGGGGTGTTGATGGGCAGCTGGCTGAATGTGAGCCAGCAGTGTGCCCAGGTGGCCAAGAAGGCCAATGGCATCCTGGCCTGGATCAGGGATGGTGTCAGCAGGAGCAGGGAGGTGATCATGCCCCTGTACTCGACTTTGGTGAGGCTACACCTCGAGTCCTGTGTCCAGTTTTGGGCCTCTCACTACAAGAGGGACATTGAGGTGCTGGAGGGGGTACAGAGGTGGGCCACCAAGCTGGTAAAGGATTTGAAGTATGTTTCATACAAGGACATACAAGGAATGCCTGAGGGATCTGGAGCTGTTTATCCTGAAGGAGACTGAGGGGAGACCTCATCACTCTCTACAACTGCCTAAAAGAAGGTTGTAGCAAGGCAGGAGTTGGTCTGTTCTCCCTAGTGGTGAGTGACAGGACAAGGGGAAATGGTCTTGAGTTGTGCCGGGGGAGGTTCAGGTTGGATATTAGGAAGAATTTCCTTACTGAGAGGTTTGTCAGCCATTGGAACACCCTGTCCCAGGGAGGTGGTTGAGTCACCGTCCCTCGAGGTGTTTAAGAGACGGGTGGATGTTGTGCTGAGGGACATAGTTTGGTGATGTTGATAGGGTTAGGACAAAGGTTGGACTCAATGGTCTTGAAGGTCTCTTCCAACTGAAACTGTTCTGTGATTATGATTCTATGATTCTATGATTCTATGGTTCTATGATTGCATGATTCTATGATTCTACAATTACTTGAGAGTCTAGCTACCTGCAAGCCAACTCCACATTAACTGGTAAAGAAAGCTCAGAAGTTTTAAGTATCTGCAACAGGATATTGACTGTTTACTGTTAGGAAATGTGCCCAGGTCCAGCCCAGTTTAGAAATTACTTGAGCTCATTATGTGGTAGATATCGAGTTGTGTATTAATCACACCCTTTCTGTCTTCTGCCCTCCGCATGTCGTAGATCATCACTAAAAACTGAAAGATCAGCCGGAGGCCGAGTGTTATGCCTCCATGGAATTATCGTTTCTTCTTACAAGTATCTCTGGATCAGAGAAGAGCCATGGGGGTTTCCCTCTGTGGATAAACAGGAGGGGGTGGTTCCCAGAAGACTGAACAAGTCAGCAGCGATAAGACTATATCAACTTAAAACTCAACACTCCAAACACTAAAGTGGGATAAAGTGGTCACTGTACCATGCAAGGAAGTTAAAAATATCTGTAATATGTGCTGTAACTGGTCATTATCAAACAGCGAGATTCTTTTTTATTAACTCTTTCACAGTTAATACTTTCTCTGTTGCTGGAGTTTTTTTGGTTTTGCATTTACAAGGAATTTTTGTTCCCAGATGTTTATTCTCAGCCCTGCAGTAAGCAGGCTTCCCCAAATGCGGTCCTAGTTCTGTGCAGTGATTAAGACTGCTTTCAGGCTGCTTGGCTTGAGAGTTGCTCTTATCGGTCACCTTCCAGCTTTCTGAACATGCACATGTTCTCCTCACGATTTCTAGACAGCCTGGTCCCCTGGCAGCTCTCAGTTTTGCTAAGCTTACCCTGGCTGGTGGGGCATTTCATCAAGACTGAAGACTCAGAGTCTTCAAGAGGTAGATTTCCAGCTAACCCCTGGCAAAGCACTTTCTGCTTGTTGATGTCTTTCATCACCCTCCAAGCTCTGAGGGATGGTGGTGAGCTCCCCCTTGTCATCTAAGAGCAGGGAGAAGGAAAGTGGTCTCTTGAAATTGCACTCCAGTGCTGTCTGAGATGCCTCCGAATGTGTGCCTGTGTTTTCTCTTTCATTGACAATGTTGTCTCACACCTTTTGCAGATGAGAGAAGCACAAGTCAAGGCAGAGGCCTTTCCCTCCAGAGTGAAAGGGGGAGGACTCTTAAACAGACAAAACCCTAGCAAACTTTTTCACTGCTTTCAAAGCAAGTGACAACACATTTGGGAAAAAAAAAAGGTATTTGACCCATTTAAGATAAATCCTGTTTACTTTGCTTGCATGAATAGAGTTGCTAACGTTAGCAGGAGGAAGATGAGCAGAATGTGGCACTACTTGCATTCCTCTGCCTTTGAATTTTCTGTAACAAATGCATTTTTCTCTTAGAAGTTGACACACCTTTCAAAAATAACCTTTTATTTTTCCTGCCCATAAACCCCAGAAAATCACAGAAGATAGGCTGACAGTAGAGAGTGACCAGCATGGAATAATTGCCCCTATCACACAGCTGAGGATTTGCAGGATCCATGTCATGTACGTAAGGAATAAACAGGCTCTGGACCTGTGCATTTGGTTGTCAGACCACTGCAGTAGTGATGCTGGTAGTACTCGGGACCTTCAAACAGGTCCCCTGTCAGCATGCTTTTAAGTCCCTAACTGTGTGCAACCAAGTTTGATCTTCACCTCTGGAAAACTGTCTTTATGTACCTGCCACTCTTTCTCTTTTGGGACTTGCCTTTACCTCTTAAGATTCATTGCTTGCAATTTCTTTCTCCAGGTTCAGCTTTTCCGTGGCCTTCAAAAATGGAGAGCAAAATCCCCTTTTAATTTTGTTGCCATGAAGAGCTCTGATTTTGTTTAGGACTTTAGTCACTGTTGGCTCAAGCATGTGGGGATATGTCTTGGATCAGACATAATATTGTTGGAAGTAGAACAGTAGCTACAGATGTCATCTGCTCAGGATACTGTGTTGGTGCTACCCCCTGGCTTTGCTCTTGTCAGCCAGATTTGCAGAAGCAACAGAAAAGTTAGCAAAGCAAAGCAACCGAGGTTAGGTTATTTTTATTACACTCTATTTCCTCACAGCTGGTCAAAATAGTCAGTACCTTCCAGACCTGACCAGCTCGAAATGTAAGTGAAGGATGAACATGAAGCAAGCACCAGGCAAGGCTGGGGCAGTGTCTTCTGGTCGGTACCCGATCCTCTTTGTCATTCCCCATTTCAGCAGTAAGAACGCATGGCCCAGTGTACACTCTCAATGCAGAAGACACAAGTGTTAAGTCAAAAGATCTCAACTAGTTTTAACATCTCCAAAACCTCAAAGCAAGACCCTGAGGAAAATGTTGTGGAGGGTGGTGGGGTCATGTCGAACCAGGAAGCCCTCGGGACAGCAGAGCCCACAGGTGGGGCCCTGCTGGTTTGCTGTGGAGCAGGAGGAGTGAGCTCAGCCTTCATCCCCAGGCAGTCCTTGGGGGTCCTGGCCCTCTCCCAGCCACGGTGTCCTGTCAGGGCCATACCCCTGCTGCCAACATCCCTGCAGAGAGCTCCCAGGCCAGAGGACAGCAAACCAGCCAGCCCCCCCCACCCCAGCTGAACGGCTGCAAGAAGGAAAGAGGTGGTCTTATTCGAGGAGCTAGTAGTGGTACCAGTAAGCATAGTGTAGTGGCTGCTCCCTGCCTGCTTACCTGGTATCTGCTCATGAAAAACATCACTGAAACTGGACTTGAGCCATTCATTTTGCCTGGCACTCCAAGATTGGGATTGGTATTGGTGTTTTTATGTTTAAGATGGTTTTCCAAAGGGGCAGATAATTGCTGTTTGTTCTTGAAATTAAAAAAAAAGTAATATGTATATATATCTATATATATCTTTCTCATCACATGTAATTTTCTTGCATAATTTAGAATTTGTTTTCCCCCTTCTCTACTACCTGGAAGTGTGGGGCAGGGATGCAGCATAGCACCTGGGAAACTGCTGCAGTCCACATCAGCTCCGGTGCCTCTGGGGGTGGAAGGAGAGATGGCTGCCCAGAAGTTGTCCATCATGGGAAAGAAATGCCTAAAGCGCTCTGTACTTAAGGTTCGCACCTCCCAGACGGTCCTTTGCTCAGGCCATGCCAATATTTTTCTAGAGAAGCTAGAAAAAGAAGCTAAAGAAATGTTTAGCATTTTCTATAATAGGAGTTTAAATAAATGATTAGAGTAATATGTAGGGAATGTGTTTCTGAGATTTTACCACATGTAAACACCATCATAAGCATAATCACTGTCAATGACTTCCATTTAATTCTCAGACAAAGTTTTCTTTTAAATACCACACCACATTTGACACGGCCAGTGATAAATGGAATGCAATTAGTTCTACTATTTGCTTTGATGATATGCTAAATTATTTCTTACAACAGACCATTTATTATCCAAAGCTAATGGTTATACTCCTGCATTTAAAAAGTCTAATATATCCTAAACCGCGGCAAACTGATAAGTTTCAAATTGAGATATTAGAGTCTAGGAAAAAAGTCATTCCATGAATGACTTTCATCTAATAAATCCTTGACAATGCCCAAGTCATCATCTTCACAAAGAAATTTTAAACTGTAAGAATTTTGCATGTATTTCTCATAATTACATAAATAAATATCTTAATTATCCTCCCTCTTAGTGATTTACAGTCACTTGATGAATATATAATCTTAAGGAAATGTCTGAATTACAATGTTGTTTTGGTATTTTTAACATGATTCTTCTTTTAATTGTTAACAAGACAGTTACTACTTTTTTTTTTCCCCTTGAAGTTTATCATGAGCTTATAACGGTAATTGCAAACTAATGAAGAGAGTGCATTCCCTGAGAATACAAATGTTTGATCTTATGAATTGTTAGCCCTTATACTGCGACACTGCTTGCCATGGAGCTTACTCCTCTGCTGTGCACTCTGCATTCCCATTATCACTCCATTCCTTCAGTATATGCCTTCTTCATGTGGACCTAATCCAGCTGAGGAATGTAAATGCCTTACAAAATTAGAAGCTGAAAACAAGTAGCAGCAGAGCACTTGATCCCAGAAATAAAATTTTGCCTGGTGTCGCAGGTTAGGGCTGGGCCGGCCACTAACGCAGACAGACGCTCTCTAACTCCCTCTCCCCCCCCTTACTGCCCTGGCAAAACTCTAGTTGTGGGTGCTTCCTACGTGGCTCTGGAGAGGTGTTCACTACGATGGAAAGTAAAAATCACTAAACAGGACTGGGTTTTTAGCTAAACCCAGGACACCTGGAAACGTAAGTTCCTGGACTTAAGGAAGAATGGCTTGCCCAAATTTTACATTTCTACAAGGTATTAAAGCTACCTTGTGAGTGTCAGGCTTTGATATCTCGATGCCTGTTGAAATTCCATGGTGGCAAAAGCAGGGCATGCATAACATACCAGATCTCCAAGACTCTGGAAAGTCTTCCTGCAGAGTTAACTGCTACAGTGGAAAGAGAATTGAGTTTTCTAATGTTCCACACTACACTGACAAGCTCAAGTCTTTAAAAAAAGAGAGAAGCAGCAACACAAAATTACCACAGGGACTTTAAAAATTCAACTGTAAGATTTATAAAAAAAAAATTCTCTGTATTTTTCACTTATATTCAAATTTCCTCCTATCATCAAAGGATAGGTCTATCCCACTGTGGTTTGTCTTATTCCAAGTTTCAAAATAATGCAGACACAGCAAATTCTGGTTGTTATTTAGAGAAAACTCTTTCCTTTCATGACATGAAGGATTACAGAAGGGAGCATTTAATTCTTCTTTCTGTGGTTACCTTGCTAATGACAAGCCAGACCCACCTATACCAAGGTGCTCTGCCCCAGTCACCCCCCACACACTCACCTGCCCCCTCTCAACCTCCCTTTGCTCTCCCAGTCCTTCCTCCCTTCCCTTCCACTCATGCTGGCTGTGGTCCCACCAAGCACATCTCAAAGTCTTACACTCTTCTGCAATTTCCCTAACGTTTCTTCTTCCTTCTATTTATCTAATTCCTCTGGAATTTTTTTTCTTATCCTAGTACCTTTCTCCATTTTCTGAGTTCCATGTTTTCTTGCTCCTTGTCGGGCACTTCTTAACAGTTTAATACCCCTGAAGATGATAGGAAGAGGTGATCACTAGGGATAAAGGCAAACTCAGGAAACATACCAGTGTTTCACAATAAACACTTAAAAACACCCCACATACTATATTTTTCTCAGTAAAATCATAAAAAGTAGCAATGATAGATTGTCCCTTCTGTCAAGGACTATGCAGAAATGGAGATGTAAGAGCATCTTAGCATTTTCCCTGAGGAGAAAAAGAAACGGACTAGACATTCAAATCATCATTCTTACTCTGCTGTCCTTACAATGTGTTCATAAATCTGTTCACCTTGAATAAAAACAGCAATTGCAACAGGGAGATTTGACATGGGTAATCCCACTGACAGGACCAGAGCTAAAATGCTGCTGTGTTTGGCACCCTTTAGCTCGTTATTGTCTCTGTAAGCTGTCTGTTTTCTAAATTCTGATCAGAAGACTATTCCCATCAACCAGGTGACATCCTGTCTCCTGCCAATCTTTTGGCTGGGATAACACGTCCCTGAGGTTTTCCATCTGGATAAGAGAGCCCTCAACAAACTCTGCATGACTGGGCTAGGGCTGCCTGAAACAGCAACCTCTGCTTCTCTGCTGCAGAACTCCATAGTACATATTCATCACCCCTGTGTTTATCACAGCAAGTTTCATAAATATTTTTGACAGATGATACATGACTTCTCAACTTCAGTTTTCCAACAGAAATACCAGAAAGCAGCAGACAGCTGCTTCTTTTTCAGTTTGAGGGAAGGCTACAGATACCAACAGTAGCAGTCTATTCTTGCAGCAAAGGCAATCCATCATACTCGCTATCCCTTCCCCTTGGCTCCTGTCGGATACAGCTCTGTCATTTTAGCACTCCAAAGTCTCTGATTTCTCCAGGGTAGCACCTGTCATTTCCTAGGGAGTTGGGTTAAAATCCCCACCTGCAGCAGGTTTTGTCTTCAGCTTTTTCTTCCAAGTGGAAAGGGCTTATTTAGCAGATAGAGCCCTCTTTTTTCAGCGGGAGGGTGCTGGATAAAACTCGGATCCTGCTCATCATTTTTTTCTGCAGCAAGAGTGGCCGCTTGCACCGAGATGAGGCATCAGCAGGAGCTCAGCGATCATCTGCTCTGTTTAGCCAGACAGCAGTGGCTTGGACCAGACACAGCACGTGCTGCCTCCTCCCTGCCCAACCCTTGGCAGGCTACTGTGGGCAAGGGGTGTTACTGAGTACAGGGAGAAACTGGGGCTGTGGAGAAAGAGGGAGACGGGGATAAGGTGAGGTAGAATTTCTGCAGTATGAAAAATAAGGCACAAATCATGGGAAGCAGACATGGTTACTGCTGCTGTCCAACGGAGCAAATTTTCCTCTTCCTACCATGCCTTAGATGAGCTTCTGCGTGATGGTGGCACCACAAAGCTTTGGGACCCACGTACCATTTTCATCCACCAGAGTCTCGTGTGGGAGATTTAAATCACACGTTCACATGGCATCCTTAATCACCCAATGAGTGGCGCATAAAATAAAGGTACTAACAAAGTGCCGCAGTGAAACCCCTCAGGACACCGATAAGAAAGCACACGTCTCTGCTTCCCGCAAGACGGCTGCTGATTTCTTCCGACGGTGGTGCTGAGCTGTCACTGCGGCTGCTTGCTTTAGCGCGAGGTGCCAGCTGCACGATACCATTAGCATTCCTCATCAGCCGCGGCTTATGTCTCTCTCTGTGCACAATGTTGGAAAACCAGGTCATTCTCTTGGCTCATCCTCCTCTGATAACTCCTCTTTTCTTCCACTGCTGGGAAGCTGAGGACGGCGTAATTAGTTTTCACTAATATTCAGCTCTACGTGCGGCTGCTTTTCGCTCAAGCCAAAAATGAAGTTTTCACATAGTTTGCGTGCTCTAATAGGAGGGAAACTTGAGATGAATTTGAGAGGTACCCATTTTCCTTGTTATAATGATGCAGCTGATATTTTTCAGAAGACCACAAAGAATACTAATGACCTGTTAAGCTTCCAGTACTTGAAAAACAGAATAAAAGAGTGAGATTCCAATGAAAATACGAAGTTATACCTACCCGTGCCAGATAACAACTGGTACTGCAAGGCTGTCATAATAAGCAATCTGAGATCATGCCCTTAAGCAGAAAAACTGCCTGAAGTTGTATTTAACTGCTTGGGGTTTGCAGTCAGATCAGAACCCTCATATTCCAAAGAAGCTGCAGGGGAGAATAGAAAGCAGAGAGTCAACCCAAGCTCCAGATCAGAAGCTCAGGTTTTCATAAGGCAGTGGAAATAATGGCTTTTAAACCTACGAGGAATACATTTTGAGAGGACTGTATGGAGTGTGGTGCAGAGAGATAAAGCAGCAAACTTTAGTAAAGGCCAAGTGATTTTGTGCAGTGGGTAAATACATAAACATAAATGCCCATGAAGAATTATCTGGATGGTACAGTGGAGCTTGTATAATGACAGTGTAACCGTATCAGTAATTAAAGCTGCATTAACGTGCTTGAGTGATGCTCTGAAAGTGTCACTCTAATGGCAGTCACAGCATCAACTGAAGCAACTAAGCTGTGAGAGGAGGAGCTATAAGCTACAGAGGCTCCTTGCCAGACATGTGCTTAGAATTTGACGTGCTGGAACGTTATTAAAAATAACATGATTTAAATAACAACAATACCCCCCATATTAGTATCCACTACAATAATTGCAAAATCAATGAAATTATGTGCATTATTTTGGGTGATAAAAAAAGAAGCAGAGAATGCATTAACAAGCATCTACGTCCCCTCATTGTTTGGTGGGGTCTTTGGAAAGAAGCATGCCAAATTTTGAGGAGCTACATTATATTTTGTATACGTTGGGAGGCTGCGTAAGATCAGAGGCACCCTGAAATTACAGCTGGAATTGACAACACTGAAAACATTTAAAGTCCTCTTTTGCAATGATTTAGGTTAAAAAGTCCTAAACATGGGGTATAAGCTGTCCAAATCTCTGCAAATAAATATGCTTCCATTTATTCAAATAAGTGAAAGTTACAGCTCCGCTCACTGGAGGGAAAACATCAAGCAGAAAAGTTTGCAGGTGGAGTAAGTCGGAATATCTGTGTTTCTAAAGAGAGAGAAACATTTTCTGAAAATTTCATACTCAAGTATAGGTGATCCTAGCTGCCCACATTCAGCAGACTAATCTTACAGAACTTCACATACATTAATTTTACTGTTGTCGTGACTGAAATAGGATTTGACTCAAAAGGCCACAGAGCAGTTAAACAGCTCCAGATATATCAGAAGCCCAAGTTCAATGTATACTTCAGATCCGTGGTGCTAACTGCCAATATAACTTTCTTAGTTTTCAATTCCATCTCTTGTGAGCCACTAGATTATAAATAGAAACTGAAGGAATAACTCATTTTGATGAGTCCAACAACATATTGCCTGTTTCCTGAAACGGTTAATTTAATAAAAGGCTATTTCAGTGGTATCCACAATCAGTACCAACGTGATAATGAGTATCATCTCAATCCTCTATGTTGTATGAAAAAACTGCTTTGGTTCACAACAGGGAAATCACAATTTCATACAAATACAAGACCAATATCGAGGACTTAATGGTTACATGTGTGAAGAATTCATTCAAAGAACCCCAGGAGAGAAATCTTTCTTTGAATCTTTTTTTTCCAGATTCTAACCTTGAATGTTAGTTTTGCTTAAAATGCAATTTGGAGCAAAGAGTATTTTACCATGACTCTACTTTTCTTATGCCTTGCAAAAAGTGAGCTAAAGGAACTTCTCTGACACCTTCAGGCCCAGATTCTTGCAGCCTACGTTCTTTGATGATATTTAGGCCATGTAAATATGGGCGGTATAAGTGCTGATCTTACTTATAATGCAGCTACTGGTTTGCTAGGAAGAAACCTAAACCTTGCAGTTGCCTTCTCCCATAAAACAAACAGAACCTTCTTCATCACCAGAGGTGCAGAGTAAGGTACCCTCTAGTTAGGTTTTGTACCAAAGAAAATCACATGTAAAAAGCCCTGCTCTGGGAATAAACTCTGCAAATGAAAACATACAACAACCCACATTTTTTTTGTATGTTTTAATACACGTCTTTGGGCACGGGGGAAGAAAAAGTGATTTTTCATATTCACAACATATTACAATAAATACCCTTTTAAAAACATCTTATAAGACTCTGTAATAACTCTGATCTGAATTGCTATTCAAGCCTTATGATTTTCTTTACAGACAGAGGGACACCTATCCCCACTGTCAGCCCTCAGCCAGCTGCTGCTGCTGCTGCTGGTGCTTTGGTGCTCATCCTGCAAGTGGTTTGCATTGAGGCCCTATCAGGCCATTGACCAGTTACCAACACTCACAGCTGAGTAGACACTTCCAAGGCAGAGTAAAGTGACTAGAGCTGAGGAGGCAAATTGCAAAACTGACCAGCCAACGTAACATGCAGTGGAGGACAGCTTGAGTTTGCATATTAGTTTCTTTATTTGTCCTTCTCTAGTAGATGATACTTGTACTGCATAGTAAATGAGCAACATTAGTTGGTATTTTGTGTATGATTAAAGGCTAAGAAAAAAAGTCTAAGTCATCTTCTCTTCTTATTTATTGCACACAGTGATCTTAAGTTTTCACCAAACTGTTGTACTAATATTCATGTAGCCGCATATCGGGAAGTGGGAAAAGTAGAAAATGCTAGTAACATAGAATCACACAACGTACTGAGTTGAGAGGTGCACATGAGGGTCATTGAATCTAACTCCTGACTCCACACAGGGCAATATAAAAGTTAAACCATGTATCTAAAAGCATCATCTAAACGCTTCTTGACCACTGACAGGCTTGGGGCCATGACCACTTCCCTGGGGACCTTGTTCCAGAACAGATCTCTGAGAACATGACCTGAAAGCCATGCGAAGAGACCTTTTGTTGAACAAGACGGTCATGGAGAGTACAAACCTTTGCTGTGGTTGTGCAGTTGTGTTGCAAGGGCATGAGAGGATAGTAATTAGCTGTGTAGTGAAAGTAGGTCTGTGGGACTGAGTTGAGGCCCCAGGCTCTGAATGTGAGCCAGCACAGTGGAGCTGCTCAGGTAGAAGACTTTACTTCAAAGCTGGTGGAGGCACTAACATGGTAATACCTGCAGTCATTGGATCTGGTCCAGGAGGTGGACCAGCACTTGTGGCTCATTAATGTTTACGCAGTGTAATATATTACATATAAAAAGCAATTCCATGTGGATCCTTTGTGCTGCTGGTGACAATGAGATTCTTTCCATGGTTCCATCCATGCTAGCATCTTTTACAGGAAGAATGATTTCTAGAATGTTCATGTGTCACAAAAAACTATTGGGGAAAGAGCCTGTGACCTCTAGGATCCTGAAAAACGTAGCTATAACAGAGCGAGATCTGCCTTCCTTCATCTGCCTTTTCAGTAAGGGAATATGCTATGCGCAGACCAGCTTTATTTGCTTCCAGCTTATCGCAGTTACACATAAAAAGCATCACTGCCCTGAACATTATCCATGCATTGTCATTTTCTACCCAATCCCATGGGGCATACACAGCACTCACCTCATTGGTATAGCCAAACTGAGAAGGAAATTTCATGGGCCTTCTTTTTAATAAAATAAAACTATCAGGCCACTTCCCCCTGCCTGAAGATGTATAGTAAATAAGAAAATAACCTGATGAAAATAGTCTGAAAAAGGTCGGGGCAACAAATGACACAGTAAAGTGCCTGGCTCTTTGAGCAGTAATACCGCTGAGCAAAGAACTGACTTCTAATTCTGTGACCTGTAAATCCTGTCCTCAGTTCTTAAATTGTTCACAAATAATCTTTCAAAATTGAACATAAAAATGATTTCTGCATATCTGTGTTATAGGCTACAAGTGCAAGCCCCGCTTCTCCAGCATCACCATAAATTACCATAAGCTTCTACGCTTCATGGACCGTGCCTGATGCTGAAAAGAAAGTTTTATTACCGAAAAGAATTTTCTGACTATGATTGAAATTATTTTTAAATGTCACCCCAAAATACTTACATGGCATGATCCTAAAACACATATGGCTAGTACAAGCTGTGTTTGCAAGCACATGACAATTTTTGTATTTGTGTGCTTTTCAAAGTGAAAAGGATTTAGACCAGCACTTGAAAGTTCATAGCTGGTCCTTTAAGGATGTTGTAGTCCTTACAGAGAAACCGATCACAAGCTGCTGTGCACTTTTCCTCTGAAATCCAGGTCCCTTTAATGTTCAGTGATACAGAAATCACAGGTAGCCAGGCATGGGAACGCCACCAATGCCACTTGTCTCGCAGATACCGTGTGATGCCTTTGACTAAGGTGTGTTATAACACAGGCAGTTTCAGTCTTCCCTTTTTTCTCTCCAACTAAGACACCAGCACGACAGAGCAAACTTCCAGGGTACCAGAGGACATGACATACGGAGCAGGACTGATGCTGTGTAGGCTCTTGCAAGCTCCAAATGTCTGGGGTGCTGTGGGGCAGCCTCCTCTGGCCTTGCGCGCCACACTGAAGCTTACTACAGCTTTCCATCTTAACTGGGTTCAAAGAAAGGCCAAACTAAAAACCCAAACCAAACAAACAAGCCCTATGTGCCCCTACAAGCTTATCAGCACGGCTGAAGCTTTTCTTTAATTTCTTGTTTGCTTGTTTGCGCGAAGAAATCTGCAGTCACTTAACAGGTTTGGCATTGTGTGTGACTCCCTGCATCAACAACTAGGTCAGCCGGCGGGGTAAAGCACTGTACGTGCGAGAGGCTCCCTCGGCTCAGCCGGTGCCTGCCGATTATATTTTGGGAATTAGCTAGGTAGAAGAGAATGTCCTCCCGGGCATGTGCTACCCTGAATGAAACTTTAGTCTGTTTGCACAAGTCATTTGAAACCTCTTCTTGGCCCCAGCTGAAAATGGTGCTAAATCCACGGCAGCTAAAGCGAGACTGAAATGGGGGGAAGTTCAGGGGGGTTCTCTTCTCCTTCCCTCTTTTCAGCACATGTAACTACCCAGTAATTAGTTGCAGGACCCAACATTACATAGGGCTTGCTCTGTGATCAGAGAGTATCAGCTTTCCAAAGTGATGCGAATAACTCTCGGGTAAGATAAAAGTGAGAGGATAAAGACCTAGGATATTTTTACTAGGACTATTTTTATTTGCAGTATGAACTTAACTCCTATCATTGCTTTAAGCGAAGACAAATAAAACTGCAAAGATGACAGCTACACTTATGTCTAGGCAGGCACAACTCTCCATCCTGCCAAAGCGTGGGTTTGCCTGCTCTGTCTCTAGCGGAGATGCCTCTTGTAGTGCCATCAATGTGGAAACACTGCTGCAAGAACATATTTTTGGCTGTCACTCAGAAACTGCTGCCAGCCCTTCACAGAGCCTGAGAGACCTTTTACGCTGTGAGCTTGCCTTTAAGGGGAAAGTCCTTACCGAAGAAATGATTTCCACATCACTCTTGTAGCTCAAGTATTCAGGTAATCTGTAAATTTAAAAAAAAACCCCAACAATCAACCAAAAAATAAAACTGACAGGTCTGCAGAGTCCCACTATTGCTCTAAAAGCTAAGAAATTACACCCAGCTTCCTTCCAAACTCACCATATGATAAAATTTTCCTTGAACCAGGATGCCAAAGAGTTTTTGCAGCAAATGAAGAGATTACAAATGGAGGGACACTTCTGTGTTACCTTCTCCTTTTTTGACCACATAAAATCTAAAAATCTTCCATATTACCCAGAATTTGTAAAAATTGCAGCCAAGTAACCCCTTTACAACCCTCTCTGGCTCTCTTTTTCACGGTGCCTAGCCATCCCTGCCCACCCCATGATAGCACTAAACCCTATTTCAAGAACTGTAGAGTCAGAGAGGCTTAAAGGAGCTTTGTGGGAGGTCACCAACAACCTCCTGGAGAGGCTGCCTGCACAAGGATAGCGCTGGGCGTTCCCAGGGGACATGGTTGTCCTGCCCAGATGCTATTGCTGTGAGGTCCCTCCTCAGCACCTCTGCCCCACTTGTTGAGGTATGGTGGGAAACGATTTGAGCTATGGGGAGTTTTGCAACGTGAGCTAGCTGGGACTTCTGCAACATGCTATCTGTGTGCAGCAGAAGTAAGCTGGAAGACATTTTAAAAAGCCCTCCGAGTGCGGAGCAGGGGTGGCCACACAAGCAGCTTGTGCTGTCGCACTTTGAATTCACGCTCTCACTTACTTGATAGCAGCTTGTTTCCAGGGTGGGTAAGCCTGAAGATGGAACAGTCTGCTTAAGCACAGAAACACAAGTGGCAGAAATGCATCAGCTAATGACAATATGAAAATGGTGTAGCACAGATTTTCATTCTCTCATGATGCAAGGTGAAATGGTCAGTTGAAGAAATTAAAATGTGACACATTCAGAAGTGATGTGAAGTTAGGTTGCTCCTCACGATAGTTCATCTGTGGGGCTTCCACCTACAAAATGTTATCAATGGCAAAAACTCTGTGGGAGTCAGTAAGAGAATAAATAGTAACACCAGTGTTCAGAGTTGCAACAGTGAAGTTTTGAAAGCAGTCATATTTTACCCCAGTCCTCAGCTAATCAAGATTAGGGCATTTCTTGCCCCTTCCTCTGCTCACTATTGTCAGGAAAGAACTTAGAACTACATGAGCCATGTGGCTAATCCTGCAAAACAGCTGGTGTGATGTCCACATGGATGTCACATTTAAAAATGGTGTGGCTTTGTGCTAGTTATAGCATTGGTGACAGAGGCATTCCTGTTCAGCATTTCTCACTTCTCATATAATTTCATGAATAACTTGGAAGTGAAAATCCCCAAAATATCACACCTAGTGAATGACCTACCCAGTGAGCGAATGGGAGGTAGAGGCTCCCAGGAGTGTTTGTTCACTGCCCTTTAAAAACAGATAAATGTGTTAGATTACAGGTATATTATGGCCTTAGGTATATGCTAATTCTTAACCATAATTAGCCTTGTACACTTTCTTTCCTCAAAGGGACACTTATAAGAAATCTATTTAGATATATATGAACTCTCTGTTAAAACAGCCTACTCAGAGTATTACAAAGTCCAATTTAAAAAATAATCACACAAGCAGAAATATCCAGCAGTCTGTGCACATTGCCAACTTGGTAAACGACATATCAAGTATTAGATCTCACTCCAGTACTCCAGTTTCCCTGCCAGCACCAGTTCTTATCAGCTCAGAAAGTCTGGATTAATCCATCTGGCTGGCAGAATGACATTAAGACCAACAGGATGTGTGAGCTACCAAGGCAAAAGGTCTCTCTGCAAACACAGTGAGCCAGCTGCAATGTTGCAACGCTTGTTAAGGGATTGCAAGAGCCTGTGGTGTTACATGGGTTTTCCGCTCAGTTGCTGCAGTGAAGGGATCTGCATGTTCATTAAAGGCAAAAAATCATGGGCTGTGTCGAAAAACTCAAAGGTGAGGATCGTTAGTGGCATCAGACAGGAGTAAATACCTCTAAAACACAATCGTAAGATTTTTTTTAAAATTGCTTATCTTGAGGTTTTTGGAGTTGACAGCGCTGCAGTTTGCACGTTACTATTGGTATCTCAGTTCAGAGTGCCGAAGCACAAAAACTCACCTTACTACTTCCACCTGGCCAGCCCTCACTCAGAGGTGTGTTCATCACACAGATGTGAGATCCGCTTCACCACGGAGATGTACGTCATTCACATTTATCAGAAACAAGCTAATATGGCAAAGCAAGCTGATAGGCTGTGTGTACCCCAGACACCAGTCCCGGCTCCCTGGATACCTCCTGATGCTGATGCGGCTCTTAACAGGACACTGCAGAGCTGGATCACTCCAGGGAGGTATAGATTTACCTGGGTATATGGCCGGTGGTGTCTGACTATGGAGGAAAGGTAAGGCAGGAGAGCAGAGCCATCCTACGGAGCCACTTGATGGTTTTCCCCAGCCCTTTCCCTGCCATAAATCACAAATTTCTGATCTCATTCCTATTATTGGCTTACTGTAAAAAATACACATCTCCTCAGGCCCATTGCTGAGAGTCAGATTTTCATGAATATTAAGCATTCGTATTCCCAAATGAAATTAATGGGAGCTATGGATGCTCTGGAGATCGGGAATCGTGATGTCAATCGCCCCATGCCCTAGGGCACACCTATAATGGAGAAGCTGCCCTACTTTAACTAGATCAATTTTAAAATGTAAGATTTTAATAGTGAATATTTTACAACGTGAGTAATTCTGACAAGGCCCCATGTTCCCTATCTCTACTGTGTCTATAAAAAGGCCTGTTTCTATTAAACAGGCTTAACTCTGTGTAAAGTCCCTGGATGAAAGGCAGTGAGCCCCAAGCATTCTTGTTGTGTTTACTAAGATGGCACTTTACAGCTGATCCTTGCTATTTGCATGGCATCATTGGGCTCCAGCTCCCTCCCTTGGGTTGCAGACCTCCAGCCCTGATCCTCGGGCCTCTCGCTTCTGTTTCATCTCACCCCGTGCTGGCTTTGAGCATGGAGTCAGACCAGAGACCTGCGAGGCAGCATACAGTAGCTCCCACCAAGCTGCTGCAGAAATACAATTATAGAGTCAGAGAATTGTTTAGGTTGGAAAAGACTTCTAAGATCACTGAGTCCAACTGTTAATCTAGTGATGCCAGGTCCTCCACTAAACCACTTCCCCAAGCACCTCATCTACATGTCTTTTAAATACCTCCAGGGATGGTGACTCCACCACTTCATTGGGCAGCCTGTTTCAAAGCTTCACCACTCTTTCAGTAAAGAAATTTTTCCTAATATCAATCTATACCTCCCCTGGCACAACTTGAAGCCATTTCTTCTTGTCCTCTCACTTGTTACATGGAAGAAGAGACCAACACCCCCCCCAGCTACAGCTTTAATTTGGATAGTTGTAGAGAGTAATAAGGTCTTCCCTAAGATTCCTTTTACCCAGGCTAAACAACCCCATTCCCTCAGCTGCTCCCCATAAGACTTGTTCTCCAGACCCTTCACCAGCTTCATTGCTCTTCTTTGGATACTTTCCAGCACCTCAATGTCTTTCTTGTAGTGAGGGGCCCAAAAGTGAACACAGGATTCAAGGCATGGCCTCACCAGCACTGAGCACAGGAGCATGGTCACTTCCCTAGTCCTGCTGGCCACACTATTTCAGATACAGGCCAGGATGCCATTGGCCTCCTTGGCCACCTGGGCACACTGCTGGTTCATATTCAGCTGCTGAACAATTTCCAGATATTTGTAACTCCTCCAAACCAAGTGATGCAGCTAGAGGATCAGACTAGGATGAGCTGAACTCTTGCTCCTGGTACCCTGAAAAACCTTGAGCCTCTGGATCAAAAGCTCCCAGGAGCTGTTGTTATTTACGATGAGAAGTGAAAGAAACTCAAGACTCATCTCCAAATCAGAGCTACCACGGCACAGCAACCAGAGTGGTCCCTCACTCATAGGACAGCATTGCCCTGGAGGGCTCAGGGAGGAGGAGGACAGGTCAATGTGCAACATGAGGAAGAATCTGCAAATACAAAAAACATACTGAGAAGAAAAGCAGATGAGAGGGAAGAAGTCAAAAGCAATTAACTTGATCAAAGAAGAAATAAAACACCATTAAAAAAGGAAAAAATAGTTGCTCTCCTTACACTACAGTTGCAGTTACACTACACTGCAGTTGCTGCAGTTAGCATAAGGACTTTGTTCAGTTGCAGAGGAAAGGAAGTGATCCATCAAGCACTTCTGTGAGCAATATATGCTCTGCATTGCCAGAAGCACTGTCTGCCAAAAAGACTCTTTAAAACAAAAAAAAAGTGAAGAACCAAAGCTTTCCATAGAGTTTGTGTCCAGCTAGATGACCTTTCTCTCCATCATTTCTTTCCCATCCACAATTATGCCTTTCCTGAGCACATTTTTACCTGAAACACAGGTAACAACACAGCGTTTAGGCAGTTGGTTTCAAATATAATGATTCCAAGCTAAGCTGTATCATTTCCATCCTTTTTGAAGCTCTCCTGTGCTCACTTTCTTCCTTTTCTTTACTGGTAAGTGCATCCTTTCAGCCTTTGCATGGTAGGAACCAGCAGTTTGACTACTGGCATTGCATTTCTAACGTTATTCTAGATTTCTGCTGTTGATGAGAAAAGACAGCCTAGAGAAGGTAGCGGCAGGACCGTTCTCACCCCCAGCTGAAGGCCTGGGCTCAATGTTTGCTTTAACACTACTTTAACAGGAACAAGTCAGGTCCCTTCGCAGTGCTTCATTCTACTCATTCATAAAACAAAGATACACAAGTGACACATAGCTCTTTGAGATTTATGAGTGAAAGTGGTATTAAAGAGATATTGTTGCTGCTGTTATTATATATTATTATTCACACTTATACGTCTCCTTTCTCACCTGCAATTTGTAAGGCTAAAGCATTACCTCACATGAAGCTCGTAACTGCATCTACCAGATTTGGGTTTTTGCCATCTAAACTGTGCTTTAGGCAAGAAAAGGTGCTTCCTTATCTTACAGCTGCCTCAAATTCACGTAACAAGTGTCAACAGTTTTTCTAGCTATTTCTCTTCTTCTCAGTGCATACTTTATCTTAAGAAGGTTGTATTTCATATTGTATTTTCCAAATCCAGAGAATTCAGTGCAAGTTCATGTCTATCTTCATTGTCTAATTGAAACACAGTTGGTCCAGTTAGTAATTCACCTAAGCAGAATAAATGTGATTCAAAGGAATTTGGCGTGGAAGAATCTAGTACATTATTTAACCCAAGTCCAGAAGGGCCCAGTAAAAAGAGACTTTGAATATTTTCAGTTGCAGAACAAAGGGCAAAATGATGCAAAGTTGACTGAAAGATATTTATTGTGTTTCTGCATTCTAGGTGTGAAAGAGATCACTTTGGGTGATCACTTGTCCTCATAAATAAGGAGTAAGTGCTACGATAAGCTCCAGTGCCTCCTGTGAGGTCATTTCATTCTGGTAAAGGAGTGAGCTTCTCTCCAACAGTGTTTTACTGGGAGCAATTGGCCTGTCCGGACTCCCAAACTCTGCTATGAACATGCAGTTACGCACCTTTAGAACAACTTTTGTTACCTCACTTTGGCTAAACCACAAAGCTAAACCACTAGCCTGGCTGCCTGGCTGTGTTTCAGGTCTTCTTTTCACAGGAAAAATCAATACAGTGTTACACAGAAGTAAACAATCAGGTCTGCAATGACACAGCTTGCGACTCCTAGCTGGTCGGACAGTATGAGTGTTTGTTTATCTGGACCTTGCTGTTAAAATTCTCCTCCTTCACACGCACAGATTGTATTCCACTGGGACCTCCCTGGTTAGACAGGACTGCTGATAAATGATTGAAAGTGGCTTGGTAAGCACTTCTGCCAGTACTCCTGAGTGGATCCCATCTGGCGCCATAGACTTGTGTGCCTCTAAGTGGAGCAGCAGGTCACTGACTATTTCCCCTTGGATTATGGGGCTTCATACTGCTCCCCATTCCTGTCTTCCAGCTCAGGGGACTGGGTACCTGGAAAACAACAGGTGTTACTATTAAAGACAGAGGCAAAGAAGGCATTAAGTACCTCAGCCTGTTTGTCATCTTTTGTCAACCTCATAGTAAAGAAGCTTCTTCTCATGTTCAGGTGGAACTTCTTACATTCTAGCTTATACCCATTATTCCTTGTTCTATTACTGGGCACCACTGAAAAGAGACTGCCCCCTCCCTTTTGACATCCACCTCTCAAGTATTTATATACCTTAATATGATCCCCTCTCAGCTGTCTCCTTTCAACACTAAATAGCCCCAGTTCTCTCAGTCTTTCTTCTTAGGAGAGATGTTCAAGACCCTTAATCACCCTCATAGCTCTCCATTGGACTCTCTCCAGTAGGTCCCTGTCTCTCTTGAATTGGGGAGCCCAAAACTGGACACAGTTTTCCAGGATGGTCTCACCAGGGCAGAGTAGAGGGGGAGGGGAACTTCCCTAGACCTGCTGGACACACTTTTCTTAATGCACCCCAGGATCCCATTGGCCCTCTTGGCCACAAGGCCACGTTGCTGTCCCATGGACAATTTACTGTCCGCTAGGACTCCAAGGTCTTTCTCCATAGGGCTGTTTTCCAGCAGGATGATCCCTACTCTCCTATGATGACCTATCGTTTTTTTCTTTCTAGAAGTAGTTTTGATGCAGGACATAGGCCAATTTAACCTTGGTGACTCCTTCAACTTAGATGACCCATCATCGTCATTGTTAAGTTCCATTTGCACAGCCTCATGCCTATTACACAAGGAAACCTTCATTAATAAAGAACATAACAACCACTGTGTTCACCTGCAGCTTATGTAAGATTAGAAAAACGGAGCCTTGTTTTTCTGTTTTTGTGAATAACCCCCCTGAACTCTCCTTCCTGGTGACAGTTAAGCCAGAAAAAACATCCTGTGAGAAAGCAAGTGTGAGGTGGAGGACTTAGCTGAATCTTGGGAGACCATAACTCTTCAAACTTTTGATGCTTCCTGCTTTTTTCCAGGGCTGGAAATATCAGTTAAAAGCTCAAGAAATACAAGACAACAGCAGTTGTCATTAATTTTTCACCAAAGAACCTACTTGCACCTACATATTGCCCTGAGATCAGTCTTTCCTGATTTTTTTTCTGCAGGTTTCTTCTTTTACTGAACAACATCAAGAAATCCTGAATAATACAAAGATGAGCAAAAGAAGCCCCAGGTCTAGTCTAATGAAGATTTAGTTGTGCTTTGGACAGAGCCCCGGCTGGTTTTAACTGACTTTTCTCATTCTTGCTCTATTGTCCATATCGAGCATTTTCAATATACTGCCTGAATTTTATCATTTGTTTAGTCCATCTACCCGTTGGTAAAAAAAACCCAAAACACTGTGAGACAAGAGGGAAGAACTTACAACGTCACTTGGGGAACGCACTCAAAGATCTAAATTTACCAGCAGGTAAATCACTGCACTTTTGGCAAATTAAAAATAAACAAGCAGTGACATAAAAGTTTCACATAGCCAATGTGGTCGCCTTGGAGGTATGCTGGGCAAAATGAGACTTCGGTTCCAGGGAACCTTGAGTGAAATATTAGCTTTGCTGCACGCCCGTGAAGAGCCAGACATACCATTGTTTATAAACTGTGAGAAACAAGGGCAGAACTAGGAAGCATGAGATGAACTGTGCTAACATTGCCCTCTATCAGAAATGTTAAGTAAAGATAAAATTTACACAATTTATGAGGTTTGTATTTGGCAGATATATTTGTTGCCACTAGCATAACACATAGCGGCATATAAGCCGTAAACCCATGTGTAATTTTATTTATGTGAGGACATGATTCAGTGGAAGCGCTGCATGAACCAGCCGTACAGCTCAGTTCTCTTGTATGTCCTGAGCCTCTTGCTCTCCCATCAGCTCTCTCCTTCCAAGCGCTGGCATATTTACAGCCACTGAGTAGATCAGGTTAAAGAACTGATTCAGCTGAAAAATAATGGGAGGGGATGGGAAAAAAAGTTGGTTTTCAGCCACATGAGTCCCCTGAGTGGCCACAGACTGCTTGTGCTTGTGCAGCACTGAGCAGAAGGAGAGGTAATGGAGGGTAGGACCAACAGACAAGGACACAGAAAGGAGACGATGACTTTGTAAGCTGGCTCTGATGTCAAATAGTTTCTTATCAAACCATGCCCTAAAACCTTCTCTAATATAATGCTGTGAGAGGGAAAATATTTGGCCAGGATTATAGCCAAAGGATTTGAATGAGAGGAAACTGAGAATTTAGGATAATGAAGTAAATTATTCAGATTTTTTAAAAGAAATTATTTTTAAAGGAAAAACTTCTAGGACAGTTATAGGAATGAGACAGGCTTTTGTTTTTCTTGTCAAAGTCATTGTAGTAGTAGCAGCCTGTATTATCTCTGCTCTCGGCAGCAACTTCTGTGTTCAAAGGTGCCATCTACAAAGGCAGCAGGGACATCCTGCTTAGTTGAGTGCTTGCAGAGCTAGATGCCAAGTTATAACAGTACTTCGCTAATATAGTACTTCACTTATATAGTACTTCACTTATAATAGTACGCCACTTATATCTTTACAATCTTTCATAAAATCTAAGTTGCCAATCCATTATTGCTACTACAGCTGTGATTATGTATTGCTTCCATCTTTCAGAATATAGAGACATAGAATTCATTTAAACACTATTCTGTGATACTCAAATTACCTAAATGGTATTTTGTGGAGATTCAGAGCAGAGTTCAGCTCCAATGAAGTGACATTTGGCATCACTGGTGTCCAGAGAGCTTATTGGTGGCTACTCCCACAGCTCCCAAAGCATCCAACCCTTCTGATAACAGACCATCCTCCCCAGGCTCCAAGTTCTCTTCTGCTGGACAAATTCGTAACTGTCTGAAATACTGTGCACCCTGAGAAGTTCTGCTGGTGTGGCCAGGACAGCTGAGCTCTGCTGTAGACACAGGTGTGATGGACAAAGAGGACGTTGTCTGACATTGCATTATTTGAGAATGGGATGAACAGGAAGCCTGACGCAGCAGCATGTGGATGGAAGTGCTGCACAGCTACAGGGCTGAACGTGTTCCTGGGCATTGCTGACTATCTTCATTATGAGAGTGGGGAGACACTGGAACAGGTTGCCCAGGAAAATTGTGGCTGCCTCATCCCTGGAAGTGTTCAAGGCCAGGTTGGATGGGGATTTGAGCAACCTAGTCTAGCGGGAGGTGTCCCTGCCCATGGCAGGGGGATTGGAACTAGATGATTTTTCTGGTTCCTTCCAACCCAAATCATTCTATGATGGTACAGGGCTACCGCTTTCCCACCCCTTCTGATCAATCCATGACTGGAGCTAGAGTCCAGCAAGAAGTCCCTGTCAGCTTATCTCTAAATCAGAGACTTTGAAACACAGATACATGACAACACTGAGCTTCCTGGTACCCCCTCTCATAAATCAGTTGCTCTCCCAAATATCTCAGCTCTGAGTCCTGTGTCAGTAGGGTACACAAGGACTCTCTGCCCTGCATCCAACAGGCAAGACAAGAGGCACCACTGTCCAGATGGAGCACACACTCAGGATCAAAAATGCTCTTCGTAGCTACCTTCTGCTCAATTTGGAACAAGGCTTTGGATGTGGGTTTCAAGTCCCTCAGAGTACAGCCTGCCCCAGAGCTTTTTCAGTATGCTGCTTTAAGTCTTTCTGCACCTGTCCTGAACGTGCTGTGAACGTTGTGCAGAATAATTAAGTGCTTGTATGGATAAATACATATAAATGGGGACTTCAACATCAATTGAGGTAATTCAGGAATTTAAAAAATTTTGTAAAATTCAAATTTGTTATCTTCCTCAAATCCTTAATCTGAAGCTGAAAGCCAGGGAGGCACTTCTAAAAGAGAGAGGCACCTACGGAAGAGACATTCTATCTCCTTCACAAAGCTTGGCTGATGAAAATATACCATTTCTGCTCTAGTTTGCAAACATTTTTTTCAAAGACTTAAATTTCAGTCTTAACGCTTGTGTCTCCCAGGCAACATCAAGAAAGATTAAAATGCAATGTGCTTTGATGGGTATCTTTTATTAAAATGCTGTCAAAAAGCCCCCTCCAGGAAAAATAAAAGTAAGTAACAAAGTAATACAAATATATTTTCTCTCCACTTCCTTTGAACAACCTTGGGAAAACAGTATTTTTCTCTCATTCTCCCATCAGTCAACCTGATGGAGGTTGGAGGACGGGGTCTTATATAGCAGTTACACAGCAGTTATATTGCTGTATACAGGTGATGGAGGCTCCATCCCTGGAGGCATTCAAGGTCAGGCTTGATGGAGCTCTGAGCCGCCTGGTCTAGTTAAAGGTGTCCCTGCTCACTGCAGGGAGGTTGGACTACATGAACTTTAAAGGTCCCTTCCAGCCCAACACATTCTATGGTTCTATAATTCCCTTGTGTTACACAGAACATCACCATCTTACCCCATTTTATTTCTTACTTTTCAGAAATTTGAATTTTGTGCAACTTGATGCTGGGTTATTTGTACAGCAATATTATTCTTTTCTATCTTTTGATCTACAGCTATTCTCAATTTTTAGAAAATATAACTTTAGAAAATATAATTTTCAGGCTTTTATCCCTGCAAAATATATATAATCTTTAGCACTTTTATCATCAGAATAAAAAAGAACACAAAAAAACCCCACTGACACAACAATAAAACTCTGAGTAAAATTCTGATCTTAGTAAAAATGATAGTAATATTCCCATTGTCTTCACTGAGTCAGTCTGTCAGCTTTTGTTTGTATAATATCTGAGGAACACGGCCTCACAGGGGAGAAATCTATACCATCCCTGCCAATCTCTGTTGTGTATGTCATTTACATACCAAAGAGGAACACATAGCTCTGCAGAGATCATTGCAGAAAAGTTGGCTACAAATCAAAACAAATAAATAGAAAAAGATAGGATAAGTGGAACTCAAATAAAATATTTCCCTCAGAATTACTCAGAGATGTCACGAGTCACTGCACTGGAACGAAAAGCTGAAATCCTTTCACCACGTTAATTTTGGAAGTACTCGTTGCTGTGAGGGAACGTTGAATGGAAAACTCAACTCACAAATGAGAGGGCTTTCACGGGACAGGATGGAGTCCTTGGGCAGCTTCTGACAGCAGCCTGAAATGGGTTTTTTTTGCTAATGCTTCTGAGCAGGGTGCCTGGATTCCCCAGCCAGGGACTCCTGGTCGCTGCTGGCCACAGCACACGTGCTTGGCCCATGTGGGACTCTTCCAGCCCTGGGTATTGTTACTTGCACCACCAGGATTTTCAGATGGCAGCAGCTTCTTCTCACAACCCATCCCATGTGTTCTTATATTCATTCTCCAAATCTAAAAGAGCAACCACTTCACACAGCTGGTAAAAGATCAGGCTGAAGGGCAATCCTACCACCTCTTGCCAAACTCCTAGGTAAGTTTTCTCAGTCCCTCGTAGTTTTATCTGCAAATATCTCTGTGCACACTCAAGTCAGTCTGTGCTTAGCCTGTGCATAAGTGTTTTCCTGAACAAAAATGAGTCATCCAGGTATGCAAAGCTGAATACAGGCCTACATGGAGAGCTGATCCAAAGTCATCTTGGACATAAATTTGGGTTGTAGAATGAGATTTCTATGCAAAGTTTTAAAGATAGAATGATTTTTCAAAACATGCAACAGAAAACAATTGAGGTAAAAAAGACACATTCGCCCCCTCCCCAAATGACATGTCAACAAACATAGTTCTCAAGCCATAAAAAAAGACACATACTATTTCTTTCAGGCTTCTGAGTCTTCATAAAAATATCCCTGTCAGCCAGATGGAGCAATGTTACAGGCAAGTGCGTTTATAAAAATCCTAGAGAACATATCTGTTTAATCTACCATATACCCACTCATATTGTAGCAGCTCTAGTTTAAATGTTACTCTTTACAGTATTATCCTTGATACCTTTTCTACTTACGACACACCTGGCTCTGGTTTCTCACTGACAGCTCCCTTAAAGACCATGTTGCAGTTCACTCTTACTGTGTGTTTATTCTGAGAGTGCTAATATCCTGATTATTTAATGCGTGTTTATTCTCTTTTTATTTTGTTTGTTTTGTTTGTTTTCTAGTGAAGAGTTATAGATTTCCTACAGGCACACTTTGCACCTCATTGATTTTAGTTCACCAAATGGCAAATATTGCTATAAAGCCAATTGCGTTCGGCAGTGGACTTTAAGTGGCAGATCCTAGTTCCTTGTTCTCAGAATCCCTTCCTGTTGTCATCATGCAGGTTACGCACGCTTGCTGTTCTTCCGTTAAGTACTGATTTTATCATATCGTTCACTAACTACTCTGTTATTTATAGAGGTTAATGCCAAGTTTCCGTCTGATAGCTTGGAGCTATGGATCACTCAAAAAAATCTTATCTTGTTCCAAAAATAACAGAGATAATGACTTGCGTTTGCTAGTGAGTGCTGACATATGGCATATATTGCCACCTTTTGAAGAGATGGTTTGCAATAATAATGAGAAAGTGTGCCTGTTGTGAAGTTTTATAAGAATTCCCACTGAAAACTAACTGAATGTTAATAATTCAGCTGTTAAAATTATTCTTGCTGGAATTTGTAACGTGGGTATTTAAAAACAAGTTTGCCTACTTTTAAGGTAGATAAGTTCCTGTTTTAGTAAGTTATTTTAGAGTATGTGTTTCCACACTGATATGAGAAATGTCTCCCTAACAAAACTGTACCAGTAGGAGCATGTCAAGAGTATTACAAATGGCTGTGAGCAGTTCAGGGATGGGAACATTCTCAGAAGCCTCTGGTGGCTGAAGAACAACACAAACGACTGAAGGAAGACTGACCCGACACAATTAGAGGTTGTTGAACAACATTCACACTTTTAACTGGACCGAGCAGAGTTTGCAGCTGCTGGATCTATAAATACTTAAGAGGGAGAAGACCACTGGCCTTAAAGCTTGGAATTGCTCCCAAAGACATGCAGCCGCATCCTTTACTGGGCTGGAACTACATGAAATCGCCTTTTTGGTATCTATGATCGCATTTGTTCCTCCTTTGTGCTGCAGTTCCCCACTAGCCACCTGCAGGTACAGGATGGCCCCAACTCTTGCCTACTTGAAAAAAAGAAGAAAAAAAATGAGAACAAATGGTTTGGCTCGCCAAAACCAGTACAGCAATGTCGTTTGCTTTTTGTATATGGTTCCTACTTTCTCCAGCTAATCCCATGAGTTAGGATGATAAGCAGTTTCACATAGCAAAAGGAATTGACTTCGATAGTAATAAAGCAATTTACAGCCTGCTATTTTCCACTTAGCAGTTGCTGTCAAAGGAATTAAAATGGGGTTTGGTGCCAAAATAAAATTGCAACAGCTTCCAAGTCCATCTTTTCTCACCCACACTCATATTGCCTTCTTCCCGGGGTCCTTCACTGCAGTAAAGCTGTACCCATATACTGATAGTTTTGATCACCAAACTCCCGTTGTGTTTTCCAAGGCTGTTTTCCAGGAGCTGGTCTGACGAAAACGAGCTGACCTCAGCAAGAACGAACGCACAACCCTGACCGTCCTTCTCTGCCCTAAGGGCGAAACCATCTAAGCCTTCCTTAACAACATCTGCTTCTTCGTGGTGAATGAGGCTTCTTTGATCCATGTGCGGTTTTTCCCACGAATTCCCTACCAAGCCCAGATTTTCCAGAAGCGGCCGGAGCTCGCTGCCCCGAGGAAGATGTCGATATCCCTGACTGCTGACCGCGCCGGGCCGGGTCTCGAACCCGCGGACCCCAGGGTGCCGAGCGGACCTGTCAGTCAGTGCGTCGGCTCCTCCCCCCGCCCTCGCCGCTCCGTCGTCTCGTGACCGGCGCTGCGGCGGCAATCAGCTGACCCGGCGCCTCACGTGACCCGCTGGCGGGTGTGCGGGCGGCGCGCGACGGCGGCAGCCGGCGGGGGATGGAGCAGTGACCGGTAAACGCCGCCGGGAGCGGGGCCGGGGGGAGGAAGGAGGGAGGGAAGGCAGGCCGAGGCTGGGCCGGGCCGGGCCGGGCAGGGCCATGACGCTACACGACGCGCCCCGACCGGCGTTCGGGCCTGCCCGGCGGCGGGAGGCCGCGCTGGGCCTGGCGTGAGAGGACAGCGGCGGCCTGGCCCGGCGGTACCGGCTCTCTCGGGGGGTTCTGACAGGCCTCGGGGGCTGCCGGGCGTCGGGGCTGCCCTCCCGGCGGGCTCCCGAGCCGGGAGCGAGGTGGGCGCTGTGGGAGTTTTGGTCTGCCGGAGGGTGAAGTGAAAGCGCGGAGCCAGGAGGCTGCGCCGGTGGCTGCCGGGGCAGCCGCTGCCTGTCCGGGCTGCGAGAGCCGCCCGGTCCTCTAATCCCCGTGATCCAGATCAGCGGCTCTCGGGAGAGCAAAGCCAGCCCCCCCCCCCCCCGCCGTGTGTCAGCCCCAGCTCGCCTCCGCACAAGGCAAAGGAACTCTCTCTCTTGTGAAATCTTCCCGGGCGTAGCTCTGGCTTCCTCAGTGGGCGCCTGTGTTCATGGAATGTGGTGGCAGTGAAGGCAGAACGCCGAGCGTCGGAAGTGTTTCTTCAAGCTCACTCTCGAAATCAATATCTTGGGGACTTAGTGCTGTGTATCGGGAGACTTCTAAGTCACATCAGTGAATCGAGTTTTCCTGCTGAGCTAAATAGGGGAGGAGAAACAATTGTCCTCTCCCCCTAACCCTGCTGATTTGGAAAAAATGCAGTGCGAAGTGTCCTAGCTGAGATTCTGATCTGACATCACGATATGTTTTTCCAGGTGCAGCACCAAAACAGCTGTTTAGCAGATTCATTGCTTAGATTGTAGTACAGTATGTAGCATGAAAGGCTTTTCTTTGGAAATCCATTTTTCATAATAACATAGACCCTAAGCCGTATAGATTATGGGTAGTAATGCAAAATCCTTTAATAAAATATCAAACTTATTTGGAGCATTAGAGTAGTTAGGATTCAGAAATGGTGCTCTAGAGGAAAGCTCCAAGGGTTGAAATATTCCAGGCATTTTATAGATGAGTTGTTCTTACTTGACTAGCAGAACATTTTGGCAATGTATTTCAGTTACTTAAATATTTTTCTAACAGCACATAGAAAACTATTACACTTCAAAGTTATGTTGCAAGTATGCTTATGAGAAAGTGTCGGGGGAGCTCTATAGGATGCTGCCCAGATGTTGAATCTAAAATGAGAAAAGTATGTCCTAATCTAGTATTAAGCCCTTGCAAATGACAACTTCTGTCCTTTGTGAGTGCTGAACAAGATAAAGATGGGTCAATGGACTGCTGGTCTTCCAAGGTGAAATATTTTGCTTTGGAGATACTGATGGTTTGGTCATACAGTATTAAAACAGGAATGTCATGACCTGTGGAATTGTAAGTATCAAGGTAGCTAGCTCAGTGCTGCATATAAAGTTGGAATTCCAGAACCTGTGCCTGCAAGTCCTGAACTTTGGTTCAGCATGATCTATACTCTATAGATTCCTTTATAAACTTTCTCGTTTTCCTGTATCTTTTTTTTTTTTTTTTCAGTTGTATAGCAAACACTGAAGTTGGCCAGAGAATATTTACAAATGGCATCTCAGAAGCAGTTTCACTCTTTAATGGGCGGCTTTATCCACATTCAGCAGAACTGGGAAAATAGTTTCTACTCACTTAATATCACGATGTGGTAGGGTACTGAATGGACAGTATTTAGGAAAAAAATCATTGGAAGCATTGGCTTAACTATACTTGTGCTATAGTATGGAATGTTTTAAAATTGATGGATTTATGTGTTGTAAACAAATCCATTTATATATGCAGATATCTGTTTATGAACATTTTTTCTATTAAGAGTATACACCAGAAAAAATTGAAATAGCAAAAATAGCTAACGGGTTAGATGAAACTGTGCAATGACAAATTCGACTCAATAGTACAGCGCAAAAAAGTGCTGGTCACAGAGGTACATGGTGCAAGCAACAGTTCTCTTGTCCATTCTTATTGCTTGTTCTAGGTTTTATTTGAACCATTGGTATTCCCTGCTTTATTCTGTGGCCCTTCTCTTTAAATTTCCTGGTGTTCATTTTACAGTGGGCCAGTCTGGTTGTTTTTTTTTTTTTTGGTTGACTAGCATTTGTTTGTGGTTTTCTTGCCATTCTGTCACACTTCTCCTTTCTTCGTTTCTTGTTCATTATTCCCCACAGTTCTGATTTCAAATTCCAGCCACTCAAAAAAACCACCAACCCACCCACAAATATACAGACATTTGAAACTCTTCTACTAAGCTTTTTTTTTTTTTTTTTTTTATTGTATGCATTTGATGCTGCCTTTGCTGAGTAGGTACCTGAAATGGACAATCATCTTGCTTCCTGTGGCTATTAAAAATGGAACAGAGCTTCAGGAAAACCAACTGCACAGACAAAAACAGGCAAGGGTGGAAAAAAAATCGACCACCTTAATGATTCCTGGAAGCTATAATTGTTCCACCTGTTTCTCTTCACTTCGAGCAGTGGCAAAAGACCCTGGTTATTCAGCTGAACAATCCATTTATGCATCTGATATGAAGGAGTTATGAGGTGCTCTTGTTCATTGGGCTTTAAGTCCGTCAGGTGGTTGTCCACTTGTTTGTTTATGGTGGTCTTGTAGTCATCATATGAAGTCTGGACAGTTGGTCTTTGAAAAGTGATTTTAAAAGATTGGAAAATTTTACTTACTGAAAACAATTATTTTTTGCAATGCATCCATTAAAGATTTCTTTTTTTTTTCCCCCCTGGGAAAAGATGTGTAGTTTTTTAATGGTAGCTGATGTTTGAAATCTGTAATGCAGGGAATGAGACTGTGTCAGTGTAAACATGTAACTGTTTCCTTAGATGACATAATCTCTGGAAACTATACATATTCTTTAGTGGCTATTTGTGTTTTAATGGAAAACATGAGAATGTAATGTTCCATCTGTTTTACTGAATAGGATTCTGGATTTCTATGTTATGACTCTGCTGTCTTTTACTTGGATATTTGCACACTGCTGCTCTCACCACTTAAACTAGTTTATTTGTCCAACATTTATTCCAAAGCCTTTTCTAGAACTTCCTAGCCTAGTCAAATCCAAACAAAAATCAATTTAAAGCTTAAACACTTTGAGTGTGTGTGTGTGTGTTAACTGTAGCAGTGCGTGGGTGAAGTTTACAGTAAACTTGACCGTGTCTTTTATAGGGCTAGAGTTCAGTGAAGTGTAGGAAAACATCATGTGCAATGGATTCAGTGGGTTTGGCATGTGTTACGGAAGATAATGCATCCGAGTAGTCTGAGTAAGAGGAAATTTTGTCTCGTTCCAAGTCGCTGGTAATTAGCAGACCTCCCATGGAGACCCGTTATGTGAGATAATCCAGTTGGCGCTTCTCTAACAAAGAAGCGCTGTAACATGGTGATGACTGAAGTTGCTATAATTTTTCATGATGCCTTCCACTACCAAAATCATCAAGTATGGTGTGACGAAGGATTGTTCCAGTGTGCACTTTTGAGCACGAGGAGTCTGTGTTGCCTGAGGGGTCATTGCCATGCGTTTCACACACTCTCCCACACTCGCCCACTCCCCAACAGTTAAGGTGACAGCATGACGGGAGAGGTAGACCCATTTTTTTCACCTGGCCTTTTTGGAGATAGGAACCTTTTCTCACCCATAGTATTTCCAGAAGCAAAGAACTCCTTAACCCTTCTCCTTCCAGCCTGCTTTGATGACCTGTTAGGGGAGGAGAGTAATGCCAGTGAAGAGAGCACAGATAACTTCCAGGTCCTTGACTTTCTGCTGTTGAATAGCATCAGCTGTGTGGGTGCGTGGCCTCAGCACAGGAGAGTGCCCAGAACTGGGCTGGGTCAGGCCAGACAAGCCTGTCTGGAGTGGGACATGCATGTGGTCTGGTAAATATTCTGATTTCTCAACTAGAAGGCCTTTCTTTAGCTTGTCTCTTAATTTCAACACACCAAAAACTTGTTGACTCTAGAATGATTATACAGATGAAGGACCTGCCTGTGCTGTTTTGTGCAAAATTTGCTACTGTGTACTAATTCCTACGAATACAATATTTGATTCTCTCTCAAAAAAAAACAACCTTAAGTGTTGTAGTCTGTCCTCATTCCGAAATGTAGGTTAGTCTCCACTCTTTCAAAGCTGCTATGTAAGACATTGGAAATATAAAAATTTGACATGTAGATTCTGTCAAGGTATGCTTTGATTTTCTTCTTCTCTCCCTTATTAAAAATCCAGTAATTCTCAACCAGCTTGTTCTGTTTCTTTGACAGAAGAACATCTATGCTTTTATCTTCTTGAGCTTGTTTGCCAAGTAGCTCAACATAATTTGTGTTTAGTACCGACACTCTCATGACTAATGCCAGTATGTGTAATGCTGGTGACGGTTTGTAGTGATACCAGATATACCAAGACTAGAAAGTGTCCACCTTTTTGCTGGATTTTTTTAGCTACCAAGAGAACTTTATTTGCTTGAAAGAATAAACTGAAGTTTATCACATTTAAATATTTATTAGTCATTTATTCACTTTAAAACACCATCCTAATCTGAAAAGTGATTGGAAAAGCAGACAGTGTTGAAGTTTGTGGGTTTGTTTTTTTTTTTCCCTTATATACAGATACTCAAAACATATTCAGCTGTGAAAATATAGTTTGGACCCTGTGCTGTTGGATTTATTTTCATTTAGAGTGTTTGCTTATAATCTTTTGTGGGATTGCGGTTGAAAGATGCTGACGTTGCAAACTCAGCCTACTTCAACTTGCAGGATGAGTAGTTTAAAAAGACTTCCCAACTGTGCTAATGTGATTTGGAAGACAGGAAAAAATGAGTTTGGAACCATGTGATACTGTTGGTAAAATCTCTTACAGTGGCTGGAACTGCACTTTAGTAACATGGAACGAGACATTTTTCTTCAGGCAAAGCTTTGAATCCCAAACTAATGGCAGATATTCTTTCTTCTCTCTCCGCCTCACTTCCCTTCCTAGCATCTTGTTTGTGTCTTCAGAAGCAGAAAGCATCAAGATAAAGACATAAAAATGACCGAGTTTTGGCTGATTTCTGCTCCTGGGGAAAAAACCTGTCAACAGACGTGGGAAAAACTACATGCAGCAACTACAAAAAATAATAATCTTTCTACTAATTCAAAGTTCAATATTCCAGACTTGAAGGTATGTAAGCACCATTTCATGTCCTGAGAAGTATGTTTGGTTTGTATCATCTTTGCTTCTTGAGTCTAAAACAGTAGATGGGAAATAACCTGCAGACTTTTTAGCGCAAACAGCCGACTTCTCCTGATTATGTGTGGATCTAAAAATAACTTGGACAACGGTTATATTTTTTCTGAAATTCTAATTTAAAAATTCTTCACTGTGTGAGTTTTAAAGGATCCGCAAGCTGTGTTCTTTTGGCTAATAGAGCAGTTTTTCCAGGGACAGTAGTCTTGACCTCATACTGCTAGCAGTTAGCTGGAGAAGAAAATTAGAAGAAAAATGGAGACTTGTGATACGAGTATTCAGATGATATGGTTTCCTTTGGTTTTCTGTTGTGATTTTTTTTTTTTACTTCTGAATTGTCTGCTGCTTTTCTGGCTGGGATACAGTGAAGAGGCTTGATTTAAAATACTGGGATTGGTCAAATAGCTGCTGCATTTTTCTCTGTCCAGAAGTAACATTCCTCTGTTAGATTAGTGATTTTCTCCAGCTGAGCATTCCGGTGTGACCTGCTGATATGTGTTATAGAAAATGACAAGAAAACTGTTTGAACTTTTAATGTCAGAAGAGAAACAAAATGTGGCAAGCAGTTTCTCTTGGCTAAATACAATTATAAGGGTATGGATAAGTTATGAGCCAGTGTATTGATCGGGAAAAGATCTATCCTGACACATGAATGTTTCTTTAACAAGAGGAATTGTGAGCTCAGTTTAACTGAGCAAAAGCTCATCAGAGCGTATCAAAATGAAGACAAAAAAGTGGCTCAGGTTGAGATGGTGTGGTGCCTTACTCCGCTCTGCTAAGGATCGGGCCCAGGGCACTAAGTGCTTCAGTGTGTCTTTTTAAGAGGATCTGCCAGCTGCCGTGACTTTTGTTTGTATTTAGGCTGTTGTGAGTTATTTCAAGAGGTATACTAGCAGGTGTAAGAAGAGGGACTGCAACAAATATCTGTCTCCTCCCAGGAGATCCTTGAACATGAGTCAGAATGACTTTTGAATTGTTGGGTGCCTGTAGCATTTAGAAAAGTTATCACTGAAAACTGATGTGACCTGCTAGGGTTATAAATGATCGCTTTGGTTTCTGCTCTGCTTCCTAAAAGGGGCAGAAGCTGAGTATACTTTGGGAAGTGGTCTGGCTTCTGTGAAACTCATAAAACTAAGTAATGAGATCCTTTAGTTAAAACACGTTGAAACAGTGATTTAGTCTCCATTGAACAGCAGCCTTAGAGCTTAAAAGACTTGTCTTGTGGCTTGTGTGTGACTAGTCAGTACGTGAGCTCCCGTATTCTGCACGTAGCTCAGGTGAAGTTGGGGCACGGAAAGTGATTTGGTTGTGATGTTACTGAAGTGATTGCGCTCCTTTCTGTTTCAAGACTAACAAGAACAGGAGTCATGTAAAGTTAAGTGTGAGTAGGGTAAGTTAGATCTGATACAGTTATGCTTTAGGAGTATCTTGAGCAAATGAGAAACAGTACGACTTTGTGAAAGTCTAAAATCTTACAGTATTTTATCTAGTTCTGTAAAGATGCCTGTTGAGGAGATTTAAGTTATATTGTTATTTGGTTTTATCTTTCTATGTATACAATTGCTAATGAATTTTGATCTTTCCTTCTAGGTTGGCACACTGGATGTTTTGGTTGGTTTGTCAGATGAGCTGGCTAAGCTGGATGCATTTGTGGAGGGGTAACAATTTATTTTTACTAGCATGCAAAATATTAGAATAATGATGATATGATGGTTTGCCAAGTGGTAATGATACACAAGCTATTTGGAGATTTATTTTTTTTTAATTCCGTAGTGATCCCTTGCAGGCACTCAGCAAGCTAAGGTTTCAGAAAGCTAAGCTGCTGTTTTTCCTAATATCTGTACTTGAAAAAAAATATTAAAAAATCAGAACTCTTTATGGAATAGTGAGGCATTATGCATTGATGAAGGATAGTTTTCCCTCTAGTAGTGCCATGTGCTGCCAGGTCCTGCCTCACTTAAGAACTGAGCCTGACAACTGCAGAAAGTGATGATGGCGTAAAGTTTTAGCAAGTTAGAGTACTGTTTACAGACTTTGAGAAGGTAATCTAATCCACAGAGATGATTAAACAGCATTAAAATTAAAACGCAAAACCTATTCGTTTTGAAGAACTAATGGTCCTTTGAAAGTGATTTTGAGCAAATGTAACAATTTCACATAACCAGAACTTGTTTCAAAGCAGAGAAGTGCTAAGTAGTTGCTTTTAAATAGAAAAGGAAACTATTTGGCGTGGCACACGTACGTAATTATTTGATATAGCATTTCTAATGAGGAAGGCAGGTCTTGAGTGTCAGATCTCCTGAGGGCTTAGGGCTGGGGTTCTCCATAGTTTTTCAGTTATCTTTGTTACGGTTGCCTGGTGTTTAATTTGGATTATTGATGATTTTCTACCTCGATATCTGTTTTTAGAAAGGGATTAGGATTTTGAAAGTACCACAGACTTCAAAAAAAGGTTAGAATATAGTGAGATTACACCTGAAGTCAACCCCTGTAACCTCAAGGTGAGGGAAGTAGCCTCACCTTGTTGAAGGCTGATGAGTATCAACACTAGAAAATGGTTTAAATGAAGTTCTGACGTGTATTTGTGAAGTTGGTTTTAATCAGGGACTGAGCCCAGTTTGTGCTCTTGGAAAGCTTGCTGTAAAGCAGTCAGTTCTTCCTTTTTTTTGATCCAAACTCTTTTGATCCAGTCTTGGGCAATTTCAGATGAGTTTCATAAATGGTGTTTCTTAAAACAGCAGGTTTTTTCATTTTTTTTTTCATATCTTTATTTTTCATTTTTCAGTGTTGTAAAGAAAGTGGCCCAGTATATGGCTGATGTTCTAGAAGACAGTAAAGATAAAGTTCAGGAGAATCTTCTGGCTAATGGAGGTAAAGTGTTAACCACGATATGTGTATCCTGGAAGTATAGGAGAGAAGGCAGTGATCATGAAATACACTGAGTTCTGCTTCTCTGTGACATTTGGAAAGCCTACTTTAGACATGGAAGTATTTTATTCCATGAGTCACATGCCCTGAAACAAATTACAGGATTCAGAATGGCAGGAAATTGAATCTACATGTTAAATATTTGCTTACAGAGCCTTCTGTTTCTTTTGGGCTGTATTTTGTCATCACTGGTCTTAATGGAACTTAAAAATTAGCGTTACCGATCACTGTAAGCGTTCTTTGTATTAGTCTGTCATCTGAATAGGTGTGATTTTATGTAAGCTATGCTGGAATACTCAGTTGCTACCAAATTGTGACAGAATGTCTTTGTAGAACTAGTGGTCTCATGGAAACATTTGTATGTTTTATTATAGTGAAGAGTTGCACTGGTCTGTAAATCACTGTTTTATTTTCAAAGCTATTTCATAAAATTTAATGCAGCTTTTATTGATGCAAGAGAGGCTAAATGAGCAGATTAACATGAAGTGCAGTTGTCCTAAATAACACAGTTGTTCTTAGATGGGGGTTTGCAGTAGTCTATCTCATTGATAAATTTACAAAATTATTGCTTCAGGTGAGCTGCATAATCTTTACCTTCTCTTTTTTCTGTTGTAATCCTCCCTTCTCCCACCCATTTTTTCACACAAAGCAAAAAATAGTTGGTTTTGTCTGTGTTTCTCCAGCCATCATTGACTTAATAGTAAGTATCATTTAGGGTCTACAGAGATGGAGAAACCATTATCTGAAGGCTGGGTAACTGTGTTGGTTTGGGCCTGACTGGAGGCCAGGAGCTCACCAAAGCCGCTCTATGACTCCACCTTCTTAGAGTCATAGAATCATAGAATGGCCTGGGCTGGAAGGGACTTTAGAGATCATTTTAATCCAACCTCCCTGTCGTGGGCAGGGACGCCACCTCTCTTAGGTGGACAAGGGAGAGGGAAGATATAATGAGAGGCCTGTGGGTTGAGATAAAAGAAGTTTAATATAGCAAAAGCAAAAACCACGTGCGGAAGCAAAGCCAAATAAAGATCATTCTCCACTTCCCATTAGTGGGCGATGGCCGTCTGCTTCCCCAGGAATCTGGGCTCCAGTACGTGTAGCGGTTGCTCTGGAGGACAAACACAATCCATGAATGCCCCCCCACACACACACACTTCCCTCTTCCTTCTCACTTTTATGTCTGAGCTGACGTCATATGGTATGGGATAGCCCCTTGGTCAGTTTGGGTCAGCTGGCCTGGCTATATCCCCTCCCAAGATGTTACCCACCCCCAGCCTGCTGTTGGGGAAATGTTGGAAAACCACAGCCTCGGTGCTGTGTGAGCCCTGCTCAGCAGTAGCCAAAACACTGGGGTGCTGTCAACACCCCTCTAGCTGCCACTACCAAAAAAAACCCCAAACCACAGCACTCTGAGAGCTGCTGTGGGGAAAATTAACTCCATCTCAGCCCAACCCAATACAATAACTTACAAATTGATAATTTATTTTGAAATTTCTTAAGCAACAGGGTTCACAGTCTGTTACAGTACTTTTCTGTTACAGCAGTCCTACATGGGATATAATACATTGGTCTTTTTATTGTCTGCCTTAACAAACTCCTTCTTTAAAATTTTAGTTGACTTGGTCACCTATATAACAAGGTTCCAGTGGGATATGGCCAAATACCCAATCAAGCAATCCTTGAAGAATATTTCAGAAATCATCGCAAAGGTAAGGTAATTTGTTTATAAAACTTTCATCCTTGAACTTGAGATATTTATGCACCAAACTTGGTACTCAGAGCTATTTGTCTGTTTTTCCTAGCTTCAAGGAGCTTTGGTAACAGTGACAGTGAACCTGGTAGTAGTGTCTGTGTTTAAGTAACCGAGGATGTTAGAATGGGGCCGGCATTTGGAGAGTGCACCCTGAAGGGCAACATACTGTCTTTGCTGGTTTTTTGTTTCCTAGTATCGCAGAGTTAACAGATAAAGAGCCAGCAAATTCTGGCGCTTGCGTTTAAGTTACTGGCATGCCATTGGTCTGATGTTCTCAAGCTTTGTGGGCTGCTAGCAATGAACCAGGGAATTTATTTACCTTCTGAGAGCTATGGTGCTCAGTTGTGAAGGGAAAAATAAACCTTCAATGTTAGATACAAGGAAAGCTCATTTGAGTGTTGTCATGGGTTTTCCCCATTTTTACCTTGGTGAAGTTTTTGGGGCTTTAATTTCATTTGTACTTGCTGTGAGCAGAGATAGAGTCCTCAGCAGTGACTTACTTTATTCAAACAGTGAAAGAGTTCTCCGTAAGGTACCCTTGCTTTAATATCTTCCCAGATTTTTCATCTTTTTTTTCCTACTTTTCTGTGTTCTGTAATCTGCAAACTGATCCTTGGAATATCTGTGTCAATAAAATACATAACCTGGGAAAAAGAATCAGCTGCTCAGGGTACCTAGAGAGAAAGTCTTTGGTGATGAATACGTGGAAACTGTAATCGAGGTGGGAATGGGAGAGTTGGTGTTGGCAGTCATGCTTTGCTGTAACTGCAGATTCTCTAGATGTTAGTTTCTTAAACTATTAGTTTAAAATTTTTGCAGATATTACAAAATCTTAATGTATAGTACCTAGGTGACTGAGAACACAAGTAACGCTTTCATTTTGATATTTTCTTTGGGGCTATCACTGCGTTTGAATTTACTCCACCAATTGCACTCCATAGCTATTCCTGGAAAACGTGCAGTGTGGAGTTTTGTGGGAGTGTTTACAGTAGCTACTTTGCAGGTATACATATGAAATTTAAGTTGGGAGAAGAAGAACTTGGTGGGGAAAGAGGGTTAGAGAGAACATAAATCAGGGTGAAGTGGTTTCTACAGGAAGTTTTCAGCTGTATTTTGTGTCAATTTTGGAGTGTACCTATTACAGTAGTATACAGTTTGGTTTTGTAGCAATTAAGTTTGTCAAAAAAGCAGCAAGAACATGAAGGGATATGCCCTTTGTTGAAATATTACCAAGGATTCAGCCCATGTTATCCTGTGTCCTAGAACTTGTTAAATAAATCATGGAATTGTTTAGGTTGGGAAAGACCTTTAAGACCATTGAGTCCAACCCTTAAGCTGGCAATGTCAGATCACCCACTGAAGCACCTCATCTACACATCTTCTGAATGCTTCAGGAGTGGTGACTCCACCACATCCCTGGGCAGCCTGTTCCAATGCTTGACAACCCTTTTGGTGAAGAAATTTTTCCTAATGTCTAATCGAAACCTCCTATAGTGCAACTTGATCCCATTTCCTCTTGTCCAGTTACTTGTTACATGGGAGAAGAGGCTGACACTCACCTCACTACAGCCTCCTTCTGGGTAGTTGTAGAGAGCAATGAGGTCTTCGCTGAGCCTCCTTTTCTCCAGGTTAAACAGCCCCAGTTCCCTCCACTGCTCCTCCTAAGACTTGTTCTCCAGACCCTTCACCAGCTTTGTTTCCCTTCTAAATCTAATTTCAAATAGTTTAAAAAACGTTGAATTCTGAGCCACAGATGTATATCCATAAAGTGGCAAAGGAAGATGACTGAAATTGTCTTTTGTTCTTGTAGAAGTGACACCTAGGAGATAATGTCACAGGGCTTGAAGCAGTTTTGTGCCCAGGCAAAGACAGTCCTGACATAGTTAAAATCATTGCTTTGGCACGTGATTAACGTGAAGATATACGAAAATTGATAGAGCTACATTAATTAAAATCTATGAACTCGAAGAGCTTGTCAAGTCATGAGATACCATTTTTCCTCCACGTGCACTATGGCAGCACCTTCTGATATCTGCCAAAATGAGAGTAATGGCAACTGCAGTGGAGAGCATCTAAGTTGGGGAAAAAATTGTAGCAGTGTTGGAAACCTTTAAAATAGAAGGAAATATACTCAAACTGTCAAGTTTTTTTAGCTTTTATTGTCAACTCCGGTGTAAGTACTGAAGACTTAAAGGTGAATCAAAGGTTTGATGAGATGATATCTGTGCCATCTGAGAGCTGTCACTTAGTCTAGTCATTCTTTGTATTTGAAATTGAGGTTAAAACTGTTGTGCAGGGAGACAGCCTCAATAGCATTAGTGCCTTCATCAAGCATTTTTAGAAATGTGGGTATCTGCTAAAATACAACAGCTCAGTTTTATAGTTACAAGGTGACACTCTGGATTGGATTTGTGTGGCAAGGTTTGGGTAGCAGAGGCCTACAGGGGCAGCTTCTTTAAGAAGCTGCCAGAAACTTCCCGTGTCCAATAGGGCCAATGGAGTAATGGAATTATGAGGTGCACCTGCTGCTGGCCAAGGCTGAGCCCATCAACGACAGTGGTAGAACCTCTGTGATAGCATATTTAAGAAGGGGCAAAAAACCCACCTGTGCAACTGCAGCCAGGGGAGAGGGGTGAGAATATGTGAGAGAAACAACTGTACAGACACCCAGGTCAGTGAAGAAGGAGGGGGAGGAGGTGCTTCAGGTGCCAGAGCAGAGATTCCTTTGAGTTGTGATGAAGACCATGGTGAGGCAGGCTGTCCCCCTGCTGCCTGTGGAGATTGATGGTGGAGCAGATGTCCACCTGCAGCCTGTGGAGGACCCCATGCTGGAGAAGGTGGATGCCCAAAGGAGGATGTGACCCCGTGATTGGTAATAATTTAAACTAATTTCCCCAAGTCTAGTCTGTTTTACCGATCACAGTAATTGATGAGTTATCTCCCTGTCCTTTTCTTGACCCATGAGGCCTTTGTTATTTTTCTTCTCCCATGTCCAGCTGAAGAGGGGAGTAACAGAGCAGCTTTGGTGGGCGCCTGGCCTCCAGCCAGAGTCAACCCACCACAGTAAGTGCTTAAATATCTGGATTTTGCAATGTGTAGAAATAGGTCCACTATGTTAGATCAATACTTTCTTCAGCAATGTAATGAGTCTGCCTTTCTTATTTTGCAGTGACATTTCTGAGTTATGCACCAGTTCTACTACCAAAAGGAAATTTGTATTGTCACTTCGTTTGGCAGTTTTACAGAAATTTTCAAGAGCTGTGCTGTGACATGGAGGTTGTGGTTCTGTGTTCTCTAATGTGTTCTCTAAATGCATTAATAGGAAACAAAGCTCATTCTTGTTTACAGTAAAGTCCAGTCAGTGCAGCAGTAACTTTCATCTAAGCAGTCATTTTTTAAAAGGCTACTGACTTTAACAAATAAGAGCAATTACAGTGTTGACAATTAGGAGATAATGAATGGAACTGGCTCTTAAGGGCAGTGTTTGGTATGAATGTTTTTTGCTTTATTGTCATTAAATAGTGCAAGGTTACACTGTTATTGAAAATGTCGATCCTTGGAAAAGGCAGAGGGGAAGGTTTTTGGTCTGTGAAAAAGTTTAAATGCACAGAGATACTAACTTAATAGCTTCTGATTAATTTTTTCCCCCAATGCTGTCTTCTAGATATAAAAAATCCCCAATATGTTAGTGCCATATAAAGTGAACGGGGAATAGGCAGCAGTACGATGCCAGACCAATACTGTGCTACGTTCTGTCAGCCAACAGTTGCCAAGTATATTGATTTTAAAATACTTCCCTGTATAGGGTGCAGGCTGATAGGAGTGTGATTGGATGTTTAAGACCTACTAATGGCTTAATTTGTTTTGTGTTCTTCCACTTGCTGCCAAGTTACCTAGCTAGAAGTGAATAAGTTTTGATAATCATTCTTATTGAGCCTGGAGGATGGATTTGAGAAGGATGACTGATCTGAGCAGCAATGGCAAGCCAAATGTGAGATTCTGAGTCTAAACAGTAAAATAGCTGGAATGCTGATACGGGAGTTTTGAAAGATGGTTGAAGGCTGCAAATGACTTCAAACAGAATTCTGCCTCTACTTGATTCAACAGATATATTTGTTGTCTGAAATAAATTGGATTCAAGTCTGAAATGCTGTTTATCTATCTACCCTGGAACTAGCCCTGTGCAACTTCAGACATTATACTGAAGCTTTTACTAAATGAAGGAAAGTAAAATAGATATTTCTTTATAGTTGTAAGCTGCTGCCAGTGTAAATCAGCAGCGTAAAAATGACCTTGTGAAGAGAGATGGTGGTATAATTTATTGTATTTTTCTTTGCAGACATACAGAAAAAGAACACATAAAATAATTATGATAATATTTAGAACTGAAAATAGCACCGGCCATTTGGAATCAGGCAGATGATGCATTTAGTTGATATTCTGTCTCTGAGTGACCAAGGCTGCTCATCTCAAGGAAAGGTGCAAACTGCAGTAGGCAAATACAGTGCAACAGGGTCTTCTCTTAAGTTGTAGATGATGCAAAGCATCAAACTGTACTGTCATTCCACTGAAACTAATGAGGAAAAAGTATAATGAGAAATGAGGAAACAGCTGGAGGAAATGACACCCAGTGTTCAGTGTGTTTGCATCATGATAGGAAGGCGAACTTCAAAGGATCTCTGCTGTCAGCTGAAATGGAGGTTGGTAGCTTCAAACTGTGGGAGTAATGATCAGCTGGATGCTGTAGCATGCCCAGTTGGTACCAGAAGATGGCATGTGACCCTTATTGTTGGCTGATTTTCCTGGAACGGAAATCTAACTTGGAGTTTTCTGAGACTTGAGTGAAGTTTGTTAAGCACTAGAGAAACAAACGTTTTAACTTGAGCATTTTTCATTCAGTTCTTGTTGGCAGATCTGAGAGTTGAAACTGAGAAGTCATTTAAATAACTATTCTGGTTTTGTAGACACCATTCCTTTTCTTTTTATCTTTAAGGGAGTAAACCAGATTGACAATGATCTGAAAGCAAGAGCCTCAGCATACAATAATCTGAAAGGGAACCTTCAGAATTTGGAAAGAAAGAATGCGTAAGTTATATTCTTTTTTTGCTAATGTAGCACAGGAAAGTTATTGAACCGTGAAAACTTAATAACATGTGAACAGATACAGGCTCTAAACTTAATGTATTGTTGAGGTGTTTGTCAATCCTGAATAGAAGCTGTCATAAAAGAACATTTATTACCAGCTGACACGCTGCCAGTAGCTCACTTGCAATTGATAAGCATTTATGAAATACACAAAAGCATGTACAAATAGTATAAATTGCTGGAGCTTTTGAGAAGCTTGCTGTTAAAGCAGTGTGTACGTGGCTACTTACGTCTGTGTCTGAACAAGGAAGTCTTTCCCTTCCCGCCAGTTTATGCTGTAAGCCGTATCAGCGTTAACCACCAGACAGACAGCGGTCGTGTACATGCAGAGCACAAATCAGCCAAGAACTGCAGGCTGTCTTGTCATGTCCATGTGGTGATTAGCTGAGATACAGGTGAAGTACAGTAGTTCTGTGCAAATATGGTTGATTAATTTGCCCCAACCCTACCATTACGGTTAGTGGTACAAGCCTGGTGGCTGATTCAGACCCGTGGGTCATACAAATGGTAGCCATTTTATGAGTAAGCCTTAAATTCCAACTTAAGCTGTGGTAATTTGTCAGCTAAGCCTCGTTACATGTGCACATGCGTGTAACCTTTTGTGAATATGCTGCTTTAAATTTTTATTGAGGTCCCTTCCAACAACCTAGCATTGTGTGATTCTGTGATTCTTCATGTAGGTCTGTACCAGGTTAGTTGTAACTCTGAAGCTCCATATACTAGACTTCACAATTGATAGTTTTAATGGCTCTTGTGTTTTTTAAATTACTTTTAAAAAAGAACTTGACTTCTTAAGTGTATGACGTATTTAGAGCATGGTGATGACTCACAGCATTGGAGCTGCTGAAAAAAGCTTTCAGTGACTTCAGAGTGTAAGATATAAAATTCACTTAAGGATTTTTTGTTTGCTCTGCACATAATGAATGCTTAAGTAAAATACATTTTGGAAAATGTTATAGTATAAAGCACTGGAAGCTGTTGTCCAGAAATATTCAATTCTTAAACGTGTATTTACTCTGGCTGTTTTGTTTGTTTTTTTTTCTCTGCAGGGGAAGTTTGCTAACCAGAAGTCTTGCTGATATTGTAAAGAAAGAGGACTTTGTACTTGATTCAGAGTATTTGGTTACATTATTAGTGATTGTACCGAAGTAAGTTTATTGCTTGTCCTAAGACCAGAATAAAATAAGAAATTTAAATCAAATCATAAATCTCACAATCTTATAATACTGTAAGAAAGGACATCTGAATTTGTTTGGTTTTTTTCTGGATGAACTAACACAAACTTCTTGATGCTTAGTAGAGGCAAGTGAGCCTGTGCACCTGTATTCCATTGTTTATGGAAACTCATAAAAAGAAATGCTGAGTGCTCTTGAATTTCTTTAAGAAACTGGAAATTTGATTTAGGTCTCATCTACTATTAGCCATGTCTAGTCATGTTGCAGAAGATATCCCTATGAAAATAGTAAGTACTGAGTAAAAAAAATGACTTGTTTTACATTGGAAGGTTTAATGGTTGAATTATCCTGATTAGGACCTTTCTGATTTTCACCACTTAGTGAGCAAAGTGAACTTGTATTTGCTCTACACTTTTCCACATTGTCAGAATGCTGCTTTTTTACTTATCTAAGTCTCTGCCAATGAAACACTGATTATGTCATGGCAAAGGTTTGTTGGGAACAAGTCGTTACTGTCTGAAATGTTTAAACAACAAAAATGCCACCTTTTCCCCTGGCCGAGGAAAGTGATGATACAGAATGTCCTTAAGACTCTTGTAAAATGAGAAAATGGCACCAGACTCTCTTTCTGGAGCTGGGAATGAAGAGAGCTTCCTGCTTGTAAAGATAACCAGTAGGCTGACACCACATGAAGCTGTAGTCTCTGGCACGTGTAGAACCTGGGGGAAGGCAAAACAGTTTTGCAGTGGCCTTAGCAGAGAACAGGCGACTGGTATATCTTGGCTGCTGTTCTACTTGTACCTTTGACTTGGTTTTGGTGTTCAGAAGGTGGAACCTCTTCTCCACTGACTCCAAAAAGGCAGGGCTTCCAAAATTCTTGGTGGTCATTCAGGCAAGTACAGGACTCTGGGGAACCCATTTGTGTTTGTGGAAAAAGTGTTCCATGAGTGGGTGTCAGAAGAGCAGAGATACCCTAAGCAGTTTCTGATGAACCTTGTTGGGTAACTCCATTTGGCCCCCTGAGGTCTGTACTTAATGATGACTTACTTAATTTCATAGTTCTTTGATTTCAAAAATAGTATGCTTGTAAACTTATACGAAGACCGAAAATAAAATATGCTACTTCTGCTGTCATTATAGTTTATTTAGCAATAATCTTAAAAACAGCAAGAGGAAGACTGTCCCTGATGTCTTGTGTATTTCTGACAACTTGTGCTTGGGTTGGAAGGTGTGATGATTAAATGTTTTTAACATTTTTTAGGGGAAAAACTTGATCTATCAATTCAAGATTGCTTACTGTAGTACTAGAAGTCTAACAGTAACCTGTGTATTCTCTAGGTCAAACTATAATGACTGGGTTAAGCAGTATGAAACACTAGCAGAGATGGTTGTACCACGTTCCAGCAAGTAAGTTGTTAAATGCTAAATCTTGTATTTCCATGTGCTATAGTTTATAACTGTTCTTTATCTGTAGCAATTTTGAATTTTATAGATTCCTCAAAAATTTGTCAAAATGTCTAGCTTTATCTGATCAAGCCTGATTATGTTGTGGCTGAAGAAAAAAACCAGAAGATCTCTAACTTTAGGGTTAACAAAGTTATCAAACTCACGTGGGAAGAGGAAAAGAATTGAAAAGTTAATCTAGTTCGTGTCAGGCACATTCAGCTTTCGTGGTAGAGCATGTTGGGGTTTGGCAACAAATACTAGCTGCTGGCCTGTAAGCTTTATGCCTGTATTCAGAGGACACGAAACAAGTTACATATACTCTTTGAAAGCTACTAAAGAATGAAGAACTGGAAGCGTGGATGGTTTTCTTGTGTGCAAAGAAATGTAACATGTCTCCTTCAGACTAACAAAGGTCTGTGGTGCTTGTGTCTGTGGTGGGCAAGACTGAGGCCGGGATTTGATAATACTGTTAAACCTCGCAACCATGTTGAATCTCGCAACCGTGCTGAAAATAAGATCACCGTGTAGCGCAAAGCATTGCTGCAGTGTTAATTTTAACTGACGGAGTAAGGTTTTGATCGGGCAGAGCTGATGTTACCAGCTCCATGCCAGTTATGAAATCAGAATTTGCTCTGGCTAACTTCACGTTTGAGTTGGATCAACTTAAGCCTAGTGGGAGATCTGCTAATGACTCTCATTTAATTAATGGGAAACTGTGATGTAGAGAGAGCTTAAGAAGAGGTGACTTGTTAGGCTGATGCTTGTACTGAAGACAGCGTGACACTGAGGAACACGCTACATGTCTTCAAGCTTTTTTTTTTTTAATTAAGGTAAAAGTCTCAGAATAAGCAGCGTTGTCTTGAACTGTAAAATAGTAAATCAAGGAGTTGTCTTTACAGTCTAAGAAGCACTTCTCTTACCACTGTCGTCTTTTTATTTGGTGTCCTTTTCTATTTTAAATCCATTTTCTTTTTCTTTAAAGCATGCTCTTTTAAGATTTCTGTAGTCCAAACTTTTCAGCATTAAACTAGCTTTAGTTCCTTTATCTGTAAACTATTTTTAACTTGAACAAATATCCAGACATGTGTGAAGTGTTTTTGAGTGGTGAAGTCTCTGAATGTGAGATGGAAACTGTCATCCTTTGTGAGGGAGTAATAAGAGCAGTTGTTAAGTTTTGGTTACTTTTTTTGTATAAGGTGTTTAATTAGGGAACTGATCCGGTGTAATTATTTACATTTATGTTCCTGCCTGGTAGTGATGAGTTACAACTTAAGCTGCTGTAGATCACATCTGTGGTGACTCAAACCTTATTAATTCTGACATTTATTTTTTTCTGTGTAGTGTACTCTTTGAGGATCAAGATAGTTACCTTTGTAATGTCACCTTGTTCAGAAAGGCGGTGGATGACTTCAAGCATAAAGCCAGAGAATATAAGTAAGGCTTATTTTGTGTGTGTTCTGTCTCTCATGGTTTGAAGGATCTCTAGATAACCAGTTTTGATTTTATTCACTTCAAAATGCAGATTTATGGTCCGTGACTTCCAGTATAATGAAGAAGAGATGAAAGCAGATAAAGAGGAAATGAATAGACTGTCAACTGATAAGAAGAAACAGTTTGTAAGTCTGTATAAACTAGTCATTATAGAAACATGAGACATCTGAGGCTTGTCATTGCTACACAACAATTTCATGAGCATGTGATTTGGAGAAAGCATCGTAAGGATGATGTGGCATAGTCAGCCTGCTGCCCAGCTGAGCTGCTGGGGCACAACTGAGTTCCCTGTAGCGCGGCTGCTCCTCACTGCATTGAACCAAGTGCTGATATTGCAGCTGATGATATATGAAATCTGACAATGGACAAGTGTCTGAATGATATAATCAAATATTAGTAATGTGATCCTTAATGCAATTAGCCCGCAGCAGCTGAGATCATATACTGAAGAGACAACTGTCAATTTCTCTTTACTTAGGATCAAAATACCCCTGAGTCATTATGTCCACAGTGAACTCTGCCTTCAAGTTGTCTTTATTATCATTGTACATCCAACATGCTTGATGGGATCAATCTTTTTCTGAAGTTTGAATAACTTTTTTTTTTTTTCTCTCTTCCGTTTCACAGGGGCCTCTGGTTCGGTGGCTGAAAGTTAATTTCAGTGAAGCTTTCATTGCATGGATTCATGTGAAAGCACTACGAGTTTTTGTGGAATCTGTTTTAAGGTAATGAGACATACCTGAGTAGTGCTTTGCTTCTTAGACTATAAGAATTTACATCTAACTTGGATTTACCAGACTGGGCTGTGTGAACGCCAATCTTCCAGGAAGGAGGAAGGAAGTAGTAGGGCAGTAAGAAGAGCTGATGGCAGTAGTTCTTGTTCTGAGTTGTGGAATATTTGGGCTAGGTAATTGTGCATATTGCCCCTTGCATAGTCTCTCCAGCAATGCTTTAAGGAATTACAGGTACTCTGTAAGTTGCTGCAAGGCACTTCTGCTGATTTTTAGCTTGCTTTATGAGCTGCTTGTAAGAAGAGCTTATGATCTCTTCTGTTTAAGTAGGGAAATGTGAATACTTCAGAATAAAAAATATTCAGAGTTTGAGTTGCTTGACATCCTGAAATCTATATTTTTTCTTTAAACCATCCCTTTCTAAGAATTTTGTAGTCTAAATTTTTCAGAATTAAACTGTTCAACATTCTAACTGTAAAATTTCTCTGCTTTTTCCTTCATACCTATCCAGAAGTATAGTTACTAAGTTGATGTAAGAGCTACTACCTGTAGTAGTTCTGCAGAAGGAAGAACATGGAAATTTTTTTTTAAAACAATGAAAATGGAAAAGTTTCTTTTAGCATTTTTTATAAGTTCTCGTAAAAGAGACAAATAAAAAAAATCACATTAACTTGCATTCTAGTCTGTTTCATATCTACTATGGGCTTATTTTGAAGACAAACTTGAATAAGGAAGAAAGCTTCAGTATTGGCAAATGTTTCCATATTCCTAGCAAGAAGGGTTGAGTAGGGAGTAGGTTCTCCACCTAGTGGCGTAAGCAAAGTCTTGCAAGTAAACTGACTGGAATTTTCATAACTTAGTCCAAGTTTTCAGGTAACTTTGAGAATTGTGCTTAAATACTCAAAGATTAAAAATCATTTCAGCATTTTTGTTGTTTTCTGCTTGACTTCCTCAGGTATGGTTTGCCAGTTAACTTCCAAGCGATGCTGCTTCAACCTAATAAGAAAACAATGAAGAAACTGAGGGAGGTTTTGTATGACTTATACAAACACCTTGACAGCAGTGCAGCAGCCATCATTGATGTAAGTTTTTACAACTGCTACTCCTCTTCAATATTAGGTGTAGTCTGTTTAAACAACAAAAAACCTGTTCACTGGCTTTATTAAAAAGCTGCACCTTTCCATATTCTCTATAATTCTGACACAGTACAGAAAATCATGTCTCCTTACAAAAATACCACTTCTGTTTTACATTTTTGCAAAGCAGATGGTATTTAAAGTTGCAACCAATGCATTTGATGAGCTGTCTGGTATAAAAGTCTTGTGTAATTTCTTGTTACTGCAGTCTTTCCTACTACCCATGGAAAGACAGACTGCGTTCATCTTCATATCTTCAAAGAATTCAAAGTCAACACCAGTCTGAAACTAGGCTTAAGGAACTTGAACATGTTTCATGTATTTCTTGAACCCAGAAGGAATACTTAAATTGTCCATGATCTATGGTAACAGGGACCTTAACACTGAAACAACTTTTTCATTTGATTGCACTGCTGGTTTTAAGTTAACGTAGTTGTCATTCCCTGCTGAAGGAGACTGAATTGGTGTCACGATGGAGTCGTCCTTTCCAGCTGCAGAGGTCTCATTTTCGTGTTTGAAACTGATTTACTGGGAGGCTTATTCTATTAATTTGATTTATATGCTTTTCATAGTTAAAGATTAATTAAAATAGACATCACAATGAGTTTACCTGAATTTTAAAAGGTTTAAAATAGTTTTTCTTAATGTTATATTTAATATAATGTTTTTCCAAAATATTTCCAGGCCTTTTGGGGGAAAGGGAATGTGAGACAATGAATGTGACAATTAAAGGTGCTGAATTTCATGTAACTTACTCGATCATTCAGCACCCTGTAACATTCTTTTCATAAACTGCTCGTGCTTAGAAGCAGTAAAACATAATTGCAGTCCTTTTATTTCCATTTAGTGGCAGTGTGTTTACAATAGCAACAGATGTGAATTATTGATACAAAACTACTTAGATTTTGAAAAAGCACTTGTCTTTCGGTTTGAAAAAGACTGTTATTCATTTGTCCAAGTCCTAACTTTCTGTTGCTTAAACAGTCACTTGAATGTGCAAATGTAAGCTTTAAGTCTTGCCTGGCTTGTTTGTTGCTAAAACACGGGAATATTTCATCTGCTTCAGAATAGGAGTCTGAATTGTAAGAGTATAACCAGTTTCAAAACTTTATTTGCAGGCAACTATGGATATTCCAGGCTTAAACCTCAGTCAGCAGGAGTACTACCCATATGTGTACTACAAGATCGATTGTAATTTGCTGGAATTCAAGTAAAAGTTCCCTAACATGACAATCTTCTCAGTGTTGAAATAAACAGAAGTGAGGCTGAAATAATACTTTTAACACTCTACTAATCATATGCTTGCTTCTTATGTTAGGTGAAAGTGGTCCATCTCTAGACATTTTCTTTTTAAAGAACTGTGTAGGTAATCTGCTTTTAATCAATGATGTCTGTAAATGTATATTGAGAGAATTGAAGTATTTATAAACAGAGTGATTTATTTAAGGAAAAGCTCATTCCTCTTTCATATGGTGGTCTGTGTTAATTCCATTTACCTATGTTTATAAAAAAAAAACCAAACTTGTTTACAGAAGAATAGTGTAAATGTTCATGGCCATTTTGTTCATTTGGTTTAGTAGATACAATTGTGTTAACGTTGTTGAACTGTGATGTAAAGTATGTAAAATTGGTATGAAATTGTGCTTTCTGAATGGTTTAAAATTACTGAAGCACTGTAAACACAGGAAAAAATAAAATGTACCTGTGCAAATGTGTCGCTTTTTGTGCCACATGTAACTGTAGATACCTGTGTCTAAATTCAAGCAATGCATTAAGTCTTAAAACCAATGCTGCATCCTGCGTGCGGTGGTACAGAAATGCGACTGACTTTAACGCAAGTACTGTCTAGCCAGGAAGCAGCTCTCCAGAAAAGGATGTGGGACTGCTTGTGGAAAACAAGTGGCATTTGTCACAAAGGCCAGCCATCTCCTGGGGTCACGTTAGTAAGAGGGTAGCCAGCCTTACCCAAGATTTGGGACTTGTGAAATCGCATCTGGGCTCCGTAATACCCAAAATTGAGCGCTGCAATGGAGGAAGTTCAGTGGGGGCTACCCAGGCTTGTCAGGGGGCTGCAGCACCTGACATCATGGCATACTGGGAGAGTTGTGTCTTTTTGCACTGGGGAAGAGATGGAGAGAAAGCAAAGGGCAGATGTGGCTGAGGCAGAGGATACAGAGAAGATGGAGCCTTCTGATGTGCCTGAGCAATTCTCAGAGGTACATGGTAATGAGGCAGAGGATGCAAGTTTGAATATGGAGAAAATCTCATTAGAGGCTGTGGTGGCTTGACCTTAGCTGGCTGCCAGATACCCACCCAGCTGCTCTCTCACTGCCCTTATTTAAGGGGATGGGGGAGAAAAAGTGAAAAAGCTCATGGGCTGAGGCAGACAGGGAGATTGCTTACAAATTACTGTCATGGTCAAAACAGACGACTTTGGGAAGATTTAGTTATTGCCAGATAAAATAGATTTGTATGGTGAGAAACAAACAAAAATAGACTTCCTTATCCTCCTTTGTTCCAAGTCTTGATTTCACTCCTTTACTCTCAGCTTCCTGCCTTCTGCCCAGTGGCAGAGAGGGACAGTAGATGGGAGGTTATGGTCAGTTCGTAACAGTTCCTCTCTGCTTTGCCTTCCTCCTCCCACTTTTCCCCTGCTCCACTATGGCTTCTTCCACAGGCTGCCGTCCTTTGGGATAAACCCGGTCTAGAATGGGTCTCCTACAGGCCATGTTTCTTTCAGGGCATGCCCACCTGCTCTGGTTTGGGTCTCCAGAGGCTGCTGTTTGGGTATCTGCTCTGGCATGGACTTCTTCATGGGTGACAGGGCAATACCTCTATTGCATTTCCTTTCAGTGATACATCTAGACTGGAGATATCTGTGGCTGAACAGACTCAGGGTTGCTGTTTACAAGAAAGGGAAAACTAAAAAGTATTAAATGTTAGTGCCCAGCCAGGGAAGAGCTGATGTCTGATACCATGGGGCTTCCCTAGTTGTCAAGTGAGATCTTTGGATACAGGGGTTGGGAGTTAGTCTGTGTTACATTTGTTTTATAACAGAATCACAGAATGTCGGGGTTTGGAAGGGACCTCGAAAGATCATCTAGTCCAGCCCCCCTGCCAGAGCAGGATCACCTACAGTAGGTCACACAGGAACGCGTCCAGGCGGGTTTTGAATGTCTCCAGAGAAGGAGACTCCACAACCTCCCTGGGCAGCCTGTGCCAGTGCTCTGTCACCCTCACAGTGAAAAAGTTTTTCCTAATGTTTTTCTGGAACCTCCTATGTTCCAGCTTGCATCCACTGCCCCTTGTCCTAGCGTTAGACATCATGAAGAAGAACCTGGCTCCCTTCTTCTGACAATCACCCTTTCCATATTTATAAACATGAATGAGGTCACCCCTCAGCCTCCTCCAAGCTAAAGAGACCCAGCTCCTTCAGCCTTTCCTCATAAGGGTGATGTTCTGCTCCTTTCATCATCTTTGTGGCTCTGCGCTGGACTCTCTCAAGCAGCTCCCTGTCCTTCTTGAGCTGAGGGGCCAAGAACTGGACACAATATTCCAGATGTGTCCTCACCAGGGCAGAGTAGAGGGGCAGGAGGACCTCTCTCAACCTACTTGCTACTCCCCTTCTAATACACCCCAGGATGCCATTGGCCTTCTTGGCCACGAGGGCACATTGCTGGCTCATGGTCATCCTGCTGTCCACTAGAACCCCCAAGTCCCTTTCCGTTATGCTGGTACATGGAGTTCTTCTTTCCCAGGCACAAGACTCTACACTTGCCCTTGTATTTCAAAAAATTCCCCCCTGCCCAACTCTCCAGACTGTCCAGGTCTCACTGAATGGCAGCACAGCCTTCTGGTGTGTCACCCACTCCCAGTTTTGTGTCGTCAGCAAACTTGCTGATGGTGCACTCTGTTCCCTCATCCAGGTCGTCGATGAATATATTGAATAGTACTGGTCCCAGTACCGACCCCTGAGGTCAGTATAGGGTAAGGCTGAACCAAAACCTTCTCTTTCTGTAGTTTAATATATTTCTATGGTTCTTTTAAGATTTCTGGCAAATGGAACAGAATTTTTGGACTGTGTAGGAACAGAAAATTTCGATTCTGAGAAACATGCCAGGTGACGAAGACAAAGTAATTTGGGGAAGGAATGAAGACTGTAGTCTACTCAGGAATTCTATTTTTATTATAATAACAGATGATTTATGTCCTAATAGGAAAAACAGGAGCAACTGGGTTGTCACAATTTACATGTCTGTAGTCAAAATCTGAGAAGGGGGAGTCAGCTGCTGCACAGCAGAAATATTTAAAATAGCAACATACTTGTATTTTAATAAGTTTAATATAGGTCTTGAAATATTGATGGCTACCATTTGAAAACTGTTAAGTAAAACTCAGTAATGAAATTGTGAGAGAAAGCAATGCTTGCAGTGAGTTCCAGGATCACTAATACTGGGGAGAAGAGGAGGAAATGTGGTGGCTAGGAGCTTGTAGAAGGGGTAGGTGCAGAGAAGAGCTAGTAACTCATTATGAGCAGGAAGGAGTATGTGGGAGCATCACCACAGGACAGAGTGGGAGAGAATTTCAGTGAACTTAAGGAAAACAAACCACAGAGGAACGTGTTGGAAGAAAACAAACATCTGTCTTGAAGAAGGTCAAGAGGAGGATTTGGGGAACTATCTGGTCAGCCTCACCTTGATCCCCTGCAAAATGATGGAGAAAACTGCACTAAGAACAGGAATGGGATTAAGGGTAGTCAGTGTGGATTTGTGCCTTACCAACCTTCTACAGTGAGGTGAGGAGAGCAGTGGACGTCGTTCATCTTGACCTCAGCAAGGCCCTTCATGCCGTCTCCTGGTAAGTGGACTGTGAGGTGGACTGAAAACCCGGTGACCTCTGATGGGCTCAGAGGCTTGTAATCAATGGCATGAAGTCCACCAGGAGGCCAGTTACTAGGGGTCTGCCCCAGAGGTCAATACTGGGACGAATATTGTTTTGCATTTTTATTAATGACCTGGATGATGATATGACAGAGACCACCTTCACCAAGTTTGCTGGTGATACAAAACTGAGGAGTGACACATGCACCAGATGGTCCCCACTGAGAGCATTCTTGATACACTGAAGAAGTGGTCAGCCACAAACATCATGAAGTTCAGCAGAGGGAAGAATAGCCCCATGTACCAGTACAGACTGCTGGCCAACTGGCTGGGAGGCAGTTTTCCAGTAAAAGGACCTGGGTTTCTTTTTGGAAGAGAAGTGGAGCATGAGACAGCAGTGTGCCTTTGCAGGAGCAGACAGCCTTAGGGAAAGAGCATTGCCATTGGGTTGAGGAGGGTCACTAGTCCCCTCAGCTCAGTACAGATGGAACCACATCACAGAACGACAGGAGCTGAGATTGGCAAACACCAATGACGATCACCTAGTCCACTCTCCACCCTCAGCTAAAACACTGCTCAGGACTGTGTCCAGTAAGGTGTTGAAGATCTCCAAAACTTCACAGCCTCTGTGGGCAGCCTTCTCCGGGGTTCAAACAGTAAAACTGCACTAAAACTGCATTCTTATGTTTAGATGTAAGAGTCGGGTTACCTCTTCTTTACACCTTCCTATCAGTTCTTCATGAATATTGATAGGATGCTCCTGAGATTTTTATTTTCTTGAGCAGAGGTTGTTGAGTGCTCCTGTAGTATTCAAGCACTTGCTTCTGGTGTTGCTTTTATTTTAAGGAATATAGTTGTTAAACAAGGCAATCCACAGTGATGACCAGATAACAGGATTTGGTTAGTTTTATTTATTGATTTTTAAAATATAATAGCATTTTGAAATACTCGGCTTCGTAACCTCTGCGTTAGTTTAATTTTCGTAAAGTTATGTATTATTTTGAAAGTTTTCTATAAGAGAAATGCATCTATGCTCTGCTGAACTATTAGACATCACAAAACATTGCATGCAGTGAGTGATTCTTGAGCAGAAGTGTTTAGAAGGTAACTTCTTTCCAGATACCTTTGTATGTGATTTGGGGTGGTTCTTTTGGCAGAATTCCCACTTCAGAAGGGATGTTTGAATTCTGTTCTATTGCTTATGTCAACGAATGCAGTGTTTGTCTTCCACCCGACTTGGACAAACATTTGCCAGCAGCTATGTATCTTTCTCCAGGCAGACAGTGTACAGTTTATCTTATACCAACTTAAATACCTTTAAGAACACAATACATGAGATGAGTCGTCATCCTTCGCTTTGTGAGGACGGGATCCCTACCTGGGATCTTTTAATGTTTCAGTGTAACCAAACGAACTCCATCACTTCCCATATCATTGTGTTAACTGTAAGAATGACAGACAGAGTAAACTATGAATATTTCATTTTGCAAAGGTCTGGGGTTTGTGTATCACCAAGGAGCTCACATTTTGTAGTGTCAGGGGAAATACAAGTGTCGTATTTGAATTCCTCCAACTTCATTGAATTGGACGTGATTTCCCTGATGTTCGCTGGAGTCCATAAGCAGATTATTGCAATGTCATATTTCACTGAGACTTTGGGGCTAGATGGTGGTGCTGGTGGGACCTGAGCAGCTGCAGCTGTGATGATGCTTTTGGAGAGCCTTGCATTGAGCAGAGCCAACAGAAAAACGACAAGGGAAGCTAAGTTAAGCAAAAGTAGATGCTGGAGATCCAGCTTTGAATGGACACCACGCTGTTACATTAAAGAGTTACATAAAGAAGTGTGAGTGTGCATGTTATAGGGCTGTTCAATATTTATTGGACACACTATTTTTTAAAAAAACCTGGTCTTCAACGACTTCTTTTCATTGAAGTGTTCAGAAATTTTTTTTTTTTATTTTTCACCTCTAGAGAGCGATCTCGAGCTACTTTCAGAAAACTGCCAGAGTAAAAGTCTCACAAAGCCCTTCCTGAATGATTTGGGTTAAAACTGAAAAGTTTGATCTTTTAATGATTTCATCTCGTGGTCTCGTAATACCAAGAGATTTTTTAATATTGCCCATAATTATTATGCTTTGCTTCCTTAGGCTCCCTGGCGGTTCATACTGTGCCACACATGTATTCAGTCTTCCACCGAGAGCCTGAAGAGAAGAGATTGACATGTCTTCACAGTGGAACAGAGTTCTGGTGGACTCAGAATTGCTGCTTAAATAGGTGTATATCTAATTTCAGGTATTTTATGGGATTTCAGTGTCTTAAATGTTGGTTCTTTCACTACACTGTTTACTATTGTTGATCTTACCAATCAAGGGATTATTAGGAATCATGTGTTTTCTCCATCAAAGCACAAATCTTCGACTTTCTGTACCACCTCCTTTTGCAATATACGACCCTGCTTCACACCCAGAGAAAAGACAGAGTGATCCTGCAGCTGAAGGCTGTAAAACATCATTGCAGGCCTTTTAATATTTTTTCTTTTTTTAAAAGAGATTAAAAAAACCTCTGTTTTCAACTTAACTTCACCTGTAAACATGGAGATGGAGAAAACAACTGTAAGAATAAACATCAATCTGGGATACACAGAGCAATCTCACTTGGTAAGGACCCACTATAACCCTGGAGCAGCCAAGGGCAATGGCTTAGCCCTGCTTGGTCCCCAGTCTTGTTCTGCACTATCATATCACCTTGGTTGTATCGCTCTGTCCTAGGTCATGGCATGCTCCTTATGGAATCTCTTAGTTCTTTGTCCTTCTGCTACACTGCCTTTCCCATCTTCCCCCTTTTCTCACGCTTTTGCACCCTTCCACTGCTCCCTTTCCTTTTTCCTCTTGGATTTATAAACTGCCACTCTACCAGAGGCTGCAGTTTTGAATGCTTTCACGTTGCTAAGTGATATCCCTCCTCTCAGCAGCCTGGTTTTCTTAGAAGTATTCAGCATCTGCAATCTTCACTGGGTTGCCTGAATTGGAGACACATCCTTAAACAACAACCTAGCTTGCCAAATTCACCCACATGTAAGTCTGTAGACTTTAGTAAAACCATTTCTTGGACAATACTGTTTTGGAATTGGTTATGTATCACAATGTATTTGTTGACTATGATGTTACAAGAGAATCATAATCTGCTCATAATTCGAGTTTATCCATCCTGAACCAGACACCAGAGCATGCATCTTGAGGCCCGTCTTGCTGCAGCAATCATCCAGGCTCCCAAAGCATTGTGAGACAAAGGGCACACTGAGCAATTATTTAATCAATCCACTCATTATGCTGCATTGATTAAAGGTCTGGAAAAAGTAAATTATACATGGACTTTTCAGGTACCAATAGTATAGCAAATATTTGGAAAGGCAAGGTCAAAAGACACAGTTTTCACCAGCCACTGAAGCCAAACTCTCCCCCAAATCCCACTTGCCCCTTGCAAAGCTGTTGATTGGAATTACCTGTCTTGTTTTTACAGCTCAGCTCAAGGTTAAGGTGCCAGAAAAGAACATGAAAACAAGCATCATGAGTGCAGCTGAATGCTGTAGGAAATACAGAGCAAATGCAACAAAAGAGAAGTTTATCAGGAAGTCACAGAATCACAGAATGTCAGGGGTTGGAAGAGACCTCAGAAGATCATCTAGTCCAACCCCCCTGCCAGAGCAGGATCACCTACAGTAGGTCACACAGGAACGCGTCCAGGCGGGTTTTGAATGTCTCCAGAAAAGGAGACTCCACAACCTCCCTGGGCAGCCTGTGCCAGTGCTCTGTCACCCTCACAGTGAAAAAGTTTTTTCTAATCCTTTTGTGGAACCTCCTATGCTCCAGCTTGTATCCACTGCCCCTTGTCTTGTCGTTGGACACCACTGAAAAGAGCCTGGCTCCGTCCTTCTGACACTCCCCCTTGACACATGACGGGTGCGTGCCGCTGCTGGGGGGCTTGTTAGTGCCAGCCTGGCACCGCAGGCTTTATCAGCCTATCATTTATACTCTGGGTATCGAGACTGCTTAGATGTGCTCAGCATATTTAGAGACACTGTAAGGCCTAAATTTAAAAACGCTTTTTTGGACCATGATGACTAATCTTTGCATGTGATGCAGAACCTCGCCTCGCACGAACTCCTTGTTGTCATTTGCTTTAAACTAATAAATACTTTGGCTTCTTTTTAACCCCCAGCAGATAATTTCCCATTAAAAATTAAAGGATCCTGATCCCGTGGGATGCAGTTACTCTACCACTGCTCTTACCTGCACACAAACTGGTGTGAAGTCGTGAGGTCTGCCTTGATATGCCATCATAATCCTTGGTGAGTTTATTTCCACATGCAAAAAGGATAACTTCTAGCACCATTGAGCTCCAGATGTATCATGGCTGTACTAGAATTCACACCGATGACACTATTATTTCAGAAGAATATTGTAAAGCTGATCCATTTACCTGTACTTACAGAGAAAGTGTAAAAAATCAGATTTTAATTCCTGGTGGCAACAAAATCTGAAATTAATAGTGACGAACAATTTTGTGATGCATAATAAATCAGTCACATTTTTAACTGGGAGAATATAACTTAACACAATTTTACTTCAACAGTATGAAATAGAAACAGAGATTTTTTTACTTAAACTGTCCAAAATGGTTAGTTTCTTAAAATGTGTATGTAAGTGATACATTTCTAGTGGCAAACTTTTCATCAGAACTTAGGAAAGTGCTTTTATGTGCATATCCATAAGCATCTTTGCTACCATATGAAGGTGCTTTTGATCTAATTTTCACAATGGTTTTGTCCTGGACTTCTCAGCTTGTGGAAATGCTGAGGCTTAGAAAAGCTTCTTTCCTCACCTGTGGTAGAGAAAGCTCTGACTGCCTCTTTTTGCAGAGCAGATACATAACAGCTCTTCTTCTAAAGACAGGAACGAGATGGTCCAAAGGCAATATAGATGATGCCTTATTTTTTTGAGATGAATGAACGAACCGAACCTTTCAGAATCGTGTCTCTGAGATGACAGCACTAAAGCCATCGTGAAGCACCTACACAGCTCACCTGCTTGGGCCTGGTTTTAATAGATGCTGAATAGACAGTTGCTGCCATCACGTTCAGTGGTAATTCCCTATTAATACAAATGACAATTTCAAGCCCATTACTTTGAGTGTTTTTGACGGACCAAATTCTGTGGAAAATTGGTATTAAACTGTTTAGGAGTATCTAGCCCAGCTGATACCAGAATAGATTATGGTACATGCATCTTGGCATTTTTCTACTAATTAATGTGGCTAGTACTGTAAAGTAGTGGTTTTGAATAATTTTATATTTTTTTCCAATGGAAAAACATATTAATTATTTGGGTAAGAGTAACTTTACATTCTTTAAAAAAAGCTTTAAATTCTTAGAAACAGCTTTAGAGTCATTAAATACTTCAGCTGACCTTATGAAAAGGTATTACTTAAGACAAGTAGAAAAGCGTTTTCTTGTATTTAGGTGAAAAAAACTGTTATAATAATAGAAGTACTTTTCTCATGTTTAAAAACATATTTAAAAACGTATAATATTATTATAAGCACTTCAAACCTTAAAGATTTTACAACTGGAAATGAATGGGTTAAGGACCATCCTCATTTCAGTTAATGATGGTCTTACCACTTGTTCCTGTCAGGCTAGGATCATGCTGAATCAAAACTATAATTTTCCTGTTGCTTTGCTTTGCTGGAAGACAATTCAGGCCTTTGTATCTGCCACTGGCTCCCACACAACTGACCCCAAGGAATTTAATAGTCAAACCTGAACAATGATAAAATATCTATTCATGTTTAAAATAACTATGTGGGGACATTGTTCTTCTTGAACTATTTCCTAATAAAAAAACCCAAAATAACAACAAGAAGAAAGACCTCAACAAGAAAATCCCCACAACTGTGAAATTTGAGTTTTAGATGAAAGTAATTGTGAATTTCACAACAACCTTTAGAAACGTGTCAGCTACTTTACAGTACTAGCTATGTATTTTTTTTCATGTAATTACTAACACCTTGCCATATCTCAAGTAAATCTTTGCTAAACAATAAATATTGAAGTATCCAACCTTTTTGCCTAACATGGCAAAGGAATCAGGAAGTGTGAGCATCTCCTGTGAAAGCACAGAAGGAGTAGACTTAGCAAACAGAAGGCAGCTTAACCAAGCAAGAAGAGGTGTGAGATTCAGCTCTAGACAGCAAAAATTGTGTTGTCTGCATATAAGCTGGATGTCTAAGCTCTCATCACAGACAACCCGAGATGTAGTCTGTCACAGCTGTAAAACGGAGGTGTCCCATGCCATTTCACACATCATATGGCAGCTGAGATACCTTGGTAGAATCATAGAACCATTTAGGTTGGAAAAGACCTTTAAGATCGCTGAGTCCAACTGTAGATCAGATGGATGCTACCTGGATCTCTAGGTGCTTTGCTTATCTACCTGGCTTGAACCTCTTCCCTTTGGGCAGCTGAACTGCTCTCCAAGTTATCCCTTAGACCCCCACAGACTGTGATGGGCCATAGATAGAGCTAGATTTCTTCATCTCTAACCGAGTCCCAAGGGTTTCACTTCCATTCTACGATGTCTCCAACACTCTGCCTCAAGCTGCAGTTCTTGCATGGACCTCACTGCAAACCAGTGTTTTGCAGTGCTATGCCAGGCTGTTTCAAGGCTGCTTTTTTTTTTTTTTGCCTCTCTCGCTTTTTAACTGTTCTTGAAACTATTTAAATTTGTGGTTTTTCTCTGTATCCTTATGATAAACTGCACATAGAGTATGAAACAAGGGTGCTACCGCCCTGTTGTGTGTGAAACCAGCCAAAGGTTGAAGGCACTGGTATTGTATCAGCAATACAGCTGTGGTCAGCACCGGAAGATTGAGGCTCATGAATTTGTCTCAATCATCAGGAATGCCAAGAGCAAGCAGTGACTGATGCCCCTCTAGCTATGGGTCTGCTGTCCTCTGAGGACAGCTGACCCGGGCTGCTCTACTCACAGCTTGCAGTAAGGGCTCCTGGGTACAGAATGAAACTGCAAATAAATAATTTGTGCACTGAAGCGATGCTGTGGATGGACTTAATGGCCAAGCAAGGCAATGCCCTCCGGCATTCTTTTGGTCTGTAGCGCAGCTCCTTCTGGAAACAGCAGCTAAGTAGATACAAAAGTCAGGGAATGTTCTTGCTGTAAATAAGCAGATTTGCCTGCACTAGATGACATTGGGAGGGGGCTGTTTTTTCACTAAAATAACTGTTTACTCTCTGTCTCCTTGCTACACTCAGAGTAATCTCACAATTATGGCTGAGATACGTTTTCTCTAAGTATATTAGGCTTCTCCTATTGTCTGGTTTGCAATGGGATTACTGATAACAGTGTTGTAGTCAGGCTGCAGTTACAAAAGGCTGATCACCATGAAGTGCTCATACCATCATGCTTAAAAACAGGTTTCAAAGTTTTTAAAATTGTGACTAACGCTGTGGTCATGTGTGAGCTCCTCCTTCCTTTTCTGGACCATTTCTCACAGGTGAATGTTATTTGCACACAGTGATATCACTGCGCAATCTTGCACAAACCTTTGACTCTTCCTGAAAGATGGGAAAAGAAAAATGTTCCTTCAGCAGAGTCAGAATTGACTTCACTAACCTCCTCTCACAACTGTATTGATTTATTTTGAGCAGGACTCCTCATGTTTTTGCATGAGGATCTTCACTGTCAGAAGTCACCAGAGCTTAATTTCCCCTTTCCCTTGCCTTGAAGTCTTGGTCTGATCAGACTCAACAATTCTCTTATGTTTCTCCTCATGCACTAGGCTAGCATCAAAGAAGACCAGAAAGAAGATTGTAATTATTTTATCTTAACCTGCAGTCCTTGATGCCCTCTTCAGGGAAGATCTCTAATGTGGTGAGTTCATCTCATGAACGAAGAGAGACAACTAGCAGCAAACCCAGTGTGGAAGACAGCTAATGAAACCCTCATATCACGGTAGGACAATTTCTTCCCAGGCATCTCTCTGACGGTTTTGTACGTAGGTAATGCAAACTGCTTGCCTTTTAAAACCAAGTAGCAAAAGAAGACAGGGATAATTCTAAGGAGAAGGTGATTTTTCAAAGCTATCAAGCTTTTCTATAACATTTATGTTGTATTTAATTGTGACTATATCTTTTGATGAAGACTGGAGAGCAAATTTGTTTAAGCCCGGTAGGACAGTGATGTGTCACAAAACTCACAGGATTTCAACAAGTGACTTCTGCAGCTAGTTTGAAATGGCTCACTGAGCTACCGCCTATTCGCTGGTAAAACACGTAGTTTTAAGCTGCTACATAGATTAGCGCTTAGTAAGCCATAGTTATACTGAAGTAATTGCAGTGCCCGCCCCATTGTTTTAAAATGAAGATAAAATTTGTCTCATTTTTGACTCTTATGTGTTTGCATGAGTGTTCAGCCATTTGAGATCTGCTGTATCCTAGTGAACCAACTCCTTCCCATGTTGATACCAGATGGAATTTGCCAGATTAAAATGCCAAGAAGTAGATGAGAAGAAAACCTAAAAGGTTTCCTAAAAGGAAAACTGTACTGTTTAAAAATAACAGATTTTTATGCAGTGTATAGCTCCTCTGCTTTGTGCTTTTGAAGAACAGCAGCACCACAGTACTCTAAGCTGCACTTATTAAAAACGCCTTACAGTGAAATCTTGTAACTGTTTAATTTGAAATTTTGGCACTGTGTGTAAAAAAGTAGAAACTTCACCTCACCACTCAATCACACTACAGCAAGTAAGTTGTAAATTATTGTTTTCAAACTCAGGACAATTCAACACTCTAATAAGTAAAGTTAGTTGTACTGAAATCTGTTTTCCTAACCTAACCAATACCTAATGATGAAGCTCTTGAAATAAAGACAATAAAATTGAAGAAATAATAACAACAGCAGCAACAACAGTACTAATATTTGCATCCAAATCTTTGTTCAAAATGTCTCTGATGACAAGTCAAGAAGAAAATGGTCTATTGAAAGAAATTCAGCTGGGGCAGGGATGCAATCTTTCAGATGATGAGAAAGTGCTGCATAGTCTTATTTTTTTGGTTAGTTGTAGTTACAAACAGTGGTTTAAAGAGGAAATTAAGGCATGGAGTCTGAATAGGAACACCTATCTTTCACCTGCAAAAAAATCCTAGGGAAAGGTAAGTCCTCAAGATTTTTAAAAATACGTATTTTTTTTATGTGGAACTGAAGGTCTGAAAAGCTACTGAAGAAGATAAAGAAAAATGTTCTGGCAATTAAAAACTGGCATGAACCTGGGTACATGCAAGGGAAAGCGTTGCATGAAGATTGTCTTATAAAGAGCTGTGGGAAATGTTGGAAGAGTCAGATGTTTATCAACTATCACATTTTAGTACACATGGGCCAGATTACAGCGTGGGTGAGTGGAGCTTCTTCCAGAGTATTTTTCTTTAGGTTTGGACCTTCAGACCAAGCCAGACCTGAAAGTTCCATCAGGGATGGGAAAAACCAACGAAGGCAAATTCAAAGGCAGCTGGGGACCCCTGGGTTTGCTGGAGCGGGACAAGCAGCTCCAGCTCAGCATCTGCGATGGAGGGCAACGCTCCTCGAGAGCAGCTGGGCTCCTTTGCAGGAGGGATTTTCCTTTTGATAGACCTTTTTTGCTTTTGCACACCACGTCCTAGTTTGTGTACCTGCACGGCATCCCACGCGATGTGTGTACATTTACTTTAGCAGCAACCCAAAGGCTGGAATATTCCGTTTTTGCAGGTTTGAGAAACGAGGCACAGAGCTAAACCTCCAAGTTTCCAGACATGTTCAGATTTGTAAATCCATCCCGCCTCAATTTAATTTAAACCCAAATATTCGAATACACTTAAATGTCATCTACTGACATTTAGACACAAAGTACAGCAGAGAAACACAAAATTAATAATGTAATAGAATTCCTCAAATAAATAAGAATACAATTAATTATTTAATATCATTAACAGGTCAAAACCAGCTACAATGCGTCTACAACACTGAGAAAACATATTGCCACTGGAGAATAACTAGCTATTCTGAAAGAGACTATCTTCTTTTCCTCTCCTGAATCGACTGACTTCTCACTGCAGTTTGTTTGTCTAAGATGTTAAAAGCAGTAACAAATTTAAACGGTGGCAAATGAGTCTGTCTTAAGTTAAGCAACCCTTGAGTCGTCATTGTTTACAGACCGGCACATCATAGCAAGCAGAGCTCAGCGCTACCTTACATGAATTTCCCGATGAGTCAACTCTTTAAGACAGAAATGAGTGGACCTGCTCTTAATAGAGGTAAAAAATCTTAGCTGAAGAAGAAAGCCTCCAGTAGAGGAAAAGGGGTCAGACATTCAACAGAAAGGGAAGAAGATGCATCCCTTGCAACATGGCATTTCTGCTCCGTCCACGAGTGAGAGACTATTGCCTCTGGCAACTGGAGCTGAACCCGCCAGGCGCAGTCACCAGCCCTGCTCTGCTTCCGAGAGGAAAACACGTAGCCGTGCTGCCGTCATTCTGAGAAGGAGTGGAAGGAAGAAATAAATAATCCACTGTAGACAGGAATGAATATCGAAGATATATTTTGAAACTGATGTAAATCCTGTTTGGTGACGTGCTGGTGAGTCACTAGGGTGGGTGGAAGTGATTTTGCATAATAACGGTATCATCTGCTTTCTCCTCTTGCACTGACACACAACAGCAAACACAGGCACTGTGCAGCAGCCAGTGAGTCAGCTGCTGTGTACCAACCTAACAGGGCTGAAACCTCAAAATATTTACAGCTGCATTTCACATCTTAGTGTAGAAAGGCATTGGGAGCAGGCACTGGTGGTGAACTGCCACCGCGGTTTCCCCTGGGACTGACCACATCACACCGAGGCGTCAGAACTTCAGAGGAGTCTTAGGAAAAAGCTGCTCCACGGTGTTTAGACAGAGTATAAGAGGACATGAACAGGAGGCTAGGCTCTTTCAGAATTAACATTTATAAAGAATGAGATTGAATTCAGAATAATTGTATTGAGGCAAGTTTTATATTTCATGTTTCAAAAAACACAGCAGAAGCACTGGAGCTCAAAGGAAGAGTCATACCTGAGGAAAAGGTTGTGTTGAAGCTCAGGAATATTAAAAAAACACTTATTGAATGGAGAAAAATCTTTATTTATCATTTTAAAATGTTTTAATTATTAAATGACAAAGCACGATTTAAAAATTCAGTATGATTGCTCCTAATTGAACTCTTACCTAACACACTGGTAACACAACTGTAATCAAATCCTGCCAGTTTCCTTCTCCTTATTTTCCATCCTCTGGCACTGTAAGGAATGGAAGCAAAGCCCAAAAAGAAAAGAAGGCAAAATATTGTGTATTGTCAGCTTTGTCAGTGGACTAAATGGACCCTGTATGTGTAGAATTAGCAAATTCTCAACTTCCAGAGCTTTCCTAATGCAGTAGACAACCAATGGATTGTCTGCCTATTTCCTTTTTAATTGCATTAAAACATTTTCCTGAGCTGTTGCTTTAGGCTGTTAAAGCATCTAGTCTGTAAGAAAACAAATGAATTACCTATAAACAATTAAAACATAGCAGAACCTGCTTAATCTTGTAATCCCCGCAGAGATGAGAATGCATCTGAAGGAAAAAGTCAAAGCCATTTTAATTAAGATTTAGGTATTAGGGCCATAAAATTTCAGACTCACTCTGCCAGGAGCATCCTAAGTGATAAATTTTTACCCAGTATGATACTTAGTTACATGAAATACTGATTTCATAACTAGCTTCTATGATTTACCTTCTTAATTAGGGACGACATGTAGTCTTGGAGCAGAGCACATGGTAAACAGATTTTATAGGGAGGAGCTCTGCAGAGACTCGGGTAGATGAGAATAAACCCATCAACTCCATCCCTGCACAGCGCTCCTCCTCAGTTTGCAGTCTGAGGTTTCCAGCGACGTTATGGCTGGTGGCAGTGCCAGCTTCTGCAAGGCGGCAGCTGTTGATTTGCACTCTTCAAGTGATAAACTCAACAGCTCTTTCCTCTGGGGAGTGCCATCCACCAATTCCCTGTGTGAACAAATTTAAGCCTCTCTCTGTGTTACCCTTGTCGCGCTTACACTTGACACCCCTGCCAGATATTACACTTGATCTGCTCTACTCAGGCTCCTTAGCCAACAGATATTTAAACACTGTCAGACAAAGCCTTGTGCGCAGCTGACCATTTTTTTTCCCCATAAAATAATTTTCTTTCACTAGCTGCCAGTTTATCTGGACAGCTCTGGGAGACCCAAAGAGACTGGAAGAAGGCCTTCTTCCTTCTCTAAGAAGGAGTTCTCAGCTTGGTTGTCATAGCCCAGCAATACTTTGTAGGATGTGTTTCCCCAGGTGGTTATTGCACCCTTCAACCACTCCAGTGAAGGTGATGGTTATTTAGAAGAACTAGCAGCTCTTGATGTTACAAATATGGTCAAACCCTCTTCATTGCACCTATTTTCATACCTCCTCAGCTCTTGACCCCTTCAAACTATTTGAATTCACAGGAAAGCATTTGAGAAGATATTTTCTCCGAGAGCACATATGCCAAGATTTCACCCCTGTAGTATCCCACTTTCCTGAAAACTCAATCTCCACCACCATCCAGCCCCACATCTCTGCCTCTGTTGAGTGGTTGCAATCCCCATCCCTAACTGCAAACGGTGTAACGCTGAAATCTGCAGCCAAAGGAACTTGACTCTCACTTCACGAAGCAAATATTCTGGTCTAACTTTAAAATTTTCAAACTCACAATGTTTACGTCTTTCCACATACCTACACTGAAGATTTCTTTGCACACAGTACATGGAAAAAGCACGATGGACACTGTGCAAACATGCATGTGGGCCCCAATTTTCAGTCATAAAATACCAGTAGGATGCCACACGGTGAGGACACTTCGACACCTGCTGTGTAATAGTTTTCCACTACCTGCTAGGAAAGTGAATATGCTTGTTCTGATCTTAAATCTCCTGCTTATGCTAAACTTACAGCTGGTTCACTAGGAGACATTTGCTATTTGCAGGCGAAGGAGACTGGACCATTGAGAAGTAGGGGCCAGCATTAAAGTCCAGAGGTGGTTCAAAGGTGGAGAAAACTGGAAAGCTTAAACAACCATGAAATTTTTATGCTAGGACACCATCACGGGAAATTCCTGTGCTGCCAGGGCATAATTATTCACAATTAGAAATCTGGGAAATTATTCTGTTGGATTGTTTAATCCAATCTAAAGCTAAATTGACAGGCTTGGATGAGGGAATTCGATGCCTTGCTCTCTGACTATGTGGATGTTGAGATCTGAGGTTCTGTTTCAGAGTCACCTTCAAACATGACAAAGATGAAGTGGAAGAGTGTTAATTAATTTCTTCCTGTTTATGAGCTGTTTGGAGACATCTTCCTAAACCTTCAGCTGTAGCTAATATTGAATATCACCTGTGCATTTTCAGGAATCTGTGAATACTAAATTGAAGACTTTCTTGGCTTGAAGGCCGTATGAGATCAATGAATGCTCTTCTTTCCTTGTTGAAATAAACGCATCATTAATGCAGAGCAAAGTGGAAATTTCATGGTGTACTTTTGAAAATTGCTTGAGAGAAATATTTGAGCTATAAAGCCAAGAAAATTATATTTTTCAAGAATTTGCAACAGTAAATATGAATGTTTTATCATTTACTTAAATATCTGCTATCAGGAGGAAGTTGACTCAAATACACGTGAAAGCTTCAGGGGCAATCTTGCTTCCAGGCATATTGCAAGCCTTGTTTGAGGATGTCAGATGAATAAAATGCAGCTAATTAATTTTATTTCTCTTCACATGCACAACAAATTTTAAATACAACCTCCTCACTGCCCCCAGTGATACCCTTGAACCACAGAGGTCCCTCAGTAAGTGAGTAAACTGACCTCCTGTCTGCTCTTTGGTGTGAAACAAACAGGTTTATGAGAAAAGCTGGGGCCTAAATCAGATTTAACTGGTGTACTTGCTAAACACCATCTAATACAACAAGTGGAGGTACTACCCAAAAAGCCAAAGACGGGTAGGATATCTTTGCCTAAACTTCCTATTGCTGTTTCTGCATTTAATACTGAAAGGAAATACAAAAGCTAACATACAGCTAGTAATGGTCATTGGAGTACAAAAGAATTGATTTTATGCAGAAATTTGGAGGGGAAAATTAATTCTGTATGGATAATTCTGTATGGATTTTATGAGGGAAAGTATGAATCAAAATATTTTAAATCCATTTTAGAAGAATGCATCAGGCAGCACAAAACCGAAACAGCTAAAACACAGCTGAAGCTCTTCTAATAGGATCTCTGGGACACCATCCTTTAGCTAATGATTAGTGGAGAGCGGTCACATTTTACTGTGTTAATCATCTCCTGGCACGAGGGTAACAGCATGACAAATGAAATGAGACCCAAAAAATTGCATTCATAATTTTACTCCAGCTGGGCTACACCACCTCAGGTGCTGAAGTAAAGGCAGAAAAACAGTTTTCAAAGTTTCTTCCCCCAAGATTCCTGCAGATTTCAGTTCTCCATTTTACACATTGCCATCAGCCTCTTCACAGAATGGCAGGGGTTGGAAGGGACCTCTGGAGATCACAGAATCACACAGAGAATCTCTTTGGTTGGAAGAGATCCTCTAGTCCAACCCCCTCTTCCCGCCCTACACCCATCGCTCAACGTGGTTTCACTGGCAGATTAGCTCCCGTCTGATCACACCACCGATGGAGACGGACTCAGGCCAAGAATCCCTCTGATTCTGGGTATTTTCCGTGTTTCTCGGGGCAGATTTCCTTCCCCATCCACTTTCTTCCTTGATACAATTCACAGCGCAAAATCAGTATTATCGCGTTAATATTCTTGTATTTTTCCATTGCCGCTATTAAAACTGCTGCCATCTGCTTCGTGCCAGCCAACGTGCACAGAAAACCACGTGGGGCTCCCATGGGTCGTGGGATGTTATAGCTGCAGTTTTGTACCTCAGAGTTTGCTTTTTAGCTCAGGAGTGAATCAGAAGGCTGTACTTACATGGGCATGGTGCCCTGCACACTTGCCAGTGAGAGGTAATTTTCTTAATTAATCAGAATGGATTTTGATGCAAAGCCACCTGTGAGTGATTGTATTTGACTCTTTGAACAGAAGAATGCAAAATTCTGTTTTTCTCCTAGTCTCTTAAATTAAATTAACACACACGAAAGAAAAAAAAAATTGCTAGGTGTGGAAAGAAAACAGTTTCAAAAAGTGGTTTCCTGTTCCCCTAGGAATTGCGGAGAAGAAAATTAAACCTTTTACTTAGTAGAGCTAACAAATATGTTTTGTTTGCATTAGTCATGCAAACATTTTTACTTTTGAGGTTTTTTTCAATTAATTTGAACTTTGCCAAACCTTAATATTCAAGAACAAAAATTATCAGGTCTTACTGTGGTCCAACATATTTAATAAACTGGTCAAAAATTACACCAGCTACTTAAATGCAAAAGCAGCAATAGTTGTATTACTGCATTTCTGCAGTAATTTATTCAATGTTCCAATGAAAGCAGAAATTTGAAAGTTGATGCAAACTACAACACAGGCACCTCATTAGGGCTCAAGGAAAATTGATGCAGTTTGATATCATCCTTTAAGACCCCACTTTACATTTATGGTCTGATTCCTCTCTAGTGGTGCTAATAGTAACAGAGAAGAAAGGAAAGCCTTTCATTCTTCTCTTTCCAGTGGCTTTCCAAGGGTTTGAAAACTGTGCTCTGAAAAAAATGTGTTGGAAGACGAAGTTCCTGCAAGTACAGCTAGAACTAAAATTGAAGAGATGTCCAAGTGCACGTGCCAGCAGACAACATCCTCTCAGAGCCCTTCCAACTTTAAAGTTACAATGAAACAAAATAAAAAGACTCCCCCAAGGTTTTGTTCCAGCGTTCTCTAGTGCTCTTGGGCTAGAAAGTTGCTTCACACAATTACAGTGTGAGACATTGACTGTTCTGCTTAAGTTCAGCCTGACTGAAATAAAATCTCTGTTGGAACCTTCTTTTTTTTTAAAAAAAAAATTTGAATATCTTATTAATAAAAAAAAACATTACCACAGTGATGAAAAACTAGCTGCTGCCTCTCAGATCGCTGCCCCACTAATCCTGGGATCATGGTAACACAAGTATGTGGGCAACAAATGTCAGCAGCACCCTCATGTTGTGAGGGATCTCAGCAGATCTCAGTAGGAAAGTAAGACCGTTGTGAGTCAGTATTTGGCTGAGAAGCTTCTGAGAAGCATCTCAGTAGTCATCTGCTTCAGGACATACAATGGGTGATTCAGCAACCTGGGCGGGCGGCAGTCTCCAACTTGAATCACCAGAAACAGAACACAGGACCTACCAGCTGGGATGCAAAGCGAAGGCCTGTTGGACCTTCTTAAAGATCTACCAGCCTTCAGGAACAGAAGCTTTCAGCTCCAGAGAGTTCGTGTTTCTACTTGTAACTCTAATAACACAGGTGTGCCTGGGTTTCTCCAGTTTTCACTAGATGTACTCTTTGCACAGTTGGGTAATGGCACAAAGTGCAGTTACTCGTGACTTCTGTATCACTCTGTAAGTTGTTTCATGCCTACTGGTTAACTACAAAATGATTACAGGAGAAAAACATTTATCTGGGATAAATACTCCCTCTCGTGATACGATGCCATGGTGCCTAATGTTCCCAGGCTTGTGCCAACCCTGACAGGAGCCTTGAGGAGAAGCTATTGCAATACAAGCCACAACCACCATCAGTACGACTCAAAACCGTGTAAAATCTCTGTGTCTGTCATTTAGATTACCCACAACAGCATAAATCATAGTCTGTTTGGCAGGAATCTTATGTTCTCAGTTGCTTCCCTTGAGTGGAAGTTTCCCTGGAGTTGAGCACTCCGTGGTGTGTCCTCAATTCCCCAATTATACAGCAGCAAACGAGTTAAAGGCAAGGGTGGAAGCAAGACTCTCCTGGTTAAATCAAGGAAGGGGCAGATGGCTTTATGAAATGGGGGTGCAAGTCCCAATCCCGGTACATAACCTAGGTGCAAAACCCAGTCTAGGAGGACCGCTATGAAACGCTGTGGCGTGTATTGCCAGCCTGGATGCATAAAATCCCATTTTGCGTTAAATCCCTAACCTAGGGACGAGGGAAAGCCTGCCAGCCCGGGGTGTGTGTCCGCTCCCGGCCGTCCCCGACCTGCGGGCAGCGGAGGCGGCGATGTCCCTCTCCTGCGGGGCGGGGGGCGCTCCGCCGGCGGCTCCCGGGAGCCGGGGATGGGGAGAGATAGAAGAAGGGCTGGGAGCCGCTGGGATGGGAACGAGGAGGAAAGCGGGAGGGGAGGGGAGGGAAGGGGGTAACGGGAGGAGAAGGGGAGGGAACAGCGGGGAGGGGGGGGCTGGAGGAGCGAATAAATCCGGGGAGGAGGGGGAGGCGGGCAACCAGAGCCGGCAGAGGGGAGATGGGGCGGAGGGCGTGAGCGGCGGCGGCGGAGCGAGGGGACCGCAGCCCAGCGGCGCGATGCTGCCCTGTCGGCGGCGGCGACGGTGAGCGTGGCAGCCGCCATGGGCTGCGGGGGCAGCAGGGCCGACGCTATCGAGCCCCGCTACTACGAGAGCTGGACGCGGGAGACCGAGTCCACCTGGCTGACCAACACGGACTCCGAGAGCCCGCCGCAGGAGGGCGGCAGCGCCGAGCCCGGCCCCCGGGAGCAGGGAGCGCCGCGCCCCGGTGAGTCGGGGCCCCGCGGCGGGCGGGGGCGGCCAGCGGGGCAAGGGGCAGGGCTGCAACGCACGTACCTGTGTGTAGTGTCTGTGGGCGTGCAGACCCGCCTGCCTGTCCACTTTTGGAAGACCGTCTTGTTGTCCTCCCCCCCACCGAGATATGTGCGAGGCCAAAATCTGCGGTTGAAAATGCTCCGGGTTCCCCCCGGCAGCGCTCCGCGCATCTGCCGGTTCTGCATCCACCGCGCTCCGGGCTCCTCGGTACTTACTCAGTTATCAGAGACCTTCTCACGGTGGTGCTTGGTTATGAGAGAGGGCACATAAATGCCATCAGCTATGTAATAACATCACCAAAACGGAAGAGAACTTGGTCTTTGAGGCTCTTGCTGCGGATTACGGAGCTCTTTTTGCTTTTTTCTTTATTTTATTTTTTCACAAAACAGATCATTTAGGAAATAGGTTTAAAATAAGTTAGAGGTAGCGATATGCCAGCCTTCTTCCACACTACCTCAAATTAGCATGACCAGATGGTGGACTGCACAGGACCTGAGATACAAGTTTGAATTTCCCAGTTCTTGTTAGTGTGGTACATTCTTAGTTGTGCACCTGTAGAGACAGGAATGGGAAAGGGAATAAGGAGCTCCAACCCAATCTGGGGTTTAAAATGTTTTCAGAATTATTATGTATTGCAGTGGTATCTGGAAATCTCAGGCTAGGTCCAGAAATTCATTGTGTTAGATGTTGTACAAGCACAGCATGAAGATGGTCGTTGCCCAGATAGATTATTGTTTGCATATGAAACAGTAAATGCCTAAAGGCAGCTTCAGAGGAAAGAAGTAGCTTTTCAGACTCCTCTAGCTACAAAGCACCAGGAAAAAATCATGAAAGTAAAGGAGAGAAAATTCACAAAGGTGGATATCACAAGCCAATGGAAATAGAGTGGTGGTGACTCTGTGCTGACCAAAGTACGACAGGAATGGAGAAGTCATAAAGGGTCTACATTGTACTCCTGAAGGCTAAAGAAAGACTTTGTAGTAATCACATGTGAAATTATGAGAATTTGGAGGTGTATGAAATGCTGTATTAGAGAAGATTATGTAAGGAATTTTGAGGTAATCAAGATGATCCTGGTCAGTAAGCTTGAATGGCAGGTGACAGTCTGGTCTCCAGCAATCAAGGCTAAACACAGCGAGTTTTACCTCTGTACACAGGCTTAGCATTATCTTAGCCATGTTTACTTTGAGTTGGTGCCTAAACATCGTAAACAGAAGCCAGATAGTCCAAGATTTGATATTGAGCCGGAGGTGATAAAGAGGTAGTTCAGTAAGTATTCTTCCAAGAAACATGCTATAATTGAATCTGTGTTTACATATGAGAATATAAAGATAAGGAGGACAACACTCAAATCCTGTAGAGACGCGTTAGGGTAAGAGAAACTCTTCAGAAGAAAATCTTGCAGAAGAGATTAGAGAGGAAGGGAATGAGGAGAGGGCAGACTGGTAAGAACAAGGGAAGGGCTAGGAGAACTTCAGGAAAGGCGAGATTCACCTGTCAACACAGCAATGGTGGCAGCAGTTAAAAAATCCTGAGGAATGTGCACTGACAGCAATTAGTGCCTTGAAAGTCATAAAGTACTTCATTGGGAGCCATCGTAGGATAAGGCTTGATAGGAAAGGAGTAAGGAAAGGTACTCCAGGGACTAGAATTTCAGTGAAAAAGAAAGGAAGGAGAAAATGGAGGGGCAAATGAAGTCAAGTATGGGTTTAAGACATGAAGAGGAAAACATGTCTTTATTCTGAGAACTGAAAATTGCCCAAGAGCGAGAGACAAAAGGGAAAAGTAAGAGCAGGATGGGGGAGATGAGGAGATGGGACATGACACTGGCGTTAGTGGAGGTGGGAAACTTCTGTAACTGGGACGTAGAAAGGGAGGAGGCAGCCGAGCAAAGGGGAAACAGCCAGAGGTAGCTGGAGAGAAGAGGAGGAAGTTCTTAGTCATTTCTAGCTTGGAATAAATTGGTGAAATAATGTGAAGAGAAAGAAGGGGAGGCAAGATGAAAGAAAGATTTCAGGAAAAAGCTAAAAACAGTAAAAGCTGGCTGTGGTTATCAGCATGTTTCAAATAGGCGGAAAAAACAACACCAGACGTTGGAGATCAAAATGGAAAGAGGGAGTAAATCACTCAGGGATGAAAGAATGTATGGGATACAGGATCAGCAAGTGTATCAATGAGGAATGGGTTAGGAACTACTGTATATTGATCTTAGGAATCTTGTCTTGCCCCAAAATTTAATTGTAACCTTCTCTTTTCATCACCCAACATATTTAACTTGTTGTGTCTGCTCTCATTGGAAACACATTTGTATCTTTATTGAAGTATTTTGAAAGCTGAAGTATTATTAAATTTAAAATGGAAATAATTTTCCCTTTGCTTTTCCTTTCCTCGACTTCAACTGATCCTGTTTTAGAATATTTGATCACTTTCCTACTTGATTTTTTTACATTCATTTTAATAAAATGTTTTGCAGCCTCCATGGTTTTTACAGAAAGACATATAGGACAATATCAGTTGTTTTAATATGCCTAAATATTGCTGAAAGACAACTTTTTCTAGGTTCACGACAAGTCACCAACAACCAGGAATAATGGTGGTAGCAAGTTGTTGCAGTACGCTGCTGAGGCTTTGGCAGTGAGGTACAGAGTAAATCAATAAGGATGAAGAGGGGTAGAAAAGTAATAAATAACATCATGAAGCACTGCAGGTGGTGAAACTGAAAGACATCTTCCAGAAGAGAAGCTTATGTACTGTTCATGGGGTGAGTGGCTTTCAGGAGGGAGGAGAAAAGGAAAGACTCACAATGAGCCCCGCACAATAGAGCGGTTTCTCTGAAGAACGTCCATTGCTATGCAAGCGAAGAACTTTTCTCAGGATTCAGCTACTGCGTAGGCTATAGCTGGGGAAAATAACAGGCTACATTTCTGCTTAGTAACCGCTCCTTGATCCTTGCAACCCTTTGCACAAATTGCCTTCTCTTCAGAGGGTCTAAGTGGAAGTGTTAGTGCACGTAATGACTTTCTGGGGAGCTAAGAGCCTGCAGAAGCAGGCGAGCGCCCAGGGCAGTCACCATGGGTTACAAGCAAACCTCAGAGAAAAGGTTGAGTTAACAAAAACTGCACAAAAACTGTCCAGTTTTTGGAACGTGTTTTTATAGCCTGCTGTGTTACATTGGGATAACTTGCTGCTATATGTAGGCTAGTAGCTTAAGATGCACAATTTCCTGCCAGAAACCAGTACTGTAAAAGCACTCTATAAACATGTTCAGTATCAACTGTAAGAAAAAAATATTATTATTTTTTGTTTTAAAGCACCCTTTAAGTCATCTTATTTCTATTTCTTTCTGTTTTTCAGTGACTAAGTTAGCTGCTGTATTCAATTATTTTTTTCTTTATTGCACCTGAAAGTGCCTCCAAGTGGACAAAGCAACATGTTGCCTTGTGGTCAGAGAGACCTTACAATCATAAGTTACCTTGTGGGCTGCAAAAACATTAGGACTGGATCTCTCCTTACTGTTTTCCAATAGTGACTGGCACAGTAAGACCTCAGACTTGGATGAAGGTTGTTACTGAAATGCAAATAGAAATAACTAATTTTTAAATGATATAGCAACCAAGTGAAAAATAATTCTCTTGTATCAGAACTGAAAAGCTGCATGTTGATTGCCTCAGGACTGACTTGTTCAGTTCCTCAATTAATAAAACATTTGTTTATTTTTTCTATCATGATCTGACTCAGAGTTATCAGCTAAGGCTTTAAAAACTAAGACAATTGGGTTTTTATTCTTGGTACTTTGGACAATTTGTATAGCAAAGTCTTTTTTCTTCCTGAAGCGTATTAAAGAAAAACATTATCCATGTTTCACACAGATTCACCTGATGCACTTGGGATAATAACTTGCTCATGGCATCAACAGACCTGCCTGCAGTCAGTGGTCTGCCAGGAACAAAATGTGCAATTTAGCATCAGTTCGTCCCCTAGTGAAGACATTTGCAAAATAGCTATGAAATGGGAGTAAAATTGAGTCCTTTGTAAAATAAATAAAGAAAATCAGAGGAACACAGGAGAAATTTTATCACTGCCTAGCAATCTGGCTGGCTGATGGTTTATCTTGCATAGTTACCTTTAATACAGCTGTGCATTTGTGAACAATTCTTGTTCTTTTCTCTGGACTTAAAGGACTTGTTTGTGCTGCTGCTCTACTATTTTCCAGTCGCTGACAGCCGTGGGAAGTTTTATAGACCAGGTTCATCTTTGCAGCTAGACTTTGGTCAAGACTCATTGTGCAGAATACAGGGTTTCAGAGGTAACCTTTCATAGAGAAGTTTTTGAAAATTGCTTTTCCATCCTTTACAGTAGGAGGATGGGAAGCAGCCACAGCCGAAAAGCAGGGCTGTGAGAACACCAGTTGCCATAACAACAGGGACTGGGGCTCTCTTGGACCACAGCTGCAGTCATCTGCTCTTTCATTTACCAGGTATACGTAAAGTTAAAAGCTTAACAGAAATGAATAAGCCTGTATCGGGCTGTGAGGGAGGAACTTGGCGCAGCGTATGATTTCCATAAATCAGACTGCAGAGGAGTATTTAAAAAATCTGTTCTAGGTTAAGACCCAAAGAGGGATCACTTTTGCTAGTAGATAATGTAAGTGTACAGATATCCTATATATATATATAATCTCTTTGTGCTTTTATGCCAATTGACTACTGTTCTTTTATTATTGGGTTGGTTCAAATCTGGTATGTTGAAGAAACACTTAGAGCTGTGATTCTGACATGTGATATTACCAGCAGATAACCTTATTATATTTCAGAATTATAGTAAAAATGAATAAATACAGACTCTTCCTGGACTGTAGACATATTACAGTAAATCCCTATTCCACCTTAGTCCAGATCTTGGATATAATGATGTAGAGACGGTTTGTGCAGGTGTTTCTCTTAGTACAAGAAGATTGGGTTCAAAGTCATTTGAAAATCACTTTCTTAAAACCATGATTTCGTAGGGCTATTCATCAAAGGGTTTCTTTCAGAGTGGCACCTAGTTTTGTGTCATACCTCACTATACCTCTGGAAGACCACATAAATAGCAAATCTTGCTGTCAGTACTGGAAGTGCAAACTCAATACCAAACGTGGAAGTAATGGACAAGCCCAGAGCCCCTGCAGCTTTGCCGTGGCTAACTGCTCCCCTATGATTAGTCAGGTCGTTCTAGTCAAACTTTTCACAGTATGTCTGTGAGAGAGGGGTTTTCATCTTTGCTGTCATTTAATAGTTTAATACTGTCCTAATTTCACTTAGGTAGAGATGTCATTTAAGAACAAAAGCTGAAATACAACTGGAAGCTACAAAATATTTCAATGTATTGTCAGAGAATTTGGGGATTTTCATTTTATGTCCTGAGACATCCCACCCCTCCTCATCCCAAATTAAACATCTCCTTATTTTTAAGCATGGACAAAGGCCTGAGCCCTCAGGTTGCTATTTCTTGAGATGTATTAGACTCAATTGCTGGAAAAACTTATGTGATGGCAGGTGGTTGGTGACATTCAGGTACTGCATGAAGCCCCGTGAAATGTTCTGGTGGCTCAGGTAGGAGCACCTGCCTGCCTGCCTCTTCCTTGGCAGCCTCTTTGTTGCCCTTTCTGTCCTCTAGGATTCTCTCAAAATGCTTCAAAAGCTGAAAAAAAAATATTACAAATTGTATTTAAATATACTATGATAACTTTTCCACAAAGCCTCTTAGTCTCTGATCAGTTGCCATTTCGCTAATGTCCAACAGTCTTGCTAAACCCCCCCTGCAGTCTAGAGCAGACCTGTTGGGATTGTTCACCGACAGTTTAGCCCAGTGTAACCATTTACCCACTGATAAAATAAATTAACTGAAAATGTGATGTGCATGAACACTTGTGTTACATGACTTTCCTAGCTGTCGCAGTACCAGAAAGGAGAACGGTTGTTGAGCATCAGCACAGGTGATCTGCAGCAGAGATCATTTGAAACCTTTTCTGCGGGTGATTTTCCAGTGGAGAAAACTTGCAGTAGTGAAATCTTTCCTGAGAAATAAATTTATTACTTACTGAGAGCCCAAGAGCTGTCATTAGCTCTGGGAAGAGCCGTTGCCCTCTGCCTCGGCAGCGGGCAGTTGGGAGGAGGGATGAGAGCGGCAGTTTTTGTCCTGCCTGCAGGATGCTCAGAAGGAAACTGCTGTGGAAGAAGCTCTCTTTCCCAGCCTTCCCCCCATATATCCTGATTTGAGACATTTAAAAAGTCTTTTTTCTTTTCCTCAGGAAGGAATTTGCACTTTCTGGACAGTTCTAAACCCGTAATTTCCAGTGTATGAATGTATAGTTCAGGACTAACACTTAAAAATTAAGTTAACTTTAAGCAAAGACTCCTGTCAATCTTGAAGTTAAAGGATAGTTTACCTCATTGCCCACTGATTAAAATTTCCGAAATTTCTACATTGAGTACATACTGTAGTAATCCAGAATTTGAGTAACAGAAATCTGTCTTTTCTATACCTGTAGTCAGGTAGAGAAATGTATTTCTTAATAGAAAGAGAACTGATATTGCTAGTCCCACTTTTTTTTTCAGGTAAACCTGCAGTTTAAAAATGAAAATAATTTATTGCAGTTAAAAAAATCTGAGTTTCAAAGTTGGATTTTATCTTAGAATATACTAATAGTTAAGACTCATAAACTCAGAAGCTATGAGTTTATTGTGAGGCTTCTTGTTTGATTTGCATAAAGCAGCAATTTTTTAGATTATGTCACAGAATCACAGAATCACAGAATGTTAAAGGTTGGAAGGGACCTCAAAGATCATCTAGTCCAACCCCCCTGCCAGAGCAGGATCACCTACACTAGAGCGCACAGGAACGCGTCCAGGCGGGTTTTGAATGTTTCAAGAGATGGAGATTCCACAACCTCCCTAGGCAGCCTGTTCCAGTGCTCAGTCACCCTCACAGTGAAAAAGTTTTTCCTCATATTTTTCTGGAACCTCCTGTGTTCCAGCTTCCACCCATTGCCCCTTGTCCTGTCAGTGGACGCCGCTGAAAAGAGCCTGGCTCCATCCTCCTGACATTCCCCCTTGACATATTTATAAACATTGATGAGGTCACCCCTCAGCCTCCTCTTCTCCAAGCTAAAGAGATCCAGCTCCTTCAGCCTTTCCTCATAAGGGAGATGCTCCACTCCCTTCACCATCTTTGTGGCTCTACGCTGGACTCTCTCAAGCAGCTCCCTGTCCTTCTTGAACTGAGGGGCCCAGAACTGGACACAATATTCCAGATGTGGCCTCACCAGGGCAGAGTAGAGGGGCAGGAGGACCTCTCTTGACCTACTTGCTACTCCCCTTCTAATACACCCCAGGATGCCATTGGCCTTCTTGGCCACGAGGGCACATTGCTGGCTCATGGTCATCCTGCTGTCCACTAGAACCCCCAGGTCCCTTTCCCCTGCACTGCTCTCCAGCAGGGCAGTCCCCAACCTATATTGGCACATGGGGTTATTTTTTCCCAAGTGCAAAACTCTACACTTGCCCTTATTAAACTTCATCAGATTTCTCCCCGCCCAGCCCTCCAGCCTGTCCAGGTCTCTCTGAATGGCTGCACAGCCTTCTGGTGTGTCAACCACTCCCCCCAACTTCGTATCATCAGCAAACTTGCTGACAACATTCTCTAATCCCTCATCCAGATCATTGATGAATATATTAAACAGCACCGGCCCAAGCACTGACCCCTGAGGGACCCCACTAGACACAGGCATCCAGCCAGACTCGGCCCCATTGACCACAACCCTCTGGCTTCTTCTCTTCAACCAGTTCTCGACCCACCTCACTACTTGGTCATCCAGACCACACTTCCTCAGTTTACCTATGAGGATGCTGTGGGAGACGGTGTCAAAGGCCTTGCTGATGTCCAGGTAGACCACGTCCACTGCATGGCCACCATCCATCCACCTGGTTATGTCTTCGTAAAAGGCTATCAGGTTGGTCAAACATGACTTCCCCTTAGCAAAGCCATGCTGACTGCCCCTAATAACCTTCTTATCCTTGATATGCCTAGAGACAGTGTCAAGGATAAGATGTTCCATCACCTTTCCAGGGATGGAGGTGAGGCTGACCGGTCTGTAGTTACTCAGGTCATCCTTCCTGCCCTTCTTATAGACTGGAGTGACATTCGCTTTCCTCCAGTCTTCAGGCACCTCACCTGTTACCCACGACTTACCAAAGATGATGGAGAGTGGCCTAGCAATGATTCCCGCCAGCTCCCTCAGCACCCGTGGGTGCATCCCATCAGGGCCCATGGATTTATGAATGTCCAAGTGTTCAAACTGATCCTTAACCCACTCCTCATCAATCAGGGCAGACTCCTCCTTTGTCATGACTTCCTCTGGGGCCTTAGGGGACTGAGGCTCCTGAGGACGGTCTCCAACAGTGTAGACAGAGGCAAAGAAGGCATTCAGCAACTCTGCCTTCTTTCTGTCCTCTGTCTCCAGGGCACCCACCTCATTCAACAGAGGGCCTACATTGCCTCTAGTGTTAGTTTTGTCAGCAATGTATTTGAAGAAGCCCTTTCTGTTGTCTTTGACCTCCCTTGCAAGTTTTAACTCCAAGGAGGCCTTAGCTTTTCTGATTGCCTCCCTGCACTCCCTGACAGCTGCCCTGTACTCCACCCAAGTGGTCAGCCCTTCCTTCCACAATTTAAACACCCTCCCCTTCCACCTGAGTCTGCCCAGCAGATCCCTGGTTAACCAAGCAGGTCTCCTGGATCTCTTTCTTGATTTCCTACCTGATGGGATGCACTGATCCTGAGCTTCAAAGAAGTGGTCTTTGAATGCCAACCAACTGTCTTGGGCCCCTTTACCTTTCAGCTCCCTGTCCCACGGGGTATCCCCCAGTAATTGCTTGAAGAGGCCAAAGTTGGCCCTTCTGAAGTCCAGAGTTGCGATCCTGCTTGCTATTCTGTTTTTACCGCACAGGATCCTGAACTCCACCATCTCATGGTCGCTGCAGCCAAGGTTGCCCTCAACCTTCACTGCTTCAACCAGTCCTTCCTTGTTGGTGAACACAAGGTCCAGCAGCGCTCCTCTCCTGGTAGGCTCATCTACCATTTGCATCAAAAAGTTATCATCGATGCACTGGAGGAACCTCCTGGACTGAGGATGGCTGGCTGTGTGGGACTTCCAGCAAACGTCTGGGTAGTTGAAATCCCCCATGAGAACCAGGGCCTGGGACTGAGAGGCTGCTGTCATCTGCCTGTAAAAGGCCTCATCAACTTCCACCTCCTGATCAGGTGGTCTATAGTAGACACCCACCACAGTGTCACCTAAGCTAGCCTGCCCCTTAATGTCGTTAACATTTCAAAAGCTGTGTGGTTGTGTACACTTCTCAGCAGTGGTTTTGCATAAAAAAAAGTGGCTTGGTCCTTGATTGTATGCAAATAAGTTGTGTTCCTATCTCAATTTTATTATCTGATGAGTACATGCATAATGGAGACTGTCATGCCGCCTTTTCCCTTGTGAAAACATACAGGCTGAAAGTAAAACAAGCAAGTGAAAGGAGTAGCATCATTTTACAATTAGCATGGACAGCTGTAGGATGCAAGGCAGGATTTTCATTTTAAGATTTTCCAGAATCCATTGAGCCCCTCCAAGTTGTTTCTGCAGTGCTACTTACTTGACTGAGCCTTAAATTTTAAGCAGCTGATGAAAAAGAAGTAACATTGAGCCTCTCATTCCTCCTGGAATATCATGGATGCTCACTACTGAAAAGCAACCAGTACGTTACTGATCGACTGAAATATTTTGATGATTTCTTTTTCTTTTCTTTTTTTTTACCAGTTTCCTAGCAATGCATGTGATTGTGTTTCTGTCTCTGTACATTTCATCTGGATATTGTCCTCATGTTGCAGTAGTCGTTTTTGTAAACTGCGAGTATTTCCCAGGTGGGCCATCAGAATTTCAAGCACTTGCAGTGCTTAAAGTATGAATTTCTGCCACTTGCGCAAAGCCGGTGCCTGAGTATTTTTTAAGTGTTTACACTGTCTGTGAGAAAGACGAAAAAGATTTAATAGATTTTTCTAGTAGATTGTTAATGGTTGACGATATTAGGTTTTTAACACAACCACTGCCCTCATTTTAAGATGAACACTAAACATGAGTGATAACTTTTCCACATACACTCAGATACCTTAAGCCAAAGGATATTATGATCACAGTCATACTGTGAGCCAGTTATTAATATCCTTTCATATATTCATAGACTGTAAGGCTGGAAATGTCACCTGGCCATATAGCCCACTGGTCTCTCCTGAATTAATTCCCATATGGAGCATACCTTTGGGATGTTCAGACTTAATTTCCAGTGGCTGGCATTTTGCCTAAGCCTTTGTAAATTATGCCAGTAGCTAATCGCTCATTGTTAAATACATGGCTAATGTCTTATCTGGAATCTTTAGCTTCAGTTTCCAGCTGCTGAACCTTAGTGAACAAAACTGAAGAGTCATTTCAGCTCAAGTTTCATGTGCATTTAGATGCTTTTCATAAAGATTTCTGTGTAATCTGCCTAAATATTTTTGCTGCTCCTCAGTAAGGTTAATAGAAATGATACCATCTACTTAAAATTCCAGGTGTGATTAGCTAGGAAATGATAATACTACTTTCCATTCGGTGTTTGAAATTAATCTAAAACATATTGATTTCATGAGCACATCCCAAAGGAGAGGCAAATACCATGTGAAGGTCTGTAAATCTAAGCCACTGTTCAGAACATGTCTTCAAGCAGGGAGGGTACAGTGGTGGGAGCGATGGTTGAGAGAGTGCCAGCAGTTTGCTGGTTGTGTTCCAGCTCATTCCTTTTTCTTTATGTTTTAAGGAAAGGGTCAGGCAGGAACAGAGCCAAAAGCAAGCACCTTTGGAAAACAGGCTGACCTGACTGGGATACCTGTGATGTAAGATATTGTGGATGGAGGTATCAATTTTAAGGTGAAATTTTCATGGGCAGTTCTGAAACATAGTCTTTATCTTTGCATGTGGAGAAGCAGATCCCTGCACTGCCTATTCTTCTAAAATGCAGTATTATGAAAAACGCTTCAAAGGTTTGCTATTGGTATGTCAGTTTCTCACTTTGGAGGAGTGAGTGATCTGTTTCTGGCACATCCTGTGGCACTGATAAGTTGCTTAATCCATTCCATCTCGTGATTTCCCAGGCATAAAATGTACTCACCCTTCAATGTCTTCCAAAATGTTGCCAATTCTTACTCCACCTTAGAGCAAAAATTAAGTTCTTCTTTTCTGTTCTAGTTATTAAAATTTGTATCTTTATCCATCAAACTCTTGAGTCTTTCTTCCATTAAGTCCTTCTCTAGCCCGGTGATTACAGTTCTTTCAAGTTTACCCTTCCTATCTTCCCTTTGTGGTCAGACCAATTTCCCCTTATTCTATTATTTTCCATATAGTATTCTTTGTCATGAGCTTTGAAATGATCACACGTTGTTGAAGAGTGTTGCAGTGTGCTTTTTCTATTGGGAATAAATATACATGTTTTATTCACCTTTCATTTCATAGATGTGGCTGCAAAGTTAAGTTTGTTTACACGACAGTTGTATCATGATTCTGTATCATAATTTGAAATCAAAATATACCTATATGCAAAGGTTTAGCATCTGCCTGCACCTGGGAAATAAGGCCATGTAAGAAATATCAAGGTTTGCAGCTCTAATGCTGACCTATTTTGTATTCTTATTTGTCTGCTAGCATACTTGAATACTCTCTAGTAGAATCATAGAATTGTAGAATCATAGAATCATGGAATCATAGAATGTTAGGTGTTGAAAGAGACCTTGAAAGATCATCTAGTCCAACCTCCCTGCCAGAGCAGGATCCCCTAGGGCAGCCACACAGGAACGGGTCCAGGCGGGTTTTGAAAGTCTCCAGAGAAGGAGACTCCACAATCAACCTGGGAAGCCTGTTCCAGTGCTCCTTCACCCTCACAGTAGAGAAGTTTCTCCTCATGTTGATGTGGAGCTTCCTGTGTTCTAGCTTACACCCATTATTCCTTGTCCTATTACTGGGCACCACTGTGAAGAGACCGGCACCTTCTTCTTGACACTCCTCAGATATTTGTATACGTTAATAAGATCCCCTCTCAGCCGTCTCCTTTCAAGGCTAAACAGCCCCAGTTCTCTCAGTCTCTCTTCATAGGAGAGATGTTCAAGTCCCTTAATCATCCTCGTAGAAATCTTCATACTATACAAGTAAGTCTGATCAGTCTTTCAGAGCTATTTATCATTGCTTATTTATGCATGTACTTGTTAAATTCCGGTTTTAAAAACTTTTAGAAATTCTTTTACCTAAGAAAGAGGAGCCTCTTGCCTCACTTCGAAACCACCATGGTAAAACAAGTTTTGAAATACATAAATCTGTGGGACTCATGTTGTTTTATGCTCAGAAATTAAATGGCAGGAAATAGGAAAATAAGCAAACCTGTCAGCCAAAACCGTCTCAAGATATAGTGCTTGGTCTGCTAGTTTTACCAGGGCTCCAATGTGCATATAGTCTTTTTAAAGCATTAAATATATTAATTGTGAGCCAGTACTGAATTAGACATTTAATGCCACAATCTTACAGAAGAACATAATTCCACAAGGCTCCCAAATGTGACAAAACCATGGCCAGACCAAGATCTGATTTGCCTTTTGCTATTAGCTATCATCTGAGCCCTGCTGTTTTGCATAAATATGGAATTTCCTCTTATTTGTCGCCTACTTCCCTTAGCGCTGAAAGTAAACAGATACCTTTAGACAGAGAACGAAGAGGCTGTTTGTGCTCTAGGGCGAGCTGAGTTCAAATAAACACCCCATGGCAGGAGGGAGGAAGGCACCAGCTCCTCGCTGCTTCCCTGCACCTGCTGTGGGCTGGGACAGGGCTCAGCCCTCCCTGGCTGGAGGCAGCTTCGTGGAAGGAGGACAGACCTCCTCCTCCTCCTCCCACTGCTTTTTCCCCAGACTGGGAGTGGGGAGCAAACCATTTCTGTGGCACCTCTAAAGAGGCACTCCAGAGAATTTCGGTGACTGATACAGAAAGTGTAGGAGATGGAAATAAGTTTGGTTTGTTTTGCCTTATTTGTATTGCCTTGGAGATCAGATGAATCATTCGGAGTTCTCTGAATGTCTGGGCAGCAAATTTATTGTGTTATGGTATTTTCTGATTAAAAACCATTGATTCTGATGACTTTTGTCTGGTGTAGCAGATCTTCCCTCTGCAGAACTGTCGTGGTTTGACCCTGGTCAGCTGCCAGGTACCCACACAGCCGCTCTCTCACTCCACCTTCACGGCTAGACAGGGGGAGAAAATATTTCCAAGGGTTCAGGGTTTGAGATAAGGACAGGGAGATCACCCTCATTTACCGTCCCGGGCAAAACAGACTCAGTTTTGGGGAAATTAGGTACATTTATTAAGAGAACTAATTAGAGAGGAGTAGTGAGAAGTGAGAAAGAGCAAATGGATCTTAAACAGAACACCTTCCCCCATCCCTCCCTTCTTCCCGGGCTTAACATCAATCCCGGTTTCTCCACTTCCTCCCCCCGAGCGGCGCAGGGGGACAGGGAATGGGGGCTGCGGTCAGTTCATCTGACGTTGGTTTCACCGCTTCTTCATTCTGGGGGAGGACTCTTCACTCTTCCCCAGGGCCACTGTGGGGTCCCTCTCACGGGAGACAAGCTTCACGCTCTCCTCTCCGACGTGAGTCGTCCCACGAAGGGCAATTCATCACAAACTGCCCAACGGGAGACACCTCACGAGGGGCAGCCCACCCCTCGTGAGTCTGAGGCACAGTCCTTCGGGGGAAACTGCTCCAGCGTGAGCCACCCACAACGTCCCAAAAGTCCCACCGGCCAACCTGCTCCAGCGTGGGCATTCCCTCTTCCACGGGCTACAGGTTCCGGCAGCGACTTGCTCTGATGGGGGCTTCCCATGGGCAACAGTCCCCTTCAGGCATCCACCCACACGGCGTGGAGTCCTCTACATGGTGGACATCTGCACCTCGCCCATGGGCTGCAGGGGGACCACCTGCTTCACCATGGTCTTCACCACAGACCCGGGGAACTCTCTCTGCTCTGGTGCCTGGAGCTCATCCTCCCCCACTCCTTTTTCACTGACCTTGGTGTCTGTACAGATTCTCACTCCTCCATCTCTGTGCCAGCTGTTATGGCGCAGTTCTTTTCCCCGTTCTTAAATATGTTTTTCACAGAGGCGTTCCTCTGCTATCACCTTACTGATAGGCTCAGCCTTGGCCAGCGGCGGGTCGCTCTTTCGAGCCGGCTGGCATTGGCTCTATCAAACTTGGGGAGCTTCTAGCAGCTTCTTACAGAAGCCACCCTGCAGCTCCCCACCCACCGCTGAAATCCGGCCAGGCCAAACCAAAACAAGAACACAGAATCACAGAATCATAGAATGTGTTGGGCTGGAAGGGACCTTTAAAGTCCAAACCCCCTGCAGTGAGCAGAGACGTCTTTAACTAGATCAGGTTGCTGAGAGCCCCATCAAGCCTGACCTTGAATGCCTCCAGAGGTGGAGCCTCCACCACCTCTCTGGGTAACCTGTTCCAGTATTTCACCACCCTCATAATAAAGAACTTCTTCCTAATGTCTAATCTAAATCTATCCTGCTCTAGTTTAAAACCACTGCCCCATGCCCTTATTAACAGTCTCTCCCCAGATCTTCTGGATCACAGAATCATAGAATGGCTTGAGTTGGAAGGGACCTGAAAAATCATTTAGTCACAACCCCCTGGCCATGGACAGGGGCACCTCCCTCTAGACCAGGTTGCTCAAAGTCGCATCCAGCCTTGTCTTGAACACTTCCAGGGATGAGGCATCCACAACTTCTCCAGTGCCTCACCACCCTCATAGTAAGGAACTTCTTCCTAATGTCTACTTTAAATCTACCCTGTTCTAGTTTAAAACCGTTGGCCCTTGTCCTATCACCACATGCCCTCATAAACAGTCCCCATTTTTTCCCACAGGCCCCCTTCAGGTACAGGAAGGCCACTATAAGGTCTCCCTGGAGCCTTCTCTTCTCCAGGCTGAAAAGACCCAACTCCCTCAGCCTGTCCTCATAGGAGAGGTGCTCCAGCTCTCTTTGTGGTCCTCCTCTGGACCCTCTCCAACAGGTCCATGGCCTTCTTGTGTTGACGGCACCAGAGCTGGATGTAGTACTCCAGGTGCGGTCTCACAAGAGCAGAGTAGAAGAGCAGAGTAGGATTCTTCATCCTGGCATACAAACCCACTCCCTGCTATATCTGAAAGTTTCTAAAATCTTTCTTGTTTGGGGAAAAAGTTATTGCTGATTTCCTGAGAATCTGGCCTCACCCCTGAGCTACTGCATTGGAGGAAATGAGTTAAGCTTGACTGTCACAACCTCTACTCCACTGATTTTCAATAGGATTCATTCTGTGGGTTCTTTCTGCAGCAGTATGTACCAGCACTCAGGCCTGCAGAAGTGTAGCTTTCCCAAACATGAATAGTTTCAAATCAGGAAAACAGGTACACAAAACAGGTATTTCTGTGCTATCTATACTTACTATCACTCTGTAGCATTAAAAGCAAGAAACTCAGTGATGGTAACAAATGCATATTTGCTCTGGAAGCAACTGCATGTCGTGATAACATTGTTCATTCGTCTCTACTGTGAGTTTTCTCAAAGTCCATTTTTACAGTGTGGTATCTTATTATGCAGGCATTTTCTAAAACAGCATCTTATGCAATATTCATGAGATGACAGCCACACTAAACAAAAAGGGTGTTGCTGAAACAGAAAACTGAACCTTACTGGTTTGTTCATAGCCAATTCCAAATATATAGCAAACTAATCAATATCTACCCACCTCAAACAGTAGCAGAGCATGTGACAGCACAGGGTCTACAGTACTGGGTGAGATCTGTGGCGCATTTGGGTCAGAATTCATGTCTGATTTTGGTCACTACCTGCTGCTTTAAAATCAGGTGGAAATATATTGTGGCAAGCACATGTGGAATAATTTACTCCACAGAGCTCTGGTCCTTTCGGCTGAGATTAACTTCACCTCTGTACTACGAGGCTTCATACCCCTTCCATATTTCTTGACAGCATTAGCTATTCCAGCACAGCTGATCTGTGTTAGTCATTGAAATTTTCAGTTCATTGTGGCTTTTACTAAGATACTGCTCTTTTGATGACATCTATGCAAAGAGATCCAGGCACACCTACCTTTATGCTATCTGTGGTTTGAGAAGTTTCATGTAATCCTGGTAATTAAGGGCTACCTCTAAATGTTGCTGTCTCATTCCTTCTCCCATTCTCCATCATTAGCAAATATATATTAGCTTTCTAATACATAGCTAAGGTCTAGCAAAAAGCCTTGAAGAAGTCACACCTTTATCTTTTGTCGTTGTCCCATGAAAGTGTATGTGGCTGAAGGAGGCTTTCCCATTGGTTTATGTAGCCACGTACCAGAGCTCACACTTGCCTGTTTCAGAGCCCCGTTAGGGACTTACACTGAGTCAATCTGCAAGACAGTAAAAAATAATTTATTAAAGCCATAGATGTAGCAGATTCGGGATTGACATTGATAATACACTCACTACAATATAGTGCTAATGTATGATAATAGTGCTAGCAAAATACTATCCCAGGTATTTATCACCAAAAGATGAAAGTGCAATTGTTACCAAGAAGACATCCCTGTCTTGGGAGGAGGAGAAGGAGCAGAAGGAGCCCAGCTCGTTGGCTGCCTTTTCTGAGTCTTTTCTCCTGCGAGGGATGTGTTCCCTCAATATTCTCTATATCCTGACCTTTCCTATCCCCCTCCCTGGGGCAGTGTTTAGCATGATTTAGGTGGAGAGTTGAGTACTGTAGTCATAGATGGTTAGCATGTACTTTGCTAAGCTCATTAACATAGTCAGGAGTGTAACTTTAATGTGTATATTAAGGATAATGAAGCAAAAGGTCTCACTCTGAGCACTGTGGCCTTCATGATTCTGTTTTGCACTAATTTATCTGCCTTTGAAGTCTTTAATCTGGGTATGTCCACATTCTTAGCCAAAACAGGGCCATCCTGGCACCACAAGACTCCCTCCCTCACTGATTCTCACTGTGCAGGGCTTGTTGATCTCCACACCCAGTGTCTGCAGAAGAGACAAGTGGACACCTGCACCCTTAATTCCTTGGGTTCCAATCTCATGGTCATCCATGATTTGTAGTAAATCATCAGACTTTGTAGTGAAATCATCAGATTATTTTTTTCTTTAGAAGAAAAGCTCTTTTGTGTCAATCAATCATGTCATTTCTTACTCTGGGTCAACAACTCTGAAACACTGTTTTTGCTGTAACACAATGCAAATATTTGGTAAATCCGGCCTAAAGGTCCCCTGACTTGGGAGTATTTGGAAGCAATGTGAATATACGTCCAAAGTGTTTAGAGAGAAGAACAATCATAGCTGGACAAGTGGGGTTTGGTTTGGTTTGGTTTCATGGGGTAACACACCAACCTAAGCTGCTTTTCTGCATCTGATTTTGATTCCTGTGCTACCTCCCGAGTTGTGCCAGTCCGACTGCTTGCGTCATTGGGCGGTGAATGAAGTCTAGGATTTGATTTCAGTTTAAAATAACCCTTTTTTTCCCTGATGCTGCTGGAGAAAAGCACTTGCTAAGCTACAACCTAAAGGATTTCTATTGGTCTGGTAAGAAAGGCAAGAGTTAGCTCTCCTGTGCAGCCTTGAAACCCAGTGAAGAGAAGATGACAGAAAGCATTGCCGTGGGGCCAACAAATTCTTTTAAGCACATTTTATACTGGAAAGATAGACTCAGATTTGTAAGCAATGGGGCTTGCTGCTTTGGTACTCTTCCTGCATCCACTGAGAGAGAACTCTTGTATATTCTTTATAAATAAACCCGATGACACACATTGACATACCTGCCCCTTGTCATCCCTTCCTCCCCATAATGGGGACAGCCTGGCAGTCCCCCAAACCTTGACAAACCATTCCTGAGGGAAAGGTCACCGTCACATTGGTGGGGCTTTGATAATCACCCAGAAACTCAGGTTTTGGGAATGGAGCCATAAGACTATTCTAGACTTGCCAGTTCCTTTGAAAATAAAATACGTGTATTTGACAGAGCATTGTGATGGGATCTGCTCTTTTCCCTGGCTTCAGGAGGCCCACGGACTTTTGGCAGGGGTTGTCCTGGCAGCAAACAACATTACTGAAGCTGTTTGTTTAAATTTGTACTGAAGCTCTAGAGTGAAAAACTGAGGAGGTCATTTACCGAACTCATGCTGTGAGGATGATACAAATATCTCGACAGTTATCCCGGTTTAAATGATGCTGAGGCAAGACAGTCAGTATTGCCATTCTGCTAGTTTGCAAATTCCATATTGTACAGAAGAAAGTTAACTCTTCCATTTTCGTGTACCGTGGCAAACACTAAATAGCAATGCGAAAATACTCGCCATTTTAAGAACAACCATGTGTTCCTAATTTTTTAACACCGTCTCCATTTTACAATCAGCATTTAGTGTTACGTATCCAGTCTATAGAACAGGTGTTGCTTTATGAATTGCCACAAGTCTTGTGCTTCCACTGCTCATGCATTCTCACTGTAATTTCTGCCCAGTGTTCATACATAAAGAGCAAGTCTTTAAACTGTTGCTGCTCTCTAAATCATGTATTTGCCAATGAAAAAGAATTCTAAAATAGTTTCTTAACTTCAGAATAGCAAACATATTTCAGAATAAAATAAAAAAACTTTTTGCACTGCTTTTTGCGCTAGTATTGGTGACCACTAGATCACCCATTTAAAAATGACAGTGGAATGACAGTAGAATGTCTCAGATACTGATACCTGGTTCATTTCAGACAAGTATTGCAAAAAAAAGTCACCCATGCAATGCAGGATGCAACAAGGATGCTCAGGCTGCAAACTAACAGAGGACAAAGAATGAACCAGACATACCATTTTCAGGATTGAGATTTTCCATCAGCCTCCAGAAGTTGATTGATGTAAGAAAAATTGTTCTGTGTGGGACCAAAAGATGCGAGACAATCTGATAAATGAACAACTGTGCTTAATAACAAAGTGGCTTTTCAGCTGACAGCTGTTTCACCAGACAATTTTGTTAGAGGGCCAGATGGCCAAAGGGACACATGATGAAAAGTAATTTAGTAGGATGACTCCACAGAAGGAAAAGCTCGTAATTCATACGTGTTTGAAACATCCAAGATTCAATTAATGGACTTAGTACGTAATGCCTAGACCATTTTGCCTGTTCAAAACTCTGCTCAAGCTTGTTCTCACAGCTCCTCTGCAAGGTGAAGCTGTAGACTACGGCATGACTCCTGCCTTAGAGCTCCGACTCAGGCGCAGCTAAAACCTCCGCTCCATCTCCCTTCCTGACAACTGATTTTGTCTATGGCATCAGTCTGTGCCACTTACTGTTCTGCACCAAGTTGCTTTTCTGCCTCTCACCTGGCACTGTGGAGTGAGAGGAAGAGGTAAGACCTAAATCAGAAGAAGATGCGGACTCGGAAGAAAAGGAGGGGACGTGCAGTTTACGCTTGTCTTATGGGAAGCTGCCTGTAGGTGTAGACAGGAGAGCAGCATTAGTTTTTATATCTAGCAGAAAAGGCAGCTTCAAAAGGCCAAAGTATTTTTAATCTTTTCAGAAAATAAACTATAATATAATATTTTCAAGTTTTAACTCTTTTTTTTCCCTATCAAATAGTAGGCAACTTAGCGTTATTAGTTACCTCCACTACAAGTTAAACTGTCTTCGGAAAACTCTTAACACCATCTTCTGACTGCTCAGGGAAATGCAGTGACTAGTTTGTATTTAGACTTCTTCGATCTTACACTGCTTCAGATATTTTCAATATCAAGACTTTAAATATTTGGTTGAAGCTTTATTGAGTTCAGTCATTGCCTTTGCTAGCTGCTACTGATATTGCTTTCTGCTGATAAGGCAGCTTTTCTTACAGATTTCTGGGAAGGAATTCAGGACTTGGCTTCTTTTTTAATACCCTTAATACTGTGCTTGAATTCTCACCTGATTCACGGCAGAAGGCTTTGATGACAAAATACACACTTCAAGTAACAATGGATTGTCATCGATTTTCCTCCTACTTATTTTTCACTTGGTATCTGTGACTCCTTGTTTCTTCTTCCAGTTTTGATACCTGCATTGCTAGTTAGTAAATCTGGGTTTTTGGAACATAAATCTTGCTATAAATCAGCTTTGCCAAAAATAAAATTGAGAGCTTCACTCATACATCCCACTTACTTTTTGTATTTGGATTTGGATTTCACACCCGGTGTTGCAACCGGATGGTTAGTGCTCTGCATTCAGCATAAATGACAACTGATTTTTGTTAATGCAATAGGATGAGAAAAATCTTTTAGGCTGGCCAATGTCAAATTGTACAAGGCATGCCTTATCCACACAGTTAAAGCAGAAAACAAATTAATCATTTATTTGATAACTGATAGTCAGAACAGTATGAAATGTATTTTCTTGAATTTCTGTCTTCAACTTCTCATGAAAAAAAAATGTTCAAGGCCATGAACAGAGCAATCTGTCCACCCATATTGTTTCATCTGCCATGCTCACATTAAACCTCTTCATTTCCCAGGGCTGAAAGAGATTTAAGGGGAGCCTCACTGAATCCTTAGTTCAGCCCTCGGTCGTGCAAGCAGCTCTGTGTGTGGAGAACCCAACAGAGATGTGCAGGTGACCAGAAAGCTACTGATATGCTACACTCATTAACTAGTTTTCACAGGACAGTGGATTATAGAAGGGCCAAATAATGGGATGTGTGAGAGTAAAGGTGACAAAAGGAGGTAGACTGCTCTCACCTGTAGTACCGTACCGCACCTTCCATGGCTTGCACCATCATAAAAATGAGGTGTAACAGAGGGAAGCCAGAGCCAGATATCAACTGCTCCTCGGTATCAATCGCACAATTTCGTGTGTCCCTACTAGGTCTTCTGGAGGATGGGAAATCAGCTCAGACAGGGGTAACTGCAGCAGCGGCCACAGCAGGAACGCTGAACACTGAGAAGAGGAACAACTGTGGTGCTCAGTGTGCGAACTCCGTGGTCCATGGCACAGGAGCTACAGCGCAGAGACAGAATGGCTTCAGGACAGCAGAGGTAAGAGTGTAATTACATTCCCTGATGCTCAGCACTAGCTTCAACCAGGTCGAACTTATTTTTGTGACAGTCTTGTTTGCTGCAGTCAAACTGTATTTAATGCCATGGGATAAGATAAAATGGCCGCACCGCCGCTACGGCATAATCGAGCTCAGCACCTCTGACAATGCCACGTGCCTGAATGGCCACAAAATTCATGTTTCATTTGGCAAATGGATTAACACACACACACGTTACAGCAAAACAAGTCCCACGCTTACATTTTTCCATCTTAGTCCAGCTACAGCATGTACTGTGCAAACTGTTTAGATTAATTATCTGAAACGGAGTGGGGTTTTCTTCAATTACTGTTTTGCTTAAAATATGTGCATTGTGTGAACCCTGGTTCCTTCAAGGCTGGATGTGAAGTGACTAACCCACAGAGAAAAATGAATTGGTCAGGTTGGATATGGTTGCACAGAACTAACATAATTATTAATACAATTTGAAAAAGACTTGGCCACACTTAAGATTTATAGTGTATACCTGACATATGGTTGGAGAAAATTGCTTGTCTAATTTTCTAAGTGATTAAAAAATTACTTCTGTGTTAGACTTACTAAGAAGTATGGGCAAATTCCCACAGTTTATTAATAATATGTTGACTGTAATGGGACTACTTGGTGAAGTGTGGATTCCGGACTTAGGGCCCTATGGCTTTGAATGTATACTCCTGCCTTTTTCTAGCTAAGATACATTCAGTAATATGTATCTGTAGTGTTGCAACTTGGTGCAAAGAAAACTTCTGACGTAGGACATTTATATTATTCTGTGCATGTAAGGCACATGTCTAAGAAGGAAGGTAACGTTGTCCAAACTTCTTGTAGTCAAAGAAGAAATGCATTTGCGTACCGTGAAAGTGTAGTATCTGAGTTAGTCTCCAGCTCTGGTTTGCCTTTCTGAATCTCTGTTTCTCCACCAGCTGTTTAGGGAAGCATAAAACAAGCAGGTTTCCAATTTGGACACTTAAAGTTTAAGTGCCTGGAGTTGAGAATGTGCCTCAACTCAAACTGTGCCCGTTTTATTAATCTGAATGTTCACACTGATTACAGTTTTACATATATATCTACATGCTGTGGAACACTATGTGATGCAACACACAGTGCTCTCTGGAGACTTGGGTTCTGCCATCAGCCTGTGGGGTAGAAGGGGGTAAATTGCTTTACCTGTCTGTTTCTCAGGCATCAAGCTCTACAGTATCCTACTGCCTTACCCCTACCACCAATTATGCGACAGGGTACAATGTGTGGTGTCAAAAGGGACCAAGTTTGACATGGGCTGCAGCTGGGAAATGTTAATATGCTCTCATGAGGATAATGTGAAAATAACTTGGAAGCAAAAGATGCAATGATGAAAGGAGTCCTAATACCAGGGAAGGCAATAGAGTGATCAGGCACTCCAAAAGCAAAGGTGGTGCCCAGATTATGTCACTGGCTGAGAGTAACCTGGTTTGATTTTCATATGTGCAATCTTCAGAGTCCTTTTGTGAACGGGAGCACAGAGACAGTAGATAGCAAAGAAGCAGGTGTATCTGGGCTGCAGAAATGTGCAACAATACACAGCAGTAAATAAACACCAGGTTTTACTTTCGGATAAATGCATACCTTCTACTCATGTCAGTGGAAGCTTACCAGATACTATTCTACCTGACGTTATTGCCGTGTAAAAGATGCCTAACTTACCTGGCATTCTTTATACTTACAAATTGTCTAATGAAACACTGGGAATGCAATAATCAAACCCACCTTACTCAGCTCTGTGGCTCTGTCAGACTGGTTCTGAGTTTTCTTTGCTAGACCTAGCCAGTTTACTGTGCAGTATAGTTGCTTATGGCAACAAGCAGATACACTAGGAGATGAAGAATTTAAATTAGAGATGTATTTGCATGCTTCAGACAGCTGATGAAGCTCTGAAAGGTATATATTGTACTTGGGTCTTATATGCAGGCAGAACCAAGTGTTATTTTGAAAATATATTTTCATTTAAGAAACTTAAAGTAGAGAAAATTCTGTCTCAGGACAATGACACTCAGTTCCCAGTGACATCAAAAGGAACCTCTAATTTCCACTTCTGGATTGAAAACAGATTTATGTGCTGTGCTTTTAGAATACACATATGTAGGAATACAAGTATGATAGTTACAGCCAAGCGGGTTGACCTAAAGTCTACTGATGTCTACAGCCTCTATAGCAGTTACAAAAGCTTGTGTCAACACTGAGTGAGAAAGTTGCTGCACATCACAGTACTGTGCAAAGCATGCCGGAGGCATGTGGTTTATTAAGTAGAACTGTTTTCATAAACTAGGAGGTAATCATCAATGACTCGGTGCTGGAACTCACTGTACTGTTTAAACCTTTCACAGGGTAAACGGGACACACAGAAAATGTCCACAAAAGAAGTCACCATCAATGTTGCAAAAAGCATCAGACAAAGTGACAGGAGGAAAGCAAAGAATTGCATCAATTAACAAAGGAAGCGTGGGTGAGGATGGACCTAACAGAGCTTCGCTGCACTTCAGATGTCATCAGTTGCTGAAGATATGAAGATCACCAGATGTTCCATGTTGAATACAGCAGGCAGCTGCTGCTGAGTGCCTTTAGAAATGTCTTGTAGAAACCAGCTGCAGACTCCGTAGGATGTCCAGATATCATTTGTCTCAAGCAGTGACACTAAGCAGACATGCACCAAAATCCACACCATTTGGTTTTTATCCCGTGTTATCTCCTTGTGTATGTCCTGTTCTGCATTGCCATTAGGATGAGGCTGGATGCTGAGAGGTACAATTCATCACAATTCAAACCAGGAAATGAACAAATGAATCTGCATCTTTAGTTTTAAGGGGCTTTGGGTGTGTACATTCAAACCCAAGGACTTAAAAATGTTCACTTTTGTAAAACTCAGACCCAGAGATCTCAGAAAGAGATGTAAGTGGCTTCCACTAAATCTTTTTTAAACTACATATACCAGTTATATACATAGTTCAGTCATATAGTAACATTTTTATATATTTTAATTACTTAGTTTTAATTTGTTTTCTGTATTGACAGAACTTAGATTTTAAACCCAGCAACTTCTCCTTTCTTCTCCTCTTCTGAGGCCCAGACTGACTTGGAAAAAACATCATTGACATTGCATGAAAACAACTGTAATTCTTAAAACCATATTCCAATGACAGCTCTAAAACTTAACTTTATTTGATCAGATATAGCTGATTTGCTGTTGAGAGCTTATTTAATTGCATTGTAAACATCTTGTGTCATAGTACTCCACGTTTATCATAAATATACAGCTAAAAGGAATATGAATGTTCACTATAGTAACAGAAATAAATTCAGCATATTACTTCTTAATATTGAAGTAATAATATATATTCTGTGTGAGTTTGTATGTTTATGAAGATAAAAGAGGTAAATTTATTTGCTTCCGCCATCAGACATATATGAGTATCTTTAGAGGGCCTTTTAAAATAACTGTTCAAAAGTCGTTCATAACAAACAGATGGTGTCGGGAAGAAAATACATGTATGACCTCTAAGAGGTCCTTTTTACACGTAGGCAAATAAGTATAAATAAAATTGTGGGACTGAATTCTTCTTTATTCCATATTAGGATCATTTTAATAACTTACTGCGAGGTGTGTGAGTACATAATACTTTCCTTGGAGTACAAGAAGTCTGTGCTATAGGGAAATGTTTATTAATTATTCTGACACAAAGACAAACTGAAATCCAGAGTCAGTGCAAGATCTTCGCGTACAACAGCATATGTATAAGAAATATTTATTTTTAGATGTCCTAAAAAGGGGCAAAGAACTTGTGCTAAACTTTCTGCATGTCAGTGCGTTATCTGGTGAGTGAGCTTGTGCTGCACATTTACGTAGAAGAACTAAAAAGTATTGAAAATTACATTGTACAGGTAAGACAAGGCAATCTGCGCATGCCGTTTGACTTGTGGCTTGCTGCCAACTTGTTGGCAACATTATAGGACAGGAAGGGCCTTGACTCACTCTAAAAATAAACAGTGGCTGTAGCAGCTCAGCAATATTAATTTAGAAATGGATATCCATTGTTGGTAGCTGTGTACTGACCTAATTGAATACACGCATTCAGGATTCTGCATTATTTGTGTAGAGCAGCAGCAGATGAACCATGTCAGATCTGTTCCAGACTTGTAACCCGCTTCTGTTTCAGAGGATTTACTGGCAGAGAGAGTGATATGATAGTATGATACCAGAAAGCTACAGAAAGCAATTAATGATGCTGGTGTGTGAAAGGATAGAGGAGATTTAGAGGGAAGGCAAAAGGGAAGGTTCATTGTGTGAGAAGCTGTTCCACATATATTTGCCTTGGGTGAATACCACACTAGGGTGAGTGATGCAAGAGCAAAGGACTTACGGCAGTGAGATTATTTACTGGCTAAGAAATTATTTCGTAATGATCTGCAGACCAGTGTATCTGATAGCTTGGGTGTCACAACTGAAGAAAGCCTGCAATGCTGCATAGGGCATCGGGATGAGACATAACCCTAGCTGCACGTGAGCCACCAGCAGGGAGGCAGTCTTTGAGTCTCTTGTGTTCAGAGCGTGACATGGACTGAGGCCAATTGTATGAGGTTCAGCAAGACCAGTGCTGGGTCCTGCAGTTTGGTCACAACCACCCCCAGCAGCCTTACAGGCCTGGGGAGGAGTGACTGGAGCACTGCCAGGCAGAGAGACCTGGGAGTGCTTGTGGGCAGCCGGCTGAACATGAGCCAGCAGTGTGCCCAGGTGGCCAAGAAGGCCAACGGCATCCTGGCCTGGATCAAAAATAGTGTGTCCAGCAGGAATAGGAAAGTGATTGTGCCCCTGTACTCAGCACTGGTGAGCCCACAGCTTGAGTAGTGTGTGCAGTTTTGGCTCCGCTGCATAAGAAAGGCATTGAAGTGCTGGAGCGGATCCAGAGGAGAGCAGTGAAGCTGGTGAGGGGTCTAGAGAATAAGTCTTATTAGGAGTGGCTGAGGGAGCTGGGATTGTTTAATCTGGAAAAGAAGAGGCTAAGAGCGACGTCATTGCTCTCTACAACTACCTGAAAGGAGGTTGTAGTGAGGTCGGTGTAGGTCTCTTCTCCCAAATTGCTAGTGATAGGATGTGAGGAAATGGGCTCAAGTCACACCAGGGGAGGTTTAGATTGGATATTAGGAAAAATTTCTTTACTGAAAGAGAGGTGAGGCATTGGAACAGGCAGTCCAGGGAAGTGATGGAGTCACCATCTCTGTAGGTGTTAAAAAAATATGTAAACATAGCACTTCAGGATATAGTTTAGTAGACATGGTAGTATTGGATTGATGGTTGGACTTGATGATCTTGGAGGTCTTTTCTAGTCTTAATGATTCTGTGATTCTGTGTGACAGGACAGTTAGCAGGAGATGGTCTTGATACATAATTATCTGGGCGATACTACAGACCTTGCTTATATTGACTACATTCCCCAGCAGGGTGGCAGCTGTGGGGAGCGGTGAGGGCTGACTGCCCTGGATGAGCCCTCGTGATATCTGCTCATGAAAACTTTCCTAAACTACTTCAAGATCCCATTAACCTGTTATATCCTGAACTTTAACTTTAGGGCATTCAAAGACTACATCCAACTTCTGTGGTACGAACCATGACTAGCGACAAGAAACTTTATAAGCTATTTTCATGCAACACATTACTGTTCTTATTCATTAGGTGGTAACTGAAAAGAAATTACATGATGTCTTAGGTGGCTTTTTAGTTCTTGATGCATAAGCTTCCAAGGACCTTAATAAACGTAAGAGCATGTTGTGGAGCTGTGGATCCTGGCTCTGTACCTGGATAGCATTATATTTATGTTTTCTTTACTTTCCTTCTACTAGAGACAACCACCAATAGAAATAACCAAATTGCTTATAAAATAATATACCACTTTGTATAGCAAGTGTGATAGAATCTAGTCTATACTGGTTAAGACAATTTAAAGTCATAAAATCAGGTTCCTGTGCTGGTTTTAGTGAAAGAAGCAAGCTCAAAGAATCATCTGGACATCATCACTCCAGGTGGCCTTCCCAGGAGTGAAGAATCTTGTTTACAGGGTCTATTTGTCCAATAGCATCTTTCAAATATAAATGGCTCAAATACAGAAAGTAAAATAACCATGTTAGAAGATATACACTTTTAGATAAAGGAGCTGCAGACATCTCTGTCTTGTTGTATGACAGGACTTTTGACATTTAAATTTCCCCAAAAAGATACTATAGCACTTCATTTGTGCAGCATAGCTGCACACGAGGATCTCTACAGCCACGCTAAACCAAAATGCTTTCTGCTGGAATGATTTGCCAACATCTGATGAGTTTTTATGATTTGCCGGAGTTCAGGTTTTAAACAGAAACAAACTTACTTTGTCATGTTTCCATAATCCTAATACAATGTATAGATAGGATTTTCCTCTGATGTGTATATACATGTAAAATACTTTTTCTTCCACTATGTGAGAAATGGAATCACTGAAAAGAAGCTGGGTATTGAACAAAGAGGAGAGAGAATTTACCATTACATATAGACATGATCAGGCAAATTCATCTTCTCAAAGACTCAGCACAGTTTTTTCTTTCAGTATTTCTTCATTTTGTCCCTTATGCTTCCTTAATGTATTTAATTATTTCACCATTACTGTAGGACATCAACTGGAAGACATGAAATTTTACTGTGTGGCAGAAATAATCTTACACTGAAAAAACAGGAAAGTTAACTTTTGTGTAAGCAATATATGAATACTGGGTTAAACATGCAGTCTCATTAGCTAGAGGACTGAGATTGCATACAAAAAAGAAAACTGATACTTTTTATCTTCCTAGTATGTTCATATACATATATATTCATATGTGCATGTCTCTGCATGTGTAATTGTCATGTCTTTAGTGTGTATTTCTGCAGTTCAGGCATGGTTTTCTGTGAGCCTTTTTACTTGTGTTTTTAATTCTGACAACCAAGCGTAAAATGTTTTAATGTTTGAACTGAAACCTGTTTTACATGCCTCATGAAAATAATGAGCTCTATAATTTGTGCACAGAAATAGTGTTATGAAAAAACAGGCTTAGTTTTATTTGGAAATAATAAATCTATCTAAACTCAACCAAGACTAACGGCAACATTTTTGTACTCTTGTTTTATCTGCAAATTATTGAAGATTGAACTCAAAAATGAAAATAAAGAAAATTTGTAAAGTGTTTGTTTGTTACTCCATGCATTTTACATTCCTGTGTTTGTGGTTAGTTTAAGAGCTAAGACCAAAGACATTGAAGGTATAATGAGTGATTCCTACCTCCTCTTTTCAGAGAATCATTTCTAGAATATTTCCAGCACCTCACTTTAAGAAAGTCAGGAAGAGAACAGCAAAAGCAGTCAGCAGCCTCAGAGACCCCCAGGAGAGCCTGTGGAAGCCTTCCTGCTCGGTGCAAGAGAGCACTGCTGGGAGCATGCCTGTGGGCTTCTTTTGCATTCACTGGGAAGAAGACAAGAAGAAATGGACTTAAATGGAAGCTGGAAAGATTACTGCTAGGAAATAAAAGACTTGGAGCATGTCCTGGTTTGAGCTAAACAGAACCAATTTGGTTCAGTTTACTTCTCAGCTCAGTCTTCCCTAAGAGGCTGCACGTTCTGAAGTCAGCAGCGTGTTTTTGCAGACAGTGTGTGCTACTGGCAGTGATAACACCTGATGTTTACCGTTACTGCCAGGGACTGGGATGCAGAAAACTCTTGTTTATGCTTGCTCCGATAGTGATCAAGGCCATTGCTGGATTTTGTGTAACATGTTGGGGATGCTGGGAAGTAAAGTCACAAGGAAGTAAAAGCTTGCACCTCCAGTGAGTAACAGACGGGACAGGTGACCATTCCATATACGTTGTATTCTGTATAAAGCTGGGAGATCACTCTTCTTCAGTGGCCGGTGTCCAAAGAGGATGCCATCCATTCTTCTACCCTCAGTCTTGATCCTGAGTTCCTGAATCCAGCTTCTGTATCCAGCTCCCCTCTAGCGCTGAGCCTGGGGCTTCCCTGGTGCTGCCTGCTCTGCAGCATCAGTGGGGATTGCTGTGGGGGAGAGAGTTGGCTTTGATATGGGATCTGTATATATTTGTATACATTTTCATTGTTTCCTTATTGGTACTATTATTGTTTTATTAAAGCTGTTTTCTTTCCCAATCCGTAAGTCTCTCTGTCTTATTCTCTTTCCCTTCCCCTTTGAGAAGGGCGAAAGGTTAATAGAGAACATCTGTCAGTGTTTAGTGGCCAGCCCAGCCCTAACCCTCAGCAGAGGATCATACACATTTGGCAGATTCTGGCAGATTGTCTAGCAAAGTTTATTAAAATCACGGTAGACAGATACCTGTTACATGGTGTAGGGACAATTGATTCTTCATGTGTTGTTCCGTCACAACCCTCAAACCCCAGTTCTACTCAATTTTCTAGAACCTCTTGTTCTCCAAGGATGTCTTCCCCGAGGTCAACTGTGAATAAAAAAGCCATTTGACATACAGTATTATGTCTCATCCAAATATAATGACTTCGGGCAAAAAGGATGCTATACTCATATCAGGCATGACATGCCCATGTAATGAAAGCCCCACTTCTTCTTGGGTGGTAATGATAGATATTTGTCCTTCTTCCTCTCATGGAATTTTTACCAGTTGCACCCAGAAGATTCATTACTGAGATTACTGTGTAAGAACAAAGGATGAGACAGTCACATTGTTCTCTGAGATAAGACATGGGAACTGAGTACGATCAACAGCAAAGAAACCTGAAATCTGGCTAAGCAGAAGGATGATTCTGTATGTTAGCCATGCAGAAGTATTCTCCTGATGAGGAATGTTTTGAAATCTTGGAGATGGCAGGGCAATAGTTAAAGTGTATATTCAAACATGCAAAAAAGACAACATTTACTCCTGAATCATGGGAAATGGTTCAGTGATCAGGTAACATCCAGAGGAACGGCTATAGGACATGCTATATTCATCAGACAGGCATTATCAAAAATGCTACTGTCAAAAACCAACTGGGACAATGTATAGAGTCAGTCCCAGCTCAGGCTTCGGGATATAGCTATATCCTCTTCTTCCTGCAGAGACTATTAGGTATTTTTGATATGTTTGATATAGACATATCCTCTTCTTCTTGCACAAGATAGTAATCATTGCTGATGAGTTCGAGACTCCCCTGTAATGTGGTAAAATGACGGTGCAATGAGTAACTGCTACAAAGGTAGCCAAATGTGAGAGGATTAAAATGTACCACAAGGAAGGAGTGAACCCTGCTTGGGAGCCTTGCCACCAACCACAGAAGGTACAAGAAGTTATTTTTTATATGTACCAAATTGATGTACCAATACAGACATGACTTTAGTGAGGGCTGTGCATTTGGTCCCCATTAAAGGTTTTCTGCGACATGAAAAAAAATCAATGAAATAATAACAAATTCTAGTCAGTGCCCATGCAAAAACTAAAAAATAAAATCTGGTAGCATGGAAAGAGTGGTAGCCATGTACAATGCTGAAGAAAACAGGACAAAGTTGCTGTTAGAGAAATGGCGTGGCCCATGTCAGCAGCCAAGCTGTTAACTGCCCCTCAAAAAGAGCTGTGGTCTCCAGGACTCCAGCAGCAATGAATTAGCAACCACCAGCCTGGTTCACATCCAGCAGGAGAATCAGGGAGGGGGAAGAGTAAATATATGAGGCAACTACAATACATAGCCAATAAAACACCCTTGCTCCTGCAGAAAGCACAGACTGGAGAAAGTAGCTGCTGTGTTGTTTAACCTGTGCAGTAGAAATAAATGCATAACTTTTACAAATAGCACTTTAAAAAAAAAATACACTAAATTTTTAAGATATATTTCCTTAGTGCCAGAAAGGGTTACTCCTGCTGAAATATCATCCCCATCCTAATTGCCTATGCCTCAGGTGTTGTCTGACAAGAAGCTTGTTCTCTTTGATTTCTGGCCAAGTTGCTGACACAGCAGCTGGTTTGTTTCCTGTGGAAAAGGAAGAATAGTACAAAGGAATGGCTTTCAGGCGTGCCAAAAAGCAAAAGGATGTGTGGACATCAGGAAGCCATAGTCCAGCAGCCAGGCATGTAAGAGCCCACAGGGATCCTGCAAACAGGGCGCTTCAAATTCAGGGGCCAGACTGAGCCTTGCAGGCTGAGCCCCTGTTGCTGTAGGGAGCAATGGAGAGGGAGAGCTCATTACATGTGAAGCCCTCGAAGCAGTTGGGCTTCAATGGACTCTGTTGGCTCATGTCTCTGGGGTGGTTTTCCTAAAACTAAAGCTTGGGAGGTGATATATGATCTACAATACTGCATACACAGTGTGTCCACAGTACATTTTCATTCCACAGTGAGGGAAATTTGGCTTCGTGTATTGAAGAACTCGATGCACTGTGATGTTTCAAAATTAAACATTCAGTGTCCTCAGATTGAGCATTCTCCATTGCACTAGTGCCTTTGCAGGTGCCTCTCTTCCAGATTTTCTCAATGAAGGATGTGGAATAGGTAGCAGGAAGATATAAGATGTGATGTTCTAAGATACAGGGATGCAAGACCCCTTGTTCTGTCCTGTTATCATCCTGGGGTTTTCAAGTCCTCCAGTCTGATTTTCAGATTTTTTTTTCAGGTAGCCTGTGCATATTATCCAAAGTTAAAAGCCTATGACTAAGCTAATGGCAAAGTTGGATCCTTAATATAGGATGAAAAGAGAGCTGATTCACCAGAAAAGACATACGTTGACATGTGCCACTTTAACAAGATAAAATCCAAGTTCATTTGCAGAAATTCCTTGCACAGAAAAACTCAGCAAACATTAAAACATATGCTAATCTTAATGGTAGACCTAAGATGTTTGTAAACAAGAAGGAAGAAGGAAAAATATAATGGCTTTTCTTTCTGGAGGATTGAACATCATTTCAGTTCTGAGTGAGGCAAGTGGGATGTCACTGTATATTTGTCCCTGCTGAACTGTTTGAAACAAGCAGTTTTAGATTGCTGTGGGTCTCTGCTGAGAAGAAAAATAGGGTTGAGGGAAAAAGAGAGTGGTGTCACAGGTCAGGACTGAGCTGTTGCTGCCAGTTGTATTCATTGGCTTTGCTTACCTACTCTTGAATTATAATCAGCATTATTCAGCTTTAATTTAATTTCCATTACCCTTTGCAAAACACCCACATGTTTGGATACAGTGAAATATGTCTGGGGCATTACTGCATGGATGGAAAGGTCAATTTGCTCACAGTCAAAAAGCAGCTTAAGAAAAAGCACCATAGCTAATCAGCAGCCTATTCTTTATCAGCTATGAGGAGCTGCCAAATGCAAAAGGCATGAAAATATTTATGGTCATTTGTACCTGCTCTTAACCAGGAAATAAAACTATTGGGTTTGTTTATGCAAGGCAGATAGAGCTTTCCAGGTCACGCTTAGTAAGTGGCTTAATGTTCAGTTTGCCTGACTCAAGGGCTGAAGGGTTGATTTGAACCTAAAACATCAGGTGCTGAGTCTTGACCACGTCCCTCAACCAGCCCTTCTACACTGCTGTGGTATCTATCTGACCCTCAAATTAGTTCCCCCCAAGCACTTTTTTCCACTTCATTCAGAGAATATGACATAATATGACAAAGAACATGACACAGTCTTTGCAGAATGTTATTATATACTTTCTTATATTACAGAGAGCATAACTGTACCAATTCAGACATAGACCTGGGGAAGGTAAAGCTTGTGACCAAAACTGCCCAGCACAGGAGCAAAGTTGCTTCTCATTGATTCACTGTCCAGCCACAACCCGACACAAATAGTATCATCACGTCAGGGAACTGTTGGGATGTAGGAAGTTCAATATTAATTGACAGGTATACTGCTCTCTGCAAATGATACTCATTATTCATGTTTCTGAATCAAAACCATCTTTCAGATGAACTAAGATATTTAAAATCATTGCTGAGGCAGGTATTTTACACCCACTCCTGGAGTGCGGTACTTTATTGCTCTCGCTGGGATTTCACACCTAGCAAATAAGAATTTTCTGTCTCTCCTCTGTGATTGATATCATGGCAGTCTTTTGATAATTTAGATGAATAATTAACAAATCCAACAGAACAACTTCCAGCATATTGGGCCGTGTTTCCCAGCAAGAAATGTTGTCATTGCTGCTTTTATGTCTGCATCCTGTGTTTTCTTACAATGCGTTAATTACTTTCATCCATGGTAAGAAAGTAGCTTCTTAAGCCTGCACTATATAGATATTTTTCAATTCCTTCTAATAAGCTCTCACTGGCATTTCATGTTACAAATGCATTTTTATCACAAGGTGAATCTATGCTGCCGAATGACTTAGCTCCAATACTTGCTTCTGGATCCCAGTCCCAGACCATCTGCACTGAACATATGCACATGTGCGTGTTCACTCCCAGTGAGCATAGGAACAAAACAACCAGTTCCCTCTGCGATAAAACCGGGCTCTGGCCCAGGAAAAGGGCTGGCCCAGGAGCTGCTCCTTGCAGGCAGTATGAGCTGCATCTCTCTCTCTCTCTGCCCTACAGAGACCTCTACCATCCCACAGGCATCCCAGCCTGGCACACCCATGGACGCCCTTGCATTACACCCCAGGGCATGTCTCACAGAGCAGAGTTATAAACAGTCCCTGTGAGCTGCAGAGCAACTCTTTAATTACTCTGGGAAAGGTGTTTTCACACGTTTTGCAAACCGGTTCCTATCAGCTCCTCCTTTCCAGGTTCCTGGGGAAGGCCACCCAGGGAAGCCCAGCAGTGGTCCAAGCCCTTATCATTTCTGTCTCCATCCTCCTTCAGGCAGAACGACCCCTAGCTCAGCCCTCCTGGGGTCTTGCATTTGTTCACACACTTTTCACTGCAATACACCACTCTTTCCGCTTCCATTCGCTACCCATTTCTGCACACAGATGCTTTTCACACAGCTGCACAGTTCCTGGGCTCAAGTTATCAGTGCCACCTTGCTGCACCAGAAATGACAGTCTGGGTAAAATCAGTTGTTTATCTTGTGTCAATACTGTGGGCTTGGTCATACAAAGGGCTGTTCACAAAGAAAGCCACAGGGCTCTCCAAAGGGCTTTCTCCATGTCTTCCATAGGTGGCTGTATTGAATATTAATTGCCAATGTTTCAGGTCAGGATGTCAGACTAAATGGTCAGTACAGTTTCCAGGGGCTAAAGAAACACTGATTATATGCACAGCCAAAAATTTATTATTAGTCTAATAAAAATGTTGACAGCCCCAATAAAAGAACTGCTATCAGTCCAGTTACACAACAACTTACTGATAGTCCAAATTGTCCAGTTATCACAGCCCACTCCCAGGAAGAATACCTGCTGCTTGGTGCACACCCCGTTGTCCTGGGCTGTCCCTCTCTGCTCCAAGAAGTAAGGGGGAAGCCTGGGAGGAATATGATATTAATGTCCATAGTTTTCCACCTCATCCTCTCCAGGAGCATGACTGATGCTGAAGGGCTTCTTCCTACTCAGTCTGGGTCTGTCTGGAGTATTTTTTATATGTTTTCTAATGCCGTTTTCTCACTTGCTCTTTCCTCAGTTTCTTGTACTGGTTCTCTTCAAATACAAAAGGTGTTTACCCCACATACTGGAACAGTCAGTGCTACTGAATTCTTAGATATATTTTCATCCTCTCAAAAACTTGTTGGAGATTCGCTTGAGCAAAATCAGGTGACCACTTATTTTGACATGAGTACAAAACGTAAATGTATTTTGACACTGCTCTCATACTGCCTCTCGGACTCTTAGAAAAGTAATAGCACCTTCCACTTCTGCTGGGATTTGGGATGTCTTTAAGGTCAAAAGAAAGAATGATTTCCTCCTTCACATGACAGACAACTTCAACCTTTGCTTAGCCACGCCAGTGCAGTTTAGTATACACGGTTTATGCTCTGTGATTTTCTTCCATATATCTAAAACAGCAGTTTAAAAGCCGGTGGGGATATGTCTATATGGCATCTTTCTTCCTCCATCGACTGACTACTTTGGTTGCATCTACCAAAGGTAAGTTTTAATTCAAGCGACACTGATTTTCACTTCTACTAATACACTGGCATACCACCCTGTCTGCTTTCTTGGCATAAAGGCTTTAAAATGAGTGTATGTTGCATATTCCCATGAATTCTTTCAAATCACCAGTGTGGTATAAGGTAACTTAACTGTGGGCAAAAATCAGTGGGTTTGCATTTTTGCCAAGGTTTTTCTTTATATAATTTTATACATTATAATATACTGCTTTTCTATGTGTTCACAACAGCCTCTTTCTTTATTCATTCAGCATGTGTTATGCTGCTGCTGTTCTCCCACAATAGCCCATAATCCAGAAGAAACCATGTTGCTTTATTGCAAATTAGTGTGAAAGTAGAAAGCTCCAATAATGCTGGTTTGATTTTCTTCTTTTTTTTTATTGCTTTCAGATACAGAAACAGGTTAAAACCAGCACTAAAACTGACACAGCTAGAGTTCCTGAAAATAAAGCAGCTTTAGATTCTTTCAAATCAGTAGAAATTTGAGAATTCTTTCCTGGCATTCTGCAGTTTCTCTCACATATTTCACATAGAGCTCAAACAAAAGCTTAGCTAAATTATTCTTTTCACCTAGGGGAGTGTAGAAACTTTTTATTTGCTAGAGGCTGAGAAAAATACACAATGTAATTGGCAGAGATGCAGAAACCTGTGTATCTTGCCAAAACAGGCAGAAAGGGGAGAACAGAACGAAGGAAACATGAATTGCGGACTTGTGGAATTTTCAGTCCATTGGATTAAATCCTGGTGCTGCTTATATCAGTGTAAATCAATGAATACAGTAATTTTTTTATATGATAACAGAATTTGTTTTGTCTTCTCTTAAAAATGTTAGTATCTGTTTTCAATATACATTATTCCATAACACTTGCTTAAACACCTTCACCTGAGCTTTGCAAACAACGTTGAATTAATTTGGTGCAAAAATATAATGGGGCATGTGTTAGTACAATGCAAGTGCAAAAATAAGAATAGAAACAAATTACTGTCTTTGTCTGTTACTACTGATTTGAATTTCTTTCCGATCCCTTTGCAAAGGAGCAAATATCTGCTCTTGAATGATGAAGAATGAAGTTTCTAGATATTTATTTTCAGTTCTTACTCTATGCTAGATGTTATGACATTTGATGCACAAAGAAGAGACAGTAAAATTGGATTCATGAATCCAAGGGCCAGACCGAAAAATCATAGCTACATTACTCCAATTGCATTTCCAGCAGAAATTGAGTTGGGTGAGTTAAACTGATTTTGGTCTTGTCTCTCCACTTTGCTCTACTGACATTTTGAAAAGATCCCACAAGCTGTGTTCTGGTACTTCTGGTATGGAATTTCCCTTCTCTTTCTGACCTCTGTAAACAGTGCTGTCATGCCTGGATTTCCCTGCTCCCCTTTTTAGAGACTTGGTCCCTTAAGCGCTGTGAGTGTCTTTACGTCTGTACCAGCAACCAGCTATGATCAGCCTTTCCATCTATATGCTCAGTAGACCTATGGCCTCTGCTACTATGCTGGGATTGTTTTGCTTATCTTCACTTTTCCCCATGACAGTCATGATACCACTGCAAAGTTGGACCAGACATCAAACTTCATAACAAACTTATCCCTAAAGCAAGCATTAAAAACAGTGTTCCAGGAGAATGTACACTTTTTACACCTCTCAGATGGTCCTTAAACTACATGGAAGTTTAAGTAAAGGATCATCAGTGCACGGGGTTACCACTGGTGGCGTGGGGTGACTCACCATGGTCATTTGTGCCCCGATGGCCCAGCACAGGTATAAATGCAACTTACAGCAGCTCAGGACTAAGGGTAAGGCCCTGAGATCTGCAAACAGTTAAAATCAATAATAAACCCTTAGCCATTGCTAAGTCCTTGTCCTCTGCTACTGTCAGGATCTGAACTGTGTTCTGTTGTGGGACAGCGACATCACAACAAAGTACATGAGTGCCTCCATGGAAGAAGACATGGGCATCCCTATCATTCAAGATCAATTTGGGTCCTCTGAGGACAAAAACAATCATCATGATTAGACCACTGATGGTGAGGAAGGACAAAGAATTCTCCCATGAATGCTAAGTGTCTCTTTGCCTCACAGTAGCTTTCTAGGATCCATGAAATGATGGCATGAGCACCTTCTGCTTTGCCTTTTCAAGAGGAAATGTTTTACGGAGACTTCTCAGCCATATTCCAGTCTGGAAGCACTTGACCAAAGGCTTCAGGAACCAGTGTGCTGAGAAGGGCAGGTTAGGATTCCTCTGTCACAGACATGCATATAAATCCCACTTTGCATCTCAGGGTTCTCTTTTCTTACTGCTTATATGTCACAATTTTGCTTTGCTCTTCAATTCTGGATGCTTCGTAAGATCTTTGGCAATTGCCCAGAACTGAGCTTTATATGTTACATCTCCATCCAGCAAGTAAATTCTCCTCCAGCCTCCTGTCTACCCCGCTCAGAGAGGCAAAGAGCCTCCTGGCCTTTCTCCTCTGCTTCTCATCCCACTGTCTTTGAGAAGCCCATCCTTCTGGCCCTTCTCTCTTACCTTCTGGCTTTTCTTCCCTATTTGAGGTTTTGCTTCTTGGCTTTTGGCCTCCTCTTTCCCCTTCAGGTTGAACACATCCCATTGCATGGCAGAAATTCCAAGAAATAAAACAAAGACACAATCATGGAACCAGCAGACTTTGTCATGAAAATCAAGCAAAAACATGTAATGGAGTAGTGGTTAACCCCTTCTCTGACTCCTCTCAGTCTGTCAGTCATAGCTGATGATATCTGTGAATTACCAAACTCTGTTATGACAGGTGGGAAAACATATTTGAATGTTAACTAGATACAGCCAAGAAAATGTATTTTTTGCTTAGAATCACTTCCTTGCTAATGAAGCATTTTTTTTTTCAGTTTATGACCTACTGAAATTACTACTGACACATCCTAAAGCCTTTCCTTTCTCATTCATCATTGGCTTTGTCTGGTTTTATTTTTTTTGTCTAACAATATTTCACATTTATTTTTGTTCTGTCATAATTCCTATTTCACACTCACAAAGTTGGCTCCACAGTCTTTCCAACTACAAATTCTTGGATGGAAAGGCTTCATTTCCAGACATTGATTCGTGATATAGTGGTTGATCCTAAATAAACAGGAAGGATGAAAAGACACGGAAGGAAAAGACATGAGAAAAACTAGGTTTATGTAGTTTCCAAGTTTTAACAGTGGTCAGCACTATCTCCCAGGTTATAGTAAAACTGGTTCCATAAGCATATTTTGCAAATCCTAGTTTAAAACAGTAATGCTGACACAACTCCTGGAGTGCAGCAGATTTAGTAACCTAAGAAATAAGTTGTTCTGTGGTTACAGCTGCCCTAAGATCTAAAGTGTGACTCATTTTCATATTCGGCATTGATCTCAGGCAGAACCGTATGTCTCAGCTGAAACCAGCTTTAGTATTCTGCATGATGTTTCCATTTTGTAATAGCTCAGGAGTACCTGTGAAGAAGCTTAGGAAAAGCATTATTGCTAAGCATTATTTCTATGTATTAAAACTATAAAATTAAAATAATTTTATTGTTGTCATAAACAGATCCAAACAGTGACAAAAAAATTGACAGAAAACAACTTGCTGTTCTCTTTGTAAAGATGATGGATACAGCAACCATGATACTTTCTACTTAATTCTCATATATTAACAATAGCTTTATTCCATAGAATTTCAGAGAAATACTGTTAAAGATGAGACTGTGAAGCAATGAAAACAAAAACAATTGTATTTCATATCGGAACTTCTTCCACAGTGTAGCAAATCGTGAATCTGTCACTCTAGAAATCCTGCTGGGAGGAGATGTCAGGAGGAGGTACTTAAAAAACAAATCTGATTTTTTTGTTCGAGGTACTCTGTTATATAGTTCCCTGTAGGTCAGGATTGTTATGATGGGAAGACAATATGCATTAGCTGGGTATGGGATGGGTGTAATTAGCAATACCCTGGAACAGTGCTGTGGATGCTCTTTAGTCTGCCTTTAATATGCTGATTAGTACCTTTGGAATCACATCGTAGTATTTAGCACCTGAGCTTTCAAAACTATTGTTTTGCTGTAATCCCACCATTCTCATGTTTCAATAAGCATCTTGAACTACCAATTTAAAAAGCAGCATTTGAATTGTGCGTGAAGTCAATCCCGCTTTGCTAATCACACATTGCATTGATAGGGACAGTTCGACTCAAATTAATACATCAGTGTTTTGGAGGGAGCAAAGAGCAAAGCTACACCATATGCCACTAATTCAGGACTTTCTACTTTGCTTTTGGCATCACCTCTACCTCCCCTGTCCACTCTATCAGAGTGCTTGGTTGGTATCAGTCTTTTCCATTGGAAATGACTCATGCTCTGTAGCACAGATTTCCTTTACCCCAGCCTTAGTGACATTGCCCAAAGTGACATTGCCCAGCCACAGAAACAACAAGATAAGAGGGACTCTGTCGGGAAAAACACCCACCATCGCTGCTACTGTTACTGTCACCGAAGAAGACGGGCTGCAGATTTATCTTGAGTGAAGGTGGCTGCTAAAAGTCCACAAGGAACAAAAGCTTCTTGATCATTCTCAGGAGCGTATTTCCTGTTTAGTTTACATTGTGCTTAATATCCGAGGCTAGGTGAGGTAACCTGTTGGGAAAGGAACACCATTAGCATAATCACGGTTTCATTAAAGCAATGCTACAAGGGCACAGTGTTGTCATTTATAGACAAATGAAAGATGAGATCCTTGCAGAGTAAAGGAAATCAACATCTTCCTATGTGTGGGTGCCACAACCCACACAGCCATAATATTTTGCAGGACTAAAGTCTATTATTGGTCATTCTGTTCTGAGTACCCCATAATGCAGCTAGCACACGGCAATGTATAAACCTTCTGGCTTTCTCCATGTGTTCCCTTCCTCAGTTTTCATTGCTGTTGTGGTTTGTGGGGAGGTGTTATAGTTTAAAGGCTTTACAGAGAAAATGTATTATAAAGAAAGTTTTAAGCTGACGCAGCTGCATGAGATTGGAGAAGTACTCAGAAGGCATTAACTCATCAAAGACTGGATTTCCTAAATAATCATGAAATTACCTTAATGCATCTATGTGTTCTTACAAAGTCTTTCTCACAAGTTTACGTGTTTGATTAAATGGTAGTTTTGACTTAGGAAACACATTCTGTTTCTAAACCAAAATGTTTTCCTGACTATTACTGTAAACTAATGAGAATAAATTATATCAATAATGCTGCTTTGTCCAGTTTGTTGTGTTTTTTATTTCCAAAATGTGTTTGAAAAAAAGGCATGAAGTACGCTTTTAAATTTTAAGTCTCAAATCAGGATTTATTGGTGCCATCTACCGGCTACTTAGTCCTTCCAAATTTCACCAAATAATGAATAATGTGTTTTAAATGCAAAATGATAGGAACATTATGAACCTTATAACTGAATCAGCCAACATCAAACTATGTAACTGGCAAATTCATAATATTTAAATTGCATTAAGTCAAAATTTGGTATGACATTCCAGCAATGTAATTCAGTTATGAAGCTTTTAGATGTGCCAACAGGAGAAAGCTTGAGCCAGCGCACAGCTGCTGGTGCGCAGGCTCTGAGCACTAAAGGTGCACACACACACACACACACACAAACAAAACCTCCTGTGTCTCAAAGGTAGGCTTCTTCCTGGCAACTGCTGACCATTTGAGATCCTTGCTCCCTAAGTGCATGAGCACATGGGACACTAACATGTTCCCGCAGCCAGTAAATGTGGTCATGTTGCTCTTTGCCTTTCCTGGAGGGATGTCCCCACAAAGATTTGGAGAAAAGGGTGCTTCAGTTCATAGCCCAGTCAAGCTGTCACCATTTCTGCCGACGATGGGTTTAAGTTAGTGGGATGGAGTGTGGGCAGACAAGCTGTTCCACCACATCCATCATGCTGGCCCAGCAGATCTTGGAAGGGAGCTGCTGTTAACCACTGCTGAACCCCCCTCTGCTACATTTGTCAAAAAGTATCTGAAGGTGACCTAGGATTTAAACAAAGTCCCACATCACTTAAACTCTTCGTAGTAAAAATTGCTAAACTAGAATTGTTTGAAGCAGTGCCAGAGAAAGGTCAGCAAATTAACATTACATTAACTAAAATGTTAACAATATCTCCAGTACCAGGCGAGAAAAGTACTTACACATCCGAGTAGTTGCACCTTTAATCAGCAATATATATGTGAGCACATGCTTAACAATACTTAATGATATTTAAAGGTGCTTTGCTAGATACCAGTGAGAGTGCTCACATTCCTCACTCTGGTTAGTCAAGACCTTTTATGAGCCAGAAACAAATATATTTAGATCACAGCTCTGAGAACCAACCTCTGGAATAACTTGCTTAGCAACTAGGCTGCAAGCAAAGAAAGTGTATTAATAAGATGACTGAAAAGAGGGCTTATCCTTCCTTTTTTATGGCTTTTCTCATCATCTGACAAAAACATGAGAGTCTTTAAGAAAGGAAAATGTTATTGTCCATATCTGGTTTTCAGATGAAAACGTATTCTGATGGAAGGAACTAAGCCATCACTTTATATACTACCATATTTACAAGTATGATACTAGCAGAGCTTACAGTTAAGGCTGCTAAACTCCTTGCAATACCATATTTTCAGGTGCTTGTTATTTTTACAAATTTCTGTGATTTGGCTCAAAATTCCACACTTTGGACCTTTGTCTGTTTCAGCAAAATTTCTTATTAAGTTTTCACAAAATTCATGTAAGACGCACTGGGTTTTTCATATTAATATCATAACAGAAGCTTGCCTGAGAATTTGTCAACCGTGCATAGTGGGAAGCAGAGACTTTGCACTTGGTATAGATGGTGCTCGACAGCTCTGCTGCTGTTTCCATGAAAATGCCTCTAGGCTTAGTCAATGAAACTAGGAAGGAAAGAGAATTCAGTAGAAATCTGCTGGTACGTGAATCTGCACTGAACATGCCCTGTCCCTGCAAGGTTTCGGTATATCTGAGGAACTGACAGTGACCTCAGAGTGGAGAGCAAGTCAGCAACTTCAGCAAGGGCTGAGCTAGATCTTCCTTAGATTGGCTACTGCAGATGCAGAGTGGGGAGAGCTTCTCTGGTATGCTCTTGGTGCTCTCACTGCCAGACCCATGCAGTGTGAAGCCTCTCAGAGCTCATTAAAAGAAAAATGGAATATTTCTAGGATGAGAAGGAGCTACTGAGAGAGGCTAGGGCAGAAACCAGCTAGGGGACGACAACTGGAGCAATGACAAAAGGTAATGTATGTGAGTGTTTGTACAGCAGAGCACATCAACTTCCACAACCTGCAAACAACATTTATTTTAACATCATCTGGGAAAGCTGCTGGGAAAATGTTAGTCACCTCCCAACTCAGTTGCTTGTTTGTACAGCAAATTTAATTCCAGCTGTCAAGCTACTTCATTTGCTCAAATGGCAGAGCTATGTGGATCTGCAGCAGGTGGGTATAAACCTCCTCATGATTCATACAGGTGCTAAAAGTTTCACAGAAGGCAGTCTGGAGGGGTTTCATGTTTCTGTAGCATGACACAGGAAATTATAGGCAAAAGATCTGCATGAAGAGAGGGTCTGTAGATGCTTGTGGTCCTCTGAACAACCACACGCAGCACCCTCCACCACTCATGGACGGATTCTCTGGGTAAATGTGCTTGACTGCACGGACCACCTTGGGGCACACTAGCAGAAAGACAACACTGCCTAAATGCTGGCAAACCATTTCTAAACCTTGTTTGCATGTCTCGGCATCTGGTGTTTCCTGTTCTGGAGCGCAGAGCGAGTTGCATGGCTGAACAGCAGCCTGATGAGACCTTGGGTGGCTCCGCGCAGAAAATTCAGTCATCTCTGCCTTCTGAGCTCCAGCATTTCTATAGTTAGGTCTCATTAGCTCGAGCCTGTGTTTGGGAGCACAGCTAAGCACTACTGGACACGTACTTGTCTGGCGTGTGCGGTCTCAGCCGGCGGCAGACAAGGGTGCAGCAGAAGGGAGCTCACACACCCTCGAGCCGGGTCTCTGGAGACAGCAGCGGCCTGAGCACGAGCCCCCATGGTGCTCCTCCTTTGAACGCTCATTTCTCTTCGTCTTCACCTCAGCATCGCTTTTATTTGCCAATACCTGAAACCGTTTCCCTTTCATTAAATTCAGTCACTCCGCAGTGACTTCTAACATCCTCCTCGGCCTCGTCTAACGAGCGCCCGCGTCCCTCACGAGGATTTGGCCATTTCGCAGGACGGTGGCAGCGCGGCCTGGCCGCCAGCTGCCCGCAGAGCCCCCCGGTGGGGCCGGCTGACACCCGGGCGCCTCTTGTCCCCACAAGCCTCAGAATCGCTTCCACGGCCCGGACAAATCCATCTCCCTGACGCTCGAAAGTCTGTAAATCGTCTCAAAGTCTACACAGCGGATCGCAGCGCTAATACTGAGCAATTTTATGACAGCTTAAGTGCCAGGTGTTGCGTGGAAGGATTTTTCACGCCGTTTTCCTCCGAGCGTTCAGCCTAGGGGACTTTCTCACCTGGAGGCTGAACCTGCACCTGAGGCGCCCGGGGGCACGGACAGGCCGGTGGGTTTTGGGACCCCGGCCCTTCCCCGAGCCCCTCTCCTTGCGGGCACCAGCCCAGCCATACGGCGACCCCCCGTCCCACACCGCCGGGCGGCCCCTCCCGCACCTTCCAGCCCCGCCCCCGCCCGCCCGCCCGCCAAGTATCGCGTGAGCGCCGCCCCCCTCCCGCCGCCGCCTCGTGCCGCCAGACGCCACATCCTGTCGGTGCCGCGGGGCGGCCGCCGCCATCGCAGCCGCGGCGGGGAGGGGGCGGCTGCCGGCCCGGCGCGGGTGAGCGGCGCGGAGAGGCGGGGGCGCCCGTGCCGGTGTAAGCGACGCTTTCTCCTCGCAGCCCCGGGGCGGCCGCCGCGCCGGGCCTGGCCGGGCCGGGGTAGAGGTGGCGGGAGCGTCCGCCGGGAGGCGGGACTCGGTGAGGGGGGCGGCGGGGGCGCGTCCCGGGCGTGGCGGGGATGCGGCGCCGAGGCCGCGCCCGGCGAGTCCCGGCTGCTGGGCCGACTTCTCGGACGGTTTTCCTCGCCCGGCCCCGCGGGCTCCGCTTACCCAGGGCGGGGCTGGGAACCCGGAGCGCCGGTAACGGGGGGCGTCGGGAGCAGCGGTGGTGGCGGCGGGGCCGGTCGGGAGCGGTGGCCGGACGCGCCGCTCCCCCCGTAGGTCAGGCGGCGCTGGCCGCGCGGGCCGGGCTCCCCGCGCTCCCCGCGGGGTACGGGGGTGCCGGGGGTGCTGTACGGGGCGTGCCGGGGACACTGTACGGGGGGTGTGGGCGCTGCCCTCTCCCGCGGGCTTGTAAGGAGGCCGAGTTGGGCCTTCAGGGGGGGTCGCGGTCGGGTCGTTTCTGCTGCTGACTGCTGTGTCCTGTGTTTTCCCGCTTCAGCAGCGTGCGGGCTGCAGGAAGAAGGGGTTTAGGGAAACGCCGTGAGCCGGAATGGGGGCTGTCCCCAGCGGCGGTGAGGAGTCTGCCTGATCGTCCGCCTGAGCGCCCGCGTCCTTGCCCTGCGCTGGAACCGGCAGAAGAAGATGTGGGACTTTATGCCTGTGCAAAGCCGGTCTGCCTGACTGCTGAGCAGAGCTATGCGCTGAAGTCGGGGATCCTGGCAAAATGGGAATACTTGTGTTGTCCGTGACGTGCGGTTTGCTTCTGACTCTGGTGCGAGGGCACAGTCTATTCACGTGTGAGCCAATTACTATTCCCAGATGTTCAGGAATGCCTTACAATATGACTTTTTTCCCAAACATCATGGGACACTACGATCAGGACACTGCTGCGCTGCAAATGGAGGTAAGTTCTCCCACCTCTGCTATAGTAAGTGTAAACACTGTGAAACAGCCTTTTTTGTTGTTGAAAAACGGCTTGTGATACCTGTTGCACTGAATGATAAGGCATTAGATATGCAATTAGATGTTTCTTTAGATGTTTCTTTAAATATTTTTTTGAGAGCTGCTTGGTTGTATAAGTACTGTATAAGGGAACTATTGGCACTGTCCCCTCCCACCTTAGATCCAGTATTAGAGTGGAAGAGGAATGGATGTAGCACAGCAGTGTAACTATTCAGAACTGTTTGGGAGAGCTGAACACATATAGCCCAGACACCTTGCTGATACACAAAGCATTTCTTTAAGTGTTCTGGCGACGTAGTGTATGATAACCTGGCCCAGACAGTGCAAAAGCAATGTTTAGAAGTTGCTCTTTGTTCCTCTCTTGTGTCTGCTAAGTAGAGGCACCTAAACTTATTGTTAGTCCTGTTCTCCGTTTTGGCTTTTGCATTCTATTGTCTTCTTACTGGATGCTGAAACTTCTGTCTGAAAGAGCACCCTTCCTCTTTTTCTTTTTTTTTTTTTTTTTTAACTGGAGACAAAAACTTTTCTTACCTGAACCAATTGTAACATATGGCTCCCTTGAGAATATGCCACCTTGTGGAAAGACCTTGCCTATAGCAATAGCTACAAAGGGCCAGAGCTTCTCTGGGTGAGAGGCTTGTAAAACAAGTTTTAAACCTGTTTTAATAATGGCTTTTCAGTGGTAAGAGGAGGTGGAACATCTTAACACAGGTTTTAAAAAGGTTACTCTTGTGCTGTGCAGAATGTGAAACAGAATTGAGTTGAAAATTAAGAAGTTTCTGATTTAATTAAAAGAAAATCAACTGTAGGAAGTATTTGAGGTGGCTGCTGTAACTAAAATCTTATTTGCGTATTCTTTACTGAGCTTGGAGGAGGTGCTGTGTTCAGTTGCCAAAACACTTTTTTCAGTGTTGCTTGGGATAGTCAGGAGTCTCTGTTTGACCTTTGGCTGCCAGTCTGGAAGGGCACAGGCTTTGATTTGACACTGTGTTTGGTAGATGTATGGGACGTTCTGGTATCAAATGTTAAGACACTTGTATGCAAGCAACTGAATTTAGCTGCAGATTTTGGACAAATTCTATGCCTTTAAATTGAAAGGAAGGCTGTAGGCTGCACTTGTAAACTCTGTGCTGTGCCTTCTCCAGTCGTCATTTGTCAGAAATGCTTTTTACAGCATCTGCTGCTTTATCTCATCAGGTTCTTACTTGGTGTGTCTTAACTGTAACTGTTGAGCCAGCTTTTGCCAGTATTTGTGCCTTCCAGTCATGCCACTGTTACAGCAGAGAGACCACAGAGCTATTTTTATTAGTTTGTCAGTAGACGGACTTTTCTGAACTTGTCAGTAACTTGTGCCTCATGTGTGTCTTCTGCGTGGAGGGAGTTCCTTCTGGAAGAGGCTCATGGCTTACCTGTTCTCCTGTCAGTACTTCATAAAAACTGTGTGGTAGTGAGAAGTTTTGGGTTTTCTCTCTTTTTCTGTCTGCCTCTCCCTTATAACCAACTCTTTCTACTGCAGCAGTTGATTGCTACTCAGTCAACAAATTAGGTGGCTGTGTTGAACAACAGTGTCTGTTAGAGTTTTCTTTCCCTACCCTGTTTCATTTGCTTCCTGATGTCCTGTCATTGCCACTGCCTCGCCTCTAATTTGGTGTACACCTCACTACTCCAGTGTTGTGCAGACGTTTCTAAACTACCTAATGTGTGTGTGCTGACCTGCCTGGCTTTATTTGTAATTCAGTAGTGCTCCCTGACTGCTTGTTCAAATTCAGTTTTTCAGATTGTACTGGTGAAAATGTAAGGAGTTTTCCTCTTCTTCTATACATGGCTTGGCTTGAGTCTGCTTCTAGTGGTTAGGTTTGAGTTAATATTGTAATTTTAGGGCAGTTCATTGCTGGGCCTTTTCTCTGAGTGAGACCACTGTGTACTGATGTCACTTATGTATTTTGATGTGATTCTACATGATATTCAGTAATGGCACCAATAAAGTTTGTTCACTTCTGGAATATTGTTTAATTTCACTTTGTAGCCATAAGGAGGCAGTGGCTTGGGAGCTGGAGGAGATTGTTGTTTTAAGAGCCTGAATTTTTCTGTAATTGCTAGTACAAACTTTGTTCATACCAAAGAAAGAATTTTAATAGTGTGTTGGTTAAAATGTCTTTCTTTTGATCCTCGGTAGGAACGCTTAAAGGCTTTGTTTTTTAATTCCCTCTCTCTCTTCCCCCTCCTCTCCCCACAGTCTGTTCTCAAGACCGGGCATGGTTTTAGAATGTAAACAATGGGTTTGAGATTGAGGTTTGTAATATTTTCCTCACTTTATCTGAACTGACTTTGAGCAAGCTCCTAATTAATGCAAGCCCAGCAAACATGGTGGAGAATTTTTCAATAAATGAAAGTATATTGTGCAGGAATAACCTTGATGTTAGTCTTGTTTTCTGCTCTTACACCCTCTGGAAACTTCTTCCCGTTATTTATTGGGAGCACTTACTCCCAGGAAGAGCAAAGATATGTCAAGGAAACAAGTCTCACCTGAAGGCGAAGTTCAGTCTCCAAAACAGTGGTGACTCTCTCTTGGATCCTGGTCTCAAGGCTTTACAGGTGTGTTCTGCTGTGGGGAGTCTTGTATAACCAGAAGAGCTGTGCTTTCCATCTGCTGGAGCACTAACACTTCTGTACACTTTCTCTGCTTTCTGGAAAGATGTTAAATTAGCTTTTCTGAGATGGTGTCTTCATAGTAATGCCTGAGGAGAGGATCATGTGGACCCACTCTCTTTGGTGGATGTCCTTCAGGAAATCAGCTGGATCACTAGCTAATCCACAAATTAATCTTACATGTCTGTGTCATATATCAGCTCTTCGTAATGATGTGCTATAAACACTACACTGATGAGAGCAGGAGGAAAAGACTAACTCAATCTAATCTCTGTTACAGATGTTCTGACTGCAGTGATGGTAGTCCCTCTGGGATTTTATTTTCTACAAAAAAAAATTTTCTTAATTTCGAGTTGTTCCCTCCACCTCCAACCCCACCCATTTGATTTATTTAATTTTTATTTTGAGCTTTCAACTCGGCAGTTTAGGCTACTTGTGTTTTACTTTATTGGAATTAGTTTTGTTTATACAACATACAGTAATTTTAGAAAAGTAAAACCGCATGGCTTTGTGGTTTCAAGTTTTGTGTGTGTTAGCTAAACAGCTTCGTGGCAGTGGAATCTAATTATATGCAGACGCTTACCATGTCTGTATCTCAAAGCAGTTTAACAGAAACACTACTCATGTTACTACTAGCTCAGGTTGGAAGGCCAAAGAGCTAGAGTTTTAGTGAGGAAAAAGGATGGATGCGGCAGTAGAGCTAATTCATTACACCTGTGCCCGAGTAGGTGTAACTCCCCCTCGTGGTCATCCACAAAGCCAAGTCATTTCTGATTCCTACTTTAGCTATCCTGGAATAGGTTGTCAACGTAAGGCGTTATTCCAGCAAGGCAGAGAATGTTACTGTGTCGTAACTTTTTGTCCATATCTGTTAATCTGTTCTGCTGCAGTTCTGGAATGTGTCCACCATAGACAAGCCCTTAAGACTTCCTGACCTGGGTAAGATCTATGGGTCTGTTGAAATACAAAGGCAAAAGGCTTGCCAGTGAATTTTTAAAGCAGACTATACAAAACAGTGGAAAATGTCCCACAGAGAACAATAAAGAACCTCAGGGAGGCTGGAAAAATGCTTCATTAGTGAATTTTTCCATTCACTTCTGAGTTCATGACCATGTGCCAGAATACGTGTGTGTATCTGTGGAGAGTTCAGTGCAGCTGGCTGCAGCAGTGGGAGAAATTGTGTAAGAACTAGGTTCAGTACAAACTAACAAAACCAGTTTGAAGTGGATTCAGAAGTACCTTCGGAAGCTTAATACTGAAGTTCTGTGAGTTAATTTTTTTTTTTTTTTGCATAGCCACTTAATATAAATTTGCAAGTAATTCAATATGAAGATATTTTCAAAAACTGGAAACCTGTTGTCTGGTGAGCTTAAATCAGTACATATATATGTATGTATATACACAGGGAGGAGGAACCTGTCCAGCTTCTGTAAGTTGTGAGTTTGGGGGAAATAAGTGCTGTTTTGTGTAGAAGGTTGCTTCTGGGTTGTTCTGCAAAACAGCCCAAGTATGAATTTACTGAAATCTCTACAAACAGGCATCCTGCCTCTCCCTCTTAGTCCATATGAGCAGCGCTCGGTGTAATATGTGAGCTACTAGTACTTAAAACTTGAAGCTTAAATCTCTCTAATATTTTTTGATAGGTTGGATTTAATTAGGAGAGCAATCAATATTCTCTGTCTGCCCAGAATTGCATTCTGTCCCTGATGCTGCTCAGAGCCTAAGCTGGAGAAAAGGGTGCAGAAGTTTGGACTTTGACCCAAGGGAACAAGCATAAGGAGCTATTTAATTCATATTCTGCTTGTAACATTGTTGCTGTTTCTTTACCATACGTCACTGGTACTGACAGGGAAGGCTTTGTGTAAAAAGTAGTAAATATAGCATACCAGTGTAGCTGTTGCTTGCACAAAAGCATTGGCTAAGGGGACAAAACCATATGAATTGTACGCATCTGTGCCATTTTGTACCAAACTGGGAAGCGTGGGTTTGGTTTTGCACTCTCTTGCTCTCAGGTATTCCAAAGAAATGTTAAGTCATCATTAGTTCTTACAGCCACCATCTTTGCTGATTCCTGTGGATACACTAAATTACAGCCACTAAAAAAGTGTTACCTGTAGTACTAAGGCCCTTCATCAAGTGTGATTAGCTTGTGCAGATTGTCTGAAACCAGGCAGGTGAATGTGTGTAATCCTGTTACATTGGCTTTAAGCATATCAGTTGTTTGCAAAATCTAGTGCTGCTTTGTTTGAACAGCATTCCTTGTCCACTTGATAACTGTGAATGGTACTACCCTGCTCCTTGTTCTGAAAGGATGCTGCCTAGGAGGCGTGGGGATCCAAAGCAGTGCGTGCTTGATGAAGAGATGGTATTTGCCCTGTGGTAACTAAGGTTCACTGAGATGATGCTGAAAGCTTGATTCCCAGAGCCTCATCTTTATCCATCTGTCTTGATGTTGAGGAAAGCCAGCAGTGGATACAAAGCTTTCAGACATAGAAAACTGCAATTTCAAGATCATCTCCATGTTCTTAAGGAAGCCACTATTGCCCTGTGGAACCTCACCTGGTTCAGTAGTAAATCAAATTAGGGAGGACAAGTCTGCTGAGGGTGGTGTGGTGAAGGTCATTCTTGGAAAGAGATGCTTCCTTGGAATATTGTCTTCCAGAGTGTACAGATGGCCCACGCTGTTCTTCCTCTGTTGTCCGTGAGTTGTCAAACTGTGTGAGATGAAGCATCTCATTAACAGCTTGCATCCAGTGTATTGGCCCATGGCAGCTCTGGCAACAGAAACTGGAGTGTCTTGCAGACCTTGGTGAACTGCCAAGGTGTGCTTGTGGGCTACTTTGCAGGGCTCATGATGCTTATGTCTTCTACAAATCTAGCTTAAGAATGGAAGAGGATTCCGATGCCCCCTTTCTGAAGAGGGCTTTGTGGTATTTGCCTTCCTGCAACTGAGGGGTGCTCTTTGTCCCCAGTACTGCGTGGGTCGCAAGGCTGTAGGGAGTCCAGGCTCTTTACTGCACATGGGTGAAGGTGGAATGCAAATTCAGTTCTCCACTTGCAAGGTGGATGTGGTGTTCAGGATGGCAGCTTAGCTGTAGGATGTTATCTGTGCCTTTGTTGATAAAGACCACTAGAAGCAAATGGTCCAGGAAAGGAGCACATGGGAGGGGATGTGGTCAAATGTCAATGGTTTCTTTTTTCCAATGTGACAGTGCAATGATTAAATGTGACAATTTCTGGAACTACTGTTGCGTCATTTCTTTAGTTCTCTACCCCATTCCAAAGGAGCGGGCATGGGAGTGTCTGCCACAAAGTTTGCGACCTTTTTCTTTCTCTCACTGTTTGCTGTTGGTTCACCAACTCTTTGGGGCAAACATGGTTGCTTTGTCTTCCCTTGCCTTTTTGGACCAATTTTTGTGGGTATTTTATATACCTGTGATTGCTGTATCACAGCAGTAATTTGCTTGCCAGAGGAAAAGATGTTTACATCTGTTCTTTTTCCCTGAACTGTATAGTGGAGATGAGTGGAGACTTGCTTGCTTTCTGCTTAGATATTAGAAGGGAAGGGCTGCAGGGGAGCCTAGGAGCTGTGTAAGTAGCTACTGTAAATGGGGGGAGAGAAACTTGCAGTAATATAGAGGCATGTCGGACAGGCCTGGATAATCAGTCTCTGCAGGACAGAAAGGATATCCTCCTACTGAAGATGGTTCTTTTCTGTCCCTGTGTTACATCCCGACCTTTCAGGACGTTGACCCAGATTCGCTGATTCCCAGACCAGGATTAAGGTGATTTACACCAAGGATCTGAAGAGCAATTTTATTTATCAATCACCTGACAACAAAGTGTTTCAACTGCCCACTCAGTGCAATCAACACGCTTCACAACAACGGGTTATTAATAAACAAAAGAAACCGGCCTTGCCATAGATAGCTTCCTGTTAAAGCTAGCGAGAGAAGGAAAGTGATAGAAAAGGGAAAGATCGCCACCTCTGGATCCAGCGATGACCATGGCGCTCGCAGCAATCCTCTAGTGACGAGTGAAGAACAGCGCGCAACTGCCCGGGGTGAGCACCTTGGTGGGGACTTCTGGGGGCTCTTGAAGGGGGGATGTGTTACCCCTCCCTCTCCCGGCTTCTTGCAGCCACAGCTCCAAGCCCTATCCACCCCCACAGCTCCACCGGTGCAGGGCTGGGGCAGGGGGCTCAGCAAAGCGCTGAGTCACCCCCCCCCACACAGACGCCAGACAGGCGGCTCTGGCCTGTTTACTGTTTGAGACATCTATCTAGTCCCTCACACCCTGTAGTGAGACAGACAAGAGCTTACAGGGCGGGTGAAATCCATTTTTCCTGTGCTTAAACTTCTGGTAGATCAAGTTCTTTTAGAGAGTAACCACATCCTTCCTAGTTTGGCCCATGCTGTATTCTCCAGAGGGCCTGCACAACCAGTTTTCTTCAGTTCCAGTAGCTGCTGCCACTCTCCTGTTCACAAAGCATTTGGCCAAACTCTGCACACATTTATTCTGTCTACAAAAATTAAAAGCAGCTTTTCAGAGGTGGCTTTGCATCCACAGAAGTGACTTTCTTGTCATCCAGGTAACTCTGTGATGGTGAAGGGCACTGAATGCTCTGGTGTTCTAGTATTAGCATGGCTTGGGGATGTTAAGTAACTTGTGGAGGACTGGTTGTCCCTTCCAGGCTGTGTTTGCAGTGACAGGTAAATCTCTGACTGCAGGTTGCATGGCTTTTTGGCACAGAAATGTCTCTTGCTTTTCTCTGTTGGTCCTCTGTCACTTTATTTTAAATACTTTAGTGGAACAGGATCCCCAGTTTCTCTTATGTGAGTATACCAGTCATTGAGCTAGTGACTTAAATGCTTTTTTTTTTTTTTTTTTTTTTTTTTTTCCCCCCAAGACTGCTTCAATTTTTATTTTGTAGACTAGTAAAGCAAGTTTCTGAACACAGATCCCCGAGCATTCCGAGTACTCTGTCGCATAAATGCTGCCTCGGAGCTTGGTGTTAGTTGCCTACCTGTTGGAGCTGTGTACTGTTTGATCCCTGCTTCTCTCGAGTGTTATTCTGGCTGTGAAGTTACCTCTGCTTCCTGAATTCTGAGAATGCTGTTTGCTGGTGGCTGTCTGTCTGGACATCAGATAGAGAAACTGCTGTTTGATGATGTGGAAGACTGACAGAAGGTTTCTTGAGAAGATCAATTCTGTCATGACAGAGAATTTCCTGATTTAGTTTGTGTGAAGTAGGCAAGGAAGAAAGTGTGGTGCGGGGTTACTACTCTGGTAATTCCACCTAAGTGTCTCCACACTCACAAAGATGGAGAAAGCATGAATCTGGTCTGACTTTTTTGGAACCGGAGCAGTAATGTCTTATGCTGGAATTCCCTTCAAATGAGGAGCTTTTTATAGCTTACAGGCAGTCTGTCAACAGTATTTTTAGTAATAGTCTAAATTGTATTCTACGCATGAAGTTCAGTAATAAATCCATTTACTCCTGTAATACGTGGCAAATGCATGAAGAGTTTAAGATTGTTTTGAGGTTCTTCTGCTGCCACAGTCCAGATACAATAAAGCTCTGTCTAGGCTTCAAATATTTGAGGGCCCACAGTTTGCTTTCCTTTGGTTAACTTGTATGTTTGTCTTTTAAGCTCTGTAGAGTATAGATGGAGACAAAACCCACATATAATTGAAAACTTCGTATAAATATTTCAGTTCTGAAATGCTTGAGAACACTCTCTTGTGTTTGTTTTGGATTGTAAATTGCAGAGGCCAGAATATCTGTAATTTAAGTCAAGCTATAATTTAGATTAGAACCACAAAATGGAGTGAATTTTGCCAATAAGCTATTATGGAAAGTATTGGAATACTTGTACTTATAGTTTGCTTCAAGAATAACTTCTTAATGAGACGTAATAGTCCTGCTTATTTTGTTTCTAACCTTTTGCTACAGTTAAAAATAGTTATATGTTTGGGGGTTTTTTTTGCACTTCAAAATACTTAGAGGGAAAACATGGAACTAAGTTGTTTTACTACAGAAAAATTCCATAGTTGCTAGTTAACACAAAACAATCCAGAGCCTATAAAAGTAAAAAGCAAAACAGCCTGTGTAATCTTTCTTTGTGAATGTATGTACTGGCAATGGGAAGTGTGGTCCTGAATTGTGGAGGGGTTTTTTTGAGTTTTTGTTGTTTTTGTTTTAGCCATAGTGCTTTGGGATATATGGTTTAGTTGAGGACTTGTCAGCATTAGGTCAATGATTGGGCTCAGTGATCTTAAAGGTCTTTTCCAGTCAAGGCAAATCTGTAATTCTGTTTTTTTTTTTTAAAGTGCACAAGTGCCTTGCTGCTCTGCTGACCTTTGAAAGCCTTCCCCCGATGTGCCTTGTCCTTACCCTGTTTGAATTTCTGATTAATATTCCCGTCAACCTTCAACAGCTGGTATGAAGGTTCAGACCTGAATTGATGCATAGCAAAATATATTGCGTGTGTAGGGGGTGAGTGATGGTGAAGAGTTTGCAAGTATACTTGTGCTTTTGTAGCAAGTATGTTGAATGTTCAGATGATGAATAGTTCAGCTCTTTGAACAGTTGCACAGCCTGGAATCTGACCTGATGCTGTGCAAGTTTACCTTGAGGCAGGTGAAGTTCTGGCTCACTGAGTCTGCCCTGCACGGACCAGTCAGCCCCTGAGCTGGAGTTCACAGCACAGCTTTTTTTAGGACTGAATCAGAGAATGTCAGGGTTTGAGAGGGACCTTGAGAGATCATCTAGTTCAGCCCACCTGCCAGAGCAGAATCATCTACAGTAGGTCACACAGGAATGTGTCCAGGCGGGTTTTGAATGTCTCCAAAGAAGGAGACTCCACAACCTCCCTGGGCAGCCTGTGCCAGTGCTCTGTCACCCTCACAGTGAAAAAGTTTTTCCTCATTTTTATGGAACCTCCTGTGTTCCAGCTTCCACCCACTGCCCCTTGTCCTGTCAATGGACGTCACTGAAAAGAGCCTGGCTCCATCCTCCTGACACTCCCCCTTGACATATTTATAAACATTAATGAGGTCACCCCTCAGCCTTCTCTTCTCCAAGCTGAAGAGACCCAGCTCCTTCAGCCTTTCCTCGTAAGGGAGATGCTCCACTCCCTTCATCATCTTTGTGGCTCTGCGCTGGACTCTTTCCAGCAGTTCCCTGTCCCTCTTGAACTGAAGGGCCAAACTGACTGGCTGCCATCTGGCTTCACTTCCTCGTGCTTCAGGTGCTGAGCAGGTGGCAACTCCCACACCTGTACAGCCGTGGGAGGAGCAGGCTGCTGGACATCAGCTGTCCCCAGGCTTTCTTCAGGGCTGTGTTGCCTTTACTGTTCAGTTGAAGGACAAAAATGAAAGCTTGTATCTTTACAAACATCTTTCACTGCAACATAGCATTGTTTGGTCCACTTACTGGTTTACTGCAATTTTGTTTTTTCCTCCCTGAGCTCCTTGAACTGGTTGTCCTTGAGTAGGAAACCTAAACTATTTTGTCTTTTAAACTACAGTGGTAACCTGTGTTCTACTTTTTGACAAAAGATTTCATTCTTATCTCTAAATGCTAAACTGATTACATCTCAAAGATGTTTGGCAAGCTTTTAAAGTAAACATGACTGCATTTACCTTGATTCTGTTGTGAAAGCTGCAGAAAGTAATGCTGCTTTGTTTAAAAGCAACTTAATAGAATGAGCCCAATTCATGTGATTTCGATGGTTTTAACTCTGCAAATTAGAATGCAGTAATGATACATATTAAATATATATATATTCACATAAAAATGTTTTTTTCCTGTCAGTGAATTTTAGTTCTGAAGAGCTTTTGTTGTGGAGGAGTTACCCTTGTAATTATAAGTGAGTTTAGGAAGTATAGATTACAATGGATACTTGCTGCTGGCAGCAATCATTGATTATTCACCTCAGCTCAAGTAGTGACATGGAGTAGTGGGCCCCCAAATTATCTCGGACTGTCTTCATTGGTAGTTTAAAGGGTGGTTGACATTGCACTAATGTTGGTGAGCTGCACCCACATTTCTGTTTTGTAGCTCTGCAGTTAAGTAGCAACTTCTAGCAGACATGTAACAACAAGATGCTCACACTTAAACTGCCTTAGCCTCCTGCAAAATAGTTTCTAAATCCTTAGAAATCCTTTACCAGCTTAAAAGTGTCTTTAACTTGCCTTTGATCTAAATCCATCAATGTAACTTCCAATAGGAAGAACCCAGTGTTTTATTTTTTTCAACCTTGCTTTCAATCTAACTGAACTTGAAAATTTCATCCTTCATTTGGTTTCATGTGTTAGGACATTTATTTATCACTGCTTAATTAATTGTACATGAATTGGATGCCAGAGATTCTTGGCAACCTGTGACCATCAGCAAATTAACACCCTTGCCAGCCCATCTAGGAACTGTGTGAAGGCTTCAGTCTCTCTGGGTATGATGTTAATCTTGTTCCCATACAGTCCTCAGTAACTCTATTGAAACAACAGCGTAGGATTAAATCAGGCATGCTGTACTTGTTTCACTGTTTCTGATTGAAACAGGTTAGCATTATAAAAGTGGCTAAAGATACTGTGAAGATTGTTAGTAGAGCTGTGAGTATGAAGACTAATTATTGCCTTTTCTTTTGAGAACATTTGTTATACTCCAAGTTTGACAGTGGCTGTGTTTCCTAAATATCACATGTGAAAGTGCATATATAAAATACTGTATTTAGATTTTTGAGGTTGTACTTTAATTCTATAGTGACACTTACTGGTCAGTAGTTGTGTTTAAGCCTGCCACTGTAAATTATTGATCATTAGTTGTTAATTAATTTTTAATCATTCAAGTGTCCTGAGGGGAGCAAGGGAGTTGGGCTTGATGATTGCTATGGGTCCCTTCCAACTATGATTCTAACTCTTAATCATTTAGGTGAGATGTTATTTCCCATAAAGCAGGCAAATAGCTTCATGAATAACAATGTGAATCTTTTAATATAGGTAGGAGACTGGAGTATGCAGTGAAGTATGACTTGTAGAAATTCAGATTTAAGCCTGTGTTTGCTTCCAAGATTGAAATATGCAGTTATGTAAGTAACAAGATTGGAAGGTTGTTGCTTTAGGTCACAAGATTTGTATCAAACCCTGAAACAGGTACCATTGCTTAACATTGAGGCAGTTGGTGTCTCTCATTAACTTAGTTAACCTCGATGCTAACTAGATTATTTTAACTTGGTCACTAGACCTCAGTGGTTAGGAGAGTGGGTTGTTATTGTCTTTTATAACTGGCTCCAATGGCCAAACAAAGGTTCTGATCCCCTTTATACCTTGGCAATTCAAGATATTTCCTGGCTCTGACAATGAAGGTTTGCCATAGCTGATTGTAATAAAGACCTCAATATTCTGATCTCTCATTTTCTCTGTTATTTGAATATTTCTGTGACATTTATCAGCAGAGTACAGGAGAACGTTTTCACTTGTTTTGATATATGTCAGTAGTTGCTGTATATGACAACCCTAGAGAAACCTGATCACCTCTGGTGATACTTTTCTCTAGGATAAAAACTGAGATGAGGTAGGACAGAACATTTGCACTGTCTGCCTGAAGTAATGAGCTTTTTGTGCCTTGGACTTGTAAGCTTGCTAAGCACAGCAAAGAGAAGCATGCTGAGCACGGGATTCCCAAACAGTACTAGGCTGCAATTTGGTTGATGGCAAAACACGTGTCACAGCGTGTTTGCACCTACCCTTTTGTTCTGTACTCTGCACTACTTGCTTTCACACATCTCAGTTGTGTTAGTTATTTTTTGTAGGACCACACCATAACTGGATTTCTGAGGTAGTTTGGCTTTGCCTCTGGAGGAAGTATAACATAGGCACGCTTTGTAAAGAATCCGGGATTTACTGTTTGTGCAGTACAGAGTATATTCCGCTGACGGGCTAGTCATATTCTAGCCCCACTGATTGACTTTATTCACAGCCCACAGTGGAGGGCCGGTTTAGCTCAGTGGGTTGAGCGCGGTGCTTGAAACACCAAAGGTCACGGGTTCCTCCTCAGTTCAAGAAGGACAGGGAGCTGCTTGAGAGAGTCCAGCGCAGAGCCACAAAGATGGTGAAGGGAGTGGAGCATCTCCCTTATGAGGAAAGGCTGAAGGAGCTGGATCTCTTTAGCTTGGAGAAGAGGAGGCTGAGGGGTGACCTCATTAATGTTTATAAATATGTCAAGGGGGAATGTCAGGAGGACAGAGCCAGGCTCTTTTCAGTGGTGTCCAATGACAGGACAAGGGGCAATGGGTGGAAGCTGGAACACAGGAGGTTCCATAAAAATATGAGGAAAAACTTTTTCACTGTGAGGGTGACCGAGCACTGGCACAGGCTGCCCAGGGAGGTTGTGGAATCTCCTTTGGAGACATTCAAAATCCGCCTGGACGCATTCCTGTGCGCTCTGCTGTAGGTGATCCTGCTCTGGCAGGGGGGTTGGACTAGATGATCTTTGAGGTCCCTTCCAACCTCTAACATTCTGTGATTCTGTGATTCAGTGGGTGTGTGATTGCTTCATGGGCTTTGGTTCGCACCGTTTTACACTGGGGCTTTATTCCCCTTTGGCAGGATGATGTGATTTTGTGTTAGGGCTTTTACTGGCTTTGTGAGGCTCCATTTGTAATTTCACTCTCTTTTTAGTACTGCCATCACTAAATCTGCAGGTGTTCATCTCTGTTCTTCATGTGACAGGGCAGTGGTTGCTAATGCTAGAAATGCCAAGTGCATTGGTCTCCTCAGGAGCCCATTTTGTGTGACAGCTGCAGATCCTGCACTTCCTGAAGAGGTGAGGACTGTGGTACTAGATTCTGAGTTTAGTCTGGCCTTGGATGGTCAAGACATCAGCACGTGCATGTTACCCAACTAACTACTTGGGTGAAAAATGGTTGATTATTGGGATGCCCATGGTCCAGATAAAGCAGCTTTGAAGCAACTGGTTCTCATATCAGGGAGCTGGGGATCTTACACATTTTGCTTACAGGCCATGCAGCTGGAGCAGCAAACGCTTTGGGTTTGGTAAGGTTTTGATTTTATGGTCTGTCAGGAAATGCAGACCTATTATTTTCTATAATGAAACATTTCCAAATTGGCTTGCTGGAAGTGAAACCCACATTAAAGGTGCCTAATTGTTAGCAGAGTGCCAGGCACAGATCATTACATCTTTTGCTGTTCTTGAATGGTAAAAGTAGGCAGTTTCTGAAAATAAATCCGTTTTACAAATCCCATTTGTGTGTGAGACAGTTGTACGTTTTACAGAGTGGGTTGGGGTTTTTTTGAGGGAACTCATTACCTGTAAAATCTGTTGGAGTTTTTTTAGGAATTTGATAAATTTGTTGATACATTCAGCCAGTATTTTATCCTTCAATTTTCAAAAAGACTTTGACATGGTTGTAACCTATCTTTTTTTTAAAGAAGCTATGCTGGTGATGCAACAGGGGCTTTTCCAATGCCTGCCTAAATAACAAGAAGAAAAGTAGGAATAAATAAATGTGGTTTTTTTCACAGTGAAGAGAATTAAATCATTAGCTGACAGTTTCATCCTATACCAAGTACATGACTGGAGTAGTTCTCCCTAGTCATCTGAACTGAAACCTCTGATACATGGCCAATACACAAATGACCTAGAAGCGGGATGCATAATTAATTGTTGAGAACAAAATTGACTGAAGAGTTGCAGAAAAGTCTCATGGTAGATGTAATTGGACAGTAAAATGATAAGTGAGGTGTAAGGTTGGTAAATGCAGAGTAATGAATGTGGGGAGAAATAACCACCACTATCTGTACAAGTGGACACAGTTTTATATTAGTTACTGTCACTTGGAAAAGAATCTTTGTTGTCACAGTGGAGATTTGAGGTCAGTGTTCAAACGTAGCCAAGGTAGATAAGAGGCAAAGTATATTATGAAAGGAATAGAAGTGAAAATTTAAAACATTATTATGCTAATCTACAAATATAATGTGTAAATGATAGCAGGATAACAAAATGAAATGGAAAAAGTAGTGATCTGTTAGCCGTTTGTCAAAACACAAACTGGATTGCAAAACCAGGAGTTACAATAAACAAATATAATGCAGTATTATCTCAGCAGTGCCTGATTAAATTGTGCTGTATAACTTATTGTTGTAATATTTTGCAAAAGGTATAAGCTTAAATAATTGAAAAAAGGATTAAATGTATTCTTAGGCAGAAAGAGAAGGTCTGTTGCTATCGTTTCAGTACAGGTGTTATAACCTGCAGCCGGTTTCCTAAACCATGGATTGTAGGAAAGCAAGAGGGATGTCATCTTGTCTTGTTGCACCCGGCCTGTCGAGGTGAGAAATGGGGTGGCCAGCTACATGCCCATTTGGTCTGACTTGGGAGGTCTGCTTGTGTTTTCAGAACATCAGGCTTGGGTTCATACTTTCGGGTGTCAAAAGGTAAATATTTTCAGCAAGCTGAAAGAAATAGTCTAAGGACAATTACCTTTGTCAGCCAAGTCCCTGGGTTTCTACTCTGATTACATTACAGGCTGAGCATAGCTTTCTTCCTAAAAGTTTGCATTTTTGTATTTATGTGCTAAAGTACTTCTAAATTTAAATAAAATCGGTTCTTTAAACAGCAGTATTTAGCCAAGGACAACATGCTATAGTCAAACTCTTGCAAACATTTAATTTTCACTTGTCATTATCTACCTCTAATATACAATATTATTGTGTAGTGATTCTTGTGATATTTTAGCTTTTAGGTATCTTCATGTAACAGAAGCTCTTTTAGAGTGGTAAAGGTTGGTTTTATGTCCTGACTTTCTTCAGCAGACATTACTTTCTTTATATTTGTTTTCTGTATCACGAGAGTGAGCTTACAGTATGTAGCTGTATTAGTTGTGTTGGAAAATGCTATTTAAAAGTTGCTAGCTGCTTATCAAAATATCTGAAAATATCTCTGTAGATAAAGTTGGTTTCATAGATATACTTTTTTTAAAAAAAAAAATTCATTTCTTACTTTCTAGTGAAAACATTACTGTTTTACCTAAATCTGCAAAAGTTCTTAACTGGCATCCCAAAACTTGATCTAGAAAATTTATTTTATTTTTCATCTGATGAGATGTGATGGTATTGAGTCACAGACTGGACTTGATGGTCTCAGAGGTCTTTTCCAGCCTCAACAATTCTGTGATTCTGTGAGGTAAACTGTAGGTGACAAAAATGAAGAATTCATAACAGTCAAGATGATTTCTACAAGAGTTAATTTCAAAAGTAAACTCAATTTCTGTAGGAATTGTTTATGGCTACCCAGGCCGCTATCTTTATTTTCTCCTAAGTGCCATGAAGAACAGAGCTAACATAATTAACCATTGGAGCAAATAAAACTTTAATTGGAAAGAAAAGCAGCATCATAATTAAGCAGTGCAATTCACTGCTTAATGTGGCTGGATGTGGCACTTAGTGCCGTGCTCTGGCCGTTGTGATGCTGTTGCGTCATAGGCTGGACGTGATGATCTCAGAGGTCTCTTCCAGCCTCAGCAATTCTGAGATTCTGTGATTTAGGGTTAACTCCAGACTATTCTTTTTTTCCTCATCTGAAACCATGTAGCATTTAGGAAATAATCCAACTTATGGAACTGGAGCACATTATACCAGAGCTATACTTCTTTCCTTGTCATAAAATACCTAAGTCTTGGGTTCCTGCAGAGGCAGCTCCAGAGCAGAGGGGATCAGACTTCTGTGCGCCTGCTCTAATGGCATCTGCAGATGCAGCACGCAGCCGGAGTGCTCTGAAGGGTAGTGCCAACGTTTTTTTTGGTTTATCATAAAGCATTTTTGTTATTCTTCTGCCGTATCTTCTCCCTTCCCCCACTCCCTACGCGTTCCTGTGTTTGATAGAAAGGTCCCCTGAGGATTTGCAGATACTTCATTTTGAAGGGAAAATTTATTTGTCAGTGTCTTTTCTTCTAAACTGCGTGCTCAGTAGTAGAACTATATCTATAAAATATAATAAGACATATATTATATGTATATCGGATGCTTTTAAAAGCTGATAAAAGTAAGGATTCTATTCTGGACTCAGAAGTTTATCACCAGTCATTGGTTGAATATTTGAGAGACCTAGCTGTTGATGGCAAAGAATTAGATAAAATTCTTCTTATGTAAAGATCTTGCTAAAAGCTTCACCTACTTTGGAAATTTCATCCAGTGTCACTATTTATCAGCACATTTCAGAGTGTGTTAGATCTCCCTTCGGTTTTACTGATGTATGAATTTAACTACATGTGATGCGGACGTTCCTTTTTCTTGACATCCAAGAAACATTTCATCGGAAAAGCCTCCTTAAGAAGGACTTAGGCCAATGTAATCCTGCAGATGGATTTTTGTCCTCAGCTGTGCGTTGGTTACCTTGGAATGGTGTTTGAATTAACTTGCAGAGGAGCGCACCTGGCGATGCTGTCAGTGTGTCTGCTTGCTTCCTTCAAGAAGCCGCCCTTATAACCGTGCAGCATGTGCAACAATGACCAACAGCTTCTCATTTGTCTGAAGTTTGCACACGTGGTACTATTCTGGCTAAAATACTTTTCCCTAATTATAAGGTTGATAAAATGTAGAGAAGGAAAGTTTTGTGGTTTTGGTTTGTTTGGGTTGTTTTTTTTTCTTGAAAGCTTGTCTTACTGACAATAATGGATCGAATGAATTGAGGGTGGGGGGAAGTTGCGTTAGATTTTATTCTATGAATTCACTAGTATGAACAGTCATGAGTTATTCACTGCCTGGCAAAGAAATTCTCAGTCATGTTGAGATTTTGAAGTGCAGCATTTTGAAAATGAGAAACAATGATACTTGGACCATATTAATCAAAAAACCCAAACCTCTCTAGTATGAGAAAATGCTACGAGTGCAACACAGCGATTAGGACTATGTAATTTAACAGGAACTATAGGGACAGACACACCTTTAAAATTTTGGAGTACTTACATAGAAGCTGACTACTGAAGGTAGGAACTTAATGTTTTACCCTTTTTTAAAAAAAACTTGGACTTTCATAATACCTTTCAGATTCCTAATATTATCAAAAAGGAAAAAAACAGGTTTGAATAGTTAAAGATCAGCCAAAATTGCAGGGCAGGGGCTGGGCCAGAAATGGTAACAGGACTTCTGGCTGCTCAGCCCACTGGGTTTTGCTCTTTCACCACTGCTGAACTAACAGTGTTTTCTGCCCTCTTCTCTAAGAGGGAAGCAAATGTGAGCCATAGTGACGAAAGTTAGTTTTGATGCCTTGAATTATCTTTTTAACATTGCTAACCAAAACCTTTCCCCCCCCCAGCCTTTTCTTATTCTTATGAATCTTCACTGTTCACCAGACGTCCACACATTTCTCTGCAAAGCCTTTGTCCCTGCCTGCCTGGAACAAGTTCATGTGATTCACCCTTGCCGAAGCCTCTGTGAGAAAGTGTATTCTGACTGTAAGCACTTGATGGATACTTTTGCAATCGCATGGCCTGAAGAACTGGAATGTGCCAGGTGGGGTATTTTTCCTGTTGACAGATGGTGGAGGTGATATTTTCATATTTGACCTGGACTGGGTTGAAAGTCTGAGGCAGAGTGTTAAATATTGTCTCCCTGCTGTAGCTTCCCTGTCACTCTTGACCCTACAGTGCTTATGTGTAGGGCTGTTATTTTATTAAAACTTCTTCATTATTCAAATGATCACGTGCATTTCCTGCTTGTGACTTTTTGCAACGAAGTTCTGCAGCAGTTCTTTTCAGTATTCAGATCCTTGCAAAAAGAATCTTTTGCTGTAAGTTTCTTGAAATTTAAAATACTAGATGTTACAACATAGATTTTGCTTTAGTTTCTGATCCCTAAACCAGGAATAATCATATTTACTTTGTGGGGATTTTGTAAGTAATTGCTCATAAAATAGTGAAATGTAAAATATTCTGGATTTGAATGGACACAGAACATTAAACAGTACAAGTCTTATCTTACTCCTAATCACTGAAGTGTTTAGATTCAGTAATATTAAACAGAAACCACTGAAAACACTCCAGTGAAATCTTCTTGAGATTCTGACCTTCAGCTGCAGATATCTATAAAACAGTAAGGCCAGATGGGTGGGGTTTTTTAACATGTCAGGACAAGAAGTAGAGGAAAATATTGAAGAGTGGAGCTCCAGTAATTTTTCTAACCCCTATGTAGTTGCTAATCTGTGATAGGGCTGAGAGAGAGCTGGGACAGTAACCCTGTGCCGTGATGTCTGGTAGAAATTGGTATCAGAGTGAGTATGACCGATGGCTTTAATGCCGTTTTCCTTAGTTCTGCAGAAAAATTGAAGTTGTAGCCTTTTAAAACAAGAAGGCATCAGCTTTTCCCATCTAGTGTGAGCTTCTGGGTAACAATAGTGCCACTCAGCACAGCAAATGTCTTCAAGAATTGTTTTGAAAAATGAAGACTATTACAAATGAATCTAGTTATTCAATGTATCTATCAAACTACATTTTTTGCAGGAATCACTGCAGCTTTAAATGATTCTACCACTGCAGCTTTAAATTGTTCTATTACTGCTAGTATTTACTGAAAATAAACCTAGTCTTGTTTGTATGTGAAATGATGTCTCCCAAACAGCTGATACAGAGAACTGATACAGGTAATGCAGGATGTTTTTACAGCAACAGAGATCCTGCTGATGGAGCCCATGGAAGAGGAACTGGTGTGAGGATGAGCAGTAACTGGAGTCCTGAGATTCCCACTCTTGTGCTCTTGCAGACATCCATAATGCCTAGTAAAGACGAGGGTGAATAAAGTTTGTGCTGTTTCTGTGGCTACTGGTCTGGCCAATGGTTAATGAACGAATCTGCTGCTGAATCAGTTTTCTTAATGATTAGTCTGGATTTATTTGAACAGCATGGTAATGCAGAGAACGGGAAACTGAAGGGTTTTGTGGCTTTGGGGTTGTTTTTTTTTAGCTTAAGCTGAGATTGCAAACTGACGTTGCTTTGAGACAACAGAATCTTACTTTAAAAGCTAGAATGTAAAGCTTGTTCTTTTCAAATATATACTTAAAGTCACAATGCGTATAAATATAAATCCCATTTTGAGTAAATACTTGCCTATTTGAGTTATACTTAAATTATCTAGGTGGAAGATATGTCCAACACTGCTAATACTATATTAACCATATAAAAAGGTCACATTGTGTCCCATTAAACCTTTGAGCAACTGAGTCTTGAGCAATTTTTAAATTAACGTTACAAAGCTCAAAGAAAGATCACTAGAAGAGTGATAATTTTTTACAATGCTTATCTTTTCTGCTTTTGGCTTTTTCAGTTAGGTAGTTTTATTGTTTTCAACAATGAAATATCACTATAGAGCAAAAAATATAATAATAATGATTGTATAGTAGCCATCAGTTAACTGTAGATATTGGTGACCTTTGTTCTTTGTTCCTTGGTTGAAGCTTCCATTTTGATAAAATCGTTTGCTGGCTCCATCAGTCTGGTATCCAGATTTTTTAAGAAGCCTATTATAAATATTTTATGTACGTATATAAAAGTTTAGTAGGATTTGAGACTCTAAAAGAACTGCAATTTGAGTAGTGCTTTATAGGCAATAAACCAGCTAGAAAACAGCAGTTAAATAATAGCTGTGCTTGAATAGTCTTCTAAACTGAAAGTATTTGAAGTCTTTTCTTAAAATGCCACCTGATTTTTTTGAATGTAATGCGCATTTTGCGTTATCTACAAAATTTAACAGTGCTTGGAATCGGATTTCTTTCATATTTCTAAGAAATAATTCCAGTTGGGAATGAGGTGTCTTAAAATATTTCCTCTTTTTTTTGTTTATGTAGACTGGTCAATTGTGATGAGACTGTTCCTGCCACTGCTGCTGTAACTGCAAACGCACACGGAACTCAGAAGACCCCAGGCCAGACCCGAAGGGATTTTGGGTTCTGGTGTCCACGACACCTACACACGACCAATGGGCAAGGCTACAAGTTTCTAGGAATTGAGCAGTGTGCTCCCCCATGTCCCAATATGTACTTCAAAAATTATGAATTGGATGTTGCGAAGAGCTTCATTGGAATCGTTTCCATCTTTTGCCTTTTTGCTACACTTTTCACATTCCTGACTTTTCTGATTGACGTTAAAAGGTTTCGGTACCCAGAGAGGCCGATCATCTATTACTCAGTCTGTTACAGCATAGTCTCTCTAATGTACTTCATCGGATTTTTACTTGGGAACAGAACTGCCTGTAACGAGGCAGACGATAAGTTAGAAGTGGGTGAAACAGTTGTTCTTGGCTCCCAAAACAAAGCCTGTACTGTCCTTTTCATGGTTTTGTATTTTTTTACCATGGCAGGAACTATATGGTGGGTGATTCTTACCATCACTTGGTTCCTCGCGGCGGGAAGAAAATGGAGCTGTGAGGCTATTGCGCAGAAGGCCATGTGGTTCCACGCGGTTGCGTGGGGAATACCTGGTTTTCTAACCATTATGCTCCTCGCAATGAACAAAGTTGAAGGGGACAATATCAGCGGAGTTTGTTTTGTGGGTCTCTACGACGTGGATGCCTCTCTGTACTTCGTGCTTTTGCCGTTGTGCCTTTGTGTTTTTTTCGGTCTCTCTCTTCTTTTAGCTGGGATTATTTCTTTAAATCACGTGCGTCAGGTCATACAGCACGATGGCAGAAACCAGGAGAAGCTGAAGAAATTTATGATCCGGATTGCAGTTTTTAGTGGTTTATACTTGGTGCCGCTTGTCGCGCTTCTCGGATGTTATGTCTATGAACTGGTGAACCGGAAAATCTGGGAAACAACTTGGGTGTTTGACCACTGTGACCAGTACCATATTCCTTGTCCTTATCAGGCAAGTAGCAGTTTCCTTTATAAAAAATATTGGGAAGTTAATTAACAAAACGCCTTGTGTATTGCTGTGTCTGCCATGTAGTTAGTAAATTATATTCACATGAAGCAATGAGTTTCAGAACGTGTAGTAATTAGTTGCTTTTGGAGTCAAAATCGATGGTATGATACTTTTGCTTTGAAATTTTTTGTTAATCAGATTGATAGCACTCAGCAATTAAATTCCAACTTGCAGCTCTGAAGGGAACACGTTGTGTTTACAATATTTGAACTTCGTGTTAGAAGTGGTGTCGGGGGTGGATTGTTTTTCACAGTGATAGTTCCTAAAACTAGTTGCACAGTATTTCAGTGCCTGGCTCAGTGTGGAAGTACCTCAAGTGAATTTTCATCCATTTCAGCTGAAGATGAAATAATGATTCTTGAAAATTGAGTCTAAATTGAGTTTAAAATGTTGCTTATAACCGTAGTTAACCGTAGATTTAAAATCACTTTTCTCTTGTTTTTTTCAAAGTATAGAAAACGCAAAACACTCCAAATTGCAAAACAAATTTCCAATATATTTTTTCCATTAAAGCTGTTATTTGCAGGCTAATTTTCAGCAACATGAAGAAATCTTTCTTTTAAAAAGCAACCGAACAAAAAACTGAAAAAGAGAACCCTAACAACCCAACAGCACTTTAAGTTGCAGAGGTGTTCATATTTAACATTTGACATTCTTTGGGAAGGCTTTAAAGTAAATCTGCTCACATTGCGTCCTCTCTGTGGATTAAATCTCTTCTAAGTGCATAAAACTCCCTGCAGTCACAAGTAATTGGTTTGTTTATTTCCATTTAAGAGCAAATATAAAAGACACCATCACAAAGAGTAATGCGAGTGTCTCATGTCATCTTCCATTGCTTTGCACTTACCACCTGTGTTCTTACTGCAGTAAACTATCATTAAAAAGAGGACTATAATCACAGGCATTATGGAACGATAAGGCTTCATCCTTCTATATTAAATATCTTCTATATTGTCTGGATTGAAGTCAGCGTAAGCTGAGAGTTGCACCGCTTACAGACGTCTTGGTTTTGTTTCCTTCTGTTACCATTCTTACCTTGTTCTTCAGTGGGTTTTACACAGAGCTCTGTATCAACCTGAACAGGCCAAAGCATACAGGGTTGAAAACGAGGCTTTTATGTTTTTTTTTCTTGCTTTTTGTTGTTTTTTTTTTAAAAAAAGTATGTTTTGTAGTGCTTAAGCATTACAGCTTGGCATCATACGGGAAGAGCATGTATTCTCAACATTTAATTAACCTGTTGGAAAGAGTAAGTAGCAACAGGGCATGTTACACAAAGAGACACTTAATGGGATCTGTCCCTGTAATGAAGAGTGTGTCCTTACTGTGGAGTAGCTTAAAGTGATGTGCTCGGCCTTGGTTTATAAGCTGGGCTGGCTTATAGACCTGTATTACATTGGCCAAATCAAAACAAACTTCAGTTTAAGTAGCTAATGTTAACCGAGTAACAAAAATAGTGTCTTTCATAGGTGGGACTCGCAGATATGGCAGGTAACGTAAATCAAATTTGCAGCATGGGAGCAGGAGATGATCTCTTACTAAGATAAATGTCTCAGCTCCTATGATCCTGTTCTGCAAATAGGTGGATTAATTTTGCAATAAACAGAAAACTACTACATAGTTCCCTGCGGCTCCTTGAAGATGCTGTCTAATCTGATTAACTCCCATCTTGCCCACTTACTGTTCCTTTTAAGTTGAAGGGATAAGTCTTACACGTACAAACTATCTCTGAAGAACACAGTTACTAATACTGTTACTCCCCAAATTATCTTTCCTTTCAATGTAAGAGAAAAAATATTTCCTTCTCACTAATCTTCTCTCTGTGTACTCAGCTGTAGACGTTAACCAGGTCTGACTTGACTGTACATGTCTATGGTTTGTCTGCGGTACAAGCCTCGACAAAGAAAAACAGCCATAAGGAGAAAGCTTCTCTTTTATGTACTTTGTTTGTTTTCTGCATTTAAAAAAAATAACTTCAACAAGTATATTTTTCTCTTTTGCATTTATTAAGCTTTCTTATCTTATAGGCAAAGGTGCTAGCAAGACCAGAAATATTTTTGTTTTTGATGAAATACTTGCTGACACTAATTGTTGGCATATCTCCAGTCTTCTGGGTGGGAAGTAAAAAGACCTGTTCTGAATGGGCCAATTTCTTCAACAGAAACCGCAAAAGAGAGTAAGAATAATTTTTTGTTTTATTCCTCTTTTTAAAAATGTGTATTTTAAAATAAGTGGAATTTCAGATGTGTTTCTTTAAATACAGCTCAAGTCATCCAAATGTCCTTTTACCTCCTCTTTTTCCTTTTTTTTTTTTTTCCCCCCCACTTTTTCGATCTAGATGCTGCACATAGGTATCAGCAAAATTCCTGTGGAGTCTGTGGAAGTTTTACATATGCAGTGACTTTTTGACTTTGTCATATTGTTGTGCTCAGCACTGGCTAATACAGCTCTGTTTTCCAGTCAAAAGAGGGGAGATAATTTCAGCCATCAATTTAGATCCTTTCATGCGTTCTGACTACTTCATTAGGCACAGGACTTAGTGGCGTTTACTGTCATGCAATAATAACATCTTCTGAATTTCTCCTCTGCTGGGCTTGTCTTATTTTAAAATTAATTTTAATTGAAGCCTCCATAGTATCACTTTTGTTGTATCAACCTTCCTTTTTTTTTTTTTTCCAAAATGGAATAGTTCAGTTTCATTACAGAACTTTAGTAGATTTGTATCTGTGGATTTAAATATGTTATGTCATCTCTTTCTTGTAGTTTTTTCAATCCCTTTTTATTTGTTGAGGTGTTTTGGTTTTTTTTTTAGTATCTATATTACTCATAAACTCTACTGTGTTTTTAGATCTCTTCATTTCTTTGGTTTCCCAAGGCATCAGTGCTTAAGCTCCTTTTAATTTTACATATACAATCCTGGATGGTGAGCTTATAGCTTCCTTTGCCTCTCCACTCTTTTTCCATTTCCTGTGTAATTTTTCCTATGTTTCAGATTTTAACTGCTTTTAGCTATAAGAATTAAAAAATAATTAAGTCAATTTTATAATGCTTACCTGTTTTTTCTTTTGAGTGAGGTTTACTTTACATAAAGTTAATTTGGTAATACAGCTGCTTATGAGCTAATCTTGCTTTCCTCTCTTAGATGATTAATCTACTGAAGTCCTTGGACCTACTTGCAGAAGTAAGAAATGTAGAAATCTGCTTTATTTAGTTGTTCCACAGACATAATTACTTTGGACCCATTATGATCAGATTGTTTTCTCTTTTCAGATAAATTTTTTCGTTCTTGTGCTCATTAGCATGCAGCTCCTTGCATCATTGGTTGCTATTCTTTCACATTTTTGTGTATAAAACTATATTACATTATATCTAAGTTTATCCTCTTCCTTCAGTTACATGCTTCTATTTTATTTTTTTTTTATTTTTTTCAGTCCAATCAGTGAGAGCCGAAGAGTGCTGCAAGAATCATGTGAATTTTTCCTGAGGCACAATTCCAAAGTTAAACACAAAAAGAAGCACTACAAATCAACTTCACACAGGCTGAAAGTCATTTCGAAGTCAATGGGGACTAGTACGGGTGGCACCACAAATCACGGCACTTCAGCAGTAGCCATCACTAATCACGATTACTTAAGCCAAGAAACTGTTGCAGAAATTAAAACCTCTCCAGAGACATCTGAGAGGGAGATAGAGGCAGATGGAACATCAGCCCGAAGAGTTGAGGAAGGTGAAAACAGTGGAGATCAAATGTTATCTAGTTCGAAACTGACCATGGATCAGGTGGAAAAAAGAAACAAAGCAGATAGCACTTGTGATATGAGTAGCTTGGCTGAGAGCATGAAGAGAGGAGGTGAAGGAAGGTGAGGCTTCTTACTCTTTTGCTTGGTTATGGGTGTTACCACAATTTTTGTGAGCTTTCTGTTTCTTCTCTCAAGAATTGGTATACTCTTGGTACACCATTAACCCTCAGTAGCTGTCAAAAGGGCTGTAACTCTTAGAACTGTTTCATGTGGCCACGTAGTTTTAGCATATGGGCTGCGTTCTGTTTTTGTAGGGTTCCTCTTTGCCTTTTGAGTACCGGAGCTTCAGCTTGTAAGATGTTCTTGTATTGTTGAAGAGTGACCTTCAAGAAATCTGTGGCTGCAATGCAGACACTTGAGAGGTCACAAGTCTGCAAAAGAACGATGTTAACTCTAAGCTTGGAAATGTATTGCATTCTCTTGAAAAGAATGCAGCTTAAGATTTCTTGTAACTTAAGATTTCTTGTAATTTCATTGCTAAAAATGTATTTTTCCAGCACTGTGCTTACAACTGACTTACTGTGTTTTATTTTTCACTACTTAACAGAATAACTCCTAGAAATGATTTTATTGAATCTTCTCCATTACAAAGCAGCTGTTCGCAAATACCCGATGGCTCGCAGTCAGCTTCCGTGTCACTGCTCGTCTACTCAGCTTCAGACACCAGAAGAGAGTTGGATTCAGGAAACAGTTCAAACCTTTGAAAGATTGAAGTTTTACATGAACACTTTCAAAGTATAAAGCTTATAGGGATTCTGTGTTACACTGGAAATAACAGATATTCTGTGCCTTATTAAAAAACACGAGTATCTCGCTTTGCACTTAAAACAAATGTAAGTTTTGGGGGGAGGGGACAGCTAGCAATAATGTACTATATTTAATCCTGTCCAGGAATAATGGAAATAGAAGTTCTGTAGGACATGGCTGGATTGACTAGCAGCAATTTAAAAGAAAGATGAGAGAAACAAATATTATTCCCAATATAAAGAACACTTTGTAATGAATCACATTAAAATAATGCTTAGAAAGCACTGTTATTTTTCACGCATAAAAGTTCTGTTGGCATATTTGATATTTTTCAAAGCTTATCTTTTTTCTCTTTTTTTTTTTTTGCTGTCTTAGCAGCATCACTGGAATAAGGGATACACAAATTTATAAATACTCTCTAAGTTATGTATGATGTATTGATTTCAGCACTGTTTTATGGTAGCTTGTACACTGAATATGAAAGGGAATCTGGAATTATAGTGGCTTACTTTGTACATAAAAAATCATTTTGTAAATAACCGACTGGACGTCGGTATTTAGAACTAGTGTTCTCTATGTATTGTACAAACTCTGTAAAGCTCCTGTGCTTCCATTAGGTTGTTACTAAAGTCAAGTCCTGTGACGATCAGACAATGTTACGTAATTTGGAGTAAAACAGATTGTACTTTTATCCATGAGCTGTGCCCTACACTGTGCTTTGGGGGTGAGACTGGTCAGACACCTGCGTGTCCTCGCGTGGGGGCGACGATGCGATAGATGCTTCCGAAAAACTGCTTTGAGCCTCTCTCCTGGGGTGGTGTCGCAGAGCTGCATCGTGCCAAAGAACAAAACACTTCAGACCCGTGGCGGCCTCGGGGGCAGAACCTGAAGGACAGGCTTTGGGTTTTTTACTGAGCTGCAGGGAAAGTGAATGTTTCATGTTGCTTCTGTGGAAGTAACTTGAATTTTTTTTTTTTTTTTAATTCTGTGGAGAAACATTTTGTAGAAAACAAACTGTTGAGCTAGTTATTAATATGCAGGATTGTTTAACAATCTATTTACTTAAAAGAAGATCTTAGTACTTTTTCTGCAAAGATTCATTTTCTACATGCTACAACAATATATTTTCTTTAAATCAAAAAGGCTTTAACACATGTAGCCTTTCTTACGATAGGGTGGTTCTCAAGGGCAAGTACTACTGACATGGATAAAAATTTCATTGTTTGCCTCCTAAGCTATCTTGGCTCTAGTGAAGTCAATGCGACTTACTACTTGAGGTGATATAGAGCCAGGATTTGGCTGGTTTTTAAACCAAAATGTCAATGCATTTTGTAAGACTGTTCAGCATCTTGCGTTTGATTATTAGTTAAGAGTATTTTGATATCACGCAGAGAAATAATTGTGTTCCAGTTAGAGCAGTGTTCACGGTGATGCTCTAAACAATCAAGCAAAATTGCATGGTACAAAGGTCATGTAAATGCTGAATCAACAGGAACTACAGTTCTGATGATGAACCAAAGTTGCTTTATCCATCATGCATTAATAATTGAATGTGTTTACCTTTATATTATGGCATCTGAATTTTAGCACTTGTAATTTATTGCCTTCAGTAGGACATGGTATTTCATTTATAATTTCCCCATTAAAAGATATACAGAATTCTTGCTACTGAGAAGGACAGTGAGAAAGATCTGAAAAATCTCCTGTGAAAATGCACGCACTAAATACCCTTTGTTCTTGTAGTCATGTTTGTAAACGGGTAACTTTATACACATTTGGTAGTTTTGTTATTACTTTGTTAGTAATAAAATATACTGTTGTATAGTAAGAGCTTCTGAGTTGGTATTTCTTACTAACTAGATACAGCGCGCTTGTTGCTCAGTTACTGTAGTATTGCACCTAAGATGCTTAAATGGTTTTGGTTTTGGTTTTTTTTTAGAGCTGTGTGAGGTACTAAGTATTGCAGTGTTTTTATCCCTCCTGTGTAAGTGAGAAACTGAGACAGAACAATGCTGGGAATTGTTCACATGGCTAAAGAAACTGAACTAGTTCTTTCATCCTAACATTTAAAGCATTCTTTCTTTCATGACTTCCAGTTAAAGACCTCCTTCAGGTTACGTAGACTGTATTTGCACACTATGTGCTTGCTGTATCACCTTAAAATGTTGATACAGGTTTTATTTAATGTTATTCCCTTTCTCAGGCAGTTTGGAGAAGGTCGTGGTTTTGCAATAACAGCTCTAAAAATGAATGTAAAGTAATTTTGGAGTTACATCAATAGTGTGGACATAGACATATCTCCATTTTCACAGAACTGTGGCATCCTAAGCAGTAACCTCCCTTGGAAGGAGAACGCATCAGCGGTAGGTTGAGACTGTGGCACTTGTGTGTTCCAGTGCTGCCGTGCCAGAAATGATGTGCAGACTGAATTCCCAGGGTGACCTTTATAGCTAGAGACTGATCTCTGGATGCTTTAACCTGGAAATACCCAAGCAGTAACTGGAAAATTAAATGACTATTTGAATGCCCAAAAAATGGAAAGCGAGGAAGAAGAAACTGGAAGAGGTGCCGAGTTCAGGGTGTGGAGGACGGCCTTCAAGTGATGGGCTACAGCGAAGCTCATGAACAGTTTCTCTAACAAAAGCTGTTTGGGGTCATTTGCTTTCATCCGTTACCTAACCACCATTAAAACTGAAAATAGAGAATTTGTACTAAAAAGGCTCTTCTTGAACTGTGAGAATAACTTTTTACTGGAATATCTCCATCAGCTGGAGTCTTTTGATTGAGACAGGCAATCTTCTGGAAAAGGCACTATAAATCCAGTAATTTAAAAGGTTGGTACAGCTATTTTAGTCTTGTTTTCTGCCTTTAAAACTAGAATAAAGGATGCTGATAACTTCTCCACGCCTTAAAATAGGTGTGCCAAATGGTCTTTTACGTCTTTCATTTAATGGATCTGTCATAAATCACTTGAAAGTATACATTGCACTGAGTTTTTAGGTTTCATATAAATTCTTTCAAATGAGATGTTTCACATACTGAATCATATTTGATTTGTGATATAAACAGTACATGAACTTACCAGTACAGCAGTTTCATGATATGTTTTGTATACTGTATTTTACTGTCCTATTTTGCTTATTTTTTTTTAGTGGGGTGAAGTTTACCTAGAGTGTAAAATAAATCTATGTATATATATGGAAAAAAATAGTCCCAAGTTTGCAGAACTAACCCAGGATGTGGAAAAAAAGTTACTTAGTTTATACTTATTATCTGCTACTAGCAGATAATAAGAAAAATATTTGCAGTATTTTAAACCTTCTAAAATCCCTTTGCTTTTTTTTAAACCAGTTCTGGAATGGAGCACTAACAGGCTGAAGCATATACATTTCTTTGACAATTGTACTACAGAGAACTGTAGGTCCTTTTTCTTTACGGGATACAGAATATACTTGGTTTAAAGACTGTCAAATCCAGTTGAATTTCAGAATTAGAAAAAAAACCCCAACAACACACACCACATTTAAATATGAGAAGTTTAGCATTCTGAAAAAGGGCAGTAGTTGAACAGGATGAGGAATCTCATTTCCCTTTTGAAGTTTCGACCACCCAACCTCAACGCAGGATTTCAGAAGGGTGAAGTTCAAAGGAGAAATGCGCAGTCCCTCCCTTGACACTGGCCACTTGTTGAACTGGTCTTTGAAGGTATCTGAACTAGGTGGTATCTGGAACTAGACGATCTTTAAGGTCCCTTCCAAACCTGACAATTCTGACTGCTCTGTGTGGCTGCGTTCCCTGGTGAAGGTCTCAGCCAGTGTTAACCACTGGTATCTGCAGTAATTTAGATGGTTGGCACCAAAGGTATTTTAGAGTCTCAAGGAAATAAATGTTATTTCCTGTGCACTACATTTTTTTTCGCTTATTCTTTCACTCATTTTTTTTGTCCCTTATCATACTTAGTAGTTTTTTTTTTAATAGACCATTTTACTAATTAAATAAGTTCGGCAACCTATACCACACCTTCGTGAGCTTGGCTCTATCTCTAGAAGCTGAGCTCAGGGTATCTTTCTGATGTACATCTATGAAGTCTGCTTCTGCGTATTTACCGGATTTTACTTCCTATTAAAAAGCACTTGAGATGCCAAGTATAATTAAGAGATTAAAAACATGCCAGTACATTTATATCTGAGCTCTCTATTAATGCTTGTTCCATGTATTTCAACTTTGTTCATCAAAACTAAATCTAAAATAAAGTCTTGCTTTATTTCAGGTCTTACTGGTCAAAGTAATATTAGATTAAACATACAAAGATCTGTTGTCACAGCTGGTGTCTCAGCACAAACAGGAGCTGGCAAGGAGAATAGTTTCTGCCAGAAGAGCTGCGTGGAAGAAAGTGGTTTCTGTGGAAGTGCTAAATGGGCACTTGGTACTGGGTGTAGGTGGTCTGGAGGGACACCGGTCTCCAGCCTCGAGAGCATACTGCCAGGTGTGGCAGCGTAGTCGTGAGAGAACAGCAGATGTCTGAAGTGGAGGGGAATGCAGTGGTGTTTTTGGACTCACTCTTAACACACAAGGTGAAGAGAGATGGCAAGAAGTTCTACTTCCATTAAGTAGGTTTGTAAGTTACAGAGGTGATCGTGGGACCATTAGACACAGCCACCAAAATGATCCTAACAAGAAATGGATGGTCCCTGTGGGTCGTGTATGAAGGAAGACCAAAGTACCTACGTTTTTGTGAAGATAACATGCATCTTAACTTATCTTCCTCATGTTCTGTGTGACCACATGAAACTGGGTCACGGGAAATTACAGGAATATGAAAATAAGACATTGCCAGATAAGGTCCTGGAGGAAATTATGAGTAAGTAAGTTAATTGATGGCTTAAGCTGGGGAAGCTGCATTCTGTCCGGAACACTAGTACTATTGTACCACTGCCTGAGAGTGCATTCAAGTCTTGAATGGCCCAGCTGAAGACAGAGGATTTGAGGATACTGAAGCAGCTCAACAGGTTTCTTGGCATTGGGTTTGAGTCACCGATGTTGCCCACTGGACACAGTCCTCTCTGGGCCTTGCTCTTCTAGATTCCTGCAGGCAGAGCTGTGATCCGGACTCTAAATTAAAGAACAAGTGGACGTCCTACAGGGATTAACAACCCAGACGTATCATTCTGTGAAACGTGAAGCGATGGCACTGACAAGGGTGTGATGTGCCAGTGAGATGCAGATGTGTTGGGCTGGCTAAAGTCAGGACTCACCATGGAAATTAACTGGAGCTATTTCTCTTAAAATGTGATATTAGTGGGCAAGATCATCCTGTGGGACACTGTGGGAAAAGCTAATAACTGACATGAGGTTCCCTGTGGAGAGAAGTGGAAAGTCACCAAGCCAGTAGGAAAACCCAAGAAAGCACACCTAATAAAAACCAAGGGAGGACTTTGCCCTTTAAATTAGTATAACCTCAATGGCATTAGCCACTTTTAGGGCATACATACTGTAAATTTCTCTGTCTGGCGATGGAAAATTGTGAACTCGTAAATGAGATTTGTAATCAACCAAGAGGTGCTGCAGTTACAGCAAAGTTACAAGGACAGAAGTAAGGAAACAACACTAGAAAAAAAAGTCATGCTCCACAAAAGCACAGTTAGATGAGCACTTGCTCTTAAAAAAAAAAAACAAAACCCACAAAGGTCTTAAAAGACAATTTTCTTCACAGGAACCTGTGAGCCAGGGATTCAGTGCAGTGCTTGATCCTTTCCAGCACCATTGCACTACTCACTTGTTGATGCGAATCAAGTAAGATTTCTATTTTAGCACATGTAATAATTTTAATGTGAGAGTTTGTCTGCTGAAGTATCCTTGAGTCTAGCTCTGGGATGACCCCGCTGAACTGCTCATGGTGAACCTCTCTCACTGTGCCTAACCCAGCAGCCCCATTGCCCTTTTGGCGACAGGGTACCATCAGTGAACAGTCACCAGTGAACAGGTGAGGCAGGTGCTACCCAGAAGCTCCACGGCAGCTGCTTGCAGCAAACCATGGTGTTTCTTTGCTGAGGCCAAGCAGGTCCTGGGGGCACAGCATGGATGTGAGAAGCCAGGTCTCAGAAATGCCACGGGCCCCAGACTCCGCCACCACGTTCAACAGGCAGAGCCGCAGTGACCGTGGTTGTTCAGATCCATCATTTCTGCTGTGGCTCTGCCTTTCTCTCTCTGAGGCAAAAAGTTTTGTGCAACTGTTGAGCGACCTGGGCCAATTCGTTTCTGTGACCAAATCCTCCCACAGCCACAGGCTTCCATGTATTTAGTGTGTGCCAGCTATGGTGTCTGTAGACCTCTGGTTTCTGTAGGTCACCCCGAAAGCTCTACGCAGCCCTTCCTCAGCCTGCAGCCCACTCCTCATTGCTGCCTTGCTTATCCTGAGGAATTTCTTTTCAAAAGGCTTGATACAAATAAAAATAAACATTTCAAAGTTCAAGTCTATTTCTCTAATTTTAGGATTATCACTAATTCAAGGTACTATCTTCCAAAACTGGAAAGACAGACCCGTAGCAGTGCACTTGATGAATGGCGTAGAAAAAAGAGGATTGTTCCCCTCATTGAAGAAGTTTTCCTGTTTGAATGGAGCGTTGTATTTCACATTCTAATAACTACTTACTAGCACAGGATTCAAGGAAAGTGAGGTTCTTTAGTTCCCCAAAAGGCCTTTCTATTCATTGAGGATTCGTGAGGCAGCCAAGTAATTTTTCTACCCCTGGCTGACTGACACCCACTCAGACGAGCAAATGTCTCTCCTGAGCCTCAGCTCTCTCCTCGCACATGATGATTCACTGGAGGTTCAGTGAACTTAACTTAAAACTGCGCTGAATTAATTTTCCTGTTCTACCATTTGCACAAAGTCCTTGACCAACCCGATCCAACTGGACCTGCTTCAACCAGATGTGCTCCAGATGATGCCCTTTCTAATCCAGACTTACTTCTATCCATGACTGCATCCAGGATTGTGCCGGCTGCATTTGGGAGATGGTCTTGCAGAGGTACAGACCAGACTCTTTGGGAGTCAGACATTTGGAAGCAGCAGTCGATGAAAACAGGGCTCAGTAAGGGCTTTGCATCGCAAAGTTTACATTATGGAATGTCTGGATATCCTGAGTTATCCTTTATCAGTGAAAGCAGACGCTTTTCCCAAATAGTTTTATCAAAATTTATCTAACTCTGTCTGACAGCTTGTGAGTGGTGTTTAGTTTAAGATATTCAGTGCTTCCATTATTATTCCCACAGCTACAGGGAAATGCAACTATAAATCAACTGAAGACTTGGACAGAAAGAAAGGATCTGCCCCGAAGCCACAGCAGGCTGTGGAAGGAGCTGTTTCCACAAGATGAGCTCCTCCATATCTGGCATATGTCCTGGTCTTGACTTGTCAGTAACAATGTTAAAGATTTATCTTGATAGAAAACTTAATTAATCTGAGTAATAAGAACTGTTAATCGTCTCTCTAATGCTTTCTATTGCGCAAAAATACGATGTTTCCTATAGTAACATTAAGTACTATGTGCTTGTTCAGAAGTAAAGAATTAACTGTAGGATTTTTCTCTCACACTCAAAAAATGCCATCCTCCCGTGTATGGACAAAGGAATCTTCTTTCACACACAAGCCTCTGAAGGGTTAGTGTATGCTTTCCCAACTGTCATGCCTCTCTTGTCTTTGACGAACTCCGTTATTATGCTTTAACATCTGCCTTTCCTTTCTGGCTGTCCTTCAGATGATAGTTTTGTTCAGGTATTTTTCATGGCTTGCATAGTGAACTGTTAGTATGACTTGACTGTTACCTAGAGGTACAGAGGTACAGAGTCTCAGCAAGTGGAATATTGATACAATTTGCACTTTTAAGGTTTTCTTCAAGGCAGAAACAGGATATCCCCGAGTATTATAATCCACTAAAAAATCTGCCCCGAACAAGTTTTTAAGATTCACTTGTTAATATGTGTACCTGCAAAGCACTGCTGTGATGACAATACCATGCTTATCATTTTATGTAGAAGCTACTGGAAGATTGTTTTAAATAGGTGTATCTGTGCAAATAAAGCAACAAAATAGAAGAAGTTTTTGGATCATTTTAAAATACTAAACATACTACATAAATACCATACTTAAAATAAAAGGTGTTAGAAGGGATCAAGGCCATGATCCCATTGGTTCCAAATTTTGGTTGTGGAAGAAAATGAAATCTATTTCTTAAACCTGTAATAACTTTCCCTGAGAGCTCTTGCTTTGGCTTTCCTCTAGAGCAGTACAGATGGCTCTTTGTCTCCTCGATCAGACAGGCAGGCTGCAAAGAGCCATTCAAGAAATTCAACAGTTTTCTCTGATCTCAGCCTTTTACACCGACTTACAACTCACCCTAAAATATCAGCAATAAAGTGAACAGGAGCTAAATGACAAACTCCGCCACTAAAAGCACCAAGGGTAGATCGACAAAGATTCTGCGTGTTGTGATGCTGAGCAGTGCAGTGCTAGTCCTGACCTCCCTGCTGCTTACCCTGGGATACGTGCATGTTCACCAAAGCAATCCATAGATAGTACTAACAATCACATTTGAAATCCCCAGACAACACCAGAACAGGGAAATGTATAATGCAGTAAGAGTTAAAAGCATATAAAAGGTCCAGTTCTTTGCATTTGCCTTACTGGGCCTCTTTTGGCTCAGGATCCTCAGCCTTGAAACTTCAGCAATATTTGGACACCTAAGCCTGGTTTTCCGGGTTATGAAAAGCCACAAGTAATATAGTTTCCATCTGAAAAGAATCTGTTTCTGAGTGGTTAAAGCTTCTCCTCAATGCATAAGGAGAGTCTCCTATCAGATCTGGGTCTGTTCTATCAGATTTAGGTCTACCTAGATTTGGAATATGGACCTGGTCTTTCATTCCCAAGCTCAGCACCAACCATGGGCAATGGGTTCCCATGATAAAATGCTCCTAATCCTTCCTACTGCAGTTGTTTCACTTTGTGAAGACCAAGGAATGAATAATAATTATTTACTGGTTGAACGCAAACCAGTGTTCTCATAAATAGTATTCTTCAACTGGAAGAGTTTGCACAAGAAATGTGGAGAGAACCAGTGACCCAGTGGGCAGCCCCTTGAATTCAAATGTTTTATAGCTGAAAACAGAAAGCTGGAAACAGAAGCAACACATGTGCATATGAGCACATCCTCCTCCACAGGCTTGTGTGGCTGGTTTTTGGGATGCTGAGAGGCTATGTGAGGTGGTGGTGGTGGGAAAACAGCTCAAGTCGCAGCGGTGAGACTGGACTCATGGCACCAGCCTGGTGGTGTGAGCATCGGCTCTGTGCCGTGCACCAATGGCACCACAGTGACCTTGCATGAGCCTGCCTGGGTTGTGCAGCACCGCACTCATCACATGGAAGATCTTAGTGATGTTTAAATGGTGGATGTACATACCTCATCACTCTTGCTGATACACGTATAAAGCCACATATAAAAGATAAGTTCTATATCGTACAGCAGTATGGGTAAGATGAAGGAATCACTGCTTCATGTAATATGGATCCTGGTTTGAAGATACGCAAACAAGTTTATTACAAGAGCTCCTTTTGTCCAAAAAACATTTAAGACAAAGTAGATCAGTAGTTCTGATTCAATTTGAGTAGCTCACCAACATTCAACAATGGTCACTGCCCCCAGAAGCATTTAAATATTTCAAAAGGCCACAGAGCATAAGCCTAGCAGATGGCAAGGCTTGCTCGGACTGAAGCAGGCTAAGGAGGATGTTGACGTTTCTGTTTTCCAGATGGTAATGCCCATTGCAAGTTAAATGAGCACTAGGAACTGCACAGCACACTTCCCAGAGCTCAAAGCAGATGTCCTACCATAATTTGCCACAACCTTCTTTTATTGCACTCCTCAGTTTGCTTCCCCTCAGCACAGCCAGCCCTTTGAGATTTAAAAGCTTTGGAAGCCCAAACCCAAACTCTAATGGGTGAGCAGCCCCAAGTGGGGAAGTGCATATGGATGTGCTTGTAAATTTTTCTATCTAGAATACTGAATAGTTAAATTAGCAATGGGTACAGAGCTGCTGTCCTGTATGCTTCAGCGATTGCTCCTTGCCAGAAGTTAATTCTGTAACACAGAAGTTTGGCAGTCTAGGGAAGGGACATGCCTTAGCAACAGCCCGTATCGATGCTGGAGATCCCCAGCCACTTGGTAACGATGCCTGTGTGAACACGCACGTTACAGAGAAGTCAGATGTTACCATCTTCACAGTATTGCCACCAACCTGGACCAGAAGCAGGAGGGTTTGCTGGCAGCAGCGCACGATTGCACAACCAAGCCTCTGCGTGTGTGTGCTCGTGGATGTTCACTGAGGCTCTCACAGAAGCAATTGTTATAATTAAGGCTTTACAGCATTCCATAAAATTTCCCAACTGGTTTAGGGAGCCATTACTATTTCTTGGCCATTTTATGAAGTCAGATGGGTGTATCACTGCAATTCTCCACAAGGCAGTTCTCCCACACCTCAGCAACGTGGCTGACATCAGACCCTGTTCACAGGACAGCGTGTGGTGAGATTGATGACAGCAGTGTGACCTGTGGTGCAAACCTTTTCACTGACGTTGTTCAGCCAGTGTGGACGTGGAAAGGGGAGAAAGGCAAAAGTGGTTTAAAGTGCAGAGGTAACTGCAGTCAGAGCAACATGAAGAGGTTTAGTGCAAACAGAAATCTGGTTCTGCATGGTATAGCCATGACTGGCTCAATGCCTTGTAATGTGCATTCCCACAGGAGAAATGTGTGGTTTCATTAAATACTTCATCAAAAAATTGTATTGAAGCTTACCTCCCCCTAACTCTATAAATCCCACAGAGATTGCAATGAACAGAAGTTGTATTTCAAGTATTCATTATTTCTATTTTTGGTGCTTAAGAGTATACAGCATTCTCTATTTTATAGTGCTTTCTCTCGCAGTATGATGAAAAATAAAATATTATTTTAAATGAAAGCACAATGAGATGGTTTACACCAGGTTGCCACTGACTTTTCTTGTGTTATTGACAATGCTCAGTCAGGCAATACTGAGTTCTTCGACAAAAGTCCAAATTCCGCTGTTGTTCAGGAGCCGGTGTCCTCACCTCCTACTTTCTGTTCAAATGAAAGCGGTGATTTACACCCAGCCGCTACTTTATCACTGTCTCCACTCACGGGACATCAGGCTCCTGCTTGTGGCGTTTTCCGTGGCGAAAACAGCTCTTTCCTTGGAAAGGTGCTATCGCCCGCGGAGCAAATCCTCACGAAAGGGTGCTGCGGCATGGCCGGGAGGTCCCACCCCGCCGCCCCTCGGCCCAGCGGGGCCCGCCGGCTGCTCCGCGGGGCCGGGCCCGAGGGGGCGGGCGGAACCCCCCAGACCCCGTGCCAGTGGCTGCTGCCGTTGAGGGGACGGCTCTGCCTCGACGTTCCCGCTCCGTTACAGGATGGAAATTCTCGGCCTCCCCGGGGAGGGAGCTGGGGCTCCGCGGCTCTGAAAGGCTCATTTATCGCCGCTCCGCCGCTGCCGCTCCCCGGTCCCCGCCGGCCCCGGCCCGCACCATGCGCCGCGCCCCGCCGCCGCTGCTACTGCTGCTGCCGCTGGCGCTGCTGCTGGCGGCGGCCTCCCCGTCTGGCGGCTCGGAGAGCCCCAAGGGCAAGCAGAAGGCCCTTCGGCAGCGGGACGTGGTGGACATGGTGGGTGAGAGCGGCGCGGGGGGACGGGGAGAGGGGCCGGGGCGGCGGACGGGGACGGAGCGGGGCGACGGCGGAGTGGGGACCGCCCGGCGGCGGCGGCGGCGGCGGCGGCGGCGGCCGGAGGAGCCGCGGGGCTGATTTTATATTCCGAAGACTGGGAGGAAAAACAAAAACAAAAACAAAACAAAACGAAGAAGCAGCGGTTTTTGGAAAACCTCGGTGCCGTTTGGGTTGTCCCTTGATTTTTTTTTTTTAATTTTTAGTGTTGTTTTTTTCATTCCGCCCTGGTTGTGCTGAATCAGGAAAACGCTGAGAAAGGGTTGGACAGGATTGGACAGAAACTGCAGGGTTTCGGTGGCTGGGTCCGCGTCTTCGTGTTTTCTGCCTCGGCTCAGAGTCCGGGGCGGGGGTCGCGCTTAAAACCCGCGTAGTCTCCGCTCGCAGCCCTGCCCGCCCGGCGCAGCGGGGCCGAGCCGGGATGAATAAAGGCTGCACTGTGAGGCCGTCCCTGCCCTCTGCGGATCGCAGGGGCAAGGCTGAAATCTTAAAAACCCTTGCAACGTCAGTAGTAAAAGCTGTTGAGTTCCTAAAAGGCTAACGGATAAACAATAAACTACAAAAAGAAAAATAAAAGGGCTGCGCTTTAGCAGCCGATAGGTTCCGTGAAAACTGCGTCCCACTTTGTCTTGGAGTCGTGTTAGTGCATTATTCCCTTTGGCATCGAGGACTTAGACCGTTGTTTGCAATTCCATTGCAACTAGAAACCTGAGTGCGTCGGGACTATCCCATCTCAGGGATAGAAGAAGGGAGGGAGATTTTCCAGTCTTTGGAATGTAGAAAGCAGATGTGAAGCTGCTGGCCTGCCATTCACCTCCTATAGAAAATCAGTGGCGTGGCCATTTCTTGCACGATCTCCAGAGAGGTCCCCCCAAAGTGATGTGCTGGAAGCGCTTTCAGTAGCTAAGCTCCTTCCCTTTCACACCACCTCATTGATCCTTACCCTTTTCTTGTGGAAGTTGAATTGTATTGAGAATAAAGAGTCTGCATACATGGAGGAGCTTGCGTTTTCAATTGTCACGGTGTTTTAGGGTCCCTCATTTGTCTTGCATTGCTCTGTGCTTTTGGGAGTGAGCAGCAAAGCACGGGTAGATCAATGGCAGCTGAGTCAGGGGCAGCCCGGCTGCAGAGACTGCTTCAGATAAAGCCCTTCCAGGGCAGAGTAAAGGGAAGTCCGAGAAGGGATCCAGCCTTCAGCGGACATTTTAAAAGATCTTTTATGCATTTCCAGCTTAAGAAAGCATGAAAAAGACTTGATTTGGCAAGCGTAGATTAATTTAGTTGAAGTGGACCCTGAAGCCCAGGTAATTCTTTTGCTTGCGTGAGTTATTTTTGTGTGTGCAACAGCTAAGCTGCTCTCTCTGGAGGGAAGCTGTGTGGCTCTAGGCAGCAGCAGTGCCAGCTCCTCCTTTGAGACAGCCTCAGAGGACAGGGGGCAGTGGATCTGAGCCTCAGCGGCCCCAGCTATCACTGATTTCCATGTCCTCGAGATTTCTGTGGTGAGTAACCACACGTAAAACCAGAGCCAGTCACCGTTACAAATAGAGTCCAATGGGAAAATAGCTGCAAAAGCAGAAAACCAGCGTTGTGTGAAGTAAAAATGTCTTTACATCATTCTCGTGGTCCTTAAGTCAGTGTGTGCTTTGCCAAACAGCCTTCTCTTTGGCTAACTTGTTTTAAATGTGGCCTTCTTGATCATAATATTCCTCTATTTCCACTGCTATTTGCCAACAGTATTTTCTACAGTGAAGGTAGTAAGGGAGTGCCAGCACCCGTTAGTCCAATTCTCATCTTCCTACTAGACCTCTTCATATAGTCACTGACTTTGTTTATAGAGTGACTCCAGCCAAGCCTGTGATGTCTGTGCTGATTTTTGCCCCAAAGCACAGGAAAAGGAACAACTCCAGAAGAATAAAGCCCACCAGTCTGGCAAAGGAGAGAAGATGGAGGCTGTAGTTTACAGCTCCTGCAGTGCAGATAGTAGCATGGTTTGCAGGAAGGGGAATAGTGGCAGAATCATTTAAAAAGGATGAAGAGAAATAGATGTGAGAAAGGGGAAGAGCAGAACATAGCTATCTGTGAGGATCTGGGATGAACACTGGAGGAGGCAGTAAGTTACCATATGGGAAAGATGATTTAAAGTACAGAGGGCCCTGCTCCCCCTGGCACCCAATGCTCAGGCACCTGGGGTAGGAGCTCTGGGCTGCACAAACCTACGCTCCAAGGAGAGCAAACCCAAATCTCATAAGGTGTGAAGGTACCGTGTGCTAACCTGCAGTTTGAGAGAGCAACGTTTGATCTTTCCTAATACTGTGATGTTAGGGAGGACGTCAGTGTGTCATCCTTCCCCCATCGCTACAAACGGGTATCCAGAGTCCTGGATTATTCCAGGGTGCAGCTTCCCACGTCCACATCAACACCAACATGCTGTGTGCGCTCTGCAGTCTGACTCGGCTTAGTAACGTGGCGTGATGCTGTCCTAGATGAGTGATGACGGAAGAAACCTGGTGTTAACCTCTGCTCTCTATGAAATGCAAAAGTTTCTCTGCTTTAAAAAAAAAAAAAGGAAAATAATAATAATGGTGATAATGGAAGCTTATTTGCTGAGACAGTTATACAAGAGATGGTGGGTTATGAGAAAGTAACTATTAACATATAACTCTTTTTTATTTTTCTGTACTGAAATGTTTTGAGTCTTCTGAGTTTTTCCAGCATGTTTTAACCATTGGACTAGGCCAATGTTTAATCCTAGGATATATGCATCTTTTCGTAAAATAATTGGTGTCTTAATTTACAGCAAATTCTGCTGGCACTGCTCATCTTTAAAATTTTATTTTTCCTTTTTTCCTCTATGGAGCCATTTTTTTGGTGATCCAGGAATAGCCCATTAGCTTGTGTCACAACTAGGGTTATTGTGTTTTGTTGTTGTTGTTGCTGCTGTTTGTGTTTAACTTGGTTAACCTCAGAGTTAATGAATGGAAGCAGCAAGATCTGTTCTGTGTTTCAGTACAATGGCGTGTGCTTGCAAGGCCCCAGTGGTGTTCCCGGGCGGGATGGAAACCCGGGAGCCAACGGGATCCCTGGGACACCTGGGATCCCAGGACGGGACGGGCTGAAGGGAGAGAAGGGTGAGTGCATGCGTGAGAGCATCGAGGAGTCCTGGACGCCCAACTTCAAGCAGTGTTCCTGGAGCGCGCTGAATTACGGCATCGATCTCGGGAAGATAGCAGTAAGTTAGCTTTGCCTGGGATGTTGCTCCTCATCAGCTGCAGCAGGCTCCAGATCTGCCTCCGTGAGCTGGGTAGCATCAGTTGTACAGATTTCCTGTCAAAGCCTTTTTTGATGTGTAAAGGTGAACTTCTCAAAGGTTTAGCTACTTCACATTCATCTTGGCTGTGTTTCACAGCTACGGGCCCATTTCATTTCTGTAATAGTACTTCAAAAGAATGATGTGGCTGGTGTAAGAGCACACTGAGATGACCAGATCTGTAACTATAAGGCTGTTAAGTCGCACTACCGAGGAAGTACCTCCAGCTTGCCCAAAATAGGGCAAGGCTTTTACCATTTCAATTATAAGAAATGGGAGCGACATATATCTTCAAGCTGTTAATTGTACCTGCCTTTGTAACTCCTGCTTCAGAATAGTTGGTCACTGAAACTCGGTTGCAGGATCCCGCTGCAGCAAGGATCAGTGTTGTTCAGGAGCAGAATTACCAAGTGTTAATGCAGACTAACCCAAACAGTCTGTCCCCCACTGCAGCCCTGGGTATAAAACTTGCAGACACAATGGTGCAAGTGTAGACAAGGCGAAGAAATCCCAGCTCAGTCGCAGCTCTGAAGCTATGCCCATATTGGTTGGAATAATTTAACTGCTATTGCTACGGCTGGAGGGAGAATCTACTTTTTTGGGTAAACATTTCTCACTGCCTTGTACTTGCAGAACTGTCCCTACTTTCCCCTCTGTTCCCCCCAGGCCCAGAATTTTGAAGACGTCTGTTTTTGAAGACGTCTGGAAAATGTTTCTTTTGTGGTTGTGGGGCTTTTGTCAGGGCTTAAGCTTCTCCCAAATGTTGTGATAATTGTTAAAGCCAGGATTTCTGGTAACAGAGGCAGAAATTGTACTGTCCTCTCATGCAAGGGCTTGAGTGCAGCTTTCAGACAGCTCATACCTCTTTACATAAACCCCAGAAGGTAACTAGGTTGCCAACTTAACAGCAGGTATTATCTAAATAAAGTGAAGAATTTCCATAATCCCCTTTCTCCAATACTGTCTATGAGGTGCTGTTTCTGATTTGCACGTTATGGTATTTGCCAGGCTCTACTTTTTTCTTCTTTGTTTTTTCGTGGTTTGCTTTCAGAAGGAAGGGACTACAGAAAATAGCCAAAACATTCTAAAATATACATATATATGTATTTTCCTAACATATTCCTAAATATAAAAAAAATAAATAGGTTCAGAGGTTGCTACCAAAGCTTCTTTGTCTCTTCTTAGGAATGTACATTTACAAAGATGCGCTCCAACAGTGCTCTCCGTGTCCTCTTCAGTGGATCACTTCGGCTAAAATGCAAAAATGCCTGTTGTCAGCGCTGGTACTTTACTTTTAATGGAGCAGAATGTGCTGGGCCACTTCCTATTGAAGCCATTATATATCTAGATCAAGGAAGCCCGGAGCTGAATTCTACAATTAATATACACCGGACTTCTTCAGGTATGTATGGCAAGACCACATGAAGTATGAAGGAGTAGAAACCAGTGGCAGATCTAGTTATCAAATGCAGAGAGTACAGCCTGCCTTAGAAAGTCAAAAGACTTAAAGAGGCAGAAGAGTGGCCAGCTAACACTTACTACTCTTACTCTCCTGTCTCACAGTTGACTATCAATAGTAACAGTATTAGAATTATTTATTAAGTGGTATGTTATTACTATGGTATTTTTCATGCAATTTAGAAATCGAAGAGATTTATATCCAGACAGTTCTACTGATCTCTGCTACACAACACAGAGGCATTGCTGGACTGCCAAGTAGACAGTGTCAACCTGGCTTAAATTACTGGTATTTGCACATTATCTGTGATAAAATGAGACTTGAACCTCCTGGAATTTCTACTATAATTTCAGGTGAAGCACAAAAGTACCTCCAGAGTGAAACATCTAGGAACAGTTACTCAATTGCTGACCAAAAAGCAGATTAGTGAAGTCATTCAATGTAAAAGGAGGTGACTCTAGGAAAAGGGGACTGATGTCAAGGATATACTCTTTCTCCATTTTCCTCCCTGTATAATTTAATGACTGCATGAAATCTAACATCTCAAGCTATGAGATTTTTCTCATAAAAGGGTAGGACCCACCTCCAACTATTGGTGCTAGTGGGGAAAACCAAAGGGAATTTCATACAGAAACAGTGAATTAGGAGTGGAAAAGGTGACAGGGTGGCAATTGCCTTTGCAGGGCTTAGCTGTGGAAGCCAGGTACGGCTGTGTCCCCATCCCCTGTCCCCATCACTGCTGAAAAGGTGGCTGGATGGGATTGGAGCCGCATCCCGGTTACCACTTAGTAAATTTGGATGTGTAAAGAAGCAGCTATGCCTCCCATTTAGCCATCCTGTGGACTGTGATGTGACTCAGGTGCTGCAACAGACTTCGAGATGCAGCACGGAAAAAGGCAGTGCACAGCTGCCACCTGTGTCGCCACACAAGTTATAGTTTTTATGTCACTCAGGTTTAACTAAATGGTATGAGCTTGCAGTGAACTGTGTTCGCAAGTACCTGTGTTGACCTTCAGTTGTGAAATCCAAAGTGACCGTGTCTGCTGAGGTAACCTGCTTTCTGTCTGTAACCAGTGGAAGGTCTGTGCGAAGGGATCAATGCTGGCTTGGTGGACATTGCCATCTGGGTCGGGACTTGCTCAGATTATCCACGGGGAGATGCTTCTACTGGATGGAATTCAGTCTCCCGAATCATCATTGAAGAACTGCCAAAATAACTTTCCCTCCCTTTTTATAATATCTCCTTTTTTTTTTTTATTTTGTACAATTTTTAAAAGAATTTTATTTCTATGGAGTTGGCTGCAAGTATTTGACTGAAAAGCACCAAACTCCTGCATCTGTAGTCTTTGTCTAGCCTTTCCTTGTACATTGCAGAGGCTTTTTATAATAATCATTTTAGAATATAAATATCAAAACCAAGTTCATTAACTTTTTTAATTCTTTGTTTCACATATGAAAATATACCACCACTGTTTTAAGAATTAACTGTTTTTGTATCAAATAAAAAAGATCTTTTAAAAAAAAAAATCCAGGCTATTTTATTGATCATCAAACTGTTTAAGGTATTTTACATGGTGTTACAATACACAGTATTTTTAGAACACTTCGTAGAAATTTCTAAGAAAGTAAACTCAGGTCTTGACTTTAGCCTTCAGAAAACATATGTAACATTTACTCCTGTAAACCTGACTGCAGAATAGGATGCTCTGCTCTGCAGTCCTAAGTCTCTCAGCAAACTCCTGGTGACTTAGCTGTGACCTGGGTGATGTGGTAAGCATTAAATACCTCTGAATAACAAAGTAAAAATAGACTATGTAAGCTCTCTCTCCCTCTTTCGCTTCTCGATAGACCGGATATCAGTATAAATATTTCTTACTGGTCTGCAGTATGAGCATGCAGATACTAAATAATTTTAGAGTTACAAAACTTAATTTCATTGTTCCAATAAAATAATTCTTCTGGATTTAGCCTTTCAGTTATATACAATCACTTCAGTGTTAATTAAAAGCTAGATATATGTACTGGTGAAGTGAAAGAACGACGTCACAGATATTTGACTGCAGCCTCCAGACTGGGTAAGTGACAACGCTGATCATACCAGCACAGCATTAGCTTGAGTGTTTTAAGTGTTTTCTTCCAAATACAAGTGATACACTCAAATATTTCTCAAAATTGCACAGATTCTAAAGGGAAACAAAATCAATTACAAAATCAATTACAAAATCAATTTTACATTAATGAAATAAAAAACCCAAAAAGCATGTACAACATGCAGAAATCTACACTCTTCCCAGAAATTAAAAGGAAAAAAACATTAGATCTGAGATAAGGAATTTATTTCAGCTATTTAAGACTAAACCTCAGCGCTTTTTTTTTTTTCCTGAATAAGTTGTGAGATTTTCCTCAGGCATCTCTCAAACTGATAGCTCTTGTCTGCAGCTTTTGTTAAAAATTCTAGAGCACACCTGCAAGCTAGGAGATCATTCAGGTTTTCCCAACTGCAAGCTTAAGTGTGATTTTGCTGCAAGCCAGCAAATTACACAGCTGGCATTTTGTCTCTGAAGAACTGAGCTGTTTTGATTGGCTTGGACGATGGGTTTTAAGGTATCTGAACACAAACGAGTTACTATGAGCTAAGCTATGGCATGAATTTACAGAATGTCAGTTACCATACAGTGACTGCTTGTGCACATGGAGCTGTCTTTGCATTTATCCTGGAGCACAAATAAGCTGTTCTAGACCTAGAGCACACTAACCCAGGGTAGTAAGTGCACAACTTTTCTTCTTTCCTTACGATTTATCTGTATGTCTTCACAATGTGTTTTGGATCCTGGGTGGCAGAGTTGACTCGGTGTTTCATTCAATTAATTCTGTGTATCAGAAAACACACAAAACCAAGTGAATACCCTCCGGAGGCAGAGGCTGGTAGCTGTTAGGGATCTACACAGTAATTTGCATGGTAAACTGGCCACATGCCCTTTTCAGATGAGTTTATCAACTGTATCAGTAAAGGGGATGCAATTGCGGAGGAGAAAGTGTCTATTAATAAAGCATACACAAAGTGTGGTATATGTCAGGGGAGGTTTGGATTGGATATTTGGAAGAATTTGTTTACTGGAAGGGGTATCAGGCATTGGCATGGGTTACCGAAGGCAGTGCTGGAGTCCCTACCCTTGGAGGTATTTAGGAGTTGTGTAGATACAGTGGTAAGGGATAGGGTTTAGTCAAGGACGTGTCAGTGGTAGGTTAATGATTGCACTCGATGATCTTAAAGGTCTTTTCCAATCTGGGCAACTCTGTGATTCTGTGGCAATAGTATCAACAGAAAAAAACAAGCAGATTGCTGAATTAAGATTAAAAATATTGAGCTGTTCCTCTGCTCTTTCAGATTTTAACTTAAAATTTAAACCAATTCCCTAGTATGTTAAATTTTTAATAAAAAGCCTTATTTCTGCTTTAGGTTAGCCTTCTGTCTAAGATAAGGAATTATTCAAGCGCTTTGCTGGATAATATTCACTCCTAAAAAAATAAAATTATTTCCCCCTACTTGTTGAATAATCTTTGCTAACTTATTTCCTCCTTAGTTAAGTGATACTTTCTAGGTATTTTTTAATACCTTCTTACTAAGAGCAGAAGGCAGATGTTATAGCCAGCAATGTATTTCCTTAAAGAATTAAAAAAATTATAAAACAAACCCAGATCTCCAAGAAGTACATATCCTTGACAGCAATTATTAGCATGCAAATAAACATAATTATTATACAAATTTACTGACATATACTGTAATTCAGTTTATCACTAAGTTAGCAAATGATACATTCTTACAATCCTTTCCTTAGATGAAATTTGAAGACATTAATAGATCGGTTTGGTATTTTTAAAGGAACTCCTGTGCACAATGTATTTTAGACTACTTATCGATTTTTTTTTTCAGAGAATATTACAAAAATTAAGCATGGTCATATTTGTTATTACAGTAGTTTGAAAACTGCATCACTATAGGACTACTGGAATTTTAAAATGTAAGTCCATTTTCAAATATGCATTTACTTAGTAGTATTTAGTCAGATGTATCAGTAATGGAGACAGAAACTTGCTCTCAGAAAGAGACAGGGTGGGAGGAAGCTGAGAGGGGAGAGAGAAAACGAATTAAGTAAGTGGCCAGCAATGCACACAACATACATTTTGGTCTGATGCTACAAGCAAGCCAAAACCCACAATGCAAGCCTGTCCTGGTATGAGACAAGAATCGGGTTTCATCAGCTTGGCAATTATTCAAACCCAAGAATGGACAGCTGTTTTACAAAGCAATTTGAGTTCCCAAACTGCACCCCACTGAGGCAGCATTTTTGTGTTGGATGAGCAATTGATGGAATTTGGAGCATTCCATATCCTAAAATCTGTCAAATAGCATAGAGGTGGATTCAGAAGACATCACTGCAAACAAGGACATACATACTTTCTTCATGAGACTTGGGTAAAGATTGAAGAAAGTTTTGCCAGACCCCAGAGTTGCTTTTATATGAAGTTTTCCACTTCTGTAGGAGCAACTGTCACCTCGAGACTTGTCAAAACAGATGAGTCCGTTATTCCAGGCAAGCCTGGATGAACTGAATTGCTGCACAGCTGCCTTCACCCAGTCACAGTGCTGGTATTTCACAGTTGCAGAGACATCTGTTTCAAGCAGACGCAGCTGATTCAGACAGGAAGGCAGCAACACAGGAACATTCAGCAGGAGAGATGTTGGCAGGGTTTTTACCATCTCCAGGTTCTTTCCTCAAAGTACTAGGTCAATTCACAGTGTCAAAAAAGACTGGTGAACTGTATCTCTCTCAGATCATAAATATGAAAACTAAAGGATAGGTTCTTTATGAACGCAAGCTCATACCTTTAATTATTCTCTTTTCTAAAACCAAGTAAAAAACCAGACACATTTTCATAAACGACAAAAGTAATACAGCAGGCAGGAGTCACTCGGATCACATTGGGGATAATTCCTTTGTAAAATCCATGAATTCCTTCTTTCCTTTAAAGACACAGAAAAACATTTAGTTGAAATTAATGTCTTTTAACAGCAGTCAAACATAAAACCAAGCCCACAATTTTTATTCTTGCACTTTCATTGAGAGAAGTACTTCAGATTAGGAAAAAAACATTTCAGAATAATTTCTTACTGTAGTGTTTAAAGAGCCATATCAAAATCTTAACCTATCATTTTCTCTTCTGAAGATACAACAGTGTTCTGCAACCTAGGATTTGGGTGGTTTTGCTGGGCTTTTTTTGGTATTGTCCTCGTAGGAAGCAATTCGCTCTTTCTTCATGCCACAAGAACTGGTTAAAATAACTTAGAATTTCTACAGCCTGCTCCAAAAAAGCACTTACATATTTAATTTCACTGAAGCCAGCAGGGCTGAAAGGCTTGGTGGTTTTGGGTTAACGTAACTAAGGAAAGTCAGCATTTCTTTTCAGAAAATCACTAAGTTTCCTCCAAAAGTTTGATTCCACTGGCCAATAAATGAGGATCTAATGTATCTCAATTTGAATCAGAGTATTCATATTAGGGCTGTTAAAAATTTTGAGACTTTTCATCTCAGCTCCCTAATTACCAGCTTCATGGAGGCCAAGGACAACTGGAGCGCCGAGTACAGTTAACGCAGATCCTGGGGAGGTGCTTGAGTGTGGTTTACATCACCCTCTTGTGGGCTCTAGGTTGGATTTGTTTCATAATGAGTACAGCAGCGGCCCCAGAATGGCTGGATACATTTACATTTTATTGTAACTAATAAGCCTTCCTAGAAACTGCAGCACTGAAGGTCACAATGCTGAGGTGTTAAGAGCTATTTTCAGTTTGAATTGGCCTCAGTCAAAACGGTTGTAACTGCCTCTGAACCAAGGGTGGTCCTGGAACAACACAGCCTCATTCACTCATCCACGTGGCCCCACTTAATATCCCAGGAGTTTGCTGACTCCATTCATGTCCCACTAGCAATATGCTGCAACCCAGCAACATTGTCCAAAGCAAGATTGATATTGGTTATAACACTGAGTTACGTGTGAAAACTCACATGCCCTGTGTAGCTGAGGGAAGAGTTCAGGAGAAGATACACATAGGTGTGAGGTAACAGTCCTCTGAAGGTCCTGCGGGATGCTGGGACCAAACTACAAAAGCAGTCAGGCCCCAGGGTAATTCAGGGACAAAAGTATAAACAGCTCTGGCTGGCTCACTTCCTCCTGCCAGGAATTTGGATTAGCCACAACTCCCAGCAGTGTAACAGTCCTGTGATAATCTAAAGCAGTTCAAGCAAGACTTTGTTGGTAAGAACCCCAAAACAGCCAACTCAATGTAATTTTTCAACCTATAAGTGAAATTTTCTTGGGAAGAAAGGAGACAGAATAAACAACAGAAGCCTGCAGGCTACCACTGACCCTCTCCTATTTCCTTGGTCCTTAGATTATTGCTATTAGTGGCACGTTGCACAAAATAACTTTTTAGAGCTAACATTTTGTTTGCTCTGAGCTGCACTGGTTCTGCAAGTCAGCATGGAACTGTGTAAATACAGTTCCCATTCTGCAAAGAGTCACTTTCAAAGACATAAGCTTTTAATTCTACATGCCTACCTCCATGTCCTGCAGATCACATCAAACACACCAGAATATGTATTATGCTGATCTTGAAGACGAGCTCGCACAACTTGATAGGGGTATGTTGCTGACACAGCAAATATTTTGGATACAGCTGCCATCATTATGTATTCCACAGTGTTCTGAAAGCAACAGAAATTACCAGGCTTGCCGTAAGTATGGTTTAAATTAGCCTACTTCCCAAAATCTTACTTGATTTTTAAATGTTGAACTGAAGAATACATTCCCCCCTTATAATAGATACATTTAAAAAGAGGCAACATTTACTATGCAAGTAATTAGTTGTAAAATAGGTGTTGTGCCCTCTCATTCCTACCAAGCCAAACACATATTCAAAAAGTAACCAGTTTCCCAAGTAAGTGTTTAAGATCACCACTCATGGTTCCACAAAGTAAGACAAAAAAATTCACCTATCCCTCTAAAATTCTAAAAACACTTGCCAAAACAAGAAGTTGGTTTTCCTACAGGAAAAGAGTGCTAACCAGTTGCTTGTTCCTAAAAAGTAAAAAAGTATCATTTCCTTCTATACATTCTACATTTCAATTAATGTATCAATACTGTGTATGTTTGGCTATTCTATGACCTAGACAAGTAGAATAAAGTTCCACTTATGCAATTGTCACAACACATTTTTATTCTCAAGAATCATACCAATTTCGTGTCTGATACTCTGTTTCTGTAATTGTTGTATCTCAGTTTCAAGTCCTCATATGCCATGAACTGAAGTGCTCCATGCGAAGTTCCAAACAGACCAGGCACAAATCCCTGAAAATAAAAATGAATAAAACAAGGTTCAACAGCAATGCATAAAAACAACACACAACCTGACAGAGCTGAGGTTACACACATATGCGTGTTCTCTGTTACTTTAAAAATTGTGACCGCACAACTGCCACTGTGCAGCATGACTCAAAGCCCACTCTGGTTTGGTGTTCTTAATGGTAGGCATCACACAAGTGTATTACACATTACTTTTCTCCAGCTGACATACAGGCTAAGGGCACCTTATATAGATTCAGAGAATCATTTAGGTTGGAAAAGACCTTTAAGATCACCAAGTCCAAACATAAACCTAGGACTGCCAAGTCCACCACTAAACCACATTGCTAAGCACCACAACTGCACGTCTTTTAAACACCTTCAGGGATGGTGACTCAAACAGTTCCCTGGGCAACCTGTTCCAGTCCTTCATCACTCTATGAGTAAAGAAATTTTTCCTAACATCCAATCTAAACCTTCCCTGGTGCAATCTGAGGCCATTTCCTCTTGTTCTATTGCTTGTTACTTGGGAGAAGACACCGACCCCCCACCTTGCTACAACCTCCTTTCAAGTAGTTGTAGAGAGCAATAAGGTCTCTCCTGAACCTCTTTTTCTGCAAATTCAACAACCCCAGTTCCCTCAGCCACTCCTCATAAGATTTGCTCTCCAGAACTTTCATCAGCTTTGTTGCCCTTCTTTGGACACACTCCAGCACTTCAATGTCTTGCACGCACACACATCAGAAAGTTGAAGGGCACAGATGGAAAGCTAACTCATACAAGGACTTAGGGATGATTTACATTAAAGAAATGAATATAAGATTTAGATCAGTTTGAGTACATTCTTCACCCTGCTCAGAACACATCCCAAGGTAGCCCAGCAGAGGTGACCAAAGGTGTAATGAAGCAGCCTGGGAAATGTTTCCCATTTGTAAGGGACAGTAATGGACATAAAAGTCTAATATGACAATACACGGAAACCTTTTCTTTCAAAAAAGTTGAAGTAAAGAGGGAAAACAGGTATTTTCTAAAGCATCTCTACGAGAAAAAGAAGACGGGAGTTGCTTGAGGAGCAGGACTAGCTTAGGTGAAAGTGAGCCAACAGCTTCACGGGTTCTGAGAAGCACTAATTGTCTTTTTGAAGAGTTGATCACTTACACTGGACAAATACAAACAAGTGGGGAATTAATCACCTTGTCCAGAAATGACTTAATGGAGCCAAAAGCTTGCTGAAAACTACTCTAAAGGCACAATCATAATGGACTAAGTGATCAAAAAGTGAGTAAAAAAAGAACCCAAAGAACAAAAATTTCCCCAAAAATACTGGTATGGAACAGTTTTATCTTATTTCCCTTCCACTCAGGTAAGACAGAGGAATTAAAAGATGTGTCCAGACACAAAACTCTTTATTAGACTATATCAGAAGCTTGGAATGCTGAATAAAGACTTGTCAATATACTGTAATAGCCTGGAGAATGAGAGAGAGAGAAGGGATCTTGGTAGGAGTCTACTGGAATAGTGTAATGACAAAATGATAAATTACTTCATAAACTCTTAACTTGCAGAAAAGAAACTAATGAAATAACTAAAATAATAGCAGGCCTAAAAGTAGTACAGGGCTTCTACCACTTCAGAGATTAGCTCTCTGCATGCTACAGATTTCTTAAGTTTCTGATATTACAATCATTCATGAAGTGACTTTTAGTATCTCTTTGATAAATTACGTTGAATTTCTTCTCACATTAGAAAATAATTGCCATGAACTAATCCTTAGTAACCATGAACTGAAAAAATGCATTAAGGGTTAGCTAAAGTCCCAGTAAAAACATTTCCTCAAATGCGAACAAGTAGAATTAAACCAAAAAAACATATTTCATCAACTGTGAGCATTATCACAGAATTTTGCGAAGTTTGAAGTTAAAAGCCTACAACTGAAGGAAATGGACAAGTTTGGTTTTCAGAAATCTTGGACCAGAAAAGTAAATTAAACAGTAATAGAAAAAAAGGAGGAACAGAGAAAAACAGAATTACTGAAAATATCAAAGAAAAAATTATCTGGGTCAGCAGAACAAGGAACAGTATGAAATTTATGTATACTGATAGCAGGGCACAAACATTTGCATGTGATTAGACAGAAAAATTGTTAAAAGACAGAGGAAATAATTGCTCTCTACTTGGAAAGAATTAAAATGATGAATTTATATCACAGGAGAATGAAGTAATGTTTTCCTCACCAACAAAAGAAGAATGTTAAACAACATTTAAGAGTACTAAACTCTTAAATATAAGCCAGCAGGTTTGGAAAACTTGCACCCAGGAGACCTAAAGCATCTAGTGATGATACTTGCTAAATGAGTACCAGCACACTCTAAGTCCTTCCAAAGATTAAAGGACTTTTAGTGTTGGGCCAATATTAAAAAATGCAAGAAGGGAGTGGGGCAACCATCGGCCAATGCGCCTCAATAAAATAAGAGCTGACCCAGGCTTCTACTGGTCATATAAAACAATGTGTTCTTGTGGAAAAATGTTTCAAAGCAAAACCTGCTTCTTCAAATGGATGAAATATCTTGGCTGATGAAGTTTTTGAAAGATATTCATATGGTATTTTCTTATTCTTGCAATTTTACATAAAAATCTTTCCTGCCACAGTCTGTAGTTTTTTTTTCCTTTATGTACCTTTTGTTACCTTTTGCTTTAATGTTAAAACCCCGTATCTTTAGAAGATTTTTGCCATGAGGGCTTGACAGGATCAATGGCTGCTCACGTAAGTTCTGCCTGAATTTTCTTTTGGAGGATCAGAACAGTAGACAGAATATATAATTAGAACTTAAATGGTAAAGCTTATAATTCTGAACGGTACATAGTGGGAAAAAAATGTATTTTAAAGCTGGCTTAAACAGCTGTAAGTGCCAAAGATTCAGGACAAGAGAAACATGTCCATCAGTTAGTGTTTCAAAGGTTGCCCACCAGAATGAAAATAAGCAAACGTATATAGCAAAAAGCTTCTGCTTCTTAGTAAAGTAGGGAACAAAGTTGATTTCGTGATGTATTCACATCACTGCCTGAAGTGTGAGAGTGCTCACACCAGAGCAGTTTCTGCTATGTTCTGAAAGAAAGCAGCAGATTCCCCCTGTAATCTGTTCAGTGTTGTCTTAATTTGGATTCTAAGTGTGCCAAAGACTAGGAGCAACAAAGCACCTGCCTCTGATAACTTAGAAAGACACTGGAAGTATGTTGTTATCTCACCATGCATCTTGATTCCTTCATGGTAAAAAATTATATCACCTTTTATGTGAAAGTTATGTTTCTGTCTCTCTGCAGAACCTGAGACTAAAGTTAAAATCAAGATGATCAAATCTCAGTGGTTTTTACTATATACAGGTACAATGATATAGAAAGTCACTTAGCTGACGAGCTTCACATTTGCAAGAAGAAGTAAAACAGTGTAAGCAAAAGAATAGCAAAATAAAGAGACCTAAGCGCCTTAGACATTAATGGACTGGAAAAAAATATCTTATCCTCAGAGTACAGAATCTTGCCTACCAAAGACAGTACAGAAGTGTCCAACATATCTATTTCACTTGGCAACGAGCATGTTACTGATAGGATTTTGTTGCTGTTGTCAGCACACTGCATTATTATTCCCGATCCTGATGACTCTGTATTTTCTTTTAATCTCCTTAATTTTTCTGCATTACTGCTTTATTTCACTGTTGACTGTTAAGCATTGCTCTATTTCTACTTGCTGCTTCTACACCACTGCTGAAAGAGAATGAAACTGTAAATACAAACAGAGAAGCATGGAGGCCAGGAAGAATACTGCTTGCATTCTTGATCAATGTTTTAGTAGTCAGTCACTCTAGGCTAGACGTCTAACAGTTTCCCAAGAGCTCAGAGATATTTTACGTTTTTCTGAAAGTGCCAACTCCTACAATCTCAAGATTATTTTACAACATTTGGTATCTCACACTTTATGTTTGAAGAGAACCATATGGCACTCAACATGGAGTTGGTTGCATGACACTCAACTTCATGGCAAAGTAATTTTTAGAGCTCAGATCTCCAACAGATCTATAGGTGTATTCAAATTACATAACCCCAAGATGCTTTTTCCCTCTGATTGTGTGCAGCAGAGCAGTTCTGTCTCGACACATTTGGGGGATGGAGGCCAAAGTCTAATGGATGGAGGGTGGGGAAGATCCCTGACTAGATGATGACTGGGACAATCAGTGAAGGAAAAGCTTCCATCTTTTCAAAACGAGGCCAAGTTCAAGAAGAACAAGTTATTAAGGAACCCGACTTCAGATGAACTATAGTTTAATCAACAAACAATACCCAACAGAGCTAATACAGACAGCTTTGATCCCTGCTGGAAAGATCAATGCATCCTGACATGACTAGTCTTGTGCCCCAAAGGACTGAAAGAAATTGGTCAGACCAGTACAGCATCTTGTGCAACAGAGAGCAAGATACAGAATTGCTTGGACAGAAACACCATTCTTTAGAAAACTAATCTCAGATTAATCAGAAAGAAACTGCTTCCAGATGTTATTTCCAACTTGTGGTGGTATCCTCTTATTTGCTGTGGTATTCTTTATTTGCTGTAAGGAACTCTATCTGAAATAAAGATTATTGAAGTGAAAGAAGACACTTGTGTGCACTACAGCTCCTGCAACTCTGGGCAATGAACAAAATTTCAGCTGTCAAACTTCAAATAAAGCAAGAAAGACAAAAAATGAAAACTCCCTCAAAAACAGAAAATGGAGGAAGGCTAAAGTATGGACAAGTCAAAGAGTCACCTGAAGAGGGGCCTTTTTTGCCCAGCACAGACAAGGTTGAGAGAATCCTGATGTCAAATGGAAGTTGCTCCATGCACATAGTTATGTAGGTCACTCAGGACCTATTTAGGTCACCTTCTCTGCAGATTTAAGCAAGTAATTTGCTCTTTCAAAAGAAGTACCTGGTTTAGTTCCCCACTTGTAGATTAACACTACAAAGAACTGTCTAGTGCCAAAGGCAACACATGCTACATGCACGAATAATCTGAAAAGTAACTCAACGGAGGCACATCTTAAACCCTAAGAGATGCAAAAAATTAGAACTTATCTACATGGAACAGAGCAGACATCCAGGCAGCCGAATCAACAATCCTGACAATTTCAATTTAGGAATAAGGTGCCTTGTTTCTGGTGCCAGGATTTGGTATTGATCTGTATGTGGCACACCAGTTGTTCAGCACAGAAAGGATTATATTTTTCACTGCAAATAGAACAAGTTAATATTCACTAATCAGGACAATTCCTAAGAGATATTGCTCTTGTTCTACAGCATCACTTGCAGTTGCAGAGTCAGACTGAACTAAAATAGGTTTCTTCACACCTTCCAGGCACTGATGAATGCATCTTGATGTCACAGCCTGACGAAAGGAGGAGGAGGAAAGTCCGAATCCACTTGCCATCTGTTTATCTCAATTAAAGGGAACAAAACCCCTGCGCATGCACAGACCCTATATAGAAGTCTGTAAATTTTATGGATCTAGAGATGACAGATTACAGACCTCAATAACTACAGGGCAAATGAGCAGTTGTGAAACCATCCACTGTGGAAGAAAAAATTAGCAACCACTTTAGTCATATGTTAGGTTCCACAAGATGTCAGAAAGACAGAGATAAGGGATGAAATGGAAGAAAGCACTAGCAGCAAGAGAGATTACGCTATTGCTACCTTCCTTGTCCAAATTCTACTTGTAGGAAGACTCCAAAAAAATTAAAAAGCAGCTTGTAGTTTACTCTCACTTCAGCATTATCACCCAACAGAGGATGGCTTGGCCATACAGTTTACACTCTATTCTTCAGTAACTTCCTACACTTCAATAGTATAATAGTTTTTCTTCTGTTAAGCCTCTTCACTGCAGTTCTTCAGTGGGAAAGAAGACTCACAGAATAAAAAGTAAGAAAGCTAACAAAAAAAAATTACTTTCTTTTGGTGTAGAAGCATATTTACAAGTCTCACCATGCTTCTGAGTGATGCCAGCCAATCTTGGAATTTTTCTTTATTACCTTATATAAGCCACGTATGCCCTCTGTCTTGTATATCTTTATAAGAGCATCAAACATTCCTCTGTATTGCCGCTTTGACGGATCAACACCAGCGTTATATTGTAGCACAAGTCGTGTCTTCGTTACCCATATTGGGTTTGTAATACACAGTGTCATGGCTCCTGAGAACAGATGGAAGTTAAAACCGATAGTCATGCCAACTCCAAAGCTTGTCCCACTTTGTTCAGTCCAATGTAACACAAGCTTCTACAAGGACAAAGCTGCTCATCCTACAAGAGTACTCATATTATTTCAGAGAGGTGAAGTTTATGCCCACCATTGGTCCCTCTCTCTGCCTTCAAAAGCTCACAGTCAAGTCTAACCTACTCCTGCTGGGGGTACTTCTGTGGAGCATACGGCTTTTTGCATATTTCTAGTATATTCCCTTTTTTGCCTCATCTTTTCACAGTTGGCAGTGTAATCTGTAGTAGATAGGAAACATAAGTAATTTCTTAATACACTCCAAATTACTGGAGTTATTCTTTGGGTATACAATTGTTCACAATTTAATGGATACCTCAGTCATGAGAAATATGATTAATTTTAATTTTGCAGGAGAAGCCTGACAGGTTAATAGAAGCAACCTGTCACAGATTTATAGGTTATTGAAAAAAACAGTTATAAAATAACCCATTACTATTTTTCACATCAAACAATATGCCTAACATTTCAACACTAAATGAATGCTCCAACTAAGAAGTGTTCTCCGTTGCCTACATTAAATACAACACAGAAGCACGTAAAAGAACAGATGTTAGGAACAACATGTTAAAAGTCTTGCTGACAGAAGTTGTATTTTTGTTTCAGATCTTTTGTTTCTAAGAAAACTTGGACCATAGATAGAGATTTTCAAAGACCAATGATCAATTCACTTACTCTAATAACTTCAGTAGGTCTTTTCTTTTCCAAGCCTACGTGTTAAACATTTAACAAGTTTACAAGCTGACAGCAGCAGATTTATATAGTTACATTTTGAGACTCAATATAGTACTAAAAATGGAAAATGCTTATACATAATGAACATAAGGTCAAAAGGTATTTTGGCAACTGCTCTTTGTAAGCAAACTGAAAAGACCACAGTGATACATCTGTTCATCTTAGACATCATTAATTTACAGACAATAAATGATCGCGTTTGGACTTGAGCGCTTACACTTGCCACCTGTAAGAAAAAGCAGCCCTGACACACAAAGGCAGGGAGCAACATACGGAAAGGCTAGAAGTACACATTAATCTTCTTTGCATTTAAACTCACCAGCCTCTGCAGCTGACACTAGGTGTTCAGTTGCACTGAGGCTTTCCAGCTTCCCCTCCTTCTTGTAAGCTTTGATGGCATTGTAGCTGGAAAATTTAGAATATATTTTAGTAAAGGTGAAACCAAACCTAGATCACTAAAAAGACTCAAACAACAAACAATGAAACACCTCATTTATAATCATGGAAAACATTATTACACAGCCTTTGCAAACAAATATCTAAGCAAGCTATCTTTGTTTAGTTGGTTAGTTGATCTCTGAGCAGTTAGCTCTTTACAGTGACCTACGGGAATACATATTTAAATTGATACAAGAATTACTGTCAGTATCAATGGGACTGCATCTTGAAAAACTGTTGGGTCTCAACTAACTTCTAAACGAAACTGGTAAGACAGACTCCTTTTTTTATTGAGAGCAACACTGAGAGGTATCTGTCCTCAAGCTCTGAGTTTTCTTCTCTTGATCCCGTTTCCAGTCCTTGTGGATTGAGAAACTGTTGTCAATAGGAACCTATAGTGAAGCTTGAGAACTGAAGTACAGTGAAAGTGTGCAGATGACTGACAAGTGAGGTTTGCACAGGCAACTAACTGTTCCCTAGTGTTTCAATTAAGAGGGATCAGCAGTAAATAAGGTCACAGTTACACAGCTAATAAAATAAAAAAGACAGAGTATTAAAAACCAGGCTATATAAGCAAAGCCCATCAACTCACAAAAACAACAAAAGAACTATGATTAAAACTATTAAATATCAGTTGAACATTTAGCTTTAGTAGAAAACTTTATTATGCTCTCTAATTCTTAACATGCCACTTTAGGTTTTCATTTTTTGTGACGTTTTAAGCACAGTGTATTAGCATGAATCATGTCACCATCTCTCAAGTTCTTTAGTACTTTCACAGGATGAAAGGAACACACTGTACCTGACAAAGTAACAGGTCTCTGACTCAAATTGGTTAAATTCTAAACCAGCAAACCATAATAAAGGGTAACAGACCAGGACTTACTAAAAGAATCACAAGTTCATAAGCCACTTAGCACATTTTTATGCCCTGCAAAGAAGACGCAGTTATGAACATTACACTGAACAGAATAAGACACATTTTACAGTTCTACTTACAAGAAAAAGTAAAGTCCCCAAGAAGCCCCTGCTCCCAACATGTTTGGAGTTACCCCTTGGTATAAGCCCCGTAGTCCTTCGTGCTTCCATACAGTGGTCATGCAGTGGAGAATCCCATTGTATTTCGGCCTCAGCTCCAATCCATCGCTTACTATTAAAAAAAGAAAAAAACATTTCAGGAAGCATGAAGTTTAATTGTGTAAAAGTCACCACTGAAGTACAGAGCCTCCAAAGCAAGCGAAAATGACAATCAAACCTATCTGATCAGCTGTATTCTTGAAACAGTCTTTCAAAAGTGTGCAAGGGCTGGGGTTTGTAAACTGAATTCAAGTCTGTCTGTCAATGATGCTGCAAAGAATCTTCATAACATCAATTTCTGATATAAGCTCTTACTTCCTGGTTGAAGACAAATCATAGGGATCCTTATTTTCAACCCAAACAAGCATGTGAAAGTAAGTGAACTCTAGAGGTCACCTAATCCAATCCCCTGCTCGAAAGATCTAATTAGATTAGGTTACTCAGGGACATGTCTAGTCAGTTCCTGCATGTTTCCAAGGCTGAAGAGATTACAGCCTCTCTGGGTAACCTCTTCCAGTATTTGGCCATTCTCACAGTAAAAATCCTTTTTCTTAATAAATAACTGGAATTTTTCGCATTCATGCTTGTGGCTGTTCCCTCTTGTCCTAGACCTATCCACCACCAAGAAGAATCTGGCTGCACCTTCCCTGTGTCCTCCAATCACACCGCTACGGACTGCAATAATATCTCCCCTCAGCCTTCTCTTCACGACACCAAAGCGATCCTGCCGGTGAGCCTGCCCGCCTGCATCACGTGCTCCAGCCCCCCTTCACCAGTCCGGTGGCCTTCACTGCCATCACGCCAGTATGCCAATGTCCTCCTCGTACTGGTGAGCCCCAAACCAGACACTGCACTTCAGATGCAGCCTTGCGAGTGTGAAATGGAGAGAAAGGAGCCCTTCTGCCAGCTACGTTGCTCCTAGCGCAGCCCAGGAGGTGCCCACACTAGGATACGCACAACGTGCTCAAATGCAACTTTGCAGGAAGTCTGTTTGGAAACGCAATACTTTAAATTTTGTACAATGTCTCTGCGATAGCTCATTAATTTTTTATGAGAAGCTGACATCCCTGCAAAGAAACAAACAAGGTCGAGTTTTCTTCAAAACACCACCGCTGCTGTCAACAACGAAGATCACTACAAAAGCACTGTTAGGCTTTGCGCGCTGAAAATGTTTGGCACAAAGGTGAACTTTGAACGTTGCCTTCAGACGACCCGCCCGCCAAAACCGGACGATCTGACTGTGCCCTACGGCACCGGCGGCCACGAAAGCGAGGGGAAAGCCCGCCCAGCAATCTAACCCGCCCGAGGCGCTCAGCACGCCCTACGGCCCCCAGAAAAGGCAGCACCTGGGGCGCGAATGGGGAGGGGGCAAGAACCGGAGCCCGCCCCTTTCACGCCAGGGCCTGCTCGCGCCGGGCTGCCCCGGCCTCACGGAGCCGCGCACGGGCTCGAGCCAAAACGCGCGTGCTCCCCTCCCTCGGGCACAGCCGGTGGGTCACCGCTCGGGAACGGGGGCTCGGCGGTTTCTAGCGCAAAGCACCGGTCCCCCTCTGTAGCCCTCGGCGGCGAGCTCTGAGGGGAGCCGGGCTCAGGGGCTTTCCCCCGCGGCGGCCCGGCCTCCGGGAGCCGCGGCAGCCCCCGCCTGCGGCTCCACGGCGGCCGGTAACGGCCTCACCTGCGAAGCGGATCTTGACGAGGTCCAGCGGGTGCAGCACCAGCGTGGAGACGACGCCGCCGCTCAGCCCCGCCGCCAAGTTCTCCAGCTGCACGTGGCGGAGCAGGGACCGCACGGGCGGCGGCGCTGCCGCCGGCGGCGCCTCCACGGCGCACGCGGGGCCCGGGGCGCTCATCGCCAGCGGCGGCGGCGCGCGGGCAGGGAGCGGGGCGGCGCTCCCCGCGACGGGCTGACAGCCGGGCCCGCCGCCGGAGGGGAGCGGTGTCGCGCGAGAACGGCCCGCCCGGCACATCCGGTCACGTGGGCAGGGGGAAGGGAAGGGAAGGGAAGGGAAGAGAGTCGGTGTTTCTGGGCAGCGCGGAAGCGTGTGCGGAGGCGAGGATGCGGGTCAAGGTGCTGAGCCGCAATCCTGACGACTACGTCCGTGAGACGAAGCTGGACCTGCAGCGCGGTGAGGGGGGCGCCCGGGGCGGGCCTCGACAACCGGAGCGGATGGTCGGAGGGAGGGAGGGCGCTGAGGCGTCCGCCGGCCCTGCCCCGCCGCTGCGCCTCCCCGAGGGAGGGTGCCGGCCATGTGGGAGCCGCGGAGCCCGGCCGGGCCGGGCCGTGCGGTGCCTCGCCTCGCACCCCTGGGCTCGGCCGGTCGGCGGGCGAGGCGGTCAGGGTGGCAGCGCGCATGCGCGGACGCGGCCTGCCCCGCTGCTCGTGCAGCAGTGAGGCTCCGGCGGGGCCTTGCGGGCCTACCCTCCCCGGGCTGGCCCCCCAGTGGGCCTGCCCTCCCCTGCCCGGCCCCGGCGGACGGTGGTGTCGCCGGGCCTGGCGGGTTCTGGGGTGCCGGAGCGTTAGAGCTGGAGTGCGGAGCTGCGGCCTGCCGTTCTGGTATTCTGAGGTTACTCTTACTATTACCTAGGCTGCTCTTGGCAATCTCTTACTTAGTGCTGTTTCCTTCTGGGCACGTCTCATCCCGCTTCTTGTGTGTCCCTCGTTAAAACTGGCAAAAATCTTTTGCTTTTGAGATATCTTTACATGAAGCAGTTGTAGCCTGGTGGGTGAGATGACCACCTTCCCTGCTCTCTTCTGTTCATTCTCTGTAGAGCTAGTCTTATACAGTTGTGTAGTTTCACTTCTGTAAGATGGCAGAAGTCAGGTTTAGTTTATGTCTAGCATCAGAAATAAAGTTTGTAAAATGACCATACTTTGTGATAAAGAGCAGGAATAAACCTCTGGGCATATTGGACCCACTAAATCAAACTTTTGAGTAGGACAATAGATCTCTATTATTATAAATTGCATATAGTTTGTTATTTGGTTGAACTAGAGGTAGGTCACTATCTGCAACGTAGCATCATAACTAACTTTTTCTAGTTATTTGTGTTTATATACTCACAGCATGGAAAAATATTCACAGAATCACAGAATGTTAGAGGTTGGAAGGGACCTTAAAGATCATCTAGTCGCTGGGACAGCAGCGGAATACATCTTAATTTTCTAAGTGGGTGTCAAGGGTTAGGGCTGGTTTGGCCACTAAATTCTAATAGGTGCTCTGTAACCCTGCTCCCTCCCCAAAGGGGAAAGGAGTGAGGCAGACGGACTTGTGGACTGGAAAGCTAAAACAACTTCAATAAAACAGTGATAAAAATAATAAGGAAATAATAAAATAATGAAATATATACAAATATATACAGAACCAATATCAAAGCCAACTTCCCCCCTCACTGCCCCAGTAGCAGTCACCACTGATGCTGCAGAGCAGGCAGGCACCAGAGAAGAAGCACCAGGCACAGCAGCAGAGGGGAACTGGATACAGGAGCTGGATTTGGGAGCCCATGATCAGGATCCAAGGCAGAAGATCGGACAGAGTCCTCCTTAGATTCCAGCCATTGAGGAAGAGCTTAATCCCTGTGATCCCTCAGCTTTATACTCTATATGACATTTATGGAATGGAATACTTCTATTGGTCGCCTGTCTTGTCTGTTACAGGTGCAACCTCTTACTTCCTTGTGACCCCTTTTACTTGTGGACACCCCTAGTGTGGCATGTAAGATCTAGCAGTGACCTTGGTCACTATAGGAAAAAGTATCAGCAAGAGCCTTTCTGCATCCCAGTCCCTGGTAGTAAATATGAACATCAGGTGTTATCACTTCTAGTAGCAAACACTGTCTGGAAAAACATGCTGTTAACTTCAGAAAGTGCAGCCTCTTAGAAGAGGCTGAGCTGGAAAGTAAGAATCACTAAACAGAGTTGGTTTTGTTGAGTTCAAACCAGGGCAGTGGGGTTTGTGTATAAGGTGTTAAATCAAATTCCCTGTCATATTACAGAATGATATCCAACTCCATTTCATCAGAGATTTTCATAGAATCATAGAATGGCTTGAGTTGGAAAGAACCTTGAAGATGACCTAGTTCTAACGCCCCTGCCGTGGGCAGGGACACCTCCCCTAGATCGGGTTGCTCAAAGCCTCATCCAGCCTGGTCTTAAACACTACCCAGGGATGAGGCATCCACAACTTCTCTGGGTAACATGTTCCAGTGTCTTATCACCCTCACAGTAAAGAACTTCCTAATGTCTACTCTAAATCTACCCTACTTTAGTTTAAAACCATTATCCCTTGTTGTATCACCACGTGCTGTTAACAAAAAATCGCTCTCCAGCTTTCCTGTAGGTCCCCAGTCAGGTACTGAAAAGCCACTATAACGTCTCCCTGGAGCCTTCTCCAGGCTGAACAGCCCCAGCTTCCTCAGCCTGTCTTTGTAGGAGAGGTGCTCCAGCCCTCTCATCATCTTCATGGCCCTTCTCTGGACTTAGTCCAACAGCTCCATGTCCTTGTGTTTGGGGCTCAAGAGCAGGATGCAGAGCTGAGCAGAGGGAGAGAATCACCTTGCTTGACCTGCTGGTCATGAATCTTTTGATGCAGCCCAAGATATGGTTGACTTTTCGGGCTGCCAGTGCACATTGCCTGCTAATGTTCAATTTTTCGTCCACCAACATCCACAAGTCCTCCTCCACAGGGCTGGTCTCAATCAATTCATCACCCAGCCTGTATTTGTGCTTGGGATTATCCTTGCAAAAGACCTTGCACTTGACTTTGTTGAACTTCATGAGGCTGGCATGAGCCTACCTCTCCAGCTTGTCAAGGTCACTCTGGATGGCATCCTGTCCCTCCAGCGTGTCCGCTGCACCACACAGCTTGGTGTCGTCACCAGATTTGCTGAGAGTGCGGTTTTGATAAGGATCAAAGTCTTTAGAAACCAGTAGACTTAACTGAGTATCAATGCTTAATGAGTGATCTGTTGTCAGTTGCTCTACTGACTTTTAAACCTTTTTGCATGAAACAGAATGAAAAAGACAAAAAAACCCCAGAAGCACAATGTCAATATCCCCTGTTTTTCTCGATTCATTGCAGGGTGTATCTGTGCAGGCAAATGCAGAGAGATCCTTGCCTGAAGCTTGCTGGATGTAAACACTCTTGTCTGAGAAGCCACGCAGTGTTAGTAGGGGACCAAGCTAATGAAACCAATGAGTTTCATTTCTGAGCTGGGGCTGGCTTGCAGCTGACTAAACATGAAGAGAGCTAGGTTGCCTCTTTTTGTGCATGTCCATGTATCCGTGTCTTTTCTGTGTACATTAGAGTTTAGTTGTAGGAGGTTGTTATTGTAGGGTGTTATTTTTGCTTTGTGGTGGTGGTTTTTTTTCAAAACAATAGTTGCAAAATTTCTGTAATTTTTACTTTGCTGTATACATTCTTATCTTCCTTTGAAAAGGACATTAAATACCTTCCAAGTTACTTCAGACTTTATTAACTTTGAGCTTGTTAAGTGAGCATACTAGTCATCCCACAGACCAATTTCAAATAGTGGGAATAGCAAAAATCTTGGTGTTGCTGAAAATTCTTCCATGGCAGGAAAACCAAAGAGGGGAACTTCTGAATTCAGCTTACCTTGAACATACCATGCATTTCTAATGTGTGTGTTTACTCTTATTGCAGTTCCAAGAAACTATGACCCTGCATTGCATCCATTTGAGGTTCCACGAGAGTACACAAGAGCTCTGAATGCAACAAAGCTAGAACGTGTGTTTGCAAAACCCTTTCTTAGCTCGCTTGATGGCCACAGAGATGGAGTTAATTGCATGGCCAAACATCCAAAGAGTTTGTCTACAGTGCTCTCTGGAGCTTGTGATGGAGAGGTAAGCTGCAGTCACAAACCACAACAAACAAGGTACCTTTCTTCCTTCTTCTCATTTTACTCTTTCTTTGTATGTGTTTTTTCTTTCTTTCTTTCTTTTCTTTTTTTTCTTTTTAATGCCCTCTGCTTACCTTTCTTTTGTGTCTTTGTTCGGTATGATACCCTATCTTCTCTCAGAAGGTACGGTTTACCCACTTTGGGGCAGTGTTTCTCAACTGCAGGTTATAATTTCCCAGCATACAAAGGCAGTGGTTTTCAGGGTGGAGCAGTGAATGTTAATATTTACAGTCCGTAGTGATTGCTTTTTGCAGATGACCTCGCTCCTGTCCTCCCCTTGAAGAAGTTAAACTGCTGCAGATTAAGGTTACATGAAGTCAGATGAGCTAGGGGGCAGAGCCGCACAAGTAAAGCTTTCTAGAGTAATAAATTATTACATTGTCTAAAAAATGCTAACTCTGTATTTGTTTGATTGTTTTACATGGATATTGCAAATAACAAGCAAGGGTACTTGCAGTTGCAGAAAAGCATTGCCTGTTTTTTCTGTCTGCTCTGTCCTCTCTCACCCTTATATTGTTCATTTGATAGTACTTGTATATTATAAAACTGTCTTCTGTATTGCTGGTTGCTTTCCACTTAGGAGGTGCGTATGGTGAGCAGTAATGTAAGGGAGATTAACCTTTTCGGAGAGAAGGGGAATAAATTTATATGAAACGTTGACCAGATTTTGTGTCCACTGATGGAGCGAGTAAAGGACTGCGTACTACAAATATAAAACTTGACCTTCATTTCTTTATTTTTCAAATGGGCCCAAATGTTTTGAAATGAAAACCTCTCTGAGAGGTGGACATCTATATAAAATGTAGTATCACAGCTGTTCTGAAAACATTGTCTTGATTCCAAAGGCTATTTTCTTGTGCTTTTTGCTTTGGAGGGGTATTTTTTTGCTAAAATCGTCACTGCTGCTGTCTTCTATGGGAAGTATACATTTTGGGTGTAAGAAGGAAAGAGCTGCACTTCAAATTTAATTTTTTTTCAAGAAAGGAATGATTAAGTAGTTTTAACATTATAAAATCCGTCGAGTGTTCAAGCCAGCTATGCCATGGACTTAGGAAATGCATGATCCCTTGTGCTTGAATTATCAAATGTAGTTGTGTGCTGTAGAAAACTTCAACAACAGAATACTTTTCTGTGTTTAACAGGTTAAAATTTGGAACTTGACCAAACGACAGTGTATTCGTACCATACAAGCCCATGAAGGCTTTGTTCGAGGCATGTGTGCTCGTTTCTGTGGTACATCATTCTTTACTGTAAGTATAACGTGTCTCCTTAATACTGTATAGCAGTACAGCATTGCCTGTTCATCATCTGTTTTCCAGAGAGCAACTTACAGTATTTAAATATTGTATTGCAGAAAGTATGAATACGTTTATTAAATTTGTCAGTGAACCTGACAATTCTATTTCTGATGAAGTGTTTTTTGATCTGGATGTCGTTCAAGGCAATGGAAGGGATAAATACCATAAAATTGCTAACGGGTGGTCCTGTAATTAAAACTTGTGTAAATTAGTTTTCATTAAAGTAGTAGCTAGATTGTGTTGATTGAAAGATGTACAAACACTTAAAGTAACCATTTGCATATGCTGTGATTAAAGATAAGCTGATTATGTCAAGATGGTTCCGTGCTAATTAAGCTTTATTAACTTACATCAACCACAGCTGATTCAATTGCACATAAACTTTCTGAAAATAGTATGTCTTCCTGTTTGCATTAAGGCAATTATAAGATGATAAAATAAAACGTATTGGTTTTGAAGACTAGAGTGTCCTGAGGTTTTGCTTTTTTTGAGCTGGGCATATAAGAGCTATTCTCACTACTACATAATTATCTTTTGAGGTACATACCGAGTCATGAGGACAGTAGTTAGGATGCAAGGGAAGTCACAGCAAAAAATTCTAAGTGGCTCTGAATTAGAATCCCCTTTTGGCAATTCCTCTGCCTCAAAATTGAGAGGGAGGAAGAAGAAACAGTAGTAGGGCTGTCAGGAAAGGAAGTTAAAGATGTGTAGCTAACATTTTTTTTTTTGGCCAGTTTGCCTGATGCAGGTTACTGCACAGCCGTGCAAAAGCTTGTGCTGGTATAGTGTAAGAGGTAGCATGGTGGTCAGAGCAGACAACTGAGGTGGAAAGTGCTTTTTAACTGTTTAAATGCTCATCAAAACGATTTCCAGAAGGTATTTTGCAGTTTAAGGTCATCTAAGAATCACAAAACGTAGCCTAAAAAAAAGTCATCATTCCAAGTCAACTTTTTCTTATTTCATAGAATCACAGAATGTCAGGGGTTGGAAGGGACCTCTAGAGATCATCTAGTCCAACCACCTGCCAGAGCAGGATCACCTACAGCAGAGCGCACAGGAACGCATCCAGGCGGGTTTTGAAAGTCTCCAGAGAAGGAGACTCCACAACCTCTCTGGGCAGCCTGTGCCAGTGCTCTGTCACCCTCACTGTGAAAAAGCTTTTCCTAAAGTTTTACATGGAACCTCCTATGTTACAGCTGGCATCTCTTGCCCCTTGTCCTATCATTGGACATCATGGAGAAGAGCCTAGCTCTATTCTCTTGATGCTCACTCTTTCCATGTTTATAAACATTAATGAGGTCACCCCTCAGTCTCCTCTTCTCTAAGCTAAAGAGACTCAGCTTTCAGCTTTTTCAGCGTTTCCTCATAAGGGAGATGTTCCACTCCCTGAAAGTATCTGTCTTGGAAGCTTTAAAAGATTTATGTGTCAAGATAAAGACAGTTGAATAGGTGGTGGAAAGGTAATGGTGGAAATGGTGACAAATAGGAAATTGGTCACCTCCTTTTAGAAGCAGGCAGTTAACTCAGAATGTCTCTGAGCAACAGCCACCTTGGAAGCCAGCCACCGCCTGCCCTTTCTTCTTCTGCTACCACAGTTTTTATTGCTCATCGTGGTGTTATATGGTTTGGAATATTCCTTCAGCCAGTTGAGGTCATCTGTTGTGTTTGTGTTCCCTCCGAGTCTATTGCCCACACCAAGCTTACTCACTGATGGGGGAGACAGAGGTGATGACTGGCTGGGGTCGGGGAAAATGCTTCGACACTATGCAAGCCACAGCCAAGATGTTGGTGCTTTATCGGCACTGCTTTAGCCACAAATCCAAAACACGGTGCCATATGGGCTGATATAAAGAACGTTCACTCTGGTTTTAGCCAGACAATGTATATGTGCCTCCTCAGTTTCTAGTGAAATCTTAGGGCAAGGAGAAATAATCTTCAGCTTGGGGTTGCAAAAGGGAACAGTGAATAGGCAGGAGACAGCTCCTCTGTGTACATCATAGACCATTCTCTTTTACAAGGCTGCCTGTACTTAATTGCAAAGCACATCTAGTAAAATAAACAGAATATATTTACGTAAAACTGTCCATGCTTTCTCCAATATTTCCAGGTTGGTGATGACAAAACTGTGAAGCAGTGGAAAATGGAGAGCCCAGAATATGGAGAAGAAGAAGAACCTATTCATACAATTCTTGGAAAGGTAGAAAATATAAGTTTTGATTTTCCTACTCTCTTCCTTTGAAGTAAGTTTGAACCTTTCAAAGGAGAGAAAAATAGTTTGGTATCGCCTGTTGTCATAATGGGTTGTAAGGTGATGGCATCAAATTTTATAATGCCAGTTTTAAAGTACATTCAAGTTTTTATTACACTTCTGTTTAACCAGAAAGGAGTACCTCAAATGCCATAAGTCACTGCTTAGATCTGTCTCTAGTAATGAACTAGTCATATTTTTCTGTAGTGTTTTCGTCTTCAGATGCTTGTTGTCAGTGCTTAGTCTGCATTAAATAACTTTCTTTTCATGCCAATACCTCACAGTGATTCAATACAAAATTCTGACTTTACATCTTTTTGACAAAAGCAGACTAAAAATACATACTTCAGTATTTTCAGTATATACGATAAGCTTATTTTAAGAAAAACATTAAATGCTTTTTGTAATTAGATAGTTTGAAAGTATTTATTGTAATATCTATGGAATCTCCATCGAAAGTTTGTAGTTGTACCCTTAAAATTTCCAATTTTCTTTAAAGTCGGCCAGGAATTTGCAGATGGGCTTCTAATCTGACTCCATTATAAATTAATAACAAATGCATGCATAAGAGTACACAGAAATATAATCTGTTGTGTAGGGGTACATCTGATAAGACTTATTTTCTGGCAGCAGTGATGACTTGGTTTTCAGTAATATAAATTAATAAAAACATGGGAGACTTGATGCGTGATTATTTCTTTTTCTTTGTAACAGAACATTCTTGAACATTTTTGTATACAATTGTTTTTTGTGTTTTTTTTTGCTTTTTCTTTTAAAGACGGTGTATACAGGAATTGATCACCACTGGAAGGAACCTGTTTTTGCCACCTGTGGCCATCAGGTGGACATTTGGGATGAGCAAAGGACAAGTCCCATGTGTTCTATGACATGGGGTTTTGATAGCATAAGCAGCGTAAAATTTAATCCCATTGAGGTAAAGCTTCTGTTATATATTGGAAATCGGCGTTTTTCGTGATCAATGTAAGACCTAAACTGTATTAATACCATCTTTAATGGCTTTTTCCAAATCTAGATTTTGATGTGTGTTTTAACCTAATATTTAGGGGTGTGTATACAGATATTTTTCTAACTGTATTGCTTTAGAATGTAGTACCATCTCTTTATGAGGAATTGCCTGTTACCTTTGGAGTAAGGAGGACTGGATGGGTTCTGAATCTTACAGGGAAAGCTCTAAAACATTTGTTTGAATAATTGGCCGCACGGAAAAGATGATTTTGTTAATTGGAAAATGAACTATTTGACTACCAGCTTTATGAAATATGAAATAGCTTAGGTATCTAACATAAGCTGTTAACCATATTCTAGAAGTGTTTAGAAGACCATACACACTGTTTTTTCTTGTTTGTTGTTGGGTTTTTTTTCCCTAGACATACCTTTTGGGAAGCTGTGCTTCTGACAGAAATATTGTGCTATACGACATGAGAAAATCAACTCCATTAAAGAAGGTAATTTTTTTCTTCTTAACAGAAGCTTATGGTGCTAATAATTATACTGAATGTGTAAATAATCTGTAACTGTTGATGACGATAGAGAAAGTGAAGCTCTGAAGTGTGATTTCACTGATTTTTGATCTTCTAACTTTGAGTCTTTTAACTGAGTTTGAATTAATGCTGGGATTTAAACCATCGGAGTTAGAACGGCGTTTTTCTGCATTCACATGGGCTGTCATGCTCACTCTGTTGTAATTCTTGATAAAGTGCCTGACCTGACAGCAATTTCACAATAAGAACTTTATGTTCTATATTGCATTCTTTCTGTGTATGTGTGATTTCTTTAAATTATTTTTTTTTGTTTTTCTTCCTTCTCCTTCTTGCCAGAAGGAAACACGGTAACTTCTAAGGCATTTCCTTTCCACCATGGGAGAGCCTTGCTCTGTATTTGAAAAGGTGTTTTTCTTTTGCACAGAGATAAACCCTCCTCTGTTCACCTAGTATAAACATTCAGAAATCCTTTGCAGTAGATCAGAAGGAACTATTTGACTACCACCTTTATGAAGTAGCTTAGGTATCTAGTGTGAGCTGTTAATCATACTCTAGAACCATACACACTGGTTTTCTTTTTCTTTCTTTTTTTTTTTTTAATTTTAAGACACATTTTGGGAAGCAATATTACTTATTTGTGGCATGATTTAATATATTTATTATATGTATAATGTGTTAATGGTAACTATGTACTCATTCTGAAGTGACTGAAACACTTGGAGAGGGAAGAACAAAGAACCCTTGATTATTAGCTTGATAGATATATGCAAGAGTTATAACTAGAAGAGCAATACTAAAGCCTCCACAAATTCTGGTAGTCGCATTACCGCAAACACGAGGCCTCCTTTTGGTAAAGACACTTTTAAAAGTAGACATCACTTTAGACATCTGATGATTACACTCAGTTCTGGATGCATGCAGTTTCTGAAAATGAGCAGTATTTTGGCACACAGACTTCGTATTGAACAGGATAATGTCACCTAGGAAAAGAGGACTTAGGGAGAACGAGAATCATGAGAATATGCACACACACCCCACGTGGGGTGTGGGGAGCTGTGCTGCGTTCAGTAGAGGTCATGTATATTAACTTGCTCTTGTCAAGCACTGGAACAAGGCTGCTTGGGCAAGTGGTGAAGTTACCATCCTGGAGGTATTTAAAACGTGTGGATGTGGTGCTTAGGGACATTGTTCAGTGGAGGACCTGGCATTGTGAGGTTAGTGGTTGGATTCAATGATCCTAAAAGTCTTTTCCAACCTAAATGGTTCTGTGATTATTGTACATCTGTATTTTGTTATGTGTATATAAATTGATGGTGTTCGGTATAGTAAACTGAGAGCAAAAATGACTTCGGAGTACCATAGCGTTACACATCCAGATTTCAGGATTTTCAAGTAGGATTGTGGCTGGCCTGGAGCATTGTGGAAGATCCTGTTTAGAGTTGTTCGGTTTGTTAGTAGGTCGCTCTGTAAATATACATCTACTATGTGTCAGGTGTACTGTATGGGATTTATTTTTAAATACAATGTTTGAAAACTCGTCCAAGACTCAGCAGAAACCAAAGCTGTTGTGTCATACGGGGTGCCAGATGACCTCCTCCCTGCCTCCCCTCCTCACACAAGGGCCCAGCTGTTTCTGCCACAGCTGTCCTCCAAGGTAGAGACATCCCACGTACAGCTTCTTAATGCCACTTGTCCAGTCCACTGGTGGCCAAGTAGGGTCTTAATCGGCTGTTGTCAGCTGCCTTCCTCCTGCTTCAAGGCAAACTGGCCTCTTTGTAGCCACATGCTTACTAGCAGCAAGCAAATCGTATGAGTGTGCAGCAAATGATTCGCTGCTCATGCAGGGAAAGCAGTGAGTAGATGGCGATGCAGTAACTTCTGCCTGCATTGCTTGACACTGCAACAGGAAATGGTGACGGTCCTGGAGAATCACGATTGTGTGATTCGGTGAACTCATGAACTGCAATGTCAGAGATAAAATAATGAAGGGACAGTAATATCTGAGAGAACAATAGCTTTGCAAATGCTGGTTCTCAGAATCTATATGACTGTATCCTTTTAAATAATCTCTTAATCAGATGTTTATAGATAAAGGTTCCTGTAAATATGATGGAGAAGTGTAGTGGTTTGACGCTGGCTGGCGGCTGGGTGCCCACGCAGCTACTCTATCACTACCCTTCTCTGCTAGACGTGGAGAAAATATATCGAAGGGCCCATGGTTTGAGATAAGGACACAGAGATCACCCACATCTACCATCCTGGGCAAAAGAGACTCGATTTTTGGGAAATTAGTTAAATTTATTAAAAAACAAATCAGAGAAAAGTAGTGAGAGATAAAAACAGATCTTAAAAATAAAATAACACCTTCCCCCCATCCCTCCCTCCCAGGTAAAACATCAGTCCCAGTTTATCAATCTCATCACCCTGAGTGGTGCAGGGGGATGGGGATTGGGGTTACGGTCAGTTCATCCAATGTTGTTTCCATGGCTGTTGCTTCCTCCAGGGGAGGACTCCTCACTCTTCCCCTGGGCCATTGTGGAGTCTGTCTTAGGGGAGACAATCTTCACACACCCTTCTCCACATGAGTCCTCTCACGAAGGACAATTCATCACAAACTGCCCAACATGAGTCCTCTCACAAGGACTGCCCCAATGTGAGTCTGGAGTGCAGTCCTTCAGGAGGAAACTGCTTTAGTGTGAGTCTCCCACAGCGTCACAAAAGTCCTGCCAGCCAACCTGCTCCAGCATGGGCTTCTCTCCCTCCACAGGCTACAGGCTCTGGCAGCAACTTGCTCCAGCGCAGGCTTCCCACGGGGTCAAAACCCCCTTCAGCCATCCACCTGCTCCAGCATGGGGTCCTCCATGGGCCACAGGTGGTCACCCTGTCACACCGCTGTGGGCTGCAGGGGGACAGCCTGCCTCACCATGATCTTCACCATGGCCCAGAGGACTCTCTGCTCTGGCGCCTGGAGCACATCCTTCCCTCCTCCTTTACTGACTTTGGTGTCTTCACATATTCTCACTCCTCTCTACCAGTTGTTGTGTGGCGCAGTTCTTTTTTCCCCTTTCTTAAGTATGTTTTCACAGAGGTGTTCCCATCCTGTCAGTACTGATAGGCTCAACCTTGGCCAGCGACGGGTCTGTCTTTGGAGCCGGCTGGCATTGGCTCTGTCAGATTTAGGGGAAGCTTCTAGCAGCCTCTTGCAGAAGCCATCCGTACAGCTCCCCTGCCACCGAAGTCCAGCCAGGCAAACCCAATACAAGAAGTGAAATTTTTCACAAGTTACAGGTTTATGTGTTGAATGTTAACATGTTTACATGTTAAGTGACCACTTAGAAGAATTTACTTCTAAGATGACTTGCACAGGAAAATTTAATTGCTGTATAGCACAAAACAGTGTATGATGAGGATCAGGAAGTTCTTGAATTCTAAGACTGCTAAGGAAACAGTCTGTCATGTAACTATTCCTCTGCCATAATTCTCTATCAAGACAGTGCTTGTCTCCAGTGTTATAGGAAGTTTTGACCTGTAGTGAGTATTTTACTGCCTGTAAGAAAGTAACAATGTGGGAATATCTTTCAGGTTATCCTGAACATGAGGACAAATACACTGTGTTGGAACCCTATGGAAGCTTTTGTTTTTACTGCAGCAAATGAAGATTACAAGTAAGCGTAACTTTCCTTTTTGATGCTCCTGATCATGTTATGTTTTTAATCTGTATCTTAATAATATATCATCATGCTAAAATAAGTTTTTAAAAAAATACTTAAACTCTAAATTTGAATCTCTTAAGTAATAACCTAGAGAATTACAGAATCATAGAATCATAGAAGGGCCTAGGTTGGAAGGGACCTTAGAGATCATCTAATCCAACCTCCCTGTCATGGGCAGGGATGCCTCTCTACTAGATCAGGCCACTCAAGGCTCTGTCCAACCTGGCCTTGAACACCTCCAGGGAGCGGGCAGCCACAACATCTCTGGGCAATTTATTCCAAAGTCTTGCCAGCCTCGTACTGAAGAATTTCTTCCTAAAATCTAATCTAAATCTATTCTCCTTCAACTTAAACCCATTTCCCCTTGTCCTATCAGTGGACACTCTTGTAAAAAGTCCCTCCCCAGCCTTCCTGTAGAATCCCTTCAGGTATTGGAAGGCAGCTATTAGGTCCCGCGAAGTCTTCTCTTTTCAAGACTGAGCAATCCCAGCTCCTGCAGCCTGTCCTCGTAGCAGAGGTGCTCCAGCCCCTGGATCATCCTTGTGGCCCTCCTCTGAACGCACTCCAACACATCTATATCCCTCTTATGGTGGGGGCACCAGAACTGGACACAGTATTTGAGGTGGGGTCTCCCAAGAGCAGAGTAAAGGGGGAGAATCACCTCTCTTGACCTGCTGGCTACGCTTCCCCTAATACATCCCAGGATGTGGTTGGCCTTCTGGGCTGCAGGAGCACACTGCCGGCTCCTGTTGACAGTGCGCTCATGCAGCCCAGAAGGCCAACCACATTATAGGCTCACTGGTTTAAAAAAGATAAATAAATTGATAGTAGACTGCCTTTTTCTCCGTATTTCAGTACCTGGGGGAACAAACCCATGTAACAGTGAAAATGCAGCTGAGCCAGTGCAAGTGTAACTTGCAACAGGACATGGAAAATAAGTACGGTTCAGTCTGAGGCAATATAGGTGTTTGTTTTCTCAACAACTCTTGTGAAGCTTAATGTATTTTACTGATCAGCGGTTTTGATGAGAACATTTCTTAAAAAAAAATAAATGAATCCTCTGTGAAACAGTTCCAGAGACTGCGATACTTATCCTTTCAATGTCTCAGAGCAGTTTTTTATTTTTGAACAGTACTATTCATGCAAACAGCTAATCTGATATTGAAAAAGCTGTCTCTTGAAAACTAGGCCACTGCAAAATGTGCTCCTTATCCTTTTTTTTTCCCAGGAAGTCAATGATCTAACAATAGATCACTGTTTTCTTCTAGAACATAGGAATTTTATCACTTAACTCAAGGGTGTTTTTCCAGGGAAATGGAATCTGTCCCAGACCTTAAAAGTCGATGTTGTGTCTAATGTACTGCTTTTCACCTATTTTGGTTATGCTGTGGTAAAGCTACCAGGCTACCTTATTTGTTTATATGGTTTTTTGTCCTCTTGCAAACTAAAGCCATTAGTATAAGTGCAATAGCAAATGCATGTATCAACAGGACATATGCAAGAGTTAGCTGATTAGATTGAGTAGCGGTTTTGAATATGATGCTTACATACTTTTTCTTGTGGAATTTAGAAGGAAAAAACAGTAGTTGCTAGTAAACTTGAATAAGAGACATTAAATTAATTCCAGTATGTATTTATCTGCAGCAATGAGGATGAGAAACCTGCTAAATCACAAATTTTTAACATAGTAGTTCTAGTAAATAGGGTATCTTAGGCAGGTTTCACTAAATGCTTTGCCTGTAAGGCGCCTTTGCTTATAGGCACTAGGCAAATTAGTGATGTGCTCAGTTATTATGCTTTGCTGTGTATGAATAGACTTGTTGATTCAAAAGGAGTACAGGTAGATCTCACTTGCGCTCTGAAGTGCTTAAGAGCAAACCAGCTGTGGTCCAGCAGCAGTGTATCTATTTTTAGCGTAGCGCTTTTCTACATATAGTGTGTTCTGCTGAAATAGTTTCTCCATGTGTTGAAGGACCAGACTTTCTTGGGACTCCTACATTTTCTGGCCTAAAGACAATTAGTTACTAGGAAAGGATATCAACCAAATGGAAATTTCACACCAGACTCAGAATTACTAAGAGTTCTCAATGTCAGAATATCTAGAAACCCTGAAGAGTTGATGAGCTTGTCGTAGTGATTCAGACATGCTTGTCGAAGTTCAGGTTATATTTTATCTGAATATGGAGTAAAGGAGGACAGTAGTGTGGTGATTGAAGAAATAAGTTTGGTCAGGAACCCACAAACAGACAATGAAGGGAATAGTGGATACTATCTGTTCTTTCGACAATGAGCAAGAAATCTAGGTCTGATTCAGTACCTAAAGCCTCTGGTTAATATTTTTTTTTAAACCCCAAACAATGCATGATTTTTCTTTTCGTGTGTTACAAGCAGTTTTAAAGACTTCCCTCTGCAATTTATTCTTAAGCATGGAGTATGTATGATTAAAGTAGCTGTTCAGCAAAAACTTGCTCTTTACTTAGGAGTTGTTAAGATATTAAGCTGTTGGTGTATTTATTTTAAAGCTTATATACTTTCGATATGCGCTTTCTTGAATCACCTGTGACGGTGCATATGGATCATGTGTCTGCTGTTCTCGATGTGGATTATTCACCGACTGGGAAAGAATTTGTCTCTGCCAGCTTTGATAAGTCTGTTCGCATTTTTCCTGTAGACAAAGGTCATAGCAGGTGAGTGATTCTTACACCTTTCTCTCTTGCTGTCATTCATTCCTGTGACCTCCCTCCCTGGTCCTTAAAATTCTTAATTTTTTCATTAACATCTTCATCAGGACATTCGCTTCCTGTGAATACTGAAGTCTTACTCTGTATATAATTTGAGATTGACAGGTCATGTAGTTGACAGATAATTCTGGAGTATGCATTAGAATAGAACTTTTACTTAACGGAAAGCAGTACTTATGCAGTTTTGGATTAAAATTATGGTGGGTTGTTGGTTTGAGGTTTGCTCATTTGCATTTTACCAATATGAATCCCATCTTATTTCCTGCTGTATGTATCTTTGTACTCTATATCTGTCACCACTGAAGTTTACAGTGCCTTAGAGCATTTGGTTTTCTAAGGAATGTCTTCATCCTATATGAATTATTGCTGAAGGTGTTACGTGAAAATCATTGTTGTATGAATTCCCAAGGATCAGTTTGGGACACTTTTGTGATCTGTTTCAGTGTGCTTATTACCTTTTCTTTATGTTTTGTTAGCGAGGTTTTGATTCATGTGACAATGCTTTGAATACAATTCACTTTGAATTAGTTTTTCCAGTAAGATTTCATAAGGCAGTATATTAAATATTTTGCTGAAGTTCAGATTGGATCTACTGTGTCTCCATTATTAGTTTGTGGTTTTTTCCCCCAGTTTGATGAAAATTGAAGCAAGTTATCAGATCTGTCTGGTATCATTTGTTCTTCATAAACCTACCTTTATTGTTCTCCCTTGTCAGTTTGTCCTCTTTTTCCTTTGTTCTTAATTTTTATTTTGCTTCTAGTTGCCTTTGTCCTTCCAACCTCAGTCCCATCAAAAGTTGCTACTAGGTCAAATTCTAGATGGTTTGGGGGATGGAAGTGTTGAAATATTGATTGGAGGAGGAGCATATTTTTGTTATTTTATTGTTATTTTGTTATTTATGTGATTTTGCATGCATTAGTCTGTGTAAGTATTTATATGCTCCTGCACTGCCTTAGGGTTTGAGAGGGACTGTTTACATGTTCCTTTAATCCACAAGTAGTTTTCATTTTCTTCCTGTCTCGCAATAATATTTTAAATGCAATTAGGTATTGCAATTCCTTTGTGGGTTAGGTTTGTGTTTTGTTTTTTTTTTTTTAAATTCTGGTACTATTGAACAGGATGGTTAGCAGGTCTCATGTTCTCCAGATTTTTCCTTTCTCTGGAATAGTAATCTTCACTAAGGTAGTGATACACAAAGTTGAAGCAGATCATTGAGAAGTTTTCAGACCCTATAATGCAACAGTAAAAGGCCTTATTCCACATTATAGCACATTGTTGCCAAGCCCTATGGAAGGAATTTTCCTTTCTCCCCCTTTTTTTCCCCTTCTGTGTGGTGGGCATAAATCCAGTGAGGGAAAAGCCTTACAGATGAAGAACTTGGCTTCATATAAGCTGACTAGGGACACTTAAAATTCTTCAGAAACTCTGCTTTTTCAGAGTTGCGTGTTGAAATTCATCCCATGGAATGGAGAAAAGGGTCAAAATGGAAGATCTGATCCCCCTTGGAAACTCGAGAGGGCAGTTAAGAGTATCTGTGAACAAGAATCATGATGGTATTCCAGGTTCAAATTTTAATCTCCTCCACCAGTCTGAATAGCTACTAACTTCCATTGTTTTCTATTTTATTTTAAAATGAAAATTTAATTTAGGAAATAATTAGCTGTAAGAAGTAAGATTATTCTGAAGTTGATTAAATTTAGTAAATCCTTGATAAACAGAACTGGCTGTCTGTAGAAATCTTTTAAATGACAGATCTAGGTTCTTTGGCCATGTTTTGTGTTTTTCCTTTCCCTGAGAATGCTATTTAATAACAGCAACAGGAGAAGCAAGGGCTGAAAAGTCAGAGTAAGGAAAGGAAAAGTACTTAGTTCCCCAAAGGTGGGTGATGAAAATCTTTGTTATTGAGCCTAACAGTAAAGTGGAAGTAAACGTAGAAATACTTATGAAAATGCAATGCGCGCATGCTATTAAACACCAACGTCAGTAAAAAGCAGATGTGAGTATTAATGTTTTCTGAAAGTGCTTGTGATCAGTCTTATTTAAGCTTATTGAAAACGACATATTGGTCATTTTTGTTTTTTCTCACAACTCCTCCAGCTCAATTGGTCTCTAGTTGTCCCACGGCTCTTGAGTAGGTGTTTGCATATTTCCTTTCCACTACTACTTTGATTTCACTTGTAAAAATAACTGCGTAGAAGAAGAATTGTCAATAAGCTGCAGTGTGTGTGACTGACACTCGAGAGGAGTGGGTATTAGTGGATGATAAGTAGGCCTTACTTATTCTTCACCTTTAGAATGCTAATAAATAATTACAATGACCAGAAAAGTGTACTTAGTCCTATATTTTTATAGCAGAAATAAAAGGATAACTTTATGAATAGTATCATTCTGCTTGGCTGCAATATACTTAATGAGAATTAGATGAGCTTCATTTAAATATTGGTTTGGAAGTAATGTGTAAACATTTTTCACCAGGTGCTAGCGCTTGTTGAACAGGAGTCTGACTGACAGAAATTAGATGTAGTTCATAGGTCAGTAGCCACACAGCTGCTCTGAATCCTTTTTTTACTGGCTGTTGTTGAGTTCTGGTTTGCTGGACTGGATACTTTCCTTGGAGTTTTTTAGGGTTTACGTTTTTTTGTGAGAGTCCTTAGACAATGTTAAGGAACTCCAGTTTTGGGGAAAGGAGGAAAATCGCAATGAAGAGTAGCCAGTTAATTGCCATGTCATAAATGGACAGCTGGAAGTGTTTTTTACTGTCCTTTATCTTGTTCATAATGGTGGTGTCAGATTCTTTGGCACCCATTCTTCCGCAGTCCCGTTCTGTAACACTTGATTGATGTAAGAGCACGTTATTGAAAATTATTTTGAGAAGAGTATGCATATCATGTTGTGTACTCATGGCATGTTTTGCAAAAAAAAAGTTTTTCTTTAGATATTTACTGTAATTTCCATGAAAGCACTTATTTAAAAAGCTTCTTATCCTAGGTGTCAGTCTAACCATCACACTTTATTTGAATGTCTCTACAGATGTAAGATCAGCAGTGTGTAAAAAAAAAAAAAAAAAAAGTCATATTTTTTAGTATAAAATAACAATAACAAAGTGAAAAAATAACTCGTGCCTTGAACAGAATGCTTCCTGTTATTTGAAAGGCAATGTTGGTGGGAAGAGTGTTGATAGATTGTCTTAAAATGTTTCTCTTTGCTTTAGGGAGGTATATCATACAAAACGAATGCAGCATGTCATCACTGTAAAATGGACTTCAGATAGCAAATATATTCTGTGTGGCTCAGATGAGATGAATATTCGTCTGTGGAAAGCTAATGCTTCTGAAAAACTGGGAGTGGTAAGACTTGCGTTATTGCTTTTTGTTATCACAAGACAAGATGTTTGATTTTCTTTTTTTTTTTTTATTACAACTCTTTAGCCTGTTCATCTTCTAAGAACTTGTTTCTAAAGGGAAAATGTAAAATTGAAGTTTGACATTTGTATTTAATTTGAAAACTAATAGGCAGTTAGTTCATTGTGTTTACCACTGCTTATAATAAAATGACATGCCTTGTTATTGCTACCCAAGGTGACTTTTTTTGTTTAACATTAACAATTACCATAAGTTCTGACTAAATTAGAGTTTTTTACCTGTGTGCTACAGGTCAGAATTCATCCCTTTGCAGTAGAGAAAAAGCAATAAATTCTGGCTTGACACATATAAGTCATACTACTGAAGCTTACGGTTACTACTTCTAGAAATTTTGACTGGCATGTGACTGGTTCATGTGCAGGTCATAGTGTTATAACTGTGCACGTTGTAAAATAAATCATTTACGGTGATGCATAACTGAGATTGTCATTAACCTACATAACTCTCAGATACCAAGTGAGCAAACTAGCGTGATGTCTGAAGTCCGTTTAATTCAACTTAAGTCAGTTTGGTTGACTTGTTCCTGGTAGGAGCAGACACCAGTCTAATTAGATACATGTCTTTGCAGGTACGCCTGTTCAAATATTTATGTATAGACAAAGCGAAGATGTTCTGTTACAGTTACCACTTGCATATATTCATCTGCGCAGTTGTATTGAACTATTGAATGATGACGTTGGAGAATAGATTTGACACGTTGTCTGCTGGGAATAATCCCTTTACGTAGCTTTATGCAGTTGTGGTATTTTGGAGGTGCTTGCATTGCTTTTTCTGAGTCTGTCAGTGTAGCTGACAAATAATACTTGGGGGATTTCCTACTTGATCTTTTGAAAGAATGAGAAGGGAAAAAAAGGGAAGCCATGATTCAGTCAAGAGTGTTGTACAGTTAGTGGGATGGGTCTATTGCATAGTTATGTTTTGGGCTGCTGGTATTTAGAATCATAGAACTGTCAGGGCTGGAAGGGACCTTAAAGATCATCTAGTTCTAACCCCGCTGCCATGGGCAGGGACATCCTCCACTAGACCATGTTGCCCAGAGACCCATCTAGCCTGGCCTTAAAAACTTCCAGGGATGGGGCTTCCACCACCTCTCTGGGCAACCTGTGCCAGTGTCTCACCACCCTCATGGTGAAGAACTTCTTCCTAACGTCCAATCTAAACCGATCCATCTCTAGCTTCAGTCCATTCCCCCTAGTCCTATCACTACCCGATGTCCTAAAAAGCCCCTCACCAGCTTTCTTGTAGGCCCCCTTAAGATATTGGAAAGCCACAATAAGGTCTCCTGGGAGCCTTCTTTTCTGCAGACTGAAGAGCCCCAATTCTCTCCGTCTGTCTTCATAGGGGAAGAAGTGCTCCAGCCCTCTGATCATCCTCGTGACCCTTCTCTGGACACAGTCCAGCACGTCCATATCTTTCTTGTGCTGTGGGCTCCAGAACTGGATGCAGTACTCCAGGCGGGGTCTCGCAAGTGTGGAGTAGAGGGGGAGAATCACCTCCCTCGGCCTGCTGGCCACACACCTCTTGATGCAGCCCAGGACACGATTGGCTTTCTGGGCTGCAAGTGCACACGGACGGCTCATGTTGAGCTTCTCGTCCACCAGTACTCCCAAGTCTTTTTCTTCAGGGCTGCTCTCAGGCCAATCACTGCCCAGCCTATATTGGTGTTTGGGATTGCCTCGACCCAAATGGAGGACCTTGCACTTGGTCTTGTTAAATTTCACGAGGTTGGCCTGGGCTCACCTCTCCAGACTGTCAAGGTCCCTTTGGATGGCATCCCTACCCTCCAGCTTGTCAGCCACCCCACACAGCTTGGTGTTGTCAGCAGACTTGCTGAGGGTGCACTCGATGCCACTGTCCGTGTTACTGACGAAGATGTTAAACAAGACTGGTCCCAGTACTGGCCCTCGAGGAACTCCACTTGTCACTGGCTTCCACTTGGACATGGACCCATTGACAGCCACTCTTTGGGTGCAGCCATCAAGCCATTCTTTATCCACCTAATTGTCCGTCCATCAAATCCGTATTTATCAGCTTGGAGACCAGGATGTCATGCGGGACAGCGTCAAAGGCTTTGCTCAGGTCCAAGTAAATGACGTCAGTTGCTCTTCCCTTGTCTATTGATGTTGTGACCTTCTCATAGAAGGCTACCAGGTTTGTCAGGCACGATTTGCCCTTGATGAAGCCATGTTGACTGTACCCAATCACCTCTTCATTACTCTTCTGCCTCAGCAGTGCCTCCAGGAGGATCTGCTCCATAGTCTTACCAGGCACGGAGGTGAGACTGACTGGCCTATAGTTCCCCAGATCCTCCTCCTTTCTGATTTTGAAAACGGGGATTATGCTTCCCCTTTTCCAGTCAGTGGGGACTGCCATGACTTTTGGAATATAATAGAGAGGGGTTTAGCAACCTCATCCGCCAGTTCCCTCAGTACCTGTGGGTGTATGCCACCAGGTCCCATGGACTTGTACACTTGCAGGTTCATCAGATGGTCACGAACCTGATATTCAATTACAATAGGCAGTTCTTTCATCCAAGCTCTGCCATTATCTTCTGTACCAGAAGCTCCATCAAGTTGTAGTATCTGTGTAGAAGGGAAGTGAAGCAGGGCTGGGAGATGTGGCAGGTGAATGGAAGGAGTACTTAGGACTACACTCAGAAGAGGATAATTCATGGAGTGTTGTGCCCTGTGAAGCACTAGATAGGGAGTAGCACAGCTGCAACAATGCGTATCTGTAGCCATGGCCCACCACAGGCGTTTGGAAATCCTATTACTTTTCTCTTCTTTCCTATGGACCTCTAGATAAAACACACCCTGAACTTTGTAGCCTGTTAGTATATATAGTTACAAACTACTGTTTAAGTTGAATTTCTTTAATGGAATAACTATTTCTTATATATATATATTGAGAATGTTATTTTATTTTTTTCTATTCTGAATTGACTCTTGCGATTTTCCTATATAGTGCTTCAGTAAAATGTAAAGATATCAGTCCCATACTTGCTAATTCCAAGGGCTCTACGCAGCTTATTACAGACTTTACTTTTTGATTTAACTTTTAAGTTGAACTTGCTTAGTCAGTGTGGTGTTGGACAGAAATATTATCTGTTGTGCTATTGTCATATCTGTGTACTGATGGCAACACTCTTTTCACCTGATTTTACAGTATTGACTGATGTTTCCTCTCTTTATTTCACTGTATTGTTAGAGGGAACATGCTATCTCTTTCAAAGATGCTGTTCTGCAGCAGATTTTTGACATGCGTCTTTACTCTGCCCATAACGTGAAGGACAGTTGGGTAAAAAGAATGTTGAAAACACCATTTTCATATAGAATGATTCCTAATATTTTTCTCAGGTGTGAACAGAAAACTCAGTCTGTTGACTGCTAAATGGCATTGGCTCCTTTACTTACGAAAGACTAAGGATACTTGGCTCTGGGAAGCAATAGGCAAACTCAGCTAGTCCCGCACTGTAGAAACATGTACCAAAAGGACAACGTAGCTATTAAGTATACGAAAGGGAGAGTAGTAAACGACATTCTGTTGTGTTCTGTAGTATTTGCATCAGTGAAAACTTGCCATGGATGGGCCTAAAAAAGGTACTGTCAGTTATGATTATGAAGTATTGGGTATGGTTTGCATCTTGTGTTCCTTGACCTGACAGTGAATCCTACATAAAATAGCATGGGGTTTTTGTTTTCTTGTATTGTTTGTTTGGTTTGAAGGTGGTTTTTTTTTTGTTTTTTTTCTGTTTGTAAGTATAGTGCTGCTGCCTGACACACCTTTGGGAGGCTGGGCATATGATTTGGTTTTGCTGTTGTGCGATCATACAAATAGAGATTTTGTGATTTTTTTGTGGCATGTATTTGAGGGTTTGTAAGCATTTCTGTCAAAGCTCTTTGACTATTGGCTTCCAAGAGAACTAAGTCAGTAGCTGTCTATAATACACAGGTCAAGTGGCATGTGCTTTTTTGTTTTTTTAAGTTAAAGTCATCCAATCATTTAGAATACAAAACTTGTCATCCTATCTTAAAAAACCACACCTTGCAACATCAAAAGACATCTTTAGAAAACGAAATTATTTTGAATTATGGAAGATTTATGAGGAACCTAGTGGATTATGTAGAAAAACTGCTTGTGTGTCACATGGATGACACTAATGAAATTGTTAAGAATTACATTGTAATGAGATAATATTTCACATCACCCTGTCCTGTGTGGAAATGTGTTCAAGTGCAATGCTGTTCAAGCCTTAAATTGAGCAAAGCACAAAATTTGGTTATTAAATTAGTAACCGTCTGAAGTTGCTATAGTTTTTAAAAAAGTTCTTTAAAAGCATTGGGAAATTCTGCTTTTCATTTGTTTAGAGAGCAGTTGTTTGGAGTAGGACTTAAGAGTGGAGTCTTTATGGCTTATTATGTTCTTGGCTATACTTTGGAAATGATGTTTGGATTCAGGTAACTGTGCCAGTCCTTATTCGATCCAACCTAGTAGTTCCTGTGATTCTTAACGTTCCAACTGTTCACGACTGTTTATCAGGTTCAACTTTTTTTCTTTAGTACCTGCTCCTTCATTTTTAGAGGACTGCTGTTATCTTCGTAGGCATATGCTTGCTCAATTTATAAATGTCCAGTTCTTCCATAAGTCTGTGGCTATTTTTTGAACATTTTGAGTATTCAAAGCTGAACATTCAGTAATTCTGTGGTGTCAGAATATGTCTTAAATGCTTAGTTGCTTGGTCTGCTGTTTTTCCTTGCTGAGATTTGATTGAATGACTCATGCAGAGGTCACTGTATTTCTGATATAATGCTAACATCTTGTAATACATTGTATTTTAAGATGGGTATTTTTGGGATAGGGGTGGAAGGAAACCAGTATCCTGAAAGAGAAAGAAAAATGTAGTCAAACATTTTTATTTGGTTTTTTCCTCCGAGTGCTTCATCTTACTTGTTTTTACCATTGCTGGGTTCCAAGGAAGTTATAGTGACTGGATAGTACTTATGTTTTGACTGATGAACATTTATCCAGTTGGAAAGTTGTACTTTCTGAACTGTGGCAACTCTTGCAGTCATCAGTTCTGACATGCATGTTTCTTTTGGTTTTTAATGTATTTGGCATTGCACTCATTATTCAAAATCAGTGAAACATTACAGGAAGAATAAAAGTCTCTGGAGGAGCCAGAGGCATGCTGTGCCTCCACTCCACTGACAATTAAGTCTGCATGGCATTTTCGTAGGGGTAACAAAACCCAAATCTCTCCGGAGCTACTGAGAAGTTGCTTTAAAATAATTCAAAATGTTCAGGGTTTTTTTAATAAAAGTCTAAGTCATGAATAATTATTATTAAATAGAAACTTACAGGTGTTGTTTTTAAAGCAGTAAACATCTAGCTCAGGCATGTCCAGAAGCAAAAGACTCGATTAAACCAGACCTCTGAGATACTCCAGACTGTTCAAATACTGCACGTAAAATATGACATGTTAAGTACGTTTGAGCCTTTTGTACCTGTGCTTGTGGAGGGGTTTCTGAAAAGGTAAATGACTGAAGATTGAAGAAAAGAGGAAAATACAGCCTCATCTAAGTGAAAAGGCTAGAAAACCAACAATAATAGATTTCAGTTAATAGAGTAGAATTAATCTGATTAATACATGGAAAGAGATAGTTCAATGTTTTCACTACAATCAAAAATGAAAAAAATCTATCAGTAAAACTCCAAAAACTTCACATTATAAAAATTTACACATTGTAAAAAATCTTCAGCTGCAACTTTTAGAGTGTAAATGCTTAGGAACATGGCTTATGTGTGTAACAACTGCAAAATTTGGCACTGTTACATTTCCAAAGTAGCTAGGAATTAGAACAGAGCACTAAACAATTTGAAGAGAAAAACTTTCTGCTTAAGAATGTTTTGTATTTCAGTGAGTGTAGAACTAGTGTGAGGAGTGAGTGGAACAGTAGTAGGGCATAGGTTTGCTGCTTTTTTTACAAGATGCAGAAATAACAGCTTTTGAGTAAGGGCTGACAAGTCAAACCAGGAGAAAGCGCAGTTACAAGTCTTGGTTTTGATCTAGCAAAGTGCGTTAGGAGGACATCAAAACTGTCTAAGTCATTGTATGTTCTTTCAGTGTGCTTCTAGTACACAGTTCCATTTTGTGAGATAAAGCTGAGAGCAAGCAGTACTAGATATTTTGTGACATGACATTCTTTTCTTGGTGATTTTGGGTTTGCAATTCAATGCCCGTGTAATTTCATCCCTTTGGGTATGATTTTGCGCTCTTAATATCTACATTAGCTTTTGTTTGGGGTTTTTTTTTGTCATCCATTTAGATGTAAACAAGCTGTAAACTTGTGGTCCAGGCAAACTGAGTAATCAACTTGATAGCATTAAACTTAGAAAGGTGTTTTAAGTATAGCAATGGAAAAAAAGAAAAAGACACACTATGCTGTAGAAAACTGCTGGGATAACTGGCTTTGCATTCTTAAGATATGTTGGATCTGCTCTGTCTGCCCTAACCTAGAAGGGCAATCTGGACAGGGCTGATAACCAGCCATTTCGTATTCTTGTGCTGAATCATGGAGTCTCATAGGGTGGAGTTTTAAATGCTGCACAGTACAAACGCAGCCCACTCTAAAAGGGGAATTTTTTGTTAAAGGTGGTTTTAGCTCTTCAGTCAAGGCTCTGCAAAATGCTTGCCTTCTTTCTACTTAGATGGGAAAAATAACCAGCCTCTCTCTGGAGGGAGGAGGGGCGCACAGGCAGTTTACTTGAGGACACATATTCCTATTGCTGACAACTTGGTTGCATTTGAGAGTTCTTTTTCCCCTTTTTTCTCTCTAGATATTTCCTGTGAAGTACGACTGTGGTAATGGCACAAATCAGCTGTCTTTCTGCCACATAATTTCCATTTCCCTAACATTAGGGAGGTAGTTGCCTGCTCACTTTTGAAATGTATGAAAAAAGGATCATATGAATGTGTTTTTCACTCATGATGTCACATCAATCTTAATTTATTATGTTGTAGAGTGTTCTAGTCCCTATACACAAAATATCTAATCCTACTAAATGGTGGTGTGCTTACAGTATCTTCTCCAGCTCAAAAGAGGATGGGGTGTAAGGCTGTTCTCTTCAGCTGTTCATGTTGACCTTTGTGAAATGACTTGCAAGAGAGAGGTTGGAATTCAGGGCATTATTGCAGCCTGCTCTCTCAGCTATCTGCTGTCTCACACAAATAGACAGAAACCTGTCATTGCTACAAAATTTTCATTTACCGTCATGTAGATGAGGGTGCACTTAGCAGAGCCGGGTGTACAGGGTGTTGGCATTCAGTAGCTGGACGGAAAGTCACCAGCTGCATGCCTTTCTGTTACACACCAAAATGAAATCAGACTCAAGCACCTCCTAATCTATATTATTTTTTTTAAATAAGATATCCTGGATCTATCTTTAATTTACCGATTCACCTCTTGTCTGTAGAATCATCAAGGTTATACAAAATCGGCAGCAATTTGCTCTCCTTAAATTAAAGGACAATCATTGCATTTAATTAAAATAAAAGCTCTTTAATTTGGATTATGTTGGCAGTTTTCTGCGGAGTGGGAACACCTGGGATTTAATGAGAACGAACCAGCTATTCAGGCTGGCTCACCAGGAAGAATTTCAGTAAAGGGTGTGAGGGGGGCAAGTTTTAGTGGGTTAAGACAGTAAAATTTACTCACTTGCAATTTGATAGGTCATGATAAATCCAAGTAAAGCAGAAAGATTTTTTTTTTTTTATGAATAGGAGGGTGTGTGTAAGAAGAGAGGTTAAGAGCATTATGTATCTCTGATGCCTGAATAAGCATTTTCTGAGGTTGAGGTCCTGACCCTCTACTCTGCCACGGTGAGGCCACATCAGGAATATTGTGTCCATTTCTGGGCCACTCAGCTCAAGAGAGACAGGGAACTGCTGGAGAGAGTCCAGCGCAGAGCCACAAAGATGATGAAGGGAGTGGAACATCTCCCTTATGAGGAAAGGCTGAAGGAGCTGGGTCTCTTTAGCTTGGAGAAGAGGAGGCTGAGGGGTGACCTCATAAATGTTTATAAATATGTCAAGGGCGAGTATCAGGAGGACGGAGCCAGGCTCTTTTCAGTGACGTCCAATGACAGAACAAGGGGCAATGGGTACAAGCTGGAACACAGGAGGTTCCACAAAAACATTAGGAAAAACTTTTTCACTGTGAGGGTGACCGAGCACTGGAACAGGCTGCGCAGAGCAGTTGTGGAGTCTCCTTCTTTGGAGACTTTCAAAACCCGCCTGGACGCGTTCCTGTGTGGCTGCCCTAGGGGATCCTGCTCTGGCAGGGGGGCTGGACTTGATGATCTCTAGAGGTCCCTTCCAACCCCTCACATTCTGTGATTCTGTGAGTGATGAGCAACTTTGCATCTGATACCTTGTTTCTTTACTGTCCTAGAGGAGAAACTCCTTTGCTGCATATTTTATTAATACTTGCTTTCAGACCATTAATGGTATTTCAGGGCAAAATTATCTGAGTGTGATATTTATTTTTTCAAAATTCATGAAATATTCTAGCAGAAGTCACTTCTAAAGATGACCTCCAGAATGGAGAAGGAATAGCCAATTTGCTGATTTCAAAAGGGGAAAAAAAGCATGTTTCCCACTATTGTAGGTGGAATTTACATCTATTTTTCTGTTAGCTTCTGAAATCCAGGTTCTGTTTTTTTCTTGAAAAAGTAGGAAATTGGTGAGACTGAGTCATATGCAAAGCCGAATAAATAGAAGTGTTCTGAACTATTCTTTTGCTTTTAATACTTTAAATGCAGGTAGTAGTGGATAAAATAAATGTGGGAGGGCAAAACACTTGAGATGCTGCTTGTTTGAAAATATGAAGGGTTTTAAGATGTCTGAAGTACTGGAATTCTAGATTGTATTTTGGGTGGGAGGGTAGGAAGAAGAGGTTAGGATTATGGTCTGTTAATACTAACAGATTTTGTGTTCATATGAAAACTTACTAGACTGAAATGCTGCTGAAACTCCCAGAGATGTGAGCAAATTCAGAATACTGTCTGTCATTCCTCATGAAGCAGTGCATGCTTTAAAGAAAACCATGACACACAGAGATTTTATTGTTTTGTTTTGATAAATAAGCATTGGGACCAAAGGAAGCACACCTAGTTGAGAAAAAATATGTCTTCTGTAGGCTAGCTCTCAGGAAAAGGCATTTCTCACTTTCAGTGTTGTTAATGGTGGCACAGACATAATTTTAAACATGGATAAAATTAAAGTCTTTTCTGGTAATACTAGCTCACCTTTCATGGGTTTGTGATACCAAGATATTTTTAGTTGCATGATGAAAATTGGAACTCCCCATGTGCCATAGAGTCAAGCTAATACTTGAAATCTGAATGGATCGAGGCACTGGATAAGTTTTAGGTCACCTAAAGAGCTGTCAGTAAAGCTGTTCATGAAGATAATTAATTTATAGCACTTGTAGCTACACTGACCAGTGATTAAAATACCTGCAAAACTTCGTTTCACAGCAAATCATCATCAGAGGTTAGGAAAGAAGGCAGACACCAATCAAACAAGTTTTATTGTCAGCTCTTTCTATTATCTCTCCTTTCTCTACAGCACATTAAAATCTGATTTTCAGGGAGTAAACTCAAGTTACTTCACTGAACGTTGAAGCTGTGATAATGTTCTGTGTTTGAGCACTGGGGTATCGTTGAAGTTGTAGGATTTTAATACTTAATGCACCCTAATTCTGAAGTTCCTGTGGTTACAGCAATTTGCTAAAAGGAAGCTGTTTCAATTAGAAGTTAAAACCTTGTTTTGTAGAGAAAATCATGATGGTTAAATCTCTGTTCTTTTATAACATGCCTGTCTGTGCTGTTTTCCCCATAGCTTACACCACGAGAGAAGGCAGCTATGAATTACAACCAGAAGCTGAAGGAGAAGTTCCAGTATCACCCGCAGATCAGACGCATAGCTCAACACCGTCACTTGCCTAAAAGTATATTTTGTCAAATCAAGGAGCAACGTATCATGAGAGAAGCGCGTCGGCGAAAGTATGTCTTCCTCTTCTGGCTTTCTTTTCTCTTGGTCTTAATAAAAAGCATCAGTGCAGCGCTGTAGCAGCATTGTATGCAAGTGACAGAGCTACAGTGCTTGGGGGGAGCAAGTGTGAGCTACTTCTACATCTGAATAAGTGATCATGAACTACTGGATTGATTAGCCTTTGTTTATAAAGAAAATGCAGACAAGTGGCAGTATCCGTGAGGACTGGCTGCCTCCCAAAAGTGCACTGAAGAAATAAGAGCATTTACCATGGAAGGAGCCACAGTGCTCTGATAAGCATGACATGATGCAAGATTGCAAGGGAAACAGAATGGGCTGGTTTCGGTGTGTGGAGAGTTTTTTGAGTTTGTTTTGGTTTTTTGTGGTGGTGTGGTTGGTTCGGTTTTTTTTTTGGTTTGTTTTAATGCCAGACTCCAGGATGAGTGTTTGCCATCACCTGGATCATTGCCATATTAGAATTTCTAGGAGAAGAAGGTGGCATACTTTGCTGTAGCCATTAAATTAACAGTAAAACCAAAAAGTGGTGGGTTTTAGTCATCTTTCTCAACTGAGAGCCTCTACAGACATGAGCAGGAAATCCTGTGGACATGAAAGCCAAGTAAGCTGAGGTCCCAAGAAAAGGCTTGATTTGAAGCTTCTCTGAATTAGTCAATTTTAAAGTTATTTTTCAAAGGGACAGTCCTTCTCAAAAGAGGAAGTAAATGGCTTTTGATTAATAAAAGCGGACAAATTCATAACTTTTGTTAGATGTCTCCATTAGTAGCTTAAAGAGGAAGCTAGTATTTGTTAAATCTTTATGCAGACTACTGAACTTTGTTTTTCATTTTGTTCTTTTCCTGTTTCTAGGGAACTGAATCGTCGTAAGCACAGCAAACCAGGATCTGTGCCATTTGTGTCAGAGAGGAAGAAACATATTGTGGCAGTAGTGAAATAACTTTTTTTCACATCTACAAAAGATCACAATGAAAGTGTCACAACGAAAGAAAATGTCACAATTGAATGAATCCAATTTGATGGACATTGGTAAGACAGTGTATGGCTCCAGAAACCTGTTTTTTCTTCCAAGTGTACACATACTCTGATTTCTCAAGTCATCGTCTGCTTTGGGTAGTTGTAAGAATTCGCCCTGCAATCTTCTCTTGGCATTTGCCTGTCTTGTGTTACTGGCCCAATACTGGATACTGCAGTGGAGTTTGACCCTATTGATATAAGCAGGTAACTTGTAGTTGGTGGAGGGTATCTGTAGTTCCAGTCCTATTCCTTGATGCTGGTACTACAAAAGAAGGATGAAATAAACTCAGATTTGTCAGCGAAAAAAACAGAAACAACTTAATTCCATACAATTATAAAATCCATTGTTCTTACATTGTTTTTTGTTGTTATTTTTTTGGTTTGTTTTGTTGGTTTTTTTTGTTCTAAACAAAGCTAATAAAGTAAAAAAGTGACCTTAAAGCAATGGACTAGGTCTTTATTATTCCAATGGACAAATACACTGCATTGTACTTCTTACAGTACAATATATTTTTTACCTTTATCCAAAAGGAATTTTATGGGATTCTCAGTAAACATTTATAGTTTTGTTCTGTCTTCTTAACTATTGTTGTATCTGTTGACAAAACTTCAGACTGTTGAAGTTGCTAATATTAATGACATAATCAAATAAATGTCTTTAGCTTATTTAAAACTTCTAAAATCTGGATGAAATATGACATGAATCATATAAAACGCAACCACTTCTTTAGGTGAGATTTATTATAAGTCTTCTAATTGAAGTTGCTATGAAAAAAATAAAAGCTTCACATTTCACAAGGTACCTGTAGCCCAAATTTCTTTTTCTGTTTGTCTGGGAAATGCTCTGCTTCTCTTCCAGATTTAGTTTTTTACCAAAGACATTAAAATGACCAGAAAACTGTGCTGGAATTCAGGTAGGCCTTCTAGACTGAAGGCTTCTCTTACAGAAATATTGGATACGTGCTAACCATAAGTGTTGCTTAACATCTTCATTACAAAAGGATTTATTTAAAGCCTTTGTGCTGCTATGCGGTCTGTAACTACATTCGCCCCTTGGCCAGAGTTTACACGCAGAAATATGAACTCAATTAGAATAAAACTCACAATTTTTACTTTTTTTTTTCTTTTTTTTTTTTACATTTGGAGATTGAGCACTTTGAGCAGTGGCCTTCATATAGCATCCTGTTCAGTGGATCTATTGACACTAACATCCCTATGCATTTCCAGTTCTTACTCTGTCATTTGTCTCTTCCAGCACCATTTGGGCAAGATTCCTGGATCATCATGGCACAATTATGGCTCTTTGGCGATAAGAGACCGTAGTGTGTATCTTTCTGGATCACTTACCTTACGGGGTGATGCAGGAAGAAGAAGCAGAGCTGAAGAGCTCTAAGTAGGATGATGAGAAGCAGTGGAACAGATCAGGGAATAGCCTGATGCTGGCTGTGTGCCTGTTGTCCTAATACAGAGCACTCTGTGCCAAATACAGTTTATTTCCTTCCTGAAACGCTGAGAAAATTGAGGGAGAATGTGTGGTCCGAAGCATGGCTTGTGACACAGCTGTGGTCAAGTCTTGCACAATTTGCAAAACCAGACTAATCTTCTGGAGTGTGATTAAAAATTTTCAGCCTTGTCAGTTTAGCTTGAGCTGATGTAGTTGGTTGTTGATTTGTTGAGTCACGATAACCTCTGGTGTGAACAAGCCCTGCCGCTTGGAATTTATTAGCTGTGGTGCAGAACTCTGAATGCAACTAGAGAGCTTTCTGTTCTCAAGTTAGTGTACAGAGTGCTGTTGGTGTGGAGCAGTAATGCATGAGCTGTGCCCAAAGGATCTCTTTATGTTCCAAGACCTTTGTTCACTGCTGCTTTCAGCAAGCCCCCAAGTGGAGCAACTCAAAGGATCGGGGTTGGCTAAAACTGTTGCTAGAGAGATTGCTACAGCATGCTGAAAAAGGGAATTTTAAAGTTGGGAGGGTACTCAGAGACTCATATTTGGAATGAATTTATATTCCAAATTCAATGGGAGTGGTCTTTGTACAGAGATCTTTGTCTTGTCATCAAGTGGAGCACCCTCTTAGCATTTCTGGAAAAGGGCTGTTTTCTAAAATCAAGTCATGCTTTGATTTTTAGAAACATGTTAGTTGCAAAACCAATGTAGATGTGGCCTGGGACTTTCTAGTTGGAAGTCAGTCATATGGAATTTTGCAGGCGGCATTCACAGTTTGTCCATTCAGAGGATCCCAGGCCATGGATTTGTATGCTGCTGGGCTAGCTGCTGTTGATTTGTCCCTATTAGAAACCCTTACAGTTGGTCTCCAACACTTCTTTGTGACAATCCACCAAAACTACGTAACGCTATAGTGCTCAGAATAGAGGTTTTTAAATTTATGTATTTAAATAGTAGCTGCCAAGTGGTTGCTCTACTTGTAAGAAGAGCTCATACAAGCCTGTCACAGGTCATCCCTGAAATGGTTTAGAAATTACATTAAAGGAGTTGAAACTCCTATTTTTTTCTTTTATTTGGGGGTTTGTTTTTTTATTTTTTTCCCCTCAGTGATTTGAGAGGTGTAATCAGGCTTCATTTATCACCTTAAAAGAGTTATCTACATTTATCAAAATCATAATATGCAAAAAGAATATGGATACATGCATCTGCATGTATCCATACCTGAGTGTATATAGAATAAAATCCTTAGCATCACATAAGATACTGAAAATATGAGAAAACTTAATGATTGCCTTTAAAATTTTGGTGTGGTTGATTGAGGGGGGAGGAAAGAATAAAAAGGGAAATTATGGACTATTTTCTAATCCAAATACAGTGCCTACATACCTATTGATTAAAACGAATAGTTTTGTAAATATTCTTACTTGGGGAAGATACTTAAAGAATGTTTTGAAAGAGAAACAACTTATTTGATACAGAAATATTTAAATCAGTGTTCATAGCCTTGATGAATTTTAGCTATATCGTGACAAAGGATCTACAGAGTCATCAACATTTTAATCCTCTTTTATTATAGCCAGTCTATGTAATGATACAGATATTTGAATAAACTAAGTTCTATTACTCTGTATATCCTATATATCTAAGACAAATTAAACTGCCACTTAAGTTTCTGAGGCTTATATGGAAATAGATAAAGTTTTTAGACCAGCTTAAAGAAATCCACAGGAGTGTTTTTGGGAGTGTCCATGCAGATTTTACTCACTTTCACAGAATCATACAATTGTTGAGGCTGGAAAAGACCTCTGAGATCATCAGGTCCAGCCTGCGACCAAATACCACCACGTTGTTCATGGTAGCAGAATCTCCTGGCCTTTGGGACCAGGGGGAATTTTTCCCTCCTGATGCAAATGATATAAGGCTGCTGTGATTCCATATCTGCAAGCCCATAACATACGCTTGTGCACACCTACGCACAGTGGGCATCTGCACACAATACCAGCAATAACCACATAGCCAGTCACAAATCAACATGGAGAGAGAGCAGTGCCTTTACTGGCACCTCTGTGGACTCAGGTATTACAGCTTCAACCTCTTCTTCTCTCTGATTGAAGTTCATCTGGGGGCTGTGCACGCACCTGCAATATGGGTTTCTGCTAGCTGTGGTGAGACGGTCCATGCAGTGACTGCTGTCCAGCCCGCCTCTCCCAGTTGCTGGCTCCTAGACCCTTAAGTCATAGTATCATAGAATGTTTTGCGTTGGAAGGGACCTTTAAAGGTCGTCCAGTCCAACCCCCCTTCAGTGAGCAGGGACACGTTCACTTAGATAAGGTTGCTCAGAGCCCTGTGCAAACTAGCCTGGATGTTTCCAAGCATCTACCACCTCTCTGGACAGCCTGTTCCAGTGTTTCACCAGCCATATTATAAAAACTTTCTTCCTTATATCTAGTCTGAATCGACCCTCTTTTATTTTAAGACCATTACCCCTTTTCTGTTGCAACAGGCCCTGCTAAAAAGTCTACCCTCATCTTTCTTATAGGCCTCCTTTAGGTACTGAGGTCCATGTCCTCGTGTCGAGGGCTCCAGAGCTGGATGCAGTACTCCTGGTGGGGTCTAACTAGAGCAGAGTCAAGGTGCAGAATCACCTCTGGACCTACTGGCCACGCTTCTTTTGGTGCAGCCCAAGACACAGCTGGCCTTAGGGACTGCGAGCTCCCATTGCTGGCTCATGTCCAGCTTTTCATCCAACAGACATGTGGTCCTGCTCTAATGGCTCATGCTTACTCCTATTCTGCTCGTAGGCTACTCCCACTTAAAACTTGCTAGCGTTGACACGTACCTGCACACACAACCAGTTAGAAATATGGACTAATAAAAGTATCAGATGGACTGTGGTGATGAAGTGCAAGGCTCATGCTTTTTTTTCATCTCAGTTCCTCTCATTACACACCTTTGGTGCTTTCCTCAAACATCCCATAGTAAAATTTGCACGTTGCTGCAATCCCCTTAATAAAAAAAAAGCCCATAGTAAATTTTACATAGTCCTCAAATTCTCTCTGTTCTGTCCCTAAATTCTCATCCCCCTGCATCCTGTAAGAAGTATTATACCCCTTTAGGTAATCCCTCAGTTTGCACAGCTTTCTAGGGATTCCCCTTCGCTTGTTTTAGTGGGTTTTGAACCAAGAGCAATGATCGGAATCATTCTCCTTCAGTGTTTTAGGACTAGTGACTCAATGTGCTCAGTTTTCTTCAGTTGTTTGTCTGATCCTTGTGGCTGTGTGTTTAATTTACTTAGCCTTTAGTCGAATAACCTAACACACTCTGTTATATGAAAATACCTCTGCAGTGCCTTTTTATCCTAGTTGCTGGACCAAGAATGTGGCAGTTAGAGTAGAATTCATCTTGCTTAAGCTTAGATATCTACAGTACAGGCATGGTGATGAAGAGCTTTGTGTACCTGATCCCATTCTATACTTGGTGGAGATAAACAGTTATTTTAGGGGATGTTTCTTCCGCATTTCAAATGTTCAGGTATTTTGATTTAAAACTTTTTTTTTTTATTTTATAATTAACTTTGTAATATGAAATACGGCTAGTTCATGTGTGAATATCTGTCTAGGTTTGGACAGGATTGCACACAGACGATTAGATGAGCAAAAACCAGTGACAATCATAGAATGGTCTGGGTTGAAAGAGATCTTAAAGATCATCTAGTTACAATGTTATAAAAGAGTCTGGGAAGACTCTCTCCCGAGTTGTGAAGTGCAGACTGGACCCCCTTCCTTTCTGAACTTCCTCAAGGGGAGGAGTCTAGGTGCGGCTGGCTCCATTGTTAGCCCCTGACTGTAAATAGAGTTCGGACCCTGGGTTCAGCCACAGAGCTGGTTTATTTCAGCTTGAGCTGGGACCCTCCAAGAGAGACCTGGAACAAAGAAATCCCTGGGCAATGATACCCTTACAATCCAAGTTCACTTCCCCTCCGGTCATGGTTCAGTCCAATAGTAATATTTGAGTCTGGGGTTGTGTGGGGTGAAACAGGCAGGACACAGGAACAACCACAAACCGTGGTTGAAATGCAAAGAGTAGATTTATTCTCGCTACCTGAGAACCTGGAGAATCTTTGCCGCAGCACCCAGATGGGGCACACAGGCAGCAATCACAGGAGCAGCTCAACAAGCAGCAGCAACAAGCTGTCTCCTTGCTAGAGAGCGCGGGGTATTTATGCCACTGCTTTGGTATGTTTACTTGCAGCTCTGCCTGAGTTCCCAGGACTCGCATGACAGCTTTTCAGGGCAGGAATGTGAGAGAAGCCCCTGCGTCTACCCCAGGCCTCTGTTTTCTAAGTGTGAGCGTGCTGCTGGTCAAGCACACAAGGCCAAACAGTAATCCAGTGTGGTGTATGTGTTTTCCAGACACCTCAGGTGCAAGTTCCTTGAATGTACCTGCAGTCCTCCTCGCCAGTCTTCTGTTGTACTTCTGCAGGGGTCTTCTTGTTCCTCATTGGATCCTTCCTCTCTCTGGAAGTGTGCATTCTTGTCTTATCTCGAGGATGCAGTTTCTGTTGATCTTATCTTTCTAATTAGTGCTGATTTCCAGGCCTTTGTTCAGTCTAAGATCAGCAGTGTTTAGGTAAAATCCGTGACCTAAGGCTTCAGTAAATCTGGCTACTTATCCTAAGGAACTTCACTCATAAGACAAAACAAGTTTCAATTCATCGTAATTTTAGGCGATCCCGCAATTAATTCTAATATTCCACAAATAAACTATTTTAATCTCCAACAGACAAGTGAATGCCTTCTGGAAGCTCTTGTCTGGTTATTCAGCATCGCAGAAGTCTGAAAACGCTTGAGGGGAGATGAATGAGGTTCTGTAGCTGAGGTCAAAGAACTTTCTGCCGATAATAGGTTTTTGTGGGTAACTTGAAGAGCTCAATGTTATACTAGAGGAAGACGGAAGGGCATTTGAAAAAGAGGGGCTTTGATAAGAAAGAAAAGACTGTGATGTGCTCACCTAGGACCTCTGGGGCTTTGTAAGATATGCGAAGAATCCTAGGACAAAATCAAAGATCACAGTTCAAGTCTCACCAACTGAAAACTGCTGAAAGTGCCATCCATTACTATATGAAATGAAAAAAGTACACACTTCCTCTGAGTTAAAGATCATGTTCTCTATATGTGGTTTGAAACAAACTTAAGGACTTATTTTGAAAGGTGATGAGTAATTACTGTTACACTGACTTTAAGCAGAACTGCTCTTTTTCAGTGCCTTGAAAGTTTGATCTGGGATCTCTGTGGATTTTAGGATATGAAGTGGAAAATCTTGGGTTTTGAAGTTTTTCATACATTAATAAATGTTAGTGTACTTAGGGATTTAATTTTGTCCAAGTTTGGAGCAGTTTCAGCAGATGCAAACGATGTGTTCTCAGTGGGTAGATGGATATGATCAGGAGTTTATAGCACGTTGCATCATGTTTTCTACTTTTAGGGCTTGTGTGGGCAAAACCGAAGATCTTTAAGCAGACAAAGGAGAATTGCTGATTAAGAAGATAAATGGATGGAGATGGTATTTTGACCATCATTATAAAAATGTGATTAAAACCCACAATACGAGAGAAAACCACAGATTTAATATAGATCTAGTAGACATGCTGCACTCACATATTTATTGCAAGACTGATATCCAAGCCTCTAACTTGCGTTCCAGAGTGGACTTATTTGAAGATGCGACTTTTTTCTAAGAGCCTTATTGCAGAATAGGACAATTTCTTTTCAGTGACCTGAAAAACACCACAAATTCTCAAAACACCATATGAAAGCTGTCATGGTGTAAGGTACAAGTGAATGGTGGGAGGTAGCAAGGGCCAGGGGATCTATTCCATCTGCTGAGAGGCTATTGCATCCAACACCTGCACAAGTCAAACCCACTAGTTTGTGATAGAGCCAAGCCTTGTCAGCAGCTGCGAACTCTCACTCCGGGCACTCCTTCTACTTTCTGGGGCAAACATCCCTGTGCAGCAGCAGCAGCTTTCGGGCATTACTCATTTCCCTTTCACTGTCTTGCAGGAGTACCTGTTTGCTGTTGTGCTGCACATTTGAGATCTAGGATAGGGATTCATTAGTACCTGAGGATGAAATCACTTCTTCATGTTTATAAAATTGGTTTGATCAGATGGTTACAGATTTTCCAGCGTTACAGTTTTCTTTTCCGTTTCTGTTCTCTTCCTAAATAGCACTTCAGAAATCCTTACTTTCTCTGTGGTCATCACTGACTTGGCTGTATCACTTAGCTTTTTCTAACTAGAAAACAGAAATACCTCTTTCTTCCCATTACTTCTACCATATAATATTATCTGGTGGAATAGTACCCTGAATCTCTCCAAAAATGAAGATAGTTAAGCTCTGGAAGGCCTGTGGCTGCTTTGATCATTTGCAGATGCCTATGAACATGCAGTATGGTGTGCATAGTGTTTGGGATTATGGGAAAGGAAACCTGGTCTCAAAAATGCTTCGAGGATGAGATGAGAGGAGAGCCAGAGGGGAACGATTATTACGAGAATATAACATGGTTTTGCAAACTGGCCGAAGGGCAGTTTGGCATGACAGGAGTTGGGGGAGCTGCAAGGCACAGATGAAAAAGGAGGGAGCATGTCAGCAGTTTTCTCACTCAGTTTGAGTAAAGACGATAGGGGAAAAATCAATCTCTCTTATATGCTACAAGAATGTAAGGCGAAATATCTAAAATGCCTACTACTTTTTTTTTTCCCCACAAATGGGATAATCCAGCATTTAAGTCTGAAGGCAAAAGATTCATTGCTCAGCTGGATATCTAAAGGTATCATATTTATAGACCAGCTATTTCAGGAATGGAGCCTGTGTTCTTTTGCATCACTTAAGGCAAAATATAACCTTGGCAAACAAAACCACTGGCAATATTTGCAGTTGCGTCATTCTCAAGTGAGTATTTAACATCAGAAAACGTTAAGACGTTCATGATAAGCCACTGTTTTTACATAATCCTGTCAGTTACGGCTGTCCAGTGGCTGTGGTATAATATCTTGAACAGAAAATGTTCACTATCACAAGTTAAAGCAGCATGGAGTAGGTAACTGGATTATGATATTGATGTCAAACTGTGGAATAAACTTAATACAGTAATTGGGTGTCTAAATGTGATTTGAAAATAAGGTTTAATCAGAAGAGGTTTTTTTTTCTCCCGAGGAATAAAAAGCATAAAAACAGGAATCTGGCTCAGTGACAATTCTTTAAATTATGGACAATGCATAGTAATTTGCTCCAAAAGTACCTTTTATGAGGTTTGCGCCTTGTTCTGTGGAGAGTCTTTTGTAAATTGCCCCAGTCAGGAATTTTGACTGAGCTCTAGGCATTGAAGAAATGTCATAGGGAATTTTGGAATGAATCAAAATTCAATTGGGTAGTCACACTTATGGTAGCACACATGGAAAAATGTAGCAAACGAGATCAGAACTAAGCTGCCTAAGAAAATCTATTACAAAAATTTTGTTGAAATGTTTAGTAACCAAATGCTTTATTCACAAGGTGGGAAGAGCTGAAATAGCATGCAGCTGCTATACTAATTTGTCATGGGTTAACCCCAGCCTGCAGTTAAGCACAGCACAGCCACTTGCTCGGTTTCCCCCGCAGTGGGAATCAGAAGAGTAAAAATGAGAAAACTTGTGAGATAAAGGCAGTTTAATAGGTAAAGCAGAAGCTGGGCGCACAAACGAAGCAGAACAAGGAATTCATTCACCACTTCCCATGAGCAGCCATCTCCAGGAGAGCAGGGCTCCGTCATGCGTAACAGTGACTTGGGAACAAAAACGCCATCACTCTGAACATGACATCATATGTTCTGGGCTATCCCTTTGGTCAGTTGGGGGCAGCTCTCCCAGCTGTGTCTCCTCCCAGCTTCTTGTGCATCCTCAGCCCACTTGCTGGTGGGGTGAGGAGCAGAAAGGGCCTTGATTCCACATAAGATCTGGTCAGCAGTAACGGAAACATCCCTGTGTTTTCTGCACAAATCCAAAACATAGCCTCATACTAGTTACTACGAAGAAAACTTATCCCAGCCAAAACCAACACAAAGATATCTGAAGGAAGAAACTGCTGATCAGTCAGGTTCTGATTTTATCCATCTGTTTTAATTCAACCCACTTTTCCTATCACCAGAAGCGTAAGAGTTCAGCCACCTTTCAGCTGTACTGTCAGACGCCTTCACAGTTTTCCAAATTTCCTTGCAGAACTGCTGCTTCAGTGAATACTCTGCTGAAAATGTTCCTCTGGTTTGCGTGGTTTTGGGCATGTCGAAGCTCACGTGTCCTGGGCCATGATGCAGAGGCACGTCCAGTCCAGGAAAAGGACCTGCTTTATTCTGAGCAGCTACATCTCTCTGACTAACCAAGGGGAATAGCAATTCTGAAAGCAGTTTTCCATCCAATCCTTTCCAACCCACAGGTACATGTTTAATGCATAGCTACAAAAGACTTCCAGCTTGTCATGGAGAGCGTTAGATTTCCCTGCTGGAGGCCAGCCATGGAAAAGCAAGGCTTTCCACTTGAGTCATTTACTCACAGATACGATCATGCAAAAGTTGCTGGTTTAGTAAGTGACCTAATAATGCTTCAAGCCTTCCCTCTTGCAGAGCTGTACAATCGTCTGAGGTCACACTGGTTTTCAACACCTTTTTTTTTTTTGACTTTCGGACTTCAGGACATTTTATTCAGTTCTGACAGTTCTTTAGCGGCATGTTTTTTATCAGTGTCTCCAGGAAGCAGATACCATCAGCAATGTCCAGACCTACACGTGCGTGACCTGACCACAGAATTTCACCGCCTTGAAGGTCTGTTACCTCCAAAATACAGTAAATTCAGTATTAACTCCAAACTAACTGGTTAGAGATCTTTGCCCATCTGGTATCTTAATGAGAACCGCAAGATTTTCTAGATATGGTACAGAGTCACAGAAAAATTTCAGAGATCCTCCTGAAAGCTTTCTGAAAGTCAACACAGTCTAGGTGTGTCTGGCACGTGCCACGCATTGCTGGTGTGTGTTGGTTGTTCAGTGACAGGGCACAGCCTGAAAACACAGCATAAGATCAGGCTGCCAAGAGTAATCTGTTGTGCTTAACGGACCTGAAGGTGCAGCGATGTTGCAAATCCAGTTCAGCGTAGGTATGTAGAATTTTCTGGAGAGGACTGTGATACTATGTCAGTTTTACAGTAGCTAGAAGTGTCTTTCAGGTTTTTCTGAAGGTTTTTTCTTCTACATTCTCCTACAGTGGACACATTCTCTTGTGCTCAGTTCAAGATTTAGAACATCATTTTGTGTTCCTTTTTGCCACCTTCTCTGAGCAAATCTGTTCTGTTTTACCCTGTGCTGTGCCTTCCAGTTCTTAATTTTTAAGCTACTTTCAGCTTAATGCAAGATGACTTTCTCACAGTTATTGCTTTATTTGAATTATCCAAATTGATATTTTTTTTTCATGTGACAGAGCAGTTTCAGTATGCAATGACAGTCTCCTCTTTGTTTTTTTGGATGGTAAGAATATTTCCTCATTTGTTTTTTATTAATTCATTCTAGCTATGATTAAAATCACCTGCAAACTCTTTGTGGTTGGAAGGCAGTCCTCAGGAGCCCCGTTTTTGCTGCCTGCCAATGTGATTGTCTTTTCTTCATAACCACTTATTCCCGTTTTCGATTTTTAATGGCGTTTTGGCCTGAGTATTTGGGAGGTTCTGCTTTGCCAGTCCATCTCTGATGATACCACTCTGTAGCACTGCAGTGATCCACCTCTCCTTTTTCTACCCTTTGAAAGATACCAGAAAGTACCTCATTCTATTAACGTGTTTTACTAAAGATCCTAAAAATTTGTTTATGTGAAAGCTGAAAATTATGCCTGTCTGTGGAAAACTTGTTTTTTTTAAGAGCTGACATTTAAATTCCATACATTGTGGTAATTTTCTTATCTGTTTCTTCTGCAAGTATTTGCTTTTGATTTATTTTCATGATGGCAGCACATATGTCATACTCACTGTCAGCACATGCAACTTATATGCCTAGACATACAGAGGAACAAACCAAGGTTTCTTCAGCTTAAAATCTGGTATGTCTGTGATTTTGTTACAACCAGTCTAATGTGATTTTCTGGGCAGAAAAGCACGTTGCCATCAATGGATGATTTAGTTGCCCAAGTTGGTTGGATGAGCTCTTCATCGGTGCTGCTGAGTGAACTATTTCCAGGTACCCAAGTCATGCTCAGTCCATAGTGAGTTGTCCCAAATCTCCTGTTCTTGTCCAGCCATGTCAATAAGGGCGTACTGCTGATAATGAGGTTCTGTGAGATGTTTTAGAAAGTGGTTTTTTATCATGGTAGCACTTGGAGGGTTTTCATCCTCACCTGCTACCTTGAACTGTGTACCTGCTTCTTTGCCATTAATTGGTTCCTTGGCTGCCTTGCAGGGCTCTCTTTACACGCTGTCACTCACAATCAGTGCAACTCCCTCTTTCCCTCCAGCTGGGGAACCTGAGTAGTTCATGATTTTATTATTGTTCTTCAATTTGATACAATCTGTTCCTGACCATCTGTACCCACTCATGCTGAGAATATCAATACTGTAATTTTCCATCTCCCTCATATCTTGAGCTGATTCTTCCAGCTTGCAGCATCGTATGTACATGCCAGAACCTTATACATAAAATGGAGTGACTCTGGAGCAGCAGCTACTTCAAGGTTCAAGCTACTTGCTGAGGCAGGGTTGGACTAATGCTTGTTGCGCAGATTCATTTGGGACTACCCACTAATCCAAGGAACTGAGATGGAAATTGTCATGGAGACAAAGTGAGAACTTAGCCAGTAATATTTTTAAAGAGGAAAGTGATCAGACTTGCATCCCGCTCCCACACTTGAAGAATCGAGAGAAAGATTTTGGTCTAGCCTCTATGTTTGATGTACTCAACCTTGGTAGACCTGTCGGGAGTTTACATAATCCTGCTGACATAACTCTCTGGATCAGAGTCTCCTAAGCAACCCAACACAGCAAGGTACTAGTTTCAGAAATGGGGAAAAATGTGGGTTTGTCTCTGTGTGTGGGGGGGGTGTGTTTGCATGTGTGTGTGCACTCCGCATAATTCTGGCAATTTGTATTTGAGTATACTCAGAATTAAGCAGGTTAATTTAGCTTTTTCTCTGTTTGTTCATATCTGGTGCTTAGAGGATTTTGAAAATCCTATTCTCAGCCATCAGCTAATTTCATTTACATGGAAAATACTACAACTGTTGTATGTTGTCTGGTGGACTATTTTATTATCGGGGTTTTTTTAAATGCTTTTTTCTTCACATAATTTCTTGAAGTAAAATGCTTCTAAATAGCATGTGATTAAAAATCTGATAAATTAGATCCTTTCAGTATTTAATTAATCCTTCAGGTCCTGCAGACTCCTACATTTGTGTGTGTGTGCATGTGAGAATATGAGGGAAATTAAAGATGCGTAATGGACTATAACAAGAGGTTTCAGTGATGTTATAAACCATGGGAGTGAAGTTCAGATAGTTTACAGTCCAGTTAACAGAAACTCTCAATGGAATTTTATTTCTATAAATCAAAATTTGTCTGTTGCTTGTTTTCTATATGTGGTTCTGACTCATGAATCTGTGCCCTGTAGAAATTTCTATTCCATCTTGAGTCATGGGAATGTTGCCTCCTATCACCCCAGATCTTGCTTTCTCCAGTGATTAGTTCTGTTGCACCCTACTCTGTTGTCACATATTTTTTACTTCATGTGACATAACCATTTTGGAAAAAAAAAAAAAAGATATTGTGTTGATATTTCTTCTTTTTAAAAAATAATGTAGAATTCATTATACCAAAATTAAGAGAGGCACAAGAGGCAATCGGATATACATGAATCAGGATCAGACTGGGAAAAAAGTTCATGTGAACACAAACACATACTTTATGCTACTTCCTCCATGCTACCTTTATCCTGCTTCTCAGAATGAAGATCTGAAAGCGGCAAAACACCACTGATAAGCACATGTGGGCATCATCAGGTAGAGATATAATGTATTCCTCCTAATGAAAAGGTTTATTCAGGTAGTGAACAGGCTTACCTCTCCCTCTTTAAGCTATTCTGGAAAGAGTAAAGCAAAGCTGAGACATTTTTGCATATGCTTCTCATCCTATGTACTGATACAGAGAGAAACATGACATAAAGCAATGGAGTTAAATAGTTGCTGGATATGAAAACATGGACAGTAACAGCGTAGACTTCAGAGTAATAGCAGATGAATATGTGAAAGCCTACATCAGGTGGCCAAAGTCACAGGAGGCAACTTTCTGTCTAGAAATGAAACAGTTCCTGGTGGGAGAAGCATGCAGCCATGTGTCCAACGTGTCCTCGTTGCTTTCAGGATGTGAGTCAGCAGTGTCATCACTAGCTGGCCCGCAGTCATCTGCTACCAGGGGTTAGATGTAGCTCTTCCATTTGTAAATCTTAGGCTGCATCTGCTGAAGAAGAAAGAATTTAACTTTTTCTTCTGTAACAGAAAGGTTGAGGTGTTGAGCAATGGAAGAGCTCTCATTAATGGTCTGATGAACAAAATCTGACTGCCTATATTTTAAATGAAGTTGTTCTGCTGCAGACAATGTCCTAAAGGACAGAGCTTTTTTTTGTATTGAAGTGAGTTGTCTTTGAAGTCAGATCAAATGTTTCATTTGTTGGTCAGTAAAAGGCAAGAAAGCTGGTGAAAGGGCTGGAAGGAATATCCTATGGGAAGCAGGTGAGGACTTTGTCTAGTTTGGAGAAAAAGTGGCTGAGGGTGACCTCATTGCTCTCTACAGCTTCCTGAGGAGGGGAAGTGCAGAGGGACGTTCTGGTCTCTTTTCCATTACACAGTGACAGAACACGTGGGAATGGTTCAGAGCTGTACCAGGGGAGGTTCAGACTGGACATTTGGAAACATTTCTTTACTTAGACAGCGGTCAAACACTGGACCAGGCTTCCTAGAGGGGTGATTGATGCCCCTAGCCAATCAGTGTTTGAGAGGCATTTGGACAATGCCCTTAATGACATGCTTTAATATTTGGTCAGCCCTGAATTGCTCAGGCAGTTGGACTAGATGATCATTGTAGATCCCTTCCTATTGAAACAGTCTATTCCGTTCTACGAAGGACATCACTGATAAAGCTTGCAGCCTGGACACTGGATCCATGTTATGCAGAATTAGGGAAAGCAAAGAGGGAAGACTGCAGATCACTGCTGTAGATCATTATTTGCTTGGAGAAGGCAGGTTGCCAGTTTCATTAAAACTAGGTGACCAGGAAAAAATAACCCATTTTTTTTATGCCAGTTGGTCAAATGCTGACTTTTCCTACATCCCTCTTGGGGCACAGTAATTTTTACGTAACTAGCAATGCTTTATTTCCACATATAACTAATTTTTTATATCTTTTATGACTGAGTTTTGGACATAGGTGTGTTACAGGCTATTTTTTATGGGGTTTGGACTGCTGACAGCCATTAATGCTTTTGAAAATGATGGTGAATGACAGCTGAATACCTATGAAATCCATCATGTCACCAACAATTGCCATCAATTATTATTGATGATTTCTTGCTTGCTGTCCTTTGAAATAGCTGGCACAAGGGAGAATACGCACACAGAAAGGTCACTAGAATGCACCCAGGTAACTATGGGAATGTATTTGAATATTTATTGTTAACACATTAGTGGGAAATAAAATATTAATCTAGCCACTCTTACAGACAGAAGTACAACAGTAATGAGATGAGCATTGTCAGGATAGGACTGCACTTGTGAAGCAAGTATAAGCATCTGACCCTCAGTGCAGCTGGATACCTTCTTTCTTCTGCACACGCAACAGATTTATCACCCTCTTAAACTAACATATAGAACAAATTCAATCCACTGTGTGGTCGATGCTAGAAAGCTTCAGTGCCTGCTCATTTTGCTTTCTGAGAGAAGTCATAAGTCTGTTGTGGAAATATTCCCTATGCAAAAGTAGAGATGAGGCTGGAAAATCTTTCTGCGCAGCTGTATCCTGTTTGAGTTTTGTAGTACATCAGCTTTGTAGCACTAATCTGCATTGTAGGGTAAAGGTTAATGAAATACAGGCTAAGCAGCAATTTTAGCTCAGTGTTGTGTACTTTCTGAGTACTGGGGTAGTTGCTGGTTCTGTATGTTTCCTTTCCAACTCATAAACCCCCTGCTTTTGAAAGTGTCATCCTCTAATTTTATCTTGGATGTAGTCCCTTTTTTAAGAGACAAGGCAGGATTTAACAGCTGGTAGTCTGAAGTGTTGTCTCACTAAGAGATTCCCTGCACACTGAGAGTGAAATAACTCCCTTTACATTCAAAGAAGGAAATTCACTACACTTTTTTTTTTATATACCTCTTTGAAATCCAGGATAAAATGTCAAAAAAACAGCTCATATTTTGTTACCTTTTCCATCCCTTTCTTCACGAGACAATTCTACATAGAGAATGCCTCTTTTTTTGGATGACTGTGAAAACAGATAATGTGGCAAGCTACTGTAGGTTCCACAAAAACATCAGAAAAAACTTCTTCACTGTGAGGGTGACAGAGCACTGGAACAGGCTGCCCAGAGAGGTTGTGGAGTCTCCTTCTCTAGAGACTTTCAAAACCCACCTGGATGCCTCCCTGCAGGACTTACTGTAGGTGATCCTGCTCTGGCAGGGCGGTTAGACTAGATGATTTTTTGAGGTCCCTTCCAACCCCTGACATTCTGTGATTCTGTGAGTCTGTGGTTCTGTCATTCTGTGGTTCTGTCATTCTGTGATTCTACTGCTTCTCCTACCTCACTATCAAAAATATAAAGTTATCATCCATTAATGTTTTAAATGTCTTTGCTGTCTGTCAGCAATCCTAACATATATTTTTCACATTGATTTGCAAGATACTCTAGCCTAGGGAAGGTAATGGTGGTACTCAAATGTTGCATATTTTCTTAGACTAATATTTCTTGTAAAAAGAGCCAAGCTTTTGTGTACATGAATCCCTTCTCAGAACATTTTGATTTTCTACTTATTGAAAAATCAGTATGGATGCAATTACATTAATGCAGCTAGTGAATTAATCTTTTTTTAATCATACTTGTGCTTTTAAGTATGGCAGAATCCTGTTCTGGAGAGCAAAACACAAAACAGGCATTGTCATGTTACCATGCATTTGCTGACTCTCATTTGGCCTAATGCAATTTTTCCCTTAGCCTAGTAAAATGCCAAAGTTGATTAATGTTGATTAATACTGTTCTTCATAAACCTTTAGTGCTGCACAATTTGATTTTGTCTGAGGTATGTCAACTAGTATCATGTGGAGCTTTTTCAGGGAAACAGTATTAGAAAGCATCAAGTAAGTGCTAATGAGCTCAATACACAAGAAAGAAATTGTTTTCCAATTAGACTTTAGCTTTTGACATTCTAGTGCCTTTGGTCTCTGGGGTATAGAATGAACTTTCACAAAATACTGGCTTTTTTCTTTATGTACTGGAACTAAAATTGTAATGAAAGACTGTTTGCTTGAATAATAATTTAAAAAATTGCTTGTACCCTTATGGTTTTAGAAGCAGTTTAGCAGTGCTACCACTTCTGCCTTTACCTATTATGTGAACTAATAGAACTTTCTGATTAATTTCCTAGTCATTTGGCAGATGTGAAACCTAGGTATGTAGATCTCTAGGTAGAAAATACCATATGCTAAACTTTAATCATCACCCTTTTCAGGCATGTTTTCATTACCAAAGCTGCTATATTCCAAGTCTGCAAGAATTAACCATAGTTGAAAATCCAAACAGCTACAACCCGTCTGCCTTTGGATTTTGAGGAAAATGAGCAGCTGAAACAGTGTTTTCCTTCTCTCACCAGCAGAGAGGCCACAACTTAAACTGGGTACAGTAAAAGAAGGACCTCAGTAATGGGCTAGTTTCGCATGGATGGACGTTACTTCGAGACCTTCCCGCTTGTGCTATACTTTGGGAAAAACTTAAACTGTTCTTCTCCAGCATTGTCTCTCCACCTTTAAAACCCTCTCTCCTTATTTTTCTTCAAAGATCAATTTAACCTCATTTTACGATAATGTCGGTGAAAAAAAATAGTCATCTTCCACTTATTCAGTATTGCTATGTTTATCTTATTGCTGTCTTCTTATTTCAAACTGCTGCATTTTATCTGAGTTACCTGCCCATTGCATTTTGTCTCTGGCACTCTGAGCTTTCTGTGGCAACAGGCTGTTGTCTGTGCTATTTGTTCTATCAATACCTCTTCATACATGACTAGGCTTTCTAGGCATCACTGCAATAATAAAAATAATTCAGGATATTATTACTGCTTTTAATAATGAATAATGATTTGAAAGACAGAATCTCATAGGAAACTCCATAAAAAAAAAAAAAGGGCAGACAGTCATTTCTATCTTGTACAAAATCAGGAGATTTGCGACTTTTAAGCTCTCACTACAATAGGAATGAATATATTCCTGAGATCTGGTACAGGATAGTCTGTACCGACTCTGAAGAAGAGTCTTATGACTGAATGAGAAAAAAAAATGACGTGGGACTTAAGAATACTGGTGTTTCTTCTGAAGCAGCCTGAGTTTCAGAAATGTGGGAGGGGTCAGGGAAGAGGGCTCAGAATGCAGCAAGCAGGGAAGGTAACGCTGCATCCATGCCCTACAGGAACAAGTGGTACTGCGCCAATGTGAGCCCGCACTTTGTGTGTTGAATGTCTATATACTTGTTATTTTGTATTTTGAAACCTGTGTAGTATCTGACATCTCAAAACAGTTAAAAAGAAACCAAAGTGTCCAAGTTGAGGACAATTTTTAATACCAATGAAGGCATTAAATACCAATGAATGGCCTGTGAGTGACCAATATAATAGATTCTTGTATGGTTTTGGCGTGATCCTTGCACATTAGCTGGACAATTGCCACACTGTTGAAGACAAAATCCTTATTACCATCAGCCTGTTAGAATACAGGAATTAACTTACTGCCCAGTTACTTGGAAACCTTGGTGGTACAGGTCAAGAATCAAAAAGAAATGTGTAACTGAAGAACTCTCATTACACAGGAATTTTTAGCTTCCTCTTCTCTCGTCACTCAAGCTGATTTAGGAATAAGGCTGAAATTCCTCCGTACCCCCAGCAGCTACCATGATGGCCATGGCGAGCCCCCATTTCTCTAAAAGATTTTGACTAATAGTTCCTGAGCAGAGAAAGGATTTGAAAGTGAGTGGGACTAGGTTACACTCTTCAACACAACTTAAAGACTTTCACCTTCTTATGAGTTTGTGAAGATACTGATCACATCATGGAGATGAGGAAAAACAGGAGGCAAGAGCTAAAATACCAGTGTTTTTCCATCTACTGCAGAGGCATCATTTATACCAGTGAAATTGGGAGCGGCTACTTCATTGAGTATAGTTGACATAGAGTTATGGGCAGTACTGTGTAAGCTATGGATAACCCTCTTTCATGAGAAATAAGAGTAACAAATAAAGAAATCTAACTTTTACCCATAAATACTTATCATTCTTCAAATCACTTGTGGCAAAGTATTCAGCTAAAAGAAATTTGCTTGGATCAGAAAAAAAAAATGCATATAGAGTAAGCAAAATCCTCCTGAAAGAAACCAAATGAAAATGTAAGTGACATTGTACAACATAACTAGCTTCCTTGGTTTAGACAAGGGAAAGCTGGGAAAGATACAAGACTGCACCAGTAAACCAGTCTATGATGGTTTGATAGCACTTAGTATAGAACCTAGGAATCACAAATTTTTGCAGTGTACAGTTTTGTTCTTCCTCAACAGGAATTAGGAAGAAGTTCTTTACTATGAGGGTGATGAGACACTGGAATGGGTTGCTCAGAGAAGTTGTGGAAGCCCCATCCCTGGAAGTGTTCAAGGCCAGGTTGGATGGGACTTGGAGCAATGTGGTCTAGTGGGAGGTGTCCCTGCCCATGGCATGAAGGTTGAAACTAGATGATTGTTAAAGTCCCTTCAAACCCAAATCATTCTATGATTCTACAAATTTGAGGTGTCTCTTGCAAAATGCATCCAGGAAGACTCCTACAGGATATATTTCTTGCTGGTTATATATCTGATTTGATCCATCAAGAGTTGAGTACTGGAGATGTTCAACCAAGAACATGTTTTCCATTTTCTCCATTCACTGATTAATAACAGAATATTTTAAACTTCCTTTCATGTCAGCTACATAAAGATGTTTTCCAGGTGAATGTTTCAACTTGGGACAAAAATAATGGAAAGAATTAGTTACACTGGATTTCTTCCTTATACAAAACATCATAAAGCATATGTTAGCATTACCTTTTCAGGAAAGAATTACACTTAGCATGCTTGAATGATGAATATACCAACTCATTTACTCTAGTAGTTGCTATGAGGAAGGAAATGGGAGTAATTATAATGAGATCCTTAGTGAAAGACATTTTGTGGTGATATATAAAACCAGGTTACAATACCACTGTTTCCTTGGGAACTCCTCTTGTCTAACAGAACTGGAAAGGAACAGAGGAAAAAAAAAGGGTATCAGAAAATGTATATTAATAACCCTGATAGTGTCAGTACATTTAGATGTCTTAGAGAAGCCACCAAAACAAAGCATCGTGTACTTTTGCTATATGACTGGAGTGAATTTTCAGCTGCAGATTATACAGTGGAAGAACAATTCCAATGAAGAGTGTAAAACAGGGATGGTAATCTGTTTTTTTCAGAGTATGGTAGTGAGTTTGGAACAAAAGCTAAGATGAACAGGAAGGGTAGGTCCCTGGAGATGCATGAAGGTCAGAATTTGTAGATGTTTCACTACTGAGGGAATTACAAATGAATGCTCTTTAACAATAAATTTCATAAATTATCATAGTACATGATAATAATTTGTCTTGTTGGTTGATCGTAGATTATTGTTGACACCATTCCTCTGAAGCAGGTAAAGAAGTCTGTGCTCTGAATATATTTCCATCAGTATGTCACCTGGATGATGTAAATAACAGTAACAGCATGAGACAATTCTGTGCAGGCTGACAGGAATGGGAACAAATAATGTTTTAATTTCATTGCAGGAAAATGTGAGGAATGATAGGTGGAATTGATGGGCAGAAAGGAAAGTAGAAGCACAGAAAGGTCAGGTTGAACCATTTTTTTCAGTGAGTCACAGGATATCTTCTGTTCTGAATCTGCTCTCTCTTTTCAAAGCAAATAGCTAGATAATATATGGGGATTACAGTTCCTGTCCCTGGATTTGTTTGTTTATAGTTACCTGCTGAATGGTACAGGCTTTAGTGGGAACAGTGCAAATACCAAGGAGAAAAGAAAGCTCTTGAAATTCTACAATCATGTTGAGAGCAGGTATTTGTAATTTGTGGATGAAAAATCCAGACGCATTGAAAGGATTACAGAAGCAGGCACTGTAAATCCAGAAAGTTCAGAGGTAAATATCCATCGGAAAGAAATTCAGATGAATGAAGCAATGCAAAAAAACCCTGTAGTGACATCTTGCAACCAAAACTATAGTCAGAATACTGTTAGTGTTTATGGTTGAGACATGGAACGAAGTATTTTTGAAACAACTCTGTAGCCTGACAGAGTGGAGAGATTGCTTTCAAGTGGTCTGGTTCTTTCTGATTGTTCTTAGAAGTGGCTGAGTGATCTCTCTTTCTTCACTTCCCTAGGATAAAATGTAGTTTCCCAAAGAGATCAGTCCTGTTAAATCTTCCATTCAACATTTATAGATTGATAAGGACTGTACTATCTTTGGTAATCTGACGACATGCAGTTCTACATTTCCTCCTCTTTTTGACTTCGATGCCAGATTTATCTAGTGCCTGGAAGAAACAAGCAGCTGGGCGAGAGCCAGCTGGATGGAATCCAGTCCAAGAGGTGAAGGTGATGTGGACTGGAAGAGCAGAATACTTTCAGGACTTGATAAAAATTAATTTAGTTTATTTTACATGGGTATCTGCTTACATATAGTATGATCAGTTTCTATACAATGGGTTAATAACAAAGGGTCTGTTGTACATAGTTTTACATCCAGAAATAGTGCAGACTCCTTTCAGCTAAAGATGCCAATGACATTTCTTAGACAAAATTAAAATTTTATAAATATATGTGTTTGATTATAGGTATGGATTACTCTTAAGACTTGCTTTACCACAGTCAGCCTATCATGTCTTTCTGGTGATCTGTTCCTCCAGAATTCATTTTCTCAAAGGAATGGTGTCTTAACCCCAGTGTCACACGCAGAATTCTTCAGCTAGTGGAGCTATATCCTAGAATTTATTCTCTGTGGAAATACTGCTAATGAGGATACCTTCAGGAAGATGATTTTTTTCAGTCCTTTGCACTTGGCTGTAAGTCAATGTCATAGTCCACTAGAAAGAGCACCAACTCCAGGAATGTATAATTAGTGGTGGAGATTTCAAACTCTCCAAACCAAACTTTACAAAACTGGTTTATTATTGCTCTATACACTTATGTGGTATCCAACACTGATGCAAAACAGAAGAGTTATACCTCCTAATGTGGGAGAATAGGAGGTTGAACTGCACAGTCTGTAGATAGATTTAAAACCTACAGATCTGGATTGACTTGTTTCGTCAGTGTTCTCAGATAAATTGTTTCCTGTTTATTTGGACTAGATGGCATTTTGAGCATTCTAGGATTCTTTTTCCAGAAATTATTTCTTGTCATCAAAATGACTGCTGAGGTGGGGGACGTAGAGATAGCAGAATCCTTTTGAGAGGTCTTTTCCACTACCGTGGTGTGGTTTACAGGGTGGGACCACTTCTTTCTCTGCCTTTCTCTCACCGGTGTCACACACCTGCTCTTCTGGGTTGGAGGAATCTGTCCAGACAGACCTTGTGGCAAATGTCACACCCTGCGCTGGCTGGAGGCCACTCCAGCAGGACGTGATTTAGGCGATGATGGAGGCGCGGTTCTGCTGAGCGCCGTTCCGGCCCGGGGGAGCTGGAGGCCCGCCCGTATCCCGCCGAGCCGCTCCCCACCGTGTTGCTCTCCGGCTCTCGTCCCAAACTGCAGACCGCGTCGTCGGGCCTTCGAGGGGACGTGGCTGTGGCGGCCGCCCAGACCTCCCGGGCCGCTTCCTCCCCCGCTTTTCCCGCTGCCTCCTCCTCCTCCCGGGGGCAGCTGCTCCCCTTCACAGCTCTTTCGCCTCTCGAGGACGGTCCCCGCCAAGCCGGTGCCCCTCTCCACCCGCCCCCGGGCATCGCCGGCGGCGGGGAGCGGCGGGGGGCGCCGAGGAGCGGCGGGGGCGTTGGCCGCGGGCTCCCCGCCCTCCTCTCCTCGCTCCCCCCCCGCCGCGTCCGCCGGGCTCGGTCCTCCCAGCGCGTCGCCGGCGCCTTGGCTCCTCCTTGTCCTTCCTCGCGTGATTTTTTTTTTTTAATCGCGTCCATTTTTTTTTTTTTTTCCCCCTGCGCGGGGATAAATAAATAAATAAGGACAGCTGCCGCCCGCCCCCCGCTGCCCCCCTCCACGTCCCCCCACCGCCCAGCCCGCTAGGGGCGGCAGCCGGGCCCCGCGCCGCTCAGGTCGGGGAGGCGGTGGGGCGATGCGGAGCCCCCCTCCTGTGACTCCGGCTTTCCGCCATGCCATGGGTTAAGCGGACTCCATCCAGCAGCCGAGAGGGCACCAGCCAAGCGAGGCGGCGGCAGGAAGCGGCGCGGCCCGGCCGAGGAGCGGCGGCGGGAGGCGGCGGCGGGAGGCGGGCGCGGCGCCCCGCGGCCCCCTCCATGGACGGCGGCGAGGAATTATGAGCCGCGGCCGGCGGCCGGGACTGGCGCTCGCCCGCTGGGGCTTCCCCCGCTGCGCGCCCCGAGGCGCCGGGGCTCCACTCTCGCACGCCCCCCCCGCCTCGTCCCCCAGGCAGCCTCTGCCCCGGTGTGCTGCCCCCCCTCGCCGCTGGCTCCGTCCCCCCGCTCCGCGCTGGGTGCTCGGGGTTAGGGTAATAACCTCGCTCGCACCCAAACCACAGCGCTCCCGCGGCTAATCCTGCCCTTTCCCCCTGCCCACCCCACCCCTCCGGCCCTTCCTCTCCCGGCGCTGCCTTCTCCCCTCCCCGCTGCCCCTGCTCGCCCACCCTGGGCCCCGCCGTCTCCGTCCTCTCCCCCCTGCCCCCGGCCGGGCGGGTGGGTGCGAGGTCGGGGCCGCCGGCCACCCCGCCCCTCCCCGGCGGGGCCGTCATTAGGCTGCCGGTTGATTACAGGGTATTGATTTGTATGTGCTTCTCCCGGCGCCGGCGGCGGCCGCTCCCGCTGGTGCCGCCGCGGCCACTGGAGTCAGGGCAGCGCTTCCCGTCGCGGCGGTGAGCTCCCACCAAACATGTCGGCTCCCGCCGGGCCCCGGAGCGGCCCCGCTCCTCCTCATCCTCCTCCGGCTCCTCAGCCCGAGATGCCCGACCTCAGCCACCTCACGGAGGAAGAGCGGAAGATCATCCTGGCCGTCATGGACCGCCAGAAGAAGGAAGAGGAGAAGGAGCAATCCGTGCTCAAGTAAGGGCGGGCGCAACCCTTCCTCGTCCTCCCGGCCCGCGGCGGCGGGCGCGGAGGGCGCTTCCTTGGCCTCGGAGGCGGCGCGGCCGGTCCGGGCGAGAGCAGGCGGGCGGCCGAGGGCGGGCAGGGGTGTCTCGCCGCCGACCGTGCCCAGCCGGCTGCCGGGCGCCGGGCGAGTGCGGGGCACGGCGGGGGGGACCTGCCGCCGCGAGCAGCGGAGCAGGGACGGGACGGGGAGGCCGCCGGGCAGGCAGGGCGCCGCGGCCTGGGCCGGCAGCCCGCCTCTGCCGCGCTTCCGCGGGGCGGGCGGCGGCTCCGGCTCCGCACGCCCCGGCTCTGGCGGGGGCAAGGCGCCCAACATGGCCGCACAGGTGCCGTTCTCACCCGGCGTGTGCCATCGGGAGGAAGGGGGGGTGGGTCGAGGCGGCGGTTGGCGCCGCCGGAGGGGGCGGATCGGCGGCATCGACCCCCGTCCCCGGGGCGCGACGGGCTCCGGGCTGGCGGCGGCCCTGCCCGGCGTTGGCTCGGCCGCCTGGGGCGGGGAGGGACCGCCGGGGCCTAGGCTCCGGCCGTCTCGCCGGGTGGGTTTGCCACAGCCGCCATCTTCCCCCGACAACGTGTCTGCCGCCCGCCCCCGCCCCGCTGCTCTTTCCAAGCGTGAGCCCCGGCGCCGGGGGAAGCGGGGAGCCCTGCCGCCCGCCCGGCGCCGGCACCGGCACCGGCAAGGCAGGAGGCGGCGGCCACGGCCCTGGCTTCCAGCACCGGGAGCTGTCCGGGGCGGCCCCGGCCCGGCTTCCAGCACCGGGAGCTGTCCATGGCGGCACCGCCCGGAGTCCTGCGCGGGGCTGGGCGGCCCCGGCCCGGCGGAGGAGTCCGTCCTCGCCGCTGCTGCCGGGGGACGCGGAGAAGGGCGAGGTTTGCGCTTGGGCCGCTCCTCGGCCGCGAAGGGGCAGCGGGTCCCGCTGGAGGAGCGGGGGTCCCGCGCTGGGGAGCGGCGCTGGGCCGCGTCCTTCCCCAGCCCGGCTGGGAGGCACCGGGCAAAGTCAAGAAAACTCTTCTCTCTCGGTGACGGAGTAACCACGCTGACTTCCAACGGCGTAAAGATAGGCAAAGCTACTACTGTCGTGGACACGACTTTATGAGCGTGCTGAAGCTGAGCGCTAAGAGGTTTTTTTAGTACCAAAATTAGTAACCTGTCTCGGACACGTTAGGTGTGTCTGGCCCTTCACGCTCGGTGCGTGGAGGCTGTCCCCAGGGCTTCAGTTCCTGACTTTGAAAGTCTGTTTCCAAGATTCCTTGCGTTATTGTTAGTGCCATGATGAACGCTTTGTCTGATGGCTACTAAACTGTGACATGATTTCCTAAAAATATTTTGATGTCTTTTTAACAACGTTTTTTGTTGGGTGAACATTTTGAGGAATGTCAGTGTAATGTAGGCACTGGGAATGAGGTGCCATACCTTGTTTTATCAGTGTCTTTTAGTCTCATGCTATACAATGTGCTTGCTATTGTGATACTTTTATTTTAAAGCAGTTTAGACTCCTTTACATTGCTAAATTGTGTAGCATATCAAAATAAATGCAAATTTTTGTCTAAAATTTCTGCACTCTTAAAAATCATTAATGAACAAGGAAATAGAAAATTATTCTAGTTGCAGTTTAAATACATAATAATAGCATTACGGTTTTGAAGGCTCTGAGCAACTCTTTTTGCAGACGATAATGTACAATTTCAGCATGATACTGGGATCAACTCGAGTTGTTAAGCTTACAAAGAACAAACTGTTCTAGAGTAATGACGAGGTAAAACCAACTTAAGAAATGAAACAGAACAGTTTCACTCGTAATCTTCAGAATCATGGAAGCAGACAGTAGACAAAAGAAAGGTCTTCATCAGATCTGAAGACAGACTATAAGCTTCATGTGGGGTTTAGTTTCTCATTGTGTCTCGCTAAAGCTTCTCCTTGAGTTCTGTGTAAGCCGTGAGGGAAATGGTGAGGTGTAAAGTTTATACACATGGATGGCCTAAAACAACTCTCTCAGGAAAATGCTGTTGTCAATGCCATTTGGATAGATGGCTCACAATATTTTACAGGACACAGTGGCTCCTTGAACCATCAGATGCATGTTTATTCTGAAAATATCTGAATATTTATTAAGCACAGCCCTCCACCCAAGTCACCCCAGAGCTTTTTCTACATGTTTAGGTATATATTACTGAGTTTAATTCTCTTGACAGTTGTTTTCCTTTTGTCAAGAGAAGAAAAAGGAGAGAAACCCCCCCCCCCCCATATTTATATGAATGAACTACTTTTATAGCATAGAGATAAATATAGAGCTAAATCCTGCAGTCTTTGTTCAAGTGTAATTCTCCTCGAAGGCAAACTCCTTTTGAAGTGGAAGGTATTTTTGTCTGACTAAGCAATAAAATTGTATCATTTCATTTTGTGGAGAAATATGGCAGGATAAAAAAAGATGCTGAAAACAAGAGTTGACATTTAGAGATACTACCACAAGAACATATTCAAATGTTGTAGAAAGGGGCAAGCATGGATTTCCTCTATTTTTTTTTGATAATTTATGGTGATTTAATGTCAGTATGAATGGCTAGTCTCTGGGCTTTGCTTCCTTTCTCCATTCTATTTCTATTCTGTGCTTTTCAAATTCTTATGCTGTGCCCATCACTGTGGTATTTGAGCATCTTCCAAAAGTGCATTAAGTAGCGTGACTCACATCTGTAATGTGGACTATTCTTTTCCTTTCACTCCCTGGGGTAAATATGTGTGGATTTAAAATAGATACATAACTTCTTATCCTTATGCTTGTTTTACTCTTTTTGGGGAAAGGAAATGCAGATGATACTGAGTTGTAATCTGTAGCGACTAATAGTGATCAGGTCAGCATGAATTCTTGCCAGGATTTGCTGGAACATGATGGCATGGAAAGCAAGAGCTCTCCAGATTTGCTCTCTTTTGGCCTGGTTTGGTCTGTGAAATACGCCCAGCTCCAGTTGTGCACTCTGTTCCTGTGGCAGAGCTTCCACTTTAAAAGGGAGGATGGGCAGCAAACTCCACTGCTTTGACTGTGTCTCTTCTGGAATTTTTGGACTCTTGGAGCTTGTTTTGAATGTCATGTCTCAAGAAGGTGCCTTTTTGACAAGGTTATTGAATGTATATTTTGCATAATGCATGACACTCTGAGAGAGTGAATTTATGTCTGTACACTGGATTTAAGTCCTCTGCTATTATAGGAATATTTACATATTTTCAACTTCTATCTTTGTGGGTGTTTTGCTTTCATACATATAGTGTAGACATTCTGATGATGGCTTTTCCCTTACATTATGCACATCGTTCCTCTTATAAATCCTAGTTTTGTGTGTGTAAGCTTTCTAACAGATTTTAAATAGCACATTTCCTCCATATGGTTTGATTTATAGAATCAGCCTTGTGCTTTTTTTACTTTTCATTTGTACTTTATTTCTGTATCAGAGGACTGGCTTGAGAGGATGCACACAGGAAAAAAGATTTGTAGAAGATGCTGTGATGCGGACATTATTTGTAAAGCCTTGTGTTTCAGCCTGTGTGATGTGCATATACACTTTTCTACTTGCAGTATCATGAGTTCCCAGATTTCCGGAAAATCTAACTATTCTAAAAATAGAATGCTCTCCTTGTAAAGTCAGACTTGCAGCTCTGAAAATACATGCATTTCAGCTTTTCACGAGTATGGGCAGTTTGGCCTGGGAGAAGACAAGTTTTCCCAAAAGGAATTTCACAATGAAATCACCCAGCATTTCCTTATTTGCAAAGCATCACAGGTTTACCACGAGGTTCTTAGAAAAGATCTCTTTTGCATGTGCGCGTTACTGAAATCAACTGGCCATTGTCATCTGTTTTATCTAAGGGGTGAAGACAGATGGAAAACCAGTGGGCTAGGTAGAGAATGGTGGCCCTCCAGTAGCCACCACTGTCAAGTCCAGAGTAAGCTTTAGGAAGGTGCACTTGACAGCAGGCTTGTGTGTGCTGAGTTGCTTGTACCTGTGGTTAAAAATTGAGTAGCTACACTGACTGGAACAAAATCTTTGACAAGCAGAACTCAAAGAAGCTGTGGGGTCTGTATGGTGTCATGGGTGAGTGAGATGTAGGGCAGGATGCTGGGCCTGGGTGAGAGGAAACAATAGATTGAGGACTGTTAAGCACAGCCGTGTAAATACCTCACAAAGCTATTGTACTGCTTATAAATAATTATCCTGCTTTATAAAAAATTATCCTGATTTATAAATAATCAACTCTGATTTATGCTGCTTTAAAAGCATTATACGTGTAGGATTTTGGGGCTGCAGGGATGAAAGAGATGTAAGTAGTGATTATTGTCTCTGTTTTTTGAAAATAGAGATATGTGTACAGGAACTTACAAAGTTTTTAGGGTAATGCAAGATTTGCCTCTGGCTAGATAGCAAACTAGGACTCAGGGCAATGTCAGTTGTTTAAGTTATGCTTCCATAACTTTACACAGCATTTTCTCTGAATCTGGAGTGCTGATCAGAGTCCATTGCTACACCACTCACCATTTTGCTCTTGTTTCTATATATTATAAAATAAAGTATGATGAAGGTGACTTTAAAAGTAATAATTTTATGCAGTGTAAAATAAGTTATAGTGGAAGTTATGTGAAAATGTATAGTTGAGGAAGATAGTTGTCCCCGTCCCTGCCTTGCCCTCTTCCCTGACATTTTCCCTTCCCACTACTTCGTTCTCTGCTCCCTCTTAATATTGTTTATCATGTCTCCTCTCTTTTGTTTTAATGATTTGTAGAGCTTTTGGGGCCTCTCTCAAAACTGCCATTATTCCTTGCTCTTCTCACTTACCACGTGCTTACACATTTTATCCTGTGTATAATACTTGTCAGGATGTTACAGCTTGTACTATTTGCTCTTCAAGAAGACCTGGGGTTTACAACTGTTCTCTGAAGCATTTAGCACACTTTTGGGCACTGTCTACAAATAATAGGAATAGTACTTCCTCTTAGTGACTAAGCAAAATGTATTTGGAGATTATACAGACTGACATTTACACTAATTACTGGGTTTGCTAATGTTAATGCTGAATAAAATTTCAGAAGACTGCAATAGTGCTGATGTTCCCACATTCAAAAAGTACAAGCAGGATGAGTTGGATGTAGAAAGGTCTGACATCATATGGGACCGAAAAATAGAAAAGCTGATACAGGATTTAGTTAACAAAGAACCCCCAAAATAGATATTTAACACCAGCCAGTATGTGCTTTCTGAAATCTTGTCAAATAAATCTGCCTGTTCATTCTTTGAAACAAAAAGAAAAGAACATTTGATTTTACCTCTTAAAGATGAGAGTGTAGATCATACTTTAATGTGCTGGGACTGTATCCTAGAAAGTGGTGACTGGGTGAAATTCATTGGTCTTTAGGGGTGAGGTTAGTAATGTCTAAATAACTGAGAATGTCAAATAATTGATTTTTCCATTGAAACAAAGGCTTAATTAGTGTATATATTGTAAGCACAAAAATACACAGAAATGATAAGTTACTACAGAACTGATGCAGAATGTGGTTTTACACTGCCAATGAAGTTATAGAATACTTGCAGCATATTCAAAGTTCCATAATAAGGAGAAGAAGTAGTATAGTGGTTTGAACTTTGAAATTTAATCTGGTGGAATGTGAAATTAGCCATGTATATAAATGTTGAGTTTTTATCTGTAAAATAGACTTAACAGTCTTGGGAATTTTCTTCAGCTGAATGCCACCTCTCACCCCTTTGCTTTGCTGGCTTCTTTAAAGTTTTACTGTCACATTGCCAGTCAGTCATGAGGCTGTGAAAGTTTCTAAGTCCGTTAGGCCCTACCTTATCCAAGAAGGATTTTTTTTTATGCTGCCACCTTTCCTTTTTTACTGAACATCTTCTCTGATGGCTTTTTTGAGAGGAACTTGGAGAAATAAAACCCCAAAGGACACAATAAATGATGAGTTACACTCTCTTCTATACTACTTTGCTTGCAACACACATTATACCTTAACAATGAGCTTTGAGGTGGGGATGATTTTTTCAGTTAAGATTAGATCATGTGGGCTGTCTTAATCATGCGTTTTACTATATCATGCTTAATAGCTGCAAGTTATCACAGACAACCTAATCTCTTTAAAAGTGAGCCACAGGGAGTCTTGTTAATTTACACTCAAGCAGGAAGAATCTCTTTAAATACTAATTGTTTAAAAATGGCATTCAAAAGCAGTTGCTTTTCAGACATTAATTCATATTAGAAATCTTAAATTCAAATTAAACTTCATTTTTTTAAATGCTTACTGAGTTTAGATTTTGTCTCTTTTTCAGGACTACATGGTGTAACAGGAGGAACTGTTGTGTCCTTGAACTGTAGCTGTCTGTTGAGGGTATATTACAGTTTATTAATAAGAAGAATTTACATTTAATCTGTTAGTGTCTGTTTGTAATCGCAGAAAATTCCAGCAACTGCATCTCACGATTTGTTAAACTTCTGGTGATACAACAAAATTGCAGAATCAGTGCTGTATTGAAAAGCTGCTTCTCCATGATGTTATGCTTGACTATTTCCTTATCTTGTTTCTCCAAGGTATGGTCTTGAAGCTGCAAAGAGATCAGTGAGGACTGAAATTATAAGAGTTAATGTAAACATACAAGATTGTGTAAGGGAGTAGTAGTGCATTTAAGAAGTTAATACATATTGGTTTTGGAGAGTAAGATTTCAAAGTAATTTATACCGTTCTCTGCTGTTTTCATTGAAGGTGGAAGGCAGTTCTTTTATAGTCTTGAATTCAGATATCAGCTGTCATCACATTTCTCTGCCTACATGTATTTGCAGAGTGATCTTAGGTAAATTTTGATAAACCGAAATTAAATCAATGCATTTTGATAGGGGAGGAGTTTATAATAGTCTATTTTATATATCTTTTGGAGTTTTGAAGTTTTGATGTGAGAGCCTAAAGAATATCTTTGATTTAGACTTCAAACTCTTATTAAAACCACTGTGAGGTATTCTGTTTGTTTTAGCAGGAGCTAGCGAGAAGTGAACTTGTGTTTCAAAAAGGTCCCGAGTACTTCTGTACAGAAAATTCACAAAGAAAACCTTTAAACTTTCAATCAAACATAAAAAAAGTTATTTCTCCTGTCTCTATGGGGTTGGTTCTTTCTTCTTAAAGCTCATATGAAGTTGTTTAAATACTTCCTATAATTTATTTTTTCTTTATTTAACATTCATATTTTTAAGGTGAATGATTTCCTGTAGCAAATATTATGTTTGTGCATAGAATATCTCACAGATCATATACCATTACCAGGTATTCGATATGACACAACATTTTGGTTCTATATATTTGTGAGCACTTCCTTCCTGTAGATTGTGTATTAAGCATATGAGGGACATCAAAAGTTTTGACCTTTAAATAAAATTGTGAGTTAGAAGCAGTCAGCCTTTTTTGGAAAATGTTTTGCAATCACCTTTCATGTAACTTTTCAGAAATGAGTACTCCAGTGTGTCAGCAAGAAGTCTTTTTTCTCTATACTGTTACTTACTCTAACTCGTGGTGCATTTATACATTTTTCTCTTTACAGAAAGGATGAATGAGAAGTAATACATTTAAAGCTGTTTAAAGCCTTGATAACACATAGAATAGGAGAAAATAGGGCTGTTTGGGACCTCAAGAGGTCTCCCAATTCATCCTTTGCTTGGAGTTATGACTGACTATGAGACAGCAATTCCTGACACTGATTTGTCTAATCTAGTGATTCCCAGCTGTGAGGGCCCACCTAGCCAGTGAAATACAGAGGCTTCATGGCTGAGGCAAGGCTACGTAACAGACGACACACAGAATTTGAGCTAGTCAGCTCTGCTAGAGCTGTGCTGCCTACATGGGAGAAGGTGAGGAGTGGGCCAAACAGATCTTAGGTTGAAGCTCTTGGATCTAATGTGAAGCTTCTGCAGTTTTTTCAAACGATAGTTTACTGCCGAAACGTATGAGAACAACAAATCCAGCTACTGACCTAACTAGGGATAAAGATTACTTGAACTCCCTAGGTAATTTGCTTCAGTTACTCAGAGTCTTTATCCTAACCACTTGATTTTTTTCTCCCTACTGTTAAACTTAAATCTCTTTCCTCTTTGCTGCTCACTCCATCCTCAGTGGAAATGCAGAGCAGCGATCTGTTACTATTCTGTTTGCAACGATCTTTTATATATTTCACAAATGTGATCAGATCTGCTCCTGTGGATTCTCATAATCTTCTTTCTGTAGACTCAGTAGGTCACTTTCTCCTGACTTTTGGCCATTCTTATTGCTGTTCTCTATATACTTTCTAACTGTTCTTTTTTTTTTGAAATATGACGTCCAATACCAGACATCGTATTTCAAATGAAAGTGTACAGGGAGAGAGCACAAGGATAACACCTTGTGTCTTGCACAGATTGCTTTGCTTGTACAGTCAGTGTCGTGGGGGATTTTTGTTGTGATATAGCATTAGAGACTCCTGGTCAGCTTGTGGTCTACTATGATTTCAAAGCGCTTTTCTGCAGAATTGCTGTTGAATCAATCATTGCTCATTTTGTCTTTTGAAGTTGATTACCTCAGCTATGCATAGGGTTTGTCTTCATCCTTGTTGAGTTGTATTCTGTCTGTATCAGATGCCTCTTATGAATTTTGCATCACAGTGCTTAAATAAAATGCACAGAGAGCCCTTGGAGCGAGCATGAGTATTTGCCTCTAGAGAGTATCCTAATCACAGAGCTATTTAGACTTTCTCTTGCTTGTCCATACATCCACATTGCCGACTGCACAGTTGCACAGTTTCACTGGTAGGATGCAGAGTAATCTGATTCAGTTTTGCCCATAGCTTGTTTTTTTTAGGAAAGACAGCTGTGTTCAAATCTCCTCAAACTGAGAAAGAACCTACAAACAGGTTTTGCACCTCCTTGTGAGGCCATAACTGTTACACTACTGTGAGAGAAACAGTTGCATACTCCGCTGTAATTATTCAGTCGATGGAAGCTGTTGGCTGACTTACAAAAAATTTGACAAAAAAGTTGAGGTCTCAAAGGCACTTATTTGCTAAGGGTCTAATGAAGATAAGATGGGTAGTGGAAAGGAATTGTCTATACACCTGACTGTGTAAAAGTCTGCTCACACCAAATTACGTACTAAGGAGTCCTTATAGGGAAGAACCAACCATAGACATCAAAATAAATCAATCATGAGCTGTGAGCCTTCATGAAATCAGACTTATTCAGGTTCACCACTTATAGAACTGCTTGGTTAATGAAAATGATTGCCTCAGTTTTGCTGTCTTTTTCATTCTTATGCTACAATGTGTAGAGCTTGGGTTAAGGACTGGACTCAAAGAATCTCTGGGATTCTTCTGACCAGATGTGAATATCTACAGTGTAAGACATATACATCTGAAATCTTTCAGATTCCATTTAAAGCAAATGGAAATAAAGAGGTGCCATCTCATCCATCTCATCTTAAATTAGACATTTCAGATAGGCTGGATGAATTGCAGAGCCTATTTCTGGCTATGGACTTCAAAAGAAGATAGAGTGAATCTGTCTACCTTGTAGACATCTTGAGCTAGGTAAGTTGAGTTTCACTCTCAGAATTCGGCCTTTGATGGTAACTTTTCACTATTTGGTCTTACAAGAATGCCATAGCCACTTTCCCTACTGGCACTGACTTTTATGGTTCTCTAGATTTCTTTAGAGGCCCATTTGCCAGTCTGCATCTTTTGCTTGTATTTCAATCAATTATTAATTAGGGCATGCTTATTTATCCATATCTTGACTATTTGAGACTCACTTCTGGGAACCTGAGTATGTTTCCCTTCTAGTCCAAGGTTATTCTTAGAATTTGGGTCTATTTATTATACTAAATTCAGAAAGCCTTCGAAGAATGATATCTAAAAGAAGACCTAAAAGAATACAAGGTCCTTGTAGCACGTGGGATTAAGCATACCTATCAATACAACTACACTGCAAAGAAAATCTTCACATGCCATTCACCAGCAAGAATGATTAGTGGACATTTTAAGGCAGAAGATAGAATCTAATAGCTGATTGAGATGTTACACAGGTTTTGTCTACTACTTGCAATCTTAAAACAGTGCAACATTAAGACCCAAAGAAAACTCTAAAAACTCAATTTAAGTTGGTAATTTCTTTCCGTAAGTCACACACAATCTCTCTTTTTGCTCTATGTTAACAGAAGTTAGAGAGATTTCAACATATGCTTTGAATATCTTCTATGCTTTCTCCTTTCCTGCCAGTTAGCCATTGCTTTGCCAATGTTTATTTATTTAGCTGCTGTGTATTTACAAGTTGATAGGTCACTTTGGATAGTAGTCTGTTAAAAACATGGTAACTGAATTGCTGTGCATTCTGAATTCAGCACTTTCTTGCTTTAAAAGCCTGGATAAATGGGTATCTGTGGAAGATGTTGTGTGGCATAGAAATCAAATGGATTTTTGCTGAATCAGGCCCTAAGACAGTTTGGGAGCATGGGTTTTGATTCAGCATGCTTTCATTAATTTGGTTAGTCATTGCGATTATGATTCATTTCATTCCGTGTAACCGACCACTGCACAAGTAAGTGACAGCTGAACCATGTATTATCTAGCAGCTAGAAAAATAGCATCATTGTCACATTTAGAAGACTGAGGATTATACTTTTGTTGAACACGTGTTTTGTACGAAAGTTAAAATGCTTCAGGAAACTCTTAAGTTTTTTTCAAACTACCCGTAATATTACAGATATGAAATAGCACAGTGAACAATAAGAATTACTTAAAAATAAGAACTTAAAATTAAGTTCTGAGTAGAATGAAGCTTCTTTTCCTGATTTTTAATAACGTATTGGCTTTTTGGATTGGTTGTAAAATTGTGCCTCTGGATGCTTTGCTGATTGGCTGATTGACATTTAAGTGGTAGCTTTAAGGAGCTAAATTTAACTGAATGGGAAATATTTCTCAAGTGCTGATATTACTTCCATGCTAAGATATATCACATCAGAAGGCATTTCAATTGAAGAAATAATTTTGATTATTCTGCTGAACTATACCAAAAATGACAGGGAAATTCAAAAGTTAGTAGGTTGTCAAGTTAAGCAAAACCCCAATATGATTGAAAGAAAATTGTATTTTTATGTAGTATTCACATTTCTTTTTAAAAAATCATATCTTCTAGGTTTAAAAATGTGTATCAGAAAATCAAAATATATTTTTTCCTGCCCTGTTTATGGTTTATCTGAGAAAATGCTGTAGAGGGTGCTGTGAAGGCACTGAGCCAAGAAAAGGTATTTTCAGGGCAGAGAACCGAGAAAGTACTTCCTATTTGAAAGCATTGAATTCGTCTGTCTGCTTGATATCAGAACATGCAGGTGGCCAAAGATGAATGAAATTTAATGAACTGTAGCTGAGCACTGATGTACTTTTACGTATTTTGAATTTATTTAGGCATGGTTGGAGGATAAGTGTTTTTAGCTACTTTGTAATGCTTATATGAACATGTCTTCCGCAGAATTTTCCGAGTGTTCTTGTCTAAAACTTGAGCTCACTTACATATTTGAGAAGTCTTTATAACGCAGATATTCTTTTTTTATATAATAAGTTTTCATCTGGTGAAAGACAAACATTTAGTTAGACTTTTAATTATTAGTATGAATGGTCATATTTGTTTAGCACAAAGAAGAGTGATAATTCTAGAATTAGGCCATGATCACACTGATACTTATGCCCCAGCTTAACTTCTCAGATGTAAATAACTATTTCTTAAGTCAATAAGACCAGTTATTTACAAGTAAGACATTCATTAATTAAAAGGAATATGGGTTAAAATAGCACCTTTTTTTAGACTTCATAATTTTACCTAATAACACTTTAAAATAATAAAAAAATCCTGTTCACTGAAACAGAGTTTTGCTGTGGAAGTTGAGTCATGGTTCAATAGATAATAATCTGTTTGGGTTCTTTTTTATTTTTTAACCATTGTGCGTAAGAAGAATATACAATATGCTTTGCAAATTATATTTACTCTCCTAATAAGAAAGGATATTCTGAAAGTTTACCAATAAAATTCATTAGTTCAGCAGGTCATTAAACAAGTAAAAGCACTGTTGTATATTTTATGTTGTTATTATTAAAATAATTGAGTGATATACTCGTAATTTTACTCTTAGTTTAAATAAGAAAGTGTAGTTTAGAATTGGTAGCATTTTTTGTCACTTTTCATAGCCACAAGGTTTTTCTCTGACAAGGGCTTAGTAGTGTTTTATTATAGTAATCCATGAAAAATTTGTCTTTCAAAGGGAATGCTGTTCCTAACACAAGTAAGACTAAGCATTTCCTTAATAACGGTGACCTATTTTAAAACAGCGCCTGCCTCCCATTGGCACCGCTGGGTGTTCAGTAAAGCTGCCCACAAGAAAGGTGGTAGCTTGTGTTATAAGAGGGAAATTGCCATTAAATACCTTCTATCTTGGACATAAATAACTTCTATTCAGTATTTGTAGAGTTACTGAATGCTATGATCATGATGTGGAAGGAGGTTGATGTAAGAGCTCTGCTGCGCATTTCCATTGTTTAATGTGTTTGGCCGTCATTAGCGTCTTTTTTAGGGATGGTTTGAACATTTGCATAATAATTTTTGTATTTACATTACTGAAACATATTGTAGCTTTAGTTTCAGCTTAATTATTTCTTTTCTGAAAAAAAATTCTCTAGACATGAAACGAAGGGAGAAAAGGATTGTTATTAAACTGTTGATCATCAACCCAATAATTGTTTGCCTTTTATTTCAGAATTAGGTTCATGTTGTCATAAAAAATGAAAGAATTTATACAGAAGCACATAACTTGTTAGATTTATAACTACAATTCTATCATTGCTTTTTTGGGATGGAGTAAGTAGGCCTACAGAAAAGCTGGTGAGGGACTGCTCACAAGGATGTGTAGTGACAGGACGAGAGGCAGTGGTTTTAAACTAGAGCAGAGTAGATTTAGATTAGACAATTAGGAAGAAGTTCTTTACTATGAGGGTGGTGAAATACTGGAACAAGTTGCCCAGAGAGGTGGTGGAGGCTCCATCCCTGGAGACATTCAAGGTCAGGCTCGATGGGGCTCTCAGCAACCTGATCTAGTTAAAGACGCCCCTTCCAGCCCAACATATTCTATGCTTCTATATTGGATTTGTATGCCCAGGTGTTGTGGTGTGGCTGCAGGGGTGGCTCCTGTGAGAAGACACCAGGAGCTGCCCTTGTGTCAGACAGAGCTGGTTTCAGCAAGCTCCAAAATGGAGCCAAAGCTGGCTGGCCAAAGCTGAGCCCATCAGTGATGCTGGTGGCATCTCTATGAAAACATGTTTAAGAGAAGAAAAAAAAGTGCTGTGCAGCAGCTGTGAGATAAATGAGTGAGAAAAATGCAGGAGAAACCACTGTCCAGGTCAATGAAGAAGGAAGGCGAGAAGGTGCTCCAGGTGCCAAAACAAAGATTCCACTGCAGGCCCTGGTGAAGACCATGGTGAAGCAGGCTGTCACCCTGCAGCCCATGGAAGTTAATGGTGGAGCAGACGTCCACCTGCAGCCCATGGAAGACCCCACATCAGAGCAATTGGATGCACCCTAAAGGAAGCTGTGACCTTGTGGAAAGCCCACTGTTGAAGAAGTTTCTTTACCCTAAGTTTCCTTTCACAGAATCTCAGGCATCGAACCTTATGAAAATAATTTATTCAGATGGTACAGTGGAAAAAGCAGCTTAAGCTGGGTGCCTCTGGAGAGGGACCCTGATAAAGAAATCTTTGGGCAATTATACCCTTATAACCTCAGTTCACCTCACCTCACACGATGACTCAGTTCAATAGTAGTTTTTAGATCTGTGATTTTCTAGTTCCTCATTGGATCCTTTTTCTGTCTCCAGATGGGCTGTTCATTTTCTTGTCTTGAGGATGCAGCTGCTGCTGGCAGATGTGGTTACCTTATTTTTTACAGGACGCACCAGTCTCGGGGCCTCCCTTCATGTGACTAGGTTCAGCACAAGTTCACTGCTTGTGTCCTAAGGCTTTAGCAAGTCTTTCTATTAATGGTATACAGTGGATTCTGTTTGAGCTACTACATTGCCTGCCCTGGAGCAGGCAGAGAGAAGCCCACGACAGAGCAGGTTTTCTGGCAGGACCTCTGGACTGTGGGGGACCCACACCAGAGCAGTCCATTTCTGAAGGACTGAACCCCAAGGAAAGGACTTACGCTGAAATAGCTCTTGAAGAGCTGCAGATCTGTGGGAAGGATCCATGCTGGAGCAGTTCATTAAGGACTGTGTCTTGTGGGAGGGACCCCACGCTGGAGCAGGGGAGAAGTGTGAGGAAGAACGAGTGGCAGAGATGAAGCATTATAGACTGACCACAACACCCATTCTCCATCCACCTGCGCTGCTCGGAGGGTGGAGGTAGAAGATTCAGGAGTGAGGCTGATCCTGAGAAGAAGGAAAGGGTGTGGGGAAGGTGTTTTTAGCTTCGTTTTATGTCTACTGTCCTGTCCTGTCATTAATTGGCAATAATTTCATTTCATCTTCTGAAAGTGGAGTCTGTTTCACCCATGACAGTAACTGATGAGTGACCTCCCTGTCCTTAACTTGATCCATGAGCTTTTCCATCCTATTTTTTGCCCTGTCCTGCTGAGGAAGGGGAATAAGAGGGGGTCTTGGTGAGTGTCTGGCAGCCAGTCACTGTCAACTCACCACAGTATTTTGCAATATATATTTACAAAGACCAACAAGAGCCTGGTGACAATACTCTTCCTGGTTTCCCTGCAGAATCAACACAGCAAAAGGAAGAGAGGTTTCTCCAGAAGGCAGCTCTGAGGGGCTAAATTCAGCTCCAGAGCCCTGGGCAGTTCTCTGCTGTCAGTGCAGCTCAGGCAGCTTCATCACCAGCCCAGCTACTCCTTCCTGCCTCCATGACACCGTCACGGCCCTGGTGCAAGTGTCTGCTGAAACTGCTTCAGGGAACTTAAGCTAATGAAAAAATATTTTCCTCTTCACCATTTTGGCAGAATATTTTTTTTTTTTGTGCCATGAAGAGGAACTGATCTAGTTTACCGTACAGTCCTGCAAGCTGCTGAGCTAGCACAGTGGAGGGGATGGGAGAGATTAGCTACAGTGCTTTTGGAGAGCAGTGGACTCATTCCACCATTACTTCCATAGTGTGCAGTGGCTGGCCACATTGCAGTCAATGAGAAAAGCAGCAGTCAACATGTATAATGTATTTTCTGATTTTAAAGGTGCCATTTGAGGTCTATGAGTCAGTGCAGCCAAAATTAGTGTTTGGAACTTTTCTTGTGAAGAAAGCAAAAAAAAATGCTATTGAATAACAGGAGTTGGAATACCGTTGCTGGTGTTAGTTTTGATAGAACTAGGTTTTGTGTCAAACAGCATCTGCAGGTTTTTTTCTTAGGCACTTTTGAAACTCTGATTTTCTGACATAAGTTTCTTCAGCTCATGGGATGCCGAAAGAAAGGAGAGAGGAAACACTTTTGACGAAGCTGGCTAAGCGAAAGGGCTTGTTGTGTTCTTGCATTTTCCAGTATGATCTGGGACATAAGTAGTGAAAGATTGGCAAAGGCCCTGGTTGTAAGTTCTGCACACACAAGCTCTTCCATTTTCACAGGTAAGTGGACACTCTTTTTATCATGGAAGATAATGGAAGAGCTGCTTTTCCTCTAGTATTTTAGTTTTTGTGTGGAGATAAGAACTGATTGTTCAAATTATGTGATGCCTTTGGTTCTAATTTTGTTTGCAGTTTACTTGAAATATAGGCTACATGGATATTTTAAAAAGATGACGTATAAAAAATTTTGTTGCAAATTAATCTGTTGTTAAAATGTAATTTTAAACAGTGAATCCTGTAGATGACAATTATGATTGAATTCCAGTATCCTAGCGTCACAAACTCATGAACTACAGAAAGTTTGTAAGATTACACAGAGAAACACAAAGTGTGAATTTACTATTGCTGCTGTGTGTGCCAACATGTAATAAAAAGATAGATCTTGCATCAAAGCATTTAAATTTTTTCTAATTTTAATAAAAGTAATTGATTCTGCTGAGTTGTAGATTTGGAAAATTACTTGTGCATCAGATATGTAGCCTCATTGGTTTAACTGAATTTTTTGAAAAAATGACTGTTTGAGGAATATAGCAATTAAAAATATTATCACACCAGTAGCAATTTTCTGAATGCCTACCTAGCCATCTTATTTTTAAGCAATGCTATTTTTAGAGGGACATTTCATTCTTCCAGAAGAGAAATAAATCTATTAGGACTAGGACTATTATGTAGGACTATTAAATATTCACATATTTTGTACTACTTCGTTGCTAATATTAGACCAGTATTCATTAGAAGCTACATTCCACTATTGGTTAGATTTTTTTTCCTCATGGATTGCTGTAACAGTCATCTTTGATCTGCTTTTTACTGAAAAATAGACAACTGTCCCGTTTCTTATGTGTCCCCTCAAGAACGATGGTAAAAATTACTACAGAAGCAATATTTTAGCATCCTAACACGTGTTATACTCCCAAATGAATGTGATGGTCCTCCTTTCAGAATCAAAGCCCACTCTTCTGGAATGATTTTCTGCCCCCAAATATGAATAAATTATGCATTTTTAAAATGTCATATTCACTCAGAGGACAGCAATTTTATTAAAACTAACGTCCTCTTGAACATTTTTTTCTATAAATATCAGACACAAATTTCTGGAGGGTATAGTAAGCTTTTACTTTTTCACAGGTTAATATTCAGACTGTCTCAGTGGCTGGTTTAACAAATGTCCAGTGTCTGACTAGATTACAGTGACTTCATCACTGATTTGTACTGCTGGCTTGACTGCCTATGTTATTGTAAAATGAAATAATAAAAGGTCTTTGCATATCTCATAATGCTGTATGTAAAGAAGATACACTTATAGTAGATTTGAGACGATAATGGAATTTTTCTGAAAAAAGGAAGATATTATGGAAGAAGTCATGTTCATCTTAAACAAGACTTTTTTTTTCATCCAAGAAATTCCAGTGCTCCAAATATGCTTTAAATTATGTAAGTGCTAGTTTAATAGTTTTAATTTTACTTACATTTAGGTTGTACAACTTAGAATTTTCCAATTTTTGTAATTTTGCATCCATCTGGGAGCTGACCATTTAAGTCTATCAGTCCTGTAGATTTTAATACAGTTTAATTTTAAATTACACACTTTCCCCAACTCACGTTTTATGGATGGAGCTTGTATGAAAATATTTGCTTTAGACCACATCAGTGGCAAGTAAAACACTTTGGCGCTTTTTTGTGATCCTTTCCTTAAATTTTTGTCACAACAAAATAATTGAGCCTGATTTTCGTTTAACTTGCATTCTTTTGTTCTGTTACAAGCCTACTGATGTCATTAGAGCACTTCTGATTTAATCTCATTGTCAAAGAAAAAAAAATTAGGCCCATTATTCCTCATCATTTATGTCAAAACCTATAATGGCCATGTGGGAGTGAGAGACTGCAGACAGCCTCGCTCGTCTCCTGAACCATTTGAGCAGTGAATTAGTAGTTCCTGAACTAACGCTGCTGCCTGTGGAAGAGCAGAGAGAAGAGGAATCTGAGGTGAGGTGTAGTGCCCATCCTGGGGAAATTCTGAAACAAATAAAACCCCACGTCTGTCACGTTGGAATTGTATTCTTTGGTCTCGTATGACTTCTCCCATTCTCACTTGATACTGAGGACTCTTCTCGTATTGTCATAATCACTGCACAGGCTTCCACGTTTTCTTACCTTTACTGTTAAGGCATCTTGAGCTGGACGTGTATGCATTGAAAACATGGATCGTAGATTGGCTGCTAATATTTTGGTGGTATCTTTATTATCCTTACACAGTAAGCTGTTTTCTGGAAATTGCTTGAAAGATGGGTAATGTTTACCCGTCTTGGAAGTGGATAAGCACCAGTTGTCCTGGTTTGAGAGCACGTGGATAAATGTTCTCTGGGGCTCCTGGCACAGGTGGCAGTCATAGTGAGGGAGGGGACAGCTGTGTCTACGGGGAAGAGAGGATGGGTCAGGTGGTGCAAATAGACCAATCACTGTGTTCCTTCCCCTTGTGCTCAGTATATAAGGGCCCCCAGGAAAAGCCCTGAGGCTTTTTCACCTTCTTGTGCTGGGAGGGTTGCAATTTGCTGTTTGTCATCTCCCCATGTGCTACTGGTGTTTCTGCCTCCTGTTTTTGCACCGCAGAAGAGCACTGTTTGACAGTACCGGTTGTCTTCCCCTGCCTCTCCATGTGGGAGCTGCACAGCTTCTTTTCTGTTTCTTTTGGACTGTTACTGAGATTGTGTGCTCAGGTGCTCCCATCTACTGCTGAGTCCAGTCTGAGACTTTTTTTTTCTGCTTGTAACCTTATTGTCATCTTGAAGGTGTGGATCCCATATTAACATGGTCTTTTATTTCTTTGAGCATATTTGTATATATATGTATATAATTTGACTTCTTCTTTGTTACTGCCAGTGTTATTCTTTTTTTTCCATTATATTGGCTCAAGGTTGTTTTTTTAACTTCAAAGTCTCTCTCTCTGGTTTCCCTGTTACTCTCCTCTGGGAGAGTGATGGTGGGATCACAGAGAGCACCTGTCAAAGTGACTGGCCCAGCCTTTGACACTAGTGTTCCACTAGATGTAGATAAGTGGATAAAATCTGTAAAATAAATGCAGAAAAGTGAGTTAGTTTGCCCAGAATGCCTTAGCAAGCAACCTGATGGTTATCCATTATAAATACTGAAATTAATCAAGCTGTTCAATGTACCCGTTAAAAATGAACTTATAAAATAACGAAGAAATTAGCAAGCCTTGTACTGTCAGGGCTTCTTGTGTTCACTAGTGCTTCTTGAGTTCTCTCCTTCCTATTTTAAAAAAAAACCCCAATCTGGAATACTTTGTTAAACTCGTGCATCTTTGGCTACTCTACTACCTCCAGATATTTTTGTATAATGTCAATTTGTGGAGTATAAACATTATAAAGGTTAGCATTTTAATAAGGAGTGAAACTAGCGTGCATTTCACAAACATGATACAGCTTTGGGGTTAAAGTTCAAGAGTAATCACGTGTAGCAAGTATTGTGCTCACAATAATAAAAAGTGAGGGAGTTGAAGGAAATTGTAACTTGATATCTACACTTATGACATCATCTTGTATATAGATACAGCTTTAGGTTTTTATTTGTTTGCAGTAGATAAAGGGAGGACAATAGGGCTTTCAGTGGTTCTCGTTCTTTCTTTATTTACAGCCAGTTTACTAGCCTGTAAAAGCACACTCACTATTTGAGTTACTTGAATAATTTTTTATACATTTATTTGAAATCTAAAAATATTTTATGAATATTTCTGATTTAAAGCTTAGAGCTATTTAAGTGAAAAGTAAAAATTATGCATGTTTGTCTAATATTAAAAAATCTAAAATGTCCTTTGTATGTATGCATATATGATTTTCATGACAAAAATGTCAATTATTTTTGAGAAATAAGCAAAAACAAGTGAATTTTTTTGGGGTCTAATTAAGAAAATCTTTCTGACTAAAGTTTTTTTCTGTCTGTGTTACAGTATAAAACACTTGAATGCTATTTTATCTGTAGTAGATAATATGTAAAAATAGTTGTCATTGTCTTGAATTATCTCTGTCCTGATTTCTTTCTTTTAGCTCTTTTTTTTGTGGCAAATCCTTTTGTGTCTGTTGCTAAAAGAATACATCTTCATGGGTGCTAACGAAACCAACTCTTGTCTGTAGTTAAATTTATCCAGTTTAGTCAAGTAAGAATCAAAGTGCAGAAATTTGAAAGGAGCTTATTTAATTAATGTTATTTCTAACAGTTGGCGTTTGATAGCTGGAGCATTTTTTGCGCTGTCAGCTGCACCATTTTGAACTGAAGTGCTGTTTTTAATTTGCTTGTGACAGACAGCCGTGCCAGTCAAAATGCGGGAGCCTGGATGCTATCAGTTTCTGTTCATTTGCTTATTCACTTTCTTGCTTTGCTACAACCTACTTGTGCTCTCTCAATCTGTCAGACACACATAAAGGAAGTTGTAGGCTACGTTTCTACACTGGTTTTGTTTTCCCACATTTCCTTATTTTAACTGTTTTACCCAGTTTTAGTGAGAGCCGATTGATCTAAAAATCCTCGGAAGATGGATGGCTTGAGTCAAGACGTCCATAAGAATGCCACCAAAATGCTGAACATGCAGTGAAATCGCCCAACCTCGTTTCTGACTGCGCTGGAAAAAGACACAAAGCTCTTTTCGGGCAAGATCTTTTCAGGCCCACCAAGAGGGCTTGCTGCCCTCTGTCTTCAGCAGCTGCGTGGGTGTTTCCTGGGCAGAGCTGGAGAGGGAGCTGACCTTAACATTTGTTAGCAAGTTTTGGGATTGTCTGCACTCTTAAGGAAGTGATTAGAAACAAGAACAAATCTGACTTAGATTAGCCCTTTGTGCTCCCAAAATACGTTTTCACAGCCTTGAACAAATGTCACCCCTGAAGCAGCACAAGTAGTTTTTGTTCCTTTCTCTGTAAAAATAGAGCAAATGCGCATCATCCACGAGACTCGTATCTTAGTGTGTTCATCTTTGTCTCTCTCTTTCTACTTCTGTTATTTTCTGTCCTTGAGGAAGGATGTCATTATTGCAGAAAGTTTTCAATGGGAAGGTAGGCCATTCGTTTTAAGGAGCATATGATTCTGAGCTCAGTCTCGCAGTTGAAAATAAATAGTTGCAAAAAAGCTGTGTTCAAAACTGAGAATGCAGTTCTCAGTACTGAGAATACAAGAGTTTCTTGGAATACATTTCCTGGTATCTGCTGCTCGGTACATGTCCCACGTCTCTGGATTCAGGCGTGTAACTCAACTTAGAGGTGTTTACTCCATGACAGGACAAAATTAAAGTGTGTACCAGTTTTCTCAAGTTTCTTCATGTCCTGTTTTCCTGAGAAAGGAAGCATTGCTGTATGCATTGGGTGAAAGCCATAGCATACTACAGAAAAATAGCTGTTTTGGATGAATCAGAAGTGAGGATTTCTGGGTCCTGATGCACAATGAAAGATTTATTTATGTTCACCCTAGGTCCTATCCTGAATTCTGTTACCGGCAATGTGTGTTGCGTTGTACTGTCTATCTATGTAGTATAGCAGTATCTATAGCAGCAAAATTAGTTTGGCCCTGCAGTGATGCTTTTAATCACAGAGTGCATGATGAGATGTGTTCTCCCAGGTTATTCTTATTTGATAGGGAAGGTGCCAAATTTTATACAAGTTATGTTTTCTCATCCTTGTTAGGAAAAGTTGAAGTAGTCTGATTGGGAAATGATTAAACCATGAATCAGAGTGACAGTGTCCTCATTTGAAAAGAAAAAGCGCAGCCTCCTGGATACTTAAGGTTTTAAAAATGCTCTCTGCCATCAGTACAACTGTGCCTCCAGGAGAAATGAAGAATCCAGTATGACCCCATGACTGTGCACTTGATAATCATTTCACTCTTAATAATCTAATCCGTCCATTGTAATGAAGCAATTAGCTTGCTGTGCCCCTAGCTGTAGTCTAATAGTGAATAATGGCATTTATCCTTATTTTAACAGTTTTACTGTTGAATATTATTAGGTGGGGTTTATTTGATGTGTCCTTTCAGGCCTCATATACAGTTGAAAAAATCTTTTTGGAAGTCAGGCTATCTGTTGTGAGGACACATATGATGGATGAATTTAACGCACTGCCATAAATTTCTCTGGGTCAGAAATAATGGTAATATAATATTGGAGTGAAATAAAAAAAGGAAAAAAATACAGAGGGGGGGAAAAGGGCAAGGAAAGGAGAAACCACAGCACTAAATCTGGCTGCTGTTAGTTCCTTTGGTTTCATTTGAAGTGATCAAAGAAGTGATCTGTGACAAAGTATTATTCATTTCTGATCTCGTCAGCTAGCCTCCGAATCTTCCCTGCATTTTTCAATTTCTTTTATGGTCTAACACTCCATTTCAATATAGGTTATCTTTTTATGGGTCTCAGTTTAAAATGGGAACAAAAATTCCTTGTAAGTGGGATAAAGGAAAGATTTTATCTGATGTGTAATACTTAAAGTATGTTTATTTTGACTTTGCTAGACATGGGCAACACTTGTTTTCTTTCTTTATTCACTGTCTCAGACTTTCCTTTGCTCTCTCCATTTTTTTTTTTCTTGCAGTCCTTATTCCTGCAAGAGCTTTCTATACTGCTTTTGTCCAGTGCAACCATTACTGTGCTCCTATGATTGCTTTTCCCTTTGTAGGAATGGCATGCACTGTCAGACATGACATTCAGGAGAAGGAAGGCAGAAGCTGAATCATAGAAGGGCCTAAGCTGGAAGGGACCTTAGAGATCATCTAATCCAACCTCCCTGTCACGGGCAGGGATGCCTCTCAACTAGGTCAGGCTACTCAAGGTCCCGTCCAGCCTGGCCTTGAACACCTCCAGGGAGGGGGCATCCACAACGTCTCTGGGCAATTTATTCCAAAGTCTTGCCACCCTCATACTGAAGAGTTTCTTTCAAAGATCCAACCTAAATCTATTCACCTTCAACTTAAACCCATTTCCGCTTGTCCTATCAGTGGACACTCTTGTAAAAAGTCCCTCCCCAGCCTTCCTGTAGGTTTCCTTCACGTATTGGAAGGCAGCTATTAGGTCCTCCCGAAGTCTTCTCTTTTCAAGACTGAACAATCCCAGCTCCCTCAGCCTGTCCTCGTAGCAGAGGTGCTCCAGCCCCTGGATCATCTTTGTGGCCTCCTCTGAACTCCTTCGAACAGTTCTATGTCCCTCTTATGGTGGGGACACCAGAACTGGACGCAGTATTCGAGGTGGGGTCTCCCAAGAGCAGAGTAAAGGGGGAATCACCTCTCTTGACCTGCTGGCCACAATCCTCTTGATGCATCCCAGGACAGAGTTGGCCTTCTGGGCTGCATGAGCGCACTGCCGGCTCATGTTGAGCTTCTCATCTATCAACACCCCCAAGTCCTTCTCTTCAGGGCTACTCTCAACCCACTCTGTGCCCAGTTTGTTTTTGTGCCTGGGATTGGCCCGACCTAGGTGAAGGACCTTGCATTTTGACGTGTTGAAGCTCATGCAGTTTGCACTGGCCCATTTCTCAAGCCTATCAAGGTCCCTCTGGATGGCATCTCTTCTCTCAAGTGAGTCCACGGCACCACACAGCTTGGTGTCATTGGCAGACTTGCTGAGGGTGCACTCAATGCTGTCATCCATGTCGCTGACAAAGATGTTGAACAACACTGGACCCAGAACAGACCCCTGAGGAACATCACTTGTCACAGGTCTCCATGTGGACATCGAGCCATTGACCACAACTCTTTGAGTGCGACCATCCAGCCAGTTCTTTATCCACTGAGTGGTCCATCTGTCAAATCCATGTCTCTCCATTTTAGAGACAAGGATGTCATGTGGGACAGTGTCAAACGCCTTACACAAATCTAGGAAAATGACATCCGTTGCTTTTCCTGTGTCAACCAGCACTGCAGCTTTATTGTAGAAGGCCGCTAAATTAGTCAGGCACGACTTCCCCCTAGTGAAGCCATGTTGGCTGTCACCAACCACTTGATTATTTTTTATGTGCCTTAGTACAGCTACCAGGAGAATCTGTTCCATGATTTTACCTGGCACAGAGGTAAGGCTGACTGGTCTGTAGTTCCCTGAGTTGTCTTTGGTCCCTTTTTTAAAGATAGGGGTTATGTTCCCCCTTTTCCAATCTGCGGGAACCTCACCAGACTGCCAGGACCTCTCAAATATGATGGCTAGTGGCCTAGCAACTTCAGCTGCCAGTTCCTTCAGGACCCGTGGTTGTATCTCATCAGGTCCCATGGACTTGTGCACCTTCAGGTTCTCTAGGTGTTCCCGGACCTGATCTGCTCCTATCCTGGGTGGTTCTTCACTCGCCCAGACCCAGCCAACACCCTCTGTGATTTGAAAGGCTGGTCCAGGTGGAAAGTGACATTAGGAAGTTCTTGAGAAGAGAAAGTGGCTTTTTGGTGTGCAGAGTTTTCAAGGTTTTATTTAAGGTTTTATTTATTATCAAGCGCTGCCAACAGAATTTCCTATTGAAGTGTATTGTGCAGAATTACTACAACTGTGCATGTTTGTGTGGGCTCTGTGGCTTGTTTTTGTATACTCAGTCAGGTCTGGGTGTACTCAGGGGTTCATTAGACCTCAACTTCTTGTTGGGATTTGCATGTTCACTGAGGTAATGGAAAAAACAGCTTTTCAATTTTTGTCAGGATTTTTTTTGACAGAGCTTCCCATGTGCTACCAGAAGCCAGAAAAGCCTTGGTATCTGGATTCTGCTGGAAAAGGCCAAAATTTCTGCCAGCTTCTCTCTCCAGCTCTTTGGCAGCCTTGCTGGCAGGCTGGTGGGAAGCCATATTCTGCATCCTTTGAGTCGTTCAGTCCCCAGTTCTTCAGCAATGGAGACAGCTGGGGCTTCTAGGACCCTTAGTTCTGGGCAGCATGTCAGGTGGCTTGTTATAAAACCCAGACTCCCGATTAAACTAGGTCGAAACCAGTAGCTTCACTTTGTGGAAAATTTCTGATTTTTTGGCATTCGTTCTTCTATAGAACAGAATCACTGCTAGGCTTGAACCTTGTATCTTCCTTTCCTTATGTGAATTTTGAATCTGTCTGGATGTTTTTTTGGAATGTAACTTTCTTTTTAACTTTCTGTCTTCAGTCAGTTACAGGAAATTGTTACAGAACAATGTTTATGCCTCAAGAGTGCTCTCACAAGTACGAATGAAAATAGTGAGTTGTTAAGAATGTGTGATCTGATATGTTTCTTGGGTTAGAAGAACAATTCAACCTAGCTGATCTGTGCAGGGAGAGATTATTATTAACTCTGACTGCCTCTCTCTACTGGGGACTGGAGTGTCCCAGCGAACTCTTGAACTACATAAGCCAATGAAGTTGTCACCCAGAATGGACATATGATGGTAAATTGTTTTATTTATCTTTTTGATTAAAGTCACACGGTGAACCAATTCTTCATTTTATGAATCTGACAGCTGAAGTTCTGCTATAGAAACTCTGATACTACCTATATTCTATAGTGTTTAGATAATTCTTTTCTGTGTATTCAGCACAGCCAACAAACAAAATGTACTTCTAATTATTGTTATCATTTAACAAATAGCCTTCTGTTGTCTCATTTAGAACAAGAAACTTGTTTAACTCCTCAGAAAACTGAATTAGTCCCATGCTCAGAGAGTAATAGAGGACAAAATTCAATTGCCTACTTTTCCCTATTCTTCCTTATTTAATTTATATTGTGAGCATTTCGGGGTAGCTCACAGGACTTTTTGTTGTTATAGAAGTGCGTGTCTGCTCTGAGTTATGCTAAAATTTGTAGTAACTATTTGCTTTTTTGCAGGTTTTGTTAAAATGCGACTACAATTTACACTCCCTAAAGGAACTGCTCTGAAATAGACCTTTTTGCTTTCATTAGTTTTTGGACAATCCAGAAGACAGCACATGCTAAGCACATACAAAGAAGCAACAATATGAATGAACAGGGGAATAGTAAATAACACTCGGAACTAACACCAACTTCAACCTTAAATTTCTTGGAAGGCTGCATCTTTGTTAATCAGTTTCTTTAAATATCATTGGAGCTAATTGCTAAGTGGGACATATGGTAGATTTTATTTTTCTTTTCAATTTCCATTTCTTACCAGAAATTATTCAGAGAGATTAAGATAAAAAGTCAGCAGTATTTCACCTGGGTTTTTTAATGTGTTTTTTTTTTTTCTTTTTTTTGGTCACTGTGACTGTCAGAATATGAAAAATTTCACAACAGTTTTCTAAAAAAAAATGTTTGGGCCTGAGAATAGCTTCCTTCTGTCTCCTGGTTTATAGCTTCCTCCACCATCTGAATTTCATGTCAGGCTCTTCTCCCAGGACTATTTTACTGTTGTACTTCCACAGGCTCAGACAGCTGCCCGCTTAGGGGTCAAACTCTGAAGAAAGAAGAGGTAGCTGCACAAGGAGGGGCAAGGGGGGAAGAAGGGGAATCTCTCTGAGCTATTCACAGTTAAACAGCTTGGAGAAAAATGCTATTTTTCCTTTACTGTCTTTGGGCTTTGCTCCAAATGATAAAGAGCGAGTGTCCTAGTCAGAAAAGTGTTTTGAAAGATCCTGATTTATACTAGCTGAAGATGTAGTCTTATGCCTTTATTATAAGACTAAATTACAGTCTACTCTGACTTCTCATGTTGGCATTGAAGAAATTTTCAGAATATTCTAAGAAAAAATAGAAGATTTTATTTTCATATTTTGTCCCATGTTTGTGTAACATTACAAATGAAAAAAAAGTTTGAAGTTTGATGCTTGGATGAATCAAATTGATCATCTGCAATTGGGGTAATATAACTACTTCTCTCTTTTTCACCATTCTTGATTTGCATTTGAACAATTTTGTGGTGTATTTTTCAAGAATTGTTTATTCCTTGTTTCACACTTCATATGCAAATCTGTGTGAAAGCATGGAGCACTGTGGTGCTGTTGGCAGGCTCAGGGAGCTGGGATTTTTCAGCCTGGAGAAGAGAAGACTCCAGGAGGACCTAATAGCTGCCTTCCAATACCTGAAGGAAACCTACAGGAAGGCTGGGGAGGGACTTTTTACAAGAGCATCCACTGATAGGACAAGGGGAGATGGGTTTAAGTTGAAGGTGAATAGATTTAGGTTGGATCTTTGAAAGAAATTCTTCAGTATGAGGGTGGCAAGACTTTGGATAAATTGCCCAGGGATATTGTGGATGCTCCCTCCCTGGAGGTGTTGAAGGCCAGGTTGGACGGGACTTTGAGTAGCCTGACGTAGTTGAGAGGCGTCCCTGCCCATGACAGGGAGGTTGGATTAGATGATCTCTAAGGTCCCTTCCAATTTAGGTGTTTGATTCTATGATTCTATGAATCTATGATTCCATGATTCTGTGATTCTGTGAAATAGCAAATAAAAAATTTGCCAAGACTGTTTCTTACAGATGGATAGTCATTTTCTTTAAAAAATGGTGCTTTTTTTCTGAAGATCCTTGAAACTAAGGAGGAATTTCTTATTAGATAACAAATAATCTGTGATATGGCAATCAGTTTTGATGTTCTGAAAATTTCTGGCTTCAATCTCTGTACATGATATGACGGAAAACATGACAGACTGAAAACGTGTAAAGAAATTTGGATCAAATTGAGCTTTTAGCTTTTTAGCTTGATACTTGATTCTCATCTTGAACTCCTTGCTCATTCTAAATAACAGTTGGACTTTCTAGGGAGGATTATGTGCCAGGATGGTGCCTGACCATCAAAAGCTAGTTGTCCTCAAGAAGTCTGTCAATAAGATTTTCAGGGTTTCTACCTGGAGTGTAATACAGTGATGGAGCTGAAAGCATGGTCTTTCTGTCCTTCAGAAAGCTGGGTTATTTAACTTCCTTCTTTTCAGTTTGTTAGTAGATGACAGGCCAACCAAAGAGTCTGAAGGACGAGATGACAGAAAATTCATCTGAATAAAGAGAAATTTGGAGATTTCTCAGTAAAGAGAAAATCTGAAATTTCCTCATGCTATCATTTTGTAAAGAAGGCTCTTTTCCTTCAAGTACAAAGTAGAAGATCACAGAAGACCAATGGGAAATCTCTTGGTTTCCTTCAAAAAACTTTGCATTCTTAGAGACTAATCACTGCCCATTTGTTCCAGACAGAAAATGAAGAAAATAGTGGATATTGGATGTTTGACAAATGTTAGCATAATAAAGGTTTTAGAGACTTTTTGAGAATTTGTGTTGAAATCAGGGTTCCTATTTAATTTTGTGTTAATCTGGTGTTTTATATTTGGTTTATACTACATTTAGGAGAGAGGCCACATGGATGGTTATATGATCATCTACCAGGAATATTTTGTAGCATATTATGTGCATGTATTTTAAAGGCCCTCTCAGCACTTTCTGAGAGAGGTGGTGGTTTTTGTGGTGCTTTTTGTGTGTGGCTTTTTTTTAATTATTTTTCTTCTTTCTTTAAGGTAATACAGATCAGAAAGTCCATTGGGAATATGGCCATGTAAAATCATGTGGTTTTACAATTTTATTTACTTTAGCTATGCCTATTTTTATGTCCTGTTTCACCCTTTCTTCCTTATGTTATTGACCTAAAGCTCAACACTGCTCAAGCCCTGGCAGATTATTGTCAGTTGTGTCTGAATGACTCTATGGGTCTTTCCAAAACGTTATTTTGCCACTTCTAGGATCTCTAGGGACCTGGCTTCACTTGTATATTCTAGCATTTACAGATTGGGTGCGCTGTTGTACCTTTGTCAGATTAAGGAACCAGAAAAGACGTTCTGTCTTTACTGCAAATACGAAAGGTGGCAGTTGGGATTGCTTTCATAGGCTTGCAATACTAGTGATAAACAAAGGCATTATTTTTTTCTGAAATGCTAAAATAATTGTGGATTAAAAATTTTCATGAGGCTCAAGTGTCTCAGGCACAGTAGGAATTCTATGTTAAATAGCGAGTCATATTTCATTAAATATTCTTATATTACAGAGGGTTTTTTTTTGGTGAGTAATCATTTCCCAAGCTAACAGTATAAAATGATACAGAAAGCAACCACATTTACTAGTATACATGCTTGAGACAACTGTCATGGCTAGGAATTTGTTTTAATGTTGCTAGGAAGGTGATTTCTGAAGTGTTAAAGAAATACATGAAAGGGATATAGCAAAGTCAGAGACTAAAGAATCTAAGGGGTAAGCTAGAGGGATTTTTTTACAGAACATGACACATGAAGAAGTGTTATGGCATCTCTCAGACTTTGCAGGATATGCTAGGGTAAGGTCTGTACAGGAAGCTAGTGTTGATGGGACATAAAGGATTCATGAGGCGAGATAGTCATAGATGTGTAAGTGCATGCTGAGGAGTCTGCAAACTGTAGACTATGATTTTTGCTCCCTGTGGGTAGATCTACAAGAAGGCTCTGTGACTCAAGTGATTTTGCAAACCAACTATGTTTTACATTTTGTAATACTTATCAATTGATCTGTTTATTGAGCATGAGTCCTGTAGCTTGCAATAAAGTTTGGTATCGGGTGTGTGACACTAGCCTCTGTTGTTCCACTGGTTGGTGAGGAACAGAATTAAAAATTATGTGAAACCTGTTGGATGAAGCTGAGGATATAGATGTTGATTTTTTTTTTTTTAAACACATAGTATCTGGAATATGATTTTGTATGGAATGATCTTTTATTCAAGAGAAATGTATAGAACATGGTGGATGTATCGGATAAATTGGGGTTTTGCAGAAGAAGCAGTTAAGACTTTGTTTTGACTTAGGGCCACAGGGGACTTTCACTAATTCAGTAAATGATACACTCATGTACCAAGGAAATTAAGAACCTTCAGCATCAGAGATGCTATGTGAGTGCCTCCTTAGAGTTTTAATATTTTCACCACATAGTGGTGAAGAGATAAGCAGTATTTTTTACTTACACAGGAATATGGGGTACTAAGTTTGCCATTCTCTTGAGAAAATTATGGATGGGCAATGATGAAATGAGGTTAAGGCAGATGGGGTTTAGTATGTTGATAAATATTTGAAATTCTGTACCATGTAATTATTGATTGTTCATTGATAAATGTGCTGGGAAAGGAACAGTGCACTACAGCTTTCTCAGTCTTCTTATAGAATCATAGAATTGTCAGGGTTGAAAGGGCCCTTAAAGATCATCTAGTTCTAACCCCCGTGCCATGGGCAGGGACATGCCCCACTAGATCAGGTTGTACATATTGCAAAAGTCAGGAACATCAGGAATTGAAATAGCAAAGGAAATTGTTTTCCTGATTTTTTTTTTTTTTTAGTAACCTTAGTAAGAATATACAGTAGAATTCCAGAACTAATCTTTAAGTACTATAGAATAAATTTATTCCTCCCCCCTCCACTGAAATGGGAATAAATTTTTTTGCACGTTTCTAGGTTTTCTGTAAGAGTTGGAACAAATGAGACTTTGTCAACAGTTATTTTGCTAGTTAAGGAGGATGAACTACACTGGTTTTACAGTCCATTGCAAAGTAGGGATTGATCTGAATTACCTGTGCATTATATAAATACCTTGTTTTGTCTCACCTTGCTGAGCTGGGTGTGGTACTCACACCACTGAGCATGAGAAGCACCAGTAGTCTTTTTCTGAATCCACTCGTACTTCTTGTTTCAATATGTGTATCACGTTCCCAACTGAATGAATGAAAGCAGTGTGGATGAAAAGCTTTCAGTTCTGTTTATTTTTAAATTTGCCACTTAATAATTCTAGTAGGCACCACATAGGTCTATTATGCTGAGGAAGGTAGTGAAGCTATATTCACCTTGACCACATTCATTGTTTGGATAGACTTTTGTTATACCTCCTCTCAATTCCTGCTTGTTACAGTTCATACAGTCTCAGTTTGATCTTGTGTCCTTAAAAGGATCATGTATAGATTTTCCAATATGGAAACGATCCTCTGCGTCTCATCACCCTTATTGTCCTTCTTGGTTTTTTTTGAATAAATTTTATTTTTTTTTCTGAGGAATGGTAACAAGAACTGAGAGGTTAAAGTTACAAGTATACCATATTTGATCAAGTTATATATGTAATATATTGTCTTTAACAATAAACCCCCAAAGTTACTGCCTTTGCTTTTTTTGACCACTGCTATAAGTTCTTTTTCCTGAAGCATAATAATTAATTTATTGCTGAATTTTATATCTGTAGCTAGGTTGTTTTTTTCCCCATATGTATTAGTTTGTACATACCGACACTGATTATTATCTAACATTTAGTTGCCTGTCTATTCAGTCTTTTAAGACTTGCAGTTCTTTTTGATCAGCTTCAAATTCCAGTAACTTTGTACCATTGGGGAATTTTGCCACCAAAGTTTATTTTTTCAAATTTGTCTTACGTTTAGATGACCATGTCCGAGCTTTGAGAATTGCCATTTTAAACCAAGAATGCAGTAGATATGGGATTAAACCCATATATTTTAACTAAAAATTTCAATGCCCCATATAAAGATTTTTTCAGATTGGTCAGTTCTAAGTACAGTACAGATGAGAAATTCCTGTAGGCTGATAATTTTACTAAATTGATAATATCAGAAGTTGATTTGAATATAATTATTACTCAGCAGCTTTCTGATGTTCCAGTTACTGAACTTAAATCTTTTGTACCTCAGAACTACAAGAGTTTTCTTATGTCTTGGACTGTGATAGTTACACATACAGAAGTAAGAGAAATTTTGAAAAAATGTGATCTTCATGTGATTATAACCTTATGTAGTAAAACTTAACATCTTTTTTGTTCAGAATTTTTGTAAAGAATTTATAGTTTGCCTTAAAAGGAGTGAAGCAATGCCAATTGGAACAATTTAGAGAATACAGATAAATGTGTAAATGGTCAGTATGAGATTTATTTACTTAGCTGGAAATCTTGTTAAAGTGGTATACATGACTAATAGATAACAGAACAGATGAAGTGCTGTTCTTGCTAGGTGTTAGTGTTTTTAAAATTGTTTATTTAAATCTTTAATAATAATTTCCATCTTGGTTTTTTTGGTAACAGAAAATTTGACATTCCAGTGTTTCCTGGCAGCTTAGCTTGGGAAAGCTAATAAAGCACCTACTGTACTGCATTTGCACTGAGTTCTGCGAGTGCAGTGCTTGAAAAATGTGCAAGGCTCCTACAAGCCAGAGGTTTTCATGTAACAAATACGTACTGAAGATTACTTTCTATGTCTCACTAGTAAGCTTCAATATCCAAGGTACCTTTATAACAGACTATTGAACATGTAGGTACTCTCATGTGCAGGACATACGCGTATGTAGATATAGAAGTGTTTAAGGCAAAGGGGAGAACTGCCACTCTTCTACATATACATATTTAGTGCCAAATGTTACAATCAAAAATAATTGATTTTTTTTTTTTGCTTGTAAAAGGAAAACTGATAATTGTTCTTCATTTCTTTTTAGTGTGTAGCTAAGTGGAAGATGAGTACCTAGGAGTGAATGATTCTTAGGTCACCAAGCCCAAACTGTAGCTCTCAGACAGGTGTGTCTTAATAGTCCATTTCATAACTATGTTTTAGGTAGAGCTCGATGAGTTTAATGTGCTACTATACCACTATCTTCAGAGCCAGAAACCACCTTCTAATTTCCTGCTTTATACCTGTTCTGTAACATTTTTTTTCTTTCTCTATTTACCTCCACTTTTTTTTTTTTTAATTTTATTTCTCATTTTACTGCAATTCAAATCTCTCACCCTGTTTCTTAACTTAGGATCTCTATTCCTATATATCTCTATATCCTCCTAACTCTTAAGGTATAACTGTTTCATTGACGAGGGATAAACAGGACTGTGTGTGGTGTTCAAGGAGAAGTCTTGTGAGCATCAGTGTGTTGACATTAATGCTCCTTCCTTTAGCAGAAGAGGCTGGACTGGTTGTCTTTCTCCAATTGCTCTCCTCTTTTATTCTGCAAATTATTGCCCGTTCCTAGTCATTCTGTGAGCATGAATGCCTTTGGTATACTGGCTTTTTAAACGTGTGATTTCATATTTAGCACAATTGGTTATAGCAGTTTGACAAGGAACTGGGAGTGTGGAAACTAAATGAGTTTGTGTATCAGCAAGACACTTAATCACAGATACATTTAAGGTTAATGAGTGATGGGACCTCCCTGCTACCTGGGGTAGATGGCCTGGCCTTGGAGCAAAGCTGGAGAGTCAGCTTTGCAGTTCCTCCCACGACCTCCTGCAAGGACAGACCATAGAATCATAAAATTATTTAGGTTGGAAAAGACCTTTAAGATCATCAAGTCCAACTGTTAACCAGCGATCTCAGGCTGACTACTAAATCATGTCCCTAAGCATCATATCTACGTCTTTTAAATACCTCCAGGGATGGTGACTCAGTTGCTTCCCTGGATAGCCTGTTCCAGTGCTTGACAACCCTTTCACCTCAAGAAATACTTCCTAACATCCAAGCTAAACCTTCCCTGGTGCTACTTGAGGCTGTTTCCTCTTCCTGTTGCTTGTTACATGTGAGAAGAGAAGACACCTTGCCACAACCTCCTTGCAGGTAGTTGTAGAGGGTGATAAGGTCTCCCCTAAGCCTCCTTTTCTCCAGGTTAAACAACCCCAGTTCCCTCAGCTGCTCCTTGTATGACTTGTTCTCTAGATCCTTCATGAGTTTAGTTGCCCTTCTGTGGACATGCTCGAGCACCTTGATGGCCCAGTCCCAGAGGAGGTCAGGCAGATGCCTCCCTGCTGCCCTGAGCCCTTGGCACTCTCATTGCTGCTGCTGCTACCTCCCCCAGCTCCTCCGCCACTGACCCCCAGTGGACCCTGACCCCGTTGCTCCCATAGGTGTGGGGAAGGGAATGCCCCATTCCAACTGACTCAAGATGCTGTGGTGACAGATGATTGGCTATTGCTGTGTGCGTGCAGTCTGGCCTTTGGGCAGGTCCTCCACAGGCTGCAGGTTGGGGGTAGGTCCTGGGGGGAATCGCTGGAGAAGGACACCTGTTTCCATGGAAGTGTTCAAGGCCAGGGGGATGAGGCTTTGAGCAACCTGGTCTAGTGGGAGGTGTCCCTGCCCATGGCAGGGGGGTTGGAAATAGATGATTTTCAGGATTCCTTCCAGCTCAAACCGTTCTCTGAGTCTATAGTGATTCAGGGGTCCCAGCCCCATATGACACCACCACACCAGCCCAAGTCATCCTACTTCAGTTCAGCTGGTTTGTATCGCACAATTTGTTAGTCTGCCTTAGTTCTGGCCGTATGCCTCCCTTGGTGGTGTCTGCAAAAGTATACATTGTGCTTTTTTATATACAAGATTAATAACAAATTTTTTAAAAAAAAATTCTTGCCAAGATAGATTCTAGAGGAACTTTACTATCTATGTTTCTTCAGCTTAATGCTTCCACTTTTAATAGGATGCAATGACATCTTTTTGGGGCAGCTCCTGACTGATCTAATTAATTTACCTGTGGCATAGCATGAAAGTTTACTGAAATCTAGACAAAAGTCCGTTTTTTCTTCCTCTCAGAAATTAAAAGTTTTTGAAGGAAAAAAAGATAAGTTTGACTGACTTTTTAAGTTTAATTAGTTTGGCTTTATCTTGCAACTGTTCCGCAGCCTTAAGGTGGAAGCAGACATGAGGTGGATCTGTCAGCTGAGTGCCCAGTGAACATGGAGCTGGGGTTGCAACCGGAAGGAAAGGTAACTTCACAAAAGTAATCTGAGCATTTAGAAGCTCAGGCATTTCGGGGAGATTTCTGATAGCATAAATAGTGGTATAAAAATGCAATTAACAACTTGCTGTGCTGGCAAGCTACGAATGTAGACGCAAACATTTTAAGCAGAATAACACGTTCAGTTGGAAGAACTATTCAAGTATAATCTTTCTCTTACAACAGATTTTTTTTTTTAATTAGTAAGATTTTTTTTTTCAGTTGCATACTAGAATTTCTACCCATAAAAAAAATCCCTAACGCAGGCATAGTGTGTGATTGAATTTCCTTTCTTTAGGAGATGTTATCATTCCTTTCCTGCTTTCCTCTGTGTGATCTTTGATGGAATATTGCATTTGATTTTAAGGCTCCCTGATCAGAAGTAAACTGATAGATTAAAAATTGTTCAGGGAACTATGAAGCTGTCTACAAGAACCTGAGAAAGGATGAAGAATGTGAATTTTTTTTTTATTCATGTTATGACAGGGTTTAGTGATAATAAAGGGGGAAGAATATAGCAGTGTGCACAATTTTAGAAGCGAATCAAGGAGAAGTAAAAAGAAAGCATGAATTCTTAATAAGACTTTTCTGAGATTGAGGATTTACTAGTCTGTGGAGTAGTCTACTACAGGGATGGCCAGAACTCTCGTTACTCGATTCTTTCAAAACAAGACTAAGCATTATATCTGTAGATACACAGTAAAGAACAGTATGGATGATTGATGGAACAGTTACTTCCTTTCAGTCTGTGATTCTATAGTTCCTATTATTGACTGTGTGACTTTTATAATGATCTCTAGAACTTTGTTATCTTTAGACATTTCTGTGCAGCATACACTTTTTTGGTCCCGTTTACTTTCCTCAGAAATCAAAATGTATGAGGCACATCCTGGATGCCATATGCTTAAATTGGAACAGCTTCTCTTTGTTTTCTCTTTCTCTATTTTTTGTTTTGTTTATTTGCTTTATTTACTTACACTTTATTTACTTTTTTCTTTTCCTGGCTCTTCATATTCAATGGGAAAGTTAACTTCTTATAATGTTTTCCTAGACTTGAGTTAATTTTCTTCACAAAACTGCATCTTAAATTCCTCTGGCTTGAGGTCTTGCTTGGCATGCAGTATAGCATCCTTCTGTCAGACAGCTATTCCTACCTTCTTGGATGTCTGTCTCGGTGAAGACATGTTTGGAGGAACTGTAGTGATTGCCAGACATTTGAGCTCAGAAATAGGAAGGAACTGCAGAAGTCTCAAAACTACTTGTCTGAGAGTTTCACTAGATCATTTCCAATCTGGCACTTTAGGCTAATCTGATTAGAATGTCAGAGGGGCTTCTCTCTGGACTTGTGCTTGAACAAGAAAGGAATTTTCAAAATCACTCTAATACCTAGTGTGTATCATCTGCAGAACTGGTCTTTAGAAGGTCATTTTGACCTTATTATCATGCTCTTTCTTATTGCACAGAGGCACTAGAAGCAGCTCTTCCACTTCTGCTTTAGTGGGTTGACTCTGGCCAGCAGTTAAACTCCCTCCCCTCTCTTGTGGGTTGGGGAGAAAGATAAAAGGTAAACAGGTTTGTGGATCAAGATAAGAGCAGTTTAATAGGTGTCAAGATAAAGACAGTTTAGTAGGAGAAGCAAAAGCTACACATGCGAACAAAGCAAAAGAATTTATTCACCATCAGACAGGTGTTTATCCAGTTTCTGGTAAGCTTGGCCTCAGCACAGAGAACAGTTAAAATGCCGTAATCGTGTTTATCCCTGCTTCTTTTTCCTTTCCTTGAGCTTTTGTTAATCAGCAAAATGTCATATGATATTGTGGGAGACAGACTTCACTGCAAGGTTTAAACTAGCAATTTATTTAAACTTCACTCACAGATCCAATATGTCACTACTGCAGGTTTTACAGATACAGTGAAAGAATACATTATTACGATTTAAAAAGCAGTACACAGGATACACTATTACAAAATGAAATGATTTCTGGAAATGTACAAGTACAAGCTACAACATTCTAGTTATTAATACCTTAATCACAATCTTAAAGCATGCCAATACTACATGTGTGTTTCTTAATCACTTAGCCTCTCTCGGGTAAGGGTTCTCAATCCCAAGGAAAAATATCCTTATCCAATGTCTCAAATAAGGGGGAGGTGTCTCCTACAGTCTGGCTGTATTGTTGGAGAAACTTCTTCAAATTCTACCCAAAATGTTATAGTTTTTATCCTGTAAGGGTGGGATGGAGGTATGCCTGAGGAAATTGGACCTTCTAGAATATTTATCTTTGGTGGCATGATGGGATTTCCCCCCTTTTCATGGGCACCTCCTACTAGCTTTACTAATTTTGTAATGCCTAGCACACAAATGATTTTCTGAGTCAAATTAAAATATCTCAAGAGTAGATAATGGTTGAAATGAGACTCTGGGCAAAATGCTTGTTATTTAGGTTTTGGTTCAGTTTGTGTTTTGCTCCTTTGTCTCATTTTGGATAACTCAGGGCTGGTTCATTTTTCACACCCTCCCCTGAGTCATCACAGATAAGGGTCTGTCATTCAGACATTGATGAATGATACCACTGATGGAGATGGCAGATTCATATGGTGCCCATGTGCTTCACTGTGTTTTGTTCTCTGGCAATAAAGTCGCCCTGTAGAAACACGTCTTTTCTGTTGACTGTCACTTTTGCTTGAAAAGTAGAAACACTCTTATGGATGATTCTCCCTGTGTGATGCTTTTCTAAGTAAAGCTTCACTTAGGAAGGGATCTGGGGTAAGTTCTAATATGCTCTTTACAGAATCACAGAATGTTAGGGATTGGAAGGGACCTCGAAAGATCTTTAAGTTAATTATTCTCTTTTTTTTAATATATGTTGTTCCAGAATGGAGATATTTCTTCGTACCCTAGATGTCACTTTCCATTGTGGGTATCTAGCATAATTTACATTTTATGGATGTTTAACAAAATCCTGTTACCTTTCTGTCTTGGAATTACAGATACACGAAGACTCTAACAGTAAAGACTATCAAAATTTTTTCTTGACTGGTATGAAAACATTAAGAAATAGCTGCCTGCACTGGGAGTGAGGCTCAACTGCCTGACGCAGTGATGACAGTATCCTTGAGATCTGTAGATCAACTACTCTTGCTAAGCGTTTTGCCTCAGTGACCTCTAGGTGTGATGCAGCACCTGGCAGAGCAGCTCTGCTGTAAAGCTGTGGGTGGGCAGCACAGGAAATAGTGGGATGCATGTGAACCCTTAAGCTAAAAAGTTTGATCCTGAGTGTTTACGTGTGATTTTTGCAGTTGGTGGGAATATGGATTACCTACCTTGATGAATTTCCTACTAGTGATAAATAACCTTTTTTAAAGGTTCAGATCATAGCAGCAAGAATAACTGAGAAGCCCACTGTAAATACTGAATTACATGCTGAGAGCAGGATTTGAATATACATTAAAGTAAGCATAGGACAAGTGAGGAGATCTGAAATGAGAAGAATCCAGAATGTTGAATAACTGCTACTTAGCAGAACTGTGCTAAGTGAAACGTAGACTCTTTGTTAAAAATTATGTATGATCATGTAATGGTTGCAACATATGCGAAGAATCCAAGTAGAGACCACAAATAACACTACTTTTCTAATATTGTCTAGCTCTTCAGCTCTTCATTTTGTAAAGAGAAGTGATGATGTGCAAACATAGCACATCAGATTGCCTTGCACTGTTCCTTATAAGCATGGAACCTTTCAAATGACACCTCTTATCTCTGTTACAGGAGCTAATAAAGTATTAGCAGTGACTGTTCATTGGTTTCTGCCTGAATTCATAGAAAGAACACGATGGGATATGCTGCCAGTGACTGTCAGCAGTATTAGCAGAGAAACACTTGATGGTTGTGGGTTCCGTTTTTAGCTGAGGTGGGAAATAAGTATAATACATATTAGGATTTATAGAGGATTATAATGCATCTCCTGTAAGATGCCTGATCCTAGCAGGGAGCTCAGGAGAAAGAGCCCTTCTATTCTCATTTCAAATGTCTGGATCAAACCCTGATATGACTTACAGAAGCTCAGAGCTATCATTTCCGATACTGTTTTGTTCAGTTAGAAGATTCTCCCTGCAGATGAAATAGGTAGAAGATTTGGCTTCTAAAATCTAAGAATTATCTTTAGCATGTGTGATCCGAAGTTACTCTCAAAGCTTTTTCTTTTTTTTTTTGTTGGTTTCCATGTGATGGAACATCCATTGTCATATATTGTGACTTTTTTTCTTGTAATTTGTTGAAAATAAAGCAGTTTGTTCTCTTGCAGCTTTGTTTATGTAAATAGAGAAACTTTTACAGATTATTAAAGAAATGCAGAGTGAAGTAAAATCTGTCATGCAGAATGTCAGGCTAAAGGGTTGAAAAGTGACCAAGTTTTATGCAACTGAAAACAGTATTTTATAATACTAAGTGCATTATTCTATACTTACCTGAATTCATGTGTGTGTATACATATTTTTAAATCATTTTAAATTATAACATTTTAATTGATGCATTTTTGTTTCTTACCATAGAAAAATAATTTATGAGAAAGTATGGCATAAACATTGCTAAAACTAAAATCCAAAATCTACTCTAAAAACTCGGTAAGGTTAATTTTACATTTCTTATATAGGAGCTAGTGCTATATGTATGGAATACTAAGTCTTTGACACAGTATATGGGAACTCCAGAGGTTAAAGGCAACCCGTCATGTGGTTATGCTTTGAAAAATGGCTACGTGAAAATGACAGCATGGATTCCACATACATGTGGTTAAATCTATCACCTTTCAGAAAGAAGAAAAGTTGACAAGACAGGATCCCTGAAACCAGATCTTAGTTGCTAAGTTGCTTCTTTGTTCATCATAAAGAAATTCAAATATCAGGCAAAGGAATTTTGCTAAACAATTCTGCTAAAACTGGTCAGATTAAAGCTAACATAAAATACAGCATGGTGAAAAATTAGTCAGTAAATTGAAATAAAATTTATTTCATTGTCAGAGTGATGCTATCTTGAAAAATATTAGTGGAGGTGAAAATTCATGAAAACATACTTATTAAAGTAGGAGTGTGACTTAAAAACACAAGGAGAAGTAATTTTAACGTTTTAAAATTTTATGCGCCATAAACAAATTATCTATTTTATGGTCTCTGGAAGCACTGGGAGAACTCTATAACAACTCTCAACTGTAAAGGAATTTATTTTTTCATTGTAAATGTTTGTGTGGAAGAATCAGAAGGTTTTGCCTGTGAGTATAAACTTATACTACAGAAGTGTTGTGGCTCACATATTACAGACAACTGATACTTAAATTCTAAAAAGATAGCTTAAATTTGTTTTTAACTATGCATTGTTGACATGTTTTTATGTCCTGAAGTTAGCTTTTATTAAGAGTAGATAGGATACTTTGCTTAATTTGCCTGTATTGGATACACAAATTTTTTATGCCCCATGAAACATTTTCATTCATGTTATTAAGGAGTACAAAGTGGAGGAGTGTGGCAAATAAAATGAGTTAATTTTTTTTAAAGTATGCTCAGTGAAGCAGGTGCAATTTGATTTGAAGTTGAGAGCTTGATTGGTGTAAATGTGGAATAAAAGAATCGATTTGCTGACGTATTATTTTTATAAAACTTGTTGGTGTCATTCTCCTGCCAGCCGGTGACTGCAGAGGCTCTGTATTTCTTGGGGTGTGTTCATGTGCAGGGTGGAGCGTGGACCAGGGAAGCTCATTTCCCGCTGATGGCTCCTGCTCCTGCTTAGGAGGGCAGCCGTGCTCAGCTGTGATGCACACAGCCTGCCCGAAGCACAGAAAGAACCAGCATTTCCTGCTCTATGGATTTGTAGATTTTCTTTCTAAGTTCTTAAATAATCTCTTAAATTGCATGGAAACATTTTTGCAGGAAATCAAAGGATGACCTCAATTATTATTATTTTTTTTTAATAAGATGGAAACTGTGATTTAACTTTTAAAAGTATACTTAATATTTATATAAAAATTAAGCAATGTTATGTATTGGCTGTTTACTCTGTCGTATATCAATGTATGATAACAGATTATTTGAATACAACATTAACATTGTTCCAATTGGTAAAATATAAGGCTTGTACAGCTGTTGTTCATGGGCCTTTCTGTCTTTGCAACAAACCAATAACTTTGCTAGATCACAGTGTAGTTGATAGGAAAAATAAATTCCAGTTCTGGTCTTTGTGTCAATTTTCCTCAAACAGAATTGTGAAACTAATAGTTTTGCTGCTTGATATTACAAAAACCTTGAGTTAACAAGGCGTGCTTCTGGCCTCACAATGATTACCTATCCTGTCTGCATATGGTATTACTATCCTGTACTACTTTCCCTTGTCTGTTTTCTATTTAGTGATTGAAAATTCTGTTTTGATATGGGACAAGTTGTGCTGGCTTCTACATACGCAGCATTTAACACTCAGGAGGATGCCAGAGTGCAGATTAATAGTAGATCAGCTGAGCTGCAATAGAAGGATGTTATTCTCTAAGTTTTGAATTTAGCAAATAGTTTAACAGCTTAGTACTATATTGCTGAACAGCTAAAAGACACTCAAAGTTTTGAGAAGAGAAACCTGGGCACACTTAATCCTACAGAAAGGATGACCACATGAAAAAAATCACTCAAAAGCTCTTAAGTGACAGAGAAAGAAGGAAAACAGAACATTAAAAAGTGTAAAATGCGAAATAATACTTTTTTTCTGAACAGTACTTTTTAAGGTTTCATACTAGCTAGGGAGTTTTTAAACGAAAATTCTCCCTCACAACATCTGCCAGTCTATAGCTGTCCCATTACGAAAAAGAAAGGAACTAGACAGGATGGGCTTCAGCTACTGTGGTTACTTTGATTTTTCTTCCTTTTCCTGACAAGCCCATAAAGGGAGGGTAGAAGAAAGCAAGCAAAAGGACATATCTCTGTCTTAATCTTTACTTCCAGCTTGCAGCTGGAGGAACACAGGCTGGGCATGAAGTCTTGTTGGCCTGAAGCAGTGAAGTCCTTGCTTTGATCTCTCTTGTTCTATGCTGGCTCATGGGGGTGCTTCAGGCGTGAGGCTGCGGAGGAAGCTTCTGATCTGGTGGAGGCGGGTAGGAGGGAAATGAAAAGAGGACTCAAAAGGCAAAAGAAGAGAAAGAACTGTTGAAACAGGTTTTGAGTCTTGCCTTCTGAGTTTTTCTATGATTTATGAGTAGCTGCTTTAGGTGCCTTTTTTAGGGTTTTGATCTGGCTGGGATGTTTCTTAGGATGAGGTCAATGAATGCTCGTTACTGTTGTCTTGGTTATTGGGGCACAGCAGATGAAAGGACAGCAAGTTGTCCTTCTGGCAAATCATGACTAAATAAATAATCAAACATAGCCCATTCTTCAATTGGTATTTTTTTCCATCATTTAAGGCTAATTTCTGACATTCTGATTAGTTTACCATTCATCATTAATACACTGTCTTCTGGTGATAGAAGTATTTTTTGAAATGCGTGTTTTGTTCAGTTGCTAATTCAATTTATCTGACTCTGTCAACTTGAATTGTTCTAAGATATTGACATCTTAAGTGTCTTTATGGTAATTCAATAAACAAGATTATTGGTTTATTGCAAAAGCAGGATTCCTTCTTGTTCAGCATCTTCATATCCTGAATTTGTTAGGAATGAAGCACCATGAGATGATATTCTCCTTACCAGTGTCATTAGATTCATACTGAAAGATCAGTATATTTGTATGGCATCACTAAATCATCATAGAATGGCCTAGGTTGGAATGACTTGCTATTGCAGGAGAGAACAGGAATATTCTACCCTTATTTACAAAAATAACACTAATGAAACTGTAGTCACTACTTGACACAGTTGAGAAATTTTTTTAGGTGACATTTCAGGCTTTCTCTTCAGAAGGAAATTCAGAATTGCTGTTACTGGTCAGTTCTATTCAAAATGTTTCAAGCTGTCTTAAACTTAATTCAGCATGCATCCTAATAGTTCATAGTTAAAATGTTCAGTCATAGATTTTTAAAGCTATGAGAAGCTCATTTGAAGAGAGGTCGTTATGACCATGTGGTTTAACTTCTGTGTAACAGATTGTAGAATTCTTTTAGTGGTCTGTGTTAAAAACATTGATTGTGAATGCCAGCTAGAAATATCTAGTCTGCTATATCTTCCCCTTATTTTTACATGTTAAATTTTTGGTTTAGAGGACTCGCAGAATTTGTCTCCTTTTGTTGTAAAACTTAAAAGAAATATTGCTAATAGCTAGTAATCATGCTATTATCATAACACATCGCATGATCTCTTGTCTTCCAGATGTGCATTAGTGTATACACCTAGGTTTTCAAATTTTTGGTCAATAGGAAAAGTAGTGAAACATGCTCTTTCATGCATTTTGCCCAGATAAACATTTCCTGGGCACGTTTCATTTGCCTACTTGTTTTAGTTCCCAGGTTTGAATGACTTTTTATAGTGGGACAATTGTTGGAACTGTAACTCTCATTTTCCGTTAGAAAGGAAGACATCTATTATGTATCAATTTATTGAAGTGTCTTAGATAACTTCCAAGAACTGAAGAGCAGGAAATGCCTGTTTGATATCCATGAACATAAAGATGATTAATTTAATCCTTTTGTTCAGTATGCTTCAAAAATATTAAAAATAATTTAAAAAAATGAAAGTAGCCAGTCCAGGTGTGCCACTTGTGGTAAATCCTTCAGAAAGCAAATGTTAGGAATTTGGCTTGGTGGTGGACTTTGGTGCAGTGTTAGTTAACAGCTGGTCTTGGCGATCTTAAAGATCTTCTTCAACCTAAATGATTCTGTGAATGTTATGTTCACTTTGCCACTTATTGACAGCTTGTTCTGTATTAAACAAAGAAGGATCAACGGCGTCTGTTAGAAACCACCTGTCATATTGCTTGATATAGTTGCTTGTTAGACGTGTTTTGCTTTAGGTAAGAACAATTATGGGAACTGTGCTTGCACATTTCAGTACAAATATTTATTACTCTTTTTTTACAGCTAGTACATTTTGTAATAAGTTCCAACAATCACAAAAATGAAAGATGAATATATTTTGCTGCTTCAGCTTTTCAGATGACAAAGCTAAATTGATAATTTGTATTTTTTTTGGACAGCATTCACTTAAGTGAAAATTGTAATTAATTTTTTTAGACTAGTACTTATCCATCATTTAGTCAAATGTCAAATCTTATTTCTACAGAAGCTTCTTTGAATCCTCATTCAGATGTTTGCTTTTGTAAACTGCATTAGGATTTGAAAATTAATGGGCAGCAGAATGGTCATGGAATAAAAAGTAATATAAAAAGTGGAGGTGATACTTGTTTGTGGAATGAGCCATTTCTATTTGAATGAAAATCAAAAGAACGACGATACTATCAATGAACAATTAATGTGCTACTCTGCCTTGAACAGCCGTGCTTAAATTTAGAAAAGTGAATAATCTCTAAAATTGCTAAGATTACTGGTTTTCTTAGGAATATATGTAAAATTCAGATATCTAATAAATCTCTGAGAGACACCTAACTGTTGCTGTGCAATCACATATTTGCTCTAAAGCAAGTTTGGGCATTAGCATGTGTGCAGAAGTGTCGGTGTGAAGAAACAGGAGATTCAGCTTGTCACAATACAAGAACTAGTCAGAGAAGTTTCTGAACTCTAACCATCATCAGGGATATGGTGAGTTCACCTTATGATTACCTATGGCTTTGAATCTGTCATAGAACACAGCAAATGTGGCTATATTTAATAAAAACCATCTTATGTTTTTGTAAGGGAATGAGAGAAGGTGGTTGGAATACGAGCCCAGACAATGGAAGGTCATTTCATAGAATCATAAGATCCTGTGGGTTGGAAGGGACCTTTGGAGATCAAGTAGGTGAAGCTGTGAGTTGTATGTGTAGTTGGTATATCCCATGTTCCAAATTGTCTGCCACCTCTTGGTCTATACCTGTGCACCTCCAAGAAGAGTCTGGCTCCTTTTTTTCTGTGCCTCCCATTAGGCAGTAAGGTCTTCACTTGGCAGCCTTATCTTCTTAAGGACTACTTAGCCTACTTCTGTACATCGTGTGCTCCAGACATGTGACCATCTTGGTGGCTCTCTGCTGCACTTGCTTCAGTATGTGAGTGTTTCTCTCTCACTGGTACACCTCAAACTGGACACAGTATTCCAGATGTGGTTTCAGAACTGCTGAGTAGAAGAGAATAATCACTTCTGACAACCTATGGCTGCATTTCTACTAATATGGCCCAGGGTGTGGTTGACCTTCGCTGCAAGGCACACTGATGACTCCTGTTCAGATTCTGCACTAGAACTTTCATGACTTTTCTCATCAAAGCTACTTTCTGACTAGTTGGGTCATGAGTTGCTTCCAAGATGCTGTACTTTAAATTTACCTTTATTGAAATTCATAATGTTCCTGTTAGCCATTTTTCCAAACCTTTGATGTCTTCTGCATAGCAGCTCAGACCTTCTTGACAGGTATGTTGGCATATTCTCCTTGTTCATTCCCAATTTGATATCATCTACAAACGTGCTGCTGATGAAACGTCATCCATGATGTTAATAAAGGTGATAAACAGTGTTGAATTCAGGATTGATCCTGGGGGAACGTCACTGTTCCCTGTCTGGTAGTGTCTGATCACTACACCTTGAGCCTGGCAGTCCAACCGGTTTTTCATCTGCTTGTGCAATTCATGGCTCCCCAGTTTAGCTATAAGGATTCTGTGGGAGACTGGATCACAAGCCTTTACGTTCACTTTTCCATACAGCCAGTCATCTCATCAGGGAAGGCAATCAAGTAATTCAGGCAGGTCCACATTGACCTTCCTGTGCTTAGAAATGACTTCTCAGTAGAATTTGCTCCATAACCTTCCACCCGGGATGTTTGAGAGTCACAATTCTTACAAGAATTTGGTGAAGAATCTGATAGGACATTCATTATCCCAAGGGCTGAATTTACGGTGTTGTGCTAGCAATGCAGAAAACCTCAGTGGCTGACAGGGAAGCAAGCTGGAGAGCCTGACTCTGTAGCCCTACATGTACAGACTTCATCTGGGGGTGTAAAAAGGTCTGGATTTCCATTCTGTTACTTCAATTTCTGACTGTATGAGCTATTATCTAAAAGATTGATACCATATTTATAGAAAGCATGAATCCCTTGAGTTAGGTTCTGATTTCTCCAAGAATATTTTGTGAAAAGACAATTAATGGTATTATGCAAATATTTTCAAATGTGTAGAGAGGACTCAGCCAGGTACCCAAATGTGTGGAAGAGATAGAACGTCAGAGGAGCAATGTCCTTCTCCTTCTTTGTTGACTACGTCTATACAGTTTCTTTGTTGGGTTTCCAAGTGTCTGGATTCTGTTAACTTCATTAACTGTACTTAATGCATAATTTAGACATTTTAAATAGTTTTCTTGGGGTACTTTGTAGAGCTGTGTAAGAATGCAGCACAGTAGTCACTAAACCTTGCCATTAGTCCTTGCCTGTGCAGAGACTTGTGTAAAGTTGAGCATATTCATAAACATTTGCAGTCTTTGAGCATGACATTCAACTTGCTTGAAACCAGAGTGCTCTCTTGCTGTATGTAAGGACTTAAATGTAAAAGTGGTGGGAGGGAGTTGTCTGAGGCCTCTATACACTATCATAATGCAGAGAAATAAATTTTGTTGGAAATCTAACTGAACAGTTACTCTGTTTCTTAAAGGCTGATTTAGACTTGCCTTGTTTAAGACTTGTGTATTTGCCTGGGAGCCATGTCTATATTATGACCACAGCATATGAATATGTCCCTGATATAGTGAGAAATTTTAAACACACATTCATAAGACAGTGCTGTTATTTTAAAATGAGAAACCTGGGAAGTCTAAGGCTATTGCAAAAAGATTTTTGCCTCTTAGTGCTACAAAACACTAAGCTATCAGTTGCATGCAAGGCTAGAAATCCAGGAATATAATTCCTTCCAAGAATGGTTATAGGGATTTTGCCTTTCTTTCCTGGGGGATGAATGATAATGAATTTGTGTTTTGTTTCTTTTAAAAATGACTTAGAGTATCCACAGTAAATTTATATTTAAAGAGCTATACAACTTTTAAGTAGTCATTGACATTGCAACCAGAATGAATATATTTTTGTATAGTTATTGTGGAGATGATGATTTAAGATAAAATATATTAATTATGTGTCATCACAGATGCTGCTACTCTGTGCCGTTTTATAGAAAATAGCTTACATTTCCTGCCTGCTTGAAATTTCATAACAGAAAAGACTATGTTGTCCAGTCCACAAAAATGTTTGCATATCATACATATAAATTTTTTTTTTAACTTATGAGTCGACCACCTTATTTAGTCATTCTCTTAACTTCAACTAGTATTTAGAAAAGTGGTTAGCATTTTCCAGAGTTTTTTCGTGATATTCAAACACATTAAAACTTTCAGTTCTCCCTTCATGGGAGTTTGGATTGAACTCCAAGGTTTTTAAGTAACTGCCAATAAATACAATTATTTTACACTTCAAATATTTTTTAATTATATTTTTTTTCAAAGCTAGTGTGAGTGGTGCATGGAACAAATATCCTGTTTTGTTTAAAGAAAGTCTGAGTCCACAACATTTTTTTTTTCCTGCTGTGGTAATACCTATAATTAATGATACAATAATTATAGGATTTTTGACATTAATTTGTGGTTTTAGTAACTATTTTGTGTAGTGTTTAAAACAAAGTTTCTCTATTTACACCCGGAAATCTTACACAGGAACAATATAAGATATCACAAATAGAGTATTATTAGTATCGATGAGTTTGATCACAGTGCTGTGTCATCAGTGGCTGATGGAATGTTAATTTTGAATCATAGTCTTCTGGGTTTTTGGCAGGCTTATAGCAAAATAGAAACTCTGAAGCATCTTTATTGAGTGTTCTATAGTTTTCAATTTAATTAAATGTGAAAACAAGAATTGTCTTTTTTTTTTTTATTTTATACTGTTCCCTCATTTTTAACAATAGATCTTGAAGTGCTAATCCCACTCTCTTCTTATGTTGTCCTCACCAACATAGGATCTTTAGTCTCTCAGTCATGCATTAAATGACATGACTAACATCTGTTACATTTGGTTTGTTCTCTCACATTCTCTCCCTGGAGGAGGAATTTCATGTGCAGTTAGTGGGGGTTATTTTAACATGGTGTTTCATTAAAAATATGTACATTTCTTTGTGTTCATATTAGAAGAAGTGAGATCAGTGCCCCTTACAGCTAGAACAGAAGACAGGGTGGTTTAGGAGTCGAAAATTGTTATAGAAAAGCTCTGCCTCTTTTCATGTAAATTAAAACCTTTATTGTGCCTGAGGAATGAAATTGTTCACCATGATCTTTATCCTGGATATGTTGGTCACAAGATGCTGAGCATTTTTAACGTAAGAAATGAAACTTTCTGCTCGATACTCTCTTCTGTTAAAAATCAATGCAGAGAATAGAAAACTAGGCAGAGCTTTTATGGTGGAAAAATGTAGATGGGAATTTAATAATGGCTCATAACTTCTTGCTGAGGAATTTTGCATTACTGTGGTTGAGATAGGTAATGATTGTAGAGTCATAGAATGGTTTGGGTTGGAAGGGACTTTAAAGATCATCTAATTCGAATGCCCCTGCCACAGCAGGGACACCTCCCACTAGATCAGGTTACTCAAGGCCCCATCCAGCCTGGCCTTGAAAACCTCCAGGGAGGGGGCATCCACAACTCTGGGCAACCTGTTCCAGTGTCTCACCACCCTCCCAGAAAATAATTTCTTCCTAATATCTAATCTACGTCTACTTTCTTTCACTTTGAAAGTGCTACCTCTTGTCCTATCATTACACTCTCTGATAGCATCCTTCCTCCTTTTTCCTGTAGGTCCCCTTTAAGTACTGGAAAGCAACTATAAAGTCTCCCAAGAGCCTTCTCTTCTCAAAGCTGAACAGTCCAAACTCTCTTAGCCTGTCTTCATAGGAGAGATGCTCCAGCCCCCCTGATTATTTTTGTGACCCTCCTCAACAGGTCCATGTCCTTCTGATGTTGGGGGCCCCAGAGCTGAACACAGTACTGCAGGTGGGGTCTCAGGAGAGCAGAGAGGCAGAATTATCTCCCTTGACCTGCTGGCCATGCTTCTCTTGGTACAAGCCAGGATGCAGTTTGTTTTCTGGGCTCTGAAAGTACATTGCTGTCTTGTGTTCAGTTTTTCATTCACCAACACCTGCAAGTCCTCCGCAGGGCTGCTCTCAATCCACTTGTCCAGCTTGTATTTGTGCTTGGGGTTGCCCTGACCCAGGTGCAGGACTGGGTACTTGACCCAGCTGAACTTCAGGAGGTTTGCCCAGGCCCACCTCTCAAGTCTGTCAAGGTAAATGATAATGTCATGATAATGGCAGCTGATAAATATGGGCAGCCATAAAGATGAAATGGAATCTCCTGACAAGCTAGGAAAGGAGAACACAGCTCTAGGTGCTGTATGGTAGGCCATTATTGGGAGGAATTCCAAGAGAATTCCTAAATATCTGACCGAGTTAACAGTTTGAGTATATGTATGTTCAAGAAAATAAGGATACACACATTTCAAAGTGGTCTCTTCTGCACATTCACTTCATCTGGTTCAGCTTCCACCAGCTGTTCTTCATTCCTGAGGAGATCTTGTTCAAGTAGAAGCAAAACCCTGTTATTGTTATAAGTGATGAAAATCAGCACATCCAGATGCTAAACTGGGGTTTGAAGCATCATAGAAAAAATTAGACAAGATTTCTAAAGCCATGATCAGTGTAACTCTTGTGCTTATTTGCAAGGATATAAATACATTTTATTTATAGAATGCCATTTTATTCAAATCAAAAGAGCTTGCTATCTCCTTATGAGAACTGTGGAAGACAGCAAAATACTTCCTAAGAACATTTTGCAATTCAGTGGTATTCTGCAGCACTGTATTAACAGTAAAAAATTTTACATGTAGTTAATTAGGTATTAATTTTATGTGCTTTTTACAGGTGAGTCTAGAGCGTTTTTATTTTGTATGGAAATGAGGTTGCTTCCACATTTCTATTTTCCGAGTGATTCTTTTCCAGGTATGAACTCTTCTTTGAGCTGCACCATAAGTCACTGTGTAGAAGTTCTCGTTTTTCACAGAAGTTGGAAGAATTTCCTATTTTGTCCTTCTGAAGCTCAATAGTTTTGTATTTTTATAGTTTCATCTAGTCTTATTGAATGTAGCCTTTTTTGCATGGTGCCACTTTTTTCAGTCACTGCAGTCAATGTGATAATATTGCAATATTTTTAGCATTGCTTACATTACAGCTATTATCCGAGATGTTGGGACAAAATAATTTTAGGCAAACTAGAAAACTGACTTCTATAGTTTTCATTATGCAAACTGCAGAGATTTGTTTGCCAGTGAATGAACAAAATGGACATGAAACCCCTGTATCTTTTTAGATAATGTTATTCCTTGTATACTTTACAGCTGATGTTTAAAAACATTTGAAATAACTTCAAATCTGTGTGGTAGTATTAACTTAAAATATGCCCTATGCATAGAATGCAACATTTTTCCAGCACGTTATAATTTATTCTTCTAAAAAATGTTTAAGTAACTATAAAAATGCTCACAGAATATTCCTTTCAGATATATCTTGCTTTTCAGTTAGATGGTTGTTGATAATATATGGTTAGGACATAAGAGATGATCGCTTATCTTGGAGCATGGTGATCAATTGAAAAAAGAGTGCACGTTTGGATTCACATACATAGGAAAATTTCTGAGTGTATAGTAAGAGGAGAGAGTGGTTAAGTAGATTTTTAAGTCAGAGGAAGGACTATTACGATTTGACTTCATCACATATGTAATACTATCTTTGAGCATTTATTACTTCAAGCTCAAGAAAGTGAGATTGAAATAGAATATATTTAGAAATGCATCCAATATTGACTTATAATTGTGAAGTTTAACTACCATTATGGGTAAAATGTTTCAATATTTTTAAAAGCCTCAACTTTTAAAATTTGCATTTTTGTGCTACTCTTGCCTCGCCGCCCAATTTCTGAGAATAGATTTTCAGTCTTTATCAATACTGTCCTTTTATATATGTTAGTAAACAAGTCCGGGCTTCCAAGCCAGATGGTACTTGCATTCACTGTGCAGGCCAACTTTTATTATCTTCTCATTCATAACTTCTTTCTGCATCAAGATGACTGCTTGGTTAAGCCTTAACAGGCCCGGCTGCAAATCAGTATGTGGACACTTTGGATGATCAAGTAACTACAGTGACAAAGTGGAAGAGAAAATGAACCAACTTCACGGTCAAAACACTCTTCGGAGTGTCTGTGTCTCCTGTGTATATAGAAATTGATAAGATTGAAATCAAGTTACTGATTTTATCACTTTTCCAGTAAGATTGAAAGATTGTGAACTCAGGTCTTGCTGAAATTTCCTCAGTTCTCATGCCATTCTTGCCCATCTTTTCTGAACTCTTTAATATTGCACTTTTGCTGGTCACTTTTCATTCCTCTTTCGCTGTATTTTTGTTTGGAAAGAAAGATTTAGATAATTTTTATAATTGTGTATCTTGTTCATAAATTTGGGGATTCAGTTTAGCTACGTAGATCTTTCTTATAGTTGCTGTCTCTTCTAAGGGGGAAAAAAAGAGCATTATTTTGTATATAAGAGACTATAAGTAAGGCTCAGTTTCAAAATGTGTTGTTTCTGCAGCTGTGACAAGCCCATCCGTATGTCTGTGCATTTTCTGTTCTCCATCAGGGTCACTTCAAGTTATTCTTTAAGAATTCAACTGTGACTAAGAATACTGAGATCTTAGGTGAATAGGCCAGATAAGTTAAAAAAAATCTGGAATGTTTGATATAGGCAAGCAGTGCCACAGGCAGGGCTGTGATAGATGAGTTTTCTTTATCTTTGCTGAATGGGAAACATCTGTATTAGTAAGAAACAATTGTGCTTTCTAATACACTATTGGCTGAATATGTTAAACAGTTTTAAATTTTTTTTTTCCGTTAATACAACTGTTTTAACTATACGAAAGAGCATTCAGTACCTACACAGGACTATTTGCATTTTTTTTTTTCAGGAGGGGAAATGAGAAGAATTTTAAAAGTGGTCACAGATGTTCTGAACCTTGCTTTAATCCTAGAAGGTCAAGATTAGACTTTGTACTAATACTTGTATTCAAATAAAATGGTCTGAATAGACAGGGCCTTAGAAAGCAATTTTCTGTTTCTATTGGCTGAAGTAGTATTTTAGTTAACTGAGATGCTAGGATTGTCTCTAAAATTGTGAATGCAAGTTTATTTTTGTGAGTCACAAAGTAATAAGAAAATTACTAATTAGTTGTGTCTTGTGGATTTTTTTTCTAAGCTAGTTTAAAAGTTGAGATCTGATGGAATCTCTTTTCTAGATGTGCTCTTAGAGAAGACTAGAAAAGGGCAAACCCCTTTAAAAAGCGGGGTTGGCATGAGTGGAAGAAGAGCCAGAGTATTAGAAATGAATCAGCCCACACTAATTTTCAGAAAAACACTGGAAGAAATAAGCAAAATTCTCGTAAGTATCTAAAAGATAAAAAGGAAATGAGTAACAGTCAATACAGATTTATTAAGAGCAAATCATGCCAAAAATCTAATTTAATTCTGCAACAGGTATCAAGTTCTGTAGACAGAGAAATGGCAAAAGATAACATATCTTGACCTGAGAAAAGCTTTAATATCATCTTGTAGAACACATTCCTAAGCGAACCAAGGCAGGTGATATAGACAAAACTGCTGCAGAACAGCAATAGATACTAATCACTAATAGTCAGAAAGTTTTACTTAGTATTGTTGGCTGGTTTTCTGTCTAAATGATAAGATGTATCAAATAAACTTTGCCAAAGTTGTGAAGCACATTCATTAATGTCCAGAATGATGAAACAGGGTGCACTTACAAGTACGTTAGAAAAGAGGTTTAAAAGTATTTTGACAAATTAGAGATATGATCTAAAATTATTGAATGATACTTAACAAGGACGTTATTCATTAAGTACTATGCTTAGATGTCATCATACATTTAAAGTTAGCAACTGTGTAGGTAGCAATTTCCAAGTGAGATAACCAGACTCTAAACTGCCTTTTATGCTGAACATGAATTTTAATTGTGATAGAAAACTGGAAGGTGTGACTGGCACACCAGAAGACTGTGCTGCCATCCAGTGTAACCTGGACAGGCTGGAGAGTTGCCCATAGAGGAGACTAATGAGGTTAACAAGAGCAAATGTAAGGTCACAGAATCACAGAACGTTAGGGGTTGGAAAGGACCTCAGAAGATTATCTAGTCCAACCCCCTTGCCAGAGCAGGATCACCTAGAGTAAATCACACAGGAACATGTCCAGGTGGGCTTTGAATGTCTCCAGAGAAGGAGACTCCACAATCTCTGTGACCTCACCATGCCAGAGTAGAGGGGGAGGAGGACTACTAGCTACCTACTAGCTAACCCCCTTCTAATACACCCCAGGATGCGATTGGCCTTCTTGGCCACATTGCTGGCTCATGGTCATCCTGCTGTCCACCAGAACCCTCAGGTCCCTTCCCCCTACGCTGCTTCTCCAACACATCAGTCCCCCAAAAAGGTCCTGCACCTGGAGAGGAACAACCCCATACATCTGTATAGGTTAGGGGTAGACCTGCTGGAAAGCAGGTCTAAGAAGAAGGATCTTGGAGTCCTGGTAGACACTAAGTTAACCATGCCAGCACTGTGCTCTTGTTGCCAAGAAGGCCAGTGGATTCCTGGGATACATTACAAAGAATGTGACCAGTAGATTGAGGGATGTCATCCTCCTCCTCTGTTCTGCCCTGGTGTGATCACATCTAGAATACTACATCCAGTTCTGTGCTCTCCAGTTCCAGAGAGACAGGAAACTACTGGAGTCCAACAGAGGGCAATGAAGATGATTGGGGGACTGGAGCATCTCTCTTAGAAGGAAAGGTTGAGAGGGCTGGGACTGTTTAGCTTGGAGAAGACTGAGAAGAGACCGTATCAATGTCTATAAATGTCTAAAGGATGGGTGGAAGGAGGATGGAGCCAGACTCTTTTCAGAAGTGGCCAGGACAAGGGGCAATGGGCGTAGGCTGGAACACAGGAAGTTCTAAACGTGAGGAGGAACTTTACTGTGAGGGTGACAGAGCACTGCAACAGACTGCCCAGAGGGGTTGTGGAGTCTTTATCTAGAGATAGTCAGAACCTGCCTGGATGCAGCCTGCATAATGTGCTCTAGGTAATCCTGCTCGAGTGGGGAAGTTGGCTCTGGAGGTCCCTTCCAACTCCAGCCATTTTGTGATTCTGTAATTGTCCATGTTGTTATGGAAAGGGTCTTTGCCATCATAGATTGCATGAACATTACTACATCTTACCAAACTGTGAGGCAATTCTTCAGTTCTAATTAGTACCAGTAAATGCTGTAATATGTCCAGTTTTGAAAGCTGCCGCTCAAAGTAGTGGGTTAGTTGACAGCATTCCAGGTGGGATCTCTAGAAAACGTGCTGTGAGGAAATGCTGAACAGGGTTGATACGCTTTAGGACAGAAGACTGACGGGAACTTTAAGATTTTCAAATAAATGAAAGGCTGCTGCTCTTCTGATGATGGGATGAGAAGTACTGAGCTAAAATTGCAATTTGGGAGATTCACACAAGACAGAAGTTAATAGGTCTATTTTTTGTAACACATTAAGGTATTTAATGCACTATATTCTATTTGCACCTCGCACGTAACCATGTGTATTGAACTTATGCTTGGGATAGACTTTGACTAATGAGAATAGCCATGACTGAAATGTACTAAACTCATCCTTTTAACAGTAATTTCTGCAGCTTTAAAAAATGTACTCCTTATGCTGATTTTGGGTAGGTTTTTCATGTATGAAGTACTTTTTATTCCTCTGTTACTGTCTCTTTAAGCAAAACCACATGTATGCTTTCCTCAGAGGAATGAGGTTAGTATTTTCCTTACAAAACAGCAGGATACAAATTCACTAATTTATGAACTTTTTTTTCTGTAGATTGCCTTTACTTCTCAGTTATACTACTAGTGTACATTTAAGAAAATACTGAATTTACAAAATGTAGTTTCATATTCCCCATTAGAAATGGATACTGGTGGTGTAGCTCTGCAAAATACGTTAACCAGCGAGTTTTCCAAGGGTGTTGAGCATGTCATAGAATCATAGAATGTTAGGGGTTGGAAGGGACCTCTCGAGATCATCTAGTCCCTTGCCAAAGCAGGATTACTCAGAGTAGGCCACACAGGAACTCGTCCAGGTGGGTTTTGAATATCTCCAGAGGAGACTCCACAACCTCTCCGGGCAGCCTGTTCCAGTGCTCTGTCACCCTCACTGAGAAGAAGTTTCTCCTCATGTTGAGGCAGAACTTCCTATGTTCTATCTTACACCCATTATTCGTTGTCGTATTACTGGGCACTACTGAGAAGAGACTGGCACCTTCCTCTTGACACCCACTCCTCAGGTATTTATGTACATTAATAAGATCCCCTATCAGCCTTCTTTTTTTCAAGACTAAACAGCCCCAGTTCTCTCAGTGTCTCCTCAATAGGAGAGATGTTCAAGTCCCTGAATCATCCTCATAGCTCTCCATCGGACTCTCTCCAGTAGGTCCCTGTCTCTCTTGAATTGGGAAGCCCAAAACTGGTCACAGTATTCCAGGTGTGATCTCACCGGGGGAGGAGAACCTCCCTAGACCTGCTGGACACACTTTTCCTAATGCACCCCAGGATCCCATTGGCCCTCTTGCCCACAAGGGCCCATTGCTGTCCCATGGACAACTTACTGTCCACTAGGACTCCAAGGTTTTCCTCGATGGGGCTGCTTTCCAGCAGGACGTCCCCTAATCTGTACTGGTGCCTGGTGTTATTCCTCCTCAGTTGCAGGGCTCCACACTTGTCCTTATTGAACTTTATGAGGTTCCCCTTTGCCCAGCTCTCCAGCCTGTCCAGATCTTGTTGGATGGCAGCACAGCCTTCCTGTGTGTCAGCCACCACTCCCCAGTTTTGTAGCATCAGCGAACTTGCTGAGTGTGCACTCTATCCCCTCATCCAGGTCATTGATGAAGATATTGAACAAAACTGGACCCAGCACTGATCCCTGGGGAACACCACTGGCCACAGGCCTCCAGCTTGACTCTGTGTCATTGATCACAATCCTCTGGACTCTGTTGTTGGGCCAGTTCACAATCCACCTCACAGTCCAATCATCTATCCCACATTTCTTGAGTTTTCCTATGAGGATGTTATGGGAGACAATATCGAAAACCCTTACTGAAGTCAAGGTATATGACATGTACTGCTCTCCCTTCATCTACCCCTTTGATCACTCCTGTCATAGAAAGATATCAGATTAGTCAAGCAGGATTTCCCCTTGGCAAATTTATGTTGGCTACTCCTAATAACCTTCTTTTCTTCCATTTGATTAGAGATGGCCTTCAGAATGAGCTGCTCCATCACCTTCTGTGGATGGAGGTGAGGTTGACTGGTCTCTAGTTACCTGGGTCCTCCTTCTTGCCCTTTTTGAAGACTGGAGTGACACGGGCTTTCTCCAGTCCTCAGGCACCTCTCCTGTTCTCCATGATTTTTCAAAAATGATGGAGGGGCTCACCAACAACGTCAGCCAGCTCTCTTAGTACGTGGGTGCACCCCATCAGGGCCCATGGATCTGTGCGTTTTAAGTTGCTCAAGAGGTCTCTAACCCAATCCTCACTTGACCAGTGGAGGGTCTTCCTCTCTCCAGTTTCACTCCCATACTTTAGTAAGTGCTACATTTTAAATCATAGGACTATTGTCTGGGCTGTCTTTGATGTCACTTTGTGTTTACTAATTTTCATTTTTATATAGTGTCTTCATGAATGGCAGTTCTATTCATTTTAAATGCATCCGAATTGCAAACACCCATGAATGAATGCTTGTAATTAGCTGGAAATTAGAACAATGAGTGTCTGCATTACAATAAAGACTTAGAAGTTAAATAATCATCCAAAGCTGCGATTCAGAATTCTGCTATTAAACTTTTAGAACTTCTCTTCACAAAAGGGTTTGGATAATGTATGTTTATGAAGAATGATGATCACAGAGATAGGTATTTCTATAGGTAGCATTTAATTTATGCCTCTAGTACTGTATAGTTTTGCTGGAGGAAGAATATAAGATCTGAGGAAACTGAAGTTCCTTTTTTCTACCTGTCTTCCCCCTACAAGTGCTTTTAACTTATTATGGCCAATCCTGAATTTCTGAAATCCAAAACTGATCACTGTTACAAAGAAGTAGTTAGCGTTCCAGATAACATGTGTGTTAGGGAGAGGGTTCTGGACTCTTAATTGATTCCTAAATTTGTTCCAGGGAATCAGAAAACAAAGGGGCAAACTTCAGATTCTTCTTTATAATGCCATGCAAGAGACATTACATCCTTTCAGAATGTTTAGGTGTTTAGTCAACACTGAAATGTTAATTGCTGAGAGAATACTAGAGTTTTATTTAAGTATGATATTTAATGTTACACCAAAAATTTTTGTGGTATTTGGTGAAAGATTTAAAGACTACCAACCTAGATACTTGATTTTGCCTCTGATTTTTGAAAGATTTTTTTCAGCCTGACTAGGAAAGTTAATCTTAGGAAAAAATAGAAGGAAGTAAAGTCAGGCAGAAAACTATAAGGTTGTTACAGTTTTAGTTATGCTTCATTTTTATTTCAAAAAAAAACATGTTAAAAAGATCAGTTTTTCACCAATTCTGGGAGCGAATTTTGATTTTACAGAAATGTCTGTACTACTTTCAGTAACCACTGTGATGTATTTTTGAACCAGAAGAAGAATGATATTAAATATGTGAACAACTTGTATTGATTTAGACTATAATCTATCAGAGGTTGGATAGTTTGCTCAAATGCATAGTTGTATGTGAGTAGTTGTCCTATGAAAGCAAATTAAAGGAGTGTAAATAAATATAAAATTTACTAAATAGAATAATGTTTTTGTTTGATCATGGTCTCCCATTTTTGGATTCCAGATGTATTTCTTGGAGCCTGTTTAGAGAGTAGGTGTTTTGCTTTCATTGAGCAACAAGAATAGTTACACAGATCAGATTCTCATTTCATTCTTTGTTCTACAATGCAGAGAGATTAGATTTAAGATTTTTTCATTGATTATTAATCCAATTTTCTGAATAACCTGAAAGAAATTAACACCCAAAGAGAAACTAAATATATGATGTCACTGGAACCTTGAAATTTAGTAGACCCTGATTCATCAACCTGCATTGTACTTTGCAAATCTAATGGACCCAAACCATTACACTACTCAGGTTTTAGTGTAGCAAGATTTTAGTAGGAAGAATAAAACCACAGCTCACTCAACCAGGAAATGTTTCAGCCACTAGCCACTACAGAGGTTCATATGTGGCAGGAATTAATGGGAATTAATCAAAATTATGTAGTTCTAGCCTTTAAAACTATTGGTATTCTCAGCCAAAACAAGATATTTTGAAGGCTAAGGAATTCTGTTGAGAAGCCCTTACATCTTAGCTTGAAAGAAATAATTTTCATTAATTTTTATAGCAGAACATGTAAATGCTTTTAAGTTTCTGCTTAGTGTGGAATTTGTGATATGGAAATTGTTTGAAAGAATTTTAGTTCCAGGCCAAAAATAAATCAAAACTGTTAAAAAATTAATCTTGCCAGTGTATTCTGCAGAAGTTTTTCTTTCTTCTTAAAAGTGGTATTTCCTTCATTAATTAGACCAGATGAGTGGTCTTCTGTTTAGAATGCTTTTACCAAGGCAATTCCTCTTTTAAGACATGTAATATTCTTTGAACATCAGTTTTAAAACCTTAAAAGTTGAAAATTACTGTAGGCAGAGTGGAATATATGTGAATTTGTCAGCAGTTCATAATATCGGGTTATGCCTAATGCCTGGTGACTAGATAAAAATAATTGTGAACAATTACAACATTCCAGTTTAATTGGCATTTTTTAGTAAAGCACTAGAAACACTTTGTTTGCTAGTTGTAAGTAAATCTCTACATCACAAAACATAAAAATTTCCTCAAAAATTATCAATTTAAATAAACTCAATTTAAATACTTGGTGAGTTCCAAGCATTATTTACCTTTAATTCATTTTAAAATAAAGATGCAAATAGCAAACAAACACTGACAGAGTACTGATCAAAGGAGACAGGTAGACAGAAATAGCAAACCATTCTGTAAAAAAAATAGACTGATACCTTTTATTTCATAGTGAAATGTTGATTCAGACTTATAAAAACAATGGAAAAGAACATTTCTACTATTGTAAACTGTGTTACTATAGTTATTGCAGACAGCTTATAGTAAAGTTCTGTTTATGATTCTAGCTCTTCCATGCATCAAATGAATCACCAGACATCTGCTTCTAAAGAAAACCACTTGTGCTTTCTTTCAATATCATGTAAACTAGGCATTGTATTTACCTCAAATATGTCACATAGGGAGATTATATCACAGATAGATGAAATTATATCACAGTAATTTGCAGTGTTTTCCCAGATATAAACTAATAAATTCTGTAGAATATGTGAATAGAAAATTCAGCTAAAATATTCCCATTTATATTTTTATTCAACTAATTAGGTTCTCAGAAAAAAAACAAACTAACAGTACTTTATGTTTTATTCTCATAACAGAAAGTCTTAAGAATGTAGGAATGATTCCCTTAGGAAGTATTAATTTTTTTTTTCTTTAATAATAGTATAATTTCCACCTCTCAAGACCTGTGTGATCAGCAACAGCAAATATCACAGAATCATAGGATCATGGAATGTGTTGGGTTGGAAGAGACCTTTAAAGGCCATCTAGTCCAACCCCCCTGCAGTGAGCAGGGTCGTCTTTAACTAGATCCGGTTGCTCAGAGCCCCATCAAGCCTGACCTCAGATGTCTCCAGGGATGGAGCATCCACCACCTCTCTGCGCAGTATTTCACCACACTCATAATAAAGAACTTCTTCCTTATATTCAAATTAAATCTACCCTCTTTTAATTTAAAACCATTACCCCTTGTCCTACTGCAACAGGCCTTGCTAAAAAGATTGTCCCTATCTTTCTTATAGTTGCCCTTTCTTAACAAATTGTCTGTCAAACATGGACGTATCTGTGGTATATTTAGTTACATTTTCTGTTCTTTAACAAGAAGATGGCACAGTAAAGTTTGTGTCAGTGAGAAAAACACTTGCCTAGATTATAAAATTTATTTGAAAGTATTGTCACAAAATTTGTGTGAAATGGTAGACTCTGCATTACTGTTGTATTTCTCATTTATTTTTCTTCTCCTGGTTTCTCATTTCCTACTTAAATCTTAGATTGTAATCTTGTTTTCATACTGTGTTTCTTTTTTGGTAGCGAGCTTGTATTTTCCATGCCTTTTCCTAAGCCAGTCTTACTGATGAAGTAATTATGCTGCCAATACCACTCTTCATTATGTGATACTTGCTCAGAGCTTCATGTGTGATTGGATGTGGGACATCAGTCTGCCCTCCAAAGGGGCTCTCTGTAAGGCTGATTTTGAAGAGGCTGAGAACAGGAACAAATTCATGATATTTGTTATTTCTGTTCCTGCTATTTCCTCTGCAAGCAAACCTTTTCTAGAATTGCCTGCACTCTGGAAGAAATCTGAATCAATTTCATGCAATTCAGTGTCCCAGTCTGAGAAATACTAGCTTACTATCTGTTGTGCAGTTGCTAAGCTCTTTACCGTATATGAATTTCACCTGGTGAATACAGTGTAGCTAATAAAGTGATAAAATCCTTATTTAACAGGCAAAATAGCATATCAAGACCAAAGTCATTACTAATGCATTTCAAAATAATTACCAAGTTAAAATGAATTTTTATTTAATTCACCTGCTAGCAGCTGCGCCCAGCGCTCCATATTTCTCTGTACCAGCTGGTGACACTACAAGCATCTAAGAAAGCTCTTTCAGCAAGAGATGCTTGGAATGCCATCTACTGTTGCAGAAGAGGAAGAAAAAAACTAAGAAACCCAAACCTCAAGGAAAAACTGCTTTTTTCTTGTAGTTTGTTCTAGAATGAAACTCTACTTACAGCTACATCTGTACATTTATTACCTGTGAGGCTGTATTTTGCAGGATATTTAAAATATGTTATGTAGAATTAAGTTAACGACCTGAAGAGGGATTAAATATCTTTGATTTCAATAACCTAGGTTTTGTATCAGTTTTAAAATTAGGCTTTCTGCTTTGCCTTATGAGTTCCCTGAGAATTTCAGTTAGTTGCAAAACAGTTTGAGGCATAAGTAAAAATAGTGTCTCATCTTTCCAATATGGAATTAATAGAAATTACATTAAATAAGGAAAGTTGCAATCAAGACACACTGGTAAATATCCCTTAAAAATCCTTACGATTAAAATTTTCATTTAAATAGAACGAACTATTAAGAGAAAGACCTTTCTCTGGGAAAAAAAAACCAAACTTTTTTTTTAGTCTTTTTAAAGCAAAACAACTGTAGGACAACAGCTAAAATGGTATTTGATTATCTGTTACTGAAATTCACTCTGGTAAAATCGTGCACGGATATCACAAGTTTACTCAAGCTTGTGTAGTCTAGTAAACCTGTGTGGTACATTGGGATATATTTAAGAATATGAATTTTTTTTTTCTCTGTAAATCACCTGCCTGAGATATCCACATACCTGCAGGATCTATGAGATTATCATTTATTAAATAGGAGAGAAAAAATTAAACTCAAATAAGCCTTTTTTTTTGTTGTTTTCCCTAATGAACTTAAATATACATTTCAAAGCTTAACCAGCTAAAATTTTAACATTGTCTAGAACACCCTGAACATTCTGAGTGAAGGCAGTTACTGCTTACACAGAGGTCTTGAAGAAGGGTGAGGCTCTCATGTTAAGCTTTTCAGGCTGTATATAGTATGAGGACTTATAGAGAATTCCAGACTTTTCAGATTTTGTGAGAGGGACATTAGTGTGGCCAAGTACACTGCAGGACAGATAACAAATAATCAAACTATTTTCTCAAAATGTAGCTTCTTAAAGAGGAGAAAATGTGTATTTGTAGGAACATAGTCTTTTTTGTTAGGTAAGGAGCCCACTAAAACAACAAATGGATTAAATTTGAGGGGGTATTTACTTGTATTTTATGATGTTGAAATTGGATTTGGAAATTAATTTTAGTGAAGAATTATATATTAGCAGCTCTGTAAATGAATAGAACCTGAATACGTAAACTTTTATTAACAAAACGTTTCATAAGGCTCAAGGACTCCTTAAAACTTGCCCTGTTTAACTGCTGACCTTGACATTCTTCATATGGATTGATTAGATCTTTGTTTTGCTCTTACTGCATTTCTTGTACAGGCTAATTTTTGATATTACCTGTTGCAAGTTAGCTAGTCTGATCTTGGAGCTACTATATTTGGTATCCGGCAATGGACACTTTTCCCAGAGAAGATCAGACTGGTGAAACTCCTAATTCAAGAAAGTTAGTGGTGTAACAACCTGAAAAAACTTTTGTGACTAATTTAAAGATTCGAAGATACTTCTTCACTGAATACATTTTCTTCTGTTAATACTGTTTATACATGATGAATAATGCTACTGTCTTCTAGCTATTTATATTGCCCCTCTTTGACAGCTTTGCTTGAGCCAAGACTTTCTATTAATTCTTGCTTTATAATTTTTGTTTTTACTAGTTTTTGTACATGCCTCATTCCCTTAGCAGACACAAGGTACCCAAGTGGGAAGCAGCTGGTGTATTCCACATGGCAACCAATTATAATGCTGACGGTTACAAATTTCCACTTACTCTGTGATAACCAAAATACTCTTCTGTTTGCTAAATATAGGAAAAATCTGCAGTAGTCTGTTTTAAACCATGTGTTAAGTTTGGACAAGCACTAGATTTTTAACATTGACCTTTTAATGCCACCTCCCTGGTCAAGGCCTCCTGTTTGCAATTTTGGATAATCTTCAAAGGAGAGCGTTGATGTATGGGACCTTGACAGGTGGGCCCAGACCAACCTCATGAAGTTCAACAAGGTCAAGTGTAAGTCCTGCACCTGGGTCGAGGCAATCCCAAGCACAGATATAGACTGGGCAGAGAGCAGATTGGGAGCAGCCCTGAAGAGAAGGACTTGCATGTGTTAGTTGATGAGAGGCTCAACGTGAGCCGGCAGTGTGCACTTGCAGCCCAGAAAGTGAACTGTGTCCTGGGCTGCATCAAAAGGAGTGTGACCAGCAGGTCGAGGGAAGTAATTCCCCTCTTCTGCTCTGCTCTGGCGCGGCCCCACATTGAGTACTGCGTCCAGTTCTGGACACAGTACCAAAAGGACATGGAGATGCTGGAGTGGGTTCAGAGGAGGGCCACGAAGATGATTAGAGGGGCTGGAGAATGTCTACTATGAGGACAGGCTGAGGAAGCTGGGATTATTCAGCTTGGAGAAGAGAAGGCTCTGGAGTGACCTAATAGAGGCCTTCCGGTACATGAAAGGGGCCTACAGGAAAGCTGGAGAAGGGCTTTTTACAAGGGCCTGTAGTGATAGGACAAGGGGCAGTGGCCTGAAACTGCAGGAGGGTAGATTTAGATTAGATATAAGGAAAAAATTCTTGAGCAACCTGGTCTAGTGGGAGAGAGGTGTACATGCCCACAGCAGAGGGGTTAGAACTAGATGGTCTTTAAGGTCCCTTCCAACCTTAACCATCCTATGATTCAAGAACTAGTTATTGGAGCTGCACATAACACAATGGCTATGATTCAGTGTAGTACTTTTTTAATTACAGTTGTGCTACAGTCATTTTCTTGTGTGCTGATTTTTGATATTGACACTCACTTTATGGTTGTGCTATCAACATCATAACAGAGAAAAAAAAAATCTGACCAAGCTTGGAAATGTGTAAGAAGAGTGAGAGCTTTTATTGGTAGAACATGGTGTCTCTCTCTCTTACTCCAGAAACAAGTAAAAGGAAACATTTTTTGCACCGAAGAGTTCATATCCCAAGATAAGCAGAGTCTGATTTATTGTGCTGGTTCTGAAATAACCGAAACATACTGTCACTCTCTTCAGTTCTAGAGTTGAAAGTACAGGGCTGTTGAGCAGTGTGTTTTCAGTTGCAATGAAACACATTTTAGTATATACTTTCTAAAAATATTAGTGTCAAAATTTTACTTTGAGACTTGTTTGTCTGGCACCTTTGATAAACTCATCCCATTTGTAATTATAATCTAAATGTCACAGTGGTCTTAATGTTACAGAATTTATCATGTTTATGGGTAATATTCATCTGAGATTCAGGCAAGGAGCTCATTCAGCCTAGACTATTATTATGCAGGAGCATGGTCAGGTGATGGAAGCATCACCTTAAAAAGGATTACTTGAAAATATCTCCGTGATAGGCATTTGTTAGTAATAGGTTTTTCATAAGATTTTTCGCTTTGATAGCAGCTATCACAAACGCAGAGATCCCCTCTTTTTGCTACTCACAGGATTTGGCTTCTGCGTAATCCTTCTTACTTTGCAGAATACACTCCAGTGGGGTGTAGTCACAGGAGTCCTGTGAATTAGTTGTACCTCCATTTTTAGGCTTCAGTGACAGAAAAAGCAGTATCTAACATAAAATCCATAAGCTGAATTTGTAGTTTTGTCTTCACTCTTTGCTTTTTAATAGATTTGCATTGAAAAGATGTTTGCTAATTCTTGAATGTTTTTGGCATAGTTCAAATCTACTAATAAGTGGAGACAATTATTGAAGATAGAACGTGAACACTTCCTTTGAAAGATCATGTTCTGGCATCTTGACTCATGAGACTGGTACTGGCCCTATACTGTCATCTGAATTAGTGGGGTCTGAAATGCAAAGAACAACAAATGTAAATCCTGAGAATAGTATTCAGTTTGACTCACTGTCCAACATAAGTGGCCATCGAGTAGCTAGCATTTATGCTGTTGTTTTTGATTGATAGCAGCTTTATAGATTACTTAATGTGTATAACTAGGAATCTGTATTTGAGATAAAACTATTTCCTTCAGTCTTCTCTCAACTTTTTTCTACTTCTTTGCTGTGAACACAGCTGGAGGTCAATGTCATTATTGTATCTATAGAGGAAGAAAAATGTGAAGATTCTTTTTATGGATCTGATACTGTCCCTGCTTGTTCCTATATGATTTGCTTTAGGAAAACCAGGTAGTTCTGCACATTATTGTTTAATCTCATCTTAATTCCTAATCAACTTTACTGCGTTACTGATTGAGGCTACTCTTCATATATTCCACATTGGGTTTTTGGCCAGTGAGCTCTATGCTCGCTAAACTTAAAATTTCATACAAGTGTGCCCACTCTCTGGATTTCATAGGCAATATATGTAATAAAAATTGCTACTGCAGAAGCATCAACAACTTCCTTAAATAGATATCAGTAATATCAATTACAACATTAATTGTAATAACAAATATTTGTGTGGTTTTTTTCATGGGTAAGGGGAACGAGAATCCCAAACTATTTGTATTTCCAGTCCTCTCAGCTTCAGCAAAGGGTCTGGAAAAAACTTTCATCCTAGTCTATGCTCTTCCCCTTACCTTACCAGGGTGATGAGGAGATAAGGAGACAATACACATATATTGGACAAAGAACTGTAACTACTGGACTGTAACATTTTTACATGAAAATGACATAGACTGTTACATGCTTTGTGCTCAACTCAGTGTTTCTGGGAGACATTAGGTATATCCAGATTGTTCCTGCAGATCAGATCTTGTGCTTATAGGTCCATGAATGGTAAAGTTATGAATCTTGAGAGCACTGTTGGCTATAGATAGGTATTAAGATGTTTATCCCTACCAAGGATGGCTGATTCTGAAACTGGATTTCCCCAAACTTCACTGGAGAAGAACTAGATACCTATTTCATTTCAGATAACTAGGAATTGTAGAGTGTTTTGCTTGTCATTTTCATGAATGTAGGCACCTGAATTCTGCCACATGCTTTTGTGGCTGTACATCCAAGCACGTAAAAAAGAGAAGAGGTCTGTTTACCTGTGGCCAATACATTGTTGATGAGGAATGCCTTACAGTTTTGGCGTAACAGATTTTAGAGAGGAGCTTCTAATGATGGTAGTAGATTGAATAGAAGTGTATTGAGTTTAAAGGGCTAAGAATAATTTTTGTTAGTGTTTTCACAACTTTTTCTCCTGCTTCAATTTTTCTTCTTCTCTTCCCTTTGCTTTCTGTTCTTTTATTCTATTCATTCTCTGTGCCAGTGGGACTAGCCATATTCTTTGAGGAAATTCTTAGTACACAGAGAGGATCTAACTTCAAAAAATGTTCACTGAGACTTGAGAGGTAACTTAATGATGCTAGCTCCTGGAAAAGATCAAAGGGGTCTGGCGCTTGCACTGTGTAGGCTTGCAGAAGAACACAAGAGAAATGGCACTGTGAATGTTTCAAAGGGTGGAGGTTCCTGATGACAAAGTGCAAGATGCAAAAATTCTTCATTGTTGAGAAGTAGAAAAATCCTGACTTGTTTTCAAGTGAAGCAGTGTATGGAGTTATAAACTGTGAAAAAAAAAGATTGTGATAAAAGCTTCAGACTCTCCTAACATTTTAGAATTAATTTGATGCTTGTGCAAAGTGTTGAGTGAATTCCTGTAATGACAGAAATTAAAATAAATTGAAAATAGGCAGAAGAGTATTTAATATTCTGGGCTGTTAGAATGTATTGTTCCAGTCATTGTTGATCAGACTCATTATCTGCAGCCTCATGGTGGTTTTAGTAAACAGGTATCGATTGAAAATTGTTTCTAGTGAATAACTAGAACTGACGTTCTTGGTAGAGTTTTGGCAGAACAAGATTGAAAAGATGTGGGAATGTAAATGAAGACAGGTAGTCTGGAAGAAGCAGAATGCAGTCTGGGTTTTTCAGTTGGTGTGTTGAGTAAATGGAGGTTTGTTTATTTTTTTAAGCTGTCAATCAACTTCTTCAAGCAATTATTTGTTGGTGATTTTTGAAGGAGAGAAGAAAGCAATACATTTATATGGGAGTGCACAATCTAGTAAAACACAAAGCAGTTCTTGTAACCAAAGGAAAAAAATGCAACTGTATGTGTGTATGTAGGCAGGATTTAAGAACCTGGAGTATTTTCAATCTTTTTCTGTCTAGAAGAAGGTCTTTAAACCACAGTACTGTTCAAAACATTCTGTGTACTTCATCTTGTATATCATTATTTCTACCAGTTATTAAAACTTCTACACCTAATTTCATCTGATTGAAGAGTGTCTTGGAAAGAGAGTAGCAGGTATTAGCCTGTGGTTGACTGATTTAGATCCAGAATCCCCATGTATTCTCTTACCTTGAAAGATAAATATCTGTGCTGTACACCTGAAGAGTTTAGACCTGTTGATCCACAACGTCAATACTTGTTTAATTTCACATGGTAGGATCTATTTTTGTGTTTGTATAAAATGCTGAGAAAATAATTTTAACTGCAGGTTTTCAAAGTATCTGCTAATGGATAGTGTTTTTTACTTAATGGTGCTAAACTAAAAATCTGATTGTAAGATTTTCAAGAATACAAGGGTTTGCAGCTGCAACTGAATTCAACAAACATATACTATTATGGAAAGATGCTAGATCCTCTTGAAAAAAAAAAACACAAAGATTTTAAACAGAACACTCAGAATTAGTGTGCAGCATTGCATTTTTTATCTTACTCTAATCTCAGTTCCACATGTGAAAAAAATGGACCGTGATCACTATCCAAAGAGAGGCTGGGTTTAATCAGATTATGTGAAGTTCTCATATTTTCTTTGTTTAGTTCAATAGAAAAACTCCAAATGAAGTAGTAACTAGAAGAGTGCCCAGTATACATGATTGGAAGTCATGTACAGAGAGGAATTTAGCTGCATATTCAGTTTTCTTTGTCTGATTGCCAGTGAGGTGGTATTTTAGACTGTCCAGCTCGAGGTGTGTGAATTAGGAACTCTGAATCATTGCCTGGGAGTGTTTCCTTCTCACAGCTGACCATATAGAGCTTTCAGGCTTTTAATGGTGGGGGTTCTGAATGAAATGTGCCCAGCTGCCTAGTGAAAAAGAGTAAGGAAATGCTTCAATTCCCTGCCCCTCCCACCCCTCCCCCTTTGAATTTCCTGTGTCAAGAAATTAGTATGGAATCTTTTGGTTAAAATTCTGACTAAGATGCATGATAGAGTGGAATTGTGACTGCATGAAAAAATTTTGTTTTCATATTTCTTGACTTTGGAGTGTATCTGCTTGGGTTTTTTGATTTGGTTTTTATTTTGTTTTTTTTTTTTTGGTGGGTTTTTTGGTTGTTGTTGCACTGGAACATTTCTTTGTATATAAATTTTTTAATTGCTGAAGAGGCAAAACTGTCTGCTGCATGTTCAGTTTTCCGTCTCTGTTGTCTGTTTAGAAAAGTTTTCATTGTGTCTTAATGTCCATTTATTTACTTCTTGCATAGTCACTGACCCCAGTTTATAGAGGTATTCACTGTGATATCATATGATGGAGGAGTTGTGGAGCTATTTTGGTGAGCTTTAATTTTCAGTCCAACTTTAAGCATCCACTTAAATTGGGAGCCTGCACTCCCTGTTTAGTTTAGGGAAGAGAGTATTCTCCATGGAGACATTCAGAAAATCTGTTTAGGAACCTTTTTGGATTTTCTGAACATATAGAGAAGCTCGACCCGAACTTGGTATTTGAGACTGGAACAATTATCTGCTCACTCAAGTTAGAGCATGCATTTCAGATAGGATCTATTCCTAAAGACAATAAACAAATACTAATCAGTACTATACAGACCTAATGTATCCATTCTCTAGTTATTTCTTTTAGCAAGTCCTAGTAAATTTTACTCAGTAGTCAAATTCCTTAACTTCCCTTCCTTAGAGTTACATTGTTTGCAGGTCCCAACATCATTGTAGTTTAATAAAGATTTTCCTTTAACCTCTTAGTTTAGGGTATTACATTTTAAATGACTTTTTACATGTTATGAATACACCTTGAGTTATGATATGTAATTTGGTTCTTAGTAAATAATAAGAAAAGTAGATTATAGTTCACATAATCAGAGCACCTTTCTTTGTAGTTATAGCTGTATGAATTGCTGGAGATGTTCTAACATGATACACTGTCCAACAAATTTGAAGCTAGTTATAGAACATTACCAATTTAATTTTGTAACTAAAAGTTTTAAATACTTGGCATTCCACATTTTTAATCTTAAATGGAAATAAGCACAGAGTGCAACTTAATATAAATATGCAACAAATATTAAAGGAAACCTTTTAATTCAACTCCTGCCCTCTTGATACAGGTTCTAGAACTTCAGGGTAGTTGTTTTACAACATGTTGCACTCAGTTGTGGAAACTTATCTTTTTAGGGTCAAAGAAGAGCAAAAACCACAGCTGACACAGTAAGTAAAATATCTTAAAAATGCAATAGGCTTGACTTTTCTACCTTTGCCGTGTTCTGCTTTCTGTACCATTGATGGTATTAGCTTTCACTAATACCTGACAGGCTGCAGTTAGTTTCTCATCTGCTTCCTGACTGGCTTGTAAGAGAGCTGCCTGCAGCTTCTTACTTCATCCACACGTTAGCTGGATGTAGGTTCTTGCTGCCTGCTTGTGAACTGTAAAACTTTATTCCCCTTACACCCTAGTGGCTGACTTAGTATTGCAGCTAACATTCCCATTGGCTCTAGCTTTTCCCCATCTATCTCTCTGTTAGCATTGGATAAGAAAACATTTGAACTAGTGTGATTTTGTTGGTTATTCAGTCACATTATTTGCTTATTTAAACAGGTGGTTTCCCTTTAGTGGGCTCACTGAGCTGGTAAATAACGTTCTTCAACCACAGCAAAAACAGCAAAATGAAAAGGAGCCCCAGACGTAAGTAAGCTGCTCTCTGTAGATTAAATGATGTCTGTATAGTGTTAAAACATACTAGAGAGTATGTTTAAAATAATTTAGAACATCCTGCTGAGGACATTTTATAAGCCGTTTGCTTCCCGACCCTTCTTTTGCAAGGGGAAAATGGAAAAATAAGTGATACTCTAAGGAGACCAGTAACGTGAGTGATTACATTAGAATACATTCTGAGGAGTTACTAGGGCTCCATTTGCCATTCTCTGCAAATGTTCCATACCTGAAACTCCCAGTGATGTGTTTTCTGTGCATGTGGAACTGAGATGATAAGATATGTAGTATTAAATATAGCATATCTATGCCTATGCATGGTATTTGAGATATTGGTCATACATAGAATGCTATACAAATCTACATAATGTCTGAAAAGCTTTTTAAGGACAACGAAAATGTCATTTATATTTTTTTTATGCTTCTAAAATATCTGTAAAGTTTCAGAACTTTAGCAGATGTAAGATGAAATCTTGGATCTGTCAAAGCTGATGGCATTTTGGCTTTTGTGGGGCCAGTATTTCATTCATGGACCTTCTACATTGCTAAACCATTATGAGAGCCATGTGAAAAATTTTAATTTTCTTGCTATCTGAAAATTTTAAGATTTAACTGAAACTGGCAAAGCTAGATCATTAAGTCTTAGAGTAGAACTGGAGCTGAAAATACTCTTTAAATAAAAAAAAAGATGAAAAATTCTTAAAATGTGACTTCACATATTATTTAAGCTTTAAACAATTAAGTTGCTGTATTTTCTTTCAGCTAAAGGGATATACCTTGTAAATTCATGTGCTAAAAGAAATGTTTGCTATTGTACTCATGCGTAACTGGTTTAAAACATGCATACATCTTTTTAATTGTTTTTCAGAATCAGTTTTATTTTTAAATATGTATTTTAAAATGTTTTTTAAATGAAATTTCATACTTGCAGGTCATTAAAATGGTGAATTATTTTTTTGAGAATACAGTAAGAAGTTTTCACAAAATTTGATGTAGAAATAACCCATCAAAATGATATTCTGTAAAACAATGTACTATTTAGAGCTCTGTTTCAGATATCCTTACTTAAGTTCTTATAACATTGCATAGAATCATAAAATTACCTAATCTGGAAAGGACCTTAGAGATCATTTAATCCAACCTCCCTGTCATGGGCAGGGATGCCTCTCAACTAGATCAGGCACAACACACATTAATAGTGGTTTTGTGTATTAGTTACTGTTAGATACTGGCAAGATTACATTTAGTTCACAACACCTCAGCACCTCCTTTATATTCCCAGTTTCTTTAACGCAGCAAAGTTTGTTCGGCTTACCAATGTTGCACATATGAAGCATATGGCTTTGAAGAAACTGAAAATACCATATACCCAGTGCAAACAGTTGAATTAGTTGCCAAAAAGTATTTATAAATGTTACTACGGAAGAATTTTTTTGAACAGTGATCTCTTTGGGAGCCAGTTTTTTTCAATGTTTTTATTAAATAATTAAGAAATAAATGAAGTTGTACACGCATTGAATTTACAGATGGGACAGTGCTAGGAGAAATGTAACATCTAGTAGCAGGATTATAGTTAAAAATTTTCCTGAAAAATCCAAGCCATGATTATGATGTTACGATACCATTCAGAAGGATAAATGCAAGGTAGTGTAATTGTGTAGGGATAGTTTATGTGGTTGACACAGGATAAAGAAAAATGGTGTGAGTAGAGGTCTGGGAGCCATGGTACTGTGTAATTTGGGCAGGAGCCAGTATCATGAAAGAGCTAAATGTTGTACTGTAATGTACAGACACCAGCCTGTTAAGAGGTGTGAAGAAGTATTCACACTAAGGTTTGGTAAGGTCTCACCTGGGATAGCCTGCCCTTTTTTGGACACCATCTCTGAAAAATGATGTGGTGCAGTTGCAATATAGATGTCTCAGAAACATGACATTTATAAGGAAAGACTCAAACATATGAGGTGATTTGGCCTCCTGAAGAGAAAGTCCCAGGGGATGAAGGAGATGGACAAAGCTTTAATTATGCAGAAAGTTGCTGAAAAATGGAAGGAAGTGATCTCTTCTCTACGCCTCCGGTGGTGAAGCAGAAAGGAGTAAACTTTTGTGGTGTCAGGGAGGATTCAGCTTGGTTGGGAAAACTTTTTAACAGAAAGAAAACTTAAAATGCTGGCATAGTTTGCCTAGGGCTTCTGTGGAATCTGTATCACTGAGAATCTTCAGAAGCAGGTTTGGCAAGAGAGTGTTAGACCAGACACAAGTGCAGCTGGTCCTGCAACGGGACAAGAGAATGGACTTGAGTGACTTTTTAAAATGTCTTCCAGCACTGTTGGTTTGTGATAATTTCATTAATTTATTAATGAACAAGATTTATGTTTGTGATTATGGTAAACTTCCAGGGAGAAAATTGAACATAAATACTAATGGTGCAACTTCTTAAATTTCTTTTTCTCACTTCAGTGGCTTACAGAGCACTGTTGTACCTGGGAACGTTGTGGGACACTGGGAAGCAACATGGAATTTTGTGTGTCTGAAGAAATTGTTCCCCCTATCCATACATATCTGGCCATTTTCCACTTGAAATCACTGTCAGGATCCGAGTCTGTAATGATTTTCAAGATGCATCTGGCTGTCCAGTTTTGCTGGTGGAAAAGATTATTTGCAGTTACACTGGAGGAGGCAGAAAAGGAGACATAACAGTGCATCTCTTAGATCTTGTTGAGTTAAGGGTGACCACCGTCACTCATGGTATTCAGAATATGAGAATTCCCTGATTTTATACAGTGAGTTAGCAGTGAAAGTTTCTAATGTTTGTTGCTTAAAGACAACCAAATATTGAAGAGATGGTGGTTTTTTTCTCCTTTTTGCATGAACAATTTTGTTCATTTTCAGGCTGGAAGTGAGTCTCTAATTGGTTTGGTTGCTGGATAAGAACTGCAAGAGGACTGTCATTGACTTCGGTTGCAGGAACTGAGCCTTTCTCTTTGCTTTGATAATTATGAGAACATTATTAATAAACAGTAGATAACATGCAGTCAGCATCAAAAGCCAATAAGCATAATGCCATTTGTACCTACAATAAATCAAAATAAACATATTACTGTATTTAATTCCTTTTTTTCACATTCACTAGACTAATTCTAGGAGAGATTAAAATTTTATGTTACTTAGCACATGTTTTTTTTCTGCTAAAAATGGCAGTTATGGAAGTTATGTTGTTGTAATAGGGAAATGAAGACTGAAAATTACTGTAAAATGATACTTAGTAAAACCTTTTTCTGCAAACTAAATTCATTTTTATATTGGTAGAGCATTCCAGCAAACTAGTAAAATTTTCAGTAAAATGTCTTCTGTAGTCTTGAAGAGATGGATTTTTTTTTGAATTCCATAACAACTGTAAATGAAAGACATTATCCATCAAGAACACTTGAATTTTACGTTTTGACCTTTTTGAAATGTCGTTAATTCACAAATTGTCACAATATATACTCATTCTCTGTGATCACATACATAATTTTGTTAACATGCCCTGTCTTCTTGGTGTAAAATCACCCTAGACATAATGGAAAAGTTTTCAGTGTATGAATCTGTGCACTGTGAAGAACAGGTACTGTATTTATAGAGAAGACCGTGTCATTATTCCACATCTGTAAGGAACTGTTGCATAAAGTTGTGGAGAATAAATTGTAAGATGCAATATGTACAACATATTTTTTTTTTTTTAGTGTATGATGCAAATTCAGTTTTACTAGTTGCTGAATACAGCACTTGACAAGTAGAATTTCTTAGGTTAGATATGTTATTTTCTTCACAAAATTAGAAATGGCTGGTAAGGAAATATTGTTGGATTAGTCAGTGTCTGAATTAAAGCAGTCTTTGAAGTAGATTACTGCATTTATAAGAATCTCTAATGAATTTTCGTTAAAATAGATTGGCATTTCTCAAATACCTAACATAAATCAGTGGATCATTATTTTTGTATTCTGAATTTACTGTGTAAACAATATGTTGGCAAACCACTAGGCTGTTTTGAATTTCTTGAGATTATTTGCTCCAAGTGTGATAACAAGGACACATTAAGCAGTTACCTATTAAAATTTACACTGTATATAGTCAATGGGTTTATTTGTGGTGTTTTTAGTCCGTGTTCATTGTTTTTAATGGAACCTGTTGAAAAGTAACACATTTCACTTGAAGGAATATTTTTCTGAAAGAGAAAAATATGTCTCTGCAGTAAATACACTTGTGAAATTGGAGTCATGAGGTGTCTAGCACTCTGTTTATTTTCTTAGGCAGTCAAATGGGAAAAAAGCAGAGAGTAGATGAGCTAAAAATAAAACCAGAATTTGCAGTTCAAAAAACAGAAACAGGGAGATTGTAGCTATTTTGAAGTAAAATATAAATCCACAAAATACCTTCTGAAGTATAAACCTGTTTTTATCTCCATAATAAAGTAAATATGAGGTGCCTAAATGGCTTCTGTTGTGTGATTCTGATGACTGATCATGACTCTTCATGTTATGAGACTCTTAAATTGCAGCGTAAGATTATGGTTGCCTGACTTGTAAAGATGTTTTTTTTCCAGATCTTTTGCTCATAATACTTGATACAAGAAAGATTTATTTAGCTTTGTTGGATTGTTCACAATGTTAGTGAGGCCAGAATAGTAATCATGAATACAGTGGAACTTGGTTTTATTAGAAGGGAAAAATAAACGTGTTGAGGACAGATAAATATAGAGATCATAAGAAACAAATCTCGGTATTTAACTTGGAATCCAATTGATCTATTTTAATCCTAAAACATGCACAGATATGTAATTCTGCAGATAAACCTATAGACTGTAATAATTCAAATAGAAAAAGAAATGCACTTTTTTTGGATGAATTAAGAAATCTTACTAATAAGGAATTGAAAAATACCCAGGGACAATGTGAGGAGCCTATTGTTGAAGAATATGTGTATTTATGAATGAAAAAAAGGTAATCTTTAAACAAAAATGGGGTAGTATGGTATAGCGGAGGAATTCCTTGAGGATCTGTGGTTAAAAACCAAACTTGAAAGTAGAAAGAGAACACAACGAAAAATAGTCAACTGGCCAGCAGTTAGCATTGTGGACAAGGAAAAGATGTAAAAAGCCTCCCAAAGTGAGATAATCCAAGTGTGTATTCTTTACTCAAATAAGAATTTGGATAAAATACTAATAAAGGTAAATAATTCTCCTTATAAATAAAGTAGGGCTGAAATTGAACCATGTCTGAACTATTTCACATACTAAATTCTGTAGATATTTTGTGTTACGCAACAAAATAAGAAGTAAAAATAATTGGTATGACTGAACAACAAAATGTTTCCACATGTATATACATACAGGTGTAAATAAACTTGTTCCTGTCTTGACAATAGAAACTGCAATATGTTGTGACATGGTTAAAGCAGCTCCGAAAAAATTGTGTATTTTCTCTCTAATTTTTGAGGAGTTTGTGGATGTCACAGTCTGTGGTGCTACTAATATGCTGACAGCATCCTGCTTTGAGCTGCTTTCCAAAAGAAATGGACAGTACCCCTAGAGGGATGACAGGTTGTCTGAATGAGATAAGCAAATAGATTTAGAAAATGCTGGCTTCAGCTTAACTTGAAGAAGACAGAAATGGTACTCCTGCTATAATAAAAGGAAAGCAAGTTAAGCATGCAGCTGAACCTGTGACCTCAGTCTCCAGTGGAACCTGCCATCATGACAGTGGCAAAAAAGGGTTCTTGCAAAATAAGTTATTTTGGCATTGACTGTAACCATAATGAATATTTTCCTTTTTTTTTTTTTTTATGGAGAAGAATAATCCTGCATTTCATTCTGTGAAGAACTGATGATAAAGTTCATCAGCAAGTTCAGTTTCTATGTTGCTTAACAAATCTTGTCTTAAGGAACGTCAAAACTTCTAGAGAGGATCATATAACAGCTTCTGCACTCCACTGGCTATGCATTATTCTCAACAATTTAATGTCTTTCTCCTTAACATGTCAGGGCAAAACTATGTTTTATGAGTAAAAGTGATGCGAATCTTATTTTACTTGTAATATTACTTGTTGCAAGACTACTATTTTTGTCAAATATTATTCCAAAAAATGGCATGTTTTTGATTTACCAAATAAGATTTGAATCTTGCTTTCCCTATGATCATTTTAGACTGCGAATGACAATTTGTGTGTGTAACAACATGTGGCAATTTATTATGGTTCCTATCCCAAGTCTTGTGCTAAGTGAGCAACTTCTCTCAAGCTTCTATGTCTGAGGGGGGTGAATATCCATTACTTATTTTCATTTCTCTAACACAATTCTACTTTCCCATGCAATTTTCTGTCCATTACGGTTACCCGCTCCTTTATTTCCTTTTTTCTCTCTGTCAGGGAATAAGCTGGCAAAGGGGTGGCTGTTTTTGCTGAGACAATCTGAATAAATGTTGCTTGAAATATTAAAAAAAGCTGTAATTTATACAATGGGCAGGCTCGCTTTCAGTGTAGAGCGTATGTAGAAATGTTGGTAATTATTAATTGTTGAAAGTAAAGATTTACATTGTAGAGACATTTAGATTTTTATTTAGAAATGACTGTTCAGTGGACCCATAGCTGCTCCTATGTATAAAATATTTTTCATGGATTATGTCTCATTTTTTAACCATTCTTGGTGCATATCTTCTTTATTAATGTCAGTTTTGAGGGAAACTCAATGTTGTGAAAGTATCTTTTTAATAATTATTTTAAACCAATGAAATATTGCCTTAAGCAACATAGGCTTCTTATAGAACTTCTTGTGTTAAAATAATCTCCTAGTCAAATTCACAGAGCAGGTTGTTAGGGACTAAGCAAAAGAGAAGAGAAAGAGAATACTTTCTGGTTCTTATGTTTTGTTTGCGGATTGATACGAAGTGTTGTCAGCTTTTTGCTACTTGTGGCTTTTTCTTCAAGCAGGGACCAACTGCCTTCTGATACTTGGGTAGAAAATAAGAGTATACTGATGAATACTGGCCAGGTTCATGATTCTCATTATGAAGATATCAAAGTCTGAATTTCCATGGGATTTATATTATCTAAGGCACTTTTCATAACATGCTTTGAATCATTCTTTTACCCCTAGTAAATTTCTCTTACTGATTCAACATTCCCCTTGGGAATATGGTCCTGGCACAAAAATTACATCGCATAGAATAACTTAAAGTTCTTGAAACTGAAGAGAAGCCTGAGAGCTCTGCAGTTCTACAGCATCCCTGCGTGGACAGAATCCTAGTCTGAAACCTAAGGGAGAAATCCATGTGGTACAATCAGGCTGTGCTGGGTGAGGGTGTAATGATGTAATTTAATGTCATAGTTTAACTGCAGCTGGCAACTAAGCACCACACACTTTGTTGCTCACCCCCCACCCGGTGGGGTGGGAGAGAGAATTGGGAGGGTTACTACCTTCTGTTAGCAACTTGGGATCCTGCTACGATTTGGAAGACCAGGTAGTAGTAGTAATAGTACTTTCAATAACAACTTAAATCAAACCGTGGTATAGTAATTAATGAGGTAAGAAACATCTCAGGTTTCCGTAAGGAAAAGCGGTTCTCTCCTTGTAATGTAGGACACAGTTAATGGAGCTTTTTATTTTTCTGAGTGTATGAAAAAAGTGTCTTAAATGTCCTTTTAAGTACAAATATAGCCATTTAAAATAAGGATTTGAAGTCAAAAACAGAGTAGGAAGTTGTGTGTTTGTTTTATTTGTGACTCTGAAAGCTGAAATCGTTGTTTATTGTTTCCTTATACTGTGACCTCTGACAGAAATAGTCACTGTGCACAGGTTTAGGTACTGTAAACATGCAAGTGGGCCCCCTGCGGTGTGTGGAGAATTGAGAACTGCAGCATGTAGCATAACTGCAGTATTTCTGGGCTCTGGTTAGCTGAGACAATTCCTTTTAATACCACAAAAAATGTTTTTTTGTAGACAATCTTTTTCAAACCCAACATTTCCCTTCTTCTAGGTCAAAGATTTCTGTGCCCATCTCTCTATGGCAAGTTTTATCTCCCAGTGTATTTTCTTTTGGCTCTCTAGGCTTGTCCATGCTGTTACAGTTTTCTTCTGTGTGGACGTCAGTTATAGTTGTCAGTATTTTCTGTGATTCTAAACATTTAAATTTCAGTTAATACTAGTGGGTTTGAATAACAGTTTAAAAATGTGTGTTACTTAATGGTATTTTTGGTTGAGGTTTCCAAGAGAAGATAATAAGCTTAGCAGTCAGAAACACAAAATCAATGGATGTTGGAATTAGTCAGTGACTTCAGTAGAACTGATAACATATCTGTCTATCCATCTGTATATCTATCTGTTCCTTAAAATGATGATTCTGTGAGTCATGCTGCTACCCTGGCAGTGCTGTAAACCTAAAGAGTATGTTCATACAGCACAGCAGTTAGTGTGTCTATCTTTTATCACCTGGGAAATATTTTTGTGGCACAGTTAACTTGAGCTTGTTCTGGCATTGCAGCTTTTGTTTTCACTTGAAAACTGCTGACTTGAGATCACAGAATCACAGAATGTTAAGGATTGGAAGGGACCTCGAAAGATCAAGTCCAATCCCGCTGCCAGAGCAGGAATGCCTAGATTATGCTACATAGGAATGTGTCCAGGCAGGTCTTGAATGTCTCCAGAGAAGGAGACTCCACAACCTCCCTGGGCAGCCTGTTCCAGTGTTCCGTCACCCTCACTGGGAAGAAGTTTCTTCTCGAGTTTAAGCGGAACCTCTTATGTTCTTGTGTTTGACCCTTGCTCAGCTGGTATTAAAGGCTAAGAGGTACTTTTGCCTCTGATGGTTCTCTAGATTTTTTTGTGTGAGGCTGTAGAGTAAAACAGTCCCTCAGTACCTCTCCTCAGATATTTCATTTGGAAAATTCAGGTTGACTTTTACCAAAGTGGATTAAAACCCCAGAATATTGAGAATCACACGTGAGTAATGGTAGAGGTGGTAACTTTTTTGCTTTTGCAGAGGAGTAGCATTCTCCCAGATCATTCTCTGCTTTTTTTTTCTTTATAAACCAATAGTAGGAAATCATGAACCTTCATCTCGTTTACTGTTCGTACTACTAAATACTTGGAAAGTTCCTGAAATACTTGGAAAGTTCCTGAAAATAACTAGGAGACATTTTTGATTATTGGATGAATTGGGAACAAAGTTGACCAAGAATTTGAATACAGAGATGTATGAAAGGTTATTTAGAAGTCAAAATAACAGTTTCTGAAACAGAGTGACTTACTAAAGACTCTTAATTATCTGTGTCAAATACTTAAGACTTCTTAAATCACCAGTGAATGGTGTAATAAAAAAAGGCTTTCAAAGGGTAGTTTTAATGAGTGGTAACTTGAGATATAAAAGATTCTAAACATTTTTATTTTTCACCAAGCCTAGAGATATTAGGACATGAGGAGGGCATACTATACTGTATAATGTTGAATAAATACTCAGGATAGAGGATAGATTTAGTGGTCATAGTTAAATCAGTTATAACATTGTAACTGTGTAACACCACTCAAAAAGTTGAATCAAATTCTTGAAAAAATCAGGTTCATGAACCAATAACCAACTTAAGAACTAGGAAATAGATTGTAAACTGTTAAATGCCTGTAGCTCTGGAAGTGCTGGTGGATGGCTTTTACCTCCATTAAGTTTTCCTTGGTACTGAAAAATGTTTGCCACTTTACAAAAGCAACCTGTGTAGTTTTAGGTTCTACGTCTTAATGTTTGCTGTTGAATGCAAGTACTGAGAGTAGTTTGTGCCTTTGCAAATGACTTCTGCAAATGGCCCGTTTGTGGGTGGTGCTGAGTGCTACTACTATGCATTGAGCTCTACCAGCTGCTAAGGATACCAGTGGAAACAGTGGTTGTTTTTCATGCTAAATTTCACATAGCAGTAGGTATTTTTGCATACCAGCAGATTGAAAGCAGAACCAGACCTGACAGCCATCAGTGTCTGTGGAATTCCCGTCCCCTGGAGTCAGGAAACACAATTAGGTTTGCTGGAAATACAATTAAGCTCCCCAGCTGCAGAGCCTTCGTTTTGGAAGAAAGTTCATTTGTTGTTTACGTGCTTTTACACTCACAACTCCTTTCACTAACATTTGTGTTTCATTGATAGCTATAAATCAGTGTCGTATTTGTTTCTGAAAAGGTTTCTTCTCAGTTATAGAATCATAGCACAGCATTGGTTGGAAGACACTTTCAAGATCATCCTTTGTTGCTTTTATTTTGGTTTATTTGTGGTGGTTGAATGTATTACATTTTTTGGAGTCAGTGAGGGTGAGTAGATTGTTCTTTTCACTGTTGTTTTATCCTTTTCATAAGGAATAGTTGGAGTATTTGGTCAATTCATTAGATTTTTATCTAATGAATTTTTGTGAAACAAATATTCATGCCTTAATTTAAGAGGTGTGAAGGGCAGCAAAGCTAGAGGAAAGAAATGTCTATTTTTCCTCCCTTATTGAAGGCAAGAAAGTACTGGACTGAATTAGAAAGGCTGACTACAGCATGTGGAGCTCTGCTGGGTTTATCTGGGGGAGACAGACCTGATGAGACAGTTGTCCTTTATCACCAGGTGCAGATTTTTGTGATGTGGTAGTAGTCCTCACTCTGGTTTTGGTTTTAGAGACTTGAGAATGATGGAACAGATATCCAAAACATTTTAGGTACATTCTAAAAGGAGCATGGTCCTCCAAACATTTATATCAAGAAACTCGCAGTCAACTCTTCTGTTTTACAGATGGATGTATCTTTCTAATTTTTGATGTAACCGTTGCCATTTGTTTTACACGTGTGCTCACAAGTGGCTTTCTGTGATCATAGTAGTAGTAATATTTATTTTACAGAAGAAGGAAATTCACTTATCACTTTTGAAAGATGTTTTTCTGATTATGTTCTGTATATAGAGAAAGTTGAAATAAATTCATAGTGCTGTGGCTCCTGGAGTATCTTGGACATAGAACAAACATAGACAGATGGTGCTAGGGTGAGTCGATCAGAAGCCTGGGGTGAGGATGAGTACTCCTGGGTACAAAGTTTCATCTATGAATAACATTAACAGACGGCGAAGATTGTCACAGAGCAAAAAAAAAAAAAAAAGCAGTCTCACATTAAAAAAATCCTCAATTTTTATTGTCACCTATTGGGAGATTTGATCTGTCACAAATATGATTCAATGATCCAAAATTTGAAAGCTTGTCAGTAATTCCAGGTACTTGTTCTACACGTCACCTTTTTCTCGTCCTTCAGGAATCTTTACATCCATTTGTATATTCCCTACTTCCACAGCTGATTACTAAGGATATTGTGTTTTAGGAAAGGGATATTCTTGGTTCAATGCAGGGATATTTAGCAGAGAGAACTTGGGTCCTGGCAACAGGAACATAGACTTCTCATTTCAAATGTGCTTCATCCATGGATAAAGACTGTGCCAGAAACAGTTTTGAAACAGTTTTGGAACAGTTGTGGACCCTCCACCTCCCAATCGCGTTCCTAAGAACAAGACCCATTCCATTGTTTCTAGCACAGTGTTCACCAACTGGGTGAAAAACACTAACATATGTATGACAAAAATCTGATTAACAATTGACTTCTGAAACAGCAAAATATTGTCAGTTTCAAGATTAGATGTGTATTTAAATTATAAAACATATTCTACCCATGTTTCATCGTATGGCGTAATGACGCTGCATTCTTCTCTTTGTATCCATATTGAATCTCTTAAGAAAGTGTTACACTGTCTGCTCTGTTGGAAACTATTCTCTAAAAGATTTACTGTTAAATTCGTGACTCTACTGTGTATAGTTTGTAGCTAGTACAATATTAATTTCCTATATATGCTAAATAGATATTCTTTCTTTGGTTAAACATGTAACACTGGTGAGTTGTGACAATCCTAGGATTACAACTTTATCTTCTCTGGTGATTTGTTAAAGTATTGGCTGTTATGTCCTAGCCAATGCCTTTGTCTCGCTTTTGACTCTACCTTTAGATGAAAGAGAGATCTATATATAATCAACTCCTCTTTTGGGTGTCCGTATTTAAAGAAAGATTCTGTTTCCAATGCTGGAAACCTACTGTTACAAAGATCCTATTGTAGCAGCTTGGTTACTCTAGCAGAAAGAAGAATTGGAAATTTATCAATATTGGTATTGCATCTTCTTTGAATAGTAATGTCTGGTCAATCCTGGATACAAAAGACTCATGTAAAATAAGAGTGCTGATTGATTTTGGACATCTGAATTTATTTTCTTTAGGTGGAATTGACGATGTTCTGCAGTAGGAAGGATAATAGATAATTTTTTCTCCAAATTATATTCCACAATGTCTTTAATTTAGGATAGTTGATTTATTGAAAGGCTGTAGCAGTTGAACATACCTCGGTGAGAAGGGGCAAAGGGAGAACAACGCTATAAATTAAGGTTTTCTTTCTGCCAGAGTCCTCTAAATCTTATTTGCAGTGAACATCTGAGCTGTGCTGAACCCACTCAGGGTTAGATCTATAGTTTCAAACTGAGAGAGAGTAGATTTAGATTAGATACTAGGAAGAAATTCTTTCCTGTGAGGGTGGTGAGACACTGGAGTAGGTTACCCAGAGAAGTTGTGAATGTCTCTTCCCTGGAAATGTTCAAGGCTGGACTGGATGAGACTGTGAGGGAACTGGTTAAGTGGGAGGGGTTCCTGCCCACGGCAGGGGGTTTGGAACTAGATGATCTTTTATGTTCCTTCCAACCCAAACCATTCTATGATTTTGTCTTTATTTACACAAAAAGACTTCTCAGCAATTTACATGATCACTTAACAGTATAGCAATATAGGAGTCCTGCTCAACAATAGGAACAGAATATATGAACATGAGAACTACTTTACAGGAAAAAAATTGGTTGATGAAGATCAGAACTAAGACTGGTTCTGTTTGTTTAAGCTCAAGTATGTTAGAACAAGTGTGAGTAGAATCTGTTTATATTTACTGTTTTTCCAAACAGAAGTACTCCAGAAGAAGGCTTTAATAGACTGATAACAAAATAAAAAGAAAAAAAAAAGTGTTCCTGTATTTGAAGAAAACAGGTTTTCACAGAGCTGTCTCTGGGATAATTGCAGGCCTTTGAGTGTCACAGCATCCTTTCTCCCTCTGCTAGTTTACAGGTCCTGCTGTTATTGCAGGCTTCAACTCTATGGGATTATGAGCAGCACGGCATGACCAGAAAGCATACTGGTGACCCAACATTATTCTCTTACAACCCTCATTTATACCCAGCAGCTCTGAGCTCTTAATGGTTAATTGATAAGCTTTAATTAAGAGGTTAAAGGATTTAAATATGGGATTGAATTCTGATCTTCTCTTTGGCACTGATTTTTTGGGGTGGTTTTGCATGACTCCAATTATTTGGAAAACTCAAGTGTTATGTGTCAGAAATAGTATTAGAGTAACTATTATATATATGGTTTTGAGGCACAAATCTCTTACATTTTTGGTCATTACCAGATAGTATTTGTCTAAAATGAAGAAATGCTGCTGGAGCCTAAATTGCCATTATATTTTACTTCTGATAAGTAAAAATTGAGTTCAGGGCACTTTCTGAGTAAAGGGATGGTATGGAGGCATGTGCTGAAATGTAATTAGTGGGGGAAAATTGCTACATGCCTTGTTCAGGAACTTACGAAATGTCTCTCCTGCAAGTGAGAGCATTTCTCTTCCTTTGTGAGCTCCTTCCTCATAAAATAGTCATAATTATTTTTAATATTTGAATTTCCATTTCAAGACCCCTTTCTTTTGGTTGTCTCTAGAAAAGGCGACATTACTATAATGAAAATAATTTGTGTTTTGGCCCTACTTTCTGTTATTTCTAATATGAGTAGTATGGAAAATGACAGTCTTTTGAGACTTGAGAAACTGTTTTGAGGATCTGCCCCTACAGTGCTGCCAGCAGTGAGGCTCCGCTTTTACAGTAAGAACACTGACACAGTCAAAACCAAGAAGCACCACAGCTCATTGCAACCACCAGTTCTGGTGGTGATGATTCATGTCAAGCACGTTAATGTAGTTTGCTTAGTTGGGGTTGAGACAACCATATAGTGAGCACGACTGAGGCTTGATTACACCAGCTTTCCTAGTGTTGCTCAAAGTTGTTTCCTGTTTGTTAAAAAAGGAAAATCATCAAGATAGGAACAATCCTGTCACAGAGGTAAAAAGATAGGGGCTATTTAATAATTGAAAATGCTCATGAATGTTGTAAACAATGTGGAATGAACTCTCTCTAATCATGATACTGTAATGTCAGGAGGTGTTACATTTCAGAGCCAAGACAGTCTGACCTAGTATTTAGCATGTGTTTATTTTGTCTGTGTGTGTAATTGTCTAATGAAAAAGTAATTTTGCCTTTCCTAGTAAGGATTAAAAAGTTTAACACTGGAACTTAGTTATTTTGGGCAGTTCTGAAAGTACAGGTGTGAAGTTAATGGCTTCCTTTTGTAAGTCAACTGATGATGCAAATAGAGTAACCCGAGTGACTGTGAGAAATATTATCTCTGCTGGAGATGCCCTTTATAAATGTAATAATGTTGCAATGTGCTTAATTGCCAGTAACTGAATTAGCCTCTTTTTAAGGTACGTTAGGTAAATATTGCATACCTTTAAAACAAAATTTAGTATAAAGTAAATAAAAGTGTGATTTATGAAAACAAGCCAAATATAGTGTGAAAATTTCTGAGAGTGAATTATTTGGATGGAACAGTAATGTGTATACTTTTACTAATGAGGCTATTTAAAAAATAAAAGTCTAGTAATTGAAAGGTATATAGGTGTGGCACAGCTTTCTTAATATTGCTATTTATTTGAATACCTAACACAAACGGTATCAGAAAAAAAATATGGAAATAGCCGACATACAACTATATTTCTAATGGGTTTAGACTGATACATTTATGTTAAACACTTCAATTGAGTGAATGAATGAAGAAGAGACATGAAATAGAAACCTATAAAAATTGGCATGGTTTATAAATATAAAAATTAGAATGACAGGATACAAATTGATTGTAAAAGGAAATTTTTATGAAAATGAAGTGTATTCCTCAGTGGTTTAGATTTCAGGTGAAATTTTTTGTATAGAGTGTGAAAGTCTGTCTGTGTCAAGTGTGCATGGAAAATTACCAACTAGGAGTCTTAATTTTTGCATAAAGCTCATAACATAATAAAGGTGCTCTAGTAACTGCATAATAATCTTAATTCTAGTTTATAAAGCAGTTTTCTGTTACAAAATAATTTATGAGATATTATTTCCCTTCTGCTTAGCAAGGAGTTCTGACTCTTCTTTCCACCTTTTTACCTCGGGGTCTGTTGTGACTGATGACTTAGAGGTCTGAGAAATTTTGGTTTCTGACTGGTGTTTTCCAATACCTAGACTACCACAAATGGTGATAGTAGAGAGTGTCTGGCCGATGTGATGGTGTTGGAACATAGGCTGGACTTGGTGATCTCAGAGGTCTTTTCCAACCTCAACAGTTCTGTGATTCTGTGATCATGATTCTAAATGTGTATGATGCTACGTTCAATGTGCCTATTTTACAGCAATATACATGCTGCAGATTTTCCCATCCTTCGTGTCCTCTCTCACAGAAATTAGGGAGAGAGTCTAGTCATTAGGAATATGAGACTGAATGCTGAGAGAAGCACTAATTGCTTCTATGCACAGTTTCTGAAAACTCCACTATCACTTGTCCGAGCTGCTTAGCAGAAGTGATACATGACAAAGTTGTGATACCAATAGAGCTGAAGATTCAGGTAGCATCAACTATCACAAGGTATCTTTCTCTGATTGTATCCTTTCTAATATTCAGTAAAGCTTGAGCTCAGGATGCATCTTTACCCTTAGACATGACAGTTCCCAAAGTTCCCTTCTGTCACCATGACTATTTTTCCAAACTGGAAACTCGGTTGTCCTTGAGACAATTGTTCTTTCCCACCAAAACTGGTGAAAAGTTTAAGTGAAACTGAAAGTATCTGGATATCTGAGTGTCAAGGGTTAGGGCTAGGCCAGCCACTAAATTGCTGACAGATGCTCTCTAACTCCTCTTCCTCCCCAAAGGGGAAGGAAAAAGGGATAAGGTACAGAGACTAAAGGACTGGAAGAGAAAACAGCTTTAATAAAACAATAATAGTACTAATAAGTAAATAGTGAAAACAGGTAAAATAATGGGAATAATGAAATTTATGCAAATACATTCAAAACTGATACAAAACCCAGCTCCTCCCCTGTGACAGCAATCACCATTGATGCTGCAGAGCAGCCGGCACCAGGGAAGCCCCAGGCTCAGTGGCAGAGGGAAACTGGATATGGGAGCTGGATTTTGGAACTCGGGATCAGGATCAAAGGCAGAAGAATGGATGGAGTCCTCCTCAGACGCTGACCATTGAAAAAGCAGAAGAGCAAGGAGGTTTAACCCCCATGATCTTTCAGATTTATACTGAATATGATGTATATGGAAGAGCATACTTTTGTTGGTCACCTGTCCTGTCTGTTCCTCACCAAATGTGCAAAATTTTACTTCCTTGTGACTCTTTTCTTCCTGGCATCCCCAACGTGGCTGTCCTGGTTTGACCCTGGCCAGCAGCCAGGTATCCACACAACCGCTCTCTCACTCCCCCCTTCTCCGCTAGACAGGGGAAGAAAATATTTCAGAGGGCTCAAGGTTTGAGATAAGGACAGGGAGATCACTTGCATTTACCGTCCCGGGCAAAACAGACTCAATTTTGGGGAAATTAGGTACATTTACTAAGAATAAATCAGAGGAGAGTAGTGAGAAATGAGAAAAGCGAACAGATCTTAAAACCAAGACACCTTCCCTCCATCCCTCCCTTCTTCCTGGACTTAACATCAATCCTGATTTCTCCACCTCCTCCTGAGTGGCGCAAGGGGACAGGGAATGGGGGTTTCAGTCAGTTCATCTGATGTTGGTTCCACCACTTCTTCACACTGGAAGAGGACTCTTCAATCTTCCCCAGGGCCATCGTAGGGTCCCTCTCATGGGAGACAAGCTTCACGCTCTCTTGTCCAGCGTGAGTCGTCCCACAAAGGGCAATTCATCACAAACTGCCCAACGTGAGACACCTCACGAGGGGCAACCCACCCCTCGTGAGTCTGAGGCGCAGTCCTTCAGGGGAAACTGCTTCAGCTTGAGTCACCTGGAGCATCACAAAAGTCCCACCGGCCAACCTGCTCCAGCGTGGGCTTTCACTTTTCCACACGCTACAGGTTCCGGCAGTGACTTGCTCTGATGCGGGCTTCCCACGGGCTACAACCCCCTTCAGGCATCCACCCACACGGCGTGGGGTCCTCTGCCCCACAGTGGATGTCCACACCCCGCCCATGGGCTGTAGGGGGACAACGTGCTTCACCATGGTCTTTACCATGACCTGGGGGATTCTCTGCTCCAATGCCTGGAGCTCATCCTCCCCGCCTCGTTCTTCACTGACCTTGGTGTCTGCACAGATTCTCACTCCTCCATCTCTGTGCCAGCTGTTGTGGCGCAGTTCTTTTTCCCTGTTCTTAAATATGTTTTTCACAGAGGCGTTCCTCTCCTATCACTTTACTTGATAGGCTGAGCCTTGGCCAGCGGCGGGTCCCTCTTTAGAGCCGGCTGGCATTGGCTCTTGCAAACTCGGGGAGCTTCTAGCAGCTTCTTGCAGAAGCCACCCTGAAGCTTCCCCTCCCAGCCGCCAGGCCAACCCAATGCAGTGGCACACAAGATCCAGCAGTGACCTTGGTCACTATAGGAGCAAGTGTAAGCAGCAACCTTTCTGCATCCCAATTCCTGGTAGTAACTATGAACATCAGGAGTTTATCACTTGTAATAGCAGACACTGTCTGCAAAAACATGCTGTTAACTTCAGAAAGTGCAGCCTCTTAGAAGAGACTTAGCTGAAAAGAAAAATCATTGAATGCAATTGGTTCTGTTTACCTCGAACCAGGGCAGTAAGGCATACAGAGTAACTGCTTACATCTTGTTTTGTAGTAAGTTAGGTAAAAATAAGTTGACTACAATTATCTGCAATTTTTAAAAATGTAATCTTGTAATTTCTTTTACAGTGGGGATGAAATATAAATGAAATGACAGTACAAATGTCCATCTTTAAAGATCCAGTTCTTGTGCTTTGCCACATAGACTTCCTGACAGCCTGCTTTTACTGAAGGTTCAACTACTTGCTCCTGATCTTCGTTGTCAGCTGAGGATTAATACTTACAGTTTCAGCACTTTACCAAAGCAGCTCCTTTGGGATAATGTGGATTACAAACACAGGGACAAGGCCCATAGAACTGGAGATAAAATATTTTTAATTGAGGAAATGCAGTTGCGGAATGAACTTGGCGAGTTTCCTTGGAGAGTCAGGCACTGGAAGATTCCCTTTTGTAGGCTTTTTTTTCTAATACAGGAACAACTAATGAGAATGAGGAAAAAATATCCCAGTGTAATCACCAAAATATTGATATCAAAGTTGTGGAAACTTCTATTGTAAATTAGGATTTTAAATAAGATTCAGAAAAGGATAATTAGAACCTTCTCAGTTGCACTGAAATAAAACACAGAGGGCTATGAAGATGTTAAAAAGTGGAAAGTAATTTCCATCTGGAGTTATGCAGGAACCTTCCTTACACACAGATGGTTAGTCTCATACCTAGCAGTTATGGACAACATAGGTAGCTTTGATTGATATAGCCATTTTTAAACTATTGGAGAATATGGTATTGTCTTTATTTTTAAATACCCTTATTTGTTATAGCTAAAAAAGAATGTTGAGAAAGTTCCAGATGAATTGGATAAGTTGCTATATTCTTCCTGTTTAAGCCTTAATTGGGACTTGATAGCTTTTTGTGTATTACAGATTGTAAAAATACAACAAACAATTCAATTAAAGATTAATTTTAACGAACAAGAAGAAACAGTCACAAAGATACCACTTCTCAATTTAATCTTGCAATTAGCTTGAACTGCTGCAGAAAAGGTAGAAGCAAGTCTGTCTTCTTTTGAGGAAACCTGAAAGTATCGAGTACAGCCAGGAGTTACCTACTTCTTTTTTCCTTTATACATGTATTGTCTGTCTTTATCTTGATATAATTAAAACAACACAGAAACATGGTAACATTAATTGTATCAGCCTTTAATTGGCCATATGTTTCATCTTCTCTATGTTCACTTTTTCTTGTAGCCTTGCATAGGACTATTGTACTTAGTTATTGTTTACTGCTACCTTGCCAGCAAAGAGCAGCCTCGCTGCTGCTAATAAACAAAGTTCATAAACAAAGGCTGTGGTTTTATTCAATACTGACCATTATAAACAGAATAAAACTAGACAGGTAAGGTAATCCTGCCGGTTGCATCTAGACTTTTTGTCTAGCTGATATGTAATCTGTTGATTAATTCAGAGAGTCATATCCTACTCAGTTATTAAAGCAGTTGGGTTCCTCCCCTCATCCATTCTTGTCTTTTCTACTGAGTTTCTGAATGTGTTAAAAAAGCCTAGATTCAGTGACGTGACTTCATCTGTAGTCACAAACTTATGCAGGGTCCTACCAGATTAATTAACTATCACATTGGGAAGAGTGCAACCAGAGGCATATTTACTATTTTATGAGAGAGGTCAAAATGTGATAAAGTGTGAACTGGAAACCTTTGCAGAAAGCCCTAGTAAAAAGGGAGAAGAGAGAATGGATCCAGGGCAGTCTGAAGACCTGATCTTGGCCTTTTTTTTAACTCCTAAGAATGGCCTCTATGAAGTTACCAACAGAGAATTTTTGGTTCCAATCCCCAGTGTGAGGCAAATGCTGTTGGGGTATAATAGGACGCCTTACTCTCCTCCCTTGCGTGAGGAGGAGAGACTGAAACAGAGGTCTTGGTTTTGGATGCTGATTAGCTTTGCTGTATTTGGCTTTTTCCAATTGAGTTACAAGTGAGCACTGGTCTAAACCACGGGCAAGATCCTTTAGCAATCACACTCCTTTCTTTCCATTCTCTTAGCTCTTTTTCTTCTCTTCAGTATTTCAGGCTCAGTCAGTGTAATTCACTTAGATTTACAGCATATATGTGCTTAGATTAAAAGTATATGTTTTTTGCAAAAGTTCTTTCTGTGAAATTATTGGAAAAACTTAATGTCCCATATGTGTGAATTGCAGGAATATATTTGAACTGTGTCTGTGTCTTTTTAACCTAGGATTCAGATTTTGGCCACCTTGTGTTTTTCATGTGAATTCACTAAGAGTATTGTATTAATCAAGAAATACTTCTGTGATTGAGAGGCAGGTATTTTTCTTAGTGTGGATGAGGTTATTTTAGAAGTAAGCTTTTCACCATGCTTAGGGCCTTCTTATTCTTTGACTACTCTGTTCTGTAGGGTCTTTAAAGATGTTCTCCACTTAAAATTTCAGCACTGTTGCTCTGTTCCTATGTCAGGTTAATGAATATCACAGAGTAATTAAAGTACATCTTTCATAATAAGTTAGAGAATGGGAGACATGAAAATCATGGGTATCTTTCAGTTGGCTCCATCTGTAAAATAACTCAAACCACCTATCGGTCAAAAAGCTAAAATTTTGCCAGATTTTTTTTCTACTGATGATTTCAGGAGGACTTACTCTATGTGCAGAAAAAAAAAACTTATAGTGAAGTATCTTACTCACTGTTTGACACTGCTGAATATGCCTGTTATTGTCAGTATACGTTTCTATCAATATTGCATTTTCACTGATACGAAAACTGCAAACTCTGAATGGTGAATGGCATCAAGACTGTAATTGTGTTATCTGCCTGGGTATGATTATCCATTAATTTTAAACAGAATTGGATGTGAGGTTCATGCTTGAAGTTTGGCTTGAGTTTTGCTGGACTTAGAGCAGAATCATGGTCTTCTGAAGAAAACTTTTATGTGATGCCCTTTCTCATTTTGTTTGAATACTAGCAAAACTGTCATTTTGCAATTAAGAACAGTTCTGTTTTGCATTACTGAACATAGGTTTGTTTTGTGTGGTTGTTCTGGTTTTGTTTTATTTTGGTTTTGGTTGTGGGTTTTTTTTTCTTAGATAGCTTTTTAATAACCTCTACGTATCAGTATGTAAGCATAAACTCCAAGTTTTGCTTCCCATTATGTTATGCGGAGCTGAAAATACATGAGGCCATTGGTCAGACTTTGAGAGAGTTAACTGATCAGTCCTGGCCTCGTCCAGTTTGTCAGCATCATTCTGGCAGACTCCAGCCTGGGCACAATGTTCTAGGTGCAGCCTTGCCAGTGTCAACTAAAGGGGAAAAATAAGTTCACTTTATCTGCTGCTCCATACTCTTGCTAGTGTAGCCCCATATGTAATTTGTCCAATTTGTAATGTGAACTCACACAGCACTGGCTCACAGCCTGGTTTCCACCCTATTTTACCGGGTTTCTTATCAGGAAAGCTGTTGTTCAGCCAGTTGTTTCGTAACCTCTACTAACTCCTGGAGTTATACGTATAAGAACAGTATCTGTTTGGAAGACAAGTGAGGTGTACTTGGTGACAAGTTAGCTAGCAATATTGTAAAAGTAGAAAGCATTAAGTGTTTAATACAGTACCTGGAAGAACATTGTATGTTACCAGATAGTCCTTGCCACCAGGCAGAAAGCTTATTGAATGAATGGACTTGGCAGAACTGAAAAGTGAACAAACCCTTTTGGAAGCCTGGATTCCAGCCACATCCGTGCTCCACGCCTGGGAATCGGAAATGAGGCACAGGCTACAATCAGTAATAAAGCTATGAGAAAATTGTGGTAGGAAATGAGAAGTGGCTTTTACACTTATATCTGGCCTTGATATCCTGGATACATCCTGGAGACCTGTGGGTTGCTGCTTTTTGATTGATATTGAATTTCTTCTTTCCAGAAAGGTGCAGGGAACCAAGAATGAGTGGAATTAATTTAACACAATTCCAGAACAAAGCAAGTATTCCAATAAAAAAACTATTTCTTGACCTTGCTTTTGACACTGAGAAGTCCTCTATGCAGCTATCCTGGATATGATATTTTAAAATAAAAAAAATATTTTGACTAGTCATATAAGCTGAATGAACTTCACCACTGTAACTTCCAGCAGATACGAATGTGATTCAGGGAATTCATTCTCACAAGAGATGAAAATTAGCAGAACTAAAATACCAGTTTTCCAGCTGAACTTTTCATTAGATCTTTGCATAAACTCATGCCAACTTCTCCTTTTCCTCTAAAACTTATAGCAGTTATTAAAGTGGATATTTATATTTTTGGGAACAGGAGATTTTGCTTTAGTACAGATGGTATGTGCTATTGAGGCCATTGCCAAAATACACGTAGGGGTTATAGATATGCACTGTTGTTTTCTACTTAAATATTATCTTACTGTGTGGTTTGATGTAATTATCTGGGTTTACAACCAAAAAAACTCTATCATGCCTAAGAATAAGATTTGTATTATGGGTAAGCATTTTCGCCTAAGCTGAAGTATAGGGACTGGAAAATGTAGTCTTGGGATATCTGAGTTCAGGTCCAGGCTCTGAAGTTTCCCTTGGTACCGGGTACTTTCGGTTTGCTGGTAACTGAACTCCTGATCCCTCTCAGGCAGCAATGTTCTGAGAAGAGGCAGAAGTGCAGACAACTTGAACAAAATGGAGTTTCATTTGCATTGTGTTTTCTGAAAAGTACATGCTATACAGTTTTTACTAAGTGTGTTTCAAATACTGTGCTATTCTAAGCACCTAATTATCACTGTGTGTTACTAGTTTAGTTTTTGGCCTAAACACTTGCAGGCTAGATGATAAAAAATATTCATCTATAAAACAGATCAGAAAGTTTTTTTATAGACTTTGTAAAATAAATGCTCTATATTTTGTTTCAAGTGTGCATATTAATCTCAAGTGGTAGAACACTTTGTGTGTTAACTGATTCTTTAACAGATTTTTGTCTTCAGTGTTTGATTGTTTCTGATAGCTTTCAATTCATGTAATATTTTTCTCAGAACAGAAAAAGATATAATAATGAACTATTTTGGCAGACAATAAGATGCTTGCTACTAGAACAAGGATTTTAGAAAAGTACTCTGTATAATCTTGAAAAGTTTATACTTTGAGGCACAAGTTGTGACCTTTACATAGATTCTTGTGCCCAAGAGGAAACGACGAGTGAAATTATTTCAGTACATGAGGCTTAAGAACTGGCAAAAGGCTTGTGCTTTTTATGCATCAGTGAGACTGGTAAGCAAATAATCATAGAAACAAAGGCTATAGATTATAAAGAAACCACCCAAAATGAATGTAACCTAAAATAAACTTGAAGTTCAGCATAGATAATATGCTTTAAGTGAAGAATGCAATGTTTGGCAAAACTGAAGGCAAGCAAGGTCTCAAAGATTACATGTGTTATTGATGGAAACCAGCCAGACTACCAACTGCCAATTACGCACTGCTGTCAGCGTAAAAAGCTGAAACGTGCCAGGTTTCCAGATTTGCAAATTTTGTTCTCAACTTCATTCAGCTCTTTCTTATTAGTGACTCGTGTCCTGCCCCATTCAGCAAAAAATGGTCATCAGTGAACTCTTTCTGAACCAGGGAGAAGGCAGAGGAAGCCACTTACCCCTGACTCCCCCAGCTCCTGAGGGTGACGACGACCCTCAAGTTCTTCCTGGGGAGGCTGGACCTGCCCCTGTCACTGCTCTGCCACAGGCCAGAAGGCTTATGCTGAAAGCAAGAGAAAAAACATGCCCCTGCTGTGTCCTGAGGACAGCATGAGGACTCAGAATTGAGCTCAAGTGACAAGAGCAGGTAGATTACAAAAATGATGCATAAACATGAAGTAACCCTGCTTTCCCTCTTTCTGGGAAAGGGTCAGTGGCAGCTGAGAGCTTGAGGCAGTATTTTGGTATGACTGCAGCCGCCTGCCTTGCCTGGTGGAAAGAGGGAGCTGCCTGTTTGTTCCTACAGCTCCTCTATAGCATACTGTAAAGTACATTCTTTGGGGGAGTTTTCCTGAAAACAAAGCAAATCCCAGCAGTTCTTGCCATATGTGTGGCAATATCCATGGTAAATAATTGTTTGAGATAATTTTTAACTGACTCACTGTAATAGTTGTTTTGGTAAGAGCCTCTGACGATTCAGATGAAATAATTTTGTATCAGCAGTGTGCCCAGGTGGCCAAGAAGGCCAACAGCATCCTGGCCTGTATCAGAATAGTGTGTCCAGCAGGAGTAGGGCAGTGACTGTCCCCCTGAACTTGGCACTGGTGAGGCTGCACCTCAGATCCCGTGTTCAGTTTTGGGCCCTTCATGACAAGAAAGACATTGAGGTGCTGGAGCGTGTCCAAAGAAGGGCAATGAAGCTGGTGAAGGGTCTGGAGAACAAGTCTTACGAGGAGTGGCTGAGGGAACCGGGGTTGTTTAGCCTGGAGGCTCAGGGGAGACCTTGTTGCTCTCTACAACTACCTTAAAGGAGATTGTAGCAAGGTGGGTGTTGTTCTCTTCTCCCATGTAACAAGCAATAGCACAAGAGGAAATGGCCTCAAGTTGTGCCAGGGAAGGTTTAGATTGGATATTAGGAAAAATTTCTTCACTGAAAGGATTGTTAAGCATTGGAACCAGCTGCCCAAGGGACCTGGTGGAATTTAAAAGTAAGGTATTTAAAAGATGTGTAGGTGTGGTGCTTAGTATCATGGTTTAGTGGTGGACTTGGGATTGCTAGGTATGAGGCTTAATGATCTTAAGGGGCTTTTCCAACCTAAGTGAGTCTATGATTCTATGAATAATTTATATCTGAATTACATAAAGGATATATTTCTGCATTAAGGAAGTTCGTCTTCTGAATTTAGTTTTTTTCTTTTCCAGGAGGTTATTCTTTTTTTCTATCTTAGGCTTTACCTGTGTTTTTTAATAACCTCATCTCAAAAATCTCTGCAAGGATAGTTCTGAAGGAAAAATAAATCTCTTTTGCACTTTTATTTTTCTTTTGCTTAGTATACCATTCTAAAGTTTCCTAGAAAATGCTTCATTTCTTGGATTTTGCTTGTGCCTGTTCAGGAAGCTGAAAAAATCTGCTTTAATTAGCTTAATAATTTTTAGATTATTAAAATTTTCAATCCCTTTTAGCAGAATTAGGTGAGTTGAATTCCATACTAAAAATTTAAAGATCACTGTTCAGACCTGGTTGATTCACAGGATTAAATCACAAGGATTAAAACAAGAGAGAAATCATGTTTCTTTTTTGCTTTCTCTTTGTATTTGAATCTCTTACATGGTGCTATGTCACATTGTCCAACTGTTTTCAGCAACTACAGGAGCCAAAAATTACAACTTTTTACAGTGAAAATTTTATTTCCCATTTAACTTCAGAAATAGGGGCTTTGAGAAAAAAATGGCCATTACAGAATGTGAAATGAGTCTCAGCTGGGTCATAATGAGACAGTTTTAACTATTGTATATGGAGATTTGATTATTGTGGGCTCAGAAATATGAACGAGGTAGCATGGCTGAAAAAATCATTGCAGTTCTGTATGCACATGGCAGCTGACTACAAATGTGCTCCTAGTCCACTGGAAATGGAAGGTAAAATATGTATCTTAAACTATTGTCCCTGAATTTTACACCTAAGGTAGCCTTCGACTTTACATTTGGCATGAGGAGGCAGTGCCTATGCAATTATATGAACTGCTTAGGTAATTTAGAATAACTCGTTAAGCTTATGTAACTCCTTATGTGCTTGTACCCAGTGCTTGAGAAGTGATTGAAAAGGCATTTTAGCATCAGTATTCTGTGGATAAATGAAGATGAATTGTATCAAGAGAAGATATTTGCATCTGTCTGGTGAAATTAGATAAAAATATACTTGGAAGAATAAAGTAGATTTGTTTTCCCCCCTGCTATTAACCTATTGACTGACGCCATGGGCTCATGGATCATGTACCCTACTATTGTGTTTGCAGCTAACAGCTGGTCACATCCTAAACCAGTTGCTTCTTTGTAACAGGCAGACTGTAGTTTGCATGTTATCAGTGTTGAGCCTCCTCCTAGAGTTCATATTATAACTAATGAAAAAGAACTACTTCTTGGACGTTACACTTCTTGAGCACCATAAATCAAATGTATTTGCTTTACTACAGTATTTCTCTCTGATTTCTGTTTTGAAATAGATTTCAGTTTAGAGATTGCAAAGTATTTGTGGGCTTAAATAAAACAAATACTCTCTTCTCTTCTGCAGAAAATTACATCAGCAGTTTGAAATGTATAAGGAGCAAGTGAAGAAGATGGGTGAAGAATCACAGCAGCAGCAGGAGCAGAAGGGTGATGCCCCAACCTGTGGCATCTGCCACAAAACAAAATTTGCGGATGGCTGTGGCCATAACTGTTCATATTGCCAAACTAAATTCTGTGCACGCTGTGGAGGAAGAGTGTCTTTACGGTCAAATAAGGTATGAAGTTATGAATGTTTAGTAACAAGCTTCTAAACTTAGTATCTCTTATTCATTGCTTATGCATCCAAATCACGTAGCTACTGAAATAAGTTTGTTTTAAGGAGGTAATGATATCTACTTTAGGAACTTTTAGGACATCCGTCCTCATTTCAAATAATTTTCAGTTGCAAATGGATTTGTAACTGTGGCTTTTAAGTTAATACATGCCATTTCTAGAAACAGACTCATGAAAGTACAATTCTTTGATTGGAGGATTGAGTCTCTGTATTGGATACAGGGAGATATACCTAGTGATCTAGTGGTGCTAATATCAAGATTATGATTATTACAAGTTAGACCAAGGATTTGTTTCATTTCTGTTTGCCCAGGCTCTTCTGTACAAGATTGTTTTAAAATTAATATTAGAACAATATATACAATATATTATGGAGCTTTAAAATCTTTATTACCTGTTATATATATGCATAAGTACATATAAATATGCATACAAGCATCAAAATATTTCTAGGAAGAAATTAAATGCATTAAAAATATAGAGTTACAGCTAATATAATGGTGTTTATTTTATAACAGGTAAAACAACAACATGAATATTTAAAAAGATGGATCGTAGAGTAAAAAAAGAGGAGCAAAACCGAAGTTATCACAGCAAACAGTTCTGAGATCAGTATATTCAACATTTTAAACAAAATGTTCACATCTGTTGCACGTTTCAGATTCTGATAGATAACTGCAGAATACGCATGGCAATACTCAAAGCATCTTATGCTAGTATTTGTGGAAACACGTCTTTTGTAAACGAAACAAGAATTTAAGAATTTAATATTATTAATATGTTCATTTTTCAGTGTAATTGATTTCCATAAATCTTTTTTTTTTTTTTTTTTCTATAACATGTTCATTACAAGTACCATGCAATCTGCAAATAGTCTTTGGGAAGATAGGAGACAATGGTATAAATGTTATGTATTTCTTTGTCCAAGATCGAAAGGTAGGCTTAAATAATGGACTTGAGTTTTTATTTGACAAAGTATAAAATAATCTGCTATTTTCTAATGATTGAGGTAGCTGAGATTATGTATAAATCTCTCAAACTGCCTTGGATTTTTTTAGGGTAATTATAATTTTTTTCTATAGTAAGCTCCCATTTTTTAGTTGTTTTATTTTTTTATATAACTAAATAAATCATATTGCTGGTAAAAAGAGGTATAATAATTTCTGTATTAATTTAATCTGATTATAGAAGGCAGTCAGGAAAGATATTTGAGTCATTATGTCTATATACTAAGAAACAGAAAAAGTACATTAGTAGAAAGGCTTCATGTCTTAAGGAAGTGTTCTGATACATCATTTAGACTGTCAGCAGGATGGATCATGTGAACTTGGAAGTTGTCTTCCTTCTCTTGAGAGATTACCAGTGAGATTCTTCCACACCCTCTTAGGTAATTTTTCTTACTGCTTCACCATCCTCACCACAGAAAGTTTTTCTGCCTTTCAGTAAGCTGATGTCTCCATACAGTATTATGTGTCTGTTCTGCAGTTCCTCTCAGCTGGCTTTTTTTTCTAATACTGTTGATAATTTAGAATGATAAATAAGCTCCTTCTGTGTCTCGCTGGTTTCCATTCTAGAGAATTTACAAATATGTTGGACAAAGCATCTCTAGACAGATACCCTGTGAGGCTTCACTGGTGATAACTCTTAAAAACTTTGACCATTGATTCCTGTTCTTGTCTTTTCAGCAATTAAGTTTTCCCATGGACTAATTTATTTCTATTCCATGGCAGCTGAGATTCTTTAAAAGCCTGGAAACCCAACTCAGCAGTATGAGTAAATCCCATTTATTTACTCATCTTCTCACTCCTTAAAGGAATTTTGCTACATGTAACAGACAAATTCCCTTTACTAGAGCCATTCTGACTTTTCCACATTTTATCATAATTTATTCATAGGCTTGCTGATTTTATTCTCTATTTTGTTTTCTGCAAATCTGTCCAATATAGATGTCAAACATTTCTATTATTCTGCTGATCTAACACTGAAACTCCTTAAAAACTAATAAATTGACATCACATTCACCACCTTTTGTTCTTCTTGACAGTGAAAGACTCTGTATTACAGTTAATGGCTATGTTAGGCTTGAGATATTTTACACTGAATATCATCTGATTTTAAAGATTTGGTACTCATTTTTTTTTGTTAACTCACTTTATAGTTTCCTTTTCTGAAGTGTCAGTTTAAAGTATATTCTCTGGTTTATTCTGTATAAAATAACATTCTAGAGTGCATATCTGTCTAACCACCATGAATGTGAATAAAAAAGTTTTAGTTTAGACACTGTGGCAGTTCCCATTTATGATCTCCCTTATGTCTGTCCACATTATTCCATAAAAATAACTTCTGATCTAACAGAATTTACCAGAATTTGTTCTTTTTCATTGTCCTTAATGGATACAGCTTCAACTTTTGGAGGGTGACTTCTAATAACTTCCTTCTAGTAACTTCTGATAACTTTGTGAGATTTTCTTTGGTCTTTCTAGACATTTTTTGACGGGTTGCATCTGACTGCTTTGGAGCTTATATAAGGTGATTCTTAAACTCTCTGACATCTTCTTTGATGGAGCGGTTTGATCTGTTTGTGATCTTTTTCGTAATATCAAGTTTCAAGCCAAATTCAATCAATTTACACAAGATTCTGCTACTGAATAGTTCAGCACAGAGCAGTGCTAGCAGCATGCATCTCAGAAGATGCAGAATTGCAAAGAACTCTCAAAAGTCACGAGGAGGATTACTGCTTACAAGCTTCATAGTTGTGAATAGGAGCAGAGTGTCAATTATATCACCATTGTCAGAGCATGAGACTTGGGTTCTGAGAAAGATTGGAGGATCTATTCGTTTTTCAGTTTAGTTACAGTGTCTGAAATATAGGTGTCAAAATTCAGTTCAGGTTGTACAAAAAATTATTTTGTGGAAGTTCCTTCTAGATCAAACAAATAAAACTGATAATAGTGGTACTGCTGCTTCTGTGCTGCTTGTTGTCCTAGTGAATAAAGTATTCAGCCAGAATGGAGGCTTAGGTTTTATGGGAGTAAGGTTGATTAAAACTGAAATAATAAATCACTTGACAGCAAATAGTAATTGTTCTTACTCAGATAGATACCACTGATATACAAAATATAATACTGTTCTTTCTTTAAATTATATACTGACTTATATAGGGAAACGCACTCTGAATGAGGGAATAGACAACAAAGTGGGTTTATGCAGCTGAGAAATTTATGTGATAAAATACTGGGGGAATACAGCTTCCAGATAAAACTTTGTGTGCAGTAAATATAAGTTTCCACAGCTCTGAATGCCAGTTCAGTAAGCCAGCATTTCACTTGCAGGGGAAGAAAACTATACTTGTCTGAAAACTTAATTTGATACATGCTGAATACCTTCTTTCAGGGTGTTTGGCAACCTGCTGTCACTTGCAGCCACTGAAACATCCTTCTCTCTTTGTCTTTGAACGTTGAAAGTAGGAGATTTTTGTTTGTTTCATAGGACTCAGTAACTGTGTGAGAATCATAAGGTATAAGTAGGCAACTGCTCTCAGCTCCTTCTGCTTCTGTTGAAGCTTTGCATTCTGATTATTTCTCGGAGACTACGTTTGATTTGTTAAGAAAACCCATCAAGTTCTCTTTGTTGAATGATTCTAACTGCAGGACTTACAGTGTGACCATCTATATGGAATCACAAAAAAAAATCAGCATGCTTGTGCTAATGCCTAATCCATGTCATTCTGTTGACAACTGGCAAGCACTGAAGAATTAGTCTGTCACAATCAGGATTTCTAAGTCACTAGGATTTGGGATAAACTCAATGATTTCCTGATGCATACAAATTAGTTGGTCCTTAGGAGACATGGTTTGACTCTTCATTTCTCTAGAAAAGACGTGACATTGCGAACTTCAAGAAAGGGTTTCTCTAAAGCATTTTTTTCTTTTTTTTTTTTTTCTTTTCAGTTTTGTCCATGGAACATCTGTAAAATCTGATAACCTACAACTGTATTCAGATTTCTAGCGAATCTCAGTACGTCTGAAAGGAAGTCATCTGTCTTATTCCAAAGACAGTCTCTTATTTAGAAACTGTAATTCACAACTGGAGACTGTAAAAGTTATCCTTCTAATCAGGATGTTTTTCCCATCTCAGTGTCTCCAGGAGTAGAATGGAGTTTGTATTATCAAATATATTACACGCTTCCAATCTGAAATCAGATCCTGATTATATGAGAACAATGTTAATAGCATAGTGAACATCTACAACTGTTAAGACATTTCTAAAGAGCCATCAGCTCCATTTTATTTGCGGTGATCAGCCTCTTTATTCTTTGAGAAGTTATACCCAAACTCCTGCAGTTGAGCTAGTATACATCATGGTCCTTAAAACAATTCCCCAGTCCTTCCCCAAATTGTGTTTGTCTGTCTCTGCTCGTGGGCACCTCTGATGTGGTGCAGCTTTGACTTGGGATCAACCTTGGAGAAAGAACTGCTGCGATGAGCCCCCTTGGGACCTCCAGCCCCTCACCTGGGAGCTGCTTTTCAGCTCAGGCACTCGGCCTTGGTACCTGCCTGACCCCTGGCCCTGCATGCGCCACTGTCTGGGTCCCTTGCTGACCCAAATCTGTGGCTTGGCTTCCCAGCTGACCTCAGCTATTCCTCATCACCGTGGATCTGCTGGGGATCTGGTTTCTTTGCTGACCCTAATTACAGTCCTGGCCCCTGCCCTGCTCCTCTTGCATGGGTGGTCTGGAACACAACCCTGTGGGTGGGGGCACGGCCTGCCTCGTGTCACCCTTTGTACCCTGCTCCTCTCCCTGGCCCAGCTGCTGACCCTACTGGAGTGCTCAGGCAGTATAGAAGTAGCATACATCCCAGCAAAACACGTCTTCAAATTGCTGTATGTAATACTGAAAACCTTACTTCAACTATAAGAACCAGGAGATGTTGCTCCTTACCAGCTTAAAAACTTCTCTTGCAAACTGATACCTAGCAGAATTGGTAGTTAGAATCTGCATTTCTGTATTAAAACCTTGAGTTCTCTTGATTCTTCAAAAGAACCCTGTGATTTTAGTACAAACTATGTGGATATGATCATCCCTTTCAAATAACAACTGAACAAACTATTTCTTTTATTAATTTTATTTGAAACTGTTTTTATTTGGTAACTGTTTTGGATCTCATTACAAAGCAGATAGTGATCTCAATTTCAACAGGGGCTAGGCATGTTTGAATTCTTCACTCCGCTTCTAAGCTTTCAAAAACCTTGGAGGACGTTATGATCCTGACACAATGAAGAACTGATACTTAAGGTGATACTTACGGTGAAAAAAATACTGTCTTGAAAAGTGACTTTGGCTCATACAGCCAGATGACAAATTGTCCATCTAACAGATTTTTTTTTTTTTAAAGATAAATTGTAGATAGTGATTCATTCTATATTTGAGTTTGGGATGCAATTCCAGTCATTTTGCTAACATTTCTGTGTGTCTGAATAGTTGTAGAGTTAAGGTCTTTCCCTGTAGAACTGATATTGAAATATACTTCCATTTTCACGTGGAACAGAACAAAGGCCTGACCGATCCGTTGCTTTTTTAGGGTCAATTCTTTGAGAACTGAATGGAATGATTTCTCACATTTCTTGCTACAGAAATGACTGACTAGACTGTCTCTCATATGGTCAGTCATGTCACAACTTGCTTTGTACTGCTATGAACTCAAGAACATTTGACAGTTGCCTAGAGGAGGCAGCTGAGAGGCTGGAGGTTGTCTTAGGTGTGTAGTAAAGTGTGATGACTTGTCTTGATCTTCATATATCTTCATATTTTGTAGCTTGTTTCTGAAAAGAGACTCTTCATCCTGGAGATTATTCAACATGGGTGGATTTTGTGAACTAAGTGTGAATGGCAGGATTTGGAGTCTTAATTGCCCTTTCAAAACTATCAATTTTTGAGATTGCTGATTTGTGTGGGAAAGCTTAGATTTATAAGATTAAATGATTGAGACTCTTCATTATGCCATTAATTTCCAAGACAAGTCCTTCATCTTCTATTAATATATAGTTTATAAATATATATATATTTTCACCTATTGCCTAAGTGGTGCTTGTACTTTGGGATATCACTTGAGCTAACAGAGAGTGAGATTTCTCTTCTGATATCTTTGTTACATGAGAATTACTCATTAGTTATGATTTTCACTAATATAGTCTGAGGTTTTAGAAAAATGGTTAATTGGTGTGTTCTCCTTGCTTACAATCTTAGGATGCATTTAGTTTGTGTTTTATCTAAAATTAAGTTTAGTTTTTGGAAACTCTTGATTTAAACAAATTAAGATTTGGCAACATGACAGTGATGGAATGGAACAGTATTACCAGATCAATATTTATGGGCCAATAGTTTCTATCATTAACATGAACCTTGTGGCAGAAGAGTATCTGTTAGAAAAACTGTCTCAAAATTCTTAAACTGTCCTTTCTAAAGTATATATCAGTGTTGTAGTGAGAGTTAGATTCTGTCTTTTACTTTTTTTTTTTATTTCTGAGTCATCTCTGTTACTGATTTGTATATGTACTCCATTATGTTGTCCTCTGAATTTACTGTTCTACTATGAATTTACATTTCATCTTGTGTGTTATGGTTTTACTCCTCATAAGAGTTTTAAAATCCTAGTATCCTAGCTGAAAACTACTGAGTGAAAAAAATAGGTTAGAACATAATTCATAGTATGAAGAGGTGTAGGTCATCTCTGTGTTTGCAGAAAACTATAAGAATAATTAATAGGTTAAATTTTTGATTTATAATTGCCACTTAACATTTGGCTAGACTGGAATACTGTGTTAGAATAGCACAAAACTAGGACAATGGATAAATTATCTTGGTCATTATTTTTGCAATAGGGTAAAATGGGTGGAGAAATCCATATGAATGATAAAACAGAATAATTAAATATATGTGGGTGTATTGCATGTAGGAGAACATTATGTGAAAGGGTAATATAGTTAGATTTTGTTCATGATTGAAGAAAAAGTGTCATACAATAATTGGATTGGAAAAGAGTTCCAAGTTTTAACTTCTACTTTATATTTACATTTTTCATTTGTTATCAACAGATTTAAAGATGTTCTGTTTTCTGATTTGAAATATCACTGTGTCTGTTTTCCCTTTTTTTTTTTTTTTTGTGAAACCTGCTGCCTTTACTTTTTTCTCCATTTTAATGCATTTGAAATCTCTGTCTGTGTCCTGTGCTGTTTCACCTACTGTGTCTTGCTGGAGTTTATTTAATTTTCTCAAGTTCTTTTGTTTTAAAACTTTGTTTTAATTGCTGTCTGCACCTTAAAGTGGAGAGCTGGATTATTCTGACTTAATTGCTCTTCTGTTCTGTTACTTACCCCTTCTAGCAGTTGTGAGACGTTCACTAAGAAAGTGACGTAACCAGGCATTGACAATATAAAAAAAATTCTTAGTCTTTGTGCTAAAAATACCTCCTTATGGATTATGCTCTGCTTGCATAGTTGGTGGATTTCTGCAGAGGTGAGGGTGAGAAACCAAGGCACTAGATGTTTCTGTTCGAAGCATCTATGAGCAGTACTGCCACTCGTACTGCAGTGGAATGGGAAGGCCTGCTAGGGAATTAGCAGAGCCCCTGGTGCTGTGCAGATAGATATGCCTCTGCACACAGCGTGGTAATGCTAGGAAGTCCTGTGATTTAGATAGGTGTTCATGTAGCTGTGAATGCCACTAAAACCCATAGCATCTTTGAAAATCCTTTAATCTTTTGCCATTGTACATAGGATCACAGAATAAGTTGAGTCAGCTGAGACCAGCAGAATTAGGAAGGTGATTGTCCCCCTGTACTCAGCACTGGTAAGGCCACACCTTGAGTATTGTGTTCAGTTTTGGGCGCCTCAGTATAAGAGGGATATCGAGGTGTTGGAGCGAGTGCAGAAGAGGGTGACCAAATTGGTGAAGGGCCTGGAGAATAGACCTTATGAGGAGCGATTGAGGGAGCTGGGACTGTTCAGTTTAAGGAAGAGGAGGCTGAGGGGGGACCTCATCATGCTCTACAGTTACTTGAAAGGACATTGTAGAGAGGTTGGTGCTGGTCTCTTCTCACAGGTCATTAGGGGGAATGGGTTCAAGTTGCAACAGGGCAAGTTTAGACTGGACATTAGGAAGAAATTCTTCACGGAAAGAGTAGTAAGACATTGGAACAGACTGCCTAGGGAGGTGGTTGAGTCGCCATCCCTGGATGTGTTTAAGTGTCGCTTAGATGTGGTGTTGGGTGATATGGTTTAGGGGTGAACTTGTAGTGTAGGGTTAATGGTTGGACTTGATGATCCGAAGGGTCTTTTCCAACCTGAACTGCTCTATGATTCTATGAGACCTGTGGAAGTTATCTAAACCAATTTCCTATTCCAAGCAAGAATTCATAGCAGACCAGGTTTTCAGGATCTTCTGTGACTGAGTTGTACAAATCTCCAAGAATGGAGAATCTGTAACCTCTTTCAGTGCTTAACCACTCATGACTTTGGATTTTTTTTGTTATACCTAGTGCAATCCCATGATTGTTGCGTTTTGTCCATTAGCTGTGCATCTTCAAGAAAATTCTGTCTTCGTCTTCCCAGTAGCTCACCTTTAAGTAGTTGAGGAATGCAAGTAGTTCCCCTCTTCCCACCCCCTTCCCTACTCGAGCCTTCTTTTGTCTAAACAAGCCTTCGTCCCTCAGCTTCTCCTTGTGTATTGTGTACTTTAGTGCCCTGACTGTCTTGGTTGGCCTCTTGTTATATTCTTTCCTGCTTTTTTGTGTCTTTGGTATTGCGGGAAATCTAAAACTTCTGTAAGAGCCCAGGATGACAAAGTTATATGTCATATAGGGATCTGAACAACAAAGTTGTGTAAATACGAGTTGTCACTCTTTCTTGGTAAGCAGCTGCATTGCCAACATGGCTAAGTGCTTAATTGCATGCCTGGATTTAGTCTTTGTATCGGCATGTGAAATTAAGGTACCAGAAAAAGATTGTCATTCCTCATTCACAAAAGATGGGGCATAGTTTTGACTAAAAGTGTTTTGACTTTTTTTTGTTTTCTAAAGTATTATTCTATTTACAATTTTAGACAGCTAAAAAGATGATTCCTTCAAGGAAAATAATGGTCAATGGGAATGTTTGTATTTAATATTTATGAGTATAAAAAAAAAAAAGCGGAAGTGATCTAGATCTGACATGACATGCAGTATACACTTGTGACAAACTCTGTCTCCTTATGCTTTAGAGCTGTAGTATTTTAAATATCCATTGAATGACCAACATGCAGTTATACCATTACACATACCCCGTATCTGGCTGTAGTAAAAAACCCATTCTTTATTCTCTGGACTCTTTGCAAGTGCAGTGTGTCGATGCATGCTAATCATTTGCAATACTGGTGTCCAAGGCATGTAGACCTAAAATCTACATCATTTTTACAAGATGCCTCATTTGTTTTATTAATTCAGACATGACTCCCAAATTATTTTTAAGAAAATAATCTTATTTGTTCAAATTTTTTGTACAAATATTTTCTTTGATATATAAAATCATCTCAATTTCACCCATGAAAGGATTAAGAAAATTATGAAAAGGACATACTTTTCATTAGATCTTTTCCACCACTAAGGGAGATAAGAAAGATATATTCCTTTGACATTTATTTGTTTCTTTTACTAACAAATACTACTACTTGCTTTCAAATGAAAGTGACTCTTTCCTTCTTTGTCGTTTTTTCTGTCCCTTCTTTCTTGCTTTCGTGGATATGAACTCCAGGAGGACAAAGTGGTTAGAGCCTTTTTTTTCTGCCTAAAGCTTTTTTCTTTTGTGGCTAGACTTATTTCCTGGCCTACATTTGCTTTCATTTACACAGGTTTAATTCCTGCTGAAGGCAAGGGGAGTTACTGTCATTAAAATGAAAGCAATGCTTGGCATGAAAGGCTTACCTGTTTTTCAGATAACTTACTAATAATCTGTGAGTTGTTGTGAACAGTATGCATGATATTCCTCTGTTTTTTTGCAGCTTTTGTGAGCATGCCCCTGCTTTTCCTTTAGTTTTGCAATATGGTATGTGCACAGTTTAAAAAAACTAAATAGGTAAATTTTCTTCTAGGTGTTTCTTTTACAAAAATACAAATGAATTTATCAAAGTGGCATAAAGTTCTGGAAATAATTTTTGCACCCTAAGGTAGTTCATTTTTGAATTCTAACGACAATACAGTAAGCACCAGTATACATTAAGAAAAGATATTTATTCTGAACATTTAGGAATATGCCAGCAATGTCACAGAGTTATCTGCTAATATGTAAATTAAATGGTATATAGGAATTCCTGAAACATAGTGCACATATTGTATTGAGCATAATGTTGAATTAATGTTAAATGTTATGCATGTCACTGACACTGTTTGTCTTACTAATATTACACCTACAGTAAATATTTTAATCTAATTTTATTTTATCTACGTTTAGAAAAGTTAGTATAGATCTGAATTAGAGAATAAACCTGGATATATTTCAATATTTTACCAAATTTAATGTGATTTTTTTTTTTAAACAACAAAATTGAGAAAACTACCTGAGCTAACGTAAATCTTCTCCTCCATGAAAGGCTCTAATGTATTCTAAAGAACTGAAATTGCAAAACCAACTTGCCCCATAGTGCTTGGCAAGTAAGTTCGTACATTAGATAGAGAAATTCTTTAGCGTACATATGCATTTAGTGAATGTATACATGGCAAAGTCTTTTGCTACAATAAATGTAATTTTTTCTTATTGTTAGCAGTGTTAAGGCTCACATTCAACTCACACATATGGTTCAGAAATACTTTGCTTCATACCAAAGTTGTAAGCCATCTGCCATTGTTACCATTTAGGATATGTTTTTACTAGGGGGCAAGCAGTCATTGCAGGGGGCCACATACACGTCCCCCAGTCTGTCAGAGGGTAACAGAGTTTTCTTTTAGCCTACATCATTAGAAATTTTTACAATTAAAAGGATGTGAACTCATAGAAGTGAAGTAACATCAGTTTCTAGAATAGCTGTGGAGTACAAAAGTTAGGTGAATAAAAGGAACAATTTTCTCCTTGAATATACCCTTTCAGTATGATTTTGTAAGTAGCTGACGCATGCTAACACCATTCCCACAATCAACCCAGCTGCTAATATCTGTGAGGTACTCATTTATACTGTATTATCAAATCATGAATTCACTTGGAAAATAATAAAAAAGAGTGAAGGAGGTCACAGTAGTAAGGTTGTATCATTATCTAGGTTTACCATGTACATATGTTGAGGGAGAGGACAGGAATTTCTTCAGCTAATCAACTGGTTAGATTTTTTCAGAAATAATGGTGGTGACTCAAGTTGCTTTAAATAATTACTATTTCTGCTGATTTTGAAATAGATGTTTTAAAAGTTGTGAAGACAGAAAGAACAATAAGTATTTTAGGTCAGCTTCTTGACTACAAACATTGTCAAGTAGGGACAGCAGTGGTATTCATCTTGTTATTTTAGTGCTAATAGCAAAGTTAAAAGCCCTGGTGTATTGTATGCAAATAGCATCAAAACAGAGACTTCAGTACGAACAGTATTTTTTAATTTTGGGGTACAGCATTTACTAGTAGATTAACTCACTTAGAAAACCCTTACTATTACTTTTTACCCTTCATTTTCCAGTGTTAGCATATTAGAGGAGGTGTGAATTCCAATATTTAAAAGGTCTGTTCTGTATTTTTTTAACTGTGGAATAGCAAGTTCAATCTCCAGTGCTCCTAGAAATAGATATAGATACTTGGTGACTGTTGATGGTGTGTTGACCAAATTAAACAACAGGGATTTGGAAAATGAAGTGTATTCGAAGTGTCAGGTCTGTGAGGAGTTAGAAATTGGAAAGACATGGTAGTATGCCCCGTGTAGAAATCTTTATCAAAAGATTAAGATTGCGGGCACAGCACATGATACTGAACCATTGGGACCTCTGACAAAAGCCTCTTGGACAAGATATTATGTAGGATCGTTTCCTGTGATATACCTCTGCTGTGGGAAGCTTAACGGTTTTCCTCAGCTCTTGAGTATTGTCTTTCAGATCGGCATCTCTAAAAGTAATTTGGAGAGTTGGCAACTTAGACCTTCCTGTCCTGGGCCACATGTCCTAGGCTGTTCTCTGATCCTGTTTCTCATGTATCCATCTGTCTAAGCCGCTTTCCTTTATCTTACTGTGTTCAGAGCTCACTCTTGTTTCCTTCATCACTGCAGAATGCATCTCTGATAGCAGAAGGTGATTTTAACGAACGTCGCATTGAACCATGGTTTTTCTATCTTCCTTCTCATGGAGTTGGATTGCAAAATATAAATAAAATGTACTTCGTAAAGATGTCTAAATACTATGTTGCTTCTTTTCTCTCTGTCAGAAGTACTCTGATTGCACGGTCAAATCATGTTAACTACTCAAAATATGTTACCTATTCTGTTTCCACACTTTTCAAGAGTGTCATGATGTGACATATAATAGAATGTAGTCAGTAGACATGCATCTTATTTAAACTTGCCTGACATCCTGATGAAGAACACACATAGTAAATGCATAGTAAATATTGATGGCTAAATTGGCATACAAATGTTATTCCTAGATTAGATCCCATGTGTTATTAACTTTGATGGCCTTACTGTCATACTAAGATATACTTGGTGTTAACTATCACAGTCAAGGATCAGGGAGATTACACTACCTTGTAATCCAATTTTGTGTTATCTTCTGTGAGCTGCTGGAGAAACTGGGGGACATGGAAAAGGAATTTTTTTTCTTCACTACAATGACTCTAGTCCCATTTCCTCATGCACATGTCAGTGGCATACCCTCTGCAGTGTTCGGGGAAAGGGGGGTGTGATCCTAGGAACAGCCCGTCTCCTTTTCCAGCTTCTTGTGTATTTAAAAGTTAAATAGAAAATAAAAATAAAGCAACTTCTTGACATGTAGCTTCAGAACGGTCTTAAACTAGTTCAGTCTAATGGCTACATTGGATTTTATGTCTGTGTAATGAGACTTTACTTTTGTTAGCAAGCTCCATGCTTTCAGAAAACATTCAGATATTTCTTGCTCAAGAACAAAACTAGCTAGAAGAGTAAGTATGAAAATCTTTTTACAGTAATATATGTATGTCTATATTAGATGAGCAAGGGTTGGTGCGCCCAAAAGCTTGTATAATTTTTTGACCCTACAACAGTCAGTGTGAAAGGAACCAGTTCCTCCCATAAGCCTTGTCCTGTACAAGGACACTGTGGTGGTGTAATTTTATACTACAGAAATTAGAAGTGGTTGGTTTGCTTTTAGATGGTATTGAATTTCTGAAAATCATTGGAGTTGATTTAGAGAGCGCCTGCTGGTATTAGAGGGGCTTGCTTTCATTTTGCTAACTATTTCTCCTATCCTGATAGTCTTAGAAATTTATCTTATATTTTCAAATTGTGTGAAAATTTTCCAATTAAAATGTTCTCCAAGATATCCTAAAACAATCTTATTTAAAATATCTGTGGAAACAGTCTAATAGCAATATATACTCTATTACATCAATAAATTTCCACTTTCATTTTTGTTCAAATGAATAGAACTCTTTGCAATTCTGGAATGAGAAGAAGAAACAGTTCTTGAGCAGTAAGTTATATTTGCCACCTGTTGCAATATTCAGAAACCATATCATGTGCTATTAAGTTCCAGGTGTAGACCTTTATCAAAGGTAGCTCAGCAAATTCATTGTTTCAGTCCCAGGTGTGTAACAGCACACCTAGGACTCTTTGGACACAGTTAGACATTATGGGACAGCAGGGGATGGTATAAATGTTTAATTATCTAGGTTCAGCTTCAGTGGCTGGAAACCCGTGCCTATATATATAAATAATGAAGACATTGCTAGTAATAGAGTGAAGCGGCAAACCTCCTAAGGCTTTGTTTTGTTTTGTTTTGTGTTTTTTTCTTAACTGTTTACTTAGAGCCTTATGTAGCTAGTGTTTTCAAGGAACAGTTTATTGATACATTGAGTAATTAAATGAAAAAAAGCCCTGTGTCTGGGCTGCTGTTTAGATCTGCTTTGTAAAAAAGGGAATTTGTATGGCAAGCACCAGCTGATGTATGTGAAATACTGGAAGCACAGGCAAGATGGTTTTTCAGCATAGCATGATCGACTTAGTGTAGACAACTTCAGCAAATATTGAGACTTCAGCGCATTCATGGAGAAATTGAAATCAATGTGAAAAATACCACGTTTAAACAAGATGTCATCTGTGAAGTATAAATAGGAGGTTATTTGAAAATTAAAACTTACTTGGTTTGAGTTATTATAAAGATGCCTTCATTCAGCATCAAGGAGATCTACGGGAAATCTTGGATTTCAGGTAGCTAATTCAATTTCAATTGATAAGTGTTACTACTTGTAGTTTTTTGAGAATTAGCTTCACGTAGCTCACAAGTCCTTCGTATCATTTTAGATCTACAATAAATAAGATACCTACGCTTTGCAATCCAAATACATAAAGGATAGTAAGAGTTCTGTTTCATGTTGGGTATAATATGCTTTCACAAAATAAATCCCTGTAATGTTTTCGTACTAATAGAATTTTAGATGTGTCTTTATTAACTGAAATTAGAATCTTAGTCATTTAGTTTACCCTGTGTACAGGTACACCTCCCATTTATCTTTAAATGTTTAAACTTGGGCAGTGTTAATCACTAGTGTTCATTTAACCTGTTCATCTTTCAGTTTCGGTGTAATTGCTACGTAACTTCAGAGTCATGACCTGGTTAATTAAGGTGTTCTTGGTCTCGGGTACTTGGTCATGTGATTATGAAATATGATATTTATTGCTGTTAACAATTTGGTTTTCTTACAGTTCTAGGTAGGGAATGTATGGTATCTTTCCAAGAGACTAGAGACCTCTATGTTGAGGATAGGGTTCAAATGCTTTTTTTCTCCTGATGTGTAAAATCATTTAGGTGTCTGTTTGCATTCAGTATTAGCTCATTTTTAAACTATTGCACCATAGTGATTATATACAGTTTTTAACAAATTGCTTTTGCTCTGTGCATGGGAAGGAAATTCCTCTTGATCTGCTTTAAATTCTTAGTTTTATCTGATCCTAGTTTTTCTTCTTTTTGTCATGGACATCACTGGGAGAGGCCAAAGAAAAATCTCACTGTAGTGGAATTCTGACATCAGTCATTTAGGAAGAGCATAATTGTTTGCATTTTATTAACTTATTTGTTTTGCAGTAGACCCCAAATATTGTAGGCTTACGGTTTAGCCTGTAGAACCAGATACCAATCTGAAATGCTCATTAAAAATGTGTAAAAAGCAATTTTTATATTTGAAAGAAAATGCTTAATATTATGGACTGTGTTCCAAAGAGATTTTTTGTGGTAATTATCTTTCTGGACTCTTTCTAGATTAATACAATTAGTGTACTAGACTTTTCTTGTATTTATCTTAGCTGGCTATTTATAAGAGACTTTGAAGTGGAATAGCTACATTAGACCTCAGTAATTTTATTGTGCCAGAAGCTTAACAAAATACCATTGGTACATTCTGTATTGTGAATAGCATTCTGACACTTCTATTGTAGTTGTGTCACAAATTTTAAATTCATTTTGAAGTAATGATTAATCCAAGTCTATCAGACCTTTCCTTTTCCTGTAATTTTTAGCTTTAACGTTATTTATTAATCTTCCCCTTCTCATATTTAGCACAGTACCAGCACAGATTATCTGGGGACTATTTAAGGGAAAGCTTGTGTAAATGAAACACATTATTAACCATTCTGCAAAGATGAGAAAATATGATCCTTGTCTTCAGTGATGTTTAGTTAGATATACTTTTATTTACTGGTTATACTTTTATTTACTGGTTGTCATTCGGATGAAGACAGGGTTCCCTTAGTTGAAGCCTCCTATAGAGCATAGGCAACATGCTGAACAAAGAAGTCTGTGAAGTGACTCCTGTAGTGATCCAGACCTTAACATAAATGTATTGTTTTGGCTCTGTGGAGAACATCTGTGAAGCATATGTCCCTCAGAAATGACCTGCTGCAAGGTATTTTAAAGCAGGAGTTTCATAAAACTTCTGTGATCAGCCACTGCTTCAGATCTTTGTGATACCTTTGTTAATAATGTTCCTATATAATTAACTAGCTAGGGAAGTGTGCATTTGAGATGAAAGCCTGCAGTGTCTAAGCAAACTGAAAGTAATAGTCTCATCAATCTGGATGTACTCTGCAGTGATGAAATTTATAAGCATAGGAAAGACAACATTACTTCCTTCAAGCATGTTGAAGACACGGCTGATCCAAACCTGCTGCCCCCATGTGCCACCTTGTTCCTGTCACTCTGATAATACTCTCAGTAGGTGATATACTGTAGTGATCTACTTTTCTCAAGCCTCTAATTAGCCCGGAAAATTTTTCTTCACAGCTGTTGATGTGGAAAACTAGAGCTAGATGACATGCACGTGTTGCAGATTTGTAATTTACGTTGTACAGACACATACATGTTCGGTCCTGTTTTTCTCTCGAGTGTGCAGTAGTTCTCACAGCTGATGCTGAATTGAAAAGATTGTGTCTCTAGCCCAGAAGAGGAAGAGTTGTATGTAAATCTCTGAGTTTCCTCTTACTGACATCTCCAAAACCGTTATTTCTCACCTCGTTAGTAGCAGTCCTGGCACATGAAAAGGAGCCCAACACTTAATCTCGAGCATTAAAGGCACTTAAACACATTTTGATTTTTAGACAGCCCTGACCTTATACGGACAGTTTTTAAAAAACTACTAGACATGAAACATCCTTTTTTACTCAAAGTGGAAGTACAGCTCTTCCCACATATACCGAAATTATGTGGTCCAAATCTAGTTATATACTTCTGTTTAGTTACCATGAACCTTAAAGTTGTTGTTTGTCCTCTTCAAAGACCTACTTAGGAAGTATCCCATGGGCTAGGGCTCTAGAAGGTAGCGGGGCACAAGAGAGCTGGTCAATATTCAAACTCTGCCTCCACCAAGCTCAAGATAAATGTATTCACTTGAAAGAAAATCAAATAGAGGAGACAGGAGACCTACATGGATAAGTGAGGAGCTCCTGGAAAAACTCGAATGGCGGAGGGGAATTTACAATAAATTTACAAGAAAAGGTCTCATTAATTGGGAGGGTTATAGAAGTGCAGCCAGAGTATGTAGAGACTCAACAAGGCTCTCTTGGAACTTGGTCTGGCTAGGGGGGAGAAAGAAGACAAGAACTTCTTGAAATACGTCAGTGAGAAGAGTAGGGAAAAAGTGGGTCCACACCTAAATGAGGTGAGAGATACGATTGCAGAGGATACAGGGATGGTAGAATTGCTGAGTGCCTTCTTCACCTGAGTCTTTACTCCTAAGACCAGACCTCAGGAATTCCAATCACTAGAAGTAAGGGAACAAAACTGGAGCGAGGAAGACTCCCCACTGGTCAGTGAGGATTGGACTAGAGACCTCTTGGAGCAAATGAAAACACGAAAATCCATGGGCCCCGATAGGCTGCGTCCATGTGTGCTAAGAGAGCTGGATGACGTTGTTGGTGAGACCCTCTCCACCATTTTTGAAAAATCATGGAGAACAGGAGAGGTGCCTGAAGACTGGAAGAGAGCCCGTGTCACTCCAAAAAGGGCAAGAAGGAGGACCCAGGCCAAAAGGGCGAGTGGTATCCTGGGGGGCATTAAGAAAAGTGTGTCCAGCAGGTTTAGGGAGCTTCTCCTTCCTCTCTGCTCTGCCCTGGTGAGACTACACGTGGAATACTGTGTCCAGTTTTGGGCTCCCCCGTTCAAGAGAGACAGGAACCTACTGGAGAGAGACCAATGGAGAGCTACGAGGATGATTAAGGGACTTGATCATGTATCCTATGAAGAGAGACTGAGAGAACTGGGGCTGTATAGCCTTGAAAAGAGAAGGCTGAGAGGGGATCTTATGTATATAAATATCTGAGGAATGGGTGTCGAAGAGCAAGGTGCCAGTCTGTTTTTGGTGGTGCCCAGTAATAGGACAAGGAGTAATGGGTATAAGCTAGAACACAGGAAGCTCCACCTCGACATGAGGAGAAACTTCTTTACTGTGGGGGTGACAGAGCACTGGAACAGGCTGCCCACGGAATTGTGGAATCTCCTGCTCTGGAGCCTTTCAAAACCTGCCTGGTCGTGTTCTTGTGTGGCTGCCCTAGGGGATCCTGCTCTGGCAGGGGGATTGGACTAGATGATCTTTCAAGGTCTCTTCCAACCCCGAACATTCTATGGTTCTGCGTCATATGAAATTAAAAACAGCAAGTCAGGCTCTTCCTCTCCGTCATTTGAAAATTCAGCCAAAAGATCTTTGTGATTTCTTTGCAGTTGCGGTTGTTCAGTGTGGGAGCTGTGGCTATTATTCTTAAAGCCTGAGGATAGAATAAAGTTACTGAGACTTGTCCCATATATCCCAGGATTTACTAGATTTTCTACAAGTAATTAGAAAGCATTGCAAACATGCCACTTACACAAGGACCTTGGTTGTTTACTATTCTAATTACATAAAAAGTGGGTTTACAGTGGAATAGAAGCTTAACTCAGTGTAATCTAGAACAATTTTGCTTTTGCGAACATTAGTTGTAGTAGGGCGAGCCCTCAGTCTTTCAGAGTTTCCTTTTTTACAATTTGCCATTTTTAAAAAATCTTTTGAAATACTATCAGTGTATACAAGTGTGTTTTGAAGAATGGGCTGAAATTTCAGTTCTGGAATCATGATGGTAAGATGATTGTCATAAATTCAGTTGTGGTCAGGCAGTTCAAAAAGCATGAGGCAGTTTACTGGCATGCTCACCACTTTGTTTTAAAAATACTACTTCAACCTAGTTGTAAAAAAAAAAAAAGGAAAAAAAAGACCAACCAAAAAACTACCCCAAACTTTGTCAGTACTTTTATGACATTTGAAGTAGGATTTCTAACGTTTGATTTCTTTGTACTGGCATATGCAGAAAAAAAAAGAGAAAGAGCTTTCAAATTAGGGAATAAAATTTAAATTATTTAATTATATTTTTTATTCAGTTACAAAAAAATAAACCAAACCAACATTTCATTTGTTTTAATTTGGGACTTGAAACTTCCTCCTATTGCATAATACGATAATATGAGGTGTGCAACAAAAATGTAAGGAAATCCTTATTTTTTTGGTGTCATTTAAATATATTTAAATGAGTCTTTTATTTGGAACCAGCTATTTTATGGAGAACCTGTGTACTATTGAGGTGGAAAAATCTTTAAAAAACCAACACTGAAACCAAACTCTTCTAAGAATAAAGGTAGTTAAAGCATCTTGACCTGTGGCTGATGTTCACTGTTTACACAGGGAATTTTGCAAATTCACTGGTTCAAGGATTTGCGTTCTGAAAAGCTGTACTTCACAGATTTTTAAGTAATCCTAGAGCACTTAAACTTAGTTTTGTTTGTAGAAAAGCTGACACTGTAGCATGAACAGTTAAATCAGAGAACACTGTAATGGGGATGGGGGCACGACTGTTTGAATACTTAGGTATTAGTTGAACCAGGGCCTTTAAGCCTTTCGAGTATTTAGATCTGAAAATTAAAAGAAAAGAAAAATAAAATCACGCAGGAACCTGTAAAGAAGCCTTGCTAACTGTAGGGGTTTGTTAACAGAAATGCCAGAAGTACTGAGGGAAGACTTTCAAGTTTTTATTACAGCTTTCCAAAACGTTCTCAGTCTTGGTGCTTTACTGTAATATTGCTGACATGGTACACAACTAAAGCCCACAAGAGGGAGCCAGAAATATTTTGTTATGATACTGCCAAGTCAATATTTCAGATGGTTTCCATTTCAGCTTTTTATTCAGCTCTAGGAAATGTAATGTAATGTGATGTCCTTTATGGCCCATTCTAATCTGCATGTCACATAGCCTTCTTAGGTGTGGGTTTGTTCGTGCCCCAGATCCACAAAACAGGAGCTGCCTGCTGCATAAGGCAATTTTTTGAGGAAGAACATGCCACAGTAACAACCTTACACATAACAACTATGGAAGAAAGGGATGGGTTTATCAGAGAGAAATAGACCATTGTCTTCACTTCCAGTAGCAGTTAAATGTGTCTGGTCCAGAGTTGGGAGTGAAACCACATATAACTTCACAATCTGAAAAGATAAAAAATTCTTTCATAGAGGAACCGTGGTGTCAGGATTTAATCTTCACAAAAGTACCTATTTAACCACTTTTTTTTTTTTCTACAGCCTCAGACATTTAACCCAGCCCATTTATACAGGCTGCATGCAGTGTCTCCACAGACCTTGACTTGCTTTCTTAGCACTGTCTGTAGTGTATGCTAAAAAAACAAAGAAGGGAGAAACAGAAGTCATGTGGAGATGCCAGTAGTAAGATATGCTGGTTTATAAAGGTAAATTGATAAGAGCTTTCGGCTGTGAGCTGGAACGTAGTGAGTGCAGAGCCTATTTAAAGAGATTTCATAACTACGTGCTCTTTGTTAGGCAAACTGCGTGCCGTTTCTAAGACACAGGTGTACTTTCTAGGACACACTTTTCAAAAACCTTTTGTTCTGACCAGAGCTTCAAATCCTGATGCAAAGTTTGTCAGGACTAGATTATATTTATAATTAGGTAATATTCTTTTGAAATTCTGCTAGATGTTAGGTGCAAACTGAAATCGTAGTGTGGATGTTTTGTTGAAGAGACATTACTGGCCTGTTCATTTATTGATGTCCTTCAAGACACTTACTCCATGACTGCTTTCCTGTTCTTCATCTGTGTTCTTATATTGGGAGTTTTGAAGAACATGAAGGACTTAAGGTATGAGACTTTGCATTGTTCTGCTTTGTACTGTCACTTCACATAATGTGTGCGTGAAGAGTTTTACCACCTTCTATCCCTCATTCTCCACAAGAGGAAAGGATGCAGAAGAACAATATAAAGCAGAAAGTGGTCTTTAAATTGTGGATACAATTATCTGAGTAAAATATGAAGTAGCACTTATTTTAGGGAAGACAGTAATTCTCACTAATAACACTCTCAAGCCTGCTAATTCATGCTAGCAGCGAAGGGGAATCATTCACCTAGCTCCCTCAACATTCTGCTGAAGTAGCAGAAGGGCTTTGTAGATATTTTAAAGGAAGAAACAATTATGGAAGTAGAGAGAGTTTTCAATATATATGAAGTAGGAATGTAGGTAATTAGCCAGCTGTGTTTCCTAACAAAGGAGAGTATTTGATGCTGGAATTAAAAAAAAAAAAAAAGCTTTATTTCATTGTATATAACTTCCTATTTCCTTTTGTAAAATATGGTTGCACTCTTCAGTAGATATATATACCTGACTCTATTAGGTGTCACTAAGTCTCTTGCTTTTCTACTCTTATTCTCCTTTTCTATTTTGAAATTAATTAAACTGGCATTCTGACATGCATGCAAAATATTTTTTTTAATTGTAGATTTTCTTACTGTTCTGTCAGGATGCATCTCATATAAGTACAAGATGTACAGCTGTTGCATCATGCAACTCAGTAGGTTTCCAGCTCGGATAGCTCACCATAGTTAGCCGGAATGTTGGGCACTTCACTCTGTGAAGCACCTTAGACTGTTAGAGTGTGACCAGAGGAGGGAGACTGAGGTGGTGAAAGGTCTCAAGGGCAGGACTTACGAAGAGTGGCTGAGGTCACCTGGCTTGTTCAGCTTGGAGAAGAGAAGGCTGAGGCATGACCTCCTCACAGTCTACAAGTTCCTCAAGCGGAGAGGCAGAGGAGGAAGTACTGATCTCTCTCTGGTGACCAGCGATAGGACGTGAGGACGTGGAATGAAGCTGTATCAGAAGTTTGGATTGGAAGTCAGGTAAAGGTTCTTCATGGAGAGGGTATTTGTCGCTTTAACAGGCTTTCCAGGGAAGTGGGTGTGGCACCAAGCCCATCAGAGTTCATAGAGTGTCTAAGTGACTGGAGGCATTCAGAGTCAGGCTTAGTGGAGCTCTGAGCAACCTGATCTAGTTAAATATGTCCTCATTCACTACAGGGGGATTGGACTAGATGAACTTTAAAGGTCCTTTCCAGCCCAACATACTCTATGATTCTGTGATGCTCATAGTCATATAATTTAGTTCCACGTAGTCCTGTGAGGAGCAGGGAGTTGGACTCAGTGATCGTTATGGGCCCCTTCCCACTCAAGATGGTGTATGATTCTGTCTTCTTTTTTGTCTGAGTTTTGCAGCTTGCACTGAGAGCTGTGCTGCTGTGACTGCCTTGTTAGAGTCTAGGCAGCAAGTTTTTGTTAAGTTGAATAATATGTTTGTGTGGGATTCAGCTTCATGATAAGCATCTCAATTTTTCTATTACCATTCTGTTGCATGTTGTTACACTTGTATCTTTCATTTTTCTTAGACAACTTCAATAATGAGTGATGACACAGGTGATGTGGTTGACTGTTGACTTCAATTTAATGTCAGCTCCATACAGACCCCAGACTTATTGCGGTCCTGTCACATTTTCTCCCTTCGTGGCCTCTTGTTTATGTTGATATCGTGTCTTGTAGTACTAAATAACCTGTGAACACTTAGTGCCGTTCATCTTCAGACAGTTTACACATGTTAACTAATGAATACGCCCAGCACCTCTGTGCTACAGATCATTTGTTATTTTTATTAGCTGGTTCCTTAATGAAGCTGTGACATTAGTACAGAACTTTGAACACAAAGCAGCATAAATAACATCTAGTTAAGACTTTCAGGCAACAAAAGTCTCAAAAATTGAATAACTTGAATATTTTTACAAATGCCTGTGAGAGTAAAAATCTTTGTGGAAAAAAAAAAAAACCACAAAACAACCCAACTTTGAACTGTCATTTGGGTGATTTTTACTGTGCTCTAAAACTGGTGGGACACAGTACATGTTTTGCCTGAACTAATTACTATAAAAATATTTAAGAAAATAAGAGAACTTTGTAATAATATTTTCTTAAATATTAATATTTTTCAGGCATTCTGGATTTCTGTTATAAACTGCTAGTGTCAATCACTTTGCTATAGAACACTTTAACATTGGTAATTTAGTGTCTATTTATATTACCTTACTCCAGCCATAATTGCCTATTGTTATTTTTCTCCCCAAAAAATTAACTGCCTTTCTTCTTTCACAATTTTTTTAATTCATCAGCAAAGTTACTCTAACAACAGTGTCTAAGATTATTTTTTTTTTGGTTGAATTAAGGGAACAAATAGGCAAAACCAGTTGGACTGAGGAGTTCAAGGACTTTGTAGGTAGAGATGGCTAGGGATTGGAGTGTAATTGTAACTTCTTTGCAGAAAATTGGATGAGAACAAGACTACCTAGAAATTTCTGGTTAAACTAATTAATCAAATGATGATATGGAGAGGAAAGCAATAAGCCACTTCCTTGTTGAGTTCTTCAAGCATTAGCACGAGAATGATCTACAATTTTTTTTTTTGGTGGTGGCCTTGGCATAGAGAACAAGAATGCTGTAATTAAATACATATGTGACACAGAGTTGAATGTTTATCAGTGTGGGGGAGCAATGGGATCAGACAGTCACAGAATGTTAGGAGTTGGAAGGGTACTCTGGAGATCATCTAGGCCAGCCCACCTACCAAAGCGGGATCACCTAGGGAGGTTGCACAGGTTGGAGTTCCGGCGGGTTTTGAAAGTCTCCAGAGATGACTCCACCACCTCTCTGGGCAGCCTGTTCTAGTGCTCTGCCTCCCTATGTTTAGATGGAAATACTGGATGGGATACCAGATAATGGAGAACCATATGACCTCATGAACTCCAGTAGTAAAAATGTGTGAGATTAAACAGCACTAAGTGTAAAATCAGAAATTTAAAGGCTAATAATAATTTCTACTCTGAACTACAGGCCAGGGACTCCCGTATGGCTCAGTCCGGCTTATCACCTCTGACTTTTGCTTTCCATAGCAGGGTGGCTGCATCAAAGCTGCTGATTAGGAGGAGTTCTTGCTGCGTGCTGTTCTCCTCCACTCTGTGCCGGCATTGTCTGGGAGATGCTGTTTAGCAAAGGCCTGACTGTGCCAGGAAGCATAAGAATTAGCAGGTGATCATGGGCCAGCACCTGGCCCAGTGACATGGTTATGTCTTGCTGGTATAGGCATATCCTGAAAGAGCAAACTGCATTTGGTCTTGAAAAGTAAAAGCAGAGAGGATTATGTGATTGGTCTCTATAAAAACATCAGACAGCAAACACTGGGCAAAGGAAGGAGCTATTTAAACTAAATGACAACCTTGGTGCAAGAATAAATAGCAATAGACTACTTGGAATAAATGAGCACTGGAAATTAAAAGGCATTCTTTCCATTCTAGCTGTAGGACTTGGAAAAGCAGTTTGACAGATTTCAGCCTCATTATTTCTATTTAATTTTAAGATGGAAATTTGTTAAATTAAAAAGTTATTTTAAAAAGTGCTGTTGCCTGAAGCAGCAAGCAATTGGAATCAATACATGAGGTCTCTTTTTACTCAGTATTCTTATTTAGTGAGGTTAAACTTGCTGAGAAAAGTGACAGCAAATGTATGCTCAGTTCTCTTGCTTTCCTAAGAATGTTACAAACTTGAAACTTTAGTAAAAGTGTAGCCTAATTAACTGTACAGTCTCAATATATTACATAATCATGGAAGATTTCCTGACAAAGGCCTAGTGGAACTGTGTTGTAGATTAAAATATATATAAAATATATATTTTAAAATATATATAAATATATTAGTCTCATAGCAGTATTGTAAGTTTTCCCACTTTTAGTAACTGGTATTAGAATCCCTGGGGGATGGGTGTCAATGTGTCATTACAGATATAAGACCAATAAACATTGTGGCAATTTTGGCATTTGGTCGAACTGATTATAACTTTATTACTTGAATGAAAGTGAAAGTCAGTACCACAGCACAGACTAGTGGCATAGCAAAATATTGAAAACACAGGTAATCTTTGTCAACTCTTAAAACAGTCACAAATTCAGAGATGATCTTGCTCCATTGACAACATGCAATAATTTCACAGAAGGAAATTGTGTTAGGTCATCTGTAATAATACCTAGGGGAACAGTGAATGATATTCTGTAAGTTAGCTTTCTTTTTGTGTGATTTATCAGCAAATATTGCAATTACGGCCATACTTATTTATTAAATTACGTATTTTTTGCCTTGAAATGTCAGCAGATGTAATTTCTTTCTAAATATTTTTTAAATTTCATTGAATTTAAAGTATTGTGTGAAATACATTTTTAAGAATTTAATTTAGAAGTCAAAATTGTAATATTTTATTTAGAACAAAATCAGGGAGCGATTTTTTGTACATTAGTTACGTCTGGTGTGTAGATGTGAAATGACATTTTTGAAGATTTTGCAGAATTTATTTTTGTGGCCTTCTGTATGTAATAAAAAGTGCTAATATTATGTGATGAAAGCTTTTGGACACTTGGCAGAAATAAGAATATATTATGAATAATGTAAAAAATAGTGAAGAAATCAAAAATGAGTTAGAACTTGTATGTTCTGTGTATAGAATTAATCATTGTGAATGCGATGCACATGGAAAATTTGAGGTCAATGTGTCTAGTCCAAATTCGATACTTGTTTTCAGTGTTCTATAGAAAAAGGAACTTGTCTTAAACAAAATAAATTAAGACTTAATGTGAAAATGTCAGGCTAGGTATATTCTGTGTGGTTATTTTCACACTTGAGGGAAATTTATTTGAAAAGAACTTCAGCAATTCCTGTCCTGGGCACTAGGTGGTGGTTCAGCCTTTTGTACTGAAATTCATATCTCGATACAATGCCACTAGCTCTTTAGGTTCTAGTTTTAAAATAGTACTAAAATAATAATGAAAGATGCTGGACAGCAGATTTTTATCTATATTTTTCCTTTTCAAACTGTTGTGTTGTTCACACGTTGAGAGGAACTGATGCCCATGCAGTGCAACACTGATGTTAGTGTACAAAATGTGTTCATGACTGGTGAACTCGTCACAGTGCTGGTTAGATCTGGAAACGGATGTCATAGGTAGCATGTCATAGGTAGAGCGCAGATTTCTGATTTAAGAGATTATCGCATTTTAAATTACTATTTTAGAAGGGAAACGGCTGTGATTTTTCTTGGCAAATATGTCACAATGCCTGTGTTGAGCCTGCAATCCACTCATGTAGCCTCCCCTTCCCTTCTCTGCTGTGCTGCTGTCACGGTCACGTGAAATGCCCTGTCCTGGCAGGGATTTGGCAGCGACAGAGCTGCTCCGTGTGTGGGTGAGCTCTTGAGCCTCTGTCACAGGCACCTGCGGGCAGAAGGAGAAATCCTGTCCAGGAATATGCCACATTCCCATCTGTGCTATTATGTCACTATCTTACATGCGTGTCTGTCATTTAATCGAGAGGTCCACACTGTAAATGACCATTTTTGTTTTTAAAATTGCAAGAAATGCATCTACGAGCTACAATAAGTTGGAGAAGTCAGTGTAGCCCTATACTGATTGAGGACTTGATTTTCTCAGTGCTCAGTGATAGCACGTAGATTTCTATGTGTGTGACAGTTGCGATTCTGCTTGTTGTGTGTGATTATTTGAAGCTGAAATTATAACTACTTGGGTCACCACTATGGAAGACTATATGTTGAAAGTACATTGAAAGTAGGTCTTTATCAGAAGTATTAGCTATATGGAACACACTTACGTAGAAAGAAATCTGAAAAGTACATAAATACATGCATTTCTCATGCTGTGTGTTAGATTTTTTTTTCAACATGGAATACCCTAAGTAAATTTTTCCTTTTTATTAAAAATTAGTTTCATGGGGTGCTTTCAATTTAAGTGCTCATACTGTTTTCTGCAGGTCTGACCCAATTACTTTGGTAGCCTGTAAGAAACATAGCACAGTGGAAACAGTTGGAACCAGTTTGATTTCATTAGGGCCTGGGACATAATATGATGTCTTCCTTGAAGTGTCACCAACTGTCAGTGTAAAACAGCTTCTAGGCTGTAGAGATGGAAATAAAACCCCAGATGATGATACAGTAGATAGTGACAACAAAGGTAGGCACAGCAACTTAGTTTGAACTTTTGATTGAACTTTTATAACAAAATATTTGCTTGTTTCATATGGGTCTCATGGCACTGACAACTGCATTGCTCTGTTCCGCTATGCATTGTCATCTACCTAGTTTGTCAGAAGCTGAGATTTATTTCGAAACAGATGGCTAAATTTTATGTGTCACAGGAAAGAGGTTAGGTCAGGAGTACTCTTCTTGATTCTAATTTTAGAGAAGGAGATATTAAATGATATTCATCCACAAGGACCTCTCATTCTGTTGGGTACAAGAAAATAATACTGATCATCCTGGAATACATTGTCCTGGGACAAAATATGGCTGTCAGCCCAGGACATAGTTGCTCAAGTGTTTGGACAATAATGTCTAGCTTATGTGACATTTTAAGATCTATGTATAGAAGGAAAAATTGCGCATGAAAACTTTGGGATTTTTATCTTGTTGTCATTCAAGTTGTTATATATTTGTATACTGGAGTAATTGTTTCAGATCTCATCCTTTAATTGCACTGGCATGTGTATGGAAAGTTTAGAACTTCTTTCACCTGTGTTCAAACCAAGCAAAAATGGCAGAAAGGGCTAGTAATTAAAGAGAGCAAAAGTACTTCTGTCATTGGTGCTGAAATTTCAGTCTGGAGCTTTTGTGAACTTTCTAATTTAATTAGCAAGGGTAAAATAGACCTGTTCTTACATTTATATGTGAACAATGGCCAGGCCTGAAGCATACGCAGTGTTGACCTGTGTTCTCAGGACAACTAACCTACTTCAGACAGCAAGCTGCTACTCAGGGAGTCTCTCTTTTTTATCCTCCATGCTTTGACAGCTTGTTCTGTCTTGTTGAAATAAGCAGACATGAGTTCTTGTAGATGGAGTGTCAGCGCTACAAAAAGTTAAGAAGGAAGATTACCAGGATTGGGGACATTGCCACCATTAAATAAGCGAGTGATGCCTCTTTGTCTTGCCCCAGCCTGGCAATTTGTGAATGAGTGTCAGTGAATCTGAGTAGGAAATTTGCATCCAAGTAGACTTCTAAGTGAAGCTTTCATTGAAACATTTTTTGTGAGACATGGCTAGACAGCATGCCCAAATTTCCTATTAGATAGCTGCCTGGAGAATAAAACCGTGATACAGTTTGCAGCTTCTGAAACCTTTTCTGGTGGAGGTAGAAACTACATTTTCCATATGATTCAACCACCAAGCTTGCTGCATTTTAAAGAATAATCAAGAGCATTAACGTAAGCCTTTGAATGTCCTGTACTGTAAACCCTTGTAAAAGAGGCAGCTCAGTGTAGGCTTGGAACTGGAGGCATGGTAACTAAATTGAAGGCTGAGTGTAGATATTCAAGGAACTTGTCTGTGAACTAAGACAAAACCGCATAAAGAACAGGACAGACGAGTTAAGCCTAAAGAAAAATGAAGATTAAGGAGTGAAGGACTAAACTTACAGTGAATTAATGCCATATACAATTCAAACGTTAAGATAACACAATAACCAATTTGAATGTGTGATTGAATTAATAACTGGTCTGTTGTATTTGATTCATTACATCCTGACTTATTTTCATATAACATAAGAACCGAATGTGAAATTAACTTACAGATAAGTGGCATTAGCAATTTCCTGCACTGCCTTGTGACTGTGGTGATTGGATACAAAAGCTTTGCAAGGAAGAACTTTATAGAATGTGAAAAAAATCTCATTACTACATGCAGGAACTCACAACGAGGAAGCTGTAATCGTTTTACTATTTAGTAAGCATATAGTGAAAGCTAAATCTTGGTTATGAAGTGGAGACGTTCACCACCTTGTATATTGTGTTTATTTATAAAATGGATTTAATTTACAGTAGCTTTCAAAATTAAGTCAATTCCTTAAGTCAGCTTCTTTATGTAAAGAGACCACCACTAAAGTAAATTAGCAGAGCATTTTTGAGGATTATAAAATTACTTCTTTGCAACAGCAGAGGATCTATTCCAAAGTTTATTACTCTGACTTAGTAAAAGAATGGATTTATTTTTTTTAAATTTTTTTTTTAATCCATTTTTATTCCTTTTTTCTGTCATCCTATCATCCTCAACCTATAGTCTTCATTTTCAAATCTTGCATTTACTGCCATTGGAATGCCAATATGTAGTTCCTCTTCATTTAGATTGCTACTGTCTGTGGTTTTTCCCTTGTCACATAAAAGATGAAGAAGAAGTAGAATAAAAGTGGTTTTGTGTTTGTATTTTTTCCTAAAACAATTTCCTCCAAGAGTGTATAGACATTTTATTGTGCTGTGGCTAGACTATTAGTTTAGTTGTAGTATTCTTTCTACCTTTGGAAATGGCAACAATCAGTTGAGGTATGATGAGGAAAACTTTGTGTACAACGTTTAAAAGCTAACAGATTTTCCGTTTAAATATGTCTGAACAGGTAATGTGGGTATGTAACTTGTGCCGAAAACAACAAGAAATCCTCACGAAATCAGGAGCCTGGTTCTATAACAGTGGATCAAATGCACCACAGCAGCCTGACCAAGAAGGTATTAGGGGTCTGCGGAACGAGGAAGCACCTCAAGAGAAAAAAGCAAAGCTGCAGGAACATTCGCAGTACCAAGGACCACCAGGTGATGTATCCGCACAAGTTTTGGACAAAAACAGACCTCAAGGGCTCACGAGACAAGACTCAATTAAGAATGGTTCAGGAGTAAAGCATCAAGTAACAAGTGACACAACATCAGACAGGTAAGAAAGTATTTAATGTTTCCACTGATAAGATCTGCTGAATTTATGCTACAATATTTTTTTTTTTAAATCTTATTTTTTTCTGTGGCCTATTAAATATGTACTGGGCTTTTTGAAACAATCCTGAGCAGCAGCTGAGGAGTCTCTTATGGTATTCAGATGGTCATGAACAATGTGTGTTCTTCTTTCCTTCTCATTAAAAAACAACACGGAAAATGACAGTTGTAGTGTGACAGAGCTTGTCAATGTGCTCTTCACTTTGTGAAATCATAGTCATTGCACTGTACAGAACGTTATGATATTTTTTTGCGGTCACTAACTTTATAGCAGAATTTTAGTAATCCAAATGGGAGATGGTGGTTGTTCAGACTACCGGATTAAAACATCTGGTAGTACTTGCTGTATGTGGTGTCGAAGATGGTGAAATACTTTGTGTAACGACCTGAGTATTTTCATGGTTTCTTGGATTCTTGTTGCTAGTTATTGTCATTAATAAGATTTTTTTTTTCTTTGCTGGTTTATCTCAATGTTACTTGGCATTGGTTGAAACTGTGGCTGTTTCAGCGCTGACGTAGTAAGACCTAGTTCAGTCAGAGGCTGGAGTTGAAACTTCCCTCTCTTTTTCTAGATGTGATTGTATCAAAAGACACCAGAAGGCTCTCAACCTCTGTGGCGACATATTGGTGGAAAACAAAAGTAAAAACTGTTGAATTGAACAAACTTAATTTCTTTCTAAGCAAGACCAGAATAGAACTTTAAATATGGTGAGAAGGGAAATGATGGAAATGATACCCCCTCTCTCCAGAGACCTCCACCTGCCTTGGAATTTGGCAGCCAGAGCAGTATGATCTGGCAGTCTTCCTCTGCTGCCTAGCTATGACTGCGTTACAATATTTATTCTGTGAGCTTGAAACAGGTTAGACAGCTATAATGTCTTTTACGGCTAATGTAATAAAAATTATTTTCCTTTTCGCTCACCTTTTGTAGCCGACCATATTTTCTTTCCTATTTTTGGTCTTATTTGGGAACAAATGTAATTAATGTAACCCTTTTGTTTAACTTATTCTGCCTGTTGGCCTTTGCTCTGATTTCAGCTGTTGGGTTTTGTGCTTAGTGTCTCTGAGTGCTCCTGAGTTATATGCATGGTCTCTGAGAAATGCAGCTGGCAGCTTAATTTGACGCTAAGGAGCAGGAGAGAGATACTCTTGTGGTTTTTTCCTTTTTTTTTTTCCTTAATGTTGCCAGGAAAATGGTATCCTGCGTAATGTGATGATAAAAAAAGCCCCTTATTGTTCTGAGCAATAATTTAACTCTGAAAGTGTTCTTATATTGTGTGCATGCAGGAAGAGAGAGGGCCAGAGGGATATACAAGTAAATATATAATTCAAATATGGAATATGTATTTACCCTAAGCAGAGTTATGTGATAAACATGGAGAGTATAAAGCAATATTTACCAGCAGGAAGAATGTAGCTTTTGTGCCTGAAATCAGGACCATTCTGCTGATTGTGATTACCTTTACTCAACATACTGTTTAAATCCAGATTTTGTTCTCAGAGATTATCCCCTTCCTGTTTTACTTGGATACTAATACTAGTGTTCTGTAACTGACATACAAGTATGCTTAGAATATATTTATGAGAGATATATATATGTATATATAAAACACGCTAATGAAGGTTAGAGGACCTTCTGAATAATTTCCTGCCCTGGCGTTCTTCGTATTCAGTGTCTTTCCTTTGCTGGAGAGAGTGGAAAAGACTCCTCTTTCATACCCACTCAGTGTCTGCTTGGACAAATGAAATTTTAGAGAAGGATGCCAGCATCTCTGAACGAGACTGTCCTAGAATTCAAGGATGGGGGTATTTTTTGAATTTGGACCTGCGTATGCTGTAGTGCTATTGCTGTTCTCAGCAATACTGCTGGGAAGGCTTACAATTTTATTACATTCCTCTGTTAAGAGCAGAAGGTAATATATAATTATCTGTAGTGATAACACATAGGATATGTATCATAATTTGATATAATTTTAATATTAAAATTTACATATATATGTATTCTCTGGTTATTATTATTGATCAAGTTATGAAAAGTATTTTTATCTATTTGAAACTTGCAGTTTTGGTCATCAGTTGTATATAACTTCCTAAAGGCTTCTGGTCTCTTGTCTTCTTTTCTGAATGCTTCAGATTATTGTTTTCTTTCTTTCTTTTTTTTTTTTTTTTTTTTTTTTGACATTAACTGATAGAACCAGCCAGCAGAGAAACATGTTATTTGGGAGATCATCCTGACAGTTCTTTTTTTCTATTCATAAATTAATTTATGCAGAAACAGAGTTAGTCTAGTATGGTAGACCATTTGTCTAGATAAGGTAATTCTAGGAGAAAACCATGGCCGTTCAAAATGTCCAATATAATAGCGAAATAGCAGGAAAGTCTCAGAAATTTAGAAGTGGTTGTTGTTTATCTTGCACAATGTCAATAATAGAAGTCAGTAGAAAGTGAGAATATTATCCTTTTTATTTTTGATCCCGAACATGTTAGTTTTGACACTAAAATATAATTAAAAACATAAAAACAATAGAGCACTTGTGAAAAAAGTACTGCTAAGACTCTATATGCTTAAGTTCTTATGATTTTATTGGAAAGGTAAAATGCCATTTTTTATCGAAGTTTTTTGAACATTTGCAGATTCCTGTGATCTTGCAGCAATCATTACTTAGTAGTTCTTTTTATCAAGTGTTGTATAGCTTGATCATGTGGAGACTAATTGGTCACAGAGTTGAAATTCACTCTTTGAATCTCACGAACATCAATGCCATTTCTGTCTCATTTCTTACTATGTCTTTTACTGTGAGGGTGACAGAGCGCTGGAACAGGCTGTCCAGAGAGGTTGTGGAGTCTCCTCTGGACAGGTTCCTGTGTGGCTACCCTAGGGCATCCTGCTCTGGCAGGGGGGTTGGATCTCTAGAGGTCCCTTCCAACTCCTAACATTCTATGAATCTGTGATTTTCTGGTTGTGCTTTTTTGGTTTTCCCTTATTGAGTAGTACTCACCATATTTTATTAGTTTTCTTTAATGCTATTATTCTTCTTTAAAATAGCATTTATTGTTTCAACCATCAGGCTAGTATTCTGCTCCTTTGATGTATGCAACAATCCCATTTTTAATCAATAGGTACCAAACTGTTTCAGACAGACAAATAGGTACTTGATTGTAGATCTTTGGTATGAAATTGGTTGCCTTAAAGAAGTCTGGGATGATTTTGGATTGCACGTTCTCCAGAGATGTTTTTCTTATATTGGCTCCATTACAGAAGAAAAGAGAAGGCAAAAACTATTCAGGAGAAAGCTGCACTTACCACCAGCATTATTAAAATTTTTTCTAATTCGTGTCTGATATTTATGATCTGCCTTACAGTGCTTTTACTGCTTGCTATGTAGCAAACCCATGGAGAAGGCAGAGACAGCAAGCATGCTGTAGGATACACTGTTAGATTACTTTCAGCAATTGATCATCTTATATTTGACATTGTTTGTGGTGAGACTGGCATAATTTGTATCACATGGAGATTTGATACTAAGGGCAGTTGAGAAGTAACCATTTCTAGTGGTTTCCACAGACTCAACTTTGTGAGCAGAGTATTGATTCTGATGTAGTATAACGCTAGACTCCCTGAGAACTGGCAAGTGACGTGAATCAAAGAAATGGGAAATATTAGTCTATGTAATCCACAGACTCAGAAAGTCCATTCTGAGTTATGCTGTGCACAGATGGTAGATTTATGGCTCTATGCACTGCAGTTCTTTGATTTGTCCTATCTGATTTCACAATAATTCTAGATTATACAAAAGGGTTCTTCTTGTTTTATTTTGATCAAAACCATTCAGGTACTTCGTTGTTACTAATATCTAAGCTACTTATCATTCAATACATTGTACTTTCTTTATAGCAGCAAAATTAGTTGAAAAGATCTAACCTTTTTCAGTCATTTTGTAGCAGGGAATCAGCTTGTAAAATGGTTAATTTCTTCGTTCTTAAAACTAAGCCAAAGCAAATGTTTATAATGTCCTATTAAAATGTGTGCAACATCCTAATAATAAAAGCTGGGGAATTGTAATGCTGATACAAAGCTTTTTATGTGTCACTTTGTTTCCCCGAATAGTTAGATCTTGAGGAGGTATTGCTATGCTTCAGTTGTAAAATAATTATTTTACTTGCTCTTAATAGAACCCATGGTAAAGCCATTTCAGTAATTTTCCATGTATAAATTCGGTTTTTTAAATTGTAAGTCTTTTGTGATAGTTTGGAGCTGTTGCTTCACAAGCCCCTTTTCTATATACGTGACATTTCACAATCCTTTTTGAGCAATACTTCTCTTGAAGTAGGAAACAACAAATGCATCTTCTCAGTGCAAGGTTATTATGACAAAACCATTTTGAGTCTAATGCCTATCTGAAGTGTTGTTATGTAGTTCAGATAGATAAGAATGATTAAGTGTTTTGGTGTGTTTTTTCTTTTATTTCTTTTTCTTTTTTCCCCTAATACATCTTCTATGAGTCCAAAATGCTTTCCAAAATTTGAGAATGTTAACTTTGAATTTACGATATATATCATGCATTCTAATAGGATTAATAAACAAACTCTCCTCAAGAATATTTTTCATGAGATTTAGTGCAAAAAAAAAAGTGAAAGTGTTTTCCTGTTTCATGAGTCCATTTGTTATTGCTGCATCTATCAAGAGGGTGAGCCATGTCAGAAATAATCGGTTCTTGGTATCTGAAAAGATCATGGTCTGTAAGATCATGATTTGAAGCAAAATATGAAGCATAAACAAAGCTGCCTGAACCCTTTTCAGATTAACTCTAAGGATATGAGATTAAATCATAAAAACCAGAGTGAAAACAACAAACAGAGAGAGTGAGCAGCTGCAGAGTTGCACAACAGCAGTATTTATTTTCCGGGCCAGCAGACACAGATAAAATATATTCTCCTTGCCTCTTCCTTCCCTTCTCCTTTCAAAGATATGTGTGTATTTTGGGGGTTCATTTTCTATCATTCCTTTTACCACAGGAAAAAAAAAAGGGGATTTTTTTTATAGTGGTTTCCACACACTATATAGTGGATTTGGAGGGTGCGTTTTACTCCGAGCAAGAACTGCAAACAAGGCTACTTGGGTCTGAAGATGCAGGGTTTGTGTTCTTTGTGGAACGTATATATGTATTTCCTACATATAAAGGTTTTATCCTATTGCGTTACCAATGGCACTAGAATGGAAATGGTCCCCTGTGTCCCTTTGCTTCCGTTCTTGGAAGGAGTGCCAGGATGAGTTGGCAGCGTAGGCTCTGTCTTTTGGGACTGCAGTTGGGGATGTCAGGGTGTGAACAGAGAGGAAAAAAGAGACCGAAATAAGAGGGAAGAGGAGGAGAGAGGAAAAAGCAGGCATAAGCTAGCTGAGAAACATCAAAGAGCAGCATGAATTAAATAAATGAAAATGTGTGTCCATCTGTTTCATGCTACATCTTTCTCAAATGGTGGTTCTTTAATTGCTGCATTATGAACCACTGATACTGAGAACATCACTGATGGCAGTTTATTGCAATTTAAAATATGACAATGTAGCATTAAAGAATCTGTTAATTACATTTCTTTCTGAAAGGCTGAAAACTGGCTATTTCCCAAGATTAACACTATTTTTCTCCTACAATAATTAGGATGCAGCACACTAGTGCAGCCACCGATTTTGATTGTTTGTGTTTGAGTACCCGAGTTGATATATCTGTAGTCCAGGTCTCTTAAAAGAGTGTGCAGTCTTGTGCCCATGGAAACTGAGCATATTTGAAAGCAATCTCAAGCAAAATAGATGCATTTTCACTTTTTTCTACCTGCTGACGTATTTAAAGACAGTGAGAAATATTAAAATAATTGTATAGAGACAGTGTTTAAAATAAGGGGGTGTATATCCAAGAGTCAGACTGACAATGCTATGTGTAGATTTGTTCATGTTCAAAAGCATCCATTAAGGAAAACAGTATCTCTAAACTTTTAAGAAGTCTTTAGGTAAGAATTAACTGACATGAATTTATTTTTTTTCAATGTTGTCCACCACTACAGTAGAAAAAAACCTATTGTTGTGAAAGAATAATGATATTCTTTCACATTATGAATAAATCTAATACTTTATACAAGTATTTTGCAGGTTGAGTTTAAAATTGTATCAGTATTCTCTTCCATGCGTGACTGCAAAGTGCTATCACTGACTTTCTCTGGTGCTAGAGTAAGATGCAAAATTTGGACATTAGAGGTACCCCATGGTATTTTTAACATATTAACTAAAGATTTAAGTTTTATGGGATTTGATCTGCATCCAAATAAGGTTTCTTCTTCCTGTTCCTGTTCCAGCATTTTTCACCACTTTGACAGTCTTGGAGCTGTAAAGTGAAAATAATTTCAATCTGAAAATTGTAGTCTCAATGTTTTGATTTTGTTTCTTCTGCTATCTTCAATTTCAGTGTATGCTTTACATGGTTGTTGAGGTTATAACTTAGAACAAAAGGGTTAGTTTCTTCTTCAGAGAACTCCTCTTTTAATTATTTCACTCCTCTACATATAGATTTAGGGGTATGGATCAACGTTTCATGGCTATTCTAGTTTTCAGGTAGCAAGTAAAGCTATGCTTATCCGCTGTCTCAGTTTGCAATGGCATGGGAAGAAAATTAGTAACTATGGCCAGAGGAAGCAATAGAAATTAGGTGATCCTGCTCTAGCAGGGAGGTTGGACTAGATGATCTTTCAAGGTCCCTTCCAACCCCAAACGTTCTATGATTCTGTGAAATGCATGGGAAGTGAGCCAGAGAAAATGCAGTATTTAATTATTGAAATGAAGTACCTTGGGTCCAAGAAAGTCAGAAATCCTTCAGTGCAGAAGTTCTAATGCAAAAATTAGATACTTATGACAAGGATTAAGCTACGTGTACTTATAAGGATGAGCAAGGAGTTTGGTACCATTGGTAATGAAGAGGCCCTGTAAGAAGTTCCTGACTGGTACCGACATTGTCTATTAACAAACCAGGCTACATACTGTGTTGCTACCTGTTATTAGTGGGTTATAATAAGTTGTAGCATCTCCTTTCTCTTCTAACTTTTGGAAAAAAGCAGGAGCTTTTTCTCTTCCTTACCTTTGCAGAACTGTCTGTGTTCCGAGTAACAAAACTGCTTGTAGAGTTCCATTCGCCTCCTAATGCTGGTTTTGCAGGTCTCCTGCTCATGGGAATAGTGACAATGTCAGCACAACGTTCGGGACCCGTGCAGCCACACAGTGTTCTTAATTTTCATTAGGTGTAGACTCTGCATTGAATAGCATTGGGCCTCTGACCAAGCGTAGATACAATTTGCGATCCTTTTTGTAGAGGAGCTAATCTGTTTGGAGAAGAGAGAAACACAAGAGGAAACTTCCCTAACTTTAACAGAACTGTCCTACCTTAATAAACAGCCTAAAACTTCTGGCTTTCTTTTCGAAGAAAAGTGATTTTTCATTAAACACATAACAAAGAGTTTGAATTGCAGCTTTAAGTGACAATCAGAACTCAGCTGCAGTTGTTCTCTGCAGTGAGCAAATCTCATGTTGATTTTAGGGAATTTCATTTTCACAATTTACTGGAGAGTGTCTTTTCAAAAATAATTCCATTGCAAACATGGTGTTTCTGGATTGCTTACTGTTATGGATTACTTGATTATTTTTTTTTCTGAATTATGCATAGTTGTTGAGTACTGCTTACTGAAAACTAGCACTTCCTATTTGACTTCTCTTATGCAGAACGAGCTCAGGCAAGTCATGATATTCAATTCTGATATTTGGTATCCTTGAAGCAGAGTTTGGCCTTCCATGGCCAACCATTAATGATCTAAATCTGTAAACGCAGATCTCAACTGTATCAGAATATTGAACTTTTTTTATTGAGCACTAACTGCAGCTAACATTTATGGAACTAAGTGTAGTTTTGCTTTTAGCTAAATTGACCCTGAAAGAAAGCAATACCAGAAAAAAAATTAAGGGTAGTAGCACTTTTAATTTAATTTTTAAATTAATGAGGCCAGTCCCTTTCTAGGTTGAACATGTCTTCTCAAAGTGCTGTTTTGTTGACCTTGCACAAACATGAATGTTAGAGATCCCTGTCTGTTAATAATCCTTGGTTGTGCTGTGCTCTGTCCTTTGGAGGCTGATTTATCTTCAGAAGTGTAAATAGTAGATTTGAATTGAATTTCATGTTTACAAATTTGGTGTGTAAAGGTGAGTAAGTTACATCTGTGGGGAGCAGCTGAGGGAAATGGCATTTGATAAAGGACTCTGCTAACTCAGCTTTGTAGTTTCTAGTCACAGTGGTTCTGGAATCTGCAATAGGCAATTCAATGAATGGCCTTTTATTATCCAACCTAGCTATATAGATGGAATTAAAATAAAAAGTGAGAATGAATAATTGTTATTGGTACAAATTATTTCTTTGGCTCTTTGTGCTTGTAGAAGTCACAAATGATAAAGCAATCAGTCCTGTAATGCAATTTTGTTGCCATTTATCTTTTACATGGCAAGTTTAATAGTTTTAATAAATGTCAATCTATTTTATTAAGTTAGATCTGAGGAAAAATATAACTAAAAAATAAATGTAATAGTACCAGGTTGACCGTATTTTCATAATTAGGATTACATTATTAAAAAATACGATTTTGTTTTCTACCTCATCTTTTAACGTGATCATTCTGTTTCTTTTTCTGCCCCTTCTTCAAGCCAAATCCTTACTTGCCCCTTTGTCTACTCTGGTATATCTTTATCTAGTTATTTATTTATTTTATTAGCTCATTTGCTTTTGTGTATCATCATCTCTTTTCGCTGGCATGATTTCTTACCAAACTCTGGCTGGACATTGGAAGTGTTTACAAAGATATACCCATGATATTCCTTCTCTTAAAGACAGACATTCTTTTCTACTCTAATCCAGTTCTTTTTCTTTCACCTAGAGCTAGCTCACCTCTCTTACCTATTTCCAGCAATCCTGCAACCATTCATAAGTGTCCATTCAGATTTGTGTTGAAGTAAGTAGATACTTCTTTCCCAAGCTTTGAGAAATCTTAATTTTGTGCTTTTCAGTAAAAACAAGCCTCGCTGCATCCTTCATTAACCAAAAGGAAGTCAGTCACAGACATTTTAAGGGAATAGTTACCTGTTCCAGCAAAGTAGTGCAGTACAATGTCATTTCAAGTTAAGCAGAAAATGTAGGTGACCTGAAGTCAGTGACTCTCAAAGTGGAGTTTTAAAACCCAAAGTAATATCTATGTATGATATGCAGTGGCTTGTGTATGTGCAGCTTGTTCTGACATCTCTGCACTGCTCAGCGCTGTGCCCTGTAATCATGCCCCAGTGTTTCAGAAAATGACATCAAAAGTGCCCATTTGTGCAGCACTGGGCTTCCTGGAAATGCTATTAGGGACCTCAGTAACTGTATCGTCTTCATAGAAAAACAGGAGGTTAAGTTGCTCCAAACACAGTTTTCCCAATTTCTGCTCCAGCGTTTTGTCAGCTGATATTACAAGCTTGAATGGGTCCCTAGATGTAGCTTATCTGCCGAATTAAGTTTTTATTATGCAGCATGTATTAGGATGACCATGAACTTTGCTTCAGAAAATCTATTTTCTTTGGCAAAAAGAAAAAAAAACAAGGACAACAGTTCTTATGGTCATATCTTGACAGAAGGCAATGCATTTTTGCTGCAAGAGGTTTTATTCTGTAATGACATTGTGAAAATCCTGAACTTTAAGTCATAGCCTTCCTTGATAGTCACTTAAAGAAAAAAAAGCCATCAAAGCATAAAGCATCTGATTTTCTGTGTAATTCCAAATAAACTGTGGATCTTCAGAGTGGCATTGCATTCTGAAGTTCCAGATCAGTACACAAACCCATTTTTTTTCACCCAGAGGTAAATTAATTTTAATTAAATCTTGTTGACTCTGGCATGAGGTGCTAAGCTGACAAAAATGGACCCACCTCAGTTGTATATCCACTTAGAACAGTGCAAAATATTTAAGCTCAAAGAGAAATCACAATTAGTTCAAGAGTCTCACCTCCTGAAGGTAAAAAATTCGACAGTTAGTTCAGCAATTTCACATCACGATGCGGAGATAACTGTGTTTTATGCCTAAACTGGACATGTAATGATTCATCTTCCTGTACCATTCATTAACAGGGACTGGTATAAAAAGGGATTCTTGAAAAAAAGCCAGTTTAACTTGGGTTTGCCTCTCTTAAAGAACAGTGTAAATTTTGGATGCTTCCCATGTATCATGGCTCAAGTAAGTCCAATTATTAGATAATTTGTTTTCATTTAGCAAATTTCTATCGATATTTGAAGCAAAAAATTGGATGTTTGAAGGAAGTTTAAAGCAAAAAAAATTTAGTAGCTACTCAGCAGATTTTTTTTTTGATGCAGATATTCTTCCCTAAATAAGAATATCAATTATAAAAACCCTGAGAAGGAAAATAGGAAGATGTGTCACTTAAACAATTGAAAAGGGAGGAATATTTTGTAGATGAGACTCACTCAAACCAAACTCTGGAGCTTTAGATATTAAGACCAGTGCCAGTAGTGTCTCAGCTTTTCCTCCTCAACAAGCATGTTTTGGCTGATGCCAGTCTACACTGAAAATGAGATTGGAATTTTGTACTGTGGTATATCACCAAGTATCATGAAGCCTTACAGTTATTATAGCAGTCAATTATGAAAATAACACTAACCCCTTCTCCAAAGCTTTTAACGCAATGGCCAGCACTGCCTTTACTCCATTAACATAAAACTCCAGCATTAAATGGAAATCTTTCCAGAGTAAAATAGCCACACTGCCTTAATGCTTATAAAACCCAGGCTCCGTGACACGTCAAAGGAAATGAATTCCAGAGGTGTGTGATCATCAGGAAAATATTCTACTGGTACTCCAATCAACTGAAGATAGGAGTAACCCAGTAGACCATAAATCTTATAATGACATGAAAGGAAGATAAATTAGTCTTTTTGAACTCATTCCCAAGATATGGAAGGCTCCAGCTTTTATCCAGTGTACTAAACAGCTGAAATGAATAAACAATCCAGCGCATAGTTCTGTTCTTTTAGCTCCTATTTCACAAAATGAAAAGGCTAGTCTTAATCTTACTGTCATTTGGAGAATCATCTATCTTCTAGGTTACACATTTATTAGCCTTTGTTTCCATCACAGGTCACCTGGACACACTGACACCCAACACAAGTTTGGAGGTCTTTAAGGTCCAAATTAGTCATCTGAAATTAGAGATATCACAGGTGACTGCAGTTATTTTCCAGGTGACTAAAAGGAATTTCTAAAATTAATTAAACTCCCAAATTCACAGTGAATGAGAGCCAATTTCTGTAAAATATAACCACAATGGTCTTCAAGATCAATATTCCTGTTACTTTCTTTACATAATAAAAAGCTTTATGATCAGCCTGCTCACCCAAAGAAATGTTTATGTAAAAGTTCTCATCCCAAAAAGGATGATAACTGTTTTTCACAAGAACATTATCATAACTTTTTACCTGAATGTGTATATAGAAATAATTACTGTGATAGGTGCATTTATGTTGTTGGTAAACATCAGTGGACTGCAGGATTTGATTTTTGCTGTCTGCTTTCTGCTAATCATGTCTAATTATTGGTATAATTATTGGTATAATTTGGAGAATAAGTGGTACAGGTACAGACTGTTTGTGAGCATTGAGGAAACCAACTTTCACCTTGAATACGTCATCCTGGGGTGTAGAGGAAAGACAGATGTCTGAAAATTGTTAGTGTGTGTATTTTCAGCTTCCAAGTATTTTACACTTTTAATCATGCTTTTATATTATTAATCATATTTTGTTAGTAATATTTTAAATCACTTTTTGTTTTCTTTTCTGAAGGGTGACAGGTGATAACTTCTGATGAAAGTAAAGAGCAGAAATATCTTTTGCAGCAGATGAAATTTTCGGTGCATTGTTCCAAAAAATCAATCACATCTCTGTTCTAGGCCAGCACTTCTTGACTAGTGAGACACATCTCATTGGTGAACCATCCAGAACTGCAAATGAGGCATAAAGCAGGATTCATGTACTGTAATGAGGTGCAGAGAAATACCAATTGATTATGAATTGGCTGAAGGTGGAAATTGGTTGAAATATCCTACTCTAAACCACACATTCTGCAAGGTGCAACATCTACTGTATATTGAGCCTGCTGTATCAATGTGTGTTACACGTACTCTGCATATTCAGCCAGAGGATGGCAGCTTTCTGCTCCTGTCAGGTAATGCAGCTACTCCTTTAGCCAGGGAAATGAAATCTCAGTTAGACCTTTTCTAACTCTGATTGTCTGGTTCCTCTATCTTAATAGGATCCCTTTAATATTTTTAAAAACATTAATTATATATTTCATAACACATGTATGAACATGCACAAATTTATACAATCATAATAAAAGCTTAGGATGTGTGACCATTTCAGTAAACTGTCAAACTCTCTGAGGAAAGTGGAGAACTGATTATTGGATCATTCTATCACCCTGAATTTACAGACATTATCTTGTGGAGAAAAACTGATGTATTTCTCCTGTAGGAAGCCTACTAGTCATGCAGACATGAAAAAAAATTAGCAGTATGTATGCATTATTTTAGTACAAACTAGAATTGTGGCCTTGCAGGTTGAATAAGTAATTTCTACATTTGTTAGACAAATAAGTTGTTTTTTTGTCTGACAAATGTAATTTCTTCCCCAGCAGATTTTTATATAAATTCTGTTTTGAGTCAGGCAAGTGAGTTAAAAAACACGTATCTCTTCATTTTAGGGCTTCTTTTTAGTATGCAAGATCTACCATCAATAGGAATTTTGCTAGAAAACATACGGAGCCATAAAATGCCTGTATTATATGCTGGGACAGTGCATGGGTAGGAAAGAAGAAGAGGATGTACACACCTGGATTTTTTCCTGACATGGTGTGAGAACACAGCCAAGGCAGGAACTGGAAAGTGTTCTCAGATCCAGCAACAGAAATGTGACCACATAGTTATATTCAAAACTCCTAAATAAGGTACTTAGATGAGCGTAAAAACACTTAATTGAATCTCTTTTTGGGCACTCATGCAATTTTGGTCACATGGATTTTTTTTTTTTTATGATGCTCCTCTTTATTGATCATACAGGAAGAAGAAGATGGGTAGGCTTCTAAACTACGCACCTTAGTCATCTGTATTAAAGTGGAATGAATATGTGTGTCTGTGTTAATAACTTCAGACAATGATTCAGACAGTCTAAATTCAGCCTCTGAGTTTGCCTAAGATCAATAACATCTTCATTTTTAAGCATAGAATCCCCTAAGCCAGGAATACTTAGAAATGCCCCGATCTGGCCAGTGAGGTGGGAGCGAGGCACTGGAGCTTTGTTGCAGACCAAAGGTAGGCAACAATGTACATAAAACTTGCTTTTCAGAGTTGGTTTTGTGAACACATCATGTTGCGTATAATATTATTATTAAAAAAGCAAAATCCAGAGTGTCTTATTCCACTTACATTGGAAAAAAAGACCTCAGACAACCCTATAACATTTCATGTTTTTAAGTCACAAGATGCAACTTGTGCTTTTTCTCTGTTTTGTGGTGTGCCCTGGCAATAGAAGCTTTTTGTTTCACCATGGAAATTGTATGCATTGTATAATATTCAGGAGGGTGAGGACAGAGATAAGAGAAATAATTAAAATTAAGCATTTAATTATTTTCAACTATTCTATGCCTTATCATATTTAAATAAAATTTCCTGTATTGCCTTTCAACTAATGTATTAAAGAGAATTCCGCAGAGAGGCTTGAGAAGCCGTAGTCTATGAGGAAATGAACCAGTAAGTTGAAGTTATTCGTGTTAAAGATTGCTTAAAAATAATTATACTGGGAGGTATATCTGGTTCTGAGGCATACCTACTGATTCATTTCAAGAAGTAATACTGTTGTGGTATAACGTATCATCATTAATAACCAAAGGATTTTAAATTAGAATTTTCATATTTCCCGTGTCCAATTTACTTGATTTTGTTTTCCTCTGTCTTACTCATCCTGGAATGTGCGATTTGTATGGTCAGTGCCAGTTTTTGAATGTGTCCATACTAGGCCTAACAGCAGGATTTCCCAAGTGAACATATGGCACATTTCCTAGTATCTGCATGAGGAGCGAAATCAGACCTATCATTACGTTATCTGAGTTTTTTTTAAAAAAGCAGGATTTTTTTAAACACTGCAGCTAATTATAAACAAGTTATCCAGCATTTAACTTTCACAAGTCTTAATTTTTTTTCATTTAATGGATTTAAAATTTAGTTAAGCCATAACTGGTCAAAATAAGATAAAATCTCAGCTTCCAAATATTTTATTTGTAAAATGTATTCTTTCCCAGCTAGTAAATGTGTAGGTAAAATCTCATGTTTAACTTGCCACCTTTCAGAAAGCTTTAAAGCCATGCTGATCAGTGGGTCATGATTATTTTTACTTAGGCCATGTTGAGACTCAGAGAAATGACTTGTTTAGTCTCACCACAGAACTGCAGAACACCCAATTAGGGACAGCTGGCACGTTCCTGATTAGGAAGTCCAAAGCTGATCTGGAATCTCCCATAAGAACTTGACCTTTTGGGCTGATGTAGCCTATACTCCTTGATTTTCCTGGGAAACTGTACATGTCAAGGTTAATTTTGTCTTTTATTAGAAAATAGACATTTGTTTGCCTTTTCCCCACCCTGTGCTGATGATATTAGTTCTGAGAATTTTCAGCAATGGGAATATCTAGATTCCTGCAGAGGTGCAAAATGTAAACTGACAACTTGTATTTGTATTTTATCCTGAATGTAAGTGGATTAATCAGAGTGTCCTCTTAACCATTCAGTGTGATGTGGTACTTGCTGGGTGAGTTCGCAGAGCAGTGCCCTGGGAGCAGTGCACAGGCTGCTTGCACTGGCACTAGAGCAGTTGTAATATTTGGAAACGTGCTAGAGGCATAGTGATGAACTGCGCTTTTGGGCCTTGATCCAAAGGCTATTGGCATGCGGTGTTATCCCTGATTTCACTGGAATTAGGCTACTGAACAGTTGCTGCTACAGGGAGCAGTAGCTCAACAGACTTGGGAACAGCAAAGTTTTAGTACCTTAAACACAACAAGTAAGGGAACAGATGGGGGTTCACACATATTATCTGGAGCAGTGAATATTATTCTTGTCTATAACCTGAACCAGATCACTGGAGCTTCATTTCCTAAAGTATTTACTAGATAATGTACTTACAAGGTTTGTAATGATTATTTTTTTGTAAAGCTTATTCTAAGGCTAAATCATTATTTTGTTATTTGGTTTTGCTGCTGGTGGAACAGGAGATAAACCTTGGTGGGTCCTTTGTGCATGGGATACAAGTAGGAGTAAGTCCAGTGAAAACTGAGGAACTAAGAAGTTAAATACAACAGAGAGATGTGGTTCTATGAGCACCAGAATCAATACAACCTATGGTGGTGTCTCATGTTTTTCTATCGTATTTCCTCTGTGATGTGGTGGAGGATCACAATAACTTAAGCAGCTTTTCCTCTCACTTAGGATAATTTTGTTAAACTCAAGATGGCAACGATGTGACTATTTACTGACCATATTCTGGCTGTCTTTCTGGTGGGTAATGGCTCAGTTCTACACACCCTTCCTCTCTGTATGCGCTGACTTGAGCCTTTCTCTTCCTATGCTGATACTGACTTTCACACAGCTTGCTGGAACTTAACTATTTTAATATTTATACTCCGGTGAAATTAATATGGATAGAATACCTCAAAAATGAGAGTAAAGAAACAGGGAAATGTGGAAGATACTGATATAAAACTGCAAGCAAAAAACCTCAATATAGAGGGTTGAACACAAGGACAAATCTACTTTCTTTTACATTACTGCACTTCTTTAGTGGCTATTTTTTGTGACAAGGTTTGGTCTCTTAGCTGGAATTTCAGTATCTTCCATCATAGATCTGTGACCTGACTACCAGGGAGTAAAATCGGTATCACTTTTCCATTCTCAATGAATGTTTAACTCAGTGAATTAAATAGTTGTTTCAATATTTAATTATTTTACGGGACAGAACAGCCTCAACAGCAAAGACAAATTCCCTTTGGAATAACTGAGAGGGTGTTGATGAGGACTTTGTGGCCATATTTGAGGAAGCCAGAAGAGAAACCTGGGACACAGTTTTCCATGTTCCTAGGCACTGTTCTAACTCCTAGACTTACTGTAATAAAAAGAAGAGTGTGCTTTGAATGACGGCTCAGACGCCAGCTCAAGGAGAGGATTTGTTATTACAGTTCTTGGGCAGAGACTGATGCTTCCCTGCAGCCTGGATTTAGGTACTTTTATCCTTTTGGGGTTGGTGGTTTGTCTGCATCCCTGTCTTTATTATTTTCTATCCTAGATATTCAGGATACTGGCTTCTATGACTCCTATTCTTATGTGATTAAATTTACAGTTGTAGATTTTGCCTTAGCTCTTGCTAAACTTCTTGTGAAGCTGAATCTTTGAACATCGCTGTGATGAAGTACAAAGGAATGCATGCTAAAGAAAGTCTGGTTGTATTTCACGTGCGGTAATGAATTTAATTGAAGTTAGTCCTTTAAAATCATTTCCCACCTTGGAACACCAGTTTGCTAGTCTGACCCATAATAAGTAGTCTTATAAACTGCAGTAGTGTAACACCATCCGATGTAAAAGGCCACTGTTGTTAACTTACCTGTCTGAAAAGCATTTGTTCAGATGTTATTTCTTTTCATAATGGAAATACTTAAACAGTAAAAAAATTTTTTAATCCTAAATATATAGCTAAATGCGTTGGTGATGGCCTATTTGAGAGCAATGGTAGCTGCATTACAGCTATTTATGTGCTATTAATTACCCAATTTTTTTTTACTGTCTAGGCAAAAAAAGAGGTTTGATTTCCTTTACATTTTTAAAATCCCACACGAAGTGACTCATCCCTACCACTTGCTTCTGTGATTCCATCAAACTATACTTACGTAATATCCAGTAAATTGGAATAGAATTGAATCCAAAATTGTACTTGATAGTATCTTTTATCATAGAACAATCTTTGCCTTATGAGCTGTAATGTATAGCTTTAATGAGGTTGCATGACTTTACCTTGTTTAAGATACAACTTTCTGTGAAATGTCTTTTCTGTGTGGCTATAATAAAGAAGTGATGCCTATAAGTAGGGTTTGAGATAACGTATTTGTACATATTTCAAATTTCTTGGTATAAGAGCTTTCTGAATTCTAGTATCAAATTCAAAGATGTTTAACCTTATATTTGAAATAGAAATGTTTTCTATAAGCTGAAAAATATCCATACATACTTGGGAGCTTTCCGGAATAACTTTTCTTCCAAACTGTTTGTATCTGGAGAGCGTTTCTTAATATTCGGCTTGGCTAGAGAAATAGGTAGCTGTATGGATCTCACTGTAGCCTGTCTTAATGGGTCCAGTGATGCTTCCCCAGGCTTGTCTTTTCATTTTGAAACAGGTTGTCAGCTGTGTCAGATAGTTCTTAGACTATCCAGTACTTGTTTTTCCCATTCTGTGCCGTATCTCTAAAGCACTTTGTGTTCGTGCCTATGAAATTCTTTGTGAAACTGGTGTCGGAGTGAAATTTATTATTAAACCATAATTAGCAAGAGTGTGTACATATATATGCAAACATAAACACACAAAATACTATCGTTAAAACCACTGTCAAAATTCTTTGAATCAGGCCCTCAAATGCAAGGATATGCCAGAATCACTTGCCTTACCTAGTGCGTGTTGAAGGATACTATTAGGGGCGTTTTGAAAAAAGAAGCCTGTGTGCATAGGACCTCTTATTCTCCTAATATGGGTGTTTGAGGGTGTAGAGTAAGTGACTCAAAGAAGAGAAAAGGAGATCTGAAGTATGAGGAAGTTAAATGTTAAAAAGGAAAAAAAAATATTTCTATCTTTTCAGTAATTCTTATGAGGCTTTTAGTCTGGGAATGTTGAGGATATAATTTCTTGAATCTTCAAAATTACACTGAATCACTGTGCTTTTCACCACTGGAAATTTTTTAATATAAAAGAAATTGATGCATTTGAAGATCACTAACAGGATTGACATAAAGTAACTAGTACCTGTACTGCTTTGTTCTCCGACAACATTAGTGTACAGGAAATAAATGTTATGTGTGGTTCCACTGACTTCGTTTGATTGTCAGTTCTGAAAGAGTGGATACTTCAGTGGGCAAAGCCTCCCCTGCTCATCCTCCTTCATTATCTCCCCTCCAACATATTTGTTTTAGGCCCCTTTGCTTCCTTGACTCTTCTCAGCCCAAATGATTGTATTTTGGAAAAGGAGGACATAACTAAGATGAGGTCTTAGTGATAAGTCTACATTATAGGGTCAAGACAAATAATACACGCCACACAGTAAATATGGGAAGGAATCGTTTATTGACCAAAGGGTTTCTTGGAAGCCAATAGAAGGGCCAGGAAAGAAAGACAATTCTGAGTTTTTTTGGGGTACCATTTATTTTTTGAAATAGAAAAATATATATTTCTAATCAACAGTAAGTTCAATTGATGAAAATTCCAGTAGTCCAAAACATGTATTTGCAGAAAACCCCTGTCATAACAGTTGAATTTTCTGCTAGTAGGAACTACGGAGTATTTGCCTTTAAAAGTGTGCTTTTACTTCTATCTTTGCTGAATTAAAGATTTTACTTGCATGAATATCTGTTGAGTACTCTTCATTCCTTACTCCAGAATTAAATGAAAAAATGAGAAGGTTTAAAAATGCATCCCATTTTATCGATAGTTTCGGAACAACTTTACAAAAAAAGAATGTACGTCATAACTTCAACGAACACATCAAAAGGCGAATGTCAAATATCCAGATCTTGGTTGCAACTATAGGAGCATTTTGGCTTTTATGACCATTCATAAAGCAGACAACATAATGGTGATATGATTGAAAAGCCTGATAAAATATTGGTCTTGTATCTGATCCATGGTCAACATTGTCTCTGAACTGTTAACTGGCACATATGAGACTAATGATTATTTGATTAACTTGAAGAATTTGTAGCAAGATGATTCTGTTTCTCGCAGTGGATATAAAATTTTTGTCTTTCTGATGGAATGAATGTAAAGGCAAGTTTTCTTATACCACAAACATGAATTCTCTGTAATGTAGGCAAGGTGGTTACAAAGCATTAGGCTGTTATTTTATTATAGCTCCTACTCCAGGATCTTAACAGTTGCCAGCTTTGCTGTACATATAACTGAGAACTTTTTACCACCAATTAAATGCGTTTCTTAAATACAAATGTTTCCATAATGCACAATGTGCTGTAGGCATAAAACCAGATATTAAAAACTATTTTGTGTAATGCTTTGTAGGTTTTCACATGAGTTTTGGGAACAGTTTTATTAGTGGATATTTTCTTGATTTTTTTGGGAAATATTTAACATGCGTGTTAGTAGGGGGTCTTCTATATCTCATTTAGAGGGGCCTGGAGATGCATTTGTTCTTTTTTTTTTTTGTTTGGTTTGAAAATCTGACTTGTAGCTGCCATCCTTCTGGCCAAAGAAGCCTGGATGGGTACTCCCTTCTGGGCACAGCAATACAACACTTTAATTAGCTGGAAGGTTGCTTATTCCCATATCTTCTGGGATTAAAATCAGTGGAAAACCTTTAGTAATGGCACTCATTTTATGTTGGTTTATTTGGAGATTTTGTAATCAGTGCTAAGATGTTAGAAGCTGTGGATAGAAAATGAGATATTCTAAAGGAAAATCTTTTTAATTGTTACTTTTCGATTTGACAATGATAGCATATATTCTGTAATGTTATGTAATGTCATCCTGTGGCACAAGCCTTGAAAGAAAAGAGGAAAAGCATGTTCGGTAGTCAGGAGTACTTTTTTTCTGTGCATTTAATGTTATTCACCATGCTTATTATGCTGCAGAATCTCACTGTGCTCAGTTAAATGACTGATTCTGCTTCTTGCTCTTTGACTGCCTGTACTGTACATGTACTGGAGACAGAGGGTCCTAAGGCAGTGGGTTTTCCTGGAAGTAGACAGGTGTGGAGCACCCAAAGAAGTGACTGATTTTCTCTCGGTTCCCTCACGGCTTATTCTGTGCAATAAACTTTTAAGAGATACTGAGGACTTCTTATTTTGAAATCTAGTACATACATAATTCAGCCATTACTTTTCCTGATTGTTCAAGTTTGTGTGATAAATCATTGCCTTCATGCTGTATGTACAGTACCTAACAGAGTAGTTACATATGGAACGCATACTGTTCACTGTAGCCATGAATTGATATTACATTTAAATGTTTGCAGTGAAAAACCTGTTATCTCATGCCAGGTGCAGTATAGCTTTTCAGATCTGAGACAAAAGGTCTATTGTTACAGCCTCAGTGCTACATGTTATTTGTTGCGTGAAGAATATTTTTGGAGTGGTCTTTCTGTCCTGTAAAGCTGCCTTTACATAAAACAAAACAAAAAAAAAGACCTACATACACGGTCTCCGATGTTAGTCATTTTTACAGGGGACGGAAGGAGGAGGGGAAGATGCAGAAATCCTCCTCCTCTTAGACAGTAGTAACAGTGTGAGGATGCCTTGTCCTCGTTTTTTTTTTTTTACTTCTGAGATTTTATTGCTGGCAGCCAGATGTGCTGAAACTCCTGACGACAGCATCTATTCACTGTGTGTTTTTAATAGGCTTAGAGAAATATGAGTAGAGTACATGAAAGCAGCTCAGCTTCACACTTCAGCTGGGAATGCCCAAAAAGCTTACTGCTGTTTAGAATTCTTGTCTCAGTCAGGAGAAAGCCGCACGGGTGCTAAATCTTCTACGACTGAATTAGAAGAATAATGACTGTACAATTAACTATCAGCCCCTGCTCATTTAGGCACAGTTTTTACAGAGATCAGGAGAAATATGGAACTTGATTGGCATGTTTGCATTTGATGGTGTGTACAAAATAGATGACTTTTAAGACAGGTGGTGAAGAAAAATAGAAGGGAAGGAAAGAGAGAAAATGCAATTTGAGACACTGCGCCAGGTCTGCAATTCTGTTTTATCTCATTTTCATGGGGTTTTCTCATCCCCTCCAAATATTTTGCAAAATGATCTTTTTGGACAAACGCTGAACAACACTAGGTGAGTAGAAATGAAACATTTTTGCCTTGCCGTTTCTATGCTTATGCTGACAGTAATCTATCTGCATGTTTTCCAGTAGGGTGCTTTTATAATTGCACTCTTAGATACTAGTATTTTTATGGTAACAGTGAGTCTCTTCTGTCGGTGCTTTTATGTTTTATGTAAGGATTTACATGAGAACTCAATCTCCTGAAATAAAGCCAGCATAGATAGAATAAAATATGTAAGATGGTTATGTGTCTTTCAAATACATTAGCTACCATTAGAAGCTAGCATTATTAGCTGTAATCCTTAAAGCATATTAAATATTCATAAACAAATTTGTCTGAGAAAATGATTTCAATGTGGATGTAGCAGTGAAAGGATTAAATGCTCAAAGATGTGTCTGTTTAACCATACATAATTTGTTGGAAGATGTAAATCAGTAGTTCTGCATACCTTCTGCAAAATAGGCAGAAAGCAGTTTCTTATTTTTAGAAGACTTAGATTCTGTGTGCGATGCTTTTCAATAATCTTTTGAACTGGCCAAATTATAGCTGATCAGTGGTTGCTTTGCAGCAGGTCAGTCAGCTCTGTAGGCTATCCTTTTATGAATAGCTATTGTTTTGTGGGAATTAGAAATGATAGGGAGAAGTTGTTTATTTGTGTGAGGTGGTTATTAAATTGGTTTCTTGGGATTTTTTGACAAGGTAAACTGAATTAAAAATGACTCATCTTCGTGGCGTTGTTCAGTAAACATATGATAATACTGATGCTTAGAACTTTTTCATACTGCTATTAAATATTAACAGTAGAAATGTTTAAGAATTTTATCTGAAAGAGTGTGAGTGCAGATCAGGGAGAAAAATAATCCTGTAGTTTTTTATAAAGATAGTCCACTGATGGAAACATTCTGGAAAAAGGGTGGAAGTAATATTGCAGAGACTATATCCAGCATTTTAATCTTCTTCTCTGCATCTGGGGGAGAAATCCTGTTTAAATGGGGTATTATTTCTTAAATACAGTGATATTTGCCCTTAATACTTCAGAATACTGCTATCGTTTTATTTCTCAGGATATTGTTGTAAGTATTCTCTCCCTTACTGCTGATGTTTCCTTTATAGATATTGTAGTTTTTATTTAGTGTTACTGTTTTCAAGTTTTGCTACCATAGTGCTGAATTTCTAATTAGGCATGCAAAATTATAGAGGCAGCTTTAGCAATCATAATCACTTTAATGAATTAAGATTTTTAAGATATATATGAAATCTGTAGTGAATCAGATTCTTCTTACATCCCTTTGGTGTATTGTGATATTTTTGAAGCTCTGCAAAATGGAGCAATAATTTTTGTGCGTTATCAACAGTGATTGTAAAACAGTGCATATTTCCAAGTGCACAGTTTCAGGCCTGCAGCAACCAACCAAGCCCTTAGCAACTGTTTTAATCAGCTACAAACCAAGTCCCGGTTCTCTGGATCTCTTTTCACAGATCAAGGTGCATGCTTTTTGTTAATTTTTTTTTTGTTTTTGTTTTTACAAATACATGTACATGATGCCTTTAGGTGTGTATTTTGCTTGTAAGTCTCTGGCAAAAGCTGCATCTGGTATCAGTTTCAAATCAAAAGATATCAGAGAATTATTTTATTGCATTTGCTGTGCTTGAGATTTAGAATTATGTTTGTTCTATAAGACTAACAAGCAAGAGAGAATTGTTAGGAAACCCAGCCTCCTGCCTTATATGGGCTGTCTTATTTAGGATAAGAATTTTTCTGTATATTTATAAGGAGCAATGCTGTCATTTTCTAGGCACCAATGCTTTCAACCTCAAGAAAACATTGTGCAATTTTTTAACAATATGCAGCAGTAAGCATGAGAGGCAAAGTCATGCTTTCTGTGTCTTCTGAACTTAGTTGAAAGTTATTTAAGGTTACTGAGAAAAAGATTCTGTCTTCTGAATAAGTATTTTAAATTTGGTCTTCATAAAAGGACTTTGAAAAAGTTGTCTATTGAATAGTCACTAAAAAATCTTGTTAACATTTATTTCAGAGGCTAGTCCTTTTTGTTGTCTTACTGATTTAAAGTATTTATTTTTTTTTTCTAATTATATCAATGTAGTATATATTTTAGGTAGCACTGAAAGCTTTACAGAATTAATGTAATGCACTTGCTAAAAACTAATAGTTCATGCATTAAGAGTTAGTTTCTGTACTACGATAAAAAGCCAAAAATATTGCTAATGTGTAAAGATTCTGCTTTGATGAGGTATGATGTGATGTCTCTTCAGACTTTGAAGTTAAATATTTTGTCAGACTAAAAAGAAATGATCTGTTTTTTCTCGTTTTTTGAGGTTTTTACATCTAAAAAGAGTCTAGAAAGACGACTGAGCACAGAATGATTAACTGCTGCTTACACTAAGTGATGATGTGTAGAGAACAGGTTACTGCATACTAATAGTATAGTAGATAGTGGAATATAAATCAGAAAGATAGGGAACTAGGTAGCAGGCATATAACTGTAACTGAAATTGCATTCCTATTCATTTTCACATCATTTATATGAAGTTCTTCAGTTCTTCTGAAAGTTTAGATATGCTGTGGCTTTGTTGCAGGAAAGCCTGTTAACTTGGCCTTTTCTTTCTGGCATTATATCAAACATTAACAGGAATATATATTAAACTGGGTTTTATAATTTCCCATGCAAACCTTCCACGAGTTGGGTTTTTATTTGCGTATTTTTGGCCTTGCAGTAGCTGATCTGAGAGGCCCCAAACGATATTAAATTCCTCGTGAGTTAGATTGATTTTACAATCTAAGTGGGTTTAGTTTCCTGTGCTAACAGCTTCTGTTGGAGGAATATCGTGGTTCAGTTCTCTTCTGCCAGCTACACAGCAACACTTTGCTGTAAGATGCCGTTGTGAGCGTAAAAGAGAAAAACTGCTCCACTGGGCCTTCCTCCTGGTCCTGCACGTCTCTATCTGGCATTACCAGCTCCAGCCAGCTGAAGCAGTAAAAGCTATGACTTTACCTCAAAATTGTGTTTCACCTATGCTGGGGACTGTAGTGCTGTTTTCCTGTGAAGGAGGTTGCATTCTTTTGGGAAATAATTAGAATTGCCTCATGTCAGGAAGTCGCCAGAGCTGTTTTGCATTCTTGGCGTTTGACAAGTAGCTAGTTTGTGGAATTAATTCTTCATACGTCTGGGAAAAGAAAGTAGGGGAAATCAGGAAGCATTTTCTTGAGAACATACTAAATGCTTAAATCACATCCAAATTCTAAAGCTGCGTCTAAAGGAGCCTCGGTGGTTTTGCAGTCTAAAATTTTTCTGATGACTTTCAGTGATATACTTATCATTCCAATGTCTAAGGACAATGAAATAAAGCTTTTGTATGCCTTTCAAAACCTTTAGTTATCAGATAAGCTGGATTCTCTAAAAGATAAGCTGGATTCTCTAATTGCCATTCCTCATTTAGTGCACAAATACTGTGCTGTCAGATGCTCTATTTGTAGCAGCATGCTTTGCGAAGTCACAGTTGCTTTGGGCAACATTCAGATTAACACATCACTGCATAATGGCAAGTATCTTTTGTGACTAAAATTGATACAAACTGTACAGAGCAGTATCAGTCCCACTTTACCATTGCAGTGTGTATTAACAGCTTTTCTCTGGGAGCGGAAAGCAGTGGAGTTCTGATTTCTCCCATGACACGTTGTAACTTCTTTGTTACAGCTGTGTGAAAGTGAGTTTGTTGTCTAGGTTGGCCACACAGGGGCATAAGATAACTAATGTATTCGGCCCAAAAATAGTACAACGGTTGTTCATAAATTCTATGTACAGCAGAGACTTGGGAATGGTCTGTGTTTTGAAATTAAATACACTTAGTTAAAAAAAAATAAGCTGTATTTTCATTAAATAAAACCTCGGGTTTTAAAAAGATTCTTAGGAGTTTTCACTTTTTTCAATTCCTTAACAAGCATCTTTTACATAAATTAATTGATTTCCAAAAGGTTATTAAAATGTCTAGTAAATTAGCCTGCTTGTGAAACCAGATATTTACATGGAGAATATAATTTTAACAGAAAAATATGATTTATTTTCATTATTTGATTTTGTGTTTCATTTCCTAAATATACCTATGAGCTATTAATGCTTTGAGTTATAATGAAACCTCTACATGATGTCAAGAATTTCTGGCACAGACAACTGTTATTTGTTGTGGTGCAAGTAATGATTACTTTGACATTGAAGGAAAAAGATAATTTTCTTTTCCTCATTGGGAAACAATTTTATCAAGATATTTCTGTAAAATAGATCTGAGGTCTTCTTCTGACTCTTTATCAGTTCAACAAAGCAAAGAGGTTTGCTATAATTCTAAGAGTATGTTGCATTTTCAAATATTATTAGTCTAAGAGCCAAGGATAAAAACACCCTGATGACATTAGAATTGACAGTGTATTGTCTGTATTCTGACATACAATAGTGAATAATAACTGAAACTGCCTCTTTTCACTTTCAAAAACTACCTTTAAAATTTAGTTTGCTGGGGTTTTCTCATCTGCTCCTTTTTAACTCCATACTAGAGTCATATAACCCTGTCATAAACAATTTCCTGAAATTTGTAGCTGATGTGCTTTCTCAATTGAAAAACCATGCAAAGGTGGAAAGAAAATCCAGAACTTTTATGTTTTCATACTATGTATTTTTTCCTTAATGAGTTAAGGGCAGAGCAAAGCTATTTCCTCCCGTGATCCTTAACTTGGTGTCTTGCATCAGACACAGTCAGAGTTCCAAAACTAATGCCAGCCCTAGATGTCTCTGTTACTCCAGAGAGGTTATCCCTGTCAAATGATCCTCTATCTTTTTTTCTTCCTAAAATTAGAGGCATAAATCATCTTCAAGTTAATCCCTATGTGCATATAAGTATGCACATATATATTTATCTTTCAAATGTATATAAACTTATGTTTACATAATGTAAACTTAAGTTTATGTTTAACCTTATGTAAACAGAAGGGGAAGACTGGCTGACAGTTGCATATTTGGTCCTTTTTTGCACCTTTGCTGTGCTCTTCGGCCACTCTATGTCCTGTGAATAAATATATCCAACACCATCCGACCTTTGCCCCTTGATTTACTACTTGAGGAGAAAGTGGGACAATTAACGTGAGTTTTAAAATTTTCTTCTCATCTTTCTGTTTACCTTGGAGGAGGCAACTGAATGTACTATCTTGCCCCAAAGCTATTTCTTTCTGAGAAGTTCTGTATTCCATCCTTCCTTGGTAGTGCTTGGTTTCTGAGTTTGTTTTTTAAATCCCTATTTCTAGGAAACGCCATCCCTGTAACATACTGTTACAGATATGTTCAGAAAGAGACAAGTAAGAGATTTCCTTACAGAACCATTTCTTTTCCCATCACTTCCAGCTCTGGAGAGAGATACCTTCTGTTACTTCCACCTCAGTTGCTACAGATTTAATAAGGTGACATATGCTTCCTCCATGAATCTCACAGAGCTGTGGATATTTGCAGCCATAACAGGTTTCTCTCTATTCGCATTGTGCATCAGCTGCTGTTATCTGATGATGGTAATAAAATCCTAGCTGGCATATGATTTTAACCTCCCACCAGGAAGGAAAAAGAGGATGGGTCAGAGGTGGATAATTTTTCTCAATTCAGGTAGTATGTTAAATTGACAAATTTAAATAATCCTAAATTTGGAAATTACTAAATATGCCTTAAAACTTGATTTTTTTTTCCTCATCTGGCTGAGAACCATAGAAATCTAAGCTATATTTGAATTACAAAGTAAAACATTTCTGATCAGAACATATAAAAAGAATCACTTCCCATTCTTGAATAACTCAGATAATTCTTCTCATTCCAAAGAAGATCCACATAAGATGTGGGTATTATGTTCTTTTTCTGGAAAAAGAAAAAGCAGAGGCTGTGATATTAAAAAAATTACTAGTGCTTTTGTGTAGACAACTTGAACCATTTTGAAGAGACTTGTTCAATGGTAAGAGCCCAGGAGTTTATGAAAACCTCATGTTCTAGCAAAGACATCCGGGAATCAAAGTTGCTAATTATGACTCATGATTAGGTAACAGATATGTTTGGGGACAGATTGAGCTGTGAAGGGTGGAACAATAACTAACCCCGGCTATCCATTTTAGCCTTCTTTGGGGTGATGTCAGTCTGGTAAAACTGACAAGAATGCTGTGCGAATATGCTCCATACTGCCTCAGTATGGAATATTGGTAAGAGGCAAAGTCAATATGCCAGACTGTTTCCTGTAGCTGGTCAGACTCATAAATATTTCAGTTTTCCCACCTCTATGGTCAAAAGCTCCTGTTGAGAGTTATCTACCAGTCCTGAAAAGATGTTTAACAGCACTTATGTAATCCCTCACCTTGTTTTCCCTCCTTTCTTTATCCTTTTAGCCCTTTTCCTTTTGGGTCACTAAGTTAAATCACATGCGTGTTTACGGCAAAATGTGCCTACTAGTCATTTACCAGGTCAGTAATCGTAATTATAACGCACTGTAGAAGCATGAAGTTTTGAAAAGCAAAACTTTCCTCATGAGAACTAAGATATGTCTTAGTGTTCCTTGGCAGAGAAGTTTTTACGGCTGTTCCTGCCACAGTGGCATGGAGGAAGACCACTGACCACTTCTGTTGGTGTGGGCCTTGCTGTTTATGGATGGGTTTTTTTCTCTTTGATATTTTTTTTTCTGGCAAGGTGTGATCCTGGGTATGAAGATAAATAGAAATGATAACAAAGCTATTTAAACTGCAGTCACAACTTACAGGTAGACAGAATAGCACAAATACAAGTGGAAAGTTTGGCTGTGTCGGTCTGGTTAAACTGGGGAAGATGGAAGAATGTTACTGCATCTATGTGGCTTCTTTCCTTACAGGTGAGACAGGGCTGTCCTGCCAGTTGCTAGTTGTGGATCTAATGTCTCTTTAGACTGCTCAGGAATATACTCTTGATTTTGCACTGTAAAGGTAGAATGAAGGTTTAATCATAGAAAACACTGTGTTTCAAAAGCGTTCAAGAAAGATGGGTATCTGGGCCTCAAGTGCTTTACAAGGTCCTGAGGAAAGGAATAAAAATATAATATGACCCCTGAAAAACTGTGAAATCTGAGATGAGTATTGGGAGTAACAGTATCATTTTAGATTTACCTTGAGATAAAAGGTTTGAAGCAGAAGTTGGAAGTATTTCAAGTCCTTGGCTTCACTTCACCATGTGCTTTGCAAAAGGAAGACAAAGGCAGCTTTCTAGCAGCTGCTTTTTGGTTTCTGCTTTATTATTATTTTTCTTTCTGAACCCAATAAGAAATAACTATGAGCATGAGAAATGCGATTAAAGGTTACGTATTGGAGAATTTTGTCCTGAATTTGTCTGACAAGGATTAAAGGTTCAATTGCTGAAATACAACTTTTATTTCATTTAGAGTAAGAATAGAGTTGGACATATACAGAATTCAGAGGGAATTTGCATGGTGTCTTTATTTATAAGAATGCAGTGTGTCTTGATTAATACACTTTATCTTCCCTGCAATTTTTGACTTACATTTCTGATTAAGGCATACTTCCAAATTCCTATCTTCTGGTATTCGTGATAATCTTTTATCATGAAACTTCATCAGTATTTTCAAAAACTTAGTCTTTAGTCCTTGTCTCTTGGATAGTAATCGCCATGTATGTTATAGTAGGAATAATAACCTTTACGTATTAATAGTTGCACAAAATTAAGTTGACAAGCAAGGCAATGCAATTATGATAATTATAATTTTTAACCTAAAAATAATACATCAAGCCACAGAGAAATACTCAAACCAAAGAATTTTAGGATGTGGTTTAACTACTGTGTACCAAAGGTGTTCTATTGTAAATAAGAAAAAGGTGTGGTTTAGAGAAGATCCAAATTTTATAGTTCTTCTGTATCACAGTGACTCTAACACTATTTGATCATTATTCAAATAACCTGTCATAAAAGGTTCTAAGTGTCTTGTGTTCAAGAACTCTTCCAGTAGAACCTGCTTCATCTGTTATATTTTTGGAAGTTTTGGAAAAGTGGCAGGGAAGACAGAAAAGATTTTTGAAATGCAACAAGAATTATGATAGTAAAACTAGAGCAATTCCAGTAATTCATGTGTACAAAAGCTTGCTTGGGTTTAGTGTTGATCTTTAATGTTAAAGTATGCTCATTTGTAGGACACAGCATAATCATGGTGCATAAAGAGTACCTGTAAAAGTAATTCAAATCTCTTACAGTAAAGCATGAGAAAAAGGTATTCAGTCAAAGAACTGGTGGATGCTGGGGTCTGAATTCTACACCTTACATTGTCAAGATCTCCTTTGTAGTGTCAGGAAATCAATGTAAACTTGACTGCTGGAGCATTCTGGGATGTATTTCATATTTAATACTTCATGGGATTCTCAGATGTTTAATTTATAAATATTTGTAAAGATCTTCAGGATCCTGGATTTGTAAGTAAAGGTAAGTAAAAGATCAAATTAAATTTATTGGGAGTTTAGGCTCACCTTTAGATTTTAGGCCATGTGGCAGAGCAACTTAGACATCAGAGATGCACAAGGATTTTGTGCCATATTCCCCCTTTGCACCAAGGATGCCCTCCGTCATACCTCTTGGAAATTGCATCATATCTCTAACTGCATTGTTTCCTTACATAGTGTCAGCTACAGACGTGTCCTCTTTACAGTGATTTGTCTGGGGAATAGGTATTTAATAATTCTCTTTTTTTCATTGATTTAAGAATTCTACATAATTTTTTAATTTCATATTCATATATAAATGAAGCAAATGTATTTGTATTTGCAAAAAAAAATCTTAAAAGTGTGAGGATGTCGTGCAGTAAGCGTGTTTGATAATGTTTGCCAGGTGTAAGGGGCACAAAAAACTGGACAACCATGCAAGATACTCAGAGACTATGCTCACAAGGCTGCACTAGAGTACAGAAATACCTTGTTCTCCTGTTAAGCACAGAAAAATGTCGTTAATTCTGCAGGGGTGGTTACATGGCCTCCTGATGGTGAGGTGAAGAAAAAACTGCAGATCTACCTTTTTTGTGGATTTTATTTGACCTGAAAAGGTCTTCCATGCAACTAATGCAAAGGGATCTTCACTGGATTCTGATCTGTTCATGTATTCTAGAGTTCACAGCCAAATATAAACACAACAGAGAAATTTGAGCATTTCCTACTTACCTATAGTTGAGAAACCTTTTGAATAATCACTAGCGTCTAAATGTTGTCTCAATAATTGCTTTTCTACTGAAGTTGTGCAAAGTACATTAATCAGTATTTCATTTTGATCACATATGGATGATACCTGAACTGTTCTTGTGTCAAAGAGAAAAAAAAAATCTGTTGCATATATTCATCTTTGGTTGGAGCAAGCTGATACTGAAACCAGTTTAGGTCGGATTGAGAACTAATCTTGAATTTACTGCTGCTACAGCTGAAGTGAGAGGAGCTAATTAAAATTAAGACAGAAAAATATATTTTTAAGAGGTCTTTGGCAATACATCAGCTTTACCTGAATTATGGGTGTTGTTATAACAATTTCAAATTTGGAGTGCTGTCTTAGTGATGTTAGTTTTGTCTCCAGAAAATAATGTTAACTCGTTACAATTGCCATGTAAATGTACACTGAAATCTAAAGAGTACAACAGTGTGAAGATAGGAAATGGAGTTTATCATATAGACCTATTCACTGAGTTGCAGTATGTTATTTTTGTCTCTTGCCTGTTGGTATTTTTTTTCTTTCTCCTGCTTCACTTCTCTCTCCTGACAAGAAAATGCTGCAAAATAATAGAATATCCTCATTAAATCATGTGTTGTGCATTCCTCATGTAATGCAAAATTTAAATTACGGCAATAAAGTGGAATATTTCATTATCTGCTTTTGCTTCAATAACACATTCCAGAAACTTTAATTTCTTTCCTGGTTACTTTAAATGGGGATGAATCTCTTTCTATTGCATAAAGCCCCCACTTTTTTTCAAAGTTCAACATCTTTCCCTGCTCTTATGAGTAGCTAAAACCAAATGAATTGTCTTTGTTTCAGTTACTCAAATGATTTCACACTAACGGCCATTGGTGGCTGTTTTTATTTTCCGGTAGAGAATGCGCTACTTTTAAGTTACATAATCAAAGCCAAGAGAAGGTAATCTGTTCTCAGGCTACTATATTAATTTCAGGTTTTTATCAGCACTGTAATGGATTAGTCTATGTACTGAGCAAATCTAGAAAGAAAATTTTATTTTTTATTACATTGACAGGTTTTGTACTTGATCACTTCTTTGCAGTGTATTTTTAGAGTGTGCATTAGCAAAGACTGAACTCGATACAGTGAAGAAAATGCTACAATGATTTATTTTAATGCACTTTATACTGATTGCAAATTGACTGATGCCAGCATGAAACCAATACAGTCATAGCAGGGACCTCTGCATATAGACCATCAGGCATTGCCTGTACCCAAAACATTTCGGGAATTCCAATTTAGAAACGTTACTGAACTGGAAGAAGAGGTTTGTGAGAGCAGCTGTGAGGAAGGATACTGTCAATATCACAGCAGAAGTCTGTATTAACTCTGCAGTGGAAGCATAGCCTCCATTTCACCTGATTATATTTTCTGTCTATGATGTACTTGTGCTGATTAGCTGCGCTTTCTGCTGCAGGGATGATGCATTTTATTTGTGGCGTATAATCATGTATAATAAATAACGCAGTTTGAATATTTAACCACGAATAATACTACATTTATACAGATATCCATGTATTATCATGGATTAATTATGGTTCCATAGTTAATGTTAAATCTTTTTTTTTTTCCTTTGAAGCAGAAAATTTAACTTTATTGCTTGTATGAAGGAAAAAAAAATCTCAGGTATTCCTAGCATTCTTTTAGGACACCAAGATTTGTTTAAGTCTCTTGAAGCATCTTTAATCCTGTAAAATAGTTATAAAATGTATACATACTTGGTCTCATTTTTTTTCACATTCTGTACAAATAGTAAGGAATAAGGTACTAGTATAGCCCTTTTTTTTTTTCAGTTTCTATGTATCTATATGATCTGCTAACTAAGAACCCTAGATTTGGCTAACAGAATTGTTTTCCATAAATTGTTATTGATCTTGATCTTGTTTTTACTGTGGTGGTTTCATTATTTTAAGTTATATACACAGAAATAATTTATTTGTTAAAAGAGGGTTTCAGTATCTGCTATCATCCTCAGTAAACGTAATACAGTAAAACAGGTATACATTTTGCCATGTAAAACTCTTACACTGTTCCTCCCAGGCATCTTTATATTCCTTCTCTGAACCATCTTTCTATATGTTAATGAGAATTTTGTCTTCTAGTGAACTGGTTGGAAAAAGGACATTTATAGTTGAACGTTTAGTGATGAACAACTTTATTGTACATCACTCAGCAACGCAGAGTGAGATGATACAGACTTTTAGAAAATGGCAGTGAACATCATTTGTAGAATGGAAATTTAATGTTTTCCACATCAGGCCCACAGGTGCCTGTTGGGGCTGACCATGACCCGTGGATTTAACATAATTAAAAGTTTTGAACTCCATCTTAGGTTTTGTGTAGTATTTCTAACTATTAAATACAAGGTGGAACATGCTGTCCTAAACAACTCTGAGACACTGACACTGGGATTGCTGTGCCTGATTCTGGGCACACATTTTTAGGAAACCTAGATCTTGGAGAAGAGGTAAAAAAATGTGAAGAAGAGGTAAAAAAATGTGGAAGAGAGTAGTGAAGAGAAATGGAAATATGTCTAGGTTGGTTTAGAGTTGAAAAGAGACAGATTAGCAGCATATATATGTATGAATTACTTAAACAGCAAAAAGGAAAGAGACTCAGGAGATTAAAAAGAAATCCTGAAGTGTGATGTAATCAGTAGAAGATTTCGACTGAATGTCCATGCAGATTTCTTAATTTACCACATTATAGAATGAATCACATAGGAAATGATATAAAGCCATAAAAAAAAAATAATTCTGCAATTAGATTGAGAAAACTCTAGAAAAGGTACTGTGGAGAAAGATCCTTCATTGTCATGGAAACAAACTAGATGATTTAATAAATGTTTTCCATCTCTCGCCATGTTCTATTTCTGCAATTTATTTTCAGGTGAAGTTAGAAAAGGGAGGCATTTTTGATTATTTTAACTGTCTGGCAATACAGTATGGTATACTAACAGCTGAGATTTCAGTACTATCTCTGGAAGTTTATCTTCCATAAGATTAAGTAGGATTTCTTGTTTACAGTACATGGATGCCTAATTAAAATACACAGACTAAATAGCATTATTAACAGAGCAAATACTATTGCTGCTATCTCTGTTGTTTTCTGCATCATGTGAGCAAAACTTCTATTATATTTTGCTAATTCTACTGTCTTTCAGTCCAATGCAAGGCGAGCCTACAGATAAAATATGTGCTTCTTCTCATAAGGTTAAAAATTAATTTGACCTAGCACTAATCTTTCTTCCAAAGAAGTAACTGTCACCATCGTGTGAGAAGTTTGTAGTTAAAACACCATCAGAAGTTGTGTTCGCTTAAATTGCAATTCTATATTTAGTGTTTCTTTACAACACTTAATTCAGAAGTCAAGTATCTATATAAAGAAGTAGAAAAAAACCCCAGGGACAGAGTGTATCAATGCTGAAAGCATTTTTAATGCTTGCTGCACTTATCTGCAGTTTCTAAGTTTCCAGGAGAAAGGTTTTACCCTTTGCATTGCTAAAATAGCTTTCAGTTATATAAACTTTTTGAGTCAGACAGTATATTTACAAGCACATGAAATGGACCTTGGATTAAAAGTTCAAAATCCAGGAGAAGTATTTAAAAACCTGACACTGAGCTTAAGAGGCTGGGATAGGGCACCGAGAACTTTGCAGGCTGCAAAAGGAAATGAGACCTTTGTCCAGCTCTGTCTTGGCCCACTTCAGACACCGATCGAGGCACCAGAGACTTCCCTTCAAATCAGTGGAGACACATCAATATTTTAGGGCAAAAAACAGCTGACATATTTTAGGCAGCTACATTAATTTAAGTGTATTGTTGACCAGAAAAGCTGAGATAGTAGTAGCTTTATCTTTTGGGGGAACTAGCAGTCACAGAGGGATGGGAGTGCAAAAGCTGTCATCACTACTATTTCCTGGAAATTTTCTTGCTGCCTAGATCCCACCTTCATGCTGCTGGCTCATGTTGCATTCTTAACATCTTATATGCTTAAGAGAATTAACCAGCTAATGGTATATATAATGAAACTCAGAGTATTCTGAAAAAAAGAACTGTGAGACAAATACTAATTACCTCATATGAATATGTCTATTAGAAGCACACAGATTTTGCATCAGTTTTCTACAAGAGGTCAGTGTATCCCTGTTACAATGATTTGAGTGGTCATTCTTCTATAGAAAGCAGAAGTTGCTAAAGAATAATTGTATGTTTATAGTACTAATAATTTCTTTATTTTTTCCTTAGCCAAAGGCAGTTCCTTCTACTTATATTGTAAAAAGATTCATCTATGTAGAAAAAAAAAAGATTTCTCAAATAGTGTGATAGAGAAATGCTGTCCTTTCCTTTCCCTTAGTAGCTGAGATGTATGTATATATAAAGTCTTATTATTTCATCTAGCTACTATGGTTGTTGACAGGAGGAAAAGTGTTGCTTAGAGAATAAACATAAAAAGTTTATTATGTAAAAATTAAATAAGTAACATAAGATTAATTAAATTCAAATTACCACAGCCTCAGTATGTGAAAAATAAAACTTTGATTGAGACTACTCAAATAAATCTATTGAAATATAAAAAAAATCTTTGAACCTTCTTTTCAGCAGTTGTCCAACCCTGCACCAATATTTGCGTAGCCTTGTATGCTTTGACAGCTGTGGAACTTTTCAGAAGGTGGATTTGTTAGATGATTTACTGCAAACACAATTTAATGTGGTTTGCCAAAAGTGAGCTCTGTACTGTATCATTTGCCATAGAAGCAGCTTATTTCCAGCTATGCTAATTATTGATATACCGCTCTCAGACTTAAGGCTATTTTTAAACAAATCTTCTCTTTTTAATTAAAGTACAGCACCATTCAGTTTCCTACATCTTAGATAGTATGATTTCTACAGTAAAGAGAAAATATTGAATATAATCTTACATAAAAAATTCTCAGAAAATATTTCAGACTCATAAAAAAATGGTCCTTCTCCCAATGAAGGTAGATTTTTAAAATGAAGCTTTCAATGTATTCAAATTTCACTTAAATCTGTTCTACATTCATGTTAATCTAATGATAACTATAGCACTGCCTACCTTTTCTTTCCATAGGGCTGTCAACAGCAGCTGTTGCAGCTAAACCACTGAAATCAACAAGAATCAGCACAAAATATAGCCACATTTTCCAGAATATTAATTTGGGCTCTGTGCGCCAAAAGAAAAATAAGAATACTAATTCATTAAAAGTAATAAGCAATGCTTGTCTGATATTTATTTGTCTAATAAGGTGGTTAGATTGATTCTGAGTGTGTTTAAAGAACAGTCATAGAGGAAAAATGTAATATAAATGTTTAAAAGTAAAATTAGATTTCTCATCAGCTGTTTATTTCTGTTCTTTGTCCTCTTATGCTACTGTCTCCAGAACATTCTCGTTCGATTTTTTTTTCTTTGCAAAGTCAAAGCCACATAAAATGTAATTGAATAGCTCTGAAATACTGTACAGGGACAATCACAATTAATTCGAGTAAAAAACGTACTTCACCAAATGCTTCAGAAAACGCATCCAACTGCACTGTCAGTCTGACTGGTTCCAGAGAAGTTTGCTGTTCAGTCATCCCAAGGCTATAAATTATTGTAAAAATCTATCAAGGGTGTTTTTCAGTGTGTATCAATATAGATATATATATATATACACACATATACATTTTAATATGCATTTAATAAGTAACATGGTTATATGACTGTACCAAATAACAATTATTCTTTTGGCTTACACTGAAAAATAAATCTGTATGCATCCTGTAAATTACACAGTTCATAGAAATCTGTTGATAAGTACTTAGGTAACTGATAGATCATAGACATTCACATTTTTAGGACTAAATTTACATACTGCTTGCAGTTCTGAGAAGATCCTACCGGTGTTGTAGAGCTGAACAAGCACATGGCACTGAAGGGAGTTCCCAGGTGAGGCACTCTGATGCAATAGCCATGTTCAGAGACACACAGGACAACAACAGAGCCCTGAGGTCAACATGTGATACACCATTGACACTCAGAAACACGGCTTAGTTGTGAGAATAAGCAGCTGTGGACTGTAATCTTTTGTCCTCCTGTTAGCAAAAGCATAAAGTGATTACAAGGTGACTGGAGTGAAAGATATCTAGCTAAAAAAGCAAGTACTGTGAGGGTCAAATGCTCAACACTGGATCACAGAGACTCCAAGCAGAGCACTCCAGGTAGTAGCCTCTCCTGCCTGGAGGCCACCCAAGAGGTGGAGGATGCTCCAGTCAGAGATGCAATTGAGTCAGTGGAAGCAGGAGATGAGAGAGTGAGAGTAGATCCCCAAAATGCCCAAATTCCCAAAGGATTTTCTTTACTGGTGGCATGGATGGCCTGCCTCACCAGGGCCAGGAACTTGGTGGAGTCTTGGAGGAGGGTCATCTATCTGTTGACTTAGGTACCCCATATACTGCTTAGAAACGTTGTGACTCAAATTCTCAGATCCCTAAATCTGATTTGCTATGTAAGAACTCTTAGTGATTAACTTGACGTTTTGGTTCCCACTTCATGAACTACATACTTACAGGGCAATTGTCATTATCCCCGTACATAAGTTCTTGTAAGGAAGCAAGATTCTCGTGCCTTCTCATTTTTGAGTCTGTGCCACTAGAACAACCAGCTCCTATTTATGATTTTTAGAAGGTGGGCAAACAGCTACACCTGTTTTTCTCTTATATATGTTATGGATAGTTATTTATGCACATATGTAATAAATCTGATAGCAGGACTTTTAAAAATACGTTCATTGGCTCCTAGAGTAATAAGTAAATATTTCCATTTTAGTTCATTTCCTGTAAACGTAAAGCTTACAAAATTTCAAGCAACAGAAGTATTAACAGCAGTATGCTGTAAAAAGATCCTATAAAATTGGAGAAAATAAAGGAATCCTTATAGATTAATTGAAAGTGTATATAGTTAGTAGTTTATGCATTATTCATTTTTACTTGAATACACTGTTTTATATACTCTGTCTTTTGCATGAAATGCTGATTTCAATAACTGTAGTTGAATAGCACATTAAGCAACATGTTGTAAATATTTTTTTTTGTGGAAAGATACAGTAAACCAAACCATGCCAGGTCTCTGCTGGTGTAGAGATTCAAGGAGGAAATGGAAAACAAAATTATTGTATAGTACAGAGACAAGTATTGTCCAGCTTTTTGAGCAAATGGCCTGAGTGTTGTGTCTTAAAAATGTCAACACATCACAGTCATAACTTGAGGGCCATTTGTTATATTCACTCTTGCTCCCTCTCTGCTATTCAAAGGAGCTCAGAGAAATCCTAAACTACCCGTGGAGCCTCTTTCTGGGAATTCTCCGAGTCAGTGATGCTACTAGGGAAGTTTAAAGATACTTGTTAGACTTTAATCTAATACTAACACTTCCTGTATCATCAGCAGTTTGGGTTTTTTTCTGTTTTTCAGCTCTAGATAGTAATCTGGTAAGTTAAGGCCCTGGCAAGAGATGCTGAAAAATACAGGGTTGCCTTGCTTCTGTTTTCCCTGTTTAGTGGGTTTGCAGCCAAGTCTGGAGGGGGATGATGGGATGGAGAAAGGAATATTGGCCAGAGGGCTTTGATATTTCATAGCATGAGGCTGGTCTTGAAAATGTGAAAAGCAGGGTTTGTTGTCAGGGACAGTGCAAGAAGCGAAAGACTGATTCGAATACTTCCCTTTAAAGGAAATAAAGTATCTGAAATGCATTTTCAGACTGTAATCAAACATATTTTGGGGTTTTGATGCAGCAGTCTTAGATGTTTTTTTCTGTATGACAGAAGTAGTGCAGGAGCACATGGTATTATCATTTATGCATTAGTTAGCCATTTGTCCATTGATTACAGATGACAAGGTCATCATCAGAAATGACAAAGACATATCACACAAACTTTAATATATATATAAAAAAAATAGAAAACCCTGTGTCTTCTATTTTTCATTATTGGGAGCTTCATTGCTAAATTGGAAAGAAACTATGTCTTGACATTTTGTCTGAACTTCTCTGAGAAGATTTAATTGTAAGCAGTGAAGTGAAAAATTTCCATGCAACTCTCTATTTTAAATGGTTTATGACCTAGTGTAAAAACTTATTTTACTATTACTTTGTCATCCATAAATAGATTATTAATTATCAATGACTCAACACATAATTAGATTATTATGTATAAGCTTACAGAATACTACTGTATTTATTGTAGTCTAGTACAGTACTGTAGCTTGAGTTGATCAAACCTTGACAGAAATAATTGTTTACAAGTCTTGGAGGAGAATAATAAGGTAGAGCATCTTCCAACACAGTATACTGTGGGAGGTGGTTAAATGGTGTCCATCTGGCCTCAGAACAGTCTAGTCAGTATATTCAACCGAATGGATGGAAAAGGATGGGTAAATGAAAGGGGATGAAAGAGGCAGGGAGGAATCAGGAGGCTCTTGCCTTGCGGCTTTGGCTTAGGAAGAACTCTATCGTAAGTGAAGTGCAAAAAATCTGTCACCTTCTCAGCAGTGTGTGACTTATTATCTTTATTATGGTTATTATGTTATATTATTACAGTTATTGTGATTAAATCTTATACGTGAGAAAAAAAGAAAGAACTGAGAATGTTCAAGCAGGTCTGGAAGTGAGGTGCAGTTTGGAACGAGAACGTATCTGAAAAATTGAATGGACTGCTAACATTTCATGAACTACTCTTGTGAGGGTTGCAATACAAGAGTTGACTCATGATAGAGGCAAAATGTAGAACAGTTAGTTGGGTAGAAAAGTAATAAAGGAACACTAAAAGTTTCAAATGGGTGAGTTCCTAATGGCTTGAAAAGTCAGTAGCTTTTTTTTTTTTTTTGACTGTGGGCTTGTATTTCATGGCTTAGTCTTTCACTCAGATGAAATTCTGTCTTTCAGAGAGGTGTGAACATAAATCAAGTATGACCAGATTTACCCATGTGGGAGATAAGTGTGAAAAACATTAGTAATATCATTAAATGCATCCAATTTTAGGTTGAGGTCTTCCAAAGGGATTTTCACTCCTTAGAAGAACTTAAGAAAGCTTTACAGGATGGGGGGGGGGGGGGGCTTCAAAGTCTAGAAAACCTGCCTTAAAGTTTAAGAGGCTAAAGATACAGTGTATTTAAAGAAGATGAAATGGTTGATAGGTACCTGTTCCCTGAAAAATCGTCCTGTCAGCAACAAAATCCGTTATCTGAAAGACAAACAAATCTCAGACTACAAAAGGGTTCTGGAATGGGGGGACTTTACACAAACAGACTGTAAATAACAACTGAATGCTTTTCAGAAGCTAATTTTTCAACTCAAATGCAGTTTATGGTCTTGATGTAAGAAATCTTCTGGTCTTTGTAATTTGGGAAGCCATATGGATTGATAAGAATTTAAAATTTAATTTATGAACTAACTAAAGGCTGAGTGGAGGATAAAAATCTATGAAGAAAACCATCTCCTTAAAGATTTGAGAAAAGGGATATAAGGAGGCCGTAGTTAAAGTAAGTAAGTAAATGTCCAGGTGGAGATAAAACTATATTATACAGGAAGAGAATGGAAATGTACACAGAAGTAATGGGGTCTGCTTATGGACCCAGAGAAGGTCAAAACTGTGAATATATCAGGCGTCAGGGTCATTTGATAGATCTTATTTTCCCCAAAATATGCCAACATGAAATTGTGTTTATGTTTAGTCCTTGTGTACATAATATTCTTCCAATTTTATTGTTTTGTCTGTGTAGAATTGGTATGTATTTATCAACAACAACATGAAAAAGCAGCAATATTAATTGGGCATAAGCAGGTTAGCATTATTTCACTCTTGAAGCAAGATTTTTGAATTAATTTTAACCATTCATCTTGCTAATAAAAATATTGTAGATGATATTATTTAATTTTTACTGTAGACGTTTGGGTTGTACTATGTTTGTCTTTCCCAATGAACTACAATTGCAGAAAATTTTGTTTTTCTTACCTATTGTTAATACACTTTGAGGCAGCAGTCAATCAAGACAAGATATTTTAAGTCAAGCAAATTTTCAATAGCAGGCATTTAAAGTAATACTGATTTTAGTATTGATTTTGTTTTAAAACAAGACTTCAAGGGCTTAGTTATCTTACCTGAGAATATAATTTTAAATGTAGTTTATTACTTAAATATGTGCTGCTGTATGTTTTGTGTTGTATGTATTGCATGCCTTATGTTCAATTTTAGCAGTCCAAATGAGTGGAGGGTGGATGTGATTTCTGGGCATTTTAAGAAGCTTGCCCAGATGGTGGATATTGCTGATTCACCACTTCAGCCACATATAGCCATCTTCTATGGCCCTCATCAAAATATTGAAATATATTGAATACATTGAAATTCAGAAATTGATTCTCATCAATTTATCTGTATGCTTATCAGTTTATCTCATAAACGGTGAGACTAAATGGACACATGGCTTAAATAATATATATTGTTAAAAATTATACCATTAAAAATATATGGGTTAAAAATTTCCATATTTCAATCAACGGTTTTCATTACAATCCATCTTAATCTTTCAAACTCATTTCAATTCTGACTGTTGCTGTTAAAGGAGCACACCTCATCATTTAGTTGTGATTTCCATGTATTAGATGCTGTTACACTATTCTGAATCAAGATATTTATCTCCCATTCAGTAAGCTAAATGGATTGTATTAATCTAGTCTTCTGAAAGTGACATATTCCCCATGGTTGAACCATTACCTCTCTGTACTTCCTAGAGTTCAGTTGTTAGACCTGGACATGATCTTCAGAGGTAGTTGCAATCTAACTTTATAACAATAATGGAGGTAATACAATTTCTGTGATGGATTCAATTTCTTCAGTTCCTTATTTATATATTCAAGGATTATATTAGCTCAGAGTCTTGAAAATTGAAGTGACTGCTTTTCAGTGTGGAGTCTTCAATACTAATGATTTGATTTACCTGTCCTAGTTAAGATTTACATTTAGCTGTGCTGCAACATGATTTTTGAAGTTATCCCTTTTCTTTAGACATTCAGTCAATGTCAAGCTGGCAAGTTTATGCTTACTTGGGAATTATATAAATATCACTGTGCAAATAACTATTGGCATAACACCCCCAGGACTTCAGGATCTTGAAAATCCCTGTTAACACATCACCTTTCTCTTTGTCTAGCACTTTTAGAAGCTACTGGGTACAAATGTATAAAGTCTGTGTGATTTAAAATGTAAACGAATCATTACTAAAATCCGTTCCTTAGCTACTGATGGAATGGGAAATATTGATGATCATCACCACCTAATATCAATGTACCATCTGGCTTCCTTCCAAATCTCAGGAGAGCAGTGCTTCTGTCAACTGAAAATTTTCAGTTTCGTTAGAGGCTAGTATATAATTGTTAGAATTCCTGTGCTCTTAACATACTTGCAGAAATACTTCATACATTTTGTTCTCATCCGACAAGGGATTTTCCTCACATATTTTTGGTTCCATTACTAGATTTCTGTTAACTTCTATCTTTATGTTAATTATTCTCAGCTTCCTCTCTTTTCCACTTGTTATATTTGTGTAACTGCTTTCACTTACTGCTGAAGTAAAGAATAGCTGCTAAAATGTTCTGAAGAGTACTCCATCAGAATTTCCACTTTTCAGTTCATATATTTTCTCCTCATTTGACTTGGATCCTGATTTGGAACTGTTTTCAACTTTGGGGCATGGTTTACTTTAAAACCCACTGTATGTATATAACAGACTTGGACTTGACTGTGAATCACAGAATCATTAAGCTTGGAAAAGACTAATATCATCAAGTCCATTCATGAAACCAACACCACCATGACTGCTAAACCATGTCCCAAAGTGCCCCATGTACACATTTTTTTAACACCTCCAGGGCTGGTGACTCCACTACTTCCCTGGGCAGCCTGTTCTGATGCTTCACCACTCTTTCAGTAAATAAATTTTTCATAATAGCCAATCCAAATCTCCCGTGGTGCAACTTTTAGCCCATTTCCTCTCATCCTATCACTGGTTACTTGAGAGAGGAGACCGACACCCGCTTTGCTACATCCTCCTATCAGATAGTTATAGAACGTGATGAGATCTCCCTTCAGCCTCCTCCAGACTAAACAATCCCAGTTCCCTCAGCTGTCTCTCATAAGACTTGTTCTCCAGACCCCTCACCAGCTTTGTTGCTCTTCTCTGGATCCTCTCCAGCACCTCAAAGTCTTTCTTATACTGTGGCGCCCAAAACTGGACACAGTACTCATGATGCTGGACACATGTACTCACCAGTGCTGAGTACAGGGACATGATCACTTCCCTACTTCTGCTGGTCACGCTGTTTATGATACAGACCAGGATGCCATTGGCCTTCCTGGCCATCTGGGCACACTGCTGGCTCACGTTCAGCTGTCTGCTGACCAAGACTCCAAGATTCTTTTTTGCCAGGCAGCCTTCCAGCCGTAGCGCTGCCTGAGTTTGTTGTGACACAAGTCTAGGACCCAGCACTTGGCCCTGTTGAACCTCCTACAATTGGCCTCAGCCCAGTGATCCAGCCTGTCCTGATCTCTCTGCAGAGCCTTCCTGTCCTCCAGCAGATTGACACTTCTGCTCAGTTTGGTGTCATCTGCAAACTTACTGGGGAAGCATTCAATCCCCTTGTCCAAATCACTGATAAAGGTATTAAACAAGACTGGCCCCAAAACTGAGCCCTAGGGGACGCTGCTTGTGACCAAGTGGCCAAGTGGATTTAACTCCATTCACCACTATTCTCTGGGCTTGGCCATCCAGCCAGTTTTTAACCCAGCAAAGAGTACACTTGTCTAAGCCATGAGCTGTTAGCTTCTCTAGCAGAATGATGAGGGAGTTAAAGACTTTACTAAAGTCCAGGTAGACAACATCCACAGCCTTTCCCTCACTCACTAGTTGGGCCACCTGGTCATAGAAGGAGGTCATGTTGGTCAAGCAGGACCTGCCTTTCATGAAGAAAGTAATTGTGATCATTTGTACCTATCATGTTACTACGTTTTAGTTCTAGTTCTTCATCCACTCAGGATGATGCTTATAAAGGTTGTCTTGTGTTGATGATTTCTTTTTTATCAACAGCTATCTTCCTAAAATATTCTAGGGACATTTTGGCATTGGTAGCGTGAGACATCCAGTATGTGGGGCATGTATGCTTACATGAATGTCTCTCCATTACGAAAAAGCTTTTCTTTTGTTATCCTGTAGATAAGTCTTCATAAATTTGCCATTTACTGAGCTAGTGTAGCCAGATCTGTGTAGGTAGTCTGAAGCTTGAGAACCACAATCTGGAAGTGGTACAGCTGATTAATCCTCTGTCACATGACACAAAGTATGTGCATACTAGGTGATGTCTGTGGGTGGCTGGGAAATTATAGCAAGCTTGTAGACTATCTTTTGGATTTATATGTTAAAACATTGATTTAAAAACATTTGAGAGAGTTTCACTGGAAGTTCTCTAGTCAACAGAAGGTAGGGAACTTGTTTTGTAAAGTGAATTATCTGACCCCCATTTAGTGACATGAGTTGTATGAAGAAATGAGTCTTTTTAGAGATGATGAATTTATGCTCTAAATCCGCACCTGGACAAAAATTCAATTCCAAAATGTGATCAATAATGTCTTCGAGAATAGTCATTAGTTCTTAGTGTTCTGAAATCATCTATAACCTGAAGAAGTGTTGTGTGTCAGTGTCATTAATTCTGATATGTCATTACCAGTGGAAGTCTATCAGGCAATATTGGATCTTGACTTTAGAAGGCAGTGTAGCACCTAGTAGTGTTATCTATTTCTGTCTTTTTTTTAAGAAAAAAAAAGTTCTGTCAACCAAGATCATCAAAGACCGTATCTCTCTCTTCGATATGTGTACTTCTCTCTATGGACGTGTTTGGTTGTCTCACTGTTTGGGCTGAGTAGTCATTAAAACAAGTATATCCTATAATTTACTTCAGTCCAGTGAACAAGTGAGAAAACCAGCCCTTCTTTGAAATTAAACTCGACAGATTAAAATGCAACTGCAAGCAGCACTTTGTTCCTTTGCACAATTATTACTTAAGGGTGCCTTCTTACAGCTGTAGTAATATCTAGCAGATATTTTGCAAGATTGAAGTTCCTAGTGGTTTACTACTCACTACAGGACAAATAGATGAGGCATCCCTTAGGTCACTTTCTTTCCTACTTCCTAGTATTTGCACACTTTCAAGTCAAACAGCCTATTTTTCTGTTTTTTTTTTCCTTTAGGCTTCTGCCTACTCAGGAAAAAAAACCAAAACAACAAAGCAGCAGCCCGCCAACCTTTGCATGCCCTTAATGTGAAAAAGAATCCTTTTTTTCTGAGACAGAACAAAGACTTTTAAAAACTAAAATGTGATGTTTGTACCCTATGGGGAAAAGTGCAAAGGTGATTCCATTTAAAGGTTTTCCAAATGAAAGAGATCATGTAATAAAACTTACTAGAATACATAAATTCTTAGTGTATAAAGAACTCAACCAAGCAAGGCTATCACATGTATTTCAGGCACATTCGATGTTGCAGTCTATAGAACAGTTCTTTGTAGCTGAATTCGCTCATTTACTAAATATGCTTACTCTGACTCAATGTCTTATTTCTGATTTATGGAAAGCTATATTACAGTCTGTTCAGATGAGGATCCTTTGGCTCATCTTGGCTGAGTTGTGCTCCAAATTAGTGTCTTTCAGAAATAAATAAAGGTTCTAAAAGGAGATCTTATTTCCTCAAATAAAGCACCGGGTGAAAGGAACTAGAATTCAGTCCAATCTCTTACATTGCAGGTAAGGATGCAGTTAGACAATTTTGAGAATTCTACAAAGTAGTGCCTACTACAAAGCACTGTGGATTTGATTTTTTGGTTTGTTTTTTCTTTTTTCTTTTTACACATAAAAAAATTGAGACCTATAGTGTGAGCTGTCAGGAAGAGGGAAGGAATGACCAAGAGCCTTAACAGTATCTTATATTTTTGCAAAAGGAGTGATATCCATAGATGAGAATGGCAAATGACCTTAAAAAGTAGACCATACTTTATACTCCAGAGAAAGACAAAAAATAAGTCTCTGACAACCTGTCATAGCTAAAATTCATTCTTGACCTCAATTATATCAATTAGTCTACCCATGAAAGGGTAAGAAAGATGCAACAATAAGACAGCTCAGATTTTTTTCATGCCATCTGGAGCACGCTTGTCCTCCTCTCAAAAATCTGTTGCTAGATAGAGCCAAATTCTCACACATCAGTGAAAACTAAAGTCTAGCAAACCTAAAATCAAATCATGCTGGATAAACAAGGATGTACATGTGAACAGTGAAAGTCACAAAGCACAAGACTTGTTAAATAAGATGGTGAAAGAAGCAGGATTCAAGCCTTGTTTTTCAACATGTCTTATGTGTGATAGTTAAATAGACTTCTGTATGCTCATATCTCGAGCTTGTATTTCTTTATCATGGTCAGATGACACCTTGTTTAAAATTACTGTTCCTGTTGTAAAACAATGTAGGTTTTGTGCCTCTGCTATTATTTAGAATGCAATCCTTGAAAAGTACTTCATAGATGATAATTTTTCAACTTTTAATTTAGTCATTTGTATCTGTCTCATCATTACAGCATTATCCTGTAGCTTAAATTCTTTCCATATTTGTCCCTAATTACATACACAGAGTCGTAATATTCCCTTCCAACTTTCATTTTGCATAACTAGATAAACCAAACTATTTTAGTATTACTTTTCAGTAAAATACTAAACTATTGAGTAAAATCCTAAACTATTTTAGTATTACTTTTGAATGAAGTTCTCCATTTTCCCAGTCATTGCAGTGAGTTTTCTCTGTGATTTACGTATTTTTGAAATGATCACAAGTGTACGAGGTAGTATAAACAGCCTTATAGTGCTTCCTGTACTTCTTTCTGTTGCTGAAAGTAAGTTTTTGGTTAGTCCTTTTGGTTAGTTGCCTTTCTCACTTTGCCACACCTCTGCATTATACTACAGTCCTGCTGTGATTGGCCACTGCATGTATCTTGCACTTCATTTAGGAACATCTCCGTTGTGCCCTCTAACAGCTTCATTGAAGGGCCAGACAATTTTCAGCAGAATTTTTTGCATTTTAAGCAAGATTAAATTTTTTTAATGTTAAATTTTCCTGTTTCTGTTATTTTGTTTGATTATGTATGTCTGGAAGCTCTCAAATTCTAGTGATGATCATGGATGGTTCTAGGCTGCACATTTCTGTGCTATACTGTATAGAAATTTATAAAGCAATATTGTGCAGCCGACTTTTAGGAGTAAGACAAACCAAAGCTGTACTTAAAGGTTCGGTTCAGGTTGGTTGTAAAATCATGATGTTGTGAGTTGTGTTTTTTTTTTTTCTGTTTCTGAAAATGGATGATGTAAATTTCCATTTCAGAAACTTTAGGATTCAGATTTTCTACTTTTTCTCTGTAACTGAAAGGACTAGAAGCTTATAAAAAAAGTTATGTAATCGCTTTTTAAATGAGAGTGCTGAGATTCCTTTCTTCTGCTTAATATGTAGTTCATCTTAGTAATATTCAGCTTCCATGAATTTTCATAAGCAGCAAGAAATCCATCAGTTAATGGAGGGTAAAGCATGGACAGCTACACAGAACTCACTCTCCACTACTTTGGTAACAAAAAAATTTACTAGATATCTCATTGGAAAGCAAACATATTGTTTAGAAAAAATAGAACAACTATTTTGACTATACAGTTTCCACTTACAACTGTGCACCTAGTCTGATGTATAATGGTAATGTAAAAGTCTGGTTCCTTGTGCCTGTTGAAGCAGCACCTTTGCATTTTCTTTTCCCAGTCTATTGACTTTTTCATGATGTAAGTGAGACCATACAGGTCAGAGATTTGAGTACCTCTGTGTCCTGTTTCTGACAGTGATGAGCAGCAGAGGTTTAGAGAGGAATATGAACAGCAGTGAAAGTGTCCAGCACCACAGCTGCCAAGAAATCGTTCAGGGACTTCTTGAGGCATTGTTAAGGTTGGTTTGTCTCTGATAGCCCTATCCTCCCATTTTTTAATAGTTTTCTGAACCCAGTTAGTGTTTTGGCATCTACAGGCTACTACTATAACACATGCATGTGTTTTTCCTCACAAAGGACATGAATCATGTCCTTTGTGGGGAATAAAAAGTGCTTCCTTCTTGTTTATTTTAATATCTGTAATCTGACAGTTTCAGACAGATACTGCAGTTTTGTGAAATACAGTAAGTGAGTAATTGTTTTCTGTTTATCTTTTCCTTTTCATACATGGTTTTCTGAATGAACATCTTCCATCAACCTTCACTGTTTTCTTTCAGCATTTCAGAACATTATTTCTATGCTTTTGACCACTACTGACCGCTAATACCGTATTTCAGAAAACAGTCCACAATACCTGTGGTCTTTTACAAGTTAAGTCTGGTTATGGTTGTTTTTGACCTTTTATGTTTTTTAACATTTACTATTTTCTGCCAGCTTATTGTCAAATAATTTTTGTAGGATCTGTATTGTAATTCTAAGCAGTCAGTTTCTTCCTATCCTAAATAACTGTGAAAACTGTTATGTCAGTATTTGAGTCTGTTTTAAGTAATCTGTAAGCATACTGAATATTATCAGCATACATCTTTTGTGACCTCAAAGGAGAAACAGTAAACTTGAAACTCAGCTGTGTGTTTTTAACAATTCTACAGTCATTATTGCCAATCCAGACTTTGCAAGTTTGTCATAAGTTATGTACTACACTTTTTGCTCTAAGAATAGCAATCTTTCATTCATTCCATTTTCTTGAATATTTGCCCTTTCTGTTGCCTTTAAAGGCCCTTTTTCTTGAGTATTGAATCTGTCTAGTGACCTTCCCTCCACCCTACAACCACTGGCTCTAGGAACTGTATAAATCCCAGGACCTTTTATCGTGTAATGTTGATGGAAGGAGAGAGAAAGGCAGAGAAATAGTTTTCCTTTCTCTAAACGCTCAGAGGCCCTTATCACTCTCTCCAACTACCTGAAGGGAGGGTGTAGTCAGATGGGGGTCCGGCTCTTCTCCTGGGCAATGAACGACAGGACAAGAGGGCACGGCCTGAAACTGCGTCAGGGGAGGTTCAGGTTGGATCTCAGGACGCACTTCCTCAGGGGAGGTTTAGGTTGGATCTCAGGAAGCACTTCCTCACGGAGAGGGTGCACAGACATTGGAATGCACTGCCCGGGGAAGTGGTGGAGTCACCATCCTTGGAGGTGTTTAAGGAGAGGCTGGATGTGGCACTTAGTGCTGTGGTCTGGCCGATGTGGTGGTGTTGGGTCATAGGTTGGACTTGATCTCAGAGGTTTTTTCCAGCCTCAGTAATTCTGTGATTGATTCAAATGTTGTCCCCAGATACCCAGTCTCTGGTAGTGTAATTGCTTCTTTGATGTCTATTATGCTTAGTACTGTATATACTAAGCCACCTTTGCCTACGTTAGTAGTCTAACTCGACTTCTGCTGAGTTCTGTAGAAAGTCTTCCACTGACTTCACTTGGATAGGCACCAGACCCTCTTTTTAATTCTTCTGGAGTTTGTTACCCTTCTCCAACCGTATGTACTAATTTTGTGATTTCAGTTATTGAAAAGGCATTCCAGATTACTTTGCCTAGTTGCTGTATCTTGGATTTGCACAGCTTCAAAAGTTAATACAAATGAGTATGGAGGTGAGACGGGATGTGTAGTGTGAATCTTCAAAACTATGGCATGTAAACCTGCCAAATTCCATCTCCTGCATCCAGCTTTAATTCCAAGTAAAGTAACAAAATATTTAAAGCAAGAGATTTGTAAGTCTGTTGCTAAAACAAATTGTTATTTTGAAAGTAGGAAGAAAGAATATTGCTTACAAGCTATTTTATTTGACAAAATTGTATAAGAGAATCAGGAGGACGCTTATTGTGCTTTCCAGAAGAGTTCAATACAATCTCTTAAATTGTCTTCATTTCAAGTCATCTGGTCATAAGCTCAATTGCGTGTATTGAAAAGAGATGGAATGACGTCATACAGTACGTTAGGATAAATGCTGAATTTCAGGATGGGAGACAAATGAGTAACACATGGATTTGTGTAATCTGATCACATGCTACATTTTTATTAAAGTGTATAGAGATTAATATTTCATTAATTAAGTGCTTTGATGATGCTAAATGAGAGTTGTTGCTAACACTGGAGTTGAAATAAAAGGGCAAAATAGGATGAGCCCGGGAAAAATGCTATCTATAATGAAATGAATATGATGAATTATGGCTTTCAAAATGCAAGTGACTGTCTCTGTGCAGGAAGATAATGAACTGTGTGCCTAACTTTGAATATGTGAGTCATCAATTAGCCTGGTCAGCATGCAGTTCAGATGACATGTTGTCTTTGACAGCTGAAGAGCTTTTTTGTCCATTCTCATCTGTCCCATGTCCTGGCTCACATATTCCCACCTTTAAAAAGACAATTTAGCATCTCTTTGGGCAGGTGTGCTACAAGTGCTTACTCATAGCTCCTTCAAATCAGGCAGTACATCCTTCAGCAGTGTGTTGGATGGCATCCTGCGGCATCTTAGATACTGGTTAAATGAACAGCGGTTCTGAAAGCGGGGGACCCTGTACTTTCTGTGCTCCCATTAGAGGTTATGCAGGTCCATAGCCTTGTGTCCATTTATTTGGCATTGGTATTTGTTTAAAGTAAGGGCAGTATTTTTGGTAAAAGTCGGAGGTAATGTGTTAGTCCACATCTACATTCCTGGACTTTATTTAATGTGGTGAAATTACACTATAAAAGAAACAGAATTGGTTTTACATTGTTCTTCCTCATACATCTTAACTGCATAGCAGTTACTAAAAATCTATGTCCTAAATCTTGATTTTCTTGGTTGCTTAGGGATAATTTCTAAGTTGTGTTTCTGTACAGCATATATAGATTATTTTCACCTTTAAAAAAAACCCCTTTGAATTAGAGATATCAACATTTATAAACTGAATTTTTACGTTGTTCAGACTTCTATTTTTATCCTCAATGCCCTTAAACACCTACACCAACTGTCTTTGAAGGCTATGTAATTAGCTCCCATAGGCAGTTTGAGCTTTTGTTTGAAGCTTCATTTAGGAGAAAATCCCTTGTGTGCCATTGTATTTTTTTTTCACTTCACTTGCGAGGCAGAATTACAAACTGCTATACATATATAATGCTTACACAGCTAAAATAAGTATCTCTTACCTTCTTCTGTTACTTGTCTTTTTATTTTTCTTTGACTAATGACAGACGCCTAATGCTTATATTCTTAAATGATTGTGGCAAAATGGTCACTGCTTGCTGAACTATTATTTCTGCGAAGTAAACTTTTAAATGAGATCACACTGGAAATTAATTAGTTCATCATATTTTCTGCTTGGTAAGGTATTCATGCAGCCTCTGGCTGGAATGTGGATATTCCAACATGAAAACCTTGCTTAAAAAGAAAAGTATAATAATATCTTTTGTATCTTACAGTTTTTTCATTGTGGAGCGATTTTTTTCCCTTGACATGTCCCAGTATGAAGGACAAAATACATTAAGCATAACTTGTGAGGATATTTTACTTTGCTCACATTATTTTTAATAGCTGACTGGTTGAATAGGCTTTTTATCTGAGGTAAAAGTATGTAAAACTAAAATATTCAGCTAATATAGTAGAGAAGACAGTAAAGCATAATATAACACAGAGTATAATATTCCATTAACAAAAAGGTAGGGAGATTTCTGTAACGGTAGGGGGAAAAAAAAAAGAGGAATTTAATCAAGCTTTTACTCCTATGGATTTTTTTCTCTAAATTGCTTTGTAGTCAATTAACGCTAAATAACATGAAAGAACAAAAGGTAGATCCTGAAATTTTAGCTGAAGCTGATGTTATTTTGAGATAGATAGCTGACTAAGGTTACAGCGAGCTGTGAAAGCACAGTTGAGAATATTCAGAATGCAAAATGTTTCAAATTTCTTTGTACTGCAAGTACAAGTTTTTCCTAATTTGGATTTACTGGAATATTTGAACAACTAATCTGGAAATACTGTATTTAAATTTGTCTGTGCTTTCTTTACTGGAACATCTTTTTCTCTCCAAATGAAATTGAATCGTATTACTGGAATGTTCATGTAGCATATTTGAAACTCCTCATTGAATCATGTACCTTTTCCCAGTAAATGACTTCAGGACCACTGTATGTGCCGCAAGTGTTACTAGAAATTGAGCCCTCATTTGTGTGTAGAGAAATATTTTGTTCTTAAAATCTTATTTTCTAGTGTTCTTATAAAAGCTATTACTTTCCAGGAGTTTTATTTCATTTTGAAAAAAAGTGACTGAAGATGCTTATTAAGGAGGAGATACAGCTAATCAGATAAGAGGCAATAGCTAATCTTTGATACAACTTGAGTGTTGTTGGATGTGATCTCAGTAAATACAAATTATAGGCGGTAATTCAAAAATGCTTCCTTAATGACTATGTGTGACTTCCAAGTATCTACTTATGCATTTCTTGTTTAGGTGACATGTTTTCGTGACTCACCAACTGAGAACTTCTTAGTCAGGAAGTGCAGGTCTTGTAATAAAGCAACACAGATTTATTGAAATGGAATTAGCTCACACAAGAACCCCTTCTTCTCTCCTGCAGTGTTTAACCATGTGTATTTAACACAGTCCTGCATTTTTGACCTTGTGAACAGCCAGCCAGTCAGTCTGTCAGCTCACATTAATGCTTAAACTCAGTAAAATTCCTTAATGAAGGCATTCAAGTTCTGGAACAGACCCTGTTAGGGAATGGGGTTTTCAAGACTGAATGTAAAATATACCTATTCAAGTCACTAGGTAATAAGCAGTGCTTTAATGTCTCTTAGAAAAATTAGTTTATATTTTGCTAGCAGTTACCTAGTTAAGAAAGTCACTGTACTCCTTAGCATTTAAATAGAGCTTTTGTGAGTTGGCTGGAAGTGTTCTGTCAGAGTGACTATTGTATTTGGGATAATAATATAGTACTTCAGCATACTGTTTAAACCCACATATTGTCAGGAAAATCTCATTATAAAAAACCATTTGGTTAAAAAGTTTATTATTCTGTTTTGCTTTGGCAGATCCTTTTAATAGAAAGGAAAAGTGACTTCTCTGTTAAATAAAAATCTAGAATTTCCCATAAAACTGTGATGTAATGAGCTTCACTTAATTTTATCTAAACTGGTATCAATAAGTTGTCACAGTAATCTGCATTGTTTCATGAGGCACCGATACATCTTAGAATTACACATTGTTCTTGGTGTTCAAGGCAATTCAAAGCCAATTGCATCCTGGGCTGCATCAAAAGGAGTGTGACCAGCAGGTATAAGGGAGGTGATTCTGCTTCTCTGCTGCGCTCTGGTGAGACCCCACCTGCAGTGCTGAGTTCAGCTCTGGGGCACCCAGCCCAAGAAAGACATAGACCTGTTGGAGTGGGTCCGGAGGAGGCCCACAGAAATGGTCAGAGAACTGGAATAACTCTACAAAGACAGGAGAGAGTTGGGGCTGTTCAGCCTGGAGAAGAGAAGGCTCCAGGAAGGTCTCGCAGTCCTTAAAGGGGGCCCAAAAGAAAGGAGGACAGGGACTCTTTATCAGGGAGTGCAGAGATAGGAAAAGGGATAGCATTTTCAAACTGAGAATAGATTTGGATTAGATATTAGGCAGAAATTCTTTGCTGTGAGGATGTTGAGACACTGCAACGTGTTGGCCAAAGAAGTTGTGGATACCTCATCCCTGGAGATGTTCAAGGCCAGGTTGGATGGGGCTTTGAGCGACCTGGTCTAGTGGGAGGTGACCCTGCCCATGGCAGGGGGGTTGGAACTAGATGATCTTTACGGTCGCTTCCAACCCTGACAATTCAATGATTCTATGATTCCCTTTGTAGGTCATTTAAAGCTCTGAAACATATCTAGAATACTAATTTTGACATTCTTATATTTGTAGACAGAGCCTTGAGATATTTGTAATCCAATGTTAAAAACTGAAAAAGTGAGTGAATGATGCAAAATATTTTTATTAAATATCAACTTAAAAATCAGAACCCTCCAGAAGCACTTCACAACACTTAGTTTCTTTTTAGTTTACAAAATATCTTAGGCTTAGGGCCATTTTCTATTTATGATTTTTTGATAAAAAGATGTAACGATATTTGCCTGCTCAGAAGTCATGAAGACTTTTTGATATGAACTAATAAGACATATTTCAAGTTTAAAAACATTTAGTCAAGATACATGTATAACAGCTTTTAGTCCATCAGTGTTTCCTGACATTATTCTATGAAGCCACTTATTGAAATAAATTCAAAGCTCTCTGAGTTCTTCTGAAAAAAATTCTTTGAGACGGTTTTGGAAAATAAGCCAAAACCAGCTGAGGCTTTATCAAGGAAAAAGACCTTGCTTTCAGATCCTACTTTAAATCTGGCAAGGCCTGAGTCAATCCTCTTTTTGTCTGAAAGTTCACATTGGACATTTGGAGGGCAATGTTGTCATCCTGGCTTGTTGGTTATTGAGAGAGAGAGAGAGAGAAAAGAACATTCATGCCAGATGGTCTTATCCTTTTTATCTGATATGTAATGGTGATAGACAGCATGTGAGTTAGGCAGCAAGAAGAGAAACGAGATGGAGGAAAGAAATATAGATGTCAAACAGATACTTTAAGTCTTCTTTCTTGCAGAATAATGGAACAGATACCAATGCAAGGCAGGAACCCTTGGCATCTGAGGAAGTAACGTTCATGTTATTTCTAAGTTTTACAGCTTTTACAAAGAAGCAACACTAGGATAATAGCGATGCACAAATACACTATATTTTCTCAAATCTAGTTCTTGTTCTACAAGAGATTTTGTATTTTTCTCAGGTTCTAATTATTCTTGACAGAGTTAAGATAAATGTTAAAGATACATCTGAAAATGAACCACAAAGCATTTTTTGTTGTCAGTATGCACAGACTATTTTTTTTTTTTTGGTTAGCTTGAGGACTATCGATGTTTCAAAATGACAAATTTCCTGAGTTATTATATATCCAATACTGAGTGTGTAATTCAGAAGATGAAATGCATTGAATTTTGAAAGGTTTTATGATTAACTTTTTTTGTAAAATACCCTGGTTCTTTCCTCTGGTGTTTCACGAAATCTCAGCTTTCAGAACAGTTGCCCCAATCTTTTAGTGAAACTTTGTTAAAAAAAGTAATTGTGTGAGACTGTTTAGCATGCCGTATTTTCCTCATCATGTAGGATGGAGATTGATTATGCAGTTCTCGCAGAGTGCCGTAAAGTTTCAAGTCATATCCTGGGCTGCAGCAAGCGGAAGGTAGCCAGCAGGTCAAGGGAGGTAGTTTTCTGCCCCTCTACTCTGCTCCCATGAGACCCCACTTGCAGTGCTGTATTCAGCTCTGGGGCAGCCATCGCGGAAAGGACATGGACCTGTTAGAGCATGTCTGGAGAAGGGCCATGAAGACAATCAGGGGGTTGGAGCAGCCATCCTGCAAAGAAAGGCTGAGAGGGTTGGGGTTGTTCATCCTGGAGAAGATGGGGAGACCTTGTAGCAGCCTTTCAGTGTATAAGGGGGCTTAAAAGAAAGATGAAGAAACTTTATAAAGGCCTGTAGTGACAAGATAGGGGGAGGTGGTTTTAGACTGCAAGAGAGTGGACTTAGACTGCATACAAGGAAGAAATTTTTATTGATGAGGGTGATGAGGCACTGGAATGTGTTGCCCAGAGAAGTTGTGGATACCTCTTCCCTGGAAGTGTTCAAGGCCAAGTTGGGTGGGACTTTGAGCAACCTGGTTTAGTGGGAGATGTCCCTGCCATGGCACAGGGGTTGGAACTAGGTGGTCTTTAGAGGTCCCTTCTGAGCTGAACCATTCTATGGTTCTATGAAATACTGTTTGTCCTAGTAAAAAATAAGCAGCCTGTACAATTCTTATTCAAAAGGAGAGCAAGATGCAGAGGGGTAGTATTAAACAGATTATTTTAATATTGTTTCCAATTACTTGCATTTTTCGTGTCTTGGCAAGTTATACAAGCATTGGCAGAGTATTAGCAATAGACAGACTCTTAAACATCATCCAGAACAGCTAACATACAAGTATTATTAGTTGTTTATTTTTAAGTCAATATGCTGTTGGTCTCATTTCATGATGCAGCAACTGCATTACGCCTATACCAGAATAGTACAAAAGTTCGTGACAGAACTTTTATCTTTCTCTCATCCTAATAAAACTCTGTTTTCTGTCACTTCACAGGTTAGAACAAGGTTTTCCTATTCTTATATTTACTGTTTTTCTACATGAATGATTTGACTTTGTGGCTGTTTTTTTGTTTTATTTTGATCTTTGGGGTTTTTTTTGATGTTTTTGTTATTGTTGTTTTTTGTTGGTTTTTTTTTTGTCTTTTTTTTTGTTGGGATGGTACTTTTGGAATGCTTCATTTTGGATTAATCTCATTTGGCTTTAAAAGTCATAGAATCATAGAATGACCTGGGCTGGAAGGGACCTTAGAGATCATTTTAATCCAATCTCCCTGTTATGGGCCGGGACGCCACCTCTCGACTAGGTCAGGCAACACGTGAGAACCGAACAGGAATCAAACTCGTGACCTTTGGTGTTAAGTCTTCAGTGTAGAGTCTGTATCTCAGACGTCTAGACTTCCTTTATAGTAAATGGAGAGAAATAAGCACTTCTAGAGAACAAAGAATCTCTTCTGATGATACACATATAAAATCTCTTAGACTCTACAAGTGCCACTTCTGCCTAGTCACTCTAAGGGAGTGACTGGTGACTGAGGGAGCTTACTTCGGAGTGCCTGAACTACTGTTCCATCCACTTCCTCAGGTCTTAGGTTTATTCCAATTTTTTTAAAGAAAATTTAAAATAAAAAAGATAATGTTTTAAATACAAATGTAAAATATCAGCTGTTCTATTGAAAACCATGCTGATCGTGTCTTTAGGCTGCTTTTATCTGGATTTACAACTGAGTCTTAATGATGACAATGATTGCTAGTCTGAACAACTTAACATATAATGTTTGATATCGGAAAGGCAAAAATTTCTATTTCATGTAGTATTTTTGGAAACTGCCATATATAAATAAATAATTCTTTTGATATTCCACAAGGCTTTGTCCAAAAGAGGTACTGATGCCACTTCTTAGCCATGAGGACTGTGATAGTTTATTCACACTTTACACAACGTGGTACTGTGCAAGAGACTCATGAACACTAACTTTAGCTTGAAGCTCGTCTCCCTTGGCTCCCTTTATACTCAATAGAGAGAGAGAGGGTCTCTAGGGGATGATTCAAAGAACCTAAACTTAGTTTTTGGCTCCAAATTGCCCATTAGAGTCTTCTGCCTCTCTCCATTGACTGTAGAGGGAGCCTGGGGAGAGCAGATTCTCTGAGCCACCTTAGAGAGTGTGAGTACACAGACAAAAATCTAATGTTCTGTAAGCACTTGTAAGTCTGTGTTCACTCATTGAGGTATATGCTGAAAATCAAGATTCTTGTCCCATATTGTATAGTGGTAGATAACCTCAATGTATTTTATTTTCACCTTTAAAAGTGAATGTAGCATCTCGGATGGAGTAAAATCTGTTAATTCTAGAATAAGATATGCTATATTTGGTTTTTATTTTAAGTTGCAAAATTATATGGTTGCTGGAACACGTGTTACTTAGTTTTCTAGTTTTAATATTTACTTGATATGCTAAGTTTCAGGTATGAGGTTTCAAACTCATACACACACTCATTTTACATTATAGATTAGATTTTATAGGTACTGAATAGGCCAAATATATATGTAGTCATGAATCTTATCTTGATATGCATTTTATCCTTGTGTAGTCTTCATAATGTTGGGCATAGTATGCATTCACTCTTAGGTAGGTAAACGTGATTTACTAAAATACGATTATACAGGTACCTCATCTGTATATTAAACCAAAAATATAATCCCTGTATATGTATTTTTAATGTATTTTGAATTAAGCATTTAAATTTTCCAATGTCATTTGGCAATAAAATATAAATTAAATTATTTTAAATAGAGAGTGATAACTGGATTAATGCAAGCTAAGGCACAAGGAGCAAAATGGTATAGCTAATCGTTCTTTTCTTGTTAGCAAGACTGAAATTTAATGTCTTTTTGACAGCAAAACATTTATAGTCAAGTCTAGTTTTATAGTGACTTTGAGAAGAAAAAAGTTTAATTTATTTCATCAAATTTATTCAATCTTGAGTTAAAAGATGCCCTATGATGTTTCCTTTTAATTAATTTTAAACAAACTTACAGAAGCAGAATTACCATTTCCCTCCTTTCTTCTTTATTTTTCCTTCCTGGGAAGGCACTCTCCTCATAATAAACTACTGTGACTTGTTGGGTAATCTGATATTTTGGGGTCAGGGTGGGTTGTTTTTCTAGTATTTCAGTGAATTATTTTAAGTGAGGATGAGCATGCTGGAACTTGAATCCTCACTTTCAGGAACGGATTGTAGGTTTTCTTAAAAAGCTGCTCTCTCCGGGCTTATATGAACATTTATGGGATACTATTTCCTTATAAAGGCTTATAGGTATGCTGCTCATGGTGGCAGAGTCGTGTGAGTCATTTTTAGATAGACTTGGAACATCCAGGTTCTGCATATCAGGTTACTGTTTGTGAGTCAGCAAAAACGAGATGCTGATGACCAGTCATTTGAAAAGAAAAGCGAATGTCAATACCTGTGGTTCCTTGAGGCATCCTGTGCGTATGGAGGCATGGTTCTTCCTCTGTCCTCCTCACGAGGAATCTCCCATCCAGATTCTGCAGTGGCCAGGGAGCTGCAGGTCCTCACATCACCCTTTTCGTGCCTTGTAGGATTAGGGTGGAAGCAGTCAGGTACAGCCCCAACAAATATCGATGGCCTCAGGATTACACGTTGAGTGCCTGAGGTGTCTGTGCATCAAAACGATACATCTCAGATTGCTGTAAGGTAAGAAATTATTCTCTCTTTTTTTTTTTTATTTTTTCCTCTTCTTCTCATGATTATTCCTCCAAAGAGGTAAACTGATTAAGTCTCCCTATATGAGAGAGTAAAAGAGATTACTTGCAAAAGTGCTGACTGCAAAAGCTAGCTGTAAAAACAAATTTTGAGGTTTTTTGTTACCCTTTACTCTTTAAAATAAACTACCAAAAAAGTCTGTCTGCCTCTTCCTGTGAAATTTTTATGTATCTCCCTGATCTGCAGTGGCTAAATAATAAGTAGTTAAATTAAGTATTTGTTATTGCAGACACGGGTGGAAGAACTAAGTACATTTTGACACATCCAGAGCTATTGCATAATATCTCATCATACACAGAAGTGTAAAGATAATAGTTTTAAAATCATCTCAGTCTCCTTCTGAGGTTTTAAAATCTGTGGTCATCCTAAATACTCTCAGAATATAATGCTTCTAAATAACTGATCCAGTACTTTAATTACTGTAGTACTTTAATTACTGTATGTCTTCTCTTTTGGTGTCTGCCCCTTGGAACATAAATAAAAAGCAGGCTGCCTAGATATTACTCTAAATTTTCTTCTGATGATTTTATTTTTCATTGTCTTTTTCTGAGAATTCTGCTGAAATTATGTTTGTGCAGGGCACTTCAGCCTCTGAGAAATCTAGCTCTGTTTCTTCTGGGACAGTTAATTACATTTCTTAAGCACAGTCACAAATAAAGACAGAGGCATATCGCTTTTATAGTTTATTCAGTAGACTGCATTGCATATTTTGAATTGGTTAGCTGCGTCCTCTTATTAAAAGCGACTGTAAAGGAGCATGTCTTTGTGATACTAAGTGTGCTGTTACATTTTGTATATTCAGTGACCCAGTATGTTGTAGCATTTCGTATGAGCCACAAGAGAACATGAACAAAGACTAAATGCATGAGTCATTATTTGCTGAAAGGATCTTGTATTCGCATTTTTACTGTGTCTCTCAGAGCGAACATGTATGGGTTTTATTTTTGTTTTGTGGGGATTGAAGGTTTTTTCCTAGTGAATATCCAAGTAGATGTGCAGTTGTCTCCTTTTGCTGTTCTTTCAACCGGAAAGTACAATGCAGCCCCAGCATGTACTCTCTAGTCCTGATAATGGCATGAAAAATACAGAGCTTTATAGAATATCAACTAAACACTACGCTTTTTTTTAAAAAAAAACCCCACAAACATGTCCCTTTCACTGCAATAAAGCCCACAACCTTTAACTTTTAAAAAATACGTTCTTCAGTAGAATATAAAACCACTCTAAGTTACTATCTATCATTATTTCATGATATAATTAATTTTGTAGAGTGACAAGTAAAATTATTTAAGTAATCTATGTCAGAAATCAGGAAATGTTAATAAAATAATTATAACTTTATTTATTTATACATATAACTATTTATCAATTTATTTAAATTGTTTCTGGATACTGGAAAAATATAATTTATTTGCATTTTGGCATATTTTCTGTTCTAAGGTGGTAGTAAATGTTTGTCCAGCCTCATTGGTTTGGAAGTAAGGGATACTATAGATAGAAGCCGTGATGTGTAGAGACCTCAAAATTAATGAATTCACTGAAGTATGATTTTCAAGACAGAAAAACATAAGTCAAAATTTCTAAGGCTTTCTAAGCCTGAGGATCATACTTCAGGGGCATACTGAGTTGTGATAGTTGAGAAATTTCTGTATAAATGTCTTTAGAAATGTGACAAATGCAGGTGCAATATTCCAAAGAAGGTAAAGGAGCATCTTCTCTCCCTTTTGGGTTTTTGATCCAGCAGCCATCTTACACCCTGGACGTCCTCATTAGATCCTGACAAGAAAAGCCATTGCACTTCTTACCTACAGGAGCATAACATGTTGTCGAGGGTTAAGCTTACCTTCTTTTATTTCAAAAGTATTTTATAAGTACTCGTAAATTGCTTTCTATTTCATAAGTAATGTAATATGGGATTTAGGAAAAGGATTTAAACTCTGGAGACATTTACTTGCCATGTTTCCTTTTATGTTTATTATTGAAAACATAACAGAAATATCTATTTCACTGAACATAATGTGGGAAAATAGCAGTATTTTTATCTATATAAAGGTATAAATCTTGACCTGTTTGGAGTGGGCCAGGGAGTTCATAATCATGCACTTCAATAGAAGGTTTTGATGTTAGCTGTTTAAGCACTGAAAATTGGCTCACAGGGAAACTGTCTCATGGCATTGTCAACACTCTACTGGTTAAAAGATTTGAAACTTTATTAAACTTACAGCATGGTTGCCCATTGCTGTCATCTCGCTGACAAGTCTCTGGACGTATTTTAAAAATTGGCAGTATCTGTTGGTCATGCCTGGAATTACAATTGAAGTTCTGTCTGTTTGGACAGCCTTCTCAAAAGCAGGCTCTCCACCAACACTAAGTTTTAGCCAACTAAAATAAAGGCTGAAGTTATCCATATACATACATTTTTTTCTGAGATTCTGGTTTTCATCATAAGATACAGCTTAGCATGAGATTTAGCAATGAGATCTCTCTCTTTTTATGCTCTGTTTTTCAGATTTAGGGGTGTGGGTTTCTTTAGAGGATGTCACATTACTGTTAATAGTGATCTTAGTAGGAGATGGTCAAAGATAACAGATGTCAGGTTAAGCTTTGTTATAAACGCATGATTTTGCTTCTGGCCCAATACTTTTATTTTTTTGTCTTCTTTTTATTCTAACAGCAGCAAGGAGCAAACGAAAAGTTTTGATAAAGACAATTACAATCAAATAAATCCAGTGATACATGGAATAATTATTTCCTGCTGTCAGTCCTCCTTTTGAAAAATCCCAACTTTAGAACTTGTTGAAATCTCTTGAATTCTCTGGATGTGACTAAGTATGTGCACTTGATTTCATGATTTTCTTTTTCAATCGACTTTGAAACTTACTGGCTCCTGATAGTTATCTTGACTGGATAACTTTTGTGTTATTAACCAGCACTACAAAACGCGTGGCAGGTGCGTTGCCTCTCAAGGAATGGATGACAAATTCTTCAAATGTGAGGTAATACATATTCTGTAGTCACACTACGGAAAATTGCTGGAGCTTTTACTTCTTAGCACAGCAGTCTTTGAAAATCCCACCACAAACATTTTCTTAAATTAGTAGCTGGAGTTAAATTTTCTGTTCTGAATATTCCAAAACAATGTTCAGATTTGTTAGTGTTTTGCCATATTACAATTTCCTCTGAAAAAAATAATCATACTGTATGTAGCCAGGGCTGCTTATTCTCAGAAACATTTATTTTAAACAATTTTCAACATAGATATCTGAAGTTCAGTCTGCTATTTGTCTGGGTGTTCTGGAAAAGTTATAAATAGGTTTTAAATCTTCAGCAGCAGCATTTCTCCTGAGATATAAGTAATAAGAGGAAAAGAGTTTTTCTGGTGAAGATGATCTGTCTTAAAGAAATGGTTTTGGGAAGAGCTGTGAAATGCAGACTCAGATGTTAGGCACTTTTGAGAATCTCAGACTCCCAGCTGTGGTAAATTTGGTGATATCAGAACCACTAAATAGGTCTCCTAATGTAATGAAGGGAACCTCATTTACAGTAGGTGCAGTTTATGCTGCACACACTCTCTTGCTTCTCTTTCTACTTCTTTCCCCCCCCAGCCTTTTCTTTGAAGTTCTGCAGTTGTATGCTTCCCTCTTTTTTCTGTCTCTCCATTCCTTCTTACACTGAAGGCACACGGAATAATCTGAAAATGGTCACATTCTTGATGTGCAGTAGCCCATCCATTGCAAAACTACTCGTCTGAAATTCTGAGTCATATATTCCCCTCCTCCTTTGCATTATCCATCTGAATTCTAAATAAAGGTTTTATCTTTGCCATGGACCTATTTATTTTTTATGCATTTATTACTAAAGTAACAAATTCAGATTTGCATGTTATTTCTAATCAGCATATGCGTGCATTGGTGTTATCTGTGTATGTATATATACATATATATATATATGTATGTGGCTTCTATGCAAGAGAACATGGACAATCAGGACTGGAACTTCCTCATACGTCTGCAACATTGGAGGCTTTGCATAACAAATTGCTGCTTAAGTGTTCTCATACTTGTGAGTTTTATTCAACGCTAAGTATCTTCCACTCTGCAATCTGCAACACACAGCATTGTGCTAGAAAAGTGAAGATAGCATGTTAAATCATTTCAACTGTAAAAGTAAATGTTAATAATTGTAGAGCAATTGTACCACTATTCCTTACTGTGCTACTTACTGTAAGAAAAATATGCGGGTCACCTTAAACCAAGATTTCTGAGAGCCTTCTAATTTAAATTGCCTTTTTTAATCCTGATGTTTGCTTTTTATCCACTCCTGATATCAGTGTGTTTCACATTTATCTCCTATGCTGATCTTGAATCATTACTTGAGAAAAGCCTCTGTAACTCTGGTTCAAATGAAGAGATACAGTTCAACCCAAAATTGGCTTTTTTGTTGCCTACCCTCACAGGTGGCAATGGGGTGTCATGAATGATGAGCTTTACTCAGAGAAAGACACTGAAGATAAATACTTTAAAAATATGTTTTATTGGAAAGTCTGATGCAAACAGATTCTGTAATAAAGAGATCTGATTTGCAATTGAACATAATCCTGGCACTGTACCTGAAAGCTAAACACCGCTTTTTAAAAGGTAGTGTAGGAATACACTAATAGGTCCTGGATCCCTGGTGTTGATAAGGTTGTGATTTTGCCATGGTCACAAGATACTTTTGCTGGCAAAGAAGAGGAATGTGTGTGGATTCAGGAATTACAATATGAAATGCATATGTGTATAAGGTGTGTTGCATTTTATTTGCTTGTTTGCCATGTTGTGTTATTCGCCTCAATATGCCCGTCAACTATGGAACGTGTAAAGAACTGGAAAGTTTAAAAAAATCCATAAGCAGAAAACAGTTTTTGGAATAAAACTGGTGTGCAGGTTGTGTTACTGGAACAAACCTATGTCTAGTTTTTGGGAACCAGAACAAATGAACCCATGTACCAGAATATTTGGAGTATTTATGTTTTGCTGTACTACAGGAAACACTTGCATATTGTTAGACAGCAGAGGGAATCAGGAAAGGAAATTATGTCTGTGTTGAAGCTCCCTTTAATAGTCAGATAGCTTAAGAAGACCAGGGGACTAATTTTCTCTTGACCTTTTGAAGTAACCCCTCTTCTTATGCTGATACTTGAGCTTGGTCATTGACTCAGATGCTAAAACTGGTTTTCGCATGTCACTATAAAAATCACTTGTGATTCTGCACTTCCAAAAGCTGTTCATAGGAGCATTTTTATAGGGACACTGAGCACTGACGTACTGGCCCAACGTTATTCATGCAGCCATTCCGCTTTATTAGGAGATAATCATACCAGAGACATTTTCAGGCACCTTTAAGCTTGCCATAAACAATGGAACATGGAGACTTCAAGTCCTACTTGTTAAAATCTATCAAGGAGATTTAAAGAGTTTGTGATATATGATAAGGCCCTTATGATCTTAAATCCTTAATCTTGGCCATCCACCGATTTTTTGAATGCAAAATTGTGTGTTTGTTGTGGGTTTTCTTTATTTTTTTAAGGTGAGGAATAAATGATTATTGTCTTGTTGCTAGCCTGGGGTTGATTAGGATGTATGCTTCTCACCTAATCCTCTCCTTTCCTTTAAGTTCATAGACAAAAAGCTATTAAATGTAGGCAAGAAATGCTGTCCTATTCCAGACTAGAAGACTCTTTGTGGCAGTATCCATTCAAAGAATGAAGAATAGGGGGCAAATCATTCCTAAGCATAGGAAGCCAGAAGATAAAGTTCGTGAATAGATTAACAAAATTATATTTGAAAATTTGGGAGTGGGAATGACAAGAAGTGTCTTGAAAGCAGGAATACTTCTGGGCATGTGTCTAGGCAACTGAATAAACCAGAGTATCACAGTTTGTTCCTGCCCAGCTACTTAGCCTGTATTTATACCCAGCAAGTCACAGCTCCTATATAGTGCACAGGAGCAATGTACAACACTCTCTTCATGTTTCCTACAAGCATTGCTGTTACAGAGAATTCAGAGTACTGACAGGAACTCTAGAATAGAAATATCCTGGATTGTATTTTATTTTGTGCCCATCTTTCCTAGCACTGATTTAGTTTTGTTTGTTTTCTGTAGACAGTGTTTGTAAAGCTGTAACATTGCTTTACTGTTTTATCTTTTTTTTTTGTCAAAGTCTTATTAAGCAAAATTTGATTGTCTATTTGAGTACAACTTCCTCAGATTTAGAATTTATCATATTCATTATTTCAGGAGCTTTTTCGTCCAACATAACTAATGCTCAGTACTGATGGCAAGTCATACAACTTCCAAATAAAACAATTAATGAAAGCATTTTAGTCCATGTCATTAAAATGCATATCTCTCTGTGCTTGCTTGCAGCTCCTCTGTATTTTAAGAAAATAGCAGAGTAGTCCTGAACAGGTTCTTGCAGTTTTTCCAGGCTACTATGTTAGTCACTCTGATTGAACATTATTTAGATAAAATGCCAATCATTTCACTGTTTCTACTACAGTCTTCAATCACTATATGTGTTGAATAGATCCATTATCTCTGATAATATGTAACTGAAACATCCAGGTTCCTCTGTAAGTTAAAGACTTTTAAATCCAGAATTTTTGAACTAAAAAAGTACTGCTTGTAGGCAGTGAAACAGCATGATTCTACTAGTGCTAGGCTGACCTTACCTGAAAATGGCTTTTGATTCAGTCAGGGTTCTCTTAAGGCAACCTGTTGAGAAAGAGAGAAAACACAATTTCGTATTAAGTTGAATTGAGATGGATTGCATAATTGCCAGTCTTTGCCAGCCTTGCAAAGTCCTCAAGTATTTCACTGGACCAGCCTTTGACTGTGAGCCTGCATCTTTGATGATTGTTGACAAAGAGTTTTCAGAATGTCTGGCAAAATGTTTGCTCTCCTGGCTATGAACATGTTTTCCATGTTAAGTTTGCTGTCTTGCAGAAGTGTGTGGTGTTCCTAGTGACTTCAGAAGTTTGTATTGCTTCCTGTAGCAGAAAAATTTTCCACTTGACATACCCTTAAGCCAGCACTTTAAGGAAGAGCTCTGGCAAAAGCTTTGCATAGAATAGGGCAGCTACAGTGCCTGTCAAAGCAAAGTAGGTGAACCTAGGCTGGCTCTTCTCTCTAGAAGTCTCTAGGGAACTAGAGAACTAGGAACTGCCCTGCTGCAATTAGTGCTGGTGCAGTCTAACTTTGTTGTGTGTGATTAAACTATCCAGTGAAACAGAGGTGTTACAAGGCACAAGAGCAGTTCTGGTGCAGAATAAACAAATCAGCACAGTAAAATGGTAATACAGCCTAAAGCATAGATAAAATGCTTCCCTGCTAGTTTAAATGACTGAGAAAGAGAAAAGTCATCAAGCTGCTCTGATTTCGAAAAGTAATTTATGCTTTTCAAAAAGAAGTTTATCCTTTTGAAGTCATAGGTAAAGTTCCTATTTTCATCTAATCATCAGCTCATCTAATGCCTGGAATTTTTAATAAACTGGAATTTTTATTCATATGCCAATTTTTTTTTGTTAATGTTGGACAAATGCTATCTAGAAAATGCTTCCATACCATTAATGCCTGTTTTTAGCCTTCTATACTGTTGATCAGTAACTGCACCTGAATTCTTCATTCGGAGATAGTCTCTAATGCGTTGTTGAAGGTATTTCTATATTAGTCTGAAGAGGGCTGGAAGAAAAAACATCTATAACCTTAGGCACAGTGATATCTTTCTATCCACTTTTCACAAAACTAGCTTTTAGGAACTCTTTTTTAATTTTTTTTTCCTAAGGTGTATCGATGGTGGTAATTCTCTCAAGATTTTATCTGTATTTTGAGTTTATATCTGTGGCAAGAATTTTCTAACCTAAATAAGTGGCTATAATTATCCACTTCCTTTCCCCCTCTGCATCTGCCTTTCTTTCACTACCCCCAGCCCCAAATTTCCATGTACATATAAAGCAAATTTAAAATTCAAACTAAGTACCATTGGTTCTCCTCACCTTGCTACAGGACTTATGGCTGTAGAGAAATGGCCAGAAAGCAGAAAGGTGAAAGTTCTTTAGATGGTGCTTTTAATAGCAAAAGCTAGTCCATTACTTTGGGAAATACCAATTTGATGATAAAGATAAATAAGTTTGCTGCTACAGTAAGGCCAAATATCAGGAATTTAATTTGATTATATTATTTTTCCTTCTCAGTAAAGTTTTAGTTATATCTGGTATAAATCTAGTTTCTGGAAAAAACATCTGGTAGAGGAAGGACATCGAACTATGTGATCATGATTATCCTTCACTCATTATTATATATGAATCTATTAATTTTATAGCTGTTTTATGTTAGTTCACCTGGATATGCATTTCAAAACTGCTACATACCATGAAATATTCTTTGCCAATTATAAAAGTAAAATCTGTCAAACTATCAATTTTGATTGTTTTTTCTCCTGTAAAATTACAGACCTTGCTTTCTGTTTGGACAGAACAGAACATCTTGATCATCTTTTATAGTCTTTTGCAAAGTTAGCCTGGCTCCTCAGCCTGTGTTGCTCTCATGCTTGGACAGTGCTTCAGCGAGCATACATTTAACCTCCCTTGTTGCTTAGCTCAACAATGAAAGTAAAGGCTAATTTATAAAATATAACCAATCCTAGCAATCTGACAATAACAGTACTGAGAGTAATGAAGTAATCACTAATCTCTAAAAAGCTTTCATGAGTGTCTTCACAAAATGTTTTAAATAATCACTTTCCTTAACTGTTTTTTTTTTTCCTGCTCCTTTATTGTGTTTTCTCAGCTGATTGGTGATTTTCTACTTAAGACTGAGTTATTGAGACTACTCTGTAATTTTTGTATTAGACTTGTGTTATTGAAGGTACTGAGTACCTGTACAACTTTAGCAACTCCTTCTCAGTGTTTCTTGGCTATTGGCCAGTTAAGTCTAGTTGGTCTTGACTGGCGGCCTTCTGCTTAGTTCTAATACCTTTTTTAGAAATACTGATGTTGATGGAAGAAGTGACCAATGTTAGATCTAAAATCTTCTAATACGTAGCCCTGAATTTTAGTTAGAATTTCATCATTTGTATCTTGACTTTCGAAAATTCTACTGCAAGCTAGCTTCTTGGGTAAAGCAGGTTATGTTGGTGACAGAAACTGTAGCGCAAGAATTAGTTGGGATGTTTGTATACACATGGTGTTCCAAAAGAAACAATTTCTCCTGGCATCTTATTTTCTTTTTTAAGGCTAGAGTAATTAAGTCTACCTTCATTGCAATAGAAGGCAGAATACATCTAAGGGCTTGTTTACATCACACGACTACCTTTGTTTTAGTTGTTTCATTTTAAAAAGCCTTTGATTCCCATATAACTTTCTCAGAAGAAACATAGTTATATATATATATTGAATTTTCTTCATGGTTATTATAGTGTTTCTGCAAGGACTATTCAACATTGGTTTACTTCCTGCTAGAAGAGGTTGGTATTTTCCTCTGCATGTTCTATACAGTTGTCAGCTTGACTGGATGCTACCTTTCCATATAAAAGTTGCCAGGCAGACAGAGTTACCCTTTTCACTTCCAAGTATTCACTTTCACACACTTTTTAGGGTAGCTAGTGATTTTCCTTATGGACTTTTACAAAGATCCTGGAATAAATTTTCTTCTTTGGAAAGCTGCACGTTGAACCTCTTGGAAGACTTGCTCTAGTGCAGATATCTCGAAGAGATGATTGGAAACTAAGAGGGGGGAACATCCAGATCTGGTCTCAGCATTGCAGAAAAGCAAAGTCTCTCTTGTTGAAATACCAACTGGGTACCTGAGGACGGCCCTCCTATCTGCTGATACGTCAAGGGACCAGGTGGTCGTTACATGATGCTGTTACAACGTGGTAGTGTGGTGGCAACTTTTTCACACAGTGTCTCTGAAAACCCAGGCAGCACAGACACGGTGGACATCCCCACCTCCTGTCTGAGCGCTGGGATCTAAACTGAAGGAGGTCTGTTTGATCTGTTTGAGCTGGTTGATCCTGCAGGTTAGGACTCACATAAGGACTGTGGATTGTGATCGCAGTACTTAAACTACTGTGGAGCAAGTTCTTTGAGCTTGAAAAACATTGTAGAGTTATGTACTAACAATATATAATACAGGTGCTATTGTTTTTTACAGAAATACAAATGATTTTTCTGTGAACTTGTGGCCTATGTCTATGCTGGATTGAGTTAGGTGCTACTTTAAAAATACTCACATTGAAGCCCGTCTCACCAGCATGTTGAGAATGACAGTTGAATTGGAAATTTAAACTTTTATGTACCCTGGTAATTTCCAAGAGTTATTCAATGCACCTGCCTCATTTCGTAGTGGTCCAGCTGATGTTCCCAAGCATGAACACATTTAGCCAGTTTTGTCTTGAAGAAGCTGCTGCACACAGCCCGTCATTCATTGGTGAGCCACCACTGATTTAATTCACTGGATTTAATAATAGGCCTTTACCTCACATTACTGAAGAAACCAGACATTTTCACAGCGGCTATCTTCTGCTTGCTCTTTTGTGGAGGCATCAAAACAGCTCAGTATGACCTATTTCATCTCTTCCGGATTGAAATGTGAACCACAGAGATATTTCAAAATTGAAGTTCATTGTTTGATATCATATATATATTGTAATTGTGGATACAATAAAAAGAGAAAAAAGGGAGAAGATACACTTAGATTTATTAGTAAGGTTACTAATGGAATTCAACAATCTAAAACAGCATGGAGAGCTTTTATTAGACAAAACAATTCTCATGTGACTGTCCATGTTGCTGATCATTTTCTTGCTGTTTGATCATTATTCAAGTAACTATATTTTTTATTTGATGATAATAACCTAGTAATAACGAAATGTTTCTTTGAGAGAAAATTCTCCTTTTCATCACACTTAGAGATTTCCTTTGAAAAACTAAGGTACTTTCAACTGCTGGGAAAGGCACCTGGTGAACGATCCCTGTGGTAAGAAACTGAAGCACTTTAAAAAGATTAGACTCAAAATTAGATGCAATCATGTACAGACTAAGCGTACTATGATATATTCTCTGTGATGGCTGAGGGAAAAAACTTTGGTGTCAGAATTACCTTCCAAGGAGTATGAATGCATTATTATTGAGGTGCAGAAAATCTAGGTTGCTGTCGAGTCTGGTTTTTTTCCCCATGTCATGCCACTTTATCACAGCTCAAATTTTTTAAAATCAGATTTGACTGGAGTACGGTGCGTTATTTTAAACATATTTTATTTGTAAGCTAGTTTTCGTAGGGTGAAGATGTCTTGCTTGTGAAATTGTGGAAAAATATGTTTATAAATATTTAATACTAATAGGATTGTCCACACTTCTGCTTTCTATTATTTTCACATTCTTGCCATATTTTGAAAGTGAGTTCTGATGACTTGCTAGAAATAATTAGTCCATTGATTTTCACAGAGGTTTTTTTTTTTAAATGGTATGTAAAAGATGTATTTTCAGTTCTGCAGTATGTTTGGCACATCAGACTAAAGTAGATGCTACGGCTAGTTTAGCCTAATGGTTGAAAACTGTGTCAAAATTTGACTTGTTACAAGCTAAAAATAATAGATATTACATAATTTCATTTGAGACCTAGAACACAAAGAAGATGCTGGACCTAGTAACACAAAACATGAAATACTGGAACTGCATGATTTTAAAAATAGTTTAAATTAAATGCTTTGACCAGCATGTACATTTGTAGGCAGTAGCGCTGTAGCAAGGCACTAATCAGCTAAGTACCATAATCCTCCTTATAGGGTAAATTCTTACTTGACCTCCAGCTATATACAGCACATGGTAACAGCATTAAACTATAACACTCCTCTCATGCTCTCAATAGCTTCCCATTGGGTCAGCTCTCTGACTCGAATTGCTGTTGTTTCATATACTAGATTTTTTCTTTTTTTATTTTTCCTAGATGCCTTATATTTTGTAATTGAATTTTGGGGAAAGGGAAAGGGTTGTAAAATATATTTTAAAAAACGTGTCTCATAATTAAGAGGCTGTTCCTATGACTTCACTGAACCTAGAGGATTAAATGAGCGATCTAGCCAGAACAGAAATTGATGTATTCTCATGAACCTGAGGCTTCCTACTACCCAGATGTGCAGTGGCTGATCAAAAGGTAAAGCAGGGAAGAGAGATGCTGAATGTTTTGTGTGAAAACAATGTGTAATGCTCAGCACTTTTTATGTTCGTTTTGGGATGATTAGGAAGATATTTTTTACTTGTAGCAAAAAAGCTCAATTGGAAGAACTGAAAAACTTTTTATTGTGCTTGAGATACATGAGGACAGTATCTTTAACAAAATCTTGTGATTTTCTTTAAATTTTCTTTAACTTAGTACTTTAAATTGTATTATATTTCCTGTGACAAAAATATTTCTTGAAAAGTTGTGTTTCTTTTCCTAAAAATAGTTTATGTAGAATTTTGGCTTTCTTTTTTTGTATTTGATATTGTTTGAGGTGATTTTTAATAACAGTTCAATATTGTATTAACTCATTCTTACATTTTAATGTTTCTGTGACACCCAGCTTTTAAACCTATTTGAATCCTGCTGTATAGCAGCTGTTAATTGATTCTACCTTTCTGAAAATGGTTTCTGTGGTGTCAGTCCTGAGCCAGATAACTAGAATGCACATTCTCAACAGTTATTCTCAAAAGCAATTTAATCCATTTATCATTGTTTTATGATTAGCTTTTTTAAGAAGAGATTTTACTGAAAAAGTGAGCGAGATATGTGTTGTTTATTAAGTAGAAATAATCAGCAAAATATTCATTTTGAAGATGTTCAGAAGTAGAAATAAAGAAAAAACTCGGGATGTTTAACCTATTTGTAAAAGGTAAGCATCCATCAATGTAGCTGGATGCACAGTAAGATTAAAATATTTTATTTCTCTCTTTGCATTTCTCTAAAATCAAATTACATAATATCAGGGCTACTGAAAATTCAGTCAAAATAAAGGAGGAAAAAGGCATTTTTATTGATAGTGCCATTTTACTATCTGTGATGGTCTTGATGTAACAAAAAACCATTAAATGATCCTATTACAATATTTGTAGATTTGCAAGGGATACTTAGTTACTAGTTTTATTCAGCAGTTACTTGTTTTTTCCATGTTTTGACTCTTTTCCCTACATAAATTGAAATTAGCCCTTGAAAGCTGCAATGCTGAATTTTTGCTGAATTGCTTGTATGGAAAATGTGATTCTGAAGTTATTGTATTGTTCTATATGTCTGTGCAGTTAAGTTCAAAGCAAAGTTCTTATCAGTGCCGAATTTAATTATGTTAATGTTTTGTTACTACAGTTTTCCTTTCATTCTGTTGAAACCAGCCTGCAGTCAGTGAATTTATATTTTCAGATAAAATCTAATAGAGATCAACATCTGCAGTATCACTCACATGCTTTAGTAAATTTTATAATCATCATCATTGTAAACTTAATTCATTATTGTTTGGAGATATTTAGCTGGAAGGCATTTTAATGGTTCAAAATATGGCTGCTATAAAATAAAATTTGTAAAGCGTGGCTAAAATGAGATGTGAAATAATGTCTCAGATGAACTTTACTTAGTGAATTGCTTAGATATCTTGAGTGTTAGATGTATTTCAGGGCAGTGGGTTTAAAACAGGAAATGCAATGAAATGCAATAAATACCTTTTCTTTTTTTATCAGAGTAGGACATTAGATGAATTAGTTTGCAAATTGTACATCGGTTGCTTACGTTCTTTCTGGTTTTAGGAAGGTGAGAAACCAAGAAAGGGGACCAAACAGATCAGAAGATTCATCTCGTATAAACTAGGCAGCATGAAAGGACTGCAAAAAGAGATTTTGGTAGAAAGTGGACCTGCTTAGAAGCCAGAAAAAGCTCTCTTTTCAATAAACTGGAACCATAGATGCTTTGGAGAGTGTGCAAAATGATTTCTCACGCACAATGTGACTCAGCAAAAGCAAAGGTTATAAGGAGAGAATGAGAAAAGGAGTTAAATCAATACCAGCTAGACTCTTAAAAACACTCCAAAAATAGGTAAACATTTTGCATTTCTTCGGCATGGCAAAGGAAGTCTGTGGAAATGCTTTCATAAGAGTACAAACAGTGGGAGAGTAGGACCCTCCCTGAGAAAGGAAGCCAGATCTTAATTTTTACAGCAAGTTTTGTAGGTTCACTGCATTCATGGGAGTTGTCATTACAAAGTCTCAGCTCAGCTCACCTTGCAGCCTAGGAATGTTTTTGCAAGGTATCATAGAACCATAGAATGTCTTAGATTGGAAGGCACCTTAGAGATCATCTAATCCAACCTCCCTGCCATGGGCAGGGATGCCCTTAACTAGACCAGGTTGCTCAAGGCCTCATCCAACCTGGCCTTGAACATCTCCAGGGAGGGGGCATCCACGACCTCTCTGGGCAATTTATTCCAAAGTCTTGCCACCCTCGTACTGAAGAATTTCTTCCTCAGATCCAATCTAAACCTATTCTTCTTCAATTTAAATCCATTTCCCCTTGTCCTATCAGTGGACACTCTTGTTAAAAGTCCCTCCCCAGCCTTCCTATAGGTTTCCTTCAGGTATTGGAAGGCAGCTATTAGGTCGCCCCAGAGTCTTCTCTTCTCCAGGCTGAACAATCCCAGCTCCCTCAGCCTGTCCTCATAACAGAGGTGCTCCAGCCTCTGGATCATCTTTGTGGCCCTCCTCTGGACTCGTTCCAACAGATCCATATCCCTCTTGTGGTGGGGGCACCAGAACTGGATGCAGTATTTGAGGTGAGGTCTCACAAGAGCAGAGTAAAGGGGGAGAATCAACCCTCTCGATTTTCTGGCCACATTCCTCTTGATTTATCCCAGGATGCGGTTGGCCTTCAGGGCTGCGTGAGCGCACTGCCGGCTCATGTTGAGCTTCTCGTCTATCAACACCCGCAAGTCCTCTTCTGGGCTACTCTCAATCCACTCTGTGCCCAGTTTATATCTGTGCCTGGGATTTGCCCAGCCCAGGTGCAGGACCTTGTACTTTGACTTGTTGAACTTCATGCAGTTTGCACTGTCCCATTTCTCAAGCCTGTCAAGGTCCCTCTGGATGGCATCCCTTCATGATGGTGTTTTATCTGCTCCCTGTGTTTTGCTTTAAAAAAAAGTGCCCAACTGTCTATTGAATACAATGCATAGAAGTATAAAAGTTTAGAATAATAGAACTCTTATACATTCACTCAGGAACCAACAAATGCTGTTTTCCTGATGGGAACTATATAGTAAAGAGGGACAAAACTCTGCTCAGTGTATTTGCTAAGATATCTAACAAGAAGACCATCTCTTGCATAAATTTTGTGACAGAGTTCCAGTGGGAAATTTGAATTTTTATTTACTCTGATTTATTCTTTCATGTACTGAAAGGATCACATTTTCAAAATAGCTAAGCAGAATTGCAATATGTGCAGGGGAAGTATTTTCAGTTTTAATTTTCCACTCACTTTTATTCCTTGATAGTTTACAGGAAACAGAGGACAAAATGTTGAACTATTGTCTAATAAATTGCAATTAGGTCTACAAGTAGGTGACCAATATTCAGTTTTCAAGTAGCTGGTGACGGCCTAGGCTCACTGAGCCCTTACTCTTTTTCAGTTGACTCCAAACTTCTTATTTATAAAAATTTCCAAGTGAATGTAGATGAATTCAAGTAACCATGTTTGAACATATATTTAGGGTGATATTTTCTTGAAAGTTCTCCAGGTCAGATGTGTGTCATATTGGTCTGAGAACAAGATCAGTAGTCAGGAAGATCCAAGATCTAGTTTTGACTGTGCTGTAAATACTTTACATATTACAGTGTTTCTGAATGACTGTGGCTTCTGAAATGTGATGGAAATATACGTTTTAAAATTTCATTTTTCTCAGTATGCTTAGGTTAATTTTTTAAAAAACTGAATCAAAGCAAAAGAATGTTTTCTCTTCAAGGAAGAACACAAATCAATGTGGAATACTTTCAAGCTATTTAGTTCCATTACTGAAATTAGAGCCGTCAAAGCAGAATAGCTGTCGTATATTCTTCTATGCCATATTTTAAGTACTTTCTGTTGTAGTGTGGGGAAGTTGTATAATTTAACTTTATGAACAGGAGGCCAGGTTACAGTCAAGCTATTTGCTTTTTCAAAATATTAGTGATATCTGTAGCATACTGTAAATAAGGTTTCCATCAGTGTAAGATTGAGATGTGTCTTAAAAGACCATATGTCATGTATTGAGAAATTACAATTAAAAAATAGCAGTGATAATTAGTAGGAAATAGTTTCAGTTTTTATATCTGAAAAACACAATATTTATCGAATGTGTCTGACAAAGAGGTTTGTGCAGATTCTAGAGTTTTCTAACAATAATAGAGATTTTATTTTATTATTGTTTCAAAGAAGCAGTAATCACAATAGCCTGGAGGATTCTTCAGTGGTGTGGTAACCTTTTCAGAAAAGGTAGTAATCCTTCTGAAAAAAGATATATAGCACTTAGTTGAATGGCAGCTGGAGGGTGCGCATCACAGCTGTTGACACACATTTAAAGTTCTCTTAACTTTTAATGTTCTAAGAAAGTCCTGGAAAGGCAGTACTAGTCATTTTCTGTGGTGTATCTAGCTGGCGGTATGTGAGGAAAGGCTTTTATTAAGGTATCTTTAAAGTAGTTAATGGTGAGAAATGGATTAGACAAAGGCTTATGAAGGTGATTGAGAATTAGCTTGTGATCTAAAAATAACAGCAGATTTTTTAATAGTGGTGACTGGCCATAAGTTTTCACGAGTACTGTACCTCCTACCATGATCTAATAACACTGGGTTAAAATGTGTAGCATACATTGTACAGCTGTGTTTGTAGCAGGTATTTATAAAATGAAAAACAGTGACTAATGGTCAGGGGTTGCCAATTGTGTTGTGGTGGCCAGGCTTAAATGATGACAGGCTTAAATCCTAAATGGCATGGTTACCGCTGGGCAGGATGAGCCCTCTCTTGCCAGCAAGGTTTCTTGGCCGATCGGGTGTACACATATGGTTAATTTATTCCTGATGGATAAGATTACAATTTATGGCATTTCATCCTGGTAGTGAAGTTAGATCCCTTCGACAGGGATGAGATTAATTAGAAAGGGAGTTTCATACTGCCAGTCATCATAATCCAGGAATTAAATTAGGCACTTTTATCTATCAGGCTGCTTTCTCTGAAGAAAAAGACTGCATTTTCAGGAAAGTCCTAATTCTTGCGAGTGGCCTAGTAGATGCCACATAGAATGTAGGATAGAATAGAATGTCTTAGGTTGGAAGGGACATCTCATCCAACCTCCCTGCCATGGGCAGAGACGCCTTTCAACTAGATCAGTTGCTCAAGGCCTCATCCAACCTGGCCTTGAACATCTCCAGGGAGGGGACATCCACAGTGTCTCTGGGCGATCTATTCCAGAGTCTTGTTACCCTCAGACTGAAGAATTTCCTCCTACGATCCAGGGCACCTGTGTAAAGCTTTTTCTTTCATGAAAGGTTTGGAACAGTTTGAGGACCCAGGTGATCTTTATGTTATTGTCAGCCATAGATAGTGTTACTATATTCATGTATTAGCAACAAAACAGAGGAAAGGCAATGACTGCATGTGGTAAATGTAACAAACAAGGTTAGAAAATGTTTGTGTAAGAGGTATAAAAATACAATGCTCTCATTAACGTAGTTCATACTAGAAAAGAGTGGATTGTTTTAGTAAATCTCGTGCCAGTTCCTCAGATTATGTCTTCCTGATAGAAGTGGATTTGCCTCAGCAAAAAGTCTTATTCATACAGAAACTCCATCTTTTATCCACTCAGCCTCTCTCTCCATGACTTTTGTAGCAGCTGTGTTTCCAGAAGACATTTGTCCACTATTCTTTGCATTTAATGAGGGTATTGTGACATGGATTCACATATATATACACGTGTGTTATGTGTGTATATGATCTCCTACGTATAGTTTAAACAATCCCTACTATTCTCATATGACAATAGATATGTGTATGCATATGTTTAATCCTGAAGAATGTATACACTCACTCTGCTTCAAGGCACATGTGACATTTGTCAGACTAGATTCTCTATGATTTTGTGTGTTATACAGTTGGAGTTACTCATGTTGGATTTAATTCTATAAACCATACAACCATGCTCACTAGAGTGTTTTGATATCTTGAAGGATCAAATCTTTGCAAAAATCTGTGGCCATGAATGCACCTGGATCCATAGGTACTATAGACCATGTGGCTTTTAACAGTAGAGCATGTATACATTTCATGGGCACATGTTTGGCTCAATCGTGCCATTTATTCCAACTGAATTTGCACAGAGAAAAAAGATTTTGCCTATATGAGGGACAGAATTGGGGTGAGGAAAACAGGCACATTTTTATTTTAGGCATGGCAGAAATTTTCAGTGATCTAGGTAATTTTCTATTGATACAACTTATTTGGGGATGTGGCATATTATTCATCAGCTGAGGTATTTAAATGAAAAATATTTATATTCCCTATAGTAAATTTCCACTTCCAATCTCTGTTGTCTTAATAAAAACTTAATCTTTGCAGTGTCTGCATTCTGGTAGCTCTGTCGCCCTAAATGTCTGTTCTTGTTGGCCATTCTGGTTTTAGACTTATGAAACTCTGTTCATGTCACATTAGAACGATTCAACTTGAGTTCCCAGTAGCAGAATCCATAGAGTTTTTGTTAAATTTACAGAGGTTACGATTTGTGCTGGTACTAAAATGACACTTTAATAAGACAGATAGGACATCTTAGCTTCACCATAAGCAAATAGGCATTCAAATGATGCTTATACTACTTGTCATGCTTCACAGGAAGAGTTGCATTTTTGCAAGATTGAATTAATTTCCTCATTTGCAGATGCCATTGTAAGGCTGAAGGACTTTAATATTTACAAGGCAAGACTGGATTGAAATTTTTCAAGCACAGTTTAATGGCCCTGTATGGGACCTAAGACAGAATTTGCCAATTTGCCACTCAGCCTCCTGCACACACACTGCTCAGACAGTTGTGGTTTTCCCTTGCTAAGCAGAGACCATATTTCCTTTCTGACTGTGAGAAGAGCATTTTCCCTCCTATTAGCTAGACAGAGCCCTTTCTACTTTCTCCCCTTCATCCCCTTCACTGAGTTGAAATTTGTTTTTTTTAAATTCTTTCTAGGACACTGTGTTTTTGCTCTCCCTTTTCCCATCCTTCCTGGCACTAGGCAGGATCTTCTGGCTGTTGCCTGCAAGGCTGCCCGCCAGGATCAGTGTCCATTTGTGAGGGTAGAGAACATTTTCAAAGGGATCTTAATTACAAAGATAGAACTAAATGTAAGAGGAGAAGGCTGATAACAGAAAAATAGGTTCACATACATATTTCCATTACTTAAAGCTTGAGCTGATGTATCTTATCCGGGAGAAGGTCCACCTCTCAGTCTCTTTTATCCACATCTGGAATCTTTGCTCCAGTTTCCATCAGGTAACTCCTTCAGATCCATCTGGGGTAAAAAACTAAGTAAAAATCTGGACATGTCTGGAAGTAGCATTTTAAATGCTCATTACCTTGTTAGGATTGATAAAAGCAGGATCTGAAGCTCCAGTTCAGTTAGAGTTTTTGTTTGTTTGTTTTTTCTCCCCCGCTATGAATCACTACTTCCTATTTAATTGTTCCCTTCTAATCAAGTAGCAAGCAATGTTGTTTCGAACAAACAGAACATGTACCATTCATAATATATTCCAAATACATCCTTTATTAAAATACTGCATATAGTACAATCACGTAATTCAGTCAATCATCTGTCAGTGTCAGGAAAGAATATTGTTGATAATTCTTTTTTTACATTCCTATGAAGCCTCAGAAGTTGTCTATGGCTAGATATCACTTAATGTAGTACAGAAATTCCGTTCTGGTATCTGGCTCCTGCATTTTGTCAAATGCTTGGACTAATACTATTGCTATCCCAATAGGGATGGGAAAGATTTTTTTTTGTCAAGCTAGCCAGGCAGGATTTTGAAGCTTTTTCCCTTCCTATAGAACACAAAAGATGTTTTCTTTTCTGACTTCATCTGATTTAGCCAAGTCCTGCCACTGGATCTTTGTTTGTCCTGTTTTCTGCATTTGGCATACATTTTAGTTTTGTGGGAATCATGAAATGTGTGTTTTTAAGCAATAATGGCAGCTAAAAGATCAAACTGAGTGATCCGTCTAGCCTTAATTTCTATGGTGACCATAAAGTAGAAGTATATAGTCAAGTTATATTGCTGTAAAATTATTACGAAAGTATAAAATTTTGGTACTTGTAAAGCAGTTATGACTACAAAATAGCATAAGTATTTGCGTTCTAAATTTTATAATTCTGTATTAATATTTTTCCTTTAAAGCTGTTTTTGATTTAAACTGTACTCCATTAAGCAGATTTATAGCATGACATGCATTCTTTAATACAGAAATGTGCAAGCACATTCACAAAGAAAAGCAATCAACAAATTATTTTTTTTCCATCAGTTGATCATTCTATCATTTAATTAACATGAAATGTGTATTTGTGCTTCAAGAAATATTGACAGAATTCTCTTTCTTTCTCTTGTCATGATTATTTAGGAAAAGAAGCCCATCAATATCAAGAGAACAGAACAGAAGGTACGACCAAAGGGACGAGAGAGACGAATATTCACAGTATGCTACATCAGACAGTGCCATGCCCAGGTCACCATCAGATTATTCAGATAGGCGGTCGCAGCGTGGGCCTCAGTTATATGAAGAACCTGAACTGGGTGATTATAGAGATTCCAGCAGAAGGAGTCGCAGGCGTTCCAAGGAGTATCCGGTAGAAGAGGAAGATGCACAAAACAGGGAAGAATATGAAAGGCAGCGGAGGGAAGAGGAGTACCAGGCACGATACCGAAGTGATCCTAATTTGGCTCGTTATCCAGTCAAGCCACAACCGTATGAGGAACAAATGCGTATCCACGCGGAAGTGTCCCGAGCTCGTCATGAGCGGAGACATAGTGATGTCTCGTTGGCAAATACTGAGTTGGAGGATTCTCGAATGTCTATGCTGAGGATGGAACGGCCGTCAAGACAAAGATCGGTGTCTGAGCGCAGGGCTGCCATGGAAAATCAGCGTTCGTACTCTATGGAAAGAACTCGAGAGGCTCAGGGACCAAGTCCCAATCGTCAGAGGACCACAAATCATAGCCCTCCTACACCTAGGAGGAGCCCAATTCCTCTAGAAAGACCAGACATGAGGCGATCTGATTCATTAAGGAAACAACACCATTTGGATCCCAATTCTGCTGTACGGAAAACAAAGCGTGAAAAGATGGAGACGATGTTACGGAACGATTCACTCAGCTCAGACCAGTCTGAATCTGTCAGACCTCCACCGCCAAAGCCCCATAAAACAAAAAAGGGAGGTAAAATGCGCCAGGTTTCATTAAGTAGCTCAGAAGAAGAATTGGCGTCCACTCCAGAGTATACGAGTTGTGATGACGTAGAGATTGAAAGTGAGAGTGTTAGTGAAAAAGGTAAGATTTCTAATTTGTTGACTGTTTCAGTATCTAGATGTGCTTTAGCTTCTGTTTCACTGTATGTTTATTTTACCTGTTAGAACTGATTGCAGCCACATGTCTACAGCCCGTCACAGGTGACTCAAGTTTGTTGGGAGTTGTTTTTTTATGATTTTGTGGTTCATTTTCTTACATCTAAATGTAATGATTCACATGGAAAATAACATTGTGGCTACTATAACTAGTTGGATATGTTAAAGGAAAAAATATGCCTATTGAAAAACCTGTTAAATCTGCACTGTATCTAAAGCAAGGCTGTCATCTAAGGCCATGGTTTCATGTCCATTAATACCAGATTTGTGTACTCCTGGATCGCAGTGAGTGCATATTTGATCTGGATCAAGTGTGGGCGCATGACCGCATTTCTGTTGAATTAACTAGAGCACATGATACAGAGTTTATGCCAGTTTCATGCTGGCTGCTGCAGGTTAAAGAGCATCTGATCCGCTGTGTGTATAAAGTTAACCCATTCGAGTTTTTAAACAAGTTTAAAGTGACTGATGTGGTTTATACCACCACTGTAGGTTTCTTTTTTGCTATGAGGCTGTGGTGCTTTTCGGTTTTAATGCTTTTTAGGATTCATGATGTTGGAGTTAATCCATTGTCAGAAAGAAAAGCTAAGATTAATTGAAATTGTTCACAACCTATCCAGAGGTAATGGATGACTTAAATACGAAAGCACTGGGGACCATTAGTTTAAACTGAATCAAATTAATAATATTAGTTTACTTACCTTCATGTGTGTTCTTGGTCTAAGGTACAGTAGTTATTACCTGTTTTCTGTTATTATTCTTATGTTAGTGCCATCTTACTAATTCTCATGAATGGTCATCTGTTGTTGTGGATTGGGAATAGAAAATTTTCTACCATTTGTTATTGATATTGCTAGCAAATTGATTCTGAAGCAAGTAATTAGAGTTAGTGAAATAAGTGAATGTTATTTGTCAATATGTCAATAGCAGCAAATGTGGTCTGATAAATAAGGAGCAAGGTAGTATAGAATGGAAGGAAATTGTGTTCCTTCGGGGTCGGTATTGAGATCAGCACTGTTTAACATCTTTGTTGGTGACGTGTACAGTGGGATTGAGTACATCCTCAGCACGTTTGCCAATGACACCAAGCTGTGTGGTGTGGTCGACAAGCTGGAGGCAACAGATGTCATCCAGAGGGACCCTGACAGGCTGGAGAGGTGGGCCCATGCAAACCCCTTGTAGTTCAACACGGCTGAGTACAAGGTCCTGCACTTGGTTCAGGGCTTAGGGGTGTTGATGAAACTGTGATGAAACCTTGACCCCCTTAGTCTTCCTGATGAGTGGAAAATTTTCTCTCAACTTCAGGGTGTTCACGATTATGTTCTTAGTAGCAACCTTGAGGAAAATAGACCAAATGAATATATGGGAAGTAGTTACAAAGTGTTTAAGTAATGAAATTCAGCATAGGAAATGCAGCATACAGAATAATATACAAATATACAATATACAAATTATATGCGTTTAAAACATAGTATGCAATCTTGGATTCTCTGTCATAATAATATACCATAAATTATACCTTTCCTTTAAATTATTTTGTATTTTAACTGTCAAAGAAAACATTATTATTGATGACAATAGTTAGTGTCATGTCTGTGCTGATTTCTGTGGTAGTGAATGAAACTAAATTGAGCATGTATTTTATAAACAAATGAAAGAAGCTTGAAAAATCTTGCAGGAGAAAATGTTTTGTTAACCTTGATGAATTACTACAGGCAGTTTTCGTGACATATAGACTGTAGCTGTGTCAGCCTGGCCCAGTGGAGGCCTGTGGCTGGAACTAGTGTGGAGAATAGCCTTAGGTTTTTCTTTAGAGGAAGAGAACAACTGCTTGAATTGGGGCAAAGGTCTGATTGCTTCTGACTGTGCCTGCTTCTAGCCTGAGCGTGGTAGTTCTGTTTGTGCCCTGTTTCTCCGTGTGCTTGGAGGCAGGGACCATGCATGGAGCAGGCAGCCATCCCGGCAGTAAGATCTGTACCCAGAGCCAGTTGATGTCAGCCTCAGCAGCCATGGTCATGTATTGGACTATATAATTATCCCCACTCTTTAACTCCTGGAGCAGAAGCTCAAGAAAAGAATTTGAGTGGATTGGGGAAGATTTGGGTTCTGCTAAGCATGGGGAAGGAGAGGTCTACTAGGATGTAGAGGAAGAATGTGTTTCACCACCTGGATCCAGCCTGCTCAACTGTTGTGGGTAGACTCAGAGTCCTCCCTCATTCTTTTTATTTTCATGAATCTCTTACCACATAAACCAGCCTGCACTCATAGTCTGTTTAAGTCCAAAAGGAATCCAGCACGTAAACCTCCATTCATCTTCCTGGTATTGCACTACATTATTTCTGTAACTGATAAAATACAATTAAATATTTTAAACACCTCCTATAAAAATGGGTTTCTCTTCCTCCCAAATCACTCAATTTCTGATCTTCAAAACCCCCCCAGATTTCTCAGCTGTTCTTTTAAGCCACACACAAACTCTGTTTAGCCAAAGATATAATGCTAAATATAAAACATTTGGGCTTGGAGTGATGAACGGTGGCAGTATTAGAGTGAGAATTTGGATGAAGTAATAATGAGTTCTCCAAAGGAGAATAATTCCGCTCTCTGTGGAGTACCCATATCTTTTCACAGATTCTGCAAATAAATATGAACAAATGCTCAGCTGTGAGGGGCAGCCTGGGCCTGAGCTGCAGGAGCAGCTGTTCACTGAATTGCATCTGAGATTGTACAAAGCCCTGACATCAGTTTTAAGAAACCAGTCCAAAAATTGTGAATTATCAAAAAGGTAGGAAAGGTTCAGTCATATGCTCTTGAAAAGAATGCAAGTTTACCTTTATAAGCTTACCTCCAAAATGAAAAGGATTGATACGTATATATGGTTGGAACATATATATACGCAATGAAGAGAGCCATGAAATTTTACAAGTCCAACAGAGATGTGGACCAGCTGCTGAATTAAGAGCTCTGGGAAGAGCATCCATTGTTACTTTACTGTGACTTTAAGTATTTGGGTCTGATCTCATTTCAGTAGCTCTCTACTTTAATGTAATTATTTTTAAACATATAATCTGATTGTTTTCGGGGAAAGGATAAGGCAAAATTATTTCCCTGCATGTTTCTGGTAATGGCCAGAGAAATTGTTGCCTTGGAATGCTCCTGTCTCCTCTCTGTGGGGGAAGAGGCAAACTGTGAGCAGAGAAAGCTGATGAAAACACAGACAACACTCAGGCACCCAGTGGGCAGCCACGTGAAGCACAAGCACGGTGAAGAGGCGTTGTAGATGGAGATTCAGCTGCAGAAAAGAAGAGCTGGGTTCTGCATACTTTTTGTAATGCGACTATATTTGGACCAGTAAATTTGGGTCACAAACTAGGCTGAGGACTGGCATGTTGGAATGGGAATTGGGAGGCTTCAGGAAGATGAGCAGGCAAGGGGAGGAAGTTTAGGAAACCCAAAATGTCACTGAGTGGCTGGGAACCGGGGGATTGAGATGGAAGCTGAGGCTGAAGAAGAGAGGAGACCAAAGCTGGAAGATCAACCTGTGACATGTATTTTGGAAAAAACAAATGAAGTGAAGGAAACAGCGCTGATAAAAATAACTTGGAAGATGAGAACTGGAGCTTCCTGAGCTGTAGGTTAGAGGATTCTGAGGTTGGCTGAGAAGCAGAAGCAGCAATTTGGGAAAGATGGTTGGGAAAAAGGTATTCAGAGAGAAGGACAAGAAGGCTGAGCTGAGCTTGGGAGCTTTGGCAACGAGGGCCTGAGACTCGCTGAGCAAAGAGTGTGGGCCTGGCAGCATTGACCTGGAGCGCTTAGAGGGGGTTTGGCAAGGTGAGAAGTGCAGGACTGTGATGAGGAGCCAAAGGGTCCTCCAAAAAGTCCTGACCGAAAGGTCAGGAAACAATGCATGACAACAGCATTAAATGGACATAGCTGAGATTATAACCGTATTTACCTGAAACTTAGGTTGTGCCAGAATTAGTCACATTTTGCAGACTGAATTTTCTGCAGGTCTTCATACATGTTAAAACTGTTCTTGATGACATAACTGAATACAAATTTAGATGGCCTCTGCCTCCTTCTCTGTGTAGGATGGATAATTCTTATTGTGCTATTCAAAATTTCTGAAGCTCACAAGATTTTTTTCCAACCTGTCTAAGGAATATTTCTCTTGCTGTGAATACCAAACTTCTGAAGCTGCAAAGACAGTGTCTTCATTTTGCAACACTTATTGCTAGCCCTAGACATCAGAGTAGCAGACAGTCCAAGGCTGTTTCTTCATGGCAGGATTTCCTGTATTAGGAAGGAAAAAAAGACGATATGTTTTGTATCAAAATATTAGGTTATTTCTATTTTCCCTAATACAGAAAGGACAAAATTGCTTGAAATGTTAGAGAAAAGCAATTCTTGACATGCCAGGACTTTTATGAAACTGTAGATTTTAAATGCAAGTAAAATAGGTCCTCAATCAGTAAACATAAAGATCATAGTGACATTTTTAATGTTTTAGATTGTTTAATCCACCAGTTTCTCAAAACTATCTCAGTGTACTTGGTTCAGTTTCAGGACACTGAGAAACATGCTTTGTAAACTAAGAACAGTTCTAGTGTTAATTGCAGTAAAGTGAACATTGAACTGTGTCACTTACAAAGCTCCAAATGAAGCTGTTTTTTGTGGTGTGCGAGTCAGGCCAAGCTGTCTCCATTGCTTGTCCAATTCAAGTGTCTTCTGTTGTGAGGGAATACGAAAGTATTTTTTATTTGCATTTTCAGTTAGATGTTTGTGAGTGCAAATGTAAGGAATAGGCCTTAGGGCAGGTTTGAAAGGGCCCCCATAATTTGTCAGCCAACATGAAACAGATGTGAAGCAGAGCGCTGCAGGCTTATTCTGCGTGTCTACAGGCTTTCAAGGTAGAGTTAAAAAATCAAACAGTACCACTGCCCATAGATTCCTTGTGGCAATACTGTCACACCTGCAGTCCACCAAAGTGCCATCCTGGAGAGACTTGCCACAGCCATGCTCAAGGAAGCCAGTGGTCCCTGGGGCTGTTGTACCCTGCTCAGAACATAGGCCATGGAGATGTGACCTGCGGTGGAGCTGGGGTTCTTTCTGCTCCTTGCCTAAATATTTGGGGGTTGTCCTACAATTCTTTACAAATCTTTCAAACTACAAGTTTCCAGCAAAAGACAGTGTCTACGTGGAAAAAGATAATTCATTCAAGGAAATCTAGGCATGTGACAGCTCTAAATATTGCTCTAATTTGCTCTAAATATAAAGTAGGACATAGTAGATTTGCCAGTGGTGGTAAACAGTTCAGGCATACGCACATGCCATGCTCCCAGCCACCTTACTGAGCACCTCATGAGAGCTATCTGTTTGCACAGACGGCGGCTGACATCTGATGTGGGTGGAATCTGTGGTGGGAAAGGCAAACCTGTCTGTATTTTGTCAGAGGTGCAGTTCTTAAGTTTGGTGTTTGCCTTCACTCTTCTTTAATTAAAACATGATAGCTAAATGGATGCCCATTTTTATTATCACACTCGTGCATAGAATCATGGAATCATTTAGGTTGGAAAAGACCCTTAAGATCATTGAGTTCAACCACTAACCTAGCACTGCCGAGTCCCACTATATCATGTCCCAAAGTGCCACATGTACATGTTTTTTAAAGACATCCAGGGTTGGTGACTCAACCGCTTCCCTGGACACCCTGTTCTGATGCTTGACAACCCTTTTGATGAATAAATTTTTCCTAATATCCAATCTAAACCTCCCATGGCACAACTTGAGGCCATTTCCTCTTGTCCTATCTCTCGTTACTTGGGAGAAGAGATCAACCTCTATCTTGCTACAGTCTCCTTTTCAGGTAGTTGCAGAGAGTGATAAGGTCTCTCCTGAACCTCCTTTTCTTCAGACTCAGCTCCAGATCCCTCAGCTGCACCTCATAAGACTTGTTTTTGAGACCTCTTCACTAGCTTCATTGCCCTTCTTTGAACATGCTCCAGCACTTCAGTATCTTTCTTGTACTGAGATGAGAGTCTGAACATAGGATTCAAGATGCAGCCTCACCAGTGCTGAGTACAGGGGTACAATAACTTCCCTGGTCCTGCTGGCCACACTACTTCTGATGACCAGGATGCTGTTGGCCTTCTTGGCTACCTGGGCACACTGCTGGCCCATGTTCAGCCTGCTGTTGACCAACACCCTCCACATATCGTATGGATAGATAGGCTCCAGTGAGCTTATTTATATACTTCAATGTCTCTGTGTTGTTGATTGAAATGCACTTTTTCATTATAGACAAGTTTCTCACATCTGGAACAGCTTGCAGGACCTACTTGTTTATTGCAATGTTGAAAATACTCTGGTAGCAATACAGATTAGTTTTTGACAGAGACTGAAGTCTATTTGGAAACAATATACTCGTCACAAGTTAAAAATGTATGGTAGCTCATGGTGTGAGGAACAGAACGCACCCTTTCTGAGTGCTACTGCAAGAATAGTGCATGTCTTACATGAGCAGTGATGCCAATCAAGTGGGATACCATCACAGTGCTCTCACTTTGAAAGTCTAAGAGATAAGGGACCTGATTTCAATCCTACTTGTGCCAGTTTCATACATCTTCAACAACTTTGGCTTTAAAGTTACACTGAGCTAAATTAGATCAGAATGAGATCATTGTTTCTAAAATTTGCTTCATTCAGGTTAGAGAGTTCCTGAAAGTCTAACTTCTGGAACAAATTATACTAGAAGGCAAAATTCAGGACTGAGCTGCAGCACTTGACTTGAACACAAGAGGCTTTGAAATTCCACACAGTTTCAGTACGGAGATATCTTAGAATTCACAGTACAAAGTTTTGAATGATCATAAGGAGAATAATTGATTATTTACAATACTGGAATTATTAAAAGCTAGATTTGAGGAGTCATAAAATTTCTTATTCTTATTTCACTTAGTATTGCAATAGAAGAGCATTTATTTTGTATCTATGAAGAAATTTTTTTTGCTATAGTGACCTCTACATCTTACGTAAGGGAAATGTTGTTTTAATGTATCAAGAGTTTGACAGAAAAATCAGAATTCTGTTTTTCTATTTTTTTTTCAGCTTTCTCCTATGAACTGCCTCTATTTTAAGTGCAAAGATAAGAAATATTGAGAGATAAGAAATATGACAGTTCTTTCCTTATATGTTTAAGCAATAAAAAAAAATCAGTTTTTAAAGTACTTCTTAGAACATTGAATGAGAATTAGCTTACTATAAAATATTAGTATTTGCTATGATAGAGTTTTCCTTTAAAAACATTTTGCATAGGTGCGTAGATGATAGCAGAAATAGAATGTTTAAAGTTGCAGAGATTTCTATAGTAAAGAGTGCTTTTTAGTGTCTTTGCCATACCTTCTGCTATTTAGACACTTTCATGTTCTTTAGTAGATAAAGGGAAGGGATGTGATCTTCTGGAGCATTTAAAGGAATCTCCTGAATAACATTTTAAATTTGCAGTCACTTAAACTTGGCATATGCCAGTAATATCCCTCACAGAAAGAGCCCTGCCTTTTCCTTATCCTTGGCTGCATATTCACATCCTTGTATTATTCTTTTGGCTCTGCTGGCAAAAGCGTTCAGGCAGGTACACACAGCATCAAGCCAGGAGACTTTTGCCAGGAGACTAATTAGGCAAAAAGACGGTAAATATTAACATTTGAAGCTTCTTGATAAATTGATATTGAATGTCTTCTTAGATACTATAATGCATACTGAAGAAAGATGATCTGTAACTGATTATACCTTATCAGAATCTGAGGATTGATAGCGATTTGCTGAAGTAAGGAAGAAGGAATATTTTCCTGTAATAGCCAGAGAAGACAGAATACTTTCTCACAAGTAAATGAACATGAGTAATTTCATAGCACTTTGATTCCTTCAGAAAAGTCTCATACTCAATTTTATTGATTAAAACCGGGGCTGAATTAAAACATGAACCTTCTATATAAAAATGTACACAATCCATTAAAACTGTAATTCTTTAATCATGTTTCCTTTTACTCTGGGGCTTTGCTGGAACTACAGCTGTAGCAGAAGAATTGTGTGGGCACCAGATTAATTCTCTCCTGGTATGATGCAGTGACAGAACTATGAGTTATTATTAAATTAAGTTATTTATGATTCCAGATGAGATTAAATTGATTATTAATAGGACAACCTGATTTTGAACAGTTTTAACTTAGGGAAAATTTTTATGACTGGAACTTATCTTCAGTTTTAAGTGTATTTTTAACACTAACTACAAAATATATTTCGCCCTGGCAGTTGTCAGAAATTTCTATTCTGAAAGTAAAAATGTTTGGTTGTCTTTTTCAGTTGAAACTGTAAGCCATTGAATTGAGTGACCAATCCTAAAAATATCGTAAAAAGCATTACTGCTTTCTCTGAGCACTTTTTTATCTTTTTCAAATTTAAATAGAAAACAAAAACTTGTGTTAATAATAATTTCCCAACAGCTTTTCACATCTTGGCAGCTGGAATATTTGCTGAATAAACTCAATAAATATTCATTAACCTTTTACTGTAAATAGCAATGAAAGAAATGACTGTTCAAGCATGCCTGGAAAGGAGTTCATCCTAAGAAATGCAAGGCTTCCTGTGGAGGTAGTTCTTATCTTAACCAACCTGGTCCAGTTGTTTCTAATCAAAACTTCAGTTTAATTAACTTAGAAAGTAGGGAGTTGTGATCCCAGTCTTGCATTGTAAATTAGTGCAGATTTAGCAGAGATAAGCCAAAATTAAGACCTGCTGGATTCTGTGTAAAATGTTACAGTTCTTTACAATGCCATGACAGATTTTTTCTGAAGTTTTCTGAATATTTAGCTAAATACTGTTCTGGTGGACAGCAGGATGACCATGAGCCAGCAATGTGCCCTCATGGCCAAGAAAGCCAATGGCATCCTGGGGTGTATTAGAAGGGGAGTAGCAAGTAGGTCGAGAGAGGTCCTCCTGCCCCTCTACTCTGCCCTGGTGAGGCCGCATCTGGAATATTGTGTCCAGTTCTGGGCCCCTCAGTTCAAGAAGGACAGGGAACTGCTTGAGAGAGTCCAGCGTAGAGCCACAAAGATGGTGAAGGGAGTGGAACATCTCCCTTCTGAGGAAAGGCTGAAGGAGCTGGGTCTCTTTAGCTTGGAGAAGAGGAGGCTGAGGGGTGACCTCATTAATGTTTATAAATATGTCAAGGGGGAATGTCAGGAGGATGGAGCCAGGCTCTTTTCAGCGGCGTCCACTGACAAGACAAGGGGCAATGGATGTAAGCTGGAACACAGGAGGTTCCATAAAAATATGAGGAAAAACTTTTTTACTGTGAGGGTGACTGAGCACTGGAACAGGCTGCCCAGGGAGGTTGTGGAATCTCCTTCTTTGGAGACATTCAAAACCCGCCTGGACGCGTTCTTGTGCGCTCTGCTGTAGGTGATCCTGCTCTGGCAGGGGGGTTGGACTAGATGATCTTCTGAGGTCCCTTCCAACCCCTGACATTCTGTGATTCTGTGTGATTCTGTGATGTTCCTAGTCTTTTTCACAGAGGAATCCCAGCAATGAGAAATAATGACAGAAAAAAAAAGTATGACATGTAAAGCCCTCAGAATACACAGAGCATGTATTTCTCAGACTGTAATTTTCTTCATACTTTGAAACCATTATTCTTCTAGTAAAATAAAGCATTCAGACCTATCTGTCACAGATCTAATGACTGGATTAGACTCAGTGTCATATATCCTATGACATGTTTAAACTTTTGCAGGTAATTTTGCTACTTCCCTGATTAACTATCAGAAACTAAAAGGACCGTTGTCAAATAATTTAACCTTATTAATTAAAAAAAATATTATTTTATTGGGAATATTCTATCAATAATATGGTATTCTTGTTCTGCTGTTATTTTTATGTGTATTTCATTAAGGACAGAAAAATCAGAAGGGAAGAAAGAGAAGGAATAAGCAGAATGAATTATATATATGTTATTCACCTGAAAACTGGGTTCCTAGGGTGCCCTGTCTTTTAGCCTTGTTGCCTCAAACTTCCCCAAATGCGCCATCCAAGACCTGGAGTTAGTCACAGAAGCTGCTTGAGATTAAACTGAATATGGTCAAAGGTGAGAACTGGAAGTGTATGTTTTTCAGAGGAAAGCATATCCTTTCCATTTTTTTCCCAGTTCTGTTCCCATCCAAGCCTCATCCATTGCAATTCACAGTCTAGGCACCAGAAATAATATTTGGCATGAGTAAAGTGGTGCTAATTTCTACGCCTTTTAATGGGGCTGGCTGTACTATCACCGAATGCTGTTCAGGGGCTGCTCTAGAGCATCGGAGCTGGTCCTGTGGTGAAGGCGACAGCGCATGAGTGAGAGGTGGGCTGGGCTGCGTAGGGCAGGAACTGTCCCAGATATAGTCCTATAGAAATCTGTCCCTGCTTCTCAGTCGAAGCCCTGAGGAAGTGGACAAATTTTTCAAAAGGATGAAACACTGCATCTCCCCACTGCCCAGCCCGTGCAAACTGCCCTGCCAAATGGCCAGTGCCTTTGAAAATCAGGCCACCTGCCTAGGAATCTGATCGCTGATTTAAGAACTGAATTTCCCCCCTATTTGTTAAAATTCTAGCCAACTTTCTCCGACAATAATATTTTCTTGAAAATATATTTAAAACCCTATAAGTATTTTGAAGTTTTTAGTACCTTTTTGAAAAAAAACCCAACAAACATTAATTTCATTAATTTCAAATTAATATATTTTTTCCTGTGATGCTCCACTGCTTTGATATTTAAATCCTAATTTTAGGGGCAAAATAGAAAAAATGTGGTGTACCAATAACAATTTCTGTGATAATTGAGAAAATATTAAAATAAAACTAATTGAGAATTGGGTGATTGCAGTCTATCAAAGTGCCACTCAGTGGTTCTGTTGTAAAACTGTGTTGAGAAATTTGTTTTGCCTTGGGATATGTCTCATATATCTCCTGAGTGAAGTTTTATGCTAACATATATGCTAACAGTTTCATCTTTCCTACAAGAGCAAGATTTACCCCGTCATTGTTTTTTTCTTGGCTGTAAATCATCACTTTTTCAGTTATAAAGTTCTCTATGTGATTCCAAAATGTGAAAGCATTTGAAAAATGCCATTTGTAATTTACTTCTGAAAATAATTCCTGTAAAATCTATCATGTTCTACCATTAATATATTTACATCTTAGAACATCCAGGTATGTTGAGGACAAAGCAGGTCTGCAGTCTTTTAGTCCTAACTACTAGAGGATTATCGTTGGGCATTGTTACGTGTTAAAAGAACCATTACAGGATAAAAGAGAGAGGGAAGAATGGAGAGAGATTGCATAGAGATTTGACTGAGTTCCTCTTGCTAAAATTGCTATTACTTACACAGAGGCCTGCTCCCACTTTGTATAACCCCTCACAACTTTACATTATTCAGTGGTGCTTTTTCCCTTTACTCAATTTCTGGGTTTGTTTTTTTTTTTTTTTCCCCTTGTATTTTTTTCCTTTTTCCTTTTTGTTTTTAGTTTGTTTTTTTTTTTTTTTAATGCCATGCAGTTTACACAATGATTTGATCATGCTGCAGCACTTTCGGTCTTTCAGACTTGAAGAGACTTGGTTAATATTTAACTTGTTAAATTGCTACACGCACTATGGGAAGTAACACGTATCTGATTTCTCCATTTCACCTCCTTGATGAAGTAACTTGTAAAGGAAAGTTTGAGTAACATGAGCACAGAGATGTACATTGTGAAAGAAGGGTGTGTGGTAATGCAAGTTCTGATTTATGTCTCATTGGTTTCAACAGAAAAATGAATTTAATAGCTTGTATTTATGCAGCAGTATTCTCTGTATGCTCTATGTTAACATATTCCTTTGAGATGTGTAAAGAGAGATGAGCTGAATGAATATGTACATAGAAAACACCTGGATCACACACTGAAGATGAGATCAGATTGATGATAGCAATTCTTATGGAAATGGACTCATATCAATGGTATTTTAGAGAAACATTCTTCAAGAAATAGTTCCAATGCCTATACTTTCAGCCTTTCTGAACATGTGGATTATGAATATCTTTTAGGGCCATAGTTACGTAATCTGTTTACTTGGAAAATGGAAATATATGGACATTAGTTACATAATCTAAATAAGAATCAAGTAAAAGTTTTCATCACAAATCTCCATGACTGTTTACAGTTATGAGTATTTATAGGCCATTTCTGTATACATCTGTAATAACAAGGAAAGACTTGGCTTGCTACACACTATGTGGGATGTCTAGATACTACATGATATCTTACCGAAGAAGAGACTCCACACAGTATTTTCCATAGGATTTTATAATTATTCAGAATTTTAACATTTCTCCTGTATATTATAGTTTGGTTTTAATTTTTTCCTAAGCTGAGTTCTGAAAATCTGTTCATACTGAGAGTTTCTAAAAGCTGAGTTCCTTTGAAAATTTTCCTGCTGTTTTCATCCTGCAATTTTAATACACTTTTAAAAAGAATATTAGAACAAAAAGCATTTTTTTACTCTAGCATATTGATTAGTTGAAGGAATTGAATTTGTTGCTGAAAGGTTTTGACTGTTTAAGGTCAGCAGAATTAGATTTAATCTTGAGACTAATCATCTGAGAACAATTAAAAAAGCTGCTCTTTTTTGTGTAGAAAATACAGTTATGAGGCTGAAAGTTCCATGTTTTCAGAGAGATGTAATTCATTGCTCAAACCAGGACAATCATATCAATCACTACGATCCTTTATAAAAGCCAAGGCTGGTCAGTAGTTGAAATCTTCATAGACATAATTCAGTATAACAAAGGCAAGCTGCACAGGTTTTCTGCAATTTGTTTTGTGTATGCAGTATTGGAAGAAAAGATAAATCCATTCAAAACTAGGCATTTAATTGTAAAAGTATAAAATTTTCATGGTAACTAAGGCCCATAGAGTAGCTGAACCAATTTAAAATCCTCATTAAAAGCTGAGAGTGCTAGTGTCTCGCTTTAAGCCGTGAGCAGATGGAGAGCACAAGGCTCTGTCTTGGAGCATGCTTCAGTAAGCCAAGCTGTGGTGAACCAGCACCTCATTGCCATCGTGAATGAAACCCCCATTCCTCATCTTCTCTCATACTCACCAATCTGAACTGAATCCAATATTTACCTGACTTTTAGTGAGCCGGTTTTGGTCACTACTTTTACAAAACTAAACCGTTAACAACGAAGGAACCCTTTTCTTTCACCTTAGTAACCTACTGTGGCATTTTGCACCGTTACCAGAACTGCCACAAAAGAGCTCAGTCACAGTGCTGGGAGCAGCACAGAGAAGAGGAATGAGACAGCCACATCCAGTGACAAATGGACCACATTTGCACTAAGCAAGCAGTAAATAATAGTCTTGACTTTCAAGCAACACTGGCAAGATCATAGGCAAAAATGCAAGCTTTAAAGGGTGATGCATGTGACAGCTTGAGATGAGATAGAATAGGTGAGAACCTCTTGGAATTCCTATTTTCCTAAAATTGAAACCGTGTGTCTAAAGATAGGACTGTACTGCAGTCTGAAGTGTGACTGCAGCTCATCTTGACAGAGGAGAGCTGGTTTTGAGGGTCATAGAATTCTGATAGCGTTGGAGCTGCAGGCAGTGCTGGCTGCTGAGACCCTGGCTAAATACGCACATGATGAGTCTGTCCTGAGCTGCTGCGCCTCTGTCCTCGTTACTACAGAGGCTGACTACTGGTGTACAGATACCCTGTGAGATAAGCGGCTTTTCAGCCCTGGCCTCTGGAGGAGGATGACTTCTCTAAGCAGTCAGCCCGAGCAAATAAGAATCTGTTGTAGCACCTTTGTAAGATGTGGAAAAGCATCTATGAAAATGGCAATATTGTATTACTGCTGCACGTTAAGTTCACAGAGGTATATGGATATGACAAACTATCAGAAAGATGTATCATATGATCAATGCTGTTGCCTTTTTCACTAGTAGTTTTCTGTTAAGAAAGAGTGCAGTAAAAATATATTTACAAGATGACATCTTGACATGATTCCCATTCAGCATTTTCTGAGCTTGCTTTTCTGTTGCTCTGCTCCCTTTTTATCTGTACAAAGTGACTGAAAAGTGGGTGTAAAACATTACCATTCTGATTTGCTATCATTAGCATTAACACCTTCCTTGTATTCATTTCTCAGTAGATCAGATGACTAGACAACATGCATTGCAGTAAAAGATAAAAGCTTTATTTCTCGGAAGTGCTAAAGTCTCAGTGTGCCTACGAAGTTCCATGAGAGCATGGGAGTGCTTAGTCAACAGCTTTGTTCTTTTTAAATATCTGGAAAGAGCCTTGTACACAGTGCCCTACCTCTTTGAGCCATTTACATTCCTGTAGTGTGAGGGTGAAATCCCATCACCCCGTGAAAGGAATGACCTTCAGTGACTCTACAGATACACATCACTGAGCATTTTACAGAGCTGGGTAGAGCTGAAGTTGGGGCTTTTTTATCAAGAACAATAAAAAAGTGCTCTAAGAAATACTATGAAGGTACATTGTAGTTCTATAATTTAATTGCTAATTACCGAGAACAGTTGCAGATCACCTGGACTGTTTGTAAAAAACCAGGTCATAGTACTGCCTTAGTTAAGACTTCCTTTGCCTTCCTACTTGGAGATTATTTTATGTGTAGTTTCTATCTCAGTGACACTTGGCTCTTTGTATTGCAGTTTTCCTTGCTGGATTTGCGCTGCAGGCTGATTTTTTTTTTTGAAAAAAAAAGAAAAAAAATTACCCATAACAATTCAAAAAAAGCAATTCAACCATTTTGAAGGCTGAGTCCAGAGGGAAACATCTTGTTTTGTCCATGTTAAAACACTTAAGACACTAATTTGAAGTGGTGCATCACCTTAATTTCAGAGCTGGGCATTTCATGTCACTGTGAAAACTGGCACAAAGTTGGCCATGTTATAAAACCTCTGAACAAAAATGACAGTTCACATAGGCTTAGGAGAGAGTTGTTAGTGTTCAGTTGCTAGTATCTATGGCTCTGCTGAACTTGATGAAGCTCTGATGCATAACCACAGTATATAGGGACCTTTCCTGAGGAATTATTGATTAGTTTTCTCTCAGGTGCTCATAGACACAAGAGCATTTTCCCTGTAATTGCTCTGGATGAGGGCAGTACACGAGTACAAAAGAAAGACCATGTATTTTTTTATTCTTGATGTATCTCCCACATCCTGCTGTCCCCGAGAAGGAAAAACAGATGACTTACAAAGTGGTCTAAAGGTAATTTCAGGAGGAAATCACTGAACTGGACCAAGTATTCTGTGGCAGAGACAGGGGATGGAGAAAGTGTCCCTGGGAGTAGCTGGGTGAGACAGAAGTCAGTGGGGTGGGAGGAGGCTGCTGTCTCTGGCAAGGGCAGAATAGGCTGAGGAGTGGAGCGAGGAGAAAGAGGGGAGGACCAGTGCGAGCCACTGGGAACCTGGAGCTGGTAATGAGACTGGGACTAGTCGTATTAACTGTACCATTTCCGATCTTTTTGAGCGCTTGATCTTACAACTCTATCTGCGTTTCTTGTTCTTTTCCCTGTGTGGGTTTTCATTAGTATTATTATTTGAATACCAACATCAAAAAGATTTGACAGCTAGAGAGCATAGCTGAACAGAGGTGATACAATCTTAGTTAAAATTTGCTTTGTTTTTTTTATATACTGCAAGTACATGAATCCATTTTGTATTTAGTTCTCTCTTTTATACTGCTTTTCTCAAATATTTTAGGTTTTAAACTAGAGGAGGCCTTTAGCCTAGTGCCTTTTCTTTTAACTGTTATATTCTTAAGAAGAGCAAAATAAATGTTTTACCTAGACATTTAACTCTATTAATGTCACTATAGCCTGAAATGAACAGCTGGTCCAGGGTTTCTGCAACGGGAAGACCCCATTTCCTTAGTGGTCTTGAACAAGTGTTTCTTTTACCTGATTCCAGCCCTTGTTGTATGCTCTTTTCATATTAGGATTTGTTACTATATTCAAAATGCCTCTTGTTCAAGGGGAAGCAAAGGTTGAGAAAGGAAGAAATGCGCAGAGAAAAATGAGACTCATCACCCATAATACTTCAAGAGAAATTAAACACTTTTCCCTCTGTCTACATAGTGGATGGTAGATCCTTTCTGACAAGTTAAAATATGGTCTGAACAAGAAGTTTTTAACAGTTATATCAAATAAACAGACTTGACTTAGAGCTCTATACTTCTTCTTGTATTAAAGGAAAATAGTGTAACACCCTTTCAAAAAGCACCTTTTTCAGACAGTGTTAATACTTTGTTCCTTATGGAACAGATCATCATGGATCCATGCTTAAACTGAGCCACTCCTTATATTGGTTGGGGAGAATTATAATATATTAAATATTGTTCAGATACTACTTACTGCAATTTACTTAAGTTCATGATCATAATTTACTTTGTCTTGTAAATATATGTTGCTTGAGTAAATTCCTACCGTCAAGGCGTGTACTGTACAGATGCAGTAAACAGCATTATTAAGTGCCTTCTGTAGCAGTAACAAGCCAGAGAAACTGTCTCTCCTGTTCACTATGACATGGTCCTTATCAGATTACAGCAATGGGATCAGCAAGCTCACAGAGCAGAACTTTAGATAATGCTTTCTGTGAAACAAATTTTAATATCTTTTTAGTTTGTTAATATATTTCATAATTCTTTTTGCCGCTGTATACAGTTTTTTGAATATTTGTTGTTCTTTAGATCCTTCTAGCCGGATGTTTTTTTCTCCAACTTTCTTTTGAAAATCCTGTTTCTGCAAGAGTGGAAGTTATTAAAGATTTTATCCTTGTATAAGAGTAGCTAGTGCAGTTGGAAGATCTTTTCTATCATATTTGCCAAGGGGGGTTGTAAATAATTTTGAAATGGTTTGTCTAATAGTGAATGACACAAGCGAGTTCAACTCAACTGAAGGTAAATCAATGGATTTGCATCTTCATCTTAGGCTTTGGATCTGTATTCATTTGTAGATCTTTACTCATAGTGTTTGCTTATTTAATATGTAACTGAAGTTATATACACAACATCTCCCTAAAGCTCCGCTGTTCAGGGGGGAGAGGGCAGATAGCATCTCAGTGTGATTCACGATGCATACAGCTGAGGTCTAACAGTTGCACAGCTGCAGTTATACTATATCAGATCTGCTCGTGGTCTCCTAGTGCTTTTCCCTCTCCATCCTTTATTAGGTAAGGCTTGCTGTGGCCCAGAAACATTTTCGTTCCACAAGTATATGCCAGGTATCTGGCATTCTCATTTCTGTGCTACCCCAAAAGTTTCTCACACTGTCCAATTCGTCAGATGGCCAGCTAGACCGACTTTGATGGCTAAGGACTGCACAGTAAGTCTTTTTCAAGGCTAGGAATCTGGCCTGCCTATTGGAGATTTAAATTTGGTATTGTGTAGTATAACCCACCAAATGCTGGCTATTATATTCTCTTTAAAAATAAAGCAGATTTTGCTGAAAGAGACAGGCCCATCAGATCATGTACTTGTGAACTATTCATGATGAAAACATAAGCATAAAATAGTAGCTGTATTTCCATATTACAGGCTGAGGTGTACTCAAGAGGGCCCTAATCCTTGACTGCTGCTTTTAGGTACTATTGCATTAGAACTAATATATTGCTGTCTAGAGTCTACCTTGGTCAACTGACAATGCTTTATTGATCAGGAAAGCTCTGCTTTAGTATTTGAGTAGTATTTCTGCTGTTTTTTTTTCTAAACCATTTTTATAGCTTCGCAGATTTTAAAATGAGTAATTACCATTACAACATCTAATGCAGCCTGCTATTTATCACAGTCCGTTCAGTGTCATGCTGTTAATTTGTTACTGAGCTCAGTAACTTGTATGACTGAAGAACATCTTGTGTTTGATCAAAGGGCATTTCTTGAAAGGCATCCAGCGTTTGTGTGAAGGAGAGATGAGAATCTATGATGTCTCTTAATCGTTCATTTCAATAGATGACTTCTGTTGTCACTTTAAGATGAGGATTTAGATTCCAGATGCTTGCGCGTGTTTTAAATCTTCATCTTGAAAGATACTGAGACTTAATTCTATGCATTCTTAATCATTCTGGTATAGTGAGTGGTATTAATCATAAACTATGAGTTTCTGCATTTGCCAAAGACTGCGTGGGAGCAGAAATAGAGAGCAACGCTCATACCTATACATAATCTGGGCTCCTAAGGTTGCTGCAAGCCGCAAAACTTCATCTTACTATGTTTGGATAGATGTTCATTAGTAATTATATGATCTCGACCTGAATAAAAGGATAAAATATTATTGTTTTAATCCCTAAACACATCTCCTAACTGCTCAGCTCTGGAGTTTAGCTAGATGTCTTTTCCACCTTTTAATATGAGGAGTTTTGAATTTGAAAGATGTGAAGACGTGACCAGAGGCAAAAATGCTATGTTTTTAACTAAGGAATGCCATTTCTTTTGAGAATATGCTTTGTTGTGTGCTACGTATGAACTGGCTGATTTGCTTTAGATGTGAGCTAGCAAACCTGTAAATGAATTAATATTATTTTTTAAATATTAAAATGAAATTAAAATTAATCTAGTAAAAGATCTAAGGAAAAGAAAACAATATGTTTCAATGGAAGAAAATTTCAAACCCAGTTGCATTTAGATTAAGAACTTTTCTGTACTTAAAATGAGGATCCAAGAAATCAGAGGATAGTTGTTATGTCTATCATTATCATTCCAGTGATAAGAGAACACATTATATGATGCTATGATTTAACTATTTATGTTATTAGAAAAATATGCTTACTGAATTTAAAATCAGTGAGGGGAGGCAATCCTTAAATTATATGAGGAGAAAATGTGGATTCTAAGATTAGACTCAGTGAATTAGTAAAGATTTAGTATATACTTGAAAATTAGAAATTTACTTGTTTACTTTGTAATTAGTTGAAGTTCAATATCATATTTTACTACACACAAATCTAAAAGTTGTAACAATTTGACTTAACATATTCAGACATTTTAAAGGGGGAAAAACCCAAAGGTTATGAGAACTGGAAGCCAAGCATCAAAGAAAGAAAGTAAGAGCTAGATTTCATCATCCATTTCTCAATGAATGCATTTGTCAAAGAGTGAAAACATGACGTATTTTTCCTCTGGACTGCAGAAGAGTTTGTGTTCTTTCAGGTTTTTTTTCTTCTGCTGCAGCTTTTATTGCTGAGCATGACATCATAGGGTCTGGAATATCCCTTCAGTCAGCTGGGCTCAGCTGTCCCAACTGTGTCCTCTCCCAGCTTCTTTTGCACCCCCAGCCCACTCGCTGGCAGGGCACTGGGAGAAACAGAGAAAAAGTCTTTTTCCAGCTCTTGTGGGGTGAACTCTGAGCTTTTGCTGGCAGGTGCCAGGGAGGGTTTGTGCTAAATTGACATACCTTCCCAAAAGTGTGAGCAGCTGTAGTCATATTTGTGATGCACCAGGTAACACCAGCCTGAAGGAGCAGAGGTTGAAATTATTTGTAAAGATATTCTCTATCTAAAGTACTTGCGATGAAACAAAGCAAAAATCAGTTTAGGTAAACCATGGATACTTGGCATCACATACTCTGCAAGGTCTTTTCACGTAGAAGTAACATATTGAGACTATTGTGGCACCAAGTATTTCTGGTTTGCTAGAAAGAACAGGATTTTCTGCGTCTCTAAGATGGATGTATTCTGTTACCTGGATTGGCTTGAATTGCTAACAAGATGCAAATGAGTAAAATCAGCACTTGAACATGTCCACGGAGCCAAGTGCTAGCCCTTCCTCTGCTATGAACTAGAGGGGTATTTGCCAACCCCAGTTCAACAGCCTTTTCCACATCTTAGTATGTGGCTGATAATAAGCTCAGTAGAGTGGCTGGCTTTATGAGCATGATCAGAGCTTGTATAAATACAATTACACCCTTGCCAACTGAGGGCTTGTTTGTCCGTCTTTGGCAGAGGTGATAGAAGAAGCAAGCATGTAAGACTTTGCAGCTGACTGTGTAGATAATGTCCTGGATGGGTTTCAGTACTAATCTAAGTAGGCAGCAGCCCAGGTTAATCAGGGTTGGTGAAATTGCCCAGTCGATTACTTTGCATGCTGAGCTTGTTGTTGGTTCTGGAAGAGAGGTTAGTGTTTGGTGCAGTGGTTGCTGCTGGAGAGAGGGAGAGGATGAGCTGAGCCATCTCCTCAAGCTGCAGTGACAGCCATGGCCTGGAGGAAGCAGGAATTGGCTCGGAATATACTCTCACCCTCATCTTCAGCTCCACCTCTTCTGCCTCCCTGACCCTTACTATGGGGCAGAACTAGCCCTCAGTGTGGAAAAATTCAGCCCTTTCTGCAAATTTGAGAAACTTTGCTTTGTCTCTGTGCATATCTCCAAATACTGCCAGCCTCCTGCGGGATAGAGTGGATTAAAGTGAGAGTAGTGTCTGATGAAGTTTATCAGATCATGATCTAAACCAGCATATCAACCTTGCTTCCTTTGAATCTGTAGATGATATCTGTTATTAGAATTGTAATAATGTGTTTCACTGTTAAAGCAGCTTTGATAAAGGCTATTCTTTCACAGAAAAATAATTCTTTCAGTTACTGCTATTGACATCTATAACACCTAAAAAACCGAGAGAAAGGAATTAAATAACTGGAATATGAAAGTTAAATAATGAAAAACTCTCTTTTTCTTTCATGTTCTGTAACATCCTCAGGGCGAAAAAGATAACACCTGTTAAAGGGACTCTCACAGGTGCTAATTGTTATTTCTAGGGGAAATGAAAGGCAGTGAAATGAGGTGTTTTGGCTCATTTACATTTGCTAATGTTATTCCTTCAATTTAAGATCATGGTACTGATAAAAAAAAGGAAGAGAGATGAGAAAGAAATAGGGAAAGTGTTTTCCCACTGATGATTGCTTTGTTTGGTGCAATAGGTACAGAACTACGTATAAACTTATTGTTTGGACAATATTACTATATCTGAGCTTCTCATGCGGGTTATGATGGTGGTGATAGCATGAAGACAGTTCAAAACCTGGAACTGGTTATAGAAACGTCAAGAAAATACAGAATGTGATCAACGGAGAAAACATACTAGTGACTGTGACCATGTTCCTGGAGGCTGATTCAGATTCATCCAGCCAAACACCTCACAGGTTTCTAGTCTGTCCTGTGTAGCTATTCAGCCAGAACAGCTGTGGCCTGAGTAATAGTGAGTAAAGCAGTCTAAAAGCAAAGGTTTTATTTCCAGGCTAATGAGAGCCACAGATCCCTGCAGTGAAATCTGGGCTCCACCACATTCAGTGGGAGTTTTCCGATAGTCTTGTCTTTGAGATTTTAGTCTAAACGTTGAGAGGGGCGTTATCACTGATTGAAAGCCACCAAAGTGTCCAATTCTAGTGTGAGAAAGAATGTTTCCTAAATTTTATAATTAAATAAATTTATACTTTAATCTGAAGAGTTTGTGTAAAGATTTAGGCATTGAGATTATTTTCTGTTGAATTCATCTGCTGAGAGCATTTTCAGTTCCCCTGAATTTAATAGGAAATATCTCACATGAATCAGTTGGAATGAGGATTTATGTTTTAATTACAAAGGTTACTCCAGTTATTCTAAGTACCTTCAAGTTAACCTATTTTAACAAATGCAAATGCTCAGCCACTTCCTTGCAGATTAATGCTCACAGCCTAAATTTTTCTACTGGAAGCCAATAGAAGCTGACCATTACAGCAATACGGTTTGTGAAAGTGGTAAGTGGTTATTAGATTTCTTAAGAAATCTTTTAAAATAAAATAATATGAAATTTAAGCTGGCAGAAAATTATAATATTGGGCACAAACATGAGTGAAAAAGCACTATTAAGGAATAGAGAAATATTTAAATATCTGAACAGCACATGTACATTTATGTAGAGGATCCGGAGACCATTGTGCTTGACATTTTTAATCCTGCAAAACTTTAAAGGACAAGTAAAGAAGAAAGTATTCTGCTTGATTGCACACTTTCAATGACAGTGATTATTTTTTCTTAACTTTTATTTTGATGAAGTCTTGAAAATCAAAACGATTTTTCCAGGGAGACACAATTTTGACTGTTGCATTTAAAAAAACTCTAATTATTTCCTTTAAGAGGAAAAAAAAATCTGATTAATTAATAGTATGATAAACCTTTGCTAAGCACATGATAATGAATTGTCATACCAGATGAAACCTGTTTTCGAATGCTTGTGCAGATGTGGCTAAGTAAAGCATTTGTACCTCTGCTGTGAAAATCATCTGCACATAATTGTTAATTGCATCTGTGCCCAGACTGCAATGTTTTTGTAAAGCTATGCCTCATCTTTGATTGAAATTTTTAGTATTCATTTCAAGTACATTGATACTATTTGTAAGAGAAAGTGTTTGAATTACATTTATGCAAATATTCCTATATGAGGGTCCTGGTGAGTTATCATAATGATTTTTTGACAGTTTCTTTTTATCAGAATAATTATAAAAAAGTATCATCACAAATGTAATTACAGCAGTGCAAGAGAGAAGTATTTTGGTGGAAAAGTAATATACAGGCCAGGGAAATTCAAACTCATGGTGGATAGCAGATGCACTTTTGAAGTCCAGGGTTAAAATATCTCTCTGATAAGAAGGTTGCAAGGATTATATCTTTTTATAGCATCACATATATGACTAAGCAGTAAAAAGCATGTAATCTATATTCTTTATTCTAAAGTAGGTTGTGTCACAGAACTTGATTTGTGGCATGATACAGTGTAGGATAGTAGTATAGTTGAAAAGTGTTCATATGATGTGTTCTCCTTCCTTAATGTGCATTCCTCGTGGAATAAAATGCTCACAGTAGTCTGAATAAATTATAGAAGAAAAAAAGGTAAGTAATGTTTTGCTTTTTGCCAGACACTTCAACTAGAAAATGATAAAACAGTGTTTTGGCACAACAGATTTTTAAGTATGATAAAGCTGAGATAATGTGATTGTAGACTTTGAATTTATAATACTGTGTTCAGTCAGAGTGACAATGAAATATTTCAACTGTTTAATCTCAATTAATCTCCCAGTTTTCTGCCCAAGAATTTATTTTGCAGTTGTAGGCATTTATATCTACAGTGACTTTTATTTTTCATAACTAGTTTCTTGATTCAACTTACTAATAAACAGCCTAGACAGTCTTCTCTTTTGTTTGACATTACTCACAGTTTTAGAAACTGTTTGGCATGGGATTTTCTCCTAAGGCAATGAGGAGAGCAGTATAACACTTTATTTGTTAAGAATGGAAAGGCCAGGAGAATATAGTCATTAAAATGTAGTGCTTGTGTACTGAGGTGAATTTAAAAGGGCAGACTTCTCAGTTGTGACCTTCTTTCTATCCTATGATTTGTCTGAGTGTTAATGATTTTCTTTATGACTGCAAATTTTAAGGATTTGCCACATGACAGTCACAGTATAACAGTTATAAACTACGGAAAAGAGTTGGGAGATAATAACTGAAAGCTGAGAGAGCAAAACTCTTTAGTACCTTTTCAAACTCTGTAGGCAAACCAGTTTGTTGAGTGGTTTTGAAGACTCGCTTTATTACTAGGTGTATGTTGGATGTGGAAAATTTGTAAGCGAAAAATTATGCATTTCGCCACTCTGTTTTTTTGTGTTCTGTGACATCAGTAAACAAACATCTGCCCTACAGGAGCCTCATAATCCTCTATAACTCAAGTCTTTTGGATTAACCACCTTTTATCTGAACATATTTCTGTGTCTAATCTTTAGTCTTTTCTATGTTGGGTTTTTTTTTGGTGTTGTTTTTTTCCCCTGCTAGTCTTGGTTTAAACATTGCCCTTAAGAAAAGAAAATTTAAATGTAATAGCTGTGTTGTAAGATGTATGTCACACTATTAAGAAGATTTTACTTTTTCTTCTATAAATATTTGTATTTCTCAGCAAACATAGAAACTGGAGCTTTTGGGGAGGGGGAAAAGAAAGAAGGCTATTTGTCACCTAAGTAAGTTTCAAAAAGTCATCCTACCACAGAATTTGAACAAGCAAAGTATTTATATTCACAAAAGAAATCCAAATAGTATTGCATTCTAGAATTGAAAAACTTGAAACTTTTATAAAAATATGTGTTGGTTTGCTCAAAATTTGTTCACAGTGGATTCATTTCCATGGTATTTTAGTGGGAAAAAATTTGGCAAGTTATTTCCTAACAGTGATGCTAGCATGGTCCAATGCTATGAAAAAATTTGGATATAGTCAGAAAGTGTCTGCCAGCCTGAGAAGCAGAGTCATACAGCAGAATCAGTCTTCTCTCTTTCTGGCACCCTAGTAAAGAAAAGGGGATAAACCAGTTGGAATGGAAAGCAGAGAGAGAAAAAAAAAAATAGCAGCAGCAGCAGCAAAGAGAAAGAAAAACGGGGACTGAGTGGACCTGGTAAGAGGCATTTGCAACAAAGAGAATTGGGACACAGGGTTGATCTAGGTCTGTGTAGTAGGATAGGAGGGCAGTAAATCCGGGCTAACACCCTAGATTCGCACGTAAGACTACAGAATTGCAGTGCTGCAAACAGAGCGATCATGGAGTTAATGCCTGTCATTGACATGAGCAGGACTGTATAAAAAATGGCTAAAAGCATTGCTAATGCAAATCCTTCAAGTTCTCTTATGGCTGCTCACTGCATAGCCATTGTAAAAGAGAAATTCAGATGGTCTGGTTTTGGAACTTTGAATCTTTTACTGCAATTTCAGCTTCTTAAATACTTTTTTGTTTTCTTGAAGTTCAGTGATGGTTTGGTCAACAAATAGGATGGGATGACATATGTTTTTGAAGAGAAAATGAATTGTAGTGGAGGTGGGGCATATTTTATACTCTGAACATTTATCCTTTTGCTTGTGTGTATCGGATCAAAATAATCCTACCTCCAGCTCAGTGATTAAAATAGAGATACAAATAAGCAGTTTTGCATACAAAGACAGTAAGGATACTTTGCTTCCTTCTTTCACTTTAACTTTTGAATGATAAAATTTTGAGAGAATTTAAGAACCAAAATTTCAAGTTTATACCCCTGAAGACTATTAGATGCTAAATATAATAGGTAAATACAATATATATATAATAAATGTATACCATATATGCTATAATAAATATACACAAATTCCCACTTTTATGTTCTTCCTTACCTAATCTTTTAAATTCAAAATATTTAGTGAATGGTATGTGAGATACTGTACGCTCAGCAAGTTGGCAGACAACACCAAGCTGAGTGATGCAGTTGATACCTGAGGAATGGGATGCCACCCAGAGGGACCAAGACAAGCTCAGAAGTGGTCCATGTGAATCTCATGACATTAAAGAAGGCCAAGTGCAAGGTCCTGCACCTCAGTCAGGGCAATCATCATCATTACAGGCTGGGGGAAGAAGAGGTTGAGAGCAGCGCCATGGAGGAGAACTTGGGGGTACTGTTGGATGAAAAACTGGACATGAGCCAACAATGTGCACCTGCAGCCCAGAAGGCCAACTGCATCCTGGGCTGTGTCAAAACAAGCATGGCCAGCAGATCGAGAGAGGCGATTCCTCCCCTCTACTCTGCTTTGGTGAGACCTCGCCTGGAGTACTGTGTCCAGCTCTGGCGTCCTTAGCACCAGAGGGACATGGACCTGTGGGAGTGGGTCCAGAGGAGGGCCGTGAAGATGATCAGTGAGCTGGAACACCTCTCCTATGAATGAAGGCTGAGACAGCCTGGAGAAGAGAAGGCCCCGGGGAGACCTTACAGAGGCCTCTCAGTACCTGAAGGGAGTCTACAGGAAAGATGGGGACAAGCTTTTTAGCATGGCCTGTTGTGATAGGATAAGGAGTAACAATTTCAAACTAATACAGGGTGGATTTAGACTAGATATAAGGAAGAATTTTTTTACATTGAGGGTGGTAAAGCACTGTAACAGGTTGTCCAGAGAGATGGTGGAGGCACTATCCCTGGAGACATGCAAGGTCAGTCTTGATGGGGCTCTCAGCAACCTATCTGCTCACTGCAAGGGAGGTTGGACTAGATGACCTTTAAAGGTCCTTTTCAACCCAAACTATTCTATACTGCTATGATTCTATGTGATTTTTTTTTCTGAAGTGTTCTGAGATCTAAGGGTGAAATTTGCTATATTGATGTAAGCTGAAGAAAATAGGCACTTATATAACAGCTGCCTTGATGAATCTCTAAATACATGTTAAACACTACCAACACTATATAATTTTTTTAATATGAGTCCATTATACCAGAGAAACTTATCTGTTAAGGCCTTCATTGCAAACTTTGAAATTGCAATACAAAGAAATTTTTTATTATTTCAAAAGGAAAAATGTAGAAATATTAGTAAATTCAAGAACAATGAGAAAATCATAAAGCTACTTTTTTTATTTCCTAAGCAATCCAGTCATTGGAAAAGATACAGAATTTATACTGTGCAATAATCTAAGCTTGCTATAAAGTTTATATGTGTTTTTTCTTATGCCTGGTATCTGCAGTGTTACATAGGACTCACAACTGAAGAAAAAGAAAGTAGATACAAAACAGAGATCTTGACACCGACACAGCATTTTCCATTTCTTAGTACTTTGTTTTGTGATCCTCATGATACATAACAAAAAATATTTTCATATATTAGCTCCTTTACTGTTTGTGGTAACTCCGATTATTACTTGATGTATATGGCATAGAAATAGATTAGAACTTGGAGGAAATACAAACCCTGAAATTATTTTCTCATTCGATGTAGAAATGCAGTAAAACAAAGTGTTCATAAAGCTTATGAGATTGTGTTCTTAGCACAGTACATTCATTTAATATTATCAGATATTTTATTATCTTTGACTACAGCTGAAAGTGCTTTCTTCCACTGAAAGATGACTGTAAAATTGGCAGCTTAGTGAAAAGACCTACTATCTCTGTCAAATCTCTTGATTCTGCTAACCTGTTTTTTCCTGTGCTCCCAGAGCGCTGGGAGAAGGACATGATTTGCTTCTCATTCCCACACATCAGCAAAGTTCTGCTTGCTGAGCAATTTACGGTTGGAGGTGTACAAGCCTGAAAAGGCTCTTAAGGTGCACGTTGATTTTCCTCTGAAAACGGTGACAGGAACTGCCATTTAAAATTGCACTATGGGCAGATTTCTTCCAGAAGTTACTGAGAGTTCAGTGTGAAGCTCCACATTTTTCTAGTCCCTTTCAGCTAAGCTATGACTGCAAATCTTGGTTCTAGTTGTGATACTTGTCGGCAAGATTTGCTTTTTGTCTGCGACAGTCACCTTTGCCTTTTTCTGGTGTGTTGATTGATGAAGTTCTCATTTTGAAAGTAAGCTTATGTCAGTTCCTAAGTAATTAGGTGCTGAATTTCTTTTACCCAGCATCCCATTCAGGCATTTACAACACTGCAAAGAAAATGCCTGAAAACTGCTAGCAATTGAGAGTGGAAATCCAGGATGGGAAGCGCATGTGATAGTTAAGGTTGGCTTATGGGAAGCTCTTAATTAAAATACAGAACTTGCTCTATATTTTAACATCTGCATAAAAATACTTTTTGCCTGCAGTTGAGAAATATTTCCACTGGTGGGAAAGAATACAAAAATTGAATTCACTTTTCAATTTGAAATGTTAATGTGTACTGGTATTCGTTATCTCTAGTCATGAATAATGAACATGGCAGAGGAAAGGGCAGAATATGCAAGTCATGAATTCAGAAGTCAGCTGAGAATTTCTCTATTTCCTTTGGAGTCATTTATATAGATTATGGTCATCTTTTTCAGTAAGTAAAATGTTAAAGCATAACCAAGTCTGAGAATCTAATGAGCTGGTTTATACCTGTAACTTAATCCGTGTTCTCCCAGCAGCTAGCAATATGAAATGATATGGTAATATGAAACATATCTATGATTCTATGATAAGAAATGCATTTCCAGGAATAAGTATTGAAACAGTGTGGTAATATTTAAAATGCTGACTGTTGATAACAATGAAGCAGGCTGATAATAGTACCATTCTTCTTTATTGATTGCATTGTGTTCTCCATAGGCTGAACAATATAGTATAGATTTTTCACAAAGTACTAATAAGAAACAGGCTGTGGACTTAACATGGATTGTGTATGGAAGAGCTAAATAATAAAAACATACTTGATGTGAAACTATAAAACAAAGCAGTATTCTGTATGTGAAAAAATGTGTATTGCTTTACTGTAAGCAGAACTTTTTAATTATGAATTTCTGGAACAGTTCCATTGAATGCAGCATTATGTGCTTACAGATAAACCATAATGTTTGTGAGTATTAACATAAGGCTTTTTTAACAGTGCTACTTTACGAATTCCAGCTTAGTATAACCCATGTGACATTCGTCACCTGAGGCAAATTTTTCAAATTACAAAAATAATTACTCTTGACAGATGAAGGTGAGGTGTTCTAATTTTTGTAGTATTTTATAAATTCCAAAATGATAATTTTGTATATGAAGAAGCACATTCTTCCTCTCTTATTCTACAAGAAAAAAAGTGTGTCCATGAATGTTTAGAATATTTAATGTAGTTTAATTAATGAGGATACTTCTGTTTTTTTGGTCGTCATTTCTGTGATGCTAGCAGAAAAGAAAAAAATCCACATCAACACTTATAGTGTATGCATTTAAAAGACCTATATTTATATAAATCAAAGAAAAGTATTTTCCTAAACCAAAAGGAAAATTATGATAAAAATACAATTTGAGAAATACTGACTTCCATCTTTATTTGTAATGCCAGCTGACAACATTCTGGCTGATGTCAAATACAGACTGAGAACAGTATTTTGATGTTGATAAATAGAACATGGTCCCTGCTAAAGTATAGTGAAGGGGGTTTTTTAATATTGAAATGACTAATATCCAATCTGAGTAAAAAAATGTGTATATATACTCCCAAACATCACAGCTGCAAGTACATTTGCTTTTTCATTTTCTAATATACAGGCTGAGTAACTGAATTTCAATTCATTTTATGTGAAATACCTGAACTATGCAAACTTGTGATGCAATTTCCCTCTGTTTTCCAAATTATTCTACTAGAACATGATCTAACTGAAAAGCAAACAAATGATAAATAGGAGCTTTGTAAAAAAGTACTGGGGTAAAAAAGAAGATTACTCTCAAAATCTAAGTTCACAGTATGACAAAATAAGCTCCTGTACTAGACAGGAATCTCAACCCTGAGCATTCACCTTTGAGAAGACATTTGCTCCTTTGCACACAGAATCAGAGCCCATCTCCAATTAGTTCTTCCCTCGAACTGGAAACTGGACAAAACATTGTTGTGTTTCAGAATCAAGTATGAATTAAAAAAAATCAGTAACCGGGTCATAGGCTGGACTTGATGATCTCGGAGGTCTTTTCCAGCCTCAGTGATTCTGTAAGATTGCATGGTCAGCTGTACTTCGCTTCCTTGAATATTTGCTTTGTACCAATATCTTTAATTTGATTACCCTATGGTCCTTTTTCAGCAGGCATCTGCCTTTTTCATTGTAAGGAACGGATCATATCTGGAGAAATGAGACCAATTTATTGTCTAATTCTCACTGAAAGAGCCTGGCTTATTGTAACTGTCCATTTTTTTTTGTGATCCTTTGCAGAGCACTCATCACGGTAGTATTTAAGTAGCTCACATTCATTTCTTTATCTCTGTAGGTGGAAGAAAGCTTTATTATCTTGATTTTATGGACCGGAAATCAATGGATCACTGTCAGAACACAGCTTAGCATTGAGGTCCCTTGTATTTTGAGCTCATTACTTTTATGGGAAGAACTGAAGATTCACATTTCAGTTAACCTTCATTATAATTGCTAGATTTCAGTTGGGGGTCACTTGCTAAAACTATGGTTGAAGTGATGCTCTCTTCAGGCACAAAGCATTTAAACAAAGCAGTAGATCTATTTTTTTCCCCCTTTCTGTTCACTCTAACCCCCAGGCTTGCTTCTTTGACTTTCTGTGTGCCAGTCTTCTTCCTTTGGTCTGTTCTGGGTCTTCTTACAAGACTTTTTCATTTTGCAAAAATGAAAATCATCTAAATTCTCAAACTGTGATACCCATTTGCCTCTATTAGCATTCCTGTACATTGACTTCTTGGCCCTTTTGCTATGTTCAAAGCTTTCCAAAATCTACTCTTTTCATGATTTATCTCTTCTAGCACATTAAGTAACCAAGACATCGTACAAGGCTAGAGCTGGGAACAGGGCTTGAAGTCTCCAGTGTGGAATATCTGTTATTCAGTGTTTCAGAAAGAACAATCCACACCGCTACTTCCTTGTGCCGTCTCTTCCCACTGGTCCTCCGGATGGGTGCCTTTAAAACAGGGAAGGAACTGCAGAGTCTTGACATCCACCATAGCTGGTTTGCTGGTTACACAACAGTTCTGAAAGTGTTTATTACCAAAATAGCTTCCACAGAAGTGAAAAAGTGCATGAATGCTGCAGAGTCAACTATTTTATTGTGCCTGTCATAGATGAAATAGCTTCAATTGCTTGATGTACCCAAGCCGTCAAGATGAGGTTAGTGGTTGTTTTAGTCTTCTGCTACCCTGTGGATTGGTGTCTCATAGTTTATGGATTACAGTAAGGTGTTGCCTGGAGAGCTGAGTTGTCTTGTTCAGGGCCACAGAGAATCAAGTATGAAGGCTGTGGCTGTGATGGGGCTGTGGCATTGTCTGCAGTGTAATGCTGACTTGGGTAGTTCTCTCATGGTTTATAAGGGCTGGGACAAGTGTTGTAACTGAGTAAGTTTGTATCCAAAGTTGTCTTTCATTAGCATTGCATTCGCCTATTTCTTTAAGTCCCAAATGTGATTATATGATGTTGATTGCATGTGACAATTTTTTTTGAGATAAGAAGAGGAAACAATTTTCTGGTTGTAAAGGAAACTTTAGTAAACTAAAGACTGTAAAGGGTCCTATTGAACTCCTTCTATTCTCGCTAGGAATAGGCAAACTCCCATTAAGTTCTTTGTGTGTGCAGTACCTGGGTTTAAAGAAAAAGTGCATTAAGTTTTTTAACTTTCCCCCATTGGGACACTTACATATGGAAATATATGAAGGCCATAGAGTAGAGAATTTCTGTATTATCAACCTTTGTTACTTCTGACTATACCAAAATAAATTACAAGTTGCTTATTATATTTTGTTTATAAAAGAACAGATGTTGTAAAAACAAAAAAAAAGAGACAATTTTAAGAGTGATCTCAAGAACACAGCTATATGAACTGTGGAAGCCATTTTTTGTATTATATCTCATTTAAAAGCAAGGAAAAAGGAAACATGATGGATTGTGGCAGAGAAGAGGTTAAATTCTAAAACTGTTTTCATTGAGACATGTAGTTTGTCAAAGCTTTTATTCCCAAAGCATATCATACTTGCCAGTTCTTTATCGGATTTGACAGAGGATGATCTAAAGAAAAAAAAAAGACTGCAACAGCAATGTCACCCTAAAAATCCATTAACTGCTTTTGTTGTTTACAGTGTACAGCTGTGAGCACAGCCAATCCTCTGTTTGCAACAAAACAAATTCAACAAATGAGTTCTAGAAGTGGGAATTAGAAATCACTGTCGATCATGAAATGTAGAGTAATAAATGTTAGTAGTATCGTTATTTCTATTTGCAGCATTACTAATCACGATTTCATTTTAAGCTAATTTTACTTTCTTTTGATAGATACAAATAGTCGAAATCTACTTGCACAATAGTAAGCACCAACAAAAGGTTAAAATTATTTCTAATCATGGTAAAATAAGTGAAATATTATAGCAGACTTTTAAAAAATATACTAATCATGATAAAACTATTATGGCTTATTCAAGGTTTTGCATTGTTATAATACCTTGACTTGGGCAAGGACTGCAGTTCTTAGAGCACAGCAAAGATGGTCTCTGGGTTTTGTCTGTGCTGAGCAGTCACAGGCAGAAAAGTGTTTTGGGGACTTCTGAGAAAAAAAATGCTGAGCAGTCTTTCAAGGGACTAATGGGTGCATTTCCAAGTATTCACTGGCCATTGCGATGACACCTCTGCCAGCTGGAGTCCACAACTATTTTTTTCACATATTAGTGCTGTTCAGAGATACCGAGAATGCATGATGAGAAAAAGAGGCAGCCTCTGCCCTGCTTTCCTCTTCTTTACCACAAAAAGCAACAAAATTTTTTTCATTAACAGTAATATTTCAATAATGGTAATCCCCTGGAGCTTAATTGCAACAGGTTTCTGACACTTTTAATTTAAAATAATAAAATTTTCATGTTTCTTGTTATGTTTCCCCATCAGAAATGTCATGGTATGCAGAGATTAATAAGTAATTCAGGTGTCAGGTGTGTAAGTCTTTAAAGAGGACAGGTGATGGAGAGAGAACACGATGTATTTGTTGCTAGTCTTCTTTAGTGGGTTACTAAAGTAGCACTTTATCTGAAGATAAAGCCTGAGTCACAAGGCGAATGTGAAAAGGCTTTTGTCTGAAGCGTTGTATTAATCTGGATTTATTATATTATAATGTCAAGCAAGGTGTATATCTAAGGAAATGAACAACTGAAGAAAAGGAGAAGAGGATGTTTTGAAAATGGCTGCACCACAAGTGTCTTACACAATTCTATCTGAAGTCATTTGATGCTTTTGAAATACTTTGCTTTGTTATCCTTGACATATTTGTAACAAGAGTGAGTTACTAATCTCATCTGGAGCAGTATGCTTTCAGTCTTTACATCAGAAATGTGCAACTTCTCTTCTGTGGATATCGTTCTTCTACCTGAACAAGAGAGGGGCGGTCCAGTCTCATCAACACTATTTGCTTGTGAAAAACTCTTTTGGGGTGAGCTACACAGGTTACACTGGCTGAAGGACTGCTTTGTGCAATGTGAGTCTTCATAATGTAGGACCTGATCCAATTTATGAGGTGAAATTCCCGGCTGTTTTTGCAGGCATTAAATATTGTGGCTTTTTCTCTTTTTCCATCAACTTTCCAGAGATTTAAGGATGAAGAAGTAGAGGATGTGAGAGAATTTGCGTTAAAAAGTAGTGAAAAATGCTGACCTTTTGCTTAAACTCATTCTGGAAATATTTAGCCTAGGGAGATATATTTTTGGATAATTGTGATCGTATAAAAACAGGAGAATGAGATTAAATCCCTTATGTAACTTTTATTACAGCTTCAGCTACCATGAAGACTATAATTATGGGAGTAGTTCTTGTTGACTGTGGAAAGGTCCCTGAGCAACATGCTTATTTATGTATTCAGCTAAATGAAATAATTACAGAGCTAACATCAATCAACTATTCTTCTGTGGAGTCTTCTTCCATTGTTCTGTACTCTTTTGAAATCATGAAGACACTGAAAATTACAGTGAAGAAATCTACTTTTTATATTTAGAATTCAAAATTAATTCTGGAATGTGAATGTATCTATATCTCTCTCTTTGTGAGTTTTAGCAATCTTACCCTTACATCATCGTTACATTTTACTAATCATATTGGTTCTCTTTAAAGAACATCCTTAGGCAATTTCTCTCCAAATGATGTCTCCATTCTGTTTGTATACATAGACATGAGCAGTCCTGGATCAATGTTAGGAAATGGATTTATTTATTTTTTAAGTATGTACTAAAATTTAATGCTTCTTTGGTAAGTAGATTTTTATAAATTCTTGTCAATTACTAAGGATAACAGAGCTAGGAAAAGGCAGAACTACAACCCTAGAAATTATTGAAGATAAATCATGTCCTATATCTCTCCAGTTTGACACTGGAAATTGTTAAGAATATTTCACGCTTTTCATGTCTACATCTGTATGTCAGGAACACATTTTAAAAGAGGGTAATTGAAGCATCCACTTCATTTGTTATGCAGACACGCCACAATGAAAAATTCCTTGAATTTAACCCTGAGTCCTGCAGAACTAACATACTCTGAGAGCAACAGAGGAATACTCTCAGGAGAGAAATAATTTTGTATTTAGATCTGCATTTAGATTACATTCAGTAACTAATGAAAAGGGTCATTAACCAGAGAAACAAAGATATTGATTAGTTACTTATTTAATCTACACTCTCTGTTCGGTGCACAGAAGGTGATTGTGGTCCTGGGGGTGGGGGAGTTTGCCGCCATATTATGAAAGATTATGCATTAAAACATTTGTATAAGGACTAAATTAATGCTCTATGGGAAACTAAATTTCGTATCATTCCTACCTCCTGCATATTTAATTCTGTGACCTAGCCTTCCTCCTAAAGTAAGACGTATGTGAATTTTCCTGCGTGTACACATGTACATGTAAACCTATATAGCCACAAAATAAGGTCTGTGGTGCTAAAGTGTCTTAAAAAACAACTGCGATCATTAGTATTTTATTTCTGCAAATCTGTTCTTTAAACTGTGCAACAGTTAAAACAGATCATTGCTCTAAACTAATTTGATTATATACTATCACGCTGTCAAGCCTGTGCATAGCAGGCATGAAACTAAATTACTTTGGTTACTTCTGGAATCCACTAGAGTTTCATTTTCAGATTTTCTGTTCCTCTTTAACAACAAAAAAGAAGGTGGTTTGACAAAAATAACATAACCAAACTCAAAACAATAGGTGGTTTTACATATACCAAATTACTTTCTTCATCATGACTATTAAAGGGGAGATCAGTAATTAATGATCCAATTACTAGCTTACAGAGGCTTTTATTGCAGTGTCAAGGTGATGAAAAACCCTCTCACACTGATTTTTTTGCTGCCACTCCAGCTTACTGAATCAGCAGATGCACTGCATGTTTCTAGACTGTTTAGAGCATTTGTGCTGCCAGGGATGGATGATACTTTGAATTTACTGCTGTGATTAAGCTCTTGCTTTTTAAATCAAACCATTTTAGCAGTGAAGTGAGCCTATGTTGTGTCTGCTGCAGTTTAGAAATCAGTTTTGAGATGGCAGAAGGTTGAATTAGTTAAAAATTACACTTGCTTGCAAAATCAGGCAGACTTATTATTATTCCACATGTGAATTGTTAGATCAGCTTTAAAGTAGCAAACTGCTGTGATTTGTATTGCAATGCTGTATTTCCTTCTTACACATAGTTAAACATCTTAAAGTGGTGACGTATACCACAGTGGCTGTATTTTGCTCTTGATTGTTAGGTAGAATTTTGAAATTTACTTGTGGCTTTCTACCTAATGCAAGTTGACAAAAAAATAAGTCAGTTTGACCCCTGAGTGCTGGTTTGCTATTCAGAATGAAGATTTTGTGATCGAGATATTTAGAGTGAATTTAGAATCCTTTTCTGTGCCTACTGAGAGCTTGTAATAAATTATGGGGAATACCATGCTCAGAAATGTGAACTGGGCCTTTTTGTGTTACCCTTTCCCTCCAGCTGTCCTTACAGGACAACAGCCAAGTCCAAGGGTAAAAGTGGAGGATATTTTTTCCTCCCAGACAAAGCCTAATAACTGAACAGAAAAAGGCAATGGTGAACTGGAATTTAGATATCTCGGTTTGATTATTTTATAATATTCTTTCACTTCAAAATTATAAGTATTTATATTTTAAACCAGTACATTATTATTATTATATTAGTTACACAGACACGTAATTTGTTTATTGGTTATCTCTTACTAAAAATCACAAGAGGAGTATTTTTTTATTATCACTTCATGGTAGCAAGAAGTTAGTGGCCCTGACTGGAAGTAGTGGAGAGAAAGGAAAAAGCTGTGCTCAATGAAACCGCAGGCTGATCCTCAATCATAATGTATGGGTGGCTGTTGGGCTGATGATGGAAATTGATTCTAGATAATGATGTGCATGTGATAGGAGACATCTCTATGTTAGTAGCGTCTCCTTTCATTAGGATTGTCTCTGTGTGGCTTTGGGGGTAAAAACATAGAAAGCTATTATGAATTAATACATTTATGTTTCTTTAAAACATAGCTAAAAACTTAACTAAGAAGATGTCCCTTTCCTTCCTGACATGCTCACTATTTCAGCTTTGCTTATGATTGATTGTTCTCTTGATGAAATTAATACAGCTCTGTCAGGAGTACAATCCATTCCATTGCTGTCTTTCATGGTCTCCTGTTGTCTTCACTTTGTAAATTTGAGGCTTACTTAGTAATTAAGATATGCTGATTCAAAGTAGCTTAGGGTTATTTTCTGTATAATTAGTGTTGACATCAAAGCATTAAAGCTTGAAAGTAAACGAGCACACAATGTAAGGGGTTAGTTTTTCTCCATTTATTTTTCTGTTGCTAGTCAGTATTAGAAGGATCTATGCATATGTATACATGTTGAGAAAATAAATACATATTTTTATTGCTTGCATTGTCCTCAGCTGTTTTAGTAGCTTTAAGTGTATTATTTTTAGAAAAAGAAAGGTATAGACTCCCTATCAGCAGATGCCCATTTCTAGAAGACATTAAAATGCACCTGGTAAAACACTGCTTCTCGAAGGCAGAAAGCTCATAGGGCTGTCCAAAATGTCCAAATAGAAATAGGTTTGTGTTTATGATTCAGTGTGTGTGCAGTAAATCCTATGCCTCTGAGACTTGGAGATGCCAGGCAGCCTTGCTGGAACTACTCTGACAGTCATTTTGCCAACCTCACAACTCCAGCTGTAAAAAGAGTGTATATCTGTGGAAAGCTGAATATAGGGTAAGCCAGCACAAAGTAAACTGCTTAAGTAAATATGTCTACTAATGCTTAACAGAATTTTCCTGGTGCTACTTTTTTTCTTCAGTTTAACCAGACTTTCTTTGGTGAGTGTGAATAAAATGAGAACAAAAATATAACAGAAATAGGTATTATGAGCACACAAGACCCAAAGCTGTTTCTTAAACATTGCAGCTGTTTCTCACAAATTTTCGTAGTGCTCCAATTATGAACTGAGTTCTTTTCCAGGGTGCTATAAGGCTCGTTTCCAACTGGCTTGCCAGGTTTTACTGTTCCCCTGCTGTTGACAGCAAGACAGTTGAATTTGCATGGACTGTTTTCAGAATCTGAGGAAGGGATTTATTGTGCATGTGCTGATCAGTGCCCAGCTGTGCAGCAGCTCCAATACATCATAGAACCATTGGACCTTCTGTGCTGATGTGACAGAGCTGTGCTTTCTTAGCAGTCATTTCTCAAGGTGACTAATTTTTCTGATCCAGCCATTTGGAAAACGGGGTTTCTTCTCACCTTCCAGACACCAGTTAATTCTTACGGGCATTATATCCAAGAGCTTATTAGCTTTCAGTAGACTAGTTTGTGAAGAGAGAGGTAGGCTCATTCAGGACACCTGACTAGGCTATTTGCTTTTAGCTGATAGTGGTATCATCAGAGTGTTATAGAAGATGGAGCTGCTGAAACAAGGGCTGGATATGGGACTCTTTAATGGTAGTAACAGGTTTTATTCTCCCCGTCATTACTAACAGTGCTCTTTAAATGCGTTCCTCATTCAGGTGTAGGCAAGCTGGTATTGCTGATACTGGTTCCAAGCCTGAGACAATGAAGAACTAGCCATGAAGCTCTCAGTTGGAACCCTCAGGTGGAGAGATGCATGGTAATCTCAGATAAGCAAGGAGTTCGTGTGACGTCAGCCCGTGAACATACTTATGGCCTTTGCCCGTGTGAATAGGGAAGAAAAAGGAAAAAGACATCCTGTAAGAAGGCACTGGAAATTTAGACTATTTATAATAATAATTAAAAAATATTAAGTTGGTTTTGATTACTTACTATTGGGCATGATCCAGAAGTACTGTCTTATCTAAGCTTTCCAAACCACGTGTTTCTTTGTCTTCTGCTGAAGGAATTTCCTTTTCCAGGTATATACTCAAAGCTACCTATAGAGAGAGGAGAAGGATGAAGTGGAAAAGTGAAAATTCCATAAATAGGGTCAAAAGTGTGATTTGGAGTAAACACCTTCCTAAGACAAAGTCTTAAAGACAGTCACACAAGACATCCATATGGTATCATGCCTAATTAGTTTCAGTCTTCTTTGATCTTCATAGAATCACAGAATGGCCTAGGTTGGAAGGGACCTTAGAGATATCTAATCCAACCTCCCTGCCATGGGCAGGGATGCCTCTCAGCTAGAGCAGGTTACTCAAAGTCTCATCTAACCTGACCTTGAACACCTCAAGGGAGGGATCATCCACAACTTCTCTGGACAATTTATTCCAGAGTCTTGCCACCCTCATCCTGAAGAATTTTTTCCTAAGATCCAGTCTAAATCTGTTTTTCTTTAACTTAAATTCATTTCCCCTTGTCCTATCAGTGGACACTTTCATAAAAAGTCCTTCTCCGGTCTTCCTGTAGGTTCCCTTCAGGTATTGGAAGGCAATTATAAGGTCCCTCTGGAGTCCTCTCTTTTCAAGACTGAACAATCCCAGCTCCCTCAGCCTGTCCTCATAACAGAGGTGCTCCAGCCCCTGGGTCATCTTTGTGGCCCTCCTCTGAACTTGTTCCAACAGATCTATGTCTTATTAGAAGTAGAGTAGTGGGGAACATATGACAAAAGTGTCAAATCTGAGAAACTTGAATAAGATGTCAACTGGCAGTGGTGGACTGGATCACCGGTGTAAAACGCCTGTCTGTTTTCCACAACTTCTTATCAGTACGTGTCCATTTTTTTCGTGGCCCTGAGTGTAAGTTTGTGTGCTGGATCACATGATACAGGCCACAGTGTGACATAGAGGGTCACACTCCAGATGTTGCATGAGAGGCGTGGCTTAAGTGCATGAGTTCATCAGGTATGTGCACTGTGCTGTGGGTGGAAGCATCTCTTCCACTGAGAGTCTGATAAATGTGGACTTCCATTAAGAAATCATAGTTATTTCTTTTTCTCTTTTTTCTTTTATTCTTTTTTTGCCTCCAGCCCACTGGTTTTAATATGCAGTAGCTTTCTACAGAAAGTAGACCATTTATCACACAAATATATTTGCCATATTGAAATGCTTTCTTTCAATTTATTCCAAGGAAAGACATTTATCAAAATATATTTGACTAATAGACTAAGCCTAATTTTGTTTTAGAGAATGTAATTTTAAAGAAAGCCTTTCCTGTGATTTAAATCTTTCCAGCAAAACATAATTAAGAAAATACTTCCAGTAAATATTTTTTCTATCAACACTGATGCTAAGTCTCAGTTTCAGAAGGAAAGCCAGAACAAAATAGTCATGCTGAAATCCATTCACCCTTTATATTACATCATCTTTTCCAGTAAGAGTAATATCCTTTCTGTTGAGCACTACTAGTAGTAGTTGAAAACAAAGCTACGTATTGTTTGAGGGTAAACCAGGGGTTTCAAGTTTAATAACGTTCTCCTACAGAGCGTCACTTAAAAAAAAAAATCAAGATATTTAAAAATTTTTAGTAACTGACTTATATAGACCAGATAACTTTCTTTGGTGCTAGTATCTCTAGTCAATGCCTTCATGCCCTCCGTATATCATCGTTCTTGCCATTTGGGTCTGCATTGTCATGTGTTTCACCCTCCCTCAATTTATTCTTTCCCCTGCCTTGTGGGATACAGCACTTTGCTGTTCAAAATCTTCTTCCAGCTGTGTATCTTCTCTTTTATGTTATTCTTCATCACAATAGCAGTTAGGCAAAGTCACACAAAATCACTCTTAGACCCTTTCTCACATGTAGTGGTCATATAAATCTGCAGATCTATATACTAGAGCAAGGATTCATCTGCCTAAAATGTTAGACATTCCCAAACTAGGCATCTACACCAAAGCTAATCATCTTGACTTCTTTTACAAGTCGTTGAAGAAAAACAGGAACTTTTTGAGACAATTCATGTCTGCCTTAAAATGGATGTATAAAATAAGACAGATGAGTGGAGCCAAGAGTAACTGGCTTAGATATAGACAACTAAAACTACCTGAGATGAATTCTAGGAGTCTCTACTTTTCAGGTGAGGGACACTGTCCTACTTTTTACAGCATGTGATAGTGTTCTAAGCTCCAACTTAGAAGTCTCTGCTGGATTGTGCATAGTGATTTCCTTTGTGCTTCTGTCAAGATTCTGTGCTGCAGTGTGATTGCAGCTACTTAAGTCTTTGAATTCTCTTAAGAACTGCAGCATTGAATCTCACAAGTCAAAGCCTGCTTTCTAGGAGATCTTTCTTTTGTGTTTATTTATCTAGTTCCCCCAAGACTTCCCAGCCCTTAACAGCAGGCTTTTGAGTACAGCTCTTAGCATAGCTGCCACTGATTTACCTAGTGAGGACTAAGTGCAAATGTCAGTGTGGTCCACAGTGTTCTTATCACTAATGAAGACTGATACGTTTTTCTCCTAATTTATCTGTATTTCACATATTAAAAGTCAAGACTGTACTTCATATCCTTTACATAAAGAACATCTTCCCTCTTTTGTTTTGGTAGGACCAGATCCTTCAGACATTTTCTAGGCTGTTCCATGTTGAAAGCTGACAAATCAGAGGAATAATGAGAAAGTTCTCATTATTCATATTATGACAAGAAATATTTCATATTACAACAAGAAATACTGAAATGCATGGTAGGAAGTTTCAAAGCCTGTTACAAGACATGCAAGAAGCAGCTTTCTTTTGTCATCAGTGCTCAAACTGCATTAGTGATTCTGTAGAAAAATATTTCTGTGCTTTACATGTGCCAGGCAACTTGGCATTTGTTCCTGCACCAAATGCTAGCATGTCCCTGAAGTGTCCAGAGCTGACAAAGCAATTATTTAAACCTTCATATAACCACCTCCAGGAAATTCTGCCTGTGTAGCTTCTCTTTGGAGTCACCCACTCTGTGGCAGGCTAGACGGCTAGTATTGCAAACACAGAAAGTAACCTGCTTAAACGAAAGTTCTTCAGTAGCTGTAGTCTACTTTCCACTTCCATCCAGAGCCTTTCTGGTTTAGCGATTCACTGGGACCATTGCAGTTAAGGGGAGGATCAAAAACATGGGATATGCTCTGCTCACTACAGCCTTATGCTGAAAATCAGTTTGGAGGACAAAGATAATCACTCAATTACAAGGCTAAATTATTTAATAAGGTACTTAGTTTTACCCTATTTCTTCATGGGAAAGCTGTTGTAAGAAACAAAAAATACACAATCGTTACAATATAAAAAGGTTGGAAACTGACTGGCATTCTTTTAAATATATACCATCATTCAAGGTCCCCATCACTGTAAGAAGTTCCCATTACTGCAGTTTCCTTGGTGGAGAAGAAGAAAATCTCTACCTAATTGGTTTTAGCTAAAGAAATGAGCAAAGTGTAATAAACGTCAGTAAGCTTACAAAGATTTCAGCTTAACACCATTTATAGGGAAAGGCTGCTGGTGTGATTCTTCTCCCAGCCTGATTTGTCTGTGCAAGTTTTCTATATACACATAGAGCTCCGTGACATTAATATGAGCAGACCTCACATATGTTCTTTCCTGTGTCCAGCTGCACTCATGAATTCATGAGGCATCTGAATGCTGTTATAACAACATTCGCTAAGATTGTATCTTGCTTAATAATATTATTTCCTTTTTGCATGAAAAATGGCTTTGATAATATTGTTTATATAATTTATAAATGATGTGACATTTTTTCCTGAGTCACTTCTGCTGCACTGCCTAAACCATAGAATTTATTCTCCATAATAAAGCATCTGGTATTGTGGAAGAGAAATATCTGAGACCAGCAAGTGCATTCTCTCGTAGTCAGAAATAAAACTACAGTGTCTTTGTTATGGGAAGATTATGATTTAAGAATTTTCTTGTAGGGAAGCAAAGTACTGTGTGTCTTACATATGTTACTTTAATTTTGTAGGATTTCACAAATCATTTACACAGCTAAGATTTTAATATTTATAGAACTTGCACTAAAAAAATTTGTGTCCAGTGATTTTATCAAGTCATTCATTGTACCTCAAAAAAGTGTGGGTGAACTAAGCGATACACGTCTCTTATAGAAAATGTAGTTGCCTACAGGGTTTCCAGGCAGTCATCCTGGGTATATTTTTCTAAGTTCAAATGTTTTAATAATAGTAGCTTGATTGCATTTTTAAAATTTTTATAGTATTTAGACCTGTCATTTAGATGACTTAATGCACTGGTAAGGGCAAAATCTAGATGATCTACAAGGACTTTATAATTTGTAATTTCTATGACAATTTAAAAAAAAAATATAGCTACATATTTTAATGTAAAAAATACAATACAGATAGGAACAAAACAGATTTTGGATAGAGTTGTTCTTATTCTCTGATAATTACAGTTTTATGATAACTGGATTTTTTAATTTTTAAATTATAATTTTAATTTTAGAATAATTGGTATTTTCTGTGAGACAAGCTAAATGAGTAAGAAAGTCAGCTCTCTACCCTTTAACTGAAGAGGAGAGGAGAAAAAGTAGAGGAAGAAACGCTGAATTTTAATCTGGCAACAGGTTAAACTTTGCATGTGTTCTTCCGTGCAGGTTTAGGTTCAGGGCTTACATTTTGATAAACAGTAACTGTTGCTGTTAAAAAAATGAATCTTTTAAAATGTTAGTAATTTCTGTGTGCTGATGGCTCGGGTATGCTGGGCTAAATGTGTCTGATCTTGGACACAGACAGTATGGATGCACCGTATAGTAATACACAGGTGAGAGGACTCTTGGAAATCTTTTTCAAAAGCAGGAATCAGTTCCATCGGCAGATGAGTCTGGGATCTACTTTAAAGACTGGAACACAGAAGCTGCACCAGAGATCCTTTTAGTTTCTTTTACCACTGCTAAATTGAAGAGTGAAAAAGAGAACATATGGTTCAAATGACATATTCAGAGAAGTATTTGGTATTTCTTACTGTATAAAATCAGCCTAGTAGACTTGACTAACAAGAGAGATTGAAGAATCGTGATAATTTTTGATATTTTCTTGGATATCTGATCAAATAGTTGAAGCTATGTCAAAATAGTAATTTAGTGTAGTAGGATCCTCCTGATGAAAAGATGATGACCATCCGAATGAATCATTGAGACCTCCTTCATAAGGAGTGGAGGAGAAATAACACATTTTGGGTGTGACAAAAGTGTGATTTGTTTTACCTGGAATTACATATGTAAAACGGGTCAAATGAAGCGCACCTCAAATGTTGTTTCCTTTCACTGATTGTAAATGGAACATAGGCTGGTTAATTCAGGCATATGGATCTGTGCAATAAATATCCATAGTTCGGATAGAAGAATTACAGGTCTCTAGATTCATTTATTTGAGAGTTGGCTATTAAGATTTCTCTAACAGGATGTAAAAACACTTACCTTAAGAGAACTTTTTCCCCTGAAAGTAGAGAGAAATTGGAAGTTCTATAGTAGGAAAATGACCGATGTATTTTATTTTTACTGTATAATGGGAAGTTTTAAAAAATTTAAAATATAATTCTCAATAACTTAATATGTTATATCACATATTATTGTATGCATTAATGTATGTAGACTACCATTTTGGGTAGCTCCATAAAACGAAAAGATCCAGAATTTCCTTCTGTAACTGAAAGTAAGTGTGTACATCTCAAGTGTGTGTGTGCATATGCCAGACTGTCAGAAGAGCCCAATACTTCTCAACCTCTGTTCATATAGACATGTAGAGGATGAACTTCAATATATTAAACTCGAGAAGAAACTTCTTCTCAGTGAGGGTGACGGAACACTGGAACAGGCTGCCCAGGGAGGTTGTGGAGTCTCCTTCTCTGGAGACATTCAAGACCTGCCTGGACACGTTCCTGTGGGGCATAATCTAGGCATTCCTGCTCTGGCAGGGGGATTGGACTTGATGATCTTTCGAGGTCCCTTCCAATCCCTAACATTCTATGATTCTATGATATACAGCACATCTGTACTGTAAAGTTCTGTAAAGCTAATTTAGTTTCTGTCTGTGGGTGTATGTCTATATGCACATATTGTGGACATGCAAGTAGCAAGTGAAGACTGGACCAGTTTCTGGTGACTAGGTGTGTGCCCATTTGCGGTGGGATTGTGTATATGGTCAGTACATCTCAACTTTTTGATAACTTATTTTCCTATTTTTAAGAAGTTGTTTTTTCTATGTAGATACACAAACAAAAGTTCGGTTTGATAGAAATGCTTGCTCTTGACAAGCTCATTCAAAACTATGTAATTGCTATGGGAAAATACATGACCAGGAAAGCTGGCAAAGCCAGGATGGGTTTTGTAAAATACAGCTAAGGTGCTATGTTCACTGTAGAACAGCAAGCATGTAATAGCTATACTCCTGGATTCCTTTCTGGTGGCTTCTTTTGGATTATAAGTGATAGCTGCGATTGTTGCTGAGAATTTTAAAATTTTAAAAAATAGCAAGTAGTTGGCAATGGTAGATTCTTAATGCCTAATGATAAATACCTACATTTAAATTCAGTCATTTCAATGAAAATACACCATTTCTCAGAAATAGTTGGGAGATAGAGTCAGTGAGAATGATCAGATTTACCTGTTCTGCTTATAAAGCCTGTTTTATTTCAGTTCTCTGCTCGTAGATTTTGATACCAAATTATAGGCAACCAAATTGCAACTTTCTAGTCAGACTTTGGTTTTGGGTACAGCAGTTGTATTGACGACAGAAAAAAGACATCACTGGAAATTCCATGGCAGAAGTACCTTTTGCAAAATGCTGTTAGCTTTCAGAGGAGTGTTTCTTTCACCTTTAGCAGAGTAGTCACACTTTTATTTGTAATATAGTCCAGATGTTAATGGTCATCAAAAGTGGTTTTGGTGAGAATTTCTGATTTTAGGATGTGATCTTCCTTTCAAGAATTAGGAAACACATTTAATACATTTACAGCATGCCTATTAATTACCTAGGAAATATGAATGAATTAAAGCTTAAAAATAATTTTATAAAGTCTCGTATCACTGTTTTTATTAGATCAAAGGATATTAAATACGCTACGATGTTATACTGTCTGTAATGGACTAAGTTCAAAGTATCTTTTTGAAAGTAAAACCTTTGTATTTTCTACATTTCATTCTTTAAAATGAAAATTAGGCGTGATTTTTCCATATGGCATATGCAAGTCAATGTATTAGGAGAAAACAAGTGAAGAAAGATCGTATTTCTCACTGAATGTAATATCCCTCTGAGGAGACTATATTTTACTTTTCTAAAACCTGTATTAACTTTTTGTAGCTTAGTTTTATGGGTCTGTATCTTCATATTCTCTCTGTAAATTTTCCTACACAAGTATTAAGACTGTGATTAGACCTATTAGTTATATTTCACCGACTTACTGATGTAATTTCAGAGGATTCAATTGAACAATGTCAAAGTAGGATCTTAAGTAATGGAAACAGAAATTTTTCTTGCAGGCTGTACTAAAAATAGCAGAAGTACTTTGGTTTAGTGGTCTTTTAGACATGAATTTCGATAGAAGAATCAACATTTTTTGTGATACAATATTGTCAAAATATTCTGTAGCATGTAGCAACAAAATATTTATCATGTAGCATGTAGTAATAATGGGGAGGAAAAAGAAAGAGAGAAATTTAATAATGCAAAATGTGTGAGCATAATTTACAATTTAAAATACTACATAAAAGTGAATGTTTTATTAAAGTACATTAGTAATTCTGCAGTTTTCTGGACATCAGAATTAATTTAGACCTTTTCTTTAAAACTATTTTTTAAACCTTTCTTCCTGCCATGTGTATTCCATGCAGGTTAAATTCTGATTCTATATAATAGTATATATTTCATCAAAAGTCTATACAAATTATTCCCAGTTTTGAGGTATCTGTGCTTACTGAAATTCTACTCAATATTTAGTAGATACTTCTCTGGGAATTTCAAGCAAAGTTTATGTGCTTTTTATTATAAAAGTGGTTTCTAGATTTGTTTTTCTTATCAGTTGATCATATTTAACAGATCATTTAATGTTCCTTAAAACATCATCTACTGTAGAGCTGAATGTGGAGTACCATTGTTTTAACTATTTTATTGAAGTGATTAGAATAAATTATTTTTTTCAAGTGATGAGAATAATTACTAGTTTATGTTAGAAAAACAAAAGAAATACGTTCCTTCAGACAGAACTGTTTCTTTAGATTTTGACAGTCTCTTTCCATATTCAAATGCTTTCTTTTCTGAAAATTCTGTTAGGAATGCAGTACAGTTTACCTTTTAATTTACTGTAAGTAGTTTCACAGGAACAGTTAAAAACTCTGAGACAATGATGCTTTACACTGTACATAATTTTATACACACATAGACACATACAAACGCACCTCCGACCTCACTTTATTTCGTATTCCATGTACTCTATTGGAGCCTTAGCTTTTTCTTGGAAGCCCTTTTCGAGTCCTTTTAGCAGAGGTTATGAATCAGATAGGATGACCAGAATTCTTTACAATTTGACTGTATCTTTGTCTGTCCTTTCTTTCACCTTTCCTTTACTGCACTATCTTGTCTGTCTGATTCTCGCAGGAGACATGGATTACAACTGGTTGGACCATACGTCTTGGCATAGCAGTGAGGCATCCCCAATGTCTTTGGTGAGACATGTGGAGCCTTACCGTTTAGTTTCCTTTATCATTTCACATTTCCTTTGTTTTATTTACACCTTTGCATGTTTTCTTTTTTGTATCCTTTTTTTATCCCACACCTATAGGGGACAGTCGAAAGGGAAAAAGAAAAACTAGTGAGCAGGCAGTTTTGTCGGATTCTAACGCCTTATCCGAGAGGCAAAAGAAAATGGTGTGCTTTGGTGGCCACTCTTTGGAAGAGGACTTGGAATGGTCTGAGCCTCAGATAAAAGACTCTGGGGTAGATACGTGTAGTAGCACAACTCTAAACGAGGAACATAGCCATAGCGAGAAGGTACTGAGATTATGGAGCCTGCATTTTAACCTGCTCATTTGGTCTTTGTTTGCTCTCTGTCACTCATTGAAGTAGTGCATAAAATAAAAGATAGGGTGTTTCTAGAGACAATGTAGCATTTCTTAAGGTGCAGAAAAGAAAAACAAATGCAAAGTCTCTGCATGCTTGCAGCTTTTAATGTTTGGCAGCCTAAGAAAAAAAATTGAGAGGCGTAAAGGAATGCTGTTCTTATGGTTGCATAATAGCATATCATGGTATTACCTTCAAGTATAAAGTAATTAACAATAATGATTCTACTGATTGGCTTATTTGATTTACTATGTTCAAACTCCTGGGACTGAAATTAAATTAATAGTTGAAAACCCAGGTGAAAAAGGGAGAAAATTTTGTCTCTCTGCACAGAAAAGTTGTTTTTCTTTTTTCCCTTTCACTGTCATGGTTGTTCTTTTGTTTTGTTGCCATGCCATTTTTGTGCAGTATTGTGCAGAATTAAAGGCTTTACCATCTGCTTTGGTATTTTTTTATTTTTGCTTTCTGTTTGGTGGAGATTATGATAAATCTTTTTAGAGTTATTAGTTGTAATGGAAGCAGATTTGTGTGTGCCTGCTAATTTTGCATGAAATAGAGCATGAAATAGTATTTTTTGTGAGAAAGTGCTATGATTACACAAAATAAAATGTGAAAATTTGATTAATTATGCCAATATACAAGTATAACCATACCCATATATAGTGATAAAATAATAACATTAAATTTGTCTATGTTTCGTATGTGAAGTAATTATTCCAAGAAAGAAACAATACATTTAAAAAGAGTAATGACTATACCTTTTAATGCATTCCATAATTTTGAATATGCTACTACTGAGAGAAAAGCATGGAAAAAAGTTTATCAGTCACAGAAAACTGACATGTTTGGAATAGTGAAAAAGAAGAAGTACCTCACACCAAATTTCTGGTATAAGTGGAACTTCTTTTTCGCTATTGGTCTTGTACTAGACCTCTGCAATTGTTTTTCTCAGTGTGACTATCATTGTGTGTAGAAAACTATGTATAGTTTTCTGTATTTGTCTAATCAAGACACGAAGTTCATTCTAGATAATTAGAAATTGGATTTATTAAAATAAATAGTATTAATTATTAGACATTCATTGTAATAGACTATATATACACAGATAAATCTATTTTAATTTTCTGTATTTCTATTTACATTAAATATTAGTGTAATCATAATACTTTCATGGCATTTTTGAAATATATCAGGAAATGAAAGGTATTACTGAAATGTTTTTCTTTAAAACCCTATTCACTGTATTTTCCATTAACACTGATAGCATCCAGTAACTTGGCAACCATCCAAAGATGGAGACCGTCTCATTGGTCGGATTTTGTTAAATAAACGGCTAAAAGATGGAAGTGTGCCTAGAGACTCGGGAGCGATGCTTGGATTGAAGGTTGGTAATGAGTAATTTTGGAACTAACAACTCAGTTAAACTAGCTACCATTATAATGATAGTATTCTTATATTATGTAGCATATGCATACTGATTATCTATAATGTCTTATCATTCTCAAAATCACAATATGGAGACATTACATACTCAGTTAGCAAGAGTAATTTTACAGCGTCCCTGATAGGCTCAAAAATTTGTATTTTTGTGAAAGACTAGGCATGTTTTCACAAGTTTAGTGAGAATGTCTGCTCTGCAAGGTACTAATTGCATCCTTGCTGGGCAATCCAAGCCTTGTGCGCTTACTTCAGCTTTGAGCATTGCACCGTAGTGTAACTTCTGTTCCCCAAAAGAGGGGGAAATGTGAAACATGAATTATCTCTTTTGAAGATCTTGTGGACATCTGGAAGTTAATGACATTTTAATACAGAGGAGAGTCTGCCAATGGAAAAGCCTATTTCTGGACTTTTCGCCTCTGATTTTAAATACACAAGACAGAAAATTATGTAATATTTATTGTATATTATTACCAAGTAATGCGTTTGCATCCTTTTTTGTGATGTAGTACTATTTGAACACATTATGAAGCTATCTTGATTTCATTTTTTGTGTGATATTATTATTTGCAGTTCCAGCAATACTAGTACACAGATTAGGGATTAAATCAGTGTAGTTATGTCATATATTAACATGCTTTGGAAATTTTTTAATTTTTCATTTAATTGACAAATTATTTTTATCTGAAGTCAGTGAGGAAGCCAGGTGGGCACCCCTTTTGGTATATGTTTTAGTGTCTTAATGTCAGAATGTGCAAAGGAAGAGATTAACAGTACCACTATGAAGTAATTTTTGTTTAAACTTCTATTTTTAGAACTCTTCACTGAGATTAATGAGTAGTTTAGATTCAAGAGTAACCACTTATAAACCTCAATAGACATCTGGAAAGAGTGATTTTCAGCAGTTATTCCTGACCCAAATTTTCAAGTATTTGCAGCATTGAAAGTAACCTAGACTGGATTCAGTATTACAAATTTTAAATCCCAATATGAAGACTGTTAAGAAACCTTAAAAAATTGAAGATGATGCAGTTGTAACTGATTCTGATATGTGAATCGCCTGATTCTAAGATAAATATTGAGGTCAAACCTGTTTTAATTTCCTGTAGAGAAGTCTTCAGTATGACAAGCTTTTTTCATGTGACTTGCCCAGCCAAAGGGAATTTGATTAAATGAGACATTTGATGCGTAGTGTGAACATCATGAGTTCTGTTACATTAATATATCTGTTTTCAGTTAAAAAGCATTGAAATAAGCAGTCTTATGACCAACACCTTACCTTTTTGGGGTGGTAATTTATAACAGAGTAAAATACTATATGTATACTTGCTAAAGTTTAAAAGCTTTAGCATTTGGTATTTGCATTGTGTTTAAATTACATAAATACCCAGAATAGGTACAAACATAACCTGTCATGGCCAAAATTCTGAAGTGATTTTGTTCAAGTTTATCTGTCTTACCTGGGCTACCTCAAAACCAAAGGAAATAATTGAGTTCTTTCTGTTACCAGAATATTTAAGTCTATTCTATGAAAATACTTCCTCTTTGAAACAGGTAGTAGGAGGAAAGATGACTGAATCAGGTCGACTCTGTGCATTTATCACCAAAGTTAAAAAAGGAAGCTTAGCTGATACAGTCGGGCATCTTAGACCAGGTATGTATCTGTTACAGATCTATATACTACTGTGTTGCTTTTCTGAAGGTGATAACAAATGAGCGAGATTAATTAGATGTGAAATTATGTTAAATAAGTGTGATGAACTACTGCAGAATTCAACCTGACATTCAGTTACTTAATTATTGACATTACTGCTTTTGTGAAATAAGTATATGCTCGTGTTTCTCAAAATAATTTTACAATTTTTATTTATGTTTTTGTGCTCAAATAATATTCCACTCTTGCCTTGCCCAGTCATTTTATGATGAATATTTTATTTAGAGCAAACCAGGCTATTACAAATGTGCGAACAGAACCAGCTCAGCTAAAAAACTCCTGCTATCCCAACATGCAAACCATGGATTGCTAGATTGGAGAATGTACAAGAAATATTAACTATTAACATAAAAACTATCTGAACCTTAAATACTAAACTTGTAGAGGTAAATGGATCTTCAAAATAGTACGTTGACGAGATATGCCGTTTTAAAGATCTGCGTTTTTTGAAGAGCACATTGGGATTTCTGTAAGCCATAGCTGCCAAAGAGTAAGAGCTGTCTCTGATTCAGTAGGTTCCTATTGATATTATCAGTTCACTGAACTTTACGTATTTGAAGCTGAGCTGCAGAAAACCTTTAATACTCAGGATTTTCCCATATGAAGAAATCCAAGCTTGATCTAAAACATAGATTTCACAATTATGTAGACTGACAGCAGAACGGCTTAAATTGTCATTAGAGTCCACAGCACACTTCCTAAGCAGGATGTTGTTACTGAAATTATAGGTGATGAAGTATTAGAATGGAATGGAAGGCTACTGCAAGGAGCCACCTTTGAGGAGGTGTATAACATCATTTTAGAATCCAAACCTGAGCCACAAGTGGAGCTTGTTGTTTCGAGACCAATAGGGTAAGTAATTTTGTGAATTCTTGTAGTAAATATGATAAAAACATGGCTGAATTTCACTGTTAGGGCAGAGCATATCAAACAGATTCATAGACCCTGTAAATAATAAAACTGTATGCAAAATTCTATAAACTAAAAACATAGATAGAATGGTAAATCACACCAGTAAGAAAAAGAGCTGATGTGAAACCCTGTATTCTCCGAGAGTCCCAAACATTATCTATCTGCTAATATGGTCAAAATCAGGTTCCCTCTGTGGTTGTTTAGTTGGTGATCCACCAAATATTGGTTCTGAAACTCTGATTATACTCTTTGTTGTTGCAGTTCTTGACTCTTGATTTTTATTTCTCTGTTACAATCTTTATATAATATATATAAAAATACATATATTCATTTTTGGTCTATGAAATGATAATGAACATTATTTATTAAGAGTCTCCAATGTAGAATGTAGAATTTTGCACAAAATATAGTATGCTAATGGCATAACCAATATGCTTTGGAAAGTCTCAAATCTACATTCTCATCGTATTCATCTGTGAAATCTATTAAATTACTGCTTATTATCTCATACAGAACATATCTGAATAGCTAGCACTGGGTGGGACTTTTTCTTTGGTTCTTCACATTGGTTAAATTTTCTTAACTTTCAGACCTATCTCTCAGTGTCTAAACTTAAGTTTTTCTTGTGTAGCAATAGTTGCTTTGTTATATTAGACTGTGAATACTTCCTCTTCTTCATCTGTTCTTTTTCCTCCAAGTTCCTGCAGTCACATCCATCCTTTTTTAACTTCTCCATTGGAAGTTCCATAGCTGATCACACCAGGGCTATGAAGAGAGGGATGCTTATCACTGAGTTTGAAGATGATTACATTCGTTAAGAATTTTCTTTTTTCCCCCATAGATTTTGTTGTGATGTATGTGATGCAACTGGACAGGGTGCTAGGTAATCTTGTCTAGGATCCCTTTACCACATGACTAGATGGTTATTCGAGATCCCTTGCAACCTGGGCTGTTCTATGGTTCTATAATTGTATATTAATAAATATATTTATCCCTTTGTTTTATATAAGATGCATACAGTTATCTTACCTCTATATAAGAAAAAGCATGGGTAACACAACAACTACTAAGTAAGAAATACTGAAAAAATCTAGAACTATATAATCTGAGGATGGAATTTCAGTGAGGATAGTTTGTTATCAGTTCAGCTGTAATAGGAACTTCATGTGTTTGCCACATCAGGAATTTAACATATAGGAACTTAGTGTGGTTTAACAATTCCAAATGAACTTGATAATAACAAAAACTGCTTTATCTTGTCGGTGAGATGAGAGGCTATCTCCTTACATGCATACTGAATTGCAGCCCCTTTGGGGTGAAGGCTGTAGTATCATCTGTCCTCTTCTTAAAAACGTTTCCATAACTTGAGAATTGTAGGTATGATAGTAATGCTAAGGAACAGACAACAGTACTAGAAGAATATTGTCTCAGAAAAGCAGGATTCAAACTCATCTCATACAGGTGTAAGATCTTGTATACTTTCTCTCAGCCAGACACTTAGAGCAAAAGTTTCAAGGAAGTACTTGTCTTGAAAATATTTTTTCTCTTTCTGCATTCTCTTCATTGTGCGATACCTCCTGTATTCTTTCTTGTGCTTTAATATTTACTATCTGTTGTTTATCTTTCTTATTACCCTGTCTTCTGTTATGTTACCATGTGCTTCACTTCCTGTCACTAGAGTAGCTTATCTACAATTCCTTAAAGAAGGTGATGTTGGCTCTCAAGGTGTCTTCTTCAGCATTAACTGCTTACCACATGGTCTGAAGAACTGAGCCAGATCAGGCCTGAAAGAGTTGTATTGTGTACTTGACTCCCAATGTCTTTTTTCAGTGGATGTAAAAATGAGTTCTCACCTCCAAAACTCCAGTTATTAATCTAAATAGATTTATAACTTAAGTCTCAGTGACAAATACTTTCTGCAAATTAGTAAAGTTTTAGATTCTGGTTACATGTATGTAACTCTTTGGGGTTTTGATATTGACAATATAACTTCAGAAATGTTTTTCATGAGATTTGAGCTAATGAACTGGAAATAACATATTATCTTCTCAGTTTAGAAGATTTCAGGTCATAATCAAATTGACTATAGAAATTAATATCTTATGCTTGCCCAAGGAAACATAGTGTCATGGGTTTGTGTTCAGCCCCAAGGAGTAAAGTTTTAATGTATTTAAGTTCATTAAAAGTTCAGATTTATCAGATGTCAGAAGTGATAATTACTTCAATTAGAATGATTAATCCCCACTTGAAGGATTTCACTTCTACTTTGAGGTGTATCACATTGCTTATAAAGAAAGTCTCTTGATGGTCTCATGGCAACTCACTAACTCATGCCAGAAATTTTCAGTTACTGGCAATTAACTTAACTGTGAAAGAGAACCAGTTGTCACATACTGATATTCTGAATATAAAACAAATTCCAGTAAATACGATTGTTAGTTCTTCTTCATTTTATTATGAACTAACTGCTATGAAAACTGAAAATTACAAGCTAAGATGATAAAGGAAGATAAAATGGAAAACTCCTTTGAAAAGAAAAGGAAAAAATCATATAATTTTGCCAGCAATTTATCCCTTTTGGTATATTAAATTAGAAATTGATGGCCAAGTTACTATTCTGTGTGAGGTGGCAGGCTATTATACACAAGAAGTTATCTATTTGCTGCTTTATCATTATCAGAAATACTTATTTTAAAATGCATAGCTTTTTCATGGTTACAACTTTTTTTTTGAATTCGGAAGGAGTGATGCATTGTGTTTTATTAATTATTCTATACAATATGCTCGCACTGGAACATACCTTAAAGTATAAAGAGATGCCTAGAACTTCTTTTGCTTCTCCTACATTTATTTATCTCAGTTTGAGTTCCTTGTATTAAATACAATTCACACTACCATGAAATACTGGGACCTGCGTGCTTTACTAATAGCAGAGACTGGTTTTTCCTTCTCCGCAGTGGGAAAATACAGCAATTGCATGCCTTCTGATTTGTTTGAATCGTTGGGTACTATCATAGAATCATAGAATTGTCAGGGTTGGAAGGGACCTTAAAGACCATCTTGTTCCAACCCCCCGCCCCGCCATGGGCAGGCATCAATTCATTTGGAAAGATTCCTCAATCTGCTCAGTAAAGCAATCTTTCTAGTGAGCCTTGAAAGTAAATGTTTGGAAACAGTATACCAAAAAGGAATCAGATAAGTTTTATTTATATATAATACAGACAACAAACTGAAAAGCATTTTTAACTTCCCCTTCCTTTTCATATACCTTTGTGGTGAGTTGACCTTGGCTGGCCACCAAACACCCACCCAACCACATTCTTCCACCCCCTCCTCAGCAGGACAGGTGGAGAAAATAAGACAGAAAATCTCATGGGTCAAGATAAGGATGGGAAGATCATTCAGTGATTACCATCATGGGCAAAACAGACTCGACTTGAGGAAGATTAATTTATTACGTATTAAAAAAAATAGAGTGGCGAGAAATAAAAAAGAAACCAAACCCACTTTCCCTTCACCTTCCTTCTCCTCAGGCTCAAATCCACTCCTTTGTTCCTAGGTCTTCTACCTTCCCCTTGTAAGAAGAATATGTTCCTTTGGGAGACGGGTGGGCCTAATAATGCGCTTTCATTGTGATTGAGTGCTTTAAAATTACGTAGTTCTACACACAATTTAATACAGGTGTTACAACATCTCATATATGTGCAAATATGCAGTTTTGCTGAATGAAATTGCACATTTTACTTAGTCATGGAAAAGGTAAGATTGTACAAATTTGAGGTTCAGGGATGGTAAAGAACATATGGGGATAGTCATTACTGCCAATCTAGTACGTTTGAGTGAGGGTCCAGTACATTTAATTAATGTATAATGTCATCATGAAGTCTACTACTCACAGTTTTAGGCTACCATTAACTCTGAGATTGTGGGGTTTTTAAAATGTGTTTACTGAATTATTTTATTTGTGACTGTGCAGCCTCTCTCCTGCATTTACCAAACTGCTTGTTCTGTGGGCTTTAGTTTGCCACTGAAATTATTTATACTGAATAAAAGATAAATTTTCCCCATGGCTGAAGACATCCAGCAGATCATACACCTTTCCTGAGGCATTCCATGGTGGATTGACAAGTGTTACAGTGTAACTGAACTTTGAATATGCTTGTTAGATAAAGGATCAGCCTGTCTTAATTTTCCTGATTTCAGGGACATTCCCAGAATACCTGACAGCACACATGCACAGCTGGAGTCCAGTAAGTTTCAATTGTGGGGTAGGAAAATCTTCTCTCTCTTTTATGTAAGCACAAATAGATTGACAAATGTCATCTACAGTCAGTATAGCTCTTGTCTCCTTGTCCGTATTTGTCTCAATATATCATCGTACTGTATTATCTATTTACCTTTGTTTGACAATAAACTATCAAAGTCAGGATACCTTGATTTAGGCTTGACACTTGGTTATCAGCTTATGCTACTTTTTATTGAGAAGAAAGCATAATTCAAACTAATATGCAAGAACATTAATTGTAATATTTTATTTCCTGGTTTGTATTTTTTTTTGCATTTCAGTTTTAAACTAAAAATAGGGATGAAGTGTTCATTTACAACCTGAGATATAGCTACTTTGAAATTAGAATGCTTTTACTTTATTATTCAGCAGTCCTTAAATTGGCTAAACCAGTATCCATGTGAGGAAAAATAACTTGTTCTTTGGCTTAGATCTGATAAGATGGATTTCAGCCTGGAGTTATTTTTTATCATTGTTATAGAACTCTTTTATAATAGAAGCCGTGAATACATGCAGTGGCATAAACTTGATTATAATAATATGTAAAACTCCTCCAATAACTTTTCACTGATCAGCCAAGTCTTAAAATAAAATCCATTTTATGTTTTTTGAGATGTGGATTGTCTTTTGTATTTATAAAAATACTTTACTTTTACTCAGTGTTTTTTATGTCAAAACGTGTCCACTAACTGTTTGCAGACCTTGTAGATTTGAAAGAAAATGCATAATAAGCATTACATGCATCCTGATGTTTTTGTGAAAATCTATTTAAAAAGTATTCTAATTGTACAAGATAATAAGTCAGAATACTGAATTCCTTTAACCACAGTAAAGTATTCACATTTACTATTTAGGAATTTTGGGCCTGCAACTTATTACACATAATTACACTCAGAATATCTGAATAAACTTTTTTTTACATCTATAAATACAAGCTTTTGATTGCCTCTGGGCACCAAAAGATACAGTATCATTATTTGGTAATTTTAATAGATTAGAAAGTGATATTATAACAACTTTATTGTATGTTTGATTGTATTTCTACATTTTTTATTTAAAGAATGTTGTGAAAAATGCGTAAGTGCTACTATCTATAAAATATTTTTATTTGTAATTACAGGTTCTAGTTCATTTGAATCTCAAAAAATGGACCGACCTTCTATTTCAGTGACTTCTCCTATGAGTCCTGGCATGTTAAGGGATGTTCCACAGTTCTTGTCTGGACAACTTTCAGTATGTAAACATTTCATTGATATTAATGTTGTGCTTTTTGGAGCATATACAGCTCTCACTGCAGAGTGCAGGTTACCTCTAAAATAAATTTCTTATTAAACTAGCTGAATTTTTTTCTTTTGTTAATGCTACATATCTCAGTGTAGGTAGGCCTATAGTTTTATAAGGACATTAATTTTGTTAGCTTTTGGAAATTTTATATATGTTGAATTAGATACATATATATGTATATTTGTCTGTTAAGCTAGACTGGTAGAGTCAAATTTTCAGAAAGGTGTAATCTTGGCCTGCAGTTATGTTTGTGCTGTTAAGTGTGTACGCTTTTTCAGCTGTAACACTTAAATGTACAGTTGGTAGATTTTATTACCTGTGTGCTTGGACATCAATATTGCTTATTTCTTATGCACCAACTTTCATATATACCTTTCCCTAGATATCCCTTTGATTGTTTACTTCTGTTGTATTCTTTGTACCAGTGTTACTCACTTTTGTTCTTTGCTCTCATTAAGAACAAAGTTAATTACACGAATGTTTTCTTTAAAAGGGTACGGTTTTGTACTAAACTGAAGAACTTGGGTTTTGTACAACTTTCTGTGTCATTTACAACTCCAAAGTGTGATTTTTCAAAAGTGCTCAGTTGTGGCCTGGTACACATTGAAAAGGAGAGGAAAATGGAATAGAAGCAGTGAAAAAGTGGTGTTAAACAAATTTGAAAATGTAACATTAATATTTCTTCCGAATTGTTTATGTTAAGATAATGAGTGCGCCATAAAAATAAGCATAAAATTCAAGCAGGCTGTTTTTTGTAGATCTCACAGAAATGGTTTATAGTATTGATAGAGGAGAGGAAGAAACGTTTTTCTTTATGTTCAGCAGCCATGTTGGCTCCATTTTGCAATGCATGAGACATTATTTGTTTTGCTCATCAGACCAGCCATCTACTACATATAATTTTTAATTTTCTGTAACTCTTGTACTTAGCTACTTTGAAAGACTCTGTCCTTTGGAAAAATTGAAAAATAGAAATCTTGACTGTAGAGCACAAAATGCTCTGCACAAACTACAGTGACATGGGAACAATGCACAGACTGTGGTTTCTAAAACCAATTTATTTTTACAAGACAGCAAAAATTGTTGGTAGTGATAACAGGGGAAAGAAGTCTCTTTTGGCTATATCTCATAAAAGATTAGATTGTCAAAAAGTTTTGGTTCCTAGCTCCCAGCATGAAATTGATGATCCAGAGTTAGCTGCTGAGACATTCAATGCAGAGACACTGTCAAATTATGGTCCAAATATTGGAAGCACACAGAACTGACTTCCTCACTTTTTCAGTTTCAGAAACAAAGTCTTCAGGAGTTCAAGATTAGGATTTACTAGTAAAATCAGTAAATCTGTTGGGTTTGTGGTTTGATACGATCTGTCAGTTTGAGATGCATAGGAATAACGTCAAGAGTTTTGGAGGTATATTCTGATTCACTGACAATAACAGAATTCTCAAGATTTTATAACTCAGAATGGCATATAAATTCAGTATTTAACTCAAGAAGGCATCATTCCCATTTTTAATTCTTTTGTTTTGTTTCAAGATATAAATTTAAGATATAAATTAGTATGTGCATAACATTTCTATCCATCTTAGGAAACTAAATAATGTTAGGAGACATTTAAAAATGTTCCCTACGTTTGTCCACTTTGTACCCCCTTATGAACTGCTTGCGCTTTCACATGATACTCCCTGCTGCACAAAATCCTTGTTTCCCTCAAAGAGCAGCTGACACCTGAGAGCACACAACTCCATCTGACTGACACTGAAGTCACGAAATGCTTAATAGCTCTCTAAATTCAAGTCCTGCTGTCTCAATGTAGACACCTAACATTTGTAGACAGTTTGAAAATTTAGACGCTTGGCTTACCCGCTAAAGAAATGTTGGAATTAGCTGTATTTCATGTTGATCATGTTAAAGGCACATCCCAGCTCCTGCTCAAGGCTTTGGGAGGCTAGCAGTGAACCTTTTGTTTTGCGAAGATGGAGGCTACCACAATGTCTGAAGATGGTGTGGATAGATAGCAATGTGTCACCTGACTGGTCTCAGTGAAATGTGTAGCCTGAAATATAATTTTAGAAGAAGATTACGTTAAGAAAATTGAAATATTCTACTGGAACATTTTTTTCAAAAGAGTAAATATGTGTAGTTTCTTTTTGGTCTGGTATTTTAAGTTGGGTTTGAAAAATATTTTCAAATTTGGGGTTTGTGTGTCTTGAAAGTAGTGCAATGGTTTTTCCTTATTTCCTTTTAAAGTTGGACTTTTCAATTTATAACTTTAAAAAGTTTTGAAACTTTGGAAGCATTAGTGAAAAAACCAATTCTTTGTAGAGCTAGATATGTTTTGAAAAATTATAATGGGCTATGATATTTTCTAATTTTGGACTTTTAGCAAAGGTGAAGTAATAAGGAGAAAATTAATCTTCTCAACTTCCAAAAAAATGTTTTAGCTTGTACACTACAAACTGGATGAGCTTCGGTATTTTGATTTTCCGTGGGTTTAATCAGCTCTTTTTTTGACAGAAGAGTTGATGGAACACTCATTCATTCCAAATAGTTCAGTAAGATGGAAGTGGAAGGATATACTAAATTCCAAATGTAGTTGGGAATGTGCTCTTTATGGTGTGTGTCTAGGCAGAATAACTGCTGAGCCTGGGCAGCCGCTGGGGACAGGATGTCGCTCTTAGTGGAAGTGGCGGGACAGTTCTGGGTGACGGTGGCACAGGTGTGATGAATCTGAGGGAATGGATGATAGGCAAGATTTTGGATGTGTTTTCTGTATTTTCTACACTTCTGGAAAATACCCTGTAGGCCTGATAGGCCATTGTTTGAGGATCTGTGGTTAACAGACTGTGAAATGCAAGAGTAGTGGGTGGAATTGGAAATATCTACAGTTCAGGTGGAGGTGTGAAGTATTCGCATAAATACTTGGATATTATACATCCTTGTTCAGACAGTGCTACAAAACCTTCATGGGTTTTTATATTAATAGTGTTTTGGAATGTATTTCTTTATGTTCAGTATGGTTTTAGCCAGTTTAGCTGCAGTGATGCCTCTCTATGAAACAGAGATCTGTGTCTGTTTACATGACTGTTTTTTTCTCTGTGTTGGTGTTGGTCTGTGTACCTGTTTTCTTCTGTTGAGGTTACGGTCATGCTCCAGAGCTGGCTAATAGGATTTCCCATGAAGCAAATCATCTCACATAGCTAGGAAATCTTCTTTCCATTAATAATTATTCTGCCAAAATACATATTTAATTGAAGAAATTGTATGCATCTACAGTAAACTATCGTATGTTATAGTTTACTGAGGTATATAGATAATTTACCTGTATTCTGTGCAGGTTATTTAATGGCATTTTTGATTCACATTGTTCTTTCAGGGAAGTATCTGACTGTTATTGCAATTATTGTTTTATTATTGTTTGCTTTATCTGGTTCCTGTTTCTGTGGTTTTTCACTGATTTGTTTTTTCCTTTGATATCATTCTGAAAAAGTATTCTTTGTGTGCTGGTCCTCTTTGCTTCATTACTGCATTCTGGCTACTTTTTCAATAATGCATGAAAAGTATAACTTGGAATGCTTTTGCATTAGTTAGGTTTAGAGACTGATAACATGACTAGCAGACCATATAAATGGATACAGGTATAAAATTACATTATTTTGGGTTTGTACTAGAGTAAAATCTAACAGAAAAGGGATGTCATTTATAAAATTATTCAATTTGCTTGTACAGATGAACTATGTAACCACTTGAATAGATTTTCTATACATATTCAGTTTATAAAGCAATAAAATAAGATATAGTAATTATAGTTGTAATATCTGTAGCATATTAGAAAACAGATATTGTACATTGTGAAGAACATCATATGTCAGTGTATTGGGGGGATGAGGGTCAAGTATGAGAAATGCTCCTCTTCCTCCTTTCACCTTTTCCTTTTTTCCTTTCTTTTTTTTTTTCCCTTTCTACCTCTACACAAGTAAATTGCTGTTGCTCTAATGTTAAAACCTGGAAAGTTCCAGGTAGTGCACACAATGTGCATACTGCCCTCCATTTTCCAAGGCACAGTATGGCAGGTGAGGGTCTGTGGTGCATGGTGGGAGATGCTCCATCCCTCTTATGATTGAGCTATTCTGTAATATCTGTGTTTCTCTTGTAATACGGAGCTTAAGCAATCTGAAGATCTACTTCTATTGTGCTGGCAAGCATACATTGGGCTAAGCAGTACTGTCTGTACTGAGTGGGGAGCAGTGTGAAGCTGCTGCACCACCCAGAGCAGAGGAGCACATCAGAGAAAACCCGCGATCCAGACTATTGTATTTTCTTATATATCCTCTTCCTTTGGGGCAAGAATGGATTGCTTCACACCTTTTATGGAACGTTTTTCCAGCGTCTGTACACGCCAAGTAAGCAAGGAAGGTGGCAGAAACATAATTACACTGCCTATCTCCATATTTTGGGTACATTTCTTACCAAAGTGAGTACTGAGTAGTAGTTTCTTTCCATCACTTTGTAGTAGATCAGTGATCTCAGAAAAAGGAAAAAAAAAAAGATAAAGAGAAGGAAGGTAAAGGAGATTCAGATCTGTCAGACTGTTGTGTTTGTTGTGACCGATTCCCATGCTCCTGTTCCCCCAACGTGTGCTCCTGTTCCTGCCCGTTGCCCGTGCTCAGTACCCTTTCTGTGGCACTGCGTTAGCTGTTGCCCTAAGCTGAAGATGAAGAGTGGTTGGTTAGAGTTTGTAGCCAGTCCTGGAGCTTAGGAGAGTTGCCTGTACTGATGTAGTCTTGATGTAGCCACTGGAAGCCACAAGGCTATATGTGATCTGAAGTGTTAGATCACAAAAAATAAGAGTTATAAATGCATCTGTGTGTGCAGTGCAACCACTCTTTGCTGAATGCTCTAGATGCCATTTCATGTAAGGGTTTCCTGTATATACCATATGTCTTTTCCATCACGATTGCTAGAGGATTGAAATACATCCATTGTACCTTCCCCCATGTAATACTACTAACAGATAACAGTAACCAGGACTAGTATTTAGGAGGGCTTTCTGTAGAAATGCTTCTTAAAGTTGCAGAAAAAAAGAAAACTTTTTACTTCCTTTATGCTAGAAATCAACCAAAGCTGTCAGTGTGTGAACTGTACTTGCTTCTGTCTCTGAATCTGCATCTACAATCTTCCTGAATGAGGTGGTCAAGCTAAACTTATGTTTTGTACCCCACTTTTAAATCACACTTTGCTGATCTGCTCTTTTTGTTGCTATTATTTCTAAATCTATTGTAAATGTTGTCTGTAGACCTGCAAAGTGAAATCCTTGCTCCTGGGGAATCAGTGGCAGAATTCCTGCTGACTTCCCTAAGACCGGATTTTCCATCATAGGGTATTGATAACGGATTTGCTGATTTAATTTATGCATTGCATTTAAAATACTTTGTGTTAGATAAATATCTTGTTGGTGTAAAGCTGTGTTTAAAGTAATAGTTGTGTGTCTTTGTTTTTACTTTTGGTCTTTTAGTTTCCAGCGTGTTGTCCTTTTTGGTTTTGTTTTATTGCTTTTTCTTTAATTTTGCTTACCAGAGCCAAAGCCTTAGTAGAAGAACAACGCCTTTTGTTCCTAGGGTTCAGGTAAAGACTTCGTCTGCCTGACAGAAACTAAAGTTGTGGTTTTTTCTTTTGTTTGTTATGGAAAATGCATAGTAGGAAAACGTTACATTAGTCCGTTTTCCCATATATTCAGTGTGTTGCTTTAAGCCATATTAACAAGTTTCATGTCATCTTGTGAGCAGCTTGTAAAATTCTGCATGGGGGTTAAAATATTAAATTAAAATTTAAAGAGACAACTAGGTTTTTTTGCTGTTTACCCGATATTAAACTCACACAGGTTTCAATACTGATGATGGCTATTCATCCCATTTACAAAATATGTGTACTGTATAAGAAATAAATGCTTTTGTGCTTGAGGTCATTATATAAAGATGAATGTCTCTTTAAATCATTCATTATCATTACTTAACACATCCTTTTTTTGCATTTTCCAAGTAATGGTAGTACTTTGAGTGGAAGACAGGCAAAAAATTTGTACCTTGTCTTAAGAAACAAATTTCTTGTATCTGAGGCTTGGTTTCTGTATTTTGAAAGTAGGTCAAAATAACCAAAACTCTATTTAAATAAAGATGAATTCTCCTATTGTGTTACTGAATTCATTTAGCTTTGATATTCTTTTTAGGTACAAGTTGTTTGCCTTTTTTCATTAGGAAACTCCTAAGGTACTGTAGATTAATGCAAATGTAGGTTTTACTAATATGTTACAGTGCTTATCTTGCTTTGCTGCATGTTTTCCAGTTTTTTTGTAAATAGAATATTATCTGCCTTTCTTACAAAATGTTATTATTGTGATGTTAATTTTTTTTGTGTAGGAGCTGTATAAATGTTTCTCTTGTCTAATCAATTGTTGAAGGAAAGATGTAAAGGATGATCTAAGTAATCAGAATGAACTTACTAAATTTCAAATTGTAATGGAAAAAAAGATGATATATGTATTTATAAAGGAATTCTAAACAAGACTGTAGGAAATGGTTTTGTTAGAGTCAGATTTTTTCACAATATATTATTTCCCACAAATAGTCGTTACAGGAATCTAAGAAAAAAAAATTGAGATTAAAAAAAATAATGTCTTGATAGTATTGGTTTAAGTTAAAATATTACTATGTGCTACTGACATAAACTGGCTTGTATAAAAATTTAAAACATCCTTTAGTATGATGAAGAAAGTTGGCTTCTGCTCATGGTAATGAAATCAGAGGGGTACAAATTCAATGAGGAGTTGTTAAGTAGTTCATAAAGGTATATGACATAAGTAGTCTTTTAACACTTATTTTCTTTTTAGATACGTGTGAAATAAATTAAGAAATTATATGAAAATTGTTCAATTTAAAAAGGAAATGTCTGCATTAGTTTCTTATTTTAATCACATTATATAAAATAAAGAAATAGAGATAAAACCCCTCAGTTCTACTTAGACTAATATCCTCTAATGGAAATAGTTCTTTGACCAAATGATTATGGTGGCAGTTTAAGAAAATAAAACACGTGCAATGCTTGATAGAGTATATCCAGCAAGGGGTGAATGTGTATGAGCATTACTCCCTCACCTCTGACTGGATTATTTTTTATACTGTAGATAAGAATTATCTTTAGCTCCAGTTTGGTTTCTGCACAATATCTGTGGAGTCATTGTGGACCTCCCAAACAGTTTTTTGATGAGTTCAGTACCAATCAAAGTTAAACATAATGTTTGTGACAAGCTCCTGAGGAACTCAAGCTTACGACCTTGGCAGTATCTTTACAACTAGATTGAAACAAGTCCCTCATCTGCCTACTTTTAGTAGGGAAGATAGATAGTTTAAAATGGATTAACTTAAGATATGTTTACAATCCAGGCTGTGGAGAAGAGCAGAAATTCTCTAGTTATATTTACATAAGGGTTTTAGAAGCAGTGCAGCATGGGTGCAGAACTCTGGTTACTTTTTGGCATGAGAAATTAGCTAACTCAGCTGTGAGCTGTTGTTTATGGTTGTCAGGAAATATACATTACATTCTGGGCTGTGGTATAGCTGTGTCTGTAGAATTGGAGAATGAAGATCTCCAAACATTCTGCTTACACCTATTTGTTTCATTGCTCTCAACAGGAAATGCACATCTTTAGTCTTGCTTGCATCTTCTTTACTTGTTAGTCAGAAACTGATCCTGGTGATAAACGCCCCACATTCTGGCACAAGTTCCTCTTCCACACTTCCCTCTGTGTCATTCCATTCACTTTCTAGCTCTTCTGTCACTGGATGATTTAAACCCCGTCATTATTATTTTATTGGGAAGAAACCTACTCTTTTTTTTTTTTTTTGCTAACGTACACTCTTCTCTTTAAAATAATTCTACAGTTCTTGGAATATGGTATATTTATTTCCTGACCTTTTAAATTTGGTTTAGCATACTAGCAATTTTCTAACTTACAGAGTAGATGCTTTGCAATATCTTTGTAGGGAGTGTTTTGTTCTTAAATTTGTGTTTTCCATGCAGTATCTCTTGTTTACTTGATGAAGTCTCCTTTTGAGTCAGAGTTGCTATAAAACCACTGTTTTTTCGTAGCTGCAAAAAATTCAGGCATCCTTTTTGCTTTACTACAGAACATCAATGTATTTGATCATGTGTAAAAATATATGCATGCATCTATTTGAGATTATTGTAATTAGGATGAAACCATTAATAAAAAAAAATAAGAAGAAATCTAGATTTAGGGCAGCCTAAATATCTTCATAATTTTTTGGCCTTCATATCCTAGAAGCTCTTCAATTTGACAGCCTTTTCTTGTATTTTTCCCAGCATATCAGACAGAAATAATAGTTTGGTATAGCAACCCTCAGTAGTCAGGATTTGTTAGAGGTACATTAATGACATCCAAAGCTCAGCTCAGCTACACTGAAGACTTTACCACCCCAGGGCAGTTTCTGCATCTACATAAGCTTAACTCCAAATAAAATGATGGCTGTAAGCATTTTTTAAAAATAAACTGAGAATTTTTTTTTTTTTTAATATTTTTTTTTGGAAACAGATCCTGCTGGTGTATCTCTTGTTTCAGAATAATGCAAGAAAGCAAAGTAGTATCTCACTTTCAAAATATTAAACTAATAAACAGATATGTAGGTTACATGAAAAGTTATAGTGAGCAACAGAAGAACAAAAATCCCTGGCCAGCTGTCTCTCAAAGACAGTGGTGTTTGAATAGGGTGTGGTGGTAGAAATCAAGCTCCAGGGCAGGCAGTCTTTATCAGTAGCACTAGTTTTATCTCTCTTCCATGAGATTTCTGTAGAAACTCTCATATAACAAATAAAGAAATAAAATGCAGCATAGAATTAAAAACTTCAAATATTCTCTGTTTTTAAATCTAAAGTTATCACTTAAAATATGGTGTGTCTTTATGTGCTGTACACAAAACCCCATTAGAATTGCGTAGTTAAGCATTCATAAGATAGCAATATAGGAAGTGGCAATAATAATATAATCTAGAATTTCTTAGCTGATTTTGCTTATGCATATGTATTCAAGTATGGGTCCTAATTACATGATTACTTAGAACTCAATCAGTGCTCTGAATAAAATTTCTAGTTAAGATGAGACTAAAAGCAGTGGTTTGAGGCCTGCCAGAGAAGTGCCTTTATCATCAAGCTGTTGCACATCCCTTTCTTCTCTGGAGTGTGAAGTCTCATCTGAAACTGAAACACTGTGTGACTGGGTATAAAAGTGTGTGGTGATAGCAAAGAAAGCCTAATTTTAGTGTAGCAGACTCCGGAAGTGCTATCCAGAACATGTATTGATCTTGTGTTAGTCCACTCTTGGTTAAAACACAGAAAGAATCCTACAGATCTGGGACCAGACTCTCATTTCTCTCCCCTCTGACAACCCCCTTCTGATGATCACCAGAATGCAGAAGTGCTCAGTTCTTGTGCTCTGCATGGCAGGTATTCTTACCTGGCAGCCTGTCTCCAGGAGTGCAGCAGATACACCACTCTCTGGATAACAGACCATCTCACAACATCAGTATACATTGAAATTAGATGCCCCTTTGCCTGAATGTAGGTTACAATGGACATTTAGTCAAGGATTAGGTTCACAACTCCCTAGGAAAGGGGCCTAGGGAGCATGTGTGTGACAAGTAGGTTTCCAGGACTTCAACACTATATGGAAGGATATTTAGAAAGCATTCATATTGAATCACTTTCTAAGTGAATTTTAGATGCCTACATCCTAAGTTACCTAGGTAGACAAAGTCATATTCAAGAAGTTTTCTACAGGTGTTAGCCTCCACGTGAGCATCAGGCAGCATGATTTTCCTGTGGTGTATTTTTTGTGTTGTAGTTTTAGCTTTCCTCTTCATTCATTTAGATCAGGATTGCAACGTCACAGTTTCTTAGATGTTCTAAGTTTTTAAAAGGGCCATTCCTGCATGTGTAAAAAAACAACTGAATGGAGAGTTTGTAGATTCTGCTCTGTCAAAGAGCTCCTTAAGTCTTCCAGTGCTGAGCATCACACCTGTACATTCTTGTGGGACTTTCACCCTATAGTTTGGATAATTCAATGTTCTTCACTTTTTTTAGTGTTAGGAGTCTTTTCTGCATATAACTCCACAGAGCTATAATAGAAAAAAAATTAATTTCACATCAACTTTTCTGTAGTATATGTGCTATCGCATGTTTATTTCACAGCATAAAATATATATAGTATTCTACGTGGTTTGGTAGGATTGTCCTGCATTTATTGATTAAGAATTGAGAAACAATGATCAGAGTCTGAGACAATCAGCTTCTGTCCAGGCATAACACACCTCAGACTTCAATTCCAATGCTTTACTTAGCACTACAAATCAGGCTCCAGGATCTTCTGCCAGGCTCACAGACAATTAAGAACATGCGATTTGTAAATGCCTCTTGAAATATTTTAAGTGACCCACCCCTTGATGCATACATAAGAGCTCTGGGAAAGAGGAAGAGATGGAATCTAATCCTCTTGGACTACACCTGACTGTCTTAAATGGATATTCTTACTCTCCTTGTGAAATTATTTTTGAAGGGAAAATACCATACCATTCAAATATTGTCACAATATTTGTACACAGGAGAGTCAGAATTAGATCAGTCCTATTCTCAAATTCATTTTCAAGGTTTCATATGCTAGTCTAACTCCTTGTTTTTCATTTTACTTTCTAGTTTCCGGCCTTGTTTTCTTGTCAGATTTTCTTTCATCCCAGTCTCTCTGTGTGGCATATTTAGTGTCACTTACAGAATGGCTGGTTCTTTTGTTACTTCATTCCATTTCTGTCTTTCAGTCTGGTTTTGTTCTCTGTTTTATTATGGTCCCTGACATTAGTGGCTCCTTCTTCCTGTGTTTCACCTAGAAACATCCTGTATCCTTTATTTTCCCAGTAATTCTAAAGCAGTTTCTGATTTATTCCTTCTTCTAACTCCGTGAGAATGTAATCTCATCCTCCCCTCTACCAGGTTCATTGTCCCTTCTCTCACTCCCAGTTTCTTCCTTTCTTCACTTCGCATACAAAGAGTCACAAATACCTGTGCTGTATATTGGAGTGATAGCGGTCTGAATACAGGAGAGAAAGAGCCTTCTGGTCATTATTCTGCCTCCTGACCTTTTCTGCCAAATTACAGAGAATTGCAGGTGAAATATGCCTATTGTGCACAAGTTTTTTCCATTTTTTTTTCAAGGCATCAAGAGAAAACTAGAAGGTATAAACCAATGCAAATTTGAGTTCTTGTTCCAAAACACAGACCTCAAAGAAATGGCATCAGATAATTTAACTTTCTGCTTAGAGTTATTCTCCAAACATTTTGAGTGAAGTTTCCTGAAAAAATTTCTTCTGAAACAAATATAATGAAGAAATCAAATATAGTGATGAAAGTGATGCCAAGCTGACTGGTGTGGTTAACATGTCAGAAGAATGAGATGTCCTCCAGAGGTACGTGGACAAGCTGGAGAAGTGGGTCAGTGTGAACCTCATGAGGTTCAACAAGGCCAGGTGCAAGGTCCTGCACCTGGGTTGGGGCAATCTTCATTATCAATACAGGCTGGAGGATGAAGGGATAGAGAGAAGCCCTACAGAAAACGACTTGAGCGTACTAGTGGATGAAAAGCTGGACATGAGCCAACAATGTGCACTTGTAGCCCAGAAGGCCAACTGCATTCTGGGCTGCATCAAAAGAAGTGTGGCCAGCAGATCAAGAGAGGTGATTCTGACCCTCTACTCTGCTCTCTTGAGACCTCACCCGAAGTAATGTGTCCAGCTCTAGAGTCCTCAATGCCAGAGGGACATGGACCTGTTGGAGAGGGTCCAGAGGAGGTCACAAAGATGATCAAAGGGCTGGAGCCTATAAAGACTGAGAGAGTTAGGGTTGTTCAGTCTGAAGAAGAGAAGGCTCGGAGGAGACCTTACAGCAGCTTTCCAGTACCTGAAGGAGTCTACAGGAAAGCTGGGGAGGGACTGTTTACAGGCCATGTAGCAATAGGACGAAGGACAGTGGTTTTAAATTAGAGCATGGTAGATTTAGATTAGGTATTAGGAAGAAGTTCTTTACTGTGAGGGTGATGAAGTGATGGAGCACTGGAGCATGTTGCCCAGAGATGTGGTGGAGGCTCTGTCCTTGGAGACATTCAAGGTCAGGCTTGATGGGGCTCTGAGCAACCTGATCTAATTAAAGATGTCTTTGCTCACTGCAAGAGGAGTTGGCCTAGATGACCTTTAAAGGTCCCTTTCAACCCAACACATTCTATGATTCTATGAAAGGTCCTCCATCTGGGTCGGGGCAATCCCAAGCACCAATATAGGCTGGGCAGTGATTGGCTTGAGAGCAGCCCTGAAGAAAAGGCCTTGAACGTACTGGTGGACAAGAAGCTCAACAGGAGCCATCAGTGCACACTTGCAGCCCAGAAAGTTAATCGTACCCTGGGCTGCATCAAGAGGTGCATGGCCAGCAGGTCGAGGGAGGTGGTTCTCCCCCTCTACTCCACTCTTGTGTCCAGTTCTGGAGCCCACAGCACAAGAAAGATATGGACATGCTGAAGCGTGTCCAGAGATGGGCCACAAGGATGATTAGAGGGCTGGAGCACCTCTCCTGTGAAGACAGACTGAGAGAGTTGGGACTGTTCAGCCTGCAGAAAATAAGGCTCCAAGGAGACCTTATTGTGGCCTTCCAGTATCTCCAGGGGGCCTACAAGAGAGCTGGTGAGGGGATTGTTAGGATGTTGGATAGTGATAGGACTAGGGGGAATGGGTTGAAGCTAGAGATGGATTGGTTTAGATTGGTCGGTAGGAAGAAGTTCTTCACCATGAGGGTGGTGAGACACTGGAACAGGTTGCCCAGAGAGGTGGTGAAAGCCCCATCCCTGGAAGTTTTTAAGGCCAGGCTGGATGGGGCTCTGAGCAACCTGATCTAGTGGGAGATGTCCCTGCCTATGGCGGAGGCGTTGGAACTAGATGATCTTTAAGGTCCCTTCCAACCCTGACACTTCTATGATTCTATGAAATAATTTGTCGTGAATATGAATGCATAATTCTGGTTATATTTTTGGCACCCATGTCTGATTATCTCACCTTGACACAGGCAGTTTGTTATTGTATCTTGATCACAAATATACTGCATTCTGCTTAACCAAGAATAACTTTTCCCCAAAAAAGCAGATCAGAAAGATTGTCTTCAGTGCTGCTCCCCTTGGGGTATGGGACTTGCTAAGTCCATCCTTTGACCAAGGGCTCCCAAGGATGCCTGCAGATGGATACATACAGTGTCAGAGAACACTTAAATTGACTTCCACTTCAGAAGTCATTAAGCTTTGCTTTGGATTCATACAGTTGGTGCAGCTAGATCTGAAGCTAGATGAAGATACCTAGTACTTCAGATAATTCTCAGTTTAGAAAAAATACTGTCAAAGTTCCTTCATTTGCAGGAATGTAGGAACAGCATCTAGAACTATATTAAACATATACCTTAAGGATAATTTCGCTCACACAGTTTTCTGCTTTAGTAGCCATAGAGCTCTATAACTGTTGGTACCAGAAACCTATTAAGTCAGCAGAGGCCAACCAATAGTCAGTAGGGCCAACAACAGGGTAGTAGAGAACAGGTATCCTCTCCTTTTTAATATCTATTCAAACACTGTTGATTGGTAGCTGCAGAAGTTGCAAGATCTAAAGTGATGGAGAAGGAAGGAGTACACTTCCATCACGGATTGAGTTGATGCGTCTTAGTGTAATCTCACTTACCAAAGTATTAAGCATAACAGAAAGCTAAATCAGCCTCTTGTTGGTGGGTCAGAAGTCTTGAGAATTGCATCAAGACCTTTCTTTAAGTGACTAAAATGCTGAAGATGAGTAGCTATGACAGCAAATGGAGACCCTGTTTATGAAATGACTTGAGATGGGTTCCACAGAAAGTGGAACTGGTTATGTTTATCTTAACTAGGGTATATTCACCCCTAAATGTACACTGCTTGGTTAGGACTTGGGAGTTATCCTTTTTGATTACCTTGAGTTCAGGCAGGAGTAGCATTTCTTATAAATGCCCTAGTTTGTCCTCTGTCTCAGGCAAACTCTCCATGAAGAGAGTCTCCTCTGTCAGCTGTAGTTAATGATCCTGCAGTGGTACCACCATGTAATGACTCCCTGGCTATTTGGAAAGCTTTGTTCTCTCTTAACTGCATCATTTCCCCCTTCCACAATGACTGCTCTAAAATAGGTATTTCCTCTCCTTGAATAATGTATTTGCAGCTATAGTATTCAAACTGAAATAGCTAAATAGCAGCTTCTAATGACTGCAGTAAAAAAGGATAGTAGTCCAAGTCTAAGACTGATTAATAACTTCTACAGAAAAGTAATAGTAGTTTTTGTCTTGTTGTTGCTGATTTGGACTGTGAAGAGGTTTGGACTACTGAGCCTCCCTCTCTTACAATTTCTGGAGGGCTTATATGATTTCAACATAAGTCTGCATGTTGAAAGACATTTAAATATTTGAATATATCTGTGGTCTTATCACATAGTCTTTCCAGCACAACAGGACATGAAATACTCATTCATTCATTTTGCATTAACTCCTTACAAATGTGTATTTATGAATACCATACATCAGTAATACAATACCACTGCCAAGAGAGAATAATCCTAACCAGAGCATCATGTGAAAAACAATTAGTATGAACTAATGTACTTATTATACAGGATTTTTAAAAAATACTAACTCCTACTACATGCGGAAGCTATTATAGATTTAATTTCTTTTTATGCTTTTTCATAAGTAACCAATATAAATAGAAGTTTATGAGCGAAATTGATGTTAAAGATTAATATGCTTATTTGTTGTAGAAATGAGTTCACTAATTAATATTTTCTCGTTACAGATAAAACTGTGGTATGACAAGGTTGGTCATCAGTTAATAGTGACAATATTGGGAGCAAAGGATCTTCCTTCCAGGGAAGACGGGAGACCAAGGAATCCTTATGTTAAAATATACTTTCTTCCAGACAGAAGGTAGGATGAACACAAACACAAGCAATGTTTGAGTAAGAATTAGTCTGATACTCTGATGGCGTGCACAGTTGAGTTTACTAGTCACACACATGTGGAAACATCTTATGGCTTGGAGTTTCTTTATTGAACATGTTATGTAACAGGAGTGTGTCTTTGAATACTAAACACAAAGCCACTTTCACTGGATATTTTATTAAATACCACATAGAAAAAAAACCATAAACATACATCATTGCATAAAGATCTGTTATTTGTAAAGAATATTGTTAGTGTTTGTTAATGCACGTATTTTCTATGACACTTATCCCTGTCTAGTCCAAAGAAAAGGCTACAAAGTTAGGTTCACAGATTTCTGGACTGATCAGTCCAGCAGTTTGGTTTGTCCCACCTTCATACAACAGAGCAGGAGCAGGTTTGGCATCTGAAGCCCACTGTGTTCATATCACAGTATAAGTGAGTTAAGGCTGAAGGGGATTCAGGCTTCCCAGATGCACTTTGAAAAATTCCCCTAAAGCACAAGACTGATACTACTCTGGTCCGGTATTGCATATGCTTTTAGGGACCTTTGTTCCTGAATAGCTTCTTCATTTTTCAGTCCATGATTTTTTGCCATTTTAACTTAGGTGATGGAATAATATGGTGAAGGGCATAATGTGTTCCCCAGTTGGCTGTTTTTTTTATTGGTATTTCCTCAGCTTGTGTCAGTAGGGGAACATGTTTAGCTTTATGTTGTAGTGTATCAACCAAATAATTAAAAGATTTAACCTGACTTAGTATGTAAAAGATAGACAAGTGAATTGCTGAATCTGTAGAATGGAATGTAGCTTTACTGTGTATATTTTCACATCCTTTGCTTTTGCTTTTCCTAATAGCTAAACTGGGAAGATGCTAACTATCTCCAGTACTGATTGACTAAAGCAGGAATTAAAGCTATTTAATATTTCGAAGGATACTGATTTTTCCACTTTCATTGTATAACCTATGTTCACAAGAATATTTTCTGTGACTGCATAATTTGCCATATTGTGGATGACAAAAGGGTTTTTGAATTGATTGTCCTAGGCTCACCAATATTTGAACTATTGGACTAGATTCTTAGTTTATTCAAGTTGCTATGGTGTGTTTGGAGATGCTGAAGCTATACTAAACTGAGAACCAGGTCTGCTTAAGTTATCTTATCTGCATTTTCAAGATTAATAAAGCTACTAAAAAAGTCTATGTTCAGAATGCTTTGCAACATAGGTTGTAATAACTAAAAATACATGGAAGGAAAATATTTAATTAAATATTTTCCAGTATACAGGTACAATAAGTTACATAACATAAAGTTTTATTATGCTATGCTGGTGTTTCCCATTTGTGTGAAGTACTCAGAACTTTTTATTACATGTGGTTTTTATCACTTATATGAGGATCAGCAATTTATCTTACTGAACTGTATTTTTTTTTCTGACAGGCAAATTCATTTTCCTTTCCTTAGAGGTAGAAGCTAAGAGACAATGTATTTCTTGTGTAGCAGAAGGAAATGTGCTAGAGGTAGAATACACTTAAATAAGTCAAGCATTTAATTAGATAGAGATACTGAACTGTCTTTGATTAAACAAATTTCATTGGAAAAGCTTTTCCAATGTACCCTATTTCAGTTCTCGAGGGTAAACAAATCTTTGGTGTAATGGAAATAATTACATTATTTATTTTAGCAGTGTGTCTAAAAATATGCTTTCTTAGTTAATATTTTGATCCAGTTTCTAAGTAACAGTTCAGAAATACAATAACTATATTACATTTGCAAATATTAGCAAACAGACAGTATCTGCATTGCCATATTAAAAAATCCACAAAAATTAGCACCACAGCTGCATTATGCAGCAATCAGTAGGTTTAAAATTAAGAATTATTATGAGAACTCTTGTCATTATCCTCAATAGAAGCAGCATGGATGCTTTCCAACCAAACTTGTTTCCATCAGAAAATATTAAATTTTTCAAGGAAAAATTTCTTTCAATAACATCCTGGAGCGAGAGCCCTGGTAGCCTTGCATGGAGACTTCACTGGACTCCAAAACATAGGACCAGCCTTGTAATGGAGATCCAGCTTCAACCTGGGTGGTTCCTTGAGGTGACCCAAAGGATTTGGGGAGCTAATTTCAGATCACTGTTCCTTCCAGTGTTGCTGGGAAGAAAAGGCATGTAATTATTCTCCGGGCTGGCTTCCCAGCTGTGGAACCCTTAGTCAGGAAAATCCTGCGGAGAAGGCTCCACACTGCCTGTAGCTCCCTGGCCATTCCTTCATGTGGGACAGCTGCTCCCTCGGCTCTGCAGTTTATGAGTGAGCTGCTGGAAGCTTCAGTGACCCAGCTGCCTTGATTACCTGACATGCAGATTTGTGGTCTGCCCAGTGTTTTCTGCATGCATGTTCTATTGTCACACACTGCCTCATGGAAGTTCCATTTACAGAAGTATATTTTGGGTTGTAAGATTCTGTTTCCAAAACAAACGTAAGAAAACATTTCTGTTTTTCAAGGAACTTCTTAAAGTTGGAATGGGCACATGAACTGCAAATCTCCTGATTGTAGTTTTTAATATGAAGTTATGAATTATCCTCAATACATGTGCTGAACTTGTCATAAAGGACTAATCCTGACATATATTATAGTGCTTATAATACTACAAAAATGTACTACTGATTTAAGATTTCATACTTTCCATGATATACTTATTACACCATAAATTTTTTTTTCAGTGATAAAAATAAAAGAAGAACAAAGACAGTAAAGAAAACATTGGAACCTAAGTGGAATCAGACATTTATTTATTCTCCAGTTCATCGGAGAGAGTTCAGAGAACGGATGTTAGAAATTACTCTTTGGGACCAAGCACGGGTTCGAGAGGAAGAAAGTGAATTTTTAGGAGAGGTAAAAAATTATTTGTGTTTCTTATAGAAACACAGTTGCTTACATGTTCATGTCTAGATACTGTATTTTTAAAAAATTTTTAAATATAACAAAGCAAAACTGTTTTAAATTGTTATGTTTGTCCTTACTTAGCAGTAAACAAGTAGTGATCTCCCACTTATCACATAGTATGGTGATATGAGATTCTTTCTGTGTTTGTTCTGTTGTAGTAACAACATGCACATGGTTTCTAAATTTCTTTTAGACTTCTTTGTTAAAATGTATATTATCCACAGTTATATTTTACCAAAAATGTTGGGACATCGCTAACTAACTTGCTACAAGATACCTGAATGCTGTAAAGGTTTTCATAAGGTTATAAAGGTTTAGTGAGAGATTGTTGCTATATTTAGTGTTCTAAAACACATAGGAATTCCTTTCAGATCAAGTGCAGTATTTTGATACAACTTCAAGCAAAGTCCTTAACAATAAGAGAATAATAGAATAAAATTTATGAAAATATTTATTTTAAAGTATTGTGTTATGTAATGTTTTCCTACTATTAACCATTTTTCTTTTTTAGATTCTTATTGAGTTAGAGACAGCATTACTAGATGATGAACCTCATTGGTACAAACTTCAAACACATGATGTCTCTTCATTGCCACTTCCCCATCCCTCACCATATTTGCCACGCAGACAACTCCATGGCGAGAGCCCCACACGGAGGTTACAAAGTAGGTTGTCAGTTTTACACGCTGTGTATATAAACAGGTTATTTGAATTACTGTGTAAAGTATATTAAATTCTTCTAGATGGGAAGCTGCCAGAATTTGTATGTGATTTGTAGCTGTTATTGATTAGGTGATTTATGATTGCTGATGAGAATCTGCCGTGCTATGAATGTTGTACTGAACACTGCAATACACCATTTTTTCTTAGGAGACTACCAAGTTCAGATCTTGAGCTCAAATAAATTATCTTGATCTTTTGCAATATGCTGCTTTTATCTTGAAGTCCTGTCTTCTATATTATGTTTATCATTTCATTGTTTAGCCAAAAGTGAATGTGCAGGACCTTTCTCATTAGCTCATACTTCTTAGAAGTGAACTGTATACATATAACATCCTATATAGCTAAATTTATAACATGGCCTGGTGCCTTGTTTTGATACTATTTACCTGGTTAAATTCACAAATAGAATTTCTCTTAAAATTCTGTTTTGTAGGGCTTGGTATACTTGATCCATGGTAGTTTGATGTTATCAGTAGATAATTTGAAAATAGAGTATATACAGTGTGCTGATTAAAATAGATACCTAAAAATTAGTAAAGGGCCAAAATCTGTTTCCTTACTACTTCATTGTTTCTCTATTTTAACTGTTCAGTAATGTCAGTGACATAAAGCTATTAACTTTATAAAATATTAGTTGGCACTGATACTAAAAAAAAAAAAGAAAGGAAAAACCCCAACAAACAAAAAACTATTTCTAAGAATTCGGAGGGGGGTAGGTTGGGTCATTATATGTGAGTGTGTGTGTACGTATGGTACACACAAACTCACAGGAACGTAGACGTGCATAGCCATGCAAACAAACTTGGGTATTTCCTATGTTCTCTGTGGATTCTCTATTAAATAATCCCTCGTATATAAGTATTTCGAACAGTTGGCAGTTTTTTTGTCTGTGCACTGGATGGTGAGGAGGATTAAAATGCTCCATATCGTAATATTGTTAGATACATTATCAGAGTTACAGTGTGTACCCTTTAAACTGTGTGATCACACTTATCCAGAAAAGCAGGAAAGATAGTTAACAGGTAAGGAGTTCTGTTTCACTTCAGACCTCTTCAGTCTTCTCAAGTATCATGACTATTGTTTAAGTAAACATTGTAAATTGCTTCTGTCTTTTCTCCCATCCTGCAACACATTCTAGGAAGTTAAATCTTCCATGTAAAATTACTTTTACAGACCAGCTGGATATTTCAGTGTCTGTTTGTATGTGAAGTTAGTGAAATTCTGTTGTTCAGGAAATACTCAGATATTCAGTCCTGCAATCAAACCCTGTTTGTTTATAGTAATTCCCCTGTATGCAGTAAATAACTGCCATGAAGAACGAATAAAACAGTAACTGCTTTGCTTTGGAAAAGGTTGTAGTAATACTTGACTAAAGATCTGTTCAGTGACACTGACTCAAAATTCTAAAGTCGAGTGTTTTTAATACTAATAATACTAATACATACTAATACTAATAGGTACTAATAAATACTAATAATATGCTCAACTGAACAATCTTATATGCCTGTCTGGAAATGTAGAGGAAAGGACTAATCAGAACTTCTGGATTGACGAAACACTGAGATTTGCTTTTCAATGAACGTACTGGAGACTGACTTCCCAGAGTGGTACTTCGACAACTTAAGGTTCTAAGAACTTCAGCTCAATAAGCAGTGTCAGACATTCACTATGATTGCTGAAGAATTCACATACTCCTTCAATAAATTATGCTTTTTGCATTCATACTGAGATCAGGATCCCATACAGAAGGATTTTATCTAGTGTTCTGGGAATATATGCACTTCCTAAATCCTTGTGTGTCATAAGTAATTTTCAGTTTAAGCAGATAGTTTTACATGTACAGAATAAGGTTTCCTGGAGTTAAAAATCCCTCCTTTTCGGTGACTGGAAAGGCGTCCAGATGGAAATTTAACATCTGGTCGGATTTTTGCAATGGCCACAGAATGCAATTAAAAAAAATACCTTTTTTTTTTTTAATTGGTGTCACACCTCAGAAATGGAAATAAAAGTATTTCTTGGTGTTCAGAGAGGTGAGGGAATATCCTACTGGATATATATCCAGTTGGACAAGGCTGTAAATAATGCAACATAAATTAGGCAAGCCTGAAACACATGTTGCACCTGATGGCCTCCAAAAAGCTCTTCCCAGCCTAAACAGGGCACTGGTTAAGGGCAGACAGCACATCTTATGACTGTTTGCTTTCACTAAGTATTTATGATATTTTAATAACATACGGAAGTTTGTTTCTTTTAATTTTTTTATTTAAGTTTCAAAAGAATATTAAGTTAAACTTACTATCTTAGTTTCTGGTATCTGAAGCTCATTTTACATCCTTCACTAATAACTCTTGTGTATGATGAAACAGAGGTTGTTATCCAGTGACACATTATGACAGTGTGAAAAAAAGATCTCCAGAATGAAGACAAGGCATGTCTAACGAGTTTGTCTATATTTTTCAAAGCACATTTTAGAACACTTACTGTGCTGTTACAGGAGGCTGATTTCAATTTGTGGAGCTGCAAAACCTGAGCAAGTCAGTCCTTTTGTTCATTTCTGTGATGCCTCTATGTACAGAGTTAATGAGTACAATATGAATGCTTTACTGCATGCACCCCAAAATTGTTAGTCTGAGAAATAACGAAACAAATTTAGAATTATAAGGTTGTTCGTTATTTGTAAAAATACACATCTACACATGTAAGCTTTCTTGTCTTCATAATTGTCAAGTAACTATAAATGTATATATTTGAAGACAATACTTAGGTGTTATTCTCTAAAGGTGGTTTAAGAGAACCACTTACGCTTATGTTTAACTTCTCTTTTCAATATCACTAGATTGTAGCGTTCCTGAAGAAAAGCAGACTGGCAGCCCTGGAGACTGAACTCCTGTATTTACAGATAGTCAATAGCAAAGTGTGAGCTTCCCACAGAGCCCCATATGCCTTTTTTAAAAAAATAACCCCAGCTTTCCAAGACAATACCTTAGTTTCTACATATATTTATCTCTCAGTATCATTGAGTGGGCATCATATTGTGTTACAGACTGATCTAAGCTAGATGTCCACCTTCTCTTGCCCAGTCCTCTGATCTGTACAGTCCATTAACTTCCTAGTGATTACCATGCTTTTTCCTTCGTATTTTTTGAAAGGCATCTGCTTAGAAACTGGAACTAATATAGAACATATTATTATAACTTACTAGGTCTTTCAATTAATAATAGAATCATAGAATCATAGAATAGATTGGGTTGGAAAAGACCTCAGAGATCATCAAGTCCAACCCTTGGTCCAACTCCAGTCCATTTAATATTTCAGATTTTCATAAACCAACTGATTTTTATCCATTGAGTGTATTTTAAGCTTTTTCTTATGTGAAATATGAAGAAATGAGTAGGTTTTTCTTATTCTGCTGAACTTCTGAAGTGAATTTTTAAAATCGCTTCATTTTCTCTAACATTTGACATTAAATCAGCAATACATTAAGAATTCCAGACAGGACAGCATTAACTAAATCTTTTTTTGGTATTTTTATATTTTTTAATATTGCCTCTGAAGAGATTTTAAACAGGCAAGTAAAGGTTGTTTTAAAATGTTTTGGAATTTCTGTTGCTGATTGAGTCACAGTATTATTGTTCCATCTCACATTAGCTAAGAGGCTTATTGCAGCTTACACTGAAAATTGAATTTAGTTTGAGTAGTGTGATCATAGTTGTTAGGATCAATGGGATGAAATTTATTGTTAGTGTTACTGTTTATTGAGAACTGGTACAGAAATAGGCAGGGCTTATACCGTGGGATTGCAAATAAAAAATTACTTCTTCTCCATGTAGCCCAGAAGACAGAGATAACAAACATCAAATTGGATCTGGGACATTCTCATTCGATCTTTTACAGTTATGTCCATGTAATGTGTTCATTAGTGCTGTGTGAGCTGGTACTGTTTAGATGATAAAGAATACCTAATTATTGCGTGTTTTGAAAAACAACAATTGGTTTTAGTTTTGTATTAACTTTGAATTTGTTTTAGAAGCAGATTTTGGTTTACTTCAAATATTTTAATAATTTCCCATTTACTTAGGAATAAAAAGTAACTGACACTAGTTTTCAAAGTCAGATTTTTCAGCTTTAAAAGTAAGCTGTCTGAATTATTGATCTGCAGACCACAAAGAATGGGTATACACTGTAGATTTCCTCCTGAACAAGGGAAGGAACATAAATATAACAGTAAAACCAGACATTTTCAGGTCTCTGGTTATAGCAGTGGAAGGAGAGCTTTTAATTGCCATGAGAATGTACTAAAAAAAGAAAAGTGAAATTTTGTATTTTGAGCATCCTTAGTATGGGAAAAGTAGTATATCTATGAGAGAGAAACTCTGCTGAAAGCAGGGTCTAAGAGATTTTGAAATGGCAGTGTTTGGAAATCAACATATAGAAGTCCAAAACGTTGAATCAATTAATATTTTTTCAAGAACTGAACACCTGAAAAATCAGTCATGATCAATATAATTTTAAATAAATAGACTACAAAGTAGCTTTCTTCTAAAGGGAATGTAATTAAAGGAGCTTTCATTACTTTTAGATTAAAGTGATCGATAGCTCCACTCACTGAGTTTCATGATACTTAAGGCATAGAATAAAATCTGGAGGGAGAGAATTTACAGTAATTGGTATTTAAACTATGGGGACACAAGCAGGGTATAGTTATGTTCTACAAAAAAACTTCATAAAGTGTGAACAAAACTATGTATAACATTCCTTTTCCAAATTTTATTTATTCATTCAGATGGCAATAAAAAATCCTATAATGCATAAGCTAAGTGCTGTCTTGGCAATTTCCTTTTAGTTTGTTGTGAATATGGTCAGTAAGTACGATAATTTTAAATCAATGTCACCGAAACTTTCTTGAGGGAATTATAGTAATGCTATTCACTAGTAGGTAAGTGAGTTGTACTTAATGGAAACATGCATCGGTGACTTTTTTCAAATTATAATATGGAGCATTTTATGGTCAGTGGCACAGACTATGAATGATGAGTTTGTTATAAGAATTTTACCTTAGAGAGCAAGAATAACACTTACTTTTCTCTTTCATGTTTCTTCCTTAATTTTTCTCTTTCTTTTATGGAGCATAGGCCTTGGGCATTTTATCTTTGTTTGCATGCATTGATGTTTTGTTCATAGAATATGGATATCTATACCAGTATTGTATTTATTATACACTTATGATTTATTTATTATATTTATCGTACATCTATGGTTTATTAAATACTTTAATTAAAAGGTATTTAACATGATACAGGGGTGTCTGAAAAGGCCTTAAACTATCAGAATATTTTTATTTTTTGTAATAAAAGAAAGTTGTTGAAGATATTAATACTGTACTTGGGAATTTGAAAATAAACTTTATACAGTTGTAATTAAACTGCAAAAATACTTCCAATTTTGAAGTAGTTTAAGGGAATTTGATTATTTATAACATTCTTGCTCTAGTTGCTTGATAGAATCATGTTATTAAACCAGTCTTCTGTCATGTAATGATGACAGAAAAGCAGATTTCTTTGTTGAAATAACTCAGTGGCTAGGGTAAAATAACCTTGCTAGGCAGTTGATAAATAGCAAGTCAGGTGACTTTTAAAAGATTCTAAAAAATACAGGTCCAGACAGTAACTTCCTTTTTTGGCTAAAGATAGTGTGTATTTTTTATTATTTTTTTAATTGTTGAAGCATAATAAACTATCCTATAACAATATGATGATTCTGATGAAGTTTTCAGATGGGTTTAATACTATTCTGACTTCTTCCTTTCCGTGTTGTAACCATACAGAAACAGCTATGACTTTCTTATTACTCATTCCCATTATAATTGGAGTATTTTTATATTTTGTGCTCTTCAAGAAAGTCTACTCTTTTACAGATCTTTCCAGAAGCTAAGTTTAGAAAGTCCATAGTTTTAAAAGATATAAATAATTTATAGACTGTTGATGATGTTATAATTTTTTTTTTGGATGGCCCTCTTGAACATTTGGTGACTTTCCAGTGTTGCTGGACTAAACTAGAAAATGTTCCCTTACTGCACTCTTCATAATTGTGTAGCCAAAGAAGAGTCAGTTTTTCATTTAATTCAGAACTGGAGGAGATTAGTACCAAGGAATAGAAATTTTAGAGAAGTTATGCAGTAAACCTCACATCTAAAAGTTTGTAATGATGCTGAAAAAAACACCCTGTTATTCACTTTGGAATATTCTAATGGAATTTTGAAGCTGGGCCATAAAAATTAATTATGTTTATCAATAAACCCAATCTGAAAATATAGAGAGTTAGAAATTGTAACTATTAGATGATTTAGTGATACAGTCTACATATTGAGATAGTTAGTGCCTGAATGTCAGGAAAGTGTGGCTTGCGAGAAGGTACCTAGTGATTCAGTGAATTCTTAAGAGCACCAGTTGGCAAGAATTTTTCAATTTTCCTCTAGCACTGTCATATCTTGTCATCTGAGGTGCATCATCTACTCATCCACTGTCACTCTTCAATATTTAAGAGGATGTCTGTGAGCTCTTCAACTATAAGAAATAAAATCATTCATAATGTCTTGCTAATGGCAAGATAATTTTCATTTTATTCTGACTTCCTGGCTTCTGTGTATTGCCTTATGGAAGTCACATTTACAAAATCTGAAAATGCAAGGTAACAATATTTCCGTAATTGTCCAGATATTTGCATACTCTTATGTTGTGAAGTTTAGAAAAACTGGTATGGTTGTATGGAAAGGTAAATTACGTAAACCAGCCAGACTTAAGGAATGCAAACAGTAAATCAGGTATTGCAAGTATTTAATTTTTAAGCTCACATCAGGACTCTTCATTTCACCAGTAACAAGGATAAGGTATTCATGTATGCATGTATTTGCCAAATCAAGACCTAGCTGGAGGCAGAAGATTGACTGGAAAATCATTTCTGAGTCTGTTAAATCTAAAGCAGGATTCATAGATACATCTCAGGAAAATTCTGCTAATAACTTTCTGCTAGGATGCCAACAGCAGTAAATTTAAGTGTACCAGCTTGCGTTGTATGCCTGGATGAGTATACACTTTTACCCTTAGCAAATCAAATGCTTACGGTAGGTGGGCAGTTGGATTTCAGAGCAATAGCTCCACTAGTCCTCTGTGACAACTGAGTATAAATGTTGACCCAGAAGTGTTTGGCATTTTTGTGGTTTAATTTCTCCTAGCTGTTTGAGTTTTATTGTTTCGAATGACTATGGCCTACAATACCAAATTCCTCAGTCTACAGCAGCAATTATAATGAAGTTTAAGGTTCTAACCATCCCTGTTACATGTATTGATTCATGTATTTTTCCCTGACACTACTTCATTTCAATATTTGTTTTCCAGATAAAGGCTTATATTCATATAATTCAGGTAAATTTTCAGCATGCCAGAAGTGCTTATTGCTTCCATATACACGCACAATTTAATTTGGTATTTTATCAGTGTGCTTTTGCTACCTATTGTGCAGATGCTAAATTGCTTAAATGTTCCTTGGCTTTTCTTGTCCGCTTTTCAGGCATAGGTCTTTCGTTGGCTTTCTTTCTCTTAACATCTCAATATTCATATTGAAACGGTGTTTAAGACTATACTTGCTTTGCCTGCCTTTATTTTAGGTAGAGCTTTGGTAGGTAAACTGTAGTGAGCTTTATTCCTATGCTAGGAAAATGCTGTTTTGCTTAAGCTATATTAAAAGGAACACTGTTGTACTACAGCTGTTTGAGAACTAGTGTAAATATTTTTAGAATACAGATGTGGGGTAAGTGAAGTACTGGCAAAATCAGTATTTATACTGATACATATTTCTACAGTTTCATATTGACTTTAATCCTCACTTACAAATCGAGTTGCCATATCTGAGTAGTTTATCTTAATTAAATTTAAATAAATTTGTAATGTACACTTGTTACAAGTTTAAATCTTGTTGTGCATTTCATGTGGGGCTTTTTGCAGTACCTGCAGTTTTAATTAAAAGAATCTCTTGGAGAATTGGTTTATCTAATTATATTTTAGTTACATTCAAAAAATGAAACACACATTGTTGAGAAAATAGATCCAATACCATGATGGAGGGAAACAAAAACTACACAATATGTTTCTTGAGAGTAGTACTAATAAAAGCCCATTTCCTTTACATCTACCTTTAGTCTCCCATGTTTCTTTTATTCCATTCTTTCCTGAAATAAAGTCATATTGTTATACTTTATCTTCATATGGGAAGAGACCGTGTTTGCTGTGGCAACTGTGGGCTTGTTCACATGTGCATTAGCCACAAATTTTAACTTGATGATGTTTCTCTTTCATGAAGGAGTTCTGTTTTGTGCCTCTCTTCCATCCAGCAACCATTTTCAAGGATCTGTGGGAACTTAATTAAATTTGGTATTTTTACCCCTCTCTCAGTGTGGATGAAATTGGTAAAAAACTTAAAAAACCCACTATTCTGTGCAGGAGGGTAAAGTGACAGATTGACATGGAGACAGCATGACTGCATGAGAAATCAGCTCACGCGAAGAACCCTCAGGCAGAGACTGAATGAATATGAGAGAGCAAATTCTTAAGACAGTTGTTGTGAGACTGATTTTAGGATTGCTTACGTGTCAGCTTTGAACACAAAAGAATTACAGGCAGTGCTAAGTTACTTTAAGTGGTTGTGAAGGCCTTCTGTGAGCTTCAGGGAAGGAGCTCATAAGCATGCTTCGCTACTCTTTTTTTCTCCAAGGAGTCCACAAAGCTTTGTAAAACCTTCCTGAATTGTAAAGGGTGGCTCAGGAGCTCGGTCTGCTTTCTTCTTTAGTTTTGTTGTACTGTTGTTTCTTTCCACATGGAAAACATAGAATTCCTGGGCCGTAAATCTGGCACTTCCTTCTGTATTTTAGCTGACTCATCTTAATTTGATTTCTCATTCTATCCCCTATCCTAGTCCATTCTGGTAACTATATTGGTTGGTCATATAGGCTTTAGTAGTTTTGAACCTCATGTGTTTGTCTTCTCCTGAGACTTCTGTCAGATATATCAATGAGCAATATATGAAACACAGAAGGTATTGTATCTTGAATTGTTTTCCCCATATATATATTGTTTCCCCTGTAATAATAACAACAGAGTGGAGCACATCTCTGTGCCAATAGCAGTTGTCATGCAGAAGTCGGAAGATCTTTCAGTACTCTCCACAGATTTTGGTTGCTTTGCAAGAAGATAGTTATGAGTCGTTTGTTTCATTCATTTGGAAAAGTTCCAATTATTTAGAATGCTGTCGTGCAGAGGAATGAGATTCTGTCAAAGTAAAACAGGATAGCAGAGAATAGTTCAGTTGAAAGGGACGTACAACAATCATTTAGTCCAATTGCCTCACCACTTCAGGGCTCACAGAAAGTTAAAGCATGCATTGTCCAAATGCCTCTTAAACACTGATAGGCTTGGGGCATCCAAGGAAAATGCTCTAAAAATTTCTTCAATGATTTTCATATTATTTTCATTCAGAAGTTTGTTAAAGCTTTCTGTGGCCACCAATACTGCAACCAGTGAAAAGATAACAAAAAATATTTGATTCATAACATGGAATAAAACACCTCACTTTTCACATTATTGCTAGCCATGAAGATGAAAATTCTAGAAGTTTTTACACTAAGAAACTACTGTATTTAAAATTCCTTTTCTGCCTAATACAAATTAAAAAATTAAACAGGAAAAAGAGTAAAGCAGTAAAAATTTAAATACAAAGTACTTTTGAAATGGAAATTGAAAATAAAGGGCTTAATGGTTTTTAGGTGGTGGAGTTTTTTCCCAACCCTGCAATGAAAGCTGTGGTGCAAGTGCCACAAACTTCCAGTTCTACTTTGTCGATGCTCTTGCAAAGTTGTCGAGCTGGGTGGGATGGTAGGTTATGCAGCAGTGGTAGGGAAGGAGTAGATAAGTGCAGGAGGGAAGGAGGATGCTGAGAGTTATCCAGTTCTGATGGGGAGGTTCTCCACTGTCCCCACTTTAAGCTGTCCCTGGAAAACTGTTTTATTGATAGTTATTAAACTATCAATAGTTATTAAACTAAAATAGCTATTAAACCCAAACTTGCTGAAGTGAATAAACATATATCTTCTGTTTTCAGTGGGGTTGGGTGTGTGCTAAATTAAGGCATTTTTTTTATGTGACTTACGCTAATCATACAGCATGGAGTCTGTTTTGCCTTCAGTTGGTAACTGTAATAGCCATTAATTCTGATGGAAGGCATTCAAAAGTCCGTATTTGCCATCTGTTAATACCCAGTTATGAGACAAAATTGTAATAATTTCCCTAAGAATGTTTTATTAATAAGATATACTTCAGTGCAATGGCAGTGAGACTTAATTAATGCCATTCTTCATGTTTAAGATCCATCAAAGAAAAAGTTAATTATATTCAAACCATTGGTACCAATGCATTTATTTAATGCACCCAGTGTCCCGGGTGTTAGATACTTAAACTTTTTACAGAATTTTGAATTTCTGTTAGAATGGATTTAATCTTCCTGCTCTTGAAATAAGTACCATATTTTGTAATGTATTTGACAAACACTCTGAGGTGTTCATTAAAATACTAAGTAACAGTTTCATTAGCAATATTCATATGGAGTGGTATTTAATATTCAATGAACTGGTATTTTGAAAAGACATGGCTAAGGTGGGACCAAAGCCTAAATCTTCAAATTTACATTGTCAATAGGTTAAGAAGAAAATTACCATCTAAAATGAATATATAGCAGATTAAATTACTCCGGCAAAAATTATGAGAAATATTAAACTAAGCTGCCAACCGTTGTACTGATATTCCTCATACTCAGTTCTATAAAGGATTTTGACCTGTGCACTTTCTAGTTTGTTCCATTTCTGAAGTTAATGGAATACATTTTAAATTAATCTGATTGCTTTGCAGCAGTTATGTATTCCAGGCAGTACTTCTAAGCATTATATATTTAAGTGACATGCTTTCCTTCCTCTGTCCTTCCTGAAAACATTGATTTCCAAAGATGAAACTAAGTAATAAATTCTGGTTTAAATGTCTTCTGACTTCTTAACTAGCATTTAAATACTGTGTGTGAAATATTACTTATATATGATTATTTTTCAGTTGGTTTAAGTCTGTTAGTAGTTGTAGAGTAGTGTGTTAGAGATGACTTAAGGTAGCCTCTGCCTGAGGAGATAGATGATCTGATCTGAATGAGCACCATATCTCATCTTACAGATAAAATTTTCATATTTAAGGGATATCAGCTATTACAAAAGACTCTTCCCTTTGCAGTAGCAAAGGCAATTGGAGAAAGCTCTGAAATCTGACTCTTCCCTTGACTCTATCTCTACTTTTCCCATCCTTAGGGCAGGTCTCAATCCTGGCCCATTCACTTTCCCCATGCACTGGCTCTTCCCTGCAGCTTGAATGGGAGTGAAGACAGAGGCCTGTATGTCGTAAGAGGAAAGCAACTTTAGACCCTGGAGAGTGATTTGGACTAGAGGTATTAGGAGCCTCTGGAAAAGGTGGATGTAGTTTGATAAGACAGAACAAGAGAGATCTCTATCATGTGGTCCATTAAACCTTCTTAGTCTCTTTTTCTGCCAGAAATATCCTGTGACTACTACAACATGTAATTTTAGCTATGCTACTGGGAAGTCTAGAGCCTACTGTGACAACAGCTGGCTATTTTCATCCTTGAAGAGGCAAATCTTTTCTCCAGAATGCAGAACATAATATTCTAAAAATATTTTAAAGCAGATGTACTTAGCTGTAAATATAAACATAAATAAAAAGCAATCTCAGTTGTAATTAGATTCATTCACAAGGATGAATTAGATGATGAGTAAATGGCATCCATTCAAATCATAGTTGATTCAGCCCTCTTACAAACACAATACAAACCTTTCCAAGCATCCATGTGATGAGCATCAGCAAACTGTTTACGGGCCCTCATCTTCCTGTTCCAGCATTCTCTCTCTCTGATAGACCCTGAGTGTTATTATTGGCATCTGCACAGCAGCCACGGTCCCACTGCCAGGTCAGTACAGGGTCGCCACGGGCCAGAATGGCACTGATCTACGCTCCCTCTGAGGATTTCTGCCTCTTTGCTCTCAGTCAAATCCCAGCCGAAGTAGTAGCTCTTTCTTGCTTAGTCTTTGGTCACAAATGCTGTCCTTCTCATTTAATAATCTAATTTTGAATCACTGCCTAAGGAGACTGGAGACTAATCCTTCTTGCTCACCACACCACTAGAAGACTCTGCTGAAATGACAGCAAGAACAGCATCACAGGTGGAATGGATACTCTTTGTCTGGGAAGCACAAGAGATTTTCATTTGGCTTCTGTGATATTATAATTAAGAAAATAATTATTGTCCATGTCAGACTTAATTGCTTTTAGAATTGCATAATGTAATAGCAGGCTAGATTGTGTTTTTTAAGAATTAACGCATATCACCCTTATACCATTTTCTAGTTGAATAATTTTTAACAGGGCAAATTTATCCCAAAAGAAATAGCCTGCAGTCTAGTTTATAAATTCATACACCCACTTCTCAATTGCTGCAGTCACTTCTGACTTCTTGTGAAAGGCACAAAAGAAGTAGAAAACACACACAAAAATACAGCAGGAACAATCAGAAAGACATAATGGTTTGCATATGCAAGGGAAGTAAACAATGATATTTTAGCTCAAAAAAAGATGACTGCAGGAGAATACAGAATGCTGATTCATGTTTCTCAGGATACAAAAGCTTGGAGGGCATTTTTTTTGGTGTAATGTAATAGAAATAAAACATAGGGAAGTCTGCTTCCCACAATGCAAAATGAAACTGCAGAACTTACTGGCATAGCGTATTATAGAGGCCAAGAGAACACTGTGATTCAAAAAGAAATTATATGAATTTGTGGAAAATGGTTTGATTAGTGACTTATGGTGAAGAGTATGGCTTAGGAGAAGTCTCAGTTGCCAGGACCCCTGCCTGCTGAAAGCAAGCTTCTGAGAACAGAACACTTTTTCCATACAGATCTTGTAAGTACAAGGACCTTCCACTACCCCCTGGTGGGTAGGCAGATGTTAGACAGTCTTACAGATAGCAACAGTTCTTACAATTCAAGTAATTTCTAAAATTTCTTTAAATTGAAATCTTTGTATTCTTGTCAAAAATCCTTTTAGCACTTGTTCTTTCAGTTTTCCGTTGGGAGAGGAGAGTAGGGATCAGTCTGCACCAGTCACCTTCTTTAGGTTTACTCCCAGTTTTCACTGGCATTTTTTTGTGTGTGTGTGTTTCAGAATAAATTATCCTACGCTAGGAATAAAAACATGTTGCACATGGCTGAAGGTCTGGTGACAATTAGATTAAAGCTTCTGCCTTCTAGTGACTTATGTTTAGAAGGCCAGAGAATTAGAAGAGACACCTATCTTGCTGAAGAACAGGGATTCTCACATTTAAAAGAAGTAAATGAATAATTATCATCCACATGACAGTGATTAATCCTGATGTCAGCAATCAAATGCTGTTTAAAAGATGCTACAGAAGTAAAATTAAGCTAAACACAAACTGACATATATGTTTGTCCTACGTGACTTACATGTTGGCTGTAATTGTGGATGTGGAATCTGGTTTTGCCAACTAGATGTTTTGACAGGTGTACTCTTGTAGAGCATTTAATAGCTTGCTTCCTCTAAAGTATCACAGAGATTTTTTTTTTTTTTTCAGGATACACTGTATTTGTGAAGCTGCCTATTCTCCTAAGAATGCTTACTAATACCCCAAGGAAAATATTACATCTGCTTAATATTATTACTATTATTAATTTTTCTAGTAGTCAAAGACTTCAGGGAGGGGTGATGCATTGTATATGAAAACTTGGAAGATGAACAGTATGATGCCAGTTTCTGTATGGAATGAATACCTATAGATATGAAGTATCTGAAAATATTTCATAAAATTAATGTTGCAGAGCTGTATTTGAGCATTTCATTGTATATTACATTAAACATTTAGCTGAAAATAATTGGTACACTAATACCTTTGTAATAATGTAACACTAATTTCACTTATGTGCTTATATCAATGCTTCACTGTCAACTATGAAATTCTTACGTTTGCTTATCTATTATTGGCTGGGGATAGTTTCAACTTACAGGAAGATAAATTATACATTTCTGATTTTATTTTTTTTGGCAGGATCCAAAAGAATTAGCGACAGTGAAGTCTCTGATTATGACTGTGATGATGGAATTGGTGTTGTTTCAGGTACTACTGTCTAAATTTGCTCTTATATGTTCAGTAGAAATGTTTCTTATTTATAATTTATTATTATGAACTTTATAATGTTCTTGTGGTTAAATATAAGTGGAACCTAAGTGTATATTTTTGCACCAAACACAAAAAAGGTATTATGGGTAATGCATATTTAACTACAAAAAGTACCAACAGAGGGTAAAAAAATCAATGTGTGAATTTCCTTGTTGCTTTTATAAAATTATAAAAATAGCACAAGAGTGACATTTTTATTAAATGTGAATAAGCGTTTATTTGGGAGTTTTTTGACAGACATTGGGGTTTGATGTATCCTTTAAAACTTCATGGTGAAAGCTCTGAAGCCTGAAGATTTAAGAAGATAGCAGATTATCTGTTTTACCAAGAAATATTGGAATTGGGAATTTAATGAGTATTCAAGATAAAAGTAATGTGAAAGAGTGTTTCTCCTCCTCTACAAAGATAATACAATAATCATAGCCCAAACAAATAAAATCAGGGAATCGTGCTTTCACTGACTAAAACAAGAATATATTTAGGATACAGCCATGGGGCCTTTAAACTGGTACTGATGGCTTCTGGCACCAGCCCAGAATGGGCTGCACAACTGTGTGTACTCTGCTGTCACCCTCCTGCTCTACTGAGATTTTTAACCCACTCAGAGGGGTCTGTGTCAGACAGTGCCTGGTTCCCTTGTGTGAGGTCTGGCTAAAGTGGGTGAATTAGAAGGGGGATAGCAAGGAGGTTGAGAGAGGTCCTCTACTCTGCCCTGGTGGGGCCACATCTGGAATATTGTGCCCAGTTCTGGGCCCCTCAGCTCAAGAGAGACAGGGAACTGCTTGAGAGAGTCCAGCGTAGAGCCACAGAGATGGTGAAGGGAATGGAACATCTCCCTTATGAGGAAAGGCTGAAGGAGCTGGGTCTCTTCAGCTTAGAGAAGAGGAGTCTGAGGGGTGACCTTATTAATGTTTGTAAAGGTGTAAAGGGTGAATGTCAGGAGGACGGAGCCAGGCTCTTCTCAGTGATGTCCAATGACAGGACAAGGGGCAACAGATGCAAACTGGAACATAGGAGATTCCACAAAAACATTAGAAAGACTTTTTCACAGTGAGGGTGAACAGGCTGCCCAGGGAGGTTCTGGAGTCTCCTTCTCTGGAGACATTCAAAGCCCACCTGGATGCATTACTGTGTGACCTGCTCTAGGTGATCCTGCTCTGGCAGGGGGTTGGACTAGATGATCTTTCGAGGTCCCTTCCAACCCCTGACAGTCTGTGATTCTGTGATACACAGTGATTTGTGTACCTTGCTCGGCAAAGGTGGAGCAGTGTATGCTGCCTGGTCTATGCAGCAGCTGTAAGGCAGTGATCAACTGGGCATTCAAAATGTGATCCTGCCACATAGTGACCCGTCAGCAGGTGTGCAGCTTTTACACTGTAAAAGCACCTGCTGCTGGCAGGCTAAGGAAGGGTGTATAAGAAACAAGAGTCAGAGGAATACAGCTGGGCCTGAGGATAGATTTAAATAAAGGAGGTGAAGTAGGCAATCCTGGATATTGCAACATGGGGTGCAGCCAAGTACTGATAAATCCAAACATTTAGTGAGGTAACTGAGTACCTGTGTTTGCACAGTCCTGTCTTAAAAACTGTTAATAGTCTGAGGTGAGATGTGTTTCGGTGTTGTCTGCATAGCCATCCCTGTATTTACAGATATTTCGTGGCTATCTCAGGCTCTGCTTAATTTTTGATCTGCTGTGTTGCTATTCCCTTGCCATAGGTCTTGTGTTTGCTGGGAAAATAGGAAAACAGATTTTTTTTATTTTTTTTTTTTACTAAACAGCATGTAAATTTTATCAAGGAGCCCTTTTTAAAACTGATGTAATATATTATACACACTTGGTGGTATAAACAAGGCAAGTCATATTGTTAACATAGTTATTCGCTGTGGTTCATTGTAGGTCTCTTACTAGAATGCCTAAATAGCAGACCTTTTAAAGTACAGGTCCTTGTTCATATTGGAACCTTGCAGATATTCCACAATAAAACTTATTCTGTCCCAAAGGAATATGTTTTACCTTTTCTGCATAAATGTTCAGATTTTTGTTAACCTCTGCTCAATGTTTTTTCTCTATCCAAGTGTTCCAGCAATTTTACCAGAGACTGTATGAATGGTGCGGATGCAAGACCACTAAATTTTCTATCTTCCTCAGATCAAACAGTAATAGACTCAGTTTTCAGATTATTACTTTAATTAGAAAGACATTTAGGAACACTTAAAGTATTTTTATTTTCCTACTCCACTGTTTGCTTTACTATGGTTAGAAGACAGGAAGCATATGCAGCCAGAGTGATATGAAGTATTGGAAGCAGAAAAGCAGGGATCCTCAGAAGTCACTTGTTCCTGTTTACTGTATTTTCAGTCTTAGGTTGGTTGGCTTTCTGTGTGTGCTTGCTAGTGCCCGAGGCTTTCAGATTACCTGTCCTCTTGAAGGGAAGGACTTTCATATTCCTGTTAGCCAGTTAAATTTGAAATGTATCAACTTTTGGAGTTTAATAATAAAGGGACAGAAAAAGGGGGTTTTGATGGATATATGTCTAGAGTGTCCAGTATGGTGCCGTATTGAAACTGAGTTATTTTGTGTTGTCCTGAAGAAAGGTACCAAGTTTTGTAGAAGTTACCAGGTGCTTGAAGACATCAGTGGGATTCTTGTGAAACACGGATTTACAATTTTAGGATTTCATAAACTCCTCTTATGACAACTTGTAAAATTATGGTCTTTGCAGTTCAATGAATGAGCCTAATTCCCTTTACTGAGTTTTTGATGTACCTTTATTTCCTTTAGGATCTTTTAGCTTTTGGATTTCTGTTGACAATTCTACACCTTTGTTGCTTTTTAATTCAGACTGGCTGTGTGGGTGGGAAAGTTTGATGTTCTTTTTGGATTTGAAATATATACTTATTGCCTTTCTTTTTTCTGTGTGCTGTTGTCACTATATTTACAAGTCTTTTGATTTATCCTTGTCTTATCATCTACATACTCTCATTTAAGGTTCTATTCATTTGCAGACTCATCACAATCTTGGTTTAAATATATGCCTTCATTGCATGAAGCCATTTGTCTCTCTCTGTTTTCTTTCTTTCTTACCCCAGTTCTTTCATTTTGTATTTTCACGTTTTATTTAACATGACACTTCACTTTGTTCTTTTTTTCTTCCGTCATATAAATGCTGAATCACAGTAAGTGTGTTTGCTGACATTTTTTGGGTACCTTCAGTGATCCTTTCCGTAAAATTAATGCTTATCCAAAGTATGGGACCTGCAAACTAAACTCCAGAAACCTTTAAGAGGAAGAATTCTCTTTTGGTTCCTCTTTAATTTACTTTTATTCAAAACTGTGGATTAGGTGACCTTTAAATGAGCCTTCCAACCCCAAACATTTTATGATTCTGTGAATTCCATGGACCTTACTTGATCTCATTATGTGTTTATTAATAGTTCATTGAAATATATTTGCTATCTGGCTTCACCGTGTTCCTGCTTGAAGCTGAGATTTTCTTATTTTCTACATCATCTTTTTATATAGCCTCTCTGGTGTTGGTTCCGTAAGGTCAATTGACTGTCTTTGGATAAGCTAGTGATAGGCAGAAAACCAAGTGTTAGACTTTATCTGGTTAAATAGAGGGAATTTTAAAAGTTACAACACCTGCATCATCATCTATGTCTAAAATATCTGCAGTTGCTCTCTGTCACTGCTGTGGTACTTCGATCCACTAATTTAATTTCCTGGAGACAAAATGCTTAAATTACATCTATTTCCCATGCTATTATTTTCTGTAATTTTTACAAAAGGTTAAAAAATCTCTTACAAAAATTGTTCATAATTGTTCGTCCTGCTTAGACAAACCTAATAAAGTTCAGTCTTATAAACCAGAAGGTTGGTCCTGTCAACAGGAAAGGTTTTTAAGACAACAGAGATAAAGCAATTGAAAAAATTAAATGTCTTTTTTTTCTGGCTCTATGTGTATTCTACACCAGCTACTGTCAGAAAGGGCTATAACATATTATGTATTTAAACAAGTATGCAAATGTGATTTTAGATAAGATTTCAAAATAGCTCTCTTCATTTACAATATACATTCATTTTGTCTTGTAATCAAAATGACCAGAACAGAACCTTTATTAAATCTCATCTCTGCTGGATTTAATCTTAGCACAGGATAGCAGAAAAGGAGGCACTAGCAGTTCTGGTTTTGTCTTCTAGTTTGCTTGTATGAAGCCTTCAAACTATTTAAAGCATTCAGTTTGCTGTTACGAGCAATAAACTTTGGCCCTCATAAAGTTGTCCATCATCAGCAATTCTGTGTGGGAGCATATCGGCATCTTCACATGCCCTTTTGAATGCTCTTACCTGCTTATTCATAAAAGCAATACAGTGTTGTTTTATTGATTTTAGAAAAAATCCAGAGCGCTTTACAAAACACCGTTTAAATTTTCATAATACTAAACACAATTAAGCAAAAAACAGGGTTTTGTTTTGCATTTTTTTTAATTGACTAAAATTAAATGGGCATTAAAGTTAATAAGTTCAGTGAATCTGGGCTATAATTTTTAAGTAGTTTTGTTCCCAGGTCCTTCCACATAATACATGTTGAACCTGTAGCAGCCTAGAGTACAAGTAACCTACTGAGTCTGACTTCATGAACAGAGACATGTATTCTCAAGACCATTTAATCATAAAGAATCTCACCTATCATTGTAAGGATTAAATATTAAATAAGACATTAATGTTTAAAATTCAGTTCTACACCAATATCTCATCTGCACTACATCATTTTATGAAACCTTTGTAATCTGAGATATGTTCCAACAGATGAATCCTGGCAGAATGTAAGGCAGTGAATTCTGCATGAACTGCATTGCCAGTCTCTGTAGAGAGGAGTTTTTCCAAGTGAAAGAATGCTGTCTCCTGCCTTGAGAATAAAATATTTATAATTTTTTCTCGTTATGCAAAAGATAGCAAAATGTTTCAGCCACAAATAAGAATACAATCAAGATATTTATTTATTCAGAGGATAGTTAGAGCCAACTATATTAGAAAAAATAGTAACAATCAGTAATGAAATTCTTATTGAACTTAATGATTCTGTTTCTGAAGTAGAAAGAAAAGCAATTATTCATTTTTGCTTCACTTTTCAAAACTCCTTTTTTCAACAGAATTCTTTCACTGACATGTGGCAGCTTTCCCTCCAGAGGAAACACAAGCCTTTCTCTTTACTTGCTGATAATGTGAGCTGAGTTTTTATACCTGGATCCTATTGATGACCGCTGTTCAGTGCAGATACAGAACACGCAAATACTTTGGTTGCATGGTGAAATCAAATGCCTATTGAAAGACGTCTTACAGCATTGTTACATAGAGTAATGACTTCTATCTCCATTAAAATAAAGGATTTCATCATACATCACCAGCTAGCCCGAAATGGGAGTCTGTAGTGTCCCCAAAAGCCTGGTAACTACAGACGTAAACATTGACAAGCTGTTTCTTTTATTAAAAGTTGATACGCATTCCCCTGTTCTAAAATCTGTTCTCAGTGGGTTCTTCCTTGAGTGAAAAATGGCTTAATGTCTATGTGTCTTGAAAATTCCTCCCAAAATTGCAAGCAAAATTCGAGCAGTGCTGACCCCTTAGGTCAACGGTTCTTCAACCTTTTTCCTTGCTTTTGTGCAAATGAGGTTTATAGACTATACAACTTTATGCCTACAGTTGTTAACATAGGAATTTTTATTATCATTCTTCAAGCTTTTTCTTGAGTTTTTAGTTTCTTTTTTTTAATGTATCGAAGGCAAAATTTAGTAATACTTTTACTATTTTCAGAAAAAATCTTTAGTATCATTTTATCAGCGGACAAAACATCTTTCTCTTCAAACATCCAAATTGTTTGAGTTAATACTTTTTTTTAGAACTACGTTAATATTTTAAAATATAAGCTATATCACTCCACTTTGAAAATAAAAATGTAATGACATTCAAGTTTTAGATGCAGATTATTGGTAATTAGAAGTATCTTCTTTCAGTAAAGTTAAGCAAATATGATTTCAGCATATTAGTTCATGTTCTGCGGCAATCTTTGTGTCTAAAGTCACAAAGGCATCTAATATCTAATGGAAGGCTACGAGGAAGTTGCATTCCTGTCAGAGACTCTCTTGGTCGATACTTCTCATATAAGGGAAGACCTCGCTGGAATGAGTTATAAAGGTGGTTATGGTAGTTTGACCCTGGCTGGCAGCCAGGTGCCCACCACAGCAGCTCTGTCCCTTCCCCTTCTCAGCTAGACAGGGGGAGACAATGTAACGAAGGGCTCTCGGACCAAAATAAGGACAGGGAGATCACTCACAGTTACTGTCCTGAGTGAAACAGACTCAACTTCGGGGAAATTAATTGAATTTACTAACAATCAAATTAGAGAAGGGCAGTGAAAAATAAAACCAAATCTTAAAAGTAACACCTTCCCATCACCCTCCTCCTGCCCCCTTCTTCCAGGGGGGATTTATTCACCTCCTCCCCCTGATCAGTCCAGTGGGATGGGGAATGGGGGTTACAGCCAGTTCAGTAAACTACCCCAGCATGAGTCCTTTCCATGGGGTGCAGTCCTTCAGAAGGAACTTGCTCCAGTGTGAGTCCCCTACAGGTCACAAGTCCTGTCAGGAAACCTGCTCCAGCATGGGTTCCTCTCTCCATGGGCTACACGTCCTGCAGGAGCCTGCTCCAGTGTGGGCTTCCTATGGGGTCACAGCCTCCTTCAGCCATCCACCCGCCCTGGCGTGGGGTCCTTCATGGGTCATAGGTGGACATCTACACCCCTGTCACCTCCATGGGCTGCAGGGCGACAGCCTGCTTCACCATGGTCTTCACCACAACTTAGGGGAATCTCTGCTCTGGTGCTTGGAGTGCATCCTCTCCCTGATCTTCACTGACCTTGATGTCTGCACATATTCCCACTCTCTCTCTCTGTGCAAACTGTGGTGCAGTAGGTTTTTTTCCTATTTCTCTAAATATGTTATCACAGAGGCATTCCCATCATCCCTGATAGGCTCAGCCTTGGACAGTGGTGGGTCCATCTTTGGAGCCGGCTGGCATTGGCTCTGTCAGAGCTAGGGAAAGTTGCTAGCAGCTTCTCACAGAAGCTGCCCCTAGAGCCCCTCTCTACTGAAACCTGGCCAGGCAAACTCAACACAGTGGTGCTGAGCACTTCTAAGAAGAAAATGCTCCGTGAAAGGACAATGTCAATTTAGAGACTAATTTTGGAGACTTGCTGAACAGCAGAAGATATACAGGAATGAGTACTTTAATAATAAGAAATATCTTTATATTAACTGTGTTTTTTTCAAACTTTATATGTCATACTGCATGTAGGGACAGCACTAAAAACTCAGCAAGCTGTGGTTTATAACTGTGTGGAAATGCTCTTCATACACATTAACGATCAAAAGAATTGTTTCAAGTGCAGTGGGTCTATACACACCATTAGCGCAGCAGAGCTAAAAGTACCTCTTGAGAAACTGTTGCTATCCAGCAAGTAACCAATTATTCTGGTTCCTTTCGCTATATATCTTTTTTTCCAATATTTGTAGAATAATACTTTGCAAATGTCTCTAATGTGCCCATGTGTGAAATCTTGGCATGTTAAGCTTTTCTGGCAATTTGATTATATAATTGTTTTTAATTAGTGCTTGTTCTAAGCCCAGCCATAGAGTGTTAAAATTTAAATATCTGATAAAGAGAAAGCTTGGCATCTCAATCAAGTACAGATGTTAAAACTGGTGAAAATGCCACCTAGCATCAGTGTCTGAAACAAGTCAATTGTTTTGCCTGTGATGAATGGCAACTCTAATATTGGTTTTCAAAAATAATTTTCATACAAAGAGTTTCTCTCAAGCAGCAAGACATCTAAATTAAAAGCTTCATTAATACTTTTCACTTAGTTTTCTTAGGGTTATTTTAGTGCTGTCACTGTGAACCTCATATTTGGAGGTTTGTGATTTTGTGTAATTTTGTGCCTGAGAGCTTCAGAATTTGATAACAGTATTTACTTGCATAGCAAGGTACATGTACAGTAGCACAATATAGCCGTATTGTGTGGATGAATACCTTGAGTCAAATATATTAATATTCTTTCTTTAAGACTAAGGTAAAGTTAAAACTTTAGCTCAGAGGAAACTGTATTTAGTGTGCCTTGTAAAATCCCTCATTTGATGTGTATAATAATTTTTAATGAAACGTTCCCATGAAAAGAGATAGGTAGTGGCATTTCAGGTATCTCTGCCCGTCTTTGAAGTGACTGCAACTCACAGTGTGCTCTGTATGTTGATTTAAGAGGCTTCCCATAGTTATATAGCATTTGATTCTATGGTAATGGTTTGATATTTATAGCTGCAAGCAAATTCTGATGTTTATCCTGTTTTTACCACTGCTATAAATATCTGCTTGGTCAATTTGCACTTATGACCTGGTGCGGCAGGCTGAAAGGCACGGACTCAGGTCTTGAGACAAGCTAAGACAAAGTTTATTAGCCAAAAGCAGTATTTATGGGTTACAAACAGGAGACCAGACTGTACAGCCAAGATTGTTATTAGCTCATGTACTCCTTCAATCACTCTCTTGTCACACAGGGAGAACAGACTTTCCCAGGTCTGTTTTGATTATACTCTCCCATTTACTCCCATGCACATCTTGTGTACAGATGCGTCTTATCTGTCCGTTTTCCTGAGCAAATCTCAATATGAGCTATACTTGGCTGGTCGTGGTCTCTTTTGATTATTAGCAAGCAAGAATTATGTACTTGTTTAGAAAGGAGCTCAAGGACGAAAGTCTTAATTCTGCAACGCAGTGCTGCTGGCACAGCTAGCTGTAAAATGTAGGGTATCTGCAACCTGGTTTTACTGTCTCTAATGACTTTCCACAAGAAAGCATTTTTACTTTCTTTCTCTAACTTTATGTCCAAGACATGGAGTATTTTTGAAATTAGGAGTTAAATCATACCTTTTTCAACTGAGAATGTCACCACAGCTTTTGGAATATCGTCTGTCTTGAGAGAGACATGAATGTTTCAAATCCTGGGCAAGCAAAGCCAGTCATGTTGTAGAGAGAATAAGTTCTCAAGTTAAGAGTACCAAAGTTACCACTTCATATCCCATGGCCAATCAATCATCAATAGCAGCTTTAAAGTCTGTTTGGGGTTTAGAAAGACTCCACCATTGATCGCTAAACACATTTATTACAGCAGTGGCCACTTTTGGTGTGTACAGATTGATGCTAGAGTTGTTAATCCTCCTGCATAAGCTTTCTGTTACTGTCAACTTCCTGAAGCTTTCTAAGTGAGGAGCTGGCCCATTGCTCCCTGTGCATCTCTTGAGGCTGCGGAGTAGTCACAGATGGCTTGTCTTTCCTCTAAAGCTCATGTGTCAATGAAAGGCACAAATTTCCAATATACATAAATATTTTGATAAATAGTAATTGCAACAAAAGCCATTGAAATTCAGTGAAAGAATAAACAAGGGAATGGTGATTGAATAAATTATTTCAGTATCAGCAGAATCTCAAGGTACTTCATCCTGTGAAGTCAATTCTTAAACAATTTCTTAGGTACTTTTTTTGCCATATCCCACTATATCCAAGGTGGTTTCTTACTTTCTGAATTTTGGGTAGACTTCCCATACCAGATGAAGTACCATATCCTTAAGCTAAAGTCTCAAGACAGGGTCTAGTATGTGCCATCCTCTTCATCTAGTTTCAGGTGGAGGAAAAAAAACTGCATAGGAGGCATAAAGGTATAGTGAATCCCACTGGCTGGGCACATGTGCTGTATCTGTGATTCAAGCACAGACGACTGTTTCATTCTGGAATAGTAGTGCTCATGCTAAAATTGAAAAGATTTAATTAACTGTACTTCTCTTTTAACTGTACTCTTCTGATACCTATGTTCGGAAAGTAAAATACTACACCAGCCCTGAAGCTTTGAAATCTGCATTTAATGTAAAAATAAAACAGCAAATGAAGCTATAAACCAATAACATTTTAAATCTTTAATTTTGGCAACTAAGTTCAAAACATGGCATCTTCTATGAGCTGTACCTACATGTCTGTGTCAACAACATGTGTGGTTTTTGGATAATTTTTCTGAAATACCTGATTTTCCTTATGCATTCCTAGAGTTTAAATATTTTTCTTTAGAGCTTATATTTTGTTCTGACTATAAAGTGTTGGAATGATAATGACTATACTCAAGAAACCTAAGAACCTTACTGGATCTATTCGTCTCCACATTAAACATCTTAATATTTTCTGGTATTGCAACTTTATACAATAGACATATTTATTTAATAAAAGTATTGAATTCTACAGGTGTTGAAAGAAACTTGTGTTCTGTGAAAATCTGATATGATTACTTTCAGTACGAGATAGCATTCTATGCTGCTTTGACTCTTTGACAGTGAAAATGCGTAGTGTGAAGTAAGGCAGAAAGCTACGTTAACTCTATGAAATGGAAGGATGACCATGGAATTAGCTCATGTTAGTGGGTTGTCTACTGAATCTGCTACCTTTCAATGTGTGACCTGTTGGCAAAAGAGAAGTTTATAGACATAGTAGTTTTTCGTTTGAATGAATTAATTATAAATGTCAAAGTTTGCTTCCTGGCAACAAAGCACAGGGAATACTAATCTGTTACTTAGAACATTATTCTGTAGATGCAAAATCTACATTTCTGCCTTTTGAAATTGTTATAAGGAAGCACTACCAGTGTAAAGTTACTGGAGAGCATTGAATATCTTCTTCCAATTTAATGTAAAACATTTTTGATCATGATTATACCTGACAATTTAATTAAATAGTCATATATTTTGATTTATTGCAACAATAAGGTGCAAGTGGTCAGCTACAATAACAAATTAGAGATGAAGGAGGCTTTTTGTTTCAAAGTAATTAACTCGTTTATGTATACGGATTTAATAATTATTTTCATTTATTAGTTCTCACTTCTAGGAATTTTTCAGACAGAGTAGGTTTTGTTTATGTTTTGTTAATTGAATTCCTTGTCCTTCACTATGTTTATTCAGACAGAACAGCTTATGCTATGCTCATTCCCCTTGTACTTTGGTGTTTGTACAGACCACATATTGTATAAAACTGCTGATTTAAATGTTAGATTTTTTTTTTAATACTTTATCATTTCTTTATATTACTTCTCTTTATTATGTTTTCCATCTCCAAATGCTACAAAAATTCCGTTTACATGCAGAATACTAAAAATCATCTTGGCATTTTTTTGTATCTATAAATACGGATTATTAGGATAATAATATACAATATTCTCTCATGTGTAGTTATACAGTAAAAAATCGTTTTTATTTCATGGTATGTAAGTTCATAATAACTTGCTATTCACTTGTGTGTGTGGTGGGCTGACCCTGGCTGGAGGCCAGGTGCCCACTAGAGTTACTCTATCACTTCCCTCCTCAGCTGGGCAGGGGAGAGAAAATATAACGGAAGGCTCATGTGTGAATACAAGGACAGGGGAGATCACTCATTAATTTCTGTCATGGGCAAAACAGACTCAACTTGGGGAGATTAATTTGCTACCAATCAAATCAGAGTAGGGTAATGAGAAATAAAAGCTAAGTCTTAGAACACTTTCCCCTCATTTCTCCTTTCGACACGGGCTCAACTTCACTCCTGATTTTTTCCCTCTTCCACAGTGGCCAGTAGGACGGTGAGTAGAGGTTGTGGTCAGTTCATCACAGGTCTCTGCTGCACCTTCCTCCTCAAGGGAGGACTCCTCACACTCTTACCCTGCTCCAGTGTGGGGTCCCTCCCACAGGAGATAGTCCTCCATGAGCTTCTCCAATGTAAGTCCTTCCCATGGGCTGCAGTTCCTGAATATCTCCAGCATGAGTCCTTTCCACAAGGTGTAGTCCTTCAGGAACAGATTGCTCCAGTGTGAGTCCCCTATAGGCTCAGAAATCCTGCCAGCAAGCAGGCTCCAAAGTGACCTTCTCACTCCATGGGTCCACAGGTCCTTCTAGGAGCTACATGGGCTTCCCACAGGGTCACGGTCTTCTTCAGATATCCATCTATTCTGGCATGGGGTTCTCTGTGGGCTGCAGGTGGACATCTGCTCCATGAGTTGCAGGGTGACAGCCTGCCTCACCATGGTCTTCAGCCCAGGCTGCAGGGGAATCTCTGTTCCAGCAGCTTCTTCACTGACCTTGGTGTCTGCAGAGTTGTTTCTCTCAAATATTCTCACTCCTCTCTCCAGATGCTGCTTGCCTTCTTAAGTATGGTATCACAGAGGTGCTACCACCATTGTTGATGGGCTCAGCCTTGGCGTGTGAGTCCATCTTGGCATTGGCTCTAACGGACATGAGAGAAGCATCTAGCAACTTCTCAGAGAAGTCACCTCTGTAGTCCTCCTGCCACGAAACTTTGCCACACAAACCCAATACAATGTGTTTTCAGATTATGCCTTCCTGAGGGTAACTTTCTGTTTTCCCCAAATGTATTAACTTGTCTTTTAAAGATGGCAACCTGTCTGCTACTTTAAGACTATCTTTAGAAATTTGTTTATTTCTTATTGTTACTTACAATACTGTTCAATTAATATAATCAACAAAAATAACTGTTAAGCCATTTTCCATATTTTTCAGTTTTTTAATGAAAACATTAAACATCGTCAGAATAAGTTGTTTACTGTGAAATTAGAAAAGATGTGGTTTGCATTGTAAGGGTGCTGTTTGCAATTAATCACGTGTTGGCATAGTAAACCCACAGGTCTTTCTCAATTATCCACATTTCCGTTGGGCTTCTCTCCTGAAAATATGAATTCCAGGTATTGTTTTATTTCAGTATATGGGATGGTATCATAGCATAGTAGCTGCTGATTGTTTCAGTACATTTCTTACTGTGTATAGAAGGCCTTTTAGTCAATTCAGTGAAACCCATAGCTTGTTGTCTTAGTGATCTATACCATAAATTAAAATCAGTAAAATATAAGAAATAACACATAAGAGTAGAGAAAATAACTTCTAGCCAATCCAAAAACAGTCTGCAGAGCTCTCACCTATTGTCTTAACTCTCAAAATTGCTTATAGCTCTTTGGGGTAGGAGATAGTGACCTACACAGCTCCTTACAGGTCTCTGGTATTCCCTTGGTTACCTGTTTCCTACCTGTTGAATTTTTCTTTTGATGACGTCTTGACCAGGGTCTTCAAAGAACCTGCAAAATGATCGTCTTGATTTTTCTGGTTCTGTGTGCTCTGCAGGGCATTTTACATTCTTCCAACTTCTGTACAAACTTAAATATCTCATGCGTCCTTTCCCAGCTTTCTCTAGACATGCTGGGTTTTTAAAAGAAAAAGTAGTTCTCTGTGCATTATTTTTGTATTGAGGACAATATTTGTTTGGTGTATAAAACCATCAAATATGTAATGGGTTTGCTTAAGATATTTGTTGCATTTTTTGTTTCAACATTACTGAGCTTTGAGTTATTGCTTTAGCCCTTTCTCCTTTGGTTAAAGAGTTGCAGAATTACGGAGTCTATTGACTTCCAGACTGACTTGCAAAAATTTTATTCAGACATCTTCTATTCTTTACTGATTAGTGAACAACACCTTGTTTTAAACACAGGTCAAATTCCCCATCTCTCCTTTGGTGATTTCACCCAGAACTGTGTTGTGCTCATCCTTATATGCCTTCAGAAGAAAACCTCAGTTATATCAATTGTCATAGCCATCAGGAGGTTCCTGAAGACCTCTTTATGCAAAACATTATCATCAGATTAAGAATTGCATTTCTTCCATTCTTATCATTGTATATTAATTCGATCCTCACACAATTTGTGGAAGCTTCTTTGAAATTGCTGTATATCTGACATCTTCTTTTCACAGAGTATTTTACCCTGGGACAGTGAATTCAACTTTTCAGTTAGATGTATATAGTCACTTTAATAAACTTGTCTTTTTAAAAGGATATTTCTTAAAGACTACTTAAAATGTCCATGTATTAGCTTTTTAAGCTACTGTAACTGGAAAATCTTTTGCTTAGACCAATTATGCCTTCTATTATCCTATTTCAGGATTAGGTCCAGCATGTAAGCAGGTGTCTGCATGGCCTTAGCTCATATATTTTTAAAGGAATCATGTTGTTTGAGTTCAGAATCGTGAGTGATGTCATTGAGTCATTGTTACTTTAAGTGATTCTGAAATACAAATCTTTCTTGAACCCACGCTCTGTATTAGTACTTTCCTGTCCCAATTTTTTAAACTGAACTTTGAATTAGTTTTCAGTTGTGGACATTTCTGTTTGAAGTATGTTCTATGCAATTATTACAATACAATTGTAATTAAAAAAGCAATAATCAATTTTGGATGTTATTCTAAGGAAGATGTTATTCTAAGGAAAAATCAGTTTTCTTAGTTTTATTGTTAATGCATTATATTGACTACAAATAAATGGTAAATTTGAATATTTTGATTATTATACGTCCCCAGTTTGGTGCAATTTATTTCTGTACTTTTAAAATATAACTATAGGAAATATAGCTATACTTAAGTATAACAACAGGAATCAACTTTATGTCTGTATTTCTTATCACAAAACCTAGGAAGAATGCATGATAACATTCTGGATTAAATTCCGTCTTTTATCATTCTTCTAACTATACGGACATGGTAGGAAATTAAAAATGCAATTTCAGATTCATTGAATATATGCATTTCTTTTTAGATTATCGACATAATGGGAGAGATCTTCAAAGTTCAACGCTATCAGTGCCAGAACAAGTTATGTCATCTAATCATTGCTCTCGATCAGGGTCCCCTCATCGTGGAGATAGTATAGGACGGACTAGATCATGGTCTCCCAGTGTCCCTCCCCCACAAAGGTAAACTGTTACTTAACTATTCAGTTATATAAATTTAAGTGGTATTGATCTCGTAACAATACTGGAAAAACTCTTGATACTTTCAAAATGGCAATGAATTAGCTAGATCTTATGAAATTATGTAAAGCCAATAGCATTTTATCTTGCTTTATGCTGATGTGCAAAAATTAACCTAATTTTGTTGTGTTTTTTGCCAAAAATCAGCACGTTCCAATCCAACAAAAGAAAAATATTTGTCCAGATTTTTGGTTTTGAGAACTATTTAGAAGCTGCCACGTTTTATAGCATATGCTGGTTTGACATTTTTTTAGCGTTCATTTATTAGGGCCTGTTTTCAGCCTTTTTGGCTGTGTAGAATTAAGGTTCTGGGAGAGCCATACTTCCTGCCCATAGTAGCTTTCATTCTACTATTTTCTCAAATTTTTAAGGCACCAAGAATAAACTGACACACATACAATTTTATACTGAAAAATGTCAACTCCTAATCCTAGATGGCCTCTGCAGCAAATATCAGGACATTTCTTCCAAAAACTAGCCATTTTGGATAATGACTACTACTTGATTGAATATACTGTTTAAGCCAGAACAGTTTTTTCCTGCATAGATAAGCTTTCTTAAGAGGAAGCAGAAGGATAGATGTAAAGGGAAATGAAGCCTATTCTTCAGCATTTTTGTCACTATGGATGGGTAAGTTTCCAGCTGGTGTAATTCAGCTGGCAGAGAAAAGGTGGTTATTTTCATCACCCATAATGATCACAATTCATATTTAATACTGAAGATCTGGTATCCAGTATTTCCTGTCAGGCACGTGTGTCTATCCCTTTCTTCTCTTGTGTTTTGCTTTCCTTTCTGTTATCTTTGTTCTTTTTGTGAGTTTAAAATACTCTTGACTTCATATTCTCGTACTTATATGTTTACTTACCATTTCCTCTAACAGATACAGACTAAATAATACCCTTTTCCATTAGTGAGGTATCGGGATCCCAGATTATCCCATAGGATTGCAGACAGGCAGAAACTGTAACTTTCTACTTGAAATCTAAACCCATATGTTAATGCAGCCTGACTTTAAATGAGACATAAACAGTAGACAGTGAGGGGCCTTTTCTGATTTCTACTATACTGATTTCAGTCTAAGTAACCACCTGTGCTAAATCTCCTGGGATTATGTCTCTTGGGTGTAGCCACAAATGTGAGCAAAATCTTTGTGTGTGTTTGTGGTTTATTGTGTGTGTGCATGCTGTGTGCTTTTTGGGCATAACTTTTACCCAATCTAATAGTTAATACGCATTTAACACCTTAGGAAAAACTTTTTTTTTTTCATTTTTCTTGTAGTTTTGCATTTTTTACATGTAATATTTCTTGCTTCCTGACTTTCCTAAAGCTAAATTGTAAAATATGATTTTGAGCTTTCAGAGAAAAAACATTTCAACTGTTTCCTACAAGTTCACAGTGAAATGCACTATTTATGTAATATTTCCTGGCCTAAACACAAAATTATTTATCTGAGGACTTGTCAAGCCCAGAGAATTGGGTTGCCAGAGCTTGGGAGTTTGTGGAAAAGACACATAGTCCTTGGATTACAGGAGTTTCTTTTAAAATTCTAATAAAAATCCAGGTGTTCTCGGCAAAGCTATAAGCTATAAGCTATCACATTTGCAGCATGTTTAGTTGAGTTGGTTTTATATGTGCTGCTATGGACATATTCTAACTGGAGTGAGCATGCTGCATGCCCAGAGATCTCCCAACTACTGATCGAGACCTCTGCATGTAGGAGCTCTTGAGCTACGGCAGTGCACGTTTCTGCTATATCTTAGAAGCCGTTTTGCAGTCCTCTGTCCTACTGGATTGCATAGGAGCTGACGAGAAAGTGTTACTCTAGTAATATTTTCAGCTAATATATTTAATGGACTGTTATTTTCCCTGTAGATCAGAATGGAGTTTAGACTGTGGCAGGCACTGAATTACATCTTGTTTAGCTTTTTCTAAGACTGCATTTGAAAAAGCAAAATGAAGGTGATTGTAGAAAGTGGCTAGGCTGAAATGGTGTGGTAAATCTAGTAGGATGCCCGTTATTTTCTTCCTTCACCACCTGCAATTACACTTTTTCACCTGTTTACCTGTTGCTCCATACAAGTTCTGTCAACTTCAAGAAAATTCCAAGGGAGTGAAGACACATGTTGTGAAAGCAACTTTTCTTATAGAACAAATTTCACTGGAGAAAGTATGTGCTTCTCTATTTAAACAGTAAATCTGGCTGAAAAAGGCATCCTTAATAGAGTGAAACAGAACTGTAGTAGTAGTAGCACTTTAAAGGAGAAGAATCACAGTTATGTAGGATATTAAGAAGCAGCACAAAATCAGAATCTGATATAACACAGAAATTTAAATAAGAAATTATTTATTTAGAACAATGAACCAGTAACACAGTCTTACTGATAGTGATTTGAGCAGTCAGAATGGTACTGAATTTTCAGGACTAAGGCTTATAACCAGGGTTTAAGCAGCAGTTGTGATTGTGTGGGCAGACAGCAAAGGTCAGATCTTTGGAAATTTTTGAAAAGAAATGATAACTTGAGAAAGCTTAAATATTTAAGTCAAAAGAAGAGATGACTGAAATTAAATGGTAATACTATAGACAGAAAGAAGCAGATTTTTTTTTTTAAATTGAATTAAAAGAGAGGCCTGAGGGGAAAGGTTGGATGGAATTCAGAAAGGAAGAATGAGAACTGGTTGTCAGGAAAAGTGAAATAGTTAATAACAAACAGTAGAGTAGCCCTGTCAATGTCCATTTTAGAGTACGAATCTGGTGGCAGTAGTGAAGGATACACATACAGGTAACACCAGTTGGAGACTTGCAAATGACAAAGAGTAAGGATAACAGGTACCAAAAGACAAAAAGTGACAAAGGAAGGACAGCAGAGCTGAATGATGAATTAAAAAAAAAAAAAAGAAATGAGGCCTATATTAGGGAAGACTGCAGGAAAGGACAAAAGAGAGAAGAATTTAATGATCCAGAATTTGAATTTGTGTGGAGGGAAGCATGCAAACTGTTATTATAAAATCTATACCAACCAATTATGTTTTAATTATCCAGTAATTATTACAGCTAATTGTTTTCTTTCTATCTTCCTGTTCATGTGGATTCGATTTACAGACCAGAAAAAGTGAAGTTAGTGTGTACAATTAGGTATTAATGATTAAAATGAGTAATTCAATCGATTCAAATCAACTTATGAAAGTAAAAGTATACAAAAGACAGGTCAGCTACCACATCTCATTACTACCATGTTTGCTAATAATTTTCTGTACAAACCAGTGAGGTGGCATGGCCCGGGTACATCCAGAACTCAGAATGTGATCTTTTTTATCCTCAGTCGGAACGTGGATCAAGGACCGCGAGGGACTCGATCTACTGCGGCGCGTTACAATACCCTGAACCGAATGGACAGACACCGTGTTATAGATGACCACTACTCCCCGGAGAGAGAGAGGTAAATATCTGACCAGAATTAGAATCAGCGGTAGCCTACACTCATCACTTCAGCATGGTAGCTCACTAAAGTAAACAGCAAAATGACTTGCCTAGTCTCACAAATGAGCACTGTCCTACTCATTTATCCACACGATGTACATTAAAAAACACACAGTGCACGCAAGGCTGACAAAACTGTCAAGTTAGTGTATCTTTGACAAGGGGGAATCTGAAAAATCTGTGAGAAATTGTACAATGTAAAAGACAAATAGCTTAGTTGTCCTCTTTTATAAAAATATTTTTCTGTACTATATTAATAAGTTCTTTAAGTGCTGAATATCTTTAAAAAAATCTAACAATATAATTCAGCCGTTTTTGCTGCTGAATAGAGTCATAAAAATGAATGATTTCAGCTCAGTGTTTGTGAAATGCTCCCATTGGATACAATGCAATTCACAAACATGACAAAAGTATATTCTAGCACTGCATTTGTCTTTTCTTAGTTTCATGAGCTATTTTTATGGTGAAAAAAAAAAAAGATTATGGCAATATGTTTTGGAATGAAATTGGGTCTTTGTATTTAGAGGCACCTCTTACCATGACTGTTTTGCTTACTGTAACTTGCAAAAGAATGAGCAGAGCTGTAGCAACCTCTATGAATTTTAATGAGTTGAAAAAGAATTGCAGATAATAGTTGGCTAATGTAGTTAATTTTGCTGAATTAATTGTGGTAGTACCTTTGTGACATTAAAAAATCAAATAAGATCTTTCCCACTTCATTGTCTTCAGGTCAGAAAATCAAAAGAAAAAGCATTACAATTTTGAAAATCTTCCAGCTTCTTATAGACCATGTTGTAAATCTGCACATTATATTCAGAGAAGCAGGACTGCTAGATCCTGTCCCATTTCACAGTTGCATTTAACAGGGACTAATACAGATATTCTCTTTAATCTTACAGTGCTATGGGACTAGTATTTGAAGTTAATACTTTTACAGATGATTATTACAGTTTATTCCTCAAATGACATCAAAGCACAGAACTGGCGTTGCTAACTGTAGTATAAAGAATTTTAGAAATCAGTGGCTTTTTGTTAGTAATATTGAACAGAAAAGGTGAGTATGTCTTAAAAGAACATTAATGTGATGGTCAGTGATCGTAAGGAATGTCAGAGAAGTCTCTTCAGAAAAAAAATAATTACTAGCTTTTCCTTTTTAGATACGTTAGAAAAAAAGAGTACCACAAGGGGAAAAAAAAATTTATCCATTCGTCTGATTTGTAGTTTAATTGGACTAAAAAATTCAAATGGGCAAAGAAGAAAAAAGATGCTGAAAAGCAAACAAGTATTTATCTTCCAGAATGTTAACTGTATTCATTTCAAGTAGATAGTTCATAAGTGAACCTATTTTTTGCTTTAACTTATCTAGTATTTCTATTTTAAGTTATAGAAAGGAAGAATGCAATTTAGTTGATTTTCATACAGAAGCTATAAGCTTAAAGATTCTGAGCTATTTCTTTAAATTAAAAGGACTGAATGCTTTTGGGATAATATTATGTTGATTTTTAGATCAGTCATCCTTGAAATAGGAACTAAACCTATCCTTAGAGCTTGCATGTGCCTTATGGAATGCTCCTGGGTGTGGTCACTGTGTGAGTTTGCTTGCTGCCTCCCAGATAAATGCAAAGCAATGAAAGGTGACTCAAAGTACAGCACCACAATTTTCCTCATCACTTCAGTCAAATAACCCCTACTGGACTGGCTTGGCTTAGAGAAAGAGAATTGCTTTTTAAAAAAAATTATGCCAGAAAACCAGTCAGAAGTTAAATGGTGATGAGATTTTTGAATTTTCACATGACATAAAAAGGTATTTGTTTGTTAGGTGTGCTTTGAATCTCTGAAACAGATTTATATATCATCTGTGTTTTCCAAAACACGTGTGGAACTTCTGTTTGTACATGGTGAGTGATTGTCTGTGTAACCAGACTGTTGACCAGTTATGCCTCTATTGCACCACACAAACTTTGAAGCATATCTAAAAAGACTCTTCCCAGACACTTACCATGTTGTATATTCAGTGTTAGTTTGCAGTGGTTTTATGAATGGAAAGATTATTAGACTTCAAGGTTTTTTTCAGTGAATATTTGTAATACTGTCTGTGTTACATAGTGATGTGTGTACATCAGTCTCTAAAGTTACTCTTTGGTTGGTATTGATTCTGAAAGCTGCCAGAACTGCAGATAGTTTGGAGAAGTGGAAAACCTGAACCTTTGTATAGGTTTATAATCCTCTCTACTCATCATCGTTGTTTTGCTCCCCACTTCTGAAAAAAAAATAAAAAAAATCATGCTCTGCTTTTCTGCAGCTCTGATGGTTTGTTGTTTACCTGGTCCCTTTATCCCTCAGAACTGTTTGCAAAAAGAGACTATGAAAAAGTACCTTCTTGTAGACATGCACAGTTGCCAAGTTAAAATATGACTGAGAATATGAGTATGAAAATTCTTCCTTTTCTAGATAATTGAGCATAAAGTTGTCTAAGGTGTATGGCACTAAGGAGTTAGTAGAAACTGCACACAAAATGTCTAATGACCTCAAGTCTAATGGCAATGCAAACATTTCTTAAAACTGAATGCATATTTAGAAGTGAAAATCAACTATTTTGAAAAGGATGAAACATATTTTTTTTAATTTCATTTGAGATAATTTTAATTTCAAACAGCAAGTCTTTAACTGTGTCAAATGCTGCTGTTCAATCATATACTGATTTTTGTGGACAGCGTAAAGTTACAGTTAAAATTTGTATCTCCTGCTGTGTTGTGAAAAATGCAGAATTTTACTGTGTATACTCAAAGTGGGAAATCAAGTTATTTTTTTATCTGTATATTTAATATAGATATATTAGTTCGTTTCTGTCAAAGTATGAGGAGTTTTTTGGAAAGGGCCCACACTTTTTTTGTGAAACATCCTAAATTTGCAATGGAAAGAAATGTGAATGCCTCTGTCCTGATTCAACTCCAAGTTCCATATGATCTTTTATCTCTAACAGGATAATCTTGTAATCTTCGGTTTGACGTGTCTTAATAAACTCTCTAAAGCAGGCTTTTACCTCACTTCAGAAAATAAAACTAATCAAAATATAGAGAATATGCTGGGAAAAAAGCCAGACTGGACCTCAAAGTTTTATATTTGAGCTATCAATGTAATTAGGTGCATTAGAGTAACACTATGAGAGTCTTAGTGTAGTTCCAAAAGGAAGACATCAACCAAAACTACAGTTGTGTATTACTTTCTGAAAGAGGCATTTAATAACAAGCACCAAGACAGTGTTAAGGGAGTTGCACTCAGGCCCACAGCTCTACCCAGCCTAGATACTATTTAACATTTATTAATCTAACTATATTCTTTATCCTACATGTACTCTCCCTAAGGCGTGAAATTGCTAATACTGAATTTAGCATAGATATAATAAGCCAGATCATTCAAAGAATATCTGACTCAAATAGTCTTGCAGTGGAAACACATGAGAAAACTCCTAAAATATAAATGTTTTTCTACTAGGCACTTACAAGAAAATGAGAGAAAAAGCAAGTTAAATTTGTTGTCCTCTATCCCTTTATCAGGACTATTGCACAGTTATATACAGCAAAAGTTATAATCTGCTCTGTTAAAGTAATGGGGTAGTCATAGCTGTGATTATTTAAAGAAATATTCTCCTCTGTCTTTAAATCACGTCAAAGATGATGTCTCGATATGCTGGGACTAGCATGACTATCACACCACATGAGATGATTTAATTAGCACATTTAAATACAGACATTCTGTTGAACATTTTGTTTGTTTCATGCTGTTGAAATAACAGATTTTTTTAAACATGTCTTAAAGTAAATCCCAAAATACATACCAAAAATTCTGGTTACTATAATCAAACCAGTGAAGACCAAAATAAATCACTACCATGAGTTTGCTGCATGTTAGATAAGATGCCATTTAACCAGCTGCTTCTGTTATTTAACACAAAATTAAATATTACCAAGAGCAATATAAATTCTACATTTCTAGAAGTCATTTTACACTGGCAGTTGCTTTATCTATAAGTAGCAGGCTCCTAATCCAACACTGTTAATAGCAAAGTGCCAGATTAGGTCAATCTAGAAAAGTGATTTTTAAGACTTTGCATCATAGTAAAACGCAGAAAACATAACAGATTTTTTTTTTCCCTACGTTCTGTATTAAATACACAGCTGAATAATTTGCAGTTGTCATTTATTATTCAATTAATGTTTTATAATACAATATATTAGGGCTACAAAGATACTGTAGTATAAAGGGTACCTGATGCTTTATGTGGAAATTCTGGGATATTTTCACATTTTTGTTGTATATGTCATGTGGATACATATCCATATGTGGCTATGCAATGTCACTGTTTGCTTCTTCACATATCCAAGCAAAACAAATGCATTCTGAAAATTTGCTTATACAGGTGCAAGAAGTATGTGAACCTTTTGGAATTTCATGGTGTTCTACATTAATTTATCATAAAATGTGATCTAACCATCATCTAAGTCAAGAGTATTGACAAATATAATGTGCCTAAAATAATAGCACAGAAACAATTCTGATACTTCATGTCTTTATTGAACACAAATTAATGCAGAACACCATAAAATTTCAAAAAGTTCACATACTTTTTCTTGCAACTGTAGTTATGTTGTAAAATGTATGCATCAACTTAGATCTCAGTAATTTCTGTGTTTAAGTTCTTTTTCATCTTTCAAAATTTTACCATGTGCATTAGTAGTATATTGCACTTCCTAATTGTTTTGTCTATCTACACCTACAATTGTGAGTAAAAAACATACTAGAGATTGTACCAGTAGGGATTCCTAAACTAAGACTGTCCTACACTTCCCTTTAACAGATTCTGTTTTCAGTTACTTATAATGTTGCCAAATGCAATTTCCTCTTCCAGGGCTCTCACGCATGAGCCCTATTGGATTTAATTGCTGAAAGGATTGCAGTCCAAGCACACTGCCATGTTTTAGCCTTGCAGTAAAGATGGCAGAAAGGAGAGTGTTTTCTCTTCAGCTGCTGTTATTTACAGTGGGCACATTATTTTGCAGTGATGTAACTCTTAAAATGCACAATCATCTACACCACCCACCTGGTGCCTCCATGCATCTGCTGAAGGATAATAACCTCCGACAGAAGGATGGAGTAGGAAGGCGGCAAGAGAAGTGCACTCTTGCAAATGTACCTACTCGTGATTCAGAACCTTTGAGCCAAATTAAAAACAAATAAACAACAACAAAAAGTCACAGATACCTTCCTCAATTAAATGCACACACAAAATGCCCGTGTTAAAAATAATGCAGTTCTCAAAAAAGACGTAAGTGTTATGCCTTTTGGTGCAAGAAATTAAAATATAGTATGAGGAGCATTGTAATAATGAGATACTAATTTCCTTATTGAAAGTCATCCTGACTGAATATGTGTCAGTTCTCAAATTCTTTGCTGATAATTGCTATTGTATCACAGCTAAAGTCTTCAGTTTATCAATTGTGGAATATTTCTAGGACCTCATCTATCCCAGGAGATACACAGGAATTACTATACAATTGATGTGGCAAAAACATTCATAACATTATTGTGGGAAAACCTATTGATGCTTATATGTACGGAAAACTCATTCTCTCTTTAAAAAAAAAAACCCTAAACTGTTAAACGAAATTATTCTCTTCATCTTTTTCTATGAAATGTAGCAGGGGAAATTATATAACCTATGTTTTATTCTTGAATGGCATTTGAGCTTAACCTAAGTTTCATACGCCTGCCCTCTCTCTTTCCCTTCTCCCACTTTTAATGGTTCTTTTTCCCCTAAATTTCTTGTTAATCAACTCAAAGAAGCACCTATTTCTTACTCTGCAGTCTGATTAAGATAATTCCCATATTTTTTCCATTGCTAGATCTTCAGACATTTTTAGCATGAAAAGTTTGGAGCATTTTGTTAAAGGTGAATTAATACCTGTAAAAAAATTGTAATTTTTTGCCAATCTTAATAATTTAATCCTTGTCATGCATTCAATTTACCATTTCAAAGGCAAAAGCATATAAGAGTGTTACTAAAAAGAGGATAGTAGTGTTGCCAGTGATACAATGTATTACTTGAAATATGATCAGATAATACACAGGAAAAAATGGCTGTCAATAGATAAACCGTTATAGAATGTTAGAAGTTTCTCGTGTCAACTGAGTTTGATTCACGCAGGCTGTAATGGTGGAGTAGAAAGTCTTGTTTTGCTTTCAGAATTATTTATGGGTGTTCCCCTAAGCACAAGATCATCAGGATGTAATAATACTCCCAATATTTCCTTTCCACGGAAATACTTGGGAATCAACTTCCTGCTAGATCTAATAGGGAAGCTGGAATGTTAATCTATTTGTGGGACCTCATTGCAGAGGATGAAAATTGGAGGAATATATTATCTTCTGGTGAGGCCACATCTGGAGTATTGTGCCCAGGACAAGGGGCAATGGATACAAGCTGGAACACAGAAGGTTCAAAAAAAACATTAGGAAAAATTTTTTCACAGTGAGGGTGACAGAGCCCTGGCACAGGCTGCCCAGGGAGGTTGCGGAGTCTCCTTCTCTGGAGGCATTCAAACCCCGCCTGGACACAGTGTGACCTACTGTAGGTGATCCTGCTCTGGCAGGGGGTTTGAACTAGATGATTGTCTGAGGTCCCTTCCAACCCCTGACATTCTGTGATTCTTTGATCTTCTAATGCCTCATCTTTACTATTGAATAAAATATCTCAAGCAGTAGAGAACAGGTTAAATTCCCCTTGCACGGTAAGAAGAACAGAAAGGTATGCAATGGATGGTTCAGGTGAGGCACTCTTGTGTATGTATGTGCGTTTTCAAGTGCGCTTCTGGTAGGTCGAGCCTATTCCTGGATACTAAGTACTTCCAATTAGGCAATCTGGTCACTGAATCACTCATCTCTCTCTTGTTACCGTCATGGTTCAATGAGTTTTTATGAAGGTCTAAGAAAATGGACAAATAAGTGAGCAATATCAGAAAATGTTAGTTCATCATTTCTGTTCTCTTTAAGAGAAAGTAAAGTTATCACCTTTGCCTATATGTCTGAAATCTTGCCAGAATAGTGGAAATCGGTTTGCGCCTGACTCAGATATGTGTATGTGATCATATTGCAAAAGCTGTAGTGCTACCTTACGAGACTAACTTCATTAACGTAAATGAAATGAGTTGCTGCTGCAAACTTTCTGTCTATCCTATCTGTAACAAAATATGTCATGCTTCAGAAATCCATGTGGATGCAGACTGATATTTTCATTTTGGGATATCATCACCTGATATAAGTCTGCCATTAACTACTACAACGTAGCAAGTAAGGAATGCATGGTAAAACACTAGAAGTCTAAATGAAGGCTGGCACAAAAAAAAAAATCTTGGAATTCTTTTATATTTTTAAAAACTTGCTATGTCTAAACCTTATCCATGTCTCCATGGTCTTCCAGGCATTCCCATCTACGTGTGCATATTAGATCATGATTTTCATGAACAGCGCAAAATACATGTTTATCTTAGGTGCATGTCTAGAACATTTCTGAAGTTTTTCGCACTTAGGCAATGGAAAGCTTAATAATTTTTCTGCATTATTATTTATTTACATTATGATTTTAAGTGTTTTAGACTGGCTGTTAGCCAAATGAAAGTTACATATGTTACAGTTTTGGACAGTGAGAAATAGCAATGTCGTAAGCATTTTTGGTATTACATTGTTAACTTATTCATAAAAACATACAGAATTGATTTTACACTAAATACATAAAGTACTAATAATAAAGAAACAAATAGTGGAGTATCGCCTGGATGCTCAAAACATAAATGGTTTTTAAGCCTTTTGCTCTGCATACTGAAAGACATAAATCCCAGAAAAATATACTGCCTCCTAATGTGCATGCTATCTTATTTTGACCTATGTGATGTCAGTCATTCTCTCTTCCATACAGATGTGGCATACATCACATGCATATTTTATGGGAAATGTTACTGTACTTCAACAGAAACCATTTCCAAACAAAGGGACATATGCTTACATTACTAATATATCTATAATTCGTGTTACATGGTTGGAGATATTATAAAAATGCATAAACATTGTTAGGGTATATATTCTTGATGTATGATGAATGCCTTGTACTCTAGTAAGTTACTGCTTTACTCATGTATAGAACTGATTTTTCTTCTTTAAGAATTCAGACATAATTTCTCATTTTTTTATGTTGCACTTGTTAGAAGATTTTATTGTGAGTTATTATCTATTATGAGTTAGCCCATGGTTAATGTGCGCTCTAAAGAATAGGGAAAAGGAATGCCAGGGGATCAGGTCAAGTATAAGCTGAAGATTACCTCACTTCTTTATGCAGACAAGCAAAGTTCTGGATGATGAGGAAGCATATTTCAAACTTGTTAAAAGTTATTAGGTGTCAAACTGTATAAGTGCTTTTATCTAAATGCCAGTTTGCTCTGATTCCGAATTTCTGAATTAAAGAAGGTTGAACAGCCTGCCATACATTCACAAGCAAAAGTCTCGGGACTTGAGAAGAACACCAGAGCTCTGAGTTTGCAGAAGTATTAGGACAAAATTTGATACCAGAGGTTGGACGCTTACTTAAAATAGTTCAGTGGGGATTTGAAAAGTAGTTAGGACTCAAATCCTAAGCAGAACGTTTATTGATGTCAGCAAGTGGATGTTCCTCCCCTTGTGGACAGTAAGTTAAGCTGCTTTCAAATAGCACTCGCATTTCCATTGAAATTCATGTTCTGCAACACGTATATTGCTTGAAGTCCTAGTTTTGTTTAAAGCTTTGCTCTTTAAAAACTGGTGGTATATATAATATTTATCGATGTCATGTTTTTGAAAGACTACCAAGAAAACTTGTCAGCAAGTTGGAGGATAAAAGGGGAAGTGAAAGTGAATTATTAACATTAAAATGTAATCTGCCAGTTGGAAACACTAAATTTCTTGTTAACACGTAGTTTTTGCAAGAGTTTTGTGTTGTTAATCCTAAGGATGCATCTAAATCATTTAAGGGAACATTCATGTGGATACAGACTGGGAATGTCACCACGTAGTGGTGAGAATAAGCTGGTACATGCAGTTGTTTGCCATCATCATACATATCATAGCTGCTGTGGGGTAGACTCCTACGTTTTTATTTGATTGTTCTTCCTGTGGGTGTACCTGTGTTCTAAAGCAAATTTTAAGAACTTGATGAAATCTGCATCTTGGCAGCATGCTGACTGCCAGGCTGTTACTGGTAGACTGCTTTTGGTACTCAGGTCTGTGCATTAGTTAAGAACCCTAATACTTTTTGCAGGCTGTGGTGTAGCTCTGTGATTATTTTCTTCATTGTTAGTCCTTCTTAGGATCTCATCTTCAAAAATTTTCAGTGTGCTGTGTCAAATTGGACCCCACTGAACTGTGTATGCCTGCTCATTTTTGTAACAAACTGCAAAGTTTAAATTGCATAATCAGGGACTGAAGTTAGAAGCTTTTTTATAGCGGTGACTGCGCTTTTGCATTTATTTGACAAGAAGTGAGCACGAAGATCTCATGTACTGTATGTAATTAGCCTAATAAGCTTATAAGGAATATTTACATGTGGCTGATGATCCATTTTATCCACATGCGAAAGAGACAAAGATAGTAAGTGTAAGCTAGATAGCTACATGTAACATTGTGTTTGATTACTAGAAAAACATTAATTATAAGAAAATTAAGATATGAGAAATAAAAGTAGAGGATGAGCATGAGGTTTTCTATGTTTCTTGTGAAATCAGTAGACATTTCCAGTGTGGACTTTTCTGATTAGACATTCTTTTAAGATACCCCAAATTGAGAGGAGCTATTGATGGGACTCCTTTGCATTCTAATAATACCTTGCAAACTGGAAGAAAAGAGACTATTTTCAAACCAATTTTGCCTGTACTGTGTGCATTTATTTATACTAAAAGAGAAATAGTATTCTTCTGTTTTGGTAATTGAAAAATACCTAGTGCTGTAACAAATATAAGTATATTTAAAATATATCAGTTTTGACATATTTTCAAAATACAAAATATGAATGTCTCCTTTATTATTTTAAAGTGTGTGCATTTAGTTTGCAGCATTAGTAACATGTCACAGATGTTATATTTCTTCATTAATTATTTAAAGAATAACAGGGCTTTCATCTAAATTAATCTGTTGTCACAGCAGAATAAATAGTAGGAAAACTGGCACTCAGAAATGGGAAAGCTCTGAAGCTAACTGTGTGGGGACAGGTTTCCCAGTGGTGGTAGCCTTTCAGAGAGACTAGGTAAACCTCTGCCAAAGATATTATTCATGCTGAAGTTATCACTGCTTCAAGCAAGGGAACGGGCAATCTGACTTCTTGAGATTGCTTTCAGTCGGAGATTTATGTTTTTCCCTCCTAAGTGAAATAATGCAGAAAATCCCAAATTTTAGCTATTTATTTGATCCATAGTCTCCCATTGCCTTCTCAGAGTAAATATGTGAATCATCTAACTAATTTTACCTTTAGAACTCTGTATCAGATTTCTGATTGTGTTAATATTTCAGTGGTCTACACAATGCTTTTGTAGCTCCTGTATTCTCAGATATTTTATGTCTTCTGTTGTATATCATTGCTTCTCCATTTTATTGTCTCATATTTGTATTTTTTTTTCTGCCATCTACTCAGTCATTATGTTACTTTACCTCGTTCCCGGTACACCCAGCCCACAGATCACCATTACAGAGATGCCAGGTATATGTTTCCCTCTGTGTGACTGTGTGGATAATGCATGTACTTCTATAAAACTACATGTCCACTTCTGGTTTTATTAGTCTGTGCATAGTGATAGAAAACTTAGACATACTGAGTTAGTATAAGCATCAGCTTTCTTAATATAGCGTGTAGACAAACACGGGGAAGTTCTTCATATGCTTCACTATTTAAACATTTTTTCACAGCCAACAGTATATAACTGGTGGTCCGTGAAGATGATACTGTATTTATATCTTTTAAAAAGTCAGTAAATGAAGTTATTTAAATCAACAAACACAAACGCCTGCTAAGACTGTGGTTTTCAAATACAGAATGTCATACTTGTATGGCTGGGTTAAAGATTACGCTAGATAAAACTGGAATGTGGTACCTTTCTTGCAGTCTCAACTGCAGGCCAATATACTTTAAGTTTTAAAAGTAGTCTTGCAAAATTCACTGAAATTCCAGCTGAATTTTGTTCCAGTGTTTTGTTCTGTTGCTGACATTGCTTGCTTTTCATGTTGTTTTGTCCTCATTTCATCTTTGTGTTGCTTTTCACTGTGTTCACCCTTTATGTTTTGGCAGCCAGGATCACACACTGTATCCTCTGTTTTGTGAAGATGCAATCAGATTACTTCGCTCCCATAAGATGTGCCGTACCTATTCTGAGGGTGCTTACTATGATCTTGAGAGGTATAATTGATGTGGAGCATATTGCTAGCTCTGCCACTTATACTTTGACAGTACTGTGTTTGGTTTCCGAACTGAGAATGTGATCTATGTTTTAAGTGATAAACACATGCAGTGAAGATGATTTACGATACTCTTTGAGTATGTATGCATCTAAAACTGACTACTCAAGACTATGATTAAATCCTAAGAGAAGTTGAATAGCTTTATAGAAATCAGTTTCACAAATTAGGTTATACAGATATTATATGTAAATGTCGTCGTATAACCCTTATTTTTGCTGGAAGTTTCCAAAGTGCTTATAGTACTTATTCTCTTTGAAATAATGAGAAAAAGCCTATCTACTTGAAACTACTCAGAAACAGTCTTTCTGAAATCTCATCTTGGCTTAACTGGAAAACAGAGTGAAAAGTATAGCTTTATGTTGTAGATATTTGTATAGTGCTTATTCTGTAATTTGTGAGTACTTGTACATTCACAATACCTGTGTGTGATTACAGAATATCAGAGTTCCTATTTATATATGAAATATATGCCAGAGAAAAGTCGAGGCTATAATGATTTCTATTAAATAATTATACTTGAAATACAATAGTTGTTAAGAGAGGTAATAGGACACACTGGTGTAGTGTTGTGATTATGGTATTTTCAGAAATATTACGAAACAGGAAAAAATCTGCATGTTGTGTGTGAATAGAAACAAGGTTATAAACTGTGAGCCAATAAAAAGGAAGTGGTGGCTTCAGATCTCAAACTGCAGATATAATGGTTGATGTGGCTATTGCTTCATTAAGAAGGACCATGTAAAATTTTCCATGGCATGAGCTAAAGAACTCTTAAAATATTGACATCATGGCTGTCCTCTGGATATGAGTTCCTCTGAGAAGTTTGTTAAGATTTCCTCTGGATTTTATATAACCATATTTCTAGTAAGCGTAGAACTACTTTTGGATGCAGAAACAAAACAGAATCTGAAACTTCTATAGTATCGTAGAAGTATTCCTTCCAAAGAAATACTGGTTTTTAAAAATTCTCCAAAGCTGCACTATCATAGATGTTATAACCTTTAGAACTCATTTAAACATTTACTTTGAAATTATGTTTTACATGAAAACAACTATAAAGAAAGTGTGTAAGTAGTACCGTGAGTATGTAGAAACTTTAATAAGAAGAGATATTTTTGGTTTATTTTCTGAAAACTTGATGAGATGTGCTCATACATATTCTATTTCAATAGCTATTTTTTATAGACTGGTTTTAGCCTTAGTTTGCCAAAGCTGTTTCAGATTGCAGGTTGTATCTCTGACTGTTGAGGTATTCCTGAAAAATTGAGCTGTTGTCAGATTATTTTAGTTTGAGGATCTTGACTTCAATATCTTAATCTTTGTTTCTACATAATTTAGTTTCTGAAAAATAAAGTAAAATCAATGAAAATAAAGGGCATCTGCTTTAAGATGAAGAAAAATGAGATTTAAACAGTGAGATGGGCTAAATATTTTCTAGGGGTTATTGAAGAGAAGGTTAGTGCCTCCTGGGGTCAGAAAGGAAAATGCAACATGAAGTGGAATATCTCTAGCTCACTGTTAGGACAGCTGGGAGGAGTGGCTGACACACCAGAAGGCTGTGCTGCCATTCAGAGAGACCTGGACAGGCTGGAGCGTTGGGCGGGGAAAAATTTAATGAAATATAACAAGGGTAAATGTAGGGTCTTGCATCTGGGTAGGAACAACCCCAGGTTCCAGTATAAGTTGGGGAATGACTTATTAGAGAGCAGTGTAGGGGAAAGGGACCTGGGAGTCTTGGTGGACAGCAGGATGACCATGAGCCAGCACTGTGCCCTTGTGACCAGGAAGGCCAATGGCATCCTGGGGTGTATTAGAAGGGGGGTGGTTAGTAGGTCGAGAGAGGTTCTCCTTCCCCTCTACTCTGCCCTGGTGAGACCCCATCTGGAATACTGTGTCCAGTTCTGGGCCCCTCAGTTCAAGAAAGACAGGGAACTGCTGGAGAGAGTCCAGCACAGGGCAACTAGGATGATTAAGGGAGTGGAGCATCTCCCTTATGAGAAAAGACTGAGGGAGCTGGGGCTCTTTAGTTTGGAGAAGAGGAGACTGAGGGGTGACCTCATTAATGTTTACAAATATATCAAGGGTGAGTGTCACGAGGATGGAGCCAGGCTCTTCTCGGTGACAACCACTGATAGGACAAGGGGTAATGGGCTGAAACTGGAACATAAGAGGTTCCGCTTAAACTCGAGAAGAAACTTCTTCTCAGTGAGGGTGACGGAGCCCTGGAACAGGCTGCCCAGAGAGGTTGTGGAGTCTCCTTCTCTGGAGACATTCAAGACCTGCCTGGACACGTTCCTGTGTGGCATAGTCTAGGCATTCCTGCTCTGGCAGGGGGATTGGACTTGATGATCTTTCGAGGTCCCTTCCAATCCCTAACATTCTATGATTCTATGACAGTATCTTGAGATTCTTGGAGTCCTAGTGGACAGTAAGTTGTCCATGGGACAGCAATGGGCCCTTGTGGCCAAGAGGGCCAGTGGGACCCTGGGGTGCATTAAGAAAAGTGTGTCCAGCAGGTCTAGGGAGGTTCTCCTCTCTCTCTACTCTGCCCTGGTGAGACCACACCTGTAATACTGTGTCCAGTTTTGGGTTCCAAATTCAAGAGAGACAGGGACCTGCTAGAGAGAGTCCAACGGAGAGCTGCGAGGATGATTAAGGGACTTGAACATCTCTCCTGTGAAGAGAGACTGAGAGAACTGGGACTGTTTAGCCTTGAAAGGAGACAGCTGAGAGGGGATCTTATTAATGTATATAAATATCTGAGGGGTGGGTGTCAAGGGAAAGGAGACAATCTCTTCTCAGTGGTGCCTGGTAATAGGACAAGGAATAATGGGTTTAAGTTAGAATATAGGAAGTTCCACCTCAACATGAGGAAAAATTTCTTTCCTGTGAGGGTGACAGAGCACTGGAACAGGCTGCCCAGGGAGGTTGTGGAGTTTCTTCTGGAGACTTTCAAAACCCACCTGGATGTGTTCCTGTGTGGCTGCCCTAGGGGATCCTGCTCTGGCAGGGGGATTGGACTAGATGATCTTTTGAGGTCCCTTCCAATCCCTAACACTCTATGATTCTATGATTCTTTGAGCCCAGGAACTGGACCATGGAGCTTTGAACAACCTGGTCTAGTGGGAGGTGTCCCTGCCCATGGCAGGAGGGTTGAAACAAGATGATCTTTATGGCCTGTTCCAACCCAAGCTGTTCTATAATCCTGGATTCTCTGGTCCTTATTTTATTTATTGGAAATATATGAAAAATTACTTTAAACCAAATATTTTGTCATTTAACTTTACACTTTTCCCCCAGTTTAATGCTTACTTTAAATGACATTATTTTTGTAGGTCAGGATGTTAGCCCTGTTGCATCTGCTTAATCAATGTCATGTTGATACCAAGGAACCGCCCTTCTTTCTGTGTTTTTACTTTCTTAAGCGTGTGAAATAATTTTCTAGTTATTTCTGGGAATGCAAACTTTATTCTGCACAGTCCAGCCTTCAGGGAAGACTGTGTCATCTAGGACAGAGACTTTTCTATCTTATGTCACTGTGAATCCACCAGTGTGGGTGTCCTGCAGGTGAATATGTCATACAGACAGATTAGTCAAAATTACTTGCGTTCTTTGTTACTCATGACTCTTTTCATTGCTTGTCTTGTAGTCATTTACAGCCAGCCCATCAACTATTGTGCTCTCTTCTAGGACTTTTTTCCTTTTTTTTTTTTCCTCCCACAGAGTGACTACTTGGCTCCCTTTTATCTTTTCTCTGCTGGAGTTTATTTCAGTTACTGTTTATTAGTTTTGAAAGTCTTTAGTTCATTAGTTCTAGAATACATTTACATTATCCAAAACCTTAATTTCCGAGTTCATTCTTAGGCCACAGCACTTACCATTTTGTCTTCATGATAGTTCCCTCCTTTTGAAGTCCAATTGTTTCCCTCCCAAAAGAAACAGGGGCTGCATTGGCAAGATACTCACTCCAGCACATGCCCAAGAAATTCAACTGGCGCATGTGCCGCTCCAGTGACTTCAGTGCCTTTTGGACCTGGGGTTTTCTCAAGAACACCCTGATACTTGGTACCTCACTCCAATTTTCCTTGACTCTTTATGTGAATAGTCAGCACGGTAGCACTAGCTAGCATCAGTTCACACTGCTGCAGCTACTCAAATTGAACGTATATAAGATGTCATGACTGGACATGTAGAGCTTTCCTTTAAGCTTTTATTTATATCCCCCAAGTCACAATCCTAGGGAGTTACATAGGCTAGTTCATAATTTGACAGTCATTCTGTTTAAATTGGCTGACATACCCATCATCTCAAAGACAGAGTAGTGTTCTTGAGATTCTTATCTCAGTTGATTAGCAGTTCCTCCCAAATAAAATCTGCTGAAAATCTCACTGTATGAAATTCTTTCCCAACTTACCTATCTCAGAGCTCAACTTAGTCACTGAGATCACCACGTTATGTGCTATTTTAGGTGTTTTCATTTAACCTTCGAGGTCACTGTTTGGAAATCAATAAAAGCTGGATTGGTGCAGGTTGTGAGGTTTATTTCAAGCAGAATTTCTGTTGCTTCACTTAATGAAACAAAATTTTGCTTCCATTTTGTTTTCTGACTCGTTTTATCAGTCAGAAAATTTCTAACATCCATATCTTATTTTTGGTGAAATTTCTCAGTTGCTAAAATACTCCTATGAAATATGTGTGCATTGATCAAATATTCTTATTGTTTTGCTAAGTATTTCTGAATATAATTTGGAAGTAGAAGATTAAAGTTACGTGTATATGAAAATACATGTTCAGAAGATACTGTTGAACTCAAGATAAACATGCTCTATGTTGATCACTATCTTAATAAAACAGTGAGGGAAAATATCATGACAGAAGCACCCTCTAAATATGTCTGAAATATCTGTGCTGTTTATTCCATATTCAGGAGGACTAGGCAGGAGAGAAGAGTGCCTAATTCGTATTATGACGACACAACATATACTCCCGAAAGGTATTTTAATTTATATAGTAAAAATAAATAAAGTTGAGTAATATTTTTTTTGAAGTGTAGTCTAAAGTTTTTAATTGACCTAGACTAATGGTATTTACATTTACAGTGCATTTTGTGCAGTATTTCTCTAAATACAGAACAACTAATCTCCATAGTTTTACAAGTTCCTCATTTTCTTTTACCTCTCCATTAACTTGACACTGTCTTTTTTTTCTAAAGCAAAATTCTTAACTTGAAATTTATTTATTCATTCGATGTGGGAGAAAAACTGAATAGTACAGAATAACTAGGTACAACTGAAGGTTTTCCCCCCACTTACCTGCAGCATATTTCTAATGGCTAACCTTTTCAGTCACTAGGAGTAATTACAGGACAATTTAGAATCCTCAATTTCATGCTTTTAATAACCTGAATCACTTAAGAAGATTCTCAGCTTTTGACATATTATTGCCCGTATTGACTTGGATTCTGACTTGGATTCTTGGGAAAAATTGTGCCGTGTCTCTGAAAATAGTTGTTTGATAACAACATTTCATGCCTAAAGAGCTAGGGAAAGTCAAAACCCAAGGAAATCTGAAGAAGGAAGCAAGATGTTGTTCTTCTCCCTTTATACAATCAGATCTGTTATATCGCTCTGTCCATTTTTGAGTCAGTGTCCGACTTTTGTCTGCAGTCTGGGAGTAAGTAAAGCAGGGACTATTTTCTAACAGCAAGAAATTTTGATTTTATTTGATTGCTCTGAAAAAATATAGCCATATTCAATAAGAAATAAAGCACACTGCAATTTTTTAAGCCTTGCTTATGCATTTATGTTGTCTGTAATAAAGTACTTTTGCAGAAGAATCTGACTTAAAATACTGGCTAACTAGAGAGACTCTTCAATTTAAAGGATATGGATGATCAGCGTGAAGATATACCTGTCATTCTGCAGCTGTATTCTAATTTAGATTAAACTAATTCTAAATCTAATCTCAAATTAAATTAGATTAAACTAAAGTAACTATCATCCAGTCATTGATCTGGCTACAAACCGTGCAAAAAATGCCATTCCCCATACCATTCAATTTGATACAGAAGAAACAAGAGCAGCTGAATGATATTCATGTATACTGCACTCCATACTGTCTTCCCTCAACATAATGACCAGGTGATGTAGTGTTATTTAGTTTGTAAACATATTACAAAACCTCAGATTCAGACAGACAAAGGAAGATTTATATCCAGTTTGACAATATGGTGATCCCTTGATCTTTTCCGAAAATGCCTGCCTTGCTTCTCACTCACTGTCATGTGGAAATCACTGAGTAATGGTGCTATTGTGGTTCCAAGGCTTTACCCAAGCAAGTTCCTGAAAGTATAGAGTGTCAGAGATCCAACTGAAACTCCTTAACCAAATGTCAGATGATTTCTATATATTCTTAATATACTGGGGTAATGGCACATAAAGAGTTCATTCCCTGCAAGCAGCTTTTTTGTCCCATTATTTCTTTTCTCAATGATTCTACTTAAGATAAAATATTTCTACATGTGTTTTATGCTGTCTTCAACTGTTTGCTGAAATGATGCTCCAGATGTTCTGCTCCAGATGTTCAGGTAGCCCATGTTCAGTATCTGGAAGAATAATACAAATATAAAATCCAATTAGTTTTCATTAATGAAACTGATTGAAGTGAGTTTTCTTCTGTTTCTTAAATAACTGTGAAAACCAATCACCCTATCAAAGAGAAAAAATAATAAACTTGAAAAAGTCAGATTTTTGAAGGTAAAAGCAGTATTTTAAATTATGACTACATAGAATGTTATTTTCCTCAATGATATATCCCCACAATTACTTTTTAATTATTCCACAAACTCATTAGCAATTAAAAACATGAAGACTTCTGTATAAGAAAAGATAAGGGATCAGTTGATCAGTATGGAACTGAAATTGATGGCTAAACTGATGAAAAGAATAAAGGTGAAATACATTAATACATTATCAGGAAAATTTAAATGTGATTTCCTTGGTTTTTAATTTTAAAATACATGGTTTTCTTCATACCTGAGAGAAAATAGGAAACGTACAAAATGTTTTGCAGACATTTGGAAAGCTTCTCATTTTATGAAGAAGTGGCCATGTCATATGAATTAGTTTTATTAATAATATGAATGTTTATTTATAACATTTCTTTATTTTAACTGCATTGTAAAGGTGGTACAATGGTGCAAGTTCATGGGCAGACCATTTAGTCAATGGTTCAGCTGAAAATTATGGGTAAGTAAAGAGTGTAGTGTTACAGATCTAGATAAAATATATTTCTAATCTTTATAGTAAGAATTCATGTATAATTGTACCAAAGTTATTCCTAATAAGTGTATTTTTCTTGATGACTTTTTTTTCTTGACTCAGGACTAAGGCACATTTATGTCCTAGTCTTTTTTTTCCAAGATTAAGCTATTTTATTCAGTTACAAATAGAAAAAGAACATTAATTATGCTTGAACTATTTTTAAACATGTTCTCACTGTTCAGGCCCTCTTTAATGAAAAAAGGTCTTTTTGACTGATAATACCTGCCTACATTTGCAGTGTTGCGGAATGTGTCTTTGAGAGCTAATACTTTTTAGTTTTAGAAATAATCTCAGTACTGTATAACCTATCTGCCTGTGTGATTGATGCATAACCCATGCAAAGTGCTGTGTACCTTATGATCTTCAGTTCTTACCAGCTGCAGTTGGCTCCTGATCAAGGGAGCACATAGGTTTTCCTTGGTATTAGTTCTTTGACTTTACTGATTCTCCCTCATTTTCATCTTGCTCTCGCAACATTTTTCTTCTTTATTTTTACTTACTTCCTTTGTGAAAGTGCGCAGGGCTTGTTTCTCTCTGCCCTTCCGTGTCTTCTAAGTAGGAGTTGGACAATGCCCGTGGCATATTTTGGCTGACTAGAACAAACATATGGTGTGGATCTAGAATGATGGTAAATCCTGAAGTTCTTAAATGAAACTCCCATGGAGTTACTGGGAATTTTTCTTTGATGAAGATTAGGAGTTACAAAACTGGTTCTCAAAAATATTTGTCTTGAAATTATACACAACAGCACTATTCATGGTGTCTCAAATGCTATTATTTTGTGCATACCAATACTTAAAAACATGTAAATTGTGCATGAATATTGAATTAATTACTTACTAGTAAACTAATTACTGACTAGACTTTGAATTTTGTGTTTCTATTTATTCTTTTGTGGTGATACAAGTCAATATATCTTTCTGGAGAAATAGTTATGTAGCAAAACCAGATCACTGGAAGGCTATTAGACCACTCAGTTGAATATAACAAATTATAAAAAATGATACTCTACACTGAAGACAGAAGATATATATGGAAGGGATTAGTCACAGTTCACCTGTAGTCTTAAGGCTATTTAAATAAAATTGTGATTCATATTTCCCCAGTATATGTTGACGAAACAAGAATTTCATTTAAGGAATTTGGAGAGTGAGGGAGAACGAGTGACTTAGTCAACTTAAAACTAAAAAAAATTGTTAAAAACCCCAGAGTTTATCTTTCAATATTTTAGTGCAAGTTTCTCTCCTCTCTACAGAGGAGAGGTTGGTAAGGGACTTTTGGCTCAATATTAGTGCAGCCACAGAGACTTACCTGAGACCCTATTTCTTCCCTTGCTTTCTGAATATGAGTGCAACTGTTTGCTGGCTCTTCAGTTTTAAATGTTTGAAGAATGCACTTCATTTGTGCTTACGGCAAAGGCCATGTTTGTTAGTTCTTCCTAGGAAAGTGCACAAGCATACTGAAAATAGGCAGAATTTGAAGAATGCTGGAAAGTGCCTAGTATAAACAAAGCTTTTGTATTTGCTTTTGACAGTCACATTAAAAAGTTCTGGTTTACTTCACTAGTCTGAGATTTAGAGCTGTATAGATTTAGCACTGTATAGATGCTATTGTAGGTAAATATGAGGGAAAAAACCAAAATAGATATGTAACTTGGAAAAACTTTTTAATTAGTACTAGCTTTCTCCATTTAAATTTATCTCCAAAAAGCTGTGGTAAAAGAAATAAAAGATGAGAACGTTTCTTGTGTACCGGTGTGACTTTTAGGCAGACCATAAGGCATAGAACCTACTTCAACAGAATCAAGACTACCAAAACGGATCAGATTCTGTCAAGATCAGCGGATTTACAGAATGCCTTTAAGAGAAGCAGTATGCTATTTTGCTCATTCGTAATTTAAGAGCTTAAAAGATAATAAAGTCTTACATAACTGTTTATCTTGGAATGATCTGATTGCAATCCTGGCCTCATCAAGTGACAGAATTCTTGTTGACTGCAGTGAAGTTAGAATTACAGGTCTGTTGCCAGACATTAAGACAGATAAGCACATATTTGCAGTATTAAGCCCTGGGTTTGATAAATTTTATGTTTTCCATATTATTGGTCCTCTAAAATGTTACTGGACAAAAAGAGGCCAACTAAATGTAATGTGTCATGTATAAATAAATTATCTTTAAGATCTAAGGAAAAAAAAATCCCACAAAAATCACCAAGAGCCAAGTACTTTTCAAATTTTGTGTTTAGTACTGAACTGTACAAAGGCATATTTAGGTACATGCTTAATATTAAGCCTACGACTAATTCACTTGATTAGTCTATAGTCTACGTACTCTGAAAATTCAGGCTTTGCTAGGAAATTGTTCCATCTCATTGCTTCTCTCTCAAGCTTCCCTGTGCATTGTCTTAACACTTACTCTTCAGTCATGAACTGCATGCTCATTAAAACCCTTGAATGTTCATACATAATCATATATTATGATTCAACATTCAAGTTGAGCAGGTGAAATAATACTGTGACATGAGAAAAAATGTGTAATAAAATTATAATATAAAGCTGAAACATTTATACTTTGGAATATTTCTAATATTTTAATTAAAATTTAGGTTATTATCTTGGAGAAAGTTGCAGTAGTATATTCAGTTATAAAACCAAGCTGGGGTGGGGCGGGCAGGAGATTTCAGTTCTCTGAGAATTTAAAGTTCCCAGCTTTTGAATGCTACTTAGTTTTATCATGATCTTGAGTGAGTCATCTCATGAAGATAGAGATACGTCTTCCTGCAGTGTGATTCTTTAATATGTGTCAATTGAGAATCTATGTTAAAGGTGCCGAAAGTTTGGTATAGTTGGCAAAATACAAGGTACTGCAAAAAGCAACTGGCTATATAAATCAAAATGTATATTCCAAGTACCAGAAACAATAATGTAAAACCAGACAATTAATATATTACATTATAGCAAAAGTCTGCCGAAGTCTTATGCTTGTGAATAAGTAGTGAGTGAGTAATGCCAAACATTTCATATTGTAGGCACAGAGTAAAAATATGAATAAATGTTAATATCATAAAGTTAGGGCAAGCTAATAAATTGGTAGGAGATAAGGCAACATGTATGTTGCTTGCATTCATTGCTTACCTCTGTGTAAGGAAATGGTAGCTTGCAAGATACATTTTTTGAGGGTGAAATACTGGAAGGTGATTTTTAAACTAGTTGAAAACTAGTTAAGTGAAATTAGCATTATTACTAGCTCATTTGTTGTGTTTGCTTTCATTTGAATGCAGTTACAAATAGCATTAACTGGAAGTTAAGTAGTCACTTTCTTGAAAGAATTCATCACTTTTTGTTTAATGTTGAAATTTTCTGTGAAGAAGAAATTGCTTACATATTTGTAATATTTTCCCTTCAAATGTAAAAGTTTTCTTTTCCGCCAAAATACACAATATTAACTGGGTCTGATTTTACAGATAAAGAGGATGTGAAATATTTCAGCGCATCATTTCAATCTTAATTGTTCCAGAATTGACACTACTAATTGATTTTATTGATGTTTGATTGTAATAGCTAGTATAAAACTCTGCCTGCATCCATAGAATGATAAACTAATTTGTGTTAGAAACAACCTTGAAAAAACTATGTGATCTAACTTCATGGTTAAAACAGGGCTTTGCTATTCCTCAGTAAACCTATCGATGATGCAATATGTTTTGGAGAGTAAATCTCTATCGATCTACCTGTATGTGCTGACTTTAAGCATTTTTATAATTGTACCATGCCACCATGTGTTAGCATGATTAGATATGTCTACAAGAGAGTCACCAAAGTGACTGAATACCATATAAGTATACCTAAGCAAGCTGTAAGCATCTGCGTGTCTGTAGCTGTAGCAGGCTGCACATAGCAGTATGAAGCAAAATCTGCCTGGGATCACATCTCAGTTCTCTGCTTTTTCTGCTTAGCTGAGTAAGCTAGTAGAAAAGTAGTTCAGATACTGGCATGTTACAGTTTAGATATGCCTGTGGCTGTCATGTAGATATATACCTGTAGTTATCACATACACCACAGTAGCATGTGCATGTGAGTAGATCCTACCGGTGTGTGCATGTGTGTGTATAGATCTATATACTACAAGTATATAAAGCATGATAGAATATTATTGCAGCAAAAATATTTTGCTTTGCTTCTTATTTTTGTTTATTTTGCAGGAATACCTAAAAGCATTAACTTCCTGGCTTTTAAAAACTATAGCAGCACATAATACTATATTGTTTCTTTATAGGTACAGATGAGTGATGTGGTGAGATACCCAGTCACCAGTTGATCTAGATATTTGGGAGGATGCTGCTTCTTCCCATTTTCCAGTATAATGCTTGTGACTCAAATATAAGTTTGCTTGGTACTAGAAATCTCAGTTGTTTGTAGACATGCTTATCTATCTTGTGCTAACAGACGATCTTGTGTCTGTGACTAAACAGCAAAGTTCCTATAGCTAGTAGAAGAATAACATGTCCAAGGATTGAAATCCAGCAGCCATCCACAGACACTGACAGGTATAACTATTGTATGTTAGCTGGAGTTTGAAATTATGATAATTAGAAAATGTATCACTGTATTTTACTTGTTCTGTGCTCAGTGTTTCTAGATGAAAAAAGATGTACCAGGAGTTGAATCGTAGTGTATTCTAATCCTACAGCAATTCTATTTTTATTTCTTCAGGTTTTTGTTACAAGAACAACCCAGTACTAAAACTGTGATTGGCATGATCTCACAGCCTGCTTTTTTAGTCTTATATGCAGTAAAAGAATGTGGGCTTTCAAATTAACTGTTTTCAGTTATTTTGGGGAAAAAATTAACTTGTGTTCTAAGCTGTTGTGAATGTTTACTGTTAAAAATTGTTCGTATTTTATAAGGCTTTCACTATACATAACTTTAGATGAATTAATGTATTCATTTATTGAAAATTCTTTGTTTATTTGTTAAGAAAAGTAACAAATCTGAAAAATTAAAAATTAGAAGTTATTATTTTCTGCATTGGGAAAAGTGTTAGCTTTTGAAATGTCCAGAATGTGAATATAGAACAATGCAGATAAATCAGTAGTTAAAACAAAATGTTGTAGCACCTTTGGTTAGATACCCTAGTTACTAGAATTTACAGTGGTAACTAAATAGTATGAAATTGTAATTTTTGATGGGTTTGGAATATAGGTTGTGGATACTCACAGAGCTTTCTGCATGGTGACTGTTACAGAGAGCTCAAAGTTTCAGAGTGGTAGGTGTCCTTGGTTAAGAAGCAAACACTACTGTACTCTTTCCTCTGTGTAGGGGAGAGATATGCTCATAAGTCTTGTAGAATTTGACAGAGGAATAGGCCACCTACCGTGCATTTTCTTTAGCAAAAGTAGAAGGGTGCTACAATCGGTAATGCTGAAATGGAGGAGATAACTATCTGACATTTGATGAACTGCATTTTTTATAATGAAAGGTCTGTTAGCAAAGATAAACAACACTACCATACATCAAAATATTATGTGTATGTTGAATAGTGTAACTTAGAGTATTATATTTCCCTCTTTCCAAGTCAGTAATTCATAGGATATGAATTACAATGAAGATTATAGTAAGAGGAGACTTTTATCTAGATAACTTGGGAGCATAAACCCTCAAGAATATTATCTGAAAAGTTATGAGCTTCTGTTTTTTAATTCATTGAGGTGTTTTAAAAACTCCCCCTCAGTGCTTATAGCTGGATTGTGATTTTAATGCATAGGTGTATACCCTGGTAAGTGAGGAGCTTCACTGCCCAAGCAGGTTATGTGAGTGACACTTGTCTATAAAAGGGACAGTTTGTTTCTGAACACTTGGGTCATATAGCACATGTTTACTGTTAGAAGGAAAAACAAAAATATGCAAGGACAAAGAACAGACAGTAAAATTGTGTGTTGAATTGTTCTTTATGTATGTACAATCTAAACCCACACAGTGGAGCTTTCAAGTGGAAGATTGTCAGTGTGCTCATGTAGCCCTCCATTTGCTGCTCTGGGTACTGAGAGGTTTGCAGCATGTAGCCTCTAACTCGGGGGTAACAACTCAGTTTCACCTCAGGATTCAACTTAGTCCTCAAGTCCCTCACTCTACAAAACAACAGTGGTGTCAAAGCTTCATCTAAAAGCAAAAGGTTCCCTGCCAAAATCCATGTTCTCCACTTCTGGGAACTCCTGGTTGTTTTCCCACTTGAAGTAAATGCCAGCTTCAAATTTCAGCAAACTGAATATTTATGTTAAGTATTGAATATGCAATTTCTGAGGCCTTCTGTTAGCATAGTGCTTAGCTGTAGTGTCTCCATGATGCTCTGAAGAACACAAAAACCTGCCCACTAAGCCATTACTATTGATTCTAAAGGCAGAAATGCCTCCCTACCTTCTAATTCAGGCAATGGATCAGATCCCCAACATTCTAAAAAAAGTATTTTTTATACTACAGCTAAAGAGAATGAGGCCTTAGGAGTAACAAGTGAAAGACGCTTAACTTCTCATGAAGTGTTTATCAGAATCATGTGATCACTACTCACCTTTTCCTCTGTGTCCCTTACTGTCTGTTGAGAAGAGAGGGAAATAGAAAACAGAGTGATACCTCTTACCATATTGCCCAGTCCCTGCTGCTAGGTGCTCACTGGCAGGAGAAGGGTTGTTCTAGCTCTCTGTCTGTGACAGACCCAAAGAAGAAAGTCTCTTTGGGCTAACTAAATTTCTTAAATATGTGGATAAACAAGGTAGGAGTGGGTTGTCTGGACTTTGGTCATATTCTCTTCTGTAATTTTGTTGAATTTAGGAATATTTTTTCTTGGAATTTATTCCCATAGTCTAAGAATTTATTACTATGGTCTTTTTTTTAACCACCATGCTGACACCTTTCTCACCTTCCATAGCACTGATACCTTTTAAAATAAGCAACATTCATATCAAAGCTAAGGTTGTGTTTCTTTGTCTATCCACAATGTAAAAGAAGCGAAACAGTGGATGTTTTTGCTGATGAAGCTTCCCATTCAGAAACAGAGCTGATAGAAGAAGAAGTGAGGTAATTTTGTTGTGGTTTTGTGCCAGGCTCATTGTACTTTTCCTCCAATATTTAGTGCCTCAGCTTATAATTACCACTATGTGTCTCACTGTGGCGTGTTTGCTTGTTAGGAGCTTATAGATCTAGGTTCACGGTGAATGGCATTATTCTGAACCTGTCTGTGGCAATTGCTTCATATGCTCTAGGAGTCCAATTATTAACTCATGGAAGGCCTGAAGAGACATTAATTTTAATTAATCTTGTATCAACCCATTCAGCAAAGTTAGCCACCCTAGAGACAACTACACTCTGTCTCAATATGGTTTTTAGAAATAAAATGCTGTTAATAACATAAGACTCTTCATAACAAGACTGTGGTATGTCTCTCTCTTTTTTGATACTAATTAAAATCCGGCTTCTTGTTACACTTAATCACCATCCAGTCACTCTTTGTATTAACTGACTTCATTGTAAAATGCATGACTTCGCTCAAGGAAGAGTCCTGAAGGGTACATGTTCGTTATTGGTATTCTGTAGCTGTTCAGTTACTGAAGGAGAGCTGGGAGGAGTGCAAATTTAATAAGTAGCTCAATAGGGTAGGAATTTTACTTTTAAAATTACCTTGATTTTATGTATGTTAGGATATTGCTAGCAAATATTACTCCTTGCAAACAGACCAATTACATTGTGAAGAAAGATGAGGCTTGATGAATTTCTGAAAGTAATGGCATGAATTTCTGAAAGTAATGGCCTGAGATAGTAGAAGACCTGACTGCTTGATCAATAAATTCTCTTTTACTCAATCTAATTTCTCCCTGTTGCATCTCAAATGGTAACTTTTTCCATTGCTGTTTTTGCACAGTTCTTTAAACTGTAAAATATTTTTTTTATATATTACAAACCAAAATTTTCAGTTGATGGAACCTCTGCAAATACTAATGATGTTGTAGTTTTTCATCTAACTAAATTCTGGGCATCGTATATGAATCCATCACTATAGCTTAGCCTACATTTTGACAGGAATCCTGAGTTAACAGTGCCTGAGTTAACATGGTAATTATAACATGTGGAATAAGAGTACTGCCTCTAAAGATAGTGGAGTCAATAAAAATCTAGTCATATGAGTAAAAATGCTCAATTAAACTGCACAAATAAATGAGTCCTTAGCTTTAGTGAGACTTAATATTATGTCAGCTATTCTTTTCCTCCAAGGTTGATGTATTAATTAACAAAATAACAATATTTTTTACCCAGAAATTGTCAGGAAACAGACTATTGCATGGATAGCCATTACTGAGACATTGGAAACATTTCAGCCCATTTACCAAGAATACGGAGCAAGCCAAATCATACGTGTAAAAAACTAAAATGTCTTCAGGAAGTGAACTCAGATTTACCCCCCTAAAAAATGTACCTAACAAAATAATTTGCTCCAAACCAGTATCATGCAGCGTATTTTATAATTAATAGAGAAGTCAAAGGTCAACTGAGCTGCTTTTTGACTAATATTTCAGGAATTGTGAAGCAGCAGATAGACAGCCATATCAAAGATCCAGATCAACAGAGCAACGTCCTATGCTAGAGCGGACCAACTCCCGCTCCCGATCCACAGAGCGTCCTGACTCAAACCTCATCAGGTCGATGCCTTCATTAATGACTGGAAGATCTGCCCCTCCTTCACCTGCCTTACCGAGGTGAAACAGACAAATCAATCAGACTAATCCCCTTCTGCCCCACCAGCTCACCGTTTTATTTTCCCAGTAGCTAATTGGTAATCGCCTCATCCTTAGCTGATCACTAGTAGCAATAGATACTAACCGTTTCAGTGCCAACACACTATTTATATTCTACTCTGGATATAATGGTGTGGCTGCCATTGCAGATTGTTTGCTAACAGTATTTAACTACATTTGTCTGTGATTTCTCATTTATCAGGAATCCTGGATGGTTTCACACATACAGCACCTCATAACTATCATATTCTCCTCTTGCAGTATGAGAAATTGTTTGTGTTCATCAGACATTGCTTATGGAACAACCATCATAGCTGCATCAAATGAAACTATTTTTTTATTTAAAAAAAAAGTTTCTTTAAATGGACTGTACTAACTTTGTCTATTAATTACCATTTTTAACCACCATTTTCTTTGACTACATTTTACTGTGCCATAGTCTGTATTGTTCCTGTTTGAGTGCTATACTTTACTGATTGACTTTTTGAAGATTTCTGTACATTACTCTTAGCTGAAATAAACATAATGCAATAAAAAGATGAGTACACTTTGGTCTAGTTGACGGTCAGTGAAGTCTCTCCTTATTTTAGAACTGCAGAATACATTTTTTTGTTTTCTGAAAGTTAGAGTTAGTAATATCAAATTCCCAGTGAAAGTCAGAGTCAAATACCATTGTCTTTTCTCAGTTTATTACTTTGTTTAGAAAAATCCCTGTAATCTCATTGCCACTCAATGGTAATTTAACGAAATGCAAGCTGAATAAAGATCGTTGAATTTGACTTGTTGATAATTTTATGTGTATGTGGGTATTATATCCATATGCACATATACACAATGCATTTTCTGGCTTGACAGTGGAAAAAACTATCATAGAGATGTTAGCCTTAGTTTGGCTTTCTTTTCTTCTTTTTCATAAAGAGATTTCTCTTTTTAATCAGGGCTTTTTCAGAAAAGAGATAATAGATTCACTATGGGACTGCAAGGGTCCCAAGTTATCTAAAGCCTACTTAGTCACATTATCAGTTCTTGATGGTATTTAAAGCTGAATTTGTCACTTAATGGCTATGGTTTGTTTTGGTATGTGTCTCACAGGTCACATCCTCGAACTGGGTCTGTTCAGACAAGTCCATCAAGTACTCCGGTAGTAGGGCGAAGGGGCAGACAGTTGCCACAGCTCCCACCAAAGGGGACGTTGGAGAGAAGTAAGTGTATGGTTTTCTCATAATGACGTTGCATAATTGCTCATGAAGGTCAATTATATTTTTATTTTTCTTTGGGCATTACAGTTGAAGTCTCGAGTTTTTGTGTACAAGATGGGGATTTGATAGTAGTATTTTATTTCGTACTATATTTTCTCCTGTTATGTTTTCATACCTACAGTACTCTTGACTGAAATGAATCACCAGCAGTTCAATACACACAAACTGAGATGGACTGACTATTAGCATGATCCTGTTCCTTTTGAACTCAATAGGTGTTTTGTCATTGACTTCAACAGGCACAGGAAATGATCTCTTGTATGTTGTTTAGTGATAAAATTCTGTCTCTTTGAGGAGTTAAGAGCATGGCTGATCACTTGTGAGTTCATGTGGAGTGTGTTACAGATTGCTAGTATAAAACCTCTGCATCGTGAAGCAGGAAGAGCAACAAGAGGTAATAATCTTTAAAATAGGAAAGGTCAGCAAGATGTTTTATGATTCATGTTTTATTGGTACTGTAATTGTGCTTATCTTTAGTGTCTTATTTTTCTAAGTCAATGAAGACATTTTCCAAAATTATTAGAAACAGAGATATATATAAACACAATTTTGATAGTAAATATATTTTCGCCCTTCCACTTCTCTTAAATAGATGTGCAGTGCAAAATCAGTCTAAATGGCCATATACACTCCTTTTTTTTTTTTTTTTTCCAATCCTACTTAACATGTATATTGTATCTTTTATAAAACTTCTGTTGTTTTTAACCCCTGTGCTTTGGTTCCCTTTTTTGTTTGTTTGTTTGTTTGTTTGTTTTGTTTTTGTTACTTTCCCTAGACAATGGAGACAAGGAGATAGAATCTTATGAAGGTCTGTACATAAAGGAGGGTTTGTTTTTCACCTGAAAGCCTTTTTGAGAGGCCATATAGGGAAAAATAAACCCAACTGCAATTGATGTTACTTGATTGCACAGACATAGAATTATTGTCATAATCATTTAGTGTTTTTTATACTCAGACCTGTAGCTCCTAAATTGTACAGGGTTCTACGTGAAAAAAAGACAGTGTAAATAATACTTTCTAAAGATGACCATCATTAGAAAAGTACTCAGACATTTAAATACCAAGGATTTACACAGCAGCAAATAAGAGTACTCCAGTTAACCTACATATGTATATACCTTTTCAGCAATAGCACTTCAAGCACATATTTTAATTTAAGCATCTGAGGATATATGACGTTTAATAGTAGTCATGCATTCAATCAGAACAATGTTTTTACCGCAAGTATGTTATAATGTTATACAGTGACTGAATTACTAGGTAATTTTCAAATAATGTAGGAGCAAAAATTAATTAAATCAAGGTAGTCTTTCAAAAATTTATAATACTTTTGCTTAAAACTAAATCCCTTTATATTTTATAGTATAAAACCCATTTAATTTGCTTAATAGCAAGCTATAAGATATCAATTGCAGTCCTTGGTTATACCACTGAGGATCTACATGTAGTATTATTGTATCTCTTTCATCAGACTTTTTAATTTACTATTTATAATGTTCACAGTGTGTATTTCCATTTTGGAAGCAATACTTCACTAAAAGAAAACTCTGTTTTCTCAGATCATGACTCTAGTATATTCATTTCTTTGTTGTCTTACATGTTGTAAAATGCTTATATGAAATACAGTCTAGATATGCCAGGAAATAATCATATCTAATGACATGGTGTTTGCTGTCCTTGCTGTATATGCTTTCATGTTTTACCACTCTTCCCTGCTCTGCTTAGTATATCTATTTAGACTGTGAGCTCTTTAGGGTTGCAATTTGAAGTACTACGTGTTTTTACTGTGCTTGATTAGAGTGGGTATCAGTCTTAATTACATCATAGGTTCTATAGAGAGAAATATAACAAATACAGTAAAATAATTATTTTTTATAGGAGTGCTAGAATTGTTTGCTGTGGTAAGTACTGCTGGGACTTGAGGAACTCTGTCTATTTTTGCTTGAAGACTGAGTAATATTTTCCTGTACCTCTGTCTAAAGTAATCTTTTGGAAAATCTGGATTATGGAAAATTGCCAAATTCGTAGATACTGGAGTTTTAATATACAATCAAAGCATCATCAGTGACTCCAGATACAGTAACTAGACACATTTAATGTTGAATTTTACATGTATAAAGGTGGTAAACACTGCAGTTAAAAACATAATCCACAGATACAGCTTTCACACAGTATTCTATATAATTTTCTTTCATGAGTTAAGAGCCCATATTCTAATAACAATGCAGTTCTACTTTGAGGCTTTTTCTGTCCTTTAGGATTTTCTAATAATTTTCTTTAAGGGGCATAATCATTTGCTTTAAAAGCAATAATGCTATACAAGAAAAGCAGATTACCTAACTTCTGTCAGTGACAGAAGGCAATTATGATTAATAACAGTTTTTTTGCTCTGGAAAATTAAATTTGACAAAAAGTTATTTTAAGCGAATGAAGTACCAGTGATAAAAACTGAAATTCAGTAGAACTGAAAACACTGACATAGTAGAAGAGATTTATGTGATTTATTTAACAATAAACAGCAACTAAACCTGAAAACCTTATAGACATTTAAGTAGATTTTTATGTGTTATTACGTGCCCCAGCGATAATCAAAACAGTTGTTTGTTTTTGGGAAGGCTACATGATCATATTGGCAAATGTCATTGTTATGAAGTAAATTTTTCTGTTCTTCTAGAAACATACACTTGATTTAAATGAGAGAGGGATATTATATTGCATGGAAACATGCTGTGAAGGTTAACCTTTCTGTGTTTTGAAATTAAGAATTTTGTTGTTGACCAGAGTAAGTTAAAATGATACTGAAGAAAACAGTTAGTAAAAGAAACATCATAGATGAGAAGGAATTTGAAGTCATCCTGTAAAAGAGAAAAACTTCTATGTTTTTAACTCCTGCAGTAGTCTCATTTAATCTGTGTACATTTGCATAATCTGTATTTATTATGGGGTTGAAAGCACGTACAATTTCTTAAAACATAGTAGAAATGCAAGGACTCAAATAGAAGTAAAGGAGTAATTTGCAGTTGGGGATTTTTTTTTTGTTATAGTGCAGCAGTCGGTATAATGTGCAATATGGTGTTCTTATGGCTATATGACTAGAACTGGAAGGGAAGGAATCTGTAAGTGAAAAAAAACCTCTGGGTTTTTGCTCAAAGACATCTAGGTTACCCCCAAATAATTTATTTCAAAATTCTGAAGGAGCCAGAGAAGTTTGTTTCTAAGAAATCTAGCTATGAGAGGCTATGAAGGACCATTATTAACAGTAGTGTATTGACCTATATATCTTTTTCTCAGCATCCCTCATGCTCAGTAGGAGGACATATGAATATCATTCCCTATGTTGCACATACAATCTTTTATGGTCATAATGTTTTGCCTAATTCCTTAGCTTCCCACAGCTGTGTTACTGCCAGTATCAGATTTACCTGTTCAGAAGAAAGACTGAGTATCTCTGAAAAGCATGTCATTATCTTATCTAGCCGGAACGTACCATAAGCATATAGGCAGTTTGGATTTTTCTTTATGCTTTCTTAGTCTAGTATATTTTAATGTTAGATGGCTGGAAGATAGTTCTGAAAAGAATCCTGTCACCACTCAAGGATTTAACAGATTTTCACTACTGAAATGCCGGAAGATCTTGGGGTTTCTTAGCTGAACTTTACTTGTATATTTTTTATTTATGCTAGAGATAGAGATATCTTGTTTCTAATGAACATTTGTAGTAAAAACAATACTATTAAATTGAACGTGGTTTTAGCAGTGAACTGATTATGTACTCATAAATGTTCTTTATTAGTGCTGTAGACAATAAGTGAATAATGGTATATTTATAGTTCTTAAGGGTTAACAGGATTTTTTTCATTTATATGTGGATATATTTATTTGTTCTTACTCACCTTGGTAGAAGGATGAATTCAATGACTTTGCTGCTAATTAGAATGGAACACCATAAAGTGCTCTTGCAAGTACTCAGTATGAGCTCTTTCAGTTTGTTGTTAATTACTAATCAAAGAGAGAGTGTTTTTTCCTAATAGAAGTTTTTCCTCTTCCTCTTAGAAATAAACATAGCCCTTTTTTTCTTCATCCCTACAAAAAAACCACGACCACAGACCCAAACTGGAATATTGTCAGGCCAAACACTTGTAACAAAACCTTTAAGTATAAAAATGAAGCGCTCAGAAATTAAGCAAATAGAGCTCAGTGAGGATTTGCCCTTCTATTTATGCTCTGTGGTACAGATTTTAATTACATGATCTCATAATAATCTTCTGTCTTAGGAAAGTTATTTCACAGGCTGTTAAAGCTGACATTAATGCTGATTAACTGTCCCTCTTTAACTTCAGGTATGAGTGATCTTATTTCAGAATAAAATTATCTATGAATGGAATTAGTAGGGGTAGTTGATTAGGTTTAATTAGGGATAGCTGTCAGCCATAACTCCAGTTTTTATGTCTCTCAGATAAAATTTCAAATCTTTAATAAAAAAATATCTACACTGTCAATTGTATTGTTGCAACTGATGCAGTTTGGGGTGCAAATTGCTGAGACACTCTGATGATTAGGAAAACACAGATACTGTTGACAGAAAGACATGCTATTTATTTTAAGGGGTTTTGCTCATTCAGAACACAAGTTCTCTGTTAAATGAGACATTGTTTTGCAAAAGGAGAAGGGATTTTATTGTGTGTTTTCCAGTGCCCTATCATCGTTTGATGGGAGACGGAGAAAAACTATTACAATGCAGTTGCAAAGAACCTATATACATACTGGTTATAATTCTGTCATACTCTTATCAGCTGTGATTTTGCAGTCTTGTGTATATATATGTATATATATAGCGTACAGGTTGTTTTGTAAAAAGTGATTGATCACACGTATATAATATAGGATAGGAACTTTCAGCTTGGTTAGGAACTCGGTGATTTAACTGGACACAGCAGTCTGAAAAAAATGAAGATATGTATCTTTGTGGATATTTCCATGGTACTGACTGCATGGTGTTAGATACGTTTTTGCTTGCATGGGGTAACTTTTTTAATGTGCTTGACAGGAAAGTAAAGAAAGTAGCTTAGTTAACATCAGTAGCAAGGCTACCTTAGGACAATGCATATATCTGCCCTGGGTTTTTTATTTCGGTTAGGAATTTGCAAAAATTTACCTCTGGGTTTTACCTGCTGATGCTTAATGAACTCTCCTGAGAGGTGACAGTGTCCTTGGCCCTTGAAGAATATAAAAATATTTTATTTCAATACAGGGCTTAGTGTGCTTACTTGAAAGGTTCTGACCTTTCAAGGGGAGTAATGGTTGATAATTTAGTCTTAGATTGGAAAATGGATGAATTAAACATTTCTTTCTTTGTGCCAGTTGAAGGTCTTACCATCTAGGTCTGCAACTGCAAAGGGGTTAAAGAAAAAATTACTTGAGTCATACAGCTGTGATAATAACACGTATTTATATTTGGTTTAAGGTACCAAGATACCAAAAGCATTTTAGTTCAATTCTACTGGAATTGATACTTTAAAGTGTTTAGCACACCTTCTATCCACTCTTTTCTATGAGAGAAGGTTGACTATGTAGATAGATGGTGTCCCTGCTGAATATTTTAATTGGAATTTTCAGTGCTATGATTTCAGTTGGAATTTAAATGTCATGATTTTATCTCGGAATTACAAAGACGAGATCTGTATGGAGATTAGTTTCCATTTATTTGGCTTTGATTATAGCCTAAATCTCTCTCCCTATGAACAATAACCTGTTAGAACAAGTAGATATAAGTTTTTATTACAAGCTAGCTATACCCAAAGTCAAATAATTCAATGAGCTATTTAGTTGCATGTAAACCTGTACAAGTGATGAGAAAACTGGAAAATATTCTGGGAACAGAGAACACAAAAAATCAGTGAGTGATCAAAATCTGAACCTTGAAAAACTACAGTACACTGCATCACATCGAACCTCGTGTAATGAGTAACTGACAAATTAGAACACCAGTTACTCAGCTCTACACTCTTCAATATCATTACTGTTGTTACTCTGGTATTAGGTGAGTTTGTCACAAGATAAAGTTGTGTTCCTTTATTAGTGACATAAAAGAAAGATATTTATGTTGCTAATCATTAACCGTATTGTTGTTTCCAACTCTTTCAGTATTCTCAAATGTTTAGATATGCTCTAGGCAACTGTAGTTACTGATGGAAAAGTGTCTTTCTCCCTGAGTTCAAACTAGTCTCAAATTCAGGTAAAAAGCATATTATCTAGAAAATTGAGGATTTTTTTTTCTGAGCTGGAAAAACATTTGCATTGTTTTTTCTGCACTTATTAAGGAACTGAGTATGCCCACTTGCTTATGATTTATACATGATTTTATATATGCTCTTTAAGAATAGATGCTTGGACTTTTTTTTTTTTTTTTAATTAACTGAGCAGAAGTTGGTTTGAGACCGATTATCTACCATTATACTTCTGCTGTCTCTGCCTTGGTACTTATTGTCTGCTTTTCAGTGCTTCAATAATTAAATAGGAAATTGGCAAAAAGGATATTAAGGGCTGCATACGACCATCATTGCAGAAGGATGTCATTGGAGTAAACCAGAGATATTAATGAAAAATAACACAAGGATTTATTTAATGTTTGGTGCACTCAAAAAGTAATTTATGCCACAGACTGAGGGTTTGTATGTTATTGTGAATGTCTTTTGTTTGATGTTATTCTTTCATTTGAACAGCTTATAATAAAGCATGCATGTCTTTGTCTTGCTTTTTTCCCCCTGTCATACTTTGCTTATACAAATGCAGCAGGAGATGAAGAAAACAAGCGTACTGGAGTTCAGGAATCAGAGGTCGAGGCAGGTCTGTCTGACCACAAGTGCCTGTCTTTTTTAGAATCATTTTCCCCTAAACCTGTAGGGAAGCTTTACCAGCCAACTTGTAAATACATTAAAAGTCAAAATCCAGACAAAATTATATCATTTTATGAAGGAACAAGACAATTCAATATAGCGTAGTGGATTTACTAGATTATGAATGCTTAACATAGTTCAACATGCAAAGAAGAAACACTTACCTTTTTTACTATTTTTGTCCCTCTTTATGAAAGTACTCTATCAATGTGATCAAGTTACAGCCCTAGCAGATCTGGAAGGACACCCCTTAGATGTGGTACCCTCTACTTTGCATTAATAATTTTTACAAGCAGGGAAGTAAACATTAATATATCATGACACTTTTTTTTTCCCTAGTTTGTGTAGACAGACTGATGATGCTAAACAAAAAGAGTAGGAAACTGTATTACATAGAAATACTCTGAATATATTCTATAACGTCACTCATCCCGCTTGGAAGACAATTCAGTTGGTAGAAAAAGGGAGTTAGTGTGATTCGAACTGATAGATGATGATTAAATCAAACAGATGCAAATATTTTTTTCAACTCAAATACGTATTATTAAACTACAAAATTTACCTTCTAATTTCAGAAAACACACACCGTACAGGTTCAAAGGCATGAGGAGATTTAAATATTTTTTTTAACCATAGTCTTTCTGCTCCCAAATTTCTTTCTCAAAAGAAATCATAAAAGCATAAATGTGCATTTACATGCACTGTTAATAGGTTACATTTTGTTATCCCTGGTAAAAATTGTCTATGACAATACCTCAGTTGTGGTAGATGTGCAAGAAAGCACAGATAAACTTTTTTGGTTGTAAGTAGTTGGGATTAGACCAGTGCTAAACTTAGCTGCCTAAAAGAAGGCAGTGCAGTACATGTCTTAAGGTCCATGGAATGAAGCCTAGAGAAGGGTGATGCATTGAAGATGTTACTGCAGTAATGTGGAGGGAATTAAGTGCTCTGGGTCACCCAAAAAAATTACAAGCTGCACAAGGAACACGTTTAGTACTAGATGGTAGGAAAAAAATTACTAGGTAAATGTAAGTATGCCTAAAATGCCATCCCTCCTTAAAAGTGGAAGTACCTGAATCACAGTGTGTTTGGAATCCCATGCCCTGGAACCTAGTGCCTCTGCTATTTAAGAGAAGAAAGTAGGGATCGCTATTTCCTTCTTAAAACAAAGTCAGAAATAATTACTATGACAGGGCTCATTACTTGTCCAGAAATCTGAATTGTAAAGTAATTTCAAGATTTGGGAACTGGAAAGTAGGATTATTTCTTTTTTTTTTTTTTTTTTTTTAAATTGTAATTTTCACTTAAGGATCCAAAGTGTCCTTTAAGATATTTACCTTCCCATTTTTCGTTATAGTACAATTCATATTTTTCTTACTTTTGTTTGGTTCTGTCTCTAAGTGTGTATTGCTTGCTGATGTGTACTGTGCACTGTTTACTCTGTGTGTTTTGTGATAGTTCAAGCATAGTGCATGGAATCGTGTTAAAATAGTTTGCAAAATGTTTGTGTGTGCTGTAGTTATGTTGTTCATCATAGTAGCTACTCCAATTGTTAATCATCATTGTCTGTTTTTAATGTTATAAAGATTATGAGGAAAAACATCAAAACACACCTGTTAATGGGCGAAAAGGCAAGTTGATATTGCTAGTGAATTGTGGGTGCTTGATAAATTTTACTTATTTTTTGTTGCACGTGTGTGTTGCTTAGTTCTACTAGTTCACAATTATTAAGTTCATGTATGTTCAATTTTGATGTGTTGTTTTACTTCTTGCACTTAAAATAATTATTTTCAACCGTGGTTTTAAAATATTTCTTGGAATCAAAAGCTCCAGGTTTTTTATTTTATTTTTTTTCCAGCTAACTCTACTACTGAAGATTTAGTTTACACCACTTTAGATAAGTGAACATGTTGCCTATTTAGAATTGGTGGAATAGTTTCTCATTCAGGAATTCCCAGTTTACTTTGCCCTAAGAGACCAAGTACAGTTTGCGGACATCTACAGAATCGTCTGCATTATCTTCTACACTTTATCAGGTCTATGCACATTTATGTCATTTGCCTATACATTCTACAAGCTTGGTACATATTTGCTGGTTACAGGAGAGCAGGACTGTTTTAATTATCATATACCAGTAGAGAAAGGCTTATGTTATTAGCAATCATGTCTATTGTTTAGTTCTTGCTATGTTCAGTATTCTCTTCTATTTCAAATGCTGTAGAAATAAGCTTAATTCAAAGCACGGAAATGTTAACATGGAGATTTAGACTTATTATTTAAAAATGGAACAAGAAAGTTGCTGGTGAACAACCACAGCTTACTTTGAAGTTTTTTTCGAGTTTGTGCTTCTAAATTGTTTTGATAATTTTGAAGAAATCTCGTGTTGTTTTTCCATGTACTTCAAAAGCCATATTACATTTAGAGTTTGCCTCATCAATTTCTCCTTACAGAGAATGAAATATCATCCAGATAGTGCCTTGACTTTATTAAAGTTTGGATATTCACTCTTAGCTTCCATCTCTGTCAGGACCTCACGTGGGGAGTAGCCCCAGTCACACCATTATGAGCTTTCTATTCCCTAGAGTAACTTAGCAGAGGAAATAGAGATATCTGTGGAGCAGGGATTCAGTTTTGCCTGTGCTAGTTCATGGTGTTGAGGGCAAAACGACACTGTTTTTAGTATGCTACTTCCTATCTCGTGTAGACAGAATGAGGTGCCTTTGCAGAGAAGGCCTGGCAGAGCAGTGTGTGGGGTCACTCCCTTACTCTAGTGGCTGTGCCAATGTAGTCCTGAGTGAGTTCAAGTGCTGGAAGTCTGCTGCTGTAACTGCAATGCACGCTGCTTAGCAAATAGTTCAGTGTCTTGCACTTTTAAGATCCAAATTCCAATCCTGGTAAAGTTGGAGGCAGTTGCCACTGACTTGATGAGGTTGATAAACCAATAATCAGTGATTAAGATAGACTAAAGGTGATTTTCTTCTGTTTATCTTCCACTCCTTAAAACCCCCCCTGATATTTTATATACTTAATAATAGAGCCTGAAGGATGTAATTTGCACAATAAACTAAATAACACTAACCTGTATTTAAAATAGTTTGTTTTAATGTATTTATTACTTTCTCAAAGGTGTCCATTTTATGCTTTAGAATTTTCTTCTGCAGAGCTCTTTCACTCCAAAAAAAAATGGTCTGTGCCTTATATTCCATTTCATTATTTATTACCAAACCCACTATCCCTTTCAGTTTTTCCTCCAGTCTTTTGCATTTCCCTTTCATGTATTTTATATGACACCTTTTGATCATTTGAGTTGGTGAGAAAAGGCTCTAGGTAATTCTGTCCTTTACTGTCTTAATTTGTGATGCATGAAAGATGATATAGTTACCAAAGCAAAATTTTAAGCCTTTCAGGTTATCAGCTTCTTCAGTCGTTAGAATATTTTCCATAATTACACAACAACTTTGTCTGTATTATGGGAAGCAGGAATGCTTTCCAGTTCTCATTTCTCAAGCTGAGAAGTGTCTGGAGCCTATTTGTATCCTGAGTCTGTAACAAGACAGGACCCAAGTCTTGAGGTCCTCCCCTGTCAGTGCACTCTGGTTTCTGCATGCAAGGTTGCTCCACTACACTGTGAGCAGTCTGGGTGCCTGGAGGACTAGAACTGAAAGTGTTCTCAGTTCCAGACTTGCCGCACAGTTTAGATACAACTAAAGAATTGAGGTGACTGAAGTGCAAACTGGGCAGAATAAAGGAACCCCAGTCAAAGAAGTGATGACAGATGGACCTGCTTAACTGACTTGCAGAAATAGTGTATACATAGGCATTTCTGAAATAAAAGCATGTGGCTGTTGTGCCAGAGGGAACTCTCATCCTGCTGGCTGACCTGAGTGTCTCCTGCCTTCGATGACTGTTTGGGATTCCTGGAAATGGGGCCCACACTTTGCCTGAACTACTAACCATGACTACCGGGAGTCTGTCGTGTGCTCTCTATTCTCCTGGCCCCCTGACTCTCGACATCACTAATAGATTATGCCAGCTTCTGAATTTTGCATGAAAAACACCGAATATGTGGTTTATGTGTGCTGTGAGAGTACGTAACAGATTTATATGTGTGAGTATCTAGGGTAATACTAAATTTTAATTAAAGTTCAGTTCAAGCAAAGTATGGTTTAAGTGTAGACCGGTTGAGATTTGGTAGTGGTAGGCAGGCACATAACTGCAATGTACACACTGGCAAAATGGTAAAATCAATCAAAACCAACATCACAACTCAAAACAGTAGAAGTAAAATGCCAGTAAGATACAGATTCTCCAGACTGAAGAACCTGCATTTTGCAGAAATTCCTTATGATATGTGTGACTATTTTATCAATTTATCTCTTCAATTACCAGGGAAATACAAAATAATGAGAAAGAGTCTAACTAGTAACTTGTCCATAAACAGCTTCAAATTTGATTTATTTATACAAAATGTGAGGTGACTTCTTTCAAAACTACATCACAATATAAAGTTGCCTTTCTAAAACTGTACATGACAATGTGATGTCATTTTGTTTGCTAGTCCATCAGTTTGCCTGGTTACTAATCTGTGGACACCATTTGCATGTAAAGATGCATGTATAACGTGCATGGAAATTTGCATGAAAAATTATTAATTAGTAGGAATTGATATTCTGAAGAATCTAGAGCTTATCTAGAGCTTTCTGAAGAAACAAATCTATATTTTTCATTTATTGTGTAAACCATTTATTGTGTTTTCTTTGTTGGTTGGAATTAGTACTTAAAACTACTCAGTTTTGAATAATTTTATTTGAAGAGGTTTTTTTATGTTTTAGATTTGTGCCATAAAATTTAATCTTAACTGCACTTAAGAAGAGTAGAAAACCTGTGACTGCTCACAGAGCTTTTGCGTGTGTGTGTGAGAGAGAGAAAGACTTGTATGGACATATAATAAATTACCATTCTGCATAGAAAATATTTGAAGCCTTGCCATAAGACTGCACCTTTTTCAGTAAAATAGCCTGGAAAATGAACATCCCATACCAAGCTAAACCTTACATGCTGCATTCTGCAGGGTGGATTTGTAGGCTGTTCACATTTCCTTGCACACACACAGCACTCGCTGACACCCGGGGAGTGGAATGCGAACCGAACTGATGCTATTGGAGAGAGGTGCAGAGAGAAAGATTGCATTTTGCTTCACATTTATCTTGGCCGTTACTTCTGATTTGCCTCATTTAAATTCAGTAATCGTTAGACTCTGGGGATATTTGACTTTGTGTTCACATTTTGTATCAGTGTGAGGATAGTCGTACTGAGTCTGACTGAAAATCCGTCTAGCCCAGTGCCTGGTTCTTGGCAGATCAGGGTTGGGTGCTGGGGAAAAGGACTATGAGCAGGAGAAACGTGTTGCCGTGATTATCCAGGATACTGGGTCCACAGTCTCCTATGACTTGTGCCTCAGGTCTGTACAAAAACATCAGTGGTATCTTCACACGGTGTCTTTGTCCTCGTCTCCCTCATAGGCTCTCTCCACCCTTTCTCCCAACTTAAATCAGTCCTGCCAACTAAACGTGCAGTGCTTATCCAAACAGGTGACTCAGGAAAGCTGTTCTTATGAGATACTAAAACTACGGCAACTGGCCTAAATGTTCATTTACCGAGTGTTTCAGGCATATAACCAGAAGGGGGAGCAAAACTGCCATGTTTTTAAAATGTGTAAGACGACGTGAAACAAACAAATCCTCCCACTGCCCAGATCAGTCCTGGGGGAAAAAAGAAAAAAAGCCATGATAGTGGCTTAAAAACGATATCTTTATTTTGTGATATTTAAATATACTTTATTGAATATTAATATACACATACGTAATACACCATTAAGTGACCATATTTTTTCTTCTGACAAATCTGGTGCATTTAAGTTTTTCTGTTGTTTCTTCATATTTTACAATTCATGTTTATAAAAGCAGCAACATGATGCTTTGATTTTTAGTTGAAGGTAGGCTGTGACTTTACTAAGTGATATTGCACCAAGTACTCTCTGTGACCTTGCTTGGGTACGTTTACAATTTTTCTTTATAATAAGCAATAGAAGTTTGAAATCAATTTATTCCCCATACAGAGGAATTCACTATTAAAACATTTTTAAAATAAGATTGGAACAGAATTGATGGGATTTGCAGCTAGGAAATACAATGAGAGGATATCTCTACTGGACTGGGCTTGTTAAGTGATTTATGGATACAAATAATTAATGTAGCCTTGAAGTCAGCTTGAAGAAAATATTTCTGGAGTAAAGAAATAACCTACAGTGCATTATCATTTTTGTTACACTAGTAATGCTAATATTAAATATAGATATATGGCAATATTTTTATTGCCTACCTAATGACTTCTATTAAAGTTATTTTAATGTATTCCCACTGCAGCCCCAGGGAATGAAACTCAGGTTGGTTTGGGTTTGGTTTTTTTTGGTAGAATGTGTAGTTCAGTAAGGAAGCTGAAATCAAAACAGTAAATAATTAAGATACGTGAAAAATTTTATTGGAACACTGTATTAGTTAAAACCATGATATAAGTGGTGCCTGCACAGCTGTTTATGAACAACAACTTATTTTAAAATGTTATTAACATATCCCAGTATTCATTGGTTGATCTGGCACAAATTTGCAAACCACTTTCACATGAAGGAGGAGGAGAGTGTGCACGTGTGCATATGTGGTCTTTGTCTGGCCCATAGAACACACAGGGAGAGGTGCTGTCCCTGCCCTTGTACTGTGTACACTTTACAGGATTTAGGGCAATGGTCTAAGAGGCAAGACCCACGTTCTTTTCACTTTTTGGAGTAAACACAGATCATCATTTCTCAGATGAGTGCCTTGAGCTCTCATGTATGGAATCATTCTTTAAACTATTCTTCCAGTGTATGGAGGGAAAAATGTGGATCACCTGTGACTGTGTCAAAGTTAAAAACAGTATCCTCAGATCCGCGGTAGGATGTTACCTGGAGAAACAGGAGGTCTTGCTCTAAATTTGTCAGAAAAAGACTATGTGTGCTGTTATTTGTCCTCAGATACCAGATGAGCCTAGTTCCTGTTCCAGCAGGGCAGGGGAATACCAGCGCTGTTTTCATGAGGCATCTGAAGGTTGCTCTGATGTAGGAGCAGCAGCAGTCTGGCATAAAGCCTTCGTTGCTGACTTTATGTCACTCAGAGTTTGCCTGGATGCCATTAGCAGCATGCTGGTGGTGCAAGGTGGGGCTGGATTAATTCCAGATACAATGTAGTGCATCTGGGGCTTTTCCTGTACAGTGGCTTGAAACCATTTGCTTTCGTCTAGTAAAGGTTTGACACAGCTGAGAGTATTTCTCTCTGTGTGGACTCTTGAGACTGATGACTTTCTTTTATTTTCTTAGGGACTTTGGTTTGTAAATTAAAACTTGTCCAACTTTTTTTTTTAGCCTTGTCTATGTCTTTAATTCTTGTTCTTCTTTCTGTATTCGTAATGCATGAGTTAAAAGATCTTGAGTATCTGGTTCGAAACACAGTTTCTCAGCTTTTGACAGTTTATCCCACAGCTCTAATGGCTTGTTACTGTGCTGCTTTGTGTTTAAGAAGCACTAGCCAAATCCACTTTTGACTCATTTTTACAGTAACTGTCACCATACATTATTAAGAACATAATTCCTTTCTAAACATTCATCTTATAAAATTAAAAATAGAAAGAAGTTCTGAGGTTTTTTCATTTGCAGGAAAAGATGACTAAATTAAGTATGTCCTAATGAAAAAGTGAAGAATTTATGATAACCTAATTAAAAGTCTAAAACTAGAAATGTACTGATAAAAATTAGTTCACAGAAATTTTAGGTGCTGAAAAGAATATAAAAGCTGTGTGGATTTAATAAAAAAAGACAAATTCAGGTAAAAGAGAAAGTATATAAAAATATTTCAAGCAAAGGGCAATTGTGAAAAGAGCTATTACTGTCTGTAATGTGGAGAAAAGAAAGGAGGGGTAGTATTTGCATAAGAAAACTCATCATTAGCATTTGGTATTTTGCCGCATCATCTTGTACTTCTGCAATTCGCTGCATCATTCCAGTTCCCCTGCAACATTCCTCGTGCTACATTGGCATGTTTAGAAGTTCAGAAAAGCTGGAGATATGCAACTATTCTTATCATGTATTATTTCCATAGTTCTATGGTTTTTTGTATTGAATATTCTAAACAAAATTTAAGAAATGCTGAGGCTGTGCTTGACACTAGATGCACTGGATCTCATCTGCACCCCACCCAGCGCTTGGAGACAGCACAAGGGAGTGTCGTTCCCTGGAGGGAACGGCACAACACAGAGTCTCCTCCTCATGTGCAGCCAGGAGAGCCCAGCTGTGTAATTCCCTGTGGTGAGCAGTGCCCAGAGGGCAGGTGCAACAACCACACGTGATGAAACAGCTACAGCTAAAGATTGTACCTTTCATACTGATGGGAAAAATCTGGATGAGTTCACCTTTCAAGTCTTTCTAGCCCCAAAGGTCCATCAGATAATTAAGATACTCTGACTGAAGAATCTCGTATTTTTTATAATCTATATGGGGTCTTTTTGTATAAATATTCAATAATTTCACACCTTTCTTTACACATAAGTTGAAGCTGATTATCACAACCGAAGGCAGACTGACGTTCATTTGTATGGGAAGTGTCAAAGTCCTCTTAAACCAGGACAGGAACTGAGAGCGGTAAGAGGTGAAAAATGAACTAGAAAACCTTACAGTTTCTTTCCAAATATCTACAATTTAACAAAAGTTAACTTTGATTAAAACAACAAGGGGAGAGATGGTGGCCCTTTGCCTTGGGGGAAGAATATTTCAGAGACTATATTGTATGTTTATCTAACCAAAGACAATAATGGCAGCACCGGCCTTTAGCATTTTGCCTATAGATCAGCACCTCTTACTAGTTCCCAAACAGAAAGCTCTCACTTACTAACATATTTTCTTAGCTTTGTAGAGCATGGAGATGGAAATGGAATTAGAAAATGGTGAAGAAAAGGTTAAATATTGGAGTAAGTCTAATGGGTGTATCTATTTTATTTCTCAGGTGAAATAATAACCATTACTAGCCAAACACTTGCAATGTTTTAGGAGTCAATCAAGTACCCCAATCTGCGTATACTTAATATAAAGGTAGTACTTAACTGCTGATAAAATTAAGCAGCCATTTGAATGTAATGCTGATGTGCCATAATAATAACTAAAGCTATAGAAGGATGGTCATTGGAACCTTCTCTGAAAGTGTTTGCATGGTTATACTATCACTTTAGTATAAAGTACCCTGTCTTGCTTTTTATAATAGCTTTTCTGTTTGTTTTGTTTTGTTTTTCTTTTTTGAGGTTATGACATGGCAAAAATATTTATTCAAAGGGATATATTTTTTTTGGTATTTATTTCATCATGCTTGTAAATTCCAGCGTTATTTTAGAAGCACTTCTAAGGTGCTGCCAACTGGGTTAACTGTTTTTTGGGTACTTACCTCTCAAAAAATTAGCAAGGCTTAGGAAAGCTTTTCTTTTGCTAGGAAACTCTGGTGACCAAGTAAACTACAGTTTTTAGGTTCAGAACTGAGAAGGAACTCTATCTGAGAAGACCCTGTCTTCTGAAACTAGTTTAGGAATCACTCTGAGCTTCCTGATATTCTTCAGAATTTAGACTGTTTGTTATATAATGTTACACAATCTGTGTGCCTACTTTTTATCTTATTCTAAGTATCACTACTATTTCACTGAATGATTGTCTAATGGTTTTTTTTTTTTCCTGGCAGTGACTATTCCTTAAATTCAAAGGCAGTTTTACTAAGGTCATTGAAAATTTTTTGTGTGTTTGTTAAGAAGGCACTTCTAGACTCATGCAAGAAAAAGGAAGCTTAGATGGCATCAGTAAATATTTTATTGCTGAATTTGTATTTTCCTATTAGAAAAGAAAGAACCACTCTTTTTTTTTTTAGAAAGAAACATAATAAGAGTTTATTTTCAGAATTTGGAAACAGAATGTTCCTTGTGAAATTCCTTATTTAGTACTTAACACACATGCTATTTCAAAGACGACAGGTTGCATTTCAGCATGCATATCTGTCGTGTCATGAAATCATTATATTGACAATTTTATTGATGTGTTACTTGAAGCCTACAACTCCATCTTTTTTCTAAAAGCCACTGTTTGTAGGGCAGCAGCCTGTCATAAAACAACAATAGACACAGATAAGCAGGCTACAGGATGCCTACAGATAACGTTTTTGCATGCTTACATTTGGAATACCAGATATCCATCTGTCTCATTTAAAAAAGAAAAGGTCATTTGCTAATATCACTTTTTGTCCACTTATTTTGAATTTTTAAAATTGAATTTATTTTTCCATATCTGTCATATTCTTCTCCATCACTGGCTATTTCTGTGACCATAGATGTGGTTGTGAGGAACTTTGTGTTTTGCAGGATCAGCAAAACGAGGAGATTCTTAACAGCCCAAAGCAAAAATGGAGTTTAGGGTATCAAATCTGTCAAGTTAATTGGTCCAGATTTGGTTTTGCCATGAGGTACTGAAAGGTTTAAAGCCTACAGTGTCATGCTAACCACCCAGTTTAGTTTTCAGAAGAGGGATGATTAAAGTATAGACCAAAAATGTCTGATAACTTCAGAAAGACTAATGACTTGCAAGTCTAGAGAATGGAGTTTCTGTCGGGAGGAGAGTGTACATGCTCCTGTTCATAGTTCTTTTTCTGAGTGGTTAGGTCAGAAATGCCACTTTCTGGGTACAGGATCCATAATTATCCAGAGAGCTTTTATTGAGAAACCTAATCTACCTAAAATAAAAGCTGAATTTAAATCAAATCCCAGATTTAGAAAGTAAACCCACCTAGCTTTGGCTTAATAAATCAGTGTTTAAAATATGTTGTCAATTTAGAGTAAACATACATAATTACTGGTTCAGTTTTCTTCTGTTTTTTTTTAATTATATCTTTGCAAAAACATTTTTACCAAAATATTTTTAACTTTCTTTTTAATTTACAGAAACAAAAAGATATTGTAAGAAGTTATAGAACTTAGAGTACTGACATCTAAAAATGGAAGAAATTATTGTGTAAATAACCTCCTTTTTTAATTTCAACAGTTAAATATCAAAGAGAAAGGAATATTTGACAACTTACATGGATAATAACTTTTGTATAGTGTGTTCTGTTCCATATTTAAGATTCTTACTAACTCTCTCCACCACAGGCATCTAAATTAAAGAATTAGTCTAAATTTTTGCCATATTAATGATGGTACCTATGTTAAATCAAGTTGTCCCAAATGATGTTAGGTGTCTTATAATGTAAGTTACATAATATTTCTGATTTTTTTTTTTGGTTTATGCTAGAAGTTACATGGGAGGACCAGCAGAAAAAGGTGAATGGTACAATAACTGATGACAAACCATTGCCGAAAAAGAAACACCAGTCTGAGCCAGGTTTGTCAGGGTTTGGAAAACCACATGAAAGCATGAGACTATAAAAACACATTTCATGCTTTTGTAATGCGTGTGTGCTTGATGTATCTTTTTCTTTTTTCTACTTTGGTGTGAAATTTTTAGTATGTAGAGACCATTTAGATTACATAGTTCTGTTTTAGAATAGCCAAAACAGATCTGCTTTTGTAAATAATTGTGTTAGAATGCACATGCATTAGAAAAAAAAAAAAAAAAAGTGTTCTGGCACAATATTAGACTTAGTGTGCTTTTTAGTTTTTAATTTTGTTATGAATTATCTATGTGTGCAAGCCTCAGGAATCCAAGTATGAGTTATGCTGATTCTTATTTAGTTGGCCAAACCAAGGTGTCTGGTGAATCTATGGTAGGAAATCATCTTCTAAAGTCTTGAATTTGAAATATTCTTGCACCATTGTACATGGCAGAAATAATATTGGTGTAATTTTTTCGTATAAGCTGCATTTCATATCTCCATACAGCTGGAGTTCTCAACTCCAAGAGAACTCTTCCTTCCTCCATCCTGCACATGAATGGATTTCTTCTGAAAATAAATACTATCACAGACTTTCTTGCATCTGAAACATAAAATGCACGTATTAAACTCTATCTTCATTCCTACAAATGCATAGCAATAAAAAGTAAACCTAGTAATAGCAATGATGATAATACGTCTGCTGCTGATAATAGTATTGTTCTCTCCTCAGAATCAGACAGTAAAAAGTCCTAACCACAGTAATTCATGCACTTGCAAAAGGCACTCTGATATTATGGTGACAAGCATGCTGTAAAGAGGGAGAGGAGAGGAGAGGAGAGGAGAGGAGAGGAGAGGAGAGGAGAGGAGAGGAGAGGAGAGGAGAGGAGAGGAGAGGAGAGGAGAGGAGAGGAGAGGAGAGGAGAGGAGAGGAGAGGAGAGGAGAGGAGAGGAGAGGAGAGGAGAGGAGATCCTTAGATTTCAGATTTCATCCTGTGTTTGAAGTTTGATTCACATAACTCAACTGGAGGAGGATTTCTCAGTTCCAAATATTTGGTTGTGTTTCGGGCTGCAAATTTTCCTTACTGAGTGTATTAGTTGCCTTATTCTAATAACAAGCACTCTTCCCAATCACAGAGAATAAAGTTCACAAGACAGGCCAATTGTGCCACATCTTAGATTAATGCTGTAATCTCAGTTTTAGGCTCATCTACAGGCTGATGATTTCTAAGTTTTTGTTGAAGCTCAACTATTGTACACATGAAAGTGCAAGAGTCAGAACTAAAGAAGAGCAGTAAAATCTGAATTGACTCTGTATCCTAGGAATTAGGGAACCTTGATGCAAAAGCCCAGACCTGTAATTGCATTTCCTGTTCCCTGACTTTTTAATACATCAGAGGAAGTTACAGGAGAAAACAAGTACTGCTCGTAATAGTCAGGGTCAGAATGTAATGTATCTTCTTTTCGAGCTGTGTGTTTTAATTGTTACGTGACAGAGTCAAAATACAACGTGTACAGATCTTCACTGTTGCCTTTCCATGGTGACTTCTGCAGGATAATGCCTCTGCCCAGACTTTTCCCTTACATAGTAGCTAAGTAAGAACATTATCTCCATCTCCCAGCTGAGGTGAGCTTAGAACTGTGGTCTAGGCAGATGACATATTCATAGTGACTAGCAAGACTTGTTTAGCACCAGCTTCTCCGTTTTTTAGAAATGAGAGCTGTGTTTTGTTAGATGGCTGCTCATGGAGCATTGTAGGTTTCGAAACATGAGTGGTATCTCGTAAATCAAAAAAACTAGAAAAACAGAAATCAGAAACAGATATGGACATTAACAAGTTGTCATTTTAGAAGTGTTTTGTATGTTAAACCAATATGTATCTGAGTTTTACCTGGTCCTCTCTCTGGAACACTACCACTGATTTGCAGTGCTGCAGGGAATACATGGAATTGATTCAGAAAGCCACAGCTGCAGTTGCCAAAGTCTATAATAGATAGAAATTTTGTGTTCTGCGCTCTGCAGTCCTAGGTCTTTTCTGTGGATAAGTGCGTAAATTCTGCTCTGAGTTACGTAATCTTCCATTTTATATTCACACGGGAGAGTGATACGTGAGGCAGAAACTTCTGACGTGGTTCTGGACACACTACGATGGGCACCAAATAGTGCATACCTATATTTCTAGGATACTTTTCCTAACTGATTCTGTCTGTTTGTCACAAATGTACCAAAGTGGTAGGATTGGAGGAGTAGCAGTATAACAAATCGGTGCAGCTTCCAGAATCTGCGTTGTTCGCTACGTGTTGCACACTACTGTCCCCTATAGACGTCCCTGTATCATTACAAACACTCGGTTCACTTTCAAGGCATAGCAGTCAGGACATCTGGAAGGAGGTGCCAGAACACTATGCTCACCCCTGGATGCTGAGATATATTGTATTTGTGACCATGATCTACCAGGGATGTAGCCTGATGGAATCTGCCTAAGCAAGCTTCAAATTCCTTGAAGCTTTCCAATAAGGGATTTACCCTCTGCACAGCACTGCGCTTTCTTTCATCGGAGAATGTTTTAAATATTCCGTTTGCCCAGAAATCAGCAAGGTGATACTAATACAGCTTAGTACCTGCCTGCAGTTGTCAGTCTGCAGAGAGAAGCAAGGAGGCATACACACACATCATATTGCTGTTGCCCTGTTTGGATTGCCTTCTCACAGAAAGATTTTTCTGCTATAGCCTGTTATGGAAACTTGTGCTGGTTATAAATTCAGTTTGTCTGTTAAGAATTTAACCTAACCAGTCACATGGAAATAGCCGTGGCACTACTGCAGCTAAGAAAATCTGTGAGAAAAAAACAGATATTGATTACATAAATATCTTGAGTGAGGAACTGAGACTGTGAGCAAATTGCAGATAAGAACATAAATAGATAATAAAAGTAATTCCAAATAACAGAAAAAATAACAGTAATATTGTGTCATGTGAAGCATCAATATTCGAGAAATATGCATTACTTAGAAATGAGATTAGCAAATTGTTGGAGGGAAATTTAAAGTCATTAAATAAAGTAGTAAAACACTTTTTATGTTTCAGGCTTTTCAATAGAAGATGCTAATAAAATTCCTGTTCCTGAATATCAGAAATCAACATGTTTTCTTAACAGTGCTTGTAATCTTTAACATCTGAGGCAATTTGCAAAACTATTGTTCTGTGTGTTACAAAGAGTCAATTGTATTTATGCAAAGATTTTAAAGGATTGAAAGGGTAAAATTGCAGAATCGCAGGCAAGCATAGCATCAAAATTCAAGCCATATCTTGAATGTGTGTGCCCTTCCTTTAGACAATGTCAGCTCTCTGTCAGAGAATACTGCATTCTCAGGATACCACAGAATCAAAGAACATTTCACTGTCTAATATTATTAAGCATTTCTACTTTCTGCCTGCCTCTGAGCTGTAATAGATGGCATATGAAAGAAAGTGAATAAAGCTCTAGTTCTCTCATCACATTTCCTTGGTCGCTGAAGAAAAAAAAAAAGAAAAGCACACTGTGCAAACTTTTTCACATGATTTTGCATTTTTATGTGTGAGACCTTAAGAAGTTGGAAAAGAAGTAGGCTATCGGTAGGCAATATGTCAGGTATTGATGGAGATAAGGTTGGTTAGGCAAGATATCATTATTCTTAAAAAGCTGTTATTTTCATCTAGTGTGATCACTAGTCTCTCTTGAACCCATCATGGTTATTTAAGGAGAGAAAGCACATAGTTTAGAGTACCAAGGCAGCAACGCTTATTTCTATTTCCTGTCAGTTGTTTTTGAAGTGTTCAGTCAGTCTTGCTATCCAAAGTTTTGGAAGCTAAATGCAGTCTAGGAAACTGTGTCTCCATACAGAGATTATATGGGTAATTTGCAAAATGATACAGGTTTCTTCAAATAAATGCAGAAACTACCTTCATGAGACAGCAGAGACATCACCGTTGATTTTCCCCTGTATTTCCTATCTGGAGACAGCGGATTTGATGATTATTATCTGAAAACCATGCTGTAATTATTTCATTAATGTTTCCTGTTGAGAAAGATTTCAGTGTCATCAAATATCCAACCTTTGCCACAGACATTTTTAATTTCTAAGCAAGAAGCATGATAAGAGCCATGGGAATATCCTGATATATTTTAATATGATTGACAAAAAGGAAACAGAATTATTGAAATGGATTTTTACATCTCGGAATGGAACTAAGTAAAAATGGAGTGTCCTTGGAATTATTTAGGGGAAAGCCTTATATGTTTAATATAATATTGAAGTTTTGGAGGAATCATAGCAATGGTAGTTTAAGTACATCAAAAAATATAACAGTAATGTGTGTTTATAAATGGTAGGTACATATATATACATATATATGCTTTCAGTTTTAAAGGGAATCATGGCTTGTTTTATCCATGGAACGTTTATGTCTCCTGAGTGGCAGTATGTTTTGACTGTACATAGACAAAGCCTTTTAGAAATAATTCTCATGTGACTATGATTTTGTAGTTTATCTATTGCCACGAAATCAGCTGAAGTAGTAAAACAGTAGTTAAAAATTATTCTAAATAAACTGGTGGTTATTTTAAAAGAAGTTTGTAGTCAGAATTGAAAGTATGACAGATAGAGGATTATAAAAAGGGAGATATTGTTAGAAATGGGGAATGAATGAAGCTAGGAAAGATAATGATAGGAGAAAGAGAGGAGAGAACATTAGTACTTCATATAAGTGACATCGTGAGCATTGGATAAAAAATTACAGTTAAAGAAGAAGGCTGGTATAAAATTATCAGGTTGTGAAAAGGAGAGGAGCAGAGTAGTCATGGACTAGTTTACGATTGTTGAAGAGGAAAAGTGACTGGTCAGTAGAGCAGTTTTCAGAAGAAATAGATTTAGAAAGGGAAGATGAAAAAGTCCATGGCCCTGATGCAGGTTCCAGTGTGCTGGAGTAGGGCTGGGGAAGAAAGTACAGAAAAGGGTCTTATGAGGATACTGTGGAAACTGAAAAACCATGAAGTGGTTAAAAATTACAAAAAGAGCTACATATTGAATCTATGAGGATCTTTTCACCTGTGATAGGTGAGAAGTAATGTAGATTGAATATATAGCATTATTAATTGTTTTCTTGGGGGAAAAAAAAAAATGTTTGCACACTTTCCAGTCACTTGTTTTGCAGATAACAACCAGAGTTGTGTTTGCTTATTTTAAAATTTGCTTTCATTTTTTCCTGTGCCACTGTGAAAGACAATACACCTAGTCTGTACCAAAGTAACAAAGATTGGATTGAAAAAAGAAAAGGGGACTCTGTGAGTGGGAATTGCAGTCCCAGTGTGAGTAGGGCACAGATTACACTCAATGTCCTGGACAAATTGTGTCATTTCAGGACAGAGTTGTAATTTATGATGGATTAGAAATAGTGAGGTGGCCTAAAAATGTCTTACAAACCACAACTTTTTTGTATATATCCTTTTACCGCTTTTTGTGGGTTTGCAACCATTCTTGCAGTCTTAATGCTTGGATAGTCTGATATAGTAGGTAGTGAAACTTCTTGGCATCACTATTTTATGAGAATAAACTTAGAATAGGGAAATAACTGATTTAGGATATCTTATCATCTATCCTTTAATTGACAATAGAGGGTGTATTTTTATCTATGCTGTCAGGTATCTTTTCTGAAATAGTATTGATATTTGGCTACCTAAATCACATAACTTATTAGTAAGATTCATGATCTTTTCAGGATTTATGATATTTCAAATCCGATAGGTAACTATGTAGTGGATTAATATTTTGAAAAGTTACTATTTTGTCTTTTTTCCTCATAAAATTATAATGTGAACTTTATTCAGAGAAACAAAATCATAAGCACACTGTCTCTGAATTCCTTCTTTAGTTTATCTCTTGAGATTTATGCAGAAGTAATGCAGTCTATGTGGTTTCATCAGATTTACAGAGTTCATACTACTAAGAATGCTTAAGATTTCTTCTAGTATGTTGTTTTCTACCTTCTTCTCTACTACCCTTATCTTTGGATAGGAATAACCCCATATTCCATATTCTTACTGTCTTTAACTAGTGTATATTATGTACTGTGCATATTATATATAGTATATATTATGTAATTGTAAAATCAAATGTATTGCTTCTGTCTTCCCTGTATGTCCTTTATCCTAGTTAACCCCCTGCTTACATTTTTTAAGAAAAATGCCAGCATTTGTACAGCTGTGATTTTTTTTGTGTGGATTTTCGCTTTAAGATAAAGAACTCACCTTTAACTAACAGGGACTTACCTCAGAAGCCAAAAGTGTGGAACAGGCTCTGTATCTGCAGGAAGGGTAATTGGAAGATGTGGCTTAATGCTATTAAAGAAGATTAAGGAAAAGTGATTCACACCTCAATAGACTTTCACTCTGAATCTTCTTGTAACAAATATTTCTGCTCTTAACAATTCTGCTATCTACTCTTCCTCTTTTATATGTATCGTTAGCATGGCAGAGTTTGAATGGTATCAGGAAACATCTTTCCTAAGAGTTAGATGCATTATTTCATTCTTCAGGTCTAATCACATCCAGGCTAATGACTTGTATTCATGGAGCATACAGACTTCCATGGACCATTTCTATCTTAAAGCCTTCTCTGTGATTTAAGATTATGCCCATTTGATTGTGCTATTGCACATCTTATTTGGTGAAGAGCGTTCCTAAATGAAGCTTTCCAAAGCTGGAAGTCACAGAAATTCCTGAGACCGTGTGTGCAGTGGAAGATCTTTGTTTTTAAGGAGAAGATTAAATCAAAATTAAGAAAGCCTTGAGAAAAAAAAAAAAAAAAAGAGTAAAAAAGAGTAATTAACTTACATTTAACTTACATCTCTTTGTCCAATGCTGTTTTCAGCATTTCAAATGGACACGTTTGCTGTGCAAGGTTTCAAGCCTATTTTTCTGAACACTTAAGTTCCTAAATACTTCTCTTTAATGAGTAACGTTACTTAACAATGAAAAGTTTTGTAACAAAACATGATCAAATAGATGGCATTTATTTTGTTTTATTCAGACTTGCAGACTGGTTTTCATTTACTTCATAAATTTAATATTTGCAAGTCTCATATTTCTAAATCCATGTATAGCAGCCCTATAGGTACTGCTGTCGTGTCAAGATGAACCATTGATCCAAATAAATGCTAGTTCTACAGCAAAGCAATAACTATGCAAATGAACACTGCCTATTGACATGATGTACATTTAATAGAATCTTATTCCATCATTTTGTTCTCAGATTTTAATGCATTTCTATGAACAAATATCTATTTTAGTGGATTACAAGGTACAGAGACAGAGAATTTTCAAACTATAGTCTGGGATTTATGGCACGGATTCTTAACCAGGAGGAGACTGATTCACATCAGTGCTATTGTGTCTAAATTAATTGGTCTATTAGTACTTCCTTCTTTTATTGTTAATTGAAAGAAGTTGGTGCATTATCATGCCACAGTTTCTACTAATTGATTAATATTTGCAACAATTTACACGAAAATATTATAAGCTGTTTATCTCAAGAGATGAGATATCAGCTGAACAGGTATCCACAGCAAGATTTCCTCTTTGGCTTCTGTTAGAATTATTCTTCTAATATATTTGATCAGTAAAAAACTGAAAAATATTTGTAATTAATGTGTTATGTTTTCCATTTTGATGTGTAAATTATTTTTTTTCATAATAAATACTGTGCATGAAGCCTTACGAAAACACATTTCTAAAAAGTACATGTGACTAATATGCAGCCAAACACTGGTCATTTGGTTCTAAAATCTTCAAAGGCAGTTTCCCTGGTATTCAGTCGTGCCCATGCTGAGCCTCACTGACACTACTACACTGCCTTGCATTACCATACCAGGCATACTCCTAACTGGAAACAGTGTGATTCCAAACATCCTTTGAAAATTTATTGAGAAGGATTTATCTTCATGCAGTACATGTCTCAAAACTATGTATTCTTATGGATATTAAAATTAATAAGTGAAGGATAAGGGGGCCGCAATAGAGACTTTCTAAAAACTGTTTTTTACATAGTAGAGGTGCTCACTTCAGGCCTATAGATAAGTAATAGAAAAAGTCTGAGAAAATTTAAAATACTTTAGCTGGTTTTTGGTGGTGGTAATAATGATTTATTTATTCAACAGTTATAACTACTCTGTATTAATGCATGCTGTAATACACCAGGGAGAAGTAGACCTTTCTGTTTGCTTGTTTGTATTTCATCCTATGGATTCATTGTACTTACTTGTCCAGATAAAAAGATATTTAAATGCTGTTACTTTTTTTTTTTTCTTTTTAAACATGTGAATACAGTCAAAACTGTCAGCTGGTATGATTTCCTATGAAATATCTCATATACAGCACTAGTATGTGTTCATTCTGTAAGCAAATTTAATTGGTAAAAATGCATTCTAAATACATCTGTTACAAGATGCTTGTGCTTACAACAAAGTTTTGGTAGTCCTGGCATTTGATAATAGATGCAGATTAGAATCCGTCAGATATAGATTAAAATAGTGTATAATACAGTGGTTATCAGATGAAATCTAGTGTTTTCTCTCATTTCATTTTATTGATTTGTATTGCTTATTTTAATTTTACATTTTTCAATGATGTCTTGATATTGACTTTAAAATGTGGATAAAATTATAGCATATTTTTATGGAGTATGAACTTTTCCAGAGTTCTTAATCTAACATCTGCAGTGTTAATCAATTACAAGCAATGTTCTGTGACTCATTAGCAAACTGCAAATTGAAATTAGATCAGGGCTTACAAATATATATTTTATTTATTTATTATTTATTTTTGATGATTTTTGGAAGAATGTGTTTGTTCTGCTAGTGATGGTAGCTTCACTGTTCTTTTTAATTATTATTACTTTTCAAGATGAATTCCTCCCATTCTTTTGCTACAAATAGATTTTCAGTACAGAGAATGACACTGTCCCTCAGATGTTCTCCATGTCTGAAATGGCAGTGTGTTTTTGAATGTGAAGTAATAAAGTAAGTAATGAAAGTGTTGCTTTGGCATTTAACTTGCATGCATTTGCAGTAACTTAGACTTCTCTGAGATAACAGTAACATTTGGTTCTGAAAAAGCATCTGCTGAAATGACCATGAGAGTTAATAGCTATACATTCTCTTTTCTCATATTCTGTATTTTGGTCTTGATAATACTGCCTTTGGCAGAACGTTGCAATAATGCAGTCCTTTCCAGAGTGTGTTATGTGGATTCTGAAATTCCTGAGCTTGTATATCCTTTTGAGAAAAATCTGTTTTCCGTTTTGCATATGTGAAGTTTGGTTCAGCATAAATTACAATGATTTAATAATTGACAAATCTAGTAATAGACTTCCTATTGGTGATGTTAAAATGAATGTTCAATAACTGAAAAAGAATTGTTCTCACCTTTCAAGTGGATAACGTTCCAAAAAGTTGAACAGTCATCAACAAAAGTGTTTATGCTAGTTAACATACCTTTTACTATCCAGCTTTTCCTTCAGCTTCATTGCAGGGATTGACTTTGCTGTCAATTATAACTTTTATTATTTTCTCAGCTCCTATACTAACCCTGTCTTTACTGTTCTTTTTCAAAACAGTAGTTTAACCACTTCTTCCTCAGCTTTCTTTTTCCTTCTGGCGTCTGTGTTATTTTTTTTCCCCATTTACTAACTCTGCTCTGCAGACTTCTCTCTAAAACAATTTTTGGCCCTTTCCCTCAGTGTCAGTTTTAACCTCTGAATACATCCTCTCACGCCCATCTCCTTTGTCTATGTCTGTACATTACACGATGTGATCACAGAAGAAGCGGATTCATCAAGGAGAAGAAACTCAGGTCTGTCTCTTCTACTGCTTTTCTCTGTGTTATTTTTTTTTTCATTTTACCTTTCCTATAGATTTTATCACAGCTCACCTCACATACTTTTCACACTTTCCCCCCTCAGTATATTTAAATATTGGCAAACCGTGAGAATTTAAGATGCTTATACAGTTTTTATTACCTGTAAAATATGTGCTCTACAAAAAGTGTTAAAAGGTAACTGATGACACATGCTATACCTTAAAGCTTTAAACTGATTTGATTTCTGTCATATCAGTTCTTATTTCCCATCTCCATTATCTCTAAATTAGCCTTTAAGCTTCAAACTAACACATGAAAACAGTCTATAATTTGTTTTATCTTTGCATTTGAAAACTGCTCCACAAATTGCGGAAACTCTGATATAACTAGTTATTTTTCATCCTGGGGAGGACATAATTTGAGAACTGAATAATTCTAGTAAGTTGAATTTCATGCACTGGAATTTCAAACTTAGCTTCATTGAATAAATGTGTTTTGATTGGAAGTAGAGTTGTTAGTGATCAGAAGCTATTGTATCATGCCAGAAGGTGTAAAATGTAGGGTTGTGATAACAAGAAAGTGAGAAGTCAAAACATTGAAGGATCTCTAAGTTAGCTGTGTTGTTCATGGCTTTTTTTTTCTATTGTGCATTACTTGTGGTCTCAACTCTAATATAAAATTTTAATCTACCATTTATATTGAATTTCCAGTGTACTTGATATTACTGGCATAGAACTATTGTCCATCAAGGCATCCTAACTCTGAAAATGTAGTAGTTCACACTTTGCTGCTTGTTCAGTAGTGGTATGTCAGAAGACATGTGAAATTGCCCCTACTTAAGTTAATCAAATTCACCTATAAAATTTAAATTTTACAATTATTGTGTCAAAGCTTTAACTAACTTCCTACGCCTCTGCTATTATCCCAACAAATTAGAGAAGACACTTGGATGCCATTTAACTTCTAAAGTCTGAAGCATTTTTTGGATACATTGACTGGTCCATTAAATTTGGGTAGCATTTAGTCAAACATTTTTGTCTTTGCTCTGCTGTGGCTGGTTCCTTCAGAACTCACTTTTACCTTTGGTAGTACCTAATCAGGATCAAAGATTGTCTTTATTGAATCTTGAAGATGTTAATTCCTATGATTTTCATAAAAAAAAAAAAATCTCAAGCTAGGTATCACTTAAATTACAGGGGAAAAAGTTGAATGGAGAAGAAAACTGATCTGAATTCCATCCTCTGTAAATCACCACTATTAGGAATTAATAAATAACTCTGTAGAAAGACTGAGTTTACTTACCTTGTGCTTATGATCTGTTCACAGTTCCTGTGCAGTGATCCTGAATCTCCTTTGTTACAAAAATGAAATTAGGGGAGTGGGTGACCCGTTTCCTATCTGTTCATAATAAAAGAAAAGGAAGGTTGTGGACCTTTTCATTCAAAGACCTTCCTCTGAACTATTGATTGAATCAGTATATTGAATCGAGATTTTGAATCAGCCCATCTGATTCTGGGCTGCCCATCTGATTCTGGAACTTGGAAGAGATCAGACCTTAAAATAGTATCTAGTATCCCAGAAGAATCCGTATTTTCATCACATACATTTCTTGAACATATATGAGAAAGCAGGACCTGTGTATTAATAACTTTTTTAGAGTTTCCAATTCACATGCCCTTTTGCAAAACACTGTTTAGCTCACAGTGTTAAGTAAATATATTAAGCACTGATAAATTTAACTGTCTAGCACAGAAATACAAAAGCGTGATCAGCAGTGGAGTTGCAAAAGTTATTATTACTGCCCTTAAACTTAGGAGCAATTAGTTTATTTTGTGCATAGTAACGTATTTTCAGATGTATATTTGAAACAGGTATTCTTCCATGGTTTACATCAATGACAAAATAGCTTACACAGTTGAGTACAAGGCTGAGCACACAGCCAAAAGCAAGGGTGGCATTTCAAAGGCATACCTCTAAAAGAAGATGTTTTCCCATAGTTTTAGAATTTGCTTTAAAAACCATGGAATTAGGATTATCAATTTACAGATTTCATTCGGAAATGGTTTTCATGAAATTTGCCATTTTAACAAACATGCATGTGAATTAAAGGATTAGCTATTGATTTTAGGTCTTAGTAGCATGAGAGGTGTTGTGAAACCTAAATACCTGAATATCTGAATATCATATATTGTCATTTCCTCTCTCTGGATATCATAATCTGTATTCCCTGAAAAAAATATCTAATTTTTTTAAAAATTTACGAAGTCCTCTAAGAGTGCAGCCAAAGCTCCTGCTGTATATTTCAAGCACAAAAGCAAGTTCAGAAAGTTAACAAGCAATTATATCTTTTCATAAATTTTGTTACTTGACAGCGGTACAGCTTGATAGCATCCTTAATGACTAAACCCTGCTTTCCTTGGGTGAAGAAGCAGCTTGGCAATGCAGAGTTTTTTCGTTTGTTTCTAAAACATATTTTGAAATTAAATTAATATGTTTCATGGGACTTAAGTATTGTGAAAACGGTTAGGGAGACATATGCCTGTTCACCTCCCTGTGTATTCAATATGAACAATGGAAGGAAGTCCCAGCCTGCCAGAAAACCTTAGTGATGAAGCAGTGAGATGGTTCAGACCAACTAGTTACCATTGTGCCAACAATTACTTGCAGAGTGGAGCACCTCCCTTATGAGAAAAGACTGAAGGAGCTGGGTTTCTTTAGCTTGGAGGAGGCTGAGGGGTGACCTCATTAATGCTTATAAATATGTCAAGGGGGAGTGTCAGGAGGACGGAGCCAGGCTCTTCTCAGTGATGTCCAATGACAGGACAAGGGGCAATGGGTACAAGCTGGAACACAGAAGGTTCCATAAAAACATTAGGAAAAACTTTTTCACTGTGAGGGTGACAGAGCCCTGGCACAGGCTGCCCAGGGCGGTTGTGGAGTCTCCTTCTCTGGAGACATTCAAAACCCACCTGGACGCGTTCCTGTGCGCTCTGCTGTAGGTGATCCTGCTCTGGCAGGGGGGCTGGACTAGATGATCTTTGAGGTCCCTTCCAACTCCTGACATTCTGTGATTCTGTGATTCTGTTGAAAAGATATTTCTGGATAGAATTTGTAACATTTTAGCACAAATAGAATTTCTAAAGTCTTCTGGGATATTTAATTTCACAGATACGTTTAAAATCTTGTGCCTTAAACTGTGACTGAGAAGTTTAAAGAGTCTAAATCTATATTAGATCAACAAAAACCAAAGGGATAGGTAAACTTCAGATTCAGTTTAGAAGTACTTAACAGTACTTAACAGTACTTAACATACTTAAGATGTATCATATTGGATGCCTGGAACACTCTTTGTCCCAACTTTTAATTTTGATTAGAATTAAAATCATAAATCAAAGGTCTCAGAATCGAACTCCCAAAAAAATCATCTGTACTGAACGATGTAAATAAAGGCTGATCTTCAGTCTGCTAAAGAAAAATAGTAAAAAATATCAGATTATATCACTAAAAATGAAAGCATAGTTGTGCAAAGGTCAGAGTAGTGTTATCTATATACTTGTTATCAGGAAAAGTTTGCTAGTTGAATTTGTAATTCTCCCAAGTCTTACATGTAGGTGCATACACCACTGTTGTTTCTGTGTGCTTTGGTTAAATCTTTGACCATATTTCTGGTTATTGAGATGCTGAGGAAGATGCCTTGCATTCTTAGGATAGCTGAAGAATCTCTTTTAATAGTTGTTTGCTTTTTTGGACGTGGATGCATAGTTATCATCAAGTGTTTGTGCCTCTGTTTTGATGTGGCTGTATCAGAATGTGAAATATTCTGTGGTTATACTGTGGAGTCTCCCAGTGGTGGGAACTCTGAGGAGGTTCCATGCTTGGCAAACAAGATGTCAGAGAGCTTTACAGGAACACTGTGCTCAGGCTTTCATGAAGACAATGCAGAGTTTATAGAATGGCAAATCTGAATGGATTTTTATGAGTACAGAATGGAAGGGCCCACTGGGCCCTCAGATATTTTTCTTCTGCATTTTCAAAATCATACTGCAGAGCATTCTTATAGGGAGAATGTGCTGGAATTCTTTGGAGAAGCAAAATGAGGTGTTTTAGCTAATGTTCATCTTACTGCTTCTTTCCTTCTTCCTTTTTCCATGTGGGTGCTCGGTATTTTTCAAAGGCAGCAAGGGCAAAAATCACAGAGTATCCTGCAAAAATCACTTTGGAAAAGGATCCACACACAATTAAAAAAAAAAATCTGTCCATAACCATAATCATTGCTTTAATAAACATGCAAAATAGAACTCAGTTTGCTCCAAAAGACCTTTGTCCTTTACCAGCTGCACTGGTCTGTCCCTAGTGATGAAAACCTGAGATGACCCCGTCAATTCATGAAACCCTGATTCTAGAGAGCCTTTAACTTTCTGGCTTAGATCACCATGCCATCTCATTAAATTATTTTACAAAGCAGCGCCATGCGTTCTGCAAATAATCCAAAGTAACATTGTTAACATGATTTAAGCACTGTGATAAAAATTTGTTTAATTGGTGAGAAATGTCTCCCGGATTCCAGTCTTTGTTTAGCGTGTCAAGTTTGAAACCAAGAACAGAAAAATCCCAACAAAACCATCAAGCAATTCTCAAATAGAAAACAGGAATGCAGAGGCATGCTCCCCTACTAGGAAGATGGCTAATTGAAATTGTGTTCATTCTAGCATTCCTTTTTAAGGACAGGAATTGACACTTCAATCTAATTTAAAAATATATAAAACCACCTAAATAACCTTTTTTCCTCTTTTATTCCATACTTCTGTAGCTGTCAGACATATTCTTTTCATTCAGACCATGATATGGATCACAGGCCTTGCTTGCCACAACATTTGCCACACATTGGACATAAAGCCCTGGACTGAAGTTCAGCAACTGTTTATATCACACATCGGCTGATATTTGGCTAGACCTGTAGCAGCTAGGCAGTTGTGTTTCTCATGCTATAGACAGCCAGAATGACAAAATTTAGAGCTAATTTCTTAGAGCTAGCACTGGAATTGAATGGCTCTGGAAGTAGGGAGCAAATGCAAGACCTTTAACTGACAGGTTTTGATGTTCAAAGCAATTAACTTTTAGATAATGTTTTTAGGAGACAATCTTGTTTCCTTTGCCTGTTTTGATAAGAATACTGTTTCAGGGAATTTATTTCATTATAAAATTTGTTTTCCAGTGTTCTCATAAACAGCATTTCAGAAGAAATCTCCAGTAAGAGCCTAGCGTTTTTTAAAGAGCTTACCAAAAGTTAGGGTCCTGTGTATACATTAGATTTTTAAAATAAAATGTTAGCTAATAATTCTCACTTTGAAAAAATCAGACTCAATTTTCAATAAAGCACTTAAGCTAATTTATCCACTCTGTAAATACAATTTCTAGTCATACTGCTGATCTTAAGTGTTTGCAAATATGAAAACAGAAGGATAAAACATTTGTGTTCTATCTTATGCCTAAACTCAGAGACAAATAAGGAGTCCCACATCTCTGTTACAATAAGGTGCCCATCCTTCAGTACTGGAGGCTGCCATTTCTTTCATTCAAAGCAAGGAAGTCTGGGTTTATCTTAGACCTCAGCCTGAGCTGATGCAAAACTTTTTTTCCGGATCCCAGGTGAAAATACTGTCCTGAATCAACCTGTGGAACTGATCCCCGCACAGCCAAAAATCATTGCAGGAGAGATGGTTCAAAAGAGAACCAGGCTCTAACCTCAGGTTTGGGGCATTCAGCTGTGAGAAAAGGAAGAAACTCTGGGAGGAAGACCATTAAGCCCAGCACCTCCTAGCTGTAACCTTAAGCCTGCAAAGTCAAGCTCCCCCTTTCCCTCCCAAGGAAGCCAGCAATTTTTGAGCAATTGTTCAACACTGCCATCAGCATCCATGGCTAGGGAGAAGTCTGCTGACCTGCTTCTTCAGTGGAGTTGTTACTCTGTTCAATCATTTACAGAGATGGTCATGTTCTGTTCCAAGGGACTTAAGGTCCCTGCTCTATCAGACTTCTTGGGGTGGGTGAAGCCTGCCAGGGTGCTTTGGTCACGGCACCTTCAGACTCCCATCAGAACAGCAAAACTCATTGAGTTAAGACATTTCCAAGAAAATATAGCTGATCAGTTAGATCAGTTTTAGTTCTTTTTAAATCTGCTCTTGTATGGGTCTCTTGATTAGAGTACTTTTCTGTTCATTTTATCTTCCAGATAAGTGTTACACTGTTAGATACCTCTAGATATATTAGTCTGTGTTGGAAAGAATAGACCGTTCAATGGCCAGGGGAACATGGCTGCATCTACTTGTTTATGAAATGTCAGCAGTCATTATAATAGCAATGTCAACTGTGATGGTGGAAGAAAGTTTTGAGAGAGGATCTTTCAGCATTTCAATTTCCCTATTGCTATTGTACATCTCTATATTTCATCAATATACTCGGTATATCTGTATTCTGGCTGAGCTGGAAACATAAAGTTATTTTCTGTAATGTACAGAAATGTCACCTTCATGAAGGCATAATTTTTTTTCCTGCAAGTTGTTTAATTCTGAAAAACTTAATTCTTAAATTGAGATAATTACACCACAGGATACAGTGTATGCTTTTCACTTTGTAAATCAAGTTAATTCAAGTGATATAGAAAAATATTGACTAATGTGATGTTGAAGAAATGGATAGATTTTTAGGAATAATGACTTTGACATTCTGTATTATTCAGTTTGAGGCATTTTTAAATCATCTCATAATGATGTATTGGTTTTCAGCACCTCCAAGTTTTTTATAACTTTTTCGATTTGAGCACCTAATAACTGGTGGAACTAAAAGCATTAATTAATTTAGTATCAACATTCTGAACCTGCTCTGAATTCTTTTAAGAGGTGATGACTATGTCTGTAACTTCTCTGAAGGTCTTTGCTGTTGAGAGTTTAGAGTTGTGTTATTTGGTCAATGGGCAATACCAATCTTGTTCACTTCTGCTGCTTCCCACCCGAGTGAGATCTTTCACAATTTAATCTTCTTTTCTTTCTAGTACTTATTCATACAACTTTCACAGTATGAGTGAAATCTCATTTTAGATGGTAGGATCCATTGTACTGACCTTTCTTGTAAAAATCTGAAGGATTTATTTATAGTAAATATTTGCAATAAGTGTCTCAGGACTTCAATTACACTTAAAATTCAAGAAATCTGACAGAATTTTATGCTTGCTAATACTATGGTTTCATTTCTATAAGTCAATTTGGATATATTTTTCTATATACTTCTAAAACATGAAGCAAGAGCAAGTGAAATTTGGACAGGTTCCAAGTTTCCCGTATTTTGACAGTTTTTATTTAAAGACATGGTTGAAAGACATCCGGACATACGGATGAATGAACTTCTAGCATTTTAAAAAAAGGAATTATCGTATACAGTATTAAATTTCTGTATTAAGATGATGTGTCACGCAACGTAAAGATTTTTTTCATCATGCTTATGAAATTTGGAAATATCATTCTGCCTGAGCTCAGACTCAAGGGTATTTAAGGACTCTTCACTTTCATCTACTTTGCATTATAGTGAATCAGTGCTATTGCTATCATTGCTTTCTGCATTACAAAGTAATGAGACAATAGAAGACAGGGTTTTATTTGTAGCTTTTAGATCGGTGACAGCAATTGGAAAAGAAAAAAAAATTGAAAACCTGAAAAGCAAACACAACTATCTTTTTCTATCTGCTATTTTCCTAGCAATATCCACAAACCCCATAGATAACATAGACCAGGCTACCCAAAGGCCAAAGCAGAAGAACACGAAAGGTCTTATTTATAAACTGTGTGCAGTATGGGGCAGGAAAGGTCCCAGAATAGGAGAGGTTTCAGGAACCTGCTGGTTTCCAGAAGTGTGGGCTTATGACTTGCCATATCTGTTTCCTATTAATTTACCTAACAGTTCCATTAGGAGTTGCCATCAGAAGCACAACCTTAATCCCACACAGCATGGGATGTCAGATCCTATCAAAGTTTGGTGCATTATTTATGCTATCTACAGGAGGATATTTTTCTTTCTTACACTTCTACGTTGCCCCAGTGCAATTTCTCTTTAGGTATGGCTTCATCCTTTGCTTTGGTACCCATCTACAAAATGATGTTGCCTTAAAATACAGCTCTGTTTCCCTCTTCAGTCTCTGTCCTGTAAAGTAGATCATAATTTTGTGAGCAACCCTCAATAACCAATAATTCTGGAAAAAATATTTAAATCTAATAATGCATGCTATTTTTGGTTTATAGCTTGGGGGTTGTTGCTCCATATTCATGAGATTGTTTTAATTGAATACCATTTTGGCTTACAGTAAGAAAAAGAAACAGAGAGTCTGTTTAAAAGTTAATGTATTCCTAATTAAAGTAAATTCCATTTGACTTAAAATTCTTTCACATTAATTACCAAACTTGGATTTCAGAGTGAGGTATTTAAATGCTGCCAAACTATCTGATAGGGATCGAATGTATTTTCATTTCTTTGTGACAGGAATGCCCTGAGCCATTTACAACCTTTGATACGCATTCAGAATATTTGTTGTCATCAGTTAGCAGGTTTTATGTGCATGATCTGGGTTCTGAGTATTGCTGTTAATGTCTTTTATTCTTCATTTTTATCTCTAAGACAAGCTACAGTAATATCATTATTAAACCTTTTAACTTGTAGAAGCTATGAGAATTGATTATACTAATGAAGATTTAAAATAATTACTGAAAACCATTCTGATACATTCAGTTTTTATGCTTGAACCACTAAATTGTGCATTGTGTGTGCACTGCATAAAAAATACAGCACAAGCAATTTTTTAAGTTTTCAGTGTCATCCTATTCAAGGAAACTGTAGAGTAACAGTCTGACACCTGCCTTGCTCTCTTTTATGTTGAGTGTGTTAATGATTCTGGAAGTGCACAAAATATCCATGAGTTCCCTCCAGTAAGTCTTCAATAAGAGTGCAAAAATATATACACTAGCATGCAGTGAATATGCCTCTGGATGTAGAGCACCATACTTGGTTGGTTGACTAAATTTATCAAATTAAATTAATTTTGTGGGCTTCATTCATTTTTCCTTTTAATGCATGATTTATGTTACTTTTATTATTATTTCTGCATTTTCTCTCCCCCTCTTTTTGTTTTACATACTGCTTTCATTTGTTTATAGAAGAAAAGAAAACAGAACCAGAGAATGAGGATACAGGTAGGGTGACATTCAAAATATTTTTCATGATTTTGCCCTTAAATTCTTTGGTCTATTGTTTAAGCAAATGTGTACCATGGAGTTGGGTAAGAATTTTGATTTATTTTGGGGATTTCAAAATAGACACTAGGAAATGGAAACTAAGAAAGGACTTTCCCAAATGTATTTCCTTTGCTTTTTTTTAATGGGGTCAAATTAGAATGATAAATAGGAATAAAGAGATCAAGATCAAGTACAGAAGGCTCTCACACACCTTCTGTCTTCTATTCTGTCCCCACTGCTCCAGCCAGTGTGCTCACCTGCAAACTGTTTTCCTCCCTGTTAAAGCTTTTGGACTTCCAAAATCTCAGTTCAGTATTTCACTCATCACTAGTTTTCCCCCATGCCTGAGCTGCTATGCTTCCTAAATAAATAGAATAAATAGAATAAATAAATAGAATATTTTAATAATTCCTGCCGGAGAAGACGATGCAAGAAAGAGTGAAAGAACACAGCTCCCAGCTGTTTTATTTTTATTTTTTTAAATAGTTAGGTTTGCTGTACTCTGAGCTAGGTGATAAGGCCATTTTGTTGTCCCTTTTATCACTGGTGCGGACCACAGGCTGTCAACGGAAGAGTCTTACCTTAGAGAGCAACCATCATTTGACCTGAAGAGCAAATAACAGTCTTTAGCTTCAGGCTGAATTGAATGATTGCTTATCTCATTGTAAAAATATGACTCTATGAGCAATTAAGGTCAGGAAAAGTCAAGTATTAACCACACCGCTGATTACAGCCCCCTAAATTTTTTAGCAAACATTTACTTTCAGTTACAAAGAAAGTTTTAATGGTGAAATAGCTGTATCTTTCCGTATTTCAAGTTAAAACATGACAATAATAGCTTGCATTCAAAGCTGGAGCAGTGATTTTAGTTCCTGCCCTGAGCGCTGTTGTAGGAATTATACAGCCACCACCTGGACCATAGTAGGAATTAGGCAGGTGACACCTCAGCAAGGCTCATCCCTGGTGTTTTTTGGGTGTTGGGGTTTTTTTTTTGATAAAAGAATGAGAGTTCCTTCTTCTACTGTGTTTAATATGCAATAGTAGTTACAGTTTGAGTTGGGGGCCTCCGAAGAGGGGCGCTGCCTGTTGATCATTACTGGATTTTATAGTCTCTATAGATAGCTTGATTTCCTGGTGGCACTTCTGCTCATCTGGTCCTGTTAGGAGCAGCTGGGCCCTTCCTTTCTGATTTGTTCCTGCAGCCTCCAGGAACCATTTTTGTCTGTGTCTTGAGGCATTTCCTTATCTTTTTTTTACAGAAGATCCTCAAATTAAAGTTTTACTTCCTTATCTACCAGTTTCATTTCCATAGGTAAAAACAAAGGTTAAAATCCTAGTTGTGTTTGGTGAGCAACACCAGGTTTTGTCCTTCCATCAGTCTTCCTTAATTTTTTGTGCTCCCATGGCTGAAGTTCAAGTGTCTCTTTGGATATTTCTGTTGGAGGCACAGCTACTCTCCAGAAGCAAAATTCTGGAAGGAAGTTAAGTTTACAGATGAACTTACTTTTGTATGGCCAAAATTTGGTTACATACACTTTGGTACTTCATGGCAGTATATGAAAGTATATCAGAAGTAGCTTTAATTTTTCTCCTGTCAGTCTTTGTAGTCCTGAGAATGTGTTATGCTGGGCTCTAGCTAAGGACTTGAATAACACAAGGGCTGAGTCAGCCTTGTGCTACTAGTGTGAAAGCTTATTCTCCTATATTTTCACCACTATTGATAATTATTAGATTCAGATTAGTTCTGATTTGTCTACACACACTCCATGTACACCTTCTCATTACAGTGGAGTCCTTAGCGTAGGATGTTTATCCTTGGTTACCATAATTGTGTTAGGAGCTGAAGCTTCCTAATTCAGCTGGACAGGTACTGAACTCTGGAAGTATTTTCTGCTCCCACTAAACACCCCACATATGTTTTAACTAAGTAGAGATTTGCCAGCAGAAGTGGAGATGATGGTAGCCCTGCATTTCCACCACTTGGTGCTACGCGCATGCACGTGGGACCACATGAATGGCAAATGCCATGACACACTCTTAACCTTTCTCACTCCCATCCAGATCATGGCTGCATCTGGATTAAGTCACATCGAAATTAGCCTGCGGCAACCAGTAACTCCATGCACTCTTTTCTGCATGTCATTTCCATCCATAGTACACCTCAAGTTGATCTTCTGCATTATGAACTTTCTACTGCCCTCAGGATTCTCTTTGTAACTGAATTCATTCACTCGTTATAGGCAGTTTCGAAAATACAAAGCAAGCTAGATTTTCTTTTAATAAGATATTATGGGAATTGATTATTTTTTTTCTAAATTTTGCTATCTTGTTTTTCTCTTGAGACTAAAATGAGCCACCAGTTTTGCTGCAGAAGATTCACACCAAGGGTTTACATGTTATACACTCGTATTCAGTGGCATATTTCAGAGTGCTTGGTTTTGCAGATCTTAGGCAATTGGATTTGCAGAAACCTAACTTTCACTTTGCCAGTTAATCATAGAAATGAATGGTTTCACAAGTAATTGTGAAATTTCTAATTTATGCTCAAGAGGTGTTGTTTCATCACTTATAATTTCCTTCTGATGTCTGGGGACAAAGAACATATGTGATGATTTTGTAAGGAAACTATGTAAGAAAAATTGACAAAATTTCCCTTTTGGTGAAAAATATCCCCTTTGTTACATTACTGAAGAATGACAACTGGATTTTTGGAATGTTATGATTTCAACAAAAGATGATTTCTTTCTCTGAGCAAAAGTTAGAGTATTTTGCTTGAAAACCACCTATGTGTTACTTCTGTAATTGAAAAAAAAAAAAAGAAAATAACATTTTAAAGTTTTTGTTTTCAAAAGAAAAAATATCTTTAGTGGCCAGCCCAGCCCTAACCTGCGACACTCTTGAAACTAGATGCTGAAATAAAATCATTGCATCTTAATGCTACATTGACAAATACTGCTTTTGGGCCTATACTGGTTGAGGAAAACTGTGATAGGAAAAACTAGCTGTATTTTATTTTAGAAATTTTCATCTGCTGCTATCTTTTTCATTATTTTTTCCCTATGAAAAAAACATATCTTCTTTTTGATTTATTTTTCTTGGTTTTGATTTCTCTTAAAAGTTTTGACTATGTCTTTTCATTCATGTTTTTTGTAGATAATAAAAGTGGAGAGTTTGAATACAAAAATCATAGGCCAGGGAGTTTATAGATAAGAGTACAGTTTAGCCTTATGATATTCCTTCTTCCTTTCACCCCCTTCCTTCCATATTTCCTACAAAGTGCCCCAAGGTTTAGCTGGCAGGTCTCATACTATGTGCTACTACCATAACTGTTGTCAAAAAAACCATAAAATCAAAACTCAGAGACCCTGAAGAGACCCTGTGCAAAGCCCCACTTTACGATTAGATTATGACTTAGAACTGATGCTTAGTGTAGCTTAATTTTATATAGTAGACTGCAATCTAATATTGTCATCTCAGTTTAATAAATAAAGTCCAGATTGTTCAATACATATAAGGTACAGAAGCTTCCATTTATGACTAGTGGGATTTTGAAATTTTAATCCTAGATAACTTTTGTTTTAACATTATGAAAAGTTTAAGACAAATGTCAATCAAAATTAACACTTTTTAACATTCAGTGAATAATGAATTACTCTTGATTTATACCATGTTAAAGTGAAAGAGAACCAAGCCTGTGTGTGTATAACTAACTATACTTTGTTTGAATAATTTTTATTTTTTTTAAATTCTGGGCTGTTGTCTTCCTCTCGTTTTTATATTTCTCACTCTTCCACCTCAGCTTTGAGAGTTAATTCCTTATTATTTTACAAAGTAAATTGTGGTGTTACAGTACCAGTTTGGTGAAACCAGCTGCTGCCCAAATTTTATTGCAAGAACCAATCCCTGAGACTAATTGTGTATTTGGTCTGAGGATCCTGAAATCATTCTTGAATATGTGTGTCATTAGAATGTAATACAGTGATGCCACTGGGTGGCTCTTTAACGTTCCTTTAAACACCTTTAAATTGTTTTGAGCATACAAAGAATATGCTCAGATGGTAAACGGAAGGTCTGCTAGCCTGTGGTTGTTACTCGGTTACTAATTTGGTATATCATACTGTAGTAAGTGCACAGAGCCAGGATCTCCACCCCAAAAAAGTAGGTTTTCTTTGAATTGTTGGGTTTTTTTTTTTTAAATAAAAGACTCTGTTATTCTTTAATATTTTTGAAATAGCAAAATTCAATTCTGTGGAAATACTGTGTTCCATTTACATTCATTTCTTCCACAAAGTTGGTTTTGTTTGCATTGAGTAGGTGATACAACACTTACTAAGATTCTGCTGACATAATGATCTACTGTTTCCCTCCTCTTACAACTTTTTGTTTTTCTGCAAAATTGTAATTCAGAAACTAAAATTATATACGCTGTAATTTAAGTAAATGAGATTTCATCTATTTCTGTTAAAACTTCCATGAGCATAGCTTTAAACTTAGAATCATAGACTGCTTGTGTAGTTATTTTCCTTTTTTTTTTTAACTTAACAGGTGCAATGGATGTAGAAGAGAGGAATCGCCAAATGAAAATGAGCAAGTACAAACAGGTAGCAGGATCAGATTCCAGGCTGGAACAAGATTATCATTCTAAGGCAAGGGTATTTTGTTTTGAAAAGCAACAAAATAAACTAAAGTGAAATATCCAATATCCTTTTAGAAAGTAATAGATGAGTGGGAGATCGTTTCTTCAGTAAAAGTTTCTTGTGTGTCTATGATAAAGTGTTTGGAAATGTGCAGCAAAACCCTTAACACAGAGTGTTCTTGGTTATTAAAATTTTAGAAGGATAAGTTAAAGCAAATAAAAGAGGCAGTGTCATTAATTACCCTCTGGAGTGAATGATAAGACCCTGATTCAAAAACTCAAAGAGAAGGAAAAAATAAGTTTATTCAGTGATAGATGGAATGACAGCTATTGAAACTTGTTCATAGCTTTCATTTACTTGAACATAGGGTTATCTTGATCTGAAAATTGGAAGATGTAGTGTTGCTTAGTTTAATAGTGGCAGTTTATCACTTGGCAAGGTATTTTATACATCAACAAAAGCTTCCATCCTAGCTGTAGCAATTTGCTAAAAATCTGAATCATAACGTAGTAGTAAAGCCTCAAATATACTATCCAAAATTTCCTGCTATCTGGAACAGGGTCATGTCATATACAGTGTGTTAATTAAAATAATCAAAATATTTTCAATTTAGACTTCTATTATACAAAAATAATTCAGTGTCCTCTAAAAGACTTCATTAATTGAGGTCAGATTGTAACACGAGACTTCTGACCTATAAAAGCTGGCTGAGGAAGAGAAGTCTGTTTTAGACTTTTATTTTGAGGATGTAGTTCCTTGCTCCAAGGATTGGCAAAGTTACAGTAAACTGAGCCATTTACTATCTGAAAACAAAGAAATCGTCAGTTTAATTAAGTATTATTAATTTTGCAGATAATGTAGGCTAATATGCTTGATATCATTACTTTCTAGATTGTACATTTCAGGGTGGGAAAATAGAAGAGCTTTTGCAAAGTCTATGACAGAATGGAAAATTATAAATAAAAATAGTTAGAATTGACAAAACAGAAAACTATGAAAATGGCATAAAATACTTTAAAATTCTGTAGATGTGCTGCATGATAATTAGGGTATTTTACAAATGTAGTTTTTACTGCTGAAGGTCTAGGAATTTTTACAAACCTGTAGGATGGATTTGGTGTACTATCATGCTTAGATGCTTCTTTTATGTTGATGCTTATGGCAAAATTATTTTGTGTGTCTATATTGTCATCTCTGAAAGGTGTTATCTTTTAGCGATGAGAGTAATACTGTGAGGAGACCTCTTCATAAGTGCTATGATTGTATGTACGAGAGAAAGATGACTTTATGTATTGTATGTATAAGCAGACATTCTGCTAATTTCCTTGTTCCCTCAAAGCTCAACTGAAATTTGAGTCAGAAGTAGGACTGATATGGAGTAAAGAGAATAAATGGGCTCTAATGTGAAGGATCTGTATAGAATATAACTACCTACGGAAACATTTCCTACCTTGTTTTTCCATTTTACTTACACCTTATTATTGGGCCTCACTCTACATGTTTTATATTTTTTATTAAAATTTTACCTTCAATATTGCTGAAATGTATTAAAGAAGAAAATTATACATTGAATTATTTTATGAATATGGTGATTTATTTATTGCACACATCAAATTGTCTCCAGAAATAAACAGTTAATTTATTCTTCTGCCAAAGTTTCAGTATTTGAAAATGAGTTATTTATCAATGAATTTGTGCAAGTAGACACTGAGTATTCACATATGTGTTTTACTTGAAAATGCATTATTCAAATTGTGCAGGTTTAAAACCATATGGGAACCATTACTTTCATAAGTCATATAAGAGTTCCATCTTCACTTTTTTATTGCTACTGATTCAATTCCCCTTAATTAAGTGCCTATATTATCTAGAGACAGAAAATGAGTAAGTACAAATTATCTGCCTGGTTTCTACAAATATTCTTCTGGAACCATGAACTGAAACATATATTTCAAATTTTCTATATACTGTTCAGTGACTTATTTTTTAAATCTGTCAGCTGGCACAAACAGGCAGTCAAGCACGCCATGCCTGAGAAAAATGTCATTAAATGAGCATTAAGCAACATTCAGGAAAGCTAGCACATGGAGTTTTCTTTTACCTTTCTGTTCTATTTCTTTCTTTAAATGGAAGTCAACAGCAACTGTATGTCCCTCATGATTAATTTGGGTCAAGAAAAAATACATTTCTTTCCTGTGAAGGCAAAAGCTTTAACAGTGAAAGTTATACCTAACATTAAAATAGGCATCCTGTATTATACCTCTCTAGTTTTATTCTACCTCTGGAACACGGTACTAGAGGCTTTAGAGGAAGGTACATACACTTCTATGGTGCATAGTCATACATTAAGAAGCTTGTGTGAAAAGTTTACTTCCAGGCATCTGTATTCTTAGAAGCTGCTGAAATATGAAATTGATTTTCCCTTATATTTTTACCTCATGATTGATAAAGTTGTAGGTTATATTTTTATTATTCCCGTATATGTCTCATTATTTTTTGAAAACTAAGTGTTCTACCTCCAGCATATTTTGTATACATGCATTTGGCAGGTAATATATCATGTAGAAGAGTTATTTCTGTGATGCAGAAGTTGCTTAAGTATGGCTTCAGCACAGACATAAGGAAAGCAGGCAATATATTTGATTTTCGTATAAACATATTTACAACTCAGGAGGTACAAGAGGAAAAACAGTGTAGGCATTAAGGATTAGGTAAAAGTATTTCTGGTACTGGAACAACTATTTATTGCTGAATATTGAGTACTAGTAAACTTGTACTAAATAGGATATATACTAAAGTCCGAATTGCAGTGCTAGTGAAAGCTGACATGCAGAAAAACCTGAATTCTGGTAATACAGAAAAAAAGCACTGTAGCACAAGAGCATTACCATGGCACTGCAACACTAGACTGGTTTATATATTTTCCTCAAGAAAATTTATTCTTTATTGTTTTGCATAAAAACGAAGCTTCCCAGTTTTTAACTTGGGCTATGAAGAGGAAAGGGCCAGGATGAGAGCCCAGAGACACTGAGTGAGCAGCAGGCATTCACTTTCTTCCCATTTGGTTGACTGGCTTTTAAAGTCAATTCCCAAGCTACCTCTTAAAACCTCTCTGAACCTCTCTACGTTGCTTCTTGCTTGGTGCCATTAGCTCTTCTGGTAAACAAATCAATAGTGATGTGCTTGGTGAATAACTCCTTCCCTTGGCCATTCTTACCACTGCTCAGATTCAGGAATCCCTGCTGACAAACAAAGGATAAAGGGTGTGAGGGATCATTCCATTCCTCTCTCCTTGCCCCCATGACTGGAACATGCCCAGTTAATTGCCTGGGGAGACTTGAATAGCTTTGTTGCTACTGCGGAAATAATAAAAATAAAAAAGATAAGGTACTTCTGGTATGTGGAGCCCTAGAAGTGTTTGTAGTGTGAAACCAATGTAGAATCAGTAGAGAATTATGTCACCTCAGGCCATATTAGCCACTAGAAAAGAATATGAATAACTAAAAGCATTTAACGCCAGATAAAAGGGGGCTGGATTTATGTAGGAGTTAGAATAGTGAAAAATTATTGTTTTCTTTAGGAGCAAAGGTAAAACAGAGACTGGCAGCTAGCTGACATGCATTCAAAACTCAAAGCATCATGAGGCTCGGTTTACTTGTTTTATTAGAAAAAGATAATGACCTACAAAAAGGCAGAAAAATCCAACTATGTAATATAACAATTGTTAGTAGTCAACGATGCAGTAATTAGGAACATAGTGTATTAGAGCAACAAGGAACAAAGATGGGGTAAAAGAGGTAAAAGACCAGATAAAAACTGAAATCTTGGAGAACTGGTGTTAAGATTATTTAGCCAAATGTAGAAAGGAGTACACCAAATAGGGAATAATGCAGAATACCAAAGAGGACTTTTTAACTCCACCTTTAATGATTTATATTGATGATAAGACTGAAACTTTCTGCACCTTCAGACATATGTAATGCCACAGATCCTGTCAATCAATGACCAGAATTCAGGTTTTAGACATGAGCAAAATTCTCTGTGTTTGGCGTAGGAGAGGAACAGTATTAGGCATACTGGCATGCGACTTTGCGACCTTCTAACCTGTTTGCAAGACCAAGACAGATTAAGGTGTGGAAAAGAAGAGTTAGCTGAGCAATGTAGATGGAGCTGAAAGGCCCTTGGAGCGTGCAGACACTGAAAAGCTGCAGGTCCTGAGACACTTTGATTCAGCAATGAATCGAGTACCGTGTTCTGGGTTACCTGTGTGAGAGAATGTGTAAAATGTAAAAGTTGTAACACTGGAGGTGGAAGAGGTTGAGTTTGAAGATATCAGACACATCCTGAACTCTCAGTCTTGTCGTAATGTGCAAAAGTACCCAAGAACTGCCCTTTCCAGAATTCTGAAACCTGCAGTAAGTAGCTGTGTCATTGGTAGAGCTGCGTGTGGTATCCTTTGACAAGCAGTTGAAATATTTGATTTAATCGCATTGTGGGAATGCCCTTGTCTCCTCCTTAAAAAAACAAAACAAAGCAGCGCACAGAGCAGCAAAGAGTAGTAGCTGAAACTTTTCTTCTTGAAACCTTTGTGGAGAGGAAATTGAAAAAGATCCCAGTTAATAGGATGATGAGACCTTTGCTATTCTTACTGTATGTATGCTATAGTTGATTTATATTGGTTTCAAATTGTTTTTTGAAAATTTAAGCTTAGATTTTGGGAGTTCTGGGAAGATCATATTACGCCAAGTAAAAAACTAATTATATATAACAATTATGAATATACCTCTTTGATCCTCTGTTTCTTACAACTTCTGTTGCTAAGGATGTAATTAAAAATATTCAAAATATTTAATGAAAAAATGGAGACTAGGTTAGATATCAGTATTCTCCCAAAGCAGTGCAGAAAATGGAAGTCTGTTTTGTATACATTTCTTTTTACGTACCATTTAAAATCTTAAAATTTTAGATATCTGGATAAAACTTGGAAAGAGAAAATAATTAGAATGGAGTTATGTTGAAGAATAATTAAGATGGCAAAAATTAGCACAGAGCATACCACACACAAATATTCCATAAATGGGAATAGCTGTGCACAGTTTTTGAGGTCCCTTCGTCTTCCCCACTTCCACATCCACAATCTCTTTGCTTCAGGAAATAAACCAAAGTAGTGAGGTTAAGAAAGAATTTTCCATATGAGGAAACTATTTAGTTATTGCCTGTTCCGTGGCTTTTGCACTTTCCTATGGACTGGTCAGTAATTGTACTTTTGGACAAGAAACATGATAGCTAAACTAACTGTCTGGTCTGGAGGGACAGGCCTTGTCACTCTCAATAGCCTGTGAGTGCTCAGGTTACCTAATCAATCATGTTAGTTTGTGATATGTAAGGAATTTTATTACTCAGTGGCAGAGAGAACCTCTCTGGGCCATAATGCTGATAGCATTTGCATTTTCAATCAAATATTTTATTATTTTTTTAATGTAAGAAGTTTGTGGAATAAATTGTTGATTTTGCAGTTCTGGTTCCTACAAACACAGGGGGTAAAGCTAAATGATAAGACTTAAAAATGTAGATTTGTAGATTTGACCTGTATACATATGTAGAAAAATGTAATGTAGAAAATATCTCTTCTTTTATTTCTCTTTTTACCAAACTGTATTTTGGTAAAGGGTTAAAAGTAATTTAGTGATTTTGAATATAGTTGTGGATTGGTGTGATTTCTAATATTTTCTTCTTTAGTCGATGATACGCAAACTCTCAGAAAAGTTTCTCTTCAGTTTTTTTTTTTTTTTACTTAATTTAAACTCTCTTTATTTTGGTTTTGATTTATTTGATTTACATTTTAATTTTGAGTATCTGTGTCTATTAGAGATTTAGGGTATTCTTAAACGTAGTATTATGGTTAATGCAAATACTGCATTCACGTGTCATTTATGGCTGGTATATAGACACTTGAAAGCAGACTGATATTGGCTGGCTTTATGTGTCAACAGGTGCTTTCAGTTGTCAGACTTTTTTTTAGTTTTTCTGCAAGCTTGTATTGCTAATCATATATCTAGAAAGCAGAGATTAAAAAATGTTGTTAAAGTACCTTATAATTTACAATGAATCTTAAAGAGAAAAAAATATTCCTGAAAGTAAAAAAATAAAACTATCAGTCTATTTTGACTCTGAATATTCATTAGTTATTAGAGTTCATTGAGAAAAAAAAAGGGATTTTCTAAAGTGGATTACATTTTTCCACTTTAGAAAAATGCCAAAAATATTAAGTGTAACACAGTCTTGAGTTTTACAGCAATGAGTTAAATATTCTTTTGCAGAAGCAAATATTTTCCAGAAAAAAAATATTTTGTCATATATACCGACTATACATCAAAATGTGTGTCAAAAGTTTTCTATCAAAACCAGATTCAATTAAGTAATTGTAATGATTCCATTAATAATCACATTTTAAAATGTTCTAGGTGCTGTTTTGACCGACTCCTAGCCAGAGTAATGCAATTTATCTTATAGCCTTTTATCCTTTTTGTAATACAAGAAATTTTCCTTGCAGAACTGCTTTGTGCAGACAAGCGAATTGCTAAATTGTCATTCTATTTTGGTTCAGAGTGGCTATTTTTTCATAGTAAACTCAATTATTTCTGTTTACAGTTCTTATCTGAATTTAAGCTCTAAAGTTCCACAATGCTATTGGACTAACAGCTAACGTATAAAGTAGCGTGAGTATGCCTGAATTAATTATCTAAGATGTACTGATGTTATGCTGATAATAAATGAGAAAATCTATGGAAAACAAGAAGGAAAATTAACGGGGAAATATGCACTAAAGATCTGGGTGTCAAAGTGTGACATTCAAAAATAGGAAATATATTAATTTAATTGAATTGCTGCAACAGACATGGAGCTCCGAGAAATGAGAATAATAATCTATGATAACACGTATCACACCAGACTGCAGTTTGTGCTACTTAATTTTGTGCCAGGCAGAATAAGTGCAAAAAGGCTATTATTCACATTTAAAAGATAACAAGGGTAGAGCAGTGGTTCCAGCTAGATGGAAACATGTTTGCTAGATCAACTTGCTCAGCTGTTGACCTTGAAAAATCAAGGAAAGCATGGCATGCAAGTGGAAAGTGTAGACCTAAAGACCTAGTGCAGTGCTTGCATGGAGCCTACTTAAAGTCAAAATGAAGAAGCAGGACCTTGTGGCCAGGAGGTTGAGGGAGGTGATTCTGCCCCTCTGCTCTCATGAGATGCCACCTGCAGTGCTGTGTTCAGCTGTGGCGCCTCCAACATCAGAAGGACATGGACCTGTTGGAGAGGGTCCAGAGGAGGGATACAAAAATAATCAGGGGGGCTGGAGCATCTCTCCTATGAAGACAGGCTAAGAGAGTTTAGACTGTTCAGCTTGGAGAAGAGAAGGCTCTTGGGAGACTTTATAGTGGCTTTCCAGTACTTAAAGGGGACCTACAGGAAAAAGGAGGAAGGATGCTATCAGAGAGTGTAATGATAGGACACGAGGTAGCACTTTCAAAGTGAAAGAAAGTAGACGTAGATTAGATATTAGGAAGAAATTATTTTCTGGGAGGGTGGTGAGACACTGGAACAGGTTGCCCAGAGAAGCTGTGGAAATGCCCTCCCTGGTAGTGTTCAAGGCCAGGCTGAATGGGGCTTTGAGCAACCTGGTCTAGTGGGAGGTGTCCCTGCCCATGACAGGACAGTTGGAACTAGATGATCTTTAATGTACCTTCCAACCCAAACCATTCTATTGTTCTATGATTCTGTGACCTTTGTCTGCTACACAGGGGGTGGTTCAGGGGCCACCAAGCACTCTTGGACTTGGAGGCAGGGGGGCTGGCTGGCCCCTCGTCTTGCACTCCTCCTGCCCTGCCCAGTGCTCCCTGAGGTTCATCTGGACGTGCCTCAGTTGGAGGAATCACCCAGAGTTTACTTTAGGCATTTGTAATTCTGACTCTAATGATGAGACCTGTGGAGTGGTTTTAGCAGCGTGGAAGTTTTCTTTGGCTCAGTCTCTGGGAGTGCTTCTCTTTACTAAATGGCTTGATTTTCTTTGATAGCAGCCGCAAAGTTACCAGTGAAAATTTTTCCTGTTTATCAACCTTTTTGCAAACAACAAATCTGTAACTTTGAGGAATTTTTGCCACTTTTCGTGCAAGAAGAAAGCTGCATGTCTCTGTCAGATTTCCCCAAGGCATTGCATTTTTTGATTATTTTGTGAAGTATCTCAACTACATAATATCTTGCACTTCATTTTAGCCAATATAACTGTGACTTAAGTGTCTAAATTGGACTTAAGGGTCTGTATTGCAAGTAGTCTATATGAAAGTTTTGGACAGATCTGTAACACACCACCATTATTCTGTAAAAGCTGGTTCTGCACAATAGCGCTAATCAAAGTGGGGATAGAACCTTGAAGTCTCAGCATAAGGGGGACTTTCTTTTGTAAAGCTTTAATGCCTGCAGCAACTATCTAGTGGGAATGTTACCAAAACATCAGATTACCTCTATGGCCCTTCTAATATTAACTAATACTGACTAGTACTATGGTATTTACAGCTGTCATTTGTTGGAAATAAAGTCTTAGCTTACCAGAATTAATATTGGTTTAGTGTTAGGCAATAGAATATTTTATTTAGTAATACAGCAGAAAGAATATTATCCTTCTGAAGATGGAATTCATTGTTTTACCAGAGATTTCACTGTCAGTCTGGAATCAGTGAATAATAACAGGAAGTAACAAAAAACAAACAAAAAACACTGTTCTGAAATCTTAATCCTTATTTCTGAACAGACTGACTCAGTTTCAAGAATTGTAAAGAAGCAACTCAGGTGTTTTTTAGGAGGCAGTTAGAAAGGTTTCCTTTCTGACTTCTAAGTTTCTAGTCACATAAATATATATATGCTATAGCTATTCTAAGGAAACATCTGTAAAATGAGAAGAACTTCTATTTTTCTATTAGAAACCTTGAAGTTATTCTCATAAAACTTCTCGTAAGAAATTTTTGATTCCAGTATAGCTCCTTTATAGATAACTGCCTTGTAAAATGATCTAAATCTCTCATACATTTTCAATTGAATTGTTTTTTGTTTCCTCTCTGGAAATGTCATATATTATTATCCTACTTTTGAAGTGGTTTATGTGGTAAAGTTGAAGCTGTAAGTAATGTTAATAGGTGTTGCATATTTTCTGTAAAAGTGAATTCAAATTAACCTTGCAAGCAGGCAAAGGGGTAAATTATTATAGTACTTACATTGTGATATGACAGACATAAGTAATACGTGTTTTCTAATTATTCTCTCTTTGAGAACCAGAGTATAATGAGTAAAGAGAAAAAGAGATAGTTCAATTTTTTTTTGTTCCCTAGGAGCAGTTTGCGTGCTCAGGATCTCCCTGCTGCCTTGTTTCCCCTAGTTGCAATATAACAAGGATAAAGCTGCTGAGAAAATACATTTTAGGGAAAAGTAATGTTTTCTAAGCAGTTTAACTTGCCTATGGAGAGGTGAGAAGATGGTGGTATCCACATCTTGCAGATTTGTTTCCCCTTTAGGTAGACATGAATCAGCAGAAAATGTGTAGACAAATTATCAACTGAGGTCATGTATTTCTTTTTGTATGGGGGTTTTCCAAGATGTATCTTAATAACCAGTGAAAACAAGAGATTAAGAAAAATTATTATGAGATCTTCCCTCAAATCATTCTTGATTTTGGAGGCTCCCCTCTGATATCTATGGGTTTAAGGATTTATAAAGTGGAATCATACAACGATATATTTATATCCTGTTCTTGAGCAATTGTGTTACTCATGGTCCTTAGGCACTTCTGCTTACAGGAATGAACATTCACCAGATGGCTGATGTGTCAATCCAGCTGTTCTCTTCAGCATGAATTCTTCTGAAGGTGCTATGTCCCAGGACAAATTTGGTGAAAGTCATATTTAAATGTTATATAGGGAAAGTAGGATTAAGGGGGAAGTTCATATCTCTATACTCAAGCCATCAAGTATACTGAAATACTTATCAGGCTTTTGGGGTAAAATAAAGTGTAATGAAGCAGAAATTCTGTGGTAAGAAAAGATGGCTGCCTTTCCATCTTTTTTTATTTGTTTCTGTTTTTATGAGGTACCCAAGGACTAAAAAATAATTACGGAAATGAAGTTTAAAATCCAGGTTAAATGAAAACTCTTTAGAATATATGCTGTTTAACTTCCTAGCTTGTGTTTGCGAAGTAATATCTCAAAGAAGCCCAAACTGGGTAGAACAATCAGACACAAAACAGGATTTCTTAAAATAGAAATCTTACCTTGTTACCCTTTTTAAAAAATAAGCTGTTGCCTGGATGGCAGTACTGTATGAAGTACAAGATATTTTGAGTGCAGTGGTGACAGAAATGGCAGGTGAACCACATGAGGAACAGAAACAAATACAGGAAGCACACTTGGATCGTGTGTATCCAATGTAAGTAGGATTCACTAGAGTTAGAAGACCAAAGAGGACAAGAAACAGAATTAGGAATTATCACTGAGATTGAGCCCATTGGGCAAGTGCCTTAGCTATAAGCAGGCTCACTAGTTTGTCCTAACAAACATGCAGGAGTTCACCAGGAGATAAAGCATTGGAAATGCACAATAAAAGCACCCAGACAGAGGCCCCACGTAAGCATGTGGGTGTTCAGGCCTCGGGCTGCAGAGAATGCCGGAGCCTGGCACTGGCCATGGAGGGGAGTGGAGGTGACTCCTGTGTCCGATGTGACCAGGTGAGCGATCTGCTCAGCCTGGTGGCTGAGCTGAAGGAGGAAGTAGAAAGGCTGAGGAGCATTAGGGAGTCAGAGAGAGAGACAGATCGGTGGAGTCACGTCCTGAATGGCGAGCAGCAAGCTCTGCAAAGAGCTGAATATCACCCCACCTCTGGCCATCAGGCAAAAGGGGGGGACCTAAAGGATAGGGAAGAGTGGAAGCAGGTGCCTGCCAGGAGAGGAAGGAAAATCCCTGCCCGACCTCCATCACCTGCCCAGTTGCCCCTGCAAAACAGGTATGGGGCTCTAGACAATGAGAGCCACGCAAAGGAAGAGTCAGTAGAGGGTTCACCCGTAGGGCTGTCTAGTCACTTGGATACACGTGTTAGGACTTCTTCATCTAAGAAAAAAAGGAGGGTAATCGTAATTGGAGACTCCCTCCTGAGGGGAACAGAGGGCCCTGTCTGCCGCCCAGATCCGACCCACAGGGAAGTCTGCTGCCTCCCTGGGGCCTGAGTTAAGGATGTTATCAAGAAGCTTCCTGGTCTGGTCAAACCCACAGACTATTACCCGCTTTTGGTTATGCAGATCGGTAATGATGAGATAGTAGAGAGATGGCCAGAAGCAATCAAAAGGGACTTTAGGGCACTGGGGCGGATGCTAGAAGGATCAGGCGCACAGGTTGTGTTTGCCTCTATTCCTTCTATTATGAGGAAATATAGTGGAAGGTTTGACAAAGTGCAGCAGATTAATACTTGGCTAAAGGGGTGGTGCCAGCGGTCTAGCTTTGGATTTTTTAACCATGGGGAGATCTACAGGGCACCTGGTCTACTGAAACAAGCTGGGGTTCAAATGACACAAAAGGAAAAAAGGATCCTTGGTCACGAGCTGGCGGGACTCAAAGAGCATTCTTTAAACTAGATATGAAGGGGGATGGGGTTATAGCTGGGATTGCAGCGGGGCAGTGTTCTAGAAATTATGAGGACCGGGTGGCCTCCCATCCCCCTAGGGTGAGATCAGTGTGCTCAGCTTGCTCCCTGAAATGCTTATACACCAATGCACGCAGCATGGGGAATAAGCAGGAGGAGCTAGAAACCTGGGTTCGGGCAGGAGATTATGATCTGGTAGCAATTACAGAGACATGGTGGGAGAGCTCACATGATTGGAATGTGGTCATGGGTGGCTATGTCCTTTTCAGGAAAGACAGGCCAGCCAGGCGAGGTGGTGGAGTCGCTCTTTACGTGAAAGAGCAACTACAATGTCTTGAATACCATCCAGGCATGGAGGAGGAGCAAGTTGAGAGTGTATGGGTTAGAATTAAGGGGCAGGCTGGCAGGAGAGATACTGTTGTGGGTGTCTATTACAGGCCACCAGATCAGGGTGAGGAAGTTGATGAGGCCTTCTACAGGCAGCTGAGAGCGGTCTCACAATCACAGGCCCTGGTTGTCGTGGGGGATTTTAACTTCCCTGATATTTGCTGGAAGGACAACTCAGCCAGCCAGCCACAGTCCAGGAGGTTCCTCCAGTGCATCGACGAGAATTTTCTGATGCAAATGGTGGAGGAGCCGACTAGGAGAGGAGCACTGCTGGACCTCATCCTCGCTAACAAGGAGGATCTGGTTGAAGCAGTAAAGGTTGAGGGCTGCCTTGGCTGCAGTGACCATGAAATGGTGGAGTTCAGGATCTCATGTAGCAGAAACAAAATAGCAAGCAGAATTGCAACCCTGGACTTTACCAAGGCAAACTTTGGATTTTTCAAGCAGTTACTAGAGAAAATCCCCTGGGCAAGGCTGTTTGAAGGTAAAGGGGCCCAAGATAGTTTGGTTAGCGTTCAGGGACTGCTTCTGCCGTGCTCAAGATCAGAGCATCCCGACACATAGGAAGTCAAGGAAGGGAGCCAGGAGACCTGCGTGGCTAAACAGGGATCTGCTGGGTAAACTCAAGGGCAAGAGGAGAATTTACAGATCTTGGAAGGCGGGGCTGGCCACTTGGGAAGAGTATAAGGCTGTTGTCCGAGGATGTAGGGAGGCAACTAGGAAAGCAAAGGCCTCCGTAGAATTGAACCTGGCGAGAGGGGTCAAGGACAACAGGAAGAGCTTTTTCAAATACGTGGCAGATAAAACTAACACCAGAGGCAATGTAGGCCCACTGATGAATGAGGTGGGTGCCTTGGTGACAGAAGATACAGAGAAGGCAGAGTTACTGAATGCCTTCTTTGTCTCTGTCTACTCTGCCGGAGGCTGTCCTGAGGAGCCCCATTCCCCTGAGGCCCCAGAGGAAGTCAGGGCAGTGGAGGAGTTTGCTTTAGTCGATGAGGACTGGGTTAGGGACCAGTTAAGCAATCTGGACATCCATAAATCCATGGGTCCAGACGGGATGCATCCACGGGTGCTGAGAGAGCTGGCTGATGTCATTGCTAGACCACTCTCCATCATCTTTGCCAAGTCTTGGGAGACGGGAGAGGTGCCTGAGGACTGGAGGGAAGCAAATGTCACTCCAGTCTTCAAAAAGGGCAAGAAGGAGGACCCGGTAAACTATAGACTGGTCACCCTCACCTCCATCCCTGGGAAAGTGATGGAACGACTTATCCTTGGTGCCATCTCAAGGCATATCAAGGAGAAGAGGGTCATTAGAGACAGTCAACATGGCTTCACCAAAGGGAAGTCGTGCTTGACTAACCTCATAGCCTTTTATGAGGATATAACAAGGTGGATAGATGATGGCAGAGCGGTGGATGTGGTCTACCTTGACTTCAGTAAAGCATTTGACACAGTCTCCCACAGCATCCTTGCTGCTAAACTGAGGAAGTGTGGTCTAGACTCTCGGGTAGTGAGGTGGACTGCGAACTGGCTGAGGGAAAGAAGCCAAAGAGTCGTGGTCAATGGGGCGGAGTCTGGTTGGAGGCCTGCATCCAGTGGAGTCCCTCAAGGGTCGGTACTGGGACCAGTATTATTCAATATATTCATCGATGACTTGGATGAGGGACTAGAGAGTACTATCAGCAAGTTTGCTGATGACACCAAGCTGGGAGGAGTGGCTGACACACCAGAAGGCTGTGCTGCCATCCAGCGAGACCTGGACAGGCTGGAGCGTTGGGCGGGGAAAAATTTAATGAAATATAACAAGGGTAAATGTAGGGTCTTGCATCTGGGTAGGAACAACCTCGGGTTCCAGTATAAGTTGGGGAATGACTTATTAGAGAGCAGTGTAGGGGAAAGGGACCTGGGAGTCTTGGTGGACAGCAGGATGACCCTGAGCCAGCACTGTGCCCTTGTGGCCAGAAAGGCCAATGGCATCCTGGGGTGTATTAGAAGGGGGGTGGTTAGTAGGTCAAGAGAGGTTCTCCTTCCCCTCTACTTTGCCCTGGTGAAACCCCATCTGGAATATTGTGTCCAGTTCTGGGCCCCTCAGTTCAAGAAAGACAGGGAACTGCTGGAGAGAGTCCAGCACAGGGCAACTAGGATGATTAAGGGAGTGGAGCATCTCCCTTATGAGAAAAGACTGAAGGAGCTGGGGCTCTTTAGTTTGGAGAAGAGGAGGCTGAGGGGTGACCTCATTAATGTTTACAAATATATCAAGGGTGAGTGTCACGAGGATGGAGCCAGGCTCTTCTCGGTGACAACCACTGATAGGACAAGGGGTAATGGGCTGAAACTGGAACATAAGAGGTTCCACTTAAACTCGAGAAGAAACTTCTTCTCAGTGAGGGTGATGGAACACTGGAACAGGCTGCCCAGAGAGGTTGTGGAGTCTCCTTCTCTGGAGACATTCAGGACCTGCCTGGACACGTTCCTGTGTAGCATAATCTAGGCATTCCTGCTCTGGCAGGGGGATTGGACTTGATGATCTTTCGAGGTCCCTTCCAATCCCTAACATTCTGTGATTCTGTGAATTATGAAGCCCTGTACATGGGCAATTTTGGAATCACCCTGACTTGAACAGCTCAGATTTTTTACAGTGAACAGTGTCCGTGATGATGCATCTTCAGGGGACTTGGCAGTATTCTGGATTGCATAAGGATTGCTGATCTCTGTTTTAAATAGATTTTCTTCCTCCTGTAAGACAGTCAAAAAGTTAATGTGTGGCAGTTAAAAAGATGGGATTTTAAACAGTATCTTTGTGGTTTTGAACAGTCTTTGGAATAATGTGGTAACTTTATCCACCCCAGCAGAAAGTTTGCTCTGTCCTTTCAAAACTTGTAAAATTTCATCATGACTTAAAGTAAGATTAAATAAGAACGTGTATTTCTCTAAACTGGGTAATGTTATCTTCATGAATTAATTCTGCATCAATAACAGCTTGATTTCAAAACAGATATCAGTGCAGCTGTAATGAGAGATTATCCTGATCTTCCAAAAGTCGTATCATATGAAAAAGAACATCAGAACAAGAGGCTACTTGGTATTTTGACCGCAGAAACAGATTATTTTGCAGGAAGACAAACTTTTTGACAAGCTAATTCTCAAGCTCAGTAAAAGACCCAAGTACTTCTTAAGATCTACCTTTCCTGCTCTCGACTTTACCTACAAATATTTGCAGGTCCTGTAAATTGTCCTTGATGTGGTCTCAGAATATTCTCTAGCACCCTCCTAAATTTATTTCATATTGTGCACTTAGGGAGTTCTTTAAAAATTGCACCAAATATGCCAACATATGTGAAGTAGACGATTTTTCGTCTTCTGATTTGGCTTGCCTCTGGGCTACCTACCCCTAGATTTCCATTTGTCATTAGACAGTGACCTGTTGGTAGCTTCTGCATTACTGCTGCCCTTACAGTTTCTTCTTCAGCTCCCGGATCACTTTGACCCGTAGGATAACAGTGTGATTTGGGTTGGAGGGGATCTCCAACCTTAAAGCAGGGTCAGCTGAGAGATCAGTGCAGGTTGCTCAGGGCTTTATCCAGTGAGGTCTTGAAAACCTCACAACTCTGGGCAACTTGATCCACTGCTTCACTGTACCTATGGTAAAAATGTGGCTTCTTACGCCATTCAGAGCTGCTGTGAATTGCTTGGCTCTGTCTTTTCGACATCCTCCCTGTGTGACCTAGCAGGCTGCTGTTGGGTACTCCCAAAGCCCTCATTTCTCCAGACAGGAGAAGTCCAGCTTCCCCAGCCTCTCTCACAGGGCAAATGCTCTAGCCCCAGTCATCAACAAACTCATTCTAATTTATTGGTGTCATTGTTGTACTTTAAATTTCAAAATTGGATATAATATTCTAGACATGGTCTAATGACCGATGAGTAAAGGGAAGTAATCACTCCCCTTGATCTATCAGTTCTGTTCCACTCAGTACAACCAAGGCTGACTTTCTTTCCTGCCAGGCTCCACTGCTGACTTACTCGATCTTTTTCATTGTTCAGTTTTCAGTTGCTAATATAACAGTAGGATGCTGTTTGAAACATGGTTTAGTCCCATAGTGAAATCAGGTTTTAGGAGCTCTTTTGTAAGACTGTATAAATGAGCACTGGTTAGTGAAATCAGTAAATATATAGCACCAAACCACTAAAGGAAAGATGTGAGAACTCTGATCAGTTCTTTTTATTTAAGGTAGAATAAATGTTCTGAATAACAGGAAAAAAAATATGTTGCATAAGGATGGGAGTAAGGAATGGATGTACAGGGAACAACCGTATATCCAACTAGTTTTACTGGTTCAGGCACCATACTGCTCAGAAGTAGCAACGCCATGTGGAGCTCTCTCTTTTATGTTACTACAAAAATGCCAAGAGAGGCACAGCAGGGCCAGGGTCAGGAGATCCAGGGGTGCGTAATGCAAAGCAAGAAGTGGCTGAAAGGAAAACAGGGTTGGAACAGTGTCAGTAGGACTCATAAGAAGCAAAATATAGGCCTAAGAAAGCAGGATCCAAGAATTAGAAGTAAAAAAGGGGAAGATATGAGAGGATCTAGTGTTACAAAGCAGAAATTAGCATGAGCAGCCAAGAATGAGTCTGGGCTAGAACTAGTTGCAACTCTGTATTGAGATGCCTAAGGCAACTGTGGATCTTATTATATGCCTAATACCAGAGCAGTGCAGGAATTAATGTCTCTGATCGGTCCTTAAATCTCCCATGGGGCTGGTGGATGCCATGTGCAGCTGATAGCTAAAGCAGGGCTGGCAAAAGTTGAGCTGGCTAGCTGTACTTCAGTTGCCTTGATGGAACCTAACAGGAGTGACACATGTAAGCACAGATTATTGAGGTGGCTAAGTATGAATTACATGCAAGGGCAGATTCACCATAGCCTTCATTGTGGGTTTGTGTGTATGCAGGCTACATATATCTATGAATTCATTTGTATATGGTATTTTGTAAAAATAACTTAGAATATTCTGCTTTATGTATATGTAATGTTATTGTTGTAAATATTAGTATTTAGTTTTATTTTTAGTGTCAGACTTCATTAGACAGCCATTAACAAAGATGTTAGTAAAAATCAAACAATCCAATAACATTTACTCAAATGATGTGTGGTGACTAAAATTTGCAATGCCTTTAGAGCCTGTGAACTTGCACTGAAAGCCAGGATTGAAATTGCAGAACATTTCTTACAATTGGTGTGTTCTGGCTGCTCAAGAGCTTTTGTCAGCAAGGCAAAGAACTATTGAAACAGTCCAGAATGGTTCTTTAATCTTCTTGTGGTAGCACAATGGACAATTGTCTGAAACGCCTTCCCAATTTTTTGATCAGTGAAAACTGACCAGATTTGCATGTTCCTATGTAAATGCTGGTAAATAAAAACTGATGAGTAGTCTGTAAAAACAAAATAGATGATAAAATAGAAAGACAGTTGGAAGTCACTGACAGTTCCAGTTGCTTGGACAACTGCATAGTCCAAGACGGACTGGTAACAATAGATTAAAGCAATATTGAATGTTTTAGTACTCCCTTTGAAGCAGGAATTTCAAAACACTTTCTTCCGACAATCAAGTATCAGAGCAGCTGTAGCTCTGTACGGCCTGTCAGTCATATAGTGTTTGCTCACAGAGAGGTAAAACATTTGCAGAGGTTGTTGTATTAGGAAGCAGAGCAGGTATTTGTTTTTTCAGTTTTAATAATCTTGAATTCATCACTGCAGTAAAGTAATCTATTGCGGTTGCAAGGTATGAGCACAATACCTAACTGTCACCTTGTTATGGTATCCAGATGATTATTTTACTAGGGCAGAGGAAAGGAAAGAAACTCTAAAACTTGTTCAGTAGAATCTGTAATAAGGAAATTAATCCAATTTCTCAACACAGCAAAATAGAACAAAATCATTAAAAACACAAAAGTAACTTCTAATCAACCCCTCTGCTTGCAGCAGACCTCCTATTGTTGAAAAAGCTTGAAAAGGCTGGCTACTCTCACTGCTTTATGGATCATTAATTCCAGGATGCTGCTTATATTACATGAATTTTGATTGGACTGGAAATTAAAATTTAACCTTACTCCCATAAAAAAAAAAGACATATATTCACAGCATGAGCAAAGCCAGGAGATAATTTTCCTACTGCCGTGGCTGTTATTTGAAAAATAAAATGTAAAATTAAAAAGTACTTAATTAACCTGCATAGTACACGTGCATTTCACCACAGCTTGGACCTCCTGATTTTCCAAACCAGGGGAGCTGTCAGTGCACATGAGACTCCCTTACTGTCCTTGTGCCCATGTTTTCTTTTGAGGGAAATTGGAGCAAGTTGGGTAATTGCTGGATCTGATGATCCAAACCTGTGGCCATGCTACAGCCAGGATCCAACCATGGGGGCTGCTGTTCCCCAGCAGTGAGCATCCAGATGTACAAACTCCTATGGCATGGGGTGTAGGGACAGCAGTGGAGAGGGATGGGAAATGGTAGCAGTGGTTGGGATATAATGGTTTGGTTAATAATGACCTTTTTAGTCTAATAGTTATTACCATACAGTTGGTGACATTGAGTAAAAAAACAAGGTGAAATTTTAGAAAAAGTATATGATATGTTTGAACACGTAATGCCTTGGGACAGCTTTAGCGACACAAAAACTGAAGAAAGAATAGGGGAAAATGGTGCAAAAATGGTTGTGTTTACAGTCAGAGTACACGACCGAATTCTTTTTAAAAATCAATATTCACACAATGGAAGTGCCATTTTATTTTTGAGACAGAGAGCAAAGGAGCACTTCAGAAACTGCCTTTTAGAGAACTGCAATTTAAGAAATAAATGTGAAACTGAAATGCCAGCATGGCTTCTGTCAGACAAGCAGTATGTTTCCTTTTGTCTTCTGTGCTGCAGTTACTGAAACACTAATATGCAATACACTTACTATTATAATCCATTTCCTAAACAAAATTATGTCAGATACAAGGTCAAAAGCAGACCTTAGCAGCAGAATAAAGAGCAATTTGGAGAAGAGTTAATGGATGAATATAAAGTATCGAGCTTTGTCTAGCAAGGACAATTTAGTTTCAGTTTCTAGATGTTACTCCGGAAAGCAACCAGCAGGTGCTGAGACTGTAACTTTTATAAACAAATACTCTATATTAAGACATTCGGATTTTAGTAAAGGATCAAATAACTTCTCCAATTTCAAATCCAAAACACTCTGAAGTAGTAAGAGTCAGTATATCTGCGCCATCCCACCCAGTTAAAATCATTTGATGGGATGTACCTTTACATACAGCTGAGAGAAGAGACAAGGTAACAATCTGATGATCTTTTTTTCACATTATATTTCTGAAATAATTCACTTTTAAGTTGTTTTTGTTGCCGTACCAATTCTCAGTCTTCACCATATGTCACTAGATTATTACCATTGCATTAGCTTTAAAAAAAATACAGTAAGTTTGGTTTTTTAATGAAAATGTCTGAGTTATATACAGCACATTGCTATGAAAAAAAAATATTTCAGCAACTGATATCCTCCAGGTGTGGAAATAAAACACACAAAATTAAAACCATAGGTTTTTGAAACTTTCAGTACCCTGCAGAATGACTCTTTAGAAGAACTTTGTGCAATGCTGATTTACCACTTCATGTTGCTTGCACTTATTACTTTAGAAGGGCTCATGTCCATGCACTGCTTCACAGAATCACAGAATGTCAGGGATTGGAAGGGACCTCGAAAGATCATCAAGTCCAATCCCCCTGCCAGAGCAGGAACGCCTCGATAATGCTACACAGGAACGTGTCCAGGCAGGTCTTGAATGTCTCCAGAGAAGGAGACTCCACAACCTCTCTGGGCAGCCTGTTCCAGTGTTCCGTCACCCTCACTAAGAAGAAGTTTCTTCTCGAGTTTAAGCGGAACCTCTTGTGTTCCAGTTTCAGCCCATTACCCCTTGTCCTGTCACTGGTTGTCACCGAGAAGAGCCTGGCTCCATCCTCGTGACACTCACCCTTGATATATTTGTAAACATTAATGAGGTCACCACTCAGTCTCCTCTTCTCCAAACTAAAGAGCCCCAGCTCCCTCAGCCTTTCCTCATAAGGGAGATGCTCCACTCCCTTCATCATCCCAGTTGCCCTGTGCTGGACTCTCTCCAGCAGTTCCCTGTCTTTCTTGAACTGAGGGGCCCAGAACTGGACACAATATTCCAGGTGGGGTCTTACCAGGGCAGAGTAGAGAGGAAGGAGAACCTCTCTCGACCTACTAACCACCCTCCTTCTAATACGGGTGATCTGTTTTCTTCACACCAGTCTTCCCAGTGGGATGAGGGAAATGGGCTGGCACAGCTCCCACGTCGGTGTCTGGCAGCCTCTGCAGGGCTGCCAGCCCTCACCCTGCCCTTAGGTCTGTCCCATGCCTGCCCATTTCCATGGAGGCCCTTCCGATACGAGACAGGGTTATGGGAAGCTCAAGTGTGAGATCTGCAGGGTGAGGTCTATCATTTTATGAATCACCACAAATAATTATCTATCCTCTAACTAGAAAATAATTAACAATCCCATCAATGATTTACATCTGACACTACGGTCTATCTAGTTTCCCCAAAGGTCAGCCACATTAGGTCTGCAGTGCTGGAGGTGAGACTACCCAAGAACTTGTCAGCATTAGGTTAATGGTTGAACTTGATGATCGTAAAGGTCCTTTCCAATCTAGGCAATTCTGTGATTCTTTGATACCCTGAGGTCAGTGGCCACTGTCAATACGGCAGCTGTTCCTATAGGCAATCACAACGTGGCTCTACGTGGGCCCTGTTGGGAGCCAGCAGCAGCACAGCCATGGCAGCAGGGGGCTTGGCGTGGCGAGTAACTCTCTGTGGGACCCTCAGCAAATACCACAGGGCTGAGGGCACCTCTGTGTTGTCTTTTCTGTAGTACATAGTAATAGAATAGTACAGCAGGCTGTACTTCCTAGTCAGGGTACTTTTAGGCTAAATCAACACAAATGACACTTGTAACTTTGTCTTCGATGCAGAATTTTTCTAGGGAGCGTTAGGCGGGTGGAATTGAATAGGCAGGACTCCATATATGTACATTGCCCTGGGCATAATTGCTTCTTTTCTCTCCAAAGGGCTAAGTAGTTGCTCGTTTAAAAGGAGTTGCTGAGAAAGAACAATCCTTTTATTCTGGTATAAAGTTCCATTATCTCTAATGATGAGGACAACTGTTTAATCATTGTTTTTATGTTCTCAAATGAATATATCACTAATAATATGTTCTGTCTTCTTTATCAAGCAAAAATACTAATGGCATCCGTAAAAAGAGTCTGTAAATATTACAATATTTAAACGTTGTAATCACAGAGATACTCTGTGGGTTTATGTCTGACTAAGTGCACTCTCACATTTAAAGGTTGAGGAGGGCTTGAGTGGTTTGTTAGTGAACACAAATATATAGATTAGTATTGGCAGCATGTGCAACCATTGACCATGGTTTGCAACAGGGGTACAGTTTAACCTGCACGAGCATCGTGTCTTGTCTTTATTTCATTTCCCTGTCTTAAAATAGACAAAATACTACTTCTAAGTGTAAAATTAATTTATAGTAAATAGGCACTCAAATGCTATTCTGAAATGCTATTTAGACACTGCTCAGTCTTCCAGAATATTTCCCAGTTTCACATTCCTTGCAAGAGAAGAGAAGGAAATGACTTGTGTACTACATGAAAGTTATTCTAGAACTATAAAAAGGGGACAAATTTGATAGTCAAACCTGGACACCCTTCTCTTCTGCCGGACTACACAGTTCTGCCACTTGACAGTATGAATTGTTTTTTTCCAGGTGGCTGAGTCCAATGTTGCTATCTCCAAGAGTTCAACAAGCTACTGATGTATTACACAGATTATTTTCTTTAAATCCAGTCTGTGCTGCTCTTCACAGCTTTCCATACTGTCTTTTTTCCCTGTCAGCCAATTACCGTATGATGATCCTTCGTAATTCATCTTGCAGTACTATTTTTCTGAAAAGATTATTAATAGTGACCCATCAGATTTCTGTATACACAGAAATGTCTGTACATGACAAGGAAAGGCAAAATACCTTTCTACTGTTTATTGTAGCTGCACATAGTGCAAAGCAGAGTGGCACATACAGCATTGTTTTAGAGCTAACTTGTGTGACAGGAACAAATAGCCATAATATTTTCTTCAGATCTAACTTGAATACCACTGCACAACACTGCTTTATGTGGTATGGGCTTGCTGCTGATGACCAGTCACCTGCCAGTGCTGTGTTCAGATTAAACTATTCAAAAACTCAAATACTATTGTTTTTTAGTTTCTGAGGCATTTGTATGTTATCAGTATAAGCTGTCTCTAGTTGTGACCCATCCTTTCAGACTTTAGTTCAGCAAGACATGGGGTTTATTTGCACAGCTACAACATCACTTTTTCTTTTGATTTGATAATCTTGTCTATTTACATTTAAAAAGATTTTTTAAAAAAAACCCTAGAAGTCAACTAGAAGTTCTTGTAAATAGGCTAGGCCCCAAAAGAGATATGTATTTTATAGAGAACATGAAGCACATTCTGTCTCCTGTTCAATCTTTCATGAGCTCAGTAATCATGGGCAAGTCCCTGTCTCCCTGCTTTGCTTTATGCACTGGTGAAACAGTTGTGTTAAGAATATTCTATGATGGTTTAGATGTCTTTGCTAAGGTTTGTGACATCTTTGAAAGAGCTGGAAATTTTGTACGTCACACTATGGAAGAACTTTAGGAGCCAAAAACTTGAATGGGATAGCAAAGCAGAGTAAAATTAGCAGAAACCATGACACAACTTGTATTCTGTATCAGTTAAAAGCTTCATTGTAAACATTCAAGTAGTTAGGTGATGAAGGCAGTTTAGATAGCATCAGGGGCCAGGTCCATAGCCGATTTGTGGTAATATGTCACTGACAACAACTGTATCTTTGTCTCTTTCCTCATGCAGTATCGGTCAGGACGGGATCCTCAGCGAGGTTCAGACAACGTTTCCAACAAGTCTTCAGACAGTGATGTCAGTGATGTCTCCGCCGTGTCACGGACAAGCAGCGCTTCACGTTTCAGCAGCACAAGCTACATGTCTGTCCAGTCAGAGCGTCCAAGGGGAAACAAGAAAATCAGGTGAGCGCGAGGAGCTGTATTGCCAGCCATAGCCCTGTAATTTAAGTCACTGTTTTGCCTAGCTTGAAATTTGCAGCGCATTTGCAAAATACTGGTTTGACTGTCTTCTTTATCTAATGCTATTTGAAGTCTTCATGGTGTTTGTTCTTAGCCAAATTTTGTCTTCAAAACATACGCTGTCAACAAACATTAGACACACTTAGATTCGCACTTTCTGAAAACCGTTTTGTAAAATACTTAATATGGCTGAAAAGACAGTTTAACTTGAAAATTTGTGCTGACAATCTCAGAAACATCTTCATTTCCTTTTAAACTAGAGCTGCTGAGCTCTTATGGAAACCTTATTTAGTACTTACACAGACAAATTCTGTGTATTTAATGCTTAGTCTAGTCCAATTTATCTGTGGGTGTATAGCCATTGAGCTACCCTTCACAAGGTGTACATAGTGTATCTGTGACCAAACACAACATCTCCTGCCTGTGCCCTGTGCACGCTCAGAGGAGCGTAGACAGAATGAAAGATCATTTTTCTTAGAAGGTATAACCCACCTGCATCTCTCAGCAAAATTCAGTGTCAGCCTATATTAATTCACAGAAAAAAATGTCCTCTTGAGAGATATGGTGTGCTTGAAAAGATTGTTTAAACATCTGCTTATATGAGCAGTGTTTAAGACCACATTGTTTCTGTTGTACACTAATGTTCACAATTCTAAATGTGGTGTATTGCCATGCAACTTTTAGTCAGAGGGACTTAGAGACTGTCCTAAGAAAACATCTCAAGGTTCTCTAGAGCAGGCTGGAGTCTTAGCCAGCATGGTTTAACCTATAGCTGCTTCCATACTTCAGTTTTTGTTTCATTTCTTTTGCGTTTCCTTTCTTGTGTGTTCATGCATGCTCTTCTCCATGACCTTAACTTTAATTTATTCTTTTCTTTTTTCTTTTTGCATGCCTTTTTCAATTTTTGTTGACTTCAGAAGGACAAGGGATATAGAGGGGAAAAAAGAGGGAGGGCTGGAAGGGGATGAACAAGATGGAGTATTTCTTGAGGAGGAAGAAAAAGAGGAGGAGGAGGAAAAAGCAAAGGAGCAAGAAACTAATGAAAAAGAGGAAGGGCAAGAGGTGACAGAGAACTGTGATAAGGAGGAAAGCAAAGAATCAGGGCATGATGAAAAAGCTCAAGAAGACCAAGCTGAGGAAGGGAAAGAGGATGACAGGTAAAATATACTTCTGTTTCTATAGACCTTTTCTTCTTCCCGTACCCTACTTGTCTTCCCTGTTTCTTCCCTTTGCTTACCTTATTGTCTGTGTTCTCTCGAGCTTTTTTTTGCTTTCAGTCTTAATGCTTTCATCTTTAAGCAAGTTTCACTCTCAGCTTCAGTGAACTTGTTTTGCATACCAAATGATGCAGCACACTAACTTGACTCATTATTATTCATGCAACTAGAGCATATTATTTTTTAAATTGGTTTAGACTAGAGTTTGACTATAACAAACAGAAATTTTAAGATTCCTCATTATATTCCCTGTTTGAATTATTATTTCAGGGTAAAATCTTTTGTTGAGTGATATCTCATCAACATCAAAACCATCTTTACTTTCATTTGTGGCAGTACTAAAGAGAATTTGGATTATTTTTTTTTGTAATGCTCTTTGTGTAGGCTGATAAATGTGCATATTGATCGACAATCAACATGAATAAGCAGAGCCCTCTTTTTTGTTCCACGTGAATAACTGCTGTGGGTTGCTGTATTGTGGAGGGGTCATGTACCCCTGCTGCTGTATTGTGTCCAGAACATTTCAACACAATAGGATCTGGTTTTATCAGATAATATTCTAGATTCGTACATTTTACCACAATTCCTTTGAACCATGATTTTTGATGTAAATGAGTGACATTTTGTATTGCAAAATCCATGTAATTTGCATTAAGAGAAATACAATATTCCTTCTTTTTTGATTAGCAAAAAATGAGTTTGAGATTAGTTGAATATTCTTGAACCCCTACACAAGAGTGGCGGAAAATCTCAGAAAAAAAATTTACTTTCTATTAACCCGCTGATTCTGCGCTACCTATAGATAACTCATTCCTGTAAAACTGTAAAACTGTGCTCATACATTTTAAGATAATCAAAGAGAACTGTGTGGCAATCCACTTATTTCCTTTGATACAACCTTACATGTGTACATGCCTGTAGATACACAGACATGAATATGCACAAAGCAAAAAGAGACTCAGAATGCTTAGTCTGGGGTTCTATGGGTCAATATAACCCTACTACTGCTTTTATATATTAACTGTCATTGTTCCTTCACTCTTGTGAATGTATTTTAGAATTCAGCAAAAGTAATTGTGTAAAAACATCTGTCTTCAAGGCTGCTTTGGTGTGGGATGGCTAAATGGTAGTGTGGGAAAAGATGTTTCAAAGACCTTTTTCTCTCCCGGCTCCCACTAAGTTCCCAGTTTAATAGATTGGGAAGTGCTGCCTTTCAAAAACCGTGACCCTGGTCCTGGTTTCCAGCTTTTACTCAGGTTAGTCTTCAGCCAAAATGCTGCCCCTTGCAGAAAATAAAGTCCTCTTTGAGACACGTCTTTTTCCCCATGCCAGGTAGTTCCTCCACTTGTTAGCTGCTCTCTGCCTTCAGGAAGAAGCAGCACAAGTTAGGAGTCCCAACTTGATAGAGAAACAAGGTCTTATTAAATGACTGCTATGCAGTCATTTCTGTTTGTGCTAAATTTTGGCTCCCAACATGGAAATCGGCCTCTAATACTGTTTTTCCGCTTTGCTTATTTTGACAACTTTCAGTATGTAAGTTGTGAAGAAAAAGAGAAGTTTCTCTTCTTTTCCCATGGTACAGTAAGTGCTGGCCTTTCTTAGTGTTGTCTGAACATTCTTCTAGGGTAAGAAGCAAACTTAGAAACCCAGATTGATTCCTGTATAGGTACAGATCTAGGTAGATAAACAATCACAAAGGCATCACTTAATAGCTAAAGGTATCCGTAGGCAAAGCAGTCAGTACATCCATCATAGAAGAGTAGTAAATTATCATCTAATTTCTGACATCTTGGGCATCAAGAAAAGCTTTATTACAGATATTTTCAACGTATGTTTCTTACTTCAGAAATGCATATTTAGTTGAACAGCAGTCAGCTTTCCTCTGGGCAGTCTGGAACATAAGAGCTGCTCTCAATCACTCCACCATAAAAAATTAGCTCATTAAGGGTACATCATACCTCTTGATGTCACTATGCTTTTGTACTTTATGAGTAATGGCAATAGTCACACTAAGGGCTTCAATCTGCTGAGATCATAGGTAGGTTCAATATAACTTAAATAACGATGAAGAGAGATATCCATCATGAATTCATCCCATGCCTATTTTAAGAGTCCCTCAGTACAAACTGCATTAGCTTTTGAGTGCTGGAGCACAATAAATCAATAAATCCTTTTGGCAGAAATAGCTGCAGCATCAGTTTTTGCTTTCATTAAAATTTGTAAAACTAAACCTTGGCATATGGTTGACCTATAGGTACAAGGCAATTTTGTTCTTTCTTGGCAATACGTGTTGGTAAACAGAAAGCATTGATCAAGCTTCCTTGTTGCAATTTTTGAGGATTTCTTATGTACAGTTACCTGACATTATTTCTTATTCCAGCTCCCTGATTTCAGGGACAAAAAAACCCCTAGATCTAATATGTGAGCATACATAATTTTTATTGCAGGAAATCTGTTTAAGACTGCTCTAAATCTTAATTTTTCCCTGACATTTTTGTAAATATCTGTCCTAAGCATTAATTCTGAAAGTCATGGTAGTTTTGTTTTATCACATGAATACACAGCAATTATAATTACAGAGCAGGATTTCACTGTACTACACGCTGTTGAAATACAGAAGTAAAATACAACCTCTGTTCCAAGCACACAAAGAGATGAGATGACATATGAGTCCAGAGGGGGAAACACAGGAGAATTGAGAAATGTGCCACATGAAAAGCAATAGTTACAATACTGCATTGGGGCCATCTTGACAACAGAGAGTACCGAGGGAGGATCTGAAGAAAGAAAATAAGATAGCTTTGTGAATGTTTCTAGAGGACTTACTTCAAGCATCAGAGGCAGTGAGCAAAACACATGAGGTGCTTACTAAAAATGTATCAAGCGGCTGATGAAGCGAGTCTGATGGGCAGCAGGACCGGATCTTTTGGTGTTGAATGTGAGAAGATAAATGTGATAAGGAACAAGTGCTAAAATACTGGAGAATAAAATTACTTATGTGCAACTGGATAACAGAGACTTTAGCTTTTTATAATGTATGGAGAAACACAACACAGCCAACTTGAAAGGCTATGAAACCTATCTTTCTACAGTGTCCTGGAAGAGGTTAGGGTCAGAGAGAAAAGCACTGCAGTACTTGGCATCTGAAATGGTGAGAAAGTGGACGAAACTATTAGCTGTGTGGGTGGCCGGAGAGGGTAGAGATGTGGAAAAAGACAGCATGTGCAAGTCACAAAAAAGTGGACCTAATATGAAGGGTGAATTAAAAGGCCTGGCCGGATAACAGATCTGGGCATGATTCCCATGGCTGGGAGAAGGAGCAGAAGAGAGGTCTTGGAGGGAAGTACTGCGTTTAATGATACCGAGTTGAGAGTGGTGATTGACAAGGAGGTGCCAAAGAAAGAGGTTGTAGTGTAGCAGGAGGAGACAAGGGGCAATGAGAGGGAGTTTTTGTTGCAGAGAGGGTAATGTTTTGAGGTCCTGTTGCTGAAAGGATGATTTGAAGGATAGCAATAGAGGAGACAGTGCCACATCTCTGTTGGACCACCACAGTTAACTGGGTGGACAGAAAGAGAAAGAATTTGAGAAGGGATTAACTGTGGGAACTAAGGGAAATAACATATTAAAGCATGGCTAATTGTAGCAAAGCAAAGAAGAAAACAGTGTACTTTTCCAGTCTTCAGAAATCATTAAAGACTTTAACAGAAGTAGTTTCAGCCAATTGCAAAAAGGGAAAGATGGTTGTTTGGAAAGAGTTTGAAATGTAATTGGAAACCAAGATCTCAAGAGATTTACTTGAAACAATGTGTTCAATTAATTCAGAGATGAAAAGGAGAAAGGAGATGTGGCTGTAGCTGCAGAACTGATGAGAGCAATACTAGAGGTTCTGTATTACTTTCAAAGGGATATGCTAAAGCACGTTTCTGTGACTTGGAGAAAGAGCCAGTGATGACCAGATGGCTAGACGTAAGAATAAGGAAAGAGGCATGAGGGGAAAGGAAGGCAGAAAAAAGCATATGATCATTTAGGCAAATCGAACAGCTGGGGCAGACAGAGATCCAGTGAGAAATTTCTGCATCCATGACAGGGGCAAGGGGAGAGAAATGTATAAAGAGGAGAATGCAGAGAGAGCACAGAAATATCAGTCATCTGTTTTGCTATGTATTGGAAGAAATCAGTGACATCCCATGTAAAGAGAATTGTAAAGGACAGTAGAAGAAATAGAACTAATTAATTAGGAAGATGACACACTGAGGAAAGAGAATTTGCGGTAGAAAAAGTCAGCTGGGATGTAATTCTGCAGAGGCTCTTGAAGATACAACAGAGTGCAGGATGTAGTTTTAAGTAATGGATTTCTTCAGACACAAATCTTTTTCTCTTCCTAATGGTTTTTCATGCTCTTTATGGCCTTTTTCTTGTTGGTATAAAGATTTGTTTCATATTGACTTACTATTTCTTTTTTTGTGTCATTCAATCAAAAATATCTTTAAAGAATTTAATTTGTGGGTTTTAAAACTGATCCCTGATGAGTATTTGTCCCTCAGTTTTTCATTATATTGTGATCTTAGTATTTTGACTGTTATGAGCCTTTCACTGTGATTGCAGCTATTATCAGTTAAATGCAGTGTTTTGCAAAACTGGATGAAAAAGCAGGTCAATTCTGTCTGTGCAAGCCTCTTCACAAGGGTAGAAGCCAGTAACATTTTTTGAAAAAATGTATTTTTGGCAAAAATATCAAAAACTGTGCAGAACGTAACAAGCATCAATAATCCATTTTCAAACTGCATGTGCTGTTTCGTTCCTTAAATCTATTTCAGAATGTTTATAATGATTGCTCCGACTGCACTACTGGATGAAAGAAGTTAGTTGTGCCTAATCTTTCTAGCCAAACAGACCATATGGTTAGAAGGGAAAGCTGCAGCCTGAGACTTTCCCCACTGCATCATAGGACCTTCGGCAAAATTGCAGTACAGGCAGTCTATGCTCTATCTCTAGCGGTAGATGGATGGATGGATGGATGGATGGATGGATGGATGGATGGATGGATGGACGGACGGACGGACAGACAGATAGATAAAGTTCATGCAGTGCAATTTCTGCCATGGAAGGAGAGAGCTTGGGTGCAGCTATGTCAGTGTTTATCTAATTTTTCAGGGAAAATATGTCAGCATGCAGTTTCCTGCAGCTCTTAGTGTAACAGGTTTTTCTTCCATCACAACAAAGTGACCTAGTTGTTCCTGGGGTGAGAACAGCAGATTGCAGTACAATGCTCACTAACTCCTTTCAGCTATAAAACGTTTCGTTGTTCAGGCAGCTGGAGCAGTTATGATGGACTGAGTACTTCAACAAAAAGCAGCAACTTTATTTTGTGTGCCCCTAACACAACCCCTCTGCATACTTCTGACTAGATAAGCAGAGAGATGCTTATGTTTTGCCAATCTGTATCTCTAAAATCATAGGACCTAAAATAAACTTCTTTTCAGAAAGATTTCATTAGTATTATTGGGCTGCGTAGAGTCTGTTAGCAGTTCATGGCAAATTCTTTCCCCAGTGAAGCATAGATTCAAAGGTACTACTTTTTGATGTAAATTTTTTAACTTTCATTTTCCACAATGAGGCAAATCATTGCTAGTAGCAACACACACAGTCTGTAGCAACACACACAGTCAATTATTTGGGCATTTGTTTTTTTTACACTTGCATGGATGATATGCAGAAGAAAATTACCTATAACCTCTGGAAAAAATATTAGGAAAAAGGGTACACAAAATCAATGGTTCAGAAAGGAATTATATGAATTCATATATCTTTTTGTGAAATCTGTACTGAGATTAGAATACTAATCATTAAAGAAATCTAGCAAACTTACCTGTTTCTAAGTTATTTGTCACCATCTATAAACCCTTGGAGACCCTTTTTTTTTGTTACTTTTGAGTAAGTACAAAAAATGTATAGACTCCGTCACAACTAGTAAAATTATTTCAATTCACTGGGAAATAATAAAGTAGTGAATTTGGAAGTACACATTATTAACAGGTGAACAGTGAAAAGAGCTGATTCAAAACAGTCTGCAGCTTTTATATATGGTACCCAGTAGGGAGCTCAGACATTTTTTCTCTGATAGCAACACAACATCACTGAGGCTGCTTTCCTCTCTGTGAAATGCAGCCTGCACTTTGACCTCTGTTGAGTCAGCTCTAACCTGTGATTGAGAAATCACTGATGTACTCCTGTTACTAAGGTGGTATTTTTTAAAAAAACAATGCACAAATAGTTTAAAAAACCAAAACAAAATAAACCCCCAAAAAACTCCCCAAGAGGTGCAGGTAGTGAGCCCTGCAGACATGCTGGGAAGTAGAAGAAAAATTAAAATGAGGATTTGAAGCAAATAGTAATGTTGAAATTAGTTTTTGCACTTCTAAATGTGTTTAAAAAGACTCATTTTCTGAAGATACTTAAAACTAGATTGAATCATAAGTTCTTCAATAGACAGGCTTTTTAATCTTTATTTGTACAGGACTCAGCACAGCAGGTCTGTGGACAAGAATAGAAATAGCAACAACTAAGGGTGGGGTAGAAACAAAAAGAAGGAATTGAATGTTGAAGCTTATCATGCTTTTCTTTCTTTGATATGATTCTATTAGTGCTCTACGTTTTCACAGTTTTTAGCTGAGTTTTATTTTAACAGAAAAGTGTAAAGGTTCTGTAAAATTAATATAGTTCCTTTTCTGACTCCTCTAAATGTACTTCATTAAAAATAATTAATAAGCTTGACACTTAGCCTTCTAAGAAACAAACCTAAACTTCTTGTTACTTCATAAAAGTTGAACTAATACATAGTAACTGGGTTTTTTTGCCAGTGCCTTTGAAACACATTGCCTGACCTATATGGCAAGTATGATATTTTAATTAAGGGTCAGGGGCCCAGTGCTTTCTTACTATTGTGTACTTAATATCTATTGTAAGATGATGCTCCAGTGGTTTGCCATTGCTCATATACCTGATTTTAACATTATTTGACCAAGCATCTGAATGTTTTGGTTCAGTACTGTCACTGTACCTGCATGATATTCATACTTATCTTAGTCTATAAACTCCATAAGGTGCCACCTAGACAAGCTGGGAGATGTGTCATCAGGTGGTCCCTAGTAGGAAACAAACCTATATACCTCCCTACAAAACCACTGGGAGCCCAGCTCTTCCCAGATCACAGCTGTGACACAAGCGTGTTTCCTGTGGAGGCCTGAGGTAAAACAAGAGGAGCCTTTGCTCCAAACATATGTAATGTGAAAAGTGCATGTTGCCTCAGCAGGGTGTTCTGGTCCTAGACCCCTCCTCACCGGGTCAGAAGAACAGGATTCGCAGACTTGTGTTCAGAAAGATCTAAGCCATGTTGCCTCACAACATTTTCTTTTTCTTATGGTCTTAAGTTTTCTGTATGCTTTTCTAATTTCCCTCAGAGGCCCAAAATGACTCAAAGTCATTTTGTCAAAGCAACATAAAGTCAGACATGCAAGATCATGGTGTCCCAGATAATGTCTCTTCGGTTGAGGTAATTATGGCTTCAGATCTCTTGCTTGTGTCCATTTAGTTCTCAGTCCCAGAAGATCAATTCAGAGAGATGCCATGGCTTTGTGAGATGTTAGCAGTGCCTGTTCTGACCTTGATTTTTCAGAGTCCTCAAGCAACCTGAATTTACAAGGAATGAAGGAAACGTCAGAGTTGCTTTATTCTTTAGAATCCTGCTGCCACACACATACATATAAGCAGTACAAGTATGAGCATATCCACATTGTACAGCACTAATCAAAGCAATCCAGTCTTTCATGAATGAAATAGAGATGCAGCTACAGTGAAATACAATACAGCAATTTATTTAAATAAAGCCCTTTCAGGATGTCTGGCTCTTCCATGTGTATTATGTGATTTTCCCCTTAATGTAATCTCAGTAGTGCATCCTTTCCAATTCCCGCACGTCTATCTTCCGAAGTTTTCTAGTTGTCGATATGTTTCCTGAGTAAGAAAATCTTCCTTACAGCTAATTTCAGTTTAGCAAGTAAAGATGATAAATCATGGTTCCACTTACCCTGAGGTAATAAATTATATCTCCTACCTCTGTATATTTTGTGAGCATTTCTACCTTCAAGTCTGAAATTTTTCTCACTTTCCCACCTGAGTTTCATATTATTTCTCTAATGGTTTTAGGTCTTGGACACATAGTGCATTTAAAGTCCAGTTTATCAATTCATTGCTTGCTTTTTATTTCATAGAGCTCTTTCCAGCCCTTCAAGGAACAAATCTGGGCAGCACTGAGCAAGCTTGCTGTTTAGCTTGTGACTTAGCCAGCACTGTTAATATAGAAAACAGAATGGCCCCTCTCTTCCATCTCTGTTGGAAGACTAATTCAACAGTAAGTTTGAATAAGCACATAACATTTAACTTTCAAATTACGTACATGCAAGGTCCATTTCTGGTAGAGACACTCTCAATTAAATCAGGTTGCTCACTATCAGTTTTAATTCGACACGCTTATTGTTAACCTCCTTTTACAAACACAGCTGCTTCTTTGCCAGACTGGCTTAAAGAAGATGCTTTCTAAATGCAAAGATTTTGGATGTTATTCAAAACTGATTCTGCCTTTGTCTGGAACGTACTTACTTTATTGCCAAGCCTTCAGAGCTCATATGGACTGCTATTTACAAATGAATAACAGCTGACTAGTGAAAGGCTTTTGGACCTCAGGAAGTTTTCTCACTAGCAGCCTTCTGCGTTCGCACACAGTAAATGGCTGTATCAAAGGAAGGGATTTCTGTGAAAGCTTTACTGTTAGCAGGGTAATAAAGTTTTTTGTAACTTTATATAGGAAAACTTAAAGGTTATCAGTAGTAGATATATATAAATATAGTATTTTTGTTATGACTTCAATTTAAATTTAAAAGTTGTTATAAATTGTATTTTTATATGAAAAATGGCTAATCGTTCTCTCAGAGACGGTGAGAACTTTTATCAAAAATCTCTGAAGCTCTGTGGAGAATTCAACTGCTAGTGCTGGGTAACAGTTATCTGTTACAGTGTTTTTTCTGCATCACTCATTTCTTGTGGCAATATTTGGTAAGTAATCCAATGGCCTAACTTCAATCAGTTTTGAAATTTATTCCCATTTAAAAATAACATGGTAGGCATGATTTGGAAAAAGCTATACATCTGTTAATTTATAATAATAAAGCAGTGTACAGAGCTCGGTATCTAGCAGAGTAGGGAAGATCTAGTTCGAGTCAATCTATGCACTGTAACAAATGAGGTGTTTTTGATTTGTAATGAAAGAGACCTTTGAAACAGATACTTCATATGAAAATATTGTTACTTTTGAGATATGCACACAAGTTTTCTTTGAATAGTAGTATACATAACAAAATGCATTATAATTGCTGGTTTATTGTTTCCCACCAACTTTCTTGTTATCATTTCAACAAAATAAGCCTAATAACAAAGTCAGTCAAGTAGCTATTACAGATTTTTATCACAAATGAGTTAATAGGACAGTTTTTGACCAAGTGAATCTCAGGAGTCTAAGTCATAATTTTGAACCTGCATTGTGTCTCTTGGATGTGAATTGGCAGATGAGTATGTGCATTGGCCGGAAGCATTGTTCCCATGGAAATGTTATTTCCCACATCACAGCTGTCCCCTGTTGTTTTTGTTAAATGCTGTTTTTGTTAAATTTCTACAGCAAATTAATGAAATGAGAGCCTCTCCTATTGAGTTAAGAGGTCTGTTAAGAATGGCATTAAAATTCCTATCCTGCTTGTAAGAAGCTCTAAACAAAGTCTTCAGTGGGTCTTCCAGTCTCAGAAGAGACTTGTGTTAGAAAATATCTATTGCAACAATTTAAAAATTGTTAAAAATCCTTTTCATAGGACATCATAGCACACAACTGTGCTCCACACTTGGCAAAGCAGAGTTTTACTATTTCAGGTGATTGATTTTTGTTAGTTACCAGCGAACTAAGCTAAATGACCGGGAAGCAGTGATATTGATTTTGCTTTGGGAAAAAAAGAAACCTGCAAGTGACTCAAGTGTAAATCTGATTCTCTAATATATACATCTTTGAAAGAGCAACAAGATTATATGTTTTCCTTTCTGTTCTGCTGTAGAGGACTGCAAAAGTACAGACTATCCTCAAAAATCCCACTAACTACGCAGTACAATGGATAGTGTTGATATCTTCTCTTCACATTAAAAAATATTAATAATATTGTAGGTGGGAAAAATGCCCGTGCTTCACGATACTGTTTTTAGTAAAGTGTATTTGTTGGTAAGTGAAAAAAAAAATCAAGATTGTCATAATTTTAGTCTATCAGTCTTAGAATAGCATTTTTATTTATTCTGTGTAGAATAAGTGATATTGTTTCTAATTTGTTAGTGATTACAGAGTCATAGAATCATAGAATCATAGAATGTTAGGGATTGGAAGGGACCTCGAAAGATCATCAAGTCCAATCCCCCTGCCAGAGCAGGAATGCCTAGACTATGCCACACAGGAACGTGTCCAGGCAGGTCTTGAATGTCTCCAGAGAAGGAGACTCCACAGCCTCCCTGGGCAGCCTGTTCCAGGGCTCCGTCACCCTCACTGAGAAGAAGTTTCTTCTCGAGTTTAAGCGGAACCTCTTATGTTCCAGTTTCAGCCCATTACCCCTTGTCCTATCAGTAGTTGTCACCGAGAAGAGCCTGGCTCCATCCTCCTGACACTCACCCTTGATATATTTGTAAACATTAATGAGGTCACCCCTCAGCCTCCTCTTCTCCAAACTAAAGAGCCCCAGCTCCCTCAGCCTTTTCTCATAAGGGAGATGCTCCACTCCCTTCATCATCCTAGTTGCCCTGTGCTGGACTCTCTCCAGCAGTTCCCTGTCTTTCTTGAACTGAGGGGCCCAGAACTGGACACAGTATTCCAGATGGGGTCTCACCAGGGCAGAGTAGAGGGGGAGGAGAACCTCTCTCGACCTACTAACCACCCCCCTTCTAATACACCCCAGGATGCCATTGGCCTTCCTGGCCACTGGGTGTAAGGATTCTGTACTGCTCCCTGTGCTGCTTTCTGCCATGGAATGTTACGGTTCAGGGCCAGGGACTGATTTAAAAGTTAATAATTATTTTAGCAGTACTTGACTCCTGCAGAAATCCTGATGATATGATGTCAATTTACCAGATTAGTGAAGAGGAAGCTTTTTTGCATCTACCAACACGAAATATCTGTCTTGTTGGTATGTTAGTGAGGAAGAAGATGGAAAGGAGAGCAGGGAGAGGAGAAAATGCCAGGTAGTAGTTCTGGGTTGTGGGAAATAACCATTGAGTTCAGTGAGTCACTAGAGAAGCTACAGGGCTGGGATTCCCAGTGTTGGGACTTATTTTGAGCTAGCAAGTAGATTGTAATATTGTTTAACAAATCAGATACAGGAAAACATACAACAAATGAGATATGAAGTTGGTGAAGGGTCTAGAGAACAAGCCTTATGAGGAACAGCTGAGGGGGTTGTTTAACCTGGAGCAAAGGAGGCTCAGGGGAGACCTTATTGCTTTCTACAACTTCCTGAGAGAAGCTTGTAGCAAGGTGGGGGTCAGTTACATGGGGCTCTCCCATGTAACAAGCAATAGGACTAGAGGAAATGGCCTCAAGTTGCACCAGGGAAGGTTTAGATTGGATATTAGGAAAAATTTCTTCACCAAAAGGGTTGTCAAGCATTGGAACAGGCTGCCCAGGGAAGTGGTTGAGTCACCATCCCTGGAGGTATTTAAAAGACATGTAGATGAGGTGCTTAGGTATATGGTCTAGTGGTAGACCTGGCATTGATAACGTAACTCAATGTTAAGTTGGACTCAATGATCTTCAAAGTTTTTTCCAACATAGTGATTCTATGATTCTATGAAAAAGTGTTGTTCACCTTACAAGAGATAGGTCAAAGAGAAAAAAACGAGGTGGTGGCAGAGGATGCCTCAAAGGATATGATCTGTGTTTTTTGAATGACCATGGTGTCCTAAGATTTGGGGTTGCGCCTGTTTGTCATCTGTATTTCTTGTCTATGGAGAAGGGCTAAACCACTGTATTTTTCTAGTTTAGCTTTTCTTGTTGTGGCCTTTTGGGTTGCTTAACATAAAGAATGGGCAGTACTGCCCTATGCAACAACATAGGATGCCTGCAAAAATCTTAATGAGGTTTTTTAACCTGTGGGACTTCATAATTGCTTTTTATAGCTGTAACAGCTTTCAGGGGAGTCATTGTCTTTCCTTCCTCCATCCTCATTCTGGTTGATTTGCCACATATTGTAAAGCTCAAAAGGCATGAAAAAGCATAAGGATTCCCATGTGCCAGTGGGTTTTTTCAGTTTGTGTTGTTTTGTTTTTTCTGGCCTCATCAAAAGGTTCCTGAGGAAATTTGGTCCTTAGCATACTAATCAGCCAATTGCTATACAAAGTTCCTGTTTCTGTAGGCAAGAATCTGACCAGCTAGCGAGATGCCATCCAACTCTGCAGCTGATTCAAAAGCTGCAGCCAAAGACTGCAGGTTTTTAACTATGGTGACAAGATGAGGCTTTCCATTTGGCACATACATTTTCTGATCTTTCTGTAATTTAGCCTAGATATTGACAAACTGGGGAGAAAACCAAGATAGTTTCTGATTATCTACTGTAGTAGAAGTCTCGAAAACCTTGACAGTAAATTTGGTTGCAGAGAATAATTGCATCCCTGTTCTGAAAACAAGTGGGTTTCTTCGAAGAGATCTTGAAGATTAACGCCTTTAAGAAATCCAAGAACATTTTCCAGAAGACTATGTATTAATAGCAGTTTTCTACTTGATTACTGTTTTTCTTTAAAAGCATTCAGAAAAATCTTATGGGCTAGAATTGGCTTGCTGAATATCAGAGTTGGAAAGCAATCTGAGATTTGTAGCATCATCAAGGAATTTAAGGCTGTATCTAGATCAGTATGCTGGACAGGACCAGGACATAATCTTGATCAACCATATTCTTAAAACAATTTGTGTCCTCCTTGCATAGCTTTGTGCTGGACACACTGATAAGATGATCCTGACTCAGTGCAGACACAATTCAGGAGATAGCCAGAGTCAGAATCTGTTTCCTCTAAGCAGCATGCCTGAGAAAACCCTGTTTTGTGGAGGATGTAAGCAAACTGTGTCTATGCCAAGGTCATAGAGAACAGGCCTGAGCCATTTTATTAACGTCTGTAGGTCTAGCACAGAGGTCTTTGATGATGATAAGGACCATACTATATTTCAGATCATAGGCATCTGCCAGTTTGGCTCTCCTCAGTTGGCTAGTATGGTAAATTTTAAGAACACTGTCTGGTTGTTGTACTCCACCGTTGACATTAAAACACAAATATCTAAAGATGCATTACACTAACTTCTAATATCCTCTTTTTATCTTATTTGTTTTGAAAAACTTTTTACTTTAGCTTTGAGAATGTATTCCTGCAAAATTTATCCATAACTGTTTGTAGCTGGCTGCAAACAGTTAATGTTAAGAAACTGTGCTGTAAAATCCATAGGATGCTGATATGCCCAGTTTAAACCTCTCTATCTGGAATAATTATCACTTGAGAAAACATAACTGTGTTTAATACCTGTTTTGAATTTGCTTTAAGCAGACTGTTTTAATTGATTATCATTATTTCAGAGTTTATTTTACACTTACCTGTTATTAGTCATTTAATTTGTTTCAGTATTTCCTCTGCTTGTTTGTGAAGAGATTACAGAGGAATACTGTATTTCAGGAAGGGTATATCAAGATACTTCTCACAACTGAGAAAAACTAGAAAAACCAGTGATCATAGTTGAAGGCAGAGTAGAGAAAAGCATCTGACTAGAGCCTGCTTACATAGACAGGGACAGTTCTTGGTATCCTCAAGTAGCTTCCTGAATTTAGGGGTAATGCAAGAAGGAACGTTGCCATGTGAGCTTTGCCCATCACCCTGCTCTTGTTGACTCATTGATTCCCAAAACCTAAGTCAGTGGCCTCGCTGTCACCCTCACACTGCTGTTGCTGTAGGCTGTGGGATGCCAGGCAGCTGGGCTTGTATGATGATTTTTTTTTAGCCTGGGTTCTAATAAGGGTCATTATTACGCCATTATAAGCATATGAATGTTAATTCTTCCATTTAATTTTTTTTCCCCTCATCTGGCTGCATATTCTCTTTGCAGAGGATATCTTAAAGATTAATATCTTTATTCACCTTGAAAACCCTGGTTTTAGTACATACGTATTCCTTGACTCACATAATCTCATGATTTTTATTTAATGTCAGTTTTAAAAAATTGGTGTACGTATTTAGCTGGATGTGTGTGCAATTATGTTTTTGTATGTGTATATGTAAAAAGAAAGATTTGTGTAGAAGTATGTTCTGTTTCCTGTAAAGAGAAAGGTTGTAGGATTTACTCTCTCCATCTTATATTTCTGTTACCTCAAAAAGAAACTAAACCTGACATACAACACCCTATTTTTGTAGAACTAATCCATTTCTGGCACTGTCAGAAGACAGCCTGGGTAAAAAGATAGTTTCACTGGTGAGGACAGCAAGTATCTATCGAGAATAATTAGTGAGTTAGGTTTTGGATGGCCAGAAAGGGTTCAGATTGCTGATGAAGGATTTGGCTTGCTCATGACCACTGCAGATTTACTATGGGGTACTACAGGCAACTCAGAACTTTTTTAATACTTATTTCTCAAAGCTTTTTTTTTGGTGAGAGAGGAATTGTGAAAGTAACACAGTTGTGATGGCTTTCTCCAGGAGCTGTTTGCTGGTTTGGAGTGTAACATTCTCTGTTATTTTAAAGAGGGTAAAAAAAAAACCCCAAAAACGCCCACCGCAACAGCAAACCTTTAATTAAATCAAGTATTTTTAGAACTGTAGTTGAAAAAAGATAATTTTGTGAATGAACTTTTAATATTAGCCATTTGTAATACTATGCGGTATATCCAGACATCTAATTTTAAATAGCTTTTTACTTACTTGACTTCTCATTCCTACTTTTGTCAGCCGGTCAAAAAACTGTGGTTGAATGAAGTCTACCTCATTGCTGGCAGGTGTACACAGCAAAGCTTCATTTTGTGATACAGAAGCCTTTAGAGAGTAGTTAAGGAGCAAATATTGTAATGCATAGTGCTTTCACAGTTAACTGCCTAATGAAATTATAGCAACTTTGTTTGTGTGCCAGCCTTTTGAAGCACATTGATTTCTTTAATAAGGGTAATTATTGCAATCCATTCCACTTAAATAGTATTATACATCTTGGGAAATGACACATGAAGCACATCAAAGGCACACTGGACTCAGGAAATGGAAACTTTCCCCTCAGTGTAAGTTTTATGAGAAAATAGAATATTTCTGTTTTCAGTGCTATGACATAAGACCTTCCCTAAATGTTAATATCACTTATAAAGTAATGCCTTAATTATTATTTTCTACTAATATATATGACAGAAACCTGCTGATTTTCTGGATCTCATTCTTGAAAAAAATGGATTGTTGGAATAGGTTTTTTGTAAGCAGTAAAAATCTTACTTCCCCTAGCAGCAAATGAGCTTTGACATGAAATAACAGAGATGCAGAAATGACTTATACTAGGGTTTTCCTCAAAGGGGTGTCTTTCCCCAGGGATCCATTTTTCAAAACAGTTATTGAAAAGAATTAGCTCTAATTTTCTACTCCTGTGTCAAATTTGAACTGATTTTTTTAAAATATTGAAAAGTGAGAAACTGGACAGAAAACACAGTCACATTAATCGTATTTTCTTAGAAAATTTGGATTAAAAATAGCATTACTGCATAAGGGGCTATAATTTAAGGATTCCTAGAAGAATATTGCATTAAATGAAGTTCAAGATGCTAGCTCTTCCCAACACTGTTCTTCCTCGGTCTCTAGTATTTTTTATACAAAAGATAGTGTTGACACTGAGAACTAGTGGCATCTCCTTTCTGTGAAACAATCAGTCCCTAAAGATGTGCAAAATAAGATAGAGCTTGTGGTGTTACCATCTTACAAATAAGTTATCATAATGCTAAAAAGCCCCAGAAATACAGCTCCACTTTCTCTTTCTTTCCTGCCTTCCTCTTTACCTGCATGCTGTCTCACACTTTACTTAGTGTTAAATGTACCAATATGAGTCAGTGTGTACTATATATACATATATACATATAACAACAAAGAGAGTTAAAAAACAAGATAAAATTTTTCAGATTATCACTGTGCTCCAGTCTTTTGTTACTGTCTATCCAGGCAAGATCACTACGTCTCTCAATTTGGTTGGTTTTTTTTGTGCGTCCCTCTCTTTTGATCCAAACTCTAATTCATATTTTCCCTTATAACTTTCTTCAGAATCACACACAATATTTTTTGGACTTAATGGCAGAAGTCCACTTCTATAAAATAGCTCTTACGTTTTCCTCTGTGTTGTAGCTTAACTCCCAGCATTTTGTGCCTTCACGCACATGTGGCTTTCAACTAAAGAGCAAAGCACTTTATGGGTACCTCTCAGATATCTTAAAACAGGCACAGCATTGTTCCAAATCTGATGCTTAATCCCATTTCCCCTTGAGTAGGGAGAGACTCAGTGATTCTTTTTATTTTGGGGGCACTGCATTAACTCCATAGATAGGTTTTGTGTGGCAGAACATGCATTATAAAACCTTCATAAAGAGGCAATACAACCATCATTTTTTGAAATACATTCAGGCCATTATAGGTAAGAGGAAAGGAATGTGGCTATACTCACTAAAATTTACTCTATAAAGCTCTATTAATAGCCTTTGCATGTTTTGAAAATCTGTTTAAAAAGCAAAAAAATATTCTTTGTTCCTCTTTATTTACTGGTGATTTGACACAAACATAATTTCCCCTGGTTTCCAGATATATTGCATTGTTTCGTGGATTGTCTTAAGACTGTATCTACTGGGGACTTTTTAGTGAGATGCACTGCACTGAACAGAATCCTAAAGCTGTAGGTTGTGTGCAAGAATTTCACTCAAATTGAAATATTTTCTATGTATTCTCAGGCTCACATGTGCTCCAGAGTTTCCAGGTCTGGGTATTTGGCCAGACACCTAACAGTAAGATGTCAGGGCAAAATCTGGATAGGTACTGCTGTCATTACTGTAGACTGTAATTTCTTTTCAAAGGAAAGGCCCATTAGCCTGGACCACTGGGACATCAGTGGTCCCCCTGTGGCAGGCTGTGAAATGCTGCAGCAGATAATTTAGATGCATCCATGTAGAGCATGTAGAAACAGTCTATAAATACAAAAGTAAAAAAGGTATATTAGAATTAAAATCCATTTATCAGTAATGATGATCTAAGTCACATGACAGCCAAGCGTAGTATGAAATATATAACACAATTATTTGTTTCTGAAAAGAGGGAGAAAAAAAAAAACTATGGTTGTTCAGTACCGTGTAATGTCATCGAACTCATGAGTGAGCTAAACCAGATTACTGAAAACATGCTTGAAATGTCTGGATGTCTAGAAACCAAAGCTAGCCTTCAGACTGATATCCTTTCATTCCACTCAGTAACGAATCAAGTATCTCTTTCCCAGAGGAATACAGATTATTTGTGCGTATGTATGTGAGAAGCACTGACTGCAGAACTTAAATTTCTCTAACAAAAAATGTATATATGGTGTACTGATGTATTAATTCTTTTGTATGCTTTTGCTGGTAATGCATCTTAAGACAATCAGTAAATAAGAGTTTGTTACTTAAAACAAAATTTTGATGAGTCAAGTATGTTTGCAGGAGATCAAACGGGAAACTGAAGTTAAAATCACTCCTTTTTACCTCTCAGAACCCAAACCCTACCTGTGTGAATTAGCTGCTTTTACCCTCTAGCCTCCCAAAACCCTCCATCTGAAACCTGTCCTTTTCTGTCTTCCCCTTTTTACTCTTCTTTGTCTGCGCTGTTTATCCATCCACTGGCTGACAGTGTCTTTACATCCAAAATGCAAAGCAGACAGATGGGCGCCTCAGGAAAGAACATGACTAAGAGCACCAGCATCAGCGGGGACATGTACACGCTGGAGAAGAACGATGGCAGCCAGTCGGACACGGCAGTGGGCACTGTTGGTGGTGGCGGCAAAAAGAGACGCTCCAGCATCGGTGCAAAGATGGTCGCCATCGTGGGCCTCTCGCGAAAAAGCCGTAGCACGTCGCAACTCAGCCAAACTGGTAGGGACTGGATTTTTTCTCCCCTCTCAAATTACCATTCATATGGGCATAATGTGTATGTATTATGGTTTAATCATTTAGATCTCCTGTTGAAGTTGCCTAATCAACAATATTCCGTGGAATGGAGAAAACGGTCAAACATCTTCTTCCTCTGGAGTTTTACTAAATTACTTTATTTCACTTTTTTTAGCAAAGATCCTTTTCAGGTTGGACTGAGGTTTTTATTTTCTGCTTGCTGGAACCTGCTTAATGCACTAATTTCTTGCTTCTCAGGAGCCAACATGAGCTGCTGTTCTGTTTGAGTGGAGTCCTTACTGCGAGTTTGTGAAGGGTCACTGAAATGTTGCAAAATTCCTTTGGCTTTGTCACAAATCGTGTTTGGATATTTCAATATGTTCTGTGGTTTTTTTCACCTTTGAACATGCAACTTTATTTTGAAATGGAACAATTTTCCTGAACAAAATAGTATATTTTACTACTTTAGTGCAACTGTTCTATTGCTTTTTAATTCGTTTCTTTACAGCCTACAAGTGTACTCACCATCAGTATAAATTTTCCTCATTTCTATTTATTTCAGTTAAAACCTGGTACTGAAATATTCTACCTAGGAAAACTGGAAAGTTTTTGTGCTTTGATCCATAAAGCATTTAAAATGTTATCCCTTTTTTTCTATTCCTCCTATTTCAAGGAAAATCCATATAATGCACTCTGAAAAGCTCTAATTGTAATTAAGGAAGCTGTATAGGATAAGTGTACTTTACGTAGAAAAAGATTACTTGGATTTAAATGACATATATTTTAAAAGTGTTTGAACAATTTTTATAGTTACGCACATACATATTTGTATATTTCAAGGTATATATATAAGATATATTGTATGTTCAGTATTTAAGCAAAACTGTTGTAACATTGTCATAGGGTTCAACATAATTTTATAGTGTTCATTTATGTGTGGTGAATGGAGCAAAACAATGATTTGCAATGTTAGAAATTGTGGTAAATTTCGTAAGTAAACTTTTGTCGGAAGGAGATTTAAAGTACCTGGAAAAAGTAGAAGTTAAGAAGAAGGAAAAGGAAGGGCAAGCAAGAGGGGTAATGGTGCAGAAGAGGGAGGAGCACAGCAAGGAGGAGGGAGCTTGAGTTTGCGTCTTAACTGAATGAAATATGAGACAAGAGGGAATGAAGAAGAGGGAGAAGAACATATATAGTGAAAGCTTACTGTCATACAGACACTGATGACTCCATCAGTAGGCAAGTCTTTGCAGTAGTCCCATGTTTTACTAACTCGCGGGTTATGGAAATGGCATTTTTCTATTTTCTCTAAGTTCACATGAATGTGAGGCAAAAGATGAAGTGATCTTTATACAGATCTGGAAAGTGCCTGGTTGGCACTTAGGCGCTTGCTCAGCTAGAAATCTAGATTTTGCTCATGTGATAGTACACAAACATGTCACTGTACTGATGTATTTGGATATCGAGTCAAACACAATGCACTGCGTTACTAGTTCTGATCTAATCTAGTCTCTCTTACTGTAAGAGATGTCAAGTGAAGGGTATCAGCTCTTTGCATGTTCAGATATGTCTCAGCACTACAGAATGTGCATTGTCTGCTTGCCTAGCTTTGATTCAAATACCACGCTCTCTTATCTGGGACTTTTAAGCGGAAGTTTTTCTCTCTATTATATCCAATCAGTTTCTGGACAACTGATGTAAATGCTCAAGTCAGGAACAAATGTGAAATGTGACCCTTTCAAAAGTACTCAAGGACTCTTGACCTTTTGACTGGGAATGAGGTGTTCAAAAAAATTCTTGAGTAAGGAACAGTATTCCAGTGCTGTCAGAGGTGCAGCAGAAACCAGAGGAGCCAGACAGAGCCCTTCTCCCCCAGCTGCTCCCTGGGAGATGTCTGTGCTCAGGGCTGGCCTGACCCTGGCCCCAACGAGAGCAGCCAGTGCATGTCCTGCTGTTGCCTTCTGAAAAGGCCCCTCATGTCCATCCTCAGTTGGACAGGGGTTGTTTTGTGCAGCTGTTACCTCAAACTGACTCCTGCTGCCTTATTTGACAGCACTCCTGAGAGGTCTTGTCCGGTGGCCACATGTGGGTGCACCCAACAGGCACACACGTGGTTTAAACGGTTGGGTCATGCAAGCGTGCTGGCCCTGCAGTGGGCAATCCTGTGGCCACGTGTCAGCCCCTGGGTGAAGTATGTATGCGGTGCTGTGTCTCCAGTGATACAAGGTGATGGCACATTGGGTGGTGTCTTGACTCTCTTTTTACCTGATAGAGGTTAGAGTCAAAGTGATTCGTTTTAATCCCAGAGGTGAAATTAAGACACAGTGGTGTCAGATGTCACAACAGCAGAACCTTTTATTGACTAACAACCACTGGAGAGTGATAGGAAAGAAAGATAAGGAAAAGGAAAAGCAAAGCAGTAAAATGATTAAAATAGCAAGAAGTATAGCTACCACCACAGATCCAGTGATGTCTCACAGGTCCACCTGTTTCAATTCAGTGAGGAAGATCTTCGGAGAGTAGTTGTTCACGGTGGCATTATATAGTGTCTCAAGAGCTGCTTTGCCTATCCTCCTCCTGTTTAGCGCATGCATATGAGGGTCATCATGAGCAATCTTCACGCCCCCTCAGTGTCATCTCAGTTGGTGGAGCATGCATAGGTGTCTGGAGGGCACACCGTTGGGCTTGCATACTGTTGGGCTTACATACTGTTGGGCTTCTGTGGTTGCAAGACAGCTGCCTTATGCAAGACAGCTGCCTTATCAGCGGTTACACCGTCAGGCTTGCAAACCGCAGCCTTGAAGTTTCTTCACAGGGAATTTCAGCAAGCTTGAGACAAACTGTTTCTCCGCAGGGAATTTCAGCAAGGTTGAGACAGACATTTACCATAGTCTCTTACAGGTGGGTGAGGGTAAGGTCACATCACGAAGAAGCGTCTTGCAGCATCCATTAGCACATCTTAAAGAAAATATTTGGCACCGCTGTTATACATGAACACCAGAGGTTTAAATCTTGCAGTTAATGTATTTAATGAATTTATAAATTTCTCTGGTTTATCTCATCATGTTCCTGTCTTCAGATGCTACGTGCCCACACAAGGAATCATGTGTTGGTACAAGCATTGGTACAAGGGCTGGGATCAAAACACTAATGTGCCGTAGACGTCCTGTAAGTACAGTTTTTCTGAAACTGAGAGATGGGATTCTCAGGCGGCAAGGCACTGGTACCACAAAGAAAATGGTCAAAGTATAAAGGGGTCATTGCAAGCTTCTGAAGAAATTATGTCATTCAATTTATCAGCTCATTGTGTCCTTATATACCATGTTTGAAAAAGCATGCTGATATTATGAGATAACAATACTACTTATGTAGAAAGTTGTGATCATATTTATGGCAATTAGGCTTTTATATAGGCTTATATAAACTATGGCTTTTATACTGTGATCATACCTAAGTCAGTGAAGAAATGCCTATCAGTATCTCTGAAACTTTTTTCAAGTGTTTTGTAAAGCATAATTGCATTTCAGTGGTTTTCTTCATTCATATTTTATAACTATATCTATGTCAGAATTTTTTTTGAAAGTAGGTCATCAGAACTGCTTTCAGGACTGTGAATTAGTCTTACAATAAATGCCTTAAAAGGTCCATTTTTACTGTCTTTTCAATTCATTTTATGTTATTTCTTGTTATTTAGTATGATACTAAGGAATTGACACTCAAAATATGACAAAGTATTTTGTACTCTAGTTACTCTTTTAGTCTGTTCATGTAGATACAGATGTTTGGGTTTTTGCAGGTAAAAGTTATGTTGACTTGTGGGAGTAAAAGAAGCAATTGTAGTAATGATAATAATTATTATTAATAATAATACATTTATTATCTCACAATGGTATTTTGATTTTATTTGACTATGGCTAGTGTATATTCTATGCTGGAAGGTCTCAAGGGAGAGAACTGATTACATCTGAAATATAACAAAAACCTGAATAAGCAATGGTCTTTTTCCCCTCAGACATATACTGTCCTAAATGCCTAGAAAATTGCTAGTCCAGTGATTCTGCTGACCAAGCCCATCAAGGGTAATTTGTGAGAGTAAAATAATGATTCAAGAAGTTGAAAAGATCTGACCTTGTTAACATAGACACTAGGAACTGATGTTTTCAGATTATCATAGCAAGAGAATCCAAGTGTGTTCTCATATTCACTACATGAAAAGATCTGAAGTGGTTCTCTGTGGTTCAATATTGTTACGGGAGAGAAAGAGCAGAAAAAATGCCAGTGTTAAGATCATAGGAACAGAGAAAACTTGAACAGATGAGACACTTTCTCCGGTTTCCATTTAGGCTTAAAAGAGAGTTGTAATTTATTTTTTAAAAGTTCATACTCTTTTTCAATAATATGTACCACTCTGTGATACTTCTGTCCCATTATTTTTTTTAATGAAAATTTTAACTGTGAGAATATACAGGATCAATATTTTGTGAACTGATTCGATTTATTTCAAAGCAATTTAAAAAAATAAAAAAGCCTGGACATTCCTGCAGTTTCTTTAACCTTGGAATCTGGCTAATGGTTGGATGTCATTAAAGTATTTTTACTTAAGGTAACATATACTTAAGACTTTAGTAAAAGACAAGATGTTATAGAGTGTCAAGGTAAATCAGAGTTGGTTTTAGTTCTGGTTCATGTACCTTTTCAGTGCTACAAAAAAAGAGTTAAAGAAATACTTCTTACACTTAAGCAGTTATTCCTAGAAGCTAAGATTTGGTGGGCTAGTTTATGTTGCACCCTTCAGGTCCTGATTCCATAGCCACTCTTCCTAGTGGAAAAGCTGTCTCTCTTTACAGAGGAATGTAAAATACAAAATGCAAATCCCAAGCAGCATCTTAACAGTGTTTGCTTGGCTATTCCTATCTGGAATACAATCCTTTTCCTGCTGGACAGCCCTGAGGGAACTCAGATCAGTCTCCCATACAGCTGCAGACCTGTAACTCTCAGTTATATATCATTAATGAGTGAAGTCTTTGCCCTCTTTTGATTATGTGACCTTATCTCTCTGTCTCAATTTACATGCACTGTCTTTGGCAGGTGAATATCTGGGTATCTTGACTTCCCTTATTTAGTTGACATGTCTCCTTTAGCCGGGAAAATATTTTGTCTTTTCTTTAGTTAGCCAAGACCTATTGTGTTTATATGCTGATTATATCCAAAACCCTAAACATTTTAATTTACGTTTTCAAGACTTTAGAATCTGGACCACACCATGGAGCGTACATACTGAAACATTTCCTGTGCGTACATACATTGAGTCATATGTACAGAGTCCAGCGCGTTCTCGGAGACTGATTCTCGTGATGTCTTTGCGTATATGATCACGCTAGGTGGCATTATTAAATTAGACAATAAAAAGCATGTAACAACACATAACAGTAATGCTAGCAGAGAGGTGTAACCATGCTTTTGAATAGAATGAAACGGCCCTTGTGTGTCTCTGTAGAGCATTACTCCAAGGTACAGGGCTCTGGAGAGCCCTGCATGTGTGAACCCAGCAGGTGACACTGTGGGCCAACTGACGCTGCCTAAACTGCACTTTCTCTGTGGTGATATAGAATCACAGAATCATAGAATTGTTTGGGTTGGAAGGGGCCTTTAAAGGTCATCTAGCCCAACCCACCTGCAGAAAGCAAAGACATCTTCAACTAGATCAGATTGCTCAGAGCCCTGTCCAACCTGATCTTGAATGTTTCCAGGGAAGAGGCTTCTACCACCTGAGCAACTTGTTCAAGTGTTTCACTACCCTCATTGTAAAAAAATTTCTTCTTTATATCTAATCTAAATCTACCCCCTTGTAGTTTAAAGCCATTACCCCTTGTCCTATTGCAACAGGCTCTGCTAAACAGATTGTCCCTGACTTTCTTATAGGCCTTCTTTAAGTACTGAAAGCCTACAATAAGATCTCTCTGGTGTCTTCTCCAGGCTGAACAACCCCATCACTCTCAGCCTGTCTTCACAGGAGAGGTGCTCCAGCTCTCTGATCATTTTTGTTGCGCTCCTCTGGACCCACTCCAACAGGTCTGTGTCTTTCTTGTGCTGAGGACACCAGAGCTGAACCTGTTGCACCATGTAAGACAATTACCCTTTCTAATAGGGGAATTTTCCCAGGGTAAAAGTTGTAGAAAACTACTGGAAAACTATGCAAGTTCAGCCAAGATAAAATCTATTTAGAACAATCTATTTAGAACAAGAAAGCTATTTTTTCCTTTTTGTTTGTTTTTATGACCAAGATAAAGTTGTCCCTCCTTTAACAGGAAGACAAACTTTGGCAAGATGCCATATGTGGCATGAAGCTGTAAAAGTAGAATTTTGGGAGATTGTGTCATGGTGTTCCGAGCTCACTTAATATTCTTTATTATTTTGGTGGGATTAAACATTATATGGCATTATATTCTCAAATTTATACTTCTCTGTAGAAAAAAAAAAAGTGAAAAAAAATCAATTGATTCAGTGCAAATAAAATGATTTTTTGCTCTTGAGAGAATTAAATAACGTTCATCAAAAAGAGGCGCTTCTGTTTTAACAAATTCTGGACAGGTCCAAAGGATAACCCCAGTTAACAAGATAAAGGTATTTTGAATTTTTTGGTTTATGGCTACATATTTTCTTAGAAGAAATGTAAAACAATTAGGTCTACAAGAACAAAAATGTTGAGTGTGATTTTCTTTTCTCTGTATGCTAAAAACCAAATTTTGGATTCTGTATGTGTTGAAACTATGGTCTAAAATGCTGTATTCATAAGTAGCATAGTCTCAGTTATGTCTGTCATGAACCAACCATGTCGCTTGTAAAGCAATTTCCTCAATTACTGGAAAAATTGAAAAGAATCTGTTGGGAACATTGGTCTTGTATGGAATTTCACATTTCTGATTTCAAAGTTCGGTTTTATATGGAAAACAGTCTTCTACCACACATACAGTACATATGTTTCCCATTAAAAAGAAGATGATTAACGTCTTCCAACAATGGTAACTAAAAGAGAAACTACGTCGATTGCCTTTCATTGTCTAAAATGAGATAGAATATGGTAGGCAAACAACTTACTGAACTAAAACTGTATTTGTTTTCATAATATACATTGTTACTTTCTATCCCTAGAAACTGAAATGATTATTCACTGCTTTTCATGACCTACTGTAAGTGATCCTGCTCTGGCAGGAGACTTGGACTAGATAATCCTCTGAGGTCCCTTCCAACCCCTAACATTCCGTGATTCTGTAACATCCTGTAATCTGGCCATGTATTCTGAGGATTTTTTTAAATCATATATAATTCAGGTGATTCGAAGCAAGACATTTATTTGGGGTTTTGTTTCCTCTCCTATTCCATAGACAGATTGGTAATGTTAATAAATGGTTTTAATGTGTAGCATTATACTTGTATCAGTATTCTTGACATGTAATCTTGTTTAATTTCAAAATAAATCCATATTACATAGCTAGAAATATAGGATTAGCAGCTGACAAGAGATTAAGGCCAATTTGTCCTACTGATTAGTTAAAAATTGTGACCTGATTCCTTTACCAAAGAGAAAGTACCATTATAATAAATACATTACCAAGAACATTAATCAGCTTTTCCTAAATAAACTCTAGAGAGTTATGCTAATAAATAAATAGACTCTAATTGCAAACTGAAAATGCTGACTACACAGGCTCTTAAATACATTTTACTAAGGTGACAGATTTCTGGTTTTAAATTGTTTTCTTCCCCATGTAGTAAAAGACTAGGAAATAAGGCAGTGCAAAATTTATGCAAGTCTCCTCAGTGGATTTTCTGTAGAGGTGGTAGATAAATATTTGAATCCTCAAATTTTCATAAAGCTTCTGTGAGAGATGGATGCAGTGAGAAGGAGTATATAGCAGAGCTGCCGGAACCAAACTCCAGGCAGTGCTAGCTGTGATCCCGCAGAAGTCAGTCCTCTGGAAGACACTTCTCACACACAAAGTGTGGGAGATACATAATGCCACGTATAAGCAGAAATAGCAGGGAGATGAGGAGGTCCCATGATGAGACTAGGAAGTAAGAATAAAAGGCTGAATTTGGGGGCAAAATTTGCAGATCATGAACACCAACTGAGCAATGCTGCCCCAGTCACAAATTACTCATTGCACTTCCCCTCTGCAATATGTAGCTATCACCTCAGGAAATAGACACCTGTGAGATTCCCAGCAAAACTAAATCCCCTGCTGAAGGCATTTATATACATAATTGAAAAACTCTACTTATATTTCCAAAAACTATTTCCTGCGTTGCCAAACTTCTCGTTAAAAAGCAACTTACTTATATTACCATTTGGTCTCATTAATAAAGGGGGAAAAAAAAGAGAAATATGTAGGTGAGATCAGAATGTTTAGCTTGACCTTCCACAAGATTTTTTTTCTTTCCATAATTAGAGGTAAAATAGATAATTGTAGGGTGGTATTTCTTGGTAAGAATACTGCTAAGCTATCTTTTCTTATTCAGAGCAGAATTCTCACAAGATTTCTCCTAAAAAAAAGTATACATCTCATCAAAAAACTTTAAAGCTGTTTTCTTTTTGTTTCCACAGTAAACAAGATTTGTTCTTTGTGTTGTTACATAAGGAAAACCCATCACAGTCCTTCCTGAATTAATTCTGGACAGTATTTCTTTTTTAGGCTATGTGAGAACCATTCAAGAGAATAATTAAGGCTTCCCTTAAAAAAGTTTCTGTTTGAACACTCCTTTTGGGATTCTAGAATCGCTTAGTTAACATTTGATATATTATATGTGAATTTCTTGTTGGATATTTTGCGAAAGATGGCTCTGACTTCATCCTACTGAAACTTGAGAGTGAAAAGAACTTTATAGGGCAATTGCATACTTGGGCTATTATTCAGTTTTCAGTTTGCCTGAAAGGTCTGGGATGTTTACCTCTAGTTATAGTTCTGTGTCTCTATGTAGTTTATACTTTAGGGAAGAAGATTCACTTCTGTTTTTTCCTGTTGAAATAATTTTTCTTATATTGTCATTTTTTTTTACATAGCCACCTCAGTGACTACTGTTTGTATTGTTACAGAAGGATAATGCTCATTTACACATCGCTTTATGAAATACCTTCACTAAATAAGGATGTGCTGTGAAAAGAGATTTGCTTCAGATCTGCAAAGGTCATTGGGAATAGGACTCTTGTACTTTGCTCTTGGACAGTTACCAGAAGCGTGGTTTTAACACCCAAAATAAATAAATATGACAGTTATATATGCAGATTTATTAGGGCTGCATTTTTTATTAATTAAACATTTAATAATACTACAGGATTTCCTATCTTGTGCTTAAATGGAATGTGATATTAACAGTGCTTTCGCAAGTCATTCTCAATATTGAATTTATGTCTTTAATACTACTGATGCCATCAGTATTAATACCCTTTTGATAAATCATGGGGTTTTTCCTAAAGATAGATGGTAATTTAAAATAATTACTTGAAAGTAAAGAAGAATGAAAATAGCTCCAATAGTACATGTAGTATTAGAGGCATGCTTTGCAGCCTAATTCAGAACAACTCTCTGGCCTCAGCTGATACACAACCTATGTGGATGTTGCACTAATTGAGGAGTTCGGTTTCACTGCACTCTCATATTGCTCACTTTAACTGGCTGTTGTGTGCCTATGTTATAAATAAGAGTGATCTGTGCTCTCCATAGGATAAAATGGGAAGGTAAATGTGACAGTACGTCTGCTTTTAAACACCGCACAAGATACACAGCTCAAGGAAATCACACAGATACTAAAAATATAGTTGTGTGGGCTCTTCTGGATTCTTTGTGCTGATGTCCCTCATAAGGAATGGGGATATGCCTCCTAGGCATCTCCAGACCATTTAGATTGGCTTTTTCTTCCATGGAAGAAGTGTGATGATGCTATCACTCGAACCTTATATGTGCCACTAACAGGAATCTCTTATAGAAGAAATTATATTAACAGCAGAGGAACTTTAAAATTAGCTAAGTGTATTAGCTCAGTGATGATTCACAGAACATATTCAAGCAACCATCAGATCAGAAATCCGATCCCTGTGCTCACAAATAAATTCCTCTAACCACCAGCCTACCTGTCACGGCTCTCTTATCAATGCTTTATTTGGCCTGTTGGGTCCACCTTTTCTCTTTTTTTGGGTACTAGCAAAAACTTCAGTTTGCAAAGCAGTCTATGTCAGGCATGTGTCAGATGGTGTGTGCCAAGCACTGTCCAAAAAAGTGGGGAAGTCTTCTCCAGCAAGGCAAGAGCTCTGAACCTAGATCTCCCTCTGTCATCGATTTGTCCTCTTGGTTTCAATATAAACCAGCAGAAGTCAATGGAGAGTTAAAATAGAAGTCTAAAACTTGTCAAGTCCCTATTCCATGCTTTTAGCAACACAAGAAAAAAAAGGATTTCTGAAATTATTTTTTTCTGTCCTTTTGAGTGTGCATTGTGCTTCTTAACTATACTATTGGACAACGCCAGGTTATTTTTTTTTTCAGTATTAAGAAGTAAAAATCATCCTTTTACTCGGCAATTACCATATAGATAATTATTGGCAATGGATAGTGAGGGGTTTGAAGACATAGATGATCTTTAAGGTCCCTTCCAACCTCTAACATTCTGTGATTCTGTGATTCTGTAACTTGAGAATGTAGTTCAAGGAGTGCGGTGGTGAACTGCATATTTTTTCTATGAAATTCCTCCAAGATTTTTCTTAAATGCCAGTACAGGTTTTGCTATTGCATTTTGATTTCTGCTCAAAGAAAGTGGTAGGATATGCTTTTAAACTGTTAAGCATATGTGAGTTCAGTTAAACTCTCTCTTCCTGCTTAAGGAATATATTAAGAAGCAAAAAATTGTCATTGAGAACATGCCACAGAAGGAAGAATATGTGTGAGTTGTTTGCAAACAATTCCTAACAGACCATGCTTAGGAAAAGATGAATGACTCCTTAACAAAGGCAAAAATCTATATTTTTCCTCATCAGCTAAATAATTTGCACATGGTTCTTTGTGTATCTGCATAAGATGAACAGATCCTTCAAGAGTTATTTTCTTAGCAGTCCTATTTTTTATTTTAATCAAAACATAGTCTCCTTAAGGCTGAGACGCAGTTTGTCTTTTCATACCTATTTTTAGGAAGTTTTCCTACACATGTTAGTGTTTGTGTGAATGACATCGATTTTTTTTTATGTCAGGATCTTTTCATTATAATAGGAGATGTTAAACTGTATATGTTATCTTGCATGAATTAAACTCTGATCCAAAAGTTACATTCAGTTTCTTAACTATAGTACTGTAAGATTTAGATTTTGCCATTGCCTAGATAGAACTTGGTGTCAGCAAAAATTATTTTTAGCTTGTCTATGAAATCACATTGAGACTTAATTGAAAATATTCATAATAATAAGTACTCTTCTTGCTGCTGTTTGCTTTAGTGAGGCCTGTCAGGAACAAATTTGTACCTTGAAGAAAAAATTACTTCCTTGTGATTGACTAAATTAATTAATAGTTACCAATATGACTGAGGGGTTTTTATGAGGTGGATATTTTAAGTATTTTTTGAAAATGTAAAATCAATGCAATATTTTGTGTGAAACCTGCAATGTTAAGTCAGTGCCATATTTAACTAACACATTAAGTGGAAAAGATAACACAGTAACACCTTACAAAATAAGTGATATTTATAGAAGATGTTCTAAAATCTGAAATTACATGTCCTAGCAAGGTAATATTCTACTTTTGTTTTAATACAGCATAAAAATATGCTATGATATATAAAAATCAGAAAAAATCTTTACAGATGTTTTAATTTAATGTGAACTAATTTACTCATTGAATTCTGAATTTTATCAGTAACTGTCATTTTTTTTTGCAGTAAGCATTCTTATAAAACATGATTTGATTGCATGTCTACATTTTATAATTTTGACATCATTTTTTAATATTTTTTTAATATTGTTTTAATATTGTGGGTTGCTAATTGGTTGAAGGGTGGGTTGCTAATTGGTTGAAGGGAAGAAGCCAGAGAGTTGTGGTCAATGGGCAGAGTCTGGCTGGATGCCTGTGTCTAGTGGGGTCCCTCAGGGGTCAGTGCTTGGGCCGGTGCTGTTTAATATATTCATCAGTGACCTGGATGAGGGATTAGAGAATGTTGTCAGCAAGTTTGCTGATGACACGAAACTGGGAGGAGTGGTTGACACACCAGAAGGCTGTGCTGCCATTCAGAGAGACCTAGACAGGCTGGAGGGCTGGGCAGGGAGAAATCTTATGAAGTTCAACAAGGGCAAGTGTAGAGTTTTGTACTTGAGAAAGAATAACCCCATGTGCCAATATAGGTTGGGGATTGACCTACTGGAGAGCAGCGCAGGGGAAAGGGACCTGGGGGTTCTAGTGGACAGCAGGATGACCATGAGCCAGCAATGTGCCCTCGTGGCCAAGAAGGCCAATGGCATCCTGGGGTGTATTAGAAGGGGAGTAGCAAGTAGATCAAGAGAGGTCCTCCTGCCCCTCTACTCTGCCCTGGTGAGGCCGCATCTGGAATATTGTGTCCAGTTCTGGGCCCCTCAGTTCAAGGACAGGGAGCTCCTTGAGAGAGTCCAGCACAGAGCCACAAAGATGATGAAGGGAGTGGAATATCTCCCTTATGAGGAAAGGCTGAAGGAGCTGGGTCTCTTTAGCTTGGAGAAGAGGAGGCTGAGGGGTGACCTCATTAATGTTTATAAATATGTCAAGGGGGAGTGTCAGGAGGATGGAGCCAGGCTCTTTTCAGCAGCGTCCAATGACAGGACAAGGGGCAATGGGTGCAAGTTGGAACATAGGAGGTTCTATAAAAATATTAGAAAAAACTTTTTTACTGTGAGGGTGACAGAGCACTGGAACAGGCTGCTCAGGGAGGTTGTAGAGTCTCCTTCTCTGGAGACATTCAGAACCTGCCTGGACACGTTCCTGTGCGATCTACTGTAGGTGATCCTGCTCTGGCAGGGGGGTTGGACTAGATGATCTTTGAGGTCCATTCCAACCTCTAACACTCTGTGATTCTCTGATTCTGTGAATATTGTTTAGTATTTTTAATTTTGTTGTTTTCAGTCATTTCAAAGTATGCAAGACTGAGTAGTACTTTTGAAACCTTACACTCACAGATTGGAATCATTACCTTGTCAATATTCATCCATCCCGAAAGGGTTTTCAAAGTTAAACGGGGCCACTAGTGAAGGTCTAGTTAGAAGCATTGCCTTTGTTTCACCAAAATGTTCTTTTTCTTGAATCAGGTAAAGAACCACTTCTCCCTGCTTCTAGCTGTAATTCCTTGTTTGGCCATTCTTTCTCAGATAAGTCATCTTTTATTCACACTCATTGATGTGTTGAGTATATCTGCAGAGCAAGCATTTCAGTTGGTCCTTGGTGGTGTTTGTAGGCAACCGAAAAGTTAACAGTTTGTGATCTCTTTATCCCATGAGTTGCATTACTTGACTGAAAACTGAGCTCCTATCCAGAAGATGCATATAAAATTGTTTTATGTGAATATGCATAACCTGGAGGAAGAAATAGGTTTAGGCAGAGATTTTATTATTTGCCTGTTGTAAAGACATTCTGCTTTTATTTTTGAGGTTGAGTATTATTTATGAATGTGGGAAGTTAGCTGAATATATGAGTTTGCTGTTAAGCATAGGAATAGTTTCACTGAAGTAAGTGGCACATTTGAGGGATAATGACCTTCTCAAATGGAGGGAAGACAGGTGAATCCACTTTTCACACAAGAGCAATCCTGTTTTCTGCTTCAGCTCTCCTTCTTCACAAGGACCACTAAAGTATGAGAATTAGAGAAACCCTTCAGCTGGTTAGCTGCTGCTATTACTATACTTTGTGGTTTAACTTCACCATTTCATAGAAACATAGAATCACAGAGTGTTAGGGGCTGGAAGGGACCTCTAGAGATTATCTAGTCCAACCCCCCTGCCAGAGCAGGATCTTCTAGGGCAGCCACACAGGAACGCATCCAGGAGGGTTTTGAAAGTCTCCAGAGAAGGAGACTCCACAACCTCTCTGGGCAGCCTGTGCCAGTGCTCTGTCACCCTCACAGTAAAGAAGTTTCTCCTCATGTTGAGGCGGAACTTTCTGTGTTCTAACTTAAGCCCATTATTTCTTGTTCTATTGCTGGGCACCACTGAGAAGAGATTGTCTCCTTCCTCTTGACACTCACCTCTCAGATATTTATATATGTTAATAAGATCCCCTCTCAGACATCTCCTTTCAAGGCTAAACAGCCCCCGTTCTCTCAGTCTCTTTTCATACGAGAGATGTTCAAGTTCCTTAATCATCCTCATAGCTCTCCGTTGGACTCTCTCCAGTAGGTTCCTGTCTCTCTTGAATTGGGGAGCCCAACACTGGACACAGTATTCCAGGTGTGGTCTCACCAGGGCAGAGTAGAGGGGGAGGAGAACCTCCCTAGACCTGCTGGACACACTTTTCTTAATGCACCCCAGGATCCCATTGGCCCTCTTGGCCACAAGGGCCCATTGCTGTCCCATGGACAACCTACTGTCCACTAGGACTCCAAGGTCTTTCTCCACGGGGCTGCTTTCCAGCAGGGCATCCCCTAATCTGTAGTGGTGCCTGGTGTTATTCCTTCCCAGATGCAGGACTCTAGACTTGTCCTCATTGAACTTCATGAGGTTCACCTTTGCCCAGCTCTCCAGCCTGTCCAGATCTCATTGGATGGCAGCACAGCCTTCCTGTGTGTCAGTCACCCCTCCCAGTTTTGTATAATCAGCGAACTTGCTGAGGGTGCACTCTAGCCCCTCGTCCAGGTCATTGATGAAGATATTGAACAAAACTGGACCCAGCATTGATCCCGGGGGAACACCACTGGCCACAGGCCTCCAACTTGACTCTGTGCTGCTGACCACAATCCTCTGGACTCTGTTGCTGAGCCAGTTCACAATCCACCTCACAGTCCAATCATCTATCCCACATTTCTTGAGTTTACCTATGAGGATGTTATGGGGGACAGTATCAAAAGTCTCATCAATAGCCAAAGTCATGTCTTCATCAGTAAAGGGACAGAAAGGCCAGGAAGTGTAGAAAATTGCTTGCATTTAAATAACTGAAAACCATAAAAGTCTGGAGAAAACTGTTCACTGTGCTATTCCACCAGCTACCCAGTGGCTGAAGACCATGCTGCCACAGGAGTTACCTTTAAAAGCACCACTTCTCAGCTAGCACACAAGCTAAGAGACTCTTCATATTCTGTTAATGTACTCACAGAAGCCAGGTGCCAGCAACACGTACCTGTGAGAGGTCAGGCTGCATGAAAATGGACAGATCATTCAGTTGAGTAGCTTCCTTACTGAGAGGTCTGTAAGTGCTCAGTGCACAGTAGAAGTCATTAACTCACATGCCTTTTGCCATTCCATTGAAGCAAGTGCTTTCATGCAGCGTGTTGGCAGATTATAGGAGTTGTTGAACAGAACCCCACTGGGAAAAGGATTCTTTGCAATTTTGAAAGGAATTTTCTCAGATGGTCCAAGTTGGATCTTGGCCTTTGCAACCATGCTTGTCTCGTAATGGGGCAGTGAATGTAAATACGTGCCAGTTTTGTCCATGTTGCATATTCCCAGCTTTCCTGGACTGTGGAAGAAACTTTCTGTCATTTGATTTTACCTTGGTACCATCCTATACTCATCTGGCATTTGAAGATATGCAGTATATATGGAAAGGAATCTGAAGGTCTCCTTCTGAAGAGACCTCTGAAGCTCTCAGTCTTATGATCACTTAAGGTTACATCTACAAATAAATAAAAAGACGATGGTCTGTCTCTGGTTCTGAGAGCTGGTATTCATATGGATAACCTATGTTAAGCTTTCTTCAGAATGGGATCACCTCGTCCCTAGCATCTACTGGAATCCTCCCATGCTCCTGCTGTCTGCTGAACCACTTTTTGGCAAAGCTCTACTGGCTTGGGTCAAAGTAGTGGCAGGGAGCAGGCTAAGAAATCATGAGGATGGTTATAAGCCAGTGTCCTGCCCCTACAGATTTTGGTAGTATAAATATATCCTGAGAAAATTAGTTTAATGCAGTCATTCCTTCATGATGGAAGATTTGCCTGTGTGCACTTTCTGTAACATATTGTAGTTTTATAATGCTTTGGCTAATTTCATCTACATTTGAATGAGTAGAACACACAGGTAATTAAATTCAAGAGATGTGCTCATAATACTTACCTGCATATAGATCCTACTGCAGCCTCTCCCTCCACATTAGTTATTCTGAGTTTTATGGTTTTGTGTTTCATAATTATTTTTTTTCACATATATATATAGAAGTGTGGACAGGATACAAGTGGCTGAAATCACAGTCAATGATCACAAAAGTAAAATTCATTCAAATCCTTGTTTTCCATTTAATTTTTTTGGCATATAACCAAGAATTCTGTTCTTATCTGAAAATACTGCACTTTCCAGTTCCACCTTCAGCCCATTTATTCCTGCTTCTCACCCTGAATTATGGCATGTCTCTCCAGTGTCTAAATACCACACAAGTGAACACAATTTGTTGGGTTTTTCTGTTTTCTGTACAGAGAGAGTTTGGATCTCACTGAAAGTAGGTAGCCTTGACATGAAAGCAGAAATAAAAAACCATAACCTCCTAGGAATTTTCTAGATTCTTGAAAAAAAGACTTGATAATTTAAAATATTAAGAAGAAACTCAGTTCTTATGCAAGCAGGGACCCATAAGACATTAGTCTTAAATCAGTATGAAAGGAAGCTACAAACATCATGGGATAATACCGATATCAAAGGAAGGTAGCAAAGTATATCCGACTAGTAAAAATGTACAGATCCAGGATGAAGGGCTGAGTGTCTGCAGCTGGTAGCAGACACCCTGTTGAGAAGATATTCATCAAAGATCATCCACAGCCTGAAAATGATTGGTGAGGATGAACAGCAGCAGGAGGCAGCAAGGCAGACCTTAATGTGAGGGGAAGGGTCAAGAGTTGAGGGAAGTGATTACGGAAAAATTCAGCAATTAACACCGATGAAAGAAGGAGAAGTGGGTGCACATTGGGGAGGACTAAATGACAGCATGGATCTGGCTGCAGGTTAGAGTTTAGGAATCAGGAACAAGGGAGTTAGAGTAGCAGCTGGGGAAGAATATAGCAAGAGAGAAAAATCTTTTGTGAAGAACTGTGTAGGACTGCTTGGAGCAACTAGGAAAATCTTGCTGAGAGGACAGAGTACATGAGCAACTCGGGCAGAAATTCCTTTTTTTTGTAGGTGTCATGCTTTCTTCTCCCCCATTCCTCAGTTAATTTTCTGCTACCATTTGGGCTCATTAATTATTTATTGTTAGTGTATCACCTGTTGGTTTTTAATACCAAGCCGTTATAAAAGTGTTGTAGTTTCTAAGAATCACAAATAGTAATGGAAAATCACTGCCTTTTTGGGGACAGGAAATCAGATTATAGTTTCACAGGCCCATCCTCAATGCAATAAACAAAAATAAGCCAGCTGTGTTACATTTTCTATTTATTTTAAATTAAAATTTATATTACTTTAAGATGCCTTTTCAGATACCTTTCTGAAGGCATCTCTTTTAATGTGATAATAAAAAGTAGAGGGAAAATGCCTGATTCTTTGAAAAAAAAGAATTAGATTCAACATTATCAAAGAAAGGAAACCTGATTTAAATGTTTGAAATTCTTCAGTACGAGAGTGGCAAGACTTTGGAATAAATTGCCCAGAGACGATATGGCTGCCCCCTCCTTGGAGGTGTTCAAGGCCAAGTTGGACAGAGCTTTGAGTAGCCTGATCTAGTAGAGAGGCGTCCCTGCCCATGACAGGGAGGTTGGATTAGATGATCTCTAAGGTCCCTTCCAGCCTAGGCCATTCTATGATTCTATGACATGTACGCACTTCTGTCAAAGATACATGTATATACTATACGCATATATATACAAATTGATATATTTTCTATATGCATATTTTAAGTTCTTTATAATTCCTAACTTCAGTTGTTCAACATATATTAGAGGTACTGGAGTCTACATGTCTTCTCTCAACAATCAGCTTACCTCTCTTACTCAGCATACTTCAGTTCTTGATCAAACCTTCTAAATCCCTGAAGCTCTCTTACCTCTCTTCCACATCCTCTCCCAGTGGGAGTCAAGCTGTGCAAACACAGACTGGCACAATCAGGAAAACAGGCTCCTTCATGAGGGCATTGATTTGCAGCTCTTAGCAGCCACTCATTTTCATTAAACCTGTAGGAAGCTAATATCTTTATCTCCTGTGGAACTTGAATGCGTTTACTAGGTAAATCGTCTCTCTTTTACAATTTTAGGCCCTCAGGCTTGAGTTACATGGTTGCTCCATGGCTAGGAAACAAAATGGGGCATGTGAACAAAGTGTTTCCTACCCCTGAAAGAAAGGAGGGGCAATGAAGAATGTTTATCATGGGACAAGAAAAGGACAAGAAGATTGATCTCTCTCTCACACTCACTATGTTTACACAGACATATACAGCACTATACTTCATGGGGAAAAAAAAATGCTTCGAGGGAGGCAAGATGAACATGACCATTAAAGGTCCTTTCAAACCCAATGCATTCTATGATTCAGAAAAGAAATTTCGGGGAGAGGAGATACTGTTAATACATGAACATAAGCTATCCGTCAGGGTAGAGCTCAGGGGAGGTAACTTTCTCTAGATTAGTCCAGTGCATGTTTGGTTTGTAAAGTGTACCAAATGCCTAAAATTTTTCCACCCAACTTGCACATCTGTCATCAACTCGCTGACTGCTTTGACAGAAATGTGGTTTTCTGCAAAATTAGTGCTCCTCCTGCTTCCTGAATGTGTGTTGAACCTTCTTCCATATCATCTGATAATCATGGCAGTAAACTTCCTTCTCATGCATGTGCAACCTGTGTTGTCTTATAATAGTGAAAAAATAAGATTTCAGTTGAATCCTAGCCATTAAGAGGTGATGGTTTCGGTACTTTCTGAAGATTACTGCATTTTATTTCATCTGGTCACAATAAAGGCTCAGAATTAACAAATTATTTTGCAATCTTGATTTGGAGAGGAACTACTGTGTTTCCTTCTATTTTGTCAAAGCAAACAATACCGTACTTGTTCATTAAAGTGATAACTTGCACTAATCAGAAACTTGTAGAAATTCAATATAGATATACTGCTGGAAAATTGTATTGGTGAAGGAGAAAGCACAAGCAGAGTGGAGCCATTTCACAATACAAGCATTTATGCCAGTGAATGCCATGTGTTCCTTTTAAAACATTTTTAATGCAATAACAAAACTGTTAACATAGAAGGATAATTACAATGTTACTTCTATTTGTTCTGAAAATAAATCACCACTAGAGACAGACATTTGAGAACCATAAAAGGAACAGGAATGCAACTTCATTTGAGGCCGCATCTGGAATATTGTGTCCAGTTCTGGGCCCCTCAGTTCAAGAAGGACAGGGAGCTGCTTGAGAGAGTCCAGCGTAGAGCCACAAAGATGGTGAAGGGAGTGGAGCATCTCCCTTATGAGGAAAGGCTGAAGGAGCTGGATCTCTTTAGCTTGGAGAAGAGGAGGCTGAGGGGTGACCTCATCAATGTTTATAAATATGTCAAGGGGGAATGTCAGGAGGATGGAGCCAGGCTCTTTTCAGCGGCGTCCACTGACAGGACAAGGGGCAATGGGTGGAAGCTGGAACACAGGAGGTTCCAGAAAAATATGAGGAAAAACTTTTTCACTGTGAGGGTGACTGAGCACTGGAACAGGCTGCCTAGGGAAGTTGTGGAATCTCCATCTCTTGAGACATTCAAAACCCGCCTGGACGCGTTCCTGTGCGCTCTAGTGTAGGTGATCCTGCTCTGGCAGGGGGGTTGGACTAGATGATCTTTGAGGTCCCTTCCAACCTTTAACATTCTGTGATTCTGTGATTCATTCCACTCTCAAATTCATCATTTAATGGTTCTGAGCACGTATATTATATTCTGATTTTGCACAAGTATTTAATACGATGTTAAATAATAAATGTGCAGTCTTGAGAGTGCAGCTTTGTAAAGAACTGTTCACTAAAAGTATCTCAGTCATGAGGAAGAACAGATGTGCTTCTTGGTATTGAACTACTTTTAGAAATCTGTTAACCTGATTTTCATATGACCATTTATCCAGATTCATTGTATTCACTAGTTATGATGATATTATTTTGTATCAGCATCATTAATTCTTTCCCCAATTCATATGCATTTAACTGTTTCTTCCCAACACCCTGCCGACTGAAGAAATTGTTTTGCAGTCAGATCCAGATATTCTCATCAGTTAATCTTCCTAAACAGGACTGTTGCAAAGAATCAGATCCCGAGGCTTATTGTGCCTTTGTCACTCTTGAAAAAGTGCAATGAAGCAGGGTAGTTGACATAAAGCATCTAATACCTCTGGATGAGAGACTGAAAAATAAAGGTGCTAATATGGCCGCCTACAAATGGTAAGTCTCTTCAAACTTGATGGATTCATAAGTCCTGCAATAAGGGGCCTGCAGTCTCAATGACCCAGGAAGTCCCTTCCAGCGATGTGTTCTGGATTGCCTCCCCCAGTCAAAAGTACTAGATCATATTTTTGATTCAAAATGAACCTGAAATAAACTGCATCTAAAGAATGGAGGCTCATGGCCTGGATGAGCATACGATCTGCTGGATAAAGCACTGGTTGGACAGACGGGCCCAAAGAGTGGTGGTCAATGGAGTTAAATCCAGCTGGCGTCCAGTCACAAGTGGTGTTCCGCAGGGCTCAGTGTTGGGACCGTTTCTGTTCAACATCTTTATTGATGACTTTGATAAGGACATTTAAGGTATCATCAGTAAGTTTGCAGATGACACCAAGTTAGATGGGAGCATTGATCTGCACAAGGATAGGAAGGCTCTACAGAGAGACTTGAATAGATTGGATCAATGGGCCAAGGTTAACGGGATGAGCTTCAACAAGGCCAAGTGCCAGGTCCTGCACTTGGGCCACAACAGCCCCATGCAACGCTACAGGCTTGGGGAAGTGCGGCTGGAGAGCCGTCTGGCAGAAAGCGACCTGGGGGTTCTAATAGACAAGCGGCTGAATATGAGCCAGCAGTGTGCCCAGGTGGCCAAGAAGGCCAATGGCATCCTGGCTTGTATTAGAAACAGTGTGACCAGCAAGAGTAGGGAGGCGACTGGCCCCCTGTACCTGGCACTGGGGACATCTCACCTTGAGTATTGTGTTCAGTTTTGGGCACCTCAATACAAGAGGGATGTTGAGGTGCTGGAGCGAGTACAGAGGAGGGCAACAAAGCTGGTAGAGGGCCTAGAAAATAAATCTTATGAAGAGCGACTGAAGGAGCTGAGGCTGTTTAGTTTGAAGAAGAGGAGACTGAGGGGAGACCTCATCACTCTCTACAACTACCTGAAAGGACATTGTAGAGAGGTTGGTGCTCGTCTCTTTTCACAGATAATTGGTGGTAGAAATAGAGGGAATGACCACAAGATGCAACAGGGTAGATTTAGGCTGGATGTTAGGAAAAAAATTTTCACAGAAAGAGTAGTCAGGCACTGGAATAGGCTGCCCAAGGAGATGGTTGAGTCACCTTCCCTGGAGGTGTTTAAAGGTCATTTAGATGTGGTGTTGGGGGATATGGTTTAGGTGTGGACTCTGTAGAGTACGGTTATAGGTTGGACTTGATGATCCCAAGGGTCTTTTCCAACCTGAATGTTTCTACGATTCTATGATTCTAATACTCTCTAATGAAACAGTTGCTTTCTAAATACGGTCAATTATTATATATCTCACAGAGCAAACTTTATTTAGTACTATGATTCTCACCAAATTTATTTGGGGAACAAAGGATTTTTTTCATACAGTACTGTTTTTAAAAATTAAAAAAATTGTTTATTTTGTAAATTTCAATCACCCTATATTTAAGTTAATAGTATTTTTGTGCAAAGTCTAAATTAAATTATTACTTTTACTTGGAGTCCATAGGGATTAAAAACTACAATTTCTTCCATCCTAGCTTCCCTTTCTCCTTTTTAAAATCCTAAAGAAGAAGAAAAGGTTCACAGATTCCCCTAAAAGTCAGCAATTTCTAATTTCTGAGAGGAACTACATTTGAAAGTAAAGGATCCTTTTCTAAAAATAGCCTGCTCTTATGTCTCTAATTTAAAAGTGTCTATTTAGGTAACATTTGAGTGCTAATTTGTGTGTTTGAGTTAAAATTGTGAATCATAGATATGATGTATTCTTGTAAGATATAAAACAGCCTTCATGTTTATATTAAACAGCCTTCTAGCGGTACCTTGGATGTGGTGCCAAGATGTAGGACAATAGTGAGAAAGCACAAGCAAACAAAAGAAAATATTAGTCTAATAGAAAATCGTAGAATCATAGAATGATTTGGGGTGGAAGAGACTTTAAAGATCATCTAGTTCCAGCCCTCCTGCCATGGGGAGGGATACCTGCAGAAGCACTTTTGATGACTGTCAGTATAAGACCTACTACATCTTAGGTGCTGAGCAAAGACCCCCTTATTTGTGCACTTCTACTCCTTCACAGTAACTGGAGGTGCTTTGTAGTGAAGTTGTTGGGTCAGAGCTGGTCAGAGAGTATCAGCTGGAAGGACCTGCTTCCCTGCACCTTGAAGAGGACATGGTAGGGACACAAAGCTGTGGAAAAGGCAATGACCACATTATTTGATGTGTTAGTCAGCTGAAAAACAAGTCACATTTCCTACAATGTCAGTTATGTGTGTTATCTGGGCATTTAGTGGGAGCCCAAAGTATAACCAAAGCCTCTGTGGTCTCTATAATGGCATCACAGTACTAAAAGCATACTTTGCTGTGTTACTTTCACCCAGTGCAAAGGAATACTTTCCGTCTGTCCTGAACTCAACAGTGTTTCTTCAAATCTCAGGAGATAACACTCCCAGCACAACCTTCTGCAGCTGCCCCAGTCTGTGTCCTCTGTCTGCATTCCCCTGGCTGTATATATTGCAAATTTCCCCATGTTCACAATTTTCATACAGTTACTGATGTTCCCTTTCACAACTAACATTTCCTGTTTAAATTCTTCTCTACAAGAGAGCCCATCCTTGGTCACACTGAATTTAAGAACTACTACACCCATTACTTGTTTTCCAGCCAGCCTGTTTGTGTAGGTGTCTATGTAAAAAATCCCTTTCTTAGGATGTGGATCTTGCAAATGGCAGTCCAGAAGCCTGCAGAGTTTCATTACTATCACCAGGATTCTGCAGGCATTAGGGTTTGTGTCTGCAGGTTCCTTTATGTGACTTGAGCCAAGGATTTTACTGGGAACTTGGCTGTAGTCATCCTTCTAGTTCAGTCTCATCTGTCTAGCCTGAACTGCATGAAAGGGAGGTTTCTTCTCATCCAGATGAAATTAGGGAGTGATAATCAGTGATTTCTCTTAGTCCCATATAAAAATTAATTGCGTGACTTGCATCAAATCCCAGGTGTTCTAGTTAAAATCCTGAGGCGTTCTAAGAAGCAATGGCTCTTACTTTGTCATTCATTTACACATCATCTTCACCTAACATTTCAGTTCTCTCTCCAGGCCTGCTTGCTGGCTTCCTCTGATGGATCTCATTATCTGTTTGCCAACCATTTTAGCCACTAATTTTCCTAAATGCTGTCACAAAATTTTACCTATCTTTAAAGACTTTCCTAGTTAGGAACTCCAAAAAAAATTCCCATTTTGCCCCATAGCTTTATTTTGTCATATGGCAGTAAAATGGTCCAGGTTTGTAATTTTCTGTCTGTGTCAATCATACGTGAGCTTAAAATGGAATTACCTTATAGAACTTGGTCCTGCTGGATGCAATACAAAGCAGAGAACCTGAGTCAAAATTTGTAGACTGAAAGAGGTGGAACTGCCTGAGCTCAAACACCCAGCGTTGGTGACTGCTTTCTCAGACCACTATCTAAACATAAGAGTTTTCTGTGTTGAGGCTTTCCAAAATAGAAGGGAAATATTTTTATCACTCTTACAGCTTAGAAGTTGTTTAAAAAAAGAGAAATATTATTTCTTATTAAGCCATTTCAAATTGAAATGCGACTTAATGTTTTCATGCCTCTGTTTTGACTTCACAAACTCCTACAGTTTTAGGTTTTCTCACCTAAATACGAAGTTTCAGTTATTAGAAAAATAATATAAAAGAGCAGCACAGAAAATATCTTTATTCTATTGCATGCATCTCTGATGGCCCCACAGCCTCAGGAACCATATAAAATTAGAGCAAGAAGGAAGAGACTCAACAGGGGTGATGAAAATTATGGAACAGGATTTTTCAGTTCAGAAAAAAATGACGAAGGAAATGGCTGGGAGCTGTAAAGTCATGAATACCATGAACAAGATGACTAGAAATTATTTATTTATTGTTCACATAATGCACAAACTAGGGCATTGCAGGCAATGACCATGCAAAAAAGCAAGAGGAAGTAATTCTTCACAGTACAAATTTAAACTCTGGGATCTGTTCTGTAAGATACTGTATGGTCCTAATATAGATACTGGCTCAAAAGGAGATAAGACAAAATGAGTTTGGTTGAACCTAGCAATGGCAATAGCTTCTAACTCAGAGAGCCTCTAAACAAGTAGTCTGTGAAACACAGGTGTTCCTTTCTATCTTTTTTTTTTCCTTACATGTCTTTCTTAGGCATTGGTATAAGCCGCACTGACAGAGAGGATATTGAATAATTGGACTTCTTTTTTTTCCTGATATGGCCATTTTTATTTTCTTATATTTTCTCCATATTTATCTCTGGCCTGGGACATAAAAAAAAAAATAATCTAATTATTAGGCTATAAAGATGCTAAGTTTTTGTGATATATCCATCATGGCAGATTCAGCTCTATAAAGAAACATTTCTTGTTGCTTCACTCTGAAGACTTCATCCATTATAAATTTATTTGGCTTTATGCAAAATTCTGAGTAGCTCGTATCAAAGCTGTTTTTCATTATCCCAGTTAAACAGCTGAACATTGTCTTAAGCTATTTGTCTTTAATAGTGGTTAAGAATACTTATCTTTCTCCTAAGAACAATATGATTCTATGATTCTAGCCATCTTAGCTTAGTTATAAAATATTTGAAAGCAAATAGGTCCATAACTTGGCCAATTTCTATGCTTACCTGACATGCTTCTACGAGACCTCTAATTTAATGTTAATCTAGAGAGGTTTGTGGAGTAATTCTGTATTTGCGTAGGTGTAAGCAAAGCCTGGAGGTGGCCCCATGTCTTTAGTAGACATTGGCACCAACAGTTTAACCTTCTGTTACATATCACATTGCACAGAGTAAAATAAGGTTTAAATTCAAATTTAAAATGTTCTCTAAATATTTAGAGAAATATTTAGGAGGGAAAAAAAGATGTTCTCATATGGTAGTTTGTCACATTTGTGCTTAGAGAAAGTTTTTCCTCTTTTTTCATGCATACAGGACTGAACTCATCAATATATTAAATGACACTGACTCTAAAGATATTCCCCAAACTAAACACAGTTATTAAGATTATTAAACATGGTGGGACTGAATGAGGGTAGCATATAAAGAAACTTAGAAGAAGTTTGTTAACTAAACTGTATTAAAACATTAACTAAAAGCCCACATTATAAAATGAACTATCTTTGACGCACTTCATAATAGGCAGATGTAAAAAAAAAGTATTCAAATAACTCATTTGCATCAGTGGGTTGCTTCTATTCTAACTGAATTTTGTAGAGCTCTCTAAACAAGAATGCTGGTGCAGAATCCTGATGAAAGTCTGACATTTGTTAAATCCACAAAAGATTATTTTAGAAAGTAACAATAGCCAGTATTCATACAGAAAAAAAAAAAAAAAAGGAATTTTAATTAACAAAATGTGCATCTATTTTATTTTGTTTCTGAAACAAAAGGAGCAGGGTAGGGGGGGAAGAATTAAGCAAAGAATTATTGGCTTGACTTTTAGGGTTCTGAGAACCCAGAGTTGCAGACAAATCCCTCCAAAAGAAGCGGAAGGGAGAGTTTCTCAGCTCCTCTGCAAAATAGCTTATGTACAATTCAGCTGAAATTTATGCAGAAACACTTTTAACAATTGTATTTTTTTATTAAAAAGTTATATTGCTGGGTGTTAGTTTTAGCATATTGTTTATGCATAAGAATATTGCAAATTAAAAATACATTGTCTGTGAGATACAACAAACAGATGGGCTGTTGTGATTGCTTTTTTTCAGCCCGTCATCAGCTCCTACACTTTCCTACACTTGTGTCTGTTCACACACGTGTGTGTGTGAATAGACACAACACAGCATTTTTTTTATATGTGTGTGTATTTATATGAATATAAATACACACGTGCATATAGACAGACACACAAGTGTGTACTAGAAAGGAGCAGTCACAGCCTAGCTAGGCATCTCTGTGTGGACTGGGAGGTGGGAGGCAGCTGCCTTTGTCATCTATCTGCAAATTGGCCCATGGGCTTCTAGTCAGAAGACGTTGTACATTGGACCACTGTGCACTCTGTAGAGCTCAAAACTTGATGTGTCTTTACTATACTATTACAAAAAGGTTTGAGTTTTCAGAGCACTGGCACAGGCTGCCCAGGGAGGTTGTGGAGTCTCCTTCTCTGGAGACATTCAAAACCTGTCTGAACGTGTTCCTGAGTGTCCTACTGTAGGTGATCCTGCTCTGGCAGGGGGGTTGGACGAGATGATCTTTTGAGATCCCTTCCAACCCCTGACATTCTGTGATTCTGTGTTTGAGAACCTCTGACGTAGCTGACAGTCACCAGCAGTGACAGTTGTTCAGGATTCTGTCATCTCCTGGGCTTGGTCCTGTTATTTTTGTGCCTGTGTGTAGTTCATAATTGAGTCCATAGGCTTTCTATTTTCAGTTAACATTGACGGTTAACTTCTGCAGGACTGAAAATTCATTCATTTGCCATAGTTGGTACTCTGGCATTGCAATCTGCTACAATCTGACTGTTTCAAATTTTTGTCCATTCACTGCAGAGGGAGTTTGGGCAGCTGGCTTAGACTCCTACTTTTAACATGCAGAAGTGAAATGAGATGAATATTGGTGCAGGGCAGTGCTGCACAGCATAGCAGGACCACAAATACCAGAGCTTACTCCAGACAAACAAGTGACATATTCTGCAAAACTATTTAACCTGGCCAAACCCTGCACTGGTGTAATTTCCAGTACCCAAGCTGGGGGTAAAGTACCAGCTGCGTTGTGCTACATAAGTACACGCATTATGTCACACAGCATGCACCGGTCATATCTCTTTTTTTTCCCTTTCTTTATAGTTAGAGACTCTCTTTTCTTCTCTAACCCTGTGAAACACCTTTGCACTTAAATGGGTCACCACTAGCAATGGGGAGTGCTGTGACCCTTGAAAAAGAGTAAAATTACTGGATTTTGTACTGTTAAATGGACCACTCTTTATTAGAATTATCCCGGTGCTGTTTTTTATTTAAAATGGCTAATGCAAGGAGATACAGAAAAAGGCACACATTTCACCTTCCCTTCCACTGAGGAAATCACAGTCCTCATTTCAGTAAGTTAGTGTAAATTTACACTAGTGAAATGAAAATTGATATAAATTCTCTCTTAATATATATAGGCAAAAATTAGTAGACTGTTATTTGCTAATACATTTGAAATATTGTATGCTGAGGGAGATTATCCAGAAGGCAGGAAGGTTTTTTTTCTGCTGACTTACTGAGGATGGTGTAAATTTGGTGCCATTTCCTTCTGCTCTGCAGCCTGTGGTTTTTGTCTGCTGTGCCTTTCAGACTGTAAGCTCTTTTGAGCAAAAATTCCAGTGTGAGTTCATCTAGTGTCTTCTGTATTGAGGTCCAAGCTTTCTTGGTCTTCTAGCACTACCATTATGCAAACATTGTCTAAGTATGACAGCAAAAAATAGCCAGATGAAGCTAAAGGACCAAGTTACTGAAATACAAATAGCAAATATAGCATAATCCTAAGAAAATTGATCAAAATTGTGAACATTATTTATAGACCTGTGCTCATGGGTGGTTTTGCTGATAAACAAAAGTGGCTTGATGTTGACATCAATGATATCTCTTTCTCCTATTTTATTTTTAGTCATTCATGCTTTAGGTGACAGCCTAAATTATACCTGAAAGATATGGAGCCACGTATCTGTGGGAGCTTTGAAAAGTATATTTTCTGATCATCTTGGATGGGACACCTTACTAGCTGGAGAAGTAATTTTTGTTTCTTAAAGGCCATTGTAGGTAAAGAAGCTACAGGGTCCCTGCATTTTGCAGGATCCAATGCAGGTCATGCATGGGGCCAAATTTATATTAGCACCTCTGTTCTGTAAGGAATATTATCTAGTACTACTACTAGTAGTAACAACAGTAATAGCGCTAATAACACACTAGTCCATGGAATGTTACTGTTTTCTGTCTGTTATTCTCAGTCCTTAAATATGAAATTGTGAAAAGATGTCCAGTGAGGCCTTGCATGTAATCTTGCACGAGTAAAAAGTTCTAAGAGGTCCAGGTTATACACATCAATTAAAACTTCGCATGTGGTGTTCTGAGTCGTATTTGAACGCATTAAGATAATAGTGTGGCTAACTGGCTTCAAAGAGCTAACATATATGATAAGTTATTTGTAGCACAGTGACTCTGAAGCCAAATAAGTTGCTTGGGAAGCTAACTTCATGTTTTGTACCTACAATCCAATTCCTGTCTGGCGGTTTTAAATCTGTAGCAATGTCATATCAGAGAGAAATAGGTTTCCACTGTATTACAGCATTAAAACACACAGGGTTGTTCCCTGACATGAGTCCATTTGGCACAGAATTACCCGAATGCATGCTGTGATACTCTCCTACTCTCCAAAACAGCATTTTGGAAGGGATTTCTGGCCCATTTTAACTCCTGAACCAGGAATTTATTTGAGGAGTTCTAGAACTTCAAGACAATAATGTGCTAGAAACTTTTACAAAAATGTAGCAGTAAAATGATCTAGTTGCTGTGCATCAAAATGTGACTTGACATTGTATTTTATCATGTAGACATAGCTGATGATTAACAGAGTAAAAACAAATGAAAGAGAAAAATAAAATTGTTTTTCATCAGCAATGGCATTTTGGGGTTCATGTGATCGTGTGACCATGGCTGAAGGGACACTCAGAGACTATGGCAATGAGAGCAGTGTAATGACAACAAAACACATTCCTCTACCAGAAATACAAATAGTGTGAAAACTTACAAAATAAAGCTATAACTTATGATCTTGTCAGTTAAACTTGATATCAGTAGATAAAAATATATGTCTTTCCTCTTGGTCATCTAAACTTTACTTGGAGAATATTTTTGTTGTTATTTCTGAGAGGATCCCAGTGCCCACCAACTCTCTCAGATTCTAGTCAGTGAGTTTAGAGCTGACAATTAAAATTAAGGTGTTTCTTTAGTGAATTGAATTATCTAAATATGGTCCCCTTGTAAAATCCACATTAAGGGTTAAAAGTATTCACACCATATATATATTTTCACCCATAAGAAGTGAAATTCACGACCTCATTAAAATGGTGTGACTTTCACTGACATTCTGGCACTTTCTGGAACCCAGAGATCCCCACCTACCATGCAGCACCAGCCATAAGGATTTTAAGTGGAATCTAGGCTGGCCGATGAGTGGAGCTGGTTGCTTGTGGAATACAAAGTACAGGCAATTTGAAGAGCATGATGTACAAAATAGATGTCTCAAGTTTCTGCAGGGCTTTGCACAGCAGAAGAAGCCTCAGAAAACCAGTGTTTGGTTGCTCTGCACTGAAGTAATGCACAGGCCTGGCATATAGTGTTTCCAATAAATGGAGTCTGTGGTCTCAAGAAAAACAGATAACCTAATAGGCACAGAACTTTGCAAAATCATCCCCGCTTAATATATATTAACCTTCTACTGGTCATGTCAAAATTACTTTACAGTCTTGCAAGACAAATGACTCTCTACAATGCTGACATTTGGACTCGCCAAAGCTTTTCATCATTTTATGATAATGTAATACTCATGGTAAACATATCGAACCAGACCTGCACTGTAGCAGCAATGTCCTCAGCAAACTCTTAGGCACTGTAGTCCCTGAGTGCAGAGAACAGTGCGTGACAGGTACCTACCTTGCTTTCCATCCTGTTGTCTTTGTCACTTTCACGTGTTGTTTGCAAAACACATTTCATCTCAGAAGGGTTTTTGGTTTTTCATACTTTCTTCTGGAAAAATACAAGCATAAAGATCATAGGGTGCTTTTTCACAGTATGTCTTCTTAAGGAACATCAGCAGGCTGCTGCATCAACCCAGGCTGCATGACTGGGTGCATTCGCGGTGCAGTGCAGGGTGCTCCACAGGCTGCTCAAGTGCCAGCAGTTCTGTACTGGTTTTGTCCCACCTGTAATGAAGACAGAACCATAGAGGGAAACAAATCATGTTTCATGGAGTTACAGTTTTAGAAACTAATTACATTGTCCTCGTCTGAGACGTTTTGAAAACCTTCAGTGAAGTACACAGGCAGCTGAAATAATAAGATTTCAGAGTAAACATCCATAACTACAGCTGGTTGGGTCCAGCTGATGGGTCTGATGAATTATAAAGAAGGTTACTCTCAGAGACAAAAAGATGGGTTAGCATCCAAATAGAGAAAGCAGATAGCCTTCATGTATGCATGAAAAAAAAAAAAGGCCAAACACTTGGGTTTGGTTTTTTTACAACCGTAATATTGTTTCCTGTAAGTTTTTCTTAAAACTGCGTTTGCCTTAGAAGAGTATGTACATTTTTCTGTTTTCTTTGTTTCTCACCCTAAAGAAGCATTATGAAGCAATATATTTTGCTGAGCTCTAAGACACCTCGTGGTTTGCAGATTGGCTTGTGATCACGAAGGTGTGAAATTATTTTAATCAAAATAGAAATACTCATCCGTGTAAAGGTTTTCTGCTCCATTTCTGACCTCTTAGCTACTTGTGAGCTAGCTACACTGCATTGTTGCATGCTAGCCCATTAACAACTCCCTTTTTTATTTGGAAAAATTATGACTTTGTTTTGGTTTTGTGGTTTTATCGTAAACATTGGAGGGGAAAGTTAGATATATTTTATTTAAATAAGAACAGACTGTTTTCACATGTGACTAATATTAGCATTAAAGCAAAAGAGAGATTTATTTTTACAGATTTCCTTCCTGTTCATTAAAGGAGCCATAATACAAAAGAGAATGCCAACTGCAAGACAGGCAATCCTACTACATTGTTGAAGAAACTAAAGCTGGTATCTCCATGGATCAGAAAGCATCCCATGTTTCCAGGAAGAAAAATCTTACTACTTTTCAATTTTTCCCCTTTTAAAACATTTTTTTGTGTGTTTAAATTTCCCAATTTCATTTTCAGAGATTCAAATCTGTGGGGTTGGAAGAAAGCAGTTTCTTTCAGCCCTTCAAATCTGTATCTCCTGAAAATGGACAGGACTTTGAAATGATCCCAGAAAGGGCTAAATTGTTTACCAGTAGAGTTCCACTGCACAGACTGTGAAGGGAACAGTGGGAACACTTTTCCAGAGCAGGAATATTGGAATTGAGTACCAGCAAATGAGCCCTAATGTGGGTAAGCAAACAAGCAGTTCTAGAAGAATCCTGTTTTGCTGATATAACTCTACTTGGACCGACAACTAGGGAATTCTCCCAGAACAGCTGTGTCAGTGAGCAAAGCTATTTTGGTAGAAAACTGCATTGTGTACCTAGCTTGATGTTTTGGGTAGAGTTGACCTTACAGCAGAAAATGGCAAAAGAATTGGGAGAATGGAAAAATTTACTGTTACCATGTAAGCAGACAGAAAAGCGTGGCTGCATTCTCCATGGCTACTTAGCAAGAAATGTTCAGAAAATCCAAAATATATTGATTTTTTAAAAAATAAGAATTTAGAAAACTTGTATCCAATTGCTGGACATAGAACCAATGTAGTAATGGTCATTATGTCATGAAACTTCAAAAAGACTGGAGACCACTGAAGGTTAGTGCTGGATGGATTGAGGGTCATTGCCGAGGGATGGAGTTCATGGTCATGTTAGTCATGATGAAAAAATACTACGGCAAGAGTAGTGAATTGTTACATGATGGGGACCAGTAAAACCAGCCATTACTTTGTGAAGGACCTTGTAGCTTTCTGGAATCCAAGTGCTTGGCTGGAGTTGGCACATGCCCCTCTCTGTAGGTATGAGGACAGCCAGCACAGTCCTAACACTTGACAAATGACAGTAACAGTTTGTTACTACATGTTACGGGTTTTCATACAGAAACCCCTTTTTTACCCTGACTGGACAGTACTTCTAATGATCTTTTCAGTGTACTGTATCACCTTTTCATAAAGGAAAAAAAAAAAAGTTTAATTCAGTAATATAGCAGTCTTATATCCCAGTGATACTAAACCTGGGAAAATTACTGGAAATTCCATGAATAATAGCTTATTTGGAGAATAACTTTTCCTCCAGCTAACACTGGTATTTATTTTCCCCTTTCTGTCTTCCCAGAATTAGATAAATTCTGAGGTTTCAAACTGGGTTATTTTTTGGAGGGGGACATAATTTAGTTAACTCTTTTCCTGGGGCCCTTGATATTTAGCAAGTGTTTCCTGTCTGAAGGCTCAGTGAAGGCTCAGGGTGTGAGAGGAGGCCAAAACTCATTTAAATAAAACACAGTCTGGATGGCACCTCAGCAAGAGATGTGAGAGACCGTCCCTGACGTTGTAAGAGGAAGCCATTTGCCCTTCTTTTAGTGACACATGGCACAGAGATTTCTCCTAAGTGGAGAGTCATTAAAGAGCTTGAATTATACTTGTAATATGTTATGCCTAGTAGTTGATAGGTGTAGTGCAAGTTAATTAACTTGCCTAGAAAGCTGGGCAGCTGGATTGTCATTTCTGAAGACAACCATGATCAAAATAAATCCCTTCTGTAGCAAACAAAAGCAATCAGCGGGCAATGATTGACAGAAGAGCAGAAAAGGTGACAAAGGGCAATAACTCTTTTCCAGTCTCACTCCCAGAATACTATCCTTAATTGCAGTTTTGAAACGGAGTGTTAGAAAATCTAGATCACCTTTCCATAGTGTCTACACTAGAGAATCTTCTCCAAAATGTGTGCAAAGTCTTAAGAACTCCTTTATGGCAATGTGTGCTTTTATCTTGTGTTCAGGAGACACAGCAGACTTTAGGAATTAATCCATGATATAAGCAATAATTAAAAAATCATCTGCACAAATAATTCGGTATTCCTCAAATCCAAGAAATTATGACCTCCTGGTTCAGTATACAGAAGTAACAATAAGAAGTAAAGAACTTTTTTCCCTTCCCCCCCTCCCCCAGGTATGTTTCCATGAAGGCATCATCAAATCATTATTTTTGTGATGCACTCCCATTTAAAGTCTAATAATTTGTGTTCACTTTGCGCATGCTTGCTGAAATACACCCAGTTATATGCAAAAAAAAATGGAAATACATTAATTCTGTATTATTATTTTTTATGTTACTACACACAGTATATCTATATAAAAAGAGAAAGATAGGTTTATTAATTGGCTGGCTGTGTTTAGTGCACGTTGCCACTGAAGATCCAATGCCACAAATTCATGTTACAGTATACTTCTTAGTGATTTTCATGGAATACGACTAGTAAGCAATTGCTTTCCTAGTTCAGTATGAACTACCAAAATATTTTATAATCTGTCCAATAGAATTGCGATAGAATCGCCTCAGGACAGTACATACAATTATAGCTGATGTTTGACCTTGTTCTGTTTGACCTGGATTCTTACAAAATACTGTTACTTCAGTAAACTATCAGAAAATTTTAAAGAAATATGATACCTGGGACTTTCGTGCTTTCTCTTGAAGTTTATCATTGAGATGGGCGTTTCAGTGCTGTTCCTTTAACAGGAATTTGATTCACTTGCAATTAGTGACACAAACCAATGAGTAGCAGTTACCATTTAAAAAATCACCATAACAGCCGGGGAACTTTTGTCAATGTTGTCAATGTCAGGGTAGTAATCTTGTTTTCTCCAGTCAAGGCATGTATCTAGGTTGCCATCAGTTAGATTATTTCTATAATGTAATCATTAACAGCTGTTTGAGAAGAGCCTACCCAAATCCCAGATATTTCCTGATATTTCTTATCTCAATTCTTTGTCTCTGTTTTCATTCTCCCCTTTAAACCTTTATTTTAAAGAAAAAAATCATGAGAGAGAAGCACAGTGGGAAAGTTTGGACGAGATCATGATCTGGTGCTTTGTCAAGGATTTGCTGAATAGGTATCTTGTATCACACCTTCTATTTGCAATAATTCGGGACTATAGATTGTGGAGTATTTAAAGTGATTTTCTTGGTAGAGGATGATTTTATCAATGACAGTAACAGCTTTTTTTTATCTACTGTGTAATATTAGCAAAAATATGAACTCATTATACTCAATGTGGCTGCCAGGTGTTGTTCAGTGCTGAGGGGCTGAGAGATGTGGGGGCTCTGGCACTGTGGCACAGCCTTCAGCCAAATTCCCAGTGAGGCCACACACCCAAAGCAGGTGCCCCATTCACGTCTTGTTTGGTGTGCTGTGCCAACCACTCCTGTGATGGCCATGTCACGGCAGGGCGTCATGCCTCTGTGCCAGAGAGGGACTCCTGGTTTCGGCTGAGGTCAGAGCTTAGGGGAAGGTGGCAGAGGTGCTTACCCTCTTATTTCAGAAAGAAAACAAGAGCGGACTGCTTGAAAGCTTGCTAGCTCCTAAGCAGGTGTTATTTCTATAAGGGGTATTTAATAGACTCATAGGATGCTTTGGGTTGGAAGGGACCTTGAAGACCAACCCCACTGCCATGGGGAGGGAAACTTTCCACTAGATCAGGTTGCTCAAAGCCCCATCCATCCTGGCCTTGAACACTTCATAGAATCATAGAATCATAGAATCATAGAATGTTAGGGATTGGAAGGGACCTCGAAAGATCATCAAGTCCAATCCCCCTGCCAGAGCAGGAATGCCTAGACTATGCCACACAGGAACGTGTCCAGGCAGGTCTTGAATGTCTCCAGAGAAGGAGACTCCACAACCTCCCTGGGCAGCCTGTTCCAGGGCTCCGTCACCCTCACTGAGAAGAAGTTTCTTCTCGAGTTTAAGCGGAACCTCTTATGTTCCAGTTTCAGCCCATTACCCCTTGTCCTATCAGTGGTTGTCACCGAGAAGAGCCTGGCTCCATCCTTGTGACACTCACCCTTGATATATTTGTAAACATTAATGAGGTCACCCCTCAGCCTCCTCTTCTCCAAACTAAAGAGCCCCAGCTCCTTCAGTCTTTTCTCATAAGGGAGATGCTCCACTCCCTTAATCATCCTAGTTGCCCTGTGCTGGACTCTCTCCACTTCTAGGAAAGGGTTTCCACAATTTTTCTGAGCAATCTGTTCCAGTGTCTCACCACCCTCACAGTGAAGAATTTCTTCCTAATATCTACCCTCTTTCAGTTTAAAGCCATTACCACTTGTCCTTTCACTATACGCCCTCATAAAAAGTCCCTCCCCAGCTTTCCTGTACACCCACTTTAAGTACTGGAAGGCCACTATAAGGTCTCTGGGGACTTTCTCTTCTCCAGGCTGAACAACATCAACTCTCTCAGCCTGTTCTCACAGGAGAGGTGCTCCAACTCCCTGATCATCTTTGTGGCCCTCCTCGGGACTCACTCAAGCATCTCCATGTATTTCTTACACTGAGGCCCCCAAAATGCAGTACTGCAGGTGGGGTCTCAAGAAAGCAGAGCAGAGGGGCCTTGATCTGCTGGCCACACTTCTTTTAGTGCATCCTCTGTGCTGTGAGCACACATTGCCAGGCCATACTCAGTTCTTCATCCACCAACACCCCCAAGCTGTTTTCTGCAGGGCTGCTCTCCATCTACTCGCTGCCCAGCCTATATTTGAGCTTGGGATTTCCTCGACCCAGGTGCAGGACCTTGCACTTGGCCCTGTTGAACTTCATGAGGTTTGCATGGGCCCACCTCTCAAGGTCTTCTAAAGGGAGTACTTATAAAAGGAGTATTTATAAATGGGAGTGAAAGTAGATTAAACAGATGTTACAAATCAGTTGATCTTCTTTGAATATGTATTCTACAGTTTGCCTGTATTTTTGTAAATATCTACAAGTAGCCCAAGTGTTTTGCCTTTTGATGCATCCTCAATATCTTTTTTGAGTTTTAGTCAGATGTTTTTGTGAAAATCATTGATAGTTCAGCTGAAATGTAATGAACATTAACTTTTTTCTTTTCATGCAACTTCTCAAAAGTGGTCATGAATTATTACTTAATCAAGCCACAGACATTTACTTTTCTGCCATATAAAAATGCACTGATAAAAATGTTGAAGGAAGTTATTTTGCTTGCTTTAGTGTTTATACATAGAAAATTTTATAGTCACCAAGTCTTTTAAAGATATCTTTAGCAATTACTTCAAAACGTTTTATTGGGTTTTGCCAATTACATAATAATTGTATATTAGAGATTTATTATTATTACTATCATTATATTTAGGTTTAGAGCTGTTTGCTTTACAGTCTTCTAGTAACGTCTTTTTAGAGTAGAATGTAAACTGAAAAAATTCACTGTGGAACTTGAATATGCTTTAATGTGATGTAGCACTGGCACAAATGCAAAGGGTGATTTTAGAGGACATGCTGAGGTATTGCAGGCTAACGGGGTGCCCACCCCAAACCATAGTGGCTCAGCAGGTCTCTGTGATCATGGCCTGCCCACAGGCTTGCCTGCAGCATACGAGAGAGGTGTCTGTCCACCTTGGCAGCTCACCTTCTTGATAACCAGCAAAGAGTCACAGGTATGTTAGAAGGTGACAACCTTTGGTATGTGGCCAGAAAAAACATGGACTTAGGTAGAATGACCAACTAAATACACATTTTGGGGTATGACCACAATGAGACACCTAAAAGACCTCAAAGCCTAGACAAGTTACCCTGGACATAATTTATAGCTAGTGCAAAGGAAAAGAGGATTTACATTGCTGTAAACTAAGTGCCTATGGTGTACACATGAAACGTGCTTTATTAGGAATACTAGACTATAGTTATCTAGAAATGAAAATATTGTCTATATCATAAAAATAGCTGTCAAAACTCATGGTTTCCCTCTAGATAGAGTGATGATACATTTCATCCCTGAATGCTAAAGTTCTGATTAGTTTTCATTGCTTAGCAAAGCATGAGAGCAATAGTGTTGGCTGTTTAAAATCTTTTATTGTTATCCTGGCACAAATATTCCTTTCCAAACATCAACGCAATGAAACACGCTCCAGGAGTGTGACTCTGTACACGTAAACATTCTTCATGAAGAGTTTTGGTTGGCTTCACACTGGCATTCTTTCTGCAAAGTTTATTAGATCAAACCCTAAATATCATTTACCATTGTTTTGGGGAATTTAAAGACCTTTGACAGAAAACTAAAGAAAATTCCACATTGACTATCTTTACTATTTATAGGGCCAATAAGTGAACAACAGCCATGTGCCGTGTTTGATTCTTTTGCACTGTCATGAACTATGGGGAGTAAGTTACTGATGCTGCAAAGGATTCCTACAATAGCTAGTACCTCGTAATGGTGTCCAGCACTTTAGTTCCTTATCATTTTGAGGTTAAGATTGCTTAATGTTATACACTCCTTTAAAAAAAAAAAAAGTGCTGGGTAAACAGGAAAGAAAGGTAATGTTAAACAGCGGTGAGGAAAACATGGAAGTAAAATTGAACCAAAAATAAAAAATACGTGTTGTAGCTATGGGCAAATCCTGTGAATTCAGAAACAATACACCCGCATTTGGTAAGAAGGCAGGTGTGCTTTAGGGAAAAGCAGCTTGGCTTGAAGTAGAGGAGAGGTGAAGGATTTGCCTGTGGTTTGTGGGGCTGATTCCTCACGAGGCACTGGGCCACTGACAGGAGCGCAATCAGTGGGCGCAAACTTAAACAGAGGAGGTTCCCTCTGAACATCATGAAAAACTTTTTCACCGTGAGAGTGACCGAGCACTGGCACAGGTTGCCCTGAGAGGCTGTGGAGTCTCCATCCTTGGAGATGCTCAAAGCTGTCTGGACGAGTCCCACGCAACTGGCTCTAGGTGACCCTGCCTGAGCGGGGGTGTTGGGCCAGATGACCTCCAGAGGTCCCTTCCCACCTCAACCTTTCCTGAGTCAGGGATTCCCCGGGCTAACACCACTGGCGAGCAGACACTTTGCCACTTGGCCGCAGGTGTGCCACGCCGGGCGGCGGGGCTGGCAGCGGGCACCACCTTGAGCTACCCCCATGCCCTTGAGCGGGCTCACGCCGCGGCGCAGCACGGGGGTCGTGACCCCCCCATCCGACGGACTTCTCCCCGGTTTCAGTGCTCCCCTCCCGCCTCCTGCGGGGACCGGGCGGGGAGGAACAAAGTTTGCGGGAGGTGCCTGCCGGACGCCGTTTCCCGGTCCTCCCTCGGTATTTACAGCGACGCCTCGCTGCGTACCCCCGCCCGCCCCGGTGACCCGCTCTGCCGGCTGACGGCTCACCCCCGCTGGGAGGCGGCCCCGCGCCGGCTCGGCGGCCCGCCCCGCCGTGAGCAGCGGCGCCGGGGGAGGCCGCGGGGCAGAGCCGGGCGGAGCCGGGCGGAGCGGGGTAGAAGCGGGGCTCCGCGGCGCGCAGCCAGCCCAGCGCTCCCCGCCGTCCTCCACACCGCCCATCCCCTCTGCCGCCGCCGCCGCCGCCGCCGCCTGGGCACGGAGCGCCCGTGGAGGTCTCCGCTCGCCGCCCCGCTCCGCTCCGCTCCGCGCCGCGCCGCCCGCTGCCAAGACGCCGCGCTTCTTGTACCGCGCCAAAGGCGGGTGCCGCTCGGCCAAGATGGGCCGTCAGACGGCGGCCGGCGGGCGCACGATGCAGCGGTCGCAGAGCCGGAGCAGCCTCTCCGCCTCCTTCGAGGCGCTGGCGGTCTACTTCCCCTGCATGAACTCCCTGGAGGAGGAGGACGGAGGTGAGGGGACGGGGCGGGCGGCGGCAGGTCCCTCCCAGGGAGCTCTGGGTCGGTGCCGGGGATGGGGCGAGCATCCCGCAGGGAGGGACCGGGGGGATCCGGTGCCGGTGCTGGTGCCGGTGCCGGTCCCGGCGTGCGGGCGGTGCTGAGCGCTGGGCTCGGTGCGAGGACGCGGCTTCCGAGGAGTTTCTTGTGTTGAGAGAGAGGTTGGTGACACAGTGCTTGTAGATGGGGAGTGGGGTGTGATGCAAAAGGTGGTGGTCATCGTGGCACTCGAAACGAAGTTAAGCTTTAGCTGCCTTGAAAAAAAAACCAAACGTGGGGTAGAGGGTCTTCCCTTTTTCTGCTCGTTCTCACGGGTAGTTTTCTGATGCTACGTGGGCTTGCTCAGGTATCGCATGTCCGTTATTACAACATAATTTGAACACCAGCTTGAACAACTCAATACTTGCTCGGTTTTAACTTTTTCCTAGGAACAGTGGTGTGGATAGAAGGCTGTGTGTAAAAGTGCACCTTGCAGGTCTCACTCACAGTTAATCCCGACTCATTAAAGTGAATCCAACCAGTCCAGTCAGCATGTGTAATTTCCACCTATTTGTTGCAGGACGAGAACTTCACATAACAAAGAAGAGAAATGCAGTGAATTTTCTGTATAATAAACAAACAATCAAACAAAAGAACTAAGTCTAAGCTAGTTATCAAAAAAATGAATAATAAGAAGTTCCAGTTGCTATTCAGAATGTGTGTAACAAATGTATGGGTATAGTTAAGCATGGCAGCAAACACTACCCAGGACAAGATTTGTGTTTCATGAGTTTGTTTGGAAAATACTGGATTCATAAAGAAATTAATCCAGTGTGTGTAAATGTTTACATATAGAATGAACTGAAAGTCTTCACAGTGTTTATAAGGTTTTTAATTTCATTAATTAATGGAGCTTATTGCACCTTCAATGGATTCGAACAATATCAAATTAAGATATCAGTGTTTAGCCAACGCTGCTAGACAAACATGCCAGCTGTGTATGTGCACCATTCATAATCCGTGTTTAAAATATCTGCATATGCATATATCATCTTCCACATCTCAGGCCGAGAGTTCAGCGGCAAATGTTTGGCCCCAGTCTTCGCACGTCCTGATTTACCTTTTACCTTGCAACAGTCCCTGAAGTCTCTTCTCCAAAGCATCTTTCCTCTTCTGATGTGAATGCCGAGGTGTGGTCCCTCACCTTTCCCTGGGACCCTACTCTGGGGCTGCCCAAGTCACCCCTCTCTGTAGAAAAGAGGGAGCTGTTCCCTGGGGTGAAATGTGCTGTCCTTCAGTACCCTCATCTGCTCCCTGCCTTGAACAATGAAGTGAACTGCAAAACATTGGCAGTAGGCTGCAGGGTAGGCTTCAGAGGGCATTTTTGATCTTTTGACATGCTAATAAACAGACTGAAAACATACATTTTTAAAACACTGAAAATATCATACATTGTACTGAACACGCTTAGGTATTCTTTAAAGATTCTTTCCCCTTTCATTCCAGAATAGTTGTCTTTTCAATTGTGATTATTACTTACAATAATTGCATTAAGCCTGTGTGAAATCAGAGTATTGATTTCTTATGTTCTGATCTGTTCTCTTCACTAGGAAACACTGAATTTGTTTCTCAGTTGAGATCATTGTATGTTTAAAACTATTCACTGGTTCAAAGAAATAAGGAATATGTGGAAGTCAGTAGAGGAATATCTGTTAATTTAAAGGGTAAATGTAATGATTTATTTAATTTATGCTCACAAGTTATTTAAACAGAAGTGTTAAAAGAACATAGGCTGATTTTTTTACGTCTTCTATTATCTAGTTCTATTTAGATAGAATCGTTAAGGTTGGAAAGATGTAGGCTGCGCTTGAAAATGCACTTCGTGTAGTTCCAGTGAAAAAGCAGAGCTATAACTGCTATGCAGTTTTTATGAAGCTGAATTTCTGCTGCCTGAGATTTCAGACATACGAGGTTACAGAGGGAGTGACAGACATGACAGCTAAACTCTTTTCCCAAGTGGTCTCACTGAGATTAGTTTATTTGTGATTCGCTCTTGAAGACTTGTGTTCCTTAACTGCTGAAGTGAATACACTGGTCCGTATGAGAGAGTATGAGTACTGTCCAGTTGAGAAGTTAACTGAATAGTACAATCCAATATATTAACAGGAATAATTTTAGAAACTATTTTTGAACATGATGATTGAGAAGATCCATTTGAGTGTCAGTTGATAAAAGAAGGAGACTTCTTAAGCCTTAGCATGCAAGCTGTAAGGTGCTGAAGAAGACAGTTTCCCAGTTGGTAGCCATGAACTTGCCATGGTTGGCCAGGTTTGCAGCACAGAGAATTGGTGTTCACCCTAGCAATTCCGAATTGCTGATCAGTTAGACAAGTCCTTCAAGTTTATTCACATTCATTAGTTTTAAAGGAGTTTGTTATTCTTAGCTGTGTTTACTAAAAATAATACTGAAAAATATATTTTTTTTCATCATCAGTTTGTTTCTGGCATGTATGTGCGTGTTGTAGGGTACCAGAGCAAATTATATAACAAGGTGGATAGATGATGGCAGAGCGGTGGATGTGGTTTACCTTGACTTCAGTAAAGCATTTGACACAGTCTCCCACAGCATCCTTGCTGCTAAACTGAGGAAGTGTGGTCTAGACTCTCGGGTAGTGAGGTGGACTGCGAACTGGCTGAGGGAAAGAAGCCAAAGAGTCGTGGTCAATGGGGCGGAGTCTGGTTGGAGGCTTGTATCCAGTGGAGTCCGTCAAGGGTCAGTACTGGGACCAGTATTATTCAATATATTCATCAATGACTTGGATGAGGGACTAGAGAGTACTATCAGCAAGTTTGCTGATGACACCAAGCTGGGAGGAGTGGCTGACACACCAGAAGGCTGTGCTGCCATCCAGCGAGACCTGGACAGGCTGGAGCGTTGGGCGGGGAAAAATTTAATGAAATATAACAAGAGTAAATGTAGGGTCTTGCATCTGGGTAGGAACAACCTCGGGTTCCAGTATAAGTTGGGGAATGACTTATTAGAGAGCAGTGTAGGGGAAAGGGACCTGGGAGTCTTGGTGGACAGCAGGATGGCCATGAGCCAGCAGTGTACCCTTGTGGCCAGGAAGGCCAATGGCATCCTGGGGTGTATTAGAAGGGGGGTGGTTAGTAGGTCGAGAGAGGTTCTCCTTCCCCTCTACTCTGCCCTGGTGAGGCCCCATCTGGAATATTGTGTCCAGTTCTGGGCCCCTCAGTTCAAGGAAGACAGGGAACTGCTGGAGAGAGTCCAGCACAGGGCAACTAGGATGATTAAGGGAGTGGAGCATCTCCCTTATGAGAAAAGGCTGAGGGAGCTGGGGCTCTCTAGTTTGGAGGAGACTGAGGGGTGACCTCATTAATGTTTACAAATATATAAAGAGTGAGTGTCACAAGGATGGAGCCAGGCTCTTCTTGGTGACAACAATGATAGGACAAGGGGTAATGGGCTGAAACTGGAACATAAGAGGTTCCCCTTAAACTTGAGAAGAAACTTCTTCTCAGTGAGGGTGACGGAACACTGGAACAGGCTGCCCAGGGAGGTTGTGGAGTCTCCTTCTCTGGAGACATTCAAGACCTGCCTGGACACGTTCCTGTGTAGCATAATCTAGGCGTTCCTGCTCTGGCAGGGGGATTGGACTTGATGATCTTTCGAGGTCCCTTCCAATCCCTAACATTCTGTGATTCTGTGATGTATGGTATCAAAGTATCAAGGTTACTAATGGGTATCTTTTGCACTTTTTGGTAAATTCATTGATGATAAAATGTACAGCCTGCATAGTATAAGTGAGAATTGGCATAAAATGGTGCTTGGAACAGATTTAAATTACATGGAAATTGTTGAAGAGGTGTGGGGACAAAGGGCAAATCAGTACCTGTCTGAATGCTTTTGGAGCAACCCGAGCCTCCCATTTTGTCCAAAAACTTGGCTTTATTGATATTAGGGGAACTTTTGTAAATGTGTGTGACATCATTTTAGATGTCTGTGTAGTCATAGTGCAAAATTTCACATAATGTATTTAAAAGTAATGGATATAAGTTTGCTAAACCTTTCTGTAGACAACTGGAAAATGTGCTGGGGCAAGTGAATTCTTGTGTACAAGAAGGTTACTGGAGAAGACTTACAGTTATCCAACGTGCATGGAGAAAAGAAGAGAAAGCTTCAGATCACATGTGGTCCTAGAAAGCCTACATCTGTTTTTATGAGTGGGACTGTTAACTTGGTGCTTCCTCAAATTACACTGTGTGTATTGTTTCATGTAATAAATTTGTGCTACAGTTTCCTTTTTATACTCTATTTACATTCAATTCTGATTTGCATTTACACTGAGATAATGATGCAAACTGTTTAATAGTGGGTTGCCAAGAGTGCAGCTATGGAACTGTTAGTTGTGGCAAGATCTGTGTGCAGAAGAATGCCTTCCAAAGGGGAGTATATTTCAACGTAATGTCTTCTTTTGCCAAAGTTTTTGGGTGGTAGTGAAGCTATGAGGTTCAAGGGGAAAGTCACATGTTTTGCAGGTGCTGAAGACAATTCAAGAGACAATTTATGATAATTTAAGACATAAATTAATGCAGAAAGAACTGGAAAGCATCTTGGTCTCCCAGCATGTTAGAAAAACAAAAGGCGATTAAAAAAAAAAAAGCCACAGAATGTTCTTCGGTCCAAAACAATCATGCCAAAAATAGCAAGAATTAGTTGTGTTAGCTAAGGAGAAGATATTTTACAGCTTTGCATATTGATGTCTACGGAAGGAGGTATCTGAGTGTTGCTGCAGGAATTCAGCAGGAATAGAAGCACATTATACACTCCTGTCACCTGGCTGATAACTATCTGGGAAAGTTGCTCGGGGGGTTGTTCGATCCCACACAGATATCAGCAGGAGTGTTGCCACTAATGCTAGTGAGTGAAGGATCAGGACTTATTTAAATGTATGCTGAGCTGCTCAGTTGAGCACTCTTATTGGCATCAGTGGCATTTCTCACCAATTAATCATTGTGCATTGGCAGAGCTGGAATAAAGCTCGGCAGTTCCTGGGTTCTGTTCCTGTGGTTAGGACACCAGATCACACTGCCCCTCTGGAGGTCCCAGCAGACAATAACAAGCAGACAATAATTTAACCAGAAATAGAAAATGGGGGAAGTAGTAACAATAAATTCATTAACACGGTAATTATGAAAGTGAAGAGAATCCTGCGCACGAAGTAGTTATGCTTTAAAATTATCCTCTTAAAAAGAATAAAGTAATAGTAGGAGTATCAGGCAGTGAAGAAAATGAGAATAACGACATCTTCTTGGGGGAATTGGCCTACTTTTTGGCCTTGGTGGTAAAGATGACCTTGTTTACGTGGAATGTTCATAGGCAGAGCCAAGGTGGAATATGAAAGAAGGGTATACTGCCCTGTGGCAGGGTATCCACTGTAGAAGATGAAGCTTTAAAGACCTTGACTGGATTGATGCTAACACATTGGAGACTGTCTGCTGTGCATGTCATGCAGCAGTGGGGTGGCTTGTCTTAAAGGATAAAAATCACTCTAAATATGGAAGAATAGTAATCTTTCCATACGGAATCGGTACAACATTTGAGTTTATGGTCGATAATTTTTATGTTTGCTGCTAGGGCATGGCTCAGGGGCTGAGTTGAGTCAGCCTTTCTGTCAGTGTGGTGGGGCTGAGTCTCTCCCACTCCTGGAGCTTCTCAGGCTGACTCCAGGGTGGAGGCAGCACACAAGTAATGTTGAGCAATTTGCGTATCTCTTTACAGTCGCAAGTGTTTTTACCAGTTACACTCTGTTACTATATTGATGAAGTAGATGTAGATGCCAAGACAGATAAGAACTTTTTTAAAAGAAGCATATTAAAAATGTATTAATAACTATACATTATACATCTATATGTTACTGGTGAAGAGTGTGACAAACAGAACCTGTTCTGGTAAACATCTGGAAAATCAACAGAAAAGTAGAAGAGACTGCAGAAGGATTGACACTCAAAGTACAACATACTTCAACCTGACTACATGGTAGAAGTGCCCAACAGAGCTTTTAAAACTGTATTTCTATTATGATTGTTGTACTTCTGATCTGCTGGTTACACTGGAGCCTGTACCTGAATAGCTAATAGGTAACTCAGGCTGTAACAGCAGCAGTAAAGCTATAGTGTATGATAGGTTTCATCTCTGGTGGTACCTATATAAAACTGAAAAAACCTGTCTCATGTATCTACATGCTGTAATTGTCATTTTTCAGTGGCAAGGTCAACTGCGTAGTCAGAGCAGCGGCATGCTGAGCTGCTGTTGTTTCGATTGAGGAGGTGAATGTTTAACAGCAGTAGTTTGAAAATGGGTCGTTACAGTATGAAATTTGCTTGGAGTTTTGGGAACTGTGGTTATTTAAACAATGATATTTGCATGGTATCATTACTCATCTTAGACAAAGCTAGGAGACAGAACTGTTTCTAATTTGTATAATCTCAGTAGCCGTCCAACTGCTTGGCACAGGCTATCTCATTAAGCCCTAATAGAGGGTGTTGAATTATTTCGACACACTTGCTACATCATTCAGAAATGCTGCACAGATCTATCTGATAGTGAATGTAATGACCCTAACTATACTAAAAATAATCTAAGTTGGGTTAAAGAATGGTGTTATTGTCATTATTGCATATTTAGAAAATATCTTTCAATTCATATAATACAAAAATAAAAAAGGAATTCTAAACTCATCAGTAAGTACACTCCACTGTTTAAGAAGTTCTAGTCTTTTCTTGGCACTGCATGGGATAATTGTTATTAATAAGTGCTTAAATATGCTGTATATTCAGAAAATTGAATGTACTTACAAACATAAAAGCATTAGCACTTAAAACTGCTATGATGGTTTCATTTTAGTTAAGATGGTCATCCTTTGTCATTGGCAAAATCAAAGACTGGGTTTAAAGATTTCTTGTGGTAAAGATGTGCACCTATTTAGTGATTCCTTATATAAATGGTATATAAAATTAGAATGTAATTCCTCAAAATTGCTTGCTCTATTTTATCAGGATTTTAATAGCTTGTGGATGAGACTAATTTCCTACTGCTTAGTACGTTTTGTAGTTATGTAGATTGTTGTACAGCATGTACAAAGTGGTTATAAAATGCTACCATTCTGTTTTGACACATGCACAAAATATGCACAGAGTCAGACCTATTGTACTTGAACGATGAGAACATCTATCTGTGTGGAGATTCTAACTGATGTGGGTTTCCAAAAAACTGTTCATTCAGGTCACTCGGCACATGGGACATACAGCTGTGGGCTGCAAAGCTGTGTGCTTTTTCATTGTCACATTTCTGTGTTCAGATTTACAGCAATTGTACTAGACTTTTGGCAGATGTGTTCTCTGAACACACTTAGAAAACTGATGATCTTATACATAGCAGAAGCAGAGACTTGTGCAGAAGTGCTGGTGAGGCCTGAGCGGCTGCGTGCAGCTGCATTCCTGATTCGCATCTCAGTGTCAGGACCTGTGCATTTCTAAATAAAAGCAGTTGGGATAACAGTAATTCTGCATGTGATGTCTGCTGGTTTTATGTTGCATCAGAACTAAGCATTTTTCTATGATCCTATCTTTGAGACACTTAACGTGCGACAGTATTTTTCCAGGTTAGATTCAAAACTTTATGGATCTCTGGTTGGACTGGTTAGTCAAAGGGTAGTTTACTAGCTCAGTAAACTTCAGTATAGCAGCTGACTTGGAAACTTGTCTTACACAAGTTTGAAGAAAACGTTCCTTCTTGGCCCTGTAGTCATAAATTTGAAAAAAAAAATAGCATAAACGTAATAGACATGTCCTGATCTCTCATGGGCCAAATGTTGCAAAAATATTACAAAAATGTTACAAAATATTGTATTTTCTTACTGTGTATTACAATCAAGATCTGTAATCAGCATCTGTGACATGAAGGATCCAACCAGATCTGCATAGTTTTTTTGTTAAATAGTCAGAGCCAAGTAACCAAAAGAGAAGAGTCAATCATGTCAGTACTAACATCCTTACAGGAGCAATTATTCAGTTTTCATTGCCTGGGACAGCTCCCAGTCTGTTGGCTGGCTGTTATCAGGGGTAGATTCTTTGTCAAGGGAATGGCCAAGCAGCAAACCTCCATGCTGTTGTTCTGTGTATACTTCATTGTCATTTCTAGGTGTTACATAGCACAGGTATTGAAAACAAACTCTAAGATGTCAGAGATATCTATTTGTCCTTTTTGTATGTAGCATGTTCAGTAGTGATTCTGAATAATAATACAGCGGATACTGGACTTCTAGTAACATTAAGTAGTTACTGTGTGTGTAGAAAAATACTTCAGTTCTTTAAAAATGTTTAAGATTTTTAAAATTTAAAAATGTTTCAAAAACTTTTGGGACCTCAAGAGCTTAAACTGATGGATGCCGCATACAGATGAAAGCAGTTTCTGTTGTCTGATGCTCTTAAGAATTTGCTGAACACTCAGTTAGGAGTGAAGAATGGACATCAGCACAGCAGTGAATTTCGAGTGGCAGAATACAACTTTAAGCACATTAAAAAGTGGGCGAGAATAAGGAGCAGGTGCCTGCCTTAAACCACACTTGCTTGGGAGCAGTGTGTGGTGAACTGACTTCACATCCTGAGGCCACAAGCTGCAGGGATCTTTTCCAGAGTGAATGTACGACGAGCCTTGCCATGACAGGGAAATGAAATGCAGAAAAAGAATGCTGCAATCTGGCATGTATTGGGTCCTGTATGTGGGAATTCATCAAGAATGGGATCTGAAAGCTTCTAGACCAGCCTTTGACCAGAAGCTCAAGCAATGGTTTTGCAGTTGATTCATTCAGGTTTGCCTTTTTTTCACTTTTTCTGAGGTGCTGTCGTAATTAACCTTAACCTGAATTAATCATGCTGCCAGTATGGCCAGAAGAGAGAGGAGGAAACACAAAGGCACAGGACAAGAGCAAAAAAAGTGTTTCTTGACTGAAAATGAAAAACTAACGAGGCCTCCCAAGGTATTTAAAAATGCATAGTGCGAACTGAGGGCTGCTGTCCAGACTCTCAGATCTGGTGCTCCCACACTGAAGAGTTTCCTTACTGAAGGCAGCTCGGATTTTAGGCTCTCAGGGCAGGTCATCCCCATCCCAGGTGGAATTTCTCAGTGTTTTACATTCAGTTATTCGTGGGAGCAGGAGCTGCAACACATCTTCCCTTCTTCCGTACAAGTGCAAAGTAAGGGAGAGCCCCTGACTAAAGTTTCTCCCTGGCCCTGCAAATGCTGTTTCATCTTCATAAATGCTTATGGCACGTGCTGTGAAAAAAAAATTAATCAGGAGGACTCTTAGTCCATATGCTGGCAGTTAGCACTGGCCTCTGAGAATTGGTAAGATGGGCTCAAAGTATCGCAAACTGAGGTGCAGTGGAATCTGGGTTTCCCAAAGCCTGCTAGAATTAGTAGATCCTAATCTGTGGCAGCTGCTTGGGGTCTATGGGAAAGAAACAACTCAGCTGTGGTTCCCAGCAGTGCTTCGATAAGAGCTAAATGCCTCATTCCATGCAGCCAAAACCTGGGCTGTTCCCAGACACAGAATTGTGCAGCTGCAAGGAAATTTGAGACCTACCCAGTCACACTTTTCTTAAGTAGGATCAAATATTCTTAGACTGTCCGTGATGGTTTTATCTAACCTGTTCCTAAAGTGCCCAGAGAAGATCTCTATAAACACAAAGAGCTTTAGTCTTGGGAAATGGTCACTTACAGACTCCTGTGTTGAAACGCAAATACTGGAGCAGTTTTTATGCAGCCTTTTTGGTGAGGTGAGGAGAGCAGAGAACAGGCACCTCAAGCACTTGAGTGTGTTTCTGAAGCCACAGCTGCTCTGTACTCAGTACAAATCCTACCAAGAAATCACCTGGGGACTAACATAGCCAGCAATGTCCTCTCTCAGGGCTGTGTGCTGGTTGTGAGCAGCTGCTGGGAGCTCTTGCTGAGAGAGAGCTGAGAGCTCGAGCTCTCCCCACTGGAGGCTGGCTAGATCCCAGGTCACAGAAGGTGATCTGTTAAGTTCCCTGCAGTTTTCAACTTGTCTTCGTCTGATGCTGAAGATTGTATCTGTCGTTTTGCCTCCCTAATTTGCAAGTGATTTGCACTCCCAAGTTGTGGGAACAAGTAATTCCATGTGTAATTTAGAAAATATGGCCCATAGAGTCTATTTGCAGTAACCATATTAGTTAAATTACCAGTGTGATTAACTGTAAGAATGAATGTGCTTTCATAAATGCCAAAGCAATTATTTCTGGTAATTTATTCCACTCCTTACAATATGGCTGCAAGAGCCTGAACTAGTGTTTTTCAGATAATATATTCCGTATTTTGTGATGGAGACTTGAGAGAAATTTCTTCTTTCTAGGTCAGTTAGATTATACTAATTTGGAAAACATTTTTGATGTGCTTTATTAAAGTTCAGTAAATTGTGAGTAAAATGATTTTCAGTGTAGGTGGTCTGCAACATACTTAGCAACAAACACCCTACTAAACTCTCTCGTTCCAACATCCTTTCATTTGGTAGGATGAAAAACAAACAACGTGTATCTATATACTTTATGATTATAAAAACAACCCCCATTTTTCAGTGGCACCAGTTACATGTTTACTTCTGTGTTACTGTCAGATGCATTCCCACGTTACTCATCCAGCTAGAGATTAGCATCACCTTAGTTGGGTTCGTTCAACTGTATATTTGTTTTAACAAATGTTTTGCGGGTATGATCTGTCTTAAAAGAAGAACAACTTTAAAACATGTTGTTGGTTTGTTCCTTTTGGACTGGGTCCAGTACAGAATGCAGCCACATATGTAGAATAGCACAACAGAGGTGGTTTTAATTTCCAGACAGGAATGAGGGAAAACAGTTTGGGTTTACTATAGTGGCAAGACCTTCAACCAGATCTTCTACCAGCTACAGCTTGGAACTATGGCACCAAAGGCTGTTTATTTTACTTTGCATTTTCATTGCTACTTCCAACCTGTTAAGTATTGTAATGCTGAATTTATGAAACACAAATTATGGATTATGCAAATACTACCTTTTCTTTTAAATCGTTTGTGGGATTATTTTGGATTTATTACATTTTTCTAGTGTACTGCTAGTATTGTGGGCAGCCAAGTGTAGGTATTTCTTATGCGTATTATTACATACTACTTTAGCAAAACTTCATCTGAGAGAATATTCATATCTAAAGTGTATGATCTGGGTCTTGTTTTGTGCTTCTGTTACAAATTGCCCTTTTGCTGTTAAAATCTTCAATTCTTATTTCAAGAAGCATTAACATCACTATTAGGAGCCTGATTGCTGAAAGGTCAGATCTTTCTCTTTCGAGACCATCAGAGAGCTCTGACTGGTTTTTATTGAAAACTGGAAGATAGGTATTCACATAGCCATCTTTCAGCCCTCCTTAAATTCAGAGTTAAGGTCAAAATAATTACTGTTTGCCACCTGCAAAAAAAGTTCGGTATGCTATGCTTGCCTGTATAGCATATTTCAAGATGTATCAAAGTTGTATCTTCAGAGCTGTCAGCCTGTCTTCACATGAGCCAAAGCACTTATTTCAGTTAAAATGAATGCAGGAAGGTAAACCGGCTTAAAAGCAAGATTCAGAGGGGCGCTCAGAACAGCTACACATGGGCTTCTAGGAGGACTTGAATGGCAATTGCACCACTTCTGCCTTGATTTTTGAGTAAACTGAGGTGCAACATATGTGTTGATTTTTTTTTCTGTGAATGTTTTCGTAGAGTGAAGGCATACAGCCTTGTCATTCTCATTCAGACAAAAATCTGCCTTACTAATTTATAAAAGTTACACTATACTCCTTCACGTATGACATAGTCAAACACATGTTAATCTCAACTCCCAAAGTCTTTGAAAGATATGACGTGAGGAGATTGAAGAATCGTGGAAGATGGACATATTCTTTTAAATTTGCGTGACAGAATTCGTGTTTGAAAGAGTGAACTGAGAATGTCCACCTTTCAACAAGGCTGAACAAAAATGAATTAATCAAAAAAGCTCTTAGTCCAGAAAAGTAATATCTTGTAACAGGAAGTCAGCTACCAGCTTTCATTAGTTTAATATAAATAATAAAACCAGCAGATGCTTGGAACAGTGCAACGCAATAGAAATGAAATTGTTGACTTCTGCCCTTCATTTTCCATATGTCACAGTGGCCTTGCGTCTTTTTTATTTTATTTGTATTTACTGCACCACATATTCATGGGCATTTTCAGAAGTAGTTTTGATGTAGTAAAAAAAAATTATTTCACTCTGTTGGGTACTAAATTAATGCGAGTAGCTGAAGGAAAATTATTACTTCTGTTATTTTTGTATACTGATGAAAATTAAGGTCTTAAGGAATGCCTAGAAGGTGTGTAATAAGCAGTATGATTTGAACCAGTCATGATACTGCCATAGAAATGTCTCACTACTGCTAAGTATTGCAAAGTCATTAATCTTTCTGGATAAGGGGCGAGTGGTTTTCAAGGTGTTTTGGGTGTCTGTTTCCCACTTCACTAAAATTCTCATGTTTTTTATTGGACCTAATAGCCCGAAGGGCCTGGGAGACTTCAGCCCACACTGCAGCCTGTAGGAGACAGAGTGATGCTGAGTGTAGGCTTTGAAATGAATGTCCCTCTCCTATTCCCTGTCCGAGGGTGCAGGTCCTCTTACTCTAAGGCCCTGGGCTCACACATTTTCCATGGGGTGCGAGAGTCCTTATCCCAGAACAATTCCTCCCTTGCTCATTTCCTTTCTCAAATCCCGAGAGCTTCACCAACCCCACAGGGTTCAGCAGCTCTTCTGACTGATACGTGATGAGCTGGAGAAGGAGTGAAAGGTAGCAGAGGCTACAAACAACTTCAGAAGAGGGGTGAGTCCCTAGATATCGTAGGCTATTGAGTATCACTCTACCCTCATTGTATCAGTATTTAAGAATTCTGATATTATTTTGTGTTGTGTGCATTTAGAGTTATTGCTCTTTTATAGTAACATCAGTATATCTCACATTGCTGTGCTGACGTCAGGGCAGTGTTGAACAGATAAAAGAAACTGGAATACAGAATTCCTTGCCTCACTGCAAGAAACAGCATTTAAATCAGAAATGACATGCAGTGGGTGTTTTGGTCATGAAAGAAAAACTGAAGCTTCATTCCTGCTTATTTATTTCATTATATTTTGGGGTGTTTTTTGGTGGTGCTTTCAATATATCTTCCCTCTGAGGTCTTTATCAAAATTCCTACATTAAAATGCTACTCTATTAAGTTCTGAGGATTTTCCCCATGTCTGATACCCTGTCATTTTGCTGTTTTAACAACTAAAATTTAACTATGCAGGCAAGTACAAAAGTCGTTGCTCTTGGAGGTGATAATTAAGTTTCATATTGTGCATAAAACTCAATACTGTATTTTTTACATATAAAGTTAAAGCAGCTAGTGAAATGAGCATGAGCAGAGAAGAAAGAATGGGAAGGATTCTTGGTTTGTTGTTTACTGTCCTCACTAATGGGTTTCTGTAACTTGATTTAGCAAATAATGACCAAATGTTTTTAAATCAAATAATTTATCCAGATTAGAACATTCTTCAGACACTGCAGGTTTGACATAATGGTAACATTTTAATTGAATTCCAAAGAGGGATGAATTCATCCAGGGAAAACATACCTTAAACACACTAGACTGCGGACAATGTAAATCTGCTTACCTCCATGGGCACATTTGTGTTGTCCATATCCTGTCTGCCCTTGGAAAGCAGGCGGTGACAGAACTAAGCTCCTGTAAAAGAGATTCACGATGCTACTTTAAAAAAAAAAAAAAAGTAATTTTTAATTTGAAGTTTTGGTACAGGTCACTCACTTAACGGCTTCTGAGTGTTTCTGCCAGGTGGAGGAGTAGTGTGATGCCCACAGCGCTGCCCAGTGGCAACAGTGCGGTGCCATGGGGGCTTCTCTTTTGTCTTTGCAGAAGCAGGGGGCAAGAAGCTGCGGAGCACCGTCCAGAGGAGCACTGAGACAGGACTGGCCGTGGAGATGAGGAACTGGATGACCCGTCAGGCAAGCCGGGAGTCAACAGATGGGAGCATGAACAGCTACAGCTCCGAGGGAAAGTAAGCAGCAGTTATAACTGTGGTTACCTGACGTTTCTCCATGACACTGATAGTTAGACAAAAGTGCAGTGAGTGCCATAGAATCTTACAATCATAGAATTATTTAGGTTGGAAAGGACCTCCAAGATTATCGTGTCCAGCTGTTAACCTAGCAGTGCCAGGTCAACCACTAAACCATGTCCCTAAGCACATCATCTACATATCTTTTAAATAACCTGTAGGAGGGGTGACTCAGCCACTTCCCTGAGCAACCACCTCCGATGCTTAACAACCCTTTCAGTGAAGCAATTTTTCCCAACCCAATCTAAACCTTCCCTGGTGCAACCTGAGGCCATTTTGTCTTGTCCTCTGACTTGTTACATGGGAGAAGAGACTTACCACCACCTTGCTACAACCTCCTTTCAGGTAGTTGTAGAGAACCATAGGTCCTGTTCAGTGAGAATTCCCCTCACAAGCTTATGTCGTTGGTGGATTAAGCCTAAGTCTTCCCCTGCAGCTGAAAGAGTCTCACACTTCTGGTGCTGGAAGGATGGGCCTATTTCTGCCATGCCATGAGAAAGGCATCTGGAGGGTCAGAGCATCAGCGTGTGGTGTGGCAGAAGGGGAAGCAGGTGCAAGGCAGTGGGTAAAAACCAGAAAAGGACAGGTTATCTTCTGAAAACTCCTCGCATACATCTGTGCTTTGCAGAGCAAAGCATTTCCAGATCATTTCCGTGAGCTCAAGAGTTTTCAAAGATTCTGCTCATTAATCCTGAAGAAATTATCTGGGCAGAAGTACAAGACTGTCATGTATCATACTTGTTATAAAAACCCAAGTTAAAGACTTCTGAGTGGTGTGTCCAAGACATCGTGCAGAAAAATCTTGTTGTGGATAGATTAATTAGTGTTATTCACAGCACTGGATTATACACCTGTACTGGACAGTGTATCTTATATGTCCAGGTTGATGCACTATATGCACTTGGGATTTTATTTATGGTTGGTCCTTAGAAATCACATTAGCTCTTGACTTGTAATGGGTAACAGATAATTTATGGCAAGAATTTGAATTTTAAAGTTACTTTGGTCATTTGCCACATTGGGTTTCAGTTCCATTATTGAATAGATGTCATTCTCAAAGACATTTTTAACAAAATATTTATAATGAATGCTGATTTTTAAAGGTGATTTTAAAAATAGTAACCAGTATTCAGTCTAATGTAATAATTTCACTGGATACATTTGACATTCATACATTGAGTTCAGATTGAGAAACATAAGCAATTTTACCGTCGTGTACCTATATTAATGGTAAGGGCATGTATTAGTACCTTACTGAACTGGTCTCATGTAATGAATACTACAATAACTAATAGTGGTCTTTAATATATTGGGGAAAGAAAACGTAATGGAAAAATATTACTGTGAAAATTAGACCCAGTGAGGATTAGTGCTTCATTCACCTGTTTGGTTATATGCTGGAGGCTAAATTGCTGCTTGTTGAACACTGTGAAATTTTGAAAATTACAGTAATTGTTTTGTAATCTTGTCAGTGTAAATAAGGTCTTTATGAACCAAAACCATAAACACTAAGTGCAAAACGTCTGGAAAACAAAACAGGGCAAATTCAAGTGTATTTTTTTTTTCAACTTTATTTTTTAGTTTGATTTTCCCTGGTGTGAGGTTGGCTGCAGACAGCCAGTTCAGTGATTTTCTGGATGGACTAGGTCCTGCCCAGCTTGTAGGACGACAGACTCTGGCAACACCATCAATGGGTAAGCATTTAGGTCCTACAGATGTGATATAATACTGGGTCTGGTAATTAGAACGTAGAAATTATCTAGATTCTAACTCTTTAAATACAGATTTCCCATGTGGTTTTGAACAACTCAGTTAAGACCAAATCTATGACCTCAGCCAAAGTTGGACATAATTGTGGATGCTCATTAAGACACTCAAAAGTAGAAAGGTGGTTTGAGAAGTTCAGTCTTTTATCTCTTCTTCAGTTTGCCATCTTTAAAACGTGGCTAATGAGGTCAATCCTTTCTCTGAATCACTTGGATAGTATTGAATAATAATGGGAATTTAGGTGCAAAGTATTTGTTATTATTGTGCTTATAGACTGTTACTTTCATGAGCTGCCTTTTCGTACCTAGTCTTAAACTAGAGGCATGGTGAAGAGATTTCAAGCAGTTTACAGAGCTGCTTTGTACTAATTTCTTTGCTTCCTCTTTTTATCTGAAATTCTTAAGACACAAAGAATTTAATTTGAAGTGATAGGGGCATGGGAAATGGGAGACAGTATGTTACTGCAGGGTTTTTTAATTGTTTACTAATGTAAACAGCAGTAAAGCAGATAAGTGTTAAATTACCTAGTAGTGGTAAAATCCAGATCATATTTACTGGTGGAATTCAGACTGTACAGGTCGTCACATGTTCATCCAAGAAACTCCCATAGCTTTTCATATATTTAGGTATTTCTGAATTACAATGCCGGGATTTCTTCTTATTGTCTAGGAGATATCCAGGTGGGAATGATGGACAAGAAAGGACAACTGGAAGTAGAAATAATCCGAGCCCGTGGCCTTGTTGTAAAACCAGGTTCAAAAACACTGCCAGGTAAGGAAGAAAAATCTTAGCAACAAGAATAGAATTCTACCAAAAAAAAATCTGTCAGACTCCCAAGTTCTGAGGCTTTGCTGTTCAACTTGAGTAAACTCTTAGCAACTTCACCTATCAGTAGATTACATATTGTACACTGAAATGCATAATGTATTGAAATAATAATGCAAAAAATCAACCCTATTTCAGGAGGAAAAAAAACTCAGGCCTACTAAAAAGTAGACCGGTATTTGATACTTACTTCTTATTTTATAATCTGGTGTCCTAAAACACTATATGAAAAGGACAATATAATGATATTTTTAGCAAGCTCTTCTACCAGAATAGAAATTGTGTCAGAGTCTTTTCTTCACTGATTTTCACCTTGTAGATAATTTTAAATTATTAACAATTTGGAGCATTGATCCAAATCTCACCAAAGTCAATGCAAGTCATTAATTTACTTAACAGGCCTATTTTGCATACTGTACAGTATAGGGATACTATATGTAGGAATATCTGATTTTTCCAGGTCAAAATGTGAATTATTTCATGGCCAAAGAAAGATAAAAAGAAGTAAAAAAAGAAAAAATTATACCGGGGAGGGAAGTAAAGAAAATGCATGGATTCTTTGCATGTGAATAAATGTCAGTGTATTGCTTGTAGACATTTGTTCATATAAGTTTTATATCCAGTAAAAGGTAGATTTTATCATGTAATGATAGAATAGGGCATCTGTTATGCAAAAAATCTGAATCTTCTTTACTTATTGTTCTTTATTTTCTTTTTTTCTAAGCACCATACGTAAAGGTGTATCTATTAGAAAATGGAGTCTGCATAGCCAAAAAGAAAACAAAGGTAGCAAGAAAAACGCTGGAACCGCTTTATCAACAACTCCTGTCATTTGAAGAAAGTCCCCAAGGAAAAGTTTTACAGGTAATTTGCATCAATATTCTTTGGAATCTGAAAATACCACCTGTACAGTTTTCACTGAATTGGGTTTCAGACTTTGGCATCACCTCGAGGGAGGTGATTCTTCCCCTCTACTCTGCCCTTGTGAGACTCCACCTGGAATACTGTGTCCAGCTCTGGAGCCCCCAACACAAGAAAGACGTGGAGGTGTTGGAGCGAGTCCAGAGGAGGGCTGCCAAGATGGTCAGAGGGCTGGAGCACCTCTCCTGTGAGGACAGGCTGAGAGAGTTAGGCTCGTTCAGCCTGGAAGAGAGAAGGCTCTGGGGAGACCTTATAGCGGCCTTCCAGTGCCTGAAGGGGGCCTACAAGAAGGCTGAGGAGGGACTTTTTACAAGAGCCTGTAGTGATAGGACGAGGGATAATGGGTGGAAGCTGGAAAAGCGTAGGTTTAGAGTAGATACAAGGAAGAAATTCTTTACCCCGAGGATGGTGAGGCACTGGAACAGGTTGCCCGGGGAGGTTGTGGATGCTCCTTCCCTGAAAGTGTTCAAGGCCAGGCTGGATGGAGCCTTGAGCAACCTGGTCTAGTGGGAAATGTCCCTGCCATGGCAGGAGGATTGGACCTAGATGATCTCTGAGGTCCCTTCCAACCTAAATCATTCTATAATTCTATGATTTAGCAACTTCTGCTATTTTAAATCCTTGTTGAGCAGATAAATACTACAGGAATAACTGTTGATGCAGGATCGTGATACGGAAGGCGCTGAGCAAAAGTTAGTTGTAGATCATTTTGCTTCTGCTGTAGGTGTGGGCTCCTTCTCTCACAGTCAAGTATTTCATTTCTTACTATAATTCAATAAATCGAGACTTTTGACAAATCAGATTGAAGCTCTCGTCACCTTTGCTGAATTTTTTCTGTTTTCTTGTGTTTCCTTTGCTCACAGATAATTGTTTGGGGAGACTATGGACGTATGGATCACAAATCCTTTATGGGAGTGGCACAGATACTTTTAGATGAACTGGACCTGTCCAACATGGTGATTGGGTGGTTCAAACTCTTCCCTCCTTCTTCCCTAGTAGACCCAACTTTAGCTCCTCTCACTAGAAGAGCTTCCCAATCATCTCTTGAAAGTTCAACAGGACCTTCATATTCTCGCTCATAGCAGCTGTGAAACTGTTGTCATAGCAACCAGCGTTACAAAAAAAAATAAATTAAAATTACAGGTCGCAAACCCTGGTAACACTGCATGCTTAATGTTGTGTCTTCTGAGCCTGTTTCTAGGGCTGCAACGCGATCCTGTGTTCTCAAGGAAGTTGCACACATTGTGCCCTACGGAAGGCCCTCAGGTGAAGGACTGAAGTCATGAAGAACTGATCGGTTTGGAGTTCAGGGACACTCAGTTTTGGTCCAATCTAAAGCCATGGACTAAACGAAAAGAATCAATCTGTTTCATGCAACACAAGTCCTTCTCAATGGCATATCTGTTTTGTCGCTCCCGTTTCTTTATTTATCTGCCCTCCCCTCCTAAAGCTTGGTTATGCCACAGAAATGGAGTTATCCTCCCATGAAGCCATGTTACAAGTCAGTGGATTAGCAGACGTTGGAAGAAAAGAAGAATGTAAGGATGCTGGAAAAGCCAACTGTCGTTTGAAACAGTTGCTCGCAATCTGAAAACTCTTCATACTGAAAAGTTTCAAGACTTAAAATGGCGGGCTTCATACCTCCAGCTATAGATACAGCGAAACCCCAGATATGATGGACTCTCCGAAAAATAAAGTTCTGTGGATATACTGTACTGTATGAAATTAAAGAAACTTTTTTGCATGGACACAGATTTAGCTGTACACTTAAATTATTTTCTTGGGGCTGCAACTTGCAAAAAAAAAAAAAAAAGAATAAATCAGCCATTTTCAACAATTTATATTATTTTTAAAAATAAATTTCACTAGTGCATGGTTTTAAAGGGAAGAGAATGCAACAGGGTGATACAAAGACACACCACGTTTATCATTCTTTAAAACAGTCATGGTCTGTATTTTTGCAGACATATTAAAAACAAAAAATAATTTCTAGCAAATATTTAAAATTCTGTTTATGTGACAAGAAGTAAGTGTAATATATTAAATTTATTTAAATGTAAAAGGTACAAGCCTTGTAAAGTTCACCATAATGTGCAAATTGTACACTTCTTTTATCTCCTCCTTTCTCTATTTCTCCTCCCCGTCTCCCTTCTTCCTTTTGCTCTTTTTCCCCTCTACCTCCCAGGATGATCATCATATTCTAAAATGGCTACCTTTTGACTTGTTACTCTCTTATGCCCCACATTTGGTTCAGGGTTGCAGATTGTTCTGCATTCTGAATTATTTGAGAAAAATATTGTTTAAGAACTTACTTTTCTTCAAGCATGTTGAAAATGATTTTGCAACATGGCTTGGGAGTACATTAATGTAATTCAGCATGTATTTGATAAAGAAGATATTTGAACTTTTTGCAATTTATTGTACAGTGCATGGTAACTTATTTTCATTTTTTTCTCACCTTCAAATTGAATTCTACAGCAAAATACTGGAATCATGTGGCCATTGTAAGATGTCTCCAATAAATTTGTTTTCAGCACCAGCATCTTTCATTCAAAGGTTGAACTATCATTTCTTGAAGGTTTTTGGAAAGAGGAGAATTAAGTACTTGGTTGATTTTTAGGTAATAAATTTAAACATTTTATTTGCACTGAACCAAATTAATTGCTACATTTTTGAGATTACAAAAAAGTTACTACTTCATACAGTTTTTCTGCTGTAAAGTTCAATTTTCACAAACTACATTTGTGTTGCAAATGACATAATTAGGTAATATCAGTCTGGAAGATATCAGTCTTTGGTTGGTAAAATAGCCTTAAAGAAAGCTTATCAGTACCACAGACACCACTACCAGAACGCTCGCTGCAGCCAATGGCTCTTCAAAAACCAGTTTTTTGTAGCAGACAGTCACTGCCGTTGGGTGGTGCTGCAAGTTCAAGCTTCTCATTAAAGTTCATTATTTAAAGGGAATGTAACTGGCTACCATTTAATAACAAAATATCCTTTTTTTCTGGGTCTTTGTATGCCTTTAATACCTATTTAAGGTTTAATATTGAAACCTTGCAATAATTTTTGAGATACACATTACATTTACCTTTCAGGCCACACAGAATTACTCTGATTTTATTTGAAAATCTGTTGAAGTTTCCCATTAAGAAATTGTACATGCCTCATAAGAGGGCAAAAGTAATAACAGTTTCACTTAAAATGCCTTTTACTTTGTGCAATATCATATAAATCAAGATTGTGTCTTGTCTTCAGAGTTTATATAACGGATTATTGTTAAGTTAATGGACAGACTGGTAAAATTATATTTATTGAAATAATTTAGGCACCTGTCTACCAGCAGCAAATAAATACTACTAATGTGCATTCTACAATATCCCCTAGGATATTAAACAAAAATACATAACCATTTTCCTGATACTGTGAGATGTGCTCACACATTCTTGTACGCATAGTCCTATATAAATTGTTTCAAATTTTAAAATCAAGGACATGACGCATGGAAGGTTTGTACATACTTGTCATTATGCAGTATTTATTTTAAAAAAAAATTAATGTATTTTTTTTAATTTTCACACGTCTGCAACTCTTACTTACGGTTTAGTCATGTAAATAGCACTATTCCAGTGATCACTGCTGTCTTGTACATAGTACGTTTTAAAAAGTTAAAAGGAACTACAGCTGGGGGGGAAAAAAAAAAAAAGGGCAGATTAGGCCTGTAATAAACACCAACTAATGTAAATCAAACTCATTCTGGTGATGGTATTTAACACTTTAAATAAAACATTTTCTTTACAGAACTCGTGTGCGGCGCTTTGTTGTTTTTCTCCGAGATGGGCAGCAGCTCCTTCGGCAGAGTTTGCGGGAAACCACCAGCACACGCTTCTGAAGATCAAATGAGCTTTCCTTCTGACGGGGCTGCACGTGAAATGCCGTTTTTAAGATAACACGCTCCGTGCCGGAGGTTTGTGCACGCAGGTCGGGGGTCTGCCAGAGCTCCCCAGCCAGGTGTCGGGCTCTGCGCTCACTGTGCTCCTGGTCCCACGTGCTGAAACAGGCTCACGGTGCCAGGGCTGGAACTGGCTCCAAGCTACCAAACCCTGGCTGTGAGGACATGCTGGGGCTGTGAAGCGCTACCGCCAGCTAAACCATTTAACCAGGTGGTTAAAAGAGTAAGTTTGTAAACTTCCACCCTGTAAGCTTCCCTAGATGCCACCTAATACTACCTGTTTTGGGGTGGTTTTTTTATGAGCAGGGCACCGCCAAGCATTAGATCACCGAATGACTGACAGATGCTCTCTCCCCTCCCAAAGGGGAAGAGAAGGGGAATAAGAGAGTTACTGTTTGGAAAAGAAACTGAAACAAAGATTAAAAAAAATTTTTAAAAAAATGAAATAATTAAGTATATACAGGTATATACTGAACTAACACTGAGCCCAACACCCCATCCCAACAGCAATCCCCACTGATGCTGCAGAGTAGGCAGGCACCAGGGAAGTCCCAGGCTCAGTGGCAGAGGAGAGCTGGATACGGGAGCTGGATTGGGATCAAGGGCAGAACAGACAGAGTCCTCCTTGGGCACCAGCCATTGAAGAAGAGGGCTTAACCCCCGTGATCCCTCGGATTTATACTGATTATGATGTATATGGAATGGAATGTTTTGTTGATCAGCTTTGGGTCATCTGTCCTGTCCACTCCTCCCCAAAGGTGTGACTATTTAACTTTTACTTCTCAACACCCTCACAAGATCCAGCAGTGACCTTGATCACTACAGGAATAACTATCAACAAGAGCCTTTCTGCATCCCAATCCCTGGTAGTAACTATAAACATCAGGCATTATCACTTCTAGTAGCAAACACTGCAAAAACATGCTGTTAACTTCAGAAAGTGCAACCTCTTAGAAGATACTGAGCTGAAAAATAGAATCACTGAACAGAATTAGTTCTGTGTAGCTCAAACCGGGACAGGCACAAGTGAGGACAGAGCACCCAGCTGGCAGTGGTGGCTGCTGGGGCTCGTGCAGCCCCTGCAGTGGGGCACAGGCTGTGGTCCAACACCTCTACAGCCACGTGAGGGGGGTGAGGTGAAGGCAGGGATGGAGAAGTGGAGAGTGGAGGCTTTTCTCTCTACCTGTCTCCTCAGAGGCAGCACCAGCACAGGCAAAACACAAGCACTACCACTAAGTCAGGTACCTATGCCCTCAAAACTTTGTGAAGACTGAGAAGCTGGCTGGCCATTTGTACAGCAGAATGTGTTTGATTTTAGGTATGAGGCAAAAGAAAAGCACTGCGCTGCTGTCATGAGATAATACCACCAAGAAAGCAAGCAAGTGCATATTGGGCAGAGCGCTTGTTGTCCTGTGTCTAGAAAGTGCGTTCGTGGGGGAACAGACCCAAATTTCTGACATGTAGAACCACAAACATCCCAGCAGGTTCCTCTTCTTCTCTGCTAATGCTGACATTCCTGTTGCAAGGGTGACAATGCAGGCAAGTACCTGGGTCGGAGCTAGGCTGTGAAGATGGGTGAGACTGCCCCGTGACCTGGAGCACATCACCTCCAGCCCTGCAGTGGGATGGGCAGCAGGGCAGCAAACCCTCCTCCTCCCACAGCAGAACACACCAGAAGTCATCTGTCTTTGACACTCTTTAGGAATAAACACAACTGCACTCAGCAAATGCTTGAGAAGGTGCTCTGGTGCAGCTGTACAGGCAAAAAAAAAAGCCACAAGATACTACTTTTCTAGAGGGTCTTTTCTTCTTTGAGACAGTTTCTCAAGATCGCTGTCTGTTTCCCCTCACCAAGACCTTGTTGCCCAGCTCCACTTAATTTCACACAAAACAAACCTGTATATCATTTTGATCTTCACAGTCCCGTTTTACTCATGATGACTGAACGGTGGCTCAAATTGTTGATTCATGCTGTTCTTCTGGGTAGGGTTTGTGCCAATTAAAAATACTGTATTGTGTTATGTCACTCTAATTGTCGGGATTTTCAGCTTCCACGCCTTTACTTCAGGTCTTCGAGGCTTAAGTTGTGAGATGCTCTTGCCATGATGATGGTGGGCATGGGGCCAGCTCACCATTGCATCCTCATAGCCTCCCACTACTGTCGAATAGCTGTTCACAACTGTATAACTAATTAAAATACTAGTGTTTTTATACAGAATGTTAAATACCAATGCTTTAAAATTACATGTAAGTTAACAAAGCATTGGATTTCACAGCTTCCTCACAAGTTAGGTGATGCTCAGGGGAGTCTAGAGCAGTTTGTATTTGTTTCCTTAGCTCATACCTCTGTGCAATTCTCACCTACCCATCACCCAAGCAGCAAAGAGCAGACACGAGAGCAGTAGGTAATGATCTTTCAACTGTGAATACCCTCTCTGTTCCTTCCTTGGTAAATATTTAGCGTGAGCCTTTCCTTGGAGAAAGCAGCTATGCAAGAAAGAAGATACATATTTTGCCAGCCAAGAACAACCCATATTTAGGACACGTTAATGGGAGCTAGCTTTAGCTGGCACAAAAATAAACGTATATGCTACTAATACCAAAGATAAATTAACTTCTGGAATTATTGGCTTAATACCTGCCTATTTTAGATGTCTTGTTCAGGATGGGATGGGTCACTCTGAGGAGATCGGATTCTCTCCTTCTCTCCCCATTGCAGAAAGCAATAACTGACTTGAGCTGAATGTCTAACTTCACAGTAGCTGAGCTGAGGAGAAGCAGACCCATCCCCAACAGACAGGAATAAGAACAAAGACTCCATGGTCCTTCATTAGCAAGTCCTATCTGAACTCCCTGTATAATTATCAGGTCTGCAGGCAGCAGGCAGACGATGACTGATGAGGGAGGAAATGACTGGGAATTAATTTCCCAGGTCTGACACACTGCCCTGTCAGGTCACTCCTCAGCCCAGCCCCAGGGAGGAAGAGAAGCAGCCATACTAATTAAACCATAGGGCATTAATGGCCCAAAAGATATTTGACATGAGGTCACACTGTTAGAAAAGAGCATCATAGATCTGCAGAAAGGGCAAAACAAAGGACTGAGGAAAAGTTTGTCATAAACATCTATCCTCTGTTACTGTTCCTGCAACCCAAAACTGTTTATTAAGTGCCATCCAAAAAGTATATATTGCTGAACTGGTGTTGGTATGAAGATGGAATGGGTAAGTGATACTGGATGCCATTAGCTTTATGGCCATGGTGGTTTAGGATACCTCAACCAGGTGGGACCAGGTTTGGCACTGGTAGACTAGTCTGAGAGCAAGCTTGGAAAAGAGAAGGCTGAGGGTGACCTCCTCAGAGTCTACAGCTTCCTCAAGGTGAACCGCAGAGGAGGAGGTGCTGATCTCCTTTCTCTGGTGACCAGCAACATAAGGAAATGGAATGAAGCTGCATCAGAGGAAGTTCGGATTGGACATTGGAAAAAGGTTCTTCATTGTGAGGGTGGTTGTCACTGAACAGGGTTTCTAGGGAAGTTGTCATGGCACGAAACCTGTCAGAGTTCAAGGAATGCCTGAATGACACTCTTGGTCATATGGTTTAGTTTTAAGTAGTCCTGTGAAGAGCAGAGTTGGACTCAATGCTTCTTACGGGTGCCTTCCAACTCAAGATATTCTATGATTCTATGGTTCTATGATTTGTCTGGACAGCTCTTAGCAGGGCTAGTGTGAGAGTTGTTAGTCAAAGTCCTTCTGTCTAGCTGCAGTTTGGTAAGGGAACAATCAGTGTTTTAAAGTTAATATTCATACCACTCGCTGAAATGAAAACAAACCAAAATACTAACACTTAGTAGACCAAAATTCAACCAGTGGGTCCTGCTATGCAAATAGTGTATCCAACACATGAAGAAAAGGCCAGTACTACACCCGGCAGTGCATGTCAACCTACTTTGAATGCCAATAGCAGTCAAAATTCCCCTTGATAAAAAAGCAACTTTAGGGAATACTGAGGGATTAAGTAAGGATGTGAAATTATCAAATAACAGTGGCCAAACAGCTTGCTGATCCCCCAGTTTGTTTCTGGTTCATTAGTACTTTAGCTACAGCATTCCTGAATAGTGGCACACAGCAACCTGAAGATGAGGAATAACCATTTATATCAGGCACCATCTCCCAGAAACCAGTACACTGAGAGTGCTGCTGCGTGTTAAGCAACTGGGTCAAGAAACTTGGTAGCATTTCAAGTGCCTTTTTACAGTCTCCTATACACTAGAAATGACACAAAGATTTTCCTTAAGCAGTTTCTCAGTCTATACTCTGATTCCATACCAAGTTCCAAGCTATGATTTTCTGTTGTGGAGTCTGAACTCAAGACCTGCTTACTCTCAGATCTGCCGAAGTGGACTTTCAGAAGCCTTAGCTACCGCCTGCCACGTGCCTGAGGCATCAGCACACATACTTATACAGCTGCATGCATGAACAAATGAGTCCTGTTCTTCACTGTGTTTTATCTGTAGAAGTCCAACTGCCTGGAAGCCAACAGCTCTGGCTCTCTAGGAATGGCCATGGGATAATATGTCACCTCACTAATAGATAACTTATTCCTCCCTGGCAAAGATACAAGTTGGAGAAAAGATGTGTTTTTATGTATCCTGATGTGCTTTGTCTGTTGAAACAAAGGAAGAGCTAAGAAGAGTAGGTGTCAGAGTTAGCCAAGAAATGTTTGGGTCATAAGAAGGGAACTAGGTCACCAAATCAGCTAAAAAACAACCAATCTCTAATCTGTCCTGTAAACACGAACCAGGTGGTAGACAAGGAAATACTGAGTGGAGACAGGGAGGTGGCAGCTGCCAGCACCTTAAAGAACCCTAAGAACCTTAAGCCAAAAAAACCCATCCGTTGGCACAGCTTTCAACTCTCTAAGTTTCAGTAACAAGTTTAAATTTTAAAAAATTAACAAGAATCCTCATTTCAGATTTCTGTAAACTACATTAATTTCTAACCCAGGATTTCTTGTTTTCAATTAGCATGCTGAGGTATCAATAAAGACCACAGTATCTGTATGTATGTAGGGTTAGTTTCCTTTAGTTACACACTTGGGTAATTAAGAACTTATTTTTTACTGTAATCCTTTTCTTTACGTGTTTGGGCACAGTTTTTATTTCCTTGTTTTCTTCAAGAATTATCTATAAAATGAGAGCTAGACCAAGCTGCCTCCCCATGACTTTTCCACATCTAACATGTGCCTGGTTTGAACCTAAAATGTGAGCAGATGCCTTGGGCAGCAGATTCAGAGTAATCTAGCAGATAATTTTCTCCCTCCCTACCTCAGCAGCTTTGCTTTCCTAACCAGTGTTGATTAACAAACTTTATTGTGACAGCTGGGTGTCAACGCAGTTCAGCAAGCCACACTTATAGACCGAGATGGATACTCAGGCATCTAATTTATGTGAAACTCAGAGGGCCAAAATTAAGTCTTTTCAATTGTACTCAATGGAAAGAGACAGGAGGCCCTCTGGGATAATTCTAATTTAGGATCTTCTGGAAAGCCATTTTGAGCATCTTTCACTATCAGCTGCGTAGGTGGCCTAAGGCAGTTCAGCTTCCAAGGTAGGCCATGCAAATAGCTCCCAAAGTGACAATGCCACCCTCTGGCTAAGACATAAAAGAATAACAGGTGCTTGTTCCCTTCAGTACTTTCTGCTCCTGGAAAATGTCTGGGGAAATCTCACTTCTGAAACCTGAATGTCAATGGATTTGAATGTTGTGAAGGCAAAAATACGGGGAAGGAAAAAATGTACCCACTGAAGCTTCTCCAGGCTTTCATGAAAACCTCAGGACTTTGAACTAACATTACAGCTGACCTTGGCCTCAGTGACAGATCATGGCATGAGCCTTGGTTGCATTTCTGCTCTCAGACAACTACTTGAGTTTCACTTGCAGACTAGCAAAATGCCACCTGGCTGCTGGAACCCTGTGACAGAATTGTCCTGGAGTCCCTGCTGTGCTTCAGCCTCTGGACCTCATTTGGTTAGGTCACATCTGCACTACTCCATAAAACACAGCAGCTCTAGCTCGCAGCTGTGGAGACTCAGCAGCACAGTTTGGTTTGCACCCATATACCCAAACTCTTTTCCTTTCTCCCTTCTCTTTCTGTCCTTAGACAAGATTGCCTCTCCAAAACTGCTGGGAACAAGGGCTGGTTGTGCCACCTTTTTGCACACAGGGATGCAGAGCCAGATGGGAATGCAAGTCGATGAGCCAAGGATCATAGAATCATAGCCATAGAATTGTTTGGATCAGAAAGGACCTTAAAGATCATCTAGTTCCAATTGCCCTGGCACGGACAGGGACACCTCCCACTAGACTAGATTGCTCAAAGCCCCATCCAACCTGACCTTGAACACTTTCAGGGAGGGAACTTCCGTAACTTCTCTGATGAACCTGTTCCAGTGCTTCTTCCTAATATCTAATTAAACCTACCTTCTTTCAGTTTGAAACAGTTGCTTTTTGTCTTACTATTACACTCCCTGATAAAATGCCCTTTCCAAACTGAAAATATCAAATCTTTCTTGCCAGATTTGAAGCTTATTCCTTTATTCCATGTGGTCTTAAATAAATACCTAAATAAATGCAGATTTCTGCAGGGAAAAAGTCTGAAGTTGACAAGAATTTCAGGAATAAGGCTCCTAAGCACTATGAGCAAACTTGGAGGTTTTGGCCCCAAGCACAGAAGAGCTGATTCTCCTCTGCCTCAGATGCTTTTGAAGCATTGAGCAGGGAGACTTGTCAAAGCAAGGGGAAATGAGAAGCTGGGATCACGGATGGTGACTCCCATGGTCTTTGAGGCTGGCCTTAGTCTTGCTGCTGATCTGCAGTCTTTAAGGATGCCAAATAACAGTGAAACGAGCTAGCATAAAGATCATGTTTATGAGTCGCCAACTGACACCCTCTTTCTTTCTCAAGTTTCCTTACACTCAAATGTGGTTTTTGGTTTTATTTTACTACCCTATTATTGACTGAGCATGTGTATCCAGGTCATAACTGTTAATACAATTTGATTTGTTCAAGGCAAATTCTTCTCTGTTGTCTTGGGTAGAGGCCAAGAAGAAAACGGCAGATTGGAAGGAAACAGCTCACAATTCATGCAGAAAAGGAAAGTTAAGGAATAAGTGCCTGCCTTGCAAGGCTCCACAATGGGCTATTGTCAAATAATGCCATCCCATATATCATCTCCCCTGGAAATGAACAAAAATGAGTTTGTTTTAAGAAGTATTACCCAAAGCTCTGCAGGGGGAGAAGAAGCTGGAAGAAGCTGCGATGCAGTCATCTTCTGCTGAGCCTTCACTGGAACTTTCTTTTGTTGAGAAAGGAGTTCAAGTCACCCTCAGAGGAACTACTTACTGGGAACGTGAAACCACACAGATCTCTGAAGATCTTCAGGGGTGATGGGCATGGCTGAGTTAGATGGTGATTGGCAAGTAGCCAGGACTCGGGGTTTTTGGAAGGGTTTAGGTACCTGCATAAAAGAGGCACCTTACCTCCCTCTAACAGGTGTTCCTGTGAGAATGGTCTCTTCCAGCTTTTGCATCTAATGACACCAGATGGATTTTGCGGCCATTGATTCCCCATTACAGATTGGACTCTCCTCCAGCCCTGCCATCAGACTATTCCCTGCTGCCTGAGTTCCATCAATGCCTAATCCAGGGTTATGCATGCTCCATGTGTTACAACATTAACTTTACCACCATCTCCCCTAGCTCCCTGCACTTTGTTCTAAACTTCCCTTGGTACTAAAGCCTGAGGGTGCTCACCCATCTCGCAAATCTCTAGGTGTAGGACTTATCTCACCTAATTTCAGAGGTCAGCCAGGTAGGTGTGTGTATCTGAATGATTTATTCTGGCCTCCCTCTATAGACAATGGAAGTGGTACTTTTAGAACCCAATTTATCTGACATTTTAGACCTCTCCCTTAAGATGGAAATGGATCGTACCTTAGCTGTACCTATTCTTATCACAGACTGTAAAGGGAGTAGCTCAGATGTACATCTAGTCCACTGAATCCCATTAATTGAGTCTTGCTATTGACTCAAATGGTCTTTTGACTGAAGCCTCCTACATGGTTCCAGCACAGAAGAGGTACCACTGTGGCAACCGAGGCCACTGGAGACGTGTATTGAGTGCTGCAGGACGGCCACTGAAATAACCTCAGTGGTTGCAGGGCAAGAGGTGCCTTAGGTTAATCCAGCAGAGATGGCAAAGACGTCTCATGACATGCCTAAAATTGTAGAGGTTCAGGAGTTGTTTCTGGGGTGCAGACTGGGACCTCTCTTCCAAAGATACATTGCTGCAGCCTTTCTTCTCTCAGCTAATTCTGCCTCAGAATGTTTTTAAAAACTTTGCTGAGGCAGCTATTTTACTTAGTCTTTCACCTATAGCATGACCCCTGGATGCTGGAGAGTAAGGTCGAGTTTCCCCTTGCTTCTGAAAGATTTCACACCCAAATCTCTTGCTGAACAGTAAAGGGCCACCAAAAGCTGGCTCTGAGGCATGTGATGGAAAAGGGACTTTCCCAGCTTCTGTGAAACTATGTGGCTGGGTAGTCAAGGCAGAGATGGACGGCTGTGTAGGAGTGCTGGTTGAGCCAAGGGATTAGGCATGCCTGAGTTCTGAGCCAGGATCTGAGGAACCTCTCTGTATTTCGGGTTTAAAGAACTGCTAAATAAAATACACATCAACATCCCTGGGTAGAGACTGTCGACCTCTCACAGCCCACCTGATTCACACACAGGAACAAATTTGAAATCCTCTCTGTTCTGCTACAGACTAAACCCCATGTCTCCACTGTGCTTTCCATAAGTGATAAGGCCTTCACTCATAGGCAGCCTGTATCTGTTGTCTGAAATACTATCCTTTCTTTTAATCTTCCTAAATCTTCCAATTCCTTGGGTTTTGTACTATCAATGGTTATTTTAATCAAAAAATGATACAATTTTATCCCTCTGACGTGTTCCCTCCAGTTGGAGAGAATGATGTTTGGCAGGAAAACCTGTGATTGAATTTTCATCTAGTTAGTGTTCAGTCATATTCAAAAACCTCCTTCCCTTTTCCAACGTGTCAGGCTATGTGCTTGAGAAGGAAAGCTATCAGAAGGAAAGCACTTTGGAGAAGAGATGGAAGATAGAAGTAAAGCCAAGGTCTCCTGACACTGTTTCCCACTTGCAGTTCTCAGGAGCAATCTGAAGAAAATGTCCTAACACTAGAATAACAGGTCCAGAACAGGCTTGCAACAAGGTACAAAGATGTGCAGCCTACATAGCAACTGGGCCTGGAACTCTTCTTCCAGTAACACCAGTGAGACCTGTGGTTGGGGAAGGCCCAGTGCTAGGAGAACACAGGACTGTATGAATGGTGCTAAACTAAAGAGCATCTGGCTTGTGCAAGAACTGTGGAAGTCATTGCTACACATGCAGGTTGAACCTGATTTGGTGGACTGGGTTTGTAACACAGACCCTAGCCTAAAACATCATCTATGATACTGGTCAAGAAAAACATGAACAAGTAAGAAAGGCTTCTTTGTGAGTCCTACGGACATCAAGAAGCCAATCAAGTCCAGGGAAGCACCATGCTCCAGCACAGAGCACAGTTAGAGGGAGAGGTACCTCTTGAAGCTGCTCCAGAGGCATAAAACCAAATAGACATGAACAAAGACAGAACACACTGAGGGAAATACACTGTCTGTGTTTCCTAAAGTTCTTTCTATATGCTACCCATAACTTCTGGGCTTCCCTTCCAAATTTTCAAAGCTGATCTATTTGGGAACAAAACTTCTGCTAATGGGCAGATCTCCAGGCCCACAGAAAAGGCTTAGCTAAGACATTCGACATTTTCCAGTGATGAAATGGCATTCTTTTTTTTTTCTTAAACAGTGGAAAATTGTCAGATAAGGATGCACCTGACCCACAGACACGGTGCTTTCAGCATTGCTGAATCTTTCAAGTCTAGATTTGGTATTAAAAGATACCCTCCAGCATGAGAGGAGGCTGGTGGCTTCATAAAGGAATTTCAGAGTGGAGTTCTGTGGCCTAAATACACCTAAGAGGAAATGATCATGGCATCCAAATCAGATCTTTTCAGGCATGTTGGTAAACAACAAAGATAATTGTTACCTTGGAGAGCAGATTTGTGCAGGTTTATGTCTATTATTATATATTATCTCTAAAGCAGCTGAAATTGAACTAAATGCCATTATTTCTACCTGTGCTGCTCTCTCTGGCTAACTTCTAGCTCTGTTATTGACCTTCAGTTGAACTGACTATTATTTATCTTGTACCTTATTTTGAACCCTAGGTTGTAGAAAAGATATGCATAAAGGAAGAAACTTTAACTTGCAAGTTAGCCTCTGCGTTTAGATACAAACTGAGAATACAAAAAAAAATATACAAAATTTGTATTCTCTTTTTAAAAACCATTTATTCTTTAAACTTGAGATGCCCACCCTGGAGATGTCTGTCTCAGATCCTTATTTCATCAAAGTCAACAACAAAATACCTATTAACTGATGCAGTTAAAACCCAGTGGACTTCTGTCCACTGACTTTTAAGGATTTTTCACTTGTGTTTTTTAAATTATGACAAAATGAGCGACACAAAAAGACACTTTCTTGAATGTTTTCCCTTCAGTAAAACTCTAATTCCTGTTAAAACTCATCTTTAAAATTTAGCAGTGAAAGAAGAGCAGGACTCTGTGCCGGTCAGGATGAGTAGAGGAGGGGCCAGATTGAGCAGCAGTGTAACATCAGTTTGATGACTCCGCTCCAGAGTTCGAAGAGCAGCTCTTAAACACGCTTTTGGTTTAAGGCAGCACATTGTAAAGTGCTTCTATAAAAGTTTTATTATCTGCTAATAAACCAGTGTTGACAACAGCTGTTGAGTGTAATGTATTACCTCTACTAAAACGCGGGATTTCTGCAGTATTTAACAAAGGTAAACAAAGTGTTATGCTGAGAGTGGCAGGCTGGGTGAGGACACTGAAAGAAGGAGTCAGCTGAGGCTGAGTGATGGGAGGAAGATCTGCAGCCTCTGTTCTGAGTCACTGGGGGCCCTGCAGAGGCCCAGGAAACCAGAGGGAGATAACAGGCTTGCCTTGTGCCCTGGAGAGTGGCAGGAAACCAAAACGTAAAAGGTTTTATCTCCACTAAAGTCTCCCATTTCCTATGTTAAAAGGTTTGCTCCCTACAATAAATTTCAATTTTAACGGTGCTTTGAATCTTTTTGCTTTCCCTGGTCCAGGAAAGGGAAAGTGGAGAGTTATCAGCACAGTCTGTTCCCGACTAATTAGTTCTGAGGGCTTTGCCTTGCCTGTGGAGAAAGGATTTAGTTTCTCCTTCTCATCCTTGCAGAAAACAGTGGTTTTGTGCTGGAGGATTAATTTATTCCACTGCAGATCACAGCATACTCAGTGGGGGAAAAAAAAAAAAACAAAAACCAACCCAACAGAGAGAGCTCTACTTTAGATGCTTGCGCTAAGTGTTATTGGCATACAGCAGCAGACCCACAGGCTAGCAGCAGCATCTCCTGACTGCTTGGCTGCCTGGCCGTGGCAGCCTCAGCAGTCACACTCCCAGGCACATGATGTGCAGGACAGAGATGAACTTCAGGTTGGATTATTTCACTCTTCAAGTGCAAGGCTCTGTGGACAGCATGGCTGCAAACAGATACTCAGCTATTACAGCGTTTCTCTGAAAAGCCTTTTGCTAAACTGTGCTACATCCACTGCTTTTTTTTCCAGCTAGAACAGAGCATTATTTAGTGATGGGCTTTTATGGCTCTCTCTGAGCTTTTTCTGTGCTACCTGTTCCTGATGTTCAGAATTACGTTTATGCATAAACTGTATTTGGCAGACAGAAGTCAGAAATATGCATACACAGACACAGTGAAGACACCACTGTACAGACAGGCTATGGAGTGAAATCAATCTGTTCAAAGGGGTCCTGACACCCTCTCTTCCATCCTCTAGCTCTGATGGCACCTTTCCCTTCAGTAGACGTAAGATGTACCACTGACCCACTTAGCCTTGTTATGTGACCACTAGACTACATGGTTTTACATGTCAACCTTTTCCTTGGAAGAGAGGAAGAGAATCCCATGTTAACATTTTTAAAACAATCAATACTTATAAATAAGAAATCATGAGAGTAAAAGGAAGTGAGGGAAGACAAATGGGAAAATTTTGCAGTCTGCTCAGGCTGCATCACTTTCTGCTCAGTTATTGATCTCATAGGCAGAAAAGGCTAAATCTTAATGATCTACAAAACACTGATGATTAAATGGTGCAGTTGTTTTGCAAGCACTGATGTCTGCTAATTTCAGCAACTAATTTCACTTCTCAGCAGTGTTTCACTGGCCTCTGAGGCAAGAGTGACTGTGTACAGCATGTATGCAGTTTTAGACTGGATTTCAGCTCTGGTTTTAACTTCCAAGGGTTTGGGGATGAAAAAAACCTCAGAAATGCAGTCATGGTATGGCCATTCAATGTTCAACATGCTTCAGACTGATAAGCATCCAGGCTGTAATATCAGTGACTGCTTGGCTGAAATTGCCTCAAAACTTTGGTTGGAAGGCAGATGCCAAATCACTACTTTGATCACTTAAAATTGCATGAGCACTTCTACTGATTATGCAAGGGGATTTTGTCCTTGTTTAGATAACTACAACTGATTTTACAAACCCTCCTCTCAGCAAACACTGAACTGAACTTGCTGGAGACAAACAGGGCTGACTTGACAGCCCTGGGCAGTAAAGTCTTCCTTTTATATTGAAGCCATGGTTTTAGCTGGACCCATAGTTATAGCCAGAACTGTAGTTTTAGCTGGTGTGTAGGAGACTTAATCATGCTTGAGCAAGCATGATCAGTGGGAGAATGGAAGAGTGAGACACAGGTATTCTACAAGGGGAGCTTATCCCCAAGGACAGGATGCTCTTATCTTCAAAGACAGAATGCCCCAGGATTCCCAAATGCCATTAAGAATGGAAGAGCCAGCCTAGGCCAGCCTTGGGGTCTCTTAAGAAAGATAAGGAGTTAATTGAATGGAGCCCATCGAAAGGACACCCTGATGAAGACTATCATGATGAGGTAAAATGACCACCAGAGACCCCTGACGACCACTGGAAAACTGTATTGTACATGCAGGAGTGGGCAGCAACATATGTTAATGAGTTCTTGGAAATTGCATGAATATATATATAAACTGTATATAAGCTATATGTTTAGCTCTTCATGGGGCACACACTAGGAGGAGCTATCCCCAGTGTGCCCAGCACTGCAAGAAAGAATACTTGCTTAATAGACATCAAGGCTATTAAGTTCTGATTTCAGTCTTTTCGTGGCATCAATCCTCTAAAGCAGTAGTAATGCAAGCATCCCCACAGTGCCTCTTGATGCTTGCTATTTCCAGAAAACATCTCAGAAGCAGTCTTGCACGAAAACCTTGACTCCAGACCTGCTGAATACAACAGAAATCAATAGGACTGTTTTGGGCTTTGGGGACCTTTTTAGGAACTGGAAGAATTAATGAATTGCTAAAGCTGAGATAAGAAACATGAGATTCCCATATGCTATATGGTAGCCTTATAAAATGTTGTCCACATATTTCCTTAATCACAGTGTCACAGTATGCTAGGGATTGGAAGGGACCTCAAAAGATCATCTAGTCCAATCCCCCTGCCAGAGCAGGAACACCTAGATGATGTTACACAGGAAGGCATCCAGGCAGGTTTTGAATGTCTCCAGAGGAGACTCCACAGCCTCCCTGGGCAACCTGTTCCAATGTTCTGTCACCCTCACTGAGAAGAAGTTTCTTCTCAATTTTAAGTGGAACCTCTTGTGTTCCAGCTTGATTCCATTACCCTTTGTCCTATCATCATTGTTTGCCACTGAGAAGAGCCTGGCTCTATCCTCATGACACTCTCCCTTTATATATTTATAAACACTAATAAGGTCACCCCTTAGTCTCCTCTTCTCCAAACTAAAGAGCCCCAGCTCCCTCAGTCTTTCCTCATAAGGGAGATGCTCCACTCCCTTAATCATGTTGAGAGTATCCTTTATAATGTTAATAAAATTGATGTGAAGTCAGAATGTGCAATTTTTCACTGAAGGAACTGAAGAGCTATGTCAAAAGGGAAGTATAGCTGGTTCAGTTTTCTGTAAATGGAGAAGTGTTTCTGTGCTGATAGACCATGAGAGGTTTCAGAGGTTTCTAACAGGATGTGATGCCCGTACAGCCTGAAGGACTGTACTCAGTCATGCTTTCTGGCATGCCTGCCTTTCCCAGATTTTTCATGAAATCATGTCATTTAAGTCATGTCTAAGTACATTAAACAGATTCCCGTGCATCTCAGTTCCAAGTTATTAATATTATTAATATTATTAATGTTATTAATAATAATGATAACAACAACAACAATAATCCCACACCTCAGAGCACAGAGCATTTCTATGTACCACACACTTCTGCTCAGAGGGTGCTTCCCAAAAACAGAATCCAATTAAAAATTGTTATATACTTATAATTATCCACATATTTTCCCACTCACCCTTCCGCTGCTTCAATGGCTCCTAAGGTTGGTGGTTACATTCTGGTGTTGGGGGAGTTTCCAGCACCTGGCATACCACTCTGGAGGAGTATGATGTTCACATTGATGGATTCCTTTTCCTCTCCCCAAAATCCACTTGGGGTCATCCTTTGCTAACACACTCTTGCACCTTTGTTCTTTCTTCTCTGGTCTGCAGCTCCATGTTGTACCCAAATTAATTCTAAATGGTGCCTTTTACATGTGTTAGATATGACTTCTTGTTCTCTTTGTTATCCCTAAACACAGTTTTCTTCAGCTCTGTCCCTGTATTTCTTTAACTGACCATTAGGGAACTGGAACAGCTAGAGGGTCACTAGCATCAGCCTCTGCTCCATCTCTTATCGTCCCTTGCCCATGATCCTCTAAGCTGCATCCTGTGTCCATACTTCCCAAGGCCTCTGCTGTCACACCAGGTCTGTATTTTTCTGGACTACCTCCTTGTGTTGGAGTGTAAAGTATATCTTCAGTGCAGCATAACTGTTTGTTACTGGCTGGTGTAGAATCATAGAATAGTTTGGGTTGGAAGGAACTTTAAAGATCATCCAGTTCCAGCTGTCTTGCCGTGGGCAGGAACACCTTTCACTAGATCAGGTCACTCAAAGCCCCATCCAACCTGGCCTTGAACACATACAGGGAGGGGGCTTCCACAACTTCTCTGGGCAACCCATTCCAGTGACTCATCACCATCACAGAAAAATATTTTCTTCCTTACATTTAGTCTAAAACTACCCTCTTTCATTCTGAAATTGTTACCCCTTGTCCTATCACTATACTCCCTGATAAAGAGTCCCTCAGGTTTTTTTTCCTGTAGGCCACTGTTTAAGTACTGGAAGGCCACTACAAGCTCTCCCCAGAGCCTTCTCTCTAGTCTGAACAACTCCCAACTCTCTCAGCCTGTTCTCATGGGAGAGATGCTCTAGTGCCTGATCATCTTCATGGCTCTCCTCTGGACTCCCTCCAACAGGTTGATGTCCTTCTTGTGTTGGGGGCTCCAACATAGCACTCCAGGTGGGGTCTCACAACAGCAGAATAGAGGAGGAGAATCACTTCCCTAGACCTGCTGTCCTTGCTTCTTTTGATGGAGACCAGGATGCAACTGGCTTTCTGGGTTGCAAGTGCACATTGCCAGGATATTTATGGTTTTTCATCTACCTACACTCCCAAGTCCTTCTCCACAGGGCTGCTCTCAATCAACTCGTCGCCCAGCCTGTATCTGTGCTTGACATTGCCCTCACCCAGGTGCAGGACCTTGCACTTGGCCTGGTTGAAATTCACGAGGTCTGCATGCATCCGTCTAAAGCCAGAGCTTGTGTCTCACGAAGTAGAAGTATTAGCCATAGACACCTAAACAGTTAGAGAAGTTGCTGTCACAGCTAAGCCAGGTAAACCAGAGCTGCAGGCAGGCCCGGGAGAGTTCAGACAGGGCGAGCTTGGCAGGGCTTGGTCCTGAGGCCTTGCAGACTCTTATCAAAGTTTATGGCCTGTTACTGGTGACAGCAGTACTGTATTACAAGGCTACATGGCTACACAGTCCCCTGATGTCCCAGTGCTATTGTCTGGGGATGTGCTGCCTCTGTCAGTGAAAGCAGAGCAAAAGCAACAGCAGAAGCAGATGTAAATTTTTTTCCTTTTAAGATAATGTGTGACCAATATTATGTGCAGAAACTTCCCCTGCTGTAAATTGAAGACCAAAATGATGCTGGGAAAAAGAATCATGTGAAGACTCTGGACTGACTCTAAAAACACGTAGGCAAATGCCTGCATAACCTGAAAGGAGCAAGAAAAAACACCTCAAGTACCACAGCCTAGAAAGTCCTGAGGCACCAGGCCCTCAGTTTGTAGGACTTTGCTCTGCAGCATCTCCTCCCGTGTTTATAAATCATGATTTCCAGCTGTGAAAAGAAAAAATGCTATAAAACAGACTGGAGGCTGGAGGAAGATATTAAAATGGTTCCTCCAAAGCATAGCTCTGAGGAGTCTAAAGCCATGGTTTATCTCCCATATTCACATTTTATGTAAAATGTGCCTGGCTTAAGGAATTACTTTTACCAGCTTCCCCAGGGCTATGAGAGCACCCTGTGCTTGGCACCATGGTGGTGGCAGACAGATGCTGGCATGCAGGCTTCATGCAGCAGCAGGAGGTGTCAGGGCTGGAAGCTCTCCTTCACCCTGGTGGAAAGGTTTCTGAGTAACATTGGGTTTTGTGCTGTAGTTTGGGGGCAGCCTCTTGTAATACAGAGTATTATACATTTACATAACAAAAGTGAAGGAATGTAATAGCTGAATACATGATATCCTGGTTTTAATTGGAAGGAAAACCACAGCTATGTTGTGCAGCCGAGCATACTCTGCAGCCAGACCAAAAATGTGAAGATTGCCTCTCTGAGCCAGCTATTGTGCTGTAAAGCAAGGGGACAAAGATTTGCAATCCCCACCCCATCTGTGAAAGCTTGTCATCCTGCAGTGTTAGGGTCAAATGAAATGCAACACTTCCATAACTGGTGTTTCTCCATAGACCATGAGAAACATCTGAAACCAAGTGCTTGTCGTGGTAATGTTTGCCATACTCTATGTTTGAGTCATTCAACCACAGTAGTCACAGCTATCAGAGACATTTTCTAAGTTCTTCTCTTGTTATTTGTCAGACACAACCATTAACAGACATTAGCAGGTAAATGCTACTCAAAATCATGTTCTGACATCACTAGAATGGCTTCCTTCATCTTTTACCTATACCCTTGTATTTTCAGGTTTACCTGAGGAACTGTGCTGTACAGACCTTATTCAGTTCCCTTTAAATTGAAAGCAAAGTTTTCCTTTGAAGTTAAAAGGAGGAATATCAGCCCAGAAGAGGCCTTGTAAAAACCTGAGCAGAGAGATGAGAAAAGAACTGGCAGAAAGAGCTCATATGATCAATCTTCAAATTCCCTTCTGTAATTATTTTGGTATCAAGGAAAGATGAATCAACTTCTTGTCGCACGATCAGTGTGTGACCCTTTGGAATGATAACAGGTCATTTTTATCCACTCTATATTTGATATTGGGTTTGAACAACCCCTTGTTTCTTGAAGTGAAGCATATTAATCTGTGTGTGATTTCAGGTCAAGTTAGGCTGAGTTGTGCCATATTAACCATAGAAATAAACTGTAGCATGCCCAGGACTAATGCTCATTAGTTCTCTGATCCAGTAACAATGTAGTTGTGTGGGCCTGAGGCTAACAGAAGGTGGAGTTGGGAATGCATGGGCACAAGGTAAATGCAGGGAGGAACCACTTCTCTGGCCATCAGCTTGGACTCAGGCTGCAGAGCTGCACCCTAAGCGTAGGTCTGCCCTGGGATTTCAGTGCTGTGCCAGGGGCTCATCCTATCTTCAAGCACCATGCTTTGGAGCTGCCCAGCTGGAGCAGCTCACTCGTATCTCCTTAGCAATAGAGCAGAGCCTTGGAGCATGTGTGCTCTTAGTCTCTGTTAACTGCCTCTATAAACACCAAATCCCCCATGACACAACTGTTAACAATTACCCTCACTCATCACCAGTGTCAGTCAGATTTTAAGCATCTGAAGATTTAGTTAAGCCTGCCTAAGTCCTGCCTGGATCCACAGACTTGGTGATCTTCTACCTACTTTGGCAGAGGGGCACAAATGTGAAGCTTTTTCAGAAAAGAAGCTTTTTCAAAATATACTACTCAAGTGTCCTGTATTCTGTGTCTAACAATCAGATATTCGCTGGCCAGAGACAAGCACCAAGCCACAGCACTGCTACACGGCTGTGGAGACCCATGCTCTAGGCACTGCTTCCACATATCCTGGAGTTATTTCTGTCTCTGCCTCTATGCTTTTTAACTTGTTCCCAAGCAAGCTTCAGCTTCACAACACACACAACTGCTTGTTCTGTGTTTTGCAGCAACACTTGCTTATGCATCTGTAGGTCCTATGGCCTACAGCTAAGTCTGGAGAGCAGATGGTCTCCAGCTGTACCATTGTGTGCTCTGGTTTCATCTGCCTTTCCCGAGCTGAACTGTGCCTGAGTGGAGTGTCTCAGAGTACTGGGAGGCTGGCAAAAGCTCTGAGCAAGAGCAGAAAAGCAACACCATCAATGGAGGACACACCCTTTTCCCACCAAGAACCACTGCAACCTTCCTAAGTGTGGCGTTATTCATAACATTCCCCTAAAGGGATGAGTTCGGTGATGGCTTTGAAGGTGACCCATTCTGGCCACTGGGCTATGTAAGAAATATGATGGAAATTTTGATGTCCTGTATCTTCCTGGAAGGGGGGATCTCTGCAGTCTCAACTGGGAAGAGAGCTTTGCATTGCTCATCTCCACGTGAAGATGCTGGTGGGATTAATGAATCATTTATTGTTCCTACTGAGAAACCTCGCTGTGTGCCACTGTGTCTTCTCTGCCTCATTCATGAAAAGCATGAGTTTAAGCACTTCAGTAAGGTTTTCTAAAAATTAGACCGTAGTATCTGACCTTACATATAATTATTTTCTGTATTTAGTTCTTATGTGAAATTCATTGATCATAATGGACTTAGGATCAGGTGCCATAACAGTGAAATCCACACTGAATTTAGAAACCCATGAGCATAATTTTCACACACAGAATCACACCCTAACAGAATGTTAGAGCTTGGAAGGGACCTTGAAAGATCATCTAGTCTAACCCCCCTGCCAGAGTAGGATCACCTAGAGTAGGTCACACAGGAACACGTCCAGACAGGTTTTGAATATCTGCAGAAAAGGAGGCTCCACAACTTCTCTGGGCAGCCTTTTCCAGTGCTCTGTCACCCTCACAGTGAAAAAGCTTTTCCTAATGCTTTGTGAAATCTCCTGCACTCCAGCTTGCACCCATTGCCTCTTGTCCTATCACTGGACATCACTGAAAAGAGCCTGGCTCCATCCCCCTGATACTCACCTTTTACATATTTATAAACATTAATGAGGTCACCCCTCAGTCTCCTCTTCTTCAAGCTAAAGAGACCCAACTCCTTCAGCCTTTCCTCATAAAGGAGATGCTCCATTTCCTTCATCATCTCTGTGGCTCTACGCTGGACTCTCTCCAGCAGTTCCCTGTCCTTCTTGAACTGAGGGGCCCAGAACTGGACACAATATTCCAGATGCGGCCTCACCAGGGCAGAGCAGAGGGGGCTGTATGCTCTGACAGAGTGCAGTGTCTTCTCCGCTTGTAGCTGAAGAAAGAAAAATCTGCCATTACAATGCTCAGGCAGCATGTCAAATGCACACTGGGAATTTTGCACACTCTTAGACAGGACTCAAAACAGAAACAAGCCACATCCTCTCTGGCTTTGATGTGGCATCACAGTGAACACAGCCTGTGATGCCTGAAGGTTCTTTGGATTGCTCCTGACCAGCTGCTCTTACAGCCTGCAGTCAGTATGCATCTTGCTTCTGTGTGCAAGGAACTTCCACTTTCTGAGGGGGTACACCACTGACAGAGCCTTAGCCTGACCTTGAGATTTTGCAATGCTCAGTGACTCATATATGTTGCAGTCAATAAAATCTCCAAACCTTTTTCCGTGGTTCAGTATGTTTAGTCATTTCTGTATGTACAGCTTCAGTAATACAAGCACTTTATTACAATAGTAGTCAGAATTAGAGGAATTTGTCTTCGTAATAGTATAGAGTGTATATTTATAGAAGAAATGGTAGAGGGAGGTGCAGCTTCGGTTAGCAATAACCATCTTTGCAGTTTATTAGTTTGCTTGTTGATGTTCCCAGACTTGTTAATTCACTGGCAGAAGACAGCAAAGCAAGCACAAAGCATCATGAAATTATAACTGTATTAAAAATGTGCATTACAAACCTGGAAAATTGTATTTGGACTGTAAGTTAAAATGAACTAATTTGAAATGTCCTTAAAACATCCAAACATCCTTACCTCTGCCCTGCAGAGATGAAGTCCCAGAGCCATCCCATTTGACTTGAGAGGGTGCTGACATCAGCACACCAAGCACAAAGAGGAAGGAAAACGGGGAGAAATTATGACTTTGGAGAAGTGACTTACTTTGTTTCTATCTTTCCTGGGCACAAGTGCCTACCTGCAGCCCTGAGGCACTTCTGTGGGACTGGATTTTGCACAGCCTCATTCTTTGGATGGGAATGACTGACTTTCATTTCTTTCCCCAAAAAATGAGACAGAAAGAAGCTGTTGTGTGTGTCTTTTGCCCAGTGGCCTAGTGGAGGGATGCTTTGTGTCAGTTTCTTGTGCTATCTACGGTGATTTAAAGTAATTTTTTTCTTTTTTTTTTCCCTGCAAAGTGCCTTCAGCACAGGGCAACTCAGGGAAGGGCTGAGGAGTGAAGAGAAGCAACATGTTCTGGTGCCCCTGAGGCCAGGCCACTACAGCCATAGCAGTAAGAGGCAGCATCACACCTGTGGGATTTGAACAGTGTGTTGTGAGCACCTGTCAGGCTCTCAGTGCACCCCTGAAGGACTCTGAGGCAACTGTGGTGGAGTGTACTTGGCATGTGCTTAGCTGCAGTTCCTGCTCATGTAGCTGCTGGTTCTCATCCTCCCTGGGGAGGATACAAGTATTTGGGCAGAAACATAACTCAATTAAAAAAATAATCATTTTCTCTTGCGTTATTTTCAGCCCACAGCAATTCCCTGTTCGGCACCTGGACTCCCAAGTGTGATGTCCTTACTTGGCAGTGAAGGGTGGAAATCACAGGAAAAGGAAGGAAAGACTAGTGTCATCTAGTGTCCTACATTTTCCTGTGAAAACATGGAGACCAAGGGATGGATTCCTTTGACCCAAGTGGTTACCTGGATTCCCTTTATGGCAGATGGAAGGATATAAGCAGATGTGCCATGTGACCCATTTCATCCTAAAGCAGTCAAGACAAATTGGACCCTACATGTGCACATTGTCCATGAAGAGAATTGCAAGTGGCAAGCACACATGCAGAGATGTAAAAGCAAATGAGGCCAGTCACAATCCTATGGCCTCTCAGGACATGAAGGCAGTATTGAAAGGGCTCTTGGGAGCACAGGTAGTGAGGTCCACCTAATAGATCTGAGGTGCCAAAGCAATTTTGAATGTTGGTCTTCTTTTTTTTTCTTGAAAGAGTGGATTAAAAAGATCTCCATGCACCACCACAGGCTGGAGGCTAACTGGCTGAGAGGCAACCTCGCAGAGGAAGTCCTGGGAGAGCAGCGAAGAGGTTGACCATGAGCCAGAAGCATGCCCTTGGGGCAAGGAAGCTAATGTACCCCGGGCTGTATTAGGTTTAGTGTTACCAGCAGGTCAAGGGAGACAACCCTTCCCCTCTGCTCAGCACTGCTGAGGCCCATCTGGAGCACTGTGCTCAGTGCTGGGCTTCCTAGTGAAAGAGACATAAGGATATACTGGAGCAAGCCCAGTAAAGGGTCACAAAGATGATAAAGGAAGCACCTCTCATCTGAGGAGAAGCTACAGGAGCTGGGGCTGTTCTGGCTGGAGAAGAGAAGACTCAAGAGGATCTCATCAGCATGTGTAAATACCTTGGGGGGTGGGGGGTGGATGTAAAGAAGAGCCAGACTCTTCTCAGTGGTGCCCAGTGCAAGGACAAGAGGCAATCGGGGCATGCTGAAATAAAGGAAATTCCATTTCAACACAAGAAAAAAATGTTTTTGCTGTTCAGTTCTTCAAACAGTGGAGCAGGTTGCCGAGAGTGGTTGTGGAGTCTCCATCCTTAGTGGTACCCGACTGCACATGGCCCTGAGCTACCTGCTCTGAGCAGGAGGCTGGACTAGATGATCTCCAGAGGTGTTTGCCAGCTTCAGGTAATCTTTGATTCTATGATTTTTTTAAAGTCCTGGTTTTAAAATATTTTTCCTTCACTTTGTCATTCCTGGGAAGCATTGAACTTTTGTGGTTATCTCAGTGATACATCAGTAACAGTTAATATGGTTCACTTCAGTTAGCTCAACTTGGAATTTTCTGGGCTCAGAATAGGTGACTTGGGGAATGTGTTTCATTCTTACCTGCTGATGAGTAGTTTTATCTCCGTTTTAATGTATGTGTTTATCTAAAAATACCTCTGGGCTTTAGAAGTTAGCAAAGAGTTCATAAATAAACACTGATCAACATCCCTTGCTATTTTTAATGTTTTGCTATTATGGAGTCTGGTGGTAAAACCACTCAAATTCTTTCAACTTTTAAGGAGAGATTCAGAACAGACCAAAGCACTCAGAGGACACTGGCCAGTAAAACCATGTTTGTATTGCCAGAGCAGCACAAAACCAGCCAAGCCTTACTTGTCTTCAGTTCCCAAATGTCTCGTTTCCTAAGCACACTCTGTTATAAAGACCAGTATTTTGTGAGGGACAGAATAATTCTAGTTTGACTTTTTCATGTGTCTCTGATTCACTACAGAAAACACAACTTTTACAGGTAAACAGTAACAGTCAGACCAGAGAAAACTCCCAGCTTTCAACTACAATATCGTATAGAATAATCAAGGAAATAATCCTGGGTTTGGGTGTTTACAATGCAATGTTTTTCTAAACCTAATTGATGCATAAGATTACTTTGACTTTTAGCTCCAACTAATGTTTGGATGATCTGTGTTTTTTCACTAGCAGACTCATCTGAGACACATTCAAGACAAGGAAAGGACACATGACGAGGTTCTGGAAGGGTCTAGAGTTTACACAAAAAGTGCATTAACTGACCCCCTATGGCAGTTCTTATCTCAGGAAGTAAGAGCTGACAGAACATGTGCTCTATTTTCCCAACATTAAGTCCTTCAACTATTAAAGTTAGGATGTGACAGTCTGAATGGATAGACAACTGGACAGGTAAAAAACTGATTGGGTGGTCAGGCTCAGAGGGCAGTGGCTAATGGGCCGAATACAGCTGGATGCTGCAGGAGTGCAGGGCTCTGTCCTGGGACCTACCCTCTTAAACATCTTCACTGATGACCTGGAGGAGGTGGTGGAGTCTGCTCTCATCAAGTCTGCGTGCAGCACCGAAGTGGGGGCAGGAATCAGCCAACATGCTGGAGGGCTGTGCTGCCATTCAGAGGCACCCGGGGAGGCTGGAGGAATGGGCCAAAGGGGCAGATTCAGCAAGGACAAATGCAAAGTCCTGTGCCTTGGGAGGAATAGCACAATCATGAGATAACAGGATAATTCAGGTTGAATGGGACCAGGGAAAGGGGACTTGAGTGGGTACAGACATCAGCGTTCAGATAATGTGACCTGGTTGGGCCGGTTGGGAAGGGAGGTGTTTCAGTTTGCCACAACACGTGTTTGAGAAACCACTCACCTTTTATGAGATTCAAGTTCTGAACTGCAAACTGTAGTGAAATTTTAACCTACAGGATTACTGCAAAAGACTTCTTGTCAGGATTTACTGCTTTTAATAATTCACTATAGGACTAGCTCCTGGCTTCAGTGTAAAACAGGAGTATCTGAAACACTGTAGAACAGTAAGTGTTTAGTGGTGGTGTTTTTAAGAGAGAGTGCATATCAGCCACTCTAAACAATCTGTCATAGTTACTCCATGCTGAGTCCTGATAATAAGTTGGGAAGAGCCTTCAAAAGGCATTTCCAGGGCTGCAGAACCAGGCAGCTGCCTGGCACAGGCTCTGCCAGGCATGGCCTAGCACAGCATGGACCTGGGAGCTCAGGGAGCTCAGGGTGGTGTCAGGCTGCCCGCAGGGATGCGGGTGCTGTCAGCCCAAGCTCACGCTGGCTTTTCAGCAGGGATCAGGCAAGGTTGCAGGCTGGCAGTGGAGACGGCAGAAGTGGCAGCCCTGGGATCTTCAAGGGAGAAGTGAGAGAGGGAAAGGACATGGGGAGGAAGCAGGGGCTTGGAGGGCTAAGAGCTGGAGGATGGCCAGGAGGAGGGCTTGGGGGGTGTCTGCACTTTCAGAGCCCCACAGGAGTTTGTCAACACAGCATGAGCACATGCCTCATCCCTGTCTGCGTCCCAGTGAGCCGGTGGGGACTGAGGAGCGTCACAGGGGTCTCCAGTGACCATGGGCAGCTCCACAGGCAGCTCCCTCCCACCAGGCAGGTGTCACTGCCTTGAGCCCCACGGTACCTCTGGAATCCAGATCTGTCTTGCCCTCTCCATGGACCCAAAGGCTGCAAACTGCCTGTGCTGCACTGTAACTTCCATCTCCATAGGGACTTGCTGTAAGTTGGTGAACTCTGACATCAGAGTTTCTCTCTTGGATGAATACGGCTTTGTACACATCCATTTTTCTCCAAAATTGTTGATTTGGTAGTTCACGAATGCCCATTGTATTCATGTTGAGGAAGGATCACTTGGTTCCTTTCCCTCTGAAAGCTGGTAGGTGACATTCAGCATCACCGCTCTCATGCTGCAGCCTCACAGGCTCAGAGCAGAGTCTCAGCCACCCACCCTTCTGGGCTGATTTTGGAGTAAATCTTTCAAATTCAAAGCAAGTAGCACAATGTATGTTTGAATAAAACCTAAATTCCCTCATTTGCTAGAGTGTAAGTTGAGAGTAGCTTCTATGTTGACCTCAAAGACAGCAGGACAGACTGAAAAGTCCACAAAATATAAATGTTTCAGTGACAGCTGTCAATGATTTATAAACCATTCTCCATCCACATTGACAACTAGCACATAAATAATAAAGAATACACTTAAGACAAAACATTTTGTACAATTACTGTTTCCTCAGATGGTCATATTATGTTACTCAGAAATGTAGTCTATTCTGTTGCTTAACTGTACTTGTGTTAACACAAATGACTACTTATGTCACCCACCGGCTAAACTAATGCAGAGCTTGGAAAACACATTTCCTGAGCTAATAGCAGGAACAAATAGCCACAAAAGAGTGAACTATTTACACGTTTCTCCTTTGGGATACAAAATTCATAATAATTACCACAAACACAAAAGACGCTGTACTAGAGTTTTAATTAAAAACAAAAACAAAATAAAGTACACACAATAATTCTGAGTTTGGGAAACAGAAACAAGTCTCTTTTTTTTTTGCCACATGGACTAATAACTGGTTTTAATATGATGTATTTGTATCAGTAAAGCCATTTATCTCAACCTTCTATAAGTAAAGAACTTAAACTTTGAGTGAAAAAAGCCACAGGCCACTTTGTATGGTCTTCCAAACATTGGTTAGCAGTTTAAAGGGAGTGAAACAAATAAATTAAATACTTCACATTTAGATAAACCAAATAACAATATTGTGCAAAAATTATAATTTTATGGCTATATTAATAATATTATTTAAGCATGCGGTGTGGGCAGAACACATCCTGGCCAGCTGCATGGAATTATGCCTACAAAGAGTTTCTACCAATTCAGTGTAGTTTGAGATCGTGTTTTGCAATCATGTTAGGGTGAAGGATCACTCAAAAGCCCTGGGGTACAAACTGAGTAACCCTAATTCTAGATTAGAAGTGCAGTAGAATCTTGCCACAGGATGTCCCACGAAGATCATGTCTGCCCACCCAGATCCTCCTTACGGCACTGTCTGCACCCAGCACTTGTTGGTAATGTGCATCACACTGGCATCCACCCTGTACAACCAACTGAAAAGATGCTTTGCTTTTCTTATGCCTTATAATACCCTGATAAGTGAAAAGAAGACATTTCAGTGTCAGACTGTAAAATGATCTTACGTGTCTTCTGACTTACGCCCACACACAGGCACAGCCTGACATGCTGGAACTGAAAAACATCTATTAAATGGAGACGTATGAAAAAAGGCCATCAGAAAAGAGACCTAAAGGGTAGTTTGGAATTTTACTGACACAAAGTCAGGTAAACATCAAATATGCATAGAGTTATTACATGGCTTTACACGTTGGTGAGGTAAAATCCTCCCAATTATCCCTTGGGAAGCAAACTCTTCTCTCCCAGAACAAGCCCAGCTATCAATAGCCAAGACAGCTTGCAAATTTTCTTTATGCTATATGAAAGAGTAGAAATGTATCCCAGTGGGAAAAAAAAACCCCAAACAAAATCTAAGAACTAAAACCACTAAAAACCAGGAAGAGAGAGAGAGAGACTATGGTCCTGAGTGTGTGAGTTAAAGCAGGGGAGAGAGCTGACAACGCTCCCTCCCTCTCTCCTTTACAGATTTAGGCTGGAAAGCCTGACTGCACAGCTACTGGAAGATGGAGGGTCTGAGAAAGGTGAGAGTCCCAAACCTTGTCTAAAGAGAGAACTATGTAGGTGAATGACCGTGGCATGAGACCTGCGCTAGTGGCCAAGGCTAAAGCTCTCCTTTCTCCCGCCTCCTTGGGAAGCTAAAAAAAAAAATAGCTAGTTTGTCTTTTTTCCCCTCAGTTCTGCTGCCTTCTCAACAACTGTCTCCTTCCTCACTGTGCAGGAGAGTGCTGGGTGCACTGGGTTGGTACTGGGGAGCTGCAGGGAGCCAGTAGGGCTGAGTGCTGCAAAGGTGTTGCTGTTTGGACTTTTGGCTGGAGGCAGAGAAGGCAGCATCTGTGATGAAGCTGAAGTGCCAACTGGCCCCATGATGCATGGAACTGCTCTGACCCGGTAGCAGGATTCAAGCAAATCTGCCCACTGTGGCAGATCTGGTCTGCATCGTTTCACATGGGCACTGAGACAAGCCCATTTCCAGCCAGTTTGTAACGTATCTAGGCTGAGAAGTACAATCACCATCACTGAATGGCAATTTTGTGATACGTATCCTATTTATGGTGGTATTTCCTGCTGAGATCATGAACTGCAAATGCTGTTTTAGTTAGTGGGCTAGCCACTTACCACCCTTGTCTTGGATTGAAATTCCTGGAAGTGGTGACACAGGACTAACAACAGATATTTGTGAAGCTCTAAAACACTTTGCTTAAATCTCTGGGCAAGGGCATGGCCAGATCAAGAAAGAACCTGGGTTGGCTGGTACCTAAGTATCAGGTCCGGTGGGGACAGTGACAACGACCTGGCAAGAGGTTCGTTCATGGCTTCATCTTGATGTGGAGGACAGAGTATACAGAAAGGAAGCTGGGATGTTTTGGGAAGAGAGAATGACATGAGAAGAATAAGAGAAGCCCCTTGTTTTGAAGGAAACACCTCTTGTGTGACACAGGGTCTCTTTCTTTGGGAGAAAGGTAAATCTCCAAGACACAATCAGCAGCAGGGGAGTATGGAGGCACAGGAAGATGTATTTTATTGTTTTGTCTGCATCTATGTTCTGTTTGATTTGCATAAAGAAAGGAATCTATTAGAAATGCTAATATAGTTTTTGTGGCTATGAGCCTTGTATGCCTTCATTGGATGGGGCTTTGAGCAACCTAGCCTTAGTGGAAGGTAGAGGGGGTGAAACTAAGTGGTCTTTAAGGTCCGTTCCAACCCAAACCATTCTATGATTCTATGATTAAATGAAAACTAGATCTTCTGCTTGGATGGAAGACTGGAGCTGCAGGAAAAGGTCAGTTAAAACTGCCCTAAAGTTTTGCCAAAAAAGAAGCCAAAACAATTTGCTCAAACTAATTACTTCCTATGTAAATTCCACTGATGTAAAGAACTAAACCTTTCCTTTTGGTAGGGACATCAGGGCTGTTGTGCTTAGAAAAAAAATATATCTCTATTAAAACTGTGTAATTGTATCTTAAGAGAATGAACATTTAGCAAGCTACAGGAAACAAAGAGTTAATACATAACAGTCTTCAATGGTTACTCAGTGTATTGAAGCAAGATTAAACTCTCCATGGCATTGATATTCTGAACAAATGGTAGCAAATCAATTGGACTAAAGCTATGAAAGTTTTTTCTTTCCTAATCTGAGCTGTACTGTCCACTTAATACTTAAGTAACTAAGATATAAATCTTCTTATGAAACTTAAATGAAACAAGGAAGATGATATTCACCAACTTTTACTGAGAAGACTTGGTTGTGTTTCCTTTTACAGATGTTTCACCTCATTAATATTTAAACAATCTCCATAGAAAGGATAAAGAAAATTAAAGTTTTCACTATGATTGAGATGAAGGATGAAGATCCATCATGAACTGGTAAATCAGATAAAAGGAAAAATAATTAGAGTGTATTGAGCTTCTTTATTTTCATCCATTTGACTTGAATTTTTACAGCATGCCAGAAGCAAAGAAAACACAGTAACTGTGCATATTTTCTTTGGGAATAATAATGATATTTTCTTTGGGAATGTTGAAAAGTACATAACGGTATTTGTCAGCTAGGAGCACATTTTTCAGCAAGAATTATTGATTTTAGTTATCTTATCATAGAGCTTTTAACATATAATCTACATTTTAGATTTTGAGCATATCCCAGGCCACCTCTCTTTGTATTTCTCTATTGCTGCATGTCCTCACAGGACAGGAACCAGGCCCAGGCTCTGTCCCTGTCCTGCTTCCAGGAGGTTTTGCTGGTGCCTCCAAACAATCCTTATTACCGTTATGGCTATTACCAATCTTTTTCAATTCAGCCCATTAATAATTACAGTTCAACATAAATATGTTCTCAAGCAGCTACCTATCAAAAAAACGTCTCAGTTAAAATAAATTTCTAACTATATTTTCCTGATGCTGGCATATGATCTGTATTGTTTGAGTACTTGAAGGAAAACTCAGGCTCTGGCTGGCTAACTTCAGCTGGAATGTTGCCTTCCTCACCATTCCTGTTTTCTGTCAAATGTGCTGTTACCTGTGAAATCTTTCATGCTGCTACTTGTTAGTTGATCATAAAATCTATGTTTCCCCTATCTTCCCATATTTACAGAATATTTTGTAGTTGATGTAGCCTATTTCATCTTGAACACAGTCTTTGCTTGATGGCAGGAGAAGAAATGGCTGATTAGCTGTTTTCTTCCTAACAATGTACAAATGTTGATGAATGCTAATTGAGGTTGTGATTACTGAAGAAAGGGTAATATACTGGAAGGTTGAAAGTTGCTTTGGATTTAAGTGCAGAAGGCAATGAATCTGCTAGAATACAAACACTTTTTCTTATAAATCACATACTTTATTTAGTGTTATGTTTTGTGTTTCTCTTCATTAGATGTATGCTAAGAGTGCTTACCTGTAACAACTCAAATAATTAATTGCTGCCATCATGGTAGCAGAATTATTTCAAAACTTGTAATGAATTGGTTTTAGATGCAAAGAAATTATTTCACCACAGATAATTTCTTTCATTTTTCCCTCTTTGCAGACAACTAAGGGTATTGTCGTCTGTTTACTATCAACAATAAGAAAAAGTTTTTCTTTTAATTTTAAACTACGTCACATTTCCCTGAGAATGTCATATATCTAATCCTCTGTCTTTGTTAGTGAATTTTGGAGACATCCAATCTCAGGGTAGATCAGAAGAAAAGCAGCATCCCACCTTTCAATGTTTAGCTCACTTTTTACAAGTGTTGGAACATTATTTATAAATAAACATTTAACTTCTCCATATTTGAGTTATCTTTTATGTTTTGACCAGAACTGTCATGAACTGCAACTTCCAGCTGGTGGAATGTATGCTGTCTCTCTTTGCTTGTTTCCACAAAGAATAATTGAATTGTCTCCACTCAGACAAAACAAAGTAAAAAAAAATATATATAGAAAGTGTAGCAGCCTGATATGAATCTTTCCCATCTCACTTTGTCATCATTCTTATTGCAGGTCCTCCCCAGGACAGCTCTGTGTGTAACTGTCTTCTCTCTGTGCCCTTGGACGATCTGCAACTCAGTGCCCTGCAGCGGTAGAAACAAGAGCATCATTCTAACAGTGGAGCTGATTGTGTGCCCCCCTCCTTGCAGAGGTCCCTGAGAACCTGCCTGCAGAGCAGGATTGCCACAGGAAGAGTCGGGGTTGAGTCTTAGGACCATATATATGCTCATCACTCCCTTTCCTGTTCTATTCTTCTCCTTTTTTTTCTTGCTGAAATGAAGGTACGGCTACTTCTTTCCACATCCATGCAGAAATATCAAACTACAACTTCTTGTCCTAATTAGCTGGGGGAACTTCTGGATAGTGCATATTCTCAGTTCCTAAGTAGTTCAGGCTCAAACCTTCATTAGTTTTGTACCTCTGAGGAGATGAACTATGCTGTTAATTGTTTAGTGGCTAGAGAACTGGTGATATTTTTGCAGCTCTTATAGACTGTGGCTGTCTGGGAAGGTAACATGTCCTGTAAACTTACAGGGCAGATGGGAATCCGTAACACTACATTGTAATGTCTAATGAAATTCTATTTCCACAACTCTGCAAACTTGTATGTCTTGAGGTTTGATTTATAATGCTTTCTGGATTTCATTCTGTGTCTTCCCCTTTGTTTTACCAGTTCTTCTTCCTCAGAACACTCTATTTCTGTACTGGTTTTAGCATCATATATTTACTGTGTACAAGAATGAACTTCGCTGCATCAGCCACTTCCTCCCTCCTTTATTTTACTTTAAAGAAGCCATTCTTTAGCTAAACCATGTGAGAGTCAGAAGAAGACAGAGAATTCAGCCTCTGACCAGGAAAGGCTTTGCATAGACTTGTGTCAAGTATTGTCTTGTAAGCCTTAGGCTGTCTTACTTTTTAATTATTTTTTTCTGTTTTGTTTTGTGTGGGTTGTTGTTTTTTTTTTGTCAGAAGGAACTTGCTTATTACTCACTAACAAAATCCAAACATCCAAGGCTGGAAAATAATGATTTATTGGAAGTTTCAATCAAGTTAGCAAAGTTATAAGCTCCTTCAAAGTAATTGAGGGGTAAAGATGGAAATGCCAGACCTATTTTACAGCAAAATTACCAGACACTTTGATAGCTCCATTATAAATTCTATGTACATTATTCTAAGAAAAGATTGCTATCCAGTTGCTGTTCCTTGGCTATATTATTTCTTTCCTTATCTCACTGATTCTTTTTGTAGCATACAGTAAGAAATTTATTAGTAAGGTATCAGATTTCCTGGTAAGATATGGTCCAACAAACACTGCTATTACATTTTTCTCTTTATTCTATATAAACTTTTTCCTTTATCACTTTGTTGTTTTTTGCTGTATGGGTGCCTTCACTGGAGCAATGTCTACTTCAGTTATCTGGAATACCATATATTCTGGAAAAATTGGATTGCAATAGTTTAGTATTTCATTACAGTAAAACTGTTTTGGGCAAAACATTTTTGTGGTGCATGCTATTTGTTTTTCATTTCCTAAGAGTCATTTAAAAGAGCAAATTTTTATATCTGCTGTATCTTTTGCTTTGGTGAAAAAGATAATAGAGTATTGAGTGAACAATAGGATGAAAATACAAAGAAAAAGAGGACTGAAAAATCAGATATCAATGTCTGAATAGCCTGGGGTTTACTTTAAGCTGATGAACACGATCTGGAACTCATTTCTTGAAAATGTTCTTTGTGAGTATCCCCAGGTGTCCACCAACTAAGCAGGAGCTTACATGGCATTTTCAGCCTGAGAACTTGACTTGCTCACCTCAGCCCATGCCCACCATTACAGCTCAGCAGATATTACTTCCTCTCCTAGATTTTCTGGAATAACCTCTTGCACAATCTCTGGCTAGTCTAAGGGTGTCAAAGTGATAGTATTTATTTTGGTTTTTTTTTAATTAAAAATGCTTTTTCTAAGCAATGTGGTTTTGAAATCACTTAAAGCAGGAATACATAACTGGTTGGCATATGACTCTGAGGAAGATGGGAGTCTGGAGTTGAGTCCAAAACAAGGTGTGTGACTGCACCGGGGGAAGCACCAGCCCAAAAGCATGTGTCTGTGAATCTGCCCTGGAGTTCAGGCTGTGGAGTGAAGGGCAGGAATTCCACAGGCAGACATGACACAGCAAGGATTTATTTTCAGATGTGGTTGTTATTACAGACGACTTAACCTAGGATCTCACAGTGGCTGTATCCTCCTTTTTAGTAGAGCTAGTTAGGCAGGTGCAGCTCCTCATTATAACTGTGAAAGTGGTACTGGTGCTTTTTAAATTGTTGATTTTATGTTTCATTTGAAATGCCTATTCTCTCTGCAGTTGGAGGTAGCAGCTGTAGCTGGCTGCCTAATTTGTTGGAAGTGATATCTCCAACATAGAAGCAGTTATGAAACATAAAGTGAAGAGAGGTATTTCCAGCTTTCATTAGAAGATGAAGGATGTGACAAATCTCTGCCTTGGGCAGTCACTTCGTGATATCTGTTGGACACTCAATCAAGGCTCCATGGAGAGGTATCAAGATCTCATTTTCCTGGGATCAAGTCAGGAGCATTTATGTGGCCATCAGTTATGACTGTTGAAAACTCCCTGCTAAACTGCCTTCCTGGAGGCTGGTGGGAATCTTTTCCAGCTCAACTTAGAGGAATAGTTCTCTATAGAGAGCATTGAGTTAGTGTTTTCATAGTGATTCAAACACTACCTTTATATCATGCGAAGATTAGCCTCAGCTTCCAGCATCAGAAACAAGCTTTACCCAAGCTCAGCACTACTTCGATGAGGTTTTTCACTGGAGCATATCAAAAGCGAATTTCTGTAATCCTGATCCACTTTGAGAGCCATTTACTCATAGCTGTTGTGTCGCTGGCTCCGGACATAGTGCTCATCTGGTGCAGCTCTGCTCACTGTGAGTAATGATCCACTGTCATTATTTCATTTCCTCAGATATTTAAAAAACAAAATGTAATTGTCCTATTTTAATCTAAATTTCTGCTGTAGCAGTAAAACAGAAACAGTAATTAAAACCATGACTCAAAAACAAGAGCAAAATATTTACAAACGCTGATCTTTGTTTCTCTCCTGGCTCTCTGGAAGCCAGCCCTTAGGAACGACTACTAGTTGCAAGTTTATCCTCCTTCAGAGTGATTTCATAGTGACACCATGTTCACAGCTCTGAACTTGTTTTTTTCTTGCAGCACGCAGATATGTAACAAAATTAAAAAACCTAAATACAAATCCAAAGAAATATGCATCCAGCTTGCATGTTGCAATAGTTGAAAAACAGCACTATCAAAACCGTCTTAACCACACCATCATTATCAGTTGAAATGCATTAAGGAGTTACCAGAACAGTAGGATCTTGAGCAGTGACATTTTTTACACTTCTTATGTACGAGCAAATTTTGCTAGTCATTCTGCAGGATTGAGAACAAAAATGTCAAAGGAAGTCAGTAATGCACTCATTCTGAAATCGTCCTCACTTTTTTAGTGCAGAGGGATCTGTGCTGCACTGGCAGACAGAGAGGAAGGAAAAACCAACAGCCATTACCGCACTGTTATTCAAATTAGGCAACTGTCAGTTCCTCCCGTTTTACAGTGGCCAGTGCTGAACAATGCCAGCAGAGAAGTCCAGGAACCAGGCAACCATAGCAGCTGCTGTTAGTTGGAGAAAATATTACCCCAACAGAACCTCATGCTGTAGTTCATGACCTGGTGGCCTTGGTCACCCCCAGTCAGCCCATGTACATCTTGGTTCCAGAAGACGTGGTTGGCAGGTGTTACAATTAACACAACAGTTAGTGAGGGTGGGCTGTGAGTGGGTCACTAAAATATTCTGCTTTAAAAGAACTGCTAAAAAATCCCAGTGACACCAGCACATTTGGGAGGTGTCCTTGGCTGCAGCATCTGGGTTTGGAAAGACCAGATGAGGCTCTTTATCAACATGTTGGGTCGCTGAAGGGAATTACAGTCTCAGGTAACTGAAATATCAGGACACTTTTCAGGTTGCATGGTTGGTTTCTGCGTTGTCTGTATGTACTTTACAGGTTTATTTGGTTCTCTACGAGACAGTTGCTGCCATGACTTATTTCAAATTGGCAAGTATGGGTAAAGCCATCTCACAACTCCTTGTTCTTGAAAACATAAAGGGTGGAAGAAGTTATATAACCCAGATTACCACAAACTACTTTCTTTCTCCAAGGGGATGCAAAAAATCCTTCCTCCCTCCCTCTTTGGGCCCAGTTCATTGGCTAAAAGCTGCTGACCTGGCCAGCATTAGGGTTATTACAAATGAATGAACTTTCAATGCTATAATTGACTGGTCATGGAAGAAAAGTCCTGTTGCACATTCCCACTGCCTGTAATGGTGCTGTGGGAGCCTCTCTTCTTCCTGGAGCCCCAAAGAAATTATGAAATACTGCATAACTTCCATGTCCAAGAGATAAAACCTGTGCCTATAAACTGTTTTATTTCACTGTCTAAAAAATCACTAGGAGATAGATCACATCCCAGGGGACGCGTCCCTCTAGACTACATGCAGAGATGAAGACAGTGATTAGTAATAGACACTTGGTGGATGTCAAAAAAACCTTAGGTCTCTTCAGAGAAGTTGGAAGAATCATAGAATCATAAAACCATAGAATGGCCTAGGCTGGAAAGGACCTTAGAGATCATCTTATCCAACCTCCCTGTCATGGGCAGGGGTGCCCTTAACTAGACCAGGTTGCTCAAGGCCTCATCCAACCTGGCCTTGAACATCTCCAGGGAGGAGGCAGCCACAACGTCTCTGGGCAATTTATTCTAAAGTCTTGCCACCCTCGTACTGAAGAATTTCTTCCTAAGATCTAATCTAAATCTATTCTCCTTCAACTTAAACCCATTTCCCCTTGTCCTATCAGTGGACGCTCTTGTAAAAAGTCCCTCCCCAGACTTCCTGTAGGATCCCTTCAGGTATTGGAAGGCAGCTATTAGGTCCCCCAGAAGACCAGGGGGTATGGCACACAATAGAAGAGGGGTCCAGGAAAGCTGGTTGACATTCAGAAATCAGCTGCTCCAAGCTCAAGAATTATTCATCACAATGAAATCAAGCAAAAGCAGCAAGAGGCCAGCATGGATGAGCAAGGAACTCATGACAAAAATCAAACGTTTAAAAGCAGCATGGAGGAGGTGGAAGCAGGAACAGGGGCCAAGGAAGAATAGAGAGACATTGTCTGACTGCATAGGGATGGGGGCAGGAAAGCCAAAGCCCACCTGGACCTGAATCAGGTGAGGCAGGCAAAGGGCAGCACAAAGGGCTTTTAGAGATCTATCAACAGCAAAAGAAATACATGAGGAAATGTGGGTGCACTGCTAAGTGCAGTAGGCGTCCTGGTGACAACAGACATGGAAAAACCCGAAGTATTTAATGTCAGCTTTGGCTCTGCCTTGACTGGGAATACCAGCCTTCAGGAATTCCAAGCCTCTGAGACCACAGGGCAATTCTGGAACAAGGAAGACTTACCCTTGGTGGAGGAGGAACAAATACGAGAATATTTAAACAAAGTAGCTCCATGGGACCTGGTGGGAGGCACCCATGGGTGCTGAGGGTTCTGGCTCTTGATAATCTTTGAAAGGTCATGGCACCTTGGAGAGGCTCCTGGAGGTTGGAAGGGAAAAACTGTCACTCTCATCTTCAAGAAGGGCAAGGAAGAGGATGCAGGGAACTACAGTCTGGTCAGCCTCACCTTGATCCCCAGGAAGTTGATGGAGCAGCTAATCCTGGAAACCATTTGCAGTGATTTGCAAAGAGGAAGTCATTCTTACCCAACCTGACAGCCTACAATGAGGTGACTGGCTTGGTGGATGAGGGGAGGGCAGTGGATGCCATTTACCTCAACTTCAGAGAGGCTTTCTATACTGTCTCTGATAACATCCTCACAGATAAGCTGACAAAGCATGGGTTAGATAAGTAGACGATGAGGTGGACTGAAAATAGGTTGAGCTGCTGGGCTCAATGGGTTTTGATCAGCAAAGTCTAGCTGGGCAAACTTCTCTAGTGGTGTGTCCCAGGTATAGATACTGGGGCCAATACTGTAAAACATCTTCATTAATGACCTGGAAAGAGTGCACCCTCAGCAAGTTTGCAGATGATACAAAACTGAGAGGAGTGCCTGGTACACTCCAAAAAGGCTGCCATTTGGAATGGCCTCAGAGGCTGGAGATGTGGACCAGCAGTAATCGCATCTGTCACTGACTCTCACTCTCAGTCACAGAATCACAGAATGGCTGAGGCTAGAGGAGACTTCTGAAGGTCATCTGGTCCAAATCCACATACACACACTCAAACAGGGTCACATAGGTCATCTCCAGATGGTTCAGAATCATCATTTTGTGGTTCTGTAAACATCTGATGCATGTTGCTATCACATGCTGGATTCTATAGAAACTTGATCTGACTTAATATGCACTTACCTGGATCACTTTATAGAATTTTCCCCTATATAATAGCATGAAGGATATGTTCTGCTAGATCATTTCATTCATTCATCTTATAATGGAGACTTTCTGCAGTTATAGACGGTCCACTGTAGCTAATTATACCCTTACATTATGCATAATTTAGATGCTATGAACATCATACTGTGTTCATCTTGCTGTCTGCCAGCTTCCCGAACTTATTCAGCAGCTGCTTTTGGAACAGCAGGGATATGGCTGCTCTGTGGAGGGGAAACCTGGTCTTATGGTGAGCCAGTGAGACCTGCTACTTCAGTGATATCAGTATCTGCTGGAAAACCAACCATCTGGAAAATTACATGCAGGGACATTTCAAACAAGGGCAAACATAATAATGTAATGTACATGCCAGCATTTCAGTAGTCGCTGACTGGACTGGACTCTGCAAGGAGACAAGTATACAGGCTATACACGAGAGCCTGATCTACAGCCCTGGATCTTTGAAATCAGAGTCTTAAGGAGAGTTGATCTCCAATTTAGAATTCCTTAGGAGTTGCAGATTGCATCTCTGCAATAGACCTAACCTCCTATGACACTTCTGAGAAAAGCAATAGATACATGTTATTCTGAAAATGGATTTGGAAGTTTAAATGTAAATTAGTTCTGAATGCAGCTGTACAACGTGTGGTGAATGTTATTGAAAATGTATCATAGGTACTTAGTAGATTGTGTGGAAGACTCTTCTTACTCTTTCTGTTGCTCTTGTCCTTGTAAAGCAGTCTTGTATCAGCCTCTAATTTCTTTTAAAGTAAATCTGTAGTCCTTTTTATCAGATGACCCTGATGGTTATTGAATGAAAAGACTGACCAGTTCAATGGATCAGTCCAATATTTGGATCTGTGTGATTCATTTCAAGTGGAGAGTATGGGTGTGCAGAACTATCTTTCTCTCCCATTCAAACAAACGTGCATACAAACCATAGTGTCTGCAAAAAACCCAATAGTTAAAGTAGAATTTTCAGTGCCAAAGTTATAGCAAAATAAGATTCTTCTGTATTTTCCATGTAAGTTTTAGAAATATGATCTTACTTGGCTACTGAATGAATGAGAAGTTATTAAAAGCCTCCACTGTGTGTTGCACTCTCATATCACTATGATAATGAAATCTCGACAAGATTTTCAACTCTTTTCATGTTTGAACACAAATTAGTACTTTTCACCATTTTTGTCTCAGTACCATGAGCAAGAACCAAATCCAGCTGCCACATCCAATAAATGAACTTCTAATTTCTATGCAGGAAACCTATTGTCTTGCAAAAATAAGAGATCATAAGTCCTCTTATTCAGGTTACAAAAGCTACCAATCCTTAAGTTGCTCTGCAGTCCTGAAAAACAGACTGATTTCATCCATTCTGTAGGACCTCAAAGCTACTGAAATAGCTTTCCCTACCCAAAGCAGGTCCAGTTAGATCACAATGCTTTGTTGTACTGGGTTTCCTTTGCTGGCCAGAGCACTCCACATGTGGTTTCACCAGCTCTGAGTTGAGGGCAAGAATCACTTCCCCTGATTTGTGAGCAAGATGCTTGCTAATAAGCTCAGGATGCCACTGGCCGCCTTTGCCACAAGGACACATTACTGGCTTATGTTCAATGTGTTTTCTACAAACATCCAGATCCTTTCCAGCAAGGCTGTGTCCCAGCCAGTCAGCTCCAGCCTGTACTGGTGCCTGGTGTTATTTCTCCCCAGGGCAGGACTTTGCATTTTCCACTAGTGAACTTCATGAGATTCTTGCCCGGATGTTTCTCCAGCCTGTCAAAATTCCTCTGAAAATCAGCTCTATCCCCCTGTACATCAATTATCTTTATTAATCAAGGACTTATTGTACATAATTTGAGTGTCTTTGTTGGATATTTAAGGTCAATACCATTTTAAGGGCCATATTCTGACAGATTGTCTACAGAAATATTTGCACAGATCCCAGTAAGAACATTTGTAGGTTAAAAATTATTAGAGCTTCAGAGTTATTTGGGCACTCAGTTGCTGCTAGTTTCAATGGGAAGAGCCAAAATAGCTTAGATGTTCTAGACCTAAGGCATTATTCAACATTAAATTAAGTCTTTGAAATCTGGGCCCAGAAGTCATTTGCTGGTATCTATTACTCTGCCAGAAAAAGGTGGAAAGTGGCACTTGCAAATTATATACTATCTTGGTCTTGTGCATAACTTACTTCCTCATGAATCTTTGTCAAAACCAGAATAATTTTGAAATTGCAGTGTGCCTGACTCATTGAGGGAGGGTGTGGGAAACAAATTACTCATGTGAAATTTTTTTAATAGTGCCCATCTTGGTTCCTCACCAAAATCAAGAAACACAGAGCACTGTGAAAATCCTGCACGCGTTGTACAGGAGGGACTGTAAGTAATGCATTAGGGTTAATAAGAAGGAGCTGTGGGTAGTAATCACGGACTGAGTTAGCTATTCTAACGTAAAAGGACTTGCTTTAAGTTAATTGTTGTCACCTTACTCTTCGGAGGGTCTACTCCTAACAATTTAGTCCTAAGTTCTCTCAAAAGTATGTATAGTGATATTAGGCATATGAGAAGGGACTCTGTAACCTTTCGTGTTTTCTTCTATCCCTCATACTGAAATTTTCTGTTTTGTAGATTTGTTTTTGTCAATAGGCAAACTACCATTTGGGTTTCCCAAACTGTGCCTCCATTCCTGCCTGTGCTTTAAGGGACGAGTATGTCTGTGGTTCTGCTGCACCAGAACTTCCAAATATAATGTGGCCCATAGCGTTGTGAGAAAATGTCGTTCCTTGTTCCATGTTCCTTCCACAGCTGTTCATTTTCTACGTCTGCCCACAATATATTTTCTGTGTCCTGTTCTGAGTGCCTAGCTCAGTCAAATATAATGTGTGCTTGCACTGGAGAAACGCAGGGAGTGGTTTATCTCGCCTGAGTTTGGATAGCTCTCTGTAACACAAAATCTTTTCATATTCGAGATGGATAGAGAAAAAGCTCTCATAGGATGCAACCCATCTCATGCAAGGGTGAACTTCTAAAATAGGTCTGAGGTATGGCTCTGGGTAACTGACCTTTTCTCCTCATTGACATAAAGACAGATAGCTCAGATGTGGACATTGCGCTTGCAGACATCTGATAATAGATGACATTTAACCAGTTTGTGGCATCCTAAAGCCTTGATAATATCTTGCAGTGTTCAGAATTTTCCTGAGCCATGTATTTTAACAATTGAAGAAAAAGAGATCGTGATCAGCTATTATTTTTGTTTGCTTGTTTTTGTATGTGTATAAATGGCTGGTTTATTTGCATTGCTGTGTTGTTTAGTATTTCAAATTCCTATGTGCACACATTTGATTAGATATTTCAGTCCTTGCCTGTGTTTGTTGTATTTAGTACCATTTACTCTCCTTCCCCTCGCAGTTAAAAGCAAATAATCTGAACGTGAGTAATGACAGGAGTCTTAAAGCCCTGGGGATAAATACAGTAATGTTGCTGGATTTTTGCTTGGTCTTTTATTTCTTTGCTGAATGCTCTGCATTGACCAAAGGAAATAATGTGGGACTCCTTCCTCTATTTTTGCCTCTTACTAAACCATAGTTCAGTATTGTATTTTCTGATGGTATCCAAAAAAGGGAAGTAATTCTCTTGCATTTTAGTGTAACTGATCCAGGCTAGGAGAGAAGGCTGCTGAAACTGCCAAAAAAGGAAATATTTGGGTTTATGTTCTTATTGTGTGCTTTCTTTTCTTTAATTCCTGTACAAAATCCAGACAGGATTTATGAGGCAGAGATAACTGTGTAGCTGAAGCTTCAGCATCAATGGGATATAAGTTTCCCATTTAACCTAATGTCTCTCTTAACGAGACTATTTTTTGTGTATCAGGATCCTGTGCACTGTGTGGGGCAAAGGGCCTGCCAAGCCTCCATGCTTTTTCTGAAACCAGCTCAAACAAGAGAGAAAAGTCATGTCAGCCTTTGGGTGAGGGACCAAAAACTGGGTAGTACTAATCAATCCGAACTCAGTGTGACTTTAGTCCCCAGGCTTTGAGTTAGGTCTCTCTTAAAATAGAAAGTAGACTTAAAGATCTGACTCTGTTTGTCGTGTTTTTCAAAATCAACTGTGTCTTTACTGAAAAAGCTAATTACTTAGTAAATCCCATTTGCTTTCTCACTATATGTTTTTAGGAAATATTTGCTTCTTCCACTATACGAAAAATTGATAGTTTGCATGAGTGGCTAATCCCTGTGCTAGAAACAGAGGTCTGCTGATTACCACTAAGAAAGCGGTAGCCTGGGTAGAGAACGTTTCATAAATACTCCCTGCAAATATAGGGAGTTTCAAACTATCTCAGTGGGACTAGATGATCGTTGTAGGTCTCTTCCAACAGAACTAGCCTAGCCTGGCCTAGCCTAGCCTAGCCTAGCCTATCCAACTGTAGCAAGTCATCATCAGATACGGGGTGAGATTAGAACAGGATCAAATTGGTAGTGAAGATGCCCACAACTTCTTGAACTCCTATGAAGGAGTCTCCACAGCAGGCAGGGAAGAAATCATACATGATGTGAATATGTACTGTATAAAAACAACATAGGTCTAGCACAGGGCTCAGGGCTGAGCATTTTCTAGGAGCTCTTGATGCTACGTACTTACCCTCTGCTCACATAAAAACTGTAGCCACTGTAGCCAATATCTGAAATATCACAAGCAGGATCTTAAAAACTCTTTAAAATGAAACTATAAAAATATCTCTTAATTATATTGCAGTAATTTCAGTATATTACAAGCATTAAGAAATAGGGCCCAAGCTCCTTGCTTGTGAATTTGTTCTTATAATTACTCCTGTCAGCATGCCATATGGTACATGATTACCACACTTACAGATCTGAGTAAATATTTCCTAGAGAAGGAAACTAAGGCATAGAGAAGCTCCCCTTGGACCTTACAGAAAAACCAGGCTCAAAGGCAGCACTTTTCCAGCTCCCCTGTGGTGTACACCACAAGAAACTACGGTGGAAAGAAATTGGCACTTAAGAGCAAAAAGCTGCTTTCTAATACTAACTCATTTCTTATGCTACATAAATAATAGCAGAAGTCCTCACATTAATTCATGGTACAGGAGAGAAGAAAAGATACTTTGCTTCAGACTGCAATTGAAATGAAGGTTTTGTTCTTGTCAGCCTCCTGTTACAATTTATATCTGCACCTAACAGCTTCTGGAGAGCTTTTGTGATTTATGTTTTCAAGAGGAATCATTCCAGAAAGCTCTCAAGGTTTACTATTTCTTTATACACTGAATTAGCCTCTTAAGTCAAGCCAAAGATTTATTTCTACCTCTGAGACAGAGTGTTATTTTCCTTTCCCAAGCACTGTTTAAGTGTCTGCAGATATAAGAATTTTCAGAATCCGCATTTTTTTAGGTTTAGAGTTTTCATCCTTTGCGTGATTCTCTTGTGCTGAACATCTCTGTGTGTTGTTGATGTTTTATGGGGAAAAACAGAGGTATCACACAAACCACAGAGGTGCATGCTGTGAGCCTGACTCCAACTCTGATGGTGGCTGGGCTCACGGATGGGAATGCTCCCTTACCAGTCTTCAGTAATCATGCAGAGACACACAAGCATTTGTACCACAGGCTTCAAAATAGAGTGTCTCCTTACAATGCCTTTCCTGCCTTAAAACTCTGGGTTCATGAAGGTTAGAGACAAGCCTGTATGAGCTGAGTAGTGTAGTAATCTCATTTAACAGCACTGAATCTGCCCAGTAAAGGAGACTTTCTGTGTATTTTTAAGTTCTGTCTGTATTTTGCAAATCTCCAGCCTTCTTGTCCAGAAGTACAGCTTTTGTTAATTCTGTGGCTTTGTTCTTGACTCCTTCTGTAATTCTTAGATGCACTCATGGCACACTCCCAGTCACATATTGCAGCCATTTACCAAATGCTTATAAACACTAACAGGAATACATCATGCCCATGCATACAAATGGACAAAACCATGCAGAAACTACACGAGGGAGTAGCCGTGAATTCAGTGCTGCAGAGGAAAACTCAAAATGTGTTGTTTTCTCACATGGATTTTTTTTGCATAATATTACTTAAATACTAGGGTTTTTTTGTTTGATTTTATATGGCTTCTTCAATCAAGAACAGAACTCCAGATCTATTCACATTACAGGCAATATTTTATTAGATGCACAAAGAAGGTGTTGTGGCATGTACCATTTAAGGATCCGGTCTAGGAAGTTCAGGATTCGCTGGCAGGGTTTGCTCTCTGTTGGGTCTCCTTTTTAATTATGTCTTCTAAAAACACCTCATGATTTTCTAGTTCAGTAGGAAGAGGGCAAAGCAGAGGGCAAATCCACATAAGCAGAGAACAGCTCTACTTTTGGCAAAGCTGGAGTCTAGTGGCTTGTGCGCTACCTCTCATCCTCATTTCATTTGCACCACTTTCCCAAATACATGGTGGCTTCTACATACTTTGGGGACGTTAATGAACTAATTTCACTTCAGTGAAGGAGCTGCTAATTGTTATACTCTGTTTACAGCTGAGTTCACTAGAGGTCCTGGAGGGAACCAATTTCCTCAGCCGTCCAAAACAGAGTGGTAGTGCCAGGGATTGAGCTCACTCTGAGAACTGTTGTCCATCCTTAATCCCTGCTGAAGCAATTAAGCACTGAAAACACTCAGCATCTTTCAGGATAGTCGTCAGGACTAGAAAGGATCAAGCTCAAATGAGGCCAAGGAAAAGCAGCACACTGAGCACAGCAGTCCAAGAAGGTACCAGCTGGGGTCAGATGCCTGCTCCAATTGCCCTTAGCTCCTGTTGCATGCAAAGCTGATAATGGCATAATTAATAACTAATTACAATGAAAGGAAGGAGGAAATGGTACAGTGAATGCTAGCAGAATTCATAAACTCAAATGCAAGTAAAATGCAGTATGTGTACAAAATAATAGTTTAGCTCCTGGCTACCTGCTGTGTTCAAGATAAACAAAAGACAAAGTAATATCTTCAGGATGTATTTGTGAAGGCAACCATTCCCTATTATAAGATAAAATTGGAGCAGTTTATTTTATTTAATTAGTATATCATTTGTTCTTGTATGTCAAAAGGCTAATATGCATAAAAGTTGTCTTGCATCTTAGAACAAATTGCACTATAAATATTATATTGTAAAAGAAGAAGGAAAGATGTAAGCACCGGATTGTCTCCCATCAGACTGAATTGAATTTCACAGAAATACTTCGATTTACAGCAAGAGCATGCTGGTAGACAGAAGAGATGGTGACAAGTGCAAGCATTTAGGGTTAAAAGTGTGTATGGACCAATTTGTAGCTGTTCTGTCCCAGGAGAGTCTCAAAGAAGGAATGATGTCTCTGAGACGTGCTTTCTTCCCTCCGTACTGACCTACCTCTGGCTGGAAAAGCAAAGCTTCATTTCCCAACCCTGGGCAGCACACATGTGCTCGTCCACCTCTGTCTTCCTCCCTGGAAGTCGCTCTGGCTCCTTCCCAAGGGCCAAGCCATGCATCGGGGCACCGGTGGGAAGGTTCTGTGCTCCCCTCTTTCCCTCCCCAGTGGCCCTGTAAGGCAAAGGTAGCATTTGCGAGGAAGCCCTGAGTGGTACAGGAGGCTCGTGTTCTTGTACACACACATACATGTACATATGAATGACTGTGTCTAGCAAATGAGAAATCAAACTGTAAGAAACGTAGGACAAAAATATTTTGGAAAAACAAAAAAAAAAGTAGAATACCTTTTAGAGACATCTCTTCCAAGTTTATGTGTGTGATATTGGGGACAAAGTTTTGGGTCTCACACAGGGCAGTTCAGTCCTGCTGTGAGTCAGATCTGTACTTTTTTGCAGTATGAAGAAGTATTGACCAGCCAGTTAAAAGCATATCAGTGTCAGTAGGGTGACCCTGTAACAATATTTTTTTTTCCTCCTTACCTTTTAGTTTGAGCCATCGCAGTGTCGGCAACAATCAGAAGAAAATGGGAACGTTTGTCTCAATAGCCCAGAACGCATGGGGAATTTTTGTATCCGAAAGGAAACCTGGCTGGAAGTATCTGATGCAGCTTTTTGCAGTTTGCTCTGCAGTTGGCTTCTTCTCAAGCTTTCTCTTATTCCTTGGCATGCACTTCTCCCTGGCACACCACCCTTTGGGTCCCTTGCTGATTTCTGGATTCATCTGGATCTCACTTTCTATCGCGCTCTCGTGTTTCAAGTACCTGCGCTGTTTTAGTGTCCTGTTCCTTCTTTCTTGTGGACTGAAAAATGGCAGGAATGCTCTCCTTACTGCTGGCACAGGTGTTGTGGTAGCTGGCAACATCCAAAATATTTTCCACAACCTAAAGGTTCTGGCAGACAGCGTAACCTGTCTAGAGTATCAGCAATTTACTTTGGTGCAATATTATGTTGAGGCAATAAAATGGATTTACAAGGTGGCCAGTTCGGTTTCCACTGAACTATTTAAAGATAAAGTGGACCTAAAGCATGAATTCACACTATCTTACTCAGTTTCAGATAGTGCACTAAAACAAGAGCTAAATGACACAAAGCAAGAAATCCAGACAGTTGCTAACCAGATATCTTTTATGCTGACTATACTGCCCTATATAGGCCAGAAAGTATTGCCTATAGTGGGGATTTTTCTAGCTTCTTTTGGAACTGGCCTCTTTATCAAAAAATTTGTGAGTTCTCACAGTGCCACATTTAAGAATACTTATATCACAAAACAGTTCATCGCATTCGATGAGAATGAAAAGCAACATCAAAGACCTTGTCTTCTGCCGCTTAACAGAAAAGAAAGAAAAGAATATGTTACAATCCCATCTTTCTGCCTCACAAGGAAGGACAGAAAAAATGTGCAGTATTTTTTTCTCCCTGTAATTATTCATCTTTTCATCTGGCTTCTGTTTGCTGCAATAGATTATTTGTTTTATTGGTTAATTATTTCTGTGAAAAAACATCTCCGGGAAGTACCAGATCTAGACATAGAACTCACCGTCTTTCAGCAAGTAAGTAGTTAGCAGTACTTTATATTTCTTAATTTAGTATTAAAAAAAAATTCCCTTCATCTTCAGCAGCTGCAAGAGCAGACATATGGCCAAGGAGCTATCTGTTCTCTCATGGCATGCATTCATTTATAAAAAGACTCACTGCCTTTACAGATGCATATGTTGGATGGAGCCAGGTATCTGCACTTTCCGAAGTGTCAGCATATTTCTAGAGAATGGTAAATACAGGAAGGACTACCTTCATTCCTCCAGTTACATATGTGGAGAAGACGGGAAGCTCAAAATTGGAAACTCAAAATGTTTACATTTGTGAATCACCACTTTTATAGTCGAAATGCCACTGTGACACTGACATGACCAATGCCTACCCAATGCACTATACGTGTTGGGAGCCAACTGGCTGGGAGATGGTTTTGCAGAAAGAGTCCCTGAGAGTTCTGATGGACACCAATTTTACGACAAGCCTGCAATATGCTTTTACAGTGAAGAAAGAGCCATCCTGGGCTGCCAGAGGCAGAGAATTGTTAGCTGAGAGAAGTGATCCTTCCTCCCTGCTTAGCATTGGTGAGACCCAGCACGAGACAGGCATATGCTGGAGTGAGTTAAGCCGAGGGTCGAGAAGATGATTAAAGGACTGGAGCATCTGTCATACAAGGAAAGGCTGAGAGTTGGGGCTGTTCAGGCTGGAGAACAGATGACTCAGGAGGATCTCATTAGTGTGTACAAATACTTGATGGAAGGTGGGTGTAAGAAATAAGAGCCAGACTTGTCTCAGTGGTACCCAGTGCAGGGACAAAAAGCAATGGACACAAATTAAAGGAAATTCCATTTTCACATTAGAATTTATTTTTTAAACTCTTCAGGTGATCAAACACTAGAACATGTTTCTGAGACAGTGGAGTGGAGTGTCCATCCCTAGAGACATTAAAAACCCAAGTGAACACAACCCTAATGAATCCGGCTGTAAAATCAGCTATTCTCTACTGCTGTGTGTCATTTTTCCTGTGGTTCTATCCTTTGTACCTTGAGGACAGCCCTGCTTTAGGTGTGACCCAAATCAAGGAGATGAGTCCCATCATCCATGGAAAGAGGGTGTGAGCCTGACCCTGTCTGGCTGACTCTTAAGTCCTGTACTACGAATTTGCTCTCTTTATGTGCAGTGTTCACTCCTGTGGAAAGCTGGTTGATGCTTCCAAAAGAGAAAATTATGCCAGCATCACATTGATTCTAGTTCCCCAAGGAAGTCACATTAAAATGTAAAATTTAATCTCAACAGATTTGTCACAACCAGCCTCAGGGCTGCTGACCTCAGGGAGTCTGGAAAGCTGGCTGGGTGGGCAGGACAGACTCAGCAACTTATTCAGATGTTTATTCTTGGTATGAAATGTAAAGTTCTTCATGCACTTGTACCCCTGTTTCATATTGAGTTCCTAATGTAGTTTTTACTTGCTTATACATTAGTTCAGTTTCAGGATAAAATATACTGAGATAAATTGGAACAGGATAATGTCAAGGAAAGGCTAATAGGCTGAAAATGGGTAGCGTGCTTTGGGCACCTGATTCTCCCAACGAGCACCTAACAGAAGTGCCTGACCTCTCTTGGGTGGCTAGAAGAGCCAGAAGGAAGAGCTATATATCCTCCTGACCTGGTCAGGAAAGAGAGCTGGATGATTCAGTGTCCCTACAATGTTCCAACACACAGAGCAGAAAGTTGCCAGACAGAATGGAATACTAGTCCCGGCAGTGTGTCTAATTTTTCCCTCTCATTCAGCATTTCAGTCCACAAGCAGTGCAGGACATCAGCTGTCCTAGGTAAAGGCACATGTTAGAGGAGAAGAGGAGGTGGCTTTTTTTGCACAATAAGATCATGGTCAGAGCCCCTGCCCAGGTGGGTATTGGAGGTGGATGGATACACTCCGCTCTGCTGTTTTACTCTGAAGGAAGGGCCCTCCAACAGAGGATCTGAGCACATTCATGGGAGTGTGAATATATTAAACCACTATAGCCAAATTAACTAAATATTTGTCTGTCAGAGCCACTGAGAATGTAAGTTCTTAACAGTCTGAATTGTGGGACAGTCTCCCAAGAGATGGCAAAAATGCAGTCTGAAACATTTATAAATAATCAATAAATACATTGGTGTAAGCATAGTGTACATAGACATTGGATGGACTAGATAAATTATGGTCCTTTGTAAATCCAAATGTCCAATGGGAGAAATAGTAAGAAAGGAGGGAATCAGTACTATAATCAGCTCTCCCCCCCCCCCCCCCCCCCTTTTTCTTGTGCAGAGGAATGATAAAAGATTTATCATTGGCATGACAGAGTATGTTACAAAGACCGATCGTTTCAAGATGCCTTTGTTTAAGCATGGATGCATCCCTCAGCCAGAGTTTCCTCTCTCCTCAACATGGATCCAGCTTGGAGTCACCATCATCTTCTTAATCATTTTTGGATTATTCTCTGGCCTACTGACCCAACTTAAAATACTCGTGTCAAGCTCGTTTTATCCTGACATTGAGATGAAACGGATACATTATTTGCATGCAAAATTACTCAAGAAAAGAGCAAAGCTACAAGAGAAAACTGGGAAGAACATGTTTGCTAGAACGGTAAGCCATTAGCTCTAGGAAACAAAGTAAATCTCCCTTTCTCAGAGTTGTAGCCAGATCCAGGAAATACTGAAACACTTTTAAGTTCAATTACGGACTAAATAGATTTTCCCCAGTGTTCTCCTGCACAGGGGCCAGAGACATGTTGCCTATCTGTGAGATTAGATCATGCAATTGCTCTGTCCTTCAACACACATGCATCAGATGTGACATGGCTACACCCAGATGACTACATGCTGGCAAGAAGATGCTCCTCAGAGCTCCCCAGAGAAGAAACTTGGCTTCCATGAACATATGAAAAGCACCTCCAGCACAAAGAGTATTCCTGCAATCTAGACAGCAAATGTTAGGCACCTGGGAGCAGCCTCTCCATGATAAGAAAGATATGATGTTCTTGCTTAGCAAAAGGGAAGGTGATACATCTCTGTTTTAAAACACAGTGGAGGTGCAACTGCAAATACCATTAGGAAATAGAACTTTTTGCTTGCAAAAATATGTGAGAAATATATATACATATCTATATATATATATACACACACAGACTAATGGAAGTAACAACACACGTGCATACACTTATGGCAAATACATAATAGCTGCAGACATAGTTTGGTTTGTTTCTTTTAATAGACTTCGTTACTGACTATATAGGACTTTAGTGTCTGGGCAATCTCTAACTCAGTAGTACTATCATCGCATCATATTTCTGTCTTTTCAGCTCAACTTTTGGTTTCCAATACTCAAGGCAAGAGAAGCAGTGAGGAAGAAAGAAAGGAGTGTGGCAAACAACAACATGGTGTACAAGAGACCAAGTGAACCTTTGGATAAGGCTGAGATGCTCTAACTCCACAGGAACCTGTTTTTTTGCACCCATCTTTCCTCTGGAATGTCCATTTAAAAATCTAAAAAATACAATCAAAGGCTAATTAGCATTATTTTGGAAAACTGTGGAAAAAAATTCATGGGAGGTAGTGTGCTCTCCACCACAGAGAGCTCCAGGTTGCATTAGTACTAGTTTTTCAACTTGGGGTCTACATTGTCTGGTAATTTAGGAATCCATGAAAGGTCTGTTCTTCTGTGCAAAAAAGCAATCAAAGAGCTTGGAGCTTTTAGGACTGCAGCTCAAATCTCTTCAGGTTGAGCTAACAGAGCACATAACTGGAGCAGCAGGTTTGTCTTCTTCACATTTGCCAGACACTGAAGATAGGAGACACAGGAGCGCTATCCATTGGCTTCTGGGCTGGCCAAGGCCCTAACTAGAGGGCTTAGATGTTTCTAGACATTTCTATCTATTTCTCAACTGAGAAATATCTACCTCTCAAGTCTAGCTATTTCTGAACTCGCTGAGGGGAGCAGCTCCCCCGCAGTGGAGCGGCACATCCCAGTGTACAGGGCACTTCCCAGAGGCAAGGAAATGCCCAGGCAGCAGAGAGATCTGCTAGGAGCCAGCAGCTCTCATGGGAGATGCTGATGAGGCCTGAGCTTTGCCAAAGCAAGGGCAGCCACCCTCATGCCACAAAAAATGTTCTAGAGAGCACGTGACCAGAATGTGGTGCGTCAGCCAGGGCATCAGGCAGCAGTTTGCGTGGCAGTTTGCGCAGGAAGGGGGATGAAGCTTTGCCAGCTCAACCAGGGAGCAATGGTCTTGACCCAGCAGAAAACGACAGCCTCTCTAAGCTCTGCACCCACCATGACTGAGGCAGCTGCCCAGACAGAGCTCTGGGGGGAACACGTGGCCACCCTGGTGTCAGGGTGCTGGGTGAGCCCTGCTCTCACAGCAACAGAAAGCAGACGAGGTGAGTAGGTTCGAGAGTATCAGAGAGTGTGAGAGAGGGACAGGCTTTTGGAATTGCACTCTACCTTCCCTGGGACAGGCCCAACAGGGAGACAGGGCACAATGTGGGGGATTCCCTGTCCTCTGTCCATCTGCCTGAGCACAGTGACTCAAGGGACAGGGGGCAATAGCAGGAAGTTCCTGCCCAGTGCAGCAGATGTGTCTCCTCTGTGACTACCTCACCTTTCCTGGTGCCCTTGCATAACAGGTACGAAGCTTTGAAGACAAAACTTGCTACCCTGGTGCAGCCCTCGTATTACTATCCATTATTGATATTTCAGGTAGGCAGCAATGAAGTTGCAACCAGAAGTTGAAGGACAATCAAAGAAGACATAGGAAAGATTTGACTGACATGGCCCTAGAGGTTTAATGTAGAGCTAAAAGTCCACCCAACAGGCAGTGTACTCTCGATTTTTCAGCCACAGCAAACTTCTTTCTTTAGGTTGCATAACAGCAAATTCTACCCTGTTCCTCTATAATACATGCGTGGTCCCAGGACAGCCATTGATCGATGTCTCTGTTATCTGAATGAATAAAGGTTTATTTAAAACTTTCCAGTAGCAAATGTCAGAAGTTATTTTCCATCTGAAACACTGAAAAAACACCAAGTCTTCTTTTCTTTGGGTCTTCAAAGCGAAGCATCACTCCTCCATGAACAGAGGTGTTTTAGGTTGCTAGTGTGCCAACAATTTGTCTTCAGAAAATGAGGTTTTAGATTAAAGTAATGTATTATTGAGGGATATGCTGAATGTCTGAGTGGCCAGACTATGTCCTTTTTTGCTAAAGTGAGCCTTGGATAGTAGCACAATGTCATTTATATCCCAGGTACTACTGTCAAGGACCAGTAGCAAGAAGGATTCTGGTGAAAAAGAAGCAAAACGAAGGTTGCTTTAAATTTGTTTTCACAAAACAGACTAGCTGTCCAGTTACTAAGGGGATAATACTAATAAAGGGATACACTTGTTATCATCACAGATAAAAGCAGAAGAGTTAAATTTCAGCAACCACTGAGCTGAGTTCCAACAATCTCACTGCCATCAGGAGTTGTATGTGCCCCTTTCAGTCCCAAAGGACAGGTTGGTGAAAAGCCCCGATCTCCTACTGATCAAAATGCCCAAAGGCAGGGGCAGGTCTGATTGACAGCACTACCAGAAAACACTACTTGCTTCACTTGGCATCAGGAGGCAAAATTTGTTTGGGAGTTTCTGGCCTTTCCTGTTTCATCATGTGTTGCCACTCAGCACAGCTTTTCTCTCTGTTGTTCTGAAAGAAGCAAGAAGCAAGAAAAAGCTTTGCAGCACGTGGACAAGGCTCATCAAAATGACTTCGACAGGGATCAAGGGTTGGGAGCGATACCTAAATCTGTTAAGATTTTCAGTTCTGGAGTACACTCTCAGAACAATATTATACCTGTACTTGGTATTTACATAAGGAAATTAAGCCTAGTGGGAATGACTGATCATGAAAAAAGAGCCAATAGTCTTTGGCAGGATAGGTGAGACCTTGCAGGGTTTACAGAACAATGTTGTAGTGAATGCTAGGATTCCCACCACTAACTGCCGGGGCAGCTTACTGAGTATTGCTCTAGCTTGCCCGTTCTAATTGGCAAGAGTCATGGCAGTGATAAAAGTCACTCCTACTTGGGAACCTAATTGTAAGTCTGTACAAAATGTTCAGCTCTGGTAAACATTTTACCTAGATGCTTGACCGCACTACCTGCGACAAAAGGCACAGAAAAGGCCCAAGTACTTCTTTGTCTTGGTCTTTGCAGGCAAGACTGATCTTTGGCCATACCGTGCCCCTCAGACCAGAGAGAAAGTCTGGAGTGAGGAAGACTTATCACCATGAAGGAGAACATAGTTAGAGAGCACTTAAACACACTGGATATGCGTAAGTCCATAGGACATCATGGGAGGCATCCACGGGTGCTGAGGGTGCCGGCTGGTGTCATTGCGAGGCAATACTTGATTACCTTTGAAAAGTCATAGTGATCCAGAGAGGTTACTGAGGAAGAAACCAATGTCACTCCCACCTTCAAGAGGGCAAGGAGGATCTGTGAAACTACAGGTCAGCCTTGCCTCAATCTGTGGGAAGATGATGGAGCAATTTCCCCTGGAAGCCATTTCCAAATACAAAAGAACTTGACCTAGACTACCACCTAAACATAAGGAAAACTTTCTCAGTGTGAGGGTGGTCAAACATTGGAACAGGAAGCCCAAGGAGGTTATGGAGTCTCCATCCTTAGACATAGTTAAAACCCAACTAGGCACGGCTCTGAGCAACTCAGAGCAGCAGGGTTGGAGTAAATATCTCTGGAGGTGCCTGCCAGCCTCAACCACTCTGTGATTCAGTGACTTTTCCACAAAGCAATGCAGAAAACATATTAGATATGTACAGCAAAAGTTTGCGTTAATTTGTGAAGGTGCTGTGCCAGCACCAGAGTGCCACCTGACAGATATTGTTGCCATTACACTCACACTGGAGTCACACACCTGAGTGGTCCAACGCACTGTTTGCTTCTGTGACCATACACACGCATACCTGTGTGCTGGAGGTGAGCTGAATGTCAGGTGAAGCATAAGTTTGCTCTTCCCCATCTCCTTACACCTGGATTACCAGGGAAAATGGTACACTCAATGTCTTTTTTTTTTTAAAAAGAATTCTAATACAAATCCAAAGACATTAAGGTTTATCTCAGTGGTAGAACATTCTTACCCCAACCTACAGCGCTAGGTCTCTCCCTTCAGCTGTCCAGTGGTTGTCTCCAGTTGTACAGATGAAAACGAACGGATAGCTCTCCCCGGGCACTACACAGAGACATACTTCTCGTTCTCTGCAGTCCATTACTCGGTCTCTGTTTTCTCCATTTGTTTCTGTCCTGTTAGCTGAGGAAATCTGGGGGTTTGTTTATCTTCAGCTGCCTCCTCTGAAAGTTGTTCAGCTATTCCCTTAGCCTCTCTGTTTAACATGATTACGTTGTTCTTTTTTCCACTTTTTTTTTGTTATAAAGAAGTCTGTAAGTTACAATAAAAAAAACCCAGTATTTGTCCACAATTATTTCTGTTCCTCTTCTTGCCTACCCTCCCACATTTCCCAAAATTTATTCTCACTCTTTTCTCCTGTATTTGTGAGTCAAAGTACTCTTTCATTTTTTGGTATATTTTCTTCTTCTCCAATAGATCATTCCTACTCACATATAAAAGTGTAAAAAAAACAAAGTGTAAATTTTCTTTCTGCTGAGCAAAAGTGAACTACAGGTACAGTTGAAATTAAGAAATTTCTTTATTCATTTATTACCTTAATGGAAATTTTTAATATGTCACATTACTGGGCATTGTCTCTAACTGCCTCTCTAGGGATTGTTGGAAATATATTCATATATGATGAGCACTCAGAACAAAAATTTGAGAAGTCTGGATTTAGTTTTTGACTCATTAATCCCTTTCCTTCCCTTAACTCACAGCAGAGCTCAACTTCCTTTTTTAAACATCCTTCACTAGTGTAGAATCTGTTTGATTTACTGTAAAAAATCCCCCAATTGGATCAAAACTGGTTTGCAAAATTAATGAAAGGCTGACCTGATTGTCTCATGAAGATAATTCAGAGAGACATGCTAGTGCTTCTGACCCTCCTGAAGCCCAGTATAAACGAGGATGTTTCCTTTCAACAACCTTGTTTATGAAACTCTCCTTATCACCACCTCGTACCCCTGAACTGGGCTTGCTTCATAGCTAAAATAAAGGCTCTTTTTGCTCTGCACTAGTTTTGTTGCAGCATTTCACGTGGGCAGCTGTGTGCACAAAGTCAGAGGATGCTGGTTTAACGACTGCTTTCACCCTGACCCCTGCTCTGTCAATATTGTCACACTGACTCAATGTGGTTTTACCACACTTTAAATAGCCCAGAGATACCTGCAATTAAAGAAATCAACAGGCAAAGCCTTTCCTCTAGTTCGTGTCGCAAAAGTGAAAAGTAGGGATGAAAGGCTCACTCTGCTGCTGCTGAAATAAAGCCCAAAAACGGGGATGTGATTGTTGACTTTATGGAAACAGACTTCAAAATACATGAGCAAGCTTCGTGGGTGCTGCTATGCATAAGAGTAACTTCCTCCTCATTTCATTCCCGATACTTAATACCAGCCCTGCCCTCCAGTGGCCCAGTAAAGCTACATGCCCTCGGTATTACTCCTTTGCAGAGATCTCCCAGTACTTCAGGCTGAAAAGTGCTGCAGGTCTCAGCGCTTGCACCACAGATATGAGCTCTTCGCAGGTAGTGAAATGGTAGCCAACAGACAACTGGGCAATAAATGCATACTGGCTATGTGAGGATTTTTCTGGCCAATGACAGGGATGAAAGCAATATTAGGGTATGCCAGGATCAAATCTCCCAAATTCATCCTCTGCTTCCGTACCTGGAATCCATGTCACCAGGGAGAATGGAGTAATACAGATCCCAAATTTCTGGCTGGCTGGGGAGATTGATAAAACTACAATTAAATTAGTGGTTTCTTCTTATTTTAATAATGCATTTGAGTCTTCAACTTTTCTGTACAAGAGATGGGAAATCAGCAGAATCCCAAAGAGAAATACTAGCCAAAGAAAGGCTGTTCTTTGTTTCAGCCTTGACAAAACAGATCCTTAGCTCCTCTGTACTGAGATGTATTGCTCCAGAGAAAAAGGGTTTTAATGCAGCAATGTTACCTCTCAAAGCAATCCTAGATAGTCTACTCTAGCTGAGTGACCAACGGACTGAAGGAAGAATCAAAGAAAGCAAACATTTTTCTCAGTACGTGCTGGAGAAGCCTGAGGACTGTCGCTAAACGAAGTAGGAATCAAACATCTGGGAAAGTAATTGTTTTCCTACATCCCTGTGAAAAGCTTAAGGAAATGGTGTGGGCTGAAAAAGTCATCTCTAAAACAGTTTTCCAACCTACTGTGGGGCATCTGTTGTCTTAGGACAACAGCTACTACACAACAGAATCAGCTGAAACTTTGTGAGAACGTAATGAGTAAGCAACAGCTGGGATGAGTTTTTAGGATAAATTCAGAAGTCTTGTCAGGGTCTAGAGACTGAGGCAGGACTGAGAGACCACTCAGTGATCCTTCCAGTGCTCCAGTTCAGGACCTGTGCTGACATAACTGCGTTTTATAGTCCCACGGCATTCCAAATTAACTACAGGCCTCCTAGAAAAAACATCCTACCGTACTGGGCTCTGCCGTCACTCATTACTGGTGTTTTGGAATAGGGATCTGGGCAGTTCCAAAATTATACCCCTGTGAGTATCCCACCATTATGGTAAGTACCACATAGGCAGAAAAAGAACAAGGAACACAGAGATTCAGAGACTGACAGTCTCAACTTTAGCAGTAGTGGCTGAATAGCACAGAAGAAATATTTCTGATATTACTTGGCACCTTGTGGCTAGAGGCAGGATTCAGGTACGAGGGCCAGCACACATCATGGCAAAACAAATACAAACCTGACAAGCTCAATAATTTGGTGAACTCAAGGATGTAAAAATACAGTAAATGCTTTGGTGTAAATCCCAGTTCACAATATGCAGGTAATTTTTTTCATGACATCTGCACAATAGATAAAACAATCATTGAAATTTAAAAGTAGGTACTTGTTAAGAACAAAATCCAAAGGATATATCTTATGAGGAGAATAATCCACGGCACAGAGCAGTAAATATCAGCAAAAGGACCAGGAAATCTTTGCTAATTGTACAGGGAGAAACTTTCTCATTTCTAATCTAAAAATCTGTAGGAAACCTAAAATGATTATATATTTTTCCACAGATAATACATTTTCATGGTTTGGAGAGCTCAGTTTACAAAATGGGTGTTTATATAACTCACAAAACTATTTGCTGTTATCACACTGTGAAAACATCTGGTTTTAGAAAAATTACTTTGTTCCTTTTGGCTTTCATGATCTGCAGTCTTTTGTATTGCTTTGATCTCAGTAGGTGTCCCAAGAGGCCAAAGTATATTTAAAAGTCTTGGGTGCATCCACAGTATCCAAAAGACTGGCAGTCTTTACTCTTGGGTTTCATTTCTGTCATAATTGTTTCATTTCGGCCTTGAGCAACTCACTTAAGATAACATTGGATGTTAAACATAAGGCAACTACATATATTCAATCACTTGAGTGATTTCAGAGCTTTAAGTGTTCTAGTTCTCAAAACTGTAAATTTATTCTAATTAGATTTACTTGTCTCACAGGTATACCATGCAACTGCAAGTCTCTAATAATTGCTAAAACCTGAAACCTCAGACAAAAGACTCCACACAAATGCAAGTTACTAAAAGTAGAAATAGGTCCTTTCTCCCACACTTTTTCCCCTACTCTTCCCAAATTTCTGCTCGTCTTCCAAGGTAGCAATATTCTAATTAAAAAAGAATGGCTTCATAGTTGACATGCACTTTTGATGAGAAAAAAAATAAGAAAATACAGGCATCCTTCATACCAAAAAGTTCCTTTTCTGAGCGGCAAAGACGGGCTAGGTGAAAGGCAGCTGCAGAGTAGACATCTGCACCGAGATGAGTCACAACATATTCTCTTTGCAGTCAATGGAGGCAAACTGGCACTGCAGGAAAATTTCTCATCTCAAAGATGAATAATTCTAGCCAGATTTATCTAGTTTTTGATCTTGCTGCAGAGATCACAGAATCACAGAATTGCCTAGATTGGGAAAGACCTTTAAGATCATCGAGTCCAATCATTAACCTACGACTGACAACTCCTTGACTAAACCATATCCCTAAGCACTGTGTCTACCAACAACGAATAACATTCCAGAAGGACCTTTCACTCTGCTGATTAAGAGGGAGACTGGACAACAAACTCAGATGCAGACCGTTGCAGTAAACAAGTCTACACTGAGCAGTGAACTCTGCTCATTTGGAACAGTCATTGTAATGGTGCTGGACCCCTGGTTCTGCTGTTCCAATGCCCCAAAGATAACCTGAGAAATGGGAACCTGTGCTAGCTCTTCCTCAACATCCCCCTGATTATCTTTCACCACCCTTCAAAGAAAAATCTCCTTTGCTATTGAGAGACACAAGAACTGCCAGCCTAGTAGCAGTTTGTTTCTCACATAAGCTCATACATCACTGGATGCCTACAGATATAGCAGGAATTACAAATCTGCTTTCCACTGTCAGATTAAAAATAGCAGTTAATATCATATGCTTTCTGTGTCTCTCTCAAAATATGGAAGCCCTTCTGTGCCTATTTGGCCCGCAGGTTGCACGGAAGTACAGGTTATACTGTTTCTACACATAAGACAATAAACTCACTGTACAGGTACTTTTATGTTGGGCCTCGTTTCTCTCTTAAAAATTTCCCACTTACAGTTGCTTGAAAAGAAGGGCTAGCACTTGTGAAAATGCAACTTTTAACAACATTCTAGGTTTCCAAGGCAAAACCTGTCTAGATATGGTAACAGAATCATGCTTCTAAGAATACAATTACCTCTCAAATTGGATATAAGATAAATTGAGCAAATTAGTTGTTTTGGTTTTTGCTTTTTTTAAAATTAGGAATCCTACCCTACCAAAAAAAAAAAAAAGTATTAGTTACATCAAGAAAAAACATTTTAAGTAAAAAGAGGTTTTAAAATTAATGCATTATGCTCTTGCTCTAGTGATTCTACTTCATAAGCCTTCAAGTTATAGGTGTGTGTTTCTCCATAAAGCCAGAACAAGAAACAGTACTGCCGCTGAGTTCACCAGTGTGGTTAGCACAGGTTTCCTTAGGGTGTAACAACTGAAACCCTTGAACACACCAATAAATGCCTGGCTGTGCATTTGGCAGGGACAAAATACATAAACTCCTTTAAAGACAGGGACAGGGAGCTGTGGCAGCAGCTCTAAAACAGTAGCAGTTCCCCTGAATTAGTATTTTTCTGTATCTGACCCCTTCCAGGAAGGGAAATACAAAAAAATAAAATTCAGCATTTGTTATCAGAAATCTCTGGATTGCCAAGCACAACAGAGCTATTCCTAACATAGGAAATTAAAAAATTAGGATTCATATCCCATGACCTAACAGAGCAAGAGTGTGGAAAATGTCCTTTAAAGGCCATTGCCCATTGCCTTTACTTTATAGGTTAGCTTATACCTTCTGAAGATAAATATTAAGAAATACCATCCCCAAACTTAGCTATTTTTAAGAACCTACAGAGCTCCTGCCTCATTGTAATTATAGTTACTGTCTTATTATTTCTGCATTTTCTAAAAAAGAATTTTCCAATTCTTATAACAAAACTCCTTTTAAAGAGAAATTGCAATGACAACTTTCATGCAGGAAGCCCAGTATAACGTTTATTGGTTACTGTTGTTTCATGTTGAAGAAGTTGATTGAGAAGTTGATTGTGGATTGATCGTTGCACCCAGAATGCACTGCTTTGGTGGGGACAGCAGGGTCACTTTCATTTGCTTTTATCTATGGAGAAGGAAAAGACAATAACAATATAATCTTTCAGCAAAAAAATCTCTGCTTTGCAATTTGTCACTCAGGGAGGTAATAATGGAGAAATAGTGCTAGGAGCTAGAAGGAGTGATTATTGCTCCCTCATTCTATTACAGCTTTAGCCTTTAGTCCTCTCTATTACAAAAGCTTTCTCCCTTATGACAGAGGAAAACAAATAGGATGCTGCACTCTCTTACTGCTATTGATGCCCTGGGTGAGGTTCACTGTGAGGTAACTAAAGGAATGACACATGAAATTTGGAAAAGCTAATTTCACCATCCCACCACTGCAGGTTTGTCCCTGTCCTCATATTAATTAGCACCAAGAACAGACCCATTTTATGCAAGGTGTGAACTGGTGCTTTATGCCCATCTATTGGGAAATCATTTGTCAAACTAGACGATCCCATTGTTGGTACGTATATGCACCCAAAACCTCAGCCTGGATTTTGTCATACTTACTGCCATCTGCTGTTCCCCTGATCAACTCCCCTGCTGTAGAGAACCACATTTCAGCTGCAGTTGACATACAGCAGCAAGGTGTTTCAGCTGTGCTTGATGAAGGTCTTACCTAGTTCTTTTACTTTTTCCTGAAGCATTTCTTCTGCTTGTTAAACAATTAAAAAGTGAGGTGTTGTCACCTACTCCTTCTCCCCAGCTGCCTTATCCCACCCATATTTTGCACTGCACTGATCCTTGCTAGGTTCTTCTTAGAGACAGTTCAACTCACTAAGCCAACAGAAAACTAACCCATTAAAAGGAAACTAGTTGTTTTCTGCTGGTTTAGCAAGTAAATCAGCTCACACAAAGACCTACAGAGCACCAGGGCATATATAGGTGAGGTAGTGTCAATAACCAAGTTAGATACTGTGGACACTGGAGGGGGAAGGGGAGATGCTGGATGTTATCCCCCTGTTACCAGCACTGAGCCTTACAACAGTCCAACTGTCCCCTAGATAATTGCTGGCATTCACTGCAGCACCTCTGTTGCACCGTTCTTGGTTTCTTTTCTTTAAATTTGGAAGTCAAACATTTATGCTTTGTTTGTACTCCTGCTATTAACCAAACTCAGGTTTTCTATGGGCCTTGATACCAATGTCTCAGTTTAGCAGTTAAATTCCATTTGTTTCCCTCAACTGAACTTTTTAAATGAGGCTCCAATCAGTAAGAGTTTCTCCACACCTGGGCTGCCACACATTTTCATCAAATTTAAAGATACCAAGACAACTCAGCTTCTGAGAGGGCTCACTTCAGACAAGTATGTTACAAGCTAGACAGCCTGCTACATTTCTGTGTTCCTGACATTTCAGACAAACCTCAAGAGTTTTCAGTAATCAAAAAAGACACTTACCTGCAAGAGCCAAAACTAGGGAATGAGCCTATTATTCTGGTTGGATGGATGTTCCTGAGACCGGGCCTGTATATGGTGCTCTCTTAACAGGAACAGGCTCACAGACCTGCAATAAAAAAATTCCAATCTTTCACTATTATTTGTCTTCACCTTGCAACTGCTAATTCGACACAATGAAACTCAGCTTTGTATGTTATGCACCCCAACACCTTCACCAGCCTCTCTTGAAAAGTTCCCATACACTGGGATTAAGCTGTCCAGCTTTGATCAGGAGCTGGGTGGCTCAACGTGTTCAGCACTGTAACAAAGCAATTCTAAATCCATTTATTTAAAGAAGCAACTGACCATGTTCCACCTCATTTTATTGATGCTTATCCCTTCCTTAGTCCAAATGAATACTTGAGTGGCAAAATCCCCAGAGATTATGGCACTTAAATAATTAGGATATGCTAAAACACAATCATAAATCAAATAGTCTGGTTGCTTCTGTATATTTTAAATCTTGGTTCAGCTACTTCAAGATATCCCAGACAGCAGGTACAGAGAAAACACACCTGAGCTCCCTCCAGCTGACTCACTGCATGTACAAGCTATAAGTTTGCTCTTTTTTAACCACATTTTCCAGTGATGCTCTTAATGCAGGTAAGAAAGCTTCATAAGCATGAGTGCAACATAGATAATCTTGCCTTGTGTGCATATGTACCATCCACCATCACAGCTGCTCATACAGGAGGTTGAACTGATCGAAAAATCACTTCTGAAGACATGCTGTACTTGATGTCTTGTTTAAGGGAAATTCTCTCTAGCTTTGATGGGAAATTAAAATCACCATGTTCACTGAATTCTGTAATTTTAATTTTTCTTATACGTTTTAGTTTAGTTTTGATACTAATCTTCCTCTAACATGGGATACAAGGATTGAGCAGAGATGCCAGGATCTGGAGTCACTAAAACTCACCTGTGCTTGAGGAAGAACCTAATTATCATTTAATAACTGCAGCATGTTCTCTTACATGAAATGGAATATCCCAAGTTTTTGCTAGTGCAACGCCAGTACAAATCTGTTTCCAATAGTCAGTCTCTATCACCATTACCTGGCATTTATTTTGCATTAAAAGTCAAAGGGATCAACATTGCACAACAAAAAAAAGTGCTATAATAATAAGCAGTGCTCCCTAACAAAGTAACAAATATCTTCAATGTCCAGTGGATTAAACAAACTCATAGGCACATACACCTTTGTGGACGGTATATATCCTGATGAAGAGAATTTCAGAGGACTGTGATTATTAAGAGGAACACTGCAAGAGAATCTATCTACATTACAAATGCAGAATGAGTCTACTGTAGGTGAGCAGGTCTCACTGTTTAGCCTGTGAGACCATCTGATCTGCAGCTGGCCATGGAATTGCATGACCCTTGGAGGAACTGTTTCAACTCATTTACACGTTCAGCAAAAAGAGAAGATCTTTTCTCTGGACAAATTCACAGTTAGGACTACTGTCTCACTTTTCTACTAGGTTTAGGAAGTCCAGGCACAGATAATTTTCTTTACCTTTCCTTTCTCCCAGAAACACTGACCTTCATTCACATTAAAAAGATGAATAGAATATATAAAATTTGTGAGCAGATTTAAATGAGGAATCAGTTTTCAAAATAAAAACCAAAGTAGAAACACATAGTTAGATGAAAATATGTCTAGTTTATCTAATTTACACTGAATCATAGTGGTACAAAAAAAAAGCAGAAGTATTCCTTTATGTTTGGAAAACCTAAAAATACACGAATCTGTTTTCTGTTCTTAGTTTCCAGGGAGAAGCTCTGTGTTCGTGAGGGGACTTCCTTGCCTCCCCATTGCATTATGTGTATCAACTTGCAGGCAGCCCACCAGCTCTTGCGAAAGTGTCATTTTTGGAGAAATGCCTCACTCTGCCACTTTAACATGTCTTTCTTAATCTATCAAGACAACAGCAGGAAGAAATATGCAGAATTATCTTGAAAACATTTCAGTGGGTGAGATCTCACATGGATGCCAGTCTGACTCAACTCCTGGATCCTGCAGTGAATCCTGCTGATTCAGGTTGTGATTTTCAAATATACTTAGTCTGGACACTATCAAAAATCCTACTTACAATAAGTAACACTGACGATGCAAAAGCATTCTTCATGAATGCTTGCCTGGTAAACAGACACTGAAAATTCAATCTTCTTGTATTTCCCAGTATTTCTCGTTAAAAAAAAATACAGAAAAAGAGCTTGAACAGAGCTATGTTGCTTGGGCTGGCACTACACTTCGCACATGTTCAGTTTTTAACACGCTCTTTCTGAAACAGAGCCAAGTGTTCAATATTCTACAGGCCTCTGCTCCAAATATCTGATCCATGAAAGAGTTAAAAAATTATTGATTTCTTCCTCAGTGTAAGGTTTCTTCCTGCATATGATGTTAAGCCTCTCTGATTTTCATTGAAATCAGTCATGAAATGTAGCAGTTACTCAGAGTACTCACAAACAAAACTTTGTCTGCTTTTATTGCAAGTGGGCCACGTTTATTTTAAAAAGTACCCAGGCTTAGTCTATGAGCTGTACAGACTACCCCAAGAGCAAAAACTAGTCTATGATATTTTTCTGTAAGATGAAGAGCAACAAAAATTGAATCCTTAATTTCATTTCCTCCCACCTCAGCAGATTTCGATTAGCAAGGGAAATTATCATTGAATTCCCAAACCTCTCTTCCCAAGAGCTAGTTATCCTCATGTTGTACAAAGCATTACAGAGATTTATAAGTTTAATTAACCTGCTCCCGCTGCCTGACTCGTTGGTAGACATATGGAGGGAATGGAGGACGGGAGACATATTTGCCTTCTCCTGCCGAGACATTGAAAACTCCACCTTCATAAACCACTTTGCCTCTTGAAACTGTTGCAACTGGGACTCCATGGCAAACCATTCCTTCAAATATATTGAAGTTGTTGGCCTGGTGATGTGTCTTTGCAGATATTGTCCTGTGTTTACAAAACAAAACAATACTCAAATTTACTATGATCCTTGCATTTTACTTCATTATAAAATTTTTGGAAATTGATAAAGGAAGATGATTTAGCAGCCTTATTAAACTACAACATTGTACAGTACATCATGGAACAGCTGTAATAATAGGATCGGGCAATAACTTTTCATTGAACAGTAACTGCATTTCAAAAGAACAAAGAGGGAGTCAAAAGGACAGAACTTTGCAGCCTTGAAATGCAAAATTTTCCATTAGAAAGAGATCAGCGGAAAAAAAATAAGGTTGTAATATTTTATTTGGATAACATGATTTCATTCTGCCTTGTCAAGCAAATATCTATGAACAATAAGGTCAGAAAAAGCTCTAACCTTTTAGCTAGAATGACTTGCAGTTTCAAGTTTGAAAAGTATGGTTGTAATGTTTCAAAGACTGCGACTCATGAGTATCACAAAGACTATTACACTAGAAAGTCAGGAGATGGTAATGAATTTTGGTAACTCTTAATGGGAAGTGGATTGATACGGTGACTGACAGCACAAATATCTTGATGCTGCTAAATAATATTAACATCACAGTTCTACATACCTTTCACAGAATCACAGAATCTCAGAATGTTAGGGGCTGGAAGAGACCTCGAAAGATCATCTAGTCCTCCAAGAGTATTAAGCATATTATAATTTTAGACTTCAACAGTACTCATTTGAGCTATGGTATTATTGTGGGGTTTTTTAATGTATAGATCTCATTCTTTAAGACTGCCATTTTTTCTAGCCAATTTCTCCAAACCTAACCGGCTACATAAAAGGCAGAGCCAATGCTAGAACTGACATTAGCATCTGGAAGTGCAGGCTGTGTATACTTCCTGTGTTATTCCTTACTGAGCTACTTACTATCTACTGTACCTAAAATGGGTCACAAGATTTTGAATTTTAGTTTATTATTTTATTAACTTCCTGTTTCCAAACTACAGATATTTTTATATATATTTTTGTTGTCATCTGTAATTTTGGAAAGGAAGGAAGCTTCATGCTTTTGGCTACTAGTCAGAATTTTCCAGAATGGCTGCTCACACAATGGAAAACCTATCATGCATATATAGCATTAACATTATTCCAGAGACTACACCTTTTGCACAAGAATTATTAAAGTCAAAAGTAGTATAAAATATTAATAGATCAAAATTTTGATCTATTTGGGGAAGAATTTTCGAAAACTTCAGCTAATATCCTTATCAAAACAAGAAACCCAAAATAAAATCTGTATTTTTCCTAAGCATAGCCATTTTCAAAAGTAATCGTGTATCAAATACTTCAAATGATTACACAGACAGAGGAAAAAAAAGGTGGAAGAATTTCATATTATTCTATTATTCATATCACTCTGTTGAACTAATTTCATATTATCTGTTGAACTAATTTCATATTATTCTGTTGAACTAAGAGAAACTGGCTCCGCTAAGGGCTACATTTAAATCTTGGTGGCAACTGACATTTCAAAGTGTGTACATACAGCAATACTCCAGATGACCAATCTGCCTATAGGAATAAAAATTCGTCATTATTCAGCACACCTTGGGCAGAAAACTTAGGCAGGCCTGCTCACTAGTATCAGCATCATTTTCTAGATTCATAGTGGAGAGAGTGAGCAAGGGAAGTCAGACCTCTCTTGTATTCACAGATCCTGTGAGTACTGTCAAACAACTTTATCCATGGGTATTATAATGGTCCTACAAAGAATCAGTGAACATTTTCCTCTGGCTTATTGCATTACCCTTATGGGTCCAATTGCTAGAACAGTAAGTAAGAACAATTGTAATATAATTATCTTTAGCATTCTCTAGGTATACATGTCTATCTACACAACAGCACCGGGACACGAAAAGAGAAATGAAAAAGGTAATTTGAGGAAGCGAACAGAAAAATAAGCAAGATTCTTCAACTCAAATGAGTTTAGATGTGCTAGAGCAGGTTCACTAGAGGTAAACGTGGCTCAAAGGTAACTATATCTTTCATAAAATGATACAAATGAATGGAAGTTATAACATTTACAAATAATATGCATTTGTACAGATAAACCTTACAAACACATTTCCCAGAGCTTGTCTCAACAACAAATTTTTACAGAATTCATTTATAACTCTTCTGGTGAAACAAGCCTTAGATCATGCTGCCCTTCCTGAAGTTGAAACACATTCTCCCTGAGGGATAGCATTAACATTTGTCTCTGATTTAACCCTTTGACATTATCAATGGCAGTGAAATCTTCAGGCGGCAAATGAGCAAGCACTTACAACTGGATGGTATGCTTGTGTCTGAAGCTCACCATCCTCACACAACAGGCTGTTCACTGCTGTATCAGCCATTTCAGGAGCAGGCAGCTTGCCTGAAATCTTAGCAAAATTCCAATGTTTGCTCTGAATGTCTGAGCACTCTTGACCACTCAGTAATGGCAAGAACATCTGTAACCTACTTATAATCCAAGAAACGAAGACGGCCACTGTAGTGAAGTATAATGTAATAGCTGTCTTCAGCATCCTAAGTGATGCCTGACATAAAGGAATACTCAATGTGAGAGAGTAGATTCTGACTCCAGGCTTTAAAAACCTGTATTGGATTTTCTTTTATAAAATTTGTAAAATTCTCTGATTCTGGTTATAAATTACAGTGGCTCTTGTTTCAAGCAATCCTTCCTAATAGAGACTGAGATCAGAACGATTACATCAAAATTCAAAAGAATGTTCCCCAATACAAAGAGGATCCTGCGAAGACATTAGGCCCTGTTTTATTTTTACTTACATTAGTGTTTCCATGTAATTCACTTCAGATGCTTTTGCTACCTTGCAAAGAGGTTTTAGGCTATCAGTATGAAAAATGACATTCCTCTACTACCAAAGAAGGCATGCTTCCAAAACTGTCTTTTTTCAACTTCTGTCCAACTAATTTACAGTAAAATAGCTATTATTTTAGTCTAAGAGCAAGTACCAGATTTAGCCTGACTGTGTGAGGATTCAGTGACTAGCAGTCCTATATTTATTTACAGTCTATGTGAGAAAGGGATTTACAGCCATTCCTAGAATATTATATTTAAATAAACTGCAAACTGAAATTTGAAATTTAGAAAAAAACATCAGATGAGACTAACACAGCAAGTTATAGCATAAAATTTAAGACTGTACGGGTGGTCAGCTCAAAAGTTATGCCCTGAAACTTTAGTTAGAGGAGTTAGAAGTATCAATTTTCATTTCAAGTCAAACATAGCCCAAGAGCACCACAGACATGTCTAAGCCTCAGTCAGAGCCTAAAATACTAAATATTTAGTTACAGTCAGGCAAAGGGGGAAACTGGATGAAGGGAAACCATTAGACATTAGAGTGGTCTCCTAACCCTCATAATACGTAGGACATAAAGCTGTATCAGCTCAGTGAAGGCGGATCGGTTGGAACAGATCGAGCTCTAGAACCTAAACTTTGACTGCTGTGAGGATTATCACTTTAATTTTCAAGGTGGGCATAAGAAAATGAAGGAAGGACGCCTGGTTTATAATTAATGAATTTAAAACATGGTAATACAGGCAGCTAAAATGACACAAGTCCATTATTGAAGAGGAAACAACTGCTTCATTGACAGCTGCCACAGAAAACCAACTTCTGTTAAGAGTGAGTATATGAGCTGTAAGCAGCTTCTCTCAGTGCTTACAGTGCAGTATCTCTAAGCTTTTTGGAGCTGGGGGTAGAGAAGTGCTGGTCTGCTGAGGATTGTACCACTTTGCGAGTTGCCTCCTCACACGACTTGCAGATGCCTTTGAACTCTCCATATTGTCAACCTGTTTTTCTAAAATCTAGGAAAAAATAAATAGATCATTCAGCTTTCTGTGCTGTCCTGAGGCACCGCTGATTTATAATGATAATTAAGTTTAACTTTGTTAAAGAATCAGTTTTATCACAAAGGAGAGCAAAGGAGGGGAAAAAAAGGAGGTAAATAAGGAATTCTTAAAATCTGTGTGCAAAAATGTTAACTGTATGCCTATAACGTGGATTACAAACCTCTGGGTCTATTTTATATGAAGGAATTGCAATAAGAGCACGTGCAAATACATGCAGGCATCTATTTGTAATGTTGTATTCTTGGTCTCTCAAAAGTACTTTTAAATAAGCATTGCATTTGAGTAGCCAGATGAAGTGAAGAGATTTGTAGGTAAAATAACAGATGCAAGAAGAGGTAGGAAGTTAATGTTTGGGAGCTCCAAGTCAAAGCAACTTCTCTGAGAGATGGGATCTTTATTGCAAGTGATCTTACCTGTTAAAATTCATCATTTTAAGATGGGTAGAGAGCGACAACAAAATTGCTTTTCTGATTATTCTAAGTAACTCATTTGTCAACAATACCATCAGTCTGATCCTATCAACCATTCTAAGTTGATACAGGATGGAAGTGAAAACTGTCAAACTGTATAATGGGCAGGAGGGAAACAGTAATGAGAACTTTAACTTGCAGAAAAGCATAAAAAGAGAGGAAAACAGAAATTAGTCTATTCAATGAGTAAATGAGATGTGGAAGTGACTACCAGGGAGGAAATGGCAAGGTTATATAAGGAGAATTTAATTTTTTTTTGTAACATTTCTAAGACTCAGTTCTCTAAAGAGAGCAGCTGACATTTTGTGAGACAGCAAGTTACTAGGGAAACGTACATCATGCTCTCTCAGAGAGCCTTATTTTGTTACAGTTCACAAAACCACAGAGTCCTTGAGGTTGGAAAGCATCTCTGGAGATCGTGTATTCCAAGCCCTCTGCTCTGATCAAGGTCAGCCAAAGTATGTTTCTCAGGGCTGTCTCCAGTCAGTTTTTAATTACCTCCAAAGATGGAGACTCCACAATCTCTCTGGGCCACCTGTGTCAGTGCTTGATCACCTTTTCAGCAAAGAAATGTTATTTCTTAGGTTTAAATGGATTTTCCTGTATTTTAATTTGTACCTACTGTTTTTTTCTCCATGTCCTCTTAATTTGTGGTAACAGGTCTTCGACAGAAACTCTGATTCTAGTGAACTAATGTACATTCATGGGTGCACACACATCCACTTGTTCAAAAGAATATGTGGCTACTGAAAATGCCAGAGTATACTTGTCCTACGCATACATACTCGTATGCCCCATTATTTCATTTTGCCTCATTGTGTCTAGATGAGTAAGACAGTTGCAGCGTTACTTATTCTACTCATCTGCTAACATCTTTGTCCTTCCTCTTTCATGTTACAAAAAATTACAGGCAGTTGCTTGGAAAATAGTGCTTAAATGTCGTAACTTGTCCCTACTTAAGCCTCTCAGGCTAAAGACTCAACTACAAATGAGACAGACATAGGCTGCAGCTTTTGGTTCTAACAAATGCTAAAGATTTATCCATGAACATATCTACACACAAACGCGGGCACTGAGGGAACATACTCCAGCAGGCTGGGGCACTCTGACCTTTTGCTGATTTTTGTCCAGTGCCTGTTTCCTCTAAAATACATAAACACAACTGGAAACAGGCTAGAATCCACGTGTTGCCTAGTCACATCATAGCAGGTATATTAAAGAGTAGCATGTCCTTTTCCTCTCTCTCCTTCACACCGCAGGAAATGCCAGGACTCTGGCATTTTCTGGTCACCAGGAGCTTGTGCTTGAGGCTGCAGCCATCACTGCTGGGCTCAGGGTTGAACCCAGCTCCATTTGCTCAGCCGGGGCACAGGCTGGGCCTGCCAAAGAGAGCCACTCTGGCAGAGCCTAGGGAGGACGGAGTGAGAGACTGTTGCCTGCACAGCTAGCTCTGCCTCTGAATTCCAAGGTAGTGAACTTCCAGCCTATCTTTAGTGAGTGGAAAAAAAATGGTGCATGAGGCTCCTCCAGACTGCATGTTGTTCTAATGAAGTAGTTAGAAAGTTAAATTCCACTCAAGACAGGTTTTTTTTTTTCCCCTACAGGTGTTTGATCTTGCCTTTGGGGTCTGATCCAGGACTTATTTGCAAGGATCTGACAGGCTACAGTGAGTTTATTGAGCCCTAATATCTGCCAGGAGCTGAATGTGTCTTATGAGATCTTTAGCATCTTCTGCCCGTACTTTACCAGTGATGCGCAGCTCTTTCCACGGTCTGAATTGAGTACTGCAGGGTTTAGATTCCTTGCCGAGCATTTCTGAAACAAGCCCTAGAGATCTCGTATTCTTGTTGCTTTCGAACAGCTAAAGACATCAGCTGTAGAGGACACTGACTTGCTGACAGGTGACATTCCCTTTTCCTTGCTTACTCTGTCCTCTCCTTCTGGAACAGTCTTTACAGCTGCTTCTGTTGCCTTTTGTTTAGGGCTGTTATATTATTTGCATGCAGCTAAAAGAAGCCAGTGAACATTCTTGATCAAAGCACAGATTAAAATAAGATGGTACAATGAGTACATATTTGCTGCCTACGTGTGTTTTTCCAAGGAGTTCACGCAAAATAATTCTGTGTGCACAGGCTGTACTCGGGATGCTGAGGGTGTTGAGGTCTGCAAGATGATGTTTGGTAGCACGACTGCAACAAACCAATAGGTCCCTTTGGTATTTATGTGTCCTTCAATTGATTCACAATGAGTGTAAGGAAGCTAAGATATAGATCTAACACAGCAGAACTCAAAACTGTTTTTTTTCTAATGCAGTTTCTAACTAATTTATACATTTATTGTGTTTTTCCCAATAATGCCCGCTTTCATGAAGACTCACTAAAACTAGCATTTAGAAGCTTTTAAATACAGTAGCAAATCCAATAACATTTCATATATTTCCTGCAGAAATTACCAGAAAATGCTACAGAAATTGGCCAGTCAGTGAAGCTGACCCGTAGAAGGAAAGTCTCAGCTGAAGTGGCAGTGTTAGAAGCCGAACCCTGAATTGCAATTGCTCCCAGCTTGCAGAGCTGTCACACTGAATTCATTAGGTTTTTGCAACCTAGAAAGAGAAAATCCTGAATTCCCAGACAGAGCCCAACACATTGCTGTTGTAGAATGATGTGGGAAGGGAAATGCAGCCAATTTTGTAGGGATATAAGCTTTTGTATTTTGAAGAGCTTCACTACCTTCCTGAATGACTTCAGAATCTTCCCTATAGACTTTTTCTGAGAGATTGTGATAATACCAGTTCCTCACAGCCATCCTTCAGCAATTGCCTAACTCTTTAGGTTAGTATCAGCCAGCATTTTATGACTACAGCAATGTAGCATCAAATCAGAACTTGAAAACTGCATTTTCCTCATACTAGACTTAGACTTACAAACAAGAAAAAACGTCATGCTCAAAAGAGGAAGGACTTGGAAGAAAGAGAAACAAGCCTATTATGAAACTGAAAATCACTCCCCAGAGTCAATAAAGCACATGAGGTTGCACCTTGTGCAATATCTTAAATGGCTGAAGTCCATTAGCTACATCTCTTTTTTTCACTGGGCTGTTTGTGCCCTCTTCAGGATTTGTAGTGAAATGAATAGACAAGTATCAGTGAGATTTATTTACACTTACTCATGTAGTTCACAAGATTGTACCTGCAGAGAGGCTTGTTCCTAGCCAAGCCAAAGGGATAAACAATGGGAACAGTACCAGATCGGGAAAAAAGTATTGGCTGAACTTAAAATCAGCTTGCTCAGTAAGAAAACACAGTTTAATGTTCGAAAAAATAATTGAAGAAAAACTGCATCTTCATAGCTGCAGTGAGCAAAAAGGCAATTAGAGCACTCAGGAGAGAGTGAAGGGAGGAAGAAGGAATGTTTCGGAGGCAAAAGGATAAATAATTACAGGAGCTGACAAAGCACCTTGAGAACAATGTCAGAACTCTGCTATCCTTCTAGATTCATTTGTCCCCAGGCAGAGCAGAAGTGAGCTCAGAGACAAATCCTTCAGGTCTTTTTTTTAATCCAAGTTCATAGCTCCACAGTCCTGAAATAGCTCATTGCTAGTTTCTCAAAATATGCTTGCTCAACATGCCAGAAGGCATAATGCGCATGAAAATCTCTCTGACACAGCGGTGGGCAGGCCTCTATGTTTATCAGGGTTGACACTCCTGAAACTACTTTTGCTGGTGCTGCCAGTTTTTTTGTGGGACTTCTGAATAGCAACCTCCATATCCCTGAGCTTTGCAGCTTAAAACATGGAATATCTTTTTTTTCTTTGCTCCCACATGGTTTTGGTACTCATTAATATACTGAAATGTGTGAAAATTGTATTATCAAAACTTCAAAAAATAGAAGATTGGTCAAGAAAATTTTGTTTATGTAAGTTAAATCTACAATTAGAGCTTTTTTCTCTCCATTTGGCTTTGGAAATCAGATTTGCCCAGTTATGTTTCAAAACTTCTCCCTACCATGAGAGGAGTCTTCAACTCTTTTAAAAAAAAGAAACAAAAGCTGTAAATCTAATGCCATCTGAGTTACAACAGCTCAAGCTTTTGGAACACCAAATAATGTATAACTTTGATGAAAGCCAGCCATACTATCATCATGCCCAATACCCCACAAAGCTAATCTAGGGTTAGTGATTGCTCTTCTATGGATTTACTGACTTATTTGGATGACACTGATGAAGAGATTTCAAGGAGAGTCAATGTGTGCCTTCAGGGCAGCTGTATGCTTACTCTGCTCACTAGAACTGAGATCAAGACAAAAACCCCAGCTCAGCACACCTCCTGACCTCCTGCTGCTGCTGTGTGCAGGGCTGAATGTGGCCGGGTATAAGACTTGGCTGTTAAAGTGCCTGCGGATTTAAGCTAACCTGCTCAGCAGTTGAACAGTGGAGATGCACTGGCACAGTCCATAAGCACCTCAGCTGATAAAGACAACTCCTCAGGTGAGCTGCTCTGTGACAGCCAGCTGCCAGGCCATCTCCAGGCAGTTTAAACAAGACCAAGATGGGCACAAGAGCCAGAGCAAGACTTAAGACGTGTAATTCTTGAGATACCTGTAGGGGCCTGAGTATGGAGCTGGCTGATGCTGTGAATATACCTGAAGACAGGAATGAGCCGTAATGCACAGTACACTGTGGGAGTTGAGGCTCCTGGAAAGACATACAAAGGGCATGCCCTTTCTAGCAAAAACGCAGCATGGCATCAAGTCATGCAGGAGACTTCAGCACACCTTCCGTGCATTAGTTGTTGGTGTGACAGGCTCTATTCCAGCAGACTTACTGTGCAGAAAATCAGAAAACTCCATAGATAAAAGCATAAGTATGCACAGCTTGAGCTTCAGATCTAAGTTCACTTCTGGCTCTACCACTGTATTTGCTCTGTCACCTAGGGAGAAGACATTAAGAGGGCAAGACCCCACACTTTCACTACTCATTGTGACCACCTTTGAATATGTTTGAAGTAGCTGTAAGTTCAAAACACAAGCTTGTAATAGGTCATCCTGACGGAACACAGGCTCCTCTCCCTGCTCTTTCCAGTGGGAGGAAGCTAAACATACTCCAGCACTTAGCAGAGTTACTCTAAGATCGTAAAGCGGTTATTTTACTCTTAGGATACCAAGCCCTGGCAGAATAATGTACAGACCTTGTTATTTTTGCACTTGGTCAGCAATCCAGTGGAAATTTTTTTAAATCTATCTAGAGATCAAAGTTTTCTTCTTACATACACTACTGTAAGAGACAAGTAACCTCACTCCAAAGGCTTATTGCTCTACATAGGCTTTGAGATATTTCTCCTGCAGAGAGACTGAATGGAAGGAAATAACTACTCATACATACCTTGTAGCTTTGGGATCCCAAATTACAATGTCAGCATCAGAACCCACAGCAATTCTCCCCTTCTTTGGGTAAAGGTTAAAGATTTTTGCTGCATTTGTGCTGGTAACAGCTACAAATCTGTTTTCATCCATTTTTCCACTGTACTGCAGAAAAATACACAAAAGCAAACTCATTACTTTTTTAAACAAGGAATGAAAAAAATGTTCCTGTTGTTGAAAAGGCTAGGATGAATGACAGCTCTCTGCCAACGTCACATCAGTATTTTTTTCAAATGTCATACTGAAGAGTTTAAAAGAGAAAAATAACTATTTGTCTCAGACATACATACTGCAACGTACATTCACTGAATACGATAACTTTATTCTACAGCAAAGGGAAAAAAAGACAACTTCAAAGCCAAATGCTCAGTCCCAAGTCAACTGAAATAAAATTTTTTAGCTGGATTGAATCATAGTCCTGTTCAACAGTTTCCTCAGGAGACATAACATCTCTCAAGTATCTAGGATTTGGAATATGGTGAGATAGTATTAAAGATAGCCTAGAAAATGATACAGGAGAGGTAAGGCACAATGTGCAATATAGGAAAGGTGGGACTGTTTAGAAGGGTGTGCAGCAATAGGACTAGGGGCAATGGTTTTAAGCTAGGGCAGGGTAGCTGTAGATTAGATGTTAGAAACAAATTCTTTACTATGAGGGTGGTGAGATACTGGAATGGGTTGCTCAGAGAGGTGGTGGATGGCTCCATCCTGGGACACATTCAGACTCAGGTTTGATGGGTCTCTGAGCAACCTGGCCTAGTTAAAGATGTCCCTGCTCGCTGCAGAGGTATTGGACTACATGACCTTTAAAGGTCCCTTCCAACCCAACACATTCTATGATTCTATGATTTGCAAATCTCTTCAGCAATAATACAGAAGGTAGTACTGTTCAGTAAATGTTTGGGATCAAGTAGTATAAAAAGCAAATTTCCTGATGTGACATACCTGCAAAATGGTAAATAATAATGGATATACACGAGTCTTGGAACTGTCCACTGCTACATAAATAATTTAACCCAGCCCCCACGACTGTTGTGTGCTTGGAAAGCCAGCTAAACTGGCAGCAATATTGTGCATCGGTCAGTCTAGGAATCAGAGCATCATAAAAACATGTTTGTATGGTGGCCCGTGAGCAGTCATCTGAGAAGAAAAGCATAATTAACGTGGTGAACACTGCTCTTCTAAATAATGGTGTGTGGGAAGGGACGGAAATCCTTCAGACAAACCCTCACAACTGTGTAATATTATGCAAGTGAGAAAAGGGAGGATATTATTGATTGAAGAATGTTTTGAAAAATTATCTTGCCCAACAGGATACACTGCTCAAAAGCAGCACTGATGTACATATTCATGTCTCACTTTCATAGTAACCACAAGTTATATTATATTCCAATTTATACCATAAATAATCACACTAGAGCTATGCCACAGGTGAATATAAGCAGAAGTCTGCTTTGTCCATGCGAGATGGAGATGAACCCAAATAAACAAGAGAGATTCTGAACCAAATCATTACCAAATGTATGAGGTAGGTAACTCCACTTTAACAAATAAATATGCTTCACAATGTACTATCAACAAGACTTCGCTACTGCAAGAGAACTTAGTATTAATTCGAAAGTTGAACTAGAGCCTCTAGAACTTAACCATATTGTATTAGCCACAGAAATTGTAATACCCACTAAGCAGCACATCCTTCACCAGATTGCCTCACCTCCCCCCTAGTTAGACTACTCCATATCCAAAAGGCCTGGCCACTAGCTTTCCTATTTATATTTGTCTAAAGCCTAAAGGGCATTGTCCTGGGTAGCACCAACCATTCTTCTGTTGGCACTGAGAATCTGAAGTCAATGGGACTTTGAAGGTGCTCATCTTGTCATATCACAGGACTCAGCAATACATTAGAGAAGCATTTCTCACCTCTATCTTGTTTCCTCTGGTTGAAAACACAAATTGCAAATTGACAGACACCATCTAGTGCAGAAGCTCCTTCAACAGCTATGTTTGAGAGAGATTAAAGGGGAAAAAACACAGAACTGACAAAGTCAAAACTGTAAGCACCTTTTACATTTTCTTTTCATCTGTTGAAAAAAAATGGTGTGAGTAAATGTACTGTGCACTACTGCTGAAACAATAGTAGTCCTTTGCTGTTAAATGATGGAAATGACTCCCTAGTGATACACTTTCAGCACCAAGAACCTTCTTCTACCTCTCAGGACCGTAAAGTGAGAGTTAGTAAGAACTCTGTTATGGTGTTTGATCAAGGACTTATCCTATGACAAATACACTTAAAAACCCTGGAGCTTTATCAGATAACTGCTGAGAGATTATACTTTGATGAAGTGATCAATTACCTCCACATTCAGACATCTTGATATACTTACAACGCCTTTTTCCCATACGACTGACATCCTGTCTTCCACACCATTCACTCCATTAGGGATTTTGGTGAAGTCATCCTTCCCCAGAGCTTTCTGGCATATGTCAAAGGTGCAATTGTCAGTTGCTGTCACAGATAGGTCATCACTACAGAGAAACAAAGTTCATTATGAATCAGAGCATGTACCAGAGAAGTGCCACACAGGAAAATCTATTGCAAGACTGAGTAGAGCCAACCATGTGTCCTGCAAGTTAAAACTGATGTCCTGCAAGTTAAAACTGATGTCCTGCCAGTCTGTCTTCAGTCTCATTGTTCAAGAGTAGCTCCACAGTAACAACTAGTTCCCCTGTGAATAGTTTAATCTACAGAAGCCCCTCAGAAATCAAGCACCAAAAATAACACTTTCACTTTGGGTATGTCATAGGTGTCCCACAAACGGATGACTCCCTTCCTAGTCTGCTTTCTTCCCTTCTGCTCTAGAGAGACCCCACCTCCCCAGTTCTGGGGATGCCAACACAAGAAGGACATGCACATGGACCTGCTCAAGCAGATAGGGAGGAGGACCACAAAGATGATTGGGGGCTGGAGCACCTCCTCTGAGGACAGGCTGTGAGAGTTGGGGCTGCTCAGCTGGGAGAAGAGAAGCCTCAGGGGAGACCTTATAGTGGCCTTCTAGTCTCTGAAGCGGGCCTACAGGAAAGATGGGGAGGGACTCTTTATCAGGGAGTGTAGTGATAGGACAGGAGCAATGATTTCAAACTGAAAGAGGATAAGTTTAGATTAGATATTATGAAGAAATTCTTTACTATGAGCGTGGTGAAACACTGGAACAGGTTGGTCAGACAAGCTGTGGAAGTTCTCTCACTTGAAGTGTTCAAGGCAACTTTGAGCAACCTGATCTAATGGGAGGTGTCTCTGCCCATGGCAGGGAGATTGGAAGTAGATGATCTTTAAGGTCCCTTCCAACCCAAACCATTCTATGACTCTATGACTATCCCACTTTGCCCAGAGCAAGGGACTTGGTTCCATCTTCAGGGCATTTTTAGGCTATGTTACTCCACATGCCCTGTGAAATTACTACAGATCTCCACACCCATCAGCCAATGTTCAGGCATACCTTCACAGACTCTTCAGTCAAATTTAACCCTTTTGTGGAGTTAAACCTTATTAGTAATGAAATACTAGAAAACCACACATTTTGTTAACTAGAAGTATCTGAAGGATATGTCTGTTCTTACTTCCTTCTGAAGCAGATGCTATAAATGGACAACTACCTTCAGAAGTCAGTAGGCTTAGTTTTTATCCAGATTTCAAGTGAAAAAGACAGCTGACAACAAAACACAGAACTCCTAGCTGTGATCCCAGTTTTTACATATTTCCTATTGATTTACAGCCTTACTGTCTCTCTGGTCATGTTTCAATTTTTGCTGCAGTATTATCAAGGCAAGGCTTATTGATTGAAATCAAATGGGGACAGAAGGCTGCAGGAGTTCAGAGAAACAAAATCTGAACACTTACTCATTTCTGTAACAAAAAATATTTTCGTCTATAGTTTCAACCTTCCATTTCTCCTCCCTGATAATACAGCATTTTGCACTTAGAAAATCTCCAGGGCATCAACTTGTTATTACATTCTCCAGACAGAATTTGCTGTGCATTTGGGCATCAGCTGTCACTGTTTGTTCATCTGCTTACTTGGCCAGTAAGTTCATCAGGAAACCAGGAGTAGATGGATCTGGTCTCAATGGAGGTCCCATGACATGTGCTGCAGCATGAGCCCAGTCTTTATTCCAGTAGTTGGTGCCATCAGTTCCAAGACTAGCAGCAATAGGCTCCCCATAAACCACCTTTCCTGAAAAATTTCAAGCAATAGTATCATCACCAAACAACATAAAAATGCATATCTTGTATTTTCTCTGTTCCAGATCTTTTTGGTGGCAATGGATTTAAATTTGAGCATTTCAAATTAAACACCAACATATGTAAATACAAAATAAACTAAACCATAACACAGCATCTCTGTTCTGAATATTCTGCTGGTGATTTCCCAATATATTTCCTCATAAGAACATTGCTTGGGCAAGATTTTTTAATTAAATTGTTGTCAGATATACTATAATGGGTTTTACACATTGTTTACCAGGCACGTGATTGAGATTTCAAAGAGAACACAATTCTCAGCTGCATTATTTATGTTCAAGATCCATATATTTCTTGGTAGCACTTGTTTGGTGCTCTGAAACTACTGACTATGTAACAATGCAAATTCAGATATACAGCATACAGACTTTGCAAGGTGATACGTTTAATTGTCAGGGTGGAATTGTTACAGGAAGAACAATATGGCAGCAGACATAAATCTGAAGAGTGAAAAAAACATTTCCCAAATAGAAAACTATAAATAATTTAATTTTAAAAGTTATCTCCCAAATTTTAATTATTTGCTGCACAGTATTCTAGAAGAGAACTCCAACCCAGACCAGCTGTTAGCCTTTGGATAGAGCTAACATATCTGAATAGTTTTTTCCTCCCAGGAAACACGGGTTTGAAACTCATCAGAACAAGATGGGAGATTAAACAAGATGTTTCACTCCCTGAGGAGGTGCTCCAATCTCTTTGCGGTTCCGTAGGTGACAGGTGGTAGTGCCCCTGTCTGCAACGGTCACCAGAGAACCAGAGTGAGCTAGGATGTCACACACCCACTCATATGCTGCTTGGGGACCGTTAAAGGTAGAAGCTGGTGGATCCCAGCAAGAGCTCTCTCCCTCCCCTGCTCCCTACAGACAGTGAGTATCTTGCTATGGATCCCAAATTTACTCCAGGCACAATTTTTATTAGAATCATCACTACATCACTCTAGCAAGGGCTTTCTGCATCTAAGTCACACATTCATGCAACATGTTCAGATTGCTCTCTGTACATTATATTACAGAATCACAGAATGTTAGGGATTGGAAGGGACCTCGAAAGATCATCAAGTCCAATCCCCCTGCCAGAGCAGGAATGCCTAGATAATGCTACATAGGAACGTGTCCAGGCAGGTCTTGAATGTCTCCAGAGAAGGAGACTCCACAACCTCCCTGGGCAGCCTGTTCCAGTGTTCCGTCACCCTCACTGAGAAGACATTTCTGGTACTTCTGTGAACTACTGGATTATAACTGCTACCCTGGCATAAGTAGCTACTGAGGACATCAATTCTTTTCAGAATATGTTTCCTACTGCAGCAATGCCATTCTTTAAATCTTCTCTGCTAGATTTGGCTAATATTATTTTAAACCCATAGTTCTACAGCTAATTCTACAAGATTTCAAGACATGCTCTGACATTACTGTACTGTATATTTACTTCAAGTACTATATAGGATAACTTCTTCCATGACCTAAAGACTCCCTGCTGGTATTATCAATTTGCTGTACCTACTCAGCATGCTCTGACATGCTGAACATGCTTGTCTTACATTGACACTTTGGCTTAAGCTCTCAGTCCCACTCATCTACATATATTACAGATTTACACTTTGGCTCAGAGGAAGACCATCACAATTTTTTGGACTTGAAATTATGACTTGAGTAGTTATTTACTGGGATTTTTTATCTCATTTCCAAAACTTTAGGCACTGAATATGAGGCCATCCATGGAAGTGACACAACGACTCAGTGAGTGAGGAGGTTTGAATTAGATTAGTGTTTTCCTAATTCAGATCTGCTGCAAGAGTCAGGGCAATCTTAGGATGTTCAGGCCTTCTCTGAACAACTCCAAACACAGCATTTGAGGACAGGAGGCCAAAGACCTAGATACATACAGCAAAAGTCCTGCATACATAATCAATCTCATATATCTACCTGTTAGGTTTTTGGCAGATTTTTCAGTAGCTGGTGGAGGAAGGGGATGTAGGGTGGTGTATGTGTCTTTTCTATACCGAGCTCAGGAAAGTAAACAAGCTGAAGAAACTTCCTTGCAAAGTAAACCTGAAGTATGAATCATTAGGACATAGCTATAAACAATAAAAGTTAAAATGGTACGAAAGGAGTACATGTTTAGCTTCCATAAATAATCAAAATCATAAACAATCAAAAAGACATCTCCAAGCTCACAGTTGTATATGCTGAATTGATTGTAACTCATGTATCAGAGCTGATGACAGTATTTCTGCAGTCAGAATTTGACCTGAGCAGCTCCCATTGTTCCTGTGAGTAGAAAGGAGTACAAGCCATTCTCTCAAGTGATTCTGAGACTGAACACTGCAGCTTCAACGATCTACATCTGGACACTTCTGCTGACTGTGCATTTTCTTGCATTGCATTTGGACCATGACTAGCCAGACTGAAAGGTACAGTAATATCAAGATTCTGCTTTAATCCAAATAATAAAGTAACTCTACATTAAAGCTCGTTTAGCTCAATTGGCAACCAGGAATTTCTGTGTTAAGGTTCTTCAGGCTCTACTGGCTTCTGCTTATAGGCATGAAAGTGGAGTAATGTGGTAATAAATCGGGTCTTTCCATTTGTTCTGTTTTCCTGCATTCAATAAAAATAGTAATCAGAAAGTGTTTGGTCTTTCTGACACCTCTGAGCTGCTGGGGTGACTTCCTCATCAGATGCTCTAATTGACTGGCGAAAGCTATTTTCACATAAATTATGTGAAAGAATAACACACAGTTGCTATTTATTTTACCACCTATCAGAACTCAGAAAGAGTTACAATCTTGAGAGACATCAACAAACATTTACGTGCTTGAAAAATTGTGTGCTTATTTTAGTTCAAGTTTCAGAAGCACTGAAGATTAGGTCATAGGGGGCAAAGATACTCCCTGACCAGGTATGATCCAAAAGAGGTAAAACTGCAAGGCAGGGTTTCTTGAAGCAGGCGCAGCATTGGATCATTTGGGCTATCTACAGTCTGGACCTGAGCTGTTCTGCATGAACCAGCTGAAAAGCTGGCACTTTTAGTTGCACTCCTGTGCTCAGATTCATCTTGAGAGTGTGTATATCCACAGCTATGGACATGCCTTTCCTTTCACTGTGAGCAGACCTAACCCATGGCTAATGGTAGGAGGGACCACCTTTATAAGTCTAAGTAAGCTGCTTCTCATCTGACCATATATTTGCATGTACTAGTTTTAAAGGGAGAAACCTTTTAAAATAATTGACTTTTTAGTAAGATTCTGCTTTCCAGTTCTGATCTGCACTAGAAAGTCTTGTTTCCTTAGCCATAATAGCACAGTTAAATGGGCAAAGGGACATGAGCCCTAGCCTTTAGTACACTTAGAATGACAGTATTTTTAAGTGGGAAGCAGTATAAATCATATATCCCTAAATCCCATTTTACTAGCCTTGCTTCCCCATCGACGTTACTTGGCCAAAGGAATAGGTGACAGGGCTGCATTAGTTTTACCCAGGTAAGTAAGTTCACACAGAATCATAGAATCAACCACAGAATCATAGAATCAATCACAGAATCATAGAATGTGTTGGGTTGGAAGCGACCTTTAAAGGTCATCTAGTCTAATCCCCCTACAGTAAGCAGGGGTTGCACTGCTTGGTCCCAGTGCTCTACAGCCTTTTCCTCTCATTGTAGGGAAGAATTCACAAAATAGCAGGAAGAAGATCCTCTTTTTTTCCACTCAAGGAAATGAGACAGTCATGCACACAGAGATATCAGACTGCCCTCCAGGGGAAGCAGACAGTTCTACCTACTCTAGCAAGATTCAAGACTGTGTTTTGCAGAGGGATGAAGAAACCGCCCACCGAGACAAGCAAGAGGAGTTCTCACAGAGGTGCTGGTTTTGACCCTCTCTAGTGGACAACTGGTGAACCATTTCTTTTGGCAAACAGGCTGATAGGGCCCAAAAAAAGAACAGGATGAGGGCATAAATTAACTTATCGCTCTCCAACATTGTCACAACATAGAAAACTTGGATTTCCTGTTGAACATTCAGCATCACTGTAGCTGTTATTGATGTATATGAAAAATATGCTGCTACAACCTGGAGATTTCCTTCCATGAGTGGTGTTCCTAGAGATCAAAGCGGACATAGACAGTGGACTTTGGTATGGAGGGGAGAAGGAAAGATGGTCACTCACGTGATTCTCTTAAAGTTCGGCAATTCTAGTGTAAGAACAAGTATCCCTTTACAGTCTGTATGACTGATTTTAGGCTTTTAGATCTGAGCCATGGCTCACTGAAGACAGCAGAATAATGCCTACTGTCTTCAGCAAACTGTATCAGGCCTTCGTTCTCTAGCTCTAAAACTATTTTTCACCTTGTACAGCTAAATGAGGGACAAAGAATTGGGCTCTGACATTTTTTACTAGGAAACTCACCATCCCACAGAACTTAAGCAGCAATGTTTCAATTCTGATGTCACATTATCATCCAGAAAATAGATTGCTCTCAATGAAGATAAGTCTCTCTCCTCCTGAAGTCAGTGATGGAAGGGATATAAATCTTCCTCCAACATGGGCAGGGATGAATATACATCCACATACTGTGCCTCATGCTAAGTGCTTGGAAAGGAACATGAAAAAATCCACAATTGTAAATAGCAGAAAGTTGATATCAAGAGATTGAGACCAGTGACAACTGAAGTTCCTCAGGGATCTGTTCTGGGTCCAGTGTTGTTCGACATCTTTGTCAGTGACATGGACAATGGTGTTGAGTGCACTCGCAGCAAGTTTGCTGACAATATCAAGCTGTGTGGTGCCATGGACTCACTCGAGGGAAGAGATGCCATCCCAAGGGACCTTGACAGGCTTGAGAAATCGGCCAGTGCAAACTGCATGAGGTTCAACAAGTCAACGTACAAGGTCCTGCACCTGAGTTGGGCCAATCCCAGGCACAGATATAAACTGGGCACAGAGTGGGTTGAGAGTAGCCCAGAAGAGAAGGACTTGAGGGTGTCGATAGATGAGAAGCTCAACATGAGCCGGCAGTGCGCTCATGCAGCCCTGAAGGCCAATCATGTCCTGGGATGCATCAAGAGGAGTGTGGCCAGCAGGTCAAGACAGGTGATTCTCCCCCTTTACTCTGCTCTTGTGAGATCCCGTCTCGAATACTGCACCCAGTTGTGGTGTCCCGATCACAAGAGGGATATGGATCTGCTGGAATGAGTTCAGAGGAGGGCCATAAAGATGATCCAGGGGCTAGAGCATCTCTGCTATGAGGACAGGCTGAATGAGCTGGGATTGTTTAGCCTGGAGAAGAGAAGACTCCAGGGGACCTTATAACTGCCTTCCAGTATCCTAAAGGGACCTACAGGAAGGCTGGAGAGAGTGTCCAGTGACAGGACAAGGGGAAATGGATTTAAATTGAAGGAGAATAGGTTTAGACCGGATCTTAGGAAGAAATTCTTCAGTATGAGGGTGGTAAGACTCTGGAATAGATTGCCCAGAGAGGTCGTGGATGCCCCCTCCCTGGAGATGTTCAAGGCCAGGCTGGATGAGGCCTTGAGTAACCTGATCTAGTTAAGGGCATCCCTGCCCACGGTAGGGAGGTTGGATTAGATGATCTCTAAGGTCCCTTCCAACCTAAGACATTTTATGATTCTATGATTCTATGAAATAATCTTAAAAAGATGAATAAACCACATTAGACTGAATATTTCAAATGCTTGAAAGTGTTCTAGTATGTAAGAGTTTACACAACTTTCATCTTAGAGTGATTTCAACCTTTCCAGGTTGAATATCTTTCAGCAAAATATTTGAGGTTTACTTACATCATTCATACAATACTTTGGAAATTTACTTATTTTTGTATGGAACACATTTTATACTACCACTTTTAACTGAAGAATGGAAAACAACTTTTACTGAAGCTAACAGTGAACTTCTTAATGCCAGAATTTATACAGACCAGTCTCATTAAAAACCATAATTGTTGTAACTATCTCTATGGAATACTAGCTGTCTTTCAAAATTTCTTAATCAGTCTTAGGTTTCTGTTTCTGAAACAGTACACTTCTGTGCAAATAGAAATCAGTTATGGAACGATGTTTTACGTTGTGCACAAAGACAAGCACTGATGATTCTGACTGCATCAACTCAGAAACCTACAAAATCCAATTTGCACCAGAATAAGCATGAATTGTACAAATTTCTTCTTTTTAAACATCAAAGAATTATATGTATATCAAGGCGGTTTTCAAACTTGCACTGCAGACTATTCTTACAACACATGCCTAACCATATTTTACAGTATTTACTATCAGCAGCGAATTCTTTACTTGAATCATGTGTTAAAAAATGCCACCTCCTATCTTTGCTCTTTTAAGATAACACAGCCAGTGTTTCATTTTTAATCTGAGTATTTCAACTGTTGTTACAGCTTCTTTTAGTTAACGTTGACACCACGGTAGAAATAATAGTACACTGATGGATAAAATCCACATTGCCAGCAGCACTGTCATCTAGTGGAAGAATCTAATATAGCACAGTACCAAAACTTGCTAGTAAAAAATATTCTGGTAGATTCTTCTATAAACTTGAATTACTGATAAGTCTTACTAGAAGTCACCATAAATACATATTCCACATAAACATATCCATCTATGTTAGCACAAGAATATCATGCAGGTTTTGACTGCACTTTTGTCAAGCTCCCACACACTGCATTTTGATATTAATAATATACGTCCCCTGTGTAAGCATTATCTAAAACCAAGCAATAAGGAAACTGAGGTCTGTATGAAATTCATGTTAAGTCAGATGAACACAAGCTGAGATGTAAAAAGATAACAAGGATAGATACTGCATAAAGTTTTAGGCCCTTAAAATCACAAGCTTCTGTCCTGTTCCTGCCATCCCTGCAATGTCTCCTCACAGCGCTGTGGTTTCACAGGCTGCTCTGGATGAACTTACAGATGAGGAGGTAAAACGTCCTGACCTGAAGCCTTCAGGCTGCTTCTAGCTTGCCCAACAGATGGTCAAGAGGGTCAGGCTCCCTTGGCTGACCAGAACTATTTATGAACCCTGAAGTGTATGACCTGAGAAACATTTCACTGGAGGGAATCGAGGCTTTCACACACTGTCATCATTACCATGATTTCTAAGTGCTCAGTGAATAGGAGTCCTGGTCATGTCACAGCACTGTCTGTAAAAAGATAATGTGTTCTCTGTGGTAGAATTTCACATCTAAATAGCTGGTAAAGGCTTGCAGGCTGTAACTCAAGGGAGGGCAATAGCAGTGCATACGTTGCCTTCGACTGGTCACATTATTTTTAATGCAATAATACAGTCCTGGCCATCGCTTTGACCTTGGAGATACAGGATGAAGGGCAAAAAAGTTTGCTCTGGGGAGAAAGGGAAGTCTCAATCAGTTCCTGTTCTTCCACACTGCTTAGTCACCTCAGGTCCCACAACACACACACAGAGTTTATACATCCCACTACAAGAAATTTACCTGTGTTCTGATGGTTATGGCATGCAGGACAAGTAGGACACTGATGCTATGTTTGGTTTTCTATGATCCTTCCCCTAGTACCATTGCCCAAGCATAAAATAATTAAGACATTTACCTTCTCTTCGTGCATTACTTATCACCTTTGCTGAAGATTTACTCATTACATGGACTACGAAAAGGGGGCAGTTTACAGCATTTGCTATAGTAATTGCTCTCTGCGTAGCTTCAGCTTCCACTTCTTCAGGACGACATAGCTCATGCCCCTCAGGGCCAGTTATTCCCATTGCCAGCATCTTCTTTGCACCCTGAACACCACACAAAACATGTAAAAGTCAGTTAAAGTGTGACTACAGTGTCATGAGCATGCTGCCAGCCAAATGGATTCTAAATCAGCCACTGCAGCTAGTTTGAGGAAAAAAAACCACAGGGCAACCATGGCTTTTTTCAGAAGTTATTACTGTGTTACCTGCATTTCAATACATGTCTCAGTAAACAAATGTCTCAGAATATCTAAGTGACTTCGGAGAATACACTCTACTGGCTTGCAGGGATAAATCCCTGATCTATCAATATGGACTGATCTATCAATATATGTACTTTTAAATGATCGCAGCCAAAAAAAAAAGGAAAGATCCTTACTAAGTACAAAGATACATATCCAGAGCCTCGGAATGAGGCTCCAAGGTTTTAAGAGGCATAAGATTTTGTCCCTGCTATATTCCAGGGACTTTGGTTTTGCTGATTTGAGATCACTTGGCAACGCATTCATTTCCATTACGGGAGCTGGGCCAGAGTCAAAGCACTGTTGACTACAATAGCTGAAGAAACTCAAAGGCATCAGTGTAGTTATACTGCCAGTGCCTCCTCACAGCACTAAGGTGACAGTGGCAAGTGTGAAGTGAGGCTAACTACACAGAGAGGAACATTGAGACTTTTGTGCCATTAGTGAAGCTTTCCCTGTAATTCTGAATTTGCTCTTGCTAGATGCGTTGACTGTGTTTGGAGACACCATACTATGATGCTACTAACACATCTATTAAGGTACTTAGGTTACAGGACCATTTATAGTCCTAACTTTGATGGAAAAAATGTCAAATGCCTACCTGTGCAATTAACTCCCCATTTTCCGCATGGACTTGAGCAACTGCTCCAAGTTCCTTGCAGCAGGAAAAGGATGCATATAACTCTTCATCATTGACCATGTATAAATCTTTATAGGCCATAAACATCTTGAAGGAGTTGACGCCTTTGCTTTGAACAAGACTTTTCATTTCTTCCTTCACCTAGAAGACAGTCAGCAATTTTCAAGACCCAGCAATATTATATTTTACCTGCTAATAATTTTGTAGAAAGAAATTGTAAGTATGAAGGGTGAGCATTTACTCATCATCAAACATACGTTCAGTCCAAACAGCCCAAGTCACATATTTGAAGACTGACTTATACTGTTCTTCTTATATCAAATTCATTCTCAAAGTATATAAACCAGTATCACTGCAGTGCAGGTATTGGAGACACAAGCTAATTGTAGGAAGGGAATGCTTTTTACAAAAGATAGTGAAGCAGAATTTTATCCCAAATAAACCTCCTGATATTGAAAATATCCAGACCAATATTATAATCAATGAATCCAACTTCAACAGTATGGAAATGTGGGCAAAATTGATTTTCAAAATTGGATCATAATGGGCTTTGGCTACCAGAAAATAACAGTGTGACAGAAAATATCTCCTAGAGCTTTTTCCTGAATAAACAACATAGAGCCTTTTGAAATATTTTGTTGTCAAACAAAGCTCTAAAACTCTGGATGCAAGCCTGTTGTTTCCCTTGATACAATTCCCTGCTTCTGTTAGGGTCTGTGAAGCCCAGCAAAACATTATGTCCTAAAGAAAGAAAGATGTAGATTTTATCTCAAAGGTTTCTTGTATAGATGGTTAGCTAGATCTCCCTCTCCAGAAGAATGATGGTGACAGTAATTAATGTGTATCTGTGATCCTATTACAATTTCCATGAGATTAATTCCTTTCAAAAAGTAATACATTATTTTTCATCTTCTCTCTAATAATCTGGTTGAATCTGTTCAAGAAAGGTGAGAGACTGCTACAAAGCTCAAGGAAATTTTCTAGATTTATCTAGAGGAGGGATGGGAGTATATCTTGAGGGTGAATTATCAAATAAATAAATACCTGACATAAAGTCCTACTCTGGCACAAATATAGAGGTACGTCATTTATTTTCTTCACGCTAATTACTACGACTGAGGGAAGGCATGGTAGAGAATTTATGTTTTTAATCAATACTTTAACTTGTGAGGAGATGATAGATAAATAGAAGGTCATGAAATATCAGTCGTCTTTCCAGCTTCTTTTACAAAACATCAGACTTCTCTAGTTCTTTCAGTCTTGACCTTTAAAAATAGTTAACTTTTTAACATAAACCAGAACATTTCATTGATTTACACCACCCTAGATTTATCGGAGTTTTCTGTACACTTCCACTGTTCTTTACTAAGGCTATTTCAAATGCACATTTGTCAAACTTCACTGGAGATTTAATTTGAAGTCTTTGCTTTAAGCTAGAAGTTGTAGTCTGCTTATCACAGAATCATAGAACGGTTTGGGTTGGAACTGACCTTAAAAATCATCTAGTTCCAACCTTCCTGTCGTGAGTTGGGACACCTCCCACTAGACCAGGTTGTAATCATATTTAAAACTTGAATTTACTTAAAGTATTTTTTACTGATGCATGTTCTCTGAGGATCCAAAGTGGTCTTGTAAAACATAGGTCAGGTTCAGATAGATGTCAATCACCTGGAAAGTTAATCTGTTTGGTACAGCTTTCAAGTTATCAGCAATCATTCACACAATAACTCTCCCATACGTAAATTCCAAAAAAAGGTTTTTCTAGATAATCTCACAATCACTGGTTTCAGACATGCTTTACTTTAATGAGATATTACTGCGGTCACTCAGGAACAGACCTCCTCCTTTACAACTAAGGTTAAGTACCATATTTTCCATGTATACCCTTATTTGGAAAAAATAACCAACACAAAAAAAATCACAAATAAAACACTAAGACTCAACAGGAACACAGATTATCAAATGTTTAAGTAACAAAATACAAAATTCATGCAAATACCTCTTGCCCTTTCTGGCCTGCCTTATTTTGTTCTTTCACAACTGCTTCCTTTTCCTTTATTTTTGTTCAGTATTATCCATAGATAAAGGCTATCTGTACACTTTACTTTTTTTCAAATACATGTATTTTCAGAATGGGGTGGACTATTTCAAATGTAGCTTTTACACACTATTACTCTGGTAGCAAGCTATATTTAGCATGTGAGCACTGCTGAAAGAGTTGGCAGATGTGCTTACCAAGCCACTTTCCACTATTTACCTGAAGTCCTGGCTAACTAGGGAGGTCCCAATGGACTTCAAACATAGCAAATGTAACACTCATCTACAAGAAAGTCAGAAAAGAGGATAGAGGAAATTATAGACCTGTCAGTCTATAGACCTGTCAGACCTTGGTACCAGGGAAGGTCATGGAGCAGATCACTGTGAGTGCCATGACATGCCATATAAAGGACATCCAGGGGATCAGGTTGGTCATAAAACCAGTCAGCATGGTTTTATGAAAGGCAGGTCCTGCCTGACCAACCTGATCTTTTTCCATGACAAGATGACCCAACTATTGGATGAGGGAAAGGCTGTGGATATTGTCTACCTAGACTTTCGAAAAGCCTTCAACACTGTCCCTCACAGAATTCTCTTGGGAAAACCGGCTGCTAATGGCTTGGATGAGCATATGATCTGCTGGATAAAGCACTGGCTGGATGAACGGGCCCAAAGAGGGGTGGTCAATGGAGTTAAATCCAGCCGGCAGCCGGTCACAAGTGGTGTTCCTCAGAGCTCAGTGTTGGGACTATTTCTGTTTAACCGCTTTATTGATGATCTTGATAAGGCCATAGAGTGTATCATCAGTAAGTTTGCAGATGACACCAAGTTAGATGGCAGTGTTGATCTGCACAAGGACAGGAAGGTTCTACAGAGAGACTTGAATAGATTGGATCAATAGGCCAATGTTAACGGTGTGAGCTTCAACAAGGCCAAGTGCCAGGTCCTGCACTTGGGCCACAACAGCCCCCATGCAACGCTACAGGCTTGGGGAAGTGCGGCTGGAGAGCTGTCTGGCAGAAACAGACCTGGGGGTTCTCATCGACAAGCAGCTGAATATGAGCCAGCAGTGTGCCCAGGTGGCCAAGAAGGTCAATGCCCTCCTGGTTTGTATTAGAAACGGTGCGACCAGCAGGAGTAAGGAGGGGATTGTCCCCCTGTACTCAGCACTGGTGAGGCCACACCTTGAGTACTGTGTCCAGTTTTGGGCTCCTCAATACAAGAGAGATATCAAGGTGTCCTGGGTTTAGCTAAAAAACCCAGTCCTGTTTAGTGAATTTTACTTTCCAGTTTAGTGTCTTCTCAAAGGCTGCACGTTCTGAAGTCAGCAGCATGTTTTTGCAGACAGTGTGTGCTACTGGCAGTGATAACACCTGATGTTTACAGTCACTGCCTGGGACTGGTATGTAGAAAGGCTCTTGCTTATACTTATTCCTATAGTGACCAAGGCCACTGCTGGCTCTTGTGTGCCACGCTGGGGGTGCCGGGTAGTAAGAGGGGGGCACAAGGAAGTAAAAGGTGGCACCTCCGGGGGGTAATAGACAGGACAGGTGACCAACGAGAGTATTCCATCCCATATACGTCATATCTAGTATAAATTGAGTGATCACGAGAGTTTCGCCCCTTTTTGCCCTTTTTGTTCGTCCCTTTTTCGGCCTTTTTGCCCTTTTGCCCTTTTTTCGGCCTTTTTGCCCTTTTTTTTTCTGCAATGGTCGGTGTCCAGAGAGGACTCCATCTGACCTCCTGATTTTGATCCGGATCCTGAGTTCCCGAATCCAGCTCCCTGTATCCAGCTCCCGCCGCCGCTGAGCCTGGGGTTTCCCCAGTGCCTCCTGCTCTGCAGCACCGGTGGTGATTTCTATTGGGGGAGGGAGTCGGGTTTGATATCGGGTTACTATCTATAGTTGTATATAGTTCTCTACTTTTATCTTTTTACCATTATTCCTATTATTTTAATTTCATATTAAAGCTGTTCTAGTTTTTTTTTTCTCCTCTAATCCGTAAGTCTCTCTGCCTCATTCCCTTTTCTCTTCCCGTTTGGGGGGGGAAGAGGGGGTTAGAGAGCGTCTGTCCGTGTTAGTAGCCGGCCCAGCCCTAACCCGCGACAGATTTATTGGCGCCCAACGTGGGGCAAGAAAACAAACACCAATCAGGCTCAGAATATTTTACCAGTTATTTAGACACAACTGGGCTCTGATATATTGCCTGCGTAGTTTAAATTCCATCCGGCGCAGTTGAGAGCGTATCAGACCTTTTCTTTGAGAGTTCTGAAGGGTTAGAGGAGAAAAACCGGACAGCTCACATCATGTTATCGGTCGGTGAAATGTTATGTCATGTACTTTTAAATGTGGGTTCCTCCCTGGGTGTCAAAATTTTGTCCAAACTCTCGAGTGTGATTTGGTATATCGTTCTGTGGTTTGCCTGTTCTGATTTAAAAACGAGAATTTTCACTGTGTTGGTTTTTTTTGGGTCGGTGTATTCTGCAGTAATTTGGGTGATCGGCATACCTGAATACCTTAAGAGCACAATGATGAATTTTGTTTTTAACTACACTTTCAATTTCACCTTAGGAAATTATACTAATTTGTTTGCTAATCTGAGTATACCAGGTTTTGAGGATTGTGATTGTGAATGCAGTTATTTTAATCGAAAGATTGAATTGTTATTGATTCTGATGTTAATGCCCATGAATCTCTTGGCATTGTGGCGTTTCTGTAGGAATTTGTGCAAGTCATTGAGTATCACTGTGTCCTTTAACACTCAGTGTGTATCAGCAAATGTCGCCCCTGTGACTAGAAAGAAACATCGGAAAAAGTCAATTGCCTTAACAACAGATAACACAACTCCAGGACAAAGCCCTCCTAAAGTAGCACCATCAGATGACTCAGATTCAGACTCAGGAAAGAAAGCTGGTATCCCTGTGACTGGGAAGAAACATCTAACAAAGACAAATCACCCAACATCAGATGGTTCTGATGCAGGAAAGGGTCCTTCCCAATCGAAGTCATCAGATAGTTCAGGGTCAGAATCAGACGCAGTTGTCAAACCTTTAACTCTGAGGGACATGCGAGATGTGAGAAAGGACTTTGGCCGTCGTGAGGGTGAATCATATTACAAGTGGTTACTCCGGTGCTGGGATAAAGGAGCAGAGACCATTAATCTGAACAGTAAAGAAGCCAAACAGCTGGGATCCCTATCTGGAAACGCAGGCGTTGACACGGAACTTGCAAAAGATGACAACAGTCTCAGCCTCTGGAGACGACTCTTGACAGCTATTAAGAACCGGTATACCCACAAGGACGATATTCCTATCCACACAACCAACTGGACCAGCATGGAGAAAGGCATTAAGTTCCTGAGAGAATTAGCAGTGAGAGAGGTGATTTACAGTGATCCACAAACAATTTTAAACCCTGATCAAATGCCCTGCCACAAACACGTTATTCAGATGTTTGTGAGGAGTGCCCCACCAGTGTATAAGCACACCTTGTCAACAATGGTCTGGGCATTAGATGGAGATGATCAGGTACCAACAGTGAGTGAAGTGGCCAACAAAGCACGACAGTATGAAGACAGTACTGCCAATCCCCAACAAATTCAGATTGCTGCCATGGAAAAAATAATTGAGGAAAACAACAGATCACTGGAGAAATTAATTGAGAAAGCAATGGAGAAAACCAATGAATCAATTGAGAGAGCAATGGAGAAAACCAATCAAGCAATTGAGAAAAATAGTGAATCATTTGAGAAAAACAATCAATCATTAGAGAAGCTGATTGAAACATTGTCCAAGAGAGATGACAGACCTCAATGGAGCCGCGTTGATGCTGTTAGAAAATACAGACCTTCAAGATCAACTAAAAATGATGGTAACTTGTCACGGAATGACTTGTGGATTTTCCTACGTGGATATGGTGAGGACATGAGAAACTGGGATGGAAAACCTACTTCTGCTCTACGAGAACAAGTATCCAATTTGCAAAACACCAACAGAAGACAACAATCTGCTACAAGAAGGAATAATCGGAATGTAAATGTAGTTAATACTGTGAATCAGGTAAACCCCGTGAATCAACCTCAAAATTAGAGGGGCCCTGCCTCCAGCCAGGTGGAGGAGAGGGACAACCGAGTTTATTGGACTGTGTGGATTCAGTGGCCTGGCACATTAGAACCACGAAAATATAGAGCTCTGGTGGACACTGGTGCACAGTGCACTCTAATGCCATCGAATCATACAGGTACTGAAACTGTTACTATTTCTGGAGTGACAGGTGGTTCTCAACAACTGTCTGTATTGGAAGCCGAAATGAGCCTTACTGGGAATATGTGGAAAAAACACCCCATAGTGACTGGTCCAAATGCCCCATGCATTCTTGGCATAGACTTCCTCAAGAAAGGGTATTACAAGGATCCAAGAGGGTATCGATGGGCTTTTGGCATAGCAGCTGTAGAGACTGAGGACATTGATCAGCTGTCTAGCTTGCCCAAACTGTCAGAGGAGTCTAGTGTTGTAGGGCTGGTGAAAACTGAAGACCAACAGGTACCAATTGCTACTAAAACAGTGCATCGACGACAATATCGTACCAACCGAGACTCTGTAGTTCCCATCCATAAGCTGATTCGTCAACTAGAAAGCCAAGGAGTGATCAGCAAAGCTCGCTCACCATTTTACAGTCCTATCTGGCCTGTGCGAAAGTCTGACGGAGAATGGAGATTGACTGTAGACTATCGTGGCCTAAATGAGGTTACACCACCGATGAGTGCTGCCGTGCCGGACATGTTAGATCTTCAGTATGAGCTGGAGTCAAAGGCAGCTAAGTGGTATGCCACAATTGACATTGCTAATGCGTTTTTCTCTATTCCTATAGCAGCAGAATGCAGGCCGCAGTTTGCTTTCACCTGGAGGGGTATCCAGTACACCTGGAACCGACTGCCCCAGGGGTGGAAACACAGCCCTACCATCTGCCATGGACTGATCCACACCGCCCTGGAGAGGGATGGAGCTCCAGAACATCTGCAATACATCGATGACATCATTGTATGGGGTAACACAGCAGAAGAAGTTTTCACGAAAGGTAAGAAAATAATTGAGATTCTTTTGGATGCTGGTTTTGCCATAAAAAGAAGCAAGGTCAAGGGACCTGCACGAGAGATCCAGTTTTTGGGAGTGAAGTGGCAAGATGGGCGTCGCCAGATCCCAATAGACGTGATTAACACAATATCAGCTATGTGTCCACCAACTAACAAAAAAGAAACACAATCCTTCTTAGGTACTGTGGGTTTCTGGAGAATGCATATTCCTGGTTATAGTCAGATTGTGAAACCTCTTTTTGATGTGACTCGAAAGAAAAACAAATTTCAGTGGGGCCCTGAACAGCAACAGGCCTTTGAACAAATCAAACAAGAGATTGTACAGGCAGTAGCTCTTGGGCCAATTCGAACAGGGCAAGATATTAAAAATTTGCTATATACCGCAGCTGGGGACAATGGTCCTACCTGGAGCCTCTGGCAGAGGGCACCAGGAGAAACTCGAGGTCGACCCTTAGGATTTTGGAGCCGAAAATATAGAGGCTCTGAGGCCAACTATACTGCAACTGAAAAAGAAATACTGGCCGCATATGAAGGAGTTAAAGCTGCTTCGGAAGTGATTGGTACTGACACACAGCTTCTCCTAGTACCACGAATACCAGTCCTAAACTGGATGTTCAAGAGTAAAGTTCCTTCCACACATCATGCCACTGATGCTACATGGAGTAAATGGACTGCCCTAATTACACAGAGAGCTCGAATGGGTCATCACAATCGTCCAGGACTTTTAGAGGTAATCGCAGACTGGCCACAAGGTAAAGACCTTGCAATGCCCCCTAAGGAGGTGGTGACACGTGCTGAGGAAGCTCCACCATATAATCAGTTACCAGATAATGAAAAGCAGTACGCCCTATTCACTGATGGATCTTGCCGCCTTGTAGGAAATCGTCGTAAGTGGAAAGCTGCTGTGTGGAGTCCCACACGACGCGTTGCAGAGGCAACTGAGGGAGAAGGTGGATCAAGTCAGTTTGCAGAGGTAAAAGCGATCCAGCTGGCCTTAGACATTGCTGAACGGGAAAAATGGCCAGTGCTCTATCTTTATACTGACTCATGGATGGTGGCAAATGCTTTTTGGGGTTGGTTAAAACAGTGGAAGCACAATAACTGGCAGCGCAGAGGTAAGCCTATTTGGGCTGCTGAACTATGGCAAGACATTGCTGCTCGTCTAGAGAACTTAGTTGTAAAGGTACGTCACGTAGATGCTCATGTGCCCAAAAGTCGTGCCACTGAAGAACATCGACACAACCAGCATGTGGATCAGGCTGCTCAAGTGTTCCAAATAGATTTGGACTGGGAACATAAAGGTGAACTGTTTCTAGCTCGGTGGGCCCACGATACTTCAGGACACCAGGGAAGAGATGGAACATACAGATGGGCTCGTGACCGAGGGGTGGATTTAACTATGGATGCTATTGCGCAGGTTATCCATGATTGTGAAATATGTGCCGAAATTAAGCAAGCTAAGTGATTAAAACCTTTGTGGTATGGGGAACGATGGTTAAAATATAGGTATGGGGAGGCCTGGCAGATTGATTACATCACACTTCCTCTAACTCGCCAGGGTAAGCGCTATGTGCTCACTATGGTGGAAGCAACTACCGGATGGTTAGAAACATATCCCGTACCTCACGCCACTGCCAGAAACACTATCTTGGGCCTAGAAAAGCAGATCTTGCGGCGACATGGCACTCCAGAAAGACTTGAATCAGATAATGGGACTCATTTCAAAAACAATCTTATAGACAATTGGGCTAAAGAACATGGTATTGAATGGGTATATCATATCCCTTATCATGCACAAGCCTCTGGGAAAATTGAGCGATACAATGGACTGTTAAAAACTACTCTGAAAGCAATGGGAGGTGGAACTTTTAAAAACTGGGACAAGCATTTAGCACAAGCCACCTGGTTAGTTAACACCAGAGGATCCATCAATCGTGCTGGTCCTGCTCATTCAGAGCCTTTACATACAGTAGAGGGAGATAAAGTCCCTGTGGTGCATGAAAGGAATTTGTTGGGGAAGACTGTCTGGGTATTTCCTGCTTCGGGCAAAGGCAAACCCATTCGTGGGGTTGCTTTCGCTCAAGGACCTGGAACTACTTGGTGGGTGATGATGAAAGATGGTGAAGTACAATGTGTACCTCAAGGAAATTTAACTCTGGGTGAGAATGCTCGATTTAATCCTGTATGATGTTGTTACATAATACTAACAGTATTCAATAAGTGTTTTTCATAATAATAAACCAGTGATGACCAGAGCCGACCTCATTGAGTGTCATCCAGCAACTGAGCTAGCCTCATCGAGTGACGTCCAGTAACTTCTTCAAAGTGAACCTACAACCTGTGGACACGAACTGTAACGAATCTCACATGAACTTTTCTGCCCTGAGAGACTGCTATGATGGATGGAACCCACGATTCTGAACTTTATGAACTTACTGAACTTTTCCTATAAGTAGATCATTAGCTCGTGATCAGTATGACGTAAATGGCATGGAATAAGGGGTGGAATGTCCTGGGTTTAGCTAAAAAACCCAGTCCTGTTTAGTGATTTTTACTTTCCAGTTTAGTGTCTTCTAAAAGGCTGCACTTTCTGAAGTCAGCAGCATGTTTTTGCAGACAGTGTGTGCTACTGGCAGTGATAACACCTGATGTTTACAGTCACTGCCTGGGACTGGTATGTAGAAAGGCTCTTGCTTATACTTATTCCTATAGTGACCAAGGCCACTGCTGGCTCTTGTGTGCCACGCTGGGGGTGCCGGGTAGTAAGAGGGGGGCACAAGGAAGTAAAAGGTGGCACCTCCGGGGGGTAATAGACAGGACAGGTGACCAACGAGAGTATTCCATCCCATATACGTCATATCTAGTATAAATTGAGTGATCACGAGAGTTTCGCCCCTTTTTGCCCTTTTTGTTCGTCCCTTTTTCGGCCTTTTTGCCCTTTTGCCCTTTTTTCGGCCTTTTTGCCCTTTTTTTTTCTGCAATGGTCGGTGTCCAGAGAGGACTCCATCTGACCTCCTGATTTTGATCCGGATCCTGAGTTCCCGAATCCAGCTCCCTGTATCCAGCTCCCGCCGCCGCTGAGCCTGGGGTTTCCCCAGTGCCTCCTGCTCTGCAGCACCAGTGGTGATTTCTATCGGGGGAGGGAGTCGGGTTTGATATCGGGTTACTATCTATAGTTGTATATAGTTCTCTACTTTTATCTTTTTACCATTATTCCTATTATTTTAATTTCATATTAAAGCTGTTCTAGTTTTTTTTTTCTCCTCTAATCCGTAAGTCTCTCTGCCTCATTCCCTTTTCTCTTCCCGTTTGGGGGGGGAAGAGGGGGATAGAGAGCGTCTGTCCGCGTTAGTAGCCGGCACAGCCCTAACCCGCGACACAAGGTGCTGGAACAAGTGCGGACGAGGGCAATGAAGCTGGTGAAGGGCCTGGAGAATCAATCTTGTGAAAAGCAACTGAAGGAGCTGGGCCTGTTTAGTTTGAAGAAGACGAGGCTAAGGGGACACCTCATCACTCTCTACAACTACCTGAAAAGACATTGTAGTTGTCTCTGGTCTGTTCTCACAGGTAGTTAGTGAAAGAACAAGAAAGAATGGCCTCAAACTGCAACACGGTAGGTTTAGACTGGACATTAGAAAAAAATTTTCACAGAAAGAGTAGTCAGACATTGGAATAGGCTGCCCAGGGAGGTGGCTGAGTCACCATCTCCGGATGTGTTTAAAGGTCATTTAGATGTGGTGTTGGGGGATATGGTTTAGGGGTGAGCTTTGTAAAGCAGGGTTAATGGTTGTAGAGTAGGGTTAATGGTTAATGCTCTTTTCCAACCTGAATGATTCTATGATTCTACTAATTCAAAGCACGTGCGGTACCAATTCATAGAACTGAAAATCAGCCATTCTGTCTACCTTGTTGCTCCACCACGTAACTGCCACATGCAGTGCATAATCACAACAGACTCTAGGGTCTGCCCAGCTTCTCCATTTGTCAAAGGCTTCGATAAGAGAACAGCCTTTCTGAGGGATGGCAAAGTCGATGATCATAGTGGTTCCTCCTGCTATAGCAGCCTGAAAGGAAGAAAGTTAATATTTTACCATCAGAGCAAATGCAAATTTCCTCCCACCCTCTCTGATTCCCTGTGCAATTAATCTTGATACATATGTAAAACATCTTATGAAAGATTTGGAGACAAGTCTGCAGCATTTATGCATCAGTGAGTTTCCTTAAGCAGGTGAAATCACTGAGAAAGAAGAGCATCAGAAGACCATAGTCAACTTGAGAAATGTTTTCTCAGGTCTATGTAGTTTTAAAAACAAGGCTGTATGACAGGAAAGTATCATGGGACACATACACGATAAAAAAACCCCCACAACAGATTCAGCTTGTAAATCCAGTGTGAAAACCCCCAAACTCCTATCTAACACTAAAATGATTTTTAAAGTGTTTAAAAATTATTTTTATTACCAACAGGGTATCATTTAGTAAAACTACATAGCAAGTTTTTAAATATAATGAGGTATTTACATCCTCCATATAAATATTTACAGGTAAATAAACAAACAAAACTCTTATTTTGTATATGTTATGAGGATCAAGTATTGCTTTTTAACAAGTAATTTTTACTTACTTTTTTTTTCCTTTGAAGGATCTTTGCTAGTCACTCTCAGAAAGTAGATCCTCGACTAGCAGAAATTGATCCAATAGAAATCCTCTCTATTGCTCTGAACAACATCCCTTTGCATAACAGGTATGACCAATTCAGATCAAAACATACACAGTTCAAATTCATGCTATATTACTCCTGCTCTTTCAAGATCAATCAGTCCCTTCCTTCTCTTCACTTATCAATCAGAAGCAAAATTGTAAATATGTCAGTATATATTGCAAAAAAATGAGTCTGAAGAGTGATGTAAACATTTGTGATTCAGTGATCAAATCAGCAAAACATTTTCTGTAAGAGTTGTTCAAACTCTTTTTCTTTTTTTTCAATGTGAGGGAGTGACTTAGTATTTGTTAAACAAGATTTAGAATTAAAGAACATTTACAGATTTGAAGGAAGAAAAGAGTCATGGTTTCCACAACTCCACTCAAGGTCTTTTTTTTCCGCTCTAACATCTTTTTCTCTTCTCTCTGTAAAGAGAGGTATTCTCTGCCTTTATTTATTCATCTGAATGGGTAAAGCTTAGCTAATCATTGCAGCATATTTTGCCATAGCTGGAGCACAACTCTGTCTCCCTGATTCTCTTGCCAAAATATTGGTCAGGTGACAAATATTTACCTTCAGTAAACAGCTCTGAACACTTGCCACACTTTGACCTAGGTTAAGAAGGTCCACAATATTTGACTTTTTGACATCTGATCATTAGTCTAAAAGAAGGTGTCTTAAGAAAAAAATCACAATCGTGATTTACATTTACTCTTTTACATGTTTTCTCCTGTCAAACAAAATCATCATCTGCCTTCAGGTCACATTTGTTTGATTTCTCTTGTGATGTCAAATTTCTAAACACATGTTGTTAAGTACTTTATAGCAATGGTCTCAAAGAGAAATAAAGGATTGGTGATATATTTGTGATCTATAAACCATATAAGCTATGTTCTGTACTTCATTCAGACAGGAAATACAGTTTGTGATGTCTAGAGACAAGCAAAACAGAAATTGTGGACTCGATTTTTTTCTCTCCACTTAGCACAAAAAGCAGAGTAAAAGCCAAAAACTCCTTGCAGAAGCCATTTCAGTAACCATACTATTTTAAAAAATATATTGTCTATAGACATCTGAAAAACACAGCGTTGTTAGGCCTACATAATAAAAGATTCCCTCATTTCTACCAGGCAGCTATGGAAGAGTCTTAGTTTGGGGAAAAAATTTCCCATGATCAAATTTATAATCCCTTTCCAGCAATCAGTTCCAGAGATGGAAATTCAATGTTTTATCTTTCCTTTTACATCTTACCTTACGTTTGACTTGGAGAGACACGTTATGTTTGACACAGTAGTCATTTTGGTGTGGCAGGAGAGATCTACTGTGTTGGACAAAATATTTTTTTGTCCAAGTTTTGCAGAATAATTACAGTATATTATAATGAGCTGCTACAACTTCTGTGTTCATTGAGAACAATTCTAGTGCTTTGAACTATCCAGTGTAAATTCTTCCATTCAAATAACAGCAGTAACACTAGCAAATCTGTCTTGATTTGGAATAAATATTTTCATTGGAAGAAATATGCCAGTAATTTAAGGATAGCATACAGATCATTTGTAGTCCTTCTTTCAGTACGCTGGGCTTGATATTAAAAAAAGCCAAATCCTTGTGAAGAGTATGGAAATGCACAACTAGGCCGGCCAGACTATCTAACTTTCACTCTCATGACATGATAGGGCATGAAAGAAATCAAATTTCCTGCTAAAGAATAAGGTCAATCTAAACAAGATGGCAAACTTTAAAGGTTCTTAATAGTTCTGTGGTGACTGCACGACACCATGTGTTAAAATGAGTTGAACTGAACTCATTTCAACTATTTCAAAGAGGCAAATTAGAATTTTGCGCAACAGAAAAAAATGCTCCTCATTGAAATCAATTTCTTTAAAAGAGACGCACCATCACTTTCTGATTTTTGGCAAATCCCAGTCCTGCTGTGAGAGAGGGACAGGATATAACAGGTTGTCTGAGGATGCTGGCTAACAGACAAGCCAAGTAAGGGTAATGTGATCCCTTCCATGGGCAAAGGATTTCAGACTGCACAATAAAACTCTTGGAAAATACACATTTCAGGGAGCTCTATATGAGTATTTTTACAGTATGGAGATGATGTATAATATTGTGGATAGTAGTAATTGATACACTACTAATGCAGGGAATATAATGAGATCAGCTAAAAACCTGACAAAAAAATACACCACTCCACGTAGAAAAACTGAGAGAAATGACACACTTTTAAGGTCCAAAGTGTATGACAAAAGAAAAGCTTGCATTCCCCCAAGCTAACAGAGGAGAAAGATCAGATTACTGGTGCACTCGGGGAGTTAAACTGTTGCTTCACTTAACCTTTGCTCAGAAAATACGAAGCTTGTTATATGTACCATGCAAGCTGTAGTCTGCATGCCAACTGATGCCTCTGATTAACACTTGCCACCCACAGCCAGAAAAGTCTCTGAAGAGACCCAAATAACACACTGTCTGAAGGCGGACCTCTGAGTATCCCAACCCCTTATTACAATGTCTCAGCCAACTGACAGTAACAATCGCCTTGATTCACACTCCATTCTCTCTTTCAGAAGTAACACCGAATAATCAGCAGACATTCTTTTTGGAGAAAGCCCAGATATACACACGGACATGCATATTTGCACCCACCTTGGTTCCTGTATAGAAGTCGTCTTTTGACCTGCTACCCATAAAAGGCAACTGCATGTGTGTATGAGTATCAATGCCTCCAGGGATCACCAGCTTGTTGGTTGCATCCAGCACAACGAGTCCAGTCGGTGGCTCAGGCTTTAGGTTCAGTCCCACTTGCTGCACCACTCCATCTTCCACGTACACATCAGCCACCACTGAAACATCATCGTTCACAACTTTTCCCCCCCTTAATCAAAAGTCTCTGCTTAGCCTGTTGTGGCATGAGAGCAGAGAAGGTGAGACTGAGGCTGCAGCTCAGGATGTTGGTCTTGCCTGGGAGTCTTTCACTGCCCACCCTTCTCCCAGAGCAGCAGTTACCTCCAAATAGCCCTAAACACACACCACACAGTCCTCTTTAAATAGATATCAGAGGAACTGCCCTCTCTGCCCTTAGGAGCTCCACCTACCACCCTAGTGGAGCACCAATGCCCAGCAAGTGCAGTGAGCCAGCGCACAGGAGAGGGTTGGCTTTGAACCCCTTCTGCTCCAGCCTGAAGAAAGTAGGACCAGGCCTTCAGGAAGGTCCACCTCAGTTCTCATGGTACTCGCTCTAGCTTGCCCTGCCCTGTACACCCTGGGCTTTGAAACGTGCAGGGCTGTTTTGAAAAAGGCCATTTCAAGGGGTTGAAACTAGACAATCTTTAGGGCCCCTCCCAATCCAAACCATTCCGTGTTTCTTACGGCTTGTGTTGCCCAAAGGTGACCCAAGCTCTTTGCAATGGGGTTTGAGGAAACCAACGGTGACCTGAGCTCCCCACAGAAGTGGTCTGGGTGCCCGCAGCAGGGAGTCTGTGAAGCCTATGAGTCCTGTCCCTGCAGAGGGGCTGGCAGAGCACAGGGCTGAGGTGGTCCCTGCATCGCAGCCATCTCAGCCGAGCCCCTACCAGCCACGGTGGTCGGGTCCACTCTGTGACCACGGGACTGAGACACCACCCATCAGGAATTGCTCCAGAGAGGTTTCTCAGAAGACACACAGCCCTCAGGACACAAACACAGCAGACACACACACACACACCGCCAAAGCCACTGCTGGGAGGACACACCGCCTGCAGCGGAGGAGCCCTTCGAGGATCTCCTGAGGCCTTTCCTCACCCTGTCAGCCGGAGGCTCAATCGCCCGGGGCCTGGGGCCGCTGTCGAAGCACCAGGTGAAAACCATCTTCCGGCAGCCGCTGCCTTCTGCCATCTCCAAGGTCGCCCCTGCTCCGGCCACCACTTCCCGCAGGCCCCTGCGCCCCCGGCCCCGCCTCGCTGCCCGCCCAGCAACGGCCGCCGGCTCCGCGCGGCCCCAACCGTCGCTCCCGCCCCGGCCCGCGCGCCGCCCCGGCCCCAGAGGGGCCCGAGAGCGGCCGGAGCGCGGCCGAGGTGGAGGGGAGCTCTGTACAGGGATGAGGTGACTCGGGATGGGAGAAGCGGCTTGTGCCTTCTGGGAATACAGACGTGGAAGATGAGGGGGGGAAAGTAAAATTATGAGGGCTAAAAATGAGTTAAATGCTTGGAGCGGAAGAAAGGACCTGCTCTACACCATTCCAGACCCTTTTCTCTGGACTTTTCCCGCTTCTCTCCTCCAGTAACCCAAGGTTTGCGCGCTCAGCAGTGACTGCTCAAGCGTGGCTCTGAATCTGCTGAGCACCAGTCTTCATCCCCTCAGCCTCTTCCAGTTCAGTGGCAAGGGCTTCACAGGACAGAATATTGTCTCTGAGGGCCACGAGAGGGTGCATGCACATGCTACCAAAAAGACACGGTCCTGGAACAAAGCCACAATCAGAGATGAATCCACAACTAACTACCATTTATTGCAAGAAATCATCGCACGTACAGTTCACACACAGGTTCACATGCCACCGGATTTGGCTCACACTTCGCTGCAGAACAACAGCAAACTAACATGGACAGTACTATTGCAAGAATGAACTGAAAGAGTCACCCAAAAGGTTTAAGAGGAGAGGGAAGGGCCCAAAGCACACATTCACTCACCTGTTAGAGTACTCAATCTTGAGGAGTAACCATGGTAGGCATTCCCTTGCCATGGGAAGGACCTTTTGTCACAAACCTGCTCCTCCAAAGACGGCTCAGAATGGCCCACAGCAGGACTGCAAGTTGGATCAAGGCTTACGATCGTATACAGTGTCTCCTAGGTGGCCTCACTGGCTGAGGTGTGTGCAGGACAGTCATCACTAGGCAGTGTCTTGTCTCTTTGCATACATGACCTGCAGCATAGGCACCTCACAACAAACTACCCGCCACATCCCCTGCACCGCCATTAGACCCAGGGGAGAGGGGGTTGTGTGCCTGCCACACTCTACCCTGTCACCTTGGTCACCATCCACCTGTGTCCTTGAAGTGGTGATGCAATCAACTCTTGCCTTCAGGTTTAAAAGGGAGTTCGACTGCTGAGAGGTGTTTGGCAATCACTACAAGTCTTCCTCTTCAGGTGTATCTCTAGGTTTCCAAGGCATGTTGCACATCACATTTAGTGGCCTATATTTAAGGGCTGAAATAGATTTTAACACTTTTTCCACACGACTTATAATAACACATATAACTAGTGTTACAACAATTATAGTGATGAGGGTTTGCAACAAACTGTTAGTGAAATCCCAAGTTGGTTGAACGTCTGCTCTAGCCAGCTATTCATTACCTACAATGGTGATAATGGCTTGTGAGTTGATTGCTACCATTCCAAATTTTCCAAGTTGTTGATTAAGGGAAGCAAAAACATGCTGCATATAAGCACAACACTCAGTCTGAATTCTGTCCAGGTCAGAAGGGTCTTGGGGGCTCATCATGGCAATGATGATGCACAAGGTAAGTCCCACAACAATGCATGTTCTCACCATTCCCATTCCTGTAATAAAAGCACAAGGTTTGGGTGTTGGTTTGCGAAGCTGAGCCCTGGTATTAAAAGTCTGGGATTATCCATCACGCACTAATTCAATAAATTTTCCCACTCCTGTCTAAGGCCTCCCAAGCACAAAGTTCTCCATGCTTGTGCAGGACTATTAGGACTACATCAATACCAAGTAGTTTAAGCATTATAGGTTGACCAACATAAGTTTGGAGCGGGCATTTTACCCTTTGTGCTGCGCTTTCAACTTCACCATTATTCAGATATCCTGTGAGGCAGAAAGCATGAATCTTTAGGTTTCCATAGATATCCCACTGACTGTTTACTGTAAATATTGCCCATGGCAGTCAGAGGTCCCATCCATCCTGTGATACATTCGTTTGTATTTTTAAGCATTCCATTTGTTTGTGCAACAATTCCATTGGTCTGGGGGCAGTATGGGGTGTGAAATATCCATGTTATACCCTCTATTCGAGCCCAATCTTGTACCAATTTAGCTGTGAAGTGTGTACTGCTACCGCTTTGGATTTGTTTGGGTATAGGGAGAAGCTGAATCATTAAACACTTCACAGTAGTCTCTGCAGTGGCAGCTTTGTATGCCGTTGCCACAGTTAATCCTGACACCATCTGTACCCTCACTAACATACACCTTTTTTCATGGCAGGGGATTAAGGATTCCACATAACCAATGTGCCATGTACTTTGTAGGGTTTTCTAGTCTCTAATATGTGAGGCTGGTGCTTGGTTAGGGTAGTTTGTGTTTATAGTAGCCCAGTGTAAATTGAAACTATTTTCACACCCCTTTAGAGATAGTGGCCATCCTCTGCTCCAACACTTACAGAATAAATCAGCCTTTCCTGAATGCCCTCTCTTGATGTGGAACCATTCTCCCAGGCGGTCCCACTCTTGCTCACTCGGTTCAATTATCCTAATTTGAGCTAACTGATCAGCCTACTGGTTGATGATTTTAGAGGTCTTTTCCAACTTTAATGATTCTGTGATTCTATGATTCTATAGACCAGCTGGCTCAGCATTCTTTCAAAGACCTGTGACGAGTGCTCCCATTCTCAGCTAATTCGCAAATGCAATTAAACTGAATTTATTAACAAAGGAAAGCTCCCAAAAATTTACAACTTCTGGTATCAGTTGAGAAGAGCTACCTGAGCTGTGGTCAATCAAAGTCGCATCAACATTCCATTGGCTACCAGCCGACTTCTTGGGTGTACACCTAGGCTGGTGGGCTAAACTCACACTAACCAGAAACTTCCAGAAGTTTCTAGCATTTTCTCTGAAATCGGCCTGGCAACTGCTGATGCATCCTCTTCTAGGGGGAATGCACCTGCCACACCACCCAACACACAAAGATCACTGTCATCTTATCTCATGGACGTGTTTCCAGTCCTTCACTTGCCACATGGGAGTACTGTTCACTGTCCAGTTAGCAAATTCCCACTGACACAGTCATTACATAGCCCCCAGGTAAGTGGCCCGTGAATCTGTATATTCGGTCACAGCACCATTTCCTGCTGCTAAGGAAAGGGCTGTTTCCCCTACTTCGGCACTTAGATCCCCTTTTTCAGTAACCACTTGACCTGCATTTATTTCTAATGCTGCCATTTTATAGTGCCATTCTTTACTCTTCCTCTGTGTGGATGCATCTGTGAACCAGATTCCTTTCTGCTTGAAGTGTTCTGTAAATTCAAGCGTTTGTTGAATTGGGAAGGGCTTAAAATGGCTGTTCTAGAGCTATGGGATCCATGGGATTTGGAAAATTTAGTACCTCCTTCTGTCAAAGGAGTTAGATAGTGTAAACCCACTAAATAGGTGTACCATTTGCAAACTATCACCTTTTGGGTTACCCCCTCTGGCAGGGGTTTTCCATCAAGGACGGATGGTGGCAGTAGGAGAGGTCTTTGCACTAGTATGTGCTGCTCTGTACACACTTTTTCTGCCACTTTCACAGCCCATGTTGGAGATAACATACCTGAGTATCACTGCTCAGTTTCTTTAAATGAGGTGGAAAAAAATAGAATCATAGAATGCATGGGGCTGGAACAGACTTTTAAAGGTCATCTAGTCCAACCCCTTTGCAGTGTAAAGAACGTCATCCTGATATCTAATCTAAATCTAGCCTCCTCTAGTTTAAAACCATTGCCCCTCATCCTGTCACTACACGTCCTCATAAATAGTCCCTCCCCAGCTTTCCTGCAGGCCCCCTTCAGATACTGAAATGCCGCTATAAGGTCTCCCCGGAGCCTTCTCTTTTCCAGGCTGAACAACTCCAACTCTCTCAGCCTGCCTTTATAGGAGAGGTGCTCCAGCCCTTTGATCATTTTTACAGCCCTCCTCTGGACCCTCTCCAACAGGTCCATGTCCTTCTTGTGTTGAGGGCTCCAGAGCTGGACGCAGTAGTCTTTGAGTCTGTTCCCCCTGCCCAGGAAGCCACTTGGGCAGTGTAAGATTGGTCACCCATTCATGGCCCATCCATAAAGAAAACCTCAGGTCCTCAAAATCCTGAGGTTTCCCTGTCAATCAACAAAATTGTATTTCCTCCCAAAGGAGAGATCCACCACAGGTACTCTGCCTCAGTTTCCCCAGGATTCCAAGCAAACCTTGCTCCTTGAACTTAGAGTGATAGAATCATAGAATTGTCAGGGTTGGAAGGGACCTTAAAGATCATGTAGTTCCAATGCCCCCACCATGGGCAGGGACTAGATCAGATCTCCCACTAGATCAGGTTGCTCAGAGCCCCATCCAGCCTGGCCTTAAAAACTTCCAGGGATGGGGCTTCCACCACCTCTCCGGGCAACCTGTTCCAGTGTCACACCAACTTGGTCAACATAAATGATGGACCAGAGAGCACAACCAAGGAAGAGAAAAGAAAGACCAGGAACTCAGCAGAGGAGCATCTAAGAAGCCCTAATTATATGTTCTTTTCACTATTCATTTCCCATAGCAGCTTAATAAAGGTCCAATAAAATAACCACTTCCTAAAAATCTGTGAGACCACAAAGGCAGTTCAACCCAGGCACTAAAGTTCTAGGTCTCAGGACATTCTGTGAAAAAAATTTCATCAGATCTGTTGGTTGTTTTGTGCTGGATAATCTCTGCCAAGGAAAGCCAGTTCACAGGTGGGCTTTTTAAAGCACAGAGATTAGCTTCCTTTGGAAACTGTTTCTTTACTAATGCATTACCTAGACAAAAACAGTGCAAAAGGTTATTTATATTGTTTTGGCCAATGCTCAAACTCTCTTTTGAAGGAGCACGAAGTCAGAATTGTAACTGCTGCCCAACACAGCAGATAAGAGAAAGCAAAACTGCACACCTCTGTTCCTTGCCATACCACTGCAGAAGATGCCTGTTTATGACCTTCCCTCACCGTCCTGTACTCTTGCCTCTGTTTCTTATCTGCTGCACCAGAACCACTTCCTCTAACTGTGGCTGTCAGAGGTCCTTCTTAACTGACCATAGGAAAGACAAAATGGCTAAAACTAAGTTTTACCACTTGCTCAGTTTTCTACACCTGGAGAAGCTGCTAAAAATGTTTCTGCATTTCTGTTGGCATACCTTTAAATACATGACTATTTGGTTGCAAAGGTATAAATGCAATTCTACCAATGGTTCTGTCTTACCCCTGTAACACCACAAGTCAACAATGCTGTGACAAAATCTGAGATTTCTGATCTGGATTCAGATACCTGCCCTATGGGGTAATATCTACAATGTATCCTTATTTCAGGGATCTTTCCCTTATTCCTTAAACCAAGCTTATTCCTGCATCTTCCACATTTTGCATAAGAAACCATTATTATTTGTTAGGGAAAGCACCCTGAACCAGAACTCCTCCTTTTCTTCTCTTATACATTCCTAATTTGACATACTCTACCCAATCTGACTTTTTTTAGGGGGGAAGGTGTCTCCTACAATTACTTACCTAAAAAAAAAAAAATCCTTTTTGCAATGTAATAGATTATATTCCTTTAGAGCTTCTAGTCCATTTCATTACAACTCTGTCATCATTCAAATTCAAAATATAGTGACTTATCTTTTAATCTAATTTTTTTTTGCCCCCTGCGTTCCATCCTTTCCTCCACAAGCAGCATACAGGGTGACTGTAATGTGCAATAATCTTTTAAACTGAATGCAGGTGAAATACTTCAGATTCTATCTTTTCGTTGGTACTTTGATAATATGATGCGACTTGGTCACAAGGAGAAACTAATGCTGAAAGCTAAACTCTTTTGCTAGATTTCAGTGTATGCGTATTAATTACAAACATTAATTTGTGCCTGGATATTCACAAAGATGAGCTACCTTTTGTTAACGCTGGCTTTCCACAAATGGCCTTTCTCAAAGTGCAGTTAGGAATCACTCACCTAGACTGCTTCTAGAGCTACTTCTCTGATATCTTCCTTCACTGATGGAGGATATGGGAGAAGTCTTGTCCACCTGAATTGTAAGACGTTACTTCAATTTAACAAATACTATATTCTCTTCCGTCAAGTTATTATTCACCAGACAGAGCACAGTGTGGTACAGGATGTGAATAGAAGCCTCTACCGGACAAATGCACTGACGTGGAAGAAATGTGCTAGAAAACTTCTCTAAACCAAGTCCAATTTACTCTAATAAGGGAAAGACAACTACCGTAGACAAATCCCACAAGGACACAAGGTAAAGAGTTTTACCTGTCGGTCTGCTTACCTCTCCATACATTCAGTGACTTGGCAAAGGGACAAGACAGACTTCTCCCTTGCCCCTTCAGAATTGTAGCTGATGTCCTGGAGGAGTTGAGTTACTAATTGTTTATTTTCAGAAACCTACAGGTGAAGAAGAAGAGATACAGCCAAAACCCCCCACAAACCAACAGATCACCCCCCCCAAAAGTCTTATCACAACTACAGGACAATCAAAGCTGTTGACTTATATCAAGATGTACAGGAAATGTGCAGTACTTCCTCAGAACTGCAGGAGCTGCAGGAGCATGGAAGAGGCCAGTAAACATTAACTCTTCAGAAAGAAAGCAAAAACTCATCCCAGCAGGAAAAGCTGTGATTAACTTTGATCTGCAGTGAGTAATTAAAGACCCACTGAAATTGTTTTGTCCCAAACTTGAACTATGATTTCCCTACAGTGAATCGAAGCTTTGCCACAAGTTCTTGCCTTACCATTCGGATAAGAAGTGAAACACAAGATACTGTAACTAATTCTCTCTGGGAACCTGTTTTGAAAGAAGACAAAAGTTCAGCAATACTTGCTGAACTTGCCCTGAAAACATACTTGACTTTGGAAACAAAACAAACCCTTGCAGCATAAGAAAATGTTTCAAAGCAAATCAAATGCCAAGAAAAGTGTAATGTGTAAAAAGAAACAATGACAAACACCTTCCGTGCTTAGAAAGCTTTACACGAGGAGGAAACTCACCTCACAATAACTTACATTCTTCAAAGCTTTCATACAAAAGTGATATTACAGAAAATAAGATCATGGCCCTGTGAATAATTCTTACTTTTGTTTATAATGCTCTAGCATTGTAGCACAGGTAAATGAAGACTAACTTAAAACACTAATTCAAGTTCTCCAGAATAAAAAGAAATTTAGTAATATGACTTAATGGAAGCCTCAGTAAAAACAAACCAAAAAAAAAAAATCCCAATCACTCATACATTGATCAAAATAAAAACTGATTACTCGCTTTAAAATTAAGGAAAAAAAAAATCACTGCAACAAATTAGCCTCATACAAATATGCATTTTATTTACAATTTTCCAAATTCTCAATCAAAGCCAACTTCTCAGTTAAACGTGTAGCATTTCTCCTTTAAAACAAATTAAACATTGTGTTCTTTTTACATCTGCAATATGGAGTCCGTAGGTACACGCTATTTGGGGCGTCTAATGGAACAAATTTAGATCACTGTGTGTGTGTTTAACACCGAAGGTATTCTGTGAAGAGACTTTCTTCAAAATATACCTGCCTTGGGGACAAACATTTCCATAACCACTTTCTAAGGACAGTTAGGAAGGTTTAAAAACCCAGTATTTTATACCAGGACATACTGTTCACATAGATTGCAGGATGTGTTACCATGTTCATATTGCAAATTTGCCTGCTTGATAAGCAACGCCACTGAAATCAGACTAAAGATTACCCAACAGATTTAGATATTATTCAATGTGAATAAAAATGGCCATTGATAACTTTTACTCAGGTATGTGTAATTATGGGCCAGTCTGTACCTGATCTGGTACCAGTGTGATGGGATCTGTTCTGAAACTCGAAACCACATGGGTCATTGTAATAAAATCTTTCACAACTGTATTGCACATAAGGTTCCTCAAAAGCACAAATCTACATAATCATGTCCTGAACTCAGAATTTACCTGCTAACTCTCATTAATAAAGTCAACCAGATGGTAAAATTGCTTACTTTTTTCTCATCCCAACGCCTTTGAAGGATGAGAAGAGGGAGAACATATATACACTTTGGAATCCATTCGATTATTTGTTTCTTCTGCATGTGATTTGTACTTCAGAGATGAGGATTTAAAAAAAGTAATAAAAAGCCAGACAGACCTTAGATTTATCTTTAAAAGTACCTCAAAAACATAACAAAAATTCAATTTAATTTTGATACATATTAAAACATTTTAGTCAGTTCTGCCCGACAGCATAACACGACAGAAATGCACAAGACTTTAAACATGCTTTAAAATGACATTCAACAAAGTATTTAAAATTTAATAAATAGCATACAATCACACACAAATACATTTCATACTGGATCTTTAAGCCTACTAAAAACAGACTGGCAAAGAATAAATAAAACAGTAGTTGACATTTTTGTTTTTAAAAGGTGTAGATTCTCGTTGTCACGCGAGTAGCCACATATTAACTTGCTTATCACAAAATTGGAAGTTATGAGCTTTTTGCCCACTGATCTGTTTTGCTCCAACATGTAATATCATAAAAAAATACACTAAAAGGGATATCTTTTTTTTTTTTTAAACAACCAGTCTGTAACCAAGTAAACCAGTTTTTAAATACAACGAATAAATAGGGAATTAGTAAAGCAAATTCAATTGCAACAAAAATGCAACACCCCAAGAAAAGAGCCATGGAAATATATAGCCATTGCAATATTAGACAATAATAGTACTTAAAGTGATAGTGCTTGTGCACTAAGCTCATTAGAGACCTTAATATGATTTTAGTGCAAATCCCTTGAGACCAAACAAGCTTTATACCCTACAGTATTAGGGAAAGATCTACTACCAGTTGGAACTTATTCTGTAGTGTATTTGTACATATCGGATATTTAAAGAACTAACACGTATTGTAGTATCTTCGGCCCTTTTTTACCTCAAGTCGAAAAGACGAATGACTGGGAATTTTATATACTATTTGGCTGTACCATATTAGACTGCAGTTTAGGAAAGTCAATGCTATAAAAGCTTTTGCCATCAGTTTATCTACTGTATCTAAATTTCACAAATCATTGCATTTTGTACTTCTGAAAGAAAAAGAATGCTCCTGGAGAAAGTTTCTCCTCCCTTTAAGTTCACATTATGATGAAATTCCAGAATATTTAGACAAAGTGTTATATAAACTCAAAGAAAAGTACATATTTTACATTAACAATTCTTACCAGTATTTAGTATATTAAGTTACAAGTATGTTGGCAATAATACAACAGAGTCAATTCCTAAAGGAAAATAATTCTGTACAAATTCACCTGTTAATATGGGGTATAAACAGGCAGCCAGATAAGTCTTGAGCAGCCATGTTTCTGGTTTGAACTACAGTACCAGGATAAACTAAATTTGAAACTACCTGGGATAACTTCCATTTAAAGAGTAATCAGATTATACTGGATACACACATCGTGTCCTCAGAGCCATTAAAATGTTCACTCTACTAGTTTCATGATGCCATCCAGTATAAGAAATGTTTAAATCAACCACACAGGCTAAAAAGAGTTTTAACATAAAGTCGCCCTGGATTTTTTTAAAACTAAAAACTAGTTTTAACTGTGAAGTACAAAACAATGACAGATATTGCTCCAACTTGTACACAATCTTTCCTAAACGACCCGTACCTAGCAGAGTAATAATGCCTCATCGTCACTAGTTTCATTTTTCACTGTTGCTTCTAAGCAAGTGTCGGGTATCTGGGCAGTGTGTACGATGCCACAGCTCTCACAGGGGCCGTCTCGACTGCATGACCTCACACCGTGATGTGTTGCACTGTAAGGCTGTCTAAGCCCTGGTCCTTGATCTGAGCTGAGATCAAGTAGAGGTCTTGAACAGTCATTCATGTCAAAGTCTGATGCTACATCAGAGACTGGAATTAACATTTCAACATCATCATCCTCTTCTCTTCCACTTACCCCGTTATCGAGCTGTCTCAAAGGACTTTGGTTCTGATTCACTGAGCTTGATCTCCCTAAAGTAAAGCGTACCCAGCGTAGGCCTTGAGTCATACGACTTAGTGCGCTAGAGAGCTGGTGACGTGCGGGACTTGTGCTTGGGGGCTCTACACTTGTCACTTCTCTTCCGCTATCCGTGTTACCACTACTGCCGCTCTGAGCAGAGGAACTCCCACACGCTCCAACTGTTGCTTCTATTGCTGTTGCAGGTGGGACTTTCTGAGGCAAGGTGGCAGCAACACCACCAACGGCTCCTGCTGTGTCTCTTCGTTCATTTTCTGTGTCTGTATCATCAGATTCAACTGAAAACAGACTTCTGTGAGTATTATTTCTTTCGGCTTCTCTACTAGTACTTTGGCTGGCAACATCATCTCCATCCGCTGAGACCAAAGCCAATGATCCAGAATGACGTGATCTTGCAAAATTAAAAATTCTATTCCAAATGTTGCTTGATCTGCCAGCAATAGGAAGTCTGATTGAGGTAAATCCAAGCTGAGATCGTACTGCCAGTCTCAGGTTTTCCAAAACCGAAGCCTAAATAACAACACAAGGAAAAAATCAAGTACGTTGGCACCGTTCTAACAAAAGAAGTATGGCATGCATATAAACACAAAGTTAAATGTAGAGTCTTCAATATAAAAACAAAATCTTGCACCTTTAATATTAAGAATCTGGAGTATGTAGCAAGAGGTTGTTTTAAAAACAAAGTAGGAGTGAAAAAAGTCTAGATTCTCTTCAGGAAAAAACACTGTAACAGGGAAATTAAGTAGAAATACATATGGAAGTAAAAGGGGAATAAAAGACCAATGAGGTATATAAGGTACATTTCTGCACAAATCGAGCACCTCTCAATAAAGGCAAAGCAAAAAACAAGGCACTATAATGGGCCTATGGAACATTGATTACAGAAAAGAACATCCACAGGCCCAGTGCAGCAATATGCCAGATCTGTTACAGTTTTGATCTGCTACAGTCTTGCTACGATGACAAAGTAGTTACTGTGAATTTTAGAGTACATTACATAGAAACATGCCTTAAAAAGTTTGTTTTAAAGACAAAATCTTCCAGAAAGATTTCACAGAGGTGACCTCTCCTTCTCCACTACCATGGGGCTGCCTAGAATAGAGACTAAATTAAACATCCTCTCCAGCAGAGGCTTGTAGTTTGATGTTTTTTCCCCAATTCTGGCAAAAATCAGTTAATTTTAGTTTCAAAATGCTTTAATGTTTCTGTTTAACTAAAATTATCTTATGTGTTCTAAATTACACATTTCCCAAATTCAGTATACATTTCCTATTCATTCCGCTATAGAGCAATGCATGCCTGAATATTTCTTCTTAAAACTTGTACAACTTTTAAACTGTAAGGTAACACCGATATATTAACACTTCTGATGCAAGGGTCCCTTACTCAAACTTACAGAAAACGATGCCTCAGCTAAGCAGCTCAATTCTCAAATACTAAGGCAGCAGATCTGCCAGATGCCCACAATACTGAAAATATCCACTGATGTATTTAATTACAGGAGAGAGTCCATATGTGCATCTTTTAAGATCATGGCAAAAATATAGAATATTCTTTGGATGAGCTGTTTTTCATCCCAACTAAACACTTAACATATATGCATATATTTCACTTGGTTTACAAATGCCTAACTTCAGTGTTCTCATGGCGTCAACTTCAGCTCCCTTCCACAATCCTTCAGACGCCACAGGGCGTACACAGCACAGCACTCAAACAGCCTACCTCTTCCCTTCCAATAGTTGACAGAATATTTGAATTCAAGCATGTCAATGCATATATTCAGTGGCCTTGCTTTCAAAAGCTCCTGGAGAGACTGCTACCCCACCCGTGAAAATCCAGCTCTGAAGGCATGTCCCAGTTTTAGGCAGAAAGCATTACATGCAAACCAGAACAACCAAGATTCCTCCAGCCTGAGACTACTTCTAGGAAATCTTGACGAGGTATCTTCAGTCCTATGTAGATTTGCAATCTTAAAATGTATATCTTGACCAAAACAAAACAAGCTGAATGCACCCCAAACTTAATACTGACACCTTCCTTCCAACACTTAACTATACTAAAAAATTCAGTGTTATAATTTACAGAATACAGCAGCCTCTCAGTCCCAGGCCCTGGTTCTCATGGGGGATTTCAACTACCCAGATGTTTGCTGGAAGTCCCACACAGCCAGCCATCCTCAGTCCAGGAGGTTCCTCCAGTGCATCGATGATAACTTTTTGATGCAAATGGTGGATGAGCCAACCAGGAGAGGAGCGCTGCTGGACCTTGTGTTCACCAACAAGGAAGGTCTGGTTGAAGCAGTGAAGGTTGAGGGCAATCTTGGCTGCAACGACCATGAGATAGCGGAGTTCAGGATCCTGTGCGGTAAAAACAGAATACCAAGCAGGATCGCAACTCTGGACTTCAGAAGGGCCAACTTTGGCCTCTTCAAGAAATTGCTGGGGGATACCCCTTGGGACAGGGAGCTGAAAGGCAAAGGGGCCCAAGAGAGTTGGTTGGCATTCAAAGACCACTTCTTTGAGGCTCAGGATCAGTGCATCTCATCAGGTAGGAAATCAAGAAAGAGATCCAGGAGACCTGCTTGGTTAACCAGGGATCTGCTGGGCAGACTCAGGTGGAAAGGGAGGGTGTTTAAATTGTGGAAGGAAGGGCTGGCCACTTGGGTGGAGTACAGGGCAGCTGTCAGGGAGTGCAGGGAGGCAATCAGAAAAGCTAAGGCCTCCTTGGAGTTAAAACTTGCAAGGGAGGTCAAAGACAACAGAAAGGGCTTCTTCAAATACATTGCTGACAAAACTAATACTAGAGGCAATGTAGGCCCTCTGTTGAATGAGGTGGGTGTCCTGGAGACAGAGGACAGAAAGAAGGCAGAGTTGCTGAATGCCTTCTTTGCCTCTGTCTACACTGTTGGAGACCGTCCTCAGGAGCCTCAGTCCCCTGAGGCCCCAGAGGAAGTCATGATAAAGGAGGAGTCTGCCCTGATTGATGAGGAGTGGGTTAAGGATCAGTTTGAACACTTGGACATTCATAAATCCATGGGCCCTGATGGGATGCACCCACGGGTGCTGAGGGAGCTGGCGGGAGTCATTGCTAGGCCACTCTCCATCATCTTTGGTAAGTCATGGGTAACAGGTGAGGTGCCTGAAGACTGGAGGAAAGCGAATGTCACTCCAGTCTATAAGAAGGGCAGGAAGGATGACCCGAGTAACTACAGACCGGTCAGCCTCACCTCCACCCCTGGAAAGGTGATGGAACATCTTATCCTTGACCCTGTCTCTAGGCATATCAAGGATAAGAAGGTTATTAGGAGCAGTCAGCATGGCTTTGCCAAGGGGAAGTCATGTTTGACCAACCTGATAGCCTTTTATGAAGACATAACCAGGTGGATGGATGGTGGCCATGCAGTGGACGTGGTCTACCTGGACATCAGCAAGGCCTTTGACACCGTCTCCCACAGCATCCTCATAGGTAAACTGAGGAAGTGTGGTCTGGATGACCAAGTAGTGAGGTGGGTCGAGAACCGGTTGAAGGGAAGAAGCCAGAGGGTTGTGGTCAATGGGGCTGAGTCTGGCTGGATGCCTGTGTCTAGTGGGGTCCCTCAGGGGTCAGTGCTTGGGCCGGTGCTTTTTAATATATTCATCAATGATCTGGATGAGGGATTAGAGAATGTTGTCAGCAAGTTTGCTGATGATACGAAATTGGGAGGAGTGGTTGACACACCAGAAGGATGTGCTGCCATTCAGAGAGACCTAGACAGGCTGGAGGGCTGGGCGGGGAGAAATCTTATGAAGTTTAATAAGGGCAAGTGTAGAGTTTTGCACTTGGGAAAAAATAACCCCATGTGCCAATATAGGTTGGGGACTGCCCTGCTGGAGAGCAGCGCAGGGGAAAGGGACCTGGGGGTTCTAGTGGACAGCAGGATGACCATGAGCCAGCAATGTGCCCTCGTGGCCAAGAAGGCCAATGGCATCCTGGGGTGTATTAGAAGGGGAGTAGCAAGTAGGTCAAGAGAGGTCCTCCTGCCCTTCTACTGTGCCCTGGTGAGGCCACATCTGGAATACTGTGTCCAGTTCTGGGCCCCGCAGTTCAAGAAGGACAGGGAGCTGCTTGAGAGAGTCCAGCGTAGAGCCACAAAGATGGTGAAGGGAGTGGAACATCTCCCTTATGAGGAAAGGCTGAAGGAGCTGGGTCTCTTTAGCTTGGAGAAGAGGAGGCTGAGGGGTGACCTCATTAATGTTTATAAATATGTCAAGGGGGAATGTCAGGAGGATGGAGCCAGGCTCTTTTCAGCGGCGTCCACTGACAAGACAAGGGGCAATGGGTGGAAGCTGGAACACAGGAGGTTCCAGAAAAATATGAGGAAAAACTTTTTTATTGTGAGGGTGACCGAGCACTGGAACAGGCTGCCCAGGGAGGTTGTGGAATCTCCTTCTCTTGAGACATTCAAAACCCGCCTGGACGCGTTCCTGTGCGCTCTACTGTAGGTGATCCTGCTCTGGCAGGGGGGTTGGACTAGATGATCTTTAAGGTCCCTTCCAACCTTTAACATTCTGTGATTCTGTGATTACTTTGCCTCTTAAGCTTTTACTATTATGGATGTTCTCTCCTCTGACAGATAACTTGCTTTAAACAATACAACTTCATTGATTAGAGTAAAAAAAAAATGTATCAAGGAAGCATCAGTGCTCTAGAATGGCTTTTCCATTATTTTTGAAGGTGATGGCCTGCTCTCTATTACTCCTTATTTTTATGCTAGTTAACTTCCTAGTATAGCTACTTCAGTTTTCAAGGCCACAAGTCAAATCAGAAATAATGGGAATTTACTAACTTTCTTACATCATTCAAAACTATTTTACATGGATCAGTATTCTTATAGAGTGTTAAATCACGTTTACATAGAAAGACTCTGAAGGATCAACATTTTGCCACGTGTGATTATGCAAGATTGTCAGTTTTTCAAAATTCACTGTATTTTAGTTCTGAAAAGTAAATTACTTATATCCAAAGCAAAAATAGTTAATGCAAATTAAGTCAAACTGAAGATAATCGAAAACTTTAGTAATTGCACAGCTTCTTAAAAGCTCTGGTACCAATCTCTGAATGCAGTCACTACATGTGGGTTTTCCAGAACTGTCCTCTCTCTCAGATTTCATTTTAGTAAAAACCAAGATCATTAGGCCACCTTATTAGGGTGTCATGATGAAAAAACTGGCCCAAGCAAGCTAAGTTTTACCTGAAAATTGTAAAGCTTCCTAAATATGTCCATATGTACCAAACCCAATGTGTCCTATACAGAATAGGAATGTGCAGGAAACATTGGTTTGTTCCAAGTTACCTTTTACCAGAGGACTTACACATCTGGACAGGACAAGTGCACTGTAATACAGACTTTCCTGAGCTAAGCCTACCGCAGGAGGCTTGTGAGCATAGCTACATCACAAACCAGTGAAGCTTACTTTTGGAAAAGACGACAGGCAAAAACAGAAAAAAAAAGTACAGAACTGTTTTTGAACAGAAACACGCTGTTCTTTATTATAACCACAATAACCTGTCCAATTAGCATGAGGGATTCTACAGTGTTCATTACAGACATTCATTAATAACTCATTAATAAGTTTCAGTGCTAATTTAGCTACTGAAAAATCTTCACAAAGTCTTCTTTGTGTTTTCAAAGTCTCATGCAAATTGCAACCTCTGTTCTGCAAAATCCTTTGTGACAGATCACAGCTGCTGCTTGTGAACACGTATGCATGAAAGAAATAAGTGAAATCTATGGCAGACTAAGTGTAACGACAGTTCTGTTCAAAATAAAAAACAAACCACCCTTCTAATGGTCTTGTAACTAATTTTCTTACATGCTCAGCAATATTAGCTAACAGCTAATATTAACTGTATTAAACACACTCAATACAAGATACTGGCAACTCTAATACAACACCACAGCAGGGTTCCTTGACTGAGATGACTCTTCTGTTTCACAAAAGAACATTATAACTGAAAGCTATTTTTTTTTAAATGTAAAAGTTGTTTTGATAGAAATTCAACTGTCAAACACACAAATAAGAATTATGCTAATGAGTCACCCAAGAATCAAGATGGCCAGACACTAATGTCTCCCATCTCTTTGTTATTCATTCATGTTAATTTTCTATGATATTATTACAGCCTTACCTTTGCCATCATCTCTTCTATGCATAGTGAGTGTGATTGTATCTAAGCATATATATGCAGTGGATGAATTACCATTTTGCATTAGAAGTCTCAATTCTTCTTTCCTAAAGTTCTCAGTGCTAGCTTGCAATCTAACTTACAAAACAACATTAATACAGAACCCAGAATTAGATCTACTGATCTATTTCTTTTCATGCTATTCAGATTCTATAGTATGCATAGGTGGCATTCAACTAACAAGAAAAAAAAAGCTGCAAGAAAAACAGTGCTACGATATCATGATTTTGTCCAATGGCTAATCCTTAGTATAACAGTACTCTCCGGAAAGGAAGAAAAGGAAATGCTACAGAACAAGAAAAAGCAAATTAAATTCAAAATATCTTTATTTCAGTCTTCATAAAATTTAAGTGCCTGCTGTTCTGGAATCTTACCTGATTTGGTGAGCAAACAGGAAAATCTTCAACTGGTGGAATTAAACCCTGGGCAATTAACTGTCCATAGGATGGAGGAGCTTCCCTTCTTAACAGTTCGGCCTCTACCCTTGACAAATGAGTTTCAAATGATCTTTCAAAGAGAAAAGAAATTTCATAATACAGAAGACTATAATATATATTTATATTTAAAACTACATCAGGCTATTATAATGTGAAATAATATATTTCAGAACATGAAGTTTTGTTAACTGAAAAAAATATACACTAAGTCCCTGTAATCATTCCTATAGATCTGTCTAGCTGAGACAAGAACAACAAAATCAACCCAAAAATCAGTTCCTAAAAAAACCACCACAGGCTAAATATAAAAGGCACCATAAGAGATGCTTATTTTATAAAATTTGAAGAATGTGTAAACCTGGTAGAAGATAGTCTACTACAGAATAAACATGATGTTACATACAGAATTGAGATATTTAATCGCTGAAAGGCAGCTTTTCCACAATTTCTTTTTTGTAACAGCATCCGGAAGCTTAACTCTCAATAGTTAAGTGATCAGAGTACTTCCATTCCCTTTTAGCTAACCTTTTATTGTGGAAGAAGGAGCAATGTCTTTAGAAATTACGTGCAACAACAATCGTCTATCAATAAAAGTGTTTCAAGTATAACAATAAAGGATATGAAAATACTTAAGAAAAATCATCTAAGTTCTCAAGGCCATCGGTCTACTTACCTTCGCTCAAACATTCTGAGCGAGTACAATTTACAAGTACATCCCAGCGCAATGACAAGCAGCAACCCGCAGATCAGACTCCCGATGACAGCTGCAGTTATTACTCTAGTGGGCACAATGACCGGGCAATTCTCTTCATCACTGCCATCGCCACAGTCATCTTGAGAATCGCAAACCCAGCTCTCGAACACACAGCGGTTATTTTTACAGTGGAAATTTCCTGGCTGACAGAAGAAACAATTTTTTTCATCTGAACCATTAGGGCAATGATTCTGGTAGTTGCAGCGATCTGAACGAGGATAGCAAACACCATTTCGAGAGCAAGGAAACTCATCTCTTTGGCACATGGTGCAGTTGGTTTCATCCCTTCCATTGGGACAGTGCCAGTAGCCATCGCAGCGTTGCTGCTCTGTGTAGCAACCCCAATTTCCACCGCATGGGATTTCCCAGGGCAAACAGAAGCCATCTACTTGATACGTGGCATTGAATCCTCTCGCAGCATTCACTTTGTCAGCACAAAAATGCACTCTTATCTGTCCTGAGGATGAAACAACTGTGAGGGGAGCATGAGAATCAAATGCTGTCAGCACACGCAACAGCCTCCGTGGATTCTCCTCCAACCCATCATATATTTTAACATAGTCTCCGTAACCTGTACCATCAAGTTTAAAATCAGTGAATCGCAAAATTACTTTGCGATGGTCACCGGTGTCTATCAGCCAGGTGCAGTTGCTTCCAGGTGGATAGAACTCAGGATAGTTGGGAGAACTGAAAGTACCATAAAAGTATTTTAACCACTGCCCACATGTTGGCACATTACAGTCTATTTCGTCTACTAGGTCAAGACAATCAATGTTGCCGTCACATTTTAAAGATTCTGGAAGGCAAGTGTAAAGTTTGGTGAAGCGAGAAAGACACCGGAACTGATTGTCAGCACACAGTTTAAAGGAAGCAGCTGTCGGAGGATTAGCTTTGGCACAGATTTCTTCATCTGAGTTGTCTCCACATTCATTCATGTTATTACACTTCCAACTTTCTGGAATGCACTTCCCATTAGCACAATGAAACTGGTCACAATCACAATTTGGTTCATCAGATTTCCCTGAAAGAAAAAAAAAAAAGAAAATATTATCTTTTTGGCACTTTATAGTTTGTGTCACATTTATTTGCTGCACCCAGCAGATAAGAATTGCAAAACTGCTTAATGTCTCTGCAAATCATCAAAACTTCCAGTAAATTTCAAGATAAAATAGTTTTTTCAAGTCAAAATTCTGTCAGCACATCAGCATGAGCCTCAACCTTAGCTGCTTTCAGTCAAGTAACTTCAACAAGCACGAAAACAATGCTCACTGACAGTGACTGAAAAATCTGGCTTCTAAGTGCCAGAGTAAGTCAGAAAAAGTTTCTCTCCTTGATCACTTGAAATACAGACACAGCTGTCCTGCAGTATTGATCAACTCCTCAAATTCTTTCAGGTAAATGCAGTCAGACCTCTCTCCTGTTTTTGTAGGTTCCTACTTTGTACCAAAGATCTATGGCAAGAGAGAAGCTAACAGCTGAAGAATACCTACTACCATCAACCAAAGAGAATCCTCTATCCTCACCTCTTCCCACTGCTCCTGCCTCTCCTCTAGCAAGTAATAGTGCAGCAAATGCAGAAACACATTCTTGCCTGAACACAAAGTGTAAAGATCCAAGAAGTGGTCCAGAAAACATAAAAGTGTAGAGCAGTTTGTCTTTTGGTTTTAGATTATTTTTGGTGTTTTGTTTGTTTGCTTTTCTTAATTCTGGAAAAAAATAAAGTCATGTGACATCTTTATTTAAGAAAGTGTGGTCTACTAGCTATTACCTGCTTGTAACACCAAGAAAATTCTTTTCAGGACTTCATTTAATAAAGTTCCAACTATGTTAAACACAGAAGCATAGCTGGGAAGGAAGCTATTTCAGCTCTGCAACAACTTAGCTAAGTCAAATATTGCTGTATCATTTAAAATCACTGCAATTTCTAAAAAACACAGCACACACTGTAAAACTGGCTATAAAACAAACTGCTGTGGTCAACTCTCCAAAAACATTTAAAAAATCTGCAATGCAGATAGTCCTACACAACAGTAACTCAGGAAATAGATAAGAAAAATACATACTAAATATATACTAAATCTAAATAACACTACACTTAAGATTTAAAAAAATCTGAAACAGTAAAGACAGCTTGATAAACTTACTGAAATACAGACTGTTCCAGGAGATGCAGGTTCTATATTGCTTTACAACAGAATAATTCAGATTGGAGGGCATCTCTGGGGGTTACCTAATCTGCTCAAAGCAAGAGTAACTAAAGTTTGATTGGGTTGTCCAGGACCTTGTCCAATCAAGTATTTTCAAAGTTTCAGTGCTTAACCACAAAGTGATAAAAGTCCTCCTATCTAGTCTGAATTTTCCTTGCTACAACTAATCTGCTGTGATAGGTCAAGTCGTATCACACTCTTGTTCTCCTTTTTGCTATCTTAGTATCTCAGAAAGCATTCAGTAAAATACTCTATCTTGAAATAATCATTTTTTTAGAAAAAAAAAAGATGCAAAAATATCAGCAGTTGAAACATTTCACAAGTACTAAGGCATTTTAAAAAATGAATGAGGGAAAACATGAAATAAACAAGAATGATAAGTATTTTAAGTACTGCTTAAGAGTGCTTAAGTCAACAAATTCACTGTCAGAGACTAAAAGGAGAACAAAAAATAAGCAGTGCCAGTGATTTAGAAAATGTTTACTTCATTAAAAAACCACCAAGGACAAATCTAGTATAAATGATAAGATCTTGTTCTGTTACATATATACATACGTATTTTTGTATGTACACATTCACAGACATGCACACACATCATTTGTAATATCAGCATGTCAAATAGTACAGATTTTGGCCTTGAATTTGAAATCACAGACTCATAGAATGTTAGGGATTGGAAGGGACCTCGAAAGATCATCAAGTCCAATCCCCCTGCCAGAGCAGGAACGCCTAGATTATGCTACACAGGAACGTGTAAATCAGGGAAGTTTACATATGAATCATAAATTACAGTGGTAAAATGATAAGATATGTACAAAATAAGATTGTCACTTGAAGCTCTACTCCAAAGGACTTCAGGATAGTACACGGTAATTAGCAGAACTTGTGCAGTTCTAGCCAAAGGACTAACACAATCCTTCCATGAATTTACAATAAACGTAAACCTCTGTATGTTTATTAACTCTATTTTCCACGCCACATCACCATTACTAAACTCTGTCCTGTTCTGATACCCATAATTAAAGAGGCTGAGAAATTAAAGGGGGTGGAAGGAAGACATAGGGAAGACAGATGAGTACAGTGACATTACATTTACTTAATAGCCAATTACTGTTTCTAACTGGAATGTTTGTTGTTTTGTTTGTTTAAAATGAAATATGAGTATTTATCTGGAAGATACTATTTACTTTGAAAAAGAATTAATTAAAACAATTCACATGGCCTATCTTCCACATCAGACTTTAAACACAGGGCTCCTTAATGGTCTCTTTTACACCTGAAATCTATTATTTCTTTCATCACTCCAGCACAAGTAGGCCTAACTTGCATCCATGTAAATCAAGTATTACTATTTTTCCCCTTTTTCTACAATCACATGCCATCTTTAAGAGCAGCCTTAGTAACACTGGATTACATAGTTTAATGAGGTGTTAAACTGGGCACTACTGCATGATGCTAATGAGAAGAAAACAAACAACAGCACAGTTGGATGTGGAGCAGAAGTATTGTTAGTACTTCAGGAGTCTCCTCTTCACAATGGAAAGCAGAACTGATCAGATGGTTATTAAAGCAGATTTGTCAACTCTTCTCTTATACCCAGGTCAGTTCACAACATGAGAAGACTAGTCTGATCACTGCAACACTACACTACCACAACAATCATTAAATCATTTCTAAGTATCATATCAAGCATAGAGACTAAGCTCAAACCAAGGTTTCAGCAAGAGTCATGAAAAGAAAACCAAAGCAAACAAAAAAAAACCCACCCAAATCCAACTTGAAAACATCAAACCAGAAAAAAACAAACCAAGAAGCTTCTTTGAAAGGGCATTTAAATGCCTTGGATTAGAGTCTTAAGTACAGTAAACCACATCCTAATGCATGATGCAAGAAGAAATCACATAACAGAAAAAACTGCTTTTTCTTGAAAATGCTACAGCTTCTTCCAGTTACATACTGAAATTGTTTCAAGATCAGATGAAGAGAGAGGAAAAGATTTTCAGGAACGTTCTACTGAGTCTCTGGCTCGCCTCCTCTACCCATTTCACAGCTTTGTTCAAAAGGTCCTTCCACCTCCAAGCCCCTCAGGCAGGAACGCTGCCTTCCCTCTGTGCCCACACCGAGAGGGAGATACACAGGGCAGAAGCTGAAGCCTCACACAGGATGGATAACAGCTGTCTGTGGGGCCACTCAGCAGCAACAGATGTAGAGGGACAGTGTTTTGTTTTTTTTCCCCTCCACTATCTTTTTTGGTGGGACAGCAGTAAGGAAAAACAAGGCCAAACATTGTCCTAAAAGCTGAGTCAGCATCAAATGCAAGGCTGCATTACTTCTGCCAAGGCTTGCCAAGTTGCAAACAGCTGAAACGTAAAAGGAACTTTTTTGTAGGCTTGAGAACAAGCAATAAAGGCATAAACGCTCCTGGAAATGTCAGGTTTGTGAAGGAGCTCTGACAAGGTGCAGGAAAATATTACGTAGAAAAAGTACAGGATACAAAACAGGGGCAAACATGGCTTATGATAGAAGAGATCAGGGCTCATTTTACTGAATCTTGGTGGAACAGTTTTGAAGACGGGTTGCAGTGGATAGGCCTAAGAGAGTCTGAATTGTTTCATGAAGAGTTAAAAGTTAGCGCACAGACATTTGGAGCAGGCCAGAGAGCGAAGTAGAGGCATACACTGAGGAAGCAAGAAAACACGACACCATTATGAAAACGAAGAGGAATCTAATCAACTATTTTTGATGATCAGGACACAGAAAACCATGATCATGGTATTACATAAAATACTAATACCACTTAAAGCCAGAGGAAAGTTTGGAGCTAGTCTTTATAAATGACGGTCTTCCTCCTCTCTTGGCAACAGCTACTAGAGCAAGAGCTGCCCACAAAGCAGTGTCAAACTATTGCTACTGGTAACTAGGTTATATTATATACTTGAATTATTCAAGAATAAATTTGCACCTACAAAACCATACCTATATTTGGCTAGAGTAATTTACCATGTTGGTAGTTTTTTAAATTGTGGGCTTTTTTTCAAAAAAAGAGAGTATACCTTCTCTTTTTCATAGGAAATAATGATGCAAATGTAAAAACAATCCCACTGTTTCTTCCTTCTCTTGCCCTACTTATGCTACTCAAAAGTCTCCCAACTATTTTAACAGCTAATTTTATTCTGATGAAAAAAAAATATAAAGTCTTAATCTATGTCAATAAAACCTCCCAAATTGCCTAGTAGTAATATTGAACTTCCCCCCTGACCCTGCTCCCCGAATAATTCAAACTGCTTATCACTGTGAACGCTGATTCTGGCTCTGAATAGTCAAGCTGTGTATAAGGCAGTTGTGTATGAGATTCAAATAACCTACACAATGTATACTTTCAATAAGCCTTGAATTGACTCCAGGTAAGGCATATAGACTGTATCCTACAATGAATTATTTCCAGAAACAGGAAAAAAAAAACCCCAAACATAAACGAGGTATCATTTGAAATATACCAGCAAAGTAGGCTAATCTGAAGCCTTTTCTGGAGATGCTATCATCTGAATGAAATTTGATCCAAACATGATCCTGTGTAGAGATGTATGGTGAAGGAATGGAGGAGCCACATGCTCTGTAGCCTTCAATATTCTTGTAGCTTCCAATTGTTAACCAATCTGAGCTGCATCGTCGGGATCCCTCAACATCAAAATCTTGAAAGCTGAGGAAAAAAAGGGGGAGAAAAAAAAAAGTCAAAATTGCTACTGAACTGGTTATTACACAACCAAGCAGATGAATTGCTACGCATAAAAATGGAAATTAGCTGTAAGCTCTTTTGTGGTCTGAAATAAAAAGAGCGCCTTCTCTACCCACGTAACAATAGGCTTTAATCTTGTGATGATGATATTTGTATATTATGAGGACAAGAAGAATCCACTCCGTTAACTAAACATTGCATCTGACACTTAAAGAAGCTCAGGTTTGCTATAAAAACACATTAAGCCTTCACCTAAAAAAAATAATCCCCAAAACAAGTCTGTTTAAATGAGACTCAAAGACAATTGCATAATGACATTCATATACTATTAAGTAGTTTTATTTAACCCAAACATCATTGGAAATTCAGCTAATGCTACACTTAAGCAGTGATATGACTTGACATTGTAAGTGCAGCTAAATTGTTCAAAACTGTGATTTCAGGTAAGATTTGCTCTCAGTCGCACTACTTCGTTACCCAGCGGGTAAGTCACAGTGTAGCTACAGCTGTATCACCACATGCTGTCATGGTAACCAAGTGTGAAGAGGAGGCAGTTTGGGCAAAACGTGCCAGTACAAAGAAAGCAGTAGTAATCCAGAAGTGAAGTGTGAAACACATACTAAGTAGATGAGTGGAAGAAAACAATGTGAGAGGAAAAAAAAAAGTTTTATGAACATCTATGAAGAAGTTTAGAAAGCATTCTAACAGATGAACAGCTCTACCTACTTTATATTACATTTATGCCAGTTTAATATTTAGTACAAAGACTGTTAAAATTAAAAACCAGTTAAAAGAGTAACCGATGTCAAAGCAAATACTTCATAATGACGAGCTGCTTCAAAGGTCAGCAGGTCTGTACCAGACACTGAAGTCGATCTGCATTTAATGGAGTTTAATGATCAGCTTGTGAAGCAGCACTTATTTGTATCTTGATGCTAAAATAAGCCTAGATTTTTCTTGTGGCAGTAATGGAGAATGAACTGATGAGAACTTGAACCTAGAACACAACTTTTTTACATTGCTTCTTTAGAAAAGTTATAAGGTATATGAAACTCTGAGGAGCTCCCTACACCAAAAGTCACCATTTCCAAAACTGCAACCATATCGACTGATTTATTATTTATATGCTGTCACTTTTAAGCACACCATAAGACTTCATAGCAATGAAGTATTACGGAATTTCCCTTACAAATCTTTCCCTAATGCAAAATTCTTGTATTTCAGAGACATTAAAAAGAAATAAATGAGCACAAACAATTTTTTCTAGTCACCAACTCTCCGGCTTAAAACAAATGCTACATGGCTGTGTAAGAGCAATGAAGATAAAGCAAGGGTAGGAAACAGACAAAAGAAATACTATTCACAGAAAAGAGAAAATTGGTACATCCACAACTGGTAGTTAAAAATATCTAGTCCACTTCTTTAATCCACGTGGTTAATACAGGAGCACTGTTACCTTATAGTAATGATCTCCCCAGGCTTTGCATGGATGTACCAGCTACAGTTGATCCGTGCAGGATACTCAGAGGGCCACCCTGGACTTGTGATTGTCCCGCTTGGTGATCGAATCTGTTCTGGAATATCTCCACAAGCTAAAAAATACATATACATCGAAAGCAACTTGATTAATGTAGCTTTTTTAAAAAAACCAAACAGTATGACCAAAAATAATAACAACTTAAAAAATCATTCAACACTTACCAGGGAAAGCATCACACTGAGTTAGATGAGGTAGCAATAAAGACAATGTCTACAGGAATTCATAGAACAGTTTGCGTTGGAAGGGACCTTAAAGATCATCTAGTTCCAATCCCCCGGCCATGGGCAGGGACCCCCCACACTAGACCAGGTTGCTCAAAGCCCCATCCAACCTGGCCTTGCATACTTCCAGGGATGAGGCATCCATAGCTTGTCTGACCAACCTGTTCCAGTGTCTTACCACCCTCACAGTAAACAATTTCTTCCTAATGTCTAATCTAAACCTGCTCTCCTTTGGTTTGAAACCATTAGCCCTTGTCCTGTCATCACACTTCCTGATGCAAGTATACATAACATATCAGTTACCAGTGCAGAAGTACTAATGTCAATTACTACTACAGTTTAAAAAAATGAAATAAAAATCACTCTATGCAGACTTTTGCAAAGTTATTAAAAATGTAACAATTTTTGTATTTCCTCATTTTATTTTTAGTTTTCAAAAAGACTCAGGTCAATTTAACTACGCATTTACACCTTCCGTTGACTAATGCGTTACAAGATGAAAAACAGATCAAAGTAAAATAATAACGTAGTTGAAATTTCCTGTTTTAAAAAGACCCAGCGCCTGGTCATCATTTAAGTATCCCCTTCCAGCCCCTGGCACGGAAACAGTCTGCGTACATTGATTCCAGTGCTTGGAAGGCAAGGAGCACTTGCTGCAGCACACTTCATTTCTAGATATTAAAAGTTAGGTTTACAAGACGTTATTCTTGAGAGACTTGTGTAACTACATTTCTGATAGTGGACTAGAAAGCTTGTATTTATAGGACTAATTTTATGCAACTGAAGTAACCAAGCCATTTGTTTCTTTACTTTATTATAGATGTAGCTTTCTGTATTGACCTTAACTCAATTGCTTGTTCCTTTCACTGAAGTGTTCTCAGCTCTGCTGATTTTATTTCAAGTAATATACTTATTGCTTTTGTGGTTTTGTTTCTTCCCCGTGGCAGCCTTATAGCCAACAGCTGTCATACAGCATATTCACAACCTTCACATAAATAAGAAGGCCAGAACACTCTCACTGCAGAGCCCAAAACTATGAAGGAGTTTCATAGGTCAGAAAATCCATTAAAAATAATTGCGCTTTGTGCTTATATTTTACAATTTCCTCACTACTAGTTCAAAACTTGCAAGCTCTCAAAGTTCACAGGTAGCACAATCAGCTACACACAGTAGTTTAATCACAAGACTGTTAGAAATGAGGAGGCATTTTCATCATTTGATGCCTGATAATAAAAAAGCCTTTAGAATTTAAAGATTTTGAATATTTCATTAAAATAACAAATCAGAACTGATGCAGTAAGCAAACATGAAGAATGAACTGCATCTGTAACAGTGCAAAAGTTGTAAATGCTGTAATACTGTAAATACTGTAATTGCTAAACAGATTATTACTTTTTCTATTTTTATCCACAATCAAACATTTAAGATCATTTTTCAAGACAACCGGGACCTGAAATTGGTGAAAACAGTAAAAAGTAAAAAGTTACAGTCTTAGATTATTAGCACTAAAAATATTTCTATATAGCATAATACATTTCTAAGAATAGGTTTAAAAGGATTCAAAACCAAAAATGCTGGCAGATGCCTACATTTTCTGTAATATTTTAAATAGAGAAACGCAGAAACGGAAATAAAACTCAGTAAATTTACTGTTTCACAGCTGTAAGAAAACATAGTTTTAAATACTTTTTCATATTTCTCATTAGAGCTTTATTCATGCTCCACAGTTAAGTATTAATGTATTTGGCTATGGAATCCAGGAAAATGTTATTTTATTTGAATAGTCAATTAACTATTCCCTGGAAACTTTCGTAATTTAATTTTGAGCAAACCCTATAGGTGGTGCTCTAACTCCACTACATTTTGGAACACTATTGTGTGAATGATCTGGATAAACTTTACATCTGTTCAGACAAGAAACTGAAGGACTACAAAGAAAACTGGATATGTGCAAATAAATGTTGAAATAAAATAGCACTTTTAGTAAGTATTAAATAAAAGCACATGCAAGAAAGTAGAAGTGTATGTAAAACGAATGCACCAAGCTTACAGGTGTCAGCAGGCAATTCCACACACTACTTGGTTCCTGGTGAAACAGCAGTCAGCTTAAATTAAATTAAGTTGCCTTTAGGTGAAATTTATACTATTAAAACCATCATCTGGTTTTGGATATTTACAAACTGATATATGAGGTTTTGTCACCGAGAACTTCAGAGGAAGCTTTTAAATTTGCCTGACAAAGAAAAACCTTGCAACGTTCATTCCGTTTTTCAAAGTTCACCTCCAAAAACTTAAGCATGCTATAAATATATATACAGCACATCTGTTAAATAGGAACCTCCGAATACTGCTAGCAGCTGTAAATTACTATGCAATTAGCTTTGCAACTTCCTATGCTGGCACAGCACACCCTGACAACTATAATTTACTAAATCCCTGCAGTAGTACAAGCAGTGATTTTGACTTGTTACACAAATATGAATAGAAGAAAATCCACACGGAAAGCCAGTATAACCAAGGTAGTATTTTCAGAGCACCCTTGAAACTTGGTGTTTTCTCAAATTCAGATTTTTTTAACCTTTGTGTGCAATACCAGTCATATCCCCATATTTTCTATATCCTTTAACTTAAGATGGCTTTTTTTTCCTGTTTCCACTAAAGCTAGCACTACAGAGCCGAGCGCAAAATATGTCCATTTCCAGCACCATCCAAAACGGGATAAGGAGGGCATGAGGAAGCAAGAATGATCACAGGGACTACAATACAGGGAACAGAATTGTACTTCTGCTGCAGAAGGGGAAAAAAAAATAAAATTCAAACTGAAGAAAGTGTGCATATGACAATGTGATGGTTCAAAAAATAAAAGGGAATGGACTTGAGAAGGGAATTGCAGAATCCTTAACTCCCAAGTTCACTAGATAAGCTAGATATATTTGCATACCTAGCACACATTCATGCACTGATTTCTCTTATAATTTAGGAGACAACAGAAATCTCCCATTTGCTTAAGAAGTATCTAAAGGTCAAGATCAACTGTTTAGAAGCTACATTTCAAGAAATGCTGTCATTTTCAGAGAGAATAACTTATGAGAAAGATTTTTAAAATAAAGGACAACCTTTTGAAAGGGAACAGTTTTAAAGAGAATTACTTTATAAAGATAATAACAAGCCTCTTAAAATCAATTCATGACACCCTGCTTAACTTGGACATTTCTTCTAAAGCTTCTGAGAATATAAAGTAATATACATTTTATTCATGTGTTTGTAAACAGAGAATAGCAGCAACATCAAGAAGGGTGTGGCAATAAAAAAAAAAACCCAAACAATTCAACCGACAGAGTGTAAAACAAATCTATCAAGAGAGGCAAACACCTTTATACTAAGCTGTGGAGAATTTTCACTTCTAATTTCAATTGCTAGTGCGTGTTATACCTACAGAAACTTCAAAATACAGGAAAAGTGACTGAGTTTGGAATAATTTATTTTAATATTAAAAATACGTAAGAGAACAGCAGAATGAAAACTGGAGGACTCAGAAAAAAAGGAGATGAGTTTGCACCTGGGTCAGAAGCGCAGAACAAACTGAGAAGGTTGCATCGTAGAGAAGCAAAGACACACAGTAACGCATGCCCAAAATGTTTTCAAAACTCATGCTGGTGGCTGTAAGATTTTTGGTTGCGAACAAATCCCTTCAGTGCAACCATTTCTACACCAGTGTTGTCTCTGCCTACACTCCTCTCAATTGCCCTACATTCTTTGTATCTTTGCTCACCCATGTCCTACCTGTTTTAAACCCTTTCCTTTGTTAGCCTTTATTAGCAATCTACTTGCAATTCTGTTTGTTACCTTGCTTTAACTCTGTTCAGCAGATGCAATACTGTAGTTAGGACTGCAGATGTTTCACAGACTAGAGCACAAAATAATGCTCAAAAAAACTGCTTAGAGGCTAAGCTGTGCACATGGTATTCTGGTGTATATGCATTTTCTGGTAGACTTTTTAAAAACACATCAATCAGTTTTCCTTATTGCTTATTCTTCCTGAAATTTGTTCACTGCCCCACATTACAAAACATGACTGTACACTACCTGTAGGATGTTGACTGGCAAACAGAAGAGAGACGATGAAAACTTTACAGTACCAAATTCAATTTGCAAGTTACAATAAGAAAATTAAGGAACCTATGCAAAAATTCTGTAGCAAGAGAAGTACCTGTAGTGAACAACATGTCAAGGAAAAAAGTCACTTCAGAAAAGCAGGGAGAGGGAGATTAGGGATTTATCTTCACAGTAATGCCAGGAGATTAGTTGAAAAGATAAAAGAATTAGCTTTCAATGTGAACCACCAGACGATAAGGTATGCATTATATTGGACATGGTAAGGACATGAATGCAGCTGGATAAATGATCTGAAGGTGTTTAAAACAGCTTAGAGTAAAAAGAGAATAATGTTGTGATAAAGTCTAAACCATGAATAGGGAGGATAATTATTGCATTTGTAACTCTCAGGAGTCACTGAAAGTCTTATACGGAGAACTACGGGGGAAGGAAGGCACAGGAATCTTTGCCTCTATGTCAGGCTGTAAAGGTTTAATTTAAAATGCCCTTGGCTTTGCAACGCTCTCAGTAAAAGAGAGTCATTACCATTTACTTTTTTTTTTTCTTAAATGGTTGTGAACAAGTGTTTTCACCAGTGCAGAAACTCTTTTAAACTGGAGGGGTTGGGAGGGATCGGTTTTGCAGTCGTGACAATTACAGTACAACACACCCCAAAGACAGACCTGAATATATTTCTCAATTTTTCAGATTTTAAAGGCATAAACACTTGTTCTCTAGTCATAGCTTATACACAAGAGACAACATTCCATTACTGCTGTCGGTAGAAAAACCATGCTCATATATTAGAGGCGTACCTGTAACTTGGCAGATATAATACACGGCAGAAGTATAAATACTAGAGACCACAGAGGTCTGTGCTATTAAAACATAATTTAGTAAGGTAAGTCATGTAGCCTTACAGCAGCAGCATGACAGGAAATCTACCATCAAGACAATCATTTCATTTTAAATCCCTTCTCAGTAGCAAATACCCAAGAAAATCGCTTGCTTGGTTTCAACACCAAGTTACAGTTCGATTAAGCACGATTAAAGGCCAGCTGTCTTGGGCTTTATTTTACAGAAATTCTGCTTAAAAATAAAGTTGTCCAAGTATGCTTGATGAAATATATAATCTGCAAGTTCAAAAACGTTTGGGAGATCTGTATTGTTTCAAAGGAATTAAAAAAATCATATAAATCCATCCCCATCTTTTATACTTGGGCCATACACCTAAAATTTAAGATGTATGGGAAATGCAGCTGAATCTGTCTGCAGGCTTTCTTTAGGTTTTCATTAACAGACCACCCCCATCCCCATCACCTCAAAATTCTCCGGTGAAAAATTTTCACTTTATATGAAGACAGAAATCTTAAAGAGTATGTAATTTATTCTTTCCCAGCTAGAAAGCTATTTTAGAACACAGGATCATCAGAACTACTTTTATATATATATATATATATTTATTATTTTATTTTAAAATGGAAGCCCTCAATGGATCTTTCTTTTCAGTAGTTAGAAGTCTGTCTACCAGCTGCTATCTTGCGCAGAAAGTACATTGTGTTTTCTTCTTGGCACCGCCTGTTCAAGGATGCTGGCCAAAGCTCTGACAGCAGAGTCAAAAATTCCATTCACCTCTTGCCCAGCAGATGCTTTTCTGCCTGTATTGTGACCTGTGACATGACTGTTGCAGTAAACAAAGGGGTTGTTAAAACATATCCTGAAAGCTGCATAGCTAGATACATCTCATACAATCCAATTTCAGCAATAATGTTCTAACAGTGACAAGTACTTGTGCTGTTATTTATTATTTACAGTATGCCATGGAAGTACTAAATATGTGTACAGGATAGTGTGTGACCTGAGTATGATGTAAAAGGCATGGAATAAGGGGTGGAGAATTTGCCAATTTCGGATGGGAAAGAGTTAATTTTTCCACAGTAACTACTATGGGTCTGCTTTGGATTTGTGCTGAAACCAGCACTGATAACTCAGGGATGTTTCAGCTACTGCCAAGCAGAGCTTACACCAAATCAAGGCTCTTTCTGCTCCTCATCTCACCCCACCAGCAAGCAGGCTGGGGGTGCACAAGAAGCTGAGAGGAGACACAGCCGGGTCAGCAGACCCCAACTGACTAACATCCCATACCATATGATGTCATGCTCAGCATACAAACCTGGGGGAAGAAGGGGGGGATGTTCAGAGTGATGGCGTTTGTCTTCCCAAACAGCTGATATGTGTGCTGGAGCCCTGCTCTCCCAGACATGGCTGAACACCTACCTGCCGATGGGAAGTGGTGAACAAATTTCTTGCTTTGCTCTTGCTTTTCCTGCTTGCGCATGCAGGTTTTGCTTTACCTGTTAAACCGTCTTTATCTCAACCCATGAGTTTTCTCACTTTACTCTTCTGATTCTCTCCTCATCCCACCAGGGGGAAGTGAGTATATGTGTGGTGTTTCATCATCAGCTGCTGTTAAACCATGACAATATGATACTTGGTGCGTTACTACTGTTAAAATGCCACCACATTCTTCACGATGCAACAGAAGAACGGACAACAAAGATCTATAATTAGACTTCTGACAGTCTTCTGAACGGCAAACAATGAAATGGAAAAAAACTAATCTGGTGTAACAGAGGTCATCCACTGACTACATTTATCTACTTAACCATGTGCACAAGTAGCAATGCAATGTTTGAAGTGATACCGCAACTGTAACTACAGCGAGGTGTTGAAGTTGTTGTCAAAAAGGATGAGTTTGCATTCTGACTTTTATTTTAGGAAAAGGGTGTGAAAATCAGTTTGATTCCCAGGGATTAGTGGCAGCTTTCCTACTGAAAGAATCAGGCTTGTGTTCTTCTACTGTGCCAGGTTTACATGGTGGAGTTTTGGTAGCAGGGGAGGTACTACAGAGGCGGATTCTGTGAGAAGCTGCTAGAAGCTTCCTCAGCTCCAAGACAGACCTACCACTGGCCAAGGCTGAGCCCATCAGCAACACTGGTAGAGCCTCTGTGATAAGATTTAAGAAGGGGGAAAAAAAATAAATTTCTGAGAACCTGCAGCAGAGGGAGGAGTTGGACGTGACAAACAGCTCTGCAGACACCAAGGTCAGCGAAGAAGCAGGGGGAAAAGATGCTCTAGGCACCAGAACAGAGATTCCGCTGCAGCCCGCAATGAAGACTACAGTGAGGCAGGCTGTCCCCCTGCAGCCCACAGAGGTTAACAATGGAGCAGATGTACACATGCAGCCCACGGAAGACCCCATGACAGAACAGGCGACTGCCCAAAAGAACACTGTGACTCCTGAGGGCAACCTCCACTAAAGCAGTCTGTTTCCGAAGGACTGCACCCCACAGAAGGGACCCACGCTGAAGCAGTTCGCATGAAGGACTTGGGCTGGAGAAGTCTGAGGAGAGCTGCCTCCCATGGGAGGGACCTCACACTGGAGCAGGGGAAGAGTGTGAGGAGTCCTTCCCCCTAGGAGGAAGAAACAGCAGAGACAATGCATGATGAACTGACCACAACTCCCACTCCCTATCCTCCTGCACTGCCAGCAGGGAAAAGTCAAGTCAAGCCCAGGAAGAAGAGAGGAGTGGGGGCAAGGTGGTTTCTTTAAGATTTGGTTTTATTTTTCATTCTCCTACTCTGATCTGATTGGTAACAGATTACATAGATTTTTTTTTTTCTTCTAAATCAAGTCTGGTTTGCCTGTGACCATAATTGGTGAGTGATCTCTCCCTGTTTGCCCATGACCAAAATTGGTGAGTGATCTCTCCCTGTCCTTGTCTTGACCCACAAGCCTATTTTCTCATCCCCATCTCAATGGGGCAAATTAGCAAGTGAGTGGCTGCATGGTGTTTAGTTACCAGTTGGGCATAAGCAATGACATGTACTCACTGAAGAAGAGTGTTCACCTTCTCATTTGCACATATTCTGAATATCTGTATCATAAAACACGACCAGCAGCTTAGCTGACACAGCTTAGCATCTGAAGAACAAGGACTATACACTGGTATCGTGTAATGCCTTAACGGACACAGAGACACATCACCAACACGGAACAGTCCCCACCAGGGCTGCAGGCCAGAAGAGGCCCAAGACCAACTTACTGGAACAGAAGGGATCAACGTTTGAGCAACGTGTGCTGCTTTTATATCCCGTATTCTCCCAGGATTTCATCAGTTTCTCAGTTTCATGAGGTCTAAAATTCTTTTTTTCTTGTATTAGGGAAACTGTGCAGTCAAGTGTACAGTAGTTTCAGTTACTGCTTCAATCTAATCAGGTGAAATGCATAACTCCTGGATTTATATTATTTGATAGTAGCAGTGTCCAAAATTACATTTCAATAAATTTCATTTCACAAAAACTTTACTGTGGAGAGAAAAATATCAATTCAACTTAAACCAACTTTTCTCTTAGTTCAGTGTTTGTATGGAAAAATAATTAAGCAGTCCACTTAGAAAGGCATAATCTGTTCATGAGCATGCAGGTATCAATTTTATCTTATGAGAATTTTTCCATGTTCCAGTTGCTTCATTCCTTATTACATGCTGCAAAAGGCAGTAATAATTTTTATAGCCAAATATCTCTTCATAAGATACCAGGTGGCTTTCAATATTTACTATTTAAGTCATGCATGAAATTTAAACATTACAAAAAATGACTTACCCGTTGACACTCCTGAAATATGCACATTTTCAGAACGTTCTGCAAGAGCACCATTTCCTAAAATTAAACATAATGAATAAGCTAATTTCCAAGATAAAATTTGTAAAAATTCTTCAGATATCCTTTTACAGAAAGAACAAAACTGCAGTTATTTTAATTAATATTAAACATTTAAGGTCCTATGTTCATTTTATGATAAAACTTAGAGAAAAAACTAGAGAGAAAGTTAATATACAATGAAAATAAAAAACAAGCATCATTTGGATGCTTGGAACAATTAAATATACCAGAAAGTTAAGAAACGAGAGACTGAGAGTAGCAAAAACTTGTGAGAAACTTCAGGCATTTTAGATGGTTGACATTGCACGATTTTGCACCAAAGCCTATTTTACATTCAAGAAAGGTCGAGTTCACTCCAACTTCCCCATCTCCTCCTGAATCAAGGTTTCTAAGTGCTATGCAAATAAGAATATCCAGCAGAAGATATCCCTCTGTTTTATAACAAACTGCAGCCAGTTATACCCTTTATCCAGGAAGATATTTCATATATAGCCAGGAAGCAGCTACCTTCAAGAGTAAGCTCCTCATCGATGTTCATGAAAACTAAGTGTACTTGCAAAGGTGAATGAGACCCATGTGGTCATCGAGAGTTAGAGCCAAACAAGCTATTCTTCCAAATCTCATACTCTTTGTACTCCTCCCAAGTGAAAGAAGTCTGCTAAAGCAAATACATTTGCTGACAGGTGGTAGCTCTGTTACATGATGTGACAGATCAAGCTGTATTTGAGCATATTTTTCCCACTAAACAGCTCTCATTCTCCTCTCCTTTATTCAACATCTCCTTTACAACAGATTTTTAATAAAAGAAAGAGTTACTTTCATGAACAAACTTCTTTGAGCATGGGCAGTGATTCTAAAATGTAAAATACATTACTAATACTGTTCTGCCACCACTGCAATATGAGTGTAGTATGTTTGGGTAATAAGAACCTTTAATGATGAAGAAAACTCCCTTTTACACCAAGCTTAAAGACTGTTTAACCTAGCACATATACACCTAAGAAAGCATCTCAATGCTCCTCCATTCCGGTGATTACAAAAAAAATGTTTCAGAAATTGCTCCCAGGGTAGAAAGCAAACACACAAAGACAATTTTTTACTTCCTGAAGACACAATACAATTAGAAGCCTAATGATCGGAATTTGCAGAAAAATAGCAAGCCTAATTTTTCTTCAAAAAACAATAACCACCTTCTTGGGTTCTTAGAAGTGATTCCCCCTCCCCATTTTTACTGTACTAATTGTGCTGCACATACTTACACACTAAGTTGCTTTATCTCAATTTTTAAAAAAAAAATAAAAATCCACATATCCACATAGTGACAATTCTCCTCAATGTTCAAAAGACAAAAGTATTTTAAAACAAAAACTATTTCACACACTGTATTAACGTGTAACTATTTTCCAATTAAACTATTTTAAAAAGTAGAGTATACCCATAAATTTTCAAAAGGTATTCTCCAAATATTTTCTCCATTTTGCCTCTAAACTGACATGCTAAGGAGTGTTTGCTGCTCAGATTTCACATCTTCAGTAACTCTTAGCTCTAAATTTACGAAGTAAGCACCATCTTTGCTGTAAAGTGATTTTACTTGCAACTGATTCCACAGCAGAACATTTCCGATGGGTTTCTTTTCTATTATTTCCATCAACATAAGGAAAACATCAACACATTTCAAGACTTCTTGTTTTAAGCTAAAATAGTTTACTGGTATTTCATCTTTCAAATTACAGTAGGGATTATTCACCATTTCTTTGTTTTTAAAAAAGGGGTTATGAGCACATACAATCATATCTATGGTTGTTATTGAACACTGAAAATGAAACAGCACGACAGAAAGGAAGCAATTCACAAACATTTAGAAATATGAGAAACCCTGAGGTAATTACACAGAAGACAGTCAATATCTGGGCACTGCTTTGATGCCCTCAAAATCAGAATTACAGACAAGCTGCCTATACACAAAGACCAGGAAAAAAAAAAAAAAACCCGAATTTTAATGAAATCAGGTCTGATGAAAATACAATGAAACATGACAATACCGACATAATAATGAAGTGATGGAAAGAAAAGCTGTGTATCTATAAAAAAAAATTGACAAAGACTATAAATCGGTAATAACAAGCAGCATACTGTATGACGTGATGGGAACTCACATTCACATCCCGTACACGTGTGACCTACAATTAATGGGTTAAATTAAGAAATCAATATCGAAAAATTAAGTCAATATCCAAAACCGGAGCACTTCAATATTGTCCATCTAAATGTGCTTTATGATCTAACAACTAATCTCTTGGCATAAAGAAATGCTACATTTATTGCAGAACTAACTTCAATAACAGTCAAAGAAGCACTAATGTGTAATGATAATGATGAAGCCTCAACTCAGATCCAAGTACTACAGTATCAAAATAAGTTGGTTTTAAAAAAAAAATTATTTCTTTCCCAATAGTCTTTCATTTCATGAAAGATGAACCTTAGAAACCTCTCAGATTATTACTTTGTTTTTATTGGAAGGTGTCACTGAAATAAAGTGTGTTCAGATGCCATTTAAGCATGACTAACTGCTGACACCTTCATGAAATTTTTAGGCAATGATCCTTATATGATCTCAACAATTATGTCACATGGTTCTATACAAACTGAGCGCACTAGTACATCAATATACCAGATAACAGGTCAGTAATTTCCATTAAGATATGGGAATATAATTATCTTTGAAATCCCTGTTAGCCTATCTAACACAGCACAGTATGAGACCAGTAAGCTTCCATATTTCTTGGTATTTTTAAAGAAATATTAACTATTCATTCCCATTTGAACCTGAAATTTTAAACTGCAACAGGTGCTACCAAACAAAACATGACACAAAGTTTGCCCACATCAGTTACAGGAGCTGGTTACATCCATGTGACAGCACAGCAATGGAAGGTACACAGTGAGAGGCTCCTGCACAAATCATTCTGCCGGCAAGAAACCAAGTTTGTTTTTCAAAACCTAACATCTTCCATCACTGTTTTTTTGTTTTATTATTTCCAAAAAGAAAAAAAAATAAAGAAAAAAAAAGAAAAAAAACACAACCTAAAAAAGCACTCCTGTAACCAGGACTGTACTCATTTCCTTCACAGCCTTTTACAAATATTTACAATAAATACACAACTTATTTCAAGTGGTATTAAACAGAAATGTACGTCACCTTTAGCCCCGCAGCTTAAGATATAGTCCGCAATTGCATTTAAGTAAAAAAAAAATAAAATAATAAAATCAAATGGACAAGGCTCGAGACTAAAACAAGCATTTATCTTTTTTTTTTCTACAATAAAATTAAAATAGAATATTTGGTAAAAAGGAAATGAGATATGCTAAACTACTGGTAACTTCTACCTTAAACAGAAGTACTCTCTCTAAAGATTCTCTGACTGCAATAAAAAACATCAGTTATTAAATGAGTTCAGTTCTTTATAAAGCGTGTTTAGAGTACGGAACAACCTCCAATTTCTAAGGTTCTTCTCTGCCTGGAATAATTTTTTTTTAAAAAAAAAATAATCTCTTAAACGTTCAAAGTATGGTTATGGTCAAAGTTGGTCACTGATTCTGATAGTCTCATCCATAAAACTGTATTTTATTTTCACAGCACAAAGCCAGTCCCTTTGACTGTCATCAGTCTTTTCTATCCCACTCAACTCCCGCGGGTTGAGATGCTGTCTTGTCTTAGGAGCACAGAGAAACACACAACAAGTAGTTCCACGAACACTTGAACTAATTCCTTTTGATTTGTGTCTCACAGCCGCCTGAACACAGAAGCAGGCCAGACAACACTAAGTTTGCCTTCAGGTTCTCCAGCAGTTGGGGCATTTCTCCCCCTTAGTCTATACTGAAACTACATGAAGTATCCCCCACCCTGCAAACCCCAACACCCTCACAACATCACTTCTGAACATGGTGGTGCAAGACCCAGGAGCCCTATACTCCTCTACATGAAGTCCGGAGAAGAGAACAAAACCAAGCGGAAAACAAAGCCACAGCCCTCGAAGGTATCTGACTCGCTAACATCTGAGTTTCATCACAGACAGGAAAATAAACACGGGCCAGGAGACTGGGGCTGGCAACAAGGAAAACATCGCAGCAGCAAACACTCCAATCAAACTGCAGAGGAAAACTCTAAGGGCAGAAGTGTGGAAAAACGAATGCTTTCACACTTGAAAAACATAACATGTTTGGAAAAAAATAGCTGCCAAGTTCTATGTATTTGAAACCCAGACAGTGGCAGTGATGCTGAGGCTAACCGGGAGGCTAACCACAACCCTGCAGCCTTCATTTTTGGATGTTAACTCCCTCCCTCCCTCCCCACAGCCTATGACACAGGCAGCTTGCTCTCAAAATGGGATCAGTATCAGATTCGAAGGATTGTCTCCATAGAACCTCTGAGCAGAAAACTAAGCCTGCAGTCCTGAAATCAGCTTCTCCTTTAAGTTTGACTCGAATTCATGCATTTTCAAAAACTACAGTCAAAAGACACTTTCTCCCCAACAATCAAGCATCCCTCTTAGTCAAAACACTCAGATTAAACAAGACAAGCTTCTGCATACCAGATACACAAACTCGAAGGTTTCACACAAAGAACAAGTTTATGTAGATACTGATATAACTAAGATAGCAAATAATGACTCTTAAATTAAAAACCCCATTTTAATTTCAATTTGACTAAAACTAGTAATATGAATGCACAGTGAAATGATGAATATTGTAGAAGAGCACACAAAAAATTGTCCCCTGTGATTATAAAAATCAAATTTCATAGCTTCAGTTTGGCATAACATCATGTATCTTGTGAGTCGGTTAAATCCAGATTGTGTTTTACGGAGACAATAACTTGACTGTCCAAATGAAAAATGAAAAGAGAAAAAAATCCAGTGGCAAATATTTAAGTTACCTTTACCTTTGCTGTTAGACCAAGTAGTTACACACACAAAAAAAATAAAAATCCCAGACACACCTCTACTGAAGCTAAGTTCTCTATCAAGATCAAGCCTCCGTCATTAGCTTTAACAGCCAAAGTACAACCCCCTTAAAACCAGAACTGTGCAAGTTGAGGAACTGAATGGCTACAATGAGAGAGCTTCTTCTACATTACCCTGAGCTACAAGGTACTGTGGTGCATAATGAACGCTACGTAAGCGGACAGGGCAGTGTACTTCTCAGGAGCTACAATTATCAGGGACAAGAGATCAACAAAGACTTCCTCTATACAATGAGTTTCCAAGCACGCTTTATCGTCGTACCTGTTCAATTTGTTTTCCTTTAGATAACGTACCTCACGACCAAAATTCCTTTCTTCATCCTACTCCCAAAATTCCTGTCCACTCCGTACTTGCAAAGAGGAAGTTTAATTTGTTCACATTGTCTCTTGTCAGTTGTACTTACCTTGCATCAACATTCACCAAAGTTTGCTTCTAACTGACCAAGAGTGTGTGATGGCACCAAAATAAGAATCTTGCTATACATTTCCATCAACAAATTGGTGCTGCCTTACATATTACTCCACTAAAAGGCCACTTAACAACGGTCCTACGATGCTCTAGCCCAAAACCAGCAATATTCTTGATCTAGAGATATGGGAGCTGGAAACGTGCATGATGCCTCTGTAATATTCTAGTATGCTCCTTGGAATTGACTCCTTTTGCTAGCACATTTTGTGACAGTCCCAGCCATTTCCTGCAAATATCAGGGCAAACATTTAAGTCGTACAGAAACAAGCTCCACCCAACAACACTGTGTTTCAGGCTGAGCCATAGTCATGCTCATCTGCCAAGTCTCTGGGAGAAAAGTGCAACGGCAAGCTGCCTACCTGTCGTGCTTACGGGTCTTCTAAGGTGAAGGTGTTACAGCTCGGAGCAAGGCATGCGGGAGACCAACAGAAAAACGAATATCGCCCCCCTCCTCCAGATAAACTAGATGAACTTTAAAGGTCCCTTCCAACTCAAACCATTCTATGATAAAAACCATTTGTTCAGTGTGCAACCCAAAATACTATATCAAATTATCTACATGTAGAACACATGCAGAAAAAAACATAAATAGGAAGAATCTTCCTCAGGCTTTTGGTTCATTTTACAATCTCATCTCCTGAATACTTTGTACCTGCGTTTGTCAGACTACCACGCATTTGGAATTAGATGCACTAGCTGCAGGGATTTAATACTGTAACAACAGCAAAGGGCTACATATCCATAGGTGTATGACCACACTGCTGACAAATTATCCTGTATTGCAGTAGTAGTACACAGTAAATTGAGATTATGCAACTGAGAAAAAAACATTATCACCTCAAATGAACATGAAGGTACAAAAGGGACTAGACCTGTTTTTTCATACTTTAATAGCTAGAAAAGTCTCTGATAATATGGTTTCTCCTGTACCTTCTCTTCTATCCATGCAAAAGGTGATTTGTTACCGCCGCTAAAATATTACAGAAATTCAGACTTGGCCCTCCTCAGAAGACATGAACAGAGCTACAAATGAAATTTCAGCACTACAAGAGACAAGGAAATCAAAGGAGAGCAAACAGAAAGGAAAGGAGGGGGACAAAAAGAACCAAGAAGCAGTCTAAGCATTTGAAACTTGCCCTCCCAGAACATGAAATAAACACTATTACTGCTACATGGAATGCTTCAAATTAAGGTGCGGCAGAGCTCAGAGTACACAGTCCACTGAAGCCAGGCAAAATTCGTTATGTCTCTATATTCAGTAACAAAGCAAAGCAGCAGTGCCATTCCCAGATTCCTAGAGAAGCCAGTCACAGCCTTTACAGGTGACACCATTTTATTATTTGCTGCCTTCTGATGGCTTAGTTTGCAGTCACTGCGTCCTTTAAATTAAAGAGATGTATAAAAGCAAATTAACACGTTTGTGCCCTAATTTGTATTTGGATTAACTACTCGGGATAAGATTCACAATCCACATATTTTCATGGGTTTAATGTTCTCATTTATACAGTGTATTCATCTTTGATCAGTTTGTCCTACATCCAACTGCGGCTTACTTCCTTGAAAAAGGGCAACACATGGCTTTGCATAAGCTCATGTATTTCATAACAAAAAGCAATTAAAAAAGCATCATGAGAATTGATAGTATTGACTTGTAGGCATTAACTGATCAATATTCTCTGGTTTAGCTAAGAATCTTTGCACCAGTTATTGACAAACTTTGTACTGTTTATTTTTAAATCAACAACTTGGTGTTAACTAGTTACATGCAGCTCTTTTCCATATTTCCTTAGGGTTAAGTCATAGGAATTTCAGGTGGTCATTTGCAAAATAGCATTAAGCTGTGCAGTAAGATGTAAATTATCCTTCAGGTAAAGGAAGGATTAAACAACCATTTCTTTGCATATAACATTACATATGCAATAAAAAATACTGAGAGCAGGCCTTACTGCCATTCAGACATTAGTCAGAATTCTCTAATAAAGGTAAACTAAGCAACATAGTGACAAGATTTATTCCACATCCCCATAACAGAAGAACATCTGCTACAAAGAAGATACACTAAATATATCTAAAATTTCAAACAGCAGAAGTAAATGTTCACACAAAACGACAAAGTGTTGTATACTCAAATACTGCAATGGCATAATTAATTTCTTTAATTAAGGAAAGAATAAAAATGACTAACATGAAACTACTGAAATAGTGGCTTATTTAATTGCGTTTATGATACAAAAGCAGGAAACAAGCACATAAAATTTCACTGTAAAAACAGATAAAGCATGAAATTTGTTTACAATGCTTAATGCTGGTATTTTATGTAGTACACTTTTATTTTAGACCAACTGTGATGTAGTTTTATTTAGAAAACTAGGACGAGCTAGAGAATAAATTCTGCAATGGAATTGTTTTATGCAGGTTTTAGATTTTTCACTTTTACTACACCAAACGGGTATGGTGCTGCCGAAAGTCTCCACTGTACGCTTAAAACCTGTTGTCCAACACTGCACATCTGTATCAGCCTCTCACTCTCATACTGTCATTTCTTCCCCACAGAGGGACTTTAAATGACATATAGCTGCACAATACTTTTGAAAACCAGGCCTTTAATCTGTCAGTGAATAAAACACAGACATTAATTTTCCAAATCTATATTCACAGTACAAATCCCAAATACAAAGTTAGTCAATACTTGAGTAAAAAAAGGAAAAAAAGAAAAAGCAACAACACAGAAATTCTACTACTTTTATGTTCTTTCGCATTGTAATATTATTCATCCCACCAAAAAAGTCTGCATTCATTCTTCAAAAATTCACTATTAGGCACTATAAAAATCAAATTTCACTACATAAGCGAATGCTTTTTATTTAAAGAATATACAGTGATCAGATCATAAGTGTTCTACTAGCTTCTTTGCCCAAATAAAATTAGCAGGAAGAAAGCACATATTATATGATGTTAACTTGGGATTTGTCTACATCAGTGTTTGATTTCAGCTAAGGACCATGATTCTGAATCTCCTGACCTGCTCCACTTCCTGTGCTTTTGCCTACATAACACTGTGCCCTTAGAACCATCAAACTGGATTCCTTTTAGATGACATGCTCCTACTGGCACAAAGTCCTCTGGGTCAGGCTTAGAGCTAGTCCAAGAAAAATCCTTCAGAAATGTGTAAACAATAGATCTTCAGCATAACTTTGCTCCACAAATCCGCTCCTGCCAGGCTGTGGGATGTGCCAACGCAGAGACATCTCCAGGCACCCAACAGCCCAAGCACGCTCTGTGCTCGCCACAGCTCCAGGGCTGCCAGGGAAGCTCGCCCTCCACTTCAGGCATAAGCTGCAGTCTCCGCGGTTAGTTATTGTGAGAGCAACGCAAGTTCTCTTTCTGTATTCGCTAAGCACTGCACGCATTATCCATTAACATTACACCAACTACGCATGTTGTCGCAACGCGCAAAAGAAAAATTAACAAAGTTCCACGATAGCATAATGCAGGTTTGACATAGATGCTGACAGTCAGATGATGCTGGAGTATTGAAACAGAGCCTCCAGCACTACTGGGGTACATCAAGCAAACATTTGGAAGATGCTGCAGTCTACAGTGTGACCTCTCCCATTGCTCTTCTACACGTACGGCTTCTCTATTCCTTTCCATTCTTCCTTCTCCCTTCTATAGGAAGGGACAGCTCTCCCTTGTAGCCAAACATACAAAGCAACCAGCAGTTCTGTACTTGGCTGTGTTTAATGCAGCACAAACCTTTTCTCTGGGTGTACCAACAAGGAAGACTCTCACAAGAGAGCAAATAGGAAACACTTTTTCAAGGAGATCTTTGTACACCAAATTAGCAAGGTTACAAGAGGTTCCTTTATCCTAGGTTGCAAAGGAGAAGCTAGAGTAGTAACTATAGCAACTCTGATTTAACGCTGCAGGTGGGGAAAAAAAAACCACAAACATTTGGTTACACCTGTAAATCCCACAATACAATTTTTTTATTGAATCTATTGTTTTTAAAATACAAAATTTCAAGTTAATAACTAAACTAACTTGAGAGAAGGATTTTTTTGTGTGTGAAAGTGTCAGCAAAAAACCCCAGCAAAACAGTTAAAGCTTCTCAGTTGTACTTTGGAAAGGTGGGGACAGAAAAGAACCTGTTTAGTTGTTTTCTTTTTCTCACTCAAAAATTCCACAAACTATTTATAGACAGCTCTAATATACTTGGCAACAAGCAGTGGAAACTGGAAATCTAGCAGAGACACTGGCTTGGCTTCAACAAGATTCCTGATTTTAAGCACATAAGTGGTTCTATTCATGTCAAACCCTATACTACTGCCCAGACAGGTATGAAGGAAGTTACTTGACTGACCACTGCCTGCAAGCTGTACATGTTCTCAGGTGGTAATCTAATGCACCACTTTGGATTAGAGAGCATTAAAAAACAGATTACTAAAACCAATTAGTGCAAACTCTGAATAGAGTCTTTTAAATTACAGCTAAATCTCAGGTAACTTAAAAAAAAAAAAAAAGGAAACCAGAGGAAAAGAGAATAGATCAGAAAACAAGGGAAGAAGGGGAGGGCGGGAAGCAAAAGAGCTTAGGTGCCTACTCTAAACTGATTAGACCCTACTGTGAATACAAACCTAACAATTTGTGCTCCTATCTGAAAACACTTCACTGCTCTATTACTTACAAACATGACAAAAGCCAAAGTTTCTAGGTATTTAAACAGCTATGTTTAAAATAGTAAAAATTATTTTAACAATAGACTGTTCAACTGCAGTCACTATTCTTCTGAAATTCCATTTCAGATACTAAAAATATTTCACATTTGCAAAGTGCCAGACTAGAGGAAAATCTCGATGTGTGGGCTGCACAGTGCTTCTACAGTAGGGGGAAGAGTATTTCAGATTTGATTCATACTCTTCACATGCTTTGTACTTTTACCTACTACAGTTTCTTTAAATTACTGTTGCAGTGAAAAAAACAGTATTGTTTTTGCTCCATGTAGAATTTGACTGATTTACCATCTTCATCTTTATAAATACAGGAACAAATTGCAACAGTCTACACACAGTTGGAGCTGGTATGTTATATTTTTAAAACCCAATCAAATAATAAAAATAATCAAATGAAAACAAACAAACAAACAAACCTCACCAACCAAAACTCAAACATCTACAGTCAACCACGAGATTTCAGGCCTCTGTCAGAAGTCAGATTGTAAAAGCAGAGCTTCAGGTCATATATTCTTAAGATACAATACGGCTGGTTACAGTTTTCTTCAAATTATTTCATTCCATTCCATCCTGAAAAAGTGCTAACAAAAGAAATGAAATCATTCTCAAACTAGTAACTGCAGCCATCATAAATCTATCATAAGCTTGCAGAAATGAAAATATTATCTGCTGTTACCCCATGAACTGCTACCAGGAACCCTCAAAACAGCCAAATTTCTCATTGCAGATGACAGCATGACTCAGACTTACAAATGATTTTTTCCCAAAAAAAGACTTAAGTAGTGTAGGAGTACTTGATATTGGGGAGTAGGAGAGAATCACAAGGATCTTTGAAAAGAAGGAAAACACTGCTCCACTGCTGCATCTTTACTTCAGAGCCCACAGCTCATGTGACCAATAACTTAAGAGAAAAATAGTGATCGTGTTAGAAAGAATAGGGGAAAAGAAAGAAAAAAAACCATTCCCTAAGATACACCCAGAGAATAATGGTTTCAAAATCCATAAAGCTCACTGGATTCATAAAATGAAATAATAAAAATCTATTTATTTTATTCAACAGAAGGGCTAAGATGTTACAATTCAGTCAGAAATCGGGGAGGAAATGTCATACTTCTGACCAGAGCAAAAGCGAGGGGTCGAGAAATCTTACCAGACTTTCCAGGTTTGCTAGATTCTTTCTGGACCATCAACCTGATCAAACTAGGGAATACTGGACTCAAAAGTATATACCCACTGAGCTTCACCTCTGCCTTCATGAAGGTAGCAACAATAAATTAGAATTAACTGCAAAGCATCCCAGCTGCATTCAATGTAATAACATAACTGAATTGAATGCAAGCCGTTTACTGCAAAGGGTGGTGAAGCAGCAGTATATTTACATGCACATTTTGCACATACATCAAATATAAAAATCATAAAAGCTCAAACTGTTCATTGCATCTAGGAAAAATATCCTCATTTGAAAGATTAAACTGTTTTCTTCCCTTCTAGTTACTTATTACTAGAAATAAAACTTTGATTTTGACAACCTTTTATACTTTCTAATGTGTTTTGGTTTCTTTCTGATAGAATTAAAAAGCACTGCAGAGTTCCCAAGAAAGCTCGCTTTCTTTAATTTACCGAAAAAGTTTGCAGAAACCACAGACCTTGCAAATACTTGCACAGACTTGTTTACGCAAAGTCGGGCAACCAGTGATTTTATACCCCTAGCACCTATTCAGACTGAAACTGAACTTACACAAAATGTCACACAGTCTGCCCAGCTGTCTTCCAGTAATTCAGGACAGAGTCTGTGTCCCTTATTAATGCTTCACTGAACTAACTGAAGTGTAGAAGTAACCTTGCACAATGTAACTTTGCACACCATCATTCATATGGACTGCAACACAGTAAAAAACACAAAGGAGGGAAGAGCTCCTAAGGCATCGCACTTCTTCCCCATGCCTTCAACATCTGTAAAACAATACTTGGTGTTAATCTCATGCAAACATCCACGTGTAAAATTAATTCTAATTATTTATTATGAATAATTTGATCGTCTCTGGTTATAGCAGACTGAAGCAGAGATGTCACTGAGTTTTGAGGGAACCACAACACGTGGATGCCTCCATTCTCACTATTAAAGATGTTCAATCCACATCACTCCTTCTCTGTTGTCAGCTTCAAAATTTCTATCACTACAACAGCAAAGGCTATGAAATAGCTACACTAATTTTTGAGACTTGCCTGAGCTATGCTGTTTATTAAATATCCTCAGGACTTAGAATGAGATGAACCTGCCATAACTTGCCAGTTGTAACATACTACATTCCACAAAATCTACCATGGAATTGCTTCAATTCAAAAAAGACAGACATTAATAGAAGACAGATTGCCTGCAAGATATGAAATTGATTTTACTCAGATTAATAACTTCTTTAATTAAGAATCAGATCTTAAAATAGCCAAGGCATACTGCTGGTATGAACATGGGAACACACATACTTGCATGAGTACACATAGCACTCACGTAAAAATTCTGTGCATGGCAGCTTTGCTATTTTATATTCTTTTGTTCAAACCAATTAGTTTCATCAAAGCAAACAAACGATAAGGGAAATATCCAGTAAAATTTATAACCCAGTAAAACTTATTTTCCCTCCAGGGTTTTAAGCAGGACCTGTGTACACTTTGAGAAAACTACTGTTTTGATTCAAGTCGTTGATTCTACAATAAGAAACTTCAGAAAGACCCATGGATATTTTAAGAAGTCTAGAAGTAGTCTATATGTATATAATTAAAAAAAAACATAGACAAACAGGTATAAATCTCTAAGACTCAAACTCATATTTCTTTTCTTCCCTGTGCAAAGCAGGTACTTGTCCTCTCTTCCCTTCCCTGTTATCTGCTATTAATCCTGTCACTTTTGTCCTGCAAGAATGATGCTGGTGCCATATCTCATACGTTAGCATGAGTACACCTGTAGAAGAGTTCAACACTATTTCAGACATTATGCAGTGTCTTAAGAACAGATTCAGAAAAAGTTTAGAGTCTTCTTTACTTGCTTTATGGTATCTGTTAACATACTACTGCATTTTTTCATAACAGTACAAATAGGCTTTCTTAATGATTATAGCTTTACTGTGTCACAAACCGTACAAACGAGAAAAGCAACTCTTGCCCCAAAGAGCTCACTGCTTTGTGAAAAGGACAACAAAAAAAGTGTAATACATAAAATAATTGGAAATCCCAGCCCACCAGGCACCAAAACATAATCAAATGGCAGTACTTTATAGGAACCACAGTAGAATCAAGAGGGTTTGAAGAAAGCAAATATAATGGCTTTGTGTTTCGCATAGATCTAGATCTACCCAGGTGGTGGGAAGCATAAAGGAAAGAATGGCTAAACCAGTGTAATTAATAAGCTATTGGTACCAGAGAACCATTGCAGATCAATAGGATAGTAAAAGCAAAATCACTTGGAACAAAGTTCCAAATTCTGAAAAGTAAAGGCTGGTTCCCTTTTCAAAGCAGAAACTTTAGGAAGCATTTGGAAAAGTCTGAATTACGTTAATTGTGCTGGAGGTAGCTATAGAGACAGGAGAGCTTATGTGAAAACAGATGCAAAGCAGTAATTGCAATACAAAGACAGTTAACACTGCCACCTTTGTATGTGATGAAAAGAAGTGCAATCCAACAGTCAGAATACTTCTTTTCACACTGCTTAGTACTGCAGGATACTGGAGCCTCTTGCTACAGGGATTCTGGGTAGTTAGAAAAGACAAACACTACCTTCTGCTATCAGGAACTAGAAACAAGAATGCTGGATAGTACTATGACTCCACAATTGCAACTTGAAGCAAAGAAATCCTTTCTGTAGAGTTTAAGCATTTGACTTGACAAGCAGTTTAGGCAGCTGCAATTCAGCGGAGTACAGCAGGCTTTAGACAGCCATAGCATAGGTAACATCAGTCAGAGACGGCAGAACAAAGTTCATTTCAGAACACTATCATTTCCCTGCTGTCAAACTACATCCCTGAGACACACAAATTACCACTGGAAAAGCTTTAAATGTGCTATCATAGACACACCGAGCTAATTTACTGTATGTATTCTATGGCTTTTTGCAAGGGGAGTATTTGTTACAGAAATTAAAAGATCACAATGACTTGTGGATGTCACGGGGTACAACAAAGGCTGTTTGTATCATCCTAAATGCACTTTCTGTGACTGCTCTCAATAGCCAGTAAGAAAGTCTCCCATTGTATGGGTCACAGAACTCCAAGTTTTATTACATTACAGTAGTTCTAAGTCCCACATCTTCGTTCATGAAGCCTCACCATGAGTTCTAAGCATGCAAGCATCCTTCAGCTTTATGTCATTATTTCATAACACAATTTGAACTATAACCTGCTTCTCAAGCATAAACAGATACTCCCACCTTGACACTGTGCCCATCACGTCTATGTACCTCGGTGCAGCAGGATCATCATTTGAATTGGATCACTTTGCAAGAAATTGGAAATGTCCATAAAACTCATGATACATGCTTTATTCGCCTATCTCAGCATCCAGTAAACCCAAATGTGGTGTCTCATTGAACTCTGAACCTCCATGTTTTAGATGTAAGCACACAGCATTTCAAAAGAGTAAGGAGATTTCTAAGAAGTTAGACAGCACATTTAGAGAGGTGAATTGGCCCATTCACTTCCACCTAATGTTACCACCTTCACAAAAAAAAGCCTTACGGAGATAAATGACAAAGAAATAAGATGCCTCCTTTCACCAAACCACAGTCATACCTGGGACTGTACCACCTCTCTTGGCTTCAGTGTGGTCAGCAGGAGGCTGCCCATTTCCGATATCCCAGTTTTCAGGCTTACCCACACACCAGTCCTACCAGCAGAACTAGGAAAGGGGGTTCACACAGACCTGTGCTTCCCAGCCCTTCCAGGTCCTGGGACATTCAGCAAGGAAACACAGAGTCTCACACTGCAGTACGCTGAAAAATGTCACCACAGCAGCAGCTGCCCCAGGCAGGGACAAGCAGGTAGTCATGAGTGAATGTGTACACCCAACACACACACACCTCTCTCCCTATGAGGAGGTTCCTACAACAAAAGCACAAATAGGAAGTGAGGCTTAAACATAAGAGGAGGAATGAGCACCTTGGAGAAGAGAATGTGGTCTAACAGGCATTTCCAAAATCCTTATCACCACTTACCCTGACACTCAGAATTACTTTCCACTATGCTATCCCAACATCGAGTACACCTCCATTTTTGCCTAGAAACAAGCCGTTCCAGCGCTTCTTCTCACCTAACCCTTTATTGACCAAAAAACATTCTCACTACATGTGCTTAACATGAGTTAACTTCCTTCCTGAGGACAGTTTAAACAACTTTTTTGCTTTCCTGCACCCCAGCTTCCTAAAAAGGAAATAATTATTTAATATATGGAATACTATTCTAAAATACTTTTCAACTCTTTCTCTGAAGAAATTCCTCCCAAGAATCATTCAGATAAACATCAGATGACCAAAGGTCAAGTTACATAATTACTGCCCACCACTTCATCCATCCAGTTCACAACCCACTACTCCAAAAGCCATTCCAGTTGTGCATATTCACTGTTATCTGGTGATCTGAGTATCAACTTAAGCCTTGTTTCCCATGGATCACACAGCAGAAGAGTAGTTGTGCACATCTGTACACTCTCCACAACTTCCAAATACTTTGGACTATTTCTACCACATTTGGCAGAAGAATAAGTCTCCAAAAACCCAGTTAAGAAGTTAAAGTTTCCACTTGTGATGCCATGTAAAGGCTTCACTGTAAAACTTCTTGTTACTAAATGTGAAGACATTCCACACAGAATACAATAATTCATGATAAAAAACGTTCTGTCTGCTTCCAGTAAAAGCTGGTCTAAAGGAGCTCTGAAGTGGCAGCAGCAGATCACCACTAAACCTTTTAAAGCAGTCTTCATCTATTCACTTAAGAAACAATAGTTGAAATATACAATGGACCGTGCTTCTTACCAGCAGAAGAGCACTGGCATTTTGGGGATGAGTGAATTTACTTTGTAGTCACATTTGTGAAAACAGACAAGGACAGGAGCTGCAATTTTAAATAAAGTAAAACAGACACAACACACTCTAAGTAGCCTATTTCCAGTTCCACAATGGAAACTCAGCAACCGCATCTTTCCCAAAAGGGTGCTATTTGCATTTAAATACTTCAGGACCACTCTTCATCCTCTCTCTGAGGGACGGACTAGTCTGCTACACGGAAAATTGAGTCTTCTCTCAAGAGCAGTTCAGATCATTAAGACACATCGTGGTGCCTCTTATCTCTTTAATAAGTCTGCATTTTCCCAAACTGACTCTGCCTTAAGTTAGACCAAACCAAAGCTTCACACACACACAAAATCAGCACAGAACCAGAAATGTGTATTAACAACAATCAGGGAGCAGCTACTTATTTCTGTGCCTCAGATTCTACCCTGCTGTCGCAGGTTAGGACTGGGCCAGCCACTAAACGCTGACAGATGCTCTCTAACCCCCTCTCCCTCCCCAAACGGCAAGGAAAAAGGAATGAGGAATAGAGACTTACAGATTGAAAAAAAAAAAAAAAGAAAAGAAAATTAAAACAGCTTTAATAAGGAAATAATAAAAATTACGAACTATATATATACAAAGCCGACATCAAACTCAACACCTCCACCCCTCCAGCAATCCCCACTGATGCTGCAGAGCAGGAGGCACTGGGGAAGTCCCAGGCTCAGGACCAGAGGGGAACTCGATTCAGGAACTTAGGATCGGGATCAAAGACAGAAGATTGGACTGAGTCCTCTCTGGATGCTGGCCACTGAAGAAGAGACTCAGAGACCTAAACCCTCATGATCCCTCAGTTTTATACCAAATATGACATGTATGGAATGGAATACTCTTGTTGGTTACTTGTCCCTGTTTGTAACTCACCAGAGATGCAACCTTTTACTTCCTTGTGACCCCTCTTACTTCCCAGCAATCCCAGCGTGGCACACAAGAGCAAGCTGTGGCCTTGGTCACTATGGGAATAAGTATCAGCAGGAACCTTTCTGCATCCCAGTCCCAGGCAGTAACTGTAAACATCAGGTGTTATATCATCACTGCTTGTAGCAGGCACTGCCTACAAAAACATGCTGCTAACTTCAGAAAGTGCAGCCTCTTAGAAGAGACTGAGATGAGAAGTAAAAGTCACTGAACAGAATTGGTTCTGTTTAGTTCAAACCAGAACAGCTGCAAACAACAATACAGAAATACTGTCAGTGTGAGGGGTTCTTCATCTTAATATTTAAGCCCCAGATAATAAAGAGCTTTTAAGCAACTACACAAAGAATATTTTAAAAGAAAAATATTCACCAAAGGTTTGTTTTCAAGCATGTCACACCAGTAAAGCACAGTAAATTTAGGCAGGTTTATAGTATTCTTTTGGTATCAGCCTATTTTTAAGAAAGCTCAGTACTAGCAAGTCACCACTTGATACACAAGCATTCTTTTACAAAGAGATACCGCGTATGAAGTAACAGTCAACTAGGAAAAGAAACTCAAACAGCAGCTGTTTGTTGGGACACTTGGATTCAACCTGTGTATGAATGAGACAAAACAATTTTTTGAAGAAAAGTATGAAGAATGCTTTTGAAAAATAACTATGTGAAAAATATACCAGTTTTTATGTTAATACTATTTACCAAACTTGACAGGCAGTTGTATTCTTTTGAATGCAGCTTCGTTTCAATTTGCATGAAAAGTGCTGTTACACTTTTGCATTGATGAAAGCAGATTACATCCCTTACAACTCCTTGCTGGCAACTCTGCCTAATGAATAATAATAAGGCACAGTTTAAGGGCATTGGTTTCGATGTTTGTCGGCTATTCAAAAAACCAGGAGGATACCACTACAAGGAGGTACAGTTCTGGGACAGAAATACAGAGGCAGTCTGGAACATTTCATGGTATTCAAGTTTCCAATTCCTCATCTTTTACTGATGGTATATACATACATTACTCTCTAAAATCATGAAGTACTTTCAAGTCGATACAGACTGCAAAACTGCAAAGCAAGGCTTATTTGTGATAAAGCAGATACTGTGAAGACAGAATACTTGCAAATATTGTTTATACTTATACTGATAGTTACCCACTTGCCTATTAACTTGATTTTCCTTTCTGGATCACCTGCAGAAGTACTCAGAGATTCAGCATTGACATTACAAGACAACTTCTACATGAATTCAGTCATTACCAGTGATTTCTCAAGAGGTCTGTGTATTCACCCTGAAGTATTTTAAGCTGGTTCAGTCCCCAGAAGGTAACTGTTAGGCTTGCTGCAGCCAAAAGGGATGGCACAGATGGCATTCCTGTGGGCCTTTGTCCTTTCGAAACAAAACACACTGTACAGGTTTCTAATGTGGACCACCTACAACACAGATAAACGGCCTACAGTAATTCTAGGCAGGTAAAACTTTCAAATGAAGGTTTTTATAAAGATGATTTTGAATTAATAAACACATCACTGAAAGTTCCTAAGGTCTAAAATTAATTCTATTGCTTATAATTATCAATTAATAAAATTGCAGGTAATAATTTTACTACTTTTAAAAAAGCAGTTGATTTTGATTTAGCTATGATCTTACTGATGAAGTAAAATTTAAACTGTTCACAACAAAGTACAGCAAAGACAAGCCTGAGGATGGATTAAAATCCTACACAACTCTTCTTTCTGAATTTGTATATACGTATTCAAAGCAACCACAGGACTTAGTAGTACTTACACAAAATCATATGCACGTTGAATACCCAAGAAAACCTTGGTTTTGCAAGTTCCACTGACAGAATTATGGATAAAGTCAATAACTAACTTTGGTAAGGAGGGGTTAAGGCAACAGTCAAAAATCTAACAGGAGACAACCTTAAGCAGAGAGAAAGTTAGTCTCAGCTTAGGAAACAAAGCTAGAGATCAATGACAGAAGTTCTACACAAATACATAATTCCTCTCTCTCAAGAAGTTTAACTCTTCAGTTACTTACTTGATATTTTTTTTGAAAAAAAACAAAAAACCATGACCTTGCTAACAACAGCGGATGCATCACTCTACACTGCTACAGACAGTTTCTAAGGCTTAGTTAGTTTTCTTTTTAGAGGAATGCAGCCTGAGGAAGAAAACCGGTAAATTAGACTTCAATGCACTAATTCAAATATGAAGCAAAGGTTAAAAAAAAATTACTTATACAGGCAGACATTCTACTCTATTAAAAGCCAACTTGCTAACAAAATTTAGCACTTGCTCCTACACCCTTTTTAAGAGAGGCACTGCATTTTAAAATAACCAAAAAATGTGCCATAGCATGGTGACAAGATCAATGACACACGTAATACCTACATGTTTGAATTTCTATTTATTTTCTTTTATATAATGAAGTATATCACTCATTTAATTACACATATATCCTGTTTAATAGGAGATTTCCAGATAAAGGGAGAAAAGTAGACCCAGCACAATGGAACGCCATAAACTGCAAAACACAATCTCTGATTACATATCTAAAAAAATTAAAATATCTTCAGACACTTCAATATAAAGTATACTGTATTTCAGTACATGTATGAAGAAATTGCTTAATAAGAATTTGATTCATGATCCTTAGGTTCATACCGACAATTTATAGACTGTTCAACAACTCAAGTTTAAAGCTAGTTCAGCCCTACTTCCCAGCAGAGCAACTCACCTCCCTTTTAAAAGTCTGTTTGATGTGATCAGTTTACTTTAACACACACACAAGCCTGAGAAACTGTGCATTCTTATTTCAAATCAAGTGCTTTGAGCATTTTCTATTGGCTTCCAAATGCACAGTATGGTCAGCTAGCAGGATCTCAGATTAAAAATTTAAATTCAGCTTTATTTTGTTCATAAATAATTTCTGAAAGCTATTGCATTTTATGCCAAATTCCTTCATGTCCGACACTCCACATGGCTCTATCCAGAATTCCGATCCACCTCCTTTGTGAACACACAAACTAGGGACAGTTCCAGAAAACTCATGAAAGAGATTCAAACATAGAGTCACTCTCTTGATTGCCACATACATCTTCCCGGCCTCCATGCTTTTTACCAACACTTTTAAGACAGACGTACAGCTGAGTAGTTCATGATAATCATTCCAAAAACAGTCACTATCAAGCACTAGTAGAACTTTCTGTTAGTTAGTAGTGCAGACAGCGGTCTCTCCCCAAATATGACCTTAACTTTTCACTCTTGGCAGATGTGACTTGCCAGGGAGTCATCCATGGGAGATGTCACTGCAGAGGACACACTGCAGCACTGCCACTCCTCCTAATCTGCACATTTAGAACACAGCATCTGTCATCTCAGCAAAACTCGTCATGGACCTCAAAGGCACCACACTCAAGCTGTGTGGATGCAACAGATAGTGGGAAAAGCGAGTCACGTTCCTCACAAAAGGCAAGAGGATAAAGGTACAGGCCTTCTCCTAAACAGTGTAAAGGCAAAAGGCTCTGCAGGCACTACTGTCCCAGTTTTCCACAATGGCTGAAAAAAACCTAGGAAGCCACTATTGTGGACTTAACAACAGATTAGTAATGTTACCATGCAGCTTTGATATATTGGATTGCCATTTACATAAGAACTGTCATGCCACTGAAGCTCTGTTATGGCGTGCACAGTTGACAGACACAACAGATACCTTGAAATCAGGGACTGGTGTGAGACAAGCCAGATAACACCTAGGCTACAGGCCCTGGAAAGAGCACTGGCAGGATCAGCAGCAACAGAGAGGTCAGTAGTAACCGGACTCTAGAAACATACAGCTCCCAGGCACATCCAGCAGTAAAGCTGCTAAAGAGTGCACAATTGCCAAATGCCAGTATTAGCCAGGAAGAGAAACACATAGCAGGGTCACAAAACAAGAGTGGTTCAAAACACTGACAAAAGTCATACACTGAATTACGACATGCTCAAAAATCTCCCTCTGTTCACCCACATTATCTAAAGCACACGTAAAACGCAAGAATCTAATGTTTCTGTAACATCCCCATGCCTGAGAATACTTTGAAGGCCTGAGAGCAAGACCTCATGTGATTCTGAGCTTCTCCTGAGCTCAATCCCCTTCTCTTGCTTTCTGATAACTTTTAAGAGTAACCTCTCAGACCAATCAGATGCTCATCCCCATTCTTCTACCCCTTGCCACTCCAGCACTCCACTCGTCATGAATATCTCTAACCACAGACACAAGTTGAACTTTAGCCATGGAACTGGTTCCTCTTCCAGTATATTTAGCTAAGAAACACGAACAAAGGAAGGTGCTCTGATGAGGAAAGCCATATTCTACTAATGACACAACTAAAATCCACCCCAGTCAGTAGATCCAGCTGCATGTCGCTGTGATCAAGAGACATATGACTGAAGATTATATCATTCACCTTCCTGACTCGCCAATAGGCAACTCTCGCAGAATATTTAAATTGATGTTTTACATCACGAAAAGGAGAAATGTTTCGTCTCCATACTTTTCTAAAACTACCAACTGTGGCAAAAAAATGATGTACACTCCCAAGCCCAGCTACAAATATGTCCATAAAGTTTAGATACATACTTTGAGTTAAATTACCCTGCACTTTTTCAGAGCACCTCCTTAGATGAGAGCAAACGTAAAAATGTAATTATTTAGTAGCATGAAGAGCAGACTGCAGTAAATACAACAATATTATGAATATTATGAATATTAGCCAAGTTTCTAGAATCATTCTCTCTTTAGAAATTACTCTGTTGAGCACCATGTGCAGGAAAAAAGGAGGGGAGGGTTAAAGTCTCCACTTAAAGCTATGAGATAAGAGAACACTTACACATATGGATTTGTTTACTGCATGTGACATAGGAATATTGTAGTGACTGAGACAGGTAGTGACTAAATGAAGCTTTTACTTTCTTTTACCTGAGATACTCAAAATCACAATTTCATAGCAAACACCCTAACAAGCTATACTTATTCTCTGGATCATAATACACTTTGTAAAGCATAGAGAAAAAGACTAATCAAAGTCTTATGAAAATTCATATACAGCTAAAATCTAGAAGTCTGAGCATATGAATGTAAGTGCATGCCTCCCCTCTACAACATTCATCAACAAGACTTTCATTTTCTGTTCTAAACTGCTCACCTTCAGTTACTAAAATGTACAGCTACTTAAATGAGCATTAGCACTAATTTTTTCAAGAGACATCACTGACTAGAACTTTATACTAGTAACATCATATAAATTAGAGGAAAATCAAATTACTATTTTTGTCATGATAGAACTATTCTCACAATCTCTACTTTCAGAGGGACCTATCTGTGTCTCCCAACAGGTTCACACGAAGCTGGAGTAATAAAACCAAGTTACATAAATCTCCAGCAGAGTCATTTTTTTCGTAACTTTTAAACACAAGGGACTTCATTATAGACTTCCATCACATGCTGAAGTGTGCTCACGCTGCTTGTTAGAGGGTGACTACTGTCTTCTGGCTGCAACTGACTCAAAACTCTGTTCTGGTTACCCAGTCAGTCCCAGGGGCTTCTACCTAGCAGAGGAAACATCTCAGAGGTTAAAGGAAGGGTAGTCATGAATTACAGGAAAACAATCAGATGGGTGAAAACATGCAGTTCACATCCTAATACATAGTTCAAGTGTACTTTCTGCTTACAGACAAACACAACTAGCTCACTTTCATTGCTTTGCTGAAAGTCTATAGTTCACCTAAAGAGCAAGCAAGTTCCGTTTTCTTGCACATCAAAAAACTCCACAACCAAAGGTACTGGGAACATACTGACAAGTCACAAGATAATTAAACAAAAAAAAAGAGACCATCTTACAACGTTTCAAGTTACTAAATCAAATGTTTTCACGTGTCCTTTTTTTCCCCCCCTACACGTAACCTTTCTTAACTTTTTGGGGCTCTTATTCTTTCCTGTTCACTTACTTTTGATACAGTGACAAGTCTCAGGGGGGAAGATTCTAAACTTTTTTTTTCCTGGCTACTTCCAGAAAGCTGTTCCTAGCAAGACAAATGAGAAAGTTATATACAAACTGTCTGTTGTGCCTGTGACATTGTCTCATAACCTTAAATGCAAAGTGTCAAATTGAACACAAAAAAAAATTAGAAATCTAGCAGAGCTACTAGATACGCTTACCTTGCTAAAAACATCATCAATGTTAACAATGTAGGAAAAGTTATAATGTATCTCTGTTCAGAGAAACAAATCAGAACCACAAGTTAAAGTAGAGTTTTTCCAAGTATTTGCTGGACACCTCATTAATAACTGACACTGCAAAATTCTGAAATGCTTAACAAAAAAATAAATCTCAGTGTGACAAATCATACTCTTTCAATGGCCTAGCTAGATATCTCAGTTGTTCCAGTATTTAACATCACCATTAACTACCTGGGACAACATAAATGGAACACTAAAACCAGAAAATGCAGAAACATCTAAGAAAGCAAAATCACATTACTTATATGGCATAAACAGTCGTTACGATTTAAAAAAAAAAAAAAAAAGTATGATTCTCTAATTTCTTTTTAAGTATGAAAACAAAGTCTGCAGCTTGGGAAACTGAGGTGTATGGTAAAAGATAAATGATATCTGGAGGGATTTACCTAACACACCAAAGACAATAAGCTTACAAATTTGAGATCTGTTAACAAACCACCACACTGATCATAATTGCAAGTTTTAACCAGGACAAAAATAAAGCCATATATTTAGGGCTTAATTGAAAATAACACACAGTTTACATCTCTCTGATAGTAAACCAGGAGTGATTAAAGCAAAAGAGTCAAACAGATTCAACTGTATGGTCCTTCCAACACTAACCCAGCAGAGCTCTTCCTCTCCTAGCAATGACAGAAACAGCCGAAAAAGCCACACTAATGATATGCTTTGTTCTGATGACAGGAATGGAGTCAGGTGGCTTCTGTCCTGATTCCAGGTACAAGTATCTCTCTGCTCTCCCTCTGGCTGATGACGTTCTCATTCAGTGCACAACAACAATCCCAACTACCTAGGATTATATATTCAAACTCTTTTTCCTACGAGGTTGTATAGGATCTTTTATTTCCCCCTTGAATGAACACTGCTTTAAATATCGTCCACATGACCTCACAGATCACAGAATCATAGAATGGTCTGGGCTGGAAGGGACCTTAGAGATCCTTTTAATCCAACCTCCCTGTTGCGGGCAGGGATGCCACCTCTCGACTAGGTCGGACAACACGTGAGAACCGAACGGGAATCGAACCCACGACCTCTGGTGTTTCAAGCACCACGCTCAACCCACTGAGCTAAAGATGCTTTGACTACAGACCTAGTTGTGGCTCTGAACGACCAGCAGAATATGTACGTACTTGCACAACTTGACATTTGATCAATTCATTAGACAATATAAATTTCTGTGGCATTAAAATTAGGACATTTTCACTTCAAGGACTATAAAATCATTCTAATAAATTAAATGCAGCAGTTTTGCCAATAATATGATTTGCAGCTTAGCAAAATATCTGTTCAGTATATCACGAAAGTATCACTAAAGACTGACATTCAAGAGTTTAAGTTCAGTAATTTATTAAGCAAAGCCATTCCTTTAGGACAGTCTGTTCTGGCTTTACAGTTCAACTTCTTTGAAAATTAAATAAAGTGGCTGTCAGACTTTATTTGCTTACATGATTCAGGCTATTCTTTCGAACGAAGTGAACACACCTGAAGATTTATTTATTCTTCCTCATGCCATCATTAGCAAACTGACATGTAAGTAGAATTTGGATCCTGACCAGTGAACTTATGACTATCTTACCTGCTTATATATATTTGCGTTGTAATCTCCAGTAACATTCGTACCACAGAAACCTGGAATGGTCCTAACCCAAAACTAAGTGTTTTGAAGTATATATCAATGCAATATGTTGTTCTTAAACGAACTAGAATAATGTCAATAGCACTGCAGTCTCGGGAGTAAGATACAACATTGTTTAAACCACAGTTTCGGGGAATACTCATTTTCTGACCTCTGCTAATGTTTCTCAGTCGCTGGTGCTTCAAGAAGTACTCACTAAAGCCAAACTCGTCCTGGAGAAAAGGAAAATTAAGACTGATCGCTACATGCCCCCACTTCTACTTTTAACTGTTCTAGTCTCACTGCCCTACTACTGGAAATGTTTTTCTTTGATATTCATTACATCTGTTGAAGCCAGTCACAGGTAAATTTACCTACTGTACTACTGCACTGACTGCTACCAACTGTACAGAACACTATAAAAGTGCTCTGCAGTTTTCTGTTCAGTGGGACAGAAATTCACCTTAATATATTGGTGTGATAAGTAAAGACTATGAAAAAACGACTCTCCAGAAATCTGAAAAGCACACTTCCAGACTCAATTCCAAAGGAAGGCATGACCTAGCTTTTACACTGTGCCACCTCAGAGACTTCATAACCTACCCTCTGCTCTGGAACAACAATCCCTCCCAAACTGGTCCTTAAAATGCTGCATCACAGTACCAGTAAGATGTAAGCAAACATCTTGCCAAGGGTTAAATAAAAATAAAACAAAATGGTAACATCAGAAATTCAGTTTTCTGACCTAAGACTGTGTTTTAACAAGAAAACAAAAATTCATTTTATTTCCAACCATTAATCATCAAACTTCGATTTGAAAAACACTGCCCTCAAGAACAGGAGCAACTTCTCAAATGACATTTTTCCCCTGAAGAAACTACTTTGCGCCACATACAGATCTGTTTTGAACTCTGATAACTGCTGCGTATCTTAAAGGCCCTAACAATGTCTTCATACTTGTCCCAGTGAAAGCCATGCCAGAATTATAAAGACACACGTATAATCAACCATTTCTTGGATATAAAACCCTCAAGCCAACAGGGAGACCAGACAAAAAAAGCCAAACCACAAATACCATTGCCCAACACCCCATCAAGCTATAATTCTCGTTAGTCAGTGCTATTCCAATATTTCACTCATCAGTATTCCTCCTTCTCAAATTTTTATAATTATAGTCATCATCAGAAGGAAGGTTTGAAAAAATCACTAACTACAGGGAAACAGAGAAACATTCTCTGGAGAGCTCAATGCCCACATATCAACCTTGGTGAATTCAGTATTTTAATTAGAGGAAAATTCTAGATCCTATAGCTGTGCAAGTGCATAACAGAAGGCAACTAAAGCTTTTGCAAGTGTGCATTTACCTTGAGGATCACCTACTACATTCAAAGCCTTAACATGTAGTAACATAACGATATCTGCAAGGCTCTGCTCAGGATCAACATTACAGTCCAGAGCTCTGCTGTCAGCAGTGCTTTAATCAAATTCATGTCGATATGAAATTAGTTTAGCTTCGAAGAGCTAAAACCAGTTCTACAGGAAGGCAAAATGCTTTTAATAGGGAATAGTTCCCACTCCCATGTCCTTCTCCCACAAGAAATGAACAGAATAAACCAAAACAACAGCTCGAGACAGGGCTACACTAAACAGCAAACGCTTGCTTTCATTTTGGATGCTCTAGCGCAGGGAGGAGAGAGTTCTTTTCCTTCGAGCAGTGAAATCAGTCAGAACTTCAGACATCTGTAACAAAAACTGTTAGGAGAAATTAATCCCTCATGAGGACGAGGCAGCACACTGATCTAAATCAGAAGCAGCTTCTCTTCCCCGCAGTAGTGATAATGGATGGCGATGTGTGTCTCAGCAAGGCAGAAGAAACTTACAGAGCCTTCGTTGCTGGCTGAGCTTTGGAGAGCCTTCATTAAAGGTCTATGAAAAATGTTATTCAGCAAGAATTTTATTTGGTCATTTTCTTCCTCTAACTAAAGATTCTGCTTGTGGTTTAATTTTTTATAGTACAAATGCTGATAATATTGTCTAAGCTACATCATCATAGTCTGAATCTATCTACTCAAGTAAGCCTGACGAGTATATCACAATTAAAATTTTTACCTTTGACTTCAGTTCTGTCATGAGTATAATAAAAGAATTATAGAGTTTGTTAAAAACCTTCTCACAGAAGTTCAACTAAGTACATTAAGTATATAAACATAAGGACAGCTTAATACACCCAGACTTGAGACTTTCCCTACCAACTCCTGCTCTACCATAAGCCAGGCCCTTTCCAGTTGTGCTTTCACTTTAGGTTCTGACATAGCAAATTTTAAATGGTCTATATAGATATTAAAACTCTTTTCCTTGACTTTGTGGGAATTTAAAAGATCGGTCAGTACCTTGCTTAGTTCAGGCAAGTAGGACACCTCAAAAAATTAACTTATACCAATGTAATACTCAGTTACAGGTGCTGGTGCAACTGTAGTTCTGTTTGAAGAAGTCTACCTTCCTTCTAACTCGTGTAAACAGGAAATGTTCTTAGAAATATTCGTGGTACATCTGGACTTAGGAGCTTGCTCTGATCTCTGCAGCACAGGCATGGGCTGGACAAAGCCCATCGCACAGATAAACCCAAAATATTTCATATGCTCAATCTCATGTTTAAAGTGAAGGCACCTACTGAAGAAATTGCTAAATCAGGGGCCCTGTTGCTGTCACCCTCAGAGCAAGGCACATGCCCAGCTCCCAGTCAAAGCCTGCATCCCGCATCTGGGACCCTCGGACACAACCTGTACTGGAGTTTGTAAAACGAACAACTCTGTGAGAAAACATGCAATGACTCTCACTGTCAAGTATCTGCATTTTGATCTATTGTGTAATACTAGGCCACTCACATGCTGTAAAAAAACAACCTAAGTACATTCCCTAACACATTTACCCAAGTATTTTTCATTAGTTGCTCTCTTTAAAGACGGGTTTATAACTGTAAAAGAAATGCCATTCGGGTACGAACCGAAAAGCAGGCTGAGCAGAAGCAAAGGTCCCTGGAAGGGCTTCAAGGCCTGCGCTGATATGTCACAAACTCATCGCGCAGCGCCAGCCCCCCCCCTCCCCGCTCCCAGAGCCCCCCGAGGGGCAGGTCCTGTCCCCGGACACCGGGCCCCGGCCGTCCCAGCCCGGCCGGACGTGGAACATCTCCCAAGCATCCCCATTATCCACAGACAGCGATTATTCGTGACTCAGAGGATTTGGGGCTGGTTTGTTTGCGTGGCCCGACGCCAACTCCGGAGTTGCCGGCAACGTACAGCTGCGAGACAGAAAGCCGAGGGCAGCTGGGCCAAATCCCAGACCCACTTTTAAGGGCTTCCCTGAGGAGACTTCCGCCCACCCCCACAGAGATACCAAAAAAAGAAAAAAAAAGAAAGAAACAACCCGGAGCGAGTTCTAGAGCAGCCGAGCCCAAAGGGGAGAACAGGGCTGGGGGCAGGGGAGGTGCAGTACGGGGAGACCAGCACTCCCGGGAAGCGCCGGGGCGAGCCGAGGGACCCCGCCGCCGGCCGCGGCCGCCGCGCCGCAGGAGACCGGCCGGGAGAAAGGCCGCTTTGTTCCCCCTCCCCCGCGGCGGGCGGGCGCCTCCCGGCCCGGGAGACGGAGGCGGACGGGTGGCGTCACTCCCCCGGTACCTACCGCAGCAGGAGACGACGAGGAGCAGGAGCTGCGCTGACCTCCAAGCCGCGGAGCCTTCTGCGTTCCCCCAAGGGGCCATAACACCAGCCCGTAGGGAGGCGACGAGGAGCCGGACCTGCCACTGCCGCGCCCCCCGACACGGAGCCGGAGCTGCTGCCGCCGCAGGAGGGGCCGGCCGCGCCTCGCCCGCCGCCGGAGCTGCCGCCTCGGGGAGCGCTAGCGGCCCGCACAGCCGGGCCTCATCCGCCCGCCCGCGGAGCCATGAGCCGCCACCTCCAACGGCCTCGGCCTCCTTCCCCCTCGCGCCGCGCCGCTTCCTCCTCCCCGGCTGGGCTCCGCCGCGGCTGCGCACTGCCGGCCCGAGCGCATGGAGTCGCTCCCGGCAGCCGCGGGCCGGGCAGGCGGGGCGGAGCAGCGGCCCCCAGACGGCGGGGGCGGGCCCGGGCCGCCACGCTCCGGCGCGGCACCGCCCCACTCCCGCCTCCCTTCCCTCCGTATCCTCCTCCTCCTTCTCCCTCCCCGCTGCCAGGTTCCGGGCCGCCGTCTTCAACGCCGTGTGCCGCCGTCCCGAGAGCCGCCGCGTCCGTTTGGCCTGGGCCCCGAGGGGTGGCCTGTGCCCCCGGGGTGCGCCGCCGTGTCGCTGATCAGAGGAGGCGTCCGAGGAGGAGGGTTCGGGCTGGGGAGGGAGGGTGAACCTTCCCGTCACTGCAGCCCGGATTCACGGCTCGCCGGCAGAGTAACCAGGCGGGTGTCACTGGCGTGTCCTGAGTCTCGGCCGTGAACAAAACGCCGCGCGTGAAATCAAACCCGATCTACGTGGCACAGAGACAGGCCGGCCCGCTGGCTGCCGCTGTGTTTGTCACCTCCACAGCCGCATTTCACCGGTGAGACGGAAATGCTGCCGCGGGAGCAAAAAGCCTGGCTGCTGTAAATGAGTGGCATCCAGAATTATCGACCCTATAGAAATTCTTTAAGACGTCTCCTGTTCAGTGACGATTGTCGTCTTTCACCCTTTAATGACACCGGTTACCTGTTGTTCTTAATTGTCTACCCAAGTGTCAAAAGCAAGTGGGGTTCACATCACTAGTTCTGTATTGAGCTTGAATTTTGCGGTGCCTGTTGCAAGCTGTGAGAAGTGCTTATTGCCTCTGTTCTATTAGATAAAGTAATCCACTTGGGAAAACAAAATATTACTATTCCTAAGAAAAACAAAAGTTAACTTTGGTAAGGCTTTGTAGATCCACCATGAGAAGGGATGTGCTGGATCAGACCAGAGTTCTTGCTCCATGAGTAGTGATTGCTATGGGGAGTGCTCTTAATTTTTCTCTTTTTTTTTTCCATAGAATCATTCAGGTTGGAAAAGACCTTTAAGACCATTAGGTCCAACTGCAAACCTCAAACTGCCAAGTCCAACACTAAACTGTGTCCCTAAGTACCACATCTATACATCTTATTTAAATAACTCCCAGCATCGCAGCTCAACCACTTCCCTGAGCAGCCTGTTCCAATGCTTGATAACTCCTCCAGTGACACATTTGTTCCTAATACCCAATCTAAACCTCCTCTGGTGCAACTTGAGGCTGTTTCCCGTCATTTGTTGTTCCCTTGATTTCTCCACATTTATTTCCCAGTCTTTATCTATTCGGGAAGGAAGAGAAGTATATTGGGAGGATGTCTCCTTTCGGAGGGAGGAGAGGTTTATTTAACGGTGAGCATCTGGATGAAGATGAGGCATTAATAATAGTCACCAAAAAAGGGAGGTAAATCAGACAAGCATGAATGCTCTCCAGCTCTCTGAGAAGTTGTGGCCGAGGAACACCCTGTACTAGAGATGGTATCATTGAGTTTAATAGTCCTTGGTGAATTAATCTTAGTAAATTTGTCCGGTCACAGTTTGAACCTATGAGGGATGTGACTATTCACCTCCCAGAAGCCATGAGTGTGCATACCAAATTAACTCTAAGGAAGAAGAAGGCACAACCTTCATCTATAGCTTTATACATATAACTAAAGCATTCACAGCATCATAGCCTTTGTGGTTTCTTTCTACTCGCAAGTCTAACCAACTTCTTCAGTGAAACCTCAGGTGCCCTATTTTCCACCAAGTGTATCCCATTCCTCTTTTTGTTTTTAACTATTGATAATGGGGCACTGGAAGGACGCTCGGGACATCTGGTCTGTAGCTACAGAGAGAGGCATTGCTGCTTTTATGACCAGACGCCACGCAGAGCCTATGAACACACAGGGACTTCTAACCCTCCCACAGTAATTACAGCTGTACGTGCTCGGTGCAAGTCCTTACTGGAACCTGTTAAACTCTGTGCCATAGAGATAGGTCAACATTAAACAAATCAGCGTATGATCCATAGCCTTCCTCCACTCCTCCCAAAGTTATTTTTGCCTATCTAGTTCAACCCAGTTTCTACCACCCAGTTGCATGTTGTTGAGAGACGTGATATGATTCTCTTTCCATAGGTTTTAGTTGCATAACAAAGAACACAGCAGTAATTATCTTTTCAGATTAAATATTATTCCAAACAACCTGTTGGAAAAACTGCTTTCAATCATTTGCACAAACAAGTGGCTACCCTTTACCATGTACTTGGGTTGATCATTCATGGCAGCAGAGAGCAGAGCATGAACCCCATGGCATCATATATTTAATTTCAACATTGTTCTCAAAGACGTAGAGAGAAGGATGATATGCAAAGAAGTACTCAGTACTACATGAGCTTGGCAAGCAAAAGATGAGATACTGAAGGAATGATCTAGAGAAAAAAATTCTGCAGGAACAGTTTGCCTGCATATGAGATGAGCTGAATCTTTTAAGTCCAGGCAAGAGAATGTGCTAGCAGTCCAGGTAAGACACTCAGCATGTCAAGCAACATCTTCTCATGTAGCACCCTTAGCAAGTTCACCAAATTATGAACTTCACAGTATTGCAGAAGATTTCTTTCCTAGCAGTTATCAAAGTTATCAAAGTTAAAAGTCTTACTCCTTTGTTTTGCTGCTCCTTCTGTTGGCCTCTGCCAGGAGGTGCCTGTCTTAATCTCTTTGATGTTTGAGGAGAATATTGTTTCTCCTATGCCTGAAAAGTATGTAGTAAAACATAGATATAACTTTATGTAAATGAAATTCTAATCATGACTGCGTATTTCTGTTCGTTTCGGTTTTTTCCTACTCTTATCTGAAGATGACTAACAAAAATTTATCAGTAGGAATCATTTTAAGTTGGCACATAAATTGACACCATCTTTCTTTTGTGTTTGAAGGCAGGTAATATAAAGCAACCTGAAAGTGCAAAAGTGATTCACCTTGAACCAAACCAAGATTGTTTTGACAGACAGTCATTCTTTTGTCCAAAGCTCAAGGTTGGCATGTGAAGCTACTGAAGCAGCTTCAGTAACAATTATCAGATACCCACTGATGATAGCAGCATATGATTTTTTTTCCCCCTGTAGTTTTACTTTCAGCTTTGTTTTCTATTTAGCAATTGCTTGTTTACAGTCACTTCAGCTTCACTTTGCTGCGTGATACACGGATACATGTGCTTCGTTCCCACTGTCCTTTCTCTCCTTTTTTTCTCTTCATACCTCTTCCTCAACAGTTCTCCCTTTCTTCTGTCACTTCAGACTATGTTGTTAGCAAATGCCACACACAGATTTAACAGCAGTTTTATGACCCATTGTAAAAATTCTCCTCAGTTCATTTCTTTCTCTCTGTTCCTGCTCTGACTCTGTAAAATTGTAGGAGACAGTCTTGCAGGGTCTCCAATGCCAAGTCCTGGTTGGGACCTCTCAGTACCATTTTAATGCATAATAAGAATGGGGCCCATTTAAGTTGTTGACTAGATCTCAGCTAAATGAAGTAACAGTATTTTTCCTTTACCAATCTCAAGATTTTCTGACCTATAACCTCTCTTCAGGTGAAGCCATAAGAAATGTTGCTATATTCAGTACCTGTGTTTAGTTTTTGGTGAGACCTCTACCACATCTGAATTTGCTTCACCTGTTTTTTTGTGGAAGAACTCAAGTACTTTATAATAAGAAGGTCATCAATGAAATTATAAATATTCTTATTTTGTTATATTAGTTTTTCAAAATCAATTATTTATAAACTTAAAGCATAAAAAGGTAGGCAGCAGAGGAAGTAGTTTCCACTCCCAGACTTGGATTTGTTTTGCAGCACAGCATATGAAGATTGGGACAAAAATTATTTATTCCATCCATGCAGTGATTATTTCTTTTTAACAAACAGTTGATTGCACAGCAGTTGTCTAAAGTGTGCTAAGAAACTAATTCTTTTTTTTACATTAATTTTAATACTAGACCACAGCTACCTCAAAGCTAGAGTACTCTATATAACTTCACTGCAAAATGATGAAAGACAGTAGAAGATGGAGCCAGAAATATCTGGATCAAGGCCACTGTGTTAAAAATATATAGCATACATCAGAATCTGCTTGCGTTGTGCTGGTGCACATATTAGTATTGCTGTTGCATGCTGGACGAAATATATCAAATGTGTTAAGTGATCATTTATTTCTCTGGTTTTTATTAGTAGCATCATTGTGCAGTCTAGAGGCCAATCAAGAGTAGAGTCCCATTATGCTAAGGACTGTACAAACATAGGACGTGCTGTACGTTGTGTGGTGAAAAACAGTCCAAATATAGCTCGGTTAACTGCAAATGAAGGATGTCTGGAGCCAGTGACGATGTAGCTACACCCAGACTAATTTTGTAGGGCATACTAGTTTAAGCACCAAGGTCCCAGCTGCTTCTGGGATTCACATGAATTTCAAATGGCTGCAGAGCACTCGGAGTAAGTCACTGCTCTTTTTTCTATGCTTTATCACCCGAGGACCTGTTTGCAAATGCTTTGTAAGTTCTTTGCCTCAGAATGTAACCAGAGTAACTGGATCCCCCACAGGAGAAAGGGATTTGTGCACAAGCAATTTTTAAGAACTGCCTGCAAAATTTGTTACCTCAGTTGAAAGTAATTCATGTCCCTAAAGTAATAGTAGTTATTTTTTCTTGTTATCTGACTCTGGACTGTCTCTTTTACATGTATTGGGTATTATGCTTTAAATATTATTACAACTGTTTTATGTTCAACTGACTGTTCAGATTAAATCATGAGTTGTAGTCACAGGCTCTGCACTTTCCCTGACAATAATCACTTCTGTCATATGCTGCATGAATTGCTATTGACTAATTTTGTAGTTTTAGACATTTCTGGAAAAGTTGCCCAAGCTTGTTCATTTATTAAAGTATGCTGCTGCCACTGTAAGGACAATCAAACAGAAGGAACTTCAATTTGGAGTAAGTCATGTGATAAAGCATGACCTAATCCAGCCTGCAATAACATAATGCTTAGAAGAGTACCTACAACGTAGTAACACCACCAGTGCTAAAACTTTTGTTCTTTCCTTACTGTTAACTTAAGCAGTTTAACTCTTACTGTGGCAATGTGGATCTAGATGGCAGGTAAAAATCAGCAAGTATGGTGGTACCTTCATTCCTCTGCCTGCACCCTTAATAACAGCCCCAGAAGTGGTTCAAGAATCACTATATTAGCATTATTTTACTACAGGTTTTCCAGTGCCCTAGATAAGCATCAGAGGTTAAATAAAGTGATTGAATAGCATCAGAAGATAAAGGAGAGAATCTGAGCCCATAGTCACATCACATCTCAGAAGAAAATCATAGAATCATAGAATTGTCAGGGTTGGAAGGGACCTTAAAGATCATCTAGTTCCAACCCCCCTGCCATGGGCAGGGACATCCCCCACTAGATCAGGCTGCTCAGAGCCCCATCCAGCCTGGCCTTAAAAACTTCCAGGGATGGGGCTTCCACCACCTCTGTGGGCAGCCTGTGCCAGTGTCTCCCCACCCTCATGGTGAAGAACTTCTTCCTAATGTCCAATCTGAACCGATCCATCTCGAGCTTCAATCCATTCCCTCTAGTCCTATCACTACCTGACATCCTAAAAAGCCCCTCACCAGCTTTCTTTTAGGCCCCCTTAAGATACCGGAAAGCCACAATAAGGTCTTCTCAGAGCTTTCTTTTCTGCATCTAGTCTTTCACTCCAGGAATTATAGACTTCAGGCTGCTCTTAGCAGCTATTCTCTTGCCTTTGGATTTAGCTTCTCAGGATTAAGGAACAGGATCTGCTTGTTGATACCTGCAAGAAACTTCCATCACTGAAATCTCTGTATGATTTTTACACATGTATACACATTACTGTATAAAACGTAATAAATCCACAAGAAAAGCCTGACTTTATAGGCAGAGATATTTCTATAAAACTTTCAAATAATTTTTAGTAATTATCCAGTCACAGAAAGAGGACAACTGTTTAGCTGATCCATTAACAGAATGAAGAACTAAACTATTAATACAATTTTAATTTTAGAGCAGACAAACCCAAAGACCAAGGAGAAAACAAAGGCAAAAAACCCCTGAATATGGCAAGGGAAAGAAACAGCCAAGACAAAAGACTTTATGATTGCAAAGAAAACCAAAAAAATTCTTCAATACTAACAGAACATTACTTGAGCAGTTTTCAGAACCTAAGAGGCTAATTAGCTAGTGTGAGAGGAGCTATTAAAAAGCCTACAGATTTTTTGTGGAATGTTTCATTTTCTAAATTCAATTTATGTTTTTCTAACACACAATTTTCGAAGCAATTATCTTTTCAAGCTCCATACTGACACTGGTAATATTCTTGATTTTTAATTAGGTTAAATGAGAACCTCCTTCATCTGGCCTGCACACACACATCTTGTTCCCACTGGTCATCAAGGCAGAAAAAGTATGAAGTCTGAAGTAGTGAACTACTTCTAAAGTATAGCCCAAAGTTCAAAGACGCAGCATGAACTCTAGTCTTATAGCAGTAATCACATTCTGCATGTTGACAGAACTGGAAGAAAACGCAGCCAACACGATGTGTTAATATTTTGCCCAGATAGATTTTTTTTATCTTGTTAAGGGCAGGTAATCTTTAGCCACGGTTCCAGATCATCAGTTTGTACGTGCACCTGTAACCTCTACTTGGAGGACTTTGATTCAGAGGGCAGGATCTCAGCCAGACTAGCTCTGCAGCCCTTTAGCACATTCAGGAGCTTAAGCCAGTCTCCTTGCCTAATGCATGCTAAAACTGATGCCTACAATCCTCCAGGACCAAGACTGAAATGCTTTGTTTTTCTTAGACATCAGTTGGGACATTGTTGTTTTAAAATTCATAACAGGTTTTTTTTGGCTTTACCATATCTAATGCCATTTCATACATGACTGCAGTCTGGAGAGAACCATGGGGTATAAACTTGTGGAGGTGGGCATGAGCAGCCTGCAGGACAGCTGCTAGCCTCAAAGGGAGGAATCCCCACAGAAGCTAGATGCTCAGAGAGGGATTACACTACTTCAGTGTTACTCTCCATTGTTCTGTCCAGTGCAAACTATCCTTCAAAGTCATAATTTGGCTCTTAAATGTGCCTGAACTGGATTTGGCAAGAAGAACTCTAGTCTTAAATCCAAAAGCAGTCATATTTCTTAGGTGATAGTTTGTGAGAACTGAGTCAGATCATGTAACTTACTACAGTGAGACCTTAACATAACCCACAGGTTAGACAGGGTTAGAAGAGAGGACTTGTAAGAGCTTTTCTCAGGCTGCCAAATACAGACACAGTAACTGACAGCTACTGGCTTCAGCATTTCAAGGACTGCCATGCTTTTCTCCCTAAACTTCTGAACATGAGAGTTATTCCGTCAAAGGTCCAGAATGACAGCGCACACACACACATAAACATACACGTCTGTGTGTGTATATGCATTACAGTAATATACACTGTTAAACCTGCCACTCTTATTAAGGTACCTTAATCTATGAGACATTCTAGGTCTCTCCTTCCCTTGTCCCAAATCACATGGTAATTAAAAAATTGTAAGACTCTCAGTAAGACTTTGCATATGACTTGACTCATAAACCTTGGCAATACAATCATATACTCACCCATTCAAGCTGAGTCAAAAAAACATGTGATAATATGTTAAGACTGCCAGGGATTTGCAAAGCTCTGGAAGTCCCTAAGATGAACATGAAATTTTTAGTTGTGAAATGTGTGTAAAATACACATATAATTTAGAACTCAAAGTAGTTTATTTTTTTGTTTGTTTCAATTTACAAAGGTGCTCTAGTCTACTCTGACAAAACTTTATCTGAAATCGAATACACAAACTTAGCTTTACTGGTAAAAGCAAGCTTGTATTAAACTGCACAGAAAACAAATTAAGTGCATTTTCAAGACTTTGTGCATATTCCGGAAAATGTACATTAGTACATTCAAGAGCAATGTTCAGCAATATAAATTAAAACATCCTGAGTTTAATAATTTAATATTTCAATTGAGCCTTGTGGTAGGGTGATATCCTATAGTCAAGAAAGATGTGCTAGTTTTTTTCCTTTTTTTATCATTTCTCCATCTTTTAATTAAAATACAAGAAAATGTGAAACAAAGATTAAGATTTTGACATTCATATTCTGTCACCTATTCTTCAGAGAACATACCAACAGTACATTTTACATGTAGTCATTAGAGTTACAAAAGTGAATTAAGGCCTGGTGTCTAAATTCTATTTGCATCTTTCAGTACATCTTCTGTGAGCAAGATCCACAGCAGAAAAGGCCTCCTCATACTCCCTGTGTCCCTGTGGCCACAAAGATCAGTGGGTTACAATTAGCATGATCATTTGGAGGAGCACTTCAATATACTAAAAAGTGCATTTAGGATCAGGATCAGTTGTTTTACATTTTAGTTCTCTACTGTGTCAGATAGTGTTGCACTTCATTTTTCCCTTTCAAGCTTTAGTCCTACTATATTATGTTGCTTATTTATTGAAATGATGTTTTCAGCATATTCCTGTCAGAAGTCTTTGACACACTCCAGGTGAGCAGTAGCACAATAACAGTGAAATATTTTTATGGCAATATTCAGAGACGTTAGAGCTATAGGCTATGCAGGAATTAGCATTGTTCCTCAAAGTAAATGGAACTCCACTAATACTAGGTTTTCCTGAAATCGCTCTTGGATCAAGCTCTCAATTCTCCTTTTGTCAAAAGTTCAGCCATTTGATGAAGTTCTGCTTGTCTGCAAACAGACAGCTGGTGCTTTTTTTCCCACTGGAAAAAAAAAAGTGATAATGGCTAGTAGACAAAGGCTTTTGTTTGTTTGCTACAAAACAGCTGCTTCTAATCTACCTTGGGCCCACACTGGTATTGCAGTATCAAGGAGGATGTCAGCAAACAAACAAGAGGACAATGAGATCCTGAAGGGCAGATTTCCAGCATCAGAAAAGCCACTAGTCATGGTTTCAGATGCAATCTGATGCAATAGCAATGTAGTTCACTGCAGTCATTTATTATATTGTCCTTTAGCTCCAAATGTGCAGAATAGTGTTCTACCAAGCCTGCATAATTGCATTGCAGAAGATATCTGGGACTTATGGAAATGCTGGCAGCTGGGATCATTTTCTTCTGAACTAGCACGTGAGGCTCTTAAAATTCAGAAAGGCATTTTGTTATTTTTCACAGTGTTCAAATTTTACTTGTTTATTCATGACTGTCCAGGGCAAAAGAGTAAAGATGAAGGCTCTGTCAGTAATAAACCCTCCATCACTATCTGCAGCCCTGTCCCTGATCACTGGCCACAGAAACCCAGCTGGCTGACACTGCAGCACTCGTCTCTCGTTTCATTCCCCTATGTGCCCTCCTCCCCCGTCGTATTCATCACAGATCTAGAGCTGGAAGGATAAAAATTGAGGGGAAGCCAATATTTCCTCATACTTAATCTATGTGTCCAGAGACAGTATACACTCTGGCCATGCTGTTAATCTCTAAATCCCCTAAACAGATAAAGCTTTCTAGAGAAGCTGCTGTAGACACCGAGGAGAAGATAAAACTCACTTGGTTGCTTCCTTGGAAGACTTCACCTTCCCAGACTGAATGAGGACATAAAGTGCAGGAACAAATCTCTGTCTTGGTCTGACAATTTTTTCCTGTAGGAGGAGATAAAACCTGCTGAAAATAGGGGCAGAACTATAAAACTTCATTCCAACAATCTGAGGCATCAAGAAACCTATCAAGACAACATCCAGCTCAGCTACTGTTTGCAGCAAACATCTGACTTCTCCTGGACAGGCTTGGTACAGACATGGTGCTTGTTGCTTTAACAACTGAGGTGTCCTTGACAAAGCAAAGGTCACTGAAAGTTCTACATACTGCAGCAATTTTTCTGTGAACTAAAGCTCTGCTCATTAGTTCCTTATTTCTTGCTCTTCTAACCAGCAGCACAGACAAGTGGAACATACTACATATATTTCAGTTTGCCACCTACCTGAACTACCCACTAAATAGACCTAGACTCAGGTATCACTTTCAGTACAGACAGTTCTGCATAGAGTAGTCCAGCCTAGCTGTAAGGGCTACTTAGCTCTGCAACGGTTTGTGACATTTAGGCTTTGCCAGAAAAGAAAAAAAGGAAGGTCAATAATAATATAAGGTTGGAGTGCTGCTGACAGGACTTCCATGGGAGCTGGCACAAGCTGGCACTAGATCAAGAGATAACTTTTTGACTGCTACAGTTACCCTCTGTGACATTGAGAAAAACCAAAGCCTGCCTTAGTTTTCAGGATAAGGAATTAGGTAAGGCCCCTTTGCCCTGCATTTCCATTTAAACTGGGAAGATTCTGATGGTGGATGTCTCATTGTATGAATGCACAGTGCCCATTGCTCAAGGATTCTGATTTCAAGTATGCTATAACATGTACAGTAAATTGAATTAAAGAACAGCTGCTGTAAAAGACAAGTACATTCATGAAATGTACATCTGAAAATTCAGCAGGCTCTTGGTGTAACTCACTAGTAGAAAGCCTATTCACCTGCTTTTGTTTCAGAAAAACAAGGACAGTGCAAAACCAAAAGACACATCCATGAAGTAAAGATGCACAGAGCAGAGATGCAAATATCCTGCATTAAGATAAGGCCTCTGATTCATTTTACTGCAGCCATTAAGTTTCATTTCTTGAGAATTGCTCCCCATGTATAGGTGTGCACCAAACACCTGGAAATCTCTTGAGTGAAGTTCACAGCTTCTGGTACAAATTGCTTGCAAATTAAGTTTCATTGGAGTTTCGGCTCCTCCCCCCTTCCCCTTTATTCTCCTCCCTCCAAGAAACCCTCCAGCCTACACAAGGAACATACAAATATTTCTGATGTACATACATATATGTGCATAGTTTATATATTAAAAGCTAAAGTACTTTGAGCTACAGTGTATTAAAAAGTGAATAAATTTTAGCAATAGATGCACATACAGCCTTCATTCTGTCTTTGTGTTTGTTCTTTACACTGTATTCTCCAAATAATAAATGGGTATTTATTCTTCTGCTGTTCTTCTTAGGTGGCTAGCAGATAATATTCCCAGTGTCAAATGGTTTATGTTTTAGACCTGTTGCTAATCTGTTCAAAAGACTGCTTGGAAGCTATATGTCTGGGGTAGAAACCCCTTGACTAATAATTATAATTAAGTAATGAAGATTATGTCACTATATCTGGTGATCAGGCAGGTAAGGGAATACATGAAGACACAGAATATATAAAGATGAGCTAGTCTAGAAGATATGCATCCCATAGTCTTCAGGGTATTCACTAATAAAATTACCGAATGACTTGTAATTATAATTTGTAAGCTAAGGGACAGCCAGAATCACATCTAAGGAATTGGAAATGAAAAGATGAACTGATTAATTTTTTTTACATATAAAGAAATACTAGTAATTACAATTTACTAAACATATCTTGAACTATAGTAAATTAAGGTAATAAATAAGAAAATCTGTATGTATCTACACCAATGAGGACTAATAACAAGTCAAAGGATGCAGATGCAAAGGTATATGACACCTTGGTATTTGAGCTCAGAATTTGATCAGATAGCTGTTAGATACAGCTGTAAAATGTTATAGGACTTCAGGAGTCATTGAGAGAGGAGTAATTTATAGTCAACAGCAACATCAGTTTAAGATTCCTCTCCAGTGAGACCGTACAGTGATAAACAGTAAAATCCAAACTTGCCTACTTAAATATGGAGAAAGCCTTCAGTATTAAAAAAAAAAATTATTCCAAATTTGATACAAATTTTCAAGAAAACTTTCCAATTAGCTGAAAATAGAATGGCTGGAATTCTGCATGAATTTGAAGTTGACAGCAAAATACCCATGAACTCCTGTGGGAGCAGACAATGTTTTATGGTATTTTATTCAACATATATTTTTACACTGTATTTATTGCTGTGGTGTCTGAGTATCTTGGAGAGGATTCAGGAGACAACTGCCGTCTGCTACATGTGGTCGCTCAGTTGTTTCCTTGGAGCAGAAGGGAATGTGTGCTGGGTTGTGCGCATTGCTCCTGAGGTGAAATGGAAAGATCCTCCACATGTAACTCCAGTGCTTCTTTGTCAAGAACTGCAGTGCATGTGGATGCAGAAGGTGAGGTGTATCTGGAATCAGGCACGCATGCCATGTGGCTACCACATGGATTCAGCCACTGTGAGGAGCTCTATACCGATGCCAATGTACAGAAGCTGCCCAGAGAAAGGTCTGAGCCCCCAGCCGTACCTCTCACCAGCTTGACTGTGCTTCAGCTTTTACCAAGGTTTGAGCAGTGCTAGCAAAGAGCACCTGCAAGGAGAAGGGAATTTACAATTGCATTTCACTTTCATAGCATTACACTGCCAGTCTTTCATCTCCTGCGTTATCTGACCTATATTTCATCCCCTCCAAAGTAGCTTAATGGTAAGAATCTTCCTCTTGGTACATTTTTAATTCAGAAGAGCAGCTTGTACTGATTATAGTACAGAACCTCTGAGTTCTACCACAGGTGGAATGACTGTCTACGTTTATTTAGCTTGCTCAGCAGATACTCCTTTAAGAGTAATTACTGACAAATTTAAAAAGTCAGGTTAACTTTTGCAGAAATACAAAGGGATCACACAGCGTCTTAATAAAAAAAATGCTTCTCAAAACAAGGCATCATCAAAGACTAGTAAATCGAAAAATTTAAAACATCTATTAGATAACTCATTTACCATTTGATCTACTGTCATAATGCTTAAAAAAACCCAAACAAACCCCAAATGCTGCAGTTGCTGCTCATTGGTGAAATACAGAAGACAGAATTTCAGCAATCAGGTGATACAAAATGATAGAAATAAAAAAAGAAAATACCCATTTCTTAATTTCAGCAGACTCTAAGGGTATTCAAATGAAAAACTTTGAAACTATGTCTTTCTCCTAGATATTCAGTTTAAATGTTGTACTTTTAGAGATTATATTGCTAGCTCTAAAAGCACCAAAATAACAGATCTGTCATTTTATAACTTCCTCCTAAAACAGTAATAGGTTAAATGTTACCAGCTTAAAATAACAAAAAAAAAAAGTTTGTAAGTATAGGTCATCAATATTATTACCAAGTAAGACTTGTATTTCATTTCTCCTATTGAAGTTTTCCCAAATTCTGATCAGCAGAAATCCCTTTCCTTCCCTAAGGAGACTTCACATTCACACTTGTTTTAAACTTTAAAGCATTTTTTTTTAAGTGATCCAATTTTGCTTTTAAAAAATCTAGATCTATACATCTTTTGCATAAACTTAAGTAGTCTCCACTGCTATTTTTTTGTATGCTGGGGAATTCAGAGCTGTTGGTAGTGGTGGTATGTGCCAAAACTGCAGCTCTGACATTGGAACACACATTTCTTCCCAAACTTAGTGTTCATATTCCTTTTTTAATCCACATGTGAAAAAGGTCTCTCATTTCATTTTGAGTGGACATGTTGTGTAATGTGAACACAAAAATATATTAAGAAATTCATCAAACACATCGGCTGGAACAGGCAGTGTCATACTTTTCTTATGCTTTCTGCAGATGCTAGCTAGAACATGCACAAAAAGAAACAAATATTGATGACCCCATTATTGGATGAGGGAAAGGCTGTGGATATTGTCTACCTAGACTTTTGAAAAGCCTTCAACACTGTTCCTCACAGAATTCGCTTCGAAAAACTGGCTGCTAATGGCTTGGACGAGCATATGATCTGCTGGATAAAGCACTGGCTGTATGGACGAGCCCAAAGAGTGGTGGTCAATGGAGTTAAATCCAGCTGGCAGCCGGTCACAAGTGGTGTTCCTCAGAGCTCAGTGTTGGGACCATTTCTGTTTAACCGCTTTATTGATGATCTTGGTAAGGCCATAGAGTGTATCATCAGTAAGTTTGCAGATGACACCAAGTTAGGTGGGAATGTTGATCTGCATGAGGGTAGGGAGGCCCTGCAGAGAGAACTTGAAGCTAAAGGCCAGAAGGTAGGACAGCAGGGGCAGAGTATGGGACCAGCAGACAGGCTGACAGCAGGCACCTGCATCTGTTGATCCAAAAGGGAGCAAGGAAGAGAGGTAGGGCAGAGTCACCGACCTAAGGAGCTGTGTTTGTAGTTGTTCAAGGGAGGAGCATGTCAAGCTCCCAAAGTGAAACTCATTGGAAAGGACAGCTCTGAAAATGTGAGGAAGTGAACTGCCTCCTGCTATTTGGTCTTTTTATGTCCACACAAGCAGGACACTGTGTAGATTTCTTTGTAAATAAACTGAATTTCACTAAAGAAAGACCTTATTGTAAAAATCAATTTCCCCTACCAGCAGAGTAATTGGGCACAGCTCTGAATACTGGCTAAGCACTTGAGTCAAAAAGGAACAAGATAAAGCTTTGAGCCTGGTAGAAAGGTTGCTAAAAGAATCTTTTCAAGCCTATTCTGGAATGTTACACAACTTATTTCTTCTCCAGACTTACCCCCAATGCTCACTGCCACCATTCTCAGAGGTTTCTTTTTTACTGCCAGTGTGTGAAAAGCATAAACAGTAGAGATAGTCTGCCTGCCTACAGCAGATTCCTTTGGTTCCTGTTCAAGTTTCAAAGCAAAATCCAAATACAGATGATGTGGGAAAATCACCCCTAACAAATGGGAATTTTATGGCAAATAAATGGGTGGAGGCATAAGAGGAATGCTTATCTCTTACCGAGGTTTAATTATCTTTACATCAGTGTGGAAGGCATATACTGGTACTGTCTGTTTTTAAAGGGAAGGTACTCGAAGGCCTGTGTTGGCACAGAAGAGTGAAGACTCAGGAGAGATTCCAGACAAGCCATGGCTGGACTCATTATCAGCTCACTTTCTTCATCTCACAAACCATCACAATTTTCCCTCCAAACTTAACGTCATTCAGCGAAAGCTGACACTTGTCTTCTCTAACACCCCAATACACAATTAGCCTGGAGAACTTAAAAGATGCTATGTGCATATATGTGCATATGCCTTTTTAAAAAAGACCTAAACTCAGAATACATCACTGAATAAATACTGTTCAATAAGCCTGTGCTTCCTTGTGCTTTATGCCAAGATTAAGCAGTCTCTCATGCAACGTTCAGGAAGTACCACCTGAACACATGGGGATTTAATAGGAGGAAAAGTTTTCCCTCATACGGGTCTGAACACTAAGTAACTTCACCAACTGTAGTGAAATCACTCCCTGTAAGTTAGGGAAGTTTATATTCTTAAGTGAGTTTATATTCTTAAGTGTTTAAATCTATGGATGCGTCTTCAATCTTGAGACAATTGGTCAGTAACATAAAACTTTATTTGGAATGTATGTCATTCATTTGTTTACATAAAAGTACATTTCATTAATGTCCTTTTGTTTAGAACTGCTTATATATTGAGTCTGAGGCACTAGATAAATAGTAGATAGTATATGCAAACTAAATAAAAGTAGCATTTGCACTGTGAATTATTTTCTTTTCCTTCTTGTTGGAAACATTCCCTCTCTCCCTCCCTGCTAGGAACCATAAATCTTTTTCTGTAATGCTCTGTTAGCTTTAATAAATACAGAACAGTAGCCAGTGCTGGGTTTCACTTACTGTAGCTGAATGTTAAGCAGCATTGCAAAATGTTAAGTTGCAAGATAACTGACTAGTTTTCTTAAGACTTTTTAGGGAGATTGAGAATTAACAATGCTTCTCACCTCCCTCTTCACACTCCAGTAGGAAAATGCTAATTTACTATTAACCTCGTCACAGCTGTCTCACATTCCATTTTCTCCATTTCACAATTCAGACAGGAACATATGCACTGGCACCATGTGTTGCTGATGGAAAAGCAGCTGGGATTCCTTTCAGCAGAGATTCTGCTCACAAAACTTCATCCACGAGAGGAAGAAAACTTGCAATATTGAGAGCATAAAACTCATATATCGGAAGTGCAGTCCTTTCTAATGTGATCTTGTTGATAACATCCTGATGCTTTGTGGCTAAATTCTGAACTACAGATATCTAACACGTGACTGCTTTTGTGTTCTTTTAACACTGACAGTGGCAACATGTACTGAGAGGGTGTGTTTGTACTATTGGACTACCCCCTTCTTGCTCTGTGCCACCAGGCGCAGGCACCGTGACTATTCTGGATGCCATGACATACACATGTCCAATATGAAGGAGCAGCTCTCACCTTCTCACATCTGCTGTAACAGCAGCAAAGGTGGTGAGGATGAGCACTAGTTTCCCAGAAGCCATGGTTTCATAGAATCATAGAATCATAGAATCATAGAATGTTAGGGATTGGAAGGGACCTCGGAAGATCATCAAGTCCAATCCCCCTGCCAGACCAGGAATGCCTAGACTATGCCACACAGGAACGTGTCCAGGCGGGTCTTGAATGTCTCCAGAGAAGGAGACTCCACAACCTCTCTGGGCAGCCTGTTCCAGGGCTCCGTCACCCTCACTGAGAAGAAGTTTCTTCTCGAGTTTAAGCGGAACCTCTTATGTTCCAGTTTCAGCCCATTACCCCTTGTCCTATCAGTGGTTGTCACCGAGAAGAGCCTGGCTCCATCCTCGTGACACTCACCCTTGATATATTTGTAAACATTAATGAGGTCACCCCTCAGTCTCCTCTTCTCCAAACTAAAGAGCCCCAGCTCCTTCAGTCTTTTCTCATAAGGGAGATGCTCCACTCCCTTAATCATCCTAGTTGCCCTGTGCTGGACTCTCTCCAGCAGTTCCCTGTCTTCCTTGAACTGAGGGGCCCAGAACCGGACACAGTATTCCAGATGGGGTCTCACCAGGGCAGAGTAGAGGGGAAGGAGAACCTCTCTTGACCTACTAACCACCCCCCTTCTAATACACCCCAGGATGCCATTGGCCTTCCTGGCCACAAAGGCACACTGCTGGCTCATGGTCATCCTGCTGTCCACCAAGACTCCCAGGTCCCTTTCCCCTACACTACTCTCTAATAAGTCATTCCCCAACTTATACTGGAACCTGGGGTTGTTCCTACCCAGATGCAAGACCCTACATTTACCCTTGTTATATTTCATTAAATTTTTCCCCGCCCAACGCTCCAGCCTGTCCAGGTCTCGCTGGATGGCAGCACAGCCTTCTGGTGTGTCAGCCACTCCTCCCAGCTTGGTGTCATCAGCAAATTTGCTGATAGTACTCTCTAGTCCCTCATCCAAGTCATCGATGAATATATTGAATAATACTGGTCCCAGTACCGACCCTTGAGGCACTCCACTGGATACAGGTCTCCAACCAGACTCTGCCCCATTGACCAAAACTCTTTGGCTTCTTCCCCTCAGCCAGTTCACAGTCCACCTCACTACCCGAGAGTCTAGACCACACTTCTGCAGTTTAGCAGCAAGGATGCTGTGGGAGACTGTGTCAAATGCTTTACTGAAGTCAAGGTAGACCACATCCACCGCTCTGCCATCATCTATCCACCTTGTTATATCCTCATAAAAGGCTATGAGGTTAGTCAAGCACGACTTCCCTTTGGTGAAGCCATGTTGACTGTCTCTAATGACCCTCTTATCCCTGATATGCCTTGAGATGGCACCAAGGATAAGTCGTTCCATCACTTTCCCAGGGACGGAGGTGAGGCTGACCGGTCTATAGTTACCCGGGTCCTCCTTCTTGCCCTTTTTGAAGACTGGAGTGACATTTGCTTCCCTCCAGTCCTCAGGCACCTCTCCCGTCTCCCAGGACTTGGCAAAGATGATGGAGAGTGGTCTAGCAATGACATCAGCCAGCTCCCTCAGCACCCGTGGATGCATCCCGTCTGGACCCATGGATTTATGGATGTCCAGATTGCTTAATTGGTCCCTAATCCAGTCCTCATCGACTAAAGCATACTCCTCCACTGCCCTGACTTCCTGTGGGGCCTCAGGGGAATGGGGCTCCTCAGGACAGCCTCCGGCAGAGTAGACAGAGACAAAGAAGGCATTCAGTAACTCTGCCTTCTCTGTATCATGTGTCACCAAGGCACCCACCTCATTCATCAGTGGGCCTACATTGCCTCTGGTGTTAGTTTTATCTGCCACGTATTTGAAAAAGCTCTTCCTGTTGTCCTTGACCCCTCTCGCCAGGTTCAATTCTAGGGAGGCCTTTGCTTTCCTAGTTGCCTCCCTACACCCTCGGACAACAGCCTTATATTCTTCCCAAGTGGCCAGCCCTGCCTTCCAAGATCTGTAAATTCTCCTCTTGCCCTTGAGCTTACCCAGCAGATCCCTGTTTAGCGACGCAGGTCTCCTGGCTCCCTTCCTTGACTTCCTACGTGTCGGGATGCTCTGATCTTGAGCACGGTAGAAGCAGTCCCTGAACGCTAACCAACTATCTTGGGCCCCTTTACCTTCAAACAGCCTTGCCCATGGGATTTTCTCTAGTAATTGCTTGAAAAATCCAAAGTTTGCCTTGGCAAAGTCCAGGGTTGCAATTCTGCTTGCTATTTTGTTTCTGCTACATGAGATCCTGAACTCCACCATTTCATGGTCACTGCAGCCAAGGCAGCCCTCAACCTTTACTGCTTCAACCAGATCCTCCTTGTTAGCGAGGATGAGGTCCAGCAGTGCTCCTCTCCTAGTCGGCTCCTCCACCATTTGCATCAGAAAATTATCATCGATGCACTGGAGGAACCTCCTGGACTGTGGCTGGCTGGCTGAGTTCTCCTTCCAGCAAATATCAGGGTAGTTAAAATCCCCCACGACAACCAGGGCCTGTGATTGTGAGACCGCTCTCAGCTGCCTGTAGAAGGCCTCATCAACTTCCTCACCCTGATTGCACTGAATCTGTCCCACACACAGATGTTCTACACCGGAGTTTTATGATTCCCCATTTCACTTCAAAATAAACCTCCAGTGTAGAACATAATTGTTCCTCTGAAAAAAAGTCTTTGGTCTGGAGCAGCTCAAGAGATTTAATCTTGCCACCACAAAGTGGACAAGATTCAGCCACAGTGGCTATGACCAAGCCGTATCACCCTTCCTGTCTATACTAGTCTCCAAGACACAGGAGACAGACTATTTCTTCTCAAGCCCAGTCAGTGGCCATGGTGGTGACACTTTTCCTCCTCCCCAGGACAAATCAAAGCTAAGCCACCCAACCTGACCAGCTCTGCAGCATTGCTCTGCGAGTGTGCTGGTGCAGGTACATGTGCTGCCAGGGAGGGGAGCAAGGCTGAAGGGAAGACAATGTCATGTTTAGAGAGGGGACATGCTCTGTACACCTCTGTTTACAGAGGGTACACTGGCAGCCAACAGGCAGACCTGAGTGCCTGGGGCTAGAAAAGCTCTTCAAAAGACTGCCCCTCTCTCCCAGGCTTGTCCACACGTGCATCTTTGCTGTTCTCCCTTCATCCACCCAACGGGAAAGCAGTCATAGTAAAAGGGTTATACCTGCACTGCAAATTTAGTCCACACCTATAAGCCCGTAAATAGGTAAATTTCAAGCCCTGGTAGTTGAACATTGCGGTCAACAGCCTAGAGTAGTTAGAACACTCCAGGCTAGTCCACCTCTTGTTCTGGTGTGGGTCAATATGGCATTAAGCACATGTACTATAACCACAGCACACCATCATTCCTCTAATCTCAAATGCTTGTTTTACTTCCAAGGACATATGAAGGACCCACATGTTTGCTATCCACTTAAATGTAGGTCAGATACCTCAGACAGCAGGATAGTACCATTAGCATGGTGCCATCTAGAAGATAGCTGTCTCTGCCAGATGCCTGCGTATTGCTATGTGAGGCCAGAGGTCTTCTCCAGACAATTCTCTTGGGACAGGGTCTGCAAAGAAATGAGCCCAGCCCTGGCAAGGCATTGTGAGTAGTGAACTGGAAGGAGCCTCCCTAGAATTAAACCTGGCGAGAGGGGTCAAGGACAACAGGAAGAGCTTTTTCAAATACGTGGCAGATAAAACTAACACCAGAGGCAATGTAGGCCCACTGATGAATGAGGTGGGTGCCTTGGTGACAGAAGATACAGAGAAGGCAGAGCTACTGAATGCCTTCTTTGTCTCTGTCTACTCTGCCGGAGGCTGTCCTGAGGAGCCCCGTTCCCCTGAGGCCCCACAGGAAGTCAGGGCAGTGGAGGAGTTTGCTTTAGTCGATGAGGACTGGGTTAGGGACCAATTAAGCAATCTGGACATCCATAAATCCATGGGTCCAGACGGGATGCATCCACGGGTGCTGAGGGAGCTGGCTGATGTCATTGCTAGACCACTCTCCATCATCTTTGCCAAGTCCTGGGAGACGGGAGAGGTGCCTGAGGACTGGAGGGAAGCAAATGTCACTCCAGTCTTCAAAAAGGGCAAGAAGGAGGACCCGGGAAACTATAGACCGGTCAGCCTCACCTCCATCCCTGGGAAAGTGATGGAACGACTTATCCTTGGTGCCATCTCAAGGCATATCAGGGATAAGAGGGTCATTAGAGACAGTCAACATGGCTTCACCAAAGGGAAGTCGTGCTTGACTAACCTCATAGCCTTTTATGAGGATATAACAAGGTGGATAGATGATGGCCGAGCGGTGGATGTGGTCTACCTTGACTTCAGTAAAGCATCTGACACAGTCTCCCACAGCATCCTTGTTGCTAAACTGAGGAAGTGTGGTCTAGACTCTCAGGTAGTGAGGTGGACTGTGAACTGGCTAAGGGGAAGAAGACAAAGAGTAGTGGTCAATGGGGTGGAGTCTGGTTGGAGGCCTGCATCCAGTGGAGTCCCTCAAGGGTCGGTACTGGGACCAGTATTATTCAATATATTCATCAATGACTTGGATGAGGGACTAGAGAGTACTATCAGCAAGTTTGCTGATGACACCAAGCTGGGAGGAGTGGCTGACACACCAGAAGGCTGTGCTGTCATCCAGCGAGACCTGGACAGGCTGGAGCGTTGGGCGGGGAAAAATTTAATGAAATATAACAAGGGTAAATGTAGGGTCTTGCATCTGGGTAGGAACAACCCCAGGTTCCAGTATAAGTTGGGGAATGACTTATTAGAGAGCAGTGTAGGGGAAAGGGACCTGGGAGTCTTGGTGGACAGCAGGATGACCATGAGCCAGCACTGTGCCCTTGTGGCCAGGAAGGCCAATGGCATCCTGGGGTGTATTAGAAGGGGGGTGGTTAGTAGGTCAAGAGAGGTTCTCCTTCCCCTCTACTCTGCCCTGGTGAGACCCCATCTGGAATATTGTGTCCAGTTCTGGGCCCCTCAGTTCAAGGAAGACAGGGAACTGCTGGAGAGAGTCCAGCACAGGGCAACTAGGATGATTAAGGGAGTGGAGCATCTCCCTTATGAGAAAAGGCTGAGGGAGCTGGGGCTCTTTAGTTTGGAGAAGAGGAGACTGAGGGGTGACCTCATTAATGTTTACAAATATATCAAGGGTGAGTTTCACGAGGATGGAGCCAGGCTCTTCTCGGTGACAACCACTGATAGGACAAGGGGTAATGGGCTGAAACTGGAACATAAGAGGTTCCACTTAAACTTGAGAAGAAACTTCTTCTCAGTGAGGGTGACAGAGCCCTGGAACAGGCTGCCCAGAGAGGTTGTGGAGTCTCCTTCTCTGGAGACATTCAAGACCTGCCTGGACACATTCCTATGTAGCACAATCTAGGCGTTCCTGGTCTGGCAGGGGGATTGGACTTGATGATCTTTCGAGGTCCCTTCCAATCCCTAACATTCTGTGATTCTATGATTCTGTGTGATTTCTAATGCAGAGTCATAGAATCGTGGAATCATGGAATGCATTGGGTTGGAAGGGACATTTAAAGGTCATCTAGTCCAACCCCTCTGAAGTAAGCAGGGACATCTTTATTAAATCAAGTTGCTCAGAGCCCAATTAAGGCTGACCTTGAATGTCTCCAGGGATGGGGCCTCCATCACCTCTCTGGGAAACCTGTTCGAGTGTTTTACCACTCATAGTAAGGAACTTCTTCCTAATGTCTAATCTAAATCTACCCTGCTCTAGTTTAAAACTGCTCCCTCTTGTCCTATTCTGCATGCCTTTGTAAGCAGTTCCTCCCCAGCTTTCCTGTATGCCCCCTCCAGGTACTGGAAGGCCACTCTCCCCAGAGCCTGTCTTCTCCTTTTTTCCAGCATATTGCAAGACAGAGGAGGGTAAGGATTTGCTCCTAGAAGACTTCTTTGTGACTCCAAATACAGGCTTAAAATGCAAGGATAAGGCTATGAAATATGGAAAATGAAAAATATGAACATCAGTACCAAGTCTCTGTGCCTGATCTTACCCATTCCTGTTAAATTGCCTGTAATCATAGAAAGTACATTACACCATGTTCACGGCCTCTGTAGCACCCAGCCACCATGGCCATGCAGTAGCCTCTGTCAAGGAGAGCACTCAAACCCAAAGGATGAGGAGGAAAGGAGCATCTGGGCCTTTTAAGGTCTGAAAGAGTAACAGGACACATTAAACATATGTTTTGGAAATCACAGACCTGATTTCCAGAGGGAACATTTAAAAAGATTTCCAGGCCAAGAAGGAGAGAGGATAATGAGATTTTTGCCTTTCGGGTACAGCACTTCAGAAAGAACACATCCCTGTGGATAGGTCTATTCTCTTAAGAGGGACGGATATGACTTTTCTGTGATGTAAAAGACAGAAGTTTTTCTTCTGCTGCTGATTAGGCAGAGTTGCCCTGTTTTGCTGAATTGAAAGTGTCTGCTCTTTGGTTTTATACGGGAGTCAGTTTCTGGCAGAAGGAGGAGACAAGTTCCTCCTCTTGAGATTTCAGACATGCTGTGTCAGATGTGGCAGGAAAAGTGGTCTCACTAGTACATTTTGGTTTCCCTATTCTAAAACTGCTAAGAGCAGACAGATCCATCATTGACCAGAGGCTTTGGCCAAATATTTCTTAAAATGGCAAGTGCTTGCAGAACTTAGGACTGTTCCAAAGTCAAATAACTTCAATATAAGGTGCTAAAATGAGTCAAAGTCTGTATGTGCTTATTCATTCATTGCAGGAGTTAAGTGGACAATAAAGTTGTAGACAGAGCAAAAAAAGGATACAGATTCTGACATTTATATGCAGAGGGGAAAACATTCTTTATGAGTCTAATGGTATGAATTTGTTTTTTCTGTTTGTGTAGACAGAAACAAATAAACAAACAAAAAAAGCTGATACATAATGATGGCTGTTTCTGGCACAGAGGTGTGAGAGGTAGAGTATGTGATCCTAGGAGCAACTGGTAGTGTTTCATTACCCAGTGGCAGTTCTTATTCAGAGATGGCTCTCCAGAGCTGCTGACTGCGTAGGGTAGGCAGAAGCAGGTTACCAGGTAGCATAACCTGCATTAATTTCCTTTGATATTGAGAAAAAGGTAAGTCTAGTTGAGTTGGAGTAGGCATCACATGGCCTTCGAGTCCTGATTTGGTGTCAGCCATGGGAGCACTAAACCAGCATGGCTTTGCAGTTGCTTAACAGTCTGATGAAGAGTCAGATGATGTGTTTTGTAGTGACTGCAGGCTGTGGATAAGGCTGTGATGCAGACAAAGCTGAGAAAGTGTGTACTAGGTGGGCCTGCAAGGCTCCAAGGTTTGTAGGACTCACAAGAGTATCTCATTGTGTCCCAACTGATCTGACTAGCATAGAAAGCAGAGGTACCAGAAATAAGTGCACTATGAAGATGAAAGGTAAGACTAGGTAATTAGTATTACCACCAAATGTGTAGCCCACACTCTTGTGATTAGGTTTCAGGCTACATACATAGCAGTCCCACTGTCTCTAAAAGCCAATGGATGTTTAATTCAAGTAGTGCCTGAATACAGACTCAGTAGGGCTTCTAGATTGTGGGCAAATATTAAATAGCACACACACACAATTGCTTCCTCTTACATGTATAAGAAATGCAGGCTGAATATGTTAGCAGGCTTTAAGAGCCTCGATTATAACATCACATTTCCTCAGATACAATAGGTAATTTCATTGGGATTCAGGCTTTCCTGGTGCAAAGGAAACATTTAATTGCTCACATGTATTTTAATGGTTCTGTTTTTAACTGGCAACTCCATTAATGTCAGAACACTATAAAGACGTACAAAACAATTTTACAAGAAATCACTAGTCATTAAAATGTTCAGAGACCGTTTTCTAAAGCACAAATGGAAGTTATCAATTTTCTGAAAATCTCAAACTGCACCAGCTTACAAGGCTATTTTAATAAGCTTAAAAATATGAATTCTATTAAAAACAATGAAGCTTGATCTGATGGCTTACAGACGTTGTCAATGACCATATTCTTCCTCTATTAAAGGCTGAAGTCATATATTAATCATATTTCCCATGTTAGCATCTTTATCTGATTATTATATTTAAAAGGCCTGCTTTAAATATTTTTGACTGCTAGATCACTGAAGCCAAACAAACTTCTAAGCAAACCACAAAGTTATTTTAAGAATCTAGAGATAAACAAATGAAATTACAGCAGGGCTTCTGCTGTGACTGTAATTCAGTTTCTCACTAAGTGTGATAAGCTCTTCCTTGCTTGGCGAGGAGTCTGATGCACAGGACCTGCTATTCACTCTGTGAACAGATGTAGGGCTGATGGGACAACTTGTTTCTGTGGCGACTGCTTTGGCTCAGCAAATTAGCCAAATACTGTGTATTAGGACACAGTAATCTGCTAATTACAGAAAAAAACCCACTCAGTGTATTGTTGCACTAGTAGTCCTTTCTCCAGCATTAGAGAGGCTATATCAGTGTCACCACCTATTGCTAATTCCCTGCATTATACAGCACATGTAAATGAAGCTTTACCTCAAGCTATGAAATAATTAAATGTGCAACTGAAATCCCTCTGTGCTGGAGGAAGAGGTGAAGAAGGGGCAAAGGTAGACAAGAAGTGGATAACAAGTGGGCTGTCTTGGTCTCAAAACTCATTCAGTTGTAAATCAGATGACCCTTGTGCTACTTTTCTATTTCTTTTTCTTGGAGAGATTCAGAAAAACTAGTAGCCTAAAGCAAAAGCTTAGCCATCCAGGCTGCAAGTCAAGGGTTGTTTATCATGGCCATTACTAACGAAAACTTTCAGCACTTTCTGAAATAGTTTTCTTGTACCCATGTGGTAGGTATTTGCCAACCACAGGAGAAAATGAAAAGAAAAAAAAAAAGAGAGCATAAAGTTCACAGGCAGTACTTGAAAGGATGCAGTTCACAACAGGCAGCATCTTAGTGACTAAGCATGGCAGGGAAATTTTCTTCTTCTGTTAAAATGTACCTTCTGCTCCATAAAACAGACTTCAATGATGCCATTCTCCTGACTTAGTAGAGGAAGAGAGTATTCAGAAGAGATTCGAGGTGTAGAGGGCAACATGACATAAGCTGTGACTGGCATTGTACATGGAATCCTGCCTCATAAACACAGACAACGGGATGATGCAAAAAGACATAAAGCAAACAGAGAAAACGTTAGAAAGATCTAGAAGGGAAAAGGAAACTCAGAGCAATAGGATGAAAAGGGAGGCCAACTTCAGGTGGATGCAGAGGTGGCTGCATTTAGTCCGTGCCAGAGGGAAGGCTCAAGAAGGTCATGCTGTAGCAAAGCTACCATAGTCAGTATGGAAGATTATGAGCACCTACAAATCAGCTATGATCTAAGAACTGCCTAATAGGATGTGAAGGGTGAAGTGAGGGCTTGATTCCAATTCAGTTGGAAAACTTAAGATTGCACTAATAACTCCCAAATCAACTTCAGAACTGAAGTGCAGTGGAGCAATACATTATTCCTTTACCTCTTTTTCTGTATTTATCTTTTTTTCCTCTTTGTGCTGCCGGTGTCTGTGAGATCACTTTCTATACATCCTTGTCTTCCAGCAACGATTCGTCTGTTTCCATCATCTTTCTTCCTCCCTAATTTTCCCAGGCTTTCCTTCCTTCTGCTTTTTTCTTTTCTACCTTCCTGCCATTAATTTCTATCTGATATCCCCTATTCCCTTGCTTAGTCCCAAGCCTCTTTTTATCAGCTCAATTCGAGTGATTGCTTGTAGTTATAAAACATATGTTAGATTCACCACTGACTACTCTTGTTTTTAAGTGCAACTCCTGATTTCAGCAGCCAGCAGCATTTCACTGGCATGATGCTAGAATAGCAACACAGGAGGGGAAGAGAATCGGACTTCCAATATTTACAGTGGTTAAAATTGCAAACTCAGTAGGGCTCAAAAGGAATTAAAACTCTGAAGGTAGTTCTGCATCATGCCCTTACATGTGTAGAGGTGTCTTCCCTCCCTGCTACACATCAGGCATATGGGGTCAAGGTGCACAAGAAAAGCTGCAGCTCACAGCTGGAAGGACTTGTCTGGCACCAAGAAACATCTCTTCAAGAGTGACTAACTTTGTTTCCCATAAACATGTGGCAAGATGTGGCAGTGCAGTAGGACCAGGGTGTAAATCAGGACACCCTTGACTATAAGCAAGGCTATCAAATGTCTGGGGTTTGCCCAGACTTCTTTTCCAGCCCTCAAAATCATTGTGGGTGAACGTCTGACATATGAAAGCCCTTTGATGATAAAACTGTTGACCCTACCGTACTTTGTTGTCACAAAGTTATATTGGGGTGGTGCTTCTCTGAGTGGCTGTTACATAGCAAAAAGATCATATCCTTTGTGTCTGGCAGCACAGATCCTAATCCTGATACTAATGACTGACTATCAGAATTTTCTGTTGGCCTAAAGGCCAAGAGCTGAGTGCCATGATTAACAAAGAGCAAAACAACAACGGTCCAGCTATAAACTGGGAATCACAGAATCACAAAATTGTTGAGGCTGGAAAAGACTGCTGAGATCATCAAGTCCAGCCTATGACCTAACACCACCCCATTGGCCAGACCACAGCACTAAGTGCCACATCCAGCGTCTCCTTAAACACCTCCAGGGCCGGTGACTCCACCCCTTCCCTGGGCAGTACATCCCAATGCCTGAGCACCCTCTCCGTGAGGAAGTGCTTCCTGAGATCCAACCTGAACCTCCCCTCATACAGCTTCAGGCAATGCCCCCTCATCCTGTCACTGGTTGCCTGGGAGAAGAGCCCGACCCCCACCTGACTACAACCTCCCTTCAGGTAGTTGTAGAGAGTCTCCTCTTCTCCAGGCTAAACACCCCCAGCTCCCTCAGCCTCTCCTCACAGGACTTTCCCTCTAGTCCCTTCCCCAGCCTTGTTGCTCTCCTCTGGACCCTCTCCAGCCCCTCAATGTCTTTCTTGCAGTGAGGGCCCAGACCTGCACACAGGGCTCGAGGTGAGGCCTCACATACTCGAGGTGAGGTGGGTGTACTGCTGGCCCAAGGATGACCCTTGAATTATCCAACAGCACAACTCTTCTTCCAGCTGTACAATGTGGCCCTAATGCAGGGACAATCTCTGAGAACTCTTAAAGTAAATGCAGAGCAATAGTCAAAGACTGGTCAATGGGATCTAATGTTTTCATGGCTGAACTGAGTGATAAAAGCATTAAACCCACCACGCATGCCCTGCACAGTCACAGTGCTCCTGTGAACATGAAGGAAGGGTGCGACAGTTCACCACCCCAAACACAGAGTCTGCCTGTGACACAGTGACTGGCGGTTCTGGCACAAAAGGTCACACAGTGACAAAGGGCTGCTACATAGCTGGAGACTGTGCCATGCATCAATATGGAGCGGAAACCCTTGAAAAACCTAAAATACAGTCAGCAAAATACATTTAATTTTTTTCAGAGGTTTTTTGGAGGGTTTTTTAGCTATCAACTTTTTTTTTTTTTTCCTAGCATTGCAAGCTAGCTTCTTGGAATTTTTAGTAGCATGACTGTAAGGCAGCATGTGCCAGTACACGTCCTTACACAGTAAGTACTTCTGATAAATATAATTTCTACATAAATGCTTCCTCTGGAAAAACAATCACAGAATCTCTCCAGTTGGAAGATCATCAAGTCCAACTATTAACCTGGCACTGACAGGTCACCACTAAACCGTGTCCCTAAATACCAGATGAGCACGTTGTTTGAATACCTCCAGGGATTCAGCTGTGGTCAGTGAAACTTCTCACTGGTCCCAGTCAATTAGCATCAGTGATGAGAAGCAGCAGTTCTCCAGAAAATTAAGGCTCCATCAAAATCATCCAGATTTGTCACTAATTAAAAATGCCAATGGTTGTTCTAATGATTTCTTTTTATATCTGAATGTTAAAAGCAACATAAGTGAGACATTTGCAGAACTAATATTCAGTACCTAATGAACACACAACTGCTGTCCGTCAGTTTGTTAGTAATTACCACACGCATAATTGGAGTTAAAAACTATCTCTACATTTGCACCTTCATCTTTGGTTTGATAAACTGATTTACAAAAGGCCTGTAGCATATCATCAGTGTTAAAAACCTGCTTTGCCTTGAGCTCAGTAAGATTATTTTTAAACTGCTGAGAGCTTTTGTTGGTTTGCTGTTAGAGCATGTGGGAGGACCGGGACCAAGTGTACAATTTTGGAGTATACAGCTGCTGTTAGTTAAGAACAGAGTATGAATTAAAGTGTCTGTACTGCTGAAAATGTTCAGAGCCTTTAAAAAAGGCCTCTGTTTTATATCAGTCAATTTAAATACATTAGTTCTGAGGGGGTTCTGCATTTTTTCACCATAGGAAGTCAAGATAGTTATGCTTTTTCATACAGAAAAGGCGTTGGATTATGTTACATACATTATATATATGTTCCATATAAAAGCTGTCTTCAGAATACACAGAGACTGCAAAACCAGCCAAAGTTAAATGTGTCTGCACAACCTCTTGCATATTCATTACATGCAGGCTTTTTGAACGTATACTTTCACGCTACTGTCTATGGAATATTTTAAACCTGTTTTCACTAGAAAAACCTCCATATTATATAGGAACAACCATAGCAGCACACTATCCTAAAATAACCTTTTGACATTTTTACACAACAGCCTTGCATGTTGTGTGTGCTATTGCATTCCTAGTTTTTGCAGGTATGAAAATCAGGGGACCACTTACTGCTGGCATGGCCAGTGGATTCAGTCCATCCAGGGATCTTGTTTCAGTACACCCCAATGGGTCAGAAATGGTGACATGATTATTTTCATCTGCAACGCTGTGGATGAGTGCAAGAAAACAATGAGCAGCTTGGGTATGATAATATTGCTAGTCAGTACAGCCCAACTTGGACAAGGATGGATGTCCACAACCTCACTTACACCAGCAAAATATTTTTGCTGACATGGCTGCTACCAGTTCCCAGAACAGAATTAAGGAGTGTAGCACTTGTTCATTTGCTTTGTTTTTTTCCTTTTTTAAACTTAATCTCTCAGTGGAGTTGTTCCTTGTATAAACCAAAAAATGACAGTGAAATACCAAGAGATTTTAGATTTAGACCCAATATTAGACTTTTTATCTTGAAGAGCATCCAAAAATGTGAAAGTGGATCACAGGTCTGCATTTAATAATCAGTCCTTCTAAGAAGCAGTGATTGAGATGTGGGTCACAAGTCTGCCTAGTAAATCCTCTTAAAAAACAAAAAGCAGCTCTTGAGGCAAAGCTAATGATTTACTTCTTGTACTTGCTTAACTGAAGCTCCGGCTTTGATGTGGTAGTTATTCGGTTCCTCTTGTATTGAGCCTAGGAAGTGCACACACCTCCCATGATTCCTGTCTAATGATAAGGACTGCATAGGCCCCTGTTGTAAGCAGAATCCCAGAAACACTGAAGTTCCCATGCCTGAAGTTCTCCTTTTAGGAATGTTCTTGGACCCTTGTAAATCTTAGAATCAAAAAGCTAGAAACCACAAACTTGGTATCATTTTTTTACCCCAGTGACTTGAGAGATTATCTTTCATAAGAGGCAGACATACCACAAATCTTTTCATATTTCTAATATTAATGTTCTTTACAGTCAGTAAGTTTGTCTTCCACAATTCTGAGTCATTACATTCACCTCTTCCTAAAGAATGATTCACATTAGATAGTACAGTTCTATAGTTTGATACCTACATTGAGAAGGCAGGCAACTCCTGTTCTTCCTTCATAACAATTTTTTATTCCAGAGGTACCTGAAAAACTTGGAATAAATATTTAGTTCTTCCCTTCTGACTTTGATTATAGGACACAGAAAAGTATAACCAGCTACTCCTCTATGACCTATTATAATAATTTTCAGCTTGGCTAATGTTGGTTGCTCTCCTTGAATGTACTTTTCCACTGCTTCAAAGAAACCATCCTCTGGGAATGAAAGCTTTTCTTTAAATAAGACAAGAAAACACCAAAAAAAACTCCTATTCAGATTTCCTACAAATTCCTTGACTACTGCAAGAAGAAATCCTGGATAGTAAATTATGAGAGTGCCAGCTCTCCTGCTCCACCCTGTCAACCTTTCAGTCATTTCTGTGAAGGACAAGAGAAATTTGATGTCTACAATCTATTAATTTTTTTGTGCCTTCTTTGGAGTTGAATAGCAAACTGGGTCAATTAACATAAATGGCTAAAGAGGCTGGACATCTGGGGAATGACACCAAATTCATTTTCCATAAACTTTCAAGTAACCAGATGGCAAATGATTCAAAGGCCTATCTTCAAGAACCAGCTGTATAGTACAGTTACCAGACTGGTGTTAGAAGTCAGCCTTTACAGTAAGAAATCAAACCTACAACTTAGCCAATGACCTTGCATAAAAAAAAAATTAAAATAAGAAATGCCACACTACAGGAAATTTATAAGGAGCTTATCTGTAAATGATGTATAGGCTATCGACAGTTAATTTTATAAAGATAGTAATTAACAAGAAACTGGTTACTACAGTGTACGCATCTTACCTATGCAGGCTGTATATTCAAAACAGATTAATGTTAATTAAATGGTCCATCAAGCTGGAGTGTGCAAAATCAATGAGCACTGACAGCAGTATAATAGAGATAAATCTAAAGCACTCCCAACTATGAAAGGAAAAGTTTAAACATTACATATAAGGCATGGCATCCAAATTTTGAGTCGGATATCCTCACAGATTTAGTATTTACTTTGGATAGGTATTAGGTTCAGTTCACAGTATAGATGGGGACCAACTTTCAATGTTAATGGCTTTCAGACTGAGTACAAATCATCTCTGCTGATCTCACATATTGAAGCTGAATTTCCCCCCAGAAGCTAGATGAAGCATGACTCCTAGAAAGAGATCTAAATCTCATGCAAAAGCTTTCTACTGAACATTTGCACAAAAGTCAAAGTGACATTTGACTAAGCAATACCCATTGCTTAATAATTTGTTATTTCAGCTCTCTTTGAAGAATATGCAAATTTAATTAGCACAGTTTTTATAGCATAGCATTGCTCCTAAAGAAAGGATTTTGGTCCTTCCGGAACTTCCCCTCCCTGGTCTTTGTATGAATAAATACACTAAAATGTCTTCCAGTTCTGAAACAAAGCAAGGTTTTAAATCAAAGTGTCATGGAGTATTAACTCCATACTTTATGAAATGCACGTATTTTAGTTGTTTCTATTTAATACTGATCTGACCTAGAAATCCTATCTAAGTCTCTTCTCTTTTTCCTCAGCAGACCTACTTGACAGCAGGATGTCAAAACAAAAATGGAAGACAGCAGTGTTCATAAACCTCATCCCATCCAACATCAACCCTTCTTTCTGTAGCAGTCCTGCTCCAAGCATAGCACTGTGGCATAAACAGAGACCAAAGCATCCATGATCATGTATTGAGACAGTTACATGGTAGAATGGGGAAAGACAGATAGTTGTGCTTCACAGGTATTTTTAGTTACGTTTCTTCCCCTGACACTTTTCATCCAGGACAGCTGTAAAGTGGCTGGAAGCTTTGGAGAACTGCAGGAACACAAACATCGTACTGGAAGACTTCTCTTTGTCAGCTCCTTAATTCAGGTTCAGAACTTGTCTCTTTGAATGAATGACTACCATAGAAGCATCAGGCAGAGGGGAAGAGAAACCTTCTCTTAAAACATTACAAGCACTAAAATGAATGATGCTGGGTTTATACAGCTTGTAAGTCACTTCTGTTTTACTTGTCTAGAAGAAAGGTGCAAGCTCATCTGAAATTTCTGCAGGCAGCTCATTTGTGCATCATCCCTCTGCTGTTGATTACCTAGTATCTGAAAGGGGATGAGCTCACCCAACATATTTTCCTGAGGGCATGTATGGTATCTCCTTCTAACCAATCACCTACCTTCACAGAATGTAATTATCTCTGAGGGCTGATTTCCACAAGGACAATGTGCTCAGCAGTGATTAAGAAGGGAACTCCTATCTGTATATGCTTGCGCAAAGGCAGTATGATTTCATTTCCGTGATAAGCCAAAATCCAAAGCATTTTGTAGATACTGGTCCATCCATCCAGTTTCCCACAGTCAAAATTTGGGAGAAACGTTAGCCAGTTACTTCCAATTGACTGCTCTAGTCACCTAAATAAAATAATAATAGAAAAATTTTCTCAAGAAACTCAACTAAATGAAATAATAGCATTGTACAGGAGTCAAAGGAGGATTTATAGAGGTACATCCATACGGAGGAAACAAGTAGTGGCACCTCCTAGACAAAAGGCTAAGAAAAGATGATCTGAGTCACTCAGTTTCATCAACCCCACTATACATCACAAGCAGCTCTCTGTCATTCACATAAAAGCAAGATCCAGCCTGTATACCCAGCATTTCACGGTGCCATCAGTGTCTTCTGGGAGTTCTTTCTGCATTTGTCTTCCAGAGCATTTTTACTTCTTTTGGGACTGATTGAGACTCCCATGACCATTCATTCAACTGTTTTCTAAGCTAAAATATTTTGATGTTTTTGTTCCATGAACAGACTAAATACCAAAACATTCTGAGAAATGGAAATACTTTGGAAAAAAAACAGAAAAGGTCTTTTTCCCCTGAACCAGAAAGAGATATTTTGGCATTTTCATATCAACATATTTACTGTTCTTCATTAAAACTAACTAAAGAAAACATTACTGAAGGCCATATGAAGTTGCAGCAGCCTGTGATGTTGAAGTGCCTTGTGGGACCTGTCATTCTAGAGCCCTCCATCCTGCCTAAGGGTTAGGCAGCTTTTCCCGCAGCTCATGATTGCCATGACAGTATGCCATAATGCATCACGAAAGAGATGTATAAGCAATAAAAAATTCAGACCATAGAGGAAAGGAGGGCCACAAAACATTTGTGCAAACCTGTGAAACCATCCATAACTGACTTCAGTGCAGAAGATTTTAACTTATATCAGATGTATTCAAGAAAAGCTCTTTTTTGCCTTTATTTTTTTTTTTTAAAAAAAAAGTAGTACCATTTGAAAAGATCATCACAGCTTCATGGTTTTGAGTACAAATACCACGTTGGCTATCCCTCTACTATGCATAGAAATATGAGCCTGAGAATAAAGCCTTCTGATGCACAGTCCCTACATCCACATTGCTGGAAGGAAGTTTTCTGAACAGGTTTGCCTATAAATCACACTCTGCCTTTCCTGCACAAGAAAGCAAGCCCTTCAGGGAAAGAATCTGAGAGAATCATGGAATCATAGAATCATTGAATTTTAGGGGTTGGAAGGGACCTTGAAAGATCACCTAGTCCAACTCCCTTGCCAAAGCAGGATCCCCTAGGGCAGCCCACTGAAACACATCCAGGCGGGTTTTGAAAGTCTCCAGAGAAGGAGACTACACAATCAACCTGGGCAGCCTGTTCCAGTGCTCTGTCACCCTCACAGTAAAGAAGTTTCTCCTCACGTTGAAGTGGAGCTTCCTGTGTTCTAACTTAAACACATTATTTCTTGTTCTATTGCTGGGCGCCACTGAGAAGAGATTATCTCCTTCCTCCTGACACCCATCCCTCAGATATTTATATACATTAATAAGATTCCCTCTCAGCTGTCTCCTGTCAAGGCTAAACAGCTCCAGTTCTCTCAGTCTCTCTTCACAGGAGAGATGTTCAAGTCCCTTAATCATCCTCGCAGCTCTCCGTTGGACTCTTTCCAGTAGGTCCCTGTCTCTCTTGAATTGCGGAGCCCAAAACTGGACACAGTATTCCAGGTGTGGTCTCACCAGGGCAGAGTAGAGGGGGAGGAGAACCTCCCTAGACCTGCTGGACACACTTTTCTTAATGCACCCCAGGATCCCATTGGCCCTCTTGGCCACAAGGGCCCATTTCTGTCTCCTGGACAACCTACTGTCCACTAGGACTCCAAGGTCTTTCTCCACGGGGCTGCTTTCCAGCAGGGCATCCCCTAATCTGTAGTGGTGCCTGGTGTTATTCCTCCTCAGATGCAGGACTCTACACTTGTCCCTATTGAACTTCATGAGGTTCACCTTTGCCCAGCTCTCCAGCCTGTCCAGATCTTGTCGGATAGCAACACAGCCCTCCTGTGTGTCAGCCACCCCTCTCAGTTTTGTATCATCAGCAAACTTGCGAGGGTGCACTCTATCCCCTCATCCAGGTCATTGATGAAGATATTGAACAAAACGACCTAGCACTGATCGCTGGGGAACACCACTGACAACAGACCTCCAGCTTGACTCTGTGCTGCTGATCACAACCCTCTGAACTCTGTTGCTGAGCCAGTTTGCAATCCACCTCACAGTCTAATCATCTATCCCACGTTTCTTGAGTTTACTTACTAGGATATTAGGGGGGACAGTATTGAAAGCCTTACTGAAGTCAAGGTATATGACATCTACTGCTCTCCCTTCATCAACCCATTTGGTCACGTCCTCGTAGAAGGATATCAGATTAGTCAGGTAAGATTTCCCCTTGGTAAGTCCATACAGGCTATTCCTGATAACCATTTTTTCTTCCAATTGATTAGAAATGGTCTGCAGGATGAGCCACTCCGTCATCTTCCCAGGGATGGAGGTGAGGCTGACTGGTCTGTAGTTGCCAGGGTCCTTCTTACCCTTTTTGAAGACTGGAGTGATACTGGCTTTTTTCCAGTCTTCGGGCACCTCTCTGGTTCCCCATGATTTTTCAAAGATGATGGAGAGCGGCTCAGCCACAACATCAGCCAACTCTCTCAGCACACACGGATGCACCCCATCAGGGCCCATGGATTTGTGTGTTTTGTCAGTTTTTGTAATACTTCTCTAACCAAATCCTCACTGACCAGTGGAGAGTCATCCTCACTCCAGTTTTGCTCCCTTACTTCCAGTGACTGGAATTCCTGAGGGCTGGTCTTAGGAGTAAAGAAGACATTCAGCAATTCTGCCATCTCTGCATTCTCTGCTATCATATCTCCCGCCTCATTTAGCAGCAGACTCTCTTTTTCCCTACTCTTCCTTTTCTCATTGATGTATTTGAAAAAAAATTCTTTGTTTCCTTTCACTTCCCTAGCCAGAGTAAATTCCAAGAGAGCCTTGGACTTGCTTGTTGATTCTCTACATACTCCAGCCACATTTCTATAATCCTCCCAATAAACCAGAATCTCTTTTCATTTACTGTAAATTTCCCTCTTCCATTTGAGTTTTTTCCAGGAGCTCCTTGCCTAACCATGGAAGTCTCCTGCCTCCTCTACTTGATTTTCTTTTAGAGGGAATGCATTTATCTTGAGCCTGGTGTAGGTGGAGTTTGAATGTTGACCAGCTCTCTCGTGCCCCCCTACCTTCTAGAATCTATTGCTATGTGAAAGGAGGTTGTAGTGAGATGGGGATCAGTCTTTTCTCCCATATAACAAGGGACAGGACAAGAGGAAATGAACCCAAGTTGCACCAGGGGAAGTTCAGATTAGATACTAGGAAAAATTTCTTCAGCCCAAATGGTTGTTAAGCATTGGAACAGGCTGCCCAAGGAAGTGGTTGAGTCACCATCCCTGGAGATATTTAAAAGATGTGCAGATGTGGTGCTTAGGGACATGGTTTAGTGGTGGACCTGGCAGTGTTAACAGTTGGACTTAATGATCTTAAGGATCTTTTCCAGTCTAAACAATTCTGTAAATCTGTGAGAGAAATGGCTATGAATGGAGCATGATTACAGCATCTCCTTTCTTCTCAGTTGCATCTGGAAAATAAATCACATGAACAAATAAAGTCTGAACTTGAACAGTGCTTTGCTAGAGCTGCTAAAATTACCAAGGAGCTGTAGATACCAGTCAAGTCAAGCTCCCCCTGCTAGCCAGAGAGCTCTTGTCAGAGACCACCCATTGCCTGGACTAACATTCCAGCTTGCCTGGCTTCCTGCAGTTCTGGAAAGGAGTTATTTCTGAGTCATTTACACTCACAAAATATTGAATTAAAGATCTTTTTAGTTCCTAGGAATAACATCAAGATATAATCCTCAGGATATGAAGCTGAAACATGATCATCTATGCATTACAGAAAGCATTGGGCAAGTGTAATCTTGCCTCCTGCAGAAAATGATCTTTTACTGACTTTCCTGAACCAAGAGACTGTCACACACAGGCTTGTAAATGGTTCATGTTTCAATCCCCTGCTGAACTACAGCATTGGTGGAAATCCAAAGGTTAATCACAGCACTTTAAAAGAACAACTCTGTTTTATTGATTACATGGAGTTTGGGGAAATCAGTAATTATCTACCAGTATGCATATTAAATTATCCGGTAGTTTACATATTACTGTGGGAATTATCAATGCATATTAAATTATCTGTTGTTTTAATTAACAAAATATTTATGATGACAGAAGCTATACTAAAACAACTAATCCTGAATCTAGCATTGGTTTAGTATGCCAGAGAGATGAAAAGTGCACAGAATAATTCAGGCTTCTCTATGGATTGTTTTGGTTCTTTCTTTATTTGCATCAGTAGAAGTACATGAGCAAGAAACAAACTATCTGAAAAATTAAGCTGCTGACAGTATTTTACAGCAAAATGAAGTTTCGTTTTCTTTATGGAACTTTTCCAGTGCTTGCATTTTAACTGCATTTGACATTTCCATCAGGTTTTCCAACTTCAAATCTCCGGCTGCTTCAGAGAGTTATTACTGGAATCATCTGTGAATCATATATTGTTAGAATTACTGTGATGTTGTACTTTGACCACTGTGTTCAGTTTTAGGCCCCTCACTACAAGAAAGACATTGAGGTGCTCGAATGCGTCCAAAGAAAATCAATGAAAGGGTTAAAAGACTTTGAGAACAGGTCCTGTGAGAAGTGGCTGAGGGAACTGGGATTGTTTAGCCTGGAGAAAAGGAGGTTCAGGAGAGACCTTATCGCTTTCTACAACTACCTGAAAGAAGGTTGCAGCGAGGTGAGGGTTGGCCTCTTCTCCCAAGCAACAATTCATAGGGCGAGAGGCAATGGCCTCAAGTTGCACCAAGTTTAGATTGGATATTAGGAGAAATTTCTTCAGTTCAAATGGTTGTTAAGCATTGGAACAGGCTGCCCAGGGAACTGGTTAAGTCACCATCCCAGGAGGTATTTAAAAGACTTGTAGATGTGGCACTTGGAGACACGGTTTAGTGGTGCACCTGACAGTATGAGGTGAACAGTTGGGCTCAATGGTCATAAGAATCTTTTCCAATCTAAATGTTTCTGTGTTTCTGTATTTAATTTTAAAACAAAAAACATTACTTTCCCGATACGTTAACTTTTATGAAGTTGTATTAGCAAGGACAAACTGGTTTTGTACAAAATAAAAAACATTTTAAAAATACGTCAAAATTACTTACATTAAGAATTTATAAATTAAGCGAGGTTTGTTTCAGAAAAGACTGTGTGGAAAATTACTTATTATTTATTAATGAAATGGAAAGCTTAGAAAGAACAACACACTCTTAAGACTCCAACACTTTCTGGAATAAGAATTCTGCATTCTAACCTGGTCTTATTTTGCTCATCAGATACATAAAAATGATTGAAAAATGATAATATTTTGGCTTAAGCTAAAGGATGAGCACATCAAGAATTGGAATTGCCTTTTCCTTGTACATTCTAACAACCTAAGATTCCCCAAATTTAAATAAACTTTCAAATTCCCCCCCCAAATATATATAAAAAAGTCATTTCTGATATATCTAAAGTAAACTTATGGAAGAGTTGTAGTTCAAAGTTAAAATGATAAAAATTAAATTGAGGCACTTCAGCTTATTGAATTATGCCAATGTGTTACTGAAGATTGCTTCACTCCTTTGATTAGAAAATAGTTCTTGGGTATTTCTTGAAGTGTTTTAGGAGCCAACATATTTAATATCCAAGAAACTTGTACTTAGTGAAGAAAAGGCTAAAGATAGCAATGTTTCATGAAGATGACATCAAGAGTTTAGCTAATGTGTAAAATAACCAATAGTGGTTTGCCCATCTTTGATAATAGCGTTGCTGTGTTTTGGAAAAAAAAAAAAACCAGATTCATCGCTGCTTGACCTATATGAAAGTAAATATTACAGAAAGAGTTTTTGTTGTCTGTAATCACCAGCCAAAATGTCATCAATCTAAACCCATTCAGGGGGAATTTACAAAGACGCTGACCCCACACAAAACTCTTAGTTTTCTTTGGAAGTATTCTTTTTTCTCAGAAATGTTGACTCTCCTCTGGCAAGGTATAACTTTCTAATCTCTTTCTGAACCAGTTTGAAAGTGTTAATAATGCCCCATAATTTTAAGAAGTAATTCCTCTTCCTAATAAGTCTAAGGTTCAGGTGTTAGCCTTTAGGGAACCTTGAAAACATATTATTATATTCAGGAAAAATATCCATAATCTTGCACACAGAGAAAAAGCCTTAGACAGGATTAGGAAATACTAGTGTTCTCTGTCAGTAAGTACATAATTCATTCAATTTAGTTACTGCTAATCTTTTTTCTTTACTTTTTCAGAACTGACCTGATGTGTCAAATTTACATACGTTTCAATAAAAGCACATTTTCTAGTCATACAGAAAAGATTAGCTATATAGTATAGTCCTTAAGAGTTGCAAACTGCTTTTAAATCCTACAAAGCAATAGTTTACAACTATGCTAAGTGATCTTTTTATATAATTGCTAATAAGAACATAACACTTCCTACAGTAAAAGTATCAATTAATCTCTTATATTAAAGACAACTTGGAGTTAATGTATCAATAGTTCAAGAGTGCTGATTGCAGAAACTTTTTATTATGTATATATATTTTAGAAAAATCATACTAAAATAGTTTTTGTTTTGTAAATATCCTTTTGCATATGCTTATCATTATTAAGCTTTCTAAATCACCCTTTCCCCATTCACACTAGAGGAGTGATAATAAACCAAGGAAGGCTGGACACTAAGGGAGGAAATCTTGAAGGCACAGGAGCAGGCCACCCGTGCATGCCTTAAGACAAGGTGGTGGCATACAAGACCAGTCTGGCTGAATAGGCACATATTGCTGAAGATCAGGGAAAAAAAGAGAGTTTATGGCCTCTGGAAAAGAGGACAGGCCACTCATAGTGCATATAAGGATAACATTAGGTTATGTAGGGAGATTATTAGAAGGTCCAAGGCTCAGCTGGAAATTAATCTGGCTTTGAAAGTAAAGGACTGTAAGAAAAGTTTTTATAAATATATTAATAACTAAAGAAAGAACAGAGAGAGCCTCCATGCCCTGCTAGACCCAGAAGGAAATACAGTAACAAAAGACAAGGATAAGACTGAGGTGCTTAATGCCTTCTTTGCCTCAGTCTTTATTAATAGTAACACCTGTACTGAGGGAAACTAGCCCTCCAAGCCGAAAGAATGGGAACAGGAGCAAAATATCTCCCCCACAATTCACGAGGAGATGGTCAGGAACATACTACTACATGTCGATGTCCATGAATCTAGGGGGCCAGATGGGATACACCCTAGAGTACTAAGTAAACTGACAGGGGTTCTCGCCTGACCACTTTCCATCCTTTATCAACAGTCCTGGCTTACTGGAGAGGTCCTAGCCGATTGGAAGTCAGCAAATATAACACCCATCTATAAGAAGGGAAGGAAGGATGACCTGGGAAATTACAGGCCTGACAGTTTAGCTTCAGTCCCAGGCAAGCTGTGGAGCAAATCATCCTGAGTTCCATTTTGCAACACATGCAAGATAACCAGGTGATCTGACCCAGTCATCATGGGTTTATGAAGGGCAGGTCCTGTTTAACAAACCCGATCTCCTTCTATGACTGGGTGACCTGCTTGCTCAATGAAGGAACGGCTGTGGATGTTGTTTACCTTGACTTTAGTAAGGCATTCGATACTGTTGCCCACAGAATTCAAGAGAAATTGACTGGTCTTGGCTTGGATGTGCATACGCTTCACTGGGTGAAAAACTGGTTGGATGGCCGAGTCCAAAGAGATGTGGTCAATGTAGTTATATCCAGTTGGAGGCTGGTCACGAATGGTGTCCCCCAGGGCTCAGTCCTGGGGTTGCTCCTGCTTAACATCTTTATTAATGACTTGGACCAGGTGATGGAGTGCACCCTCAGTAAGTTTGTAGATGACACCAAGCTGGGTGGAAGTGTCGATCTGCTTGAGGGTAGGGAGGCTCTACAGAGGGATCTGGACAGGCTGGATCACTGGGTCAAGGCCAGTCACATGAGTTTCAATCAAGCCAAATGCCAGGTCCTGCACTTTGGCCACAACAACCCCCAGCAGAGCTACAGGCTTGGGGAGGAGGGGCTGGAGAGCTGCCAGGCAGAGAGGGACCTGGGGGTGTTGATGGACAGTTGGCTGAACAGGAGCCAGCAGTGTGCCCAGGTGGCCAAGAAAGCCAATGGCATCCTGGCCTGGATCAGGGATGGTGCTGTCAGCAGGAGCAGGGAGGTGATCGTGCCCCTGTACTTGACTTTGGTGAGGCTGCACCTCGAGTGCTGTGTCCAGTTTTGGGCCCCTCACTACAAGAGGGACATTGAGGTGCTGGAGAGGGTACAGAGGCGGGCTACCAAGCTGGTAAAGGGCTTAGGACATAAGTCTTATGAGGAAAGGCTGAGGGATCTGGGGCTGTTTAGCCTAGAGAAGAGGATTCTGAGGGGAGACCTTATTACTCTCTACAACCTCCTGGCAGGGAGTTGTAGAGAGGTGGGGGTTGGTCTGTTCTCCTGAATGGCAAATGATAAGACAAGGGAAAATGGCCTTACGTTGTGCCAGGGGAGGTTCAGGTTGGGTGTTAGGAAGAATTTCTATACTGAAAGGTTTGTCAGACATTGGAACGGGCTGCCCAGGGAGGTGATTTAGTCACCATCCCTGGAGGTGTTTAAGAGACAGGTAAATGTTGTGTTGGGGGCAATCGTTTAGTAGGTTGATACGGCTGGGAAAAAGGTTGAACTCTATGATCTTCTAGGTTTCTTCCAGCTGATACAATTCTATGATTCTGTGATCACACTGAAGGAAATGTAATCTGTTAGGGTCTCAGCAATAACCACTGCACAAAGTACCTGCTTAAAAATTAAAAAAGGCTTTCTGTTAAGCAAAGAACAATCCAAAATTAGACGAGAGATTGGCTGGATTGCCATGTTTGCCATGTGATTAAATTAGAAAATCTAGAGTCAATTCTTGTATTTAGCAATTCACTTCATGTTTTGGTGCCCTAATGCTGCATTTTTCAGATGAAAGGAAAGCACTTTGCTACTTAAGCAGCTAATATGTTGGAAAAGGACTATTTCTCTCTCTGCTTCTGTACTGTTGCTACACAACAGCATCCCGGTGTGACTGGAAACTGGACACGGTGGAAGCGCACATTAAAACCACAACAGAAATAATTTATACAGGCTTTAAGATTTCAGAACAGAATTATCATGCCATCAGTAGGGGGTAGGGGTACTTCACAGCAAAATGAAAAGCAACTGGCTGCACAAGCATAAGAGACTACATTTAAGGTCACAGGGTGAGGTACAAAGAAGTTTTGGAACCAACATGTAGGTACCACACTGGTTTTGAAAAGCCACTACAACAAAGGTTATCCTGACTCTGTTTGTGTTGTCATTTTGGCCTGAGATGTGCACCTCCTAGTCACACAGAGAGGAAGAGATCAGCTGTGCAGAATAATGTTCAAGAGCTGGAAACAAACTCAAATCTCATAAGGTGGCAATGAACATTTTCTGGTTTGTTTTTTTTTTTTTTTTCCTCCCATATGTTTTCTTTCCTTGTGTGGATTTCATGAGGGAGGAGTAAGGATGAAACACACCATGACTACTGAGTTCGTGAAAATGGGTAATGTATGTTATTTCCCATGTGGGAATTTGTCAAACCTCTTCTCTACCAGTTGAAAATCATTATGCACATCCTATTTTTAGTTCACATGATATTCATTTGTGTATCTTTTTCCTGTCTCTCCTTCTTCCCACCAGACTGAGGGCAAGCACTGTGGGAAATTAAACTCTTGTTTGATACATATTAATTTTCCTTTTGTATGTTAAGTAGCAACAAAATCTTCCACATCAAAAGACTAGAATGAACCACTGCCTTAATCTTTTTTCTTATGGACAAGCCTACAAAATATCCTTGAATAAGCAATCACTGAAAACCATCTAGATCTATTAGAATGGTTTAGATTTATTAAAAAATAAATGTGGTAGACAACCTACAGCATCCATAGGTTGTTTGTCTTCAGTGTTCAAAAAAATAAAAAAGTGATGAAGCAAAGTAAATCTCTGGGTTCAATTTCTAGACTAAATTTTGTTGAACATGAGCTACTGACTACCCGTCATATCTTCATCCGCAACACTGAAACCCCCTCAGTCATCAATTTCCCATCACAGGCTATAACTGGTAAACAAGTCAGCCCTTAGACTTTTCTCTGTCACACTGAAGTGAATAGCATTCAGAAATCTCACAGTGAACAACAGAGCCAAGGATAGCTCTAAGGATAGCACTCTCCTCTAAGCCCTCATTTAATGAGGGGAAGAACACAGCCCTGAGACATCCGCACGGCATTTGAGCTATGTCCTGTTGTTTTGGTTTGGCCTGGCTGGATTTTGGCCGCGGAGGGGGGAAGCTGCAGGGTGGCTTCTGCAAGAAGCTGCTAGAAGCTCCCCGAGTTTGCAAGAGCCAATGCCAGCCAGCTCCAAAGAGGGACACGCCACTGGCCAAGGCTCAGCCTATCAGCAAAGCGATAGCAGAGGAATGCCTCTGTGAAAAACATATTTAAGAACGGGGAAAAGAACTGCACCACAACAGCTGGCACAGAGATGGAGGAGTGAGAATCTGTGCAGACACCAAGGTCAGTGAAGAAGGGGGGGGGGGGAGCATGAGCTCCAGGCGCCGGAGCAGAGAGAGTCCCCCGGGTCTGTGGTGAAGACCATGGTGAAGCGGGTTGTCCCCCTGCAGCCCATGGGCGAGGTGCAGATCTCCACCGTGAGGATCACCACGTAGATGTCCACCATGTAGACGACTCCACGCTGTGTGGGTGGATGCCTGAAGGGGACTGTAGCCCATGGGAAGCCCACATCAGAACAAGTCGCTGCTGGAACCTGTAGCCCGTGGAAGAGAGGAATGCCCACGCTGGAGCAGGTTGGCCGGTGGGACTTTTGGGACACTGTGGATGGCTCACGCTGGAGCAGTTTCCCCTGAAGGACTGTGCCTCAGACCCACGAGGGGTGGGCTGCCCCTCGTGAGGTGTCTCACATTGGGCAGTTTGTGATGAATTGCCCTTTGTGGGACGACTCATGTTGGAGAAGAGAGCGTGAAGCTTGTCTCCCATGAGAGGGACCCCACAATGGCCCTGGGGAAGAGAGAAGAGTCCTCCTCCAGAGTGAAGAAGCGGTGAAACCAACATTGGATGAACTGACCATAACCCCCATTCCCTGTCCCCTTGCGCCGCTTGGGGGGAGGAAGTGGAGAAACCGGGATTGATGTTAAGTCCGGGAAGAAGGGAGGGATGGGGTAAGGTGTTCTGTTTGTTAAGATCTGTTTGCTCTTTCTCACTTCTCACTACTCCTCTCTGATTGGTTCTCTTAATAAATGTACCTAATTTCCCCAAAATTGAGTTTGTTTTGCCCAGGACGGTAAATGAGAGTTATCTCCCTGTCCTTATCTCGAACCCTGAACCCTTTGAAATATTTTCTCCCCGTTTAGCAGTGAAGGGGGAGTGAGAGAGCGGCTGTGTGGGTACCTGGCTGCCGGCCAGGGTCAAACCACGACACCTGTGCATCTGGTCCTCCCAGCTCCTGTCTGCCTTCTTCAGGTAGGTGTCTTACAGGCCTTTTTTTATGCCAGGCCATTTATCTATTTTAAGAGGAGAATTTGGAAGTTTAAAAACTTATGGTGAATTGCTGCATATATCCTCTAATGAACACAGCATTGAAGATGAGTATATTTATTCCATTTAGTTGATCTTTAAGAAAGAATTACAATGCAGTTTAATCCCTGAATTGGCTCTGAGCAAATATGGACCTTTAAGGGTGTCTATCTCTGGCTCCAGATCTAGAATTTAGATTTTCTGTCAAGTCTGTCTCTATTAATAACAGGTCAGAATGATGCAGTCATTAACAAGGTAGGAGTTAATTACATTTCTTCCCCACTAGCCTTAACAGGTAAGTGAAAAGGTGATTGCATCTGCAGTCTAACAATGTTTGTGGGAAGGTGAACTGAACAAACTTGTCAAATGAGCTAAAATAAATAGTTATTATGATCTAATCAACTGTTGGTTAATTCTCATTTTCAGATCAAGTCATGTGTTAAATTTTCTACTGGTTACATTATGCGATTCAAGGGATAATCTACCTGGCACTTCATACTTATCAAAACACATCTGAATTATTTTTTTTTTAAATTTCAACACTACTCATTTCAAGCCATAAAGATCATAATTTTCAGTATTTTTTTATCATCTGTAATGCTGGACAAAATCTGGATACACTGCAATTTCGTAATCTCTAAAGTGCTGCTTTTCGGGCCAAAGAAGCCATGCAGAAAAATTTGTGAGGTCATCAACAGAAAAAGCTCTGAGTAGGAGAAGGATATAAAAAGATATTTTAATCAGGAAGCATGGAGTTGCAGTATACAGCTTAAGGCCCTGAGATGTATTAGTAAAATTGAATTTTGCCACTCCAGGGATGGAGGAGCCGGGGCTTTGACCACGGGAGGAGGCAGAACTGCCATGGGAAGCTGGTGAAGGTACAAAGTCTGACGGTTTTGTTGCTGTTGGAGAAAAAGACTGGGTACTCCCATGGGGCTGGGCTGCCTGCACGTGCCCTCATCTGCACACAGGAGCAGATGACTTCCTTCAGTGACTTTCCATATTTTGCCACAGGCAGTGTAAGTAGGAGGGGCATAGCCACGTAACAGCCTGCAGCAATGGGCTCTCCTGAGCAAGCACCAACTCTGCCCCTGCCCACAGCTGGAGATAGTGTTTAATTATTAAGATGACCCTGTGGCAGACAAGTTCCTATTCATAGAATCATAGAACCATAGAAGGGCCTAGGCTGGAAGGGACCTTAGAGATCATCTAATCCAACCTCCCTGTCATGGGCAGGGACGCCTCTCAACTAGATCAGGCTACTCAAGACCCTGTCCAGCCTGGCCTTGAACACCTCCAGGGAGGGGGCAGCCACAACATCTCTGGGCAATTTATTCGGAAGTCTTGCCACCCTCGTACTGAAGAATTTCTTCCTAAAATCTAATCTAAATCTATTCTCCTTCAACTTTCTCCATTTCCCCTTGTCCTAGCAGTGGATGCTCTTGCAAAAAGTCCCTCCCCAGCCTTCCTGTAGGTTCCCTTCAGGTATTGGAAGGCAGCTATTAGGTCCCCCTGAATTCTTCTCTTTTCAAGACTAAACAATCCCAGCTCCCGCAGCATGTCCTCATAGCAGAGGTGCTCCAGCCCCTGGATCATCTTTGTGGCCCTCCTCTGAACACGCTACAACAATCCCTCTTATGGTGGGGACACCAGAACTGGATGCAGTGTTCAAGGTGGGGTCTCACAAGAGCAGAGTAAAGGGGGAGAATCACCTCTCCTGACCTGCTGGCTACGCTTCTCCTGATACATCCCAGGATGTGGTTGGCCTTGTGGGCTGCATGAGCGCACTGCCGGCTCATGTTGAGCTTCTCATCCATCAACACCCCCAAATCCTTCTCTTCAGGGCTACTCTCAACACACTCTGTGCTCAGTTTGTATTTGTGCCTAGGATTGGCCTGACCTAGGATCAATGCCTGGTATCATCCTTTGAAGGCATACAGTGATATTTTTGCAATCACTGCATACACGAGTGCAATAAAAAAACACAAGCACGCAAATCCGATGTAGAAGGATCCTCAATTTGCTTCCCAACAAAAGACTTCTTTCAAGTATTAAGGGCAGATACTCAGTTGCTATAAATTCCTACATGGTACAGACAGTCAGAATTCATTTGCAATTCACGGATCTGTGACAATTTTCATTTTCAAACAAAATACACATTGCAGAGCACAGCAGCTGTAATTATTTGTTTTGTGGTGTACGTAGATGGCTGGAGCACATGGGAGCTGTGTAACGCAAGACAACAGGCAGGCACCCAGCCGGCTGCAGGCACCATACAAATGGGCAGTGTGTAACTGGTAGGTGAGACCAAAAAAGCCAGTGCACGAAGAAGACAGGACAAGTTGGATGATGAAGGAAGGTAATAGCAAGATTGTGGTTTAGTATCAACTGGTCAGACCTATATTTTATATAAAAAAGAAGCCATTGGTAGCAGCAAGCACAGTATGAATGTAACAGCTAGGAAAATAAATATGTTTTAGCTGATTTTAGGGCCTTTTTAATTTCCACATTTATTATCATATTCAATTTGCCTGAATTTGCTCACTCACAGCTATATTTGCTTTCTAAAATAGTCTCACAAGAATGTCTGGTGTTCTGTTGTCAAAGTGGTTATAGAACCACTCATGAACAGTGTTGGAAGCAGAGTTACACAAAATTTAGTAACTGAGGTATTTGGGCAGCTACCTGCTGCTTCAAAAATACATTTGAGTTCATTCTGCTTACTTGGCTGTCATCAGTGATACTCAGATTCCCTTTCCCTTATTAAGTTTCATCTGACCAGAGATGAGAAGCAATCCCGTTTGGCAGGGCTTCATAAAACCCCTATTACTAACACAATGAACAAATGGCCGATGCAGGGGAAGAAGCCTTGGGCTGATATACGTGCTGCATGTCCTCCCACAAATATTTCTAAGACTTAAAAGACATTTTGTGAACAGTTTGCAAACAGAAACAACTATGGACTGAAAATATTACTTATTATGAATGGCTTGATGGAATTTGCTTCCCGCATCATTTGGAAAAATGTTTATTATTTCTAACATTTTTAATAAAATACTTGTCTTTTGGAAGTAGAATCAAACAGGAAAACACTCAAGCTATGTAATTGTCTTCTACTCATGTTGACTGGAAACATCTCAATCTTTGCAACAGAAATAGTTATTAATTAATAATACTAATTTTCTAGACTTGTTCAGACTACGCTGTTGAGTAAACATCCTCAGGACCCAGTAAGAATAAGAAATGAGCACGTTATGACTTGTCAATTACACAAACATGACTTTCAGCTACCAGGAAAAGTCTTTGAGCTACATAAATACTTCCCGCATTCCTACAAAACACAAACCACATGGTGAATTTCCTCCACTTATAAAACCAAAAGGCAGCAGAATTGGATGTAACTAGTCATATGCTTTTTCACTGCTTAAATTATAACTCCTTAATAAACAAGAGGAAAAGCAGAGATATTGCAAAGCGGTCAACACACATTTGTGCATAAACCTCTGTGCCCACACATTTATGCAAATATGATCAGCATTTGATTGCCATGAACGTCACTTTTTCCCTGCATTGTTCTAGTTAATTCCTGCATTACTTTCTAAGATGAATAAGTAGTAGGAAGGGAAACAAATAATAGAGGAGACAAAGACTGTCTAATTAAATAAAGTGTCTACCTCCTCCCTGGTACTCCATTACATCACACTCCCAGAAAATGTTTTCTGAAAATCCATTTGTTCCAGATATCTCCTTCTCTCCAGCTAATACACACATGGTTTATTCTGCTTTTGAAACACCATAGTCTTAATATTTTAACTGGTTCACCCTGGAACATTTGTCTGGATCCATTCATGGAGGTTAGAAATGGCAGAGATCCAAGCACAAATCCCTGCAGCACTCTGAAGAGTATTCTTGCTGGGATAAAGAGACATTTTCTTTTTGTGTGCTAGCCATTTCTTAACCTAAGTCTATGCTTTCCTTTTTTTGCATGCTGGTCCTGCACTGTGTGCATGAAGACAAAGAAGTATGTAAGAGATCACTTATACTACCTGCAAACTCAGGTGCACTGGACCACAGAACGTTCCTGAGTCATTTCCTCTGCACTGTCCTTGGGAATAAAGCTTCATGTCCTTCTCTGCTTTGTTCTCTTTACTACCAAAAATGTACAGTAATTTGTTGGTCTATAATACAGGACACATCAAGGATTTGAACTCCATTATGTTAGAAACTACACAAACAAGGATGAAAAGAAAATCCTTGTTCTAGAAAGCTTGCTGTTCTGAGAATTATGCATGCTAAGTTGCAAAGCACTAATGGACTAGATTCATACAGCATTTGCTTTGTCTTCCTTTGCTTTGGTCCTTATGGAAAACAAGGAATAGACTCAGTTCACCAGCAGCCAAGCTGCAACCAGGTCGCGGAGCGCCACAACAAAGGTAAATCTTGTGAAGAAGGCTGTATGAATGTCTGTGGAGAGCATAGAAAAAGCAGAAGTATATTTGTAAAAATGACATGCATTAGTTTATGATCATAGAATCACAGAATCATAGAATCATCATAGAATTATAGAATCATAGAATGGCTTAAGTCGGAAGGGACCTTAAGTATCACCTAGTTCCAACCCCCCTGCCATGGGCAGGGACACCTCCCACTAGACCAGGTTGCTCAAAGCCTCATCCAGCCTGGCCTTAAAAACTTCCAGGGACGAGGCATCCACCAACTTCCCTGTTCCAGTGTCTCACCACCCTCATAGCAAAACACTTCTTCCTAATGTCTAATCTAAATTTACCCTGCTCTAGATTAAAACCATTGCCCCTTGTCCCGTGACCACATGCCCTTGTAAAAAGTCCCTCTCCAGCTTTCCTGATGATGACAAAGGTATTATCCTTCAGATGACAGCCTGACATAACTTAAAGACTGTATGATGAACGGTCACAAAGTTGTAAGATCTATTCAAACTTAGAGACCCCATAGATATGTAACATTAGAACATGGTAACAGAAGGAAAGAGATGGCTGTCCCTTTGTGTAGCTGTTTGCAGCTCGACAGCCCAAGGAACCGGGTTTCCATTTGCACTTGGATCGATTAAGGAGCACTGTGTAAAGCTCAAGCTGCTTTCTGTAGAGCCGTAGCACAATACTTCAGGTTGTCTACCGCCACATCCTGACAGGGTCAATGGCACAATAAAATCAATTGACAACTTTTCTAGCTCATCTCCTCTCCTCTCATTCCATGAAGGCATTTGCCTTCTAGAAACCATTCACGCAAGAACACTTACTTCTTGCTGCCCAGCACTTTTGCTACTGCAGACATAAATCAGAGGCAGCTATTACGCTCTGATCTCACACTCCAGGGCTCTGACTGCCCAGCCAGGACAGCAAACCAGGTGGCTTCCAGGTGACTGCCAGGCTCTGTCCTCCCATTCTGCCAGGTCATCTACTCCCCCAGCCTCTGCCTCCCTCCTTTTGTTGCCACCAAATGCAGAGAGCTGTAACTGTAACTGCTCAGCTGTTATTTACTTGGAGCAACAGTTATTTCCTTGGAGGCATTTCTTTTTTGGGGGCAGGTTATGGAGCATGGTTATATAGAGGGCAGTAAATGAGGCACAGGCATAACCAATCCCCATGTGCAGGCAACATAAGGAAATGGCCAGGGAGCATTCAGAGGAGTAAAGAATTAAATTGGACGCACTGCTTTTTGCTGCACGCCTCAGTAATGCTTTGCCAGGAGGCGATGGGGGCCTACTTGATCGACAGCCAGAAGCATGAGTTAATTCTACATCTCTTGACAAAAAAAACCAAAAACCAAACCTTGGAAGATCTTATTAAAACAAACAAACCCCAGCCTTTTCTAAAGGTCCTTATGCAAAGGCTGCCTGGCAGAGGCTGTGTGGTGCCTCCACAGTAACTTCATACTGACCCCCACTGTTCACATACTGTGAATACAGACGGGCCTGGGGCAGCCTGGATTTCCCGTGCATGCAGAAAAGTTAATGTACAGCACAGCTGCTTCTTCCTGAAAGTGCTGGCAATCACTCCACAGTGGAGTTGCTCAGGATTTGCAGACACACAGTACGTAGGCTGGAATACCTGAGGGACTAGTCTGATTGGGTTGTTGCATGCCAGGAAATCTGGGACAAACATGAGAAAAAAATTAAAATCCACCTAGGAAAAGTTTTCTGACAAAAGGAGAATGTGTTTGAGATAACCTAACTATGCAGTAGCTGCAATCTAGAAGAAAACAACCTTTCAGCCTGTCCAGGATCACTCAGACCACTGGAAAAGAAGGATGCAAATCCTTCCAGTTTCCAACCTTGTCTGCATTTCCTGATCCCACCGGTCTCTTCCCCTCCCTGCCACTTCTTTCCGAGATTCATCTGATGTTGCCCTAATTTCTCTCTCCCCACACCTGCATTTATTCACCTTCCTGACCTACGCAGGGCTCTGCCCGTGCTGCATGTATCGCCTCCCTCCCCGCTCTGCAGTCATCTGTACACACCATTTCTGTCCTTTCTGATAACATTTTCTGAATTTTCCACTGCACACAGACTATACCTCATTTTACATGCCCCAGCTTCCCCCTCTCACCTTCCTGAATCAGTTTTGCCCCAGAACATCATGAGCTTTATTTCCCCACCTGCTTTTTTGTCTGATTATGGCTCCAGTGTCCACTGGTTTGGGGTGAGCGTCAGGGTCATTTCCACTTTCCTTTGGAAAAAGCTACTCATCTCACATAAAAGTGACAGGCAAAACATCTTTTGGCACCTCTGCCTCCCATTATAGTTTAGGTTTGTGAGTGAGTCTGACACTCCTCTGCTTAGAGAACTTCCCCCTTTTCTTCATGTTTTTTTAGTGAACACCACTCTTCATGTTATTCTCCCTGTAGGGTAGTGAGTGACAAGCTTTAGCTGAGGTAAGCTTCAGCCATCAGAAAACATGATCAAAACATGTTTTTATTTCTCTGGGATTCTGGAAAACTGCGGCAGAATATAACAAATCTTAAGCAAAGTTATTTTTAGCAGAGGGCTTTATCCTGAAAACCTTTTACCGAAGCTGTACCAAGCCTGAGGCACCCCACGCTCCCCCAGTGCCTGGGCTGCTGTCGACCTTTTCCACAGCTCTGACCTTTCAGCAATAGTGTATCAGAGCTGGCACTTTGCACCAGTATGAGTTGTGATACCAAGGCTGGAGTGAAAGAGGGGGAAGAACCTTAAAAGTAAAAAGAAGAAGTCTTTATCTAGAAGGCAGTAGGTATGATCATACTTTTTAGTGACTGGTAGGTACTGGGAAGGTTTTAGCAACAGCGGGAGTAGCAGGTTTACCAGTCTGTAACTTCCTTTCTGAAGACAAGGATATAAAATAAATGAAGGATTACTGATATGGGAATCTGGTTTGCAAATATCAGCTCAATCAGTTCTGGAAATATGTGTTTTGTGTTTTTTTTTTTCTTTTCTAACTTAATTTCTTAATCCTGCTCTGTGTTTTACAGAAGATACCTGTTAGAAGAGCTCACCTGCCATCTCTCTGATGCAGAGTTCAGGATTATGTTGCAGTTTGGTGTGTTCAAGGTCAGTGATCAGGCTGTGCTGGAGCCCACTGGCTCCCTACTGAAAAAGGGAGACTTGTGGTGCACTGCAGAGCTGTTTAGCAAGGTCAGTTTGTTCAAGTAAAGGTCTGTTTTTCAAAAAGATTGCTTGCAACACAAGCAATCCCAAGTGCTTTCTGCAAACCACATTTATCATAGAAGTTCATGTCTGCATGTATATTTGTTTCTAGTACTTTAGATGTAATAAATACTAGGTTTTTAAATCATCATAAAAGCAAAGGGAATTTTTTTTAGTCTTTACCAACAGAGCATGTCCACTGCTTAACTGGAAGCCCAAAGGAGGAGAATAGCTCACTGAAGTTAAAATAAAACCAAATGCAGGCTGAGAAGATTTCCAATGAATAAAGAGAAATACCATGCACATATGAAAAGCAAGTCTATTTACTATTTGAAGATTTTATATAATATTTCTGTAATATGACTGAACTTAAAATTAGACATCAGTTTAGACAGATTACTTAGCACCTTGGCACAGATGTTCTGTGGTTTTTATTATAGCGCTTTAATTAAAGCACATTCATCAGCATTCACTCAACACAGTTAAGTGCCACTTTGAACAGAGCTGCACGGGGAAATGAGTTCTGTGTGCCATTTGTAATAGCAGCTTTACATCAGATGGTGATGGCGAATGATTGCCACAAGGCCAGTCACAACCTTTTTGCCACTACTGAGTGAAGAAAGAGGTCGGGAGGGGACTCACACCCTCACATCTGTGCAGCAGATGCTCACACATCTTTCCCCTCCCTGCCCCCACTACCCGCTGTGTCCCTGGAGGGAGGGGAGCAGGCTCTGAATAAACCACCAGGGTCCTCCCCTCTGGTTCCTGCTGCCTCTTCTCGCTGCTTTCTGCTCTCCTCCCGCTGGCTCCCCAGCAGTATGGGTGCTTCACCAAATAAAGGCTTTTCCAGGTAAAAGGGGAGGCCAGGGGAAAAAGCGTCATCAAACTTGTCTTAGCTAAGCAAGGTAACCGGGAGAGATTTCAGTTAGATCCCAGGAAAACTACAGAATGTTATGCTGGGAGGGTATGGAACAGTCCTTCAAAATTATGTGCCAGGTGATGTAGTCCAAAAACCAATTTCTTAACCACTGTGAACCAAGGATAAAAGTTTACAAGTTTAATTCCGCATCCCTGCAAAGTATTTCTGGCAATGCAGTGTATTCATCTTTCAAACGTCTCACGTCAGCCTCTTGCAGGTGCAGTGTGCCTTCTACCCCAGGCTCTGCCTGGCAGAGACCTGTGAAAATGACTGCTGCATACCACAGAAATGTGCTGGGTGGGTTTGATTTGTAGAGAACCTATAATTTGCTTCCTATCTCTTTTTAAACCCATTACATCCCTAACAATGGAAGCTGTCAGCTGAAGTGATTTTGTCAGCCAAATTTGAGAGACTGCACATTTCATGACCATTAAAGTTTCCTGTAACTTCTCACTTGAATTTTTCTATGGCTAAGAACATGGGGGTTTTAGTTTGTCAAATTCCAAAATAAGCATCAGCAGTGATAAGAACTTGTCAGCTCAACAGGAAAAGAAGTGGGGATTTGTTCCCTGGGTTATTTCTATTCTTTTAATCTAATGGATGTTTAGTATAAAATGCATAGACAACCTAGGTCATTATGATACACTTGCAGCTTCTCTTACGATTCTTCCTTTTTTGACTCCATGATTTTGGTTTGTATTACCCACAGAGGCAGTTCTTCAGCAACAGGAGGAGAAATATGTTCCTCAAAGCTTAATTTCGCCCCAGCAGTTACAGTACTTTTCTGGATCATGTAAGGTGCACACTTGTTTCAGGCTGAGAGGACAATGAACTTAAACTCCTCTAAGGCACATTCTCACCTTCGGCAGAAAATGCACGGCTGGATCTAACAGGTGAATGGGCAATGTGAAGCTGGTGTGTCAGCTTTTGCTCCCCATGCATGTTTTAAGTAGACATATCCACACGTTTATGCTTTCATGATGCAGTGCTCTCTTCAGACGTAGGTAGCTCACGCACTGAGCAGGGAGAGCAGCCAGCTAACGTGTGGTCTTGAGGTCCACCCTGCAGGATGAGATTCCAGGTGATTTCTTTTTATTAAACCCATAGTTTCTTCTAAAAGACATTTAGACACTTCCCTGCCATTTCTGGGTTTTTAAACTGCTGTCACTTAACCATTAAGGACAGCAGCCTGTCCTTTTCCTCTGTGCTAAGTAGAGCACATAGCAGAGACTTGACCAAGAAGCACAGTGCTCCCTAGTTATTCTGCTGGGGCACCCTAAGGTAACACACTGCAGCTTTGGGGCAGTGTACACAGTAACTCTTTTTAGCATTGTTTCTAAAACAGATTTGTGAGTCTCGCTGTGAATGTGTCCTTGCTCTTTACTCTTTTGAAGGTTTTTTCTGTCCTATTTTGTGTCAGTACAAAAATACAGTATCAGAATTCTACTTATATACACTTTGATTCCTGCTATATACTGATATAACAGAAAAACAATTGCATGGCTATGATGGCTTAGTCTCCGTTCTGGTCTTGAATAAGCTAAGAAATCTGGGAGATGCTGTATTTTGGAATGGGTTTCTCGTACTTCAATCCCTATCCTACTGTCTGTAAAAGACTTACTGGATGAAAGGCAAAACCCTGTGTGCCCTTCTTCAAATGCTATTTACCTTTCATAACCACATGAATCAACAAGTTGTATAAATATTTTTCCACAAGGAAGGGATGGATGAGAGAAAGACAGAAAGAATAACATGTGACAGGTCTCAGTGAGTTCACTCACTGTATTACTGGAAGGCATTCAAATACTTCAAGAAAAGCAGGCCAAGAAGAGACAAGGGTGGAGTTAAGAAGCATTGAGTGTTCACGATAGAAAGAGCTTTTTTTGAAACTACTAGAAATACTGAAGTGATCTCTCGATTTTCTTATATGCAGGGCAGGATGTTTTGTGGGTATGGTTACTTAAAACAGGGTTTGACATGATCCAGTCTTCAGTTAAACATCAGTGTGGCTGTATGTTAAGATGCCATATTGCAAGAGTAGGTACATAGAATCATGGATTCATTTAGGTTGGAAAATAACTTTAATCATTAACCTAGCACTGCCAAGTCCATCATTAAACCATGTCACTAAGCACCACATCTACACATCTTTTAAATACCTCCAGGGATGGTGACCAACCACTTCCTTGCAGCCTGTTCCAATGCTTGACAACACTTTTGGCTGAAGAAATTTTTCCTAATATCCAATCTAAACCTCCCCTGGCAGAACCTGAGACCATTTCCTCTTGTCCTATTGCTTGTGACATGAGAGATGAGGCCAACCCCCACCTTGCTACAATCTCCTTTCAGGTAGTTGTCAAGAATGATTAAGTCTCTCCCGAGCCTCCTTTTCTCCAAGTTAAACAACCCCAGGTCCCTCAGCCACTCCTCATAAGATTTGTTCTCGAGACCCTTCACCAGCTTCATTGCCCTTCTTTGGACACACTCCAGCACCTCAATGTCTTTCTTGTAGTGAGGGGCCCAAAACTGAACAAAGGATTCAAGATATGGCCCCATCAGTGCCAGAGTACAAGGGGATGATCACTGCCCTAGTCTGGCTGGCCATACTAGTTCTGATACAGTTTCTCATCAAAGCATCCTGTTAAAAACAAAGCAGGTAGGAGACCATTTCCTGCGTAATGTACCTGAGGAACATGATCCTACAAGAGGGTGGCATTCTGCAGAACAATTCATGGTTCAGTCATTTTTCATTTTATAAAATTCAAATTCAATATGACTAGTGTCGTCAGCTTGCTTTGTGCCTTACGGCAGAGTGGTACTTTGCCCTCCTTTCAGATGGTGGGCCTGCTATCCCTCATGCCTGCCAGATTTAGTGACTCCATCAGCTGCACCCATGTGCCGCATGCACATTGGGATGAGCTGATGTAAGCAAAATGCTCACATTTGTTTTGGGTAAATTTCTTCAACCCTTTGGAACGGGCTGCCCAGGGAGGTTGTGGAGTCTCCTTCTCTGGAGACATTCAAGACCCGCCTGGAGACGTTCCTATGTAGCATTATCTAGGCGTTCCTGCTATGGCAGGGGGATTGGACTTGATGATCTTTCAAGGTCCCTTCCAATCCCTGATATTCTGTGATTCTGTGTGATTCTGTGATTTAGAAAGCTGAAGAAAAAAACCATCAGTGTGTTTTTACCTGCAGCAGAAGTGAAGACCAGACCAGACATGACAATGTATTGAAGTTTTCTGACTTAGTTTCAAAAGTCCTTTCAGGCCTGTACACAAGCTAAAAGTAACTTGAAGGCACAACATTTGTAAGAGAAAGCGTTAGAAATAAAAGGCAAAAATCCCTCTACTATTTGCAACTTGGAAAGTGAAGACAGTGGCCCCCATCAGTTTGAATCAATGTAGAGTAAAGCACAGACAAAGCTCTGTCTGCCATCTAACTCCTAGAAACCAGAATGGTCAGTGAGATAAATGGTGACAGATATTGGAAAGGACATGCAGGGCTTAGTTATATAAGCTTCATGGGTCAGGGAACTTAAGGACTACCAAAACCAAATGCAGACCTGTGGTGTCCTTTTTAACAAGCTAGGCTACAGTAGTAGACAAAGAATACAGCAGCCTGGAGTGTTTTGGAGAGGCTTTTCCAGTGTGATTTAGTTAATAGAGAAACAGAAAAAGAAACATATAAATCCAAACAGCAACGAAGAACCAAGTGTGCTATCTAGCATCCAGCTAGTGTTAGCAACAGTAGTTTATAAAGTTGAAGCTGTCTTCCAAGGACAATTCGGAAATTCTAGATACAGGTCTTCAGCAAACTGAAAGACAGAGATAACTTAACAGGTAATGAATTTCCCTTAGCAGCAGCAGCAGGAGTGTGCAAACAGTATGAGAGTCAGAGCCGGACCCCTGAAAGAAACAACAGGCTAAGACACAAGTTGTGGCTTACACACAGTCCTTTTCTACCAGTTCTTTTGCCATTATGCTAAGATCCTGATACACATTTTTATATACTTAAAAGAGACTTGTCTCTTTGCAAGGGCAAATTCTGAAAACTAATTTTTTCTTTTTTTTTTTTTAAAATTTAGTTTCATCAAAACAGTTTATGATCTGTTATAGAAAGAAGTAAAAGCAAGTAAAGGGTTTTAGTCAGCTTTCTTGTTAGAAATTGTAATTCTGGAGCATTTCTCCAGAGAGGCATTAATGTGTACTTCAGCATAGGGTTCACTACATGTGTGTAAACAATCTTAGAAAAAGTGGTACTGAGAGAGTTTTGGTTTGAAAATCAGTTTTCGTGATGATATGAATACAGAGCTGGTTAGGTTCACATATTAAAGCACAAAACAAATACTGCCTTTTTGCAAAAAAGCCATGAGACAGAATTCATGCATACGAGGCCCATCAGCTCGATCCCTCTGTGCAGAGAGACAGGCAAGACCTTTGCAAGAGTTCCAAAGAAAAGCATCCACAAGAGATGCACAAATACAGATAAACAGAACCCTGCCAGTATAACACGAGTCACTGACTCATGGGTCACCGCAGGGGAAGAAAAGCAGTAATTTATTTTCAAGCTATAAAGAGTTGAATCTTGCACTAAAAACGTGCCACGGTCTGTTTGGATTTCGGGACGAATCCTAACCCGTAAATGCTGTTTTTTTCACCTGCAACAGAAGTGAAAACTGGAGCGGGCACCTCAGAGATCCCGTGGAGCCCAACGTATTCCGGGATTCCAGGATTCTGCGGTTCTGCAATGCCTTGAGACGGAGCCGGAGCGCGGCCGGGGCTCAGCGCTGGCGGCACAGCGGCCTCTCGCGGCGCCCGCCCCGCCGAGGAGGGGGCGGCGGGAGCCGGAGCTGCCGCAGCCGCTTACCTGGGCATGTGTTCGGAAAGTCTGTGCTGGTGAGCGATTACACACCCCCACCCCTCATCTCATGCCTCAGATGAGTGTCCCTTCCCTAATGCCAAACGGGTGCATCCGCGAATGAGCAGGTGAGCGATCAGATGTGTCCTGCCAGATCAGGGAAGATACGAATCCAGTTTTCTCTTTCACGGTTTGGATTTATCTGACCAAATTTGGAGTCGGTTCTGCTAATGTGTGGATCTGTGAGTCCTGTGTATTTAACACTTTCATAATTTGCAATTTATTGAGCTATTTGGTAAAAATTATTTATGTGTGCTGAAGTGACCCAAGCTACGGGAGTGCTTCTTCAAAAGCACGTCTTGGAAGAGGCTCCATCAGGTCACAGAGCACATTTTGCAACATACCAGCATCATCAGGCTCATTAAAGATTCCTGGACTGACTAGCTCTGGATCGAGCGCTTGAGGTATATTTTACAAACACAATAGAATCATAGAATTACAGAATGCTTTGGGTTGGAAGGGACCTTAAAGATCACATAGTTCCAACCCCCCTGCCATGGGCAGGGACACTTTTCACTAGATCATCCAACCTGGCCCATATACAGCAGTTTAGTCATCCATATTAGTGTAGCAGCCAGCAGCACTTCAGTTGGGAACAGGGTTACATTATGATGGAGATTGAATAACCTTTCAATAGGCATGATTTTTGTCCTTAAGACTGTAGGCAAGTTGAAATCAAAGTGTGAATAGGGTGTGGGACTAACACCAGAGACGCATAGACTGTAGGATGAGAAACAAAATAACCCCACAATTTAAGTGAACTGCTATAACAGTAGTATAGCAGCCCTGCACTATCTGGATCTAGAACTAGACCACAATGGAAGATTCATTCCAGCTGACAGTGCCCATCTGTGATGTTTCTAAAACTGTTGTGAGAAATTCTCTATTTGTTATCACTGTCTTGGAAAACAATTTCAATGCACCATCCCAGTTCCCAGTTCAGGGACAGAGAGTGTGCAAAGCATGCTGCTTTTGCCTGAAACTGGCAGTGAAACTTGGTGGAAAATAGGAGTGGCCTGGGATAGACCTTGTCCAATAACGTACCTTCTGTGTGCTGACATCTGCTTTGCCCATCACAGGTTGACTGATCCTAAAATTTTTTTTTGCTCCCAGTAGTTCTGCCAAGCCATTCCTGACAGGCTTGTATGCTATATAGACCGAATCATATAGGCTGAGTAGTGATATAAGAAACAGAACATGATTATTTGAATGGGGTTTTTTTCCCATTTAATTTCCTTTTTCTTTTTCTGCAGTAGAAGACTGGGCTTTTAAAGTTAATAACACGCAATTTTTAGTAGTTTCAGCTCATGAGTCTTGGTGTGTTTATTCAACAACATAAAAGAGCTGCTCATCATCCAGTTTTGTTAGTGTCTCAAAGCTCTAATCTTGACCTAGTTCGTGAATGTTTTATTTATCGACAGCAGGCTAAGCAAACAGCCTCATCTCAAAGGGATTCCAAACACAGGCTCAGTCCAAGAGGATGCAGCCTCTCCAGAGCATCCCCATGTCCCTCATTTTTTTTTGTCAGCCACTCCCTCCCTCCTAAAAGATCTTTCAAACTTCATTTTTCCTTGACAGTATTTCTATCTTTCACTGGGAAACATTGCCAACAACATACTTAGCAATTAGTTTCTCCTTTCTCCTACAAACTATGACTACAAATCATGCACAGAAATCTATGAATTTATTATTGGGAAGTGTCCATGATAGTATGACTCAGCTGAGATGGCAAATGCTTTACAAGGTGGGCCTTTGCATTTTCCTCATCTTTCAGTAAAAACAATCTAGGAAAAGAGACAGTTTGGAATATCAAGGAAGGAGGATTGACAAACCCTGAAAGTAAGTTGAGCACCATCACTAGCTTCATCAAGATCCACACATAACAATGTAAATTTGTTATACTGAGCTTTCCGGTGTTTTATGGGACTTGAACACGGAACATGTTTTATAGAACTTAAATTTACAGAGCAGACAAAAGTATGAAGTGGATGAGAAGCTGAACATGAGCCAATAATATATGCTGGCAGCCCAGAAAGCCTATCATGTCCTGGGCTGCGTCAAAAGAAGTGTGGCCAGCAGGTCAAGGTAGGTGATTCTGCCCCTCTACTCCATGCTGGTGAAACCCCACCTGCAATGCTGAGTTCAGCTCTGGGGCACCCAGCATAAGAAAGACATGGACCTGTTGGAGTGGGTCCAGAGGAGGGCCACAGAAATGGTCAGAGAACTGGAACAACTCTCCTACAAAGACAGGCTGAGAGAGTTGGGGCTGTTCAGCCTGGAGAAGACTCGGGGTAGACCTTATCGTGGCCTTTCAGTACTTAAATGGGCCTATAAGAAAGATGGGGAGAGTCTTTTTGGCAGGGCTGGTAGTGATAGAATAAGGGGCAATGATTTAAAAATAAAAAGGGTAGATTCAGACTAGATCTAAGGAAAAATTTTTTTACAATGAAGGTAGTGAAACACTGGATCAGGTTATCCAGAGACATGGTAGAAGCCCTATCCCTAGAAACATTCAAGGTCAAATTGAACAGGACTCTGAGTAACCTGCTCACTGCAAGGGTGGTTGGACCAGATGCTCTTTAAAGGTTTCTTCCAACTCAGAGCATTCTATGATTCTGTGATTCTATGATTAAACCCTTAATGTCAACATCTCAGAGTGTCCTTCAACCAAAAGACCAAAAAAATCCAAAAAACTTCAGCTAAAGGGAAAAACCCACATAGAGCCACGGAAAGGTTTTTCCCCATTTAGTTCTAAAACATAACATGATGTTTCATAGTTGCATATAGAAAAAAAAATGGCCATTTATACCCTCTACCTCTTCCTATTCCATTACAATAAGTTCAGATAGGTGGGCTCCCAGCAAATTCTTAAACTACCTGGACAGAAGGAGGCTTTCAAGATAGCCATAATACTGTTTGAAATACCAGAGTAATGCTGTACCAAATAGCCACTGCCTGAGAAAACTAACATCAGATGAAAGCAAATAAAGACTTCCACTGCAGGAGAAGTTATTTCAAGGGCAAATGTAACAGGCTTTAAACGAAGCAATTTGACCCAGGAAAAGTGAAAGACTCCTTTCTGCAGAGTGGCACAGGTGTCCCTCACAAAAGCTACAAAGCTCCACGGTCTCCCTGGGGAGACTCAAGTCACCCCTGAGACCCCAGGCCAGGCTTGACCGTGGAAAGCCTTCAGACAGGCACTATGACTGCTACAAATTCCCTCAAGAAAAAGGAGCCATGGCAAGAAATGCGCAGAGCTTGGGGGTGAGGTGTAGGAAAGAAGACAACTCCTAACCTTTCTAACCATCTCTCGAACCAGGGATCACTATTTTGACTCTTGGCTTGCCATGTGCTCTCAGAGCAGGTGCTGCCTCCCTCTGCTCACGATATATTTACAGATTAAATTTACTTTATTATTTACTTGTCATGTTCCCAAAGTCCACCTTCTGCCCAGCTCTTTGTCTCTGCTTCTCACCCAGCTGTTACCTTCTCAGCATCTCATCAGCATACACTTTAAATTCCCTTTGAGACTATTTATAAAGGTGTAAAGGAACAGCAATTCACATTTTTTCCCCAAATATATTAAAAATTTGACTATTTTGCATCATACTAAAACTGGACTCATACAAAAAGACTTTGAAAAGGTCAGATTCTGTGAATATCCAGTTTCTAACTGCATTATATTCAGCTGTGCTTATACTCTTTTTGTGTTCATTTTGTCAGGCTATACTAACAAATGAGTTTGCTGATATTATTTATGGGATAGTAAATCTTATAGGCAACAACATAAAATTCATACTAATGAGCAGAAATCCATCACTGATCTTTATGTTCAGTCAAAACAAAAATAAATATCTGAGACTGTGAATACCAAATTCTTAATAAGTCCTGAAGATACACAATTTGAGGATTAAATTATTCATAAAATTTCCACTGACTTCAAATAATAAGTATATTTGACAAATTCATAACTCATTTGTAGTTAACTTGTAAATGGGAAAAGGTAAAAATTGCCATATATGTGATTATTGCAATTTATTTCAGATAATGACCTCCTAATTTTAATCAATTTAGACTCTTGAAAGTTTCCTAATGAAGCCCACTTCAATTAGTTTCAAGAAGATTTTATCACAGTCCAAATTGATTTACACTGATATTATTTCCCTGTAGTCAGTGGAGCTAAACTGATTTATTTCTGTGTAAGATCTAGCCTGCAAGAAGGTACTAGAGGGTTGTGTTCACAGCTGGAGGTGCCTGTGGTGTTGCCCCTGAGGCAGGGGAGCTCTGCCTGGTAGAGAATTCTTGCAGTTATCTCCATCACACCCTGGGTCACTGCTCCTCTGCACATCCAGTGAAAAAAGGGGTTGATGGGTATAATCCTGACATGGCATGGAGGTGACGCAGCAGAATTTTTTGCACCCATCTGCCATTTTATTTTGAGCATCTGAGAGTCACGGAGTGGGAATCTGGATTTTCCCGTGCTCTACCCCTTTGGCACACTGCGATCTCAAACTTTGCAGTGAAGATGTCACTCCTGCAATCCATCTAACATGTACTAACGTGTAATTTCATCTTACTGGGTGTTCAGTGAGGGATGCTTTATTTTTCTATAAACCTTTTTAGGAAACATTTGTTTTCCAATTCATGGAATTGGAAAGAGAAAGGAAAAAGTGATCAGAAAGCAAAACCAGAAAGAGAAATGAAGAAATTAAATCCAGGAAGAAAATAACAGTGGAAAAGGAAACAATTAATAAATACAATTACTTATGACCTGAAGATGTTAATGAATATAGTGGCACTGGGGTCATCATCAGTAGGCCATAGAATTCAATAGAGATTGTCAGCTTTTGTGATTAAAGTCTCCCACACAAGAGTTTGTCATTAGATGTCTGCCCTTGTTCTGCCCTTAAATCATCTTTTTTTCTTATCCTCACAGCCCTCAGCTGTGCTGCTCTTCAGTTCCCCGGGGATTTCGTCTCCCGTACTCTTCTCTTCTGCCTCCTCCCAGACACATTTCTACTTTTTACTATCCCTGTGGCTTGTGCAGGGGTACAGCTTGCCCAGCCAGGCTCTTCTGCACCCAAAGTCAGGAGCTGGCTTGCCTCTCTGTTACTCACAGGTCGTACTAAAGAGAGCAGAAGGACAGCTGTGACACCTTCCCTGCTTCCCCAGTTCTGCCTGAACAGGCTCTCAAAGGGAGCAGAAGGGAATTTCATCCATGTCCCACAGTTACCCCTGCTGCCTGCAACCCTTCCAGAGGCAAACGTGGTGAAAGCAGCCAGGTGCACACGCTCCCCATCACACCGTGCTGGGAGATGATGTGCAGCCCTGGGGTGCATATCCAGGAGCCACTGCAGCCTGTCACACACGGTCTTTGTCTTGGGATTTATGATGAATAGTAATTTGCTCTGTAAGCAATCCTGAGAGATTGAAACCTCTTTGTAACCACATGCTATGTCCCTCTACCCCCAATCTAAAAACACAAAACGAGGAGGGGCCAGGAGGCACCGACAGCTGGGGTGATTTGCCTAGCACAGGTCAGTGGCGGTGGCAGAAGCTGAATGCAGTTCTTCTGCCCTCCTCTGTCTATGTACTGAGATTGTCCCCCAATAAAGTGAATAATTTATAGCTCTGCATATTGCTAAGCCATTACAGCTCTGGGCTTTTACTCTGGATCATAAAACTACCTCAGAGGGTTGAATTGATTCTATTAAGTGACATATCATCAGATGTCTTTTGTGCCAATACCTTCTTCTTCCCTTCTCTGTCCCCCATACCCCTGCCAATGCCTCACTGATTTCTGAAGTAAGGGTGAGGAAAAGAATGAGAAGTGAGTAGTAACAGTGCTTCTTTAGGTCCTGATTATTAATACAGACCTTGGATTTGTCTTACAGATGGGGGTTGGCTTCTAGCAAAGTTCGTGAGTACTACTGCTCTACATCAACGTGGGGGAAATTGGATTGACTACATAGATCAATGGCTCCGACGCAAAAGCATGCAGGCTAAACAAAGATCTGTTAAAACGAACCATGTAATCCATGTTCAGAGAACTGAAATTCTCAGAAAAGTGCTAGTATTTAAACTAGACCCTCGGTGTGAATAAATCTCTATATCTTCAGCTGGAACTGACAGAAAAGATCTAGTGGATTTCTCAGAAAAATGACAGTCTACTATTCGGGACCTGCCAGAGAATGAGGATGTTTCCAGTATTGATTGATGCTATAAAATACTCACCCACAACCAACTCAAGGGTACTCCTTCCAAGAACAAAATGCTTGTGACTTTAGTGGAAATAAGAGATAAGGAGAAGATCCTTCAGGCAGCCTGGAAAGAGAGAAGCATTGAATTCCAAGGGCAAGCGATAACAGCCAAAAGATACAAGAAAGAAGGAATTGGTGGAACTTTAAAAAGCCTTTGTAGATTTTAAATCCAAGGCTATCATCTATTTTGAAACTGTGAGTTCTACATGAAAATAAAGATTACCTCCTCTGGGATGCAGATTGAGGGAAACAGTTTGTAACAGATATTACCCTCATCATTGCCCTGGGGCGTTCAGATGGATTAATTCTTTGAGTTTTGCTGGCAGAGCCCAGGTAGCGAGTCCCGGCGATGGAAGCTCTGTGCAGAGGGACACGTGGGAGTTGCAAGCAGCCCACCAAGTCTACTCCATCACGGGGACTGAGACAGATGGTACAGCTGCCAAAGATTAGGGGGCTGAGCATCTGGTAAATGCATTGATTTAAAGCAGTTCTCAAGCTCTGGCCGCTGCTGTGGCTGAGACCAGCACAGTTCAGAGCCACTTCCCCGTCCGGAGCCCATGGGGAACCAGGGCAGTGTTGCCACAGCCTCTTCTTGGCATCGAGTACCAAATGTTTTGGAAGATGAAGAAAAGCAGCCTCCCTTCTGGGCAACCTGTCAGGGAGTGCTGATATCAGGGAGGGAGTCAGTACTGTGGAAGGTTACTGCTACCACTATTTCACAATGATATTTAGATTCCTCTAGGAAGGGTCTGGTTGGGCTTTTATTTTATTTCTTGGCTTTGTCAGTGCCTTCTGTCTCTCCCTCTCTCATCTGAATAAACAATGTCTGGTTTAAATATAACTATAGTTCAACTTCTGACTATTCATAGCCAGAGATGAGTAACAATTTCCCTGGGGTACAAAGAGGGAGAGTTTACTAGCCCAAAGCTGGGTCCACAGCTTTTGTGTCTGCACCCCAGCTAGTTTAGACTGGCAGAGCCTGAGATAACTTTTGTTCCCCTGTGTCTATAATTGAATTGGTACCAAGTGACAGCTTAAAGGCCACAAATACTTTCCCCTGTACTCAGCTTTGGTGAGGCCGCATCTCGAGTACCATGTCCAGTTTTGGGCTCCTCACTACAAGAGTGACATTGAGGTGCTGGAGAGGGTACAGAGGTGGCTACCAAGCTGGGAAAGGGCTTAGAACATAAGACTTACGTGGAAAGGATGAGGGATGTGGGGCTGTTTAGCCTAAAGAAGAGATTGAGGGGAGACCTTGTCACTCTCTACAACTACCTGAAGGAAGGTTGTAGAGAGGTGGGGATTGGTCTGTTCTCCCTAGTGGTAAGTGACAGGACTAGGGGGACATGGTTTAGTGGTGTTGATAGGGCTAGGAAAAGGTTGGACTTGATGATCTTGAAGGTCTCTTCCAGCTGAAAATCTTCTATGTTTCAGCAGCTCTAAGTCTTCAGAAGAAGACTGGTGGAAGTGGACTGAGGAAAAGATTACGGGCTTACAAGAAGTACTGCAATTTTTCAGTCTGAGTGGACAGCACTAGAAAAGGTCATGAGGCTGCTGTTAAATACTGTTGTCATGCCCAAGAAAGAGAGTACCCATGAGCTATGAGGACCACATGCCAAAGCCATTCCCACAAATGCAAAGGCAGGCAGCCCCTCAAATCCATAGTTACTTAAAAAAAAAAGTACACTGTACTATTCTGGAGATGTAATTATTTATAAGATGAATTAATTTCAGTTGAAAACAAATACTTCTTGTGTGTGTCAGCCCCATGATACTAGAAAATTGCTGCTGACACTGCTGTCAGGAAAACTGTCCCAGTATGCCTCACATGGAAGGATAAGTAAGACAGCATCCGCAGATACTGAGGATACTGTGGGGTCAATTTATAACTGTAAAACTTGTAATTTTTTACAGCTGCAAGCTTCTTCATAACCAAGAAATTCCTGTGAAGTGGCCACTCTGCTAACATTAGTGAGATCACTCTGCTTCTGCCAACTCTTTCTTGGATAAAAACTCTGCAAATGAGGGCAGAGTTTACCCGTGCCTTTTAGTTGTACAGTCTCCTCGATCCTACAGGCCCCTTCATTTCTGTGAATTTTTGGTCTACCTAGAGAATTAATGCTTGATATAGTAGGCCCTGGTTTACACCTTAAGAATTGTGGAAATTTTTGCATGTTGATAAAATTTGACATGTTTTATCTGTGCCCTGCCATCAGAGTACTAATGGGAATCCTAATGTTTTTATAACTTTTTAACTGCCACACAAACCATAAGGAGAGATACCCTATCTTTAAATCAGAAAATAGCTTCTTTTCTGCTGTCTTATCAAACAGCACCACATAGTCCTACAGAATGTATCCCTGCCAAACTACTAATGGGGAGATGTTTACATACTAGATGGGAAGCTATGAGGCCTGATTTGGGTAATCATAGGAAATGAGGGAAGCAAAGTGTGGTGGAGAAGGAATTCCAGAACTGATCTGAGGAGGAGAGGAATTTGGATATGAAGACTTCTCTTAAAAGCACCAGGAGCACAGATAACAAGGCTTGATGAATACGGGTAGAAGAGATGTAGTGACCACTGAAAAAGTGGTTATTTCCCTAGTACGTAGCAGATCATGAGAAAATCGTTATTATTCATTTTATTTGCCAGTTTATTTGCCATCGTTTATGTTAAACAAAATATTTTACAGTTTTTGTAAAAGAAAAGGCAAAGAAAAACTAAGGATTTGTGATTTAAAGGAAGTACACATGCACTGTATGTATTTACATGCAGTACACTATCCTGAGACAGAATGATGGAAAAAGTCAACAGGTTTTCTTTAAAAAAACAAAACAAATAAGGAAGTTTTGCAGATATTTATACTTCTAAAAGTCCAAGAATATTGGCATAAGGAATATAATTATGTATGAATTTATAATTTTCTGGTTACCCTTTCAAAGAGATAGTTGATTCTTTGAGAAAGAAGTAACAGATTAATAATAGCGAAAAGCAGGTCTGTCTCAGCCCTTCGTGTCTTGGTGATCGCACAGAGGAAGAGAGGCACTGCTCTGCCTCGTAAAGTGCATGGGCTCCACTAGGTCAATGGGACTTCATCCCTCTCACCTCTTTTTGCTCCTGTGTGTTCCTCACTTCAGCTGTCAAGTACTTGTCCTCTCTCTTCCCCCGCCCCCCCCCCCCCCATTTTGCTTTGGTTTCAACATGGTGAATTCCCACCTTCATCCACCCTGTCAGTGCCAGCCATTGCTGCCTACTTCTACCTTTTGCCAGAAGCATCTTCCTTCTTTCTCCTATGCTGTCCCCAGGCTTGGGAGATGTCTGAGAGAATGGTCAACTTAACATCCCTCCTTAAAACCACTTTGTCTTGATATTTACAAGACAATCTGACACTGCTGAGATGATTGGTACATGGATAACTTTGCCCATCACCTGCAATAATTGTCTTATTCCATCAAACCTGTTTATATCCAGGGCATGTGAAGTTCACTCCTATTAATTCTCTTGTATTAATTCTCTTGTATTAATTCTCTGAACAGAGCTGGGAGGCACTACCTCAGTATTGCAGCAGAAGTATGTGGTCTTTGTGTGTAAGGAAGTCCACTCTTGATCTGAAAGTTTAAATATAGAAAAGACAGAGTGTTTTATCCTTGCCTTACAGAATATCCACTTGGATTTAGAAGCCAGCTCAGAGAGTGTTGTTCACTTGCTGAGTTCAGCATGGCTGTAATGTGCTTAGTTACAGTCTTGCTCTTGAAAAATTGATTCCACTTTCAGAAATATTACCGATTCTGGGGGCATTCACCGCTATAAATATAAGGACTATAGCAAAAATCTGTGAGCCTTGATGATCTTAAGTGTGCTTTGCAACCTAAATATTTCTATGATTCTATGAAATCATGAAAACCATGGTCAACTTTATAAATATACTCATCAAATGCTCTAGTTCACTCATCAAATGCTCCTAGGGAAGGAGCACAAGCCCCAGATATTTGCAGGCTCGTTTCTCATTTCAGACTGCTTTAGTCCAGGAATCTCAGGAGAAAATTTTCTTAGGAATTATTGTATACTTGTTGCAAACGTGTTGGAAACAGCCTTTCTGAGCAGCTCAGCATTGTCAGGTTTGTTTTTAAGTACAACTGGCATGCCATAATACTCTTCCTCCTTCTTCTGAGTTGATTGTGGTCAGCACTGAAGATACATCCAGAACTTAACACCTGAGAGGGACTCTGAGCCACGTAACCGTCAAGGCACCATGTGCCCTAAGACCCCTTCGTCCAGCACCATAAAATGGGGGGGTAACAACCCTGTGTGTCCCGTGATAAACAAGCCTTTGCAGGAATCTGCGTGGCAGTCAGGATGTGTGGGCTGGCATTTTTGGATCTAGCATTGGGCTTGAGCAGCCGCAGGGAGAGTCCCTCTTCCCTGTGCACAACCGTGCTGAAGTACTTGCTGCTGCTTCTCCCCACATTGCTGGCTAAGGGATGCTGGCACAGAGGTATGTGCTGCGTACTGCGAAAAGGTTTTTAAAATCCCACCTGTTTTTCTATCCAAACTATTGGAAGCATAGAGAAGCAGAACTAGAATGAGGTGGAAAGGAAGAAATCCCTCCCTTCAACTTCAGTCTTCTTAAAGACAGTTTTTAGTGTGTATAATAAGTTTGGATTAAATATTAGGGTGTTTTATTTGCCTGATTCTTGTTACGGTGTTACTGTCCATTGCAGGATCAGGTGTGGGAGCATGCCATGACCATCACGTCCTGTGTCAGGCTGGTTATTTCTATGGGAGGGGAATTTGGCAGGTTTGAGTGGTAGCAGCAGAGCCCAGGAGCTTCTCAAACCATGGTTCCTGCTGCAATGAGCACATGGCATTTTGTTCTGATCTTGCTTTTCATGGTAAAAATATAGCAATTAACAGGAGCCTGGTTGGACTTACAAGCTACTCTTCCCCATGGTATAACTTAGTTAGACATGTCCCTAAATATGATTTCTTACTAAAGAGAAGATAGGAGAAAAACACATACCATATGTTAGTCATGTCACTTACTCCTTAAAGATTCTCATAAGCAGTGGTGAGGAGGGCAGTATAAGGACATGAACAGAATAGAGTAGGATAGAATAGAAAAGAAGCAAAGTGACTGGTGAAGTGAAGAAAACCAATCAGTGGCCATAAAATAAAATATGTCAATTTCTATATCATGGTGTGCCATAAAATGAAGAGAACTAAAACCTCAGGGAAAGGAATCTTCTGTTGGTTTTTTCCTTCCTTTTTTTCCTTCTTTTTTTTAAAAAAAAATTAAAATCAGTTTTTAGAGGGTTCTGCTATTCTTCTTGTGGACGCTAGATGGGGATCTTGAGTCAGTCATACAAGAGACTCCTTTATCCTGCTTTTTCTTTATTTTAATCTGTTTTATCATGGACAGAGTACATGAAATGCAAGTTTACTCTTCAGGCATTTATATTTTTACTAAGGCTTTTTTGGGGGGGAATACTTATTTTTAAATTAAATAAATATTTACTTTTAAACATACAATAAATAAATATTTACTTTTAAACATACACACTGCATCTTTCGAAAGAGAAGGGATTGCGTCTGGAACTGTAGAGCACATGCTCTTCATCGTCCTAGTTATTTGTTTAATTCCAATGGCACATTGCAATTGTTTTCTCACTTTTCGGTGCAGGATGTGGTTTACGGTGACAATTGTCTTACTGCTGTGTAGCACAGATTGTGACAAGGGGAAGGGCAGCGGAGTTACTCGCTTGTGGTAGTACTAGTGACCCAAGCATTGTTATTTCCATATATGGGATCTTTGTGTGCTAACTAAACCTGAGCAATAGAACTGTGAAAGCGGCTTTCCTTCGATCTTCCCCAAATCTCCGTGTGACTCGTGCACACGATAATAACTTAATCTCCCTTGTTAACATGTTGTTGTTTGTTTAATAAATACCTCTTTCTTTCATGTGATGTCAAGCTCAGCCATAAAGAGTGAATCATATTTTGAGCCATTGTCTTAGATAGCTCCTCTCTTGATGGATTCTTTCTCCTCCCTTCAGTATAGTGGGCTTTGCAAATTGCTTCGCAGAGTAGCACATATGGCACTGACCTCAAGCCTTCGGACACTGCTACGGGCTGGCCTTAACTAAAAAGAGTTTGGCTGTCTCAGCTCATTTCGTAGCGACATGCTGGTCCCCACCCTATAAAATGAAGTTTGGGATTATTGCCAGTCTCTGCCCAGAAGACACCCAGAAAGGAATTAGTGAAAGGAGACTGACTTCTTGCTGCATCTGTAGAGACAGGGTATAACCAAGGTGAAAAGGAGAGACAGTAAAAAAAACCCAGCCCTGCAGTGGGCCTGTTGTTCTCATGCCATTTTATGTTGGAATACTTTGTACTGAAACATGCTGGTGGAGGAATAATTTGTGCTGCAGAGAAAGAAGCCGAACACCAAACCGTTTTTTTTTAAAAGGATCAATTTTTAGGCTGTATTATAAATAAACTATTGTTTCTCGATATGGAGGATGATTTTATTTGATGGCACACAGTGCTGCTTCTGCAGAGCAGATTGCTCTGTCAGAGCAAAGGGAAAAAATAATATATTAAAGGCATGAGATGCATGAAAAATGTCATTAAATAAGTCTTTACTAGCCTTGAAATGGGGATGGTTTGCATAATTGATTAATCATAAGGGGACATTTTTGGTCACAGAAATTATCATTAGTAGAGCTCCAAAGTTAAATAATCTTTATACTAATAAAAAATGCCATTTTCTTCTCAGATCTTTCCAAGATCTCCTCTTTCTTTTAGTCTCTCTGACTTTTACAGGCCTTAATAATTGAACGATATTTAACTAGAAGTGTGGGTGTGAAACCAATACGAGCAAATTTATCCCCACGGCACTCTGCAAGAGCAGCAGCTTGCTTAGACCCCATCCTACCAACTCAGCCACGATGCTCCACCTGCTTGTACCAGTGGTTTGGATTTGGGCTTTCCCCTCCAAACTCCATGCGATGGGACCTCCCTGAATCTCCTTCTTAAAAAAAAATAAATTATAATCATGCCAAGCAGCATCGTTGTGCACCCTTTTGCATTCCGGCGTTAAAAGGAATGAAAATCCCCTGATTGTTCTGAAAATTATTCTGACAGATATTTTCACCTTCTTGTGAAACTGTGGGTTTGACAAATACGTACACGTGCTTTGTGAGACAGTTGGCAGTCCTTTAGGATGAATATCGCTGCATCTAATTCAGAGATATAATAATAAGTTTGGGGTTTTTTTGTTTGGGTTTTTTTGCCAAGAATTTAATTAAGGAAAACAGCCTTAGATACACACTTCTCAGAAGGATTTTCTTTAGCCTGCTTTTTTAAGGCTATGTACAGGATTGCCTGCGGCAGGAAAGGGTTAATCAAGGTTTGCCATACATGATTTCATTAATGAAGAATAAAGGGAGCATGGACCCTAGCCTTGTCCTGCACAATGAAGTGGCCATCTTCTCTATTTCTCACTTATTGTAAATCCTTCACGAGGCACAAATGGTTGGAAATCCCATCCATGACAAAAGGAGGAATGCAGATGTTTGGCATCGTATGGAAGAGTTTCCTATTTGGTATTTTGATATGGCCAGTTTAATTTTGTTTATTTACCCAGGAAATGATGCTTTAATTGAGACATATAGTACCTTCTTATCACAAACGTCCTTCTCGGGAGATCTCTAATCACGTGTTGTGGTGTACTGCAGACAGGAAAGTGTGGTCAAAAGCTCATTTATTACTCCATTTTTTAAATGTGAAAATACGAAAGTATTCATATGCCTTAGTAACACTGTAATGTCTTCCAAGCAAGAACATAAAATTGAGGTAAAATGAATCCCAGTCTGTAAACCTTTCTGATTTTTATTTGTTTATTTATATACACAATATTATATATATGTAAACACAATCTCACTGTTCACAGTAGCTTATATATGTACTAAACATAATTACACAGAATTGAATATTGATACATATGGGAAATACATTGTGTAAATATTTAAAGGACAATGCAACGGACTTATTGAAATAAGAATTTCAGGCCATTTAGATATTAATTGTGCAAAATCAAGAGTTTTGTCTTGAGCAGCGGTGGTCATATTTACAACTGTACTGCAGTGTGAGGAATGGTTTTCTACATCTGTAGTTGTAGTTAGCCAAATTCAAAGCCGCATCTGAGGGGTTTTGAAGCAAACCAGATTTTTAGTTTCTTAACAGTTGTTTTTAGTAGAGTGGAACCAGAGCAACGGAGATATACATCTTTTGAAATTAGATGGGGGAAATTTATATATGTCTTTGGCTTTAAAGATTACAAACTGTGGTTAGTTAATGCCATAACTAGTACTTAGAAAGACATCACCATTCTTCTTCAATTTTGCTTTTATTCTATCTGTATTTTTATCAGTTCAATTTCTCAATTTCAGACTATTTTTTAAATTTTTTGACAATTATTTCATTATCTCGTAGTTATGTAAAGCAAGCATGTTTTAATTCTGTGTGTGTTTTAAAAGATCTCTTCCATGAGCAGTGATTTGCAACTGAAGCAAAATTTTTCGTGCGTGCTTTTTTATCAGGCTTTAATGATGGCTGTATTGAAGTTCATCTCTTTCTGCCTCATTTTTGGTACTCTTTTTCTGTATCAGCCTGCATTGGCAGTTCACTATTATCAAATATTTGTATGAACAGGAACACAATACAATGCTGCAATATGCTCAACCAGTGTGACATATATTTATTTTGCATTTTGCATCTGAGGTTTTGTGGTAATTTAGTCTCTAGACCAGCAGCTGAGATTTACTAACATGGTATGGTGCAGAGACAGCCCTCCCTTCTGAATCCACCTACCAATAGGTTTTAATAATAATTCTAACAGCTCATTGAATGTGGTGATTATTTTTCCCCAAAAGAACTTGTTTGACAAATATATCCTTTCTTCAACTTCACCTTCTCCTTATGTCCTCCGGTTCAAGAAAGCTTCCTGACTTCTATATTTAGGCAAGGTCTGAAAAGCATATTTTAATTTTGTCAGGCTCAAGCTTTTTTCTGAACCTCATGTGAATAGTGTTGGGAAATGAATACTTATTTAATATTTAGATTATGGATGCATAACAGCATGCATACTATTGTGACATTTAAAAGAATCAAATATTTACAAATACAGTAGTCAGTTTTGTCCAGCACTAGAAGAAACCTGAGTTCGGCTGATGTTAGGGGGAGTATTTTCTCTTCAAAATATGAGGTTATCATGGTCTCAACCCACGCAGAGTACTAAAAATCCTTTGGAGAGCAATGATTTTCCATCACAAAATCAGGTTACCTTCAGACTAGTCACCTAGATAAGATGGGATCTGTATTCTGTTTTGACTCCCTAAACTACCTAGTCATGCGTGGCACTTTATCACCTTTCCTGTCTCAGTGGGTTATAATGTGCTGCTGGATCATATAGCACAGGATAACTGCAGCCTAATATGTGATTCCTGTATTTATTATGCTCTATATTTATTATGCCTTTATGAAAGAGATGTCTAGTCTACTCATCTTGTTGCAAACTATATGAAAAATAAAAATAAAAGAAAAGAAAAGGGACTTTTCCGGAGAGAATGAAGCTTCTCTCCTCGACACATGTAGCTCCCTGTAGCCAGACAGGACAGACTCCCATCTACCTTGTCATGTACATTCCCCTACTGTGTATTAAATGTACATTGATTCAGTCAGCTGCTAATTCAGGAGCCTGAGTGGATTGTCCAAGGAGGAAACAGAATATCTCTACCTGGAAAGACTGATCGTGTCCACAACCTACTAGGTTAACCTATTCATAGAAAGCCCACATTATTTCTGGCACAATTTTGTTCAATACAGATACTTTTCATGGAAAATCTGTTTCCAGTATTGTGCACATGCCACTATCCCCTCTCTTGTCATAGTTCAATGCTGACATAAATCTTTTTCTAATAAAATGAACTATTCAAATTATTTCTTTACTGAGTGGTGTCTGAAACAGATGTATTTTAATCTGCTGGGCATAGAAAATGAAATTTACATGTCAGTGAGGTCTTTCTGGTTAATAAATGTTTTAAAAGAGAGAAAGCAGGAAGCTAAATATATGTAAAACTGCCCTGCTTTGCATAGGACATTTTTAGCAGAAAATACAATATTCTAATGCTAAATTATATCTTATTTATGAGACAAAGAGTATACATGTTTTGTGATAACAAATCTCATCCCTGAGGGGTACCTGTAAAACACTGGAAAGAATTCTGATTTCACCAGCAATACTTTCCTTCTGCAACTCCCAGTAATATTTCTTTCTTTTTTTTCCAGGTGGGAAGAGCATCTGCACAAAGCATTTTGTTTATTATCTATGTGTGTGTGTAATTTTGAACTCATTACATTTTCCTATTATTTTAGCTGTTTACATAGCAGCAATTTTAGTACATTACTGCAGCTTTCTCTTACTCTGAGAAAGCCAGATCCAAAGCTCACTGAAATCAGCTGAGGAACCCTGTTAGCTGAAGCTGACTTGCTGTCGGGGATGGAGGTTAAGACAACGAAGACCTGGATTCAGTGTCCCCTGGAGATTCGGATGGGTTTCTAAATAATCATGGACACTTCTGAAAATAGCTCGATATGTTGTTGAAATTTTATGTTTCCCATCGCAGTAGTGTTACTCAATTTTAGCATTATTTGGTAGGCAAGCAAAGAGCATACCTGTTAAAAATGAAGCTTTAAAACTGATTTACTTTACTGTCTGAACTGTTGCCAAATTTGATAAAGATGCAATGGCAGAGTTAGCTTAAATTGCTTGTATGGAAAGCTACAGCCCTGAAAAAGGGAGGCTGCCTGGCTGGGCTGTTCCATGCACCGATATCCTTACCCACATCCTTCTCCCAGCCCCTTCCTCTCTCCCTCCTCTCCTGCCCTTGGTCTCTGCCACTCTCAGCCTAATAACAAATAAATAAATGAATGAATGAATGAATGAAAGAAATACAGTGGCAATAATAATAATAAGAATAATAGTAATAACCACCAAAACCTACTCTCCTCATGCTGAATACCCAAATGATTCATCCCCGGAAAATAAAGTAATAGCTGAGGTTACATGAATTGTACCTCAAGCAGGACAATGCTGTGAAAGAGTCTCTTTTCATTGGAGTCAATGGGTAGACAATGCAGGAATTCTCTCCTGAACACTCCTCTTCTCCCTCAAAAAATGGGACTTCAGCACCACAGTAGAAATCATTCTCCAAGTGTCTCAGTGAAGAGCTCAGTTGTTATCTCATCCTGATTAAAAAGTGCTTGAATCTGTTTAAGTTTTCAGCCAGAGAAACTCAGCAATGATGTCCAGGTTCATTTTTTAACAATTAGCAACTCTGAGCCTTGAACTGACAGATTACCGCCGTTTGGCAGTATCGCCAATAGACAGGGAGTTGTGAAATTGTAAGACATTATTGTATTGTTGGTAGCCTGAGTAAATCTAAATCTTTTCAAGCTTTGCTTCAGTGGGTTAATTCCAGGACCTGAATTACAAGTGCAATTTGAATTACATTGCAAAGACTGAACTTACTTCACTTTAGCAAAGTCCTTTTTCTTAAGACTTATGAATTCTGGTTATTTTGAAATCCTGAAATGTTGAAATCTTTTGATACCTTTCTTATTATTTCCAAGGAAAGACGGGTAAAGGTTTTCACTGCCTTTCCCTTCCAGCACCTTTTTATTTAGGTAAGTGTGTTTCTTTGACTCTACCATTATTTTGTGGTATCTCAGCTGCTGCTACACGAAGTGTACATCCGCAGGGGCTTTTTATTCTCCCAGTCCTAAACCTGAGGTATTAAAATAGCAGCAGGAAAAAACCTTGCCAGAATCAGAAAATAATAAATAGAAGATGAACCAAATAAATATTGTGTGTATATTTAGGGCAACTGAAGACACCTGCAAAAAACAACGATGATTTCAGTTTGTTTCTACATATTTTGTCTGAGAATTTTAAAACACTCAAATGACTTGAACTAATTAAGTCTCGAAGCTTGATGCTGAGCTATATGTGGCAGGGCAGAGGACATCACCTGTTCTGTTGGGGAATGATTGCATGGTTTACTGGGTACAAAAGATTATTAAATATTGGATTTGTGAATAAAGATACATATTCCAGTTACAGTTTAACCATTAGGATTGATTTTTCATCAAATGACAACAACAGCAGTGACAACAGAGAAAAAAAGGTTCTGCAATGAAGTGTCTTATAATTTGTTTTATCAGTATCTTCTTGTAAAAGAAACCTTTTTCTGACAATCAGACATACAAAATTTTATTTAGGGTAAAAGGGCTATTACTAAGTATTGTCTTGCAAATATAGTTTTTCAGATTATTGAGGTATTTGTTACATACTCTCCACAATAGGAATATTGACTCAGTAATTGTTGCGGAAGGCAAAAAAATGCAGGTTAATAGTAACGGTTCTAAAGCTTAACAGTGTTTTTAAGAGAAACAGCTAAACAGAGCTGTGGCCCTCAGTTCTTTGCAGTCATGAAGGACTTCCAACAGAGTCCAAAGTCCTTATTCTGTTTCTCAGAGCTGTATGGAACTGAGTGATCGGATTGGAAATTGCGTACATACTGTTCAGGTTTCAGCTTGGTTTCTGAGAGCTTCACTTTTCCCCATTGTAACATCGGGATTTTAAAAATCTCAACAGATAAATTCTATCTGTGGAAACTAACACTGTGCTGTGATGATGCATAATTTCGCGCCATTGTATTTCTTATGTTACTAAAACAAAAAGAATGGGATGCACAGCAGTTTGTTCTCCTTAACCCACCCTTAAGAGACTGAAGTGATGGAGCTTCCTACATTTCCCTTCAGAGAGCATTGTGGAAAAGAATACACACCACTGTTCAGCATTTTTCATTACATTCTGGTTATGTTTATTTTTTTATGTGAATTCTATAAATCTGATATATATTTTCTTATTTGTAAGAATGCCTTATTGTGCTGGAAAAATATATGTTATTAATATTTCCAGCCAGTTATGTTAGCCTCCCTTTATTGTGCTTACTGACATATATTTCTAATGATTTTAGAGCAGTATTCTGATAGGAAAATGCGTTTGCAAAACAAAATTTTGGTCAAAATATATGACAGGAAATTTTTACCTTTTTCTGTCCACAGATGAATTTAAGATTTGGCTCAAGCTGAATTATAGGTGAAAATATGTTATGAGACTTTGTAGATTGTGTGCCCCTGTGGTATTGGGCCTGTTTTTCTGTCCTTTTCTCTTCAGGTTCTCAGATTTCTTTTACGGTAAGTTCCTGGTCATTTTGGGATATAATACAGACAAAGGTAGCAATAGAGGAAACCAAGATTTAAATTCAGTAAAATTTGGTTTATGTTGTTCAGAATCCATAATATTTCCATATCTACAACTCTATATGCATTGTGTTTCTTATTTATTTGCGAATTCCCTTACTGCTCTGCTCCCTTCTTGTTATACAATGTGACTTAAATCTCTCAGAGTAGTGCAGTGCAGGCACTGATGTACTGCAAGAAATGCCTCACGCAGACTCTGAAGAATGTCTTGGAATGGGCTCATATTTACATTTAAGCAGATATTGTTAGATCTCTCTCTGATTACCTGGAAACTGTCTCCTGTAACCATTTGAATCTGTGAAGCTGGAATCTGCCACATGTTCACTGATTCCAGTGGGATTTAGACCTCCAAAAAGCTAATGTGTCCCATATATGAAAGGAGGAAAGCTCTAACCTGGACTGGTGAGTAGTGTTGCTGACAGCCACATTACATGATAACTACCTGGAACTGAGCAATGTTCATCAGACAGGATGCTCTCACCGGGGCAGAGGAAAAGGAGGGTCATTCTGAGATTCGGGGTCCACGATGCTACACAAATGCTTAATGTCCATATAATACATCCTGGAGACAGCAGCATGTTATTTTTTGACATTTCTCTCAACACACAAGGAAATTTTTTTCAGAGTTTTTTTTCAGAATCTCTTCTTCTCATTCAGGTTTTAAGTCTATGGCTTCTTTGGTCCCATTAGTTGACATGAATCCTTATTTTAAAGTTCTTTCTGGTTTTGGTTTTTTTTGGAGGTGGTTCTAGTTCGGGTTTGGGTTTTTTTTTTTTTCCCCCCTCAATTCAAGACATCCATCACTACTGCATCTGAGTAAACAAGCAACCATTTCCCAGGAGAAGGCACAAAGTTCTGCTTTCCCCCAGGGAGAGAGAGAGGAAACCTCAAAACCAGAATAAGTTAGACACCACTGCTAACACATGGATGCAATCCTTTGCTCATATGTCTACTACATGGCATCCTGGTTTTTTGAAATTTGATTTACACATAAGACTGTGAGAGAACCTTTCTGAACTGCCCAAACTACCCTTTCTTTGACTGGGTCCATTCAGCACAGCAGTAGGAGAATGAGTTTAGAAGAGAGAAAGAACTTTCAATTAGATGAGCTTTTACATGTGAATGTCACTAACATTTCACAGCAGCACATATCTGAGGCATGCTGTGGTGTATGCCAGGCAAAAGAGAAGTACGGCTAAGAATGCTGACATCTGCCTCTGTCATAACCGCAGAACAGAAACACGTATATGGATCCTTTTTATTTGGGAGACCAAAAGCAGAATGAATTTAGCATGACCACATAACTCACCTTATAAATGCAGGAGGATACACCTCCTAAAGGGAGCTATTCTAAGTTTTACTCATTCACTACTAGGCTTTGCTTTGCCAGCATTGTCTCCATGCCAGCAAGACCTTTTCTTGACAGACTTTTTTCAGGGCCAGGAACTGGAAAAATAGGAGGCCAAATGGGATATCATCAGCTCTACACTTGGCAAATTTATCCAGAATTCCTCAAATCACTTTTGTGCTTCCTGGTTTGTCTTCACCTTAGCACAGAGAAAAAGGACTAAGGCTGCCAATGCTGTACTTCAGAGGCAGCCTCAGCAAAGCCTACACAGAGGAAAAGCGAATGATCATAATGCATCAGGATCCTCTCCAGCATAAGAAAGGATCAGCTAATTTTTTTAGCCTCCGTCAGGTTCCACAGTCAAATAAACAGCACATGACAGTCTCTGGAATTGAAGATAGAAGGTCACTGAGACCTGGAGTTATTAGTGGGGACACTGAACATTGTCCCATTGCCCTAGAGAGATTTTCAGTCACTGAAACTGATGCCCTTCAGATGCCATGTCAAGGTCTGAAGCCTGACTGATTGGTGTCTAAAAATTAAGAGCAGATGCTACTAGACACCATTTGCTATCTATCATCTCTTCAATAATCTTGCCCAGAAATGGGAGGTTTAGCAATCAGACAATACTTGGCAAGAAAATTAATGTCAGGAAAGGATTTATTGAGTAAGGGCCCAGTAAAAGCATGCTTGAATGCTTCGGCAGTCTGCCTTTTCTTAAGAAAAAATTACCAGTAGTAGGTATTTTCCCCTAATTTTCACCATGGGAAACATACTTCTCATCTGTGGAGCACTTAAGAAATTTTCCTTAGAATATCTAGGACCTCTAATTGAAACGGCAAAACTGAGTTAATTGAATTATCTGGCATCTTTATTCCTTTTCTGGTAGTTTTACAGGGACAAATCTACGGTCAGCGTTCAAATATAATGACAGGTTTATGCAGCATGAAATAGTATGAGCTAAAACAGTTGGAGGTAATCTTTGCTAATCAGATAGACTAACATCCATAATAGTTTACTGAGTTTTTAAGATTGCTTGATATTTGCAATGGTAAGTTCAGTCAGGACTGGATTTTTACTGGAAAAACACACTATCCAAATGTTGTGGTCCATGCCCTGCAAATTTGCCGTTCATTTTAAGTCCAATGTAATATGCAATAGGAGAAAATGAGTGTTAGATGTGCATAATGATAAAGAGGTCACATCCTTAATCCGATGCATCATTTGCTGATTCAGAATTATTTACAATTTCTGGCTCAGTGGAGGAAAAAAAGAGCTTGCAAAGAGGTACAGATAAAGTTTGGAAGGTTGGACCTTGCATTCATTAGACTTGATGAAGAGGAGTTTTCTCTTTTTCATCCAAGCTGTGACATCTTCTTTGTGTGAAGCGGACAGATAAAGTATTTTCTATTAAGGGTTTCGAGTTTGTTTGAAGGTAATAACCCTACTTAGAGATCTGTTTACCAAATGTAGCATTTGATCATCATTTGGGAGAACGAAATGCAAAGCTTTTAAGTCTAATTCCAAGCATCTTCAGTCATACAGACTTATCGAGACATACTTTTAAAATCTACAGTCTTAATTCATCCCGTTGTTTAGATGAGAACACACCATAACATTTGGATACAGAGCAAAACAAGAAATCTAAATCTAAGTATCTTTGGGCTCATGTGAAGAGGGTCCTGTCGGAGAGCCGGTCAAGACAACGACAAATCCCACCAGTATGGCTACAAGTAATTCTCCCTTTATTGCTCCGGACAGCTCAAGATATACAGTTCAGCAGTGTCCCCGCGCCTGCCCCTTCCCAGAGTTGGTCAGTTACAGGTTCACACGCGCCAGTGTTTTATTGGGTAGTGCCATTCCACTATGCAAGCGGCTCTCACCCCCCCTTTCTCCCCCTGGCAAGACTCTTCACAAAACAGATAAAACCTCCTCCTCCCTGTGTTCCAAGGCAGCTTCAAGGACAGAGCCTCTGTTTAGGCCTAAGCTGGGTTGTCCACGCTTTTAAAGTTATACCGCACCTCTGCTCCACAAGAAATTCCTCTACACTCATGTTTTTTACCTGTGTCCCTGTATAACACAATCACAGGTTCAGCACTGCTGAGTTTTAAAGGGGTGAGAAGGTTGGCGAGAACAGCTAAAAATTAGCTTAAAGAAAGAACACCTGTAAGTTACTTTCTAGAAAGACAATATCTGTGTAAAATTCTGTACTATCTTTGCTTCAGCAGTAGCAGTTCTATTTCCTTTCTTCTGCTGCTCGACATTAGGCATCTGAGCTTTGTTCTCTCTCATCTAAGTGAAATTGTATTTCTGGGAATGCCAATAGAGCATGTCTTTTCCAGGCAAAGAATTTTTTGTCAGAATATCTATATTGGATTTCAAAGACAAAAGCCCCATTACTGTAATTTCTATTTTGAATTCTGAAATGCAGTTACCATTTCTCAGTTCTCAGTTTCAAAAAGGATATGTGCATCTTGACTTACTGCTTAAGAAGTCCAATTATTTGTCCTCAGAACACTCTTTGCAGTGGCCCACCTAGTATTCACCAAGATGTAATGTTTCTCCTTCATGCTAGGTGGCCTTGCATTTCCCTAAAGTAAACCAAGCATAGTAAGGATGGATCCAGCCTGCACTATCTTGGGTATGATGGGGGCCAACAAGAATAGACTTGCCTGTACAGTTACAAGAAATAGTCCAAAAGAATAGACATTAAACAACGGAGCTGAAATCAAGGAACACATCACAAAATAAAACTGTGGAAGATTTCACCAGTGCAGGAGCAGAACAGCCTCTTGGAGCGAAAAGAAAATATGTAATTTGCTCAAATAGTGTACTGCTCATAGTTTTTCCTAAAATACACCTTCTGTTGCAATTACTGCTTTACAAACTCTGTTTTGAAATAATTATATTAAATACTTTTCTCTGTATAATACATGATGCTTTTTAAACCTCCTGGATAAAGAACAATGGTTCTTCAACAGCTATGGAGAGTTTGATTCTCTTTTGTTTTCACTGGTTACACAACTTTGTAGATTTGCCTTTTTCGTGGTTGTTCTTTTTTGTTCATGCCCATGTAAGGGCTTCATCCAAAGACTACTGTATCATTGGAAAAATTTTGATTAACTTCCACAGGCTTTAGATAGGGCTGAAATGAAAGATGAATTCTGAATCATTGTGCTTCGCTATTTCTATTAAAATTATAGCCTTCACCATGCGGCTTCTAACATAAGGCATATAAAAGAAGGACACATCCTCCAAATATTTATTCATAGGAAAGCAATTTGTAGTAAGAGTATTTTAAAAATAATATCAGATCACGAATATTCCAGATCCATGTATTCATTCATCCATTAAATTGATTGAATTAAATTCATATGGGTGTGGATGAAGAATTTCCTTGGTTTTGTTCTACACCTACTGAAACACTAGAGAGTCTTGGCTGGCATTTCAAGCAAAATACCAAAGATAGGATCATCTTACTTGATGTTGTATTCCACCAAATTACATTTGGATCTCAGAGTAGGTATTTACTTTTTACAAGACACACGGGGAATTGGAATTATTTTCTGCTTCTAGAAGGTGACTACAGCTGAATACATGCAAGCCGTCAATTTATCTCATGCAATGTATATTGCAGTACATCATAAATTATGCTCTTCTTGGAGGAAAGAGCCTCTCTTAATCTAAGAAACTAATGTACAAGACTCACAAAACCCTTTCAATTACACCTATTAAGGGAGCTGAGTCTACAAATCTATAATAAAAAATGGATTTCTAGTGATAGTCAAATGTAATGGTGAAGAAGGAGTTTTGTCAAATATCCTAAGTATGGAGATTCGTAAGTTAAATGTTAAACAGCATAAATCTTCCCTGGACCAGGAAAAGGGAGGGAAAAAAAGGTTGGTTTTTGATTTTTCCCATTGATTTTTTTGCCATGTATGTATAAATGAATGTGCTATATTTTTCTAAGTACGCCATTTTGAACATGTACTATGTAATTTTATAACTAAGAAAGTTTTGGCTTTGTGTTTAAGCATGTATTGTAAGAAGAACTTAATTGAAAGGTAAAATCATGGCTACTTTTTCTAACATATGCGGTTTGATGTGTGTCTGTTGGCAGCCTGTGAACCAAGCAGAACTCAGCTGAGAAATGTGCACCTGATGGCTCTTTCCTCAACGCTGTCTATGGTGCACCCATTCTTTCATGACAGCCTATACTGGGGCTTTCTTGTGTTGTCTTCTAAGAGAATATACTTTTGTTTTGTAATATACTTATTGGTACAGAACGAGTCATTGAAAACATGGTATAATTCTTAACTTTATTCAGCAACAGAAGTGTACATCGTTATAAATTTGGCCAGTTTCGGCAACTTAGTCCCAAGAACTGCCATTCAGGTTCCTGAGTTGGTGACATTTGCGGACTGCTAGGTGGAAACCAGAAGTAAACTTTTCCGAAAAAGCTAGCTGCAGGATTTGACAGTAGGCGAGCTTCTATACAGATTTTCTGAAGTTGCCAAAGGGGAGCACAAGTTTCTTCAGCAATGGTAAATGCGGAGTGGTCTCTGTTACAGCACGTTTGTGTTGCTGTGCAAATGTCTTGCAAGTTTTGAAGCCTTGCACTTCAGTTCTGTTAGCCTGTTGGAAGAAATCTCATTTAACTGGCATTTTTACATCTACATTAATTCTTTTAAAACACTGAAGTGAGTGTTCTACAGCTATGTAAAGAAACGCATTATCAAAGCATTAAGATATGATTAAACTGACATTTTCTTAAGAAAACGAAAGGAGCAGGAAAAAGCCATTCTAAAAGGACTGAGTGCTACATACTCCAGATATTATCTTCAGTGCTTACTCAGGGATCTTTAAAGAAGCTTATTACCAAGTACCCTAAGAAGACAAGTGTGGATGTGTACAGATCAGAGGAATGCAAGTTAATGCACCTGCCAGATTTTACTATCGTACAAAGCATGTCAATCAGCACTCAGACCTTGCGTTTAAAAATGTGTTCCCTCAGATTTTTTTTCAGTGCTGTATCTCACATAGCTAGAATTTCCCAGTCGGTAGCCAACCAGTGTTGCAAATGTCATAAATTATGCTGCTGAATATATATCAGTGAAATTAATGTAAGTAGTCCTTCGTCTGCCTCATATGGGCTTATACAAATACCGGTAGATGTGGTTACTGTGGGTACATATATTTAAGTTTTCCTACCATTTTTGATAGGAAAGAAAAATAATGTTTGTAAAATAAAAAATCAAACAGTTCTAAATATTTTTTCTTTAAGAAAGATAAATTGTGTGGTGTGTTGAACAAAATTGGCAATTTATAGCACATGTAAGTAAAGTTGGTTGAAGCACAACTACTTGATAGCTGCTTACAGTTCGTATCCCACAGGGCCATTTCTGAAGTGATGCATCAGTTTCAGCATGGCCTTCATTTGGAAAAGTGGGATCTGAATCCTCTGCTGAGAGTTATGAGGTCACCAGCTGGAAATGCCTGTAGCAGAGGTAGGCCTGGTGTACCACATCATGCCAGGATGGCTGCAGGATGCTGAGATGTTGCAGCCATGAAGAAGACAAATACAGAAGAGAATTTATAAAATGTAAATGTATTAGGGCCATCACACACTAAACTAATAAGGTCTCCTATGTTGCCCTTTACAAAATTTGGACATATATATGTATATATATATAAAATTAATCCAAACTGGAAGAGATATCAAAAGGGCTACCAGTAGAGTGTGAGGGCACATTCCTGTGTGTCCTGCTCTAGACGATCCTGTTTTGGCAGGGGGATTAGACTTGATGATCTTTCAAGCTCCCTTTCAATCCCTAACATTCTGTGATTCTGTGTGAAAAGAGAAAAAGCTTTGTTTGCTTTGTGTACAGTATTCAAGAGAGATATGACTATTGCCTATAAATGGGGTAATGGAGAAGAGCCACACAATCTAAAGGCCACCAACTGCACAAGAGGAAGCAGGTCTTTAAGAGCAGATAGGTGGAAAAGCTGGGGGCAGCAGGCAGCTGGGTTTGGTCACCCAGTAGAGCCCTCAGGCTTAGGCTCACCATCAAAATCAGGAGCCCAAACCTTGGGAGGTTCTGTGGTGACCTTTGTATGCTCATGCTCTTCTGCCTCTCATTTACACAGCGTGAATGGTGTTCCAGCCGTGCAGAAGGGCTCAGCACCTTGCAAACCTGTCTCTGTTCACAGTCGTAGTTGGTTTCAGGGCTTAGCCCAAATCATATTTTACTGAGTGAGAACTCAGTATTCACTGAGTTAGGGTGTCAGATTCTGGTGTTAGATGGAAGTCACTTCATAAAGAAACTAGAATAAACATAAAGTGACTGAAGATATTCAAGTGACAGTGTTGCACTGAAAATATAGTCGTATAAATAAATGGGCTTTATCAGTTTGCTGGTACCTCCAGCAATGTTGACATTTGCATTCTGCTCTCCTACCTATGTCAAACTTTAGTTCTATTAAAATAATGAATTCTCATACTGATATTTGCCTCTTAGCATGAGACATTTAGAACAAGTCAACACATTTTCAGGGACAAATTTTGGTAGTCTATTAAGATGCACAGATATAAAAAGGAGAAATCTGTACAGATGTCATGTGTTAGAGATTTCTCTTTTTATCAGTTCTCATAAAACATGTCCATATGTGCCGTGTTTTCCAACAGGAAAATGAAGAACAAATCCTACTGGGATCACCAACAGGGTCTGATGTCCAAAGGCAGATATTTTATTTAAATGATCTTATACTGCTCGGTAGGAAATACCACTTTCATTGTGTTTACAAACATGTTAGTATTCATTAAAATGTTTTTGCACTGCCTGTAAGATATGTATTTTAAAAGGCATATTTCTGAAAAGCTTTAGAGAAGCAGAATTTTTTAAGACTGATTTTGACAGGTGTTACTTTACATTGAAGCTCCTGTTGCAGAGGACTGGAAGCCAGGTGTTCAGGACAGCTTCAGCACCAGAAAAGGACTGGACCATAAGATGCTTCAAAATAATTGTTGCTTTATAACTTTGTGGCTGCTCTTGAAGTCAGTGTAATGGTATCTACCTGGGCTATGAAAAATTGTGGTATATCTAAGCCAGCGGTTTCCTCAGTCAACTCCACACTCTGCTTGTACTGATCAGCATCTCAACACCATCATTTCATTTTGATGAGTTCTGCATACATGTCTTCAAATGCAAACAACTACTGGCTAGTTTTGGGACAATCATTTTTTGGAAATATTCCATAAGTCCTTGGAAAAACTCTAAATATGCCATGCTCTGAAGACTGTTTATCCTCCCAAAATTTTCTGTGGGGCAAAGACAGAGGAATGATTTTAAATGCTCAAAAAGGGGAGCATCCCGATTCCATCTTGACACATTGTGGCCTTCTCAAAATTTATTCTCTTAAATTTACCTGACTTTTAACATAACCATCTCTTTGAGTGTTCACTAACTGGGAATTCAGAAGTGCAGGAGAATGATAATGCTGTGTGATGTGATACAGGACAGCAGGGGGCGAATGGGAAGAGAGGGGTGAGGCTCATATCGAATGTGGGGAGAAAACCCTGGATGGTAGGTTATTCACCTTCAGTCCCTCAGGAAACATCACTGAGTATTAATTACTTCTGTTGTGCTGCTGTCTGCAGGCACTAACCACTGCTTTCAGGGAAGAGAGGACACAGCTTACATGTTACAGGGGAACAGAGCGGTCATCTTGCAGAAGCAAAGGAAAGTGCAGAGCTGAATATGGAGGAAGGTGAAGGCACTTCAAGGGGGTACACATAAAAAAATGGGTCTTGGAGAACTCCAATACTTAGGAAAAATATGTGTTTGAAATCTGGCTGAGAATTGCCTTTCCTGATATTTGAATTCAAATTACTCTGTTTAAGCAGTGATCCAACTTTGCGTAACTTTAGTGGAGTGACACTTTCAGACAAATTTAGCCACAAAAAAAGAAACATCTCAGTAATGTATGGAAACCAGGACTAATGCTACTCATACATGTGTGCTTAAAGATGATTTCCAAAATTAGAGTTAGCTGAAGAACAGATTTTGTGCCCAATTAAATGATATTTTTTGTTTAGGGAAAAAATCCAATAAAGTTAAATGTATTTTTCAAAAATGAGGAGATAATTTTCTAAAGTCTTGTTAACAGCCACTTGAATAATTTATTTTCAATAAATTGGAAATATTTTAAGTATCTTTAAAGCATATTCATATTTTGAAATGAATACATATGTATAAATCATTACTTTACAAGTAAAATATTCATACTGAAAAAATCAAACAGGATTCTTAAATATTTTTAAATCAGTTTTCTCCAACTTTTTGCATTAGATAAGCATCTGACATGAGAAAACTTTGTCATATTTCTTATGACCAATTCTGTCTGAACTTGAAGATTTCAGGCCTCAACAATTTATCCAATTTTAACACATTCTCAGCACCTTGCAGGTCCTACTTCAGAGAATTTAAAAATCTGACTTAAGTCACTGATAAGTTCATTTTTCAAGAAGTGGGTATCCAGTTCTTTAACAGTATGTAAGTTGTCACTGGGGATTTCTCTACAGTAGAGCAATTTTGGGGTGATACGCTATTCCTTTTCAGACCTACTGTAAAGCCATTTGTTGAGGCAAGGAGAGAATGATGGCAGGTGGGGAGCATGGGGTGGGGTTCTTTTCTGTTCCAAATGCAATATCCTGATACAAGTTTTCATATGTGGCCCCACACTGCACTGCTGAAACATTGCTGAAATATTCTGAAGAATTGGAAAGGCCACTCGGTGTTTTTTCTCTTCAGGTTGATGAAGGATTGTTATCGCAGATATTTCTCTCAGTCTGTAATTGTGACCCTTTAATCCTTCTGGTGAAATGGTGCAACTTTCTGGCAAAATTGGTACCACTAGCATTGTCTCAATATGGAGAATTTTTGTAATGCAATACAAAACGTACCTGTTACAATCTCCGGTGGCTTTGCCTAAAATTAGGAGTCTTACAGAATGCTTCAGTGAAGGGAAAATAATTATAGAATTTGAGTGGGGTTTTTTTGGGTTACAATCCTGCCAAACTGTAAAAAATATTAACTTACTGTACCTACCTCATGTGGAAGGTCAAGTGACATTACCAGCATAAATTTTTCTAACATTACAGACTGGGAATGCATGAATTATCCACAAAATTGAAGTAAATTTTTAGATTTAGAAGGGTGCTGAAAAGATTTCAGTACTTAATTTACTTTGAAACCAAATATCTAATTCCAATCAATAAATGTTTCTCTATAGTATTTCCATTACAACATGCAATGCTTTGAATCCAATCAATCTCATTGATATATACTTTTAAAGGTTTCAGGTATAAGATGAATTTCTTAATATCTGGCAAAGTGTGTATGTACTATTCCTTGCTTGGATATTGCTTGTTTTGAGAGTGATTGTTCTGTTGAGTACCTTAAATGTACACCATAGTTTCCTACTTTGGGCATATAAAATTGATAGGCAAACTTAAAAATGCATATACCCCTTGTGACAAATTTTCTGTTATGGTTACTGAAGATATATATCTCCCTTTTAAAGTTGTCCTTCTAGATTCGCGGGCTAAAACATACGACCTTGAGATACTTTTAAGTGAAAGAGGTGTTTCCAGCTGTCAGAGGTGCCCAGCTCTACCAAGACCTCACACCATCCAGCAATTACTCCACACTATACTGAAAGGTTATGATTATATCCTAGAGATGTTAAGGTTTTTTTAGCCCTTAGGATAAATGGAGAGCTTTGTATAAAATACACTTTTTAGATCACAAATCAAGTGGAAAACAGCTTGAGCAATAGTTAACATTTAACCCTCTGTTGGACAATGTTCTTTTGAATGATTTCCTAAAATCCCTAATTTTCTACACTTTCTTTAAATAATTCTATTTTTTGACTGGGTCAGTTAATGTGGATGAATAGAAATGAATATTCATACTAGGGAGAAAGCTGCATCACCCAGGTTGATTATTTTACACTAGTAAAAACCTTTTTTTTTTTTTTTTGAACAGTATAACCATAAGATCCTGCGAATTTCCAGTTTTGAGTCAGTGGTAGTATGCATAATCAAAAGTAGTCACTGGTACAAGGTGATTGTGAGCCTGAGTATGTGCTCCTTGTTGTTGATTAATTACTTCTAAAAGTAGCTGCAGTTGGATCACCACAGTTGTGGGTCTACAGTGTTCCTCAAAAGAAATTCGGTCTACTCATACAACAGAATTCATATGTGAGCCTGCCCACTGAACCCATTTAAACTTCTTCTTGGAGCAATTTAAGAATGGATTACTTCGTGTAGTTAGGTTCCTCCAAAATCTTAAATTATTTTAACTCTTACCACTGGGATCTACTCATTATTTGCTGACAAAATTCCAGGATTTTTAGAATAAAACCTGTAATCCTACTTTTATGCAAAACTCTCATCATACCTCTAATTTTAAACTCCTTGAAGATGGGAAAAATCTGTCTATATATTCCCACTGGTCCAAGACAATAAAGATTTAGCCATCAATTGTTTAGATACAGCTACAAATGAAATATTTACTATTATTTTATTTGGCCCTCATATTGTTCATTCATGAAGTAAATGCCAACGTTCCTCTATATGAGTAAAAGTTTACTTGATCTTCCTCACATCAACTTCTTCAAATTTCATTCTAAGCAAATGAAAAACTTCTTTACTGTATTCTCTAACAGTAACCTAAAGAAGCTTGTATATTTAAAAGAAAATACCCACCATCTAAAGCAACTGTACCACAAGTCCATTCTCACTCTAGAGAGAGCGAGCCCATGTGGAAAACATAAGTTTAATGTACAACTTGAATAGCATACTGTGGTGTGGGTGATAGAGTTAGATAAAGGTGATTATCTTTTATTTTCACTGTCTGTACAGTATAAAAATGGATATGCTTTAATGTATTGCATAACATTTTACAAGCCCTAACTAATCTTTGAAACAACACTGATTTATGTACACAGTAACTATTTGCATCCTTCTACCTAGCAGAGAATTAAAAAAGAGATTAGGACCAAGGTTCAGGATGAAGTTGCCTAAAGCTAAGTATTTGATTTTGGCTTTAGGACTCTAAATAAAAATGGCCTAGTTTTTAGAGCTGCTGAGCACAAATACCTCCATCCAAATCAATCTTGTGATAGCTGTAGCTCTTACATGATGAGGAATCTGTTCCCTCTTTGAAGTGCCCAACATGGGTTCAAGTATCTGGTTGATGTGCTTAATTTTGAAAATGCTGGCCTAAGGATCTTGCCCCAAAACAGACTAAGCAGTTAACCAAAGAGAGAAGGAATCTCGCCAGAGGCACAGCGAGCTCCTGGTCCCATGCAGCAGACAGGAAAACCGCATGGGACAGGGCAGCAGCAAGAGTAACAACTAGTGGGGTACCCTTGCCTCTGCAACATCTACTGGATCTTAAGGAACACCTGCATGATACTTTATAATAACATATAGCGAGCCCACCTAGCAGCTGGGAACTACTCTGGTATCATGAAGGATGAGCTTCAACAGCATCTATATTGCTTCTGAGTCCCAAAGCATTATCTTTTAACAGCATCTTTCTTTGCTGTGTGGGTACCCATCCCAGCTCATATGTAACAGAGGTGCCTCTGGGATGAATGCTGTGGTGCCATGGGGATCTACTTTTTGGGTTTATTCGTTCTCCTGAGTTGAATGTATTTAAAGATATTGCTTTCCCCTTTGATTTTCTCTATCTAACTTCAGTCTGTTTCAGATTTGTGAGCTCTTTTCCACATGCCAGTCATGATTCCAACGGCAGTTTGAAGAAATTTATCAGACATACACGTATGAATAAATATTCATAGGTAATGCTCCCCTTATTCAACAGACTTTTTGCTTTTACCATATCCAGTTGTCATTCTGGTGAGGCAGAATCTAGGTAATGCATCAATATTTTGCACATCTGACTTTTTCAGCAGAGCTCTAATTTACCCTTCTTTAGTCGTTGTCAGTGGCTACTCTAAAAATACATGCATGTGCAAGGCAACGCTGTGTTTCTCTCACTTCATGGAGCACTCTCAATTTGTTGTGAAGCCTTCAAGTATGCAGAGTTTCATTTCCTAAATTGATCTTGTTTTACACTGCAGAATGCTCTTGCTTTGCTGTGTCATTGTAATAATATGTGCAATAATAAGCACAAAATCAGGCACAAGGATGGATTTGAACAGAAGGCATACTATTTCAACTTGATAATGGTAGGGATGTTCCCACACACATCAGGCACTAAATTGGTTCCAGCGAGAGCTGGGACATTTTAATGCCACATAACTGTTGAGTAGATATTTGCTTTTTCAGTCTATCCCAAAGACACAATTCAATTTTGAACACGGCCATCTTCTACCCTGATGGAGTAGCTGCAAATGAAGAGGGAATTCTGAGAGCCCCATGTCTCAGTTACCTCTGGCAATTGGCCTCTTTTGTTTTCTATCTGCAGGGGACTGTAACAGCAACATGCTCTGTATTTCTGTGTCTCCTTCTAATATGAACTTCCTATTCACTTAATTCTGACCACTTCTTCCCTTGCCAGATAGACCCAAAAGGCCAGTCTCTAGACCAGGTCGTTTGTCACAATCACCGTGTGCAGGGAGCTTGACATTGCAGAGACCAGTGATGGAAGAAAGAAAATTATTAGCAAAAATTACAAGCAAAATCCCAAAGTTTGCATGACATAGACTAAGCACTGTTTTTGACTATATACTGAAGTAGTCCTTCAGTTTAGGTACTACTAGGCAATACTAGAGATTGTGACTCTCTCTTTGACACCACATTTCACTGTGACCCAGGCGAAGGTATTTGGCCTTTTTTTCCCTGGGAGTAAGGGGATGATGCTGCCTCTTCACATCACATCTGTGCGGTTCTCCAAATCTCAGGGGCAGGGGCCATCAGCACTTACAGACAAGCAATGTTCAAAAATTGCTCAAGGTATTCCTGGGGAGGGGTTTTTTAACAAAATCTGTGTAAATGGGGTTGTGACTCATAGCTGTCACTTCGAGGGATCCAGGAGAGGTTTCCCTAGCTTTGTTTTGTTCTAATTCACTAATAATAATAACAGCAGTTAGCACTTTTCTTCTACTTTGCAGCCTGTGGAATGCAATATAAATATTAACTAATTAGCACACCCCAATCAGGACAATGATTACCACATGTTTGCCTAGAAACATACAATAAGGCTGGGATATTCACAGGAGCCTGAGGGAGTTCCCTGCCCAACTCATGCTGCATGTCACGGGGAGGTGGACGCTAACTCCCTGAGGTACCCTTGAAAAACCCAGCTTTAACAGATCGTGTCTACAGTCAATTTAGCATACAATTAAGCATTTGCACAAAGCAAATAGCACCAGAACTGTTGAAAATGTAATCCTGCCCCCTTGTTAAAACACGCTCGGCTGTTTGGCATTATGCAGAATGACTGTCACCACAGTGCTTTGAAGTCACTATCGCTAATGCAAACATGCGCAGGTACAAATAATTCAGAAGCAGAACACTGATGCTCCCCAAGTTTCTTATGCCATGTATGATCCTGAAATCTCCAGGATCGTGTTTTAGTCTATTTATTCTCCACACAATAGGTACTTTACAAAATCTGCTAAATAGCTGGGCCTACTTACTGAGACCCAGGAATATGCCCTGTACACGTCTCATCAGACACATCTGTTCCTCCAGCCCTCAGCTCCTCTGTTCTCTTTCACCAGCAGCTGGTCTCTGAATGGATGTCAGAGACTGATCTCTTTGCTTTGCTTAGGTTGTGGGATTGTTTCTCTTCTGGTCTGCAGAGATCTGTCAATATTAGCTTAAATGTAGGTTCTTTTTTCTTGTGAAAAGAAAAGATAATAATTCTTCCTCCTGATGGTGGCTTAGAGCACTTCAGATTATCCCTTGTTATTTCTTTGCAGGAAGAAATATATATTCTCTTTTCATAAGAATTATACCAGTTAACAATACTCCAGCCCAAACTTTGTCCCATGAAGAACTAACATCAATGGGAGTTAGCAATATCCGCTAAGGGTAGAATTAAGATTCTCACAGAAATCTTTAGGTTCAAATGAGACAATATTCAATGGTGTAACCATAGCAGCTCTCATGTCCTACATAATATTTTTTAGGGATAATTTGGTCAAACATAGAGTTTAAAGTAAAACATTTTTTTTCCGATAGCCTTGTGCTATCCTTTCTACAATGCACGAGATTTTCCTTGAATGTCAAAAATTCTGGAGGATACAACAGCCTCGTTATTTATTTAGTTCTGTTACAGTCTTGTTATTTGCATTATTTCCCAGATTCTGATTTATCAGTTAAGAAAAAAAAAGCTCAATTTGATCATTAATGATTTGCATTATGTGCTGTCTTTGCACTACTTATTAGTTATTTGTATAATTATTTTTCCTTTTCGCTGATGTTCTCCTTGGCCATATTTGGATCCCTAATTTTCACACTTAAGTCAGGAGGGTAATTCTTCTCAGCTTTCAGTATAGCAAATGAAGACAGGATGTCACCTCTAGAGGAAGCTTTAGGCTGCCTAAGTTAGTTTTCTGCCTTAAACATTTGCTGAAGAAACCTTTGTCAGAACCAAAGACTTCCAGGTTTGGTCCTAGGAGAGCTTCTTCCTTCTTTACTGTTTTCCGTGTCTCTAACAGCAGTGGGTCGCACACCCCCTTGCCTAAACAACGTGCCCAACCTATGCAGACAGAGGAAGCCCCACCACATGACACAACCTGACATTTGGGTTTTCTTCTAACCAGAAGTTTCTAACAGGCTAGAAACCATGTGCTGAAGTAGGGCCAACACACCACCATGCTCCGAATCATGGACTTGCAGGCGGTGAGTCAGGCTAGGACCTTGCCAGGGAATCTGGTTTCTGGTATGACCAGTGGAAAGCATATAACCCATATTATTCCCTTTTTTATCACCACAAGTATTAACCTGCACTTGGCCAAATTATGAGATTTTTCAGGATTGAAGAAACACTCGCTATATGGTTTAATGTTTCTGTGGCAGTTTTGAGGGCTAATGATGAAACATCAGTCAATAAATGTGATTCAACAAGTAGAGGCACTGGAGTTGTTATGCAGCACTGATTTTGTTTATCTTAAAAGGGAAAATATGTTTAATTTGGGGGAGAGTTGAAACTGGTATATGATGCATTGCTCATGAAAAGGTATTAAGTTTTAATGCAAGTAGGTCACAGAGGGAATGGGATAATATCCATAAAATAAAAGCACAAAGACTTGGTTGAAATGTCAAAAGAGCGTGATTGTGAGCAATTAACAGCTTTGTCCTTGATCGCTTTATTTATCTTCTAGTTTACAGGACCAGTTGTCCAGTGTGGGAGTAAGAAGCTGTTCACTGGGCCGCCATAACAACTACCGTAGCAATGGGGAGAAACTAGGCAGTAGGGTGAACTTTCCTTCCAAAAGAGATAGTGTCATTAGAATAAATTTTAAGTCTTGTGAACTGGCTGAAGATTTTGCTTGTCATCGGTATTTTCTTCTTGATCTATCATTCACATTACTGAGCCACAACAATGATAACAATTTCTGTTTGCTTTTTTTTTTGAAATGGAGGATTATTCTAATTTTAGCATGTTAATATCCCAAATCTGGTACTTCTTCTATCATCTAAATATGTTATATAGTAGACTGTAGCCTGCAGAGTTTACAGTAAGCATTAACAAATGTGTTAAATTTTCACTAGAGATGCCAGGAAAGTGCAGACACCTTTCTATATTTGAAATCTGCCCTAAAGCACCTGGATATAAAGAATCTATAGGGACAGTATGTACTTAGGCCATTCTGAGAGCTGAATGCTGGATAATAATGCACACTCCCTTCCCTCAGTGAAGATCTGTAGCAAAAACAAGATAGGCACATGTACAGTACTGTTAAACCGAATAGTTCCCAAAATGTAAGTGCATTTAATTATAGAGTATATATGTCTTACAGGATCACATTCAGATAGATGTGATTTCCACAATGTAAAATGGATTTGCAATTTTCATTTTCCCTAACTATAAATATTTGTATACCACTTAATTTAAAGATTATACTGGCAGATATCATTTTCGATTAATATGCTGTATTTTACATCGTTTACATTCCATTTCGATATGCTTGCCTTCTATAAAATGTATTTCAAGACTCCCTAAAAAAAGAGAAAATAGGCACACTTTAAGCAGTTTACAAGAGACAGATCATTATCTCCTACAAAGGAAAGGAAACAGGAAAGCTGTAAATAATAAGTTCTGAATAGGGATGACATAAACAGCCTAATCAATGTCTTCCAGAACTGGCAAGTGACACCTCTTTGTTTTTTGCAAATAAAAACCTTCTTAACATCACAATATAAACCATTATCTCTGCAGGCAAGGTATATTTAGAAATGTACAAAATGTACATTTCCTGCCAGCCACTAGATCAGTAGGTGGAGATCTAAAGTCATGCAAATATTACAGTAAATGCAGGCAACCAATTTCTAATTATTCCATATCAGCAGATTTGTGAGGAATATAATTTATTAAAAAAAGAACAGTTTATGATCAGCAGACCTTAGTTATGACTGTTTAGGAATTCAGTGCATTTTGATCTAATCACAAAATCAAAATATTCATGAAACACAATGATATCTCCCCAAAGCAGCCGGGCAGCCATTAATTTTGAAATTCGGGTAATTTATTAACACTTATCTGTAGCTGTAAAAGCTTACCTCTGTGTTTGTAATACGGGTAAAAGTGAAAGCAGTTTTAAAACTGATTCCTAATGATTTATAATGGTTTGCTGTAATTTGAGCCAGAAATTCAATTAAAATGTATGTCTAGTTTTGTTTCAAGATCTTTAGTTAAAAATTCTATTAAAATTCTATTTCATTCTTGCATTAAATGTATCTGTTATCTGCATATATGAGAAATATAAGAAAATTCTATCATTTATTCCCCAGACTCCACAAATGCCTTTAAAAGCATTCATTTTTATTTCATAATTCTGCCAAGGTACTATTTAGAATTTATATACAGTAGAGGAGGAATAAGTGTGCATGTTATTTTCTTTTGAAGAAAACCAGCTTCTCTACTGAGTACTCATGCAAATATTCAAGTGACATTTATCAGTTCATCAAAGAAAAGAAAAACAAATAATACCAAATTATCAGATGTTTTAAAAGCTTAATTACACTACCAAGGGTATAGATTCTTTCTATATATTTCCCATTAAAAATCTCTCTTGTAAAGGATATATAACTTCACTACCAATATTCCCTTTTGAGATAACACTTCATGTTGCTGTTTATAAATAATGAGAAGTAAAACTGGCCACTCTTACTTATTTATAGGGGAATCAAAAAAAAAAAGACACAACTTATTGCTGATGTTAGAGGAGTCACTTCAGGGTAAGCCAGAAGTGAAAGAGTGAATATTACTCACTTTCCCTCTGTGATGGTCTTATCTCAGAATACTTCTCTACTTGTAAAGGTAAAGGACTGACTTTATAGATGAGCACATCTGTTAATGTTGATGAGAGTGATGTGGCCAGTCCTAATTCTCTGTGTTTGGAACTGATCTTTTGTAATGCAGTTAATCAGTAGCTTCTAGATAAAGAGAAAAAATAAATAAATCCAGCACCAAAAGAAAGGTTACCTTGTGAAATAGACTTGCTGTTTTCAAATTCAGTTATTCAGCATTTGACATACTCCAGTATAATTGACTTGGAGTAGTGGTGAATCAAGACCATATAACAGCAAACCAAGGATGCAGTTCAGTAGACTAGGTGTCACTAAGAAAGCATGGAGGGCTTTCTTCTTTCTTCTCTTTGATCTGGTTCGGTAGCAGCTACTGGCCCTGTGAAAGTCAGTTTTACAAAAGACTGGGACACTTCATAGTACCTAAGTGAACATAAAGCTGAGAGGAAGAAGGTGTAGATCCCTCAGTGTTGGATAATTACTGCATTGGATTTACAGGAGAAATCATCCGCTAAAATATTTCATCAGCTTTAAGACTCAAATGTTCCTGGGTAGACAGTGATGCATGTTCACAAGTGAGGAGCTCCCCAAAAGAAAGCCTTTCGTAGGAACAAGGAATGTTTGCTCTGGGAGATATGGATTTATAGAGAGGCAACTCATAGGAAGAAATTGCAGGATGCAGGCTTTCACAAGAAGAAGGGCAAAGGATTAACTTCTCTGTCTACTGTTGGTCAAGTGGTAAAGAGGGAATATTCATTCATAATGTTTTACCCAGAAGCAAAAATAATCAACAGCCAGTTGACACTGGCTACTGAGAATAGATGGGCAGATTTTCTGAGAATCATCTTTCCCTAGGTTATCTCACCAACATATGGAACATATCATGTCATGTTTCTGTCCTTTCAGACCATTGTGCTGACAATCAATGGATTCTGCCAGATGAGATGAAGACTCTCTGTCAGGTGTGGCTGTGAGAGATGGTATTTTGGACACACTTGAGTATGTCTGCCATTCTCTCCTGTGGAGGGCAGTGGTACTCTTAAATAGTAGCTCCAGCCTTTAATAGTGTAATTAATGATCTCGAGATGAAGGAGCAGCCAGCATGTTAACAATATTATTGTATATTAAGCTGACTGAGAGATACTGCAAGAAACAAGAAATGATACAAAGGATCATATAGAGGTTAGAAACGTGGGCAAGGAAATAACAAAATTATCTTTCAAGCAAAATAAGTAATTTTCTAGTTGTTTCACACTTGCAATAATAGATCACAACAGAAAACAAACAACAGACTTAAGGAGTGGGTGAAACTTGGAAAAACCTGCTATATCAAGAGATATTTAGGGATGAGAGAACAGGAGACCTTAGAGTGAAAGAACAAGAGATATCAGAGTGATAACATAGAGACCTTATGGTTGTAGAATAAGAGATGTAGGAGTGATATAAGAAAGCAAACTGGATAAGTGAGATGCACATAGGCATGTGGGACCAGGGATATAGAAAACACTCTAGAAGCATTAAATGAAGAGATAATGTTCCTGGAGCTGGGTATGTGTATTTCAGCTTCTGGTGGGTGAATAATTCTCTTTACTATTTCACTGGGTGAAGTCAAAATGACCATAAATGATTTAGCCAACCTACTGGGATGGAAAAATCCAAATGTGGATAGTTTGAAGGGACTGTGAAGAAAATCTTTACTTCCAAATTTAGGGTGGTTAGAAAATATTTACGAAGGACCTTGGCAGAACTACTTAAGATATTCAAAACCAGCCAGGGTCAAACACTTCTTTTATTATCATCCAGAGGCAAAATTTGGCCTCTTATCTCTATTATTGTCTGCATCTCATTGGTGAGGATATTGCCTCTGCTTGTGCGGAGGTCATCCCTTCCTGGATTGTCTTCCCTCCTGGAGCAGCCTCAAGCTTGCTGCTCCCTGACACCAAGTCTTATTGAAGCTTTTAGGAGTAACTTCACTGGGCTTCCATTTAGAGGCAGCTGGATGTTTACTTTTCCAGTTGGTAGAAGGACTGATGTTTTTCACATGTGCTAATGAAATCTTTTTTTACTCTTTGATTGGGAAACATTTTTAAAATAGAAAAATGGTATATGAAAAATAACAAAAAAAATAATAGAGTTCTGATATTCATTCCCAGGCAACTGCTGCTTGTACAATGATTTCAGAACTGAAAACATTTTTACAGATACTAAATGATCATCTGAATATTTGCAAGAAATAAATGCCGTGACCCTATATATAAGCTTAGGGTTGATCCGTTCACTTAGGAAAAAAATGAGTCTGTTTTCCATTGTTCCTCAATTCCCAGGAAAAAATAGAAAGTACCATCAACAAATAGTAACAATTGTGGTTTAGGCTGAGTCAGATTCCTCCACACCTTTAATCGTATTCAGTTCATGAGAAACAGTTAAACTACTTTATGAAACAAGAAACCTGCCTTCTGAATTTCACTAGCTTTTATTTACTGAAAATTTTGTGCAAGAAAGGAGAAAGAGGAAACCCAGACCCCCATTCTGCTGTGGTATATCACATCTAGGTGGGATTGGTAATGACTTCCCTTCACGAGCTCTTGGCTGCTTCTTCCTGGTTGTGAAATGGCTCTGCATTCAGGGAGTGACCTCATCTGTTAAAAAAATAACCACTGTTATCATTTATATCACCTCTCCCTTTATTGAGTCACCATTGTGAATGGAGTGCAAATAGGTGATTCTGGAGAGGGCACAGGCTGTAATTATGGCACCTCCAGCTTAAAGAGCCTTACATTGTGTCAGGGCTACATCTGGGGAAACAATGACAGCTTGGCCTCAAGAAAATATCTATGAAAGACCTCTAGGGAAAGGTACTGGGAAAACAAGGCCTGGAGGTATAAGCAAAAAATTACTGCCTAGTGATTCTTGCAATGTTCATGGAAATTGGACCTCATACCTTCGTAATAAATAGATGGGATAATACCAAAAGTAGCTAATACTATCATCAATTTATTCCCACTTGGGCAAAATTTATATGTCCCTGAACTGTGCTGATACATTACTTAGCTCTTTCAATTGTGCTGGGAGTTTTAGATATATAAAAAATCCAATCCAAAGCAATTCCTGCTCCCCTTCTTCCAAGCAGATTCCCAACGAGCTCGCAGTGTCATCTTCCAGAGACCCATGACATAGCTCTCCGTGTCACTGACGTTAGTGGTCCAATAACAAATCCCATCTTACTTCCTGATCCATCCTTCTAACAACAAGTTGATGTTTGGCTCTGGCAGGTCATGAAGCCTGTGGGAAGCTGGTGGAACTACTCACCAGATTAAAATAAGTGTCCAAGTCCTTATTTGCATCAGTCTAGCACATCCAGCCTTCCTTGCAGGAAAACAGACAGGCACCCATACATACACAGAATCAAATGCTCTCACTTCTGTGCTGTTCAGTTCCTGCTTTACTCCACCTGATTTCAATGGGATTTGGAGCAAACTATGAGGAAAGATAAAGGAAAGAATTGAAGGTGCCTTTCATGGTTTCATAAATATAGCTTACATAGGAGAATAGAGGTCTAAAATATTTTGTAAGTGATTCTTTGGTTTTCCACACCTCTGAATGAATGGTGCTGGCCTCACCTCTGAATTTACCATTATATTTAATAAGCATATACTATACTAGTGACTGTTTACCAGCTGCAGTTACTCTTTATTTTTTTTTTCTGATAAAACAGGGACACAGCATTATGTATCAGAAAAATCCATTGTTTTCTTGTAGAACTCTATCTTCTCTGTGATGTATTAGCAGCCCTTTTGCACTGGAGAACATTTTGTATAGTATATTTCCTTATTACTTAGGAATTTGCTGCTTTTATTGTTCTATGTCACAGTCTTAACATCCCTTTTAATGTACTTTTGTGTGCAAATTAGAATAGCAAGAGTTAAGAAGTAAGACTTTCTGTACATGGTGGCGGATGTTCAGAGCGATTCAGCATGTCAAGCTGGGGTCAAATGGAAAGGGAATGTCATTACTAAATGGTAACATTTTCTGTGGGTTTTAGAGAAATTCAAATCCTTTTTTAATCTAAATTTATTTTATCTTTTTTTCAGGGTTAAGGGTTGGACTTCAAGTTCCTGTCAGACATTTGTGTATTAAAATGACTTTACATTTAATTATTTTCTAAACTAACTTTCAAAATAGTTATTCACAGAATTGCCATACCAGAATGCAATCTATTTCAGTAGGACCTTTTATCCTGACTCACTTATATTTTGTATGATATACTTGCCTACTTGTAAGGCATAGATTCATATATCCTCTAATTATTTTTTTAAATCTCATGCCCAGGAAGTGTCTACTGTCATTCTAGAAAAATCTGGGACACAATTCTGTATCCACCATATATATTTTTAACAATGGCTAAGTGATGCCTAAAGCTCACTGATTTGCTCTGAGTAGTTGGGCAAGAAATTTAAGCCAGAATCTATTGCATGCAAATTGGAATAACAAAAGTTAAGAAGAAGAGTTTCTGTCTGTGAAACTCATGACAGTAGCCAGCTGTCTTATTTTTGTTTTTCTGCAATCCTGTACTCAGTGTGCTGTTAAAATTCCTGTTTTCCTTTAATTCTGCAGTGATGTTGGAATGAGTTTGAGATGGGGTAATGTATTCAAAATCATAATGGTTTAGAAAATTACATTCTATTTTTTTTTTTTTAGCTATTACCACAAAGTCTTGTAATACATTATCATGAAAACCAGAAAAGAAAGGATAAGGCATGACAGGTATGCTCTAACTTGGTCATAATTGTATTAATGGGTGTGGGACCATGTGGCAGTAGATTATCCCATACATCTTTCCCATTATTACTCATTTTAGCTTGTGAAGGGCAACTATCAGCACCAAAACTCTTTCTGAGGAGAATTTCTGATGGCCTTTCATTTCTCTGCCCACTCTGTTTTCTTCCTCTTCAGCCACATGCACCTTTTTAACCCATGGCTACCAAGTACTGTTGAAGCTTTATGAGACTCACTAAACTTCATGTCATAAAATGAGGAAAAAAGGGATCACTTTCTCTTAGTATAGTATGTTATGACATTACACACTTCCATTTTCAATCCCAGCTTCTCCTGTTCCTGTTTTGAATTCTGATTTCTCAGCAAAGCAAGCTCCTGTGGAGTGCTTATTGACATCCAGGTCATGAAAAGTGTTCTGGCCCAAGAAGCAGGAGGGTGGGAGAGGCACCTGAACTGAAAAAATAGTCCTGTCTATGCCACTCTGCCAGTGAGATTCTTCCCCAGCAAAACACGATGTCTGGAACAAAGCCCCAAACACACAGTCCGACAGAAAACCTAAATGGGTTGAAGACTCAAAAGAAGATGCACATGTATTCCCATGTATACACACACATTTCTGCAGTTGAGTGAGGTTGCATTGCTGATGCAAATGATTGTGAAATGTGTCTGAAGCTTTTTAGAAGACTTCTGTATGGAGAACTCACCATCACTCTTTATAAAGACTGTTTTCTTCTACAAGGCTTATAATATTTAAGGTGTATAGCAGGTTAGCCTTGTGAAAATATAGTCATCTAGTAATTTCCCTGTGGGCCCTATATTTAATTGATAGTTAGCATTTACTCTGCCCATATTGTAGGAATTCCTTGTTATGTTTCTAGTAGGAAAAAAGCACAAGCTCATGTTGCTGACATGTTTAAAGAATACATTTAATAGTTTTATGTGGCTTTCTTTTCCACATTTCAAGTAGCCTTATAGTTAGGAAAATGAACCTTTCCCAGCATACTGAGACAGCGACCAAATATAAACAATTGTTTTCAAAATAATTGTTCCACTGCAGGAATAATTGACAAAATATATACATTATTTTGAATATACTACGAAGGAACAAAAAGCCTTTTAGTTCTCTTATCTTGATAAGCGGGGTTTAAAGACTGCAGATCAATGTTGACTAGAAAGATAAATCCCCTGATGGGGGACTATTTGAAGCCCAGGTGTTTCTTATTGTGTTCAGCCTGTATTTTTGCTCTTCACAACAGTAGCCCAGATCTGTAGTGAGAAGTACTGCTTTGATTTTCTGTAAGAACCCTGCCTGATAGTCAGACTCCAATAGTGTCTACTGAGCTGTGGTACAGGCGAGAAAAAACTTCAATTTAAAGTCTTGAAGATTTCCATGGTGTCATTCTTTAGCTGAAAATTTCTAGTGAAAAAGAAAACACAGGCTGGATTCTGTAGTCATCTTCACAGCTGTAAACTCAGACTGAGTCCACTTAAGTGAATCCAGATGTGCATTGTGCTAATTCTGCAGTTCCTATTAATTGACGTACTCTTCCCATTAATTGACTTCTGGAGTGTGAGTATCAAAGACAATACTGAAAATTAAATGTTTGCAAAGAAAATGAAAATTTAATATTTCTACATTTATACAAATTATTGAATTCCTTATACATTTAAACTGAGGACTGATACCTCTCCCTTGCTGGCAGCTCTGGCCTCATTGAATATATAGAGTTGGCTCACAGAAGTAATGGGAGACTTTGGACCTAATTCAATAGTTCCTCTCTATCAAGGAAAAGTAAGTACTTTCCTTTAATGGCACAACTGGACACATTATGCAGTACCTTCCATGCTTTTTAAATCCTGTAGAAGGCGAGATCCCTTTGAAACTCGCACTGCGACACTGAAGTAGTGAAGCATCTCCCAAGGATCTGTGTGCATATGCTATGAGAACACCATTGGTGAAGTAGAAGGAAATGTCATAGTAAATTTCAAGTTCAGCTAACTCATAATCTTCCTTCTCTAAGCTGACTGTATGAGATGTGGAAGAAGGAATAAGAGAGAGTAAGGAAGATCAGTTTTCACAATGAAATCAGTCTCCCTGTTGCACTGTCTTCTCCAGCCACAGAGAGAAACAGCATCCTGAAGGGGTCAAGTCAGAGTCTGCTGCACTGAATCACTCTCTGACATAGCCTGTGACTTTCTATTGACTGTGAATGAAATGGGGATGAACTTTTTAGTTTAAATATTGTTAGGCTTGTATTGACTTCTAAGACTCCTGTTGATTAGGCCCACATAATATGTGGTCATCTGTATAAGTAATGATGGTTTGGGTAGCATGCCTGTAGTGTTTTCTGCATTATATTATTAGTAGATATTGTTCCTGAAAAACAAAAAGGCTGTAGGTCATACAGCCTCCCAGCAGATGCTGGGAGAATGCTCTTAGGTACCTGAAGCTGCCTCTTCTCCAGGCTGGAGCAACCCAGCTCCCTCAGCCCCTTTTTACAGGGCAAATGTTCCAGCCTGAGGACCATACACTGAACTGGCCCCAGTTTATCAGTGTCTTCTTTGCACTGGGGTCTCAAAACTGGACGCAGTGTTTCAGATGTGTCACTAAGCCTCAGCTCTGTCAGTAGGTTTTGAATAAAATTCTTTGCTGAATGTGTAATTACTTCCCAGCATATCATTTTCTACAAATGTCTATCTAATCCGGAGTCTTTTTAGAGAAAGTAAAATGAATCATCTGGTATTGTGGATAAGCAGAAGGTCTTTTGCCTGATTTTAAATCTAGGAATAATTGTTCAAAATAAATTTCCAATTAACAAAGGCTAACCAAACACTCCAGTTGTTATATCCTTTCCCTTTTTTTGTGAGTTCACCAAACTGAAAAGAGCTGCTAGGCTCTTCTAGCAGGGGAAAAGAACTAGAAGGGGAAAGAACTGGAAAATCTGCTCCACAAGGGTACATTGGAGGAGTTACCTGTTCCTTTGTACAGGAAAGAATCTGTTTTATTGGGAGGCTCAGTCCTCCGGTTCAATTCTCCATCCTGTTTTATCTAGCCAGCTCTTTGCACAGGGCACTCTGAAATCTGTTTAGTGTCATTGTGATCTTTCATTCCCATTTCCATTGCATATTACATTATTTTTGTAAAGAAAACAAAATACCGGAAATTTATACTTGATAGAGGAAAAATTTTAATCTTCAGGAAGAATGCCTAAGAGAACCATCTTGGATCTGGTGAATTATTTCTGAGCTATTTTCTCTCTCTTTATTTTAGAAGTGGTTGTCATGTTTTGAATCATTTGATTCTGTAATTCTATTTTCCTAGCTTTCTGTATAGAGAAGTGATCCTGCATATACCATGATCAAATGTATATTTCATTTTCCAGTAACATTGACAATAAAATAGAATTGTGGTTTTGCATTAATTGTTATATTTTATGCAAATGTGCTTTAATTGTACTGTTTCACAATGCTATTGAAGTCTCAGGTATATTTCCTAGACAATTTCTTGTGGTTCCAATTTTTTATCCATTACATCAATAATTGCATTATAAGCATGAGTAACAAATTTTGTTATATCAAGTACATTTAGCATAAAGTATTCTATCCCATTAGTTAAGGGTGCTGTATTCAGATCTTTATGAATGGAAATGACCCAATGTTGTGTTTGATAAAAAAAAACCTGTATTAGGAAGAGAAAATTGGATCTTCAGCTGCTTGAAATCTTGAAAGGATGTAAAATAATATGAATCAGAAAGATCACCTATAAAATTAACATCACTTACCTTCGGATTCTTAAAATCTGAATTACCATGGAAGGGTGGCGAAAAAGGGTTTTGCTGCAAGGATTCTTGATGCCAAACTGGAGAAGAAGGATAACCCTTCTCAGTTTAGGCATTTTTCTGAGGCTAAGAGATGGATTCAGCTTGATGGTGACAAGTTTGGCCTAGATTCCTCCAAATTATGTATTCCAGTTGCTACGATATCTTTGTCCAAAATACTCAGCTTCGGGGGAAAAATTCACACTGCCTCCCTGCTGAACGTTTTTTGTAGAGAGTGCTGTATCCTTAAACACATTGAAGCACTGAGCATGAAAACTATGAAACTGGAGAAAAGTGGAGGTGGCCAACATTGCCTGTGCCCCTCACCCCTTTGCACTGTTCTGTGCTGGTGGGTCAGCAGACTGGTCTTGATGGGAGATCCTTAGAGTGGCTTGTTTTTCTCTTAAAAAACAGGTATAAATACAACCAGAGTGATGAGGGAAGCTCAAAATAATTTCTGGAAAAAAAAAATAATCTGTGGTTATTTCATATTCAAAAATGATGTGATTGAATGAGTGCTTCATGCTCTGCTAGCTTGTATCTTTATACTAATGCCCCACTGCACAGAGCAGCCTAGAGGATGCATTTGTGAACTGGAGCTTCTGAAGATTCAGTTTCTGTTCGACCATTTCATCACATATACTTTTATTTTAAACTTGAAATAATGGATTAACAGCTATGTTTTGTGAACTTCTTTACACTTGGTTAGAGCAATTTGTGCTCTCAGGTGCCTCCATGCAGAGTGAAAGTCCACCACCTGCTTGACAATTAGGGACCTTGTCCTATTCATTATTGTGTGAACATAACAGCGTTCCACGAATGGCTAAGTAGCTCTCTTTTCAAGAGCTTTATAGCCATGGCAGTATGACACTTATTTCCCTAACATCCACCATTTAATGAAAACCCCCAATTAGCTCTTCTCTCCCCCTCCTCAGCTAGGTGTTACGCTAACCCTCCGGCTCTGGGCTGTTGGGCTGTGGCAGGGGTGAACGCCACAAGGCAGTAGGAAAGCGACACTATTAGTCAGCTCTGTCTTGCCTGACCTTAGCGACCAAGGCTGGAGTTAAAAGCAGGGTAGTTGTGTATAAAGGAAAGTGTTACAGACATGTTAATAGCTTCCTCTCCCCACCCACTGTATCAGTGGAGATGCCACGTTCTCTAATGCTCCAGTGGTAACCTGCTGGCTTCCGACTTTGCGTTGTATGAAATGAAATCCCAAATTATAGGTTAGTTTAAAGTTAATTTAGTGTCCTCACAGTAAAGGGAAAGTTCAAACAGGTTTCAGGAAAGGCTACAACTCTGCTGTTGCTGACAGAGGTGCTCTGGAGATAAGGAAGGTGCTGTGGAATATAAATGCATCCTGTATTTGTGGTTTTGTGTGTGTATGCATCTATGTGAATATATATCTGAGACATCCATCTAGATCTATATATATCACAATTAGTTATTAATATGCTGTATATGGTTGTATGTGATATAAATATCTTCATTTGTATTTATTCACTGTATTTTCTTATTTTCTGTATGAAGGCTGTGGTGTCCAGCTCACCCTGTCTTCCATCACAGATCATAATGTAGCACAGAAGAAACCCAAAGTGACTTTTTCCCTCCTTTTCAAACTCTCTGCCACTCTTTCTGCCAGTAGCAATTCTCCTGTTCAGTACAGCTTAGTGTGAAAATCCAGAGGTTAAATATTGCCAGCAGGAATTTAATGGTAACAGGATTTCTTTCTTGTGCATTTACATGCGGTTTTAATGGAGCTTTCAGCACCTGAATTTTGAAGCATGCTGGTCACTTAGCTTTGTTGGAGATGCACACACATTGTGTGTTTTTCCTCTTTCTTAGGCCAACAAAAGTAAAACTTAGAAAAAAGCACACTGTTGGCCACACTTGAGAACTTCAGCTTCTCTTCTGTTTTGTTCTGAGACTTGTCCTTGTGCTGTCGCATAAGCCATATTCAGGTGTTTTCACAAAGAAAACTATATGGTATGAGCAAAAATCTTTCTATGCAGTGCCATGACAGTGAAGCAGCATAGCTCCCTGTATTATAGTGCTCAAACCCAGGCTGTCGCCATGTTGATCAAGGGAAAGCAGATTATCGACATCTGGAAGAAGTGTGAACTATCGCAAGAACTGGTATTGATCAAGATTTGATTGCAAATACATTTTTTCCTTACTTCTTTTTCTCCTTCCTACAAAACTTAAAAAGCTAATGATTCTCCAATGATTGGAGAGAAAAGCCTGAAAATGTGAATTTAGTTCATGCTGCAGGCTCAAAACCCAGAAGGCAAATGAAACAAACCTTGTAAGACACTTTAAAGCTGTATTTTAAAGTCAGTTTAATGATCTGTAGAGGCCTGACTCATGAGTGTTGAGTAGTTAGTATTGTTAAGACAGCATCAGTCAGTTGATTTACCGCAGTAGGGTTATTCCTCTTTTGAGATCCTCATGGGAGCAGTTCAGCTCTCATTACCATTAACAATTCCATGTGATAATGTGAAAAACATGCTTGCACACTCTTAGAGCAAAGCAGTACTTAGCTCCCATTTTGGCTTACAACCCTGTTTATGCTTAGACATTAATCTGAACACTTACATTAATTTCCAAGGTTCATGCTGCAGGAGATTCCTGCCACTGACCAAAGACTGTGACGTTGGTCTCAGTTTTGTTATCAGCTGCAAAATCTTTAATTCACTGTAATGAGATAGGGGGCTACCAACACAGCGGACATTGTCTTTATGTTCATTTTAGCCACTTACTGGTTACTGATTTGACAAACAACCATTTCTTTTCTAAGAAATAAGATATTTCCATGTTTCATATTTCCAAGAGAAATGCGTTAATTTCACTTGTGTAAAGGGTAAATAGGACATCTTGTTACTCATTTTACCTATGTGTGTAAACTCACATTATTTATTATTTGAAGAACAAGCATGGTAGAGGTGTTTACTGGGAACATTTGAGGTCTTTAATTTCTGGAACATACAGGACAGTCCACAATGCAGTCATACTGTCAAGTCTATAGATAGATCCCACGGTATCCTTTTGTGTGTCTGAAGATTCAATGCTTCATTGTCATGGGAATCACAGAGATATAGGGACGGAAGGTATGTACAGATGTAAACTAATTCATTCCCTATCCTCACTGTACATAAAACAAACCTGACATATCTCACTTGTTCTTAAAAACTTTCAGTGAAAGAGACTGCAACCTGCCTCAGTAAAATATTTCAACCCTTGACTTCCCTTTCAATTGGAAACCTTGTAGCCTGAATCTCCTTTGCTGCAAATTATATGGCTTTCTTCTTGTACAAATCCCACTCAGAGCCTCAGAATAATTGATTACCACACTCTTCCTAACAAGCTCTATATATTTGAAGACGTTATCACACTTCCCCTCAGTCTTCCCTTTTCCAGACTAAACAAATCCAACTCCTTCAACCTTTCCTTGTAGGTCACATTTTCCAAACCTCTTATCACTTCTGTTCCTCTCCTCTGGATTCTCTCTCTGTTTTCTGTGTCTTTACAGAAATGTGGTGACTAAAGTGGGAAACATTATTCCAGCTGAAGTCTGAGCAGTACCCAAGGAGAAGAGATCAAGAACATCACCTCAAGTAGCTTATACACAAAAATCCCTAAACACAACACTTAGTATCCAAACTTTATTGCAACAGCAAAATGCAGTTTAGTTTGTGGCCTACTATGTTTGTTGTCTTACATTAATCTTGCCTACTTATTCCTCCTTTAACAATTGCTTGTATAGCTTCTCTAAGTTTAGTATTTTGCATGTATATTGTCTGAATTTTATATGATCTTGTGATTGTATTCTCCAGGAATTGAAAAGCAGCTTGTATTCTGACAGAACTGCCAAATGCAGTTCTTGTCTCATTCCACTTATCTTTGGACATACCTACAAATGTCAAGTATAAAAAATATGACTGTGTCCTCCATCCCACCATCAAGATTGCCAGTGAAAATGAGGCTAGAAAGAGGCAGAGGGACAGACTCCTGCATGATCCTGTTTGAAATAAAGTTCAGTGTAACAGAGAATCCGTACTCATTAGTATGCTGGGTACTGCTTTTCAACCACTTGGCCACGCGTCTTTTCATGAAATCATCCAGACCACATTTCTCTTGCTTATGAGAACAATATGCAGAACAGTGTTGAAAGCCCTACTGAAGTCATGATTTATCAAATCTTCTGCCTTCTGCTCTGCTGTTATCCAGTCATCCAGTCATCCTGTCAAAAAAAGAAATTAGATTGATGTGATCTGTTATTGACAAATCCATGCTGACTGTTTCTTTTCACTTTGTTATCTTCTTGGTGCTTTCAGCTGGATTGTTTAATAATTTGTTGGTGTGTCTTTTTGGATGTCTTTAACTGGGCTATAATTCCAACGTCCTCTTCTGTTTTCGTGGTTTTTGTTTTTTTTTTTTTTTTTTTTTTTTTAAGAACAGCTATTATATTTGCCCTTCTCAGTCCACTGGAACCTCGCCCATACTTGTCAAAGTCTTGGACGCAATCACTGATGGTCCGGAGATTACTTCATATAGATTATTACAGCCTGGTGGCTAAATACCATTTGGCACTGTAAACTTGAGCACATGTAACTTTTGTACATACTGGGTCTTTAACCTTATTTAATTAAGATTTTGTTGGATTTCTCCTTAATATATTGTTGATACTATCATAAGAATAGGGCGTTTTCATGAAAGAAGCATTGTTTTGATGGGGTTTATTTTCTGCCACGTTGAACTATATGTTTGAAAGAATATCTAAAATCTGTTTACTTTTTAAAGAGGCCATATAGTACAAGCACTAGTTTAGAAAAGCTTTGGCTCCCAGGAGTATGTCTATGCTCAAGTGAAGGTAGCACTCTAAGAAATAGGACAGGGAAAATAACAGGAGGAAAGGAATGGAATTACTGAACCCTGAGGCTGAAAGACACCTCAGGAGATTGTGCAGTATAACCACTTTCGCAGAAAGAAGATCGCAGGGAACTGGACAAGTTCCAGGTTATATTTTATACCCAGCTCTTAAAATCTCTAGTTATGTAGTTTTCATCAAAGCCTGGTATTTCACAATTCTGATTATTGTCTGCTTTTGCTAGCAACAATCTATTTTTTGTCTTCAAATTAAGGAAATTTCATCATATATATAAATACCTGTAAGGAGCATGCAAAGAAGATGAGCTCAGGCTCTTTTCAGTAGTGCCAAGTGGCAGGTCAAGAGGCAATGGCCAGAAACTGAAACACGGGAAAGGAAACACTTTTTTTACTATGAGGTTGACTGAGCACTGCTACAGGTTGCCCAGGGAGTTTGTGAATTCTACATCCTTAAAGATATTAAAAAAACACTTAGACACTGTCCTGGACAACTAGTTTGAATATCTGGGTTGGACCAGATGATTTTCACATGCCCCTTCCTATCTTAGTCTTTTCGTCATTCTGTGATTTCATCCTTCTTCTAGATGACAGAGAGAATATTTGAATATTTTCATATGTATGTACAATTTAGGCTTTTGCAATTGAGTTTTTTCTAAACGTAATAAACCTAATTCCTTCAGTTTTCCTTTTTATCTCCTGTCCATTTCCAAGTGTCCATAGACATGGGTTACTAAGGTGGTTTGGTATCGGTATTTCTCCTTAGGAAGGCTTTAAACATTGTCTTATATGTCATATTTGTAAGCAATGAAAATGTAATCACCACTGCTGACTGAAAAATCTCACTAGAATTGATCAATTATATATTGCCAAACTGGGAGGTATTTGAAATGAAACACAGTAGGAGACTTTGCCAGGTCTAGGTTTATTCAGAAGTTCCACTCAGGAGCTTCTCTAGCTCTACCTATCTTCACGTAATCCAAGAAAATAGTGGTGTCATGCATCCCTGGTGTGAGTGTTCAAGCAAGGTGAAGAGTGGAGAAGATGCACTCTTTGATAGGTAATTCACAAAAGAGTTAAAAAAGTGAAAGCTTTTTTAAAGGTAGATGTGAGAAAAAAATTTTTTTTACAATAAATCTGATGATATGCCTATAATTAAGTCAAATAGGTTAAAGGCTTGTTATGCTAGGATTAACATATGGTAAATACATCCATTGAATTGCACTGAGATTCATGTGATGATTACATATAAAATTCCATGTAATGAGATATATTTATCATCAAAAGGTCTTTGGCCTTTAAGAAAATGTTACAACAATTATCCTGTGAACGTGAAAAGTCAATAGAGGTATAAATGCATGTCTTTATGCCATTATTGTGACTGGATTAATTTCAACAAGACCAGCCCTGCTGACATTAAGCCATCAAGGGGGAAGCCTAGTGTTACTGATACAGCCTCTCAGCATGCCCTCTCGTCTCTCCTTGTCTGCTCGGACAGCCAGAAAGAAATATTTTCCTCAACTCCATCCTTTTAGAAGCACAAACATAAAAATGGAATTTCGTAATGAATATTACACGACTCACAGTTCTACACTCTTCTAAAGATTTCTTTTTTTTCTCTGAGATCTCCCAAATCTCTTGATGACAAAAGTTGCATTTCACAGAAGCCACCAGACTTTAGTGGTCACTGTTATGATTTCGAGTAACATATGACTATTAATCAGCAAGTTCAGCCTCATACTCACTAGGGCAACTAAGCTGTGGAATAATAGCACAATAATTTGCTGCCACCTCTGTGAAAGTGAGATGCAAAAATGACAGGAATAGTAGGATTCATGGGTATACATGGTAAAGCAGTAAAGAAATCCATCAGATAGATACATACACAGGGAGTTAGCCACCCTTCCCCTCCATCCCCCCAATGCGACAAAAAACACCCATAGAGAAATGCTGTCTCTTCTCTTTCTGACCTTAAGCGTCTTGTCTCAATTAGTTATTTTCTTCCTGTAATACAACAATTGAGAAAGGAATATTCTTCTGTAGGTTGATCCGCTGTGTTTACTCACACCGTATTTGGCATAATAGCATCAAGTGAAGTATTTTTATTCTAATTTCTTTTGCTTAGTTTCTGGACTGATCGGTCTCAGCATGACAGTCTTTCAGTCCCCAGTGGATAATAACACTTGCATTTGGTTGTTCTGCTGGATTTGAACACAAACACTACATTGAAGAAGGCTGAAGGTAGAGTTGGAGTAGGTAGCCTGCCTTGGATCCTGAGAGGGTTGGCATGTTGGTTTCAAGCGCAGAATCAGTCAGGTGTAATTCTTAATTATGAAACAATTTTTGTTTTAACATTTGTAACAGCAGCAATACATTGCTTGACTGTTTTACATCAACAACAATATTTGCCCACAAGGTAATACAATTATAAAAATCAATAACACTGTTCTTCAGTGGACTGTTTAAGCAAATACATTTTATACTTTTATTTAAGTTTGCAAAATATTGAGAATTTCACAGAGACCTAGATGACTGTGTACTCATAATTCATTTCTTTCTGTTTCTTTAGTAAAACTGCAGAATTTTGTTTTCCACTATTGTCTTGTAAAAGCCAGTGAAAGATAGGAAGAGGAAAATATGTAGATGTATCACCACTACTTAACATTTCACATTCTTATTTTTTCTCCCCAAACTGATACATTAAATAGGATACTAAGCAACTAAGAATACTGTTCTTGTCTATAAATTGCAAATTAAGCTTAGCTATGAGCTCTTGTTTGGAAGTATAGAAGTTTATATTGTATTATATTTAAAGGCAGCTGTCTTCTGTGGAATTTTAAAATAGGCTAATTTTTATCAAAAATTTTCCTTTCATGTACTTTGATTACTAAGCTATATAAGTTAACCAAAAGATAACTAAGCATTAACCCATGTTGCAGTTTTTATCTCCTTTGGCAATCCCATGAGACTTCGGCTAAGTACATTAAATGGAGCATAAATCTTTAAGTTGTTTTCATTAAGTCACATATTTAGAATACATATCCCCGTTTATTTGATCAACTGTAAAATATTAGCTGCTACACTGAAGATTTGTGACATGGTTTGCAGCAAGTGAACAAACAGTTCTGAAGAACACTGAAAATTTTTGCTGGAATGCATGGATAAGTTACAACAATTAGAGTTTGGAACATTCATTTGTGGGTTTTTTTCCTTTATATAACTTGCAAATGTATGCTTAAAGGCCAGTAATACCAACAGGCAAGCTTTGAAGATAATTCTAATATCGGCTTAATATTCTCAGTTTACATTTCTGTTAATTTTCCTCATTTTCCAATCTTTTATCCTTTTTTTCTTAATTATTATTATTATTTATTGGCCAGCCCTAAACCCCAAGAAGAACCCTAGCTGTTAAAGGGCAGGTGTTGGGAATAGCAGTTTTAGTGTGTGGTTTGTCTTACCATAGCTTCCTAACAAACTCCATTTTCAACTCAGTACTGATGTTAAGATATGATAAAGGAGTAGTTATGAAAAGTATTAATGCATTAATTATGTTTGTTGGTGGGTGGTCTGAATATAATATTTGTACTGAATAATTTATTAAAAGATGTTGTCCTTGAAATAATATATTGTACTTTCATATTAGTTTTTGTCTGATATTAGTTTTTGTCTGATTTTCACGTTGTTCTTGTGAGCATTAGCAAAACATTACGTTCTATGAGCATTGTGTATTTCAGCATACAGCAGAAAAAGATTTGTTTTCCCATTTATAGAAAGCAAAACTCAGGTATAAAGGAGCAATACAATTTATTGCAAGTCAGCCAATAGCAAATCTAAGCTTATTGCCAAAACTTCAGACAGAGCCTTGCACTGACATGATCCTTCATATCCTCATGTCTTTTGACAAGAGCAGTTTAGCTCCTTGGCTAAGTTGCCTGTAGTAGAAAGAGTTTAAACACTTTCCTTATTCACAAGGATCTTAAATATTTAATTGGGCCTCTGTCTTACTAATTTTACTCGGAGGGGTGTTCTTTTCTTATGTGAACATTTCTCTCCAAGGTCAGTAAGGTAGTTCATGTGATAGAAAATTTCCTAAATGAACAAAGGGTCTTACATTAACTTGTTAAATAAGCTTGAATTTTGAGCTTGTGTCTAAAGTACCTTGAATTTCAAATCCTCACTGCCAAGGAAAGAATTATAACAATTTTTACATGAAAGATGTTCTTAAACCTATGTTAGCTGATTCAGATATGTAGGATGTGTGGATTTGTCAATACCGAATGGTATTGCAGAAATTCAGATTAGTTGCAGAACTACATGATAATTTGACAACTATTGCAAATACATGTATATCATATGTAGATAATATACACCTATTACATATACACTTTTAAAACATGTAGAAAATGCCATATGGATATTTGTAATATTTCCTTTACCAATATAATCCTGCAGCAATACTATTTAGTTTTACAAGTGTTCAAAGACAGTACGTGAGTGTCCAGTTTTGGTTTTAAAATTTTAACTCTGTATATTACATGACTGTTCAGTCATCAGCTCAAATATAAGCATTCTGAAATTAAAAAAAACCAAACATAGTAAGCCTGATCACACAGCTTCATATTCTTCATAAACTGTGCCATGATTCTTAGTAACAGAAGATGTTGTAGTTCCAAAGTATGACATCTGTATGTGTCCCTAATCTCTCTGATATAGTTGGTTATGATAACTGCCTGATCAGTACTGAGAGATCTCTAATTCCTTGTTTAGTTATGCATCTTTTGGTAAAGGATTTAGCTTCTACTAACTCAGCAACATGGGGTTTTAGCTACCAAATATTCTGAGTCCTGGTCTGGAATTCTTTGTTTTCTCAAACATCTAAGTAATGCTCAGCAAATGCTGTGCTTTACGCATTCTGGGGATAGTTATAAAGGCAAGTTTTACTATCAGTAACACACCATTTGGGAATCAGTAACACATTGTTAAAAACTTGTGTACAAGCCTTTTGTTGGCAGTGAAATAACCCCTTTGTGTTGATATACACTGCAGTTCTGCTTATTTTAAGCATACTATACATTAAGTAGATGTGATAGGTTGGCATTCATTGACAAATTAAGTGAGTTGATTAGCAATCTGAAATCTGCATGGACCTTCATTATGTTTGTCATGAATTGTAGGTCTAAAAAGTGTTTTTCAGATAAAAGACACAAAACATGAAAGTGAAGCAGAGGCTGATAACCCTTTCTAAAGAAAGAGCTATTAGTAAGTCTCCTTGCTTTGCCATCTAGTAAACACTTCAATGACTTCTGATTACTATTAACCAACAGAATGATGTTTTTCTCAGGGAAAAAAAAAAAAAAAAAAAAAGAAATTACTTCTGTTTCCCAAGCTGTGCATTTCAGTTCAATAGAAAAAGGATAGCTTGGCAAACCAACGGTGCAAATTTGGCGAAGTGTAAGAAAGTAAGAAATATAGGGCAGATTTCATTCTCTTGAGCTACCTGTTTTATCCAAGGCACTCTTCAATAAGAGTTCTGAATAGAAATTACAACCTTTGAAATGATGGTCAGATCCAAAGTGATAGTTACATTTTTAGAATCAGAAGTTTATTGAGCCTTCTTAAAACAGTCATTAGGTGAAAATCACAGCTCTCACATATGCACTTGATTTAATGTTTTCTGAGATAAACACATGGTTATTTTCGTCACCTAGAATATATCTAAATACATAACTAGGTGATGAAGTGAGGTCCCATATAGATGAGGAGCAGAGGAACAACTCTTTGCCAGCATTCATTTTTGGGCTCCTATGGGAACCCTAACAACCTAATTTAGGATTCCCTTAAAATGACTCCAAATTGCATCTAAATGTCTGGAGCTCCAAGGTGCTTCCGTATAAGAGAAGCATTTCCAAACACAGAAAATTTTCTGCCTTTTTCTCATCCACGCTTTTATGACAGAAGCTGTAAAAGAGACAACATAGGAAGAAGACCTTATATCCATGTGAGAGTTGATGGGAAAATATAGTCCAAGTTTCTGAGAGAATGATAGCAGAGATCAGAATCAATGTCCCCAATCATATATAAAGGCATTCTAGCCCACGAGAGACAAAACTTTTAAGAAAAGGCATTATGTAAGAACTGGAAAACCAGGCAAGCTTTCAGGTGCATAGCCTCTTCTCTGAGTCATTCACAAATCTCTTTTCATTTATGTTTTTAGACCAACAACAATTTTACAACACGCTAAGGCAGTTTTGAGCATTCATTTTCAAAGGAGGCACTTTTGTCCCTGTTGTAAAAGGCAATGGTTAAAAGAAGTGAAACATCACTGAATAAATGTATCTTGGCTCATTTTATGATGAGGCAGGACATGACCAACTGAAATTGTCTTGTAGTGTGTGTAGAGAAGAACAAGCCACATGAAGCCTAGACCTGCCGTTAGTCCTTTGTTTGAGTTAGGGCCTAAGTGTGTACCCATGAAAATGATATTGTTACTGATTTAACTTGGGTCAAACCCTCTTGATAGGGAAAATAATTCACATCATATTATACAAAGTTTATTTCTGTTGTGTTAGAGTATGTCTACTCTAGCATCTAGATACTGGGAAATGATTTATAGCTATAAAAATCTCTTCATGTTTCATTACTTCAGCCATACTACAGCAAAACACATCAACATAACAAAATATTTGGCGTGCAGCAAAATTTTTCCCATAACTTTTGAAGGAAACTCAAGCAAAGTCTTATAACACCTATAGCATGGTAAAAATCTTTCATAAACCTGGGGTACACGGTCAGCCCATAAGCATGCTGAACCCTGCACTGTTTCCAGGTAGACTCAAACAGTTCATCAGGACAAATACATTTTTTTTTATTTTCTAGGTAATCAGAAGCAGAGTTAACCTTTTAAGTACTTCTCTGCTGTCAAAGATGGGCTTTCTATTGGACAGCTCTATCTTGTCTTCTTTTGCTCATGTTAAGGAGTGTAAAATACTTCTGATTTGTTTAATACGTAAAATGGATAAAGTAGTTTACAGGTCCAAGGTTCTGGGAAGAACCAGTTTGTTCGTAGGTACAGGTAGGTCAGCAGCAGAGTTTCTTCACAGTGAAGGCACAATCACAAAGAAATTCACAAATAAAACCTCCAGTGACTTTACTGTGTGTTGAGGTTAAACTGTTTTGCATAAGTGTGGAAATGAATTATCTATTCATTTTAGATCCATTGTGTCTTTATTCAGCATAGCTCTTAAAGAAAGGCCAGAGAAATCCTGCATAACACCAGTGGAGCTTTCAAATGCTTCAAAGAGCACGGTATCAATTGAAATATCATCAGGCGTGCTAACATGTAGCTGTCAGGTGAGCCTGATGGGCTGTTATTACCGCTGTCATGACTATTATTGCTATTACAATTATTTGATCTAAATTTTAGGATAAGCCAGGACCCCACTTCTGTAAGTGGTGTACAGACACACAAGGTCTCTGTCACAGAGGCTTATGAAGAACAAACTTAGTAAAATCTTTCCTGGTCCTGCTTCAGTTAGTATATGAACCACAACAACAGTCAGACATGCAGAAAAGGAGGAAAGTAGAGACTGACATTCTACATTAATCAGTGATGTCTAGTACATGTATTTACTGTAGTTAGGTTATGTTACATTTGATTATTTAAATTGGTTTTTTTTTTAAGACTAGACAATGCAAACATGAGCAATTAATAGCCATTCAGATCAAGTTTCTCTGGTCAGTTCCAAGCATTGGAGAAAAACTTCATGTTTCAGTCTTTGGTATCCAACAAGGGGCCAAAAATTTTACCTTCAGCAATTTAGATTTCCCTTTAGATCCCCCAATGTCCTTCAAGTTCTGGCCATAGGCTGATGAAACTCAGAGGCTGGGTATTAACGATGATAGTTTTGAACAACAAATAGGAATCATTAAGCACTTCAGGAGGGAGTAAAACTTTCATGCAAAGGAACAGATTCTTTAGGGAACTGACAAAAAATGAATGAAGTCCAGAAGAGAAGACACAGTTTGTGTTCTCCTTCCAACTACATCTTGAGCTTTGTGGGAAAGGGATCATTTAGCTGTGTTAAATACTGGTCAGATCAGAACCTCTATACCCATTTTTTTTCCTTCTAGTATAAGATGATATAAATCAAAATAATTTCATATGGAAACATCCAAAATAATTAAAATTCCATAGTTTTTCTGTAATTGTCTTGTTTTCATTTATAGGCAGCTTCCTTTCTTAGCAAAACCTTTAAGATTATTGATAGCTTATATTTGGATTTTATATTTTGATAAAAAAAGGTAATGCTAATATTAAAACAGTCAACATTTCAAAGCTAAACTGGGTTACAATCTCTTTTCACAATATTTTTAGAGGTTTCAGTACAAGGATAATGAAATGATCTTAAATGATCTGCAGAGTCCTTTAGGAAAATAATAGCTTTTTCACATTTCTGTAATCATTTTTTAAAAGATATGGGTACTGATTGTGCATGATGATTCATAGTCTCCCTTCTATATCTTAGTTTTCCTTTCCTTTTTCTCCCCTTCACATCTTCTCAGCTCAGCCTAACTAGTACCATTTTGTGTCTTTCTCTGCTTTATGATATGATGAATGCAGCCATTCTTCTCTCCCCATCATTACAGCTGGTCTTTGATCCAGTACAGCTAATTTATATTTACCATCTATCATCTACCATCAAAACTTTATTGGAAAGAGGTGCACCTGGACTGAATGAATTTCTTTTGATGGAGTTTGAGACTATTTTAGCACTTGTGATGAGGACACATTCATCCTCTTAATGGAACACAGCAGAGCCATCTTCAAATTTGTGCCAGCAAGCACTTGGTTGTTTCAACACATCATGGATATTTCAGAGTTCATCCAATGTTAGACTTGGCTACACTCATTTGTTAGTGATTTGATCAGAAAGGTTATCTTCCTTGCTAAATTCTGCTGTTTTGTACATACACAAAGTGTATTTGTCTTTGTAGCACAATCCTAATCATAAGTCATTGTAAAACTATAAGGTTGTGTCAACCCAAGAGACTATAGAAAAGCAGGATATACTACATAATTCTGATCGCTGCTCTTCCATGGCTGAATAACTGAGCTTGTTAGTCTTATTCTATTTGGATATGTCTTCATTGCACATTAAGACAATGTGCGATGTGCAATTAACACTTTTAAGGTTATAGATGTAAAATAAAATAAGCATACATTCCTTACACCTGTACACAGCCATGAAAAACATCTATCATGAATTTTCTTTAACCAATTCATTTGCAAATTTTTCTATTTTACCATGAAGGGAATTTGTACACTAACAATTGAAAATACTGCAAATAAGCAAATCTGACAGTTCCTTTGGAGCTGTGAAGTGTGGGTTACACCATCAATTCCCCCTAATGCAATTTGAAATAGGTGTTGCACTAAGGAGAACTGGTGGTAAAATATCTACATGCTACCGATAACTTATTCTTAGCTGTGTCTGCTCTTGGTTAAGACACCTAAATTCAGGACCCTAGAGGCAGATGCCCACATGGGCTCTAAGCTTTCATCATAGTTAGTGAGGATATAATTAATATAGCCTAAAGAGTGATTTAATTCATCTAAAGCAGATACCTACTGCATGTTCAATAAAAACTCCCTTGAGGTTTTTGTTTTGGTTTGGTTTTTGTTTGTTTGCTTGTTCTTGGATAAATTGCTCTGTTTTGCTACATTTTTCTGAGTAAAAATGGAGAAGCCAGGTATCCCAGCTCCTGGGAACTCATCACACTGTCCCCAGTCAGAGGACACAGAAGCTGTCTCTCACGAATGAGACTTAAGTGGAGAAATCTGACTTCTCTGAAAGGCATGCACTACTCTGGGAAAGTCTCTTGGTTCAGCAAAGCACCCTGTCTCAAAGTTGGAATGACAGAAGTCTAGAAAGCCACAATTGAAACCAGAGTCCTGCAGAGCTTCCAGATTTAAGCTCCATCACAAGCAGGAGGTGCAGGCAGATCTATGTTGCAGTCAGATGTCAGGGAACCTGGGAGATGTCTGGTCCATGCAGCCAAAGCACAGCCACTGAATCTGGCAGACTAGTGTGTCCTAAGCAGCCTGCTCCAGTCTACTGAAATTGTTTTTGTGTATTGATGATAACTTGTCAAATTCAGCATACTTCTGTGAAGCATTTAGCATAGTTAAAAGATATTAATAATTTCTTAGGTTAAGAGGCTGTAGCATCTTCCAGTGCGCATGCTTGCTCTGTGTTGCATGATGGAGAAGTGGCTGGACAATCACACATTAAAGCTGACTTTCATCTCTTCATCATTTGGAAAATTCTCTCAGTAGGGAAAAAAAAACCTTCAGGTGGAAAATTCCTGCCAAACTAATATTTGTAGTTCAAATTTGATGCAGAAGGCTAAAACAGAGAGTAATCAGCTTTTTGGAGTGACACAATGGATTTTAAGAATTGAGGACTTAGACAACACCTCAGGCAGTAATGTAACAATGCTGTGACTTATGTCAGTGGTGGATTTACAGTGGATGCAGGAGAAAGTGCATAGGGACCTGTACTCCTGCCTCCCCATGCAGATCCCATTAGCATGACCTGCTCTAATTGGAGAAACAATCCCATGGTGTCTTTACAGTCTTCTCCCAACCCTGTCCCCATCACAGCTGCATCCAGTCACCGGCTCACCATGGGACTGATGATGGGTTGTTCACTGATAATGACCCACACTTCATAACTCTTTTTTTTCAGTCTTCTCTGATACATCGTCAGTTCCAGCAGACCTGTGCTAGGCAGTGACAGAAATACAAGAGACATTATTAACAAAAGCATAGCAGGCACCTAGGCAGAGTCGAGGCATCCGTATTTTGCCGTGTGGCAATACAATAGTAACGCAGAACATCACACTGAAGTTTTGATATGATCTTTCTCTAAATTTGATTTAGAATAAAACCAACAGTTGTTACAATAATCAAGGTCTATTGGCCTTGGTCAAGTGAGAGGGTTGCAATCATTTATTAACTTAATCCTTTTCATGTGCTTCAAGCTAGAAAATAAACACCCATTTCTAAGCATTGTATCTATCTTTTCAACTTTTATTGTAGCCAGAGCACTGGTGTTAATTAAATGCTGTGTGGGATTTTAATCCCTATCATTTGCTAGGATGCACACAGGAAGACAGCACCTTAAACAATGCATCACATCAGAGAAATCTATTTAATCATTTCCTTTATTATTCAGGGAGTGTAAAACTTCTTATGGTATTGTGATGCTCTGTATTCACAGTCCCTTGATAGCACAAAAGTAAAACGGTTAGAGCATTAGCAACCTCAAGTTTGCAAGAAGCCTAAGACTGGTTTAAAAATAACAAGATTTTTAAAAGAATACAGTTTAGTTCCCCCCCACACACCCCATTTATTATCTTTTTTTTCTGAGGTTTTTGGTTTCAGTTGGGTGCATTTCAAGATTTCCTTAGCCTCCGCATGGTCTGGAAACTCCTTTTTAATGAATGTATTTCTATTATTTCTTAATTCCAAAAGAACCCTGATATAGCTGGACCTTGGAGAGGCATCTGCCTACATTTTATACAGTGACAGCCCACATCCAAGGCAAAGACTTCAGAATGCCAGGTTTTATTGTATTCTAAAATGGGGTAATTATCAAATTCTTATATAGAGAAAAAACAAAGTAACAAGGTCAGAGTGCACAGAAGTAACAAGGAGGGAAGAAAGCCCTTTTCTGCATCCGAGTCCACCCGGGTCACTCTTTACCTCCCTACTTGATTCAGCCTGCTCAGAAACTGTTGTCTGGATTGAACCATTTTTGCACACTCCTCTTTAATCGCCAGGATTTCTTCCATAACCTCAAATCCCTAGCTTTGCATTTCTCCTGTGCTCTTCCCTGCATCTTTTGTTCCTCCCCGGGCAGAATTTCAGGGGCGGCTTCTCCAAGCCCCCATCAGCTGCTGAGAAAGTGCAATGTCCCCCTCCCTCCAGGAGTCTCCCCTCACCCACTTGCTCTCCTGTAGCCCAGGAACAAATAAAACAGACACCGATCCGTTACCCCAGTGTTTGGCAAGGCTAATTTTACTATAAAATGAGGCTGGCAATACATAACCTGCGTATGTCCTTTAGAACCTGCTGTACTCATCTCTGAGTTGGACAAATACATGTCTCCACAGCCTGGGTCCTGATTTCAAGAAGTAGATTTCTATGTTTTTTGTGTTTATGCAAATATGTATATCACTCTTGTGTGCTTGACACTGCATATTTTCACATGAATCTAACTATGCATCTAGCTATATGCTGTCTGCCGAACTCACAAGTAGTGCAGTTTAAGGCTCTGCATGCACAATGTGAATGATAGCATTACAAATATATATACAGAGAAAACAAATGATGGTCATTATGGAGTTAGAATGTCATTTTACAGACATGCTCACTTTTCCAGTAAACAAATATATTTACTAGTTTATTATGTAAGTTATTCTGCCATTGTGTTGCTCTCAGAAACCCAAAGGAGCTAGCAATTCATTTTCCATAACTAACATGACAATATATGAGCAGTTCTCATTCACTTGATTAGATCTTCTGTGTTGATCTATAAATGTCCAATAAATGGTACAAAATATTTACAAGATGTGCTAATAAATGATTTATCAATAGTTATGACTTCTTGCAAATCCTAATGAGTAATTAAGTTTTTTTTGTATTAATCTTGCACAACTCCTTTAACAGAGAATCTGAGAAGAGTCTATGGCATACCATACATGCTTACTCTATCAACTTATTTTCCATTTTAAAATGAAAATGCCATATAAAGTTTGATCTGAAGTAATGCTTAAAGCTATTCTCTCATCCTTCTCTGAAAACACTAGCATCCAAATACAAGTATAAATGAGATATAAATCTTCTTACTAGCAGATGGGGGTGTTATATATACCCTGATATGTTTTCTATATAACTAGTGTAGGGCCTTGGAAGTAAATCCTTGGTAGGAGTTTCAAAGTGAAGAGTATAATCCAAATATAAGCCAATAAACTTTGTAAAGAGTAAGCCTTTGAAACTCAGGACAAGAAAACTCTCTCACTTCAGGAGAGATGTTTTTCTTTCTGTAGCTGAGCAGTCACTTAGCTGATATTTGAATCTTAACTTATGTTTCCTGAAGTTGTTCTTTGATCCAATACTGCTCAGTCAAAATCCACTATTGTAAGTTTATATATGGGATAGAAAAGTGACCTCAGAATGTCACACCATGTGTTTCTCATGAGCTGTTAGCATGCTATTCCCTCATGATTAGAAATGGCAAGATTCGCCTGTGTTGAATGATCTGGTGATATCATGGGACTTGCATTTCTCTGCATCTTTAGCTACTTTATGAAGACAGTTCATGAATACAGCACAGAACCTTTTTTATTTTTGTTTTTGCAAACAGATGAAAGATTTCTGTATAGGATTTTGTGTAAGCATGAGGACAAGGGCTGATTTAGGCTGGTGTTCTGGGGTAAGAATTGGCTATTTAGTTAATCAGCTGGAAATGTCTATTAACTGGAGACTAGATAAATGATACTGTAAAGCACAATGCACCTTTGAGAGAATGACTCTATGTCAAAATGAAGACACAGGCCTGCAAATCAAGAAGTAAACTATGCTTTCATACAGTGCTGTCTATTTAAATACAGTGAGAGCATGCTCAGCAGAAGAGCACACTCCACGCTGATGCAAACACGGCTGCACGTGCTCCTCACGGGTGTTGTACGATGGCCACCTGCAACAGAGGAGCAGGAGTGAGTGCAAATGGGACTGGAAAGAAAATGAAACAAGGCTGATGGTGAGGACCAGCCAAGAAAGGCTGGTTTGGGGGGTGGGAGGAATCTTCAGATAAATCCCAGCACTTCAGGCATTAGGGCTCTAGGTGAATTGGCATCCAAGTGAGAGTAGAAGGTGATGGAAGGTGGGCTGCAGGTGTTCTACTTCCTAGTTACACAGCAGAACTGTAGCCTCAAAGGAGGCTGCCTTTTCTCTGAAGGAAGAAAAGTGCAATGATTATGTCTATTCCTCTAAACTGTGGGGAATGAGATTATACGGGGGTGGAGTGGAAGGAGGAACAGAATGAAGAGATGGGTGAAAGCCTTAGGGTTCCCACACACATACCAGCTAATCTCCCGAGACCACATGTCTTGGAAGAGGAAGAGCTCATGCTAAGATGCCTGGGGCTCTTCCACTGCTGAGCTGCACACTCTTCCTGCTGTGACAATACCTCCTTTGGAGGAAATGCTGGGGGGAAGGAGGAAAGGATGAAACTTGGAGCTTTCTGGGTTTATCACCAAATATTCACCCTGGATGTACTCTGGATGCAAGTGTCCAGCCTTAGTCTGTAAATAAAAGTGAAAAAGCAGCAACTACAGTTTCATGCCACCACAGAAAAATCCTTTGTTTGCAAGGGACTTTGTGGGCTTATTTGGAATAGCTGCCTATTTACTCCTTCTGCTCCGTCTTGAGTCAGAAAGTGCTATACAGTGAGGACTTGGTGAATGCAATTGTTCTGGAGTTTCTTAGCTCTGAGCACCTCAGAAAAGTTCAGGAATGACTTTCAATCAGGCATTTTTAAATTGTTTTTAATTTATCTAAAAACAGGCTAAAGAGTTTAATTAACAGGCTCAGAGTAATAGTTATACCATTTTTACTCTGCTATCAGCTTTCACTTTTATTTACGATGGGAGTCCCCGTTGTATCTCCTTTCCCACAGGGCCCACTATCACTAATATTTCTGTGATCTGTGAATAAACCAAAATTTAAAGTTAGTACTTACAATCAATGCAAATTAATGATTTCTTAAAAAAAAAAAAAATATTTCAATCAGGAAAAGCAGCTTTGTAGTTGAAAATCCCATGCTGGCCTTAGAGTGGGAGTTTTTCCAGCCTCTGCTTAAATCCAAAAAAATACTGCAATCTTCTGGCACAGGCTCACTGTAATGCTTTAAAAACAATTTAGCAACTGTCATTGCTGTAATTACAGTAACTAATTACCATCCTTAGCAAACAAATAGCTTAACATAATACGCAAGCCGAATCAATTTTGAAGAAATGCAAATTCCGAAAGCGAAAAAGGGCATTTTGGCAAACCTGAAAGAGAAGCGGGAAAATAATACACTTTGTTTTATCTGCACATAATTCCCAGGGAATATCATATCATAAATATTTGCATTCAGTTCTTATCAGGACATTTGCATTTGCTTCTTATCAGTCTGCAGGCCGGACTCTGCCAGATAGAGAGTAGAGCTCCACACCATGCACATATTTCTAATGAATCACGTCTCAGGCCGAGAGAATATTTTGGCTGGAACTTTATCACTGAGATGAAGAGGTCATTTACTCTCAGAGTCAGTTCATCTTGGAATTGTCTTGAGATTTTGATGTGATTCAACCAACATTTTTTAAAATGAAACAACAAACTAACTTTGCATTCTGTTCATTTCCGTAGCACTTATTAAGTCTGATTGTTTGAGAAGTAATTCCTCCTCCCAAAATCAAAATCATATGTAAACAGGTTCGATTCATATTTATGTCCCACACTCCATAATCAACAGTGCTGCACATTTTCCAGTGTACAGAAAAAAAATAAAGCAGTAACAGACTAAAATGAGGACTAAGAATGAAACAAGCCACACTTATGTTATCTTGAAATTTAATGCCAAATCCTTTTGTAGTACTTCAGAAATACATTTGATTAGTGGCAGTTTTCTCAGTAATAAGAGGAAATATTTATGATGAGAAAACAGTCTGTCTAATGAGCCATCAGATTTCATTGGTGTCCACAGAAAAAGAATATTTTTTTCACCTTTTCGTGATAAAAAGTGCATCCTGCCTGTAAGAAAAAAAAGTGGAAAATGTCATATGTCTGAAAGTTGCTCATATTTTCGTGCTGCTGGCTCAGACACACAAACAAAGGGAACATAGACCAAAAGCACTGAATCAACTTGGTTCTGCATTCTGCATTCTGCATGTATTCAAGGAGGTTTTGTTTGTTTTTGTTTGGAATGCAAGTATGAGCCCACAAATTCATTATGTGATGGCAAAAAAGTGACTTGTGACCCCCTATACCAAAGTATAAAACTGATAACTATTACATGCCATCTGGGAAAAATTTTGCGCATTAATTCAATGGTATTATATTTCCAAATATTTTAATGGAACTGAGTAATTATTTTCTGTGACTTAGGTTCAGTGCCAGGATACCCCTTTTTGGTTCTTCCGTTTACTTACGTTTTATATTCTGGTACACTAATTCAGAATTTAAAACAACTTTTTCCCAAGAGGGTGTGCTTTAAAAGCCATGCAAATTACCACTTTCAAGTACCTGAACAGCCAGATCCTCACCTGATACAAGTTGGTAGCATTCAGTGTAGTGTTGCTGTTTACACCAGCTGATTATTTGGCACTATTTATTTTTATATAACTTCTGGGAAGTTAAATCTTGACTAGTGATCAATCTACTATGTGGTGTGTGATTTCTTTTATGTGTTGTAACATAGCAAACAAATTTGTCTCCTGGTCATTTGAAGCAGTACAAAAGCATTTTAAGACGGGGCTATTTTTTTTCTACGTAATGATCACTTAAAGTTAGTTTCACCTGATGCCCAAGTATTCCACTTTGATTTATTTGTTGAAACACACTGTGCAGTTTCTAGTTCATTATTATTCAAATGACTGATACAGCTCATTTGGACCAAGGAAAACATTGCATCAGTGGTGTCAGAATTATCTGAAAACGGCTCCTGAAGCCATACTGCTCTTGCCAAACTTGGGATGTCTCTGATAATATACTGCGGCCTTTCCTGATGCAATATTTGGGTGTATTACTGCAGTGCTGTAAGCTTGGGGCAGGGTACTTGACTGCCAGTCAGTTGTACTGAGGAAGAGTGAATATGTGTAGCACATACATGAGAAGCATTGATGGAGATGGTACAGTTATAGAAACCATCCAGTCGTTTCTATAGAAGAGTTAGTGTCACCTAAATTTACTCCTTGAATCATCAGAAACTGGTGGGAAAAAAGAGGCAAAAGAGGCAAAAGAGAATGACATCCTTAAGACAGCTCAGAAATCTCCCTTGGAATAAGTACATGTCTGAGCTCATGAACATTTCCCTACTCCCTAAAATGCATATGAAGAAGAAAAGAAAGAACAAGATTCTCTCTCTAATTATACTTCAAATGTGACTTCACTGAAAACTAAAATTTGGTCTTTACTGTAGAAATAGAAGAGTTAAGCTCTTGTTTCTGTGTTGCTGAACATGTACCGCTGCAGTCAGTGATAATTTAGTCATTTCAGCTCATTGGGAGCAGTTTCATTGCCTTTTTCTTCTTGTCTCTCATTTTAAATTACATTCATATTAAACTGGGACTAACAGTGTAGTGCAAAAGCCATTTTGAATGTTCAGTTGAGTCCCGTAACTCATCTGGTCTAGAAATCATCTCTACGGTTCATGTTTTATCATTTGTTTTTAGCTCTTTCTTTGAGGTGGGAAGGGCTTACAGTTAAGACCCCATTATCAGAGTGAAGGATGCAGGAAATCCAAAATATTTATGTTTGTTCATGGCACATGGACAAGAAACAGTGCTCAGGAAAAGGGTTTTCTGATTAAGTGATTGAAAACACTCTGGTGTATGTTAATGGCTTCTTCTGTCCAACAGATAACATCAACTTTAGCCTTATCGCTGTTCTTGAACTTATTTTAAACATTCTCCTGTGCTCTTCCAATTATATACTATGCTCTTTTGGCATCCCGTCTCTTCACTGCAAATCATCTACTTTGTTTGCTTTCTATTTTTTTTTGCCAGCAGGTTGGGTGTAAAAAGAAGCGTTTAACAGATACTTGAAGTGAAAAAATACTTTCCTGAGTTAAATTAATTTACATGGAATTAAACCATACACTTACAGAAAAAGAAAAATTTGGTTTAAAAAGAATAAGGCTTGAATTTTAATACCTTGATATCATTCTGGCTGCATGAGCACTATGAAAAGATAAAGATGAAGGAAGATCTGATCATTATTTAAATGTATGCAGAAGACTCCCAATAAGACAAAATTAAGTAAGATCATGGTAGACCACAATTTTAAAAACATTTAATATATCCTTGTCTTTTCAGCTCTAAGAATCTGTCCAGGATAAGAAACTCTGAAGGCTTTTGTAGCAATCATAGTACCACTAATAGTAACTTCTAAGACACCTTTCACGGTGCAGGATCCCAAAGAGGTTAACAAACTATGTCTGCTGCCTCATCATTAACACATTACTGATTCTCATAAAAGAGATATGTCTGCATCAGAGGTGCACTGTTAGTTAGATATACTCTGTTGGTATCAGTGAGTGGGGAAGATGGCTGATCCAGAAATCAGTACGTAACTGTAGGCCTGGATTTGACCTCCTAGCCTGCTGTTGACGGTGCAGCAGATGAGCAAAATAAAACATGAATTCTCTGGTGAGAGAGGGTGGAGAAGATGAGGAGGGAGGAAGGACACAGAAAAGAGAAAACTGCCTTCCAAGACCTGATTCAAAATTGATTTCAGTAGTTTGCCGAGTTTCAAATACAGAAATGGTTCTTAACCAGTGTCTAAAACTCAACCCCACTTTTCCCAAGGCAAGAAGGGTCAGCAGGCTCTGAGGCACCCACCTCTTGTCAGCACCTCTTGTTGACCATTGTTACTGAGGGTGTCAAAGATGTAGGCCCTACTTACCAGCATTTAACAACTGGCAGCACGTAAAAGGTTCTAGAAAGGGCTTATTTTCTTCTTGCATACATGACAAAAGTTGGAGTCAAGGTCTATTTTTCACATCTGTTTCTCCAGTGTGTAAAATGAGAACAGGAGCCTTCATTCAGATGCTTATTCTCTCAAGGAAGAAAAAAACTCACTAAACTTGATCAATATTTGCAAGGTAGTCAGTATTAGACCTGTATTAGTATTATTTTAATACAGAAATTAATTGATCACATTTCTAAAGGAATAAAATAACACACTTTTGATAAATATCACCATTGTTTATTGAATTCTTTATTCAAGCATGTATTCAACTACATACAGAATTACTCTAACACCTCATAAAACTACTTGTTTAACACATTATTTGATGAAAAATGTTAAAATTTCTCAGATAGTGTATTCCTTAAGTACTACTCACCCAGCTGTAATACAGATAAGATATTTTTACTAAAACACAAAGCACTTTAGGATCCTTTTGAATTGAAGGACCTACATAAATATTGTGTTCTATGTATAGAAGGATATACATCAGTCTAGCTCTATTGAAATTACAGCAATTATACCTATTTCTACCGATATGAATCCAACCCAGGTTGTAAGCATTGTATAGTACATGTTGACTTTTATGTTAATGAACATACCACGCTCTTGCCCATTTATCTATTCTTATGTCTTTGTCTAACTTTTTATAGGATATATACGTGAAACTCTTCATGCATCACTGAAATGCTGGCATTCATTGAGGTGAAAGGCAGTTTCTGTTTAACAGGAGACAGAAACATAAAACAAATGTTTAGGACAGGAAGTGAAGGAGAACTAATCCAGCTGAAACTCCAGGGGATTCCAAGCAGACAGAATAATATTTGCAGATGTGATTAAATTCTTTGTTATGAATGATTTTTTTCCCATGAATTTAGGACTTTTTTTTTTTCTGTATCTCATTGCTGTATCTTAAACTGAACATGATATGAATCCAGATATACTTTAGTCAAAAGTATTTGCTTTTTGATTTCTCAGGAAGTTATTACAACAAATATATTTTTTAAGAACTGATGGAGGCCAATCATATTTAATGCTTGTTGTCCATAGGGCATAACTGATCGTCTAAACCTTATACTGTTGCTCTGTACCCCTGATGAATGGCTGAGGTCCCCTACCCCCCAAAAAGAATACCAAAAGATGAAAAGTGAATGCCAAAACACCCAACTAATATAAGTATTCGTGCTGAAATTGCTCAAAGTCTTAGGAATAATGGACATTGCAAATGAAGTAGCAGTTTTCAGCATAGTCTAAATCAGAGAGAACTGTAGCAGGAGAAATAAAGAGCTTAACAGTGTTAACAGCTTATTTTTTTTGTAAACCAGTCAGGTTTCTCTCCTTTTATTCATTCTTCCAACCACAGCAATTGTCCAAATTTTCCTGGAGGTCCCTCTTCACCCTCAGCCAGGACTACATTGCTGGTAAGGTGATGAAGGTGAGCTCAGGCACCATAATGGAGGGACGCCTCAGAGCAATTAATTTAACCCTGCCTCTGTTTGTTGAACAGCAAACATTTAAGGGAGATTAACGAAGGTTTGCTTGAAGGACAGTTTTGGATCTCCTTGCCTGCACAGGCACAAGACCACCCTGGAAATCACGACTTACTGGTTGTAAGTCCTGTTTGGGCTTTATTGCTTTCAGTGAGCGGTCAGTGTTGTGAGAAAGCACACGTTCGTCTGAAATTCCCAAGTCTTTTTCCTTTTACTGAAACTCTGTGGTGCTGTGAGGAGGCAACAGTGAGTGAAGAAAGTCCTGGGTCTACAGCAGCTCAGTGCGATGGGAAAGCTCCTCCTGGATGCATGGGAAGAGCTTGCTTCCACCCACCACCCCAGGAAACATCCCTCATGGGCTGCAAGCATAAAGGCAAGAGGGAAGGAATACAATGGCTGAGGGGCAGGTGTATTGGGCTGGCAGGCTACCCATTGCCCCAGGAGCAGGTTATGTGGTCAGGGCCATCTCTCTGTCTTCTCCTGGGCCACTTTCCACCAGCTCTTCCCACCATTGCAGTCCTGCCACACGGTTCTAAGTGTATGACCATGGAAAAAGAGAAAAACATCTTGCTGGTAGAGAAGACCACTGCAAGGGGTGTGATGACCACTGTGGAAAAGTTTCTGGACCTGACAGGTTTTCAAGCTTGTATTTAAGCACCTATTCTGTACCCTGATTCATGTCCTAACCTTCAGTATTAATTGGTTTTTTTAATGCAGTCTAGAACAAAGAGAGGAAAAATAGGGTCCTTTTGCATCTGGAAAATGCACCAATTGAAATATCATCATTGGTAAGTCCGCTCTACAGACACTAATTGATATTGTCTGAATAAGTGGAAGTGTCTGTCAGAGAAAGCTTTTAAACTGCTGACTTGTTTTCATATCCAGTATACTTAAAATTGGCATGATGTTAGCTTCCCTCTTAGAAACCCTAGTATTTTGATTTATGAATGTTTTCAAATTTTTAAGATTCTCAAAAACGTTGTTTCACCTGTAAGTAGAGAGATAGCTTGTTTGGCTAACTGCCTTGAATGAGTGTGTGCCAGGTAATGAATAATGCCATGTTCAATATTCTAAATTTGTGTTCCAAATTCTGAATTCCGAATGAGCTGCATGGAAGTATACTGATAAGTGGCTGATTTTTACTGCAAGGATTGTCTTATTTGAAACTTTAAATTTAGTTACCTTACTTTACTCAAAGGATTTTTTGGTGGAATGGGATTTAAAGTGATAGTCAGTAATATTCCTACATCTTTCTATGTCTTGAAAGATGCCAAACTGAATAAAAGAGGGATAAATCAATGCAATATATTTCTGCAAAATAAAAGGACCAAAATCATCCCTGGGTGTATTGACCAAAAGTTAAGCCAAGAAAGAATTTTGCCCAAATATTAAAGTACCAAATCTGCTGAGATACTCTCCTGAGACAAGTCAGTCTTTATAAATAAACACTATATTTTAATTCCAGTACTCCTCTTAATTACATTATATAACAAATTTGGGAAATAATAATGAAGTGAGGAACTCGGGGAAAGCATTTTCCAAGGGTGGGCTCTGAGATACTGTACTATTTTCCAGTGTGGAAACATTGTGTTTGTTTCTTATTTACATAACCTTATGATAACTGCTTACTATTTAACAAGCATTTTTGAAAATTGAGGTTAATAAAATCAATGTTGACAAAGAGACAAAGGAATTAAGTCTTTTATTAGAAATTTAAAATGAACATGAACTGAATTTTGTTTTAATATACAGCTAAGGTCATCACTATGTGATATTCACTTATTTTGTTGCTGCACATGCTACAGAGATTACATATTATTCTAAGTTCTCTTTTCCTCTTTAATTAACACTTCCAGAGCATAACTAGTGTCATATATACAGATGTGGAAAACTACTAAAAAAGTGCAACTGATAAGCAAAATAACATCAAAAGTCCATTACAATTATCTCAATATATTTTGCTCAGTGTAATAACGTGGAACTGATGATCATTATTTAAGTGCAATTAAGTAGCTGCCTTAACACCAATAAAATGCAAAATAAAAACCAGCCTGGATATCAAGGAAGTCATAACAGCAGGATTGCATTTAGTCTGTCAAATATATCCAGTGGTGTAGCTGTGGAAATGATTGACTACATTAGCTACCACTGCATATTGTGATTGCTCTCAACTTCACTTGCACAAATCCTTCAGGTTATTCTGGTTTATTAGTAAATTATGATTTACAGAGAGTTGTTCCTCTTGGTGTTGTTTTAGTCCATTTTATCAGGATATTCTCCATCACTAGACTGCTCTCTAGAGAAGTGTATTTGCTGGCTGTTAACATAAGAAAAATGGCCGTCATCTGGAACAGCGCAAAAGCCTCAATGTTTTATTGGTTGAACCCTGTGTGAATTCATTTACACCTCCGTAGTTTACATGAAGAATGTTCTACTTCAGTAGGGTAGAACATGTTTTGTGCAGTTATAAGTGGCAATAAAGAGTGCAAGTCAAAAGTGAAAGAACACAATCACAGACAGATCAGATGTAATTCACTGCAAAAATAGTATCTGTAAAAAGCTGTTATTGAAATTTTAAAAAATAAATTTGCTACAGATTTTAGGAGCATAGCCGTGGAATTGTTTGAATGACATATGCATCCATCACAACAATTTCAGAGCAAGACGTAGAGAGTAGAAGAATTTCTAAAAGTCGTTTGGTCACCAGTGATCCTGGGTCAAAACCAAAGTCAGAGATTGATTAACAAAATTAGTGCCAGAATAGCATAGTCTGCAGTAAGAGATGTAATCCCTTTTCATAATGCATAGTAAAACTGGGTCCCAGGCAGACAATGGATCTTCTCCTGTCATGAGTTAGGATTCACTGTAAACAAACGAATTGGAACATGGCTTAGTATTGATACCCAGTTACAAAAAGGTATGCATCTTGAAAGAAATAGGACGGAATTAGTACATGTCAATGGTTGTTTGTTTTGTTTTTTCCGTTCTCAAAGTTTGTTGCAATTGAAATCTGCAAGGGATTACTGATAAGTTTTCATTTCTTGCATTTTGTGCTATTTTTTTTTTGCCTAAAATGGAATAGACTTTTGAGTTTTCTTCTGTAGGGGCTCTCTGTGTAGGCTAAAGCTATTTCATATATGTGAGTTCTTCAGGTGCTTCTATCATGTTAAAAAAAAATCCAACACGCTCTTTTTGAAACTTCTTACATTCTTCTCACTTCCCGTGTTGTCATATTTCTTTCTAATGGTATTTAATGGTAAAAACCTTGGCTTTCTTATCTATTTTCTTATCCCTGTTTTCTTATCTGTCTCCCCTTGTTTTTCATTACCCTTATGTTATTCATCAAGATAAAGGGGGGCCCCGAACCATCTTTCTACTTCCCAAAAGATGCTTTGTACACTCCATCTTTGTAGGAGAATTTCCTTTTTTAGTTCTTGACCTTTAAGAAGAGCTTGTGCCAAGATGGGTTCTGTACATTATCTGAATCCTGCTAAATATGTTTGAAGTTCAGTGCTATGTTAGCCATGTCTACAGAAGTCTTGGCATCATCTTCAAAGATGTGTAGGGCTGTATTTTAAAGGTATTTAGGCACCTAAGCATGTTTTTATCTGTAGTTTTAGGTGCCTAAACGTGAATTTATCTGCTCTATTAGCTGATTGAAAAAATGTGTTTATGTGCAGTTTTAAAAATCTGGCCATAAATTCTCAGGTAAATCAAGAAATATTCAACCAGAAACAGAAAAGTTTCCAGGGGGAAATATATCACTGTGTGATTTGGGGAATTTGGTGGCTGCTTCTTCAGTGTGAATTCAGGACTAGCCTGTAAATCCAGTGATAATTCATGTGAACATTAGCATGTTTGTACTGGAGACGATGAGACATCCATCTAGCCTGCTGTCCTATATCAGACTCAAAAAAATTCCCCAAACCCAACCAAAAAAACCCAGGTCAAGGGGAGAACAGTACTTCTCCTGGTGTCTCCTGCCACTCTGAGCATGGATTAGGGATTTCCTGAGACAGAGGCTGCCCATTTAACAGCTCCTTAACAGCCTGTCAGCACTTAGTGGTTGCAGAACAGCACTGACCTGAGGTTTCCAAAACAAAAATAGCTACAGTATCTCCAGAACGTCATTTTGAAGGGTGATAGTTATCCGATATTCTATTACTACTATTTAATTTATGTTCATAAATATTTTCCCAATATGCTATATATTTGTTGAAATTTGATTGCATGATCACACAGATGTGTGGGTACCTTGTAACCTACATCCATTGTCAATGTATCCCTATTCTTTGTTTTCTCTCCTTTGTAATCAGTGATTAACCCATCTCTCTGTTACTGTGAGTTTTCCTGATGCAGAAATCGGACTTACTGATATGTAGTGTCAAGAGTCTCCCTTGGAGCCCTTTTGAGATGTCATGTTTGCCTCCTCCTATGCTGCTGGGACTGAACCAGAGTTCAGCTGTCAGTACCCAACCACAGTTCTACAACATATTAAGATCTTTCTTGGGCTCTTGGGTGAATACTATCTGATCCTAGGGATTTGTTAGTGTTCATTTTACCCACAGGCTCTAAACCCTCTTCAATTCACACTTTCATTTGAGGCAGTTCATCGAAATTGTCCTCATCAAAGAAAGACTCCAGTGTTGGACTCCTACTGAGACCCTCGAGAGCAAACTTTAATGTAAGGAATTCTCTGAGTTTTTTTTCACTACTAAAGCTTTATTTCCATCAAATTCCCCTTTTTCACCTTCATCATCTATCAGCTTTACAGACTCTCTGGCAGACTTCTGGTTTCTTGATGTGCCTGAAGATTCCTTTACCGTTAGTTTTTATGCTGTTAGCAAGTTGTTCCTCAAAACCTTTTTTGGCCTGCCAATGGTTTTATATTTATGGTTTGCATTTGACTTAATGGTGTTTAGACTAGAAAGAATTTGCAGACAAGCTAAATGCCAAGATCATCCATGGAAGTAGAAGAACTGGATCAGATTAGGAGTCCACTTGTTTTATCTTGACAGTGGCTAACCCCAGATATTTCAGAAAAAAAGAAACAGTATGTTTTCAGAGGACCTAATATAAGACATTACAGTGGCTGGATTTTTTCCCTGAAGCATAAAATTTTATATCATTAATATTTTTAAATTCAATCTTTATGTGAATACTCCTTGCTTTGACAATATCTAGCAGCAATGAGTTCCACAAAGTGTTTATTGTGGAGGAAAAATCATCTTTCATTAACTTGAAACTTGTTAAATTTTGATATCACTAATTTTATTCCTTCCTTTGTACTGTGACAAAAATGTTAAATAGATCAGTCAATTCCGATTCTTCATATCATTCCTTCTGTTCTGGATTGTTTGGAGAGCAAGAGCTTTTACTTTGGAAGCAAAAAGAACATACTGGATGCAGTCGATACAAATTTGATTTACTTGGGAAGATCTTTGACAAATTTATGGATAGAAAGCTCATGAAATGGAAAATTCCTGATTCTAGTGAAAGGAAGGTGAGGAAAGTAATCACAATAAATTTTTAAAGGAAGATGTCAGTAAACTATGGATAGGTAAATCCCTTGGGAAAGGATTCTGAGAAGAAAAATGAAGCTCAGAAGAGCTGGCCATACGTAAGACAGACAAGATTAAAGGCATAGCCATAACCTGTTATGAAGTATAAGCAATGCAGAACCAACATCACCACATCTGGAAATCTTTAATGCAATCAAAAAATGAGAAATTAAAAAAGACAAAAGGACGGAAGGGAAGGGAAGGGAAGGGAAGGGAAGGGAAGGGAAGGGAAGGGAAGGGAAGGGAAGGGAAGGGAAGGGAAGGGAAGGGAAGGGAAGGGAAGGGAAGGGAAGGGAAGGGAAGGGAAGGGAAGGGAAGGGAAGACCTACCTGAGAGTAGGGGAAAAAGAAGACAGATAATACTTTGACAAGTAGCTTGCCTTTTTCCTAGGCTTTTCAACAAACCAGTCAAAACAATCCATTATGTGATTATGTTTAGAAACTCATACAATATGGAGGCAATTCACAAAGCCAATAGGGCCGGTTAGAGTGTAGAGATAACACCAAGGTCGCGGGTTCGATCCCGTTCGGTCCCCATGTGTTGCCTGACCTAGCTGAGAGGCATCCCTGCCCGTGACAGGGAGGTTGGATTATATGATCTCTAAGGTCCCTTCCAGCCTAGGCCATTCTATGATTCTATGAATGGAAAGCAGAGTACTTATATAAAAAAAAAGGACATAGGACAACGTAGGCTTAATTTTATTACATTGAACCTAACTATCAGCCAATAATCTGTAAGCACGTAGAAGATAAATATGGCTTTGTCCAGACACAATTATCTCAACCCTATCTATTTTCTTTCTTTGTCAGAATAATTGGAATAAGCTAGAAGAGATAATGATGATTTATCTTGACATTTTTAAAGATTTTTATGCTGTCATATATGACACTCCCAAGAAAATCAAGTGAATATGAACTAGTTTAAATAATTATATCGTAGATTAACTGGTTGAAAACAATACTCAAAGAGAATATATTAATAACATTCTATAAAACTAGGCATTAAATTAAACCATATACAATACTTTTTATGACCTGGATTAAGAACTGGAAAGTACAGTTAGAAAATTGGTGAATGTCAAAATTGAGTAGGAATATTACAGACTCTTTGAAGAATAAAATAAAAAACCAAAATAATAAAATAAAATAAAACATTAAAATCTGCAATTAATGAGATCAAACCCAAGGGGAAAAAAGTAGGAAGTGATATATACAGAAAGGAGAAATCAAATGCATAAATGCAAAATGGACAGTAATTAGAAAGAATGCTACACTGCAGAAAATATCTTCAGCATCACAGACTACATATGAGGCAGAAACATGCTGTTTCAAAAAGACAATATCTTAATCCAAGATGCAATGGCAGATTTGGGAGGTAATTATTTTGGTCTATCTCCTACTTGTGGAATGCTTTATCCAGTTTTGGGCACCATGCTTTGAGAAAAATTGGGCTTGGAGGAAGTCCAGGAGAGAGTGACAAGAGTGATTAGAGGTTTAGAAAGCATGGTGTACGAAGAAAGGTTGAAAGAATTTGATTTGTTTAGTCTAGGAGAAAGACTGAGAGAGAGAGACATGGTAGCAGCCTTTCAGTGTGTATATGTTTGTTACAGAAAGACTAAAATGAGTTGTTCTTCATGTTCACTGTAAGTAGGTTGAGAAATAGTTGGGACTATTCTCTGTAAATAAGATTTAGTTTATATATTAGACATGATTTTGTAACTTAGATTCTTAAGCAATGAAGTACACAAATGAAGAAACTTATTCAATCCTAGCTGATATTTGATATGATACATTCATATCAAGTAAACCAAACGTTTATGTACTCTTTAGGTATCTTAGGTCCTCTCTAAGGTTGGGGGAAGAATTAGATGGTCTTCTCACAAACCTATTTTTCCACTATCCACAGTTCCTTAATTTTGAATATTTTGTGCTTACTACCTAGAAGCATGAATGAAATGTGAGAAAACTAGCAAAACCCACTGTCTCTTATTACTCGCTATTTTTATGACTTGACTCTCATTTTTGCTTATTCTAAAACAGCTGGGCACATTTTTTTTTCAGAATTATTTTATAATAGCTCTCTCATGACTCCAATAATAGTAATTAGCTGTCAGTAAACCTCTTCTCTGTCTACTGTTTTTGCTTTAAGATAGGATAACCACAGCTGAACACAGTGTACCAGTTGAGGATGTACTACTTGTTTATATAATAACCTGATGTAACTTGTTAGGGTAATTGTCTATCCTCTTCTTTATTCAGTCTTATATATTATTTCCTTCTTTGACCATTGTTGACACTGATCTGACTTTTCTTGGGATGCCCATTCACAGAGTCTTGCATTGTGCTTTAAACTCCTTATGTTTGTATGTACTGGTTGTTTTGAATCGTGTTGTCTTATGAACATTTTGTCACGTTGTTTATTCTTTCTGCCCATGGTTCCTGTATACTAAAAATGCTCTCCAATATACATCCACTGCTGGGATAAAACTATCCCATTAATACTTCTACATCTTTATGTTCCACACAACAAATACTTATAAAGTCACTCTATAGTCTTTATTTTGTTATAACAACTTATATCGAAGAGCGCATAGCAGAAGTAACTCCACATCTGATTTGGCCACAGCTGATGCTTCTTTTTTTAGGAGAAAAGAACAGACTATTTTAGGTGTCTATTTTAGATGACATGAACAGTTGCCTGTTACAATCCACTGAATATAAAGATAGTCTGACTGACTCATATGTGGAGTTTCAGTGTGTTGGCCAGGTGAATTCTCCTAAAAGTGTATGGGCATCTTGCTCTTTTGATCTTGCTGAACAATCATACTGTTTTGTTGTGACTGGGAAGTGTATTTTGGAAAACATTAGCTGCTAAGACTTCACATGCTGAAATAATTACATCTAGTAACTGCTTCAGACTAAGAATGCATTGTTCGCTATCACAGAATACCAAATAAATATCAGTGACAGCATGGACTTCATCAGTATGTGGCACACAAGGGGGATGAACGGTCAAAACCATAAAGATATCAGTAGTAGAGTATGCTCAAGGATCTTCAGTCCTATGTAAACTCTGAGATGCTTTTGAGCTTGAAATCAGACAGCTCCACAGACAAGCTGAAAATACCATCTTCTGCAAAGCAGTGCTTGAATACCAGAAAGACAAAAAAAAAAGACTTGATGATGATTTCTTAAGTCCAGAAAGATTGTTCTCAGTCAGAGGACAATGGATGTGACATATATTGGGAGACCTTGCTGAAAGGTGAAAGCAGAGGTCACCTATACTGAGTGATCCCTACAAGGACACTGGATTCTTTACAAATTGAGCACAAAACTCTAACAGCAGCAACAAAACCTGGGAAATTAGATTCTGTAGCCGAAGCTCAATAGAAAAGAATTATCATATAATCATAAAATCATAGAATAGACCAAGTTGGAAGGGACCTCAAAAGATCATCTGACCCAACCTCTTGTAGGAAAGGGAGCCTAGATGAGGTGGCATTTCTTTTACAAATGAACCAGGACATGTACCTTTATGACTGGGCAGATTTGCTGTTAGGTGACAAGAGCCAGGATGAAGCATGTGTTGTTAGCTGAGAGAGATAAAGACCCATAAAAATCCTCTTGACTTTCCCAACCAATCCAGATTCAGCTTCTCCATGTATGACTGCACGAGGAGGGCAAGAGAAAGAGGACATGAGTAGATTCACAGTGTATGTGATATCACTAGAAGAAGTCCTTTAGGATCATTGTGACCAACCTTCTTCTCAAATTCCCTTACCACTTCCAACACTGACAGTAATCTCAAAAGTAAAAAGAAAGACAATTCTTCTGGGCTAGCTCATTCCCTGAAAGTCAGTAATAAAACTGACCAAACTGAAGCTATGATTCAATCATGGTAGAGATGGTTTCTAGGCAACTTCTTACAGAGCAGTAAATCTTTGTCCCTCTCATTCACTTGAAGGGAGCCAACTACCTGAGATAGTTAGAGGCAGAGATATCAGGTTTTGGAAAGTAACACCCCTGAAACCTGCAACCTAAGATCACAGAATTATGTTGGGATGAGTGGGTCTGGTTAACCTAGATTTTTCAGTCACTGAGCCTATAGGGATTATTGCACCGTTTTATGTTTAAAACTAAAACCCCAGGATTTTCTCTGCATAATTATCACTGGCTGCAGAATCATCTCCTTGATGTTGAATCAAAAAACTTTAAAAAATAAAAAACAGCTACTATATGTTCATCACTGTGATCTTTTAAAACATGCACCAGGTACGAGCTGATAAAAACAGTCTTTTCAGAATCTTCAGGGAGCCTGAAATTTTGTCTGTAACAGAGATGTAACCAAACTGGCTCATTCAGTTGGATTGTCCATTGTGAAACATAAAGATAATAGGAGTGCCAGGATTGTTAACTCTTTAAGTGCTGATCAAGTGGAAAGATATTTCTGTGACTGTTTCAGAAACCCAGCCCTCTACCATCTTTTATTTGTGTCCTTGCTTGTTCCTTAGAGATCTCAGAATCCCATCTTTCATCTTTCCCTATCTCTGCCCAAAGCAAGTTCCACAATGCAGTTTTGTGCACACCTCCCAGAATCTGTAGCACACTGAAAATGTCTGCTTAGAGTTAGGTAAATGAGAACTTCCAAAAGCAAATAAAGAAAACAGTAGGAAATTTAAAATTTTGTTTACATTTTCACAAGTTTCTGACTGTGTCCATTAATTTGCCAAACTGTAACCATTGTAATTACTGAGCTGGCCCTGAGCCCCCAGCCCAACCGAGTTGCAGACGGAGTCCCTTGTCGCACTTCCAGGGCTCTCTGCTTGGCCTCTGGGAACCATGAGGGTGGTTTCTAACCCTGGGTCAAAGGACTCTTACATTCAAAGAGATGGAGACCTTTCTATCATCTAGTTGAACCAAAATCAGTCATGACACAAATCTTGCTAATGTAAAAACAAGTAAGGTATTTATGTACAAGACCTGAAAGTAAAAAAAATGTTCATAAAGCAGGTGTAGAGAAAAGAAGGAAACTATGCTTATTTTAAAGGCTTTCTGCATAGTCTGTTGACAAGTTGACAAGCAGTTTATAGGCTTATTTTACCACATGGCTGTGAACTAGAACTCATAGAACGTTTTGTCCTTAATTTTGTAGTCACAGAACAAATTCTTTATTTGCAGGAAGACACTTGCTTTAAAACCTATCTCCTACACCTTGGGCTCATTTATTAGGAAAATTCCCTACCATCAGGAACAATCATATGAAAACCAAAGCAGAATGCCCTTGGCAGAAGAGGTTTGTACTGCAGTGTTTGTCCTTTACATTTCATATGAATCAAGCAATGTGATAATTGTACCTTACAGAGGTAGATTAGCACACTAAATTCCACACCACCTGTGGTTCAACATCAAGAAAAATCAAGAACAAATTATTTCAGGTGAAAAGAATCAGGAAGTGCAACCTATTCATTAAGGCATATCTTGCAACAGACTTTCTTTGGACTCTGACAGAAAAGTTATATTCTGAAATTGCTTCATATTCACCTGCTATGACTTTGTCTGCTATCACAAAGTTCTGTGAGAAATAAGAAATTTTTGAAGTGTGTTATTGACCTAATTTTCTGGAAAATGCATGGATATTCACCTATTTCACTGGGAAAAAATGAATTCTCTCAGAGTTCCTCTTAATTTCCATACCTACAGTTTAGTATGGCTTCCTTCAGTAATGTACTATTGAATAATAGGGCAGTAATGGTGTTTGGCACATGCATTGATCCAAAATAGTTTTGAGACTATTAACCCAGTCAAACTCCTGAGGTGTATAGTGGTCTAAGTATTGTTGGAAATATTCTGAAATGCTGTAGAATCAGGAGGATTTCCATGTCTGAATATTTTTACCACGAGAGATTGCAATTCCAAAACAACACACATACAAAGCCATTGTAAATCATTCCTTTCTCTTTGAATTCCACAAGGAACATGCCGAGGTTCTTGTCTTAGGCTGAGGTGAAAAACAATTAATAAACACATGAGAAAGAGCTAACTTTAAATAAAAAACCAAAAAGGTATAGATTAACACTGTGCTCTGTAATCAGTAAGTTTTATGAATATACGAAGACGATAATTAAAGGCAAAGAAGATTTTTCACCAGAGTTGAACTTGTTTCTGACTTATGCTGCTTGGCTGAGAAACCCCCCAACCCTGTCACTCTCCTTGCCATGTTCACACACTGCAGAAATCACAGCGAACATGCTGCCAAAGCAGATTGTGGTGGTTTCTTTCCTTATCAAACTATAAAACTGTTGCATTTATCCGTGCAAAAATGTTAGAGCTACTTTCAGACTCCCGAGGAAACAGCACATTCCTCCAGTTTCCTTTGAGTACCATTATGCCAGAACATATTTCACCTGAAATAATTTGTTCATGACTTTCCCTAGTCTCAAACCAGAGGTGGTGTGGAATTTAGTGTGCTAATTTGCCTGTATAAGGTACAGTTGTCACATTGCTTGACTTAGGCAAACTGGCAGCCCCCAGGCCAGGGTAGAAATGCAACTAATCAGGCTTTAAAATACACAGGGTATCATACTGACTAGATCTCCCAGCATATCTGTGGGTTAAACAGCAAGGCAGATAGTGGTTCGCCCTGAGGAAAAGGCTAATGAGACAAGCAGCCCCTGCAAGATTTGTCTTCAGTTAAGCTGTTTTATTTTAGACACCAACCTAGAATTGTCTCAGTTTGTGTCACTACAGCACTTGGGAACACTGACATTCTAATAAAGTCTTCCATTTATGATTTTGGGGGGGGGGTTATTAGATCTCTTGTGTAGCATGCTCATCTCTAAAACATCTTTAAGGTCAAGCCATAATTTATCACAAAGAAGACTGCAGTTAGTATATGTAATGAAGCGCAGCTCAGGAAATATGGATCTGGTTGCCAGTGTTGCACAGCTCTCCCATTGCCCCAGGTCCGTAGCACGGATGATTCCTTGCCGAGTCTGGTGCTTACTGGGACACTCTAGCTAGCAGCTGGTCTTGCTGGTGTGCAATGAGTGAAAAATAATAGATTGAGGCATGTGCTCGCCACTCTGAGAGCCTGCAGACTGGCAGATACTTTGAGTCTCCAGCCTGTTGCAATAAATACTGGCTGATGGCTGATTGATCAGCAGTCTGATAGCACATTCTAATGATCTTTCTGCCCTCCAGAATTTTTGAGAAGGTCCTTAAATGTAGCTTTGCCTTTCTCCTAGCATGGCTTACAAATAACTTGCAGTGGGTTAAGTAACAGAGCCCAATATTTCTACCTTCTGGCGGAAGTCCCATGCCAAATTTGATCCACTGCAACACTGAGAAGTTTTGATAGCTTATTCACCGCCTTTGCAGGAGATGGAAAAAAATTATTTGCCTCCTCTCTAGTTTCTGCAGGGTGATTGATAGCCTGATTAAACCAGGCTGACTCCATTTGGTTACAGAACTGAGGTTTTGTTACTGTGAAAAAAAATCCTGTTACAGTGCTTTGCAGTTTTAAAAAAAAGTCACGTGGATTTAGACAGAAATATCTGCCTCCATGGAGACAGAGCAATGTTCCAAGAGGACAAATGTTAGTTCTCAGTTGGAATATTACTTGCTACTTCCAGAAGTTCACAAGAATAAGGCCCTCACAGCACGGACAACTACATCTATATCTGTCGTGGTGAAGGCAAAGGCAATACAGTTTAGGGAACTAAGTTCTAGTAGATATGAAAAAAATCGTGATTTTTTTAAATTGGATGACATGCTAGATCTGTGCTTATGAAAGATCTGTTGAAAGGTAGGATAATTGCATCTTTGAATAATGAAGTGATTACCTTTTGTTAGTGAGTTCGGAATTTGTAGAGGTAGGTCTGTATTTCAAGGCATTTTACATCCTGGCTTTGCACACTGGGTTAATTAAATAATTACACCTAAGCAAATAATAAATACCACTTTATTTGAGACTTGGAGGTTAGCAATCATGGAGTGCAGATGACATATGTCTGGGTGAATTTAAGGAAAAATTTTGCCAAATTTCTAGAACCTGTTCATGTTTTAAATATTTCAGTCCCTCATGTACAATCACAGCATTGAGGAATGCCTTTGTATTTCTTCATAGGTTTCTGTTTTAGTGTCACAGGATCTCCATTTCTTTTTGCTGTTTACTTTATGCATGCCAAGGATCATTGTAAAAGCATTTTTACAAACTGCATTGCTTTTACTTGCTAGCAAAAATCTTAGTAATTGTACTTTACTGAAGATTTTGCATAAAGTTATGTGTTTGTTATTGCCTAAACTGAATTGTGGGAGTTTTACATCACTTCAGCAATTATGCCAAACTGATGAGTGTAATGTAAATAATCCTGCAATTGTTTTTGTATTGTGCCAGTGTATAAGGACACTGCCCTAACCACTGAGTCCTGATTTAGCAAAGGTTATTTTTTTTAATAAGGCATACTAATTCTACTGTATTGGTAGCTCTGTCCCTTTTTTGAGTTGAGCTCTGCTATCCCACAAATTGGATGGAAATCTCATTAGTGGAGCTATAATGAGCTGACAATGAAACCCCTTCAAGCTCATATGCTTACGGCCATTTGCCTGTTTTTCTTACTCTTCATCATGAGCCTGAAATTGCCCATTAGGATTGCACTGAAGATCAAGTCTGACTGGAGTTGTGATGCTGATGGAACCACCAAACAAGCAGAAATCTGTCAAAAACAAAGTCGGCCACAGGGCATTATTTCCGAGGAGACTGCACCTGTATGCACGTGTATATGCTTGTTCATGTGGTCTACCTTGACTTCAGTAAAGCATTTGACACAGTCTCCCACAGCATCCTTGCTGCTAAACTGCAGAAGTGTGGTCTAGACTCTCGGGTAGTGAGGTGGACTGTGAACTGGCTGAGGGGAAGAAGCCAAAGAGTTTTGGTCAATGGGGCAGAGTCTGGTTGGAGACCTGTATCCAGTGGAGTCCCTCAAGGGTCGGTACTGGGACCAGTATTATTCAATATATTCATCGATGACTTGGATGAGGGACTAGAGAGTACTATCAGCAAATTTGCTGATGACACCAAGCTGGGAGGAGTGGTTGACACACCAGAAGGCTGTGCTGCCATCCAGCGAGACCTGGACAGGCTGGAGCGTTGGGCGGGGAAAAATTTAATGAAATATAACAAGGGTAAATGTAGGGTCTTGCATCTGGGTAGGAACAACCCCAGGTTCCAGTATAAGTTGGGGAATGACTTATTAGAGAGTAGTGTAGGGGAAAGGGACCTGGGAGTCTTGGTGGACAGCAGGATGACCATGAGCCAGCACTGTGCCCTTGTGGCCAGGAAGGCCAATGGCATCCTGGGGTGTATTAGAAGGGGGGTGGTTAGTAGGTCAAGAGAGGTTCTCCTTCCCCTCTACTCTGCCCTGGTGAGACCCCATCTGGAATACTGTGTCCAGTTCTGGGCCCCTCAGTTCAAGAAAGACAGGGAACTGCTGGAGAGAGTCCAGCACAGGGCAACTAGGATGATTAAGGGAGTGGAGCATCTCCCTTATGAGAAAAGACTGAAGGAGCTGGGGCTCTTTAGTTTGGAGAAGAGGAGGCTGAGGGGTGACCTCATTAATGTTTACAAATATATCAAGGGTGAGTGTCACGAGGATGGAGCCAGGCTCTTCTCGGTGACAACCACTGATAGGACAAGGGGTAATGGGCTGAAACTGGAACATAAGAGGTTCCGCTTAAACTCGAGAAGAAACTTCTTCTCAGTGAGGGTGACGGAGCCCTGGAACAGGCTGCCCAGAGAGGTTGTGGCGTCTCCTTCTCTGGAGACATTCAAGACCTGCCTGGACACGTTCCTGTGTGGCATAGTCTAGGCATTCCTGCTCTGGCAGGGGGATTGGACTTGATGATCTTTCGAGGTCCCTTCCAATCCCTAACATTCTATGATTCTATGATTCTATGATCCTGAGGTCAAACTATAGGGGTGGGAGAAGAGGAAAGAAATGGTAGAGACAGAATAGAGGGATAGAATTAGGAGGGGAAAGGGAGCAGGGACAGTGCTTTATTAGAACTTTTAAATGCGAGCCAGCAGCATTTTATTGTACCTGAAATTAATAAGATGTCAACTTCTTGCAAGGTCTTGCTGTAAAGTGTCACAAATGCTAGCATTAATGACAGAACAGGGAGAGTCCCAAGATGGTTATGCTGATCCTTTGAATCAAAATTCTTTAAATCTGACTCTAACACAGAAGAAAGGAAGTGGAAATTCTAGTGAAAACATGGCCACTCAAATAGCAGGTTCTTCTGTTGCTTTCCAGAGAGATATTTTAAAAAGTCATTATCTGGGGTATTTAATACTTCAGAAAAACTGATGTCCTATTGTGATGGCAGAAGCCTCAAAGTTGCCAAGACTAACAGGAGATTGAACGAAGTATCCTAAAAGCCCAGCCTGCTACAGGTATGACAAAGTCCCACATAGTCTCTACAATAGACTGTCAGCCTACTTCAGTGTCCCATGCATAATCAAGACATGTATTAGAAAACTGAGTTGCCAGTAAACTATTACAGAAACCCAAGAAGTTTTCACACTGTTGTTGAAAACAAACATTGCAACATAAATCTGAAACCAGATAACTGAGTTTGTCACTGCCCCGTAGTCATCTGCCTAAATCTCTAAAAAATATTTCTGTTTTTAAGGAAGAAACATCTCATCTGCACTTTAATCAGCTCCTGAATCACTGGAGCTTTCAAACCTGTATAGTACAGAGTGGTTCAAGAGTAAACTCATGTAGGGATCAGGTGTTCCTGCTTTGGGTTGACTGTGTCACCGATGAAAAGTAGACTTTCCTTCTGCTGTCCAGTTTTTAACTGTTGTTCCATATTTACCACAGCCCTCGAGGTAGACATCAGTTTTCAGAAAACTGAAGTTAGATAACATCAATCTCCCAGTACTGTGCTAACTATAAAGTATTATTTATCTTGTGTGAAATTTGTTAGACGGAAAGTGAATTAGTGTGCAGAAATCACAGAATCATAAAATCATAGAGTCATAGAATACAAGGTTGGAAGGGACGTCAAGGATCACCTGGTCCAACCTTTCTTGGCAAAAGCACAGTCTAGACAAGATGGCCCAGCACCCTGTCCAGCTGATTCTTAAAAGTGTCCAATGTTGAGGAATAATGTTATGTTTTGCACTACGGACCTTGGAGACTCATTATAACTTACGGAATTTTGCAAGTGAGTGAGAAAGCAAAAGCAGAAAAAGACGATTTCAAGTCCATGATGCTGTATTTCAAGATTTTTTTTTTCTCTTACAATTTTTGGTATAACATTGTATAGAATGCATTTGGTAAAAATAAAGGTCCTAATAAAAGGAAATTTCACTGCAGCACTGCAGTTTAAAATCTTTCTTAAATTGAAAAAGATGACAGAACATTTGTTAGTTACAGGTCATACATACCAGTGATTATAAATTAACTGATTTCTTTTCCATGGGTTTTGTTAATCACAAAACAGTGATTCAGTGAGTGCTGGTATTGATCCCCCACAGCCGGACCCAGTCAAGGAGTCTGCAAATTCTAGAATGTTGTGCTACTTTACTGAATCATGTCTCTCAAAGTAGACTCATAGTCAGGTACTTTATGCCACATTGAGCTCTCAGCCAGTGTATCTGTGTGCACCAGGAGATGTGCGTAGCTTTAGCCCTCTCTGCATTAGCTGAACAGTGTGCAGGAAGACACAGAACCACGACCAACTGTATCATTTTCTTACAGATGACATAATTTCTTCTCAAGTTGTATAAGAGACAGGACCATCTGATAATGACACTGGAGAAGAGAAATGAGAATAGTAGCCACAATTGATCAAATACAGCATACTGTTGAGATCACTGCTTGTGTTTACAAAATTCGTTCTGGCAACGGCATAGAATAAGTGAGCTGGCACTGAAACAGCTGTAGAAGACATATACTGAAGGACCTGAACACTGTGATACAAAACTGGAAAAAGCAGGAACAAGGACCAGAGTCACATTTGGTTTCTTATGCTGTGCTCCACAGTAACAGTGCTGTATCTCGACTCTGTGAGCCAGACCCTGCCTGTTTGTGCAAATCCAAATTAACTGCTCTAGTCAGTCACATTTTTTCTGTCTATAAAGAAACGTATGTTCCACCATGTGAGATGAAGATGATGATTGATATTCATTGAAAGCTCTTTATTAGTTTTATAGTAGAAATGCAGTATATGCATCAATATCTACCTGGTGGGCAAATGAGTTTCACCAGTGTGACAGCAACACAAAACATCAGTCCAAGAGGGGTGCCATTAAGGGCAACAGCTTGATAATAGGACTATTTCTTTATTGATCATTTACATTTATAGTTTTTTCCACACATTTTTTTTTTGTAGGTAATGGTTGCTTGGTTTTTAAAATCTGAACTATGCTAAGGAAATGGGAAGCCAAAAATTTATTTGGGTGTTTTTTGAGTAGTTAATATTCAGAGTAACTCATTTTGTCCTGGGCTACTCCACCCTCTTCTGCATATTGTCAGCATCATGTAATGATAACTATTCTTGGGCTATGTGAAGTTGCATTCAGCTTTGCACAACTTTCTTAACACACAGACAGCGGATCAGGGCAGTAGATTATGCCAACAGAGAACAGATAACAATTTACCACTATGTTTTTTTTCAGAAGGAGGAAGGTATAACCTTTGAACAATATGCTGCAGAGCTTACAATAATAATTGGTTTTATTTGGGTATTTTATCCTTGTGATATTCTCTTGTTTCCTCTCTAGGTTCTTGGAATAATTAAGTTGCCAAATTTAAAAAAAATATTATTTTTTCATCTCTCATTTTAATGAATTGGTGTCATTGTTTATAAATTGGCAATGTTTCACCCTCAGCTAAAAAGCACCAGATCTTTGGGGTCAGGGTGTGGTCAAAATGTGAAAGATGTCAGGGAAAGAAATAGTCAGCCTCTCAGGAATGTAGTTACTGATGAAAACATTCAGCTCACTTTTAAAGTCATTGGGAGGTTGTCTAGGAGGTTTTTTGCTGGGCCACAGAAGTTGTAAAAATCGGCACTCCTCTGATCGTTCTCCCTGCTGTACTTTTCAGTGCTCACCTGAAGGCTTATATTCAAAGTGGTTGTGATGAAATATTAGAATTGTACTTCCCTTTCTATCTTACATTAAGCTTATGGGCAGGCAATGTTGATAATGGTGATGATGATCTTGAAGTCTCCAGAATCCGTTTTTCTGCTTTTCACTGATCTACCCAGATACAAGATCCCAAAGGTTCTCCCCTTTTTATTTCATCTGCCAGTAGATCAGGCTTCTGATCTCATTGTTTGTGATGTCTAGGAAGGGAATATTGGCCACACAGATCATAGTGAAGGGCAATGTTGATGCTATCTGTGGTTTACTCATTGTGCCAAATGTATTATGGCATTATGTTTTATAGCCTTTCACGTGTGTTATCCCTCCTCTCTTTGTGTGTGAACAGGCAGTGTGTAGCTGCAGCCAGGACTGCAGTGAATGATTTTTAGCTGAGCTATCTTACCCAGAAGAATCTTTACTGACATTTTAATGTCTCTTCACCCATTTCCTATATCAGAGCCTCCTGCCTCTAAAACTGATTTTCTTCCCACGATTGGATTTCTTTCCTGTGTTTTCCACAATTACTCCCTTACTCAATAACTTTACAGCTTGTCTGAAAAAGAGCTCTCTAAACACAAGTTTTTCAGACTTCTTCTAGCTTTCTTCTTAAGTATGTTTAATATTTCAGCATCCGGTTTTGGATGTAATGCTCTTTATAGACTAAGTCAATTTTTTGGTTATTCTTCCAACTGCCTCAGTTCTATTAAAGTAAGTCCCAGCCATGTATAGTCAGGATAGGGCATGGAATTATTTGCTTTTAAGAGAGGCTATTTTTGCTAATTTGCCATTTAAGGAGTCAGTTTTCTCTGAGGGATAGCAGTTCGATGGCTTCCTCTGGTGATAAACATAAATAATTTCTTGCAACTTGTCTGAGTTGCATGATTTTTTGAAAGACTTTTGATGGTCTTCATGAGGTTAGGAAAACTTTGCCTGACCTAGTAATCACCTGAGATTATATATGTGGGGTGATTGTTAGTAATGTTTTGCAAGATTCATTGAATTTTGATTCAAATTTTCCTTTGAAGGCTGAATAGTGGCAAGTTGTAAATTATGAAAATTGGGATGATAACAAGTCCCCCAGGAAACTTCCCCAGGGCTTATGGACTGGGTCTAAGTTTCCGTCTGGGAGGGCAAGATCTGTCTTCAAGATGTTTTTATTTAAATCTGCAAGAATTATTTTATTGTAGTGCTATACATTTTTAATGCTTTCTTTATTCATGTATGAGGGACAAAATCAAAAACTTCATAGTCTTTGCATATTGTCCTGAGATTTTCTGGCTTTGGCAGTCTTCATGACCAACATGTCAATCAGAAGACAATCCCCAGAAGTACAAATATTTCTTTTGCATCCTTTTCATTCCCATGTGAAATTTGGGTTGGTAACCACACTGTAGTAGATTTGCTGCAGTACAGCCAGTGTTGGGAGTTTGCACATGGTTGAGAGACATGTGATTATTTAGAAATTGGGAACTGCTTGACAGCCCGTACTTTTGTTTTCCACAATTAACACTACTTTGACATGCATCTTAATGATTACTCCTGAGAGAATTGCTGGGAATTTCGTACTAGTCTTAGGTGCAAATATACAAAGTACTGAAGCCAAAAACTACAGGTAACATCTGCTCCTGCCAGTTTTTTTCTTAAGGGATCTCTTGACCATTTCTGCTGCTAATTTTAGTTTTATTTGTTGTTAAACCTCTGTTCCAGTAACTTTAATCCACCTGGTATTGCTTTTCTGTTTAATATGGCTGTTTGAGATTTTGTTGTACAATTTTATGAACACTGAAAAGTTTCTAGAGATTCCTCCTAATAGTCTTTTGTTTGAAGTTGAATGGCTTTACTGTCTGCATGTCTCCTTTGTGATATTTTATCTCTTCCTATCTTTTAGTCTGAAGATAAGGAGGGCATGGCTCACTTGTTCACTGTTGGATAAATGATAAATATTAATAATAGCCAGTCTAAAATAAATTTGGATAAAGATTAAAAAATAATATATTTTCTGGCTTGGTAACACTAAACGATAGGCTTTGGGCCACTGCAGATTTTTTGATGTATTTGAACAGTAAAAAATTACTTGGTTCCCAAGGCTGTTACTGACCTTGTTCACTGGAAATATGGGTTTGTTTATTTTATTGTTAGCGATTTTCCTCTTCCTCCAAATGTTGCCTTCATCTTACCTGAATGTATTTCTGAACAATTTTCTTTTATGGTTTGGGGTTTTTTTTGTTGTTGTGAGTGGTAATTTGGGATTTTTTTGTTGTTTGCCTTTTTTTTTTATTCTTCAGATACACTGCTAGACATGTTTTGTTGAAGAAGAGATGTTCTTGGGTTTAATACACAAGCTGCAAGTTTGGCTATCCCATCAGTTTTACACAAAAATTGAATAAGAAAAGTAAAAGGATTAAAACCACCAGAATGAAGAACAATTAAATATTATTATCTCTGGTGTCTTTCAGAGAAGTTAGTGTAAAGTCAGTATAGAATTCATTTATTCACAGCGAGAGAAGCCTCAGAACTTTGTTATTCATGGTAGCAAAATCAATTGATAAAAAAGACAGTATTAACGTCTGCTTTCCATGCACCCTCAGCAAATTTACTGATGACACCAAGCTGTGTGGTGTGGTCAATGTGCTGGACTGAAGGGATGCCATCCAGAGGGACTTTGACAGGCTCAAGAGTTGGGCCCATGAGAATCTCATATAGTTCGACAAGGCCAAATGGAAGGTGCTGCACATGGTTCAGGGCAATCCCACACACAAATACAGGCTGGGCAGAGAGTGGATTGAGAGCACCCTTGTGGACTTGGGGGTGTTAACTGAATCACAGAATGTTAGGGGCTGGAAGGGACCTCTGAACATCATCTAGTCCAACTCCTCTGCGAAAGCAGGATCACCTAGAGTAGATCACACAGTAACATGTCCAGATGGGTTTTGAATGTCTCCAGAGACGAAGACTCCACAGCTTCTCTGAGCAGCCTGTTCCAGTGCTCTGTCATCCTTAGAGTAATGAAGTATTTCCTTATATGTAGGGTTGTTGTTGAGATGCTCAGCATGACATGACAATGTTCATTTGCAGCCCAGAAAGCCAACCATCTCCTGGGCTACATCAAAAGTGCCAGGTCCTGCACTTGGACCACAACAACCCCATGCAACGCTACATGCTTGGGGAAGGGTGGCTGGAAGCTGTCTGGCAGAAACAGACCTGGGGATTCTCATCGACAAGCGGCTGAACATGAGCCAGCAGTGTGCCCAGGTGGCCAAGAAGGCCAACGGCATCCTGGCTTGTATTTGAAACAGTGTGACCAGCAGGAGAAGGGATGTGATTGTCCCCCTGTACTTGGCACTGGTGAGGCCACACTTCAAGTATTGTGTCCAGTTTGGGGCACCTCAAAACAAGAGCGATATCGAGGTGCTGGAGTGAGTGCAGAGGAGGGCAACAAAGCTGGTGAAGGGCTTGGTGAGTAAATCTTATGAAAGCAATTGAAGCTGCTGGGGCTATTTAGTTTGAAGAAGAGAAGGCTGAGGGGACACCTCAACGCTCTACAGCTACCTAAAAGAACATTGTAGAGAGGTTGGTGTTGGTCTCTTCTAACAGGTAATTAGCAGTAGGACAAGAGGGAATGGCTTCAAACTGCAACAAGGTAGGTTTAAAATGAACATTAGGAAAATTTTTTTCACAGAAAGGGTAGTCAGACATTGGAATAGGCTGCCCAGGGCAGTGGTTGAATCACCATCCCTGGATGTGTTTAAAGGTTGTTTAGATGTAATGTTGGGGGATATGATTTTAGGGGTGAGCTTTGTAGAGTAAGGGTTAATGGCTGGACTTGATGATCCCAAGGGTCTTTTCCAACCTGAATGATTCTATGATTCTATTAAAAGAAATGTGGCCAGCAGCTTGAGGGAGGTGATTCTCTCCTGCTTCTGGTAAGACATCATCTGCAGTACTGTGTCCAACTCTGGGGCACCCAGCATAAGGAGGACATGGACAAGGGCAAGTGTAGAGTTTTGCACTTGGGAAAGAACAATCCCATGTGCCACTATAGGTTGGGGACTGATATGTTGGAGAGCAGCACAGGGGAAAGGGACCTGGGGGTTCTGGTGGACAGCAGGATGACCATGAGCCAGCAATGTGCCCTCGTGGCCAAGAAGGCCAATGGCATCCTGGGGTATATTAGAAGGGGGGTAGCAAGTAGGTCGAGAGAGGTCCTCCTGCCCCTCTACTCTGCCCTGGTGAGGCCGCATCTGGAATATTGTGTCCAGTTCTGGGCCCCTCAGCTCAAGAGAGACAGGGAACTGCTTGAGAGAGTCCAGCGCAGAGCCATGAAGATGATTAAGGGAGTGGAAAGGCTGAAGGAGCTGGGTCTCTTTAGCTTGGAGAAGAGGAGGCTGAGGGGTGACCTAATTAATGTTTATAAAGATGAAAAGGGTGAGTGTCAGGAGGACAGAGCCAGGCTTTTTAAAGTGACGTCCAATGATAGGACAAGGGGCAACAGATGCAAGCTGGAACATAGTAGGTTCCACAAAAACATTAGAAAAAACTTTCTCACTCTAAGGGTGACAGAGCACTGACACAGGCTGCCCAGAAAAGTTGTGGAGTCTCCTTCTTCGGAGACATTCAAAACCCACCTGGACACGTTCCTGCATGACCTACTGTAGGTGATCCTGCTCTGGCAGAGGGGTTGGACTAGATGATCTTTCAAAGTCCCTTCCAACCTCTAACATTAGCTGTCATTACAGCTAGAGACATCTCTCCCTCAATCCCTGCCTGAAAAGAATTGACATATGGATAGGAAGAAATTATACACTACAGGAATGGGATCATCATTATTTTTCAATATTAGTGTAGCCAGGTAGCAAAGGTAAAAGCTGTAGTGAATATTTCCTCAATACATTTTAATTGACAATAAATTGAATTTATTTTCCCAGAGTCCAGACGTGTTTAGCCCATGACAACAATTTCTAAGTGATCTTCCTGAACTTATCTCAACCCAGAGGCTTTCTCATCGTATTTTCTCCCCCTGATCCACTGTGGTTTGACTGTTGGCAAAGATTAACTCCTGACATTTCATCGTAGGCTGGTTTATTGTCCATATGCCACAGGAACATTTCATGCCACAGGAGCATCTTTCCGTTCTTGTATCAAGAGCTGTTTTGAGGAGAACGCCCTGACTATGTCCAAGGATGACATTGTAAAGAGGTCTCAGGACATGCTGACTGGATTCCCTCTGGAGGAAACTAAGCAGAAGAAGCTCTAAAAGGACTACTCCTGCTACAGTCCAGCCACTGAAGTGTGTTCTGGCTGCAGGAGAGCCTGGAGCTAGTTCACTGTGAAACACATTATGGATACTGTGCCTGAAGAAAACCTTTTGTTACACAGATCTATTCCTGTAGTGATACCTGCTAATGTAGACAAAGCCAATGGCCTCCTTGAGGGTGACTTTCATTAATGTTAAGAACCACAGAATAATTAAGTAAAAAACAAGATGGATTTGTCTTGATGTTTCATAATTCTGGCTGTATCTACAGTGCTGCAGGAACAGTCCCTGACCAAATGGAACAAAGTATCTCCCACATTGATCTAGGTCAACTGCGCCTCAATAACACATGATATGCCATTCTCTTCCGGAGAAGATGTGACACCTCTGACACAGTGTTTATAGCAGCGTGCTGAGGATGTGATACATACTATGGGCAGTGGCAAGATGTGAAACAAGGAAGGTAATTGTAGGTATAAGGTTTGTAGACATAGACTTGGACTTCGGTGCAGCCTCCTTTCATCCTAAAGGAAACAACACACAAGGCCACATCTGAGCTTCACCTCAGAGTGAAGTAATTGGGAGAAAAATACCTAGGATCAAATTGGAGTGTGTCTAGTTTGGACAATTGGTGGAGCAGAACCTGAGAGAAATAAAGAGGTGAGCTGAGAGACTAGATGCACTTTCTGCTGAAGAGCAAACCACTCCCCAAGAGGAGAGTATGCAGTTTCTACCAGCATGCCAGATATTACCAACTATGCAACATATATGGTTTGGTTTTAAGTAGTCCTGCAAGGAAGAGGGAATAGGACTCACTGATTCTTGTGGTCCCTTCCACCTTAACATATTTTATGATTCTATGATTCTATGCAAGTAGTTTCAGTTTGTTTCTATAGATTCGTAATGAGGTTAAATTTTGTACAGTTATTACATGCATGGTGTTCTCACTTGATGCAACTAAATGTTTATCACCAAGGGGATTACAAAGAGGTATCATTATTAGTCCTGTCCTGTCTGGTTCATTTTTCTCTCCATTAAGCAAAACAGTCCAAAATTTCAATGCTCCCTTCAAGGATAACCTTGTAGGCAAACATGTAGGATAACATGTAGGCAAAGACAGTCAGGTTAAACAGACTGCCACTGTCTGGAATATCTTGGTTAGGCAGGATTTAAATGGGAATTGAAGTATAAGAGAAGGAAAATGTCTCCAAAACTCTGTGTGCCATAACTCTTGCCAAGACCAGCTTTTAAGATGATGACATCACTTTTCAGCGAAGTGGCTCTGAACTTCCATTAAAACTGGGCCCTGGGTCTTCATCTCTTTCTGTTAATTAATCTTAGTCTCTGAAGAATTATGATGTCTTGTGATGCCAGCACAGCTCAGAAAGGTCTAAGTTTGTCAGTTAGTATCGCTATCTCCTGTTTGCAGGGTTTTATCAGTCCTCCAACACACTCATCTCAGGGAAGGATAGCATCCTTCATCAGGATGTTCTGGAATTCATGTCCCTCAGTGTCCTGCTATTTGGTTATTTTTAAAGTATCTGAATGAAAAGAATTAATCACTCATACTTTTACAAGTGTGTAAAAAATATTGCTCCTTTACCAGGAATATTATTAAGCATTACGTGGCAAGTGGTATGACTGACTCCAGGAACAAAACTTCAGATTCAGGACAGGATTGCCAAGGCGCATGAATCATTCACTTAAGTTCAGAGCAAATTCACAAAGCAATTCTCAGAGGATTAATCATTTTAGTAGAAAGTATACGAAGTGCAGCAGTTGGCAGATGGTTTTGTTTCATTTTTATTTTTTTTATGGTTGCTTTCATATGGAATTTTGTTTTGTGGGGCAGGGGCAGTGAGGATTTATGGTTGTTTCAATTTGCAATGGATATCTTGAAACAAAATCTTCGTTCTGATCATTTCTGAAGTTTATTTTCATTTAGAGGAATTCACTTTAGAGTGAAGGGCTTACGTTTTTATACTTTTATTATTCAGATTATACATAATGCTTGTATATGCTATGAGGGCTTATATTTAACTTTAGATGTATGCACCAGCCTTAGAGAACTGAACTTGCTCAATACACAGAACAATTTACTGAAAGAGCCACCAGTGAAACCCTGGTGATTTGGCTATGGTTCTTCAGGTCTAAATTGCAAGTTACCCTCATTTTCAGTTGAATTCGTACAAAAATTATTTTTTTTCAAGGTCACTTGACCATATTGTAGAAAAGTTGCTTATTAACTGTTGTAGATCTGGGACACTAGTATCTGATTCACTTTTATTTGACTGCACAAAATGAGGAAAATTCAGGTCGTTATACAGATAAACTCAGCCCCAAAAGCATGTCTAGCATTAGCAGTAAAGACAAAGGGACTTTGAAGGCCAATGCCACCAATTATTGAGCAATATAAAAAGAAAAGTTTTTTTCCATGGCACACTCATAGGGAGAGTGGAAGAGACATAATATAAAATGGACAGTAATCTTGGCTGATAATCTACCATGTACACAGCATCTCCTTCACTGTTTGTCCTGAACTGACAGTCTAGGAGGAAGTTAAATGCTGGTGGATAGGAATGGGGAGAAGAGGAGAAAAAGATGGGCCGGATGCTGGCTTTAACCTTCAGGAATGATTTCATTAGATCTGTTTATCTGACACAATAAAATAATACAGCAAGAATATTTGCACTTCTGACTGAGTATTTTTATTGGGATTTGCTGATAAATAGAAAGCAAAGGGCCACATAATAAGGAGTCAGAGAAAAAAAAATTATGGAGTCTGCTATATGTTAAAATAAGAGGCTGTATTCTGAGTACAGAAGCAGGTTCCATCAATATAAATGTATATCATAATAGACTGAAAGACTATCAAACTATATAAGACCCAGAGTTACAGCACTGAAATATGTCTAGTTACATGAATAGTTCAAAATCTTACCACACTTCAGGGGCTATTCTTGTTCCATACAGTTTACTGCTCTCAGAAAAACTTACACATTCTCTGGTGGCATTAGTGAGTGGAGATGGAAGGAGCTATTCTCATTTACACCCGCAGGAAGTTTGCACATAATTTGCACATATATTTCACATAACATGATTTTATTCTTGGAATTTATTTCTGTAAATCATATATTTTGCTCTTTGAGCTTGATTAACTGCAGTCGATTAATTGAAGTTTAAAAAATTTGCATTCTTTTGAGCATAAAATCTGAAAATTTTGCCCAATATATATGTCAATTGTGCTACTTCTACCAAGCTAAAATGTATCTTTCCAAAGCATACTATCTAAGTATACTGAATGTATCAATGGGCTAAAAAAGAGAAGAATGCAAGAACTGATCATTGGCAATGAGCAGTAAGTGCTTGGAGAGGTGTTGAAGTATGGTATTTCTAGACAAAACAGGTAATATTTTCTGTGTCTTCTCACAGTTTTTCTTCCTGCTTTAACACATTACATGTTATAATGTAATCTATGAGATAGAAACAATACCAGGAGTCCTAATTAAATTAAAAGTAATTACCCGCTGTGTAGATACGGCTTTCAATTGAGCAGCTGCAAGTTGATATTTTGTCATCCTCAGTTTATCTATATTCACATGTGTGATTCTTTGTATCAGTTATTAATGACGTTTTCTCAGTAGTCATGGAGTGTTGTGGAAAATAGGAGAGGAAAAGGATGAATGAAAAAAAGTGTTATAGGAAATGCAGACAATGAATGAGTACGTTTTCTACTGTAAGTCTTCAGCTGGAAAGCCAGTTTTTTCCTCACTTATTTACCATTGTATCTCAGACCGTTCTGAAAGAAATATCGGATCATGCTTGCTTTTTTTTTTCTCCTCATTTTTTTCAGCAAATTTTCCTCCTCATTTTAGCAGCAAATTTTAAAACAGAGAGTCTGTCAGATTAAGCATGAAGACTTAGCTCTTTTGCTTTATTAAGGCACTTTTATCCTGCCCTGGAAATGTCAAAATATCTGACACTGAATGTAAATAGAATTTATTTGTTTAAAGCATAGATATAATCGACACACCTTTAAAGAGCTTTTACATTATTACACTGGAGAGGAGAAGGAATAACCTCAATGAAAGTAAGACCCAAAGAGTTGTGTGGGGTTTTTTAACAGTGCAATAGATTTACCATTTTTTAGAAGAAAAAGTTTCTGGCTTTTAAGCAGACGTCTATGTGGAAGAGCAAAAGGAAGCTTCATTTCAGAAAAATATTGCACTAGAGTATTATTTAGACTGATTTAATATCTTTTACAGCTGCATGGTTCTCCTATAACAATGGGATACAGCATTGTTCTCCAATCAAGAATATTGTACAGCTGCTTAGGAGTGTACGCAGGGTGATGTCCATTTGAGTGACTGTTGTCTTGCTAGCATAAGCCTGCTACCAAACAGGAGAAATTATTCCCAATGCAGTCAAATTAAATTTTCATAACTACGAAGCTGCATTTTACCTTGGGGCACTACCTTATGCCCATTTCTTCATTCATCATTCCTTAATCCTCTATATTAAATCTAAACAAATCAATGTTTACTAACATTAATATTTTAACATATAGTACTTGCTCTGCCTTCTGACATCTTGTGCCTTTATTAGTAGCATGGTGAAGGCTTTCTGCAGTAAGCAGAGAAAAGCTCCTTTTTTGTTTTCCAGTCTTGTTAACCAGTTTATTTCTTCATGTGTAATCATGCGCATATAGGCATATATTTTTCTACCACTCAAGACACTAAAAATTCCTAAATAATAAGAGAAAACAAATCATCATTTCACCACGGAGCAAGGGTCATATTTTGAAAAGACTAAGTGAGCGTTAAAAAAACACCTGCTTCAATTTCTGCATTAATCAAGTGAACAAAATGGGTTCAGTTCCCTTTAAAGGGCCATGAGTCAGATCCTGGTCCCCAGATTTAGCAGTACAGGTCCATAGACCTTTTTCAAAGCACTCCTTTGCCTAGAGGCTGAAGGTCAGGACTTCACAAATCACATCACGAGGAAAGCAGCTCTGCTTCTTGTGAAGCTGCTTCCCAGGTGCAGCTGTCCTTGCAGCCACAGACCCCTGGTTCCCACCCTGTAGTTCCTTCATATTCCTGTTAGATGTCTGCCAAATACCTAATTATAGTATTTGACTGACCACTCAATACCTGGAACTAGTGTTTGCCTGTACGTGATACAAAGCGAATTAATGGATAGGAACACAAATCAATTAAAAAAATAATTAAAATGGTATTCTATTTCCTTCCCTCTTTCTCTTAGTCCCATCCTTCCCACTCATTTTGTGATTTTTCTGCCTATATCTGTACCGTAAGTCCCCTGGCTTTATTTCTTTCTCCCCAGTGAAGTTTGAAAGTCCTTTCAATTTAGTATCAGCAAATGTAATTACAGACTAGTTACTTTCACTTCCAACTCATTAATGAAAATGTTAAATAAGACTGGACCTAAAGTGCCTTCCTAGAAATCCACCAGATAGTGCTTTCAGTTTCAGGTCACTCTCTCTCTTTCCAGAATGATATTTCAGAAAATATCAGCATCACCTCTTTACTTAGTTGGTGGGAGTTGCTGGATAGTCATCCAGATTCCTCCAGGACTAAGTACAATCTCTCCCATCCCCTTGAGTTTCTTGCCAGCACATAAACTAGCAAAGCAAGGCTTGAAATGTGAGATCCTTGGCACGTAGCTACTGTTAGTTTAAGGGTTTAGTCCTTTTGCTGAAGATGAGGAGATGGGGTAGAAAGAAAATTGCCTTTATTTAAGGCTTTATAACACTAGCACAGTTTTACCTGTGTCTAGGACTGTAAACTTTAAAGTAGAGTTCAGTAGGCTGTGTCCATCAGCAATGGGAGAAAAAAGGACAGATAATATGGAAGATGATAATTACCAAACTAACATCAGCAGCCACATTTTCTCTGACTTTTTATTATTTGAAAAACTTAAATCCTGATATCTAGTTCATTCGTTGTGTTTTCTGGCACACACTGGATGTTTGTATGCCTGCTGGGCTGGAATCCTGATGCTGGAAAAAATAAAATAAAGCATGCTGCAATTTCTAGCTGGCTACTGGGCTCTTCTCTGCACTCAGCTTCAAAGATTTTTTTTAAAATATATTTTTCTGCACCACAGCTCAGAGTTGCTAAATCCAGAAATTGAAACATTCTGGGAACCAAATCATTTGTGGGCAAATCAAAGCTCTTGGAATGTTGCCCTAGGATTTTGAAGATAGCAGTTAATAGTAAAAAGTGTTCAATATTTTTAAGGAAATCCCAATTATAGAAGGCTGCACCATTCAAATCCTTGATCCAGGACTAGGATGAATGCTTCATGTCTCACAGAGGAGGAAATGCATGCCTGTGTTATGAAGGAAGGTGAACAAAAGGAAAACTTTTGCATTTTACAACTTTTATGCATCTGTATTTACATGTTGGTAACAGTTACTTGTGAATCCAAAGATGAGGCTTATTTAGTTGTTCAGGTCAATCTCTATAACAGATCTGACAACAATTACAGATCCCTATCCAATATATGTGACTTATTTATAAAGTATTGGTGATGTTTTCTAAATGGAAAGAATAAAGATTACAGGCAAGAGGAGTTTAAATAGTGGTGTTAAGACTCCTTCCCTGTTCCACCAGAATTCTCTAACACTTGAATTGTGTAATGATATTTTAAAGCATAGCTTAGTTGAAATGTAAGTTTGCAGTTACGTTGTCACTCTAATCTGATACAAATATTTGCCCTGTGTGAACGGGATGCACAGGACACCAAGACTCAGAACTGATCAAGTTAGTTCTCAACAGCACTCAGCTCTCCGAACAGCTGTGCCAATGCTAGTGCCAGCACAGTGGAGTTAGCAGAAGTGAGTAGCTGAGGATGGAGGGAAGGACCTTAATGGCAATGTGAATTCACAGTAACTTCAGGATTTCACAGATAACAACTGTGTAGCCTGAAGGCCGTCTTAGTCTTCTTAGGCAGATTTCTGGTGACCCACAGGGAACTGTCTGTAGCCAAGGTCAATAAAACCATTGGGTAAAGCTGACCAGAGAGCCTGAGGAATTGGAAAAGCATAAAAACTGCAAAGCACTCCGCCAACTAGAGCCCCTCTCTATCATGGTCACTTTTATATTAGAAGAAATGTATATAAAATTCTCCCAAATATTTAAAAAATGTTACAATTTATACTTAATTCACTATAATATATGAAAATTTATAGTCATTCCAGAAGCACTTGGATTTAGAGACCACATGCTATTGAACACTGAGAATGCTGCGTAACAGACACCCATGCAGTAAGGATGCAGAGGCAATGGTGATGTACACATATGCTCAAGGGGTGCGTATTAAATGATAGCAACATGATGTTTTGCATATGGGACTTAAAAATGTTATGTGTAGAAGAACAACATGTCTTCACAGCAACAGAATATATGCATTAGAAAGCAAAAGAAAATATTTCCACCTGTCTGGCTTCTTAATACTTGTATTTAAATGGTAAAACTCAGTGTATTTTTTCCAATAGCATTTAATGCTTCATTTGCCTCATCCGTGATTTGTTATCTTCAAACACAGACTCATACCCAGTTATCTAATGTTAGCCACCTGAGACCTAGGGATGACCTCAACCCTATCTGAAGTCAGAGAAAAGAGTGAGATGTTTCCAGAGAATGACTTTGGACCTTGATGCCTGCGTTCCTCCAGTGACAGCAAGAAGATCTGAGATTGATTCTTGTTTCAGCAGTTTTAGTGGAACTCTGCATAAGTTGCTATGAACGTTGGTGACAAGGATGGACATCAGCCTCATCTGTTTTTCTGTAGATCTCACAGAGCATCCAATGACAGTGGTTAAAACCTGTGTCAGAATCTTCATTCAAGAGTCTGCTTCATTACTTCCCTAGTATCACCTTTCCATAGAAAGTTTTTTTATTCATCCCAGCAGGAGAAAGAGTTTGTAAAATGTTTTCTTCATGAAGGCATAGTTCACATCACAACTTTTCTGCACATTCTAGTATCTGCCTGGAAATTATTTGTGTCTTATCGTTCTTTTCCCCTTGAAACATAAGAGCAAAGGGGAAATCCCTTCCCTATATACAGATACGTATGAGACAGCATCAGATGAATTAACCACACAATCTGAAGCAGAAAGATAATACTTTGGCAGTGCTGTGCCTGTCTAAATGGCAGATCGACCAGGCAATAACCTGGGAAGGCACGTGCCACAAAGCAGCCAGAGCCCATCTGGGATGGTGGCTGCCCTGCTTGGGGATCCTGACTCAGCACTTCAGGGCACTGCTCAGACAAACTCGTTGCTGCTGACAGCTAATGGGGAGTCTCCTCATGCTCAGGAAACAGGGTTAGTTAGTGTGTTCATTGCTCTGGCTTTGTTGTTTTCTTGCCAAGCAAAACAAGAGTGACAACTACAATGTGTTTGCAGCAGCAGGGTAGGACAATCTCCTTTCCCAGGATTTTTTTCTTTTTCCCATCGTGTTGACATGGTTCACTTCCTCTTCAGAGAAGTAATATCTTGGAAGGGTGACCCAGTTATTATGAAACAATGAGAAGTAATGGACTACGTGTTTACAGTTTAGACTGTTCAAAACCTTCCTGATGGGGTATTTTTGTTTCAGCAAACAAAAGATTTTAATGACAGAACATTCCACAGAAAATGGCTGGTTTGGGCAGATTTTCCCATCAGGGGTAAAATACTCTATTTTGGTAAACAGTGGACTTCATGTACTACCACAGTGCATTTCTGTGTCCTCCAGGTCCTTAACAGGACTTAGCTGCACTACATTTAAGCCTCTGCAGTGTATCATGGTGTCCTGCAGCCCAGGTGGATGTAATATGTAAAATGAACTTTAGTGGATTATTTTTTTCTGGAATTTACTTCCATACAAAACCATATCTCTTGCACCATGCTATATTAAGTGTTGTGTTGGTTTTCTTTAATTGTCACTACCAGCTCCACATTTTCTAAATGTTTCAGAGATGGGTATGACTTTTTTTTTTCTTTTAAATAAGACATGCATGTGAAGACGGATTTTTAAAAAGTCTTTACTGGCTTAACTCAGCTCTCTTTGATAAGGATAATACTAAGACGGTTCCAAACATTTTTCACAGTCCCAAGTATTATGTACTGAACCTAAGATGCACTGCAATACTCATGTTTCCCACTCAGTATTACCTACTTTTATTTCTCTTCACACTGAGTTTGCTTTAGGAGACTGATTATGGGTTCTTTTTGCCAGTTTGCTATTGTCTTCGATGCTGAAAGATGTGCTACTGCTGCAAGCCTATGATGTTAAACATCAGAGATACTGCCTTTCCAGTGGTATGATTGCTGTCTTTTACATATATTTTTCCTAGATGCATTATGCTAATAAAATTCTCTGCTGATATCCAAGTTATTGCAGTACCCTCTCCACTGTTTAGCTTGCTCCAGGTTTTTAGAATATTTCCCTGTCTCATGGAATCTCTACATCTATTTTCTGCAAATCAGAAATTATTTCAAGAATGCTAGTTGTGCGTATTAGTTTAAGAAGCAATAGCCCCCATGATTTTATAATGTACTGAGTTCCATCAGATCAGATCTGTTTAGAGGTTTGATAGTCTCTACCTAAAAACAAAACAAACCAAACTTGTCTAGGCAGTCATTTCAGAAGTTTAAATCATGCAAGAAAATTTAAACTGGGCATTCAAGACTGGTATCTTCAAAGTTGCGAGTGCTTCTTTTGGGATTCATGTCACCTATTTGGTACACTGCATTGCTAAACACTACATACCTCAAATTACATTAGCTAATAAGTGCTTCAGTTGTGAACAGTACTTCCATTCTGATTCCAACAAAACCATTAGGTGTTTATTTTGTTTAACTTTTCAAGTTAAAGTAAAACATTTCTGGATGTGTCAACTTTAGTAGTTCTAACATCATAATTTTAGTTTATAATATGCTCAGAAAGAGACTTGCCCTGTATTTGCAAAAAGAGAATGTGCACATGAAAATTAAAATGTGCATGAGTTTTCTTCTCACCACAGAACATCCTAATTACTCTTCCCTTGAGAGAAAGAAATGATACACAAATAAATTTTCTAACCTTGCTGACCAGATTGCTGATGAAACCTCCCTTGCATTCTAGCACTTTCTTTATCACATTTATGACATGTTCAGAAGCAAAGACCAAGTGTTATTAGTAGGAAAGGAATGATTAATTTTTTTGCAAGTTAAAGTGTTAATATTTAATTGTGACCTTTGTAGAAATGCTAAGGTTAAAATGTAAAAGTTAATAAAACTTCTATTTGAAATAACAGCAGATGGCCATGTAGCGAATACAAGCTTAAAATCACTCTTGGGGCTCTATTATGTTCACAAACTGCCTCAGCTATCAATTACTGTGTATGTTGCTGATGAGAGAAAAACTAACTCCCGTTTCATGTAGTGCACCTTAGCTGAGTATCATCTGACACGAACTGCTATAGAAGGCTCTGATTCCTAAACAAATCCCCTGAAGAGGTGCCTGCCATATTCAGTTAAATGGTATTCTTTTAAGATTACTGTGGGGTTTTTTTCCCATGAAAATTTTCATGAGATTAAAACATCACGCTGGTAAAAGAAATACTCTAATTCCATAGAACATTGCCTCTGAAAATATGAGAGCGTTGAGCCATCTCATCTCATGTAGAAATGGAGTTGAGATACGTGAAAGCAAATGTTCAGTGAAAGAAACTCATATCTGATGCCTTGGAACTTGGACAGTGAGTCCATTTTCTGAGAAGCTGGAAAGGCCAGGGCAATATATATCAGAAGGAAAAGTAGCTGGATGAAAACTGTAGAGAAGATGATGCAAGCAGATGCAATGAAAGAAGCAGGTGGTACAGCTGAGATATGCAGAAAGCAGACACTCCCTTCTATTTTTGTATCTTATTTTTGAATCGCTTAATCCTTACTGACTCTGGTTGAATTTTACTAGCCTCTTTGACCTAATATGTCCGGCAGAGAAGGACTTTTTTCTTCTGTTTGGCAAAGGTGGCAAATTGTTATTCTTTGTTTCATTTCCTTCTTTTCCTGCTGGCAGGTATTTCTAGCCCTTATTATGTTTTCCTTTTATATTTCCAAGGCAATGCTACGTTCTTCAGGTTAAAAGATAGGCATGAAAAGAGCTATCAAAATAGGTCTTTCTAATAATATTTTTGCCTTTTTCCCCCCCCTTGCTGATTTTTCAGTAAATGTCTTACCAAAGTTCATCAAAAGGATTGTACGGAACTTACTTGTATCAAATTTAAATAGAAGTACTCAAATTTTACCATACACTGGAAACACACATGCGGGAAATGGCGGATGGGAAAAGTGATTTTATCCGCAGTGCCTGATATGAAGACTTCAGGGAGTTCCTCAAGTTTGAGGAACCTAATAGTGCGTATTTTCACAAAGGTAGGAAGATAAAGACAGCCATAGTAGTTTGACAGCTCAATAAAAGTGACTTGGTTTGACAGTGGCACATGGTGTAAAGATGGAGGAGGACATCGGCAGAGGGTATACGAACGTGTGAGGTCTGCCATACGTTCTTTCAGCAAGCAGCATATGACAAGACAGGGATGGCCTGAGCTGTAAGCTCTTGGTGGTTGATTTCTGAAAAGGTAAAATATTCTGCTTTGTTTTCTCTCTGCGTCAGAAGACCCTCTTATCTTTTTTGCTTCTTCTGTCAAAAGTGCCTAGTGAAAAAACAAAAAAACCACATAGTAAAGGATAAGCAAGGGACACAACTCAGGGAAAAAGAAGGGACAAGGGAAGAAGCCGATCATCAGCTAAGCATGAGGGACCCTCTGCACACAGACCCCGTGTGCGAGCCTTAGTCACCCAGCTGATCCTAAAACCTCCCAGGAGAGATCTTCAGATCCATTTTTAGCGACCAGTTAATCTGGGTGGCATCAATGCATTTGGTTCCAGTTGTAAGGTGACGTGGATAATCAAAAGTAAAAAATCTTGCCAGAGTTGCAGATTAAATAACAACACTGCCTCTGAGGCGCACAGCATATAGCGACACTCTGGAGAGATCATGGAAGGGTTGTTACAGTAAAACAGCAAGTAAGGGAGGTTGGTTAAGCTGTAAAAATTAATCACCAGTACTTTTTTTTCAATATTTCAGGACGAAACACTCTTTCTGATGAACTGGAGGACCAATAGCTCACCAGAGTGTGCAGGGTGCACCCGCAGAAAACATGTCTGCAGCAGGAAAGCTAAAGAAATTGTTTCCGTTTGTGTTCACTGCAGAGAAGGTAGAGAGGCTCCAATGCTAGAATCTTCATCAGGAGTGTCTGAGAGAGTCTGCCTGAAATCAAAGTGTCAGGAAAAGAGATTTTAGAATATGTTGTTATTCTAAGTAATAACAAATCTTCAGATGAGGATTGTATGTGTGCATGTACACATCACGATGCAACTATGTCATGGAATTCTTTACCTTCTATTTGCAGAGTATGACTTACCACTCAGAGCTTCTTCCATGCCTCTGGAAAAGAAGGTTGCAAATATGATAACATTTTTTTAAAACAGGTTCCTGAATACTCTGCATGTCTGATGCCCAGGCTGAAAAGTTTGTAGAAATTATCACAAAAGAAATTTATCAGCCAGTAGTTTAACAAATATAGACAGAAGTGTTAATACAGCATTTTTACAGGGAACTTACATCTCACAAATCTACTAGGTAATCTGTTTGAGAGGGTCATTGAGTATGTGCACAAGGATGAGCCAATAGATACAGTCTTCTGAGATTCCAAAGGCTCTTCACCAATATTTCTTGTAAAAAATTACTTGCGATCAGTTTTGCAAGAACAGATAAATAACTCCCAAAGATAAATGTCTTCTCAAAAGGTAGTAAATGAAACGTAGGAGTAAATGGTCATCTGAGGAGGAAAAAAGTGTACCCTACAGAGACCTATGCTAAGGTTTGTCCTATTTGGCATATTCATACGGGATCTAGAAAAGGTGGTATAGACTGATAAAGCTTGATGATGTTAAATTATTCAGTGTAGTAAAACTGAAAGCTGGCTCTGAAGAGCTGTGGAAGGATCTCACAGTACTGAGTAATTGGGCAGTAAAATGGGAGATGAAATTCAGTGTTAATAAATGCAGAGTAATACAGTTGGAGAAAAACAAGCCTAATTTTACAAACATGCTATTGGGCTCTTAGCTGTTACCACACAGTAGAGAAATCCCAAAGTCACAATAAGTAATTCTAAGAAAACATTAGCCTAACGCACAGTAGCTGTTAAAAACAAACAAAAACAAAAGTCGGGAATTATTAGGAAAAGACCAGGGCACAAAGAAAATATATAATTCTGTCATTAAGTAAATCCAGGTATCCTCTGTGTATAGTTTTGATGCCCATCTCAGTAAGGATAGAGAGATTTGACAGCATTTGATGTCCTCCTTTTATCTATGTAGATTGGAACACATATCCTCTGTTGCAGTGGCTGGACCTCGGAGATTCAGAAGTGGGTGCATTTTATTACTTCCTTTTGAATTTTTTTTTCACTTTGCAGGACTGCTTATACGTACATATGTATAGCTTCAGAGCAGTCTTGGTGTGAATGCAAAAGCCTAGTTCAATGAAAGCGGTGCAGAGATAAGCATCAATGAGCAGGCTCACCAGGATACATGAACTGTGCATGGATGGATTTGAGAAAAGATTTCAGCTGCTGATGATTGAGAGCTTTTCAAAGGAAACATTGAAATGAAGCTACATGACTACAAGAGCAGGTGAAGGCAGGATACAAAATGAGAAGATGTTTTATGTGCTGAAACAGCAGCAGAAGTCAATGGAAGCAGCTTGTCTGGTTGTTCGGATGCCGATTTGAGAAGCGTGTTGACAGAGATGGCTTTCAAACAGTCTTTGAAGGGGAGGTGATGGTTTTAGTTGAAGGCAGGGTGACCTGAGAGAAAAAAAAAAGATCATAAAAAACCCTGAAATTGTTCACTGAAGCCTAATTATGTATTAGAACAGTGTCCAAATGCCATCCCTTCTGAACAGAAAACTAGGCTAATGTTTTAAAATAACCATGGGGTGGGCGGTGGTTGGGCTCTGGAGGCCTGGGTAGGTATTCTGCTTCTTCACACATAGAAGGCTGTTTCTAGAGCCAGGAGAGTCCCACTGGGTAAAAGAGTCGGCAGTAATAACCTCAGGAGATGTGTAACAGACATGAGGGAAAAATCAGCTCAGCTTCTGTGCTTTACAGACATTTTACTCTCAGATGAAAATAAAATGCTGAGCATGATGAGAAATGGAAAAGCTGTGGACAGCAACCAGTAATTACACACAGTCCAGGGGCTGGAAGTCCAGCTGCTATGTCTTGCATTTTCTTTTAAAAAGTATTGTCAAAAACCATCCCTTCTATAAATAAAATCAGGAAGTTTGGCTGCAAGAATATGAAGGTTCAAAACCTGAGTGAAAAAAGGAAGATGAAAGTAGTTGCCCAGGAAGAAGGTGTGTGGGGTATGTGAAGGGGAGTTTGCTTGGTCACCCAAGCTGCCAGCTTTCCAGTGAGAAATTGAGAATGACTATAGGTAATGAGGGGCTGGCAAGGAACTGGAAGCCTGTGTCATTTTCTTGCTGCCCTCCTGAGGACCTTTTCTGTTTTCCCTTCTACCTTAAATCCTCAGGTATTTCTCTCTCCTCTTCTTACCATTTGTCATAGAATCATGGACTCATGGAATCATGGAATCATAGAATGGCTTGAGTTGGAAGGGACCTTAAAGATCATCTAGTTCCAATCCCCCTGCCATGACCAAGGACACCTCCCACTTCACCCCCACTTAACTTTGAGGTCCCTCAAAGCCTCATCCAACCCGTCCTTGAACACTTCCAGGGATAAGGCATCCACAACTTCCCTGGGCAACTTGCTCCAGTGTTTGATGACCCTGATAGTAAAGAATTCCTTCCTAATGTCTAATCTAAATCTACCCTGCTCCAGTTTAAAACCATTATCCTTTTTCCTGTCACCACATACTCTTGTCTTTGTAAATGACTCTTTTTTCTGGTCTCAATGCTTTCCTTAGGGTCAGTCCTGCTCTCCTGTGGCACAGCTCATTTCTTTCTGAAACATGTTTCTTTCCTTCTTTCTGCAAGTCACTTCCTTTCAGATCTCTCTTCTGCCCTACTTCATTTCCCCAATTTCTCGTTACTATGAGAGAGACACAGAAGAAGAGACACACAGTCAAGTAAAACAACAAAAATCTTCAGTCTCCATAAATTCTTTGGGAACAAAGATTTCCAAAAGCTGAATTTGTTTACTGAGAAACCCACCACAGGATGCAAACCCAAATCCTTCCCCACGACAGTTAAAGATGTCCCTTCTTACTACAAAGGGGTTGGACTAGACAACCTTTAAAGGTCCCTTTCAACCCAACACATTCCATGATTCTATGGCTGTTCAAATGAAGGCCTTTCCACTTAGAGTCAGCATTACTTTTCTTCAGACCTCAGGACAGGTTTGGAAGCCCCTTCCTTAGGAAGCCCACGAGCACTGCCACTCTGGTGTGGGCTTTCCTCCCACAGCTACAAGCAGGTTGAGCCAACAGCTTATATTTTGTGAAAAATCAACTGTAGAACCAGCAATAGACATGCATTAACTAACTGACGTGCTTAGGTTCTTTAAGGCTTTGTGAAAAACCTGTTTTGATGATGGCTCCTGTACACTCACAGCTCCTTCAGAAAAAAAAAGTGGGCCAGTTTTTCCTTTTGAGATAGTGTCTGATTATTATGATCTCCTAATTACAGTATGTATAAAAGAATTTCACATATGTTTACAAAACAAACACTTACAGTACTTGTATAATTACAAAGTCTGTCATTAAATTACTGTTTCATGTGTTTGTGTTTTAATTATTAACTGTGGCAGAATATAGCTAAAGCAGAAAACATATCTATGATAATAACTGAACATGATTAGCTGCATATCTTTCAATAAACAAAATGTCATTTTTGTTTGCACTCTGCCTTTGCCTTACTTGCACCTAGGGCAATGCATGAGAGTCTTGCATGCTCCCTCCTCACTGTAGGTGAAGATACGGCAGTCTGTTTTTTGGAATCTATTGCTCTGAAAGTGTTTATTTAAAAGGTAACTTGATGTGGCATGATGAAAAGATTTACATATACATCTTGCCTCCTACTCATCCACACATAATTATCTGAACAGCAGTGTCTTCATCCTTTTTCTGACGTAAAAATGGCTCATATGTCTACTACCAATGGCTTCAAACTGTAAGAGGGTAAGTTTAGACTGGACATTAGGAAAATTTTTTTTCACAGAAAGAGTAGTCAGACATTGGAATAGGCTGCCCAGGGCGGTGGTTGAGCCACCATCCCTGGATGTGTTTAAAGGTCATTTAGATGTGGTTTTGGGGGATATGGTTTAGGGGTGAGCTTCGTAGAGTAGGGTTAATAGTTGTACTCAACCATCCCAAGTGTCTTTTCCAACCTGAAGGATCCTATGATTCTATGACTCTATTAACACTTGTGTTTATTTCCTGACATTCAGTTATGTTCTCACGGGTCTCTACACAAGTTTCCTCCCCTCATCTGTGTAGTTCTAGAAATTTCAAAATATACTTCATTATTGATCCTGCCTCTACTGCTATCTGGTTTTCTTCCCAAATTATTTTCTCAGATTTTCACCTGTTTATATAATTCATCCTTTGTCTTTGCTATTGAATTCTGTATTATAAAATAACTTTTCAATGAAAAATAGTCTCATCTTGTCAAACTTATTTTAAACAATTAGTATGAATTGCTAAAGTAAGGGTAATCTAACAAAATGCAACTAGTACTTCTGGGAAATCTTATTTTTAATCACATTTTAATCCCTAATCAATACAAAAAAGAGGGGGTTTTGCAATCTTTGTTGAGTGACAGTCCAGCCATCAAGAATTTCTCCACTGAGGCCTCGAAAAGCAATCATTTCTTCAGTCACATGAAACACATGGGGAAAAATCTAGGTCACTCTTCCTACTCCTTGTGAAACATGGCAGGCTATCTGCTGCTTCTCAGTTTTACATGCAGGGGTCTAACTGGGACATTTGATTTCTCTTTAGTTAGGTAATAATTTTACTTCTTTAACCCCACAAAAAATTGCATGCAGGTTTCCTATAGGGTTGCTCCTAGGGTTCCCCTCACAGAACAGAGGGGAACACCTCCATAACCCCTGGAAGCTGCTTCCACAGTCTGTGAGGTGGGTGTGACAGCTGAGAAGTCCTGAAAATTTGCTGACAGCTTATCTAGTTACATGAGTTGCTCAGATTACAGGTGCTCCTTACAGTCCAGTACAGCACTGCTCTTGCAGCTTCTAGAGATAGACTAGTCTCAATTGCCATATAGCTTTATTCCCTTCATCTAGGCCTCGAGATTTGATACCTACTTTGGAAAAGCTGCCTTGATGGACTATTCTAAAAGCCCATAAGCACAACCTCCTGACCGCAGGGAGAGGGCTTGCAGTTCACCTTGAGTGGCACATCTTAGACAGCCCTTTGAAGACTCACTCCGTTACCTACCCGACACTGCTGACAGCCCTCTGAGATGTGTTATCCTCATGTACTCTCTGACCTGCCCTCTTTTCCTGCTATTAGAGATTCCTACCACCTGGATTACTTATAAGCAAAGGAACTAAAGGACATGCAGTACCTTTTTAGCCTCAGTGCCACCAGGGCAGAAATCTGATGAGAGGTGAAGGAGAGAGCAGGTTCTGACGGACACCACACGCCAGAATGCCATGATGCTGGATGCACAGGGCACATATAGACCAGCAGCACAGCTGGTGTGGCAAAAAACATACTGCAGGTTGCAACGACCGCTTCTCAGGGGGAAAGAACTAGAGTTGTCTTCACCCTAGCTCATTGTTTTCTTTAGAAGATACCACATATATGGATTTAATTAGGTCACCTTTTCATTTTATTCTGATTCCCAGAAGGAAAAAATAAAGAGAAATTTGACTGTGAAAACATTGCCTGGTGAAAACTTCCTTGCGTGATGCATACTTTCATTTCATCAGGACTCTGTAAGTATTGCAAAGAAACTCAGAAATTCAGAATTGAGTTCCTTCTGAAAGATAGGACAAATCTAAGCCTTCACCTAAGCAGACATAATTTCTTCATGGGACTCTCACCCACTTCTGTCACAGTTGAATTTGATCCAAATTGCTTAACACTATTTTCCTTAAATATTCATTTTTCAGAGAAAGGGTTTACATAACCTGTCGCCTTATATTATAGCTGATGTAAAAAGTTTGTGACTGCAACCCTAAATGTTTTATCACCTGTCAGACATTTCAATGACAATAAAAAGTAACATCCTTTAAATTAATTAGTCATGATTAGGACTTCAAGCCCACAGGCCACTTCATTATGCAAAAATTATAAGTTAGCTATTTAAATTACCATTAAATTGATTCTTATGTTAATTGATATCTCACTTATAACCTCTGCTTCTAATTTCTATAGGATCTTATTAAGGTTTAATACAAGTAACTAAAATGTGTTAAACAATCATTCAAATCAAGAAAATATACTGAAAAATTATGATAAATATTTTTCTCTTCTTCAATCTATGCCAAAAATAGGAATTACATTAGTAAAATATGTCAGACATCACTCACGCAACACTATTAGTATGCAAATTGTGATTTTCTCCTCTATCCTGCCATTCAGTATAAGTAGAAGGTTCCCTCTTCTACACATGCGCGAAAGAGATTCTCTGAGATATGCGATGATTTGCAGAGTATTGGAAGGCAGAACTCAGGTCACGGAATACAATCAAACCAGTAATGCAGAATACTAATAGTGGTGGCGGACATTCAAATTCACTTAAGCCACATGTTTTTGTTTAGACAGGATACGTCTTAGATTTTCAAGGGCTGTTTGCCTTGCCCATGGCAAAGGACCAAAATTCTCAGAAATGGTGTAATTTGTTCCTCAAGTTAGTGTCTGCCAACACAAAAGTAGAACAACAGACTTGTTTGTTTCTCCAAATTCTTTCACTTCCTTTAGCATTTTATTAAACAATGTTTAAGTTAGGTGAACTCACTTTACTGACCTTGCCCTTTTTGTTTCTGATATTTGTAATGAAATCTCATCTGCCAGTTAGCTTCTGCCCCGGATTATTACGTTTCTGAAAAATATAATACACATAAAAAATGGGGATATAGGGTTATATCCTAGCAATGGTGTTGGCAATGGCTATGATGTCTGTGATTCAAGCTGAGACAGTATTTCTATCTTGTTCCTTCCCAGAGAGCTCAGCCTACCGACAGTGAAGAGTACATCTATGTACCTACGATGAAGAAGTGAGATCTAAACAGAGATAAATTAACACCCTTTACATCCCAAATAACTTCAATGTTCTTGTCCATATCACCATCACGTTTGAACGTCTTTCATGCTCCCAGGCATGCAAAAGGTGCTTCTAGTGTGCTATTAAAAATACCACTCTGTTGGGCTGTGGCACAACTCTCACATAATATCAGGTGCTTCCGACTGAAAAAACATCACAATGAAAAAGGTCCTATGAACGCCAGCTGCCAGGTGGAGCCCCAGGACATCTTGGCCCCAGAGCCAAGCATTCTGCACCGCAGAAGGTGCTGCCCCACTGTGAAGGAAGCCAATCCTGTGAGAGCAAAGCACTTGAGGGTTATCCTGGATTGCAGATATCATAAACCATATGTTTAAATACCTTCTCCAAAACAAGTGCCTATGCTTTAAACACTTGATACTTCACCTGTCAATACCATGCATACATAAAGCTTCTAAATACAACTGAGATCATAAAAATACTAAATGTAGCTAAATGCTGGGGATTTTCAACTTGATTTACAGATGGTGCGTTTTGTCCCTCGCACTATAGCTGGATCCAGAATCCTCCAAAACACCATTGGATAATGCACTCTACACTAATGGGTGACATCTTTCAGCTGACAATATCCTACCTGGATTATTTATTCTCAACAGCCATCTTTTATTAATGGGACTGCCACCTGATGTTGTTTTAACAGAAGGAATCTAAAATAATATTTTCCTCCAAACTACTAAATAGTGGTCTTCAGGCACAAAGAAAATGGTGCTTCAGGTGGTATCAAGGGTCAGATATTTAACAGTTTAGTAACACCTTTCAGAATTCCCATTAGTTTGTCAGTGACAGAGAAAAATATCTTGAATTAACCTTACCAAAGTATCTGTTTTAACTAGATTGTGTTAGATCCCATTGAACTGTTGTGTGTTAATGGTTTTTTCTTGGGGAATGAAATGTGAATAAATGAATTAATATTACAGTAAGTAACAAGCGTTATTGGAAGAATGGATCTATAAAAGGTCAGTAAGTAACAGTTCAACAGATAAGAATCAGACTCCATTATCATAGTGGAATAATCCCTGAAATAATGTTCACTTTTTACCTTTATGTTTCTTTACTTCACAGTTGTAGTTATGTGCTATTTTTTTTATTCATGGTCTAAGAATATATTGTAAATTACAGTGGCACATGGTGGCATCACAATAGTAAGATTGTATAATTATTTGCATTATGAGCTTTAATTTCTAAGTTTTAAAGCTCGGTAGTAAAAAACTTACACTCTAGTCTCAAACTTAGTATCCAGAGCTTCAAGGATTTAGCTTGAGAGTAATGTGAGGTTTTAAATTAAATTTTCAAATATAGTGGTTCAGCTATTTGGAGTTATTCTATTGAGGCTTCTTATTAGCATTTGTATAACTTGAAAAGTGTTGCAGTGTAAGCAGGAAAATTTGGCAAAGAATTAGTTCATAACATGGTTTTATTGTTTTTGGCATTATACATATATATTTTAAATTGCCAAGATATTTGAGTCTGAAAAAGGTGTTCAACACAGCTGTATTCACGTGGATTCTTTTATAGCATTATCTGTCATTAAGCAGTTATTCTATAAAACACACTTTCAAGTACCTATTGCTTAAATGTGCTCAAAACTTTCTAAATGCACTCCCGTAGTTTCTTCACCAGAAATGAGACAGCTATTCAGATTGTGCAGGTATGGTAGCTGCAAGTCAATCTACAAAGATTTATGGTAAGACTATTGCTAGTTTAGCTTGTATCTTCAAAATGAGAATTTACAAGAATTCTTAGCATCAACATAGCACTTTTCAAGTTAGATATCAAAGCTTTTTATTAGGGAAGGTTTCACCTTCCTTATTTTATGAACAAACAAACATTATAGAAATAAAACCCTGGTTGCTGGCGAGTGTCATACCAAGAGACAGACTACCTCCAGGTGATATCTTTGATGCTAACATGTCCTTGGACAATAGCATGCATGCATGTAAACTGGAAAACTCTTAACAACTGTTACGAAGTTCAACTGAAAATAAAGTGGAATATCCAAGTCTTTTTTGTTGTCTCTTGAAAATCACATATATATTTAATTGAATCATAGGGTGGAGCTGATATTTCAGAAGTAGCCTTGTTATTAGCCCTGACTAGAATCAGAATTTCTCAGGTTGGAAAGAACCTCGAAAGATCATCTGGTGTAACTTAGATCAGATTATCTAGCACCATGTCCCATTTCATTTTGAAAACCTTGAGTGATGGAGACTCTAGCACTACTCTACCACCACCTCCCTCCCAGGGCAGATTGCTCCAGTGAAAGATTATTCTTACCGTAAAAAATGTATTTCTTATGTCAAGATGAAACCTTGCTCCTGTTGTCCCTTGTCTCTCCAGTGGCTCCTTATGAAGAGAGAATCTCTCTTCTCTTTGTAGCGGTGCTTTAAATATTGGAATAATGTGACAAGCTCCTGCACTGAGCCTTTTTTAGGGAGAAAAAAAACCCTAACTTGTTCAGCCTTCCCTAACAGTGCAGGGTCTCCAGCCTGTGATCATCTCCTTGGTCCTTCTTTGGGCCATCTCCAGTCTGACTGTGTTTTTCTTGAACTGCCAAGACTAGAACTGGACAAAGTACCCCAGGTGCAGTCTGACAAGTGCTGAGTAGAGTGGGATGATTGTGTCTCTATCTCTGCTAGTAATGCCTCTGTGGATACAACCCAGGATTCAATTTGCCTTTGTTGCTGGAGCATTGCACTGCTGACTCACATTCAGGGACCCCCAGGTCCCTTTCAGCAAGGCTGCTCCCCAGACACACAGATCCCAGCCTGTAGGAATTTACACTTGTCTTTGTTAAACTTCATACTGTTCTTGCTAGCCCAATCTTCAAGTCTTTCCAGGCCTCTCTGTAAGATGGCTTTGCCTTCTGATGTGTTCATCTCACCACCCAGTTTGGTGTCATCAGCAATCTTGATAAGGGTGCTTTTAATCCCACCACCCAGATCATTTATGAAAATGTTGAACATCATGAAGCCCAGTATTGTTCCCTGGAGGATCCCACCTGTGACAGGCTGGCAGCCTAAGTAAATAGAACATTGATTACCACCATCTGAATGCAACCTGTTAACCAATCTCCTGCCCATGCTGCAGAACACTCACCCAATTTGTATCTTGCCAGTTTGTCCAGGTGAAAGCTGTGTGAAGTGGTGTTGACTGCTTTGCTGAAGTCCAGAGAAACTCCATGAGAAATTCAAGAAGTAATACTAAGATTTCGTTGCCCCGATAGGGGGCACAGTCCCTAAAAAATGCATTCAATACTGAGATGGAACAATAAAAATATGTTGTTTAGGATTCTTCTTCCTCACTCTACTCCCTTCCTCCCCTTCAGCTCATCTGTGCTACTGGATGTAGCTCTATATAAGGAAAGGGATAAAATCGCCATGGTCTTTCCAAAGTCTGACCCTGCTAACATGCCTGTATTAGTGGTCCTTAGCCCTGAGATCAACATAGTCATCACACATTAGATGCTTTCAAAATATTGTTCATCTCACCTTTATACTGTCCGATGTGGGGGATGGATTTTTTGCCCTGGCACTCATGGGGTTACCTACTTACTATTAATCGAAGTTTGTCTTAGAAAGTTCTCTAGTGAAGCTATTCAGTCCGTGGTGGACAAGAATGCTTCATGAATCCACATTAGAAATGGCTTTAGGGGAAGTTGTTTGTTAAAGATATAATGTGACAGAGTTGAGTTTCTAGTATCTAATAAGCAAATGAGTTCAGTAGCTGCATGGGGTGGAGTTAGTGGTGGTCCTTTTCAGGTGGGAATGGTATACAAATGACTTCATAGTGTAAACAATAGTTCCCAAATAAATTGAGTTGTGGCTTCATCAAACAGTATCTTTTGCTTCTTTTTTTTTTCCATTTACCTGAAACAGCCATAACTAGGATTAACTGTTTTGTGAAAACATAAAATAGAGAGGCAGTCTCTAGAATTGCAGACCCTAAAGCTTTGTAGGGATTTAAAGATTATAACCAACACTTTGACCTGGCAGTAGATGGGTAGCCAGGGAAAAGCATGGACTACGAGTACAGTGCACCATTCTGATAAAATGAACCATAACATTCAATACCAGATAAAGCTTCCATGGACATTGGCCTCCCAATGTTATGCTGTGTGTCGGCTCCACTCTTCGAAGACATTAATGCTGTAACATTTCCTCAGCATCTGATATCTGGACAATTTAGTTAAATAACCAAACTCCAGCTACCATCTCTGTGCAGATGGATCATATATATGTATTTCTAATGTTTTGTCCTGAAATAGATCTTTGTGTTCAAAAGCTAAATTTCATATCTCTTCATCGATGCAGCTTTCAACTCGAGTACAATATGACTAAGAAAAAGCTCTTTCCTTTCTGCCCCAGACTTTTCTCTGTTGCTATGAATAGCAGTACTTTTCTGCCTGCTGCTCACACCACTAACATGGACATAATCTTCATCTCAGAGTTTTAGTTTTTGTGTTCAAGCCAAGGCTCAGCTTTACATAGAATGGCATAGTATCTCTACAAAACAACAGATGCTACAGACAGCCAGGGAAACTCAAAAAAAATAATGATATAATACCGGTATTTGTAACAACTGTTTTGTAGATCCTTGCTGGAATAGCGGGTTTTTCAAGAAAAACCTCTCTATACAGATCTTCAGCCACTCTCTATCCTGTATCACCTCAAAAAAAGCCCAACTTGTCTTCACACACAAGGCCCAACCAGTGTTGACCCCATTCAGCCCTGATTCGATATCTAAAGGCTAATGTTGTGTCCCAGTAGCCCAACTTTCAAATTTTTATGCTTTCTTCAGTGCTGCCCATCGCGATTAATAGAAGGTGATACTGAACAACTCTGAAGTTACAGACTATCCTCCTTTTGTCTCCCAAACAATTTGTGTCTTCATGACACAAATTTCCTTTTGTTCTGTTTTGTGCAGTCCTGGTCCAAAGCTAGACATGTCAGATGCTACATTAATATTGTATTTAGCATTGTTCACTCTTAACAACACCTGAAGTCTCCTTTCATGGCTATGACAAAGCATATAGGATTCTAGAGGCATGAAGATGAGGGAGATCTCTGTCTCCCTCACGGTGGAGTTCAGGCCACGGCAAATTAGGATTTGGGCCCTTCTGAAACTGCATGCTAGGAAAAAACTATGATTCATGTCCCTGAAGGTAATTGCACTGAGGTTAAAAAAGAAAAGCTGAAAGCTTTTACTGCATCATTATTTCCAACAACTCTTCCCTCTTTCCCCAAAATACTTAGAATAATTTGAGTTGGAAGGGTTCTTAAAGATCATTTAGTTCAAATCCCCCTGCCATGGGCAAGAACACCTTTCACTTAACCAGGTTCCTCAAAGCCCCATCCAACCTGGCCTTGAACACCTCCAGGGATGCGGCAATCACAGCTTCTCTGGGCAACTTGTTCCAGTGTCTCACCATCCTCACAGTGAAGAACTTCTTCCTTACACCTAATCTAAATCTACCCTCTTTCAGTATAGAGCCATTAACCCTTGTTCTGTCACTAGAAGCCCTTGTAGAAAGTCCCTCCCCATCTGTCCTGTAGGCTCTCCTTAAGAACTGGAAGGCTGCTGTAAAGTCTCCTTTCTCTCCTCAAGGCTGAATAATCCCAACTCCTTCAGCCTGTCTTTGTAGGAGAGGTGTTCCAGCCCTCTGATCATCTCTGTGGCCCTCCTCTGGACCCGCTTCAACAGCTCCTTGTCTTTCTTGTGCTGGGTGCCCCAGAGGTGAACGCAGTACCCCAGGTGAGGTCTCACCAGAGCAGAGCAGAGGAGAAGAATCACCTCCCTTCACCTGCTGGCCACATTTCTTTTGATGCAGCCCAGGATGCAGTTGGCTTTCTGGGCTGCAAGTACCCGTGGCTGGATCATATTCAGTTTTCCATCTACCAACCCTCCATTTTGATTTACATTTCCCAGCTTTTGATGAAAAACTGAAAACCCTTAACATTTTTCACTCATTTGTGTGTGGGTTTGGGTTGTTTTTTTTTTTTTTTTCATGAGAGGATATTTAAGGGGAAGAAAACTTTTAAAAATATTTAATGTAATCTTTCTCTGAATCCAAAAGCAAATGTGACACGTGGTAAACTAAGATCTGCATGGAAGAGCTCTGTGTACTATGGAAAAGGTGGCTGCTTGGGGTAGGCGATGGGAGCCTTTGAACTCCAAGGCTATTGGAGATGCCCTAGTTCAATCAGGAATTAATTCAGAAAAGTCCTGTGGCCTGCATTATGCAGGAGGTCAGACTAGAGGGTCACAATCATCTCTTCCAGCATAATAATCCATGAATCTGTAAGAGCTACCATCTTTTACGGTTCATTTCTTCTAAATGCCAATGTTTATTTGTAGCTGTAACATTCTTGAGTATAACATATATAGCTGGCAGGGTAAGGTAATGGCAACACTTATGCTCAAATATTTTAGTTTTATTTTTCACCAAAAAAATTAAGAAAGTGAATCAGAGATAAGGTGATGAAAACTGATTTCGGATGTCATCCTAAAAGCAACTCTTATTTTGCTTTCACTGGATTTTCTTCCAAGGGTAGAAGCACTTTTGTTTAAAATATTTTATCTGAGTCTAGGAAAAGATCTTGAGCTTTTGCATAGGGTCAGACTACAAGAAGTTTGATTTAAATATCAGCAGAACATTAAATACATCTGTCACAGAGCTCTATATTTTTGGCAGTTATAGGCCACCTTTATTCTGTATAATGATGAAGGTTCAACTTTGTTTGATTTTTCTTTTTTAGCCAAATGAACAGTGCATCTTTCTTTAATTGTGATCCTCATCAACCATTTGGCCCAGCAATAGTATGCAAATTGAACTCTTCAAAATTTAATGCTAACATTTATTAAATAATGCATCATACAATAAGTTAATTTGAAATTCTAAGTTGAAGTCCTTGCTCATAAGAGAGACTTCTTTTTTTAATCCTGTGTCATCTTCATAAAACATCTTTATAGTTTTTCTAAATACCTTAAATGTGGCTCTTGGGTTTTGGCACTTTGTTCTCTACTGAGCCTATTAATAGGGAGTCATTCTTTCTGTTCCAGAGGTTTGAGATCTTCTATTCCACTTAATTATTAATATTTTCTTAGTTTAAGAAAATTACCAATTGAATGCAACCATTTGGCAAGGATGTAAAAGCTCAGGACATGTTGTTCTGCAACATTACAGACGTGTGTCTGACCATTAATTTACCCAGACACAGTATCACACTCGAGAACACATTGCAACACGTGGAAGGGTGAACACTTGGAGGATATGTGTATATATATATTTATAAAAGCTAGGGGTTTTTTACAGTTATGATTTCAGGGAAATCAGAATTGAGTCCTAAAAGCAGACCAAAATTTATACTACACGTCTTTATTTAATTTGACAAAAGCAAGTGATGATTTCCATATTTCTCTGTGTTTAACCATTCCGAATGCCCTTTTCAATATGTCTTTTTCTGAGTTCTGCTCGGGTTTTTTCTTTTTTCTCATATGTTTAATGTGTGCATCAATCTGTCACTTTCCACTCATTTATTCACTGGCCATGACACAGGCAGGTGCTGAAACAGAGACTGGTGAAATAACTGAGTAGAAGTAAGTATAGTAAAAGGTACTAAGATCGATTCAGTAGGAGAGGATCTTTGCAAACATGAATCAAGCAAGGTGACAAAACCATCCCCTGCCTGACGACCAGCAAAGTCACGAGCTGGTGGGTGAATGCCAGCTCTCCTGCACCACCTCTACTTTTGTCCCTCCCCAGAACCAGGGGGGATGTGCTTTCCCCTCTTGTGCTCCTGCACACACTGTGCACAGGGAGAGCGACGAAAGAGGCAGCATTTGGGGGGAGTTATATATATAAAGGACTAGAGGACCTTTAAAAGTTCTTTCCAACACAAAACATTCTATGATTTTAATATATACATATATATATGTATTTATCTCCTTTTATATAATATTGCCACTAGTGTGCATGGGGTGTGTTCTCAGTGGAGTCATGAGTTTAGGTGGTTTTTGCTTCCTGCATCTTAAGAATGTATTCATGTTTGTGTTTCAGAGGAAGGTGGACCTGTAGATCAGGCTGTCTTCAAGCAATGTTTTTCCAGCTGTGTCTATAGTTTCCTGCAGTGGCAACTTTGCCAAGCAGACAGCCAGCAGTGTCAGTATGTGCAGGTAACTGCCTTAATTGGGAGCAGAATAGCAGTGTAAGGTGGTGGTTGCTCAAAGAACAACAAAGATGCAGCTTTAGAAACATGGCCTGAAATACTTCCAGCCTGGTTTCACTCCTCTTGCCCCTACAGCTTAGGCAAGCCACAGCTATGGGGTATCACCAGGAATGTGGAGCTGTGAGCTGGTTTTGCTTCTGACTTGCGCTGAGGACTAGTTCCATTCAGCGCGTCAGGAAGCAGGAGCTGATACGCCATTAGCCATCTTGCTGCCTTGCCTATCACTGCTTTCAGGAACTGAGGGGCCTCACCCCCTTTTTAGCCTGATGCACTTCTCAGCTGGGGAGGCACTTTTGTCTTTTGAGTTTCTTTTGACTAAAAATCACTTAACAGTCCAAAAGGCCACTACTTTATGAGTGGAAAAATGTGATCTATTTGAGTATGATGGGCTCCTACGTGAGCACAAATGATTTGGCAAATTTTGAAAAGAGAACATGTGGCTTGAATAATCAACAAGAGGAATTCACAAAGGTTTGGCTTGGCTTGCTTAATTTTTTTCTCTGATTTGTCTGTTCTTATAACTGCCACCTGTTCCTTTGTTTTCCCGTAGATCTGCAGTATTTTAGAACTAGAAGAGACATAATGATAATTTGTCTCGACTTTCCAAATAAAATAGAAACTATCATTTCATCTGCTGCTTCCAATGCTTTTGTGATAAAGCACAGCCAGTGTAGCATTCCAGGTGATGTCTATCACCTGCCTAGGTAGAAACTTCTTATTCCTAAATATTTCCAGTGTTTAACACATCATATCAATTCCACATGGAATTTGTCCGACTTTGCCTACCATATCATGAATTTTGTTCAGTCTTCGACTGAAGGTGGAAAGAGCCATCTGCAAGCAGAAATTTTCTTCCTCAGCACTTACAGACTCCAATCAAGTTGTTTCTTTCACATTTTCTTTGACAAATTAAAGAAATAAAGCTTTCTACTTTGCTACCATTAAGGCAAGATCTACACTGTCAGTCATTCCTGTGACCCTTTACCAAACTCCCTGCAGTTCATCAAGGTTCAGTGTTCCAGTAATAGTCACACTAAATCTATATCACCTTAATTTTGAGAATATTCACATATGCAGGTAGACAAAGAAGTAATCTGGGCACATACTATCAATGTTGTGCCAGAGTAAGAAATGTGGTCAGCTTCAGCTTTAAATTCAGTGACGCCTAAGACTTCTGAAAGATTCTTTTCAGATGCATCATATTATTCAAAGTTCCTACTTACAATTTTAGTTTCTGCTGAAAAAAAAACCCTGCAATTAAACAAATTAAATCGAGCTGTGCTAGAAACAATGGCTGAAGAAAGGTGGTTGAATTCTAAATGGAATAAATAAAAACTGCTTCCCTTAGGAAGGCAACAGTTTTCAAAGATAACAGCTACAGTAATACGGAATGGAGATCTTTGAGCTTTTCTGGGCTTATTGCTAGGTGCAACCATACAGGTCATGGCAGTTCTTTGGAGATTTGTTTTGGGATTCATCTTCATTTCTAATCCAGTGCATGAGAGAGAGGAGGTCAAATGGATTGAAACAAGCCCATGTTTCTGTGAAACCATTTGCTGTGAAACTCCACCTGCTTCAGAGGAAAGAATACCTTTGATTTTAATCACTTTTAATCAAATCACTTAGTCAAACCTCTCCATCTTCAAAATGAATCCTGCTGAGGGAGGGTGTGAGCCAAGAGCACCACAGAGAAAGGTAGTAATCTAATTGGAAAATACGTCCTATCATTTGACAGAGTTGTAGACTGCCTTGATTTACAGTAGAGTAGACCTATTGACTCTTGCACAGTCTACATGTTCATGGTGTACGTTGGGATCATTATATTTCATTCTCTATTTGGTGGATAGTAAGCAGTGTATGCTATCAGACTTAAACTTTTAGTAGCAGAACACTCAAGGATAAGGTCTAATCTCCAACACACACAGGCAACATATATTCGCACACAGTTTTAACCCACACACTGTCTAATGAAGTTACTAGGTTCACCTAATACTTTCTCAGTAGCCAGTAGGGAGGCAGTTTTGGAAGCTGGAACTCCTTTCTCTTGATTCAGGAAGCTAATGCATAGTCTGCTAAGGGAGTGATTTAGGAGCCGCCTTTCCCTTTTTTTCCCACAGAAACTGCACATAAATTGCAACTTACTCCTCAAGTCCTACTTGCATTAGATTTCCAGTCTGTGCAGCAAATTATAACACGCTACATATGGATTCCATTTATTTCTCCATCCAAATTCACTTAGGTATTCCCCATGCATTCATTACAGAATAATCCATCAAACAATGCATACCTCTCTATCTTTACTTATCACACACATCATTGTTTCCTTACGGAGTATCCATCCCAAAAATTCATTTTTACGTGACTAGGAAGAAACAATGACATTGCCAGCATTTAATTTGCTTCACTTGTATCTTCATTCCTGCCACTAGTTTTACTTTTTAAATGGGGACTTGAGCAGAATCCAAACCCAGGCCAAACCTCAGGTGTATTCACACCATGAGTTCTCTCTCTTTCTCTCTCTCCCCCTCTTTCCTCTCTCCTCTTTCCTCTTTCTCTCTCTCTCTCTTCTCTTTCTTCTCTCCCTCTTTCTTTCAGCAGCATGAGGGGAAAGTTGCATGGCTATTAACATTTTAAAAATCAGAAATATCTCTGGTTTTATAAGTCAGCTTTAAAATTACTGTATTTCTCCATGAAACTCAGTGTTATTCTTTCCGCATTTGTGACTTAGTATATGCTGCCATTGTTCGTCTTCTGTTACAAGCTTCTAAGATTCTTTCAGTCTGTTAAGGAAAACCATAGATTGAGTACGCACAATTTTGTTTTTAAATGTTGGACATGTGCTGCGCTATCCTTTTTTTTCTGTAGTGAAGAAGCAAATTCTTCCTATCACAATAAGAGGTAAGCATGTTCTCTGTTTGCTTCTTATTTTACAAGTTTTAATAAAAACATAATTAAAATGTTTCTTAGGCTACAACGTGTAGTACACACTTTCTATTTCTATAGCATACTGTATATAAGGAATAATGTGATTACTGTAGATATAATATAATGCTCCTCAATACGAATATAAATTATTTCCATGCAATGGTTTTCTATGTCTATCTTTTATTATGTGGCACGATTTGCTTTATTTTCCTCAGGGCACAGCTTGAGCTCAGTTACAACCTCTGATTTTTGTGTGGATAATAAAATATTTATAGTCTTCAAAATTAGGTGCTCAGACAGTGATTAGTGGGGTATGAATGAGCAACTGAATAGATAAGGGCATGACATTTTGCACATGCATTACCACATACTGAACTTACGCACAAAAAAATCCCAATTTGTGTGTGTGTACATGCCTGTGATTCCAATTCAGCAATTAATTTATTCTTACCTGTAGCATTCCTCCTGCATTTTTACCTGGCCACCGCACTCTGTTCAGAAGAGATTTGGCCACTGCAGCTCTGCTGTTCAGGATGCAGTTGGGGCCCCGTTCAGGAAGGCTGTGATTTTTCTAACTCTCCATTCAAATTACAGTGTGATTGCCTTGATTCAGTTGACCTCCCTGGGTAAATAACAGCATTCCTTGCAATTTTCTGTGTGCTTCCTTCTTAGGTGGACGATACCTTGAAAGTCAATGTACTCTTTTCCTTACATAAACCCTGAGGAGCTTGTGACAGTCCACAAGTGCTTTTGCCCAGGTTCCTTTGCCGAAATACTTTCTCCCCTTGCCACATTCTGTATTGCACTCCTTCTAGCATTCGCCTGTAACTGTAGACAATTTCTGTGTCATTGCACTTATATATACATGTTTTGGAGACAACTCAAGTCAGAAGTGCTATGCTAAGGTAAAGAAATGCTTAAAGCCAGTCACTTCTACCAACGACATTTTGAGATGTAACCCTACTTTCCATGCCTGAGCCCTTCCAGACTTGGTATTGAACTCAGCTCTTGCCTGCTTGCTTTTCTTGATTCAGATCTGTCTATTGTGAAGTGCCTATAAAAGCAGACATTACTTTACATAACCAGCCATATCAGAAAAGTATAAGCCTCCTCAGCCTCCAAAGACACCATATGCAGGCTTATTTTTACCAGGAAGTACTCCATTTTACATTATGGTTGGTCACAGTAAGCAAATTATCTGCCTGCACAGAGCCCTTAAGAATATAACCAAAATCCAGGATAATTCATTAATCTGTTCAGTGTTTTTCTAATAGAAACCCAGTTTCTTACCTCTATTTTCCTGAAAATTATTTTTTTTCTTTGTCAACAAGTTTCTTTCATGACAAACTGTGTCTTAATAATTACAAACTAATTACAGATGATCCTACCACTATGTGAGTCTTTGAAAGTAGTAGGTAATTCAGCCCAAAAAAATGATGGCACGGTGCTGACTCAAAGGACTTGTATATTTGTATGTTCCTTTAAAATTAAAATGGTACTACAGTGAAGTATCCCAGCTCTTGCTGTGCATGATTTGTCTGCTAGCATCCTCTTTATCATAGTGCTTACAATCATTGTTTCACCCCTCCCCAGAAATGATGGTGATATTCCTGTGGCATATACATGTCATATAATCTAGTTGTTAGCAACATGGCTAACTGAAGCCAGATTTATTTTCCTAACCAAACTGAGAAGATTTGGAATGGTGAAGCAGCATTGATCAGACAGTGTGTTTTACCATTGAATATCTAATTTAATATTAGCTAAACTTGATCAACAATTCAAGAGTTTAGGGTCACATTATTAAGAGAAAACATCAATCCTTTGGATAATTCAATTAAAAAACATCAATAAAAATCTAATTTCAAAAGTCACTAGTATACCAATATACCATATCCGACAGACAGAAACTGCTCAGCTACCATTGAATCATTGCCTGTTTTAATAAGTATTCAGAAATTATACTGAGACTTCAAAAGAAATTGTAAGGAATTGTTAGCAGGTTTATTAATGTTTTATGTTTTATTAAAAGTTTGGGTGTACATTTCACAATGAGCAACATCAAAAATCAGACTTTCTGCCTGTAATTTTGCTTCCTCCTGTCTTTCTGCCTTTGGGATTCGCTCTTTTCCTTTCATCAGCTGCCATTTTCAGCAGCATGCAGTAATTTCATGGCTCATTGCAAGCGCTGAAAACCTTTGAAACCACAAATGCTAACCTACCTGGCCTGCAGCCATTTAGGAAGAGATTAATTTAGCAAACAGAAGCAAAACACTTTCTACTTCTAGCCTGTGCATAATTTCACTTCTATCTATATTTATTTTACAGTGAGCAGCGTAATGACAATTTCAGTAATTGCAACTCTGTAAAAATTTGCCTACCTAGCTTATCTCACTATCACAAGACTGTGAGTCAGTCAGATTAGAAAAAGTACAGCATGTGAAACTGCACTGGTTGCCTTCCAAAAAAATATGTGCCTTATATAAAACTTAAGTGAGGCTTTGCACTTATTTGTATACTTATCTACAGGACAATGGATTCTCCATGATGTTTGTGTGAGATGTGTGTGCCTTTTTAATGCACTGTGATTTATGGGTCCTTTTCCTGTACAAAAAAGATCAGCAACGCTAGTAGGCTGCAAGTGCCAGCCCATTTCTGCAGACTTAGTTACAAATGGCTGTTATGGTGCTGTCAAGCGATTTGAACAGAACTGAAAGTCCATCTGGGGCAAATCTAAGCTATCATGCTTGGAATGAATTCAAATTCAAAATTAGCCTACAAACTGTTAACTGAAAAAAAAGTTCAAAATGTTTTATTGGGTCTAATTTAGCTCAAAGATCAAATTCTGTAAGTAAACACAAAAACTTTTCTTTTAATCCTTTTTTTTTAATTCCATTCGACCAGCATATTCAGAACAAGATGCAAAATGCCAAGATTATACATGTTTATTTATACAGCAAAATAGAAACAGCTTGATTTCCCTGCTCCCCTGTGATTTCTTTCAGTGCTGAGTATCCCACTTCTTACCAAGTTCATTGACCACCAAGGTTTCCATGTTTATCCTGTGACAAATGTAAAGGTTACAATAACTGAACCCAAAGCCTTTCTTGCCACGTGCTATGTTAAAAAAAAAAAAAAAGAGAGAGAGAGAGAGAACAACAAAGAGTTATTGTAGCAGCATTTTCAGATATACAGGACAAAAAAAGATTTCTTTAAAATTCCTGTGTCTGCCTTGATAGCCAGCATGACGGCCTCAGGTATGAGGAATCCCTAAGGTATCTCGCAGCTCCTGACTTCTATATTGGTATCCTGGCACTAGTAGCAGGGCAATCTGGTGCCACTCGCTGGCAGTCATTGCTCTGGGCCCGGGCTGGTTGGAAGGGATTTTAGCGACCTTGAGTGACCTTGTGGATGGCAGTCACTGACTGGGTAATGATTTCTACCGCAGGATTATGCGGTGGCACTTCCCACCATGAGCGGCTGCAAGAAGATTGCTGCCAACGGCATGGAGGGAGATGGAGTCAAAGGGAGAGATGGCATCCTCGGCGTTGGAGGTGAAACGATTTGAAGTGCGCAGCTTTCCAACTTTTTGCGTGAGAGTAGTGAAAGAGCAAACGAATTGTTAGCTCGCTTCACTGTGATTCAGGTACTTTTATATCAGCAAAAGGAAACTGTACAGCATTAAACTTGTTTATGCAGTGTTTTTATAATAGCTAATTCATTTAAGCATACAGATACACAGACGGCAGTGGGATGACTGGCCAACCCACACAGATGTACACCTCCAATCTGGCATCCCATAACATTCATAAAATATGTCAACACAGCCTGGATTCCTTCCATAGTTTATGTTAAACTATTGGTGTTCATACCATACAAGCAAAATATTTCATGTTGTTAAAATTTGTGTCCCTAGTAAATAAATATAAAAACTAAACACATTCCCTCTAAATGCACAAGCCGTGTGCAGTAGCGCTGAAGCAATATGTACTGTTTGTACTGCTAGTAGCATTGGAGAAATTAACATTTGTAGAGCTGTTTATCATGCAGGCAAGTGATAATATGGAGGCTCCTGTGTTTTATTAGTACTCTGCTTCTAGCTGTGAAGTCCTTCGTACGGTCTGCTCTCGCGTTACTAGATTCCCAATACATGGGACTACACATCAGATCAAGCAGTGAGGAAAAGGATCTGGGGGAGGGACACGGTCACATGCGGTGAGTCCCATGGCCTAGGCACGCCCCTCATATTGCCACCACATAGCCTTGCGTTGCCCCTTGCTCTCACCCTCAAGCCCCCAGCTAGAGGCACAGGCAGTTGGCATTAGCCAGCTTTGTTTGGCGTGGAGTGTCCTTGAGCTGTGGGAAGGTTGCAGCTCTGCGGAATGTGAGTAAGTGCAGATGCTCTAGCACAGGATAAAGGCCAAGAATGAGTCTGGTACTCAGGGTGTAGGAATAAAAGCCGAATCCTATTTTTAGACCAGAAATCACCCAGAACCTTGAATGTAAAGTATATACACAGATGGAGTCCTCATGATCCACTGAGCACTCAGCAGTCTGCACGATGCTGTTACCATGCTGGTTCCCCTGAATAAGACAGCAGAGTTATCCTACCTCCTCTCAAGACCACCCCAACTTTGCAGAAGACCATAATGGTCTCAGCAGCTGAAGACAGCCAAGATACTTAGCTCAGAAGAAACAAGAAGTGTTGTCCCAGAGTAATAATCAGTAGCTCTTATGGGGGCCTTTCACTTCTTGGTGCTTGTCCAGGCTATATCTTTGACTTGTTCAGAGACCTTCTCCAGATATGACGATCTGAACTTCCCTAAACATGGCTACTTAAAATGTTGCAGCTCCATGCGCCTCTGATATTTATATATTGCTATTCAATAATGATGTATTATGTTTATACTTAGATTCTTAAATTATGTCACCAATAAATTATGTTACTAATATCTAACCGTGTAAAGTAAAATAGATTAGTGTACTACTGTGAAATACTATAGTATATTAATGTATAGTAAAATAGATCTGTTGCTGTTATGTTTAATGAATAATATTCCCCATTAACACACAGCTCCGCACTTCAGTAATTCCAGAGGTATAACACAGACCAATCAAGGAAATGCACGGTAAACAGCTATAATTTTGCTCAAGCTGTGCAACATAAAATATTGCAAAATTCATGAGTGCTGTATGTGGAGGCACTGTCAGACTAAGCAGATATTCAGGTGTACCCTCACCTTTTCTCGATTAAGAAACACGCCCATCAAGATAAAGGAATAGTGTGGAAGGAAGAGAGCAATGCTTGATCATTAATGCACAAATGCGAAAACGCGCTGCTGTTAGACATGCAGAAGTAAGTAAAACCACACGCTGTTTGGAGAGGATTGAGTTATCTTCAAGCACTACCATCTAATTAAATATGTATATATTTCTAGGGCCTGAGCTTTGGAAAACATTCCTATTCAAGAGAGCGCTTAAGCATATGCTTAACTGCAGAAAGGGGGCTCGGAGGAGGTATTAGTATGTGTAGTCAAAATGTACATTTAGCAGATGAGCCAAAGAACTTGTTTCACAATCAAGACTGATGACAGTTTGCTATAGGTTAATCAATTGCCTGGTTTCATTACTTTGAAGTTGTTCGTTGTTGGGTTGGTTTTTTTCTGTTAGATGGTGCAAAACATTGCTATAAACAAGTAAATTGTTCTTTTTGATTAACAGATGGCCCGTGACTAGCCAAAAAAGTTACTATTTTTTAAATTAAAGTGTTACTTGTTGAAGCTTTCTATGTTGCAGTTCATCCAAAAGAAAATTTATTAAAATAAAACTATAAACTTACAAAAAACAGGATTCATAATGGAAACACTGATATTGCCATAACTATAACCATGTGAAGCATTCTGCTATTATTTACTATGGTAACATTATGAAAAACTACAGTGTTTGGGCCATTATCCTTACAGTTTTCTTTTCAGTACAAATCATTATATTTATTATCTGTCTTCTTGTATAGAGGGTCACAGAAAAGGCCAATCAAAAGCAGAAGAAGCCTGCTTTTCAAAAGGAAATTGGACCTATTTCTAATTCTTCTTCTTTATCAAATACAAGGAGTGCAGACTTGTTTTGTGAAAAATTGTTTCATGTAAGATAAAAGTGCAGATTATTGGTGAGAAAATGACACACTTTTCCCTACATCTTGAAGATTCTTGGGAGATATTACCAGTTTTCTGAGGAGATTTTTATCCCAAAGAGATTTTTACCTTACTCACAAATGCATTTCCTTACAGACTTCAAGCAGCAGGTGCTGGGGTTCTACGAATTTATTTGGGAATACAGTGCATAATTCAGCTATTGTGACTCAGATAGATGTCTTAGCAGTGTACTATCTTAGAATGAATGTTGTACAGAGTATCAGGCAAAATTCTCATTTCTAATTTACAGGATGAAGAAAAACAAAACTCAATTTTTGTTTGTTTCTCTCTTTCATCACTTCTTTCTTTCTCTGTCTGGAAAAAATAAAAATCTTGGCACTGTTATTCCTGCCTCCTTAGAAAATGTCATAAACATGCCATTATTTATATCAATATAAATAAAAGACTTATTGACAGTAATCTAGCAAATAGATCAGAGTATATGGACACAGAGCTCCCGTGCCTGGCTTACACAATAGCCTTTATAATTACGACTAATAAATACATGTCCGTTTTTTAACTCTTTCAAGCTGTAAAAGGGATGTGGTAAAAGTTACCTCTCTCCTAGGGGTTGTGATACGTGTTCAGAAAACCTTCAAAATAAAACATGGAAAATTGCCTTGAAATTTTATTTAGGAAGTGTTTCATGACTGTTGACTCATCGCTAACCTGAGACAAAACATCAATGTATGTAGAACCTCTTTCTCTCTTTGCTTTTTTTTTTTAATTTCGCTTAGATGTCGGTGCAATATAGCACATTACTATTATTTCATATTTAAAAAAACTTTTTACTGTATTCTCTTTATACGTGATAAGAGACCATGCATTAAAATCATGCTTTGGAACTGTAGTGAGTCAATATTAATACTGATGGTTTAATACTATTATCTGCATTACAGCTATGCTTAATTCAGTGAACATTCCTGACATTGTAAACACGGCCAGTATAGCTGTTAATACAAAGCAGGCAAATTGATTGACAAATATGTTTAGAGATACAGGTCTCTGAGAGACTATGGATCAGTTGTTTACTGATAACTGGCAGGATGCTCTGACTCGATTGCTAGCAGTTAAGCTAAAGAAAAAAAAGCCACTTTATGACTGCTACTTGATGAAACAATATTCCTGTGTTGTTGTTGTTGTTTTTTTTCAGACTATGCTGCCAATTTAGGAGTATCAGCTCTGCACAAGAAAGCTGTGTCACAACTGGAAAATGATAATGCTGCTAACACACAGCAGTGTTTCTGAAGTTGCGACACCCAAAACTTTTCACAGTACTTGATGACTGCTTACAACAATTAAAAATCACTTTATTTATTAGGAAAGTAGACCTTGAACATAAGAGTTAACACAAATGGATTTTATTTTAGACTACCTATTGTTATCTCAGAGTATGTCAATATTACGTGCTTCAAAAGAATGGATAGGAAATGTTTATCAGTAGACAATGAAGGCAAATAGATTGTTTATGACAGTATAGGGAATACATTTCTTGGCAAGATTTTGAAGTGCAGTCAGGAGGGTCATTTTTGTGGCTGCTTTTGTTGACATTCATCATAACCGAACATCTAGATTGTAAAATATGTAGTGTTTTTTGCACCAAGTGATTCTCTAGGTAGAGCATATTGTGTTTGCATTGGACTTTGACGGTACAGTCACAAAAGACAGGATGTTCAAATATTGCATATACCACTGCTGCTTCTATTTTAAATGTTTCTTGAATTGCTTGTTGCCATTTACAAATCACTACTGAGCTGTAATTTGTTTTGAGTATATTTGGATGTGTTTTTTCATCCTTGATGATCTCCCCTTATTTCTGAAACTAAAGCTTAGGATTATATTTAAAAAACAAATAAAGGAAAGATTTTAAAAATTATTCTAAAATACCATGTACCATAAACTAATATTTATATTTCAGTTTGTGTTTATTTGCATATTCTTGGACAAATTTTGCTAAACTATTGTCTTAATGCATTAACTTCACCACATTACAAATGCAATGTCAGGCAAGGTAAAATCATGAAGTGGATATCATCAAAGAATATTGCCGTTATAATGATTATAGGAATATAGCTTGTTTCATAAAAATATTGCATTTCATATAACTCCATTTTGCATGTTAATCTTTCTTTAGTAGGATAAGAAATTCTAGTTTTTACAAGGTCTATAAAAATTGCTGAACAATAGGCAGTGAAAGGAAGCCTGGAGAAGCAAAAGCCTCATCACCACCTAGACCCCTTATAGTGTTATTTCAACAATGCACCAGAATTTTTGCAACTAGTCACCAAAAGTAATAGTCTTGATGTGTGTGATCATTGCAGATAGTACAGTACATTTTATTTACCACTGAACTTACTACGGGTATTGCATTTTTGAGACTTAGGAATGATATTTCTTTTATTTACAACTTACATGACTGTTCTGCCCTACCCTGAGCTTGCCCTAAATAACCTCTTCACGATATCTGTCCTTTTTTGTCATTTTAAGTAGTCGCTCCTGCTTCTGCTTCAGAACAGGCTGGCTTTGTTCAGCTGTTCAGCTGCTGAGCCCTGCACTGAGCAGCAGTAGTACAGCCCCTGCATCCTCCCACCATGCTTGTCCGTCTGCAAAACCAAAGTGCATAGACACGTACTCAGATCATAGAATAGATGCAAGATTTGGTCCAGCTAGAGCCCGTGTATTTTATCGTTCCTCGCATAGGTTTATCACTGGTTGAAAGTAGATATTAAACATGGGCTGCTTTGATTTGGCATCACCTCATACCTGCTTCGCACTCACCGGTGTGAGTTCACAGCTGGTTCAGAGCAAAACAAATTCAGGCATTACCAGCACACATACATTTTTACAGAACAAAGTATTGTCAGCATGCCACACTCTCCATGTTTGATTAATGTGCACATTGAATACAAATCAGGATGGATCAGCTCTTCCAAAGAGCTCAGTTCATATAATTGAGGCCAAATTTTAGGAACTGCTGATTGGTGAGGTGATTTTGAAAATGTGGCACTTTACACAGAGATCGGTGCCTTGCTGCGTTAATGTCCTACAAGGTGTCAGATTTTTTGTGCAGATCTGTTATCTGAAGGTGCAGTCTTATGATGCTCATGGGTGAGGGGGATCATTGCCATTGCTTCCATACGTGCTTTAATAACAAAAATGAATTATCTAAATATCAGAGCAGCCCTGTGAAGCAGATAGGCAATAACACACTCATCTGAAAGACTAGAAAACTTGAACCAAGAATCAAATTTTTGGAGAGGAAGAGTAAATATCTTTGATGCCTGATTTCCAGTTTGAAACACAGAGGGGAAATGTGAGACAATCCACCTTAAGTGACATTAATGGAGTCCAAGAAAGCACAATTAACAGGATAAGGAGCCAGAAGAAGGAAGCTGGAGGTTCATGATAGGACACGGAAGCTACACTAATGGAACAAATATGTAAGGGGAACCATAAGTCAAAAAACCGGAGGCTTATTTCATATGCATTTCTCTTTTTGGCCTTGCTGTCTAGCCACAATACATGTTCCTTTTCTCCATGTATTTGAAGTATAAATCTTATAACCAAATTTACATAAATGAAAAAAAATGGAAATAAAAAAATAGAAAAGCAAATTTTTAGGAAAAAAATTTTAGGAACTGCAATCCAGTCAAAATATTTATGTATAAAATGCTAAAACACAAACTGATGATAAAGTTATTGTAATCAGTTCAAAGTAGGTTTTGAACAGTAAACAAAGTCCACCTGGATTTCCTAACTATAAAATTACATTCGGATAGAATGCAGAGGAAGAAATACATCTTTAAATGAGTCTGCATGTAAATAAAACCTCACTTCAATTTGGCTAAATCAGAGAAGAAAGCAGCTTTGTTCTACTACATTTCAAAGGGCATTAAAGATTTCACAGTTGCATGTATATGAAAACCCCACCCTCTTCACTGTTCCCAACATTGAAATCCATTATATTCCCTAAAAAGAACTTGGCACCAAAATATCTGAAGATAAAAAATATTTGGAGATGTTTAAATCATCAACCTCTACTGATAATGCACTTCAAGAGAAATCACCTAACATTTAGATCAGATACCTACCATCCAATCTGAAAGAAAGCTATTAAAATTGTTCCCGCTCTCCTTTGTAAGTTTGCCAGAGCCTCACATGGTGTGGTGCATCGTGTTGGCATATGCGGCATGATGCTGCATAAACAACAGGACTGTATTGTACATCATCAGAAATATGTGAAAATTCATTTGGATCTGCCACCAGCCATCAATTTTGACAAGGAATGTATCTGCTCTGGCTTAATTAGAGAGGATGAAAGCAGGGAGGACAGGTCAGCCTCCCCAGTGGTTGTGCCCCACTGCAAATCGTGCTCTGTGGAGTCTGCTCAGATAGGACAGATCAAAACCAGACATGCCACTTCCCACTTTGGTGGCATTAGCCATATCTATAACAAAAAAAAAAATAAATCAGGTTTTGTTTTCCAAGTCAGTCAGAGGAACACATGCATCTTTCACCTTAGCCAGTCTCAGAGATGGGATTTGACTGAGATTTGATTCTATATGTGTCGTACGAGGAACGGCTGAGGGATCTGGGGCTGTTTAGCCTGGAGTAGACTGAGGGGAGACCTTTACTGCTCTCTACAACTGCCTGAAAGGAGGTGGTAGCGAGGTGAGGGTTGGTCTGTTCTCCCTAGTGGTGAGTGACAGGACAAGGGGAAACAGCCTTAAGTTGCACCAGGGAAGGTTCAGGTTGGATATTAGGAAGAATTTCCTTACTGAGAGGGTTGTCAGGCATTGGAACAGCCTGTCCAGGGAGGTGGTTGAGTTGCCATCCCTGGAGGTGTTTAAGAGACGGGTGGATGTTGCATTGAGGGACATGGTTTAATGCTGCTGGTTGGACTCAATCTCGAAGGTCTCTTCCAGCCAAGTGTTCTATGATTCTATGAGTTCAGAGGGCTACCTTCTGATTCAGAGTGACGTAAAAGAGAGTAAACTCAAACCTTCAGGAAAAGTTTTTGGATGCAAATCTGGTGTAATTCTATTTTGCACCTAAGATACTGTCTTCTGTGATTTTAGTATATCTGTGTGGGGTAAATACATATATTTATAAACACACATATGTTTATATGCACACACTGTTATATAGATCAGGGTTATAATACTTTTCATATAGAATTACCCTCCAATTGTCATTAAAAAAAACAACAAAAAAAACCCCTTCTTTCCCCTCCTTGATTCACTCCTTTTATTTTAAGTCTGCATTTTGAAAGTGTTACATTTGTCATAAATTTCCAAAACTACAAGGAAAACAGATTTTCAAAAATCCTTTGAATTTTCTCATGTCCTTAACTTCATACCGTTTCCAGTACAGTTGCGTTTTACAAAGTAATTACATTACTACCAGCCTACTTAGATAGTTTGCGACCTGTTCTTTACTAGTCTAAAGGTGACTTTCATTTTCATGTTGACTTTACTCTGTGCCTCTTTGGAGGTTCATTCAGTGAAATAAAATTGCCTTGCAATTATTTCTACTTAGAGAAATATGACAGGCAGAATTTTTATGTTAATTAATCTTTGTTTTTTTATTATTGTGTGGCTGCCTATCATAAATTTCCTTGCAATCCAGTTTTAATGCATTCTATAAATTATTGTGGTTTCTTGCAGGCCCATTATGCCTTGCAAATAGTTAACTTTGCATGGATTTCTGTTGTTTGCCCTAATACCATCATATGGGTAATTCAATGAGAATTGTTTGCGTGTCTGAAAATATATGTGATTAGGAAGGATACTCATCAGGAATGAGCCCTTGGTCAGACTGTAGTCTTGTTATAAGTATGAATGTGTGTAAAAAAAATAAAATTTGTTAAAAAAAGATAAAACATAGTATCAAATCCAGTGCGTACTGGACTGAAGGGAACAAACAAGGCATTGCGTTTATTCTTGTTTTGCTGGCTCAGTGAAATTAGGAAGCCACTGTTTCCTCACCTGCATGCCCAGTTAAGGGCCATCTGTTTCCTGTTTGAATGTAGTATCTTGCATGGTTTCTCCAAAACCTCTCTTGCATTAATCAGCACAATCCCAATAAACAGAAGCACCAAATCTTGCTTATCTTTCCTAACCAAGGAAAGCATTTTGGTAGTTGCAACCTGAACACAGTCTACCTTTACTGCAGTGCCTTGTTTTCACTAATATTCACTTTTGTCCTCTGCATTTTTAAAATTTCTCATCTAGTTTTAGGCTGATTTTTTGAGCTTTCTGCAATAGCCTGAAGTCCTTTTTGTTACTGTGGATTAAACCAATAATATGTTGATTTTGTCACTAATGCTTTTAATCTGGGCCTGGTGTCATGTGCTGTAGTTTAACATCCTCATGAATGCTATTATAAATTTAACACTGAGTTAAAGATAATAAGGTCAAATGTATCCTTGACGTTATGCTTTGCCATTGATGAAGGTAACAAATAATGAACGTGGCCTGATCTCCTTATTATCATGGTTTAGATTTACAGGAAATCATTGGTGGATAGATACTCCTGGTAGGGAGAATCAATGAACCAAATTGGTTACTTGGATTGCAGTAAGATTTACACAGAGAAACAATACCTTTTATTATATCAAATAATTACAGTATTACGATGCCACCACAATGAATGCAGACACTATAAATATCAGGTGTCATCTTTAGAAGATATTATTTAATAAAGTACCATTATCATTGATATCAGAATATTTTTTTCATTTCATTTTAGATACGAAATGTAGATTAAGGAGTATATGTAAAAAGTAAGGAACAGAAGTAGCTTATAAAAATGACTGAGCGAAGTATTTACTTTCATACATACATACACACAGAGAAAGGCTCTGCAAGAATTTCATTAAGGTTTTCAGAATCAGCCACTCAAATGTTAGAAAAGACGGCTCGGGAAACGTTGATTTGGCTCATTTTTTTGCCTTCATTCTGCTACAGCCCTTAACTGTGTGGCTAATGTCGAATTGTACACAAGGACCTACCTCATCCACTGTACGTGATGGACAACACCTACTTAACAAGCTGTTGTTCTGTATTGTGTTATCTCCTCGGTGCTCAGTGTGTGCTTGTGAGACTATATTTATAGCACACTTTTCATACCTGCCCCGAAGGCAGCCAGCTATTTTTGGGCTCATCTCTGGTGCTCATTGCTAGCAGGAGAGCTGTAACAGCAGTGGGGAGAGACGTGCAACTCCTGCAGTGGCATCACGGGGAGATATAACACCCGCAAGTGCCACGCGGTGCCTCCCATGGACCCTGCCCTGACAGCAGTGTGCCTGAGTGCTTTACCAATTTATTTTACTCGAAAAGTGGGGGTTGTTCCAAATAATTCTCATCAAGTGAGTAGTTATTGGTGCTGTTAATATTTCCGCTAAAGCTGAAACAAATTTTGATGAAAATAGAAAGCCTGCTCTAATTTTGGATTCTCAGCTAGATCTGATTCTATGATTCCATGATATATCTAGGATATGGGGTTTTTGAGTCCTTGGGAGGACTTTGTGGTGTGCCTGTACACATACAATCCCCTTTTCATTTGTGTCAGACATAAACGTTTACCACTTCCACAAATCAGACACCCCAGCCTGAAATCAGGACCCAGGAAATAAATAAAGTACAGTTACTGACACCTTGTAGAAAGTCTGATTTAAGCTAACACCCAGGATCACTCAGCAATCCTGCCACTTTATGCAGTATGTGTTGCTGAAGTCCAATGCTTTACTCTGTAGTCCTGATATCATTTTGTGTCCATTCTGCACACAGACATCTGACCTTTCTTACCCAATCCCCAGTCTGGCAAGTCACCTGGTGTCACAGTTTCACCCTGAGGTCTTTGTGCTCAAGTCCCTGTCACTCCCCATTTCAGCTGATCGTGTCAAAGGTTGGATGCATGCTCCCTAGAGCCTACATGCCACAGAGCAGCAGTGCGTGCAGGTCACAGCAGGAACTGGGACAAACTGGGTAAGAGCAGAACTGCTTTTCCCAGCCCTAGTACAGACCTGGGACCAGCAAAATCGCACTGGCTGCACGTTTGTAGGAAGAGAACTTATTCCTATATCATCTCTGCCCTCCTATCTTGGGAAAAAATTGGGAGATTAAAGCCTGCTTCACCACCACCACCACCTACACTGGCATATATTGCCACTTAAGTGGGCTGACTTTCAACAGCAAATCAAGCTGGGACAACAGACAGCTCCATGCCAGCTAACTTTATGTCACCTGTAGGCTAGATACAAAGACCACTTAGTACAAGCCATAGTCCCTGCCTCAGCACGAAGAAAAAGTGAAATTCTTCACAACAGTGACATCAGTGTTTTTCAATATGAGCAAAACTGCATCGTATCCTTCACCTTGATCTTGACCAGCGGTCAATTACCTTGGCTGAAATTTTCTCAAAAAAATACAGCCTAGGGCAGACACAAGGCATAGAACATTATTTAATCCCAAACAGCTGAAATTTGGCTAAGCTCTAAGTAACTGAAATCAGCAGAGAGCCTGGCAACCTTAAATGAGAGGCTGTGTTTCCAGTCCAACTTATAATATGCTGAAAGGCCAGTGTGAATGCAAAACGAAAGCTATTAAAGTGAGCCGAACAACCAGAACATTTAGCAGCTAAGTCAGAAGAGGAGACACGCATGGCTCAGGACAAGGAAGTTACTTCAGCTTGTGAGTCCAATAAGAAAGGATAATAAACAGAGGCTGCTATAAAGGGTTAAAGCTTATACAGCTGTTTCATCCTTAAGAGTATTGAACTGAGCTAATATTGTTAGATGACTTACGCGACTTACATTTCTATACAATAGGGTGATTTTATAAGTTAATAGAAGCAACAAAGAACGTAAAGCGGGTTATATAAAGGCAGAAAAAAAATATCAACATGAACATTTCTGAAAGGAACAATGTTGCTGACAGAGACAGTTTTATGGGAGAATAAACACAGAGCTTAATTTACAAGGGGGACTCAAGGTTCTCAATGCCTCCTTAGGCACCTAAGTCCAACATTTAGGTATCACTGGTTTCTAATGACAGTGTATCACCTTGTCTAATCCTCTAGGTACCTCAGCTTCCCTGACAGCTTCAGAAGGAAAGAAGCTCCTGAATCCAGAAAGGCTGAAGCACCTATGCTCACCCCTCATGCCTCAAATAGTCACAGGTGAGTCTTCCTCTGCTTATGCCATTGGTGGGGTCACATCTAGCAGCCTCAGGCAACACAGAGTAAGAGGAGTGACTGCACCCACATTTTTACCTAAGAGATCAGTGTTGGTTTTTTTTCTGTTTTTTGGTTTTTGTTTTTTTTTCCTCTAATTTGGTCTGTGAAGGGTACAACTTTAAAACTCCCCTTCCTGTTGGTCCCTTAAATCACATCTTTTGGCTCCCCAGAGAATGCCCTTAGCTATGAGGTGACCTGCAGTGAGACCTCCTCTGTCTATCGTGTGAATCTATATGACATAATGCAATATTTATTAGGGCCAGTGAATGGATAAAGGCAAGAAAATGGCTCTGTAATGTGATTTTTTTTAAGACACTTGAATTAGATGAATATAAATAAAACTCTCTTCTTACTAGGGCAGTGTTTGGCTTTCATGAATGCAATTCTTCATACCCACCCCTTCCTATTCACTCTAGAGGGGACCCCTGAGAACTGGCCGAATCAGGATTGGGAACTCCATTAGATGACAGGACGCTTTAACATGACAAAGTTCAACACAGCAGCAAATAAATCTCTCTGTTCACTTCCCCCCTGAGATGACTTCCTTCCTTATTTCCTGTAGCTGGATATGTGTTCTGCAGGAGAGGGGGCAGGGTGACTACCTGGTGTAAATCCTTCTCTCCACCTGCTGATATTTTTAATTAAAATTAATCTTTTAATACTATATCTGAATTGGCATATTCTTGACTTCAGTCTACCTGTCTCTGTTGTAGTCTTCTGAAGACAGACTGGTAAAGCTTGCGACGCTTCACATTATTTGACACAGTAAATGTGCAACCTTCTTACTACAATGAGTCCTTCTCTGTGAGCCTCATATTAAGACCAAAAATGACACCACAGATACTGGAAACTAAAATGGAAAACTTTATTTGAGTAACTTTCCAATAACCTCCGCTTTTGCCTTAAAAGGGCATTTTCTAGAAGAAACAGCTCAAACTGTGTCAGCCCATGAACTGTTTGCTATGCTGTGTTTTTGACCTGGAGCAGCTTCCTTATGCAGGCAAAGGACCCTAACTCTTCTCTCTAAATTCCTCCTAAAGAATTGGGGGCAAGTTGCGAACATGCATCGATGCATACTCACCCATCTTGCTGCTTCAACGTACAGTCCTTCCGTTTAACTCACATTAGCAAATTCAGAATGTAACACAAGGATGCAGGAAAAGATGTAAGCTTCAATGAAAGGACTCTCTGCTTTCATGTCCATGGTGTTTCTCATCCAACTATAGCTTATACAATAGCATGTATAATACAGTAGTCACCAGGTTTTCACTCCTATAATTTCACAGTGGCCAAAGTACTGAAAAATACACCCACCAGCCTAACGTTAGCTGCTTTGTTCTTCCTTCTAGTATTTTTCTTTCATCCCTTCTTTTTCTTTTGACCTCCCCTTTCTCAATTCCAGTTCTTTGTCCTTCTCTCCAGTGTTACAATGACTTTCCCGTCTTACTAAACTTCAGTTCTACTTCCAGTCACTGTGGAACTCGCTTAGTATTTCCTTCTTCTGTCATATTCTGTTTTTCTCTTTATAGCATTACCTCTCTACCTTTTGCTGATCCATTATTTTCTCTGGTCACCCAAATTCTTTACTTCTTTCTCTTCTCTGTAGAGACTCCATTATCTTTCTCTTTTTGCCTGCCTTCAGTTTTTCCTTCTTTCTCTTCAGACACATTGTCTTATTACTGTCCCAGAATATTTCCTTTCTGACTTTAATTGAGAAACTTTTATTCATTGATTAGCTTTTCCACAGGCTCAGTTCTCTCTCATCTCTCCTATTTCACTTCGAAGTAGGTAGTAGTTCTAAGAAACTGGAGTAACTTAGGTTGACCAGATACTGTTGATCAGACATAGATGTGATTAAAGCACAAATGAAGAGGACAGATGGATTGATTGGGAGCATAAGGGTTGTCAACACAGGACTGCCTGAGAATAAAGTAAGTTCACCATTTTTGAGGGTCTCAGGAACACTACAGTGCGCTCTACAGCTTAAAGGGTCAACTTGTGGAGCCATGAAGAGGGGGATGTGGAAAAGGCAGGGAAGATGAACTAAGGAAATATTAATTTGGTATGATATTTTTTTATGCCTTTCAGGTCATTAACATTTTAGGCCTGTTGAAGCAGCTTCAGAGAGCCATTTGTATTTATTGTTAGGAACTTCTCTAAGTTGGGTTATGCAGAGCATTGTTGGCTCTGTTAGGGTTATTTTTAACATGGGACCAAAGTTAATTCCTCCCAGAACAAAGTTATTATCATAATCTCCTAGCATATGTCTATCATAACTATGCTCTTTCTTTGGAGTCCTTTCAGCAGGTAATTTTGGGAAACCATTTATGACAGCCCTTTTTCTCTACTACATTAATGGGGGTTTGGGGATTTTGATTACTGTTACCTTCTTTTCAACTTTTAAACTGTTATTTTAAAAACTGAGGCTTGGGTTTTTCATTCTTCCAATTCAGCTTTCAGAGTGCAAAATGAAGGTTTGGCACTCCAGGGTGTATGTTAGCTACAGGATAATGTTTGTGGCAGAGAAGTATACAAGGCAAAGAAATGGCTTTTGTGGGTGATTAAATGCTGAAGTGAAGCTGAGGTGTTTGATAACCACAGAAGCTATTTATTGTGTGTATACTCCAGTGCCATGAACATTATTCCTATTATACAACAAGACAAAGGAAGATTCAACAAACCATAACGAGAGAAGGATGAAGGGATTTTTGGTTGTTGCTTTTTTGCTTGATGGAAGTTTGAAAGTTCTGTTTCATTTTCTGCCTTTCCTAACATTTCCTTTGGGGGGGAAGATTAAGGCCAAAAGACAGAGATTGGCCTGCAAAGGGTAGCAGTAGTGACTAAATTCTGAATAAATACTGGGAGTTATCATACCTTATCATCAAACAGCAGCGCTCCCTGTTTTGCTGGGACTCGGAGAAAGAGCATGCTAATAGTATTCATAAAAAGCATTTCTTTAGGTTGTGACAAATAAGCTTAGGAAAAGAGTCAAGTATTATCACTTCTAGAAAAACAACAATGAGATATATTGGGAAGATAATGGTAATATACATCTTCTACATGTTCTGTTAATCCTCACAGTAGCAGTGCGAGTTCAGGAAATATTGCAAGACCAAGCTCACAAATACTACTTAAATTCTCAGCAGCAAGTCTGTTTTGCTAGTTCCCTGTTTGTTTTCTGCATTTCCTGTGGAGTATTTTGGGGTTTTGGCCCTCAGTGCTAGCCCATAAGCTATATCAAGACCTGTGATTCTTCTCAGAGGGAAATGAAAAATAAAATGGGATTTAAATAGAAAAGACCCAGCACATGGGGAAAACATACCTGTTTCTCAGTGTCATTACTCAGTAGGCGTAATTTCCTCCTTAAATCACTTGAGTTGTTAAAAAGAGCAGAAACAAAATGAAGTGGCTAAAGAGACCAACAATCCAGTGGAAACCCTGAGCAGAGGAAATCAGTCACAACCAACTCCACCACTAGTCTTTGTTTGTAAATGTCGCTCATTAAACAATTATGAGCAGCGAATGTATTTGTGAAGTGCGAACTCTGTTTGCAAATGACGCGTCTGTAGATAAACAAAGCCTGCATTGTTGAATCATGAGAACTAATTTAACCATCTGCAGTCACAACACCCCTGTTTGTAGCAGCTATTTTTGCATCATCTCAAAGGTGGGGAAGTCAGAGACAGAAGAAAATTTCTTGCATCAATGGCAAAACATGAATCGACTTAAAGCAAAATAAGCAACTGTTGTGTTTTCCCAGGAAATCATACAAATTCCCTGTGAATTTTTATTACTTTACCGGAGTAACACTGAATGAATTTCAATGTTCACAACACTAACTGTCCACCTATAGACATTCCTTCAAACTAGGCTGTTCCTACAAGTTTTTCTAAGTCATTAAAACATTATCTGAGTATATTGTTGAGTACTTACTGCTTTGAAAGGTGCTGGACTGTCATCACAAGCTCACCTAGCAGTGAGTGAGATTCAGGGGGCTTGCACCTGCCAGCTACAAAACAGCAGTAGGAGCAGCCACACACGGTCCCGTTGTCCCCGTCGAGGCCTCTCCCCACCTCCCCAGTGTGGGAGGGTGGCAAAGGTAGGTTTCAGAGCCCTCCACCCCCCCACCCCTGCTCACAGGCAAAAAATATTTCCTTGCTATCACTATGTCAGTTGTTGCCTGCTGATTTTCCCGTTTTGCACATCATCACATGTGGCTTAACAGATCAGTGCCCTCTCCTGCAATACTCCAGCACCCTACCGAGCACATCTTCTCATTTGGATGATTGATTACTCTAAGTACCCTTGAAATGCATACCAGTTTTGTTCAAAAAGAAGGTATTTTCTCATTATTATTTGTGTCCATGTTTTATATTACTTACAAGCATCTAGACATTTTATATCCTCATTTTAAAGTGATAGCTGTTGTTGAGTTGTATGTGAAACCCATAAATGAACTAATGGAAGTTTATTTCAATGCCTAATGCAGCCACACAAAACAACAGCATGGACTTGATCCTTGCTGTTGTTTTTCAGGTACAAATTTCCATATGAATTATAGGATATTTCTGCTCTTGAGCGGAATGTGAATCCTGCTTTCTTTGTGGCATTCAGTGCTAATATGCATATTTAAATGACAAATAAAATTCTACTTACTCTAAATGATCTTGAATGACTATCGTATATGAAAAAGGACTGTTACATTCAGATGTATCATGTAGAAGAAGGTTTCCATTCTCCTATGATGTGACCTAGTTTCAAAAAAAATTGAGACTGGGAGTTGTGCTCTCCTTGTTTTACACAGCAGATGTTAATGCCATTATCTACTTAATTTGAAAGCTGCACTGATTTCCACTCTGCTTCTTCTTTTGAGTGTCATTGCTGTATAAAAAAATGCTATAAAGTATAGGAAAGGTCATTTGAAGTTACACCCAAAGTGTTGGCCTGACCTTAGAAATAATAACCTGTTTTTTAAAAAATCTATGAATGTGGATGGCTGTAATATGACCAGTAGGCAATGCTGTGTAGAATAACAGAATAACAGAACTGGGATTGTTGTCAAAAAAAAAATCATAAAACCACTACCAATGGCCATAATATCTCCCGGTATACACAATTTCTTGAAGTCAAACTGAGTTGGGGCAAGATAGCACTGGAATCCATATTTTGGATACTATTTTACTCTAGTAGTTTCAAGATTCAGCCTGTTCAGTTTATAGGTTTACTTTGAGGTATATTATACTTACCACAAGTTTTTGAGATCTAACTGTATTCGTCAAGGCTAAATTATCACCAGTCAAAGATTTTGGAACAGAACTTGGTTAGCAGTATCATTGATGGAACATGGGGTGGGATGCAACACAGCATGTCTTACTGCTGCACCAACCACAGTTAAAAGGCACATTAAAATAGTTTTATCAACAGTCATTTGTCTTGATAGAGTTATAAGAAGATGAAAGCACTAAGAAGTGCCTTCTGTCACTGTACTGATCACTATGCAATTTAAAATCATATATTGTCTGTAATCCATCAGTATCTGCTTTTCTAAAATTACAAAAAAAAAATCTGTGCTGGTGTGACTTTAATTTTCAGCATGCTTAATCTCATAAAACTCCTAAAATTCCACTTGCTAAAACATTTTGGGAATCCAATATGTTGCAAAATGTACTAATGCTTCTTTCTTTATATTTGATTTCAACAGTCTAAAAAATCAGTTGCCCATCATATGATTCATGAAGTTGTACTTCTTTGGTCTGTTGTCCTTTCAAGCATCAGAGCCATCTAGGATTGAGCTTGATCAGTATTAAGATAAGGGACCTGTAAGAAAAATATGGGATGTGAACTGAATTGGTATTGGTAATTCAGTAGGTGGCATTCTTTCCTCCCACTGCTAGAGATTCACTGGATCAGAATGCTAACAGAGGGCTGAGCTTTCAGTTAAAAAAGTTCTTAGGTACATGATTAAAAATAAATTCCTTACACTTGCCACTACATACAAGGATCACAAATGTATGAAAAAAAAGAAAAATAAAATGTGACAGATCATTAGGAATATAAGAACAGAGGCTGCAAATTATAATTTTGATAAAAATTCCTTTAGGAACATGATCTTGAAGACACTGATTACTGGATGAACTTATAGGCCACATCAACAAGATACTGAGGAATTTAAACTCTACATACTATTTTGGGAGAGAATTGCAACAGACTATGCAATGTAACTAAGAGTTTACAAACACTGGAAAACAAGGAAATTATTTTTGCCGTGTAAATAGAATTCACAGTGATGTAAGAGCTGAATATAAAAAATCTGTTATTCATTTCTAATACATGAAAATTGCTTTTATATTCTTACAGGATGATGTAGTTGAATTTCATAGAATCAGTTACACTGTAACTTAAAAGTTACATAAATGTCAGCTAAATTTAAGTAGAGGTGCAAGCTGAGATTAGGGTAGGAGGAGGTCACCTGTTTTTTTAATATACTTGCTTTTTGTGCTAAATAAGGGCATTCTGTCTCTGACCTGATGGCTGTGTAACACTACAGCAAAATACATCCCTTTCTTTCTCATTTCCCTTTATCATCATATTACTCAATGCCCACTACAACTTTTTGCTCTCTGTCTTATTATGCCAAATTATTTTCAGTGTAATAAGGATCAAATTTTACATCTGTAATTAAGATCAGGATTACATTAGATCTACAAACAACATCTTTTTCCTGTACTTGTTCTTAGTTTCAGGATACATATAAGTAACCTAACGTGGAAAATATTTGCCAAGAATATAGCTATCATAAAAAAAATCCAACTAAAGGAAAGAAATTAATAGGCCCCTAAGTCATGCAGAGTTCATAGAATGATATCATAGAGTCACAGAATCATTTGAGTTGGAAGGGACCTTAAAGGTCATCTAGTTCCAATCCCTCTGCCATGGGTAGGGACATCTCCCACTTAACCAGGTCCCTCAAAGCCTCATCCAACCTGGCCTTGAACATTTCCAGGGATGAACCATCCACAACTTCCCTGGGCAACTTGTTCCAGTGTTTGACCACCCTCATAGTAAAGAAATTCTTCCCAATATCTAATGCAAATATACCCTGCTCTAGTTTAAAACCTTTGCCCCTTGTCCTATCACCACATGCCTTTATAAAAAGTTTCTCTTCAGCTTTCCTGTAGCCCCCTTCAGGTACAGGAAGGCCACTATAAAGTCTCCCTGGGGCCTTCTCTTCTCCAGGCTGAACAACCACAACTCCCTCGGCCTGTCCTTATAGGAGAGGTGCTCCAGTCTTCTGATCATCTTTGTGGCCTTTCTCTAGACCCGCTCCAACAGCTCCACATCCTTCTTGTGTTGGGGGCTCCAGAGCTGGATGCAATACTCCAGATGGGGTCTCACAAGAGCAGAGTAGAGGGGCAGACCTCCTTTGACCCAAACATTTGAAAATATTATGAGAAAACCTAATTATAACGAGAATTATTTTTATTATTCTCTTTCTTGAAAGAAACACTTATAATAATAGTTGTAAAAACTGGACTAAGAGAAACTTCTCTAAGAAGAGCAAACCATAGTGTATCTTTACTGAATGGGAAATAGCAGAGCCTGTCTCTCAGCTGTGAGTCCAGACATTTTGGCAACCATACAGTATCCAAACAAACATAAACTTTGTAAACACATGATTAGGCAGAACTCTTCTGCAGGATCCCATATTTAGAATGGTCATAAGATCCTCAAACAAAGAATTAATGCATCTGTATATACAATCCCCTTAGTGACAGATTATGAAATTGTCACAGATAAACCCTCCAGAAGAGATTCATGTGGTGTTGAAATACTATTCATAGTATTAGAAACATGTACCAAACCCATTCTTAGCAAACATTCCGATACATCATTTTCAAATTGCACCATACATAGTCTCCATAACAAATACCTACTGCTTTAGACAACAGAATTCCCTCTGTCTTACAGACAAAAGTGAAGAAAATGTAGGAAAAATCCTAGTGGTATTATCTTGGTATTAACACGCTACCTTTGTCATGTTCAAGACAAGAAATTTAAAGTATACAGAAAAGATCTTTAATCAAGAGAAGAGAATTTTAGAGATTAAGTCCAGAGTTTTAAAGAAAGCATGAAAAAGAATATATTAATTGAAAATTATATTTTATTGTTTCTTAAATTTATTTTGCTTTAAAGTGGGATTTCTTTTAAAATTCAAATCAAATCCAGTATCCGTACAAAATGTATATGGTTGAAACAATATCAGAACAAAATACTTTAGGTATAGGTTAAAGAAAGAATTCATTACACCTGAAATTAACATAAAAAGTGGTTGAAGTAAGAAAAAAATCCTTCAGGTTGACCCTAAGTGTACTTTTAATTATCTTCAATGACAGAAAAAGAATCACTTCCTTGTACTATGCTGTAGAAAAGGAAAAAAAAATAAAGATGAAGCCTGTTTTGTTAGCAGAAGAGTTAATTTTATTCTAGTGAGAAATTAAATAACACTTAACTGAATTCCTGTGTTGTTTAAAATAAACCAGTTAAATGGACTGTTTATGCTACATATAAAATTTTACTGGAGGTACTTTTTTTACCTCTCATGACAGTGCATAACAACAGACGTTTAGGCGAGCCATGCTCAAGGATTGATCCGAGACAAATAGTGAAATCTGTAGCCCTTCATGATGAGACATCACTTCTTAGTGCTGCAATTATTTTAAAAGAATGATAGGAAGAAAGGAAAAAACATGTCACTTGATAGCATGTACCAATGTGTGGAATCATGGAACAGGAGAGCTCTCTGTTAGCCTAGTCTTAATATGGCACTTACTCACTTTGGAAGGTTTATTGCACCAAATGTTTACTGCAATTACATGAAGAATTGTTGTATCCTTGGTAAGTACTATGCAGAGCTCAGTAAACAGATGTTACATAGTTTGAAGGCAAAATACATTTGATGTCACTTAACTCATATGCAGATATCTTGAAACAGTGATAGTGGGACAGATCCGGAAGGAGTATCCTGGGTCACTTACTCCAGTTATCTGCAATCATGGATGATCTGATTGTATAATTTCTTTTATTTCAGCCTTTATAAGATTCATCGCATTAAGCAGATATAGCATAAAGGATGATCACGTTTATCATATATTGTCAGGATCAATCACCTTTACATAAATGTCTGTAATATACTCACAGGGGAAAAAAAACAACAAATGGCTGTGGTGGAAGTTTCAGACAGAAACAAATTTATATGAAGTTCAGTGTTCCCAGAGACAGGAATGGTAGCATATACTCAAGAGAAAGGCAGGAAAATTATGATTTCTTGTACACATATCTACAAAAGCTATATGAAGAACCGATTCTATTGCTTTTCTTTACTTAAGCCATTAAGACAGTCTCTGAAATACGATAGCCTAGATCTGTGTGGAGGGTGAAGTCGATGACAGAGGCAGATTTGTTTTTAATGCTGATCTATACGTATTTTGAAAAGAAACTTTAAATCCTCAAGCAAAAGAAGGGGAAACAATTTCTTTCCAGCCAATGTTCTGCTCAAAAGACCTTTTCTTTTGGCTTTCCCCTCATGGCCGTGCTTGAAGTGACTCCTGTATTTCTATAGGTATCCTTGTCTCCTCCCTGCCTGCCTGCTCCCAGCAGCAGCAGCCCCCTGATGGGTCCTGGTGGCCCCCCAGGCTCACAGCCCTCCAGGCTGACACGAATTCCCCTGGTACATCACTCACTTCCCTCTGGCGTTGCCTGTGACCCGTAGATTTGACAGTTGTCTATTTGTTGTTCTTAAGAAGGGCTCAGGAGACCAACTGACCCGGTTTAATTAGTTTATTGATTAGTACTATAAAGTCCATAACCAATTAGTGAGAGTAAAGTTATTAATGTCCAATTCTGCAATAGCCTGCTGTGGGGATGCTGCCATGCAGCAGAACAAAGCAAACACGACATACAGCTCATCTTACCCGAGTCTGTATTCCCACCAGTTCTCCATAACACACGAGAAAAACCTCCTGTGTGCACTTTCCTCTCCATTTTGCCTACATGGGGAGGAAGATAGAGGTTTCGATTTTATTCTGCTTACTATTACAAAAATAACAACCAACCCAGACACTGGTAGAGGGACAGGAATTTAACTTAAAAAAATGTCTGCTGTGGAATAGAGTGTAGCATGAATACAAAATATTTTGGTAATATAAAATAGAGTAACAAGACTTTGGATAAGAGGGCAATAGATCATATTCAATATCTTAATGAGATTTAGTTATATCCTTCAAAAAAATAGGTTTGCTGTACTGTGAAATACATACTTATGTACTAACACTTTAGTGGAAAATTAAGCACAATATTTCAGAATTAGCAGTTGAAGTTAAAGGAGGAATTGCAGAATACAGTTAAGATGCAGTGATCAGTGTTTGTGCTCTGATAGCAAGCAGGTTTTCCTTTCCCCATGTATAGAGAAACAAGCTCTGCGCTGTAAATGTATTGTTAATATACATTTTGAGCTGTTGTGTTTGGGCTATTAGGCACATCTTCATAAGGGAAATTTTTATTCCTCTAATATGACTGCAATAGCTGGAAGTATCAATGTGTTGTATAATTAAAGGGCTATGTTAAACTGGAAGAAACAACATGCTGCTTCTAATAAAACCCAACAGGAGCAAGAGAAACTCATCTGCATTGAAACATTTGGGAGCAGCCATGGCCAGTTCTGGTCAGGACCTGTAAGGTACAGTCCTCAGTTTACAGTTACAGAGAGTTCTGTTTTGTGTCCAGGATCCAGCTTATTCCCTCTCCTTGTTACAGGTTTGCTCTCGGGCCTTTCGTGAGCATTAGCTTTTGTAAGGGTTACACTGTCATGTGCAATTCAAGGAAATACAGTAGTTTCCTTGTATTCCATCTTTGCAATTTTATTTGGATTTGATTATGAATGTTTTGATAGTAGTATCATATTTTACAACACACCTCGTTGTTCTCAAGAGGCAAGCAAATCTACTGTGGCATTATGTTAGCAAGGACTTTGTCTTTGCCAAAGAGAAGGAGATGGGAGTGTTGTGTTTCCAATGACTTCAACAACTTTCTTTGAGCTGAAAACAGATAGATAGAAATTAGTTTGTTGAGAATAAGTTAATTATCCCGTTTCAGCACATAAATTTGATTCACAGTGGAAAGGCAGTGTGATGGTTCATTACTGCACTATTTCTTGTGTGAGTTTGTTGATGCCTTGCTCTCGTGTCGTGAACCGGAGTCTCAGCCTGAGATTCTAATTCATGATGATCTTGCAGCGCAGTTCATTGCTGAATATATGCTGTAATACTGTGCTAATGGCTTGTTCTTTCTCATGATAGAGTGGCTGTGCTCTGGAGGAGGATAAAAAACCATGAACGTAAGTGACCTACATGATTTCTAGCTTGGGTTATTCCATGGCATACAGGGAGCATGAAAAAGCTTGTACATTTTTCTGTCGTTTTTTCAGAAAATGTGTTTGCATCTTGTGCAAAACTCCTGAGGAATCATTAAACAGAGAAGGATGAAATAGTAAACGTTGATAAAGGAATAAATAGCAAAAACACTTGTGGAGATCAGATGTTTGACATTTCGCAAACAGAAGAAAACAATTTGTCAGTGGAACTGACTCTCCTCTTCAGTATGTGAATCGCTTGTTGGAATGGAAATTTATTACAAAGGTAGAACTGCTTTTTTTGTTCTTTTTTTCTGAGGTCTTCCAAGAAATTTGCAGGTGATGAGAGAAACCTTCATTCTAATAAAAGAATAGGCCAGCTTACTGATTGGAGAAAATTACATGAAGTTTTTTAATCAAAGTCTCTGTGGTCTGCTGTCTGATTTTCTAGGCCAGATGTCAAATGTTTTTCACTGATGTCGATGTTGAAGTAATCACTAAGCCAATTCCAAGAATGAGTAAGTGAGACTGTAATAACATTTCATTTCAGTATTACATAAGCTTTTTTTCCCAGCTATGAACAAAGTAACAGGACCCCTCTGATTCAATATAATTACACAAACTATTACTTTGAAATTTGTGAGACAGTTTTATGTGTGGTCAATTGCTCTATACATATATATGGGAGGTTTCCATACAAAATGCAAAAACACATTTACAAAGTTTTATACTTTTAAACATTTACATTTAATTTAAAACATAATTACATTTTTAGTATTTAATCTATTTTATGAAGTTTATCTTTGCTACTACAGTATTAACCAGTAATTTGAAAAGGCAAGTATTTGCTAGAAAAAAGACTTAAGTTTGCAGTTTGAAAATGGGGAGAGAAAGCAGTAGTTGGCTTAGTGAAGGATGTACCCCAGTGAGTGATTCTCAGCTGATAATTGTGGGAGTGTGGCATCAGATAAAGCATTTTACAGTTTTTATGTAGAATATAATCAAGATTTCTCATAGTCACATAGAGGATTAGTTTAGTAGAACTAAGAGTGAACTCAAAGAAACATGTTTTTTCTATTGCTGTCTCAAGAGGAAAGTGGTGATACTACGCACCAAATATATATTTGTTTCACAGGTAAATGCAGAACCAAGAAAATGTAATATGAAACTAAATGCAGCACACAGAGTAATCTTACTCTATGCGTAAATTACACCTGAATATTAGTACAAATGTATTTAAGTGGCAGACTCGGACCCTTAGTAGTCAGAAACTGGTGGGATATTAACATTGCCTCTTTCACCACAGTGCAGATCTTTAGTGAAAAGGTATTTTAATTAAAAAGCTTCTACTCTATCCACTGCATATTTGGTAATCAGCTATCCAGTCTATTGCTCCTTCATCGGTGAACCTCTGGCCCTTCATGAGTTTTTTATGGTGCTCAGTACCACAGTTTCATAACCAGTGATGATACCATTCTGTTTTCACACTGGTCTTCTGAGAAGAAGTATTTTTTATGGTCGTTTTTGTAGGTAAGGAATGGAGACACGGAAAGATTGATACAGATATGCATTACTATTTTTCAGTACCCATTCAGGCTTTTTTTTTCAGCATACTTCACCTCAGAGCATGCTTTGTTCAAAGCTCTGCTTTCTCTGATGTCACATACGGTTGTGATGTTACTTGCAGCATTGGTAATTTCTACAGATGCTATCTATGTATAAAGTATGTGTACACAGATATACGTGTAGGAACCGAAGCCTTGGGGGACATTCTGAGGGCTGCTCCTCTTGCTGGGCATGCAGGGCAGACGAGGCTCCTAAGCCCACAGCCCAGACTCATTTCAAGGAGGAGGGCACTAGATCTTTTAAGGAAAGGTCACTGGAATAATTTAATGGGGCTTGGAGGCCCTGGAAGAGACACCATGTGTTTTTTCCCTGTGTTCATTTTCAGAGACAGTGCAATCCCTTTTGGCTGAAATTTCCCAAACTTGCTCAGCCTGAGAGAGATATACGATGGGAAAACTTCCGTTTCAAAACCAAAGGCTAAAGTCTGAAAAATGTGTCAACAAGTGAAAACAGAATCGTGAAATGGAAAGCATCAGGCAATATTCAACACAGGCAGTACTACCAGTCACATCTCCGATAACAGGGCAGAATATAAACAAGTTGGAGAAATTCTTCTGTAGCACAAACCCTCTAAAAATATAAGAGGTCTCAGCTTAATCATCATAATTCCCAGGGATGGTTCTCTATCGTACTTAAGAGGACAGTGAAGGCAGGTTTGAATATGCAGTATATATAAGTAGGTTAGAAAAGTTAACATATAATTTACAGACCAAGCTCAGATATGATCTTGTTATACATCTGTGTTACAATATATAAATTGTCGCATAAACTGGGCAGTTTTGTGATTAAGACAGAGTCTGAGGAGCTCCAGGCTTCAGTGATATCTTTCTGCTTTATCGGGCAAAAAGATTTTCATGTGCTTAGGTACCTGTACAGCAGGAGCCAAAAGGCTGCAGAGTCCACTGCCACTTTGATAGTGTAATATTGAATTAATTACAAAATTTTGAGAGATATATGACTAGACACTATTACATAAAACAGCAGTGCCCCATGCTTCATGCACACATTTTGCATGTGCAGAGTATGAAAAAAAAATAATTAAGACCATTCTTTCAGACTGCAACAAAAGGGAAAATAAGCATAACAGCCAAAATTGTTGAGTGTGTTAAGGATAACTTTCAGGATCTGGGTCCAATTCCACTTATGTCTACTTCATGATAAAGAACCTGGTCCCTTCAAGGTTAATAAAAGACAGCACATGGAATTGTCCAGCACTGTCAGGGACAAGAACTCTAAGCCAAAACCTATTGAAAATCATATTTAGTAAAGCTCCTTCAATTATGTCAAAAAATCTGCCCAGTAAGTAACGAATAATTTTCATTATTTATCAAATTTTCAACAATGCTATTGCCTCTTTACCTGCTCATTGAAAATAGTTTATTCTCCTTTAATCTGTGTTTGAAATTGTTCACTGATCTTTTTTTGTGTGTGTGAACTTTTGTTTCTCCATCATTTCTTATTTCAGTGGTTTTCTTAGCTACAGTAGGTCACTAGAGACTCATATAATTGTTTCTTACTCTCTAGTTGGATGTGTGAAATTGTAGATACAGAGCTTCTGATGTGAAAGCTCCTAGAAAATAAATACTTGCAATTGTTGAGCATGCAACATTAAAATATGTTTTATGAGATGTTCATGGTAATAAAAAGACACTTCAAGAAAGCACACAGGAAGAAAAACCCTGGTATGAAAACATCCCCAAATCATTTTTTATTTTGTGTAACTATTTATGGAAATAGCATTTGCTGTAGTGGGCTAGAACTCACATGAACAATATTTTGCCTTACTCTTCAGGGAACCAGAGAAATAACACAGAAGTAAATCCTTCCATAGATGTATTTTTTGTTAAAATATTACTATTTCAATATTTTGAAGACAGGAATTGGTCAAAAACTGATTATCATAACATAATCAAGCATGTCAAAGCATACACTGGTGAAGACAGGCTGAACATTTAAAATAGCACCAATAAAAAGGTCGGCACATTCTTGTATTTAACATTTCTAAAATACAGCTTTCAGAGTCCTACACATACTTTTGGAAGAACATTTTTGTCTGGCTCTTGTAAGAAAGGCTATGAATGCTGCGCCAAACATATCCTTAATAAGGCTTCCCACAGCCAGAAAAATAAAGCTACTATTGGGAGGTCACCAAAAGGAGAAGGATGACAGGATAGGTAGCTCCCTGGCTGCGCATTGGCTCTGACCACTGAGATGCTTCTCCCATCTGCTCCTCTGCCTTCACCCCTCTCCTATCTGTTGCAGTAACATCAACAACAGGACTCTGGCTTTTCTGAGTGTGGACAATGGCAGCTTTCCCAAACGATGCTGCAGATCTTCCCAGCTTTTTGTGAACAGAGTAAAAGTATGAGTTTAGTGACCCTTTACTGCTGGAAGACAGAAAAAGCAAAGCTCACTGCAGGAAGCTGAGGCTGAAGAGAAGGAGGAAGAGTTTCCCTTGGGAAAGCATGGGGAAAGATAAGATTGACTGATACCAGGAGGGTTTAGGACAGGCTCTAAAGGGGAGAGAGCAAATCCAGCCCACCAGCTAGCAAAGCTGGAGTGTCTTAGTCATAGAACAAAAAGTCAGGATTCCAGCAACTGAGGATTTTTTTTTCCCCTAATGTTTGCACTCTCCATGAAGAGTTAATTTGTAAAAAATGTGTTCACACAGCCATACATACCAGACAAGAAGAGAATTTCTGGCTGAACACCTCTTTTGCAGCAATGAAGCATCAAACGATTGTGGCTACTTCCTCAGCTGCAGAAGACCAGCAGTTCACCTCTGACTAAGGCAGAGCAGAAAATCAAGCTCCTCCCGGATCACAGGAAAACTCATGAATCACTGGTCCACTGCCCATTCTGGAATGGATGAAGTGCTGTCTGGCTTGTCTGTTTAAGGGGGCTTGGATGTAAAACAGGAATGTTTCTTAATATCAAGACTTTTGTGGATGGGAAAACTGTGCTCAGCCCAACTACTGCCAGAATGTGGGTGGGAGAAAGGAATCTGTTTAAATAAAAGCTGTGTTTCTGAGAGATAGAACAAGGAGTTTGATCTAAGTGAGATATAAAAGCAAGAGAGCAGTAAAAAAAAATAGCTTACAATCACCAAGGTGTTAGAACAAAGGAAGAGAATGGCTTCTTGTAGCATTTTATTAAAAGTGAACTTAGGGAAGGTCAAAATCCAAGATTCACGCTCATAAAGGTATATTCTCTATATTGGAATCTTTAAGAACCAATTGCAGGCGGAACAATAACCAAGGAGAGGGCCAAAGGAGAAATGACATCCTTCTCCAACAGAAACATACACAAGCTATCTGTTTGAACAGGAAAAGCTGACAAGTCACTGTTAATCAAATAAGGTGGAGAAAATGAAGTATTGGCTTTTGGAAAGAGCTCCCAGGACAAAGTTAGGAACAGTCTCTCTCTGTTCTTTGGATTGAGCACTAATGTCTGTCTGCAGGACTGATCCACACAAAGAGTTGAGCTTTGCTATTTCCTTTTATTTGAACCAATGACATTGATGACATCTTCCCCTTGGGTGCATTTTCCAAAGTGACTCCTCCCCACCTCCTGAAATACAGGCCTTTATACTGCCAGCAATGAAGTCATGACTTACCATCTCGGGCGGCCGGACACAACATTCTTACTGGGACTGCCACAAAGCTGTGCTACCATCACCCTTCAGGCCACTCTTAGTGACTTGCTTAACATGTTTGCACCACGGGCACAGTTGTCAGATGTTTACTGATGCTTTGGTGCTGCAGAAGGCTGGCTCATCCCACAGAGTATGCGTCCCATCAGAAGGCACCTTTACTTACACGAGCTGCAAAACTCATTTTTCACAGCCTGTTTTAGTCCATCGCAGCGGTATTGTGTACTTCGCATTAAGCAAGGGACGTGCTACTCTGGTTTCTTTGAAGATGTTGTGGAGGGTGGACTAGCAGTGCAATCCTGATCATGGGCCCACCTTTTCCTCAGTCCGAGTAATCAAAGCAATTCCACTAATCCCCTCACAGAGATGAGAGCGGCTTAGCTGTGTTCATGACAATGGGCTGCTGTTTTTCAACTGGGCCTTTATTCATAAAATGGCCTCTGAGGCAAGAGGACACTTTGGGGGTTCAGCCTTGTAAATTTGGCACCCCAGTGAATTTGATATCTCTGCACGGTCCTGCAACACGATTTCATTAATAGCTGCATCTTTGGTCATTACTAAGAACCACAAAGACTCTGCAGGTGTCACACACTTGAATTCAGTGCCTCATGCTTTGAGGCAAAGACTTTGATTTAGGATTTGGGTTTTCTCATGAGCTTTTCCAGGAGTGCTTGAAAAGATGGCTGCAAAGCACAAATATCTCGCTTTTAGGAATGTTGTAGGGGAGATATTATACTTCCATAATATCTTCTTGACTCCTGGGATAAAGAATAGCTAGACTGCCAACACAAATGGTAGATTTTAAATTAAATGTTCATCTGATAGCTCTGAAAATGTCTACTAGTATATAAAAATCAGTTGCTCCTTCAAACCACCAAATATGATTCACAGAGTACTGAGCAGCAGAAAAGGCTCTCTTTGTGGTTTTTAGACCGCTCAAACTTTAGTTTAAAACTGGCTTGACCTGTATTGGAGAGTTGAACAGTGCACCAGGATTCATTTTCTGTCCTTATATTATCTTAATCATGGTCCAGGACATGTTCCAGTATTGATAACCACTACAAGCCCCAAAAGGCAGCCTTTACAAGAGAGCACAGGATAAACAGCCCTGTGGCCAATTGCTCCTAACTTTCAGCTAAGCAGGCAGAGTAGTGAAGGTGGCTTCACTCCAAAATTGTCACAACAGAGACCACACAGATGGGGAGATAAAAGTTTTCTGGGTAAGCCCCTAACAATGCACACCATTTTGCTCCGAAGCACCAGGATCCAGAGGTAAGCCACCTGTGTTCTCATGACGTCATTGAAAGAAAGGCCAGGGGCTGATTACTCGATGGGTGCTCTTTTATTATCATATATCAGGTGTCACCTGCAATTTCATGTCTGAGGCAGTACGAGAGAATCCATCTGTCATCTACCCGTGAATCTCAGTGAAATTTCTTTTCTTTTGAAACTGAGACCATTAGACTGGTGAAGCAGATATAAGACAGCCCAGATGTTAAAAATCGATTCAGAAATCCTTAAGGAATTTAAAAAAAAAAAAAAAAGAAAGAAAAAGGGTTTTGTTGGAAATAAACTGACTTTTTAAATTTGAGTACTGCCACCATTTACCTTCACGAACAAAAGGGACTGTATTTCACTAAATACGATGAAACTAAAACAGATATTCCTGGATGTATTTTCTCATCACATAAGTTCTTCCAAGAGTCTAAATAATTTTTAAACCTTTTAACATTAAGACCTGCATGTGCCAGCATAAAAATGGCAGGTGCAGATAAAAAAGCTCACTTAAGGTAGCACACTTTGAAATTCCAGCTTTTCTTCTGGGTTGAAAGACATCATGCTGTCACCCCTGAAAGCCCAGTACAGCTTTGTGGGACATGGGTCTCTTGTACACATTTTCTCATGGATGCAGCTGGCACCTTGGCTGCTGTGCCAGGCTTGTCCTGAGTCTGTATCTTTTACCATCCCCGTATCTTTTACCATCCCTGTGCAGGGTGCACGGGAAATCAGAAGGGAATCAGAAGGAAATCAGAAGGAAATCGTGCCTCATCAATGCCGTGTCCTGTAAATGGGGGAAAAGCTCTTTTCCCACTTTAGAACATTTACGGGGCTTAAAACAATATTGTCCAAGACTGACCAGGGGCCACTTCTGCCACATTTCCTTCTACTGTGTAGTGGCAGGAGTAAATTTAAGACACGTAATAGTACTTGATAAGATAAATATTCCATGAATGCTTTCAGCATGGTACTTACTGATTGGATACTGCTTCACATAAATAAGAATAACAGTAGATTTAAGCCCAAATACTGTTGTGGTATTATATTTACTACAGTATACTGCATCAGGGCATTTCTTGGTACTGTTATGACTTTTATCATAAATCACAACAACTGAAATTTGTTCGGAAACTTTATGATGTTATCCAGTATGCTGACTTACTTACAGTAATAAAAGGCAGAAAACTAGTATTGGATTCTATGGCTCCAGGAAGACTCTGGAAACATTCTGTTTCTTAATTTCAGGTACAAAACTACTTTTTGCTAAAGTTGAATTTAACTTTTCTGCTGGCTATATCTGCACAGGGTATTAGAAGGCAGGATTAGTGCAAGAAATTAAAATAAATCAGGGTTAAAACCTCACATTCACATTTATGGCTAAGTTTAGTCTCACTTTAAGAGATGAAAAAGGGAAAGTTGGAGATGAGCTGATTAGTCTGTCATCCAGGTTCTGCAGCCAGAAGAAAAATCAGGCTGGAACTTCTAATGCTACACATAAGAAGAAACAATAAAAGAATAAGGAATCATGTTTTCCCACAATTCACTTTCCACTCTTTTTCATATCAGCTTTTCCTGTCTCTAATTTTGAATGTCATTGTATAAATTTCACACATTGTACATACTGTGTACAATATTTTACCTGAAAAACATTTCCAGCCTGGCATCTCACTGCACGTGTATGCTGCACCACAGGCTGCACACACTATTCAGCTATGCAACTATTAATCCTAGTTCCTCCAGGGAAAATGATGCTTATGATCTAGACATTTATTCAACCAAAGGAGTCAGGAGTGCCTCCTAATGCCCTGGGCAGTTAGCTTGTCTGCTTAGTCATTCAAACCCTTCAACAACAGGTTGGGGAAAAGCTTGGGTTGCTTGACTCTGCTTCACCAAAGCTCTGTGTGCACAGTCAAAACGATCTCTTAGAAATTAGAGAAAAACAATAAAATGAGTAGTAGCAAGAAATTATCCGATAGTTCTGAATGGACTCAAATATGAAATGTATTAGTATTATCATATCATTAATTAGTTATTTTGGACAGCCTGCCATTCATAAGAGAGGAAAAAAGTTACTAGTAAGATGCCTATTTAAATATAAGGTTTTGAAGAAGCTGGAGCTAGGTGATCTGTTCTAAGTCCTGGGAGACAGCAAACTAGCAAACTAGCAGCTATCTTCCATACTGATCAAGCTTATGGAAAGCCGTAGTAAAAAGCGATCTCATATTATTATTAAGATATTCTTATGATTAAGACATTTATGTATTAAGATACCATTGAGACAAATATTATTGCTAGAAATAATTTGAAAGTTTTAATATCAAATTTGCAGGGAGAAGTCATGACTCACCAGCGTATAGGAAAGTTCTTTACTGGGGGCAGTGAACAAATAGATAACACTGACCAGATTCTCTTAGCGTACTTCGGACTCTTCAAAATTTAAAATATATCTTCCAAAAACCGATTTTCAAAATCTGGGCTCTCACAGGTTCCAAGGCATGAAAAGGTAGCAGAAATGAATGGTTAATTTTTACAGTGCAAAGGAGTTAACAGAGGACTTCCTTAGAGAAAGCAAGTTCCTGTTATTTAACATATCAACAAAATGGAAGAGAGCTTGGTATTGAACTCATGGTACAAAATTATTCAAGTTAGTTAAAATGAAAACTGACTGAGAAGCTTGTAAAGGATGTCACAACACTGGGATGGGGAAATAAAACAGCAGATGAAATTCATGCTGATGAACAAAAGGTTAAATGAGAAGAAAAATCTCTGACCATATCTAGAAAGTGATAGCCTATAAGCTAGCCATTACCATTCAGTAAAAAGATCCTGGAGTTATAACAATTACATGAAAACATCATCTTTAACCCGAGTAGCAATCAAAAAAGAAAATAAATGTAAAAAAAATATTAGAAAAGGAATAAAGAGCAAAGCAGAAAATATCATGCCACAGCATAGACCTGCATCACTCCTATATCTTAATCAGTGAATGTACTTCTAGTAGCCCAGTTTGAAAAATTATATGTCGAACTAGAAAAAAAATAGAGGAAAAAAAAAGTACAAACCAGGTTTTTATGAGAAAAGGCTAAATAGAAAATGACTTTTCAGCTTGGAAAAGGAATGATTGTAGGGAAACATAAATTAATGTCCTTAAAATTATGAAAGGCATGTAGAAAGTGAATGGGGGATGTTTATTCACTATTCTTGTAGCCCAAGAACCTTTATCAATTTAAATTCATGCAAATTTTTACACAGAAGGAAGTTCTTCTCACGGTTCACACAGTCAGCTGTGCAATCTGGGTGAGCCCAGATGCATTAGTGTCTTAAATGCATTAGTGTGTTAAAAAAAAGCAATTAGGCACACGTTGAAGAGAACATTCTCCCAGATTTGTTAAGCACAAAGGAGATTCACCTTCCAATTTAGGAAGTCCTTATGCCTTACGTCACTGGATGCAGGTTATAGCAAGTGAAGATTTGCCTTGTTTCCACAGTGGACTCCTTTCAGAAATGGAGTCCTTCTTTAAGTGTCCACTCTTAGCAACAACAATCAAATCAGGATTGTGCTAGATGCTTTTCTCCTAAGAAAAAAAAAATATTGCTGCTGTTTTGAATTTCTAAGGTTTTACTGTTTTTGATAAAAATGAGTGGTTCAGCAAATTTCCGAAAAAGAAATCAGAATAAGAGGAGTATGAATTTGTCAAAAAATGGTGGATTTGCACGTGTGTAATTTCATTGGCTTCACTGTTATGAATCCAGATTCCTCACAGTTCTGACTAATGCTACTTTTAGTCGCAGGTATTTGAAACAGCTATTTTTTGTGGTTCTGCTTAGAATTAGTGTGACACAGACCAGCTTAAACTCCCTGCTGAGCAGAGAAGTTGACGAGAGAAGTAATTTGGAAGCTGTTTCCCTTTCAGCTGTGGATCTAACTAAGCAAACAGTGCCTGAGTCTTCCCCTCTTGGCAGTGGGCTTAATAGAGGGTGTAACACAACCCCATCCCTCTGTCAAATGGCATCAGGTCCTACAAATGGGAAAGCAGTCAGGATCCACCGTCTTTCATAGAATCATTTATGTTGGAAAAGACCTTCAAGATCATCAAATCCAACCATTAGCCTAGCAGTCCACCAGGACCACCACTAAACCATATCTCTAAGTGCCACAACTACACGTCTTTTGAACACCTCCAGGTATGGTGACTCACCCATTTCCTGGGCAGCCTGCTCCAATGCTTGACAACCCTTTCTGTGAGAAAATTTTCCTAATATTCAATTTTAACCTCCCCTGGAACAACTCGAGACCATTTCCTCTTGTTCTATCATTTGTTACATGGGAGAAGAGACCAACCTCTACCTTGCTACAACCTCCTCTCAGGTAGTTGTAGAGAGTGATAAGGTCTCCCCTCAACCTCGTTTTCTGAAAGCTAAACAACCCCAGGTCCCTCAGCCATTCCTCATATGACTTGGTTTTGAGTCCCTTCACCAGATTCATTGCCCTTCTCTGGACACACTCCAGCACCTCAGTGCCTTTCTTGTAGTGAGGGCCCAAAAATTGAACACAGGATTCAAGGTCAAGTACAGAGGGAAAATAACTTCCCTGGTCCTGTTGGCCACACCATTTCTGACACAAGCCAGGATGTGCATTGCACTGAAGGATATTGTTTTCAAGGACATTTTCAAGTTGATTTGGTTTGATAAATTTTAGGGTATTTATGATAGCACTTGTTTCCAGAGGATGTGTCTTTATCAAGGTTAAAAAGCCAAGTTGGGAAACCAGAGTTCCTCCCCTACATTTCCAGCCTACTGTGTTACCCTCAGTAGGTGACCTCACTTTCCTGTGGAACCCATTGCTCCAGACTGAATTTGGGGATCCTTTCAAAATTCTCTCCATGTCAGAGCAAAAAGATCCTTTGTTCATCTTTTTATTCACCTGTAATTTCAGAATTAGGCAACCTGGAAAAGGAGTTGTTGATAATGTCTTTCTGAGCTTAGTGAAAAATACAAATAATAACGCTTCTGTATAAAAGCAAATAGGTATTGCCTACCCTAAGGAAGTCCTTCTGCTTTGTAATAAACAGGTGAAATTGTTTGGAACAATTTTTTTTTTTTTCCTTACTACGTCTGATAGCAAGAGAAACTTAAAAAAAACTTTGTTGATCAGAAATGCAAATTCTTATCCATCCTTGCTTTTTAATTAACTTTTTAATTTTCAAATACAAAGATAGTGTTGATGATGACTGGTAAGCTTGGGCTGAGAGATGTACTGATCTAGTGCTGTTCTTTGGAAATCTGCAGAGAAATGAATCTCAGGGAACAAATGAAATGATAATGGGATTTCACTTCATCAGGGTTCAATTCCACAAAATAAATGTTCAGTTTCACAGATTGTTTCTTAAAGGTCTTCTTCTGTAACACACAGAATTATTCAAGACACAAATGACAGTTAAAACTATTATAATTTTTTCATATTATCATTGTCTCATTCCCAGAAAGGTGTCATCAGGATCAGAACCTCATTGTGCTCATCACCAGGAGTGAGGGGGAGGAATATTCACTCTTGGTAGCTCCACATAGCTGCTTTCAGAGCTCTAAAGCACCTTCTGAAGGCTCCTGACTTTTCCGATATTCACTGTATAAGAAAGATGGAGTCCTAAATACAGGTGCCTGTACTTCAGTTAAATGGTTACAGCAACCTGAAGTAGACTATGCAAATGTTTGAATCCATATGCCCCAGAGTAAATATGTATAATGACCTGTTCCTGGCTGGAGAAGCACAAAAGCTGGATTGAAAAAAAAAAAGAGTAATATAAATTATTTACTTAATATGGGATGTCTGGACAGAGAAAGTAAAATGTGCCTTAAGATCCACAAAGCTGTCAGCTGGCAGTGTCTACTTATTTTAGAGCTGGAGACTGGAGACTGGAGAACCATGCCCTGAAACGTAGGAAAACTACAGTTCCTGAAAGTCTACAATGTAGTGATTCTATTTATTGCATGTATTAACACTTTAAATACAAGGAAATTCCATGTCCTCATCTCACCTGTTCCATTTCCATCTCTATTAAACAGACGACTTCTTACTGATGTCCAACCATGCTGGCAATGAAGATGGGGTTAGACAGAAAATGAAGCTGAAAGGACTTGGTCAGTGAATTTGGGGGATTATCACATCGAATTACACATGGAACCACTTGGGAGAAATGATCACAGAATGATGGAGAGGGGTGCTATATGCAGGCACACCGTGAGGGAGATACCGGGAATTGAGCCCTGGACATGCTGGTGGGGACACTCCCACCTGCACCAGCAGCAGAGAAGGCTGCAGGCTGAGCTAGCAGCTGGTGCATTAGCAAAGCTGTGAAGGACAAGACTAATCTCCAAGGGAAGAACTGTGAGCTTGATCTTGATCCGGTCAAGCAAAGGGATTGAATAAAGGAATTCAGAATTATGACTCAGGCAAATGGTTTTAGCACCAACTTCTGAACTGGCTGATTGGGAGTAATGCACAAGGGAGATCACAAATTAGAGCTAACAAACAGGTTTCACTTGATTTTGCGGAATAAAATATGTAAACCTAACCAAAATAATACTATTTTTACACTATGAAAAAGCAGTAAAAGTCTATAGTCAAATTCCCACAGAACACAATATACAGATTCTAATGTGTTTACACAAACTGTAAGCTGCCAAGAGACTGAAAATGTCTGGCTGCAGAATCTGTCTCACAAAGATTGGAGGACTTTGAATATTATAAGTCCTCCTCTTCCTAACCTATACCAAAATGACAGCCAAGAAAAAAACTAACCCAAAGATACAATTACTAATTTTTTGTTCGGTTGGTTTTGTTTGGTTGTTTGGTTGTTTGTGGTTTTTTTCTTCAGTATAAATGCAGTATTACATCAAGAAGTAAAACCTGAGAAGGTAGTAACTGAGCACATCCCATTAAGATCAGCTGGGAACTGGTCCTGGGACACAGCAAGCACAGTTACACACCTGAACATGGTACGACTGACCCGCTGCTGTGAGTTGCCAAGTTTAGATTGCCGCAGGGCAGCAAGGGTCCTCTCTGCACCAGGGTAGCTTAGGGAGGCTGCCTTGTAGAGGCATCTTATTATTGATGAGCAAAATAAGTTGGTGCAGAAAGGAAGCATAAAAACTAGTGGATTAAGGTAATTCATTTAACATTTTAAAGTTAATTTTTAATTGCACAGAAATGCTGATTTTCTATTTGCTCTTGTGTTCTTACGTACCTTCCACACCTCTTATTTGGAGACAAAATGAAAACTGAGGAAAGGTTTTTCCTTCAGCAGATTCCTGCCTGGCAGAAGACTGCATCATGGGATACTGTGTGCATACGTATATACCTAGGCCATCAATCAATAATACAGAGGCTCAAAGAATCATAATTAAATTTAACCATGATGTAGTCTTGATCTATTTTAATCCACAGAAACAAAAGACCTGGATGTCTATGGCTCTGCATTGCCCCTCTCAGTAACACATGGTGCCCACGAAGTCTGACATTCCAGAAAGACTGTGCTGCTTCTGATCCTTCCTCACACAGAAAAAAAAAAAAGGAGGAGAAATGGAAGGCTCCTGTTTTAATGCTGACAATATATTAAATGAAGAAATTAAATGAAACAATTCTGGGAGGGTATATATAATGATAAGAAAGTAAACTAGCAGTGGTTACATTTTCTATGGTAGACATAATTGATATGTTTGTTGTCTGTGATTCACACATTATTTTAAGTTTCTGAGGGGGATTTTTATTGCAAAATATTCTGCATTTTAAATACTATTTAATTATGGTTTGTTTCCTTAGGGATTATATCACCATGTGATTTTAATTTGGTATATACCCTAAGGGGCAGCATATTTTCAATTATGAAATATTTCCTCCAGAAACAATAATGGTTCAATGATTTATTGCAGGATCCTATTATAAGGTGCCTCATACAAGAGAAATCTGAAATGCAATTGGCTTAACAATATAGTATAGGCAGGACTAAAATGCATGTGAACTGAGCATATGGGCCTTTTTCACAAAAATCATATTTATATACTTTCATCCTTTGCATAATACTTCAATTATTATATCTTGAAAAAAGAACTTGGAAAGCTGAGAGCTATGAAACATTTACATTATTATCTCTTCAAAAAGTTCATTTTTGGACAAGTATCATTTGGATAGGGATTAACTTAATCAGAGATTTTGAATCTTCTTTACTTTAATTTTTAATCTCTTTTTAAAAATATGTCTGAATCTTAAAAAGGCCTAAACCTGTAGTCACAAAGCACTGCTTCAAAAAAGAGGAAAAAAAAAGAAAAAGAAAAAAGAAAGTTTTTAAAGCAGCCACCAGCTGTAAGAGAGATAGTGCAAGCAGCAGATTTGTGACAGAGTGGAGCATGAAACCCATCAGCTGATGAGTGAAAATCCCTGGTTTCTAATTAATCGAGGTACACAGGCCAAGGGATGAAGAGGATCAGGGAAATGAAATCAGGAAAAAGATACCATCAGTCATTTCTGCGGCCCATTGTCATACTTCAGAATCTGCTGTAATGAATCACTCAGGCATTCCACAGATACATTCAAATGGTGAAGAAAATTCATTGTCCGGTGAAGAGTGTTTGATAAAAATCTTTCTTTTCCCCCCTCTTTGTCAGAAGCCTATGATCAGAAAAGGAAATCCAGACAGCACAACAGGTGTGCTTTTGCAAGCCTGGTGAAATCTGCAAATGAACGGAGGCACTAAAGAATTTTTTTGTACTAAATTTTCACCAAAATGAAAAAAGTAGCTTGTAAGAGCAAGTGGTGGCAAAATGCACTGAAAACAGCTGAAGATTAAGGGGATAAAAGGTATAAACACTATTCCGGTTGAGAAGCTCCTGTCCCTATGAAATCTTCTTATACAGAAAGGGTGAAAAAATATTTTTTAGAATATTTTTGCCGAGTTTAGCATTTCCAGATATTGACATCTGCTTTGAAAAGCGACTAATCCACGAGCTAGCTCCCATTTGAGACAGCACTAAATTGCCACTCTGAAACTTGAGGGGGGAAACCACCTTTTTTAAAGGGGGATGGTTTAGGTTTTTTCTCACAATTACTTGTTTCCTTCAAAGGCAGAACCAGTACAATTAAAGGCAAATGGGTTTTGTCTTCTTCCTCTCTTATATGCCTGTCCAAGAACAAACTCATGCAAATACTATGAACAAGGGGATGCCTACATTTTGGATATCTGTTCGTTTCTCTCCTGTCAGACTTGTGTAAAGATTTTAGAACTTATGAAAAGATTAGACTGAAATTCTTCTCAAATTTAAATCCTTTTCATTTAAAATTAGGGATTACTTATCTTCCTTTCCCTTTTGTTTTGCCTATGGATCAACTTTTTGACCCTGAGCAGTTCTTGTACCAGTGTGCTCCTTAAAGTAGTGTGTCCCATTATATGACACCAGAATATAATTGTGTTTAAATAATCAGGTGCTATACTAAGACGTATAAGGATGGCTGATTCATTTTAGATTTAATTACCATAATATAGGGTTTTGCTGTCTATAGTATCAATCACTGAGACACTTTATAGTTGATAATATTAAAATGGCAACAATAATGAGAATTCTGCTTCGTGATGAAAATAATTTTAATCATGGGTAGATTACAAATCCATTTACTGTTACGGTTACTGAGAATTCTATTATCTGCGTCCTATTGTGAAAGATGTTGAAACTTGTTTTCAGGAAATGTAAAAGATTATAGAAGTATGCTCTCTATGCAAAGTTTTTATCACAGTAGAGCAACAAAAAACTGCTTAATACCAGGAACTGCTAAAGATCAAAATCGCCAAGTGAACTTGTAGCTCTATCTCCGCGTGAACGTATGCCTGGCTATGCAGATCTATTTATAGGCTCAAGGACAATATTGGTAACCAGTTTAGATTTCTGACCATGATTTCTTCTATTCACATACAGTACTTAGCCAGGTGACCAGCTGTGGCCTCTGCAATGAAAATATTACCAATTAATAGCTCCAATCTAATGTGTAGATTAGACATGGGTAATCTAGACAGTACTTAGTTCTTCTTGTGGCTGTACCTCTGATACTTTCCTGTGACTATGGACATATCATCTCACCTATTTAAAAAAAAAATAAAATTATTCTTTTCTATTCCATTCAACCCTAAACAACTATTCTTACAACAAGGTATTGATCAGGTTGGCATTAGCTGTCTTATCTCTGCAATGGCACTAAGACTGGAGAGGGGATAGGGAACTGAATCCCAGAGTCCATGCACTCCCAAAGTACTGCCATGGCTTCAACGGTTGTAGGTCTCAGACCGTTTCCTATTCACAAAATGACCAGGAGGGAACACCAAAAGCTAAATACCTCTAGCTTGCATCTTCACTGGGAGAAGTGGCTGAAGTCAGAAGAATTGGACAGCGCGATTTGTCAGGCGGGGAGTGTTTTTCCAGGGGCATACACGTTGCTGCCGCACCCCTGTGGTGCAGGAAGGGCTGCAGTCCTCAAGAGCTGGTCTGCTCCAATTTCATTTAAAACAAAGAAACCTCACTGAGGTCATTTTAGTACAGGATTTTAGACAAGGACTTGTTCTGCTGAAACAAATAGCATAAGCTTCACCCTGTTGAACCTTTTCCTGCAACTATATGTAACTGTGTGTGCACATATATATTAGCACTGCTACGATTATATAATGTAATGAGCTCAGTGGATTTATTCCGGATTTATACTATGGAGCCTCAGAGCAGAGTTTGGAACAATATCCTGTCTTCAAGATGCCAGTTTTGTAAATGCTTTTCTTTTCTTAAGGATACCAGTGAAAATTTATTACTGATTTATCATGCGTAACTCTGCAATGGAATCAGATTTTTCTTCTCCAGCTTCATCGCTGTTTCCAAATGGGGATTAAAAATTTTTCAAAAACTTAGTAGAGAATCATTTATCACCAAAGTCCCCAGGAGTTCATTTACTGGTGTGCAAACTGCGCCCCACACTGGTCCCCTGCTTTGGAGGAACTCAATGAATAAATTAAATTTACAGAGACAGCCAGTTTTATAATCCTGGCCTACTGCTCTCCCTTCCTACTTGCATAATTTTTGTCATTCTGGACTTGGTTCTCCCTGTTCAGTCTCCCTCACTGACCAATGAGTCTGGGGGGAGGGACACCGGGGCTCAGGAGGGCTCGGAGCATGACTTACACAGAGCAATGGGCAGAATAGGAGCAAAACACAGAATAGCAGCAAAACACATTTGTAAAACTGCCTGCCTTTGGAGCAAAACTGTAAAATATACTGTCTGCATATTAATTTGCATGAGATATACCATTTGTAAAAGGAACAATAACAAATGTAGAATCAATCTATTTTTTTTACAGGAAACATTTCTTTTTTTATTCCAAATATAAACAATCTTATTAAACAACCATAATTTAATCTAAACAATAAATCTGTTGCTTTTCTTTATTTTTTACCTTTTGTTTAAAAATAAATGAAATGAAAAAGAAAAAAAACCCCTAACTTTGCAAGTGACATGACTGTCTTCAAGCAAAAGTGAAATTGGAAGAACAACAACAACAACAAATCCTTCTAACCAGTGTATTTTGTAACTCGGAAAGACGATTTGGAAAGGTTTTCATCCAAGTGATTTTCCGCAGATAGCTCATAGGTGATCAGGATAAAACCCCACAGCTTCAGCACTTCAAATATTTATCATATACATGTTTGCTTGAATCTTGATAAGGGTGAGGTTTGGGACTTATGGACACCGAGATAGGATGTCACCTGAGACATTCATCTGATTCCTAATGCAGACAGAAAGAAAGTGCCTAGGAGAGGCCAGAAGAGAGAGGGAGGGAGAGAGTAAGGGATAGTAGGAATGGACAGCCCTTGTTCCCAGCTCTAATATCCCAGTGCAATTATTTTGTGGACATCCACTCCTTGCCTGCACAGGAGATAGGGCTATAAGTGTATGTTATTTTTTAATTACAAGGGGGTAGAAAAAATCCTGATGATGGGCTGGAAGGTGCCATTGCATTGTTATTTTTTTCTCTCCCTTCGTTTGCTGATTATGTGAGCTGGGCTCCTTTGCTAGCCGATGATAAGCAGAATTTCCATGTTCTCTGCATAATTAATCCATCTCTGCCTCTCTTCATGCCAACTCGCCCGTTATCGCCGGCACATGCCTGAATTGCAAAAGAATCCGCTCTTCAATTGGAACTTATTGATATTCTAAGAAAAAAAAAAGAGAGAGGGAAAAAAACCTGAAAATCCTTAAGTTTAAGCCGCAGATTTTTAAATGGATTAATTTCGCTGCAATCGCAGCCATCTAAGGCGGGAAGGCAGGCAGAGCAAATTGAAAGCATCTCCATGTTTGCAGAATTGGGTCCAGAATGCTGAAATGTACTGGCACAGTTCTCTTTTAAAGTCAGAAAATTACCATTCATTTACATCACATGAAATACTTTTTTATGCTAGAAATATTCAAGAGACGTTCCTTAAATGCCTGCTAATGCTAGATAACATTTCTAACTTTCAACATTTTGCTAGACTTTGATATGACATGATAGGAATGCCTGCCAGTGAGGAATATTATATGTACCAGTAATCTCTTTTTATCACATATTTAGATTGTATCATCGTCTTCTTAAACCGTCCTGAAGTAGTCTTTAAACAATGTACTCTGTGTCGTAGGCTCCTATTTCATATAGTTACATGAGCCAAACTTAGTAAGATATATATTTAGACTTTGCCTAGTACGAAGGGGTTTTTTTAAGTGCCAATACACGATCCCCCCCCCAAATAGTTTATCTTTTTCTATCTTTCACAAAGTTAACTTGCATTTCTCAGCATCCTTTCTACATTTAGAGATCCTGCATTCACCTCAGTTACAATGCCATGTGTTTTGTTATTTCAATGCAGCTCTTGTGGATTGTACTTACATTTTGAAAGGGCTCAGCTGTGCTCCACAGCAGCCTGGCATTGCACGTGGAATAACGAGGGCTACTGGGGAGCTAGGACTTTGCCTCCTCTCCTTTTATTCCCCCCCCCCCCCCCCCCCCCAATATTACCAAAATCCAAATATTCTCCTCCTTTTGTTTCTCAAACACAAAATTCACATCCCTCACTTTCTTGTCCCTAGGAAGCTGCGGCATTGAGCAACGCTGAGAGATTTCTTTAATGTCTCAGCTGAACCACAACGTATCTGGCATTCCATATTCACGTGCTCGAAATCAGCAATTTATGCTGTTGTAGAAGGAAATGTTGACACTCGCAGTTAACAGAGGGGGAAAAGTTGCTACATTGACTGCAAATGGAGATTTAGCTGTTAGGAAATCTTTGTAATTATTAGACAGACCTCTTTCATTCTAAAGATGTGTGGGAAAGAAATAAAAAAGAATTAGAGGAACAGGCAGGCACATTCCAGAGTGGGTGGGGGGGTGTGTGTGGAAAAAGAGAGATACAGTAAAACAATGATATTTGTGGCAACATCTGCCTCAGATATAAAACAACGAGCTTAATACATGGTGTGGCCATCTTACCATATAAAATTAGCACCTGTTATGAAATGCATGTCACTAGTAAGTAAATAAAATGTCAGTGTTCCAGTTTGGATTTTCAGGCAATAAAAAGCACATACAAGAATGACTAGTGATCACATTAGGATACGTTTTTATATAGCAGAAAGAGAACAAAGAAGGTTTTCTAGTTGCTTCAGAATGATTGACAGTTCTAAGGCAGTACTGAACTTGAGCATGTTTGTGGCATATTACAATTTTAACATTATGGTTTTGGCAAAATCAAAATATTTAAAAACACTTTTTAGAAAAAGAAAATAATTATCTTTGCATTCAACTCTGTAATGTCCTAAGAGAATAAGTTGAAACCACATTTGAAAGAATCATAATTTTTAAATCACCTGTGAAACTGTATGTTTAGTAGATAAATAAAATCTCTAAAGAAAGATATTTCTGTGTTATTTCTGCATATATCTGTAGCCTCAGTAAGTAAATAATTTAACAGCCAAATAGTCAAAGTGCTTGAGATATGCATTTCCAAATGTGTACTGGTTTTAGTGAAAATAACTACTTCCAACCTAATTTGGGAGAGAAAAAAAAAAGTAGCATACAGATTACATGAACTGCATATTAGCACAGAACTTTTAATCTGTTACAGTAAAATTCTGACTCTTTTGAAGTCAATCGCAAAATCCTTACTGCTTTTAGTAACACCTGTATTTCAACACAATTTCAGTAGTAAAATGAGGTTTAATTTAGTTTACATGACAATCATTGATTTTTTCCAACAAAAAAGTTCTTCTAAGAATTTATACCAAAATTTTTCAGGTTTTACATCATTAAACCACAGAAAAAATATTTTAAATATGTTAAAATTATTTTAGCAATAAGTAAATTGTAGTTATCAATTTAAAATATGTGTATTTTACATTCTTTATATATATATTTATATTCTACTTTTTATATTCTTATCCCATGGTACATAACAATATTCTATAATAATTATTTAAATAACTGCAAATGGCTAGGTTCTATAGTGCTATTTTGTATATGTAAGTACACTATATGGAACATTGTATTATAGAAAGTATATACATGATTTTTTTGCACACCGAGGTTAAGATGTTTTTCTTTTCTTACTGATTTAGGAATCAAAATTTCTGCACTAATACCTTGGAGGATTCTTTTGGCATGGCAGTGTAGGATGAATACTTTTTGAGCCCGGAAAGAATGCCAACAGCCACAGCATGCAGGAAAAAGAGGTTTTGCAGCACACGATGATCTCTGGTTATTCACATTTTGGCATTTTTTTTTCCAACAATAAATGTAAATTTCTTAACCTTCTTGTTATCAATCTCTGTATTGGTTTGGCCTTATGGAAGATCAACATGTAGCCAGAAAAACTGAGATCAGTGTTCAGCACAAACGTTACCCTGGTTTAGAAGCCTAGATTCATTGCAAAGCAAATGACTGCAATTTATCCATACATGGCACTGTCTGGCATTAAACTATCCTCAATTTTATAACCAGAAAGCAACTGCAAATGAATTACCAACTGATTTTTAAATTTTACTTAGAGGAATTTCCTTGCTGCTTCAAAAAATATTCATTGTGTTTAATTTAGGGTTTCTGGTTTCGTGCAGTATATAGATTCATTTAGGCAGTTACATATTTACACTTATACCAGGGAAGTGGGGAACACTTATAAGATCCAATGTGTGTGCCCTCTGCATATTAGGCCACCTGGTATAAACTACAGCATAAGCTGTGGATTTGAACACACATCATATATGGTCAAATGATGAACGTGGATCCTATGGAATGCCACAGGTGTATAGGAATTTGTCAGATTGCATTCAGGATGCAAGATTTCTATAATTTGTCCAGACATGGATGCGTGATCTACAATGTAACGACTGACCGATGTTTAGAATCATTGGAAAGGTTTGGTGTCCACCCACTTTCACTTTCCTCAAGAAATGATCAGTGTCATAACAACAAAGTCATTGTTATGATGGAGTCTGGCAATGAGTGTGGCTATGTTACTAGGTGTTCAGTGTGTTAACCTCAGCAAGGCAGACTAGGAAATCAGTTGTGATATGCAGCCCACAAAGAAAGACCCTTTGAAAGCAAGGAGGCAAAGCACTGCAGACAAGCACAGAGGTATTTAAGAATAAGTGGGTCTGACGATTTATCCATAACACTCCTTTCACAGGGTCCAGTAAAAGAGCTTGACACTTTGTTATTACAATAACAATTTAAGCAAAGAATAACACTAGATCTTAATCCAGTCTACACAACTAACCAAACAGTTACCCTCCCATAAGAATAAGGGGGTAGATGCCATGGGAGCCTGTCTTTGGAAAGGAGCCATGATGGGTGTCCTCAGATGATCTTTGGCCTAAGAGATGATCAGTCAGGTTACATGCACATGTAAATTACTGCTATGGATATGTAACAATAAGAAGTTTCTGGGGAGCTATGAGGAAACAAACAGATTCAGTGTCAAGAAATAGGGACAAGACCAGCTGGATTGATGTTATACTTCATATTAATATGAACAGTTTTGCATTTTCATTCTATATCCTATACAAAAATGTTTCCAACTCTAACCAAAAGGTTGAGCAATCAGCAGCAATAGGAAAGAAATAACTTGCCAGATGTTATCACACATAGGTAATTCTTGTGTTTAAGATAATTCTTTAGGTGTAAGAAAATAGAAATTTTCTTATGTGCAGAATATTTGACATATTCACATGCTGCAGTATGTACAACAAGGTGACCATGACATTCATAGTGATAGATCCAGGGAGCTTTCTCCCTTTCCTTTCCCTCTCACATTCATTTTCCTCTGGTCCTGGGGACAGAACTCAATCCTGAACTCCTTATTTCGATGAAAACACAGTGAATGGACTGCAGATAACTTTGAGAGATTGTCAGATTCTCTTTTAAAAAGCTGGATGTGACAGATAAAATGCTAAATTTACTTGCTGGGTACAACCCACTTTTTTGCCAAAAATCCTAGCACACACCTACAAAAGTGTTGTCTGTATTAGAAAAAATTATAAGTCAGAGTTTTCAAGGACAAGAGTTTTCAAGGACAGAAGTTTTCAAGTACAGTGTAGGTACAATGTGTGTTTTTACCATTGTACCAGAAAACCCAGAAAAAGTGGAGGAAAACATAACTTTTCCCAGAATAATATATTCACAAAGGAATATTTGCATGAAAAGCCCACAAATACACTCAACCTTCGACTAATGTTGCTGATGGAGAAAAAAAAAATGTGGTTTCCTGGAACCAGGAACGCCACTGTGTGCTTTATGTACTCACCTTGATAGTCGTTATTTGTTGAGGGCTGAGCAGAATCAGGATCAGATTCAGCCACCCTCTCTGGCCCTGGGGCAGTTCAACTCAGGAGCAGGGTGGAGTAAACCCGATATAGAAAGAGAGTTTTATAACATTCAGTGGTCTAGCAATATATAAATGAAGAGGTAAAAAATCCCTGCTGTATTCAGATAGGCAGAACAGTACTTGGTGATGGGACTTGAAGATGGAAGCATTTGGCAAATAAAAGGGGGGCAACTGTTCCAAAACAAAAAGGGCGAATGGATGCAGGCACTGAAACAGCAAATGCAGAAATAAAGGATGAGTGTTTCCAGCCTACTGGAAAAAAAAGATGGTCCTTCTTGGAAAAACTGGGTTTTGTGCTCAAGTGAAACACAAGAACGGGCCATTGAATATTTCCCTGTTGGTGCCACATCTGTATGTCTTTGCTGTTCCTTGTTTACAGATACGCCTCAACAATGAAGCACAAATCACTAGAGGAAAAACTTTCCACTGCAGATCTGTTCTGAGGCAGATTGCAGCCTGGGAATAGAAAAGGCAAAGCCGTACAGTTGCCAGCATTTGACAAATCACAGTAAGTCTCTTTGCCTGACTGAGAGAGAGCAAGGGGAGCCCAACTGTCTGAATCTGTGGCATCTAATGAGCAGGAACAAAATTACTTCAAACTGTTAACAAAGAAAAATTCATTTTTCCAAAGCTACATTTCCTATGGGCCATTGCAGCTCATAACAAAAGTAAAGCTAAAACCTACACAGAACTGAGCATATTTTTTATTTTTCCATTTGAAACCTGGGATTATTTCCTCCAGGCATTTGGAAGGACAATGCTAGCAGGACCCGGTTTGCCAGTAAAACTCAGTTTTGGAAACCATCATCAGCGAGCATAAAATGGGTCCAATGCTATGGAAATGAGCTCGTTACTATTATTTTTTTGCTGGCAGTCACACAATTTGTGCTTTTAGAATTCTGAAAAGCGGGACATGAATTGCAAAGAAAAAATGAGTTAACAATATTAAACAGTCAGTTGCTAATTACTGAGCAATCCAAACCTGCGTCTGGAATGACATACTCAGACATCCAGCTGGACCTCAGGCCATATGCTAGCCCAGATCCTCACGCATTGCTCCCACTACTGTCAAACACTGCAGTACTGGGTAAAAAGTTCAGCGTACAGATTAAAACATGGTCAGAGCCGTATATCCGAAGGCACTTTAAAAAGAATAATGAATATCCTCAATCTCTCAGTAAAAGTAAAGGATGGGAGCTGTAGACAGCAAGGCGGGAAATCACTCTGAATCATTATATTTGTTTCACTCTTTGTTTGGAGCAGAAGTGTTCAATAACTCCAGTGCTGTTCTTTCTCTGTAAGGAGGTTACTTAGAGAGATTTAGAATCTTACTTCATCCTAGTACCATGTTTCAGCTGCCATAGATCACATTTGCAATAGTTCAATGCAATAAATGAAGTTTATTATCTACTTATTGATCGGGAGGTATGATACTTAGCAGAATGAAACATAAAGAAAATTCTAATACAATGTAGTAAGTTTTAATGGTGCAATTCCAAGGATAATAATATTGCTAAAAATATTATTCCCCTAAGTATAAAAAGTCATTTACCTTTAGCTCTAGGTTTCTGCTTGGTCCTATATAAAATGTTAACTTTTAATTTATTTGAATTGTGTTTTAATTTAATTGTGTTAATTTATTGAATTGTGTTCCTTATCATGTATTTTTCAGATAAAGACCATCTAGGTTAAAAAGTGTACATTTGTTTAACTAAACCAGACATTCTATAGTATCATCTTGTAACAACCAAGATTTCATTAAGTATATTCTTACAGTAGTATGATTTCCTACATTTATGCTATATTATCTTGCATATATCAAAAATAACCCATCAAAAATAAAGTGTGAAAAAAATTCAGGAAAGCTTCAAAAAATACAGGTGTCTGATTTGTATTTGCACATGCACATTTGCTTACCTGTGTTGCAAATACAAATTCTTTCAGCCTGGATCAGTGATTTAGTGTTGACCAAATAAATCCCATGTTGTAAATTAGCCAGTGATCTCACTTTTACAATAAGGTTGCAATAAGGCAGAGAAATCTGCAAGTGTAGAGCAATTGCCAGGAACTGAGCCTACGCCACACAGTCCTTTTGGATATGTAGCTGTAATCCTGACTTGCTTAAAATTGTGGCTAGTAAAAACATGTATTTTGGGATTTTTGCATGAGAAAAGACTGCAATGGCAAGACCCCAAAATACTCTGCAACTTATATCAGTTGTTTTCATGATGCTTTAGATCATCCTTAACACTTATGCAAACAATACACATAAGTATGGTCACGTTATTAGATTTAAATAAGAGATGTATAAACAACTAAGAATTAAAGCAATTAATCAAAGCAGAAACTCATAACGAAGAAAATAAAATAGTATTGTAAAAAGATTTGGTTTAACATTTTAAATTCCTTCACTGTTACTGGAAAATAAATTGTCCTTCATATACAAATACAGTCAGGACTAGAAAGCATATGATTCAAGGACTCTGATTTAAGAACAAATCCTCAACGATTTGGACTAATATTCTTTATGCAGCTAGTCAACACCGTATTTGTGAAATATGAATTTGAAAAAAGGCTATTATACTGGCTTAAAGCTGGATATTTACACATTCGCCTCCCATACTCATTAAACATTTTCATGCAGAAAACAGTAAAGAAAAAAATCCCATGAAAAAATGAAATCCTAAGCAACTCATTTTCCACTTCGGCAGAAGAGTCTCCATGATCACTATGAGCTTTATTATTGCTTTATTTGCAGGAATTACTAGCTCTTTCTTAAATTGTTCTGTTGGAAATCTGAAACATACAATATTTTACATTACAGTAATATTTAATAAACAACTGAGAATTGTGAGATAGTTTACAAGTGGAGCTAATATTACAGTTCTTGTAACATCTTTCCATTAAAAAGTTAACAGGCTGGATTAATTGCTTCATGATAAATGTTTCTTTTTAAAACCTGCTGTTTTCCTTGCAGAAAAACATAAATAGTATATACTGTTACCAGTATTGGTCTGTTTTGAAATACTGCTTTTCTCTTCTAAAAGTTCATGGTGAAGATATACAGTTTGCATTCTAATGTACTAATTCATGCTACGACAGCCTAACAAATCAGGGAACTTTGAAGAACCCACACAAATGTGCATGCTTTTTGTGTGGGAACAGAATTCCCAGAGAGATTCTTGAAACTCATGTGTCATAATAAATTTGTAGATTGTAAACCACAACATATGAGAGATATTACTAATTTGAAAGGGAAAATAATTTTATGTTTTTAAACTGAACATGCATTTACTTACAAATTACATTATAATTACATAATTTTGTCCTCCCTCTTAGTGATGCATACCAATAGAGAAACCTTGAAAGAAATCTAAAAAATGCCTGATGAAAATGTAAATAATATCCAGCACTACTCAATTTAAAGTGATTATAAAAGTTGCAATAGCTAAAAGGTATTGATTTTTAAAATAAATGTGTACTTTAAAGGTGACAACATACAGTATAGCATAAGTGTACATTCAGATTATCTATTGCTTTACTATTAATGATTAAGTGCAATTATTAATTATGGTATCCATCTGCTTTATAGCCATCTTCACATATCTTCAAAAAGAAGTATATTAATATCTGAGCATAAAAACTGGAGCTAGAAATTAAATCCAGTATTTTTAAGTGAATATGTTCATAATACAGTGAATGGAAGAAATTATTTATTTTTGCAGCAGATGTGATTAGAACTTTGTTCAGAAGAAAAGTCGACTCTTTTAAGAAATACAGTATCATGTACTAGATGATTACTGTTGCTTAGGACTTAGGCATCTTGACTCAGAAGACAAAAGTATCCTTTTCTTTGATATGGACACTTCAATTCCATTTTCTGCTCTATTCAAAAGACAGGCTGAGTATCTAGATCTTCAAAATGTCAGCCCTGAACTGCATATGAATGAAATCAAATACAGTCTGCACAGCCTCAAAACATGGAAACTTTGCTGGAGGAGATTTAGTTAAGAGTTTGCCTCTTTCAGTTCTTGAAAAAGCACATGGACATCTGATTAAGCAGGTCAATGGCTAGGGCTCAAATACCGACTGAAGGTGAAAAAGACATATAATTCCTGTCCCTCCACCCTACAGTCCCATCCATTTCTAGATTAAACTTCCCACATGCGTAATTCCTACTGAATGGATTTTGATCCTCTTCAGGCACCCTTGTAATTGTATTTCAGGTAAGAAGGAAACTTTTTTTTCCCCTCATTCACGAAGTGATTGGGACAGCCATGGTTTTCAGTTTTCCCAGATCAGGTCAGGAGATGAAGTTGAAGATGCTGAAACATAGCAGATGGAAATTACCCACTCTCCTCACTCTGAGAAAATGGCATTGAAGATATTATTCAGGAAAACAATCCTATGAAATTTTGAGGAAGTGCAAAAACTAGGGCTCTTCATGTCTAATACAGTCAGTAATTGTATTTCTGTACCATGTAAGTGGACTGTACAGGAGAAAGGTATGTGGACAAGGGGTTGCAGGCAGCTGATAAACACCCACTTTGGGGTGGAATATGTGGGTAACTGAAGCATATTTCATATACCTTGTACGTCTTCTGTATCTTTGCCAGCTCGACATGCATATTTAGAGGTTCCTTCAGTCCGCAGAGCAGGCTCCAACCACCTGAACCTACATCTGCAGTTTCAATGGATGTGCTGGGTGTGTGCCTGTTTGGGAACTGGGCTGGAATAATTTTGCTACCATTATTCACTTGTTCCGCAGTTTGGGAGAGGAGTGCATAACACTAAAGCAGTTGCCTGCATCAGGAGAAAAAGCTCAGCAGTCTGCAGATTGGAGATTGGTCACACAGGATCCTACCACAGGACAACTGGGTTTTCTTGGCAGTTGCTCATATTACCCATGAACGTTTTTGTGACAGTGCAAAAAATTAAAAATATACACCACCAGGGTAAGATGGTGTAACTTTAAGTGGTCATATACAAGCACATTTCTATGCTCCTACAGAGAAATTAGTTTCTAGAATACATACTTTGATTTCAACAAGTGTTTTAGAAGTATGGTGCCACTTAAACAAGCCTCTGAAATAAAGACGGTGCATAGGACATAATGTTTACCCTTATATGGCAAAGACAGAAGAATTTATTCCTAACTGTATTTAAAGTACCCTCTGGAGCAAGTAACAGAATACCCTCAAAGACATTTTCATTGCTGATGTGCATTTTCTAATGAGCCTGTTCATGATCATCAACACATAGATAAAGCCTTTAGAAAAGACAGAAGTAAACAGGGTCTGTTTGATAATTTAATCAACTATGGATTTTATAAAAATACATGATTTTTCCAAAAATATTTTTTAAGAAGTTTTGAAACATTGCATAATTCACGTATTTGATAGTGGATTTCTCAGTAATAAATATATAAATCATAAATCATTTATTCATACAGTGTAATGTAGCAGTTTATTATATACTGCATGAATTTTGTAATCAGGGAATCCCCTGATGGAAAAATAGCACAATATTAATTACCAGCACCATCTGTGCTAAACAATAGGAAAAACAGTATTTTAATACAATGACTTCATGCATGTCAGTTATCTTCAACATTAAACACTCCAGTTTTGTTGATGTGGTTTACCTTCTACTCAATTAAATAACTGATGTTCTTACAAAGGTTAAAACTATGAATAAATGAATTAAAATTAAATATAATGAAAAATACCAATAGATACAGCATGGATCAAGCTCATTCACTAAATAAGTGATCGTACTGGTATAGAAACACATTTGTTTACACATACATTTTTAAATTTACCTACGTTTCCAAAAAATGATTATTTACACGCTTGTTAACTCCAAAGGACTACTGTTCAACTTCTGAGAGTTGTTTTGAGTTGTTGTGTGGGTTTTGTTTTGTTTTGTTTTTTTTAATTATCACTATTCTAAATACATAATCCTCACAACAAAAATATGGAATCTACTTGGCAACATTGTGAGTGTAAGTTGTTTTGATGTACACAAAAGTATTTAAGGTGCAATTAGTATTCTGGAAACTCACTGAATTTTCCACTGTATCCTGACACCCATATTGCAAAGAAAAGTGTGAATTTAGGAGAATTTGCTTTCTCTCAGTAACGTAGGAGGGATGTTTTTCTTAGACATCCAGGTACCAATTTTATTTAATGATTTCTTGAGTTAAAAACATGTTAGCTAAATCTAAATTACACTTCTTTTAATTGCACTAAATTACACATATTGCCTTTTTGAAAAATTCTGCCAACCAAGGGTACTAGGATGAGGACAGGGTTCAAACTCGCTGGTTGAACTTGTCATGGGAAAGTCTTAAACACGGTTTCCCTATTTCCAAAGCCCCCCACTTATACCCATGCCCACATTGCCAATGTGCAACATCCTTCTGTCTGCACATTCACTTCCTTATTTCTGACATAAACATTTTATTTCAGTACACTGTCAGCAAGTTCTCATTATATTTAAACATATGTCCGCTACCTGTTTTTTTTTTTAATCTATCGCATATTGGGGTTGTCTATAGACTTGCAACTTTGCCCATAACATCTGTAATAATTTTTTCAGGACTTCAAGATTTTGTTGGCATTTATACCCTTCAAATGTACAAATCAGAGCCCTAAAAACCCACAGCAAGCGGTGTCCCAGAATGGTGCTTTTATTTTTGCACACATATGCTTTTGATGGTAATAAGAATTTAATGTGTTTTTTTTTTTATTAAGATTTTTCACTTGCTGATGTAGTTTTTCATAGGTATCATGGATAACATTGTTCACAGGAATTTCCAGGAGAGGAGACAGTAATAAGACTCCCAAAGCTTTACGAACTGCCCAGAGCGTTTATTTGCCATAATAAAAATTAACTGCTTATTTACAGCCATCAACTCACCTACCGAAGGGCTGTGTGAATTCTTCCAGTCCCTGGGCAATCTGTTTTCCCCAGGTCTCCAGTGAGCTGCACGTTATTCTCTAGCAGTGTGTATGTTCTTGTCTGTCCCAAAGGCAGGCAGCTTCCTGCCCTCACCCTTCCTGCAGTGGCTGATTTCTGCACGCTTTTCCACACCAGACATGGAGTGCCCTGACACTGCCTTGGAATCATAGAATCATTTATGTTGGAAAAAACCTGTAATATTATTGAGTCCAACTGTTAACCTAGCATGGCTAAGTCCATCACTAAACGGTGTCCCTAAGCACCCACATCTACACATCTCTTAAATACCTCCAGATATGGTGACACTTCCCTGGGAAGCCTGTTCCAATGCTTAACAACCCCTTCAGTTAAGAGTTGTGAGAAATTATATTTTCCTAATATCCAGTCTAAACCTCCACTGGCACAACTTGAGGCCATTTGCTCTTGTCTTATCACTTTTTGCTTGGGAGAAGAGGCTCAACCTCAACCTCAACCTGCTACAACCTTCTTTCAGTGTGAGTGGTGAGGTCTCCCCTGAGCCTCCTTTTCTCCAGGCTAAACAACCCCAGGTGCCCCACCTGCTCCTGCAAGACTTGTTCTCTAGACCCTTCACCAGCCTTCCTGGAAGAGACTATGATTTTGCACAAACTTGCCTTCTGCTGGAGTGGGGTGACAAGCCAAGGAATCTTCTCAGACAGAACTATAATTCTTTTTAATGCCCAGTAACCGAAACAAAGTTATAAAGGAAGGCTTTGCACTTCTGAACTGCGACATACCAGTACTCGGCAAATAGTGATACTTTATTGTGACATCCCCAGATACTGTCTCAGGGATTCTGTAGCCTCTTGCTGTCAGCAGATTTTTGTACAAACTGAATTCATACAGGTATTCATCTCTTTGCCAGGGCTATCTTGGTCTGCTAGGAGAGTTGTAAATCTCATCAGATACTCCGTAGGGATGCCTAACCATTGCAAATTCAGTTTAATTTCTTTTTCTTCCTCATTTTGATGTATGCTTGTGGCCACTGCTCTATTTCCATATCAATAATTCTCCTCTCTAACCAGCCTGGCTATTCTTCCCTCCTAGTGTTTTCTGGGGGTAGCTGAAAAGATTTATTGCTCTCTTGCAATCTAACAGTTTTCTCAGTTGTGAATATGACTCCAGGCTGATATCTACCTCCATACCTACATCTCTTGTATCTTTTCTCTCTTCATGCTTCTGTGATCTTCCTAAATTTGTTAATTAAAAGGAACCTCCTCAGAAATATTGTGCTTACTTTTACCTTTTTCTCCTTAAAGAAAAAGTCCTTTTCCAATTTTCCCAGGCTTGTGTTATTCAGTGCTACCTTCTCCCAATGTCAGTCCAGACTGCAATCTGGCCATTATGTAGAATACACTTCTTGCTTTTAGTGACTAAGTGACTCCCTCTTTCTGCTGCCTGTACTTCATTATTTCCTCTTACTCTCTTTGACCTAAGCGGTTCTTCTGACAACGGTAGATTTCTCACATATGTGGATCATTTCTATGGCTCTCTATATTTAATTTCTTCTTATCTCATTCCAATATATTATTATAGGCAGTTTTACTCCTGCCTATATAACACATTTTTCACTTTTTAGTGGTGGCTTCTGCTACATGACAAGACTTTTCTCTGTCTTTTCAGGTCTCCTCGGTTCTCTTTTCAATGCATTTCTCCCCTAAAATAATTGCTTTCCCTTGTTCTTGTCTTTCTGGTTGTTTCTACCTCCTAGTTGATCAATAATTATTTACAAACAATGATTTTTAATTGCTTATCTTTTTTTAATTTGAAATGACATCTCTCCAATATTATCTTTTCCACCTTTCTTGACTAGGTAAATCCAAAATATTGAGCCCTCCATTAAACAACGCCAGAAAAAAAATCAAGACAACCTTTTGATAGTGTTTCAGTGAATCAACTTACAGTCGCCTTTTCAGCCCTTAGTTTAATTTCTCCTTTGCCTTTTTCATTCTTCTGCACTAGTTGTATTCCACTGTTGATCATGAGGACATCAGAGTGAAAGACAACTCATATAGTGCAGAGCAGATCTCGCCTGCCTTGGGCATCCAAAGAGTTCTGCTGGAATCCTGAGCTGGATTCTGCCTTAGATTTCTTTAATGCTGTATTTTAGTTATCAGAAGAAGATATTTTAGAAACATGAAAGTTACATTAAAATCCAATGCTTAATATCTCTTAAATAGAAAAACAATAACTAATATACTAAATAGAAGATTGAAGATGTACAAACTCTGTCCATGCTCTAGTTTGTCAACCTGAGATTTCACATTTGAATACATTTGAAATCTTCAGAAAACAACCAGCTGCAGAAGACATTTACTTTTGACTTATTACTGTGATTCTGTGATTCTGTGTAATGTAAAATGTTTACATTTTAAAATAGCACGCACTACACTGACAATCTGTCAGTATAGAACTGAGGCATTTAATTCACATTAGAAATTACAAAATGCTGTAAATACAATATAGAAAGACAACAATGTTGACTTCTAACAGGTGAACCCTCACAGAGTGGTTCAACTGCTTTCACGTTTAAACTTACTGTCAGTAAAGATTTGCAACTGATACCTCGCTTTGCGCTTAGGCAAAAGAGATCCCAATTCGGAGCTGTGTAAGTGAGGGGAGAAGCAGTGCTGGAGTGAGCTTCAGCTGTTTTCAGTCTCTGCAGTACTCTGAACATCACTGAGCCTCACCCAAGAACTCCTGAAGAGTGAGTAAGCCACGTAAAAGCCAGCTACGCCGGTCAGAGGCAGCAGCAGGGATATAGGCAGTAGGGCTCCAGCTCTGAAACACAGCCTCCTGAGATCTTTGCTTTTATGGCTGCTTTATGGTGGTGAAGATTATCGAATAATCAGAGTACACTGAGAACTGCTGGATTATATGCATACATCCCCAAACCACATACCATGTTTACATAGAAATACATTATATGTGCAGAATTCGTATTTAAGATTGTGAAGGTCTAAATTAATCTTGTTCTCCAACTGCCCAGTGTGTAACTGTACACAGAGACAAAACTATCTCATTTAAAATTCTATAGCTGATATTAAAAATTAGCTTTTATTAATTAGTTTGCTATCACATTTATTGATCAGTGCACCTGTTAGTGACTCTTCAAAGACTCCTAATTGAACACTTATATTATTATCTCCTCAGTGTATTTAAAATAGCTTGCGAAGAACAAGGGAGTATTTTCATCCCTCTTTTCGCCAAACAGGAATACTTTTCTAAAGAATGCATATGTTGTTCAGATACTATGTATCTGACTTATTGCCTACACAGAAGGTCCAAGAATCACAAGACAGAGTTAATTGTTTTATAAGCTGGATCCCATTTATGTAAATAATGCATTTAAGAACAGAGCTTTTTAAAAACTTATGTCACATCTAAGCACGCATTTTTACCTAGTAGTTTTTGTACAGCTGAGACTTACAAGTTAAGTATTTATACATTTGTGGGTTGGTAAATAAATCACTTTTAATGAGACTTTCTAAAGAACTCTTGTCCTTTTTCTCCTTAGATAACACAAACATTAGAAATGGGACATTGCTACATTTAGCTACCAAGCAAAGGTTAAGACTGTTTGTTTACAAGTTCATTTCTCCTAGAAAGGGAAACATTCTTTAAATGCACGAAATCTTTCATTCAGAATTCACAAAATTGTTTGCATATTCACTGCTATGGCTGGGTGAATTTTTCTGTTAGATATAAGAACAAAATATGAAAATATCTTAGAAAATGAGAAAATAGGCTAAGTCACATTTGTGTTCAATTATTCAGCTTAGAACAGCTGAAAGAAACAAGTAAAAGGTTCAGTTAAAATGCAGATTAGGGTAGATGATTGTTTTAAACTTGAATTTGTGATTAGTGTAGTTACCAAGAGATTGTGCACATAATGGAAACTGTTTGTTGCTTGATAATTTTGTTAAGTCAATAAAGGGACCAAAGACTGAGCAAACAAGGAGGCCTAGTTATCCCTTCTCATCAAAGTCAATCCTTTTATCTGTCACAGTTTCAAGACATGATACTATCGACAGATTTTTTTTCAGAAATAAACATTCCAAAGTTTCCAAACCAGACAGAAACAAAAGAATTTAGAGTGGTATCTGTACAAAGCAAACGATAGATCAGGAAAGAAAATTTGGATGCATTCTTCTATGTACTGAGAGCCTCAAAGCCATCATTTTCATGTTCAGGAATGTAAGCAACAGTCAGTTATTCTATTCTAGTGGCTCTACCCATTCTCTAAGGAGATTAAATTGGGGAAGTGACAATGCCTGCTATTTCTCATCCATGCTCCAAATCCTATACTTAAGATGGTTTTGAAACACAGAGAATAGTTAATTCTATTCCTGCACCCAAATTTAAATGTTTCTTCAGAAGGTAGCCAGCTTGGGAGTCAGTGGATTGTTTTCTCCTCTATTCTGTGTGGGCAAGGATGGTGTTTACCCTAGAGGTACTTTCTAAATTACTGTTCCCTGATCTCGTTTAAGCAACATCAAGCGAGGAATTAGTTTTGTCTTATTCAAGTCACAGGAAGGTACATGAATATATAGAAGACAAATTTATGTTTTTGTAGCCTAGACTGAGCTCTTTATCTCCAGTTCTACATGTAAAAAAAGCTTCCAAAACATGTAATAAAACAGTACTCCTACTGGATATTTAGATGCTATGTATACTGGTTTAACACATGAACTAGTAAATCTTAAAGCTCTATATGGTCGCTTTCCTTAGAATCAGTTCTTCAAACCATTTGTCTCCAGTGGCAAGCGGCCACCTTGCTTATTTTCCTATGGCAGGCATACATTTTACCAGATCATGGAGCATACAATAGACTCCTGTGCAGTGCTGTTACTTCTTCATTCCAAACAAGAAATGGCTATGTACTGCTGAGGGGAGACAGGGTTAAATAACTTCTTAACACTTATGCACAGTATAAGTAGTTTAGTTTCTCAAAATGTGCAAGCACACCGAGTTAAAGAAATGTCTTTTTCTTTAGACTTTGAAAATTAGAATACTTTTTTTTTTTTATTATGGCAGAAGAATGGTCATATATGACATTTTAGAAGCATAATAAATTTATTGCCGACATTATTGAAATTTAAGAAGCCCAAACCTGCACTGGTTTAGTTTTCATATGTGATATTGTATCATATAAAAAATTCAGATTAAATGAAATTCATGTCCTAAAAGGTCAGTGGCAGGAATAGGAGGTAAAAATACATTTTTTTAAGAGCTCATAGCTTTCATGCACTAAGTCATGAATATCAGTTACACACATAAGAATGAATCAATGCCATGACTAGTGTTCTGATACATTTGACTCATGGACAAGGAAGTCAGAGACAGAAAAATAGTGAATGTTAGAAAAGTCATACAAGTTATACTTAGTAATTCAGTGCTTCTTTAACATTGATTTTAAAACGGAATTGCAACCAGCTGTTTACCAGGTAGTGAAACGGAGGGAGTCAAGTCCCTCTAGACTTGGTTGGAAAGTCTCGAAGCTTCAGTGCGGTGCCAAATAGGCTTGAGATGAAATAGGGCCTGGAAGTTGCTCATATTTAAACATTACCTTCAGCTGAGAGTTAGATCAGTCAAAAAAAGAAAGAGAGGAAAGAACACAAACACAGAAGCAAGAAATAACACAGTCAAGTGCTGCACTGTTTTGCATACTTCACCACTCTTGTACTATCAGATACTGATGCCAGTTAGGAAAAATTTATTTATGCTGGATGATTTGACAAAACATGTCATAGCATAAGAATATGAAGTTATCTTTGGTATATTGACTTACTTAACACCTGCTAACTTGAGCTACAGTTATGACCCTTCTCAAAAAATCTCTCCTCTGCTCAGAAGGCGGCACAAACTGCAAAGAATTAAAAGTTTTTTTCCTAGCTCTTTAAAAGGGCACTGACAAAAACCCTGGAGGGAAAAAAAAAGGAAATGTAATGGAAGAAGCAAAACAGCAAGGGAAACAAAAAACATAAAACCTAAGGGAAGGGGAAAAGAGAATAGGCAAACGAACAGCAAGAGAAACAAAAAACATAAAACCTAAGGGAAGGGGAAAAGAGAACAAGGAATTCTTTTCTAAGAAAAAAATTATTTTTCATATCCCACTTGAGGGAGGAGCAGCAGGCCAATGAGAAGGCAACTCACGTTGCAGAGTTGGAGGCCCACAATATTTTCCACTTCTACTGTTCCCAAGATCCACCTACACATGAGCACAAAAGGAAGAGATTAGCAAAAGAAAGGTAGGAAAGGAAAATATGCCATTATGAACAACTTCATTATCAACATGAACAAATTCCCAGAAAAAGAGGAGGATCATCTTTTGCTAGTCTATCCAAAACTTTATCTCAGAAATGGGGCAAAGAGCAGAATTTGAAAGAAGTCAAATTTATCTGCATATTTCAATTTTTTTAAACGTTTCTTCAAAGGCTGTAATTGCACTGTGTGAAGACTGGGTAATATTACAGAGCATCTATAGCAAAGTGGCAGTGACTATGGTTAGGTGGATTTTCCAACTTAGTCTAATTTCAGTTTTACACATTTACTTTAAAATTACGTTTCCTTGAGTCATGTATAGAATCAAAGGCCCTTCTAGAAAGCTTTGTAATTTCCAGATTATTTCATATTAATTTAATTTTACTATCAATCAAAGGCTGTACTACGTGGCAAGCTTTTGAGTGCCAGAGAAAATAATCCTTTATTACTGTTGTTGTTGTTTCATCAACAAGGGGGTCACAGAGTGCATCACTTCCAGAGGTCAAGCCTACTGTGCACCCTGGGGTGCTTTTGTTCTCCCCTCCAAGTGCACCGGCTACCAACTTCCCCACTCCCCTGTAATCTGCAAACTCTGCAGTTCCCTACTTCATTCTAGAGTTTATAGATATACTCTTACCATTCCTCTTCTCCCAGACTAGGATACCCTCTTCTCTTACTTTCACAACAGAAGCTTTCTCCGTGTGTATCCCTTCCCCTTACTACTCTCTTCCCAGTCATCATTCTTACATCCACCCTCTGTGCCTTGGAAACAATTTATTCAGGAATTTCTGTATTTTAAAAAGCTGGAAACATGCACGCCAAGAGTTATGCTGGAAAGTCTATTGGGTGCTACAGAGGAGCTTTTAGGTTTTGGATATGGTAATCAGAGTTTCATCTACTTCTGATTTTCCCTGTCCAGCTACTAGGAAAAGTAATTGGATCTGACCCATTGATTCACAGAAATTGACCAAATACAAAATTCCAGGCATCGCACAGTAGAAGTAGGCAGAAATGCCATCGAGCTGGGTATTGAATCTTCCCTCGATCTGGCAGTTTTGCTGTCATCACGTCTTTGTGCAACCTTGCTGCTAACCCATGGATAGCAATGCAAAGCTGATTTCCTTTTGTGGAATAATTTAAATACATAGTTAAACTACAAAGCCTACTTAAAACTAAATCCCTGTTTATTACAAGTACAGCTGTGAGAAACATTCTTTTTTTCAATGGTAAATAACCCCACTAGTGTGAACACAAAGTTAGCTGAGTAGACTGTATTTTTTGCTTCTCTGTTGATATGGTCTTGTTAATCTGAATAGGTTCAATTCTTTGTTACTGCATCATTTTGTTTCTACAATATTATGCCAAAAACTGACTAACAGGAATTAATTTCTATAAAGGTACTAAATATTGTCATTTGATATTAAAATGACTATTGATAGAATGATAGAATCATTTTGGTTGGAAAAGACCTTTAAGATCACTGAGTCCAACCCTTAACCTAACACTGCCAACCCCACCACTAAACCATATCCCTAAGCACCTCATCCACACATCTCTGGCGGAATAGAAAAATCAAATTATGCGTTTTAAAGGGAGATGTGAATGCCCATACACAATAATACGCATTTTTGTTATAAACTGGTATATTTAGTAGCAAATAGATAATAACAATACTTCAGACCATGAAGTGAAAAATAAGTATTCAACAGTAAAAGACAAATATAATCATTGTTTGGGTTTTTTTTTCAAGGGCTTCCAACCAAGTCAAGTTAAAGGCTTCCTTGAAATGCATGCACACCTGTAGGTATTACACATCTGGTCAGTATATAGATGTTGAGAGCCACTGGATTTAACATATGACTGACTACAGAAAGGCATTACAGTTTTTAATTTGAATGCTATATCTTTCATATGTGTATAATCTTCTGTGCACACAATTATGTTTTTCTATGTCTAAGATACCTTCTCTGAAACCAACTAGCTGGAAGACCAGCTGGAGATATTTTCGAAATACACTTCACAATCTTGAAGGGAGGGTATTTTTATTTTGCTGGCCAGAAGTAAATTTTCTACCTCAGTAGCGTGGCTTATGGTACAGTATTAAAGATCCAAGCTTTCACAGCAGGTTGTATTGGCTATGTAAGCTTACGCTGATTAAGCTTCCAGGAAGAAACAGTCAAATATAAACACACAAAACAACAACACAAATTCTCAATTGAACTTAGCTAAATCAATGAAATGTGAATTGTGAATTTATCTCACTTTAATGTACATTATACAACTAAAACCAATTTAATAAATGGTCAAATCCATGGGCCACAGATTAATCCATATTGATATTTCCCATGCAGCATTATTTCTACTTTCCAGCACAAGATATCCAATACTACTGCTCTGTCAGTTGACAGTCACATTCGATTCTTTTAGTAAAATCCTGTGTTGCATTACCGCTAGACTGAAGAAGAAGTGAATTTCCACATGGGAAATTTTGGAAGAAAAGTAGATACAGGTCTTACTATTATTATAGCCACAGGTAATAATATGTGCTCTCTTTTTTACGTATCAAGTCTATTGATACATACTATAGAAATAAATACAAGATTTGTCACTAATTACTGCAGGATCACACTTGGAAGATGTGACCCAGAGCCAGCCTCGTCTCCTTGACTGCAAATTCCCCTGTAGTGGCTGTCTCCAGCACACAGATTTTGCTCCTGTCATAAACAAGGTGAGGTGACATCTTGCTGACATTCGTTACCTAAAATAATGATTACCTGAAAATTATGAAAAACATTATAATAGTGTTGTGCTCCATCCACATCACAGTGTTCTGTCACTGCACACACGTGTGCAACACAAAGCTGGAGCTGTACTGCAAAATCTAGCTCTTCAGTTTATTTTCTCCCATGCCTTTGGGAACTGGTTAAGATTCTTTCAACGTAGTAGGTTTTCCTTAAAGAAAAAAAAAAAAAAAAGAAAAAGTCCACATTGTTCAATTCCAGTATTTCTTATGACTCCTCCATTTGGCAAACAGGTGTCCACTGAAACCCAAGAAGAGTTTCCTGGCAGCCCACAGGGCATCTTACTTTGCCATCTGCTGGTGGTCCCCAGCTTCCAGGTTCCTGTTTTAGCTTACACTTTCTCTGAAACTCTTCCAAATCCAGGAACTAGAATTCCCAAATTGATAGTACCACCATGTGGCCTTTGGCCAGTGTCCTGACATTGACATCTGGGAAGAACTCACCATGTATGAGCACGAGGGCTTTAGTGCTTTCATGTTCCCTGGATCAGAGCTGGATGGTCTTGCCTTCAAGGCACTGGTCCCTCACTGCTACCTTAGATGCCTTGAAGGTCTGGCCCAGGCTGCAACTTCAGGATTTTCCAATTTCTCTGCTCTCAAGCCAAGAGCAGAATTTTGATAATTCACCTTCCCATTTTTACTATGGAGAATCTAGAAGCAAGGCAAGCCATAAAAAACCATAAAGCTGAGAACTTGTGTTCTTGTTCAGTTTCACATAGAATTTTTCATATTCTCTTCAATAGAAATAAAATTTAAAATCCTCAACTTTGATTTTGAACAGAAACAGGTTGCCTTTTCACCTTTTTCTCAGCTTGTGGAGGATATGAAAAGGAAAAATACATATGACCAAAAATCAGACTACGTATCAATCTCCAGAAAAAGAATATATTCTATTATTGTAATTTGATATAGGAAGTATTTGGACAGAAAACAACCCGTTCTCATTAAGAGTGAGATTTAGTTTTACTTTATCCCACTGAACTAACACTTTAAACCTCGAGTAATCCCACTGAAAGAATTTTATATTGTTAATGTTCAATGTGAGACCCTGATCCCACCGAAACAAATGACAGAGATTCCACTAACTTCAGAAGAGTCAGATTTAATTCTTGGTCTCCTTTGGCTGTTCGAGTCTGTTCCGGTGTCTACCTATCAGCATAAGAAAGTGCTATCATGGAGAAGTATGGCGTACCTTTGATGTACATCATGTGATACAGTAATACAGAGGATTTAAATCATATAGTACAGATTCTTAATCATTATCATATACCAGATTCTTGTGCTGACCTTCACTGACCTCCAGAGGTACAGTATCACTCTGTAATATAATTTCCATAGATCTCTAAGGTTTATCTCAACCCTGCTTACTTGTTAGCAGCTGTGGTATTGTTTAATGTTAGGGTCAGCATGGCAGGAGAGAGGTTGATTAGCGATATATGTGTTTGGGAAAGGAATTGCTGAATCAATTCTGTGGATGGGAATGCTCCACTTCAGGAACTGTTTACTGTTCTCTCTTACGAAGGGTACCTTCTATTACAGTGGAAATGATGGATTAGTTTTGTGTGTGGAAACTTACGAACTTCCATTTTTCAAGGGTCTGCTGCGAGGGACATACTTGTAGACACAAGTGCAGGCGGTTGGCTGGGAGCCAAAGGAAAGTTTTGCTGGATGTCTCATTTGGAAACAACAACTCCAGGAAGTGAAAGTTTGACTTAGTTCAAGTCGTGATGAGCATGCAAAATAGATTTATGTTCATTCAAGTTCATCTGCAAGTTGTGGCTACGCAAGTGAGTTTTATCACTGATATCTTGCAAGCTGAGTTTCAACAAGTCTCAAACTTATAGTAGGGTTCCTTCCTTAGTGGCAAAAATGTATTATAAAGTTGGAGGGAATAGAATAAACTTCGTTGATGCAGTATAGGCTTAAGCGTGATCCAGTGTAACGCAGTGCTTGACTCATGTTTCTCTATTTTGTTTTATTCCTTCAAGAAAAGAAGAAAGAGCCTGGCTATGTTTCTAGACCATAAACTCCTTAGGGGAGGGAATATGTCTCTGTGTGTGTACTTTGAAGTGCTTCTGACACCTTGGGGTTCCTTATAAATGGTAGTAATAATAATCATTTATTGCTGTGCTGTGTGGTCTGGTCTCCCATTTACGTTCTGTATGATCGGTTGTGCTGTCTCGCTGTCCTGTTCATCACTTCTCACCTTGCACTTACATGCGACTTCTATTATGGTTATTTTTAGAATACATAAGGCACTCGAGTAACATGATTACAAGTGTGGAACAACAGCTTAGGAAACAGATAGGAGCACAGTTCACAGAAAGAGACAACGTACTGCACCTAAGCTGTGCAAGATCAAACCTGACATTGTAAAATCAAAGAGAGAGGGTTTAATATGAAAATAATGTGATGAGCTATTATTATGAGTACTGCTTTTTTTTTTTTTTTTTTGCTTTTTTTTTCAGTTGAGTTATCATTGTTTAATTAGTTTCTGGATTTCTTTTTAGAATTCTCTGTATGCATGCATGCACGTGTGTGGCTATGTAGGCATTATATACGTGTGTCAATATATGCATACATCCGTACACTGGGTGCGTGTGCATGTTTTGTAAAACACAGAAAATAGTATGCTGCAGGAAACAAAATGGACCAGTTGTAAGTTTCTGTATTGACATTTTCCATGCCTGGAGGGAAGTAAAACGACCACAAGTTTCTCTTTCATAGAATCTGAGCAATCGTTATAGAAAGCTTCATTTTCTGTCAGCTTCAAGAACGGGATATATTTACATACATTCAGAGAGTTCATGATGCCTGGAGGCAATAAGTAGCGGGGAAGGGTGCAGCGTGGAATGTTCTTCCAGCTCTGTCTGACAGAGGGTACTGAGTGTTTTGTTTTAGTTGTCAGATGTAAGAGCACTCCTGTGATTTCTCCAGTTTTGTGCTGAAGGCTGCCTTGCGTCCTTATCTTCAGGATGGTGCTGAACTGGTGGAGGCATAAAAGAATCTTTATCTCCCCTCTTTACTTCAGAGCAGCAGAAGAATGAACCCAATATAATATGAAGACTTCAGGTAAGGTTTGTAAGCTTGTGTCCCTCAGGATATTGCTATTTTATGATGTCTAATGTACCAAACGATGGAGAAATTTTGTATCAGACTATTTCCCCTTATTTTTTCAGTTGAATTAAATACTGTAAATTGGTCTGTTACAAATGCTATACTGATCTTTTGATCGAGACATAAAATGACATACATTTTGCATAAAACTGAAATAAACTCTAAAATTCTTATGCCCAAACCTCTCCTATCACAAGTTCTCTCTACTATAATCCTCTCTGAAACCAGGTATTTCCCCTACACCTGTTATGTTACCTGTTAGATGACCTGCAATCACTTCTGCTGGAAGACCTTCTAAATCTTTACGAGTCTTATGACTGGAAACTTTATTTTAGTCTCCAGTCAATTTTACTTATCGTCAATATAGTCTCACTTATTTTTGGTGTCATCATTTAAATGTGGCATTAATTTTGGTACCTCTTCATGTGGCTTACCATTCTCTGGTCATATTAAGGTGTGTATACACACTTTATTAACATGTAACAGGACTCCGCAGAAAGTACTGGTTGTAAGTTTTATAATTTACTGCAGAACATAAATTTATTACTACAGTTCTTTGTTAATGTCACATTTCTTTACATATCTCAAAGCCATGTAGTACATATCTCAAAGAAAATGCAGTTAAAAATTAGTCTAAATAAAGAAATGACATCCCTATAGATTTTTAACTGATTATGAATCATTAAGGTTTGATATTTAAATTCATCTGGATTGTCTTGGTTGAAATTGAAGGCAGTTTAGATACATTGTTGGAATAAAGTTTCTAATTTCATCCCCCAAAATCACACTGTATCATAAAGCCCCTGTTTAAAAACATTTGATTAGTGATTGCTAAACTACATCTAAAATAACAGTTTTAACATCTTAAGGTAATGTAATTTTCATCTAGAACTATTTTTAACTTCAACTTTACTTCAAGAGAGATTGGTATAGGCCCTAAATAGTTGTCTTAGAGATTTGTAGGACAAGGTAAGATCTCAATGACATTCTGTGGTTTAAGAAAATAATTAATTTCAAGTAATACAACTCAGCCTGAAAGGGATGAAGGTCCATCCTTCTAAATACTTTTTAATTTTAATAATGGGTTTGGAGAAGGTGTAGCTATTGAGAGCAGAGAACATGGGATGAGGTACAAATATTCCAGCCCCACTGCTTATAAGACCATAGAAAATGGTAGTCAGTAAAGAGGTGTCTCTGGGGACATCAGCTGACAAGGTCAAGTAGTTGGATTTAATCATGTTCATTTTGCAGCTGGAGATTTAGTCATGGTTATAAGACAGAGAAGTCATCTCAAGTACGGAAACCTAACAAAAAAGCAATACAGCATCTGTGTGAAGTGAAATATATTGCTCTCAGCTATTTAGTTTCATGTCAGAATTAAGGAAAGTTTTGGAACTACTGAATATTCTAGCATGAGCTATTTACATACCAGTAAGTGATAATGTGAAGCAGTTGTCCTTTGTTTCTGTGATATTGTGAATTTCTGGTAGCAGTTTAACATTACTGCTACTGGGATAACCCGATGTCATGAACTGACTCAGGACAACGACCTGTGTTTCATTACTAGTTTGAAGGTTTATATAGTTTCAACATAGGAAACTGATTTTCAGCACCTTCTACTGCCATCACTGAAGTTTAAGAGAGATACAGCATTACTTACACAGAGGAGAACTGGGCTCTTTAACTTTCTTACACAGTTAAAAAATGGAAGACACTGCAGGAGATCGGATGGAGAAACAGAAACTGAGCTGTCTTGCAGACCATTGCTTATTAACTCAGTTTAAGGTTGAGATGACATAAAATGTTTGAAGTCTAGAGTTGTATGAACTAACACACTTTGAAAGAGACAGTAGACGTTGTGAAGGCTGCAAGATCTACAATTCCTTTAGAGAACAGGGGGATTTGTTCTGAACAGGCAATCATTATCCTATGAAATCCACATTCACTTCTATTTTTAGGCATTGCTTGAAAATGCAGTGAGTGTGCATGTAGCAGTCAGATGTATATCTACTTAAAAGTTGTTGGTCAGCCTCTAATTTGAAATAAATTTTATACTTTGCACTAATGAAAGATATTAGGAAAAAAATAGTACATCTTGGGAGATTTTATTATGAATTATTTCAGTAGTGAGTCTACCTGCACTTATCAATAGATCAAGCAATATTCTTCATTTTACAGAACAAGGTAAGAGGTTAAGAATCCTTTATAATAGCAATTATCTTGCTTTATCATCACAAGTGGATACATCCCAAGAAGCAGAAAAGAGCCTATAAACCAGGTGTCCAAGTATCATAAACACCAAGAGTACAGAATACATCACGGAGTAATAAATGAATATAATGACAAGAAAAATTACAAGACAAGATAGAAAAAATTATTTAACTTCTTCCTTAGCTTGAGAAAGGTAATTTTCCATTGTCATCCTAAAATTTCTAATCCAGAAACAACATGGAATCTCACGTAGTTGAAACACAGGCTAAAATGATGGATTAAGGAATAGACACTATTTGGGAGCAAAGTGATGAGAAAGCAAAGGAGGTAGTACCATTGATGATCTAACAAAAATAACGAGACATATGACATTAAAACAACACAAAAATTATTCATTAATAATTCCAGAGTGTAATGCAGAGAATCAACAACTAAGGAACAACATAGAACAACATATTGTACATAGAAAATTTTGCCTTTTTTTTTTCACCAGTCCTACACAGTGAGTGAAAGGGAATTTACAGTAAGTGCAAAAGCTCCTTGAATAAATATGCTCATAGGTAGCTATTTGAGTCATGAAATCTACCGTTTCATGAACAGAGAGCGGCCACAGAAACAACTTCCAGGGAAAGGATCACATATCAAAAATCTCTCTAAGATTTTGTTGGTCAAGGCCCAAAAACCAGGAAAATGCAAGTAGGAATATAGGATCCATAAATCAGATTGCTTGGTGTTCATTATAGGGCTATTTCCACATAAAAGGCAGCTCATTTGAATGAAACAAGCTAGGATATTTACTATTTGCACAAATAAACTCAACATTATCATGTGAAAATAAACTCTCTGGAGGCACCATTGGTGTTCTCACTGTTGCAGTGTTATTCCAGTTAGGTTAATGTCTAGTAAAATTATCTGCAATGCACAGAAGCAAAAATATCATCTGCATTTTTTAGAAGAATATTTGCTGTAAATGAAGTTATCCTTCAGAAGACTGTGTACCAAAAATGTACCTTTTGTTTACCAGTGGTAGTAAAGCAGTTAGCGTTATTGATTCAGGAGAAAACAGAAAAATCTGTAGAAATATCATGCTCAGACATTCTCTCAAGTTAGGAATCCAACTGACGTACCCATGAAAAAATATCTAATATGTAAGAAATTTAAAAGAGCAAACACAGTAAATTGTAAATGTTTTTGTTACAGGTAATTAGGAACTGAAGTTAACAGAGTTCAATGAAGGTAATGTGGTCTGCTGTGTTTGGTCAGCAAGATGGTACCAGAAATACAGCTAATGGGATAGACTATATTTCTCACAGAAAAATTAAAACTAAATTAATTATCACTAGAGCCAAATATTTCACTTCAGGATTTCAAGGGCCTCTAATTATTAGTGATACGGACCAGAGCAAATATAGAGCCATTCCTACTTACTGTTGGGTTTGTCAGCAGTCTCCTAAAACAGGCAACACTGGGGCTGCGACCAACTCATGAATGTCTACGGTCACACACTAAGTGGCACATTGTGTGGCTGGCAAAATTGCCCAAGAGCAGCGATCCTCCATGTCCTGTCACGAGGTCTCACCTCATTGCCCTGCTTGCTCTCACTGAAATGCAGGTCTGCTCATTTCTTACTCCTCTTTGTCACTTTTGCACTACAGAGGCTTATAGTCTGATCCCCATACAACAATGGAAACATCCCTGAGTTACCAACACTGTTTTGGTCACAAATTCAAAACACAGCCCCATACTAGCTACTATGAAGAAAACTAATTCTACCCCAGCCCAAACCAGCACAATAAGTAATGTAAAGAATTTTTAATAGCTATTAGTTAATAAACTAGTAATTTATATGAATGTGGCCAGCATTTTTTCTTTTGAACCAATAGACAGAAACGAAAGGTCAGACAGTTAACTTTATTCAGTTCCTCACATCAATCTGTACAAAGTAATTTGTTCTTATGATTGGAGACACTACAAAAATGTTCTACACTCAGTTGCACTGATGAAAACGATTTTATGAAATTGAGGGCAAGTTTGTCCCTTGGGTGCCTGATGGGAAAAGGCTAGGGAGTGTTTATTATTCAGGCTTTTTATTTGGAGAGATTCCACCTTAATCCTTTTAAAATCAGTGAGACTGGGAAACAATCAACAACTCTGATTTCCTCCTTTTTATGCTATTATAATTCCTAACTATATTAGTATCAGTCAAAGGACTGTCTCTAGAGCAACATTTTTGGAGGCAGCTTGATTCAAAATTTAAATTTTATTTTCAAGAGGGATTAAAAAGTAGAGAATTAGAAGGATTCTAAGCTACTGAGAACTTCAGAAAATTGTAACCATAGTTTTACCTTTTAAAGTGCTATGGGTTTTTTGGGATGTTACATGTAGATTTAATGGGGAAAAGAGAACTGGAGTTAAATTTTGTTGTGAGCAGATATAACATGAAGTGGACAAACATTATATATACTGTTAATACCAGCAAAATCTACGACGTATTTAAGTCAATCAATTTTGAGGATAATTTAGCTTTACTGTGGTGCAAGGTAGGCTATTAAAATCTTTTAAAATTTCTCAGAATATGAGGTTACAAAATATTAAGTGACTCTGAACAACATTTCTCCTTCGATCTTTAGTCCATTGGACAATGAAATCTTTCATTTAGACTAAGTTTGCTCTGCAAAGTAAGCATCTGGTTCTGAAGTCTCCCTTTTTGAAAGACTGTATGGTAGTATTTCCTTTCTAATGTAGTCCATTCTATTTATAGGATAATAGCATAAATTGAAAAGTTGCACTCCTTAATGAAACAAAACATATCCATGCTACTGAAAGGAACCTAAAATCTGAAAAAGAGATGCTGCTGGCATAGACAATGAGACTTCTATAATAAAATATGTTATTCCTATTTATGATGATGATGCATAATTTTATACATATCCTTAAATTGGTAAACAATATCAATTCTGATACGTACAGAGGGCAACTTACGCTACTCCTCTGAGTGGGAGCAGCCTCATTTGCACAATATGAGGAACAGATAGGACACATGAGTACAGATTATACCATAGACTCTACCAGCTATCGTGCATTTGTGTAACAACATTCATTACACAGATATACACCAGAAGAAAAACTGGGTTTTGAAAGCTGATGAATGTGACTGGGGGCCAGTTTAGCTCACTCGGTTGAGTGTGGTGCTGAAACACCGAAGGTCGCGGGTTCAATTCCCGTTCGGTCCTCATGTGTTGCCTGATCCAGTTGAGAGGTGTCCCTGACCATGACAGGGAGATTGGATTAAATGATCTCTAAGGTCCCTTCCAGCCTAGGCCATTTTATGATTCTATGATTATAAAGCCATAATGGTAAAATGGTGTCGCTTTCCAGGTTTCTACTCTAGACCATGCTTCTGTGTATGTTGCTGAGATGCTAGCATGTACATAACTGGGCAAACTGAGATGTCCAGTTAGAAAATATCTAATTTGTCTACATGCAATAATAGAGATACAGCTAATCACTCCCCAAAGGAGTGCTATATAAATTACAGTGGAATGGAAAACCAAGAAGAGAAAAATTTATTTTAGTTCAAGCTCTGCAACTTAAGTTGCACTTTATACTCATGTCACTATTTTATGAGTGTTGCACTCTAAAGTCAGAAACAGTAATTTGACAGTATTAATGTTATCTTTTCAGTGTTATGCTATGTCCACATAAAATGCTGCTGTTGGCTTACTTAAATATAGAAACAACAATTTTTATAGCACTACAGCTGTCTGTTCTCCCCTTTCCCTCTGCTTCTGCTATTCTGTTATTCCTTGCCTCTTTCTTCCTTTTTTTCTTATATTTTCTTCTGAATTCCTCCCTCTCTGTGCTTAGAAGCCACAAGAAAATTCATGCCACATTATTGTTTGCATCTCGAAAAAAAGGTGCCTCTCTCAGAAGCCCAGGTTGTATGGCATTAAGACTGACTGAAGGGAAGTATGCTCCTGGGGAGGGTAAGGTCACGGAGTGCAGAGAAGTCCTCTGATTTGTAACAAAACTGGCCTCTGAAGTCCATGCACATGCCAAAACAGTAAGTTACTGCTGCTGTGGGCTGTACAGCCTTGCTATTGGCAGAAGTTTGCAATGTGGTCTGGGATTATATACGTTTCAGTAGATTTCTAAGTTTTCAGTGGACATCTGTAAGCAGTGGGGGTGAATGGGCTGCATTTCAGTCAACCGAGGCATCCAGAAATATTTCCTCATAGGACACTGTTCCTTCCACCCCACACTCCAGATGCTGCCGTATGTGGGATACAGTATCTCGTTCTGAACACGCATCCATGTTTTCAGTTTTCTTCAATCAAAAAGCTTTCTCTAGCTATGCCACAGCTACTGATTTTTTTTTCCAGCTGAAGGCACAGCATACTACATGTTAGATTGTGCAAGTAATTTTTGCAGTAGAATTTTGCTGATCTTGAGATATATTTTTTCTATACAGGAGAACACGGATGTCAAAATTAGGAGCTGTTTTATATGTATAATTTTTCAGAAGTAAATGCAAATTTTTCCAGGGTATTACTGCAATCCTGTGCAATGAAAAAGAGTATTTTACATTATTATGAAGAGAATTAGGATGGTTATTCTGTGATTTTGATTTAAAGTCACCCAAAAAGTCTAAGGAGTTTGGTAGACTAACAGTTTGTTCATCCATAAGATTACCTGAGCAATATCAGAGAGCATCCAGTCAGGAAATGAAGAATAATCTTTGCCACTATTTCTGGATAACAAATAAGATATAAATTTTAATGTGAGATGAAAAGTATCTTGCATAACTGAACTATTGAAAGAGCAGTGATTTCTGCTCTAAATAAATATGTGAAAAGAGGCAGGAATCTGACACCAAGAAAAAAACCTAAGCTCTGCACCAACCAAAAATGAACTCAAATCCAGAGAGCACCCTTTTTAGGAAAAGTCTGCTTAGGGATCCAAAAAGTTTCTGAGGTCACCATTTATTTCTATGCCATTCTTCCTTCTCCATATGGACTGGACATGGGTTTTGGCCTCTAAACACTGGCAGATCTCCCAGAATAGATGCAAAGGTCTGGACTGTCAACATGAAGTCTGACTCAGCACTGATTCCAGCACTCTGTGTGTCTGGCTTCCTACATTGCTCCATCCATTGAAATCCTGTGCCCAGGAGCTTCACTGTAGGGTTGTGATCACTCCTAGGAAGGAAAACGTTCACAACAATTGTAGCAGTAATTCAATTCCAACTTGTTTACAGGACTGGTTGAAAGTGCATTACATAGCAACTGGTCTCATCCATTCTCTTTGCATATCCTCAGATCTTCTGTAGGTACCTGTGCATATGAGGAGTCTGTGTTGCAGCATTTTCCTTTGTGCCATCTAGAAACACATTGGTGGCAGAGCTTTTTCATTTCAAAACCCAGAGGAAGCTATACTCAAGGTTCAGCCTGATCACCCTTCAGATGCTCAGTAACATACTTCAGTCTGCTTTCTTGTCTTAGAATCTAAGTATGTCTGGCATGACCACATGGAAAATCTCCAAATTATGAAATCAGAATAAATTGTAGATTTTTTAAACAGCAAGGAAAGGTGCAAATTGTCCCATATTCATAAGGTGTTAATTCTGAGCCTTAATAATTCCTTGGTCAATCTAGTTAACTACTTTTAAACTATTCTAACTCTTGACCAATGAAAGGAGAGGCATAAATTACAAAAAGCTGTGCCCTATATTCTTTATAACACTCTTGGAGAAAAATACTTGGGAAAATAACAGCTTTTCCTTCTTTTTTCATTCAGAGCTAAAGAACCAAACACTACAATTAAGATCATGGAAGAATCTAAGTTTTTCCAGAGGAGTCCAACAGAAGCTACACAATTGTATTTTTAATGTTACATACTTTTATGGGGTGTTTTAAATGATCAGAACTTGATTAAGTGGCTATCCCAGAAATCAAGCATATTTTCTTCCAAATTCAGTTGCTGCCCAAACTTTGGGATATCTTCATTATATACGAGTATCTTTGTATACAACAGCCTGTACCCAGATTTATGGAAGAATACTGAAATGATTTTGTTTGGTGTACACTCTTTATTGCAATAAAAACACCAAAAAAAAGAGATAGGAAATCCATACTTGCTGGTCAAGAGGTTAATTCTGCTGCCAAGAGGATATTTGAATATTTCAGAATTTCTGCTTCTCAATGAGGGAATGGAAAGGTTGTTTTAAAAAACACTATGTGCTCTCCGAAGAAGGACGTTGTTTTTAAAAGTATGTATGCTATCTATGTGTAAGATAATTGCCTACACTTGAAGATCGTGGAAATTTAAGCTGCACTTTTCTTAGTTTCTTTGCAGGAGTTCAGGTACTTGAAGAATTTTGGAATTGTGATAAACATTTTGTTAGAGAGTTTCTATAAATCTCTGTAGAATCTTAGTAAGGTAGATAAAATCAAAAGTGACAAAGTTCAAGATTATTACGTGAGCCTCTGTGGAGGTTATTTTCTTCTTCTTGAGATAATGTTAATTAACTAAGAGCATATGTCTTCAGAAATGGGCCTATACCACCATTGCTCACATCCAACTATCATTTTGGTTGAAGAGCACTACATTTTTTTAACTGTTCTTACTCTACCATTTCTAGCAATCTGTGTTTACCCTCAGCTTTTGGACAGAGGGCCACCACTCCCTCAGAAAGAAAAGTGGAGACATTCTTTGCCCGCCCCCATGCTCAGACGCTGTTGTTGCCTCTCACGGTGGTGGTGGGGTTACCATCCCCATGGCCGTCCTGGAAAAACACTCTGTGAGCACTGTCTGCTCACTCCAGGCGATACCCAAGAGGTGAGTTGGAAGATGTCAGTGAATGGCTCAGACACCGCAACCTTGGTGTGGACATCATTGCAGTTACAGAAGTTCAGAACATTATGCAAAGGGGAGGAGGAGAGGTAATTTGCAAGATTCAAATAGTCTTCTCTGAATGACTCTTTCTGCAGGTTAAGAGAAAATGCTTATTCTCGAGCCCTGTGGCTAAGATACTCCACTCAACTTGTGTCCATGCAACCCTGCCCCACCAAAAAGAATGGCCTTGCCCATAGGGGTTATTTGAAGCAGCTCTTGGTGAGCAGCACTGGAGATCACCTTAACAGTAACACAGTGCCGGTGACCACGTGCAGCACCTGAGCTGTGCCCTGGCCCAGCCTCAGCTACCAGGCATGGCCTGCTAGAGCTTTTTTTTCCATCTGGGATATGCTACATGCTACTTGTTCTGCTAAAGAAAATGGATAATTGTCATGCAGCACTAAAATGTACTAAATGAAAGCTTCTCTGTGAATTAGGGAAAATCATTCATTAATTTAGATCCTACATTATATTTCAAAATAGCAGGCACATATATGTTTGTTTTTGGAATTTCCTAAACAGCCTTCTTAACCTTCCGGTAAACAAGTCCAAAATACACTGAAATACACTGAAATGACTTCAAGTGATCAAACATATCTCTCTGAATAGTCCACGAAATAATACATTTTTATATGTCCTCTTTTGAGCTGACAAAGTAGAACACAGTCCTAATGCCTCAGAACAGACAAAATACGTAACTTAAGTTACATTGCTGCTTAAATATTTATGAAAGCAAGAGTCAGCACAATAATGATGCTCTTATGTAATTTACCCTAAACAGTATGGAAGAATAAACAATTACTTGTGATACATTTGCTGTTTATCACTTATTTATAACTGTTGTAAACCACACAAAGTATATTAATTTTTAAGTTGCAGTTTGTATATTGTTCAAATGTTGGAAACAGGTTACTCAACTCCATTCTTTTACATTTAAACAGCAGTAAGTTTAAAGGCGGCATCTGTCAAATTACATGCTCAGACTGAAAACACTATGTGGGAGCCAGGCAACAAAAGAGAAACAGAAAAGAGCAGTCAACCTATATGAGGGAAAAGACATTGCTAATTTTGATTACAGAGATGGACTGAGATTTAAGAAAATGGTGAAAATGGGTAAAGATCAAATATTAGCTTAAATTTCAAAGATGGGCATCCATTCAAGCCCCTGTTTGAGTCTAATTCGGCAAAAAAAGCTGTAGCAGAGCATTTCATTTGGTGGACTCTTACCATACTTGTCTATTGCCACAGAATATCTTCTTGAAACCACTACCACTATTATATTGGTACTTAACCATGAGCCTGCACCTTAAGAAAAGAAATTAAAATGTAAATTTGGCACACCACAATCACTTCAGCTAAATGGAAAACATTTATTTACTCAGATTCTTTAAAGTATCTGAACAACAAATGCTTAATACAGTTCAGTTACAATCATGTTCTCTTCTTCAATTCAGAAGTGCTTTTTCAAATTATCATTTATCATTATATTCTAAACACAATATGATAGAAAATTTTAGTGCATTGCTGTATTAGAATTTCTGCTGCTTGTACGAAGACTTTTGTAATATTGGTTAAACAAATAATCACTGAAAATTTTGAGAGGTCAAGTTGAAAACTGTTTCTGTTGAGAGCATCTGGACCACAGAGGCAGGAGTTAAAGAAACGCTTCACAGTTTACCTGAACAGAAAGAATTTAAATTCCAACTGGTGAAGCTGTAAGAACACTTAATGTTTGTATCACGCTCATGTGTCAGATCTGAAAATTCTGATGGCACGGTAATAGAGATGTTTCAGTATCAAGCGTCCTTACTTGACATCAGTGAAATCGGGCAGATTCTTTTTTGGTTTGTGTGGTCGGGTTTGGGGTTTTTTCAATATTTTTGCAAAGTTTATGTTTGACAACACCGAGAATGTGGTAAGGGGCGTGCAATGCCAAGCGACACAATGAGGTACAGAAAGCAGGGGCTGTTCCTAACGGGTCATTTACAAGTACACATCTAAATGAGATTATTTAAGTCATTAAAACAGAGTGTTCCAAAAGAAATTTTGTCCTAAAGACACAGACTGTGGCTAATGGTTGAGCTGGGTCAAAGCGCGTAACTGCTATCAGTAACAGAAAAGACAGATGTTGCTTTCGACAGCGCCAGAGAGAAAATTTCTCTATTATCACCACTGGAGCGGCAAAACTAATTAAAGCCTAGGTAGCCGGGCCGCCCATCTCCCCCTCCCACCTAAAAGTTAAAAGAAACAAAGCTCGGTCGCGCGATGCCCACGGGGCCAGCGCTGCCCGTGACCCGGGGCTGGCGCAGGCGGCCGCACACCCGCGCGCGAGGCACCGTCCGCCCCTCGTGGCGGAGGAACGAGCGCGAGGCCCGCCGGGCAGCGGCCCCGGCCCCTCCGGCCGCCGCCCGGCCCCGCGCTGCCCGCGCGCGGCGCCCGGCCCTGCCCCGCCGCCCTTAACAGCCGACTCACGCGGGCGGCGGGCCGCGCGCCCCCGCCTCAGCGCTCGCCCCTGGCGACACCTGCGAGGGGAAGGCGGGATCCCGCCCTCCCCGCCGAGACGGCGCTCTGGCGTGGCGGAGGAAAACTCTTGCCTTCCCCGCCCGGCCTCGGGACGCTGCGGGATCTCCCGGCCTAGGGGCCAGTGCAGGAGGAAGGGCAGCTCTTCCCACAGGCAGCGCCGCGGCCGAGGCAGCGCGGCGGAGCGTGGAGCCGCTTCGCTCTGCGAGGACAGCCCGGCGGGCCGGCTCCCGGTGCGGGGGCGGGAGGACTCGTGCCGGCTGCCTGTCACGGAGTTTCTTCGCTCGTTCTCCTGTCGTGCCTCTCAGGAAAGTTGCAGCTCTCTCCGTTCCAGAAGCCCTGGCCGAGCCGGGACAATTGAAGGCTCCCGCCTCAGCGTCCCGTGCCCCGCAGGCAGGAGACGATTTGCATGCGGACTTGTCTCTGGTAGCAGCCACTGCCCGTCAAGCCTGACGGACAAACGCCCCCCTCTTTCCACCCCCCCGTCCCGGAAAGCCCCTCCCTCGCCCCCTCCCTCGCCGGCACCTCCCGCCGCCTGTCAGTCGGGGCGGATCGCGGCGCGGGGAGCGGTGGCGGCACGGCAACGGCAGAGAGCGGGCGAGAGAGGGAGAGAGAGAGCGAGGAGCCAGGCTCTCCCCTCCCTCCCTCTCTCCCTCCCTTCCTTCCTCCCTCCCTCCCTCCCTCGCTCCTTCCCCTGCTCCCTCCCTCCGTTCTTTCTGCTTCTCTCTCCCTCATTCTCGTTCTCCGTCTCACCCACCTCGATCTCCGTTTCTCTTCCCCTCTTCCTCCGTCACACGCGCACACACTCTTTCCCTCTCCCTGTTTTTCTGTCATTTTGACTTTGCATCTCAAGGCGGCCACGGGCTCCTCTATGAACCCCGTCTGTTGATCTGGCACCCTCCCTCCACCCCCGTCCCCTCCCAGCTCCACTCCTGTACCTGGAGCAAGGCAGGAGCGGCAGCCGAGCAGCATGTCCCGAAGGAAACAGAGCAAACCCAGGCAGATCAAACGTAAGTTTCCTGAGGGGGGCTCCCTCTAACAGACTTTTATTTATCTCGTTCTTGGGAGACGCGAGAGAGGTGGCTGTGGGGAGCAATAGCACGGTCCAGAGTAGAGATCGAATGGTGAAACTTTGCTAGAGAGGCTGAGGATGGCGAGACAGAAAGGGGACAAGAGCGAAAGCCAGGAGCTGCTCGGATGCGGGGCGAGCAGGGTCCCCACTGTCTCGTTTTTTGCTCCTTCAGAGCTCTTACTGCCTCCCCGCAGTCACTTCAAACTATTCCTCTGAGTTTCGGAGTGGGATCCCTCATGTTTTCTCTTTTTTTGAAGTTTGAAGTAGCGCTGGGAAAGCAATCATAAACCAGCTTGCTAACACGCTAACCGCTGAGCAACTTTGTGCGTCTGACGCGTGTGAACAGCCCCATGCCGAGCCTGGGCTGCAGTAGGTACCAGAGGATGGACGAAAGTTTGTGTGGAAGTGGGGGAAAAGAAAAAAAAAAGACGAGAAAGTTGCCGCGGGGGAGCCGGTGGGCAGCGCCGCGCCGGCTGCGGGCCCCGCCGTCCCCCTCCCCGGGCCCCGGGCGCCCGCTCCGTGCCCCGCGCGCCGCCCCCGTCCCTGCGGGGCCGGTTCTGCGGCCGCGCCGCGGGCACTCGCTCGCCTTCGCTGTTGCCGAGGGTTGAACGCTTCTGAGATGCTTTCTGTGTCGAGGAACAGGTGTGCTGGAGGCTTGTAGTTGAAAGACACTCCGCCTCGTCGTGTTCGTAGTTCGCTTTTCTTGCCTGTGACACAAGAGTCTTAACTTCATAAACTTTTATGTGCTTTAGATAATTCATCCAA